>OZ034818.1:34974447-37474447 GCA_964030455.1 Linum trigynum | reverse complement strand
TTAACTATAACTATGTGTTCATTGTAATGTTTTATTCGTCATATAAATTGTGAATTGATGCATTAACTAAAGGTGGCTACTTCGGTGCACTCAGTGCACCCAACTCTAAAAGCGTCCATAATACATCAAATTTTGAACTTTAATTAGTACTCTCAATATAATATGATGATATGACATAGAATCATAACAAATCAATCCATTGCCCTAACCCCTAAACATTCAATTTTGAATCCCAACCCAATATAATATGATGATATGGCATAGAATCATAACAAATCAATCCATTGCCCTAACCCCTAAACATTCAATTTTGAATCCCAACCCTAAATCCCAAACCCTAACCCTAAATCCCTAAATCCTAAATCCTTCGAATTAAAGTAAATTTTGAATGAATTTTTTTCAAATTCATGTGCTTCTTGTTCATAATATCATAAGCAACAATTGATACCATTTTGACATGAATCGCATGGTCAGAATGACAATTATGAGGCGCGTGCACTGAGTGCACCCGAAAAAGTGGGTGCACCGAATACGACACCTTTACTAAAAAATTCCACTTAATGATAATGTGATGTTATATTGGTTCATCCGGTTAACCAAACCAATTAAACTTTAGTTTGGTTAATTTGGTTGTTGCATTAGTTTGGACGATTTGGTTATGATATTGTATTCCATGGTTTATAGAATTTTAGCTTGTTTGGTAATTACCATGCTAACCATTTGAACACCCATAATTATCCATGTGGGGGATTGTTGGGATTTTGAATGTTATGAATAGGGATGAAAAGAGAAGGAGCCAATAGAAACTTTGGAAATACTATGTCTATGTTTGGCCTGGCTTTTAGAAGTGCTTTTCGGCTTCAAAAGCTGAAGCAGGGCCAAACACCTCTAAAAGCTCGGCTTTTGAAAAGCCGAAAAGCGCTTTTGTATAACATAAAAGCAGAAGCTCCGATTTGGAGCTTCTGCGAAAAGCTGTTTTGAAAATACAAGATTATCCTTACCATATTTTAATTTTATTTCAGAAAATATAATTTTCCTTCATTTATATCATTTTAAAAATAAAATAAATTCTAAAATCATATTATTTAATATAAAAAGAGAAGGAGCCAATAGAAACTTTGGAAATACTATATTGGTGAGACGTGGGAAGAAGGCCTTAAGATTCCATCAATTTGTTTTGATTAACAATTTGGGTAATCAATCCAGTTTGTTTGTGTAACCAGCCATAACCAAACCAAACAAATGTGGCAGTTGAAATGAACCACTAATTCAACTATCATGGCACAAACTGATGCAATGATTGGACATTTTTTAACGGAGCAACGATTTAAGCTTAACCATCAAAACTTCTTTATTTTCTATAAATAGCACCAACCCTCTCTTCTTTTATGTAGTGATGTGAGAAATTTTCAACAAATTTTAGAGGGATCGGAACTCTGCCAAAATCAAAACTTGTTTTTTGTATTCTTTCCAAAACAAAATTGTGTTAGTGATTCTCGCCAATTCATTAAGTTTGTTGTTTTCCAAGTTTAAGGTATCGCAACACAGGAAAAAGTATATCATTTTAATCTTGTGAGGAATTCATTGATAATTTTGAATACTAGAGAGAAATAAAATTCCTTAAGAAATTGCATGTACTTCATGATCTTATATATTTATTTGTTGGAAGAAATGTAGTATATGTGACAATTTCCATACACATAAAACATATCACTAAACCTCATGAACCCCGTAAAATTGCAGCATATAAATTCAACCGAAAGTTATTTCACTAGAGCTTTAAATACAACACCCTTGATCAAATTAAGCCATCGTAAATCGTAACGACACATATCAAGCCTAACATAAATGCTGTGAAGGCTACGTTCAAACAGAAACTTCACTTACAATCTTAGACAGTTAAACTAAATTGACAATACTGAAAGGTAAGACATCACAAATAGTCATTAAAGCAAAGAAATGAAAGAATTCACTCTGAATTTTGCTCCTAAATAATTAACAAATCATGAACTGAAACATATGTTCCCCGAGATCAGAACATCATGAACCAAATCAGTCTCCATAGAAGTCTTAGCTAAACTGTACTCTAGGACCAACTGTACTGTAGGAACAACAAGAGAGTGTTTGACATGCAAATACTAGTGTATAATATGCGTACTGAGACTGCAAGAGCACAGCCAAAAAAATTCAACCCTTATTCTAGTTCACATAAACTACTTTCAACTCAGCCATGATGACTATCATTGGCACACGTACAGATTTGATCCCAAAATCATAACAGACCCAAGAACCAACAAGCAAATCACTCGCCAAACGCAAGCTTAGCAATAATAAGAGGTTCAGTGATGGGAAAGGGAGCGGCTTACTAAGTCAGGGTCTACTCTCGCGCTCTTAGGTACTTCTGTCCTGCTGTAATAGACGTGGTCGAAATGCCTTCTGTCTCAACTGAAGAGAAAACAAAACTTGGTCGGATTCATAAGTAAGCAACAAATTATGACAACATTTCAGAAAATTTAATCGGTGATCATTGGATTGAAGCAGTAAGGAGAAAAGACAGTGTACAAGTTCAGGAATAACATCATCACAGTTTCACAAGAACAAATCATTGGATGCCATGAACCCAGTAAACTTTCAGCATATAAATTTTGCTTCAAGTTAATCATCGGATCGTTAAAAATAACACCCTTGATCAAATTATTTGGTTCTTAACTCCAGAGCAACGATCAACATGCTTAACTCAAGGTCTGGTATGTGCAGAAATGGTCCCTCACATCCATAAAAAATAGTTTCGACTTGAAAAACATATTTTTTCACTCGGCAATCGGGATACTTGAGAAAGTGTTTCTTCTAAAGCAAGTGCACCCTGCAAATTCTGGAAGCAAAATAGTTTCATAATAAGAATACATCATAACAGAAGAGCCCAAAAACAGTGCACAGCGCCTCTCCCTGGAAACTCGGAGAATGTGGCTGAAACTACATTCATCTACATAACCTACGAGGATCAATCTCAGCTTTCGGATTGATATTGAACATAACAATATTACGAGAAAAGACAGGTGACCAAGGTTGCTCAAGTCAGATGAAAGAAGGGGACAAGGAACAAAAGAATACTCATTCCGATGCAATGTTTCCATCTACATAGTAAAAATCAAGTGGCACAGTTAGACCCAAGGAGAACCACCATTCATTCAAGACGCAAACTCTAGAAACGAGGATGTGAAAATTACCATTTCCATTGTACATCCAACTGAAGTTATCACACAAGGGAAGAGTCCAACTGCCATGAAAAACATACAGAATACTGTCAAAAGGAAACCAACATCAAACAGATTCAGCTGCCATGATTTAGTGTGAAACAAAACTCATTTGCCCCGACTTTGAATATAAGCATTCTAACAGAACATAAACTACTAACCTCAAATCATAAACTGCTATAACTTCTAATACAGCAGAAACTATTAGCTAGGTCATATCGCCATTATATATATAAAAAACTATTAGCTAGGTCATGATTCACAATTCAACTCTATATCATCGGCCCTTAAATAAAAATCACATTTCCAAACTAGAAAGAGATGACCTGAGTTACTTGACAGCCTCTTGAACTCCTCTTAATGAAGGATGATGCTCCTCCAAACCATCACCAACAATTAAATTGATTATATGTTTTCCGTATGAAATAGAAGTTTCTCTCTTAAATACTCTACTGCCACGTCATTTGCAGAAGGATATAATCCACCGCCAGTATCCCAATGATGTAAGCAAATTTCAATACTTTCTCCTATATCCTTACCCTTATGAGAAGAAACTGTGCATACATTCAAGATCTTCAATTTCCAGTCAACATTTTATGCAACGGCCAGTAAGACTCGCGTAGTGGATGTTTTGTAATGATGTCCAAGTGTCTGCAGTTAAGGAAACCCTTCCATCAAATTTCCTAAGGGATTGTCTCAGTAGATCCTTTTTCATATAAAAATAAACTTATAATAATCCTACGTAATAGTAGTTCTAGAAGGTATCCGAAACCTAGGACATGCAGTTGCCATCAAATGCCTAAGCCCTTCACTGCTAAATACTCTAAAAGGCTCCTAATTGATAATAATCATGCGCACTACAACCTTTCTAATTTCCTCTTAAAACTCCTACCAAGTTTTCCATCCATCTTGACCAGGTTTCACATTCAGCAACTGCTATTTCTGAGAAAATAGTTGTTCATTGCAGGAAAGCCTATGAAATCTTAAAGCACTGGTTCGATTGGTTGTTGTATCACCAAATTAAACCTTAACACACAAATTAAACTTAGAAATCACGTCATCACCCTCTTTAAATTTAGTAAACTGGGTCTAAACGTCTTACCTTAGCTTCATTGTTCTTCTCTTCCTTCTCTTCATTTTGGTAGCAGGTGTCACAGGAGGGCGATTGTCAGGAGGTGTTGTTGCAGCATTCACAGTATCACTAGGGGCAGGATTTAAACTTGGACATGATTATGGTGAGGCTACAGCAGAAGCATCAGCAACAATTAACAGTACCATCACTGAATTCTCTTGGTTCGTGAACCTTTAATTAACAAAGCAACATTAATTAATATTGCGAACCAAGAAAAATCAGATCTGCTTCACCATTCCGCCTTTTGAATCAGACCACTTACTCCTTTTCCAGTCCCCCTTTTGAATCGGACCATTTGCTCGTTCTCCAATCCCCCTTTGAAAATCGGATCTGCTTTGGGTTTCCTCTTACCCCGTCACCCCTGTTCAGCTCCCCCACTTCTTGTGCCACTCTTAAAGGGATATTTCCCTAGCAATAGCATGCTCCTTTTCTCTCAGACGACGTAATTCCACGTTGTATACTTCTCATGACGTTGCATCCTCTTATCAGGCTTCTTATCTCCCAATCCACTAGTCCTAAAAACTATACGGCCCACCACTTTGCAACAAAACTTCGTCAAAATTGTCCCAACATGATTCTTGACTTCATGATGACAATCGATCACATAATCTAGCGCTTGGTCTCTTTATACTTGCAACAGCTGTACTCATTTTTAGGAAGAATCCAGGTCATCGTTGATTTAATCATTTTCGTAGTAAGAGGGAAGCAAATGGCGCATTTAGGAAGATCCCAAGACATAGTACACTTTTCTTACTTCAGTAGTCTGGAAAACATATTTGCAATGTTTCAAATATATCACCACTATTCTCCCTGCATATACTAGTCAATATCAGTATCCCCTTCTGGAATATTACCATACAGCCTCGAGAGCATGGTCAATCCCTTTAAGGACTCATAGATCTGCTCTTTGTCAGGGTGTCTCTCGTCAAGCGAATAAAACTCTGAGACAACATCATTGACCTCAATCAAGCTACATCCTGGTAACTTCCTGAATCCAGTATCTCTTGTTGCAACCTTCAGTCTGGCCAAATCTTTCCATCTACCAATATCACCATAGACGTTTGATAGCATCACGTAGTTTGTTGGGTTCTTGGGGTCAAATTCAACAAGCTTTTCAAGGGCCAATTCAGCAAATTCAACATTTTTGTATACCCTACAAGACGCAAGCAGAGTAGCCCACATGACAGCATCGGCTTCTTTAGGCATCTTGACAATGAAATCCACAGCCTGAGCTAGAAGACCGGCTCTTGCTAGCAAATCTACAATGCACCCGTAATGCTCAATTTGAGGTTCTATTGAGTAATCATCAATCATTGATTTGAGATATGACAATCCATCCTCTACGAAACCCATATGTGCACAGCCGGACAGGATTCCTATAAAGGTGATTGAATCTGGTTTTTCTCCAGCATTTTTCATTTCACTAAACATATTCAAGGCATCAGCTCCATGACCATGCGTTGCTAAACCAAAAATCATGGTGTTCCAGCTAATCAAATCCTTCCTTTTCATGCTTCTGAATACATCAATTGCACTTTCCATGGCTCCAGATTTGGCGTACATGTCAATAAGAGCATTCCCAACACGACAATTTCCACTATATCCATTAGCCTTGGCTTGAATATGCACCCACTTGCCTAGAACTAGAGCACCTAATCGTGCACACGCAGATAACACCATCACCAATGTCGCTTCATTCGGTTTGACTTTGTTCTCTGCAAGCATTCTATTGAATGTCGTCAACACTTGAGGGAAACGCCCATTATGTGCATAACCACCAATTAGTCCATTCCATGAAAAAATATTTTTCTCCGGCATTTTCTCGAACAATGCCTCACAAGCCTCAACATCGCCATTGTTTGCATACCCATTGAGTACGGTGTTCCAGGACATGAGATCCTTTCTACTCATCTTATCGAAAAGTTCCCGTGCTCTTATCATGTCTCCTACTTCGAAGTAACCCAAGATCATTGTATTCGACATCACAACATCATGCTCCGGAGCCAGGTCAAAGAGCCTCCTTGCAGCAATGATGTCATGGCAGGAAATGTAGCCATTGATCATCACAGTCCAAGCAACCACATTCCTTTCCGGCATCTCACAGAAAATCTTGTAAGCTGCTTCAATTAGATTCCGATTCGAGTACAGCTCAACCAAAGTAGTGCCAACAAATGAGTTCGAAGCAAATCCACTCTTTGTCACAAGGCAATGCAACTCTTTACCTTCTCTCAAAGCGTTGATCTTTATACAAGATTTCAGGACAACAGGAAAACTGTAACCGTTTGGCACTATATCAAAACTCCTCATCAGACAGAACAAAATAATAACCTCCCGGTGCTCAGCATTGAGGTACTGGCATTTGAACATTGTATTCCAGCAAGAGACGCTTGGTACAGGAATTTCATCGAACAACTTACGGGCACAGTCCGTTTCCTTCAGCAACCCGCACGCCACGATAACTTTCTGGACAATATGTTCGCTCCGGCTAAACCCATTGGCCGTCACCTGAGACTGGACCTGCCGGAGATGCTTGATGGTCTTACATGACTGCAAGAGTGAGATAATCCTCTCCTGAAGAAGTCTCTGACAGGACAGCATCGAAGCTGCACAAGAGTGAAATAATCCTCTCCTAAAGTCGCATGTTTCTGGCTTTTTGCCTAACATGAAAAACGGATTTCCAAATATTGTAGAGGATCATCGGTGATTGGGATTCAATACGCAGAGGAAAAGCTTTTTGAGGTCGTTTGCTGGGAATGAAGGAAGTCGCGACGGACAACTCGCGCGGGAGAGTATTATAGTACCTATCTACTCACTCAAAAAGATTTAACAAAAAATAATCATATAGCGCCTGGTACTTGAACATTGGCTCGAGGCATTTTTTCTACCCCTTCTTACCCTGAAAAAGCAGGGACACCGTGCATCCTTGAACCGATAACCATCTTTCGACTAACCTAGCCTCCTCCGTCCCTCGGGACCAATAAGGGGTAGTACAGGAATATTCACCTGTTGTCTATCGACTATGCCTTTCGGCCTGATCTTAGGCCCTGACTCACCCTCCGTGGACGAACCTTGCGGAGGAACCCTTAGGTTTTCGGGGCATTGGATTCTCACCAATGTTTGCGTTACTCAAGCATACATTCTCGCTTCCGCTTCGTTCACCGCCGCTCGCGCGGATGCTTCCCCCTAAGGCGGAACGCTCCCCTACCGATGCATTTTTACATCCCACAGCTTCAGCAGATCGCTTAGCCCCGTTCATCTTCGGAATGAAAGGCCCCGTTCATCCTGGAATTTAACCAGACCATAAAATTAAAAAAGCGTCTCGCAGTCGGTACAAATGAAAGGCTTTCCTAGCCACCAAATATGCTACCTTATTACTACGTACGCCGACCTACAAACCGCACACTGAACCCACTATGGTTTGATAAGCAATGCAGAACTTCATCAAGAAGGGCTCCAATCTGGCTGTCACTAGAATCGACCTGGTTGATTTTGTCAATAATCACCTTTACGGCCCCTTCAAATCACATTTACGTAAACCCAGACGCGACACACCAAAGAATTGCCTCCCCGAGCGAAAGGACCTCAACAACCAAAGGATCTTCAATCCCAACAAATTGGACTCCTTTAGCCAGAAGAACCACCCCTGCCTGATTCATAACAACCATTCCTCCTGTCGAGTGGGACGCATGCTTGATAGCCCCATCCCACTGACAAAGAAACGAACAAGGGGTGAAATCCCCTTCAGATTGATCGGTTGTGGCAGGGTCTCGCTGAGTCCTATTAACAGGCAAACTTCGCTACCCTATATTTGGTTTTCATCCTAATTTGTGAAACCCTACTATATCATAAAAACAAATTGGTTCAAGTTTATAAGGTTTCTGGTATGTGTAACTCGTGGTATGATTTATGAGAGATCTTGTATGCTTTAATAAACTTTTGATATACTATATGAGGTGATAGACCAATAATTACACATGTTTATGCCTCTATTCTTGAGCCGTTTGAGAGTCGATTCTCGTGTTTTAAGCCGATTTCACGCTAGGTTGTATGTTTATGTCATATTTCAAGACTTGACGTTGATGTGAAGGCGAGGAAACAAGTTTCGGGTAAAAAAGGAGGACATTTGAGTGAAGGGCGCTGGAAGAGGAAAATACCCGGCCAGGAGTTAAAAATACCCGGCCGGGTAAATTGCTGAGGGAGGCTGGGGATTCACGTTTTTGGACGCCAAGAAGCAGGAGGGGTCCCGACCAGAGAGCAAAAATACCCGTCGGGTATTCGGGGCCACGACCGGGTATTAATCCCCTACGCGAAACTGTGCGTTTTGAAATCCCTGGTCGGACACCTAAAATACCCGACCGGGTATTATGGCCGGGGATCACGATCTGCTGACTCTTAAGGAAAAGAAGGCCAACTTTTGAAGGGTTCCGAGTTTTAGAGAGAAAAAGCTGATACCTAGAGAGAGAGAGAGAGAGTGACGAACCTGATTCTCTAAGTGCCCTAGATCGATCTTCATCACCATTGGAGCCCGGCTTGAGCTTGGAGAAGTGCCGATTGGTTGCCAGAAGCAGAATCCCATCCTTCACAGTATGGTTTCCGCATCTGAGCTAGATTTCCCTTCTCTCTCTATGGAGTAAACTTTCTCATTCACATGGATATGAAGAACCCTAGATTTGTATGTTAGGTCTGATTGTATTAACCCAAGTACGAATTCAGTGATATGATTATATTCAATTGAGGTTTGATTTCTTGAATGACATGAATCTTGATCAAATTCCTGTTATTTCTGATTTGACCTAGAAAGAGAGTATCTGCCTAGGTTGATAGAGCACCCTTGTTTGAAGGCAGTGAATTGACGACTCTAGTCGAGAAGTCAATTCACTATTCTGTACCGGATTTACTTCGGTAGAGGAGGTTTGGTTCGTTAGGGCCTCAATCTGTTTACTCCGGTGGAGGTTGGTCGCCCGCTGGGGACTCAGATTGAGAGGGACTGGAGACCTTTAGTCGAGACTGCAGACTGTTTAAGAACCTCCCGCAATATAACTATCATTGAAATTGAACTTGGTAAATTACAACCTAGCTTAACTGCAGTCTAGGGGGAACCATATCTGGGTGACCTCTCTCAACTTGAACACAACTTTCACTGCTTTGCTTTCTAGTTTAACTAAACCTTCACTACACTAGAACCGCTAAATAATAAGATTTTCACGGAGTAGTCATCACACCTAGGACCCGGGTTGACATTTAGAACTGAACTCGCTATACTACACATTAGTAGGTGGTTGCACTTGGCCACTTTCTAGTGTGACGGTAGAGGCGTGTCTAGTTTTTGGCATCGTTGCCGGGGACGGCTAGGTTGTTGAAGAAACGTGATTTCTGTTACTTTAGCATTTCCATTTCCGCATTGATTTTTTGCTTTTTCCTGCTTGTGCCTTCACGGGTTTGATTGTTTGGCTGTGTGCAGGTAGTGCATGACCCGTAGCCAGTCGGGAGGTTTACTACCGTTAGATCCGGAGTTAGAATGCACATGTCGCCAACTAAGGAGACAACAGGGGGAACCTCAACCTGGGGCATAACCAACCCCTCGGGATGTCCATGCAGGTTCCCCCAGTGAATCAGATCCTGGGGAACAACCCATTCCCCCAAGCAGATGGGGCTTAGCATCCACCACCGCCGTCGGGTCCTACTATGGAGTACTACTACACTCCACGGGTCGCCGACATCCGCCCCGTCATCCTCTATCCGCCCATTCTAGCAAACAACTTTGAGATCAAGTCATGCTGGATTCAGTTGATTGCATCCTCTATCCAGTTCCATGGCTTAAAGGATGAAGAGGCGCCTTTCCCGGTTCCTACAGCTGACAAATGGATTCAAGATGAATGGTGTACCTGATGATGCGATCCGTCTCCACCTTTTCCCTCATTCTCTGGCGGGGCATGCGAAGAGGTGGTTAGAGACCCATCCCCCACTATCCATCACATCGTGGGACGACTTGGCCGACAAATTGGTGCACATGTATTATCCGGCCTTGAAGACCATGGAGATTCAACAGGAGATCACTCATTTCCGCCAGGAGCCAGATGAGTCACTACGTGATGCCTGAGAGCGGTTCTCGAGATTCTTATGGTAGTGTCTCCCTCACGTCTTCAGTGATGCATTCACAGTGGGGAATTTCTACAACGCTCTGACCCCAAAAAGCTAGAAGGTGATCGAGTTTCTATGCCCAGGAGGGGATATTCTCACAAAGACTCCACCCGAGCTGAATAAGATAATCAGTACTCTAGCTGCCAGAGATTACTCTGGGGGCAGAGCACCAGAAGTAGGAGTTCCCGGGACCGAGGTGTGCACGCCATGGAGGCTAGGTCCGTGATAGAGCGGGAGGTGGCCGAATTGGTCCAGACATTAAAGCAGCCCAACAGTCTGATTCCGGGCAAAGGACTGGCCGGGCCTCCAATTGCTCAATGTCACTGGTGTGAGAGTTTGAACCATCTGGTGGAAGACTGCCAGGCCATGCGAGAGTCTTCTACACCCCAGGAGCAGTTGGACTTCATCGCCAATGCTCGATGCCTTGATCCTTATAGTGGTACATATAATGAAGGGTGGTGCCAGCATCCCAACTTCTCCTGGAATGATAGCAACACCACTAAACCACCTGGTTTTCCAGCACCAGCAGGTGGTCTTCAGCAGAGGCAGCCCTTCCAGGACAGGATGGGCTCGGTTCCACAACAGCAGCCTTACCAGCCCAGACAGGGGCAGCCATTCCAGCAGCCGTAGCGCCAGTATATAGGGGTGGGCAACGGGAAATGGGTATTTGGGTATACCCGTACCCGTCCCGTTTATTAAGGGTTACGGGTACCCATATTACCCGTATTATTATAAACGGATGAGACTTGGGATTGTAGATTCCTAATATGGGTACCCGCGGGTTACCCGCAAATACCCGTTTGGGAAATGTGGGTACCCGTTATACCCATTTACCAGAAATAGCCCACAGCCCAACACCCCAACCCAATTCACTAATTCAGAAATGTGGCATTAGGCCTTGGCCATTTCGGCCCTTACCCTTAGTCAACCCTTACCCTGCATGGCTGCCTATTCCCTTTCGGCTTTCACTTAACTGCGAGACAGTCAGACAGCGAGAGTGTGAGACAGCGTCCTCCACCCAGCGCAGCCGCAGCGCCAGCCTCAGCGACAGGCCGACAGCGAGACCTAGCTCGCTAGCTCCGCCTCCGCGTCTCCGCCGCTCTGCGCGCTTCCTCCTTCATTCACCGGCGCGGGCCGCGGCGACTTCCTTCTTCTCACTCTGCTGCACCGTCTCCAATAGCAAACCAGCAGCAGCCAACTTTCCCAGCCAGGAGCAGGGGGAATATCAGCAGCATCACCATTCACCCGGCGTTGTTATCTATTTAGGTATGCAGCTGCCATTCTCTTTTCTTTTCTACATACAGTACATATTCTGGACTCTAATTACTAGTTAGATTTGTTCTGCTAATTACTAATTATGTTTCTAATTTCCAGCATCTGTCTATTTGATTTATGTTGATTTGGTTTATAGTTTTCATGGCTAATCAAGGGAATGAAGTTAGTCAAGGGAATGCAACTTTGGGTATTTATGGGTATTATGGGTACCCGTTATCCGTCCCGTACGGGTAATGGGTACCCGTTTCCCATATGGGTTTGGGACATGGGAAGGACTTTGGCCTCCAAATGGGACTGGGTACCCGTTTAAAACGGGACGGGTATCCCGTCCTGTCCCGTTGCCCACCCCTACCAGTATGCCTAGCTGCCAGCAGCTCCAGCTCCAGATACTCAGATGACGAAGCTGAAAATATTTTGCAGGCATTCATGACTACCATTCAGGCAAATTTTGCCAGGATGGACCAGAACATAATCTCTCTGGAGGAAGGTTAGAGAAACCAAGGTGCCATATTGCAGGATCTCCAAAATCAGATTGGTGGCATAGCCCGCCAAAATAACACCAGAGCACCGGGGACTCTGCCGGCCACCACAATTCCAAATCCTCACGAGCCTCACCAGCAGATGGATGCTATCACTACCAGGAGTGGCAAGAAAACATCTGCTGCCCCTACCCCGGCTAGGCAAGAAGAGCCACTACTTGCTTCGACACTTCCAGCCGACAATGCAGAAGTGGGAATGGAGAAAGAAGCACCTACTCCCAAGCCACAGCCAGTGGTTAAGGAGCATGTACCCTAGCTTCCCTTCCCCACTCGCCTACATAAAGACAAGCTGGAGACTGAGTTTGCCAAGTTCATGGCAATATTGAAGCAGGTCAACATCAGCATGCCGTTCGTGGAGGCACTGTCGAAGATGCCCAAGTACGCCAAATTCATGAATGATCTCCTCACCAACAAGAAGAACCTTGGGGGATCTCTCGACAGTGATGCTGAGCGAGGAGTGTTCTGCCATCCTGCAGAACAAGCTGCCCGAGAAGCGCAAAGACTCGGGAAGTTTTACTATCCCTCTTGTTATTGGCAGCATGCATGTAGGAAAGTCCTTGGCGGATTTAGGCGCTAGCATAAATGTCATGTCGTATAAATTGTTTAAGAAGTTAGGCTTAGGTGAACCTAGAACTACTAGGATGAGCATTCAGTTAGCTGATCGCTCTATTGTGCATCCTAGGGGTATCATAGAGGATCTGCTTGTTAATGTAGGCGCATTCACCTATCCTGTTGATTTTGTTATTCTGGATATAAATGAGGATGTGGATGTACCTTTGATTTTGGGTAGCCATTTCTCGCCACCGCCAATGCGCTTATTGATGTGCATAGTGGTAAGCTGATCTTGCATGTCGGGGATGAACAAGCTACTTTTTCTGTGTCTGAGAATGAGAAACACTCCCATTTTCATGATGACTTAGATTACTGTAATATGCTTGTTGATTTTGAGACCGCACTCGCCATAACGAGTGCGGGTACTGACGATGCTCTTGAGCGTTGTATTTTGCTAGGTGAGCAGGCATCGCAGGAGCCATAGCTGGAGGAGTATTTGGCTGCGTTGGAGAGTGGCGCATTACTGGAGGGAGATAGGCTGTTCAAACCGATCTCATCCTCACCTCGCATCACTATCTCTTTGGAGGAGCCCCCAGAGCTGGAGCTAAAGCCCCTCCATCCTTACTTGAAGTATGCATTTCTCCGGGAGGGGAAGAAGCTCCCAGTCATCATTAGCTCGACCCTCACACCCGAGAAGAAGGTCAGATTGGTGGCCTTGCTGAAGTAGTAAGAGAGCTCCGGCGTGGAAGATCACTGATATCCGGGGGGATCAACCCCTCCTTCTGCTCCCACCGGATATTGCTAGAGGATGAGATGCGGCCGGTAAGACAGCCCCAACGGATATTGACCCCAAACCTGGAGGTTGTGGTTCGGGCGAAGATCGTGAAGCTGATGGACGCGGGGATGATCTTCGCCATCTCTGACAGTGAGTGGGTTAGTCCAACCCAGGTGGTGCCTAAGAAGGACGGGATGACTGTGTTACCCAATGATAAGAATGAGCTCATACCTATGCGCACAGTGACCGGGTACCGCGTCTACATCGACTACCATCGCCTCAACGACGCCACCCGGAAGGATCCTTTCCCGCTGCCATTCATTGATCAGATGCTGGAGAGACTAACGGGGCACGAGTTCTATTGTTTCCTGGATGGGACGTCCGGGTATTTCCAGATCCCCATTGCATCGGAGGACCAGGCGAAGACCACTTTCACCTGCCCCTTCGGCACATTCGCCTACCAGAGGATCCCATTCGAGCTATGCAATGCCTCTGCCACTTTTTTAGCGATGCATGCTCGCCATTTTTGACCGCATGGTCGGCGAGATTATGGAGGTGTTTATGGACGACTTTTCGGTTTATGGGGATTCATTCTCTCACTATCTCCATAACCTAGAACTCGTCCTTAAACGGTGTGAAGAGACGTACCTGGCACTGTGTTGGGAGAAGTGTCACTTCATGGTTCGCGAAGGCATAGTTCTGGGGCATAAGATCTCCAAGATGGGGATTGAGGTGGACAAGGCAAAGATCGAGACTATCAGTAAGCTGCCTCCTCCCACATCTACTAAGGGGATCCAGAGTTTCTTAGGCCATGCAGGGTTCTACAGGAAGTTCATCAAGGATTTCTCAAAGATCGCCTTGTCCCTAACAAAGCTCCTTGAGAAGGATTCCCCCTTCCAGTTCACCGATGCATGCACAACAGTATTCACGACTTTGAAGGAGAAGCTCACTCATGCTCCTATCATGGTCGCCCCTGACTGGTCCCTACCGTTCGAGCTTATGTGCGATACCAGTGACTTTGCAATTGGAGCTGTCTTGGGCATAGGCGAGATCAATACTTCTGTCCTATCTACTACGCTTCGAAGATCCTCAATGATGCCCAGGAGAACTACACCACCACGAAGAAGGAGCTGCTCGCGGTGGTGTTTTCTTTCGACAAGTTTCGTCCTTATTTGGTCTTGTCCCATGTGATCGTGTACACAGATCACTTCGCGATTCGATACATGATGAGCAAGGCCGATGCCAAGCCGAGGCTCATACGATGGATCTTACTACTGTAGGAGTTCGACATCGAGATTTGGGACAAGAAGGGAGCTGAAAATGTTGCTGCTGATCACCACTCCCGGTTGGACGCACCACTTACGGACAATCTCGTGGAGGAGATCAACGACTCTTTCCGAGATGAGCGACTGATGATGATGTTCCTGGTGGAGAGTGTCACCCTTGGTACTCCGATTTTGCAAATTATCTGGTGGGCCAACAGCTGCCTAAGGGGATGACGACTCACACGAAGAGGAAGTTCTTCTCCGACCTGAAGCACTACTTCTGGGATGACCCTCATCTCTTCAGGATCGGAGCCGACGGGATCATCCGTCATTGTGTAATGGAAAGTGAGATGGAGGTCATTCTATCTCACTTCCATGAGGAAATTACTGGCGGTAACATGGCGGTAACCGCACGGCGAGAAAAGTGCTACAGTCGGGCTTTTACTGGCCCATGCTCTTCAAGGATGCAGCCGCCTTCGCACGCAGGTGCGATTGATGCTAGAGGTCAGGTAATATCTCTGCCCATGATGAGATGCCTCAGAATGTATTTATAACATGTGAGATTTTTTTATGTCTAGGGTATCGACTTCTTGGGGCCCCTTTCCTCCATCCTTTGGCAATACCTACATCTTAGTTGTTGTTGATTACAACTCTAGGTGGGCTGAGGCGCAAGCTTTGCCCACTAATGATGCTAGACGTGTTTGTGGATTTTTTAAGCAGCTATTCTCCTGGTTCGGGACACCTAGAGCCATCATAAGCGACCGAGGCACCCATTTCCAGGGCCAGTTTGATAAGTTGTTGTCTCGCTATGGTGTCACTCATAAGGTGTTCGTGGCCTATCACCCTCAAAAGAGTGGTCAGGCCGAGCTGACGAATCAAGAGCTCAAACATATACTGGAGAAAATGGTGGATCAGTCCCACAAGGATTGGTCCACCAAGCTCGATGATGCTCTCTGGGCATACCGCACTGCCTACAAGACGCCAATTGGTACTTCACCGTACCGGCTTGTCTATGGAAAGGCATGTCATTTGCTCGTGGAGCTAGAGCACAAGGCCTTCTGGGCCCTTAAGCTGCTCAACTTGGATGTTAATGTTGCAGGTGTTGAACGAAAGTTACAGATGCTGGAGCTGGAGGAATGGCGTTACCACGCCTATGAGAACACCAAGCTGTACAAGGAGCGTACTAAGCGCCTGCACGACGCGCGGTTAAGGGGTCCGAAGGAGTTTCATGTTGGTGATCGAGTTCTCCTCTATAACTCTAGCTTGAAACTCTTTCCTGGAAAGCTCCGCTCCCGGTGGTCTGGACCGTTCACGGTCACACATGTGTTCTCGTATGGCACGATTGAAATTGCCAACCCGCAAACTGAGCCGTTTAAAGTGAATGACCATCGTCTCAAGCTCTATCTGGGAGACGTGGTCGCACGAGCGGAGTTAGTGGTTGAACTCGCGTACCCTTAGTTCCGCCATGGGCGTCCAACTAAAAGACAGTAAAAAAGCGCTTGCGGGGAGGCAACCCCACCACGGTTTGCATTTCTTTTTACCCCTTTTCTTTGTTTTGTGTCGTGTTCGAGTCAGTTGCATGACTGTGATGATGTTAGGTTGTCTGATCTGCCTTGGTTTGGTGTGTTCGTGCAGGGATGTTCGAAAATTTGAGAAAAATTGCATTTTGGCCGAAAAGGGGAAAATACCCGACCGGGTATTTTTGGGTCACGGCCGGGACCCCTTCTGGGGAGGGGGGCGGAAAAAGGGAATCCCCGGCCGGGGATTTTTGGCTTCTCGGCCGGGGTTTCCATATCCCGAAACGCGGCGTTTCCGGAATACCCGACCACGGCCTCAAAATACCCGACCGGGTATTTTTGCTTTATAAGCAACCCCCGGCCAGCCCCTCTCTCTCTCCTCTCATTTTTTTTAGAACTCCCTCTCACTTCATCCTCTCTTCTTCCCCCTCTCTCTCACGTGAGCGACCGCGACCACCACCAGTCGCCGTTCTCCAGCGACCTTCCGGCGACTTTTCCGGTGAGCCTTCCCGAGCCATTTTCTGCATCCCTCACCCTTTCCTCGCGTCCGTCTACGGTCCTACTTGTGTCTCCAGGTGTGTTTCTTGCTTAATTAGATATGTTTTTGGAGAATTGGACTGTAGATGTTAGGACCGAGAACCGTGAACTGTCTGGCATGTTTGTTTTAGCATAAGGTGAGGGCTGCCGTGGCTATGATTGGTTACTGTTTGTGTGATGCCTTGGAATGGATCGTTTATGCATGATGCTTGCTTTAGTTGCGGTTGTTTTATCAATCGTTTGGGCTTGATTTTTGGCCCTAGGTGGTGTCCTTACAGTGTGGGGGAACTGTTGAACCCATATTGTTGGTCCTAACGAGTATTTTCTTGGCTCCACCTTTGGTTTGTTGATTTTGCAGGATCATGTTGCTCGACCACCCGTTCATGCAGGATCTGCGCCTGCACCCGGAGTACGCTGACCAGTACCGCCGGGTCATACGCGGAGTGCTCCAGCGCCATCATCACTTGGAGTGGGAGGTCTTCGAGCATCTTTACTGCATGAACGAGATCTCCACCGCCATTAGCCACCCTGATTGGCGGATTTTGCTGAGCATCTATGAGCCCACCTACACAGAGCTGGTGTGGGAGTTTTACACTACATTCCCCCACCAGTGTCACCTTCAGGCTGGGTGGGCACCCGCAGGAGATGTGTTTCGATGGGCTGGCCTATGCACTGGTGATCCAGTACCACCCCTACTCCCGCCACGAGATCGAGATCCCACATCCAAAAGACTGGAACCAGAACGCGTTCTACCGCCGCATAGCTCGACGTGCCTACGGGATGGACTACTTCGACGCTGGCCAGACATACGTCTCCACCCTCAAGCCACAGTGGCACATCCTCAACTTGCTGATCACCCTCTCGATAGTCCCCAACGCCACTGGTTCCCACAAGATCCCGAAGTTGGTGCTCTACACCATGTATTCGATGGGGGGACCCGGATCACATGCTACATTTGGGTTCTTTCGTGGCCACCACCTTCTCTCGGTGCCACGGGAAACCCAACCACCTCTTGTGTTCCCCTGGCCACTCGATTGGCGCGCCATTTCGAGATCGACTTGGCGGGACTCAGGGATGCCACAGTACGGGGAGGCTCCACCCCTCTTAGTCGGGAGGTGTTTCACAACGCGCTCCTGCTGGCCTCTGATGGAGCGCGTTCCTGGCTGGATGCGTTGTCCCTGCCTGCCGAGGAGGATGCGGATATTGATGATAAGGACGAGGAGGACGAGGACTACATCGGCAAGGAAGAGGCCGATGATGATGATGATGATGGCGGGATCATGGATGCTGATGAGCCGGAGCCCCTGCTCTCTCCCCCAGGGGATCTTCAGCCACGACAGAGTCCCGAGCGAGGCAAGTCCTCCTCCGGTCCTTCTGGTCCGTCGATGACTTCTTATCCGTCAATGGACTTCTTCACGGAGCAGTTCCATCAGATGAGGCTCCAGTTTCAGCAGCTCGGGCTCCAGAACGAGCAGCTCATGGACCATCACGTCCTGTTTTACCAGCATTATTTGGTCCACCAGGCCGAGTACCACTCGCGGATGACGGTTCTGGATGAGCGCCTCGACCGGATGGAGGCTCAGTTGGGAGTCACTAGTGCTCGCATCGAGCGGGAGCGGGATCGTAACCGCCAGATGATGGAGTATCAGGAGCACCACTGGACTACCCGGTGGGACCACTCACCACCCCCGCCACCACCGACAGATGGGGTTGACGACCTCATGGAGCATAATGATTTCAGCAAGCTCGAGTAGGCTGTACTCGCTGCTTGATTTGTGTTGCTTTTGTTTTGGTTCGGAGTGCCAACTGACTTTTGTTTGGTTAATTTTCTTTTCTTTTGGATTATGTACTATGGGGTTGACATTTGGCCTAACATATCTGTGCTTGTGTCTTCTTTAGCCTTGTCTTAGCCCGAGTAGTCCCATTCCAGTCCGTTTCACTCCGATTGGTCCACCTTCTAGTCTCATTGCAGTCCGCCTACCGGTAATATCGTTCCCCTTTCCTTCCCTCTTCTCCATTGATGGCAATGTCAAACTTAAGTGTGGGGGGATGTGTCTATTTTGACTGCTTAGATCTGTTTGTGTGCTTGGAGCCTAGTCCACTGTCCAAATTTCGATTTGAGGGCTCCAAGTACGTGTTCCTTGCAAATTGTCTACTTAGTATGCTTTGAATTGACAGTCTCTATAGTAATGTGCAACTTAGGGAGGTAGTGTAGCACTATGGAGGATGTTGAAGTATAAGATTTTTCCTATCTAGCTCTTTGTTGTGCCGGTTGATTTTGTGAATTAGTGGAGTTAAGACCGTTGAATTCATGTGTAATGGTGACTCCTTTTGAATTGTGTTATAGATTCGTGTATTGAACAGGGTGCTCATGTGCGAAATGAAAAGCAGTTGGTCCTCCATGTCGGAATAATTGAAATCTTAAATATGGGGTAAGCCCAACGTGTGTGGCACCGTTCATTGCACAAAATCGGGTTTTGGAAGAGATTTTAGTGATCCTTAGTGGGGTACTCCTACAAGGTGAACCTAAGTTGTCTCTAGTACGAGTAAAATTTTCACCCGTTGAATGGTTTGCCTACTCCTGGATGTGTTTTTAAGGGCACGGATAGAGCTTCCGACCCCCCCTTAATTTCATTGACCCTCCACACGAGTTGAGGAAAAGGAGTTAAAAGAAGTAATCTGGCGAGTGCCCGATGTACAGAAATTGCTCTTGCTCGACTAATAAGGGTAGACCGTACAAAAGACTGTAGTTGGAACCCCCGCCAAGTGAATGAAAAAAAAAGAGAAATGTAAAATGAAAGTAAAAAAGGGGTTCCAACGGTGAAATGAAGCGAAAGAGCACCCCGGTACAATGAGTCCTTGGTTGTGAAAAGTGTGAGTCCCTTTACCCATGAACTTATTGTCTTACTTCCAATTCTTCTCATGATCCTGGCTTGAGTTTAGTACTCGCATTGAGAGAGATAGGGGACGTCTTAGAAGACCAGTTGACCTCGTAAGCTTCTATATGATCTAGGAAATCCTCTACCGACGATCGGGGTTGTTTGTTGCTATTAGAGGTCTGGAGAGCTGCATTGGTTTGAGTTAGGTTTGCTTGGGGACAAGCAAATAGTTAAGTGTGGGGGAATTTGATAGACCAATAATTACACATGTTTATACCTCTATTCTTGAGCCGTTTGAGAGTCGATTCTCGTGTTTTAAGCCGATTTCACGCTAGGTTGTATGTTTATGTCATATTTTAGAACTTGTCGTTGACGTGAAGGCGATGAAATGAGTTTCGGGTCAAAAAGGAGAACATTGGAGTGAAGGGCGATGGAAGAGGAAAATAACCGGCCAGGAGTTAAAAATACCCGGCCGGGTAAATTGCTGAGGGAAGCCAGGGATTCACGTTTTTGGACGCCAAGAAGAAGGAGGGGTCCCGGCCAGAGAGCAAAAATACCCAATCGGGTATTCGGGGCCACGATCGGGTATTAATACCCTATGCGAAACTGTGCATTTTGAAATCCCCGGCCGGAAACCTAAAATACCCGACCGGGTATTATGGTCGGGGATCGCGATTTGCTGGCTCTTAAGGAAAAAAAGGCCAACTTTTGAAGGGTTCCGAGTTTTAGAGAGAAAAAGCTGATACCTAGAGAGAGTGACGAACCTGATTCTCCAAGTGCCCTAGATCGATCTTCATCACCATTGGAGCCCGACTTGAGCTTGAAGAAGTGCCGATTGATTGCCAGAAGCAGAATCCCATCCTTCACAGTATGGTTTCCGAATCTGAGCTAGATTTCCCTTCTCTCTCTATGGAGTAAACTTTCTCATTCACTTGGGTATGAAGAACCCCAGATTTGTATGTTAGGTCTAATTGTATGAACCCAAGTACGAATTTAGTGATATGATTATATTCAATTGAGGTTTGATTTCTTGAATGACATGAATCCTGATCAAATTCTTGTTATTTCTGCTTTGACCTAGAAAGAGAGTATCTGCCTAGGTTGATAGAGCACCCTTGTTTGAAGGCAGTGAATTGACGACTCTAGTTGAGAAGTCAATTCCCTATTCTGTACCGGATTTACTTCGGTAGAGGAGGTTTGGTTCGTTAGGGCCTTAATCTGTTTACTCCGGTGGAGGTTAGTCGCCCGCTGGGGACTCAGATTGAGAGGGTCTGGAGACCTTTAGTCGAGACTGCAGACTGTTTAAGAACCTCCCGCAGTATAACTATCATTGAACTTGAACTTGGTAAATTACAACCTGGCTTAACTGCAGTCTAGGGGGAACCATATGTGGGTGACCTCTCTCAACTTGAACACAACTTTCACTGCTTTGCTTGCTAGTTTAACTAAACCATCACTACACTAGAACCGCTAAATAATAAGATTTTCACGGAGTAGTCATCACACCTAGGACCCGGGTTGACATTTAGAACTGAACCCGCTATACTACGCATTAGTAGGTGGTTGCACTTGGCCACTTTCTAGTGTGACGGTAGAGGCGTGTCATGAGGTTTCTGGTATGTTTTAAGAATTTTGCGGTGTGCTTTATGAGGTTTATTAACTCGCAGGTTGACGACCTTGATCAATATATGAAAAGAGAACAAGAGAAAAGAGTAAAAAAGGACTTTTGACGAAATTAATGAAGTGTTGATTTCATTACTTTATTTAGATAATTCTTTTAATTATACAAAAGATACTCATTTTCCACATGATTTCATAGTATGAAAACCAAACCATAAAGTGTTCACAACGAAGACTCCATGAGGCCACAAGAATCGGCAGTAGGAACAGAGAAAATTGGCATAGGGCGTCATTTTTTCCATTGATTCCCGCTTAAGGTGGACTCGTTCTAAGTTAGGAGGGTTTCTGTGTCGGCAGAGTAACAACCCTTCATTGACCTCTCATCTCCTCCTCTCGAACTCTACCTCTATACCCTATTTATAGATCTTCGATTAGGCTTTCTAAGGAGGAAGGTTTCCTTATGCGTCATTAGGCCAATCAGAGCGCTCCAAACACGTGGCCAGCGAATCAAGATGTTTCGGAATAACTTCCTAGCGAAGTGGACGACTCTCACAATACGGTGTCGTGACAGCCTTTTCTCTTCACTAAAATGGTGCTCCAGACGCCTTTTTTTCTTCAAGTCTGGTCTTCGAATCCTAGTTCCAACAACTTGGGCTCGATGTCCCCTACGGTTTCCAAGTGGCCCACTAGACTGCTTTGCCCTGAAAATGCAAAAAACACTACCAAAAGCATATCAATCATATAAAAGCAATCATAGGGTTACCCACTTGAAACAATCATAGCAATAATTCAATATATTAAGACGATAATTATAGGAAATGTATCCACTTTGGGTCACAATACGAGGGTCTATAATAAATACTTTCATGTGTCATCAGCGAGCGCAGCTATGCACTAAAGTCAAAACAAAAACAACATGTTGGATACAAACTGAGAGCCTTCTTTGGTATTGGATGAGCTGCTACATTCTCACACCGAAGCACAACACAAAGCTTACAACTAGAGTAATCCTGCAAAAGAGTGTGAACCTCCAGCAAAATGGCTCCTAGTATCCATCCGAATTCACCTTGTCCAAAACTTTGTTTATAATTACCTGAGCATCCCTTCAATCACAACATAGCCTAAGCACCAACCTTGGCACCAAATCAAAGCATCCATTAACATGAAGAACACTACAATGTAGGGATTGTGAACAATATAGTCAAAAGCGTGTTTCTACATAAAAGCGTTTTGGTGATCTAGAAGCATAAAATCGTAAGCTTTTAAGTTTTAAATCGCAGTTTTTAACTACATTAGTTATAAATATGGTGATCATGCATAGAAGCGTTTTGGTGACCTAGAAGAGTAAAAATGTAAGTTTTAAAGTTTTAAAATTCGATTTTGACTATAGTGATTGTGAATAAATTGGTAACATCTCCCCCCAGTAGCAAGCATCTCATCCATCATGCTCCATTGGCATAAATGGGTAACATCTCCCCCCAATAGCAAGCATCTCATCCCTCCTAATTCTCCCTTGTGTTCCTAGCTGCTCACAAGCCCTGTAGTTCAGAGAACTGTACCTACAATTGGCTCACCAAAACATGTGGCATGTAGTGTAAACCATCAAAAAATACCACATTTTGATACTTCCAATCCTCCAGAAGCCACAAAGGATTTTGATTCTTCTCATGGGCTCAATCGCCTCAACTTTCAAGAGCCTTCGCCAAACATCACCACATTACTACATTCAAAAGAACTTATTACCTCTGAGAGATGAGTTTCCTCCCACGGTCTCTAAGCTATAGGAAAATAGAAGAACAAGTGTTCTCGGGATTTCATCTTCTACGAGACAACAAATGCATGTCATAGATGTGGCTACCCCATGGCTCTACAGTGTCACACCAATAGGTAAGATACCTCTTATAAGTTTCCATAAGAAATGGTGTCGCTTTGGTGTACAGTGCAGAGCCCAGAGCTTCTTCCATAAACTCAAATCTTATATGTTCACTAAACTCCTCCAAGAATGACCTGCATTTTGGTAGTTAAAAGCAACAAAGTAGCATGATTTAACAGTAATTTTAACTGAGGGAGTAAAATTACAAACTAACCTATATAAAACATCGACAGGAAAAAAAATTAACGGATCACAGTTGTTGTGCCTTGAGGAATATTTTGTTGCATAACTGCCATATTCCAGACTCCAATACCTTATTGTACGAGGGATGAGATAGTCCGCCCTTGCAATACCTGAGGATATTTTCTAAGTTGTTCCACAGGTGGCATCCATGAATTATCTTCAATAAGGATCGTCTCACCCGATCCTACCTGCCATCTTAGACCTTCTTGCAATGATCCGCTTTTGTATAAGATGTTATGTCATCCCCAGGAAGGTGTTGATCCGAACTTTGTTAAAAAAACTCCCCTGAGTATATTGTGTACCCTTATAAATTCTAGCCAGCAACAACGAAAGGGTTGTCCAAAATTTTATACCCAATCTTCGCCAACAAAGTTTTATTAAAAGTTTCAAAATCTCTTAATTACATTCCTCCGCCGGCCTTAATTTCGCACATTAGTCTCCATGAAACCCAATGCATATGAAATCTCCCTTATTTCGCCCCCACCAAAACGTGAGATGATTATATTTAAAGTTTGTCATAGGCCCTTAGGGAGTTTACGACACAGAAATATGTGGATGGCAAGCCAAAACCACATATTTCAGCAACATCTCTTTTACTGCTTGTGACAGACAATAAATTTTCCAACCTTAGAGTCGACTCAAAGATTTTCCTGCAAAAACAAAACTTCTCCTTCTTCGATCTACTAACCAGCGATGGGAGCCCCAAGTACTTGTCTTTCACTCCAATTTCTCCCACACTAGTCATTTTTCCATATAGACCGCCTCCTTTGCATCCACATTCTTGCTAAAGAAAACTGCGGATTTTGATAGGTGTACTTTATGGCCGTTGAGAACATATATGAGTCATCAACAAACAACATGTGTGAAATTGGGGGAATTGCCTTCCTAATTTGATTTCATGTTTCAACCCATCTGCATCCTTCTCAATTAGATCAGTAAATCCTTCAATATAGAGGGCAAAGAGCAAGGAGGATAGTGGATTCCCTTGTCTCAACCCATGTGTTGGACAAAAGAAACCTCGTGACTTGCAACTGAGGAAGCGAGAAAATGATGGTGTCATAATACATTGTCTCATCCAATGAATCCATGAAGAGCATAAACCAAGCTTTTCCATCATAGCTACCAAGAAAGGCAACTCTATTATGTTGTATGCCTTCTTCATATCGAGTTTCACTCCCATCAGCCCCTTTTTCATTTTTCGTTTTCAATTTAAATGGTGCATCACCTCATGCCCCACTAGTACATTTTCGAATATTTGTAGTTCCCTAATGAATCCATTTTGATAATGTGACATCACCTCCCAATGTAGTGAAGCCATCATCTCTTCCATAAGCTTAGATATGATTTTGTATACAAATTGACACAAGCTGATTGGTCTCAGCTGCTTCATATTCTCTACCAAGTCAACCTTTGGGATCAATGATGACCATGCATGATTAAAGTTATGCAGCAGTTTGGCTGATAGGAAAGAATAATTGAACCACCTTCGTAACGTCCTCGCCGACTATATGCCAGAAACTTCTAAAGAAGACTACTGTGAAACAATCGTAGTCAAGTGCTTGTGTTGCTCCTATGGAAAAGACAGTTCTCATGACCTCGACTGGGAGGATCGCAGTCACCAACTTTGCGTTCATCTCCACAGTAATTTTGAATTGAATTGGAAGTTTGGCAACACTTCTCTCCACCTGCTCCAATACACATTCAATTGAGAACAACTTCATAAAGAATTCCTATGTTATTTTAGTCATCTCCTCATACCTTGTGACCCATCTTCTGTCTGCATTCAACCATCCTTCAATATAGTTTTGATGCCTTCTAACACGTGTAATCATATGAAAGTATTATTAGTTTCTATCCCCTTCTTTGTCCATCTCAGACCAAAACGACTACGTCGAATGACAGTGTGCAATTCTTCCAAATCGTGGCCGCGATCTCTGATAAGAGGTTGCAATTTTGCCCGAGATTCCTGTTTGTCTATAAATAGATGTGCCTGCCTCATATTTCAAGGTGCTTAGGGTTTTTGGTGGTTTTGACTCTTGAAGAGAGAGAAATAGCTATGGGTTATAGAGAGGAACCTAGGGTTCCCTTGAAAAGAGGAAGGAAAGAAGAAGAAGGGGAGCCATCTTGAATATTGAAGGCTAGCCACCAGATAGTGTTCACGAAGACAATGGTTCCCTCCTCTTCTTCTATGGGGTAATCCCCTTTGGGCTTGGGGTAAGAACCCTTAAACCTTTACATGGATGTTAGGGTTTTTATATGAGTATATGAATTCTCTCCCACTATTAATGGTCAAATTGATATTTTATTATGCCATTACATGGATATTTTATTATGCCTAGGTTGAGGTGACCATCCCCTTAGGTCAAGCCATAAACATTTATCAATCGAGACACGATTTGAACTTGACCATTGAGTTGAAGTTGTGTTTGTCCTTGGGTTTACCCTCGTAGGAACCAAGTCTTACCACCCTAGCGTTGTTGGTTGCATGACCATTGAGCCGAGAAGCCTACTAGGAGGGCTCTAGGAGACATGACCATTGCCCCTGTAACGATATAAGATGAATTTGACATCATAAATGGAAATAACATCACTTTTGTAATCAAGCCCGAGTCTTTCTAGGGTTAGGGGGAAGCTAGCCCCAAGTACCTCTCCTATACTCAAACCAAAACACCCGGTAGTTGCTCTAGTAGTTTAAAACACCCCAAATTATCATTTAGGTTAAATAGTAAATTAGTCATGAAGTAGTAGTAGATCCATGGCCTCATGGAATACGACCGAGCCGCTTTACTTCATCCATAATATTGTTAGGATAGAAGTGAGTGTTCATCGTACAAATTTAAAACTCATCATGCATGTAGTGTCTAGATAGGGCAGCAAGCCCGCACGCGTGCAAAACACCTCGATGTAGCTTACTGCTATTTTTAGTTTATTTATTCATTCAATTTTTTAGTGTTTTTAAATTCAACGAATTCATTTCAAAGCAATTTCACTAGGGTTAATTGTATGGTTGGTCACTGAAATTACAAAAAACGTTCATGTTTGGTCACTGGAAATATTTAAATCCAATCTTGGTCACTCAAATTAGTTAAATGGTTCAAGTTTGGTCACTCTCCGTCCATTTCCGTTAACTCTAGCTTACGTGGCAGTCAACTTTCATAGTTGACCATTAAATATGTGATGTGGCAATAAAAAAAATTATTAAAAATAAAAAACCTAATTTCTTTTTTACACACCTCAATACCCTACCCAACCCAACCTCACCACCACCAGAACACAACCTCCGCCCGGCAGCGGCATTCCTTCCGCCGACGAAATGAAGCGCCCAATACACTTGCCTCCATGGGAGCTACTCATGCTTCTCCCTCGATTGTGTGAACAGACCCGGAGCCCGATTGATCCAGGCCGCCGCGGATCTGACCATCTCCGATATCGTGTTTCCGACCTACGTCCATCGTCGTCGTCCAATCGTTCTTCGACCATAACCGAGCGATCAACCACAACAGCCACACCATTTCCCTCGTGAAAATTCAAGTCACCGAGCTCGTTGACGGATTTTTCGTCAGGTTCTCCTTCAATCACGCCGTCAGTGATGGGACATAGTTCTGGAATTTCCTCACCGCCTTATCTGAAACGTTTCAGGAAAAAACCCCAATCTCCCGTCCTTCGATGAACAAACGGTGGTTCTTTGAAGGCCACGGCCCGATAATCCCTCTTCCGTCAGATCAAATCCCTAGCCGCTACGAATCGCCAGAGCTCCTCGAGTGCTTCTTCCACTTCTCGGCCGAATCGATTGCTAAAATCAAATCGAAAAGCAACTGCCAATTCCAGACCACCAAGATCTCGTCGTTCCAATCCCTATCCTCATTGGTCTGGCGACGCATAACCCGCGCTCGAAATTTCCCTCCGGAAAAGATCACCGGGTGCCGTCTCGCGAACAACAACAGGGGAAGGATGAATCCTCCCAATCTTGACTACTTCGGGAACTCGATTAATCTGATGAGGACCTCCGCCCCGGCGGGGGAGCTACTGGGGAACGATTTGGGGTGGGCGGCATGGCGACTGCAAGAGGCGGTGGTGGGGCACAGCGATGAGAATATCAGGGGGATTTTGTCGTCGTGGTTGGAGCCGCCGGTGGTTTACCGGATGGGTAAAGTGTTCGATACGGTTAGTGTGATGATGGGGAGCTCGCCGAACCTGGAAGGAATGTCACTGCCTGGCCGGAGGTTGTGTTCCGGTGGTGGTGATGTTTGGTCAAGTAGGGTATTGGGGGTGTTAAAAAAAGAAATTTGATTTTTTATTTTTTTATTTTTTAATGAATGTAATAATGAGGTGGAAAATATAAAAAAATATTTTTAATAATTTTTTAATTGCCACGTCACATATTTAACGGTCAACTATGAAAGTTGACTGTCACGTAAACTAGAGTTAACGGAAATGGACGGAGAGTGACCAAACTTGAACCATTTAACTAATTTGAGTGACCAAGATTGGATTTAAATATTTCCAGTGACCAAACATGAACTTTTTTTGTAATCTCAGTGACCAACCATGCAATTAACCCAATTTCACTAATTGCTATTCAAAACACAAAAATTATATTAAATTTTTTAAATGAATTCTAACCACTAGAAAATGTGAACCGTCCATGAAAGTGATGAAAGGAATTGATTTCAACTAAAAAAATAGTTCATAAATCGTTTAAATTCCAAAATATCGAATCATCATGAATAAAGAAAATTCTAAAATATAAGTATAATTATTCATAAGCTATATTTATTCAACAATAAACAAAAAAGTATAAAATTGAATAAATTAGGATTGAAGTTGTTTCAATTTTCAATGAGGCTAAAATGTCATATTTCCAAATGACTTCAATTTTTAGTCCTTCGATTGTGGATAGCCTAAAGCGTGTCTCACACAATTCGTTCTTACAAACGAAAATAATTGTATTACAAATAGCAACCCAGAAAATGAACCATAAAAGCCAAGCTGATTAACAAACAACAACAAATCATCCTAGAAAAATCAAGTGGAATTGAGTGTAAAAGATCTTTTGATACACATAAAAAAATCTTATACACCAAACACGTAGGCTGCAACAGCCAGACTAATAGCTGCAGAAGGCCAAACCTTAAGCCGACGGATCAAATCACTAGCACTGCTGCACTCATCATTGGCACCGCTGAAGCACCCGGGCCTCATGATCTTGGCAACACCACCCTCTATTGCAAAGCTGCTGTTGGCCTTCCCGCTGCTGAACAGTACACACCAGAAGTAAGGTGAGCCTCCATCGCTGCCACTCACGGCAGCCCCAACTTCAGTGTGGTTCTTGTCATACAGAATCTCCAGACTCTTGCTGTTCTTCATGAGAATGCTTGAGAAGGCCTCAGATGGAGGCACATATTTTGTCTCGCAGCCCAGCAATCGACCAGTGATGGGAGTGAGGCTTGAGGCAGAAACCCCACAGTTGGGTGCAAAAGTCTCAGCAAATTCAGAATCAGCAGGCTTCTTTGCATTACCGCCGCCACCTACTGCGCTGCATTCCCCTTCGTACGCTTTAATGTACTGCAACGCGATACAAGCTAGGCCTGGATTATCATAGAGGGACGATCCCTTGTGAGCTGTCCGGTTGCTGTTAAGCGCGGCAACCAGTTGATCCGCTGGGTTATTGGTTAGCTTCTGCGCGGCGGTAACTGTATGAAACAGGAAAAGCTTCATTGGTGTCTGACTACTACACTGTGACGAATGAATGAAGCAGAAAAGACATCCAACAATCTACGTTAGAAGATATATGTAGCAACACAGACCAAGAGCCTAGTGGCAGGCTTCTATACCCAATCTAAAAAGCCAGCAAAAGGGACAAACATAAGCTGCAGAAGGCAGATTTACACAGATTTCACCATAACTAAGCCAGATCATATCTCTGTTGTTATCAGCATAGATGTCTGAAAAGCCTCATTATAGTCAATGGGCGTCCCAAAAATAAGTTCTGGAATTGAAGCAAGATCATCATCCTATCCTATCTATTTCTGAGCATTTTCCTATTCTAGTCGATCCTTAAAGTGCCATCTCCGCAGCCTCAAGTAGAAATTGATTCCAGAGTATCCAAGCAAAGTAAACCCTTGGAGTTCAATTTTACTACTAAAATGAACTGGACTCTGGTAGGGAAGAAAACGAAAGAATCCCAGATCCGAACTCGAGCAATTTCTACTAACAGCAGATCAGAGATCTGCAACTCCAATCTCAGCACTACCCTTTTCAGTCTACCATTGGCTCCATTCATTCAATGCCACACAGTGGAGCCCCAGAAACAGTTAATAGAGTGTTTTGATGAATCACAAATCCGTAGAGATGTGGGGCACATTCCCCCATTAGTGAATATTACCAAATTACATTGTCAGTGGATAGCAAGCGGGGACTTTGAAACTACTTACCGTGAACATTTGCGGAGGCGGAGGAGAAGACGAGAGCCAGTAGTACAACGAGAAAAAGAAACAATGCCTCCATTTCCTCTGTACTTCGGTTGTTCTGGGCTTCAGAAGCAGCAGAGAGAGAGAGAGAGAGAGAGAGAGAGAGAGAGAGAGAGAGAGGGAGGGAGGGAGATGGTCTCAGCCCTCAGGCGCAGCGAGATGAGGAGAAGATGAGTAAAGAGGTGAGGGAATGGAAACAGGACAGAGGGAGATGGAGTCAGTAGCAAGTCGACTTCTCTGCCTCACACCTCCTCAACTGCTTGTTTCGGCTTTCGGTTGCCGACATGCCAGCGAAAAGCTAGTTGGGAGCGGCAGCGCACCAAACGGGTTCCCGGGTTTGCCCGTTCTTGGTCTGACCAACTCGCCTCGTGAATTCGTTTCACGTTGTTCCATTTAGAGGGAAAATAAATATGATAAAATCGTTTTGATATCTTATAATTTTTATAGTTAGAAATTTTTTGGGATTTTTTCAGAAATAGCATCTTTTAAAAAAAAATTATAAAAATAGCACCCATCCGAAAAAATTTACACTAATAGCACCCTTTTTAATGGACCGCACCTCTAAGGTGCGTTCCCTATTTCTGGACCAAAATCGCATTTTGGCCGAGATGCGGTTTTGGCCTGACCTATTAAAACCGCATCATGAAGGTGCGGTTTGTTTCTCCCAAACAAAACCGCACCATCATGGTGCGATTTTGCCATACAAACCGCACCTTGGAGGTGCGGTTTTGGTCAATCAATTTCCGACATACCATGCAGACGTAACAGACCTGGGTCTGCATGGACGTGCATGGTCAGACGAACGTTAACTCGGTTTTCATCAGTCATTTTGCCTATAAAAGGCCTCCCGGACAACCACTTCTCTTCACACCTCTCCTTCTCCCTTTTCAATTTTCTGTTGTAGCTCTATATTTCTTTAGTAGTTTTGCGATTAACGTTAACTCGTAAGTTTATTTAGTATTACTTTTTATTGTTATTTTTTATTTTTGATTTTTATGATATTAACTGAACTACGGTTTTATCGCAGATGGCATTCCAAAAGTTCACGCTTGGCTTACGGTGGAATGGTTACACGGAAGAGACCGGAAAGGGGGTCACTTACGTAGGTGGCAATTTTCAGAAGATAAAGGTCGCTACCAGACCGCTGCTTGAAGACCTCTGTCAAATGTGCACTAACGTTACTTGCATGGATGGCACGAGAAGAGTTGATCGTATGGTGTATCGATATCCAAACAGAGAAAGTGGGTCATTGTGGCATGAGGAATATCTCATAACCACTCAGGATGAAGTAGATGACATGCTCGAATTCATGAGGTCCAACAATCTTTCCAAAGCCGAGATTTTCGTTTACACCGAGTCGGTCGTAGGCGTTGGAGGTCATTCTGGACACGGTCAAACATCTGGTATCCATGGTGGAGGTGAATTATATGGCGATCATCCCTACCAAAGTTACCATGATCCTCATTCATATTTTCAGTACCAAGAGCAAGGTGAAGGTCATCATCAATCTTTCCCTTCATATGAAGAAGAAGTTCAACCGGACCTCCCCAACCAACCTCAGCACAACTTCCACTCAGGCAGCGGTAGTTTTCACAACTACCATTATGGAGCTGATGAAGGTGCCTTTCATGAGCTGGATCAGATGGAGGATTCCCTGCCAGCACCAGTCAGTGACCCCTCCGATGAAGAAGGAGAGAACAACGTTAGTGCAGACAGCTTCGACCCTCTTGAAGGTGCTGATGATTCAGGACCAGAGTCAGACTCAGCTAATGATGATGAGGTGGTTCGTGACCGTGTACCAGTCCCCTACTACAATCACATTCCAGACGAAAATTGGATGGTCGACAGCGACATGGAGCCGCCAGAGGTCCCAATATGGGGTCCACTCACTGGGTTTATGAAGGGCCAACAATTTGGCTCGAAGAAGGAGGTGCGGCACGCCATTGAGACAGAAGCAATGACTCGGCATTTTGAATGGCACACAACTCATTCCAACACTAAAAGGCTCATAGTCTCATCACTAGGGGTGCAATGTTAGGATTCGGGCCATCAACAGCAACAGACACGGCCACTGGGTCATATCCCGTGCGGTGAACACACACACATGTGTGTCATCCATAACTTCCCAAGGCCATGACAGTTGATATGCCTAATCGGGTCCAACCGTGCCCTTTTGAGAAAGGGCAAGATAGCTGGGTGGAATGGGAGCACATTGGTCGTACCCCTGTAGCGGATTATTGTTTGTACCTCCTAGGGAAAATTTACACGTTAATTATTATATATTAGTAAGGGTTTATTCCTTATAACTAAATTAATAATAATTTAAAGAGATACATACATATTATCATAAAACAAACATCCTAAATTAATTAACATAATAACATTCTAAATGGATAATAATTTAAAGAGATACATACATATTCTCGTAAAACAAACATACTAAATTAACTAAAATAAATGACATTGTTAATGAATAATAATTTAAAGGGAAACATACATATTCAAATATTTGAAATTAATAAAATTCATTTTGTACACATCAAAATAAATCGTATTGGTTGTTTGGTAAATAATTTAATCGTGTTGGTTGTTTTCAATAATTTAATCGAATACAAAGCAACACTCGTTAGACTCTTAGAAGAGGTATACATCTTCTTAGAAACGCAGTCTTTTTGAAAGAAAAAGGAGGGATCCGAGGATCTCTTAATACCCGATTTTCCCAGGGAATGAGAGGATATGATAATCGCTTAAAACCCCATTTCCTTAGACGTGCATCTCTTTATAAAGAGTCGAAGTAAGTGGCGCTATGTATTCGATTAAATTATTGAAAACAACCAACACGATTAAAAATTCAACATAAATTTATTTTATATTCCACTAAATACATTAACAAAATAAAAGAAGGACAAATGGTAAAGAATTGTATGTACCGGGTGAGCGTTCCAAACATCCCTTGACCGATGGTTGGGTTGGTCGTACAAATCGGTTGGATCCAACGGCCCTTGCTCGAGATAATACCGTTGGTTGTATATATCCACGTCCTCCCCAACCTACGAGAAAATAACAACGAGGTTAGTACATAGATTAATTAAAAAGCTTATAACAACAACAAAAATTAAACCAGAATAATGAGTACGTACCGCTTGAAATTCATCAACATAAACTCCCTCTCCTTGCCACCAATCGGCCATTTTTTCGGCAAATTCGGACAAAGCTTCGGCTCGGCTCGGCGGGGTTTGAGGAAAAAACCTAAGAAATGTTTTCTGATGGCAGATCGGACTTAGCCGCAACCAACAGACCACTATTTCCTAGGCTTTTGGGAGGGGGTATTTTGCTCCTAAGTGAAACCGCTCCCTCCCGATGCGTTTTGCGCTTCCCCAGGGTTGACCGCATCTCGGGCGTGCGATCCCCGATCCGTTGCGCGGATCGCTCCGCTGGCAAGTGTTCAGCCGTCCGATCGCCCCTCCATCCAACGGTCTTGAAGACCGTTCCGCAGCAGCAGTAAATCGCACCGCCCTAGTGCTTTTCATATGCTGGAACGCACCCCTATGGTGCGTTCCAAAAAAAATTGGTGCTATTTCTGTCAATTTTTTCATATGGGTGCTAGTTTTGTATTTTTTTTTTAAGGTGCTATTATTGGAAAAATCCCAAATTTTTTGGTAAATTAAAATAAATGGGCATTTGAAATTTTCAAGAATATCACTCTCTGTGTACCAAACAATTATTTTTTTCGTTGAATACAAACAAACAATTATTCATGAGCCAGTTAGTCATTCGCTTTTGAATAATATATTTTGTCAAGAACCATTTAGTATCAACAACTCCTAAGAGGTTCGATCATGAATATTATATAATTTACAAACATGTAACATCAAATGGAAGCCAACTTATATTGGCTTGAAGTTTGCACAAATCCGAATATCAATTCTTAATTAAATATTATATTTAATTTACTTATTTTCCTCCCAAAGACCATCATGTTACATTCATTCACCCGTAGGGATGGCAATGGGGTGGGTTTGTCTAAACCATCCCCGTTTTCAAATATCCAAACCTGTACTCGCCACATACCCATGCAGGGGAAGATTTTGCAAACCCATCCCCATACCCGTGGGTTTCGGGGACCCATGGGTAATACCCGCCCCGTACATCCAACATCATTATACCTAAGACTTTACATGTAAATTATCAATTATAATGCTAAATAGACATACAATATCATGAAGTCAATAAATATACAATCATTCTTAATACGGTTCAAGTCATATGATCCTAAAACATCTATTAATCAATAAGATAGAGTACAATATTTTTCAAATCATTAGTTTCGAACTCTGATATATCTATTAAGTAATAATTAACTAACACAATTATCTTGTTAACAAGAGGAAAAAGTGAAAGAATGAAAGGATAATTGAAGTAAAGGAATTGTATTTGGATTTGGGTGGTTATATATTGTCTTGAGTTACCTTCACTATTATTGATATGTTACAATTTGATCAATGTATTTTTATGTGTGAAGAAATGTTTTTGGTGGGGCGGGTATGGATATGGAGTGGGTATGAGCCGGTAAACCCGCAAAATTTTTGATAGGTATGGAGCGGGTATACGGGGATTCCCCGCATTGACTTCGTCGAAGGCAGTCGGGTGTCCGCGATCATGGGTTTGATTGTCATCCCCACCGGTAGTTGAAATAATGTTATTTTTAACAAATTAACAATGTCGTGGTAGAAAATTATGTTGTTGGTAATAAATATGTATAACATTGATTTCAATTGGATCATATGCACATTATCGTTTACACGTAGCTCGTTACAATATATATATGGGCAGTTCTAAGGTGCCCAGGGCAAAATCCGGGGTACGGGTAACCGGGAGCAAGGAAAATTACCAAAAGCATCATGAAGCGTTTAAGCGTTGCTCATTGGACTTCAACCTAACTGTACCCGGTTTAATTATATCGATTAAGAGGTTAAACCCTATGGATACGACCCGCCGCCCTAACCAATTTCTAGTCCCTCATTCGTCTTGGAGGGGACGTCCCCTCTTAGTTCGAAGTTCGAACATAAGCCTTTTATCATCGTTTCTGAAATCTTAAATCTCAAATCCTTTTATCATTTGATCGACATTCGATTTAGCTCCCAATCCAATATCAAATCCCCAACATCACCATGTTTTGAACCCCAAATCTATGTATCCACGTTCGAAGAGAAGATCCCTTTTCAATCTAAAATCCCCACATAATCATCATTATGAACCACAAATCCTTGTATCCACAATCGACGTTTTGTTCTTCGCCATTTTATTTCCGACCAGAATCTAAAATCTCCACATAATCATCGTTTCCTTGTATCCACAATCGACGTTTTGTTCTTCGCCATTTTATTTCCGACTGGAATTTACACAAATTGAAGATGAAATAAGCAACACAGTCTTCGACCTAATTGAGGAAGAAGATGGAAGAAGACAGAATTTGATTCGAATCAGATGGAGAGGTCGCCATAACTTGTGTTTATGTATTAACGGTGCGTTTAGGACAAAGTCTAGTTGGGCTTTTAAATCCCCTTCAAAAGTGGGCTTGTGTACATGATCCGGATTGTGAAGAGGTTGGGCTTTTATTTACATCTGCGTCTGCTTCTGCTTCTGCTTCTAAACGCCGATCATGTCTTGCGTTCACGCAATTTAAACACAATTATGTGTTCCATCTTTTTTTTGGGATTCGGTAAATGGTAGCGTGTCTATTTACACATTTATCGGTACGAGGTAAAAAACAATCCGCCCAATTTAACTCTTTATTAATTGCCCCTATTCCACTCTCTCACTGTTTGCCCCTCTTGACATAACAAACCTCTTGTAGACTAATTAGAGGCGTGTGGTTAGATACTTAGTGAGGACATTTTTTAAATTTATGTTTTGAAACGAAAGTTAGAATTTCGCTTTTGAAGTACTTGTGTACTTTACTTGGGCAAGTATTTTCAAAATGTAAAATTTTATCAGCGTATAGGTATGCGATTATTGTATAAGGTGTTTATGGTTAAGTTAATGATTACTGACTGGTTAGTGTATTAGGTTGTTGATGATTTAGAGTATATGGTATATGGTATATGGTTTAGAGTATATGGTATATGGGATGGTTTATAAGGTGTTGAATTGTTGATGGTCCAGAGCATATTGTATTGATTGATTCGGCTGAGGGTAGGTGTTGTTTAATTTTTCTCGATTTTATATTGTCTTAACATCTTCTTATAAATGCTGATCATGCCTTATTATCAGGAAATTTAGACATAATTATTGTAGCGTGTCTCTTTACACATTTATCGGTACGAGATAAAATGATTTGGTGTGTGCAAAGTAGGTTCTCATTAACGATTTTGCCATGTTGGTTATCCCGCCCATTAGCGATTCGCCACATATGGAATCAAAATTAGTTAGAGTTCTTAACTTCATCTTTCTTCATTTATTCTTTGACTTGAACCAACACGTCTTTGCTCCGAAGGATTTTGGGTGGTAGTGGCGTGCTAAAGACAATCCGTCCAATTTAACTCTTCGTTAATTCCCCCTTTTCTTTTCTTTTTTGGTAGAATAATTACCCCTTTTCCACTCTCTCAGTCCCCGCCGAAGTTGAAACAATCCTCTGTGATATATTTATCGTTCATTTTAACCCTTCACTTAATAAGAAAGCGAAATTATGCAAAATGGTCATCAATGTGATGTAGCTTAATTGGTTCATTGTCCGTTATTTGCTTAGTCAATAAAGTAGAGGTTTGTGGTTCGATACTTAGTGAGTATCAATTTTTAATTTATGTTTTGAAAAGCAAGTTATAATTTTAATTTATCAGCGTATAGGTATACGATGTTGTATAAGGTGTTGATGGTTTAGAGTACATGGTATTGGGTTAGTGTATTGATCATCTCCATCCCTAAAATACGATATTGTATAAGGTGTTGATGGTTTAGAGTATATGGTATTGGGTTAGTGTATTGATCATCTTCATCCCTAAAATTGAACAACAATTTCTAAACGAGGTCCCTACCGCCACATCATCAATTTTAGCAATTCATCACTTATCAATTTCTATTCATCTACATCCCTAAATTATGCTAGCAATTGCCAAGGTGGGTTCCATTTTATATTTCAAAGGAAACACTTATTATAAATTGAAAGTTGGGGATGGAGATAGAAGAAGGTGTTGTTGGTATACAGTATAAGGTCTTGAAGGTTATGGTATAAGGGAGGAGCAAGGTGTTGATGGTTTAAAGTATATATGTTATTGATTGGTTACGGTATAAGCCTATAAGGTGTTGTTATTGTTGTAGAGTATATGGTATTGATTGGTTCGTGTATTAGGGTTTGGTTTAGGGTTTAGGGTTATGATTCAAGCTAGAATAACATAAACCAGATCAATAGAGTAATGTTGGTAAACGAAAAAGTTGGTTAATCTACAAACTCAGACTATTTATAAAAGCACATCCCCATTTCCCACCGTCAATTCCTAAACTTTTCCCTTAATCCGATGGTGAAATACCTTCGATCCTTGTCGCGTGCGTGTCACCCAATCAGATATTGCCGAATTCGGAAAGTCGCTTTTGCCCATAACCAATGCTGGCGTTACCAAGGCCGAGGCAGTGGTAGGGAGTGTAATTTTCAGTAAATGTGAAGGGAGGGAAAGTAAAAGTAATTACGAGTCAATCTTTAAATTCGTTAATCAGTGAAGGAGAGACGGTGCTCCGAAACCCGAGTGGCACTCATCTCCTGCTGCTGTTCGTTCCTCCTCCTCTCAATCCCTGAAAAGAACCCTTTCTTCCATCTTCTCAATATGAAACTCCGAAAATCAACCCCATCCGCCTCTTCGTCCTCCTATCCCATGCTTTATTTTTGGGTGCAGTGGTAATGATGAGACTGCGTATTATTTTAGATCTCATTTCCTTTCATTATGTCATTGTTAGATCATGACTGTTAAACTAAATCCTTCGTTGTATTGTTTCTCCTTTTCTCTCCATGAGATATAAGGTTCGAGAAAATCACAATAACGCTAAGACAAGATGACAAAGCACTAGCGACATGAACCCTAGGGTTAGCAAACCTCTTTCAAGGGTTCTTTTGCAAATGAAAAGTTCGATGAACAAAATAATAGACACGGTCGCCGTAATCGTGTTAGAAAGAGATAGGCGAGGGGAAATAAAATGGCGAAGAAGAAACAAGACAAAATAAATTGGGAAATTCAAGCTACATCGAATGTGGATGCAAGTAATTGGGATTCAAAAAGATGATTAAGTTGGGGAGTTCAAATTGGATGGGGAGCGTCTCTTGGAACTGTGAAGGGGTGTCCCTCCAAGACGAGAGAGGGATCGTGTAATTGGTTAGGGAGACTGGAAATTGGTTAGGGCGGCAGTGGGTCTACCCAATTGGGTTTGCAGTCTTAATCAATTTAATTTAATCGGGTCAGTTAGTTGGACTAGGATGAAAAAAAACTTAACGCGGCAAGAGCCTTTTTGTAATTTGTTTAGTTATTTAGTGCGCATGAAGGTTTAACAAACGTGAGCCGTGGAGATTGAAAACGAATGGTTAAGATCGGCCAAGGTACCCGTACCCGGATTTTGCCCTGGGCACCGTAGACGTCACCATATATATATATATATATATATGTATATATGTCAATAATTTTTTTTTGAATCATACAACAAATGTTTGTAAGGTCAATCATACTCAATTAGACACGCACTCATTTTAATTATCAATTAACTATTATAGCTAATTTATCAATTTTCATCTCGAGATAGAGTGTTTGAGGTTCGTCAATATCGATATTGTCAAACCAAACATAATGTAGAGAAGTGAAAAATAAGGAACTAAATAAAAATAATTAATTTGAGCATTTGCGGTTGACGGAGGACTTTGACGAGTTATTGGCTGCCAAGAGGCCCGACTAGATCCATTCAACTCCATTCGGCGGAGAGTTGGGAGAAGTCGACGAGTTTTCGGCCTCTTCATTGTTGTCGATGATGTGCAAGGTCTCAAGCCTTATGAGGAGGCCAATTTTCGGTGTTTCCGTCTACATCATCGCCGGATCCGCCATCTACATTCACAACAGAATCCACCTATTGTCGCTCCTCCTGATCTTTTGTTTGTATTTTACGCCCTTACCCCACCTAGAACCGCAATCTTAATGAGAAATATTTAGAATCTACAGCAACATAGCAATAAGAATCTTCACCAGTGATTTTGCTAGAATCTGAGACTCAAACGAATCGAGAATCTGTATAGAAGGTAGAAGTGCGGAGGCCATGGCCAACCACGAACTAGTGCTAATACCTGCTCCACCAGCAATTACTTATTCGGATACCAAGGTCGAGGTAGATCCAAAAGAAGCTGCGAAAAATCTGGCCAAAACCCACGGGCTACCTCCCACCCATCGGCTCGGGTTCCATCTGGCAAAAAATCTGCCCAAAGTCGCGACTCGAGTGTTCGTCGGCAACCTGAGATAAATCTCCCCAAAAATCTTGACTGTCTAGTAGCAGGTCCGGTTCATGACGACGAGGATGACGCATAGCCAGAGAGGGTAGAGCCCAACAATTATCTTTTAAATTTTGTAATAATTTTTTATTTTCTTTATTATAATTTGATTTAATTTTAAATTAAATAATGACTTGTCAATGATGTGACATCTACATGGACGACACATTTTTGCCAAATCAGCGAAAGTCAACAATAGTTTGATCTCATCCAGTCAACAATTATTTTTAACGGTCAATGTAAGATGTAAGGACACAAATGTCACAAACTCATATAGTTCGAAATATGAATGTAATATTCAATAAATACAAATTGTACGAGCTGGGAATTTCTGTGTGATTTCATTGATGAATCAATGACCAATTTATACAGTATAGTTACAAGATCAGTGCTAGTAGTGGGAGCAATATTAGGAACAGAATAACAGAAGGTTGCTGAGTGGAGATAATGGAGAAAGTGGCATTAGACCCGGTCTTCCTTAACACACCCCCGCAAGTTGATGGTGAATAACCTTCAACTTGTCTCGGAAATGTAGAAAACGCTGACGAGGTAGAGGCTTGGTGAGGAGATCAGCAACTTGATCTTCAGTGGAGATGTAACGAACCAGTAGGCGACCAGCATCTACTCGTTTGCAGACGAAGTGAAATTCTATTTCTATGTGTTTGCTGCGCACGTGAAAGACGGGGTTGGCTGTGAGGTATGTTGCACCTGGATTATCACACCATAGCTTGGGAGGAGAGGTAAGTGGCTGGCCGATCTCAGTTAGAAGTGACTCGATCCAAACAATCTATGCAGCTAGAGTGGCTAAGGCCTTGTATTCCGCTTCTGTGGATGAGTGTGCAACTGTGCGCTGTTTGCGGGATGACCAGGAGATGAGATGAGAGCCGATGTAGACAGCATATCCGGTGGTGGATCGACGATCGGGAATGGAGTTTGCCCATGCCGCGTCAGAGTAGCCTGAGAGAAGCAATGGAGAAGTGTTGCTGAAGAAGAGGCCATGGGTAGAAGTACTATTGAGGTAACGGAGAATCCTCTTGACATCGGACCAGTGGTGCTGCAATGGTTTGTGCATATGTTGGGCTGAATAATTGACTGCATGCGAGATGTTTGGCCGAGTGAACTGGAGGTATGAAGAGCTCCCACGATCTGACGATATAAGGATGGGTCACTGAAGGGGGTCAGATCGGGTCCTTTGTAGCTGGTGCAGCAGGTGTGGAGATGGAATTCGCATCACTCATCTTGGCTCGGTCGAGTATAGATTGTATGTATTTCTGTTGTGTGAGCAGGAGACCCGTGAGAGTCCAGTGAGCCTGAATGCCAAGGAAGTAGTTTAGACGGTAGAGATCGCGAACGTAAAACTTTCCCTGCAAAAACAGAAGAAGCGAATGAAAGGCAGAGCCTTGATTCCCAGTGAGCAAAATGTCGTCCATGTAAACTAGGACATAGAGGCGAAGGGCGCCGCGGCGGAGGATGAACAAGGAGGGATCGGTTTTGGACCCCTTGAATCCATAGGACTCCAATGCTTGGCAAAGACAATGGAACCAGGCTCGCGACGCTTGTTTGAGGTCGTAGAGTGATTTCCGGAGATGGCAGACGTGGTTGGGTCGAGCTGGATCGACAAATCATGGTGGTTATTGCATATAAACTGGTTCAGAGAGGCTGCCATGGAGGAACGCATTGGCGATGTCCAATTGACGCACCGGCCAATTTTGTGACACGGTGAGGGAGAGGATGAGTCATAGTGTTGTTGGTTTGAGGACGGGACTGTATGTCTCGCCGAAGTCGATTCCGGGGCGCTGTTGGAAGTCGCGGGCGACAAGGCGAGCTTTGAAGCGCTCGATGGAACCGTCGGACCGAGTTCTGATTCGGAAAATCCATTTAGAGGAGATGAGATTTTGATCAGTAGCAGGCGGGACAAGGAGTCAGGTGTGATTTCGGAGCAGGGCATTGTATTCTTCGAGCATGGCAGCACGCCAATGGGGATCCTGCAGTGCTTGACGGACGGTTTTGGAAATGGGAGGTAGCGGAGGATGGGAGGTGGAAAGAAAGGTTTTGGGTTTCAGATGGCCTGTTTTTCCTCTAGTGCGCATATGATGGGAGATATTTGGGGTTAGAGAAGGGAAAGCATTGTTCATCGAAAAGAACATGTCGAGAAATGTGGACTTTGTTGGTAGCAAGATTATAACACCGATAGCCTTTGTGTGTGGAGCTGTAGCCAAGGAAAACACACGGGGCAGAACGAGGTTGTAGTTTTTGACGAGTAGTAGGGCGAAGCCAAGGGTAGCAGAGCATACCAAAGATGCGGAGACTGGAGTAATCTGGTTTTTGGGAGTAGAGAACTTCGAGTGGAGAGCAATTAGCGAGCAGAGGGGTGGGCATGCGATTAATAGGGCTGGTAATCGGTCATTATCCGGTATACCGGATATCGATTAGCCGGTATTCGGTATACGAGAACCAGACAGTGTACCCATCGAATACCGATACCGAATGTTATCCGATATACCGAATACTTAATATTCGATATCCGATATTAATACCGGTATACCAAATACTGGTTAGTGCATTGAGATTATGTTTTCGAGCCGGTATACCGACTTAATACCGATACCGGTATACAGACACGGGGAGTCGGGGACTGGCGGACTGCTGCTGTTTTTCTCCAAAAAAAAAGGGATTGCTACTGCCCCTGCCTGCTGGGCGATGTCGAAGTGAAAAGAAGAGGAAGAGAGGGCTCGGTGCTAGCGAGTGGCGACTGCTGCTGGCGAAGAGGAACACAGACGAGGGGCTGGGGAGGAGCGCGGCGCCGCGGCAAGCTGGCTGCTAGTGGTGTTTTGAGTGACGAATTTCGCGACGAAAGGGTGCAGGGACTGCTGCTGGCGAAGAGGAAGAGTGGAAGACAGACGAATGCTGGTCGGCAATGGAGAGCGGCGCCGCGGCGTGCTGGCTGTCGATGTTGGCCGGCGGCCGCTGGGTTTCGTCGTTTCTCCTTACGAACAGAGACGAGGTGGAGGGCGGCTGGAGAGGAACAGAGACGAGGACGAGGTGGAGGGCGGCTGGAGAAAAATTGCTTTAGCCATTTAGGGTTCTCCAATTCCGCTAAGCTGTCGTTTCTCTTTTTTTTTAATTTGGTATTCGGTATACCGCTTTACCGTCGGTATATAACTAATCGGTATTCGGTATACCATTTGGCCAAGAAGTGCAGCCGAATACTGATACCGCCGGTATTCAGTATACGAATACCGATTGTAACCGGTTCGGTACCCGGTTATACCGAATATCGGTTTACCGAATACCAGCCCTAGCGATTAATGAGAAAGGCGGCAGTATCGAATGCATAGGACCAGAATTTTAGAGGAATCGAGGCATGGTGAAGAAGAGCCAAACCCGTTTCGACAATGTGTTTGTGTTTGCGTTCGACGCAACCATTTTGTTCGGGAGTGTAAGGACAAGAGGAGCGGTGAAGGATGCCATTTTCTTTGAGATAAGAGCCTAATTTCTGGTACTCGCCACCCCAGTCTGCTTGAAAAAATTTTATGGGTCGATTGAAGAATTTTTCCACATGCGAAATGTGATAAATATGGAGAGAAGATTGGAGCGATAATGAGTGGGAAAGACCCATGTGAATTTACTATAATGATCGTAGAATAAAATATAATCGAAATGACCATCGACAGAAAGTTCAGGGGAAGGGCCCCAAACATCACTACAAATCAAATCAAAAGGACCAGAAGCTGTAAAATCAGAAGGGGTGAAGGGGAAAAGAAAATTCAATTTGCCGTTAGGCTGTTCGGCTCTGATACCATGTACGAGCTGGGAATTTCTGTGTGATTTCATTGATGAATCAATGGCCAATTTATACAGTATAGTTACAAGATCAGTACTAGTAGTGGGAGCAATATTAGGAACAGAATAACAAAAGGTTGTTGAGTGGAGATAATGAAGGAAATGGCATTAGACCCGGTCTTCATTTACACAAATGACATTTTTTAGATAATTCGGATGTCGGGTCGGCAAGTGGCAACTTACCCCTCCGAGGAGGGTTGTAGTGGTAGTAGCCGTAGAAAACAGGGGAGAAGAAAACAGATAAGATGTACGTGGCACTGCCTTCTCCTTTCGAAGAGCTTAGCGGCCACCTAGTCAGCTCCGTGAAGTGGGAGAAAGAAAGGCCGTCGACGGATGCTTCGGTTCTGCGACAATGGCTGCCGCGCTTCAGACCAATGCTAGAGCGACAGCGAATCGGTTCAGCACCACAGCTCTACCAAATTTCTCCTCTGGAAAACACCGAAAGAAATTTGAAGCGGTAAGGTGTAGCTTGATCGGCAGTCCAGAATCGGAAGGCAGCCGCCGTCGATTGCTATCCATTTCCCTTCTCGCCTCTCAGCTGCAGTTTCTACTTCCACCGAACAGTAAGCCGCATCGCTACACATCACAGTGACGTTGATAAGTTAGGGCCCTGGAAAAACATCAATCATTGGGTTGTTTCGTTTCAACTTTTTGCAGATGCATTTGCAGGCAGCTTGTTGGATAAGTATGTTAAAAGGTAAAAAAGAAAATACAGGACTCTTCGTTCCTCCCTTTTTTCCTGCTGTTTTTTTCTCCAATGGCGAAATGGGTTGCATCTTCTGGTTTCCTTTTCTTTTTTTAGGAAGAAGCTTGACCCTCTGGAGGTATACGTGCCAGCAGTGATATTGACTGAGATACAGATCAAGGATTTGGGTAAATGCTAGATACTTTCCTTCAAATTTTTAGAGGAATGTTATGAAAATTGTACCGTGACTGAGCATGTGGAAAACAGTTTTGTATCAACCCACATTCTATCTTCGTTTGAGCCTTGAAAGCTAATCAAACTTCACGAAATTTCCCATGTATTTAGAGAAAACTCTGGAGGTCGATAAGCCTGAATTTGCCAGTTGCCGGACCTTACTGCGGTCCGGTCCAGCAGGATCACTTCGTGTAAACATTCGAGCAGTAAGTTCAAAGACTTGATGTTCTCACTTCGCTTGCTTGCCGATCGAAATGGTGAAAGCCATATTTGGTCACTTTCTTTTGCCTGTATGACATCAGGAAAGTGCGTTTCTTGCACCATTGTTTGACCTATGATTCCCTTTTCCCTGCAATTCGATGTTGGGAAACCGAATTTCAGGTAGCGCAATATGCATCCGATGCAGGAAATGGGAAAGCAGCATTCAATGACGTAGATCAGTGTCTCAGGTAGGTAATAGTCCCACCAACAGAGCTCCATCAACGGGCCAATGTTTTGGCGCTTAGAAGCCGTTTGTCTCATGTGATTGTAGAGCATTGGAGGATCTTGATTCCTTGTTCCTTCGAGCATCAAGAAACAATCCAGATGCCTCAGTCAAATTGATGAAAGCAAAGATAGTTGATGCTCTTAGAGCGTTGGACAGGTGATCGATTGCCCTCAACAACCTTCGGCTTTCTTTCATGAAAGAAAAGAGTTCAAGGCTCCATGGCTTTGTGCCCATGTCACTGCAGCAAATGTAATATTGCCTAAAATCCAGATGCTTACCGGTGCTTCCTCCTGCCTTTTGCAGCCTCCTGAACACTGTTCCTCCAGAGGTACTGGATAAGGGGAGAGCTATTGCAGATGCCTACAATGCACCAGAAGGAGAAGCGGATACACAACCAGAGATCCAAGACCCCGAGCTCAAACAGCTCGAATCAATTTTGTAACAGTTTAGTTCAAAACTTCTCATGGCAGCTTCCAACTCAATGCAGTACCCTACACTTCCGAGTTGCACAACAATGCTCGCAAGAATGTAGAGGATACTTCAATTCCCTCGTTCTAATGCCGCGTTTTAATTTTATCTAGCCCTTTCTCTGTCAATTACTGTTTGCAGTTCAAGTCTGTCGAGCCGTGATTCCGCATGGAAGAGAAAGTAAGACCATGCATATTGCAGGCAATAAAACAGTCGCATGGATATGAAACCAAAAAAGAAAACCATCTTTTTACAGCAGCTGTAGGCGATAAGGAAAATCGGCCAAGGAACACATGATTAAAACACCAAGCCACACGGTGTATTTGTATAAGTATTACATGGGTCAAGATCCAGGACTACAAATACACTAAGGCTAAAGTACAATACCACAAGCACAGCACAGAGGAGAAACACTACATTTACAACCATAGATGACATCCATGGTTAGAGATTTGTTATACAAGTTGTGCATGCAGACACCTGCAATATGCTGCTGCAACATTATACAAGGAGGGCAATTATTTCTTCGCTCACATCAAGAAGATGACAGTAGGCTGCTGAATACCCGCTTTAGACTTGGGCACGCTCCTCGCAACCGGCCCATGCTTATTGAGAATACCTAGAATCTCGACACAAAATAATACCCCGCAATGAGCATTCAGTTTGCAACGCAATACAACAGTAAATCTATTCACCAAGATCTCCTCACCTTTGGGCAAAAGCGTACATCCAGAGTCTCGAGCATGTTACACTGGGAAATAGCAGCTTCAACAGCTTCTTCGTTGATGTTGCAGGACTTTAATGAAATTTGACAAATAGGAAAAATGAGCAAAAGTACAGAATACAATAGCCCAGAAAACTGACACAATCTTTTGCCGCATAACAAAGATTCTAAATATAAAGTATAAAGATGGAAGATTTTTCACGGGTTACTTTTCTACTTTTTTCCTCCAAGTGATGTTAGACTCCCGAGGGTCAGCCTGGCAGTTGGGTGTTTATCATATCCCCCATTGCCACCAGGTTCCTTGGGATTTTTTACACAAATTATTTTTACTCCAAGTTTCAAGTCCAGAGTTGGTAGAAGAAAGGGTTAAGTCAAGACAAGATGATCAAGTTTTAAACAAAAATGAGGTCATCTTCAACTAGTCTCCAACATTGAACAACCTTGAATGACCAGGGACAGGATACCCCTGTCTGACCAGCACTTCCACTCATTCATTGCACACATAAACACAAAGGGAAGAACAACTACCTCACGCAAACATAGCAACAAAACAATTACATCTTCGTTGTTTTTCACAATTTTAAGCATGCATCCAGACCCGAAGCAAAGACTTCGAAAGCAACAAACATACTGACAAAGTTCATTAAAAAACGTCATATTCAGATAGGATCATACCTGAAGAAATAAACTTGTCAATCGGGGACACTGGAGCTTCAGTATCACCAATGAGTAACAATTGCTGAATGACATATAAACACCAACGGTGAGCACTATATACAATAAGAGTCAAATGTAGACGTAACTACCAAAAGAACGCATACCTTAAATTGAGGACACCCAAGTTAAAACAAGCAATATCGACTTCCTTCAAATTGGCAGACAAAGAAAGGTTAAGCGATGACAAATGAGAGCATCGGGCCATTGGTGGGATATGAACCTTTTTAATATTAGGACAACCAACACAGTTGAGGTTCTGCAACAACCGATTCGGCTGCTCGATTGCCATATAGTTATCCTCAAGTGAAAAAGAAGCACGTGAGCTATTAATAGCTGGCCACTCTGACGCTCGACCATCACTACCACCCCAATTTAGGTCATGCATATTCACACACCCATTCAAGCTTAAATGAGTAAGGTGAGTACAGCAAGCAAGAAGATCCTCTATTGCTGACTGACAAAGGGTCCCATATGACAAATCCAACTCTTGGAGCATAGGTAGAGCACCTCCCTTGTAGAGTGGCTCCAAGGAATCATCAGTCAGATACTTGCAAGCTTGTAATTTAAGTACCTTCAAACAATAAGATAAGTGAATAAAGGGTTGATAATTTACATGGTTATGTGAGAAATATTCAGAAACAAGAAATGGCAGCATAAGAACAACTGAACAACCAAACTTCAACTATTGACCTACAACTTAAAGATTGAGAAACCTCCAAAAACAGGAAGACACAATCAGATTGAGGAATATGCCACTAGGTTGTATAGAGATTTGGCATTTAACTGTCAGACCTGTCACTAGTAAATACCAGAATAGAACATTAATCACCTAAAAAGGGGTAGTAATGATATAAAAAAAATCAGGGTATAAGAAAGTGAATGCCAAAAAATCATTGATGACCACATTTGAGTCTCCTAGTTGCAGATAAAGTGGCTTATTCTATCCGCAAAGTGTAACTTAGCGGCCACTTCAAACATTCATAGAATTACACAGATAAAAAATATGTGCACTGGTTATGAAAGGAATCATAGTAGGGTCTTGATTACCTTCAACTGCAAACAAGACTGAAAAACAGGCAGCAGATCCATTAAAAAGGTGTATGACAGGTCCAGCACAGTCAAATTGGGAAGCCGGTGCAAAGAGTAAAGCCCATCGGAGCCAACAGAGGGGCAAGACATGAGGATTAACGATTCAATCAATGGGCAGGATGCAGCAGTTGCAGACAAGCAGTCATCCTTCAGTTGGCTGCACATATTTAAAAAAAAACGAATGGTATGGTCAACCGTAGGAACTTCTGAAACAGGTAACTCCACAACCAATAAACTTCAACCTTAGGAACTTATGAAACAGACAAGTCCACAACCAATAAAAAGCCAAATTACCTGCAAAATGAAGCGTCAAGGGAAGTCAAAAGTGGGCAGTTGATGGATGCCTCGCATAGTACACCACAGCCTTTCAACTCCAAGGACACCATGGAGGGGGCTTCAATTTTAAGGATGCTTAACTTGGGACATATTCCCAAATTCAAAGACCTAAGTGCAACCTGGAGAGGCAGAAGTTTCTTTTTTGGGTGAACAGGGAAGCAAAACAGAAGCCACAAACAAACATAGTCAAAAGGTACAATCATATGATTAGCCATGATGTGCCCCGTGATTCTCACTTACAGGAAAAAATGATGCTCTCTCTAGATGATCACAACCATCTAAACATACTTTCTCAAGATAGGGGCATATCAGATCAAGAGAAGTGATAGCGCGGCAACCAACTAGAGAAAGACTGAGCAAAGATGTGCTACAGAATCTTACTGTCGTCAAGCCCTGCAAACATTGGGGGGGAAATGATGGCATGTTAGAGCAGCAAAAGAGTGTATGGAATATCTCAATATTTATTTGACGTAAGTGAAGCAAAAGGACCAAATTTGTTCAACTCTTTGAACTTAATGACATATCATGACCCTGTGCCCCTTGAAATATCATTAGTGCCCAGAGAGACGACACAAAAGCATCATCACAAGGATCAAGGTTGGTTACATGGATCATGTAAAGCTAGTATGCTCAATTTTCACTTGCTGAGCACCTCAAATATGATGAAAGTTCTCCTCGATCCTTCCTCTGCCCTTGTCCACCTCTAGGCATACCTTTGACACAGGACTACAAGAGTGGCGAAGAGGTGTCTAGATTGTCCTAGATGAACATATTTTCCATGCATATACAAACACACTTGTTTTCAAATGAGCATGCCTAACAAGTGAGCAAAAAAAGTTCCTAGAGAGATCTGCATGTATCTATGATAGTTACAGCCAGGAGTTCACAACTCTGTTGCCTGATACTACTGGATTGTCATTGTTGTTAAGAAGCAAACTTTCCATGCCTGCCTATTCTACAAGACTCAATTTCTCTCAAAAGGCAATCATGTCAAACTTTAATGAGGCAGCATGTATAAACAGAAGGATCAATGCAATTAAAGAACGTCAACATGTAAAGTAAAAACCAGCTTAGCGTGAGTTGTAAGGCTCAGTACAGATAAAAATGACAGCATTACCACAGGTGACAGGCCTCTACAACCGAGCAGAAACCTGTCTCAAAATCTAGCTGCACAAAGAAGAGAACCGAGAAAGAGGACGAAAGAGAACCCCATGTACCTCGCAATTATCCAGAATCAATGACCTCAACATTGGACACCCCCCGCCATCACTAAATACCTCACAGATAGAATTGGTTAATGATTCACAATCCGTGAGGTCAACCTCTTGGAGACATTGGCATTGTAAAGCCAAGGTAGTAAGGTTTTCCTGCCTCAGCAGCGCTAGTTTCTGCATGCCGCAAAGGAAGTATGTTATTAAGTTACCTAAGATAGCATGAAAGATAGTAAAACAAATAATTAACTACTCTGCAATAGCACATACTTTCAGAGAATTGGAAGTTATGCTGATGCGATGGAGTGATGGGCAATTAGACACCATAATAGAAGATAGTGTCGCGCTTCTTAGATTCAGATCAACAAATCTACAGAGGTAGCAAGCCACGACAACACATAACTATCAGAAGTTCAAACTGAAAGCAAGGACCTAATTGTGAAAATACAAAATGCCAAAATGGTGAAGCAGAATTACTTGCGACAATGTACTAAGCTTATGCTCTTCAAACGAGGAAGATCCAATGATACAGTAGTCAATAAGTTGCAATTGTTAAGCTCCAAGACCTGAATAAGACTATGTCATCAATCCTTTATCAAGAAAATCATTCAAGTTCTCTATTGAAGAGTGGATAGCAAGAAGAAAAAAGAAGACCTCGAGCATATAACTATAAGAAATTGCAGCCATTGAAGCCGAAGTGATACCCTCGCAGCTGTGAAGCCTGAGTTCAGTCAACAGTGGGAGCCTTACAGACTACAGTGAAAACCAAAGAAAGTGTAAGATTATCTATCAACGATACCAGTTGACTGTTTATCACAAAACAGTTAGATCTTAGAGCTGACCTCTAGAGATACGTTCGGACAGTAAGAAGCATCAAGAATATGGAGATTAGCACAAGTTTGGGCTATCTCACGTAATGTCTCATCACTGACACAAGAACAATTCGACATATCTAAGGACTCCAATTGAGGGCATGAAATTGCAGCTGATCGAATTGCCGCATCGGAAAGCTTGTGACAGGATGCAATATCAAGGACACGCAGAAGGGGGCAATTCAGTACAGCTTGCCCCATGTTGCTGCGCTTCAGAGACAAAGTTTGAAGCTCTGGACACCTGCAAGATATGTATATCAGCATCAGATAGGCAAATATAAGTAATGGTAGGTTTTGTTTAAAAATGTGAACATCTTTCACCTGATGGATATCCTCAGGACACGACACTTGACAAGCTGAAGATTTTGCAATCTGTCATGGTTTATAGGTATCTCCTGCATACCATTTCCCAGGGTAGCATCATTCACATTCAAACTCCTCAACAAGTTGCAATCTGTCAGAGCATGAAAAAATGGATCCCCCAGCTGTCCTCTTCCCAAAGTCAAAGTCTCGAGGTTTCTGAGAGTAAAAACACATAAGACACAGTTCGACCAGCAAATATATATCTAAAATAATCAAGAGGCATACACTATAGTGGTAATTAAAGTATATATCTAAAACACTCAAGGCACACACTATAGTGGCAATTATACATCTAACCAAACAAAGAGGCACACACTATAGAGGCAGTTAAATATCTGCAACACACACTATACTGGTAATTACATGAATATTATTGAGCTATGCAAAAACGTGGAAATAGTATAAAATTCAGGTACCTTAATGATGAAACTGCTTTCATGACAAGATAGTGAAGAGAAGGAGCACCATGAAGATTCACCTCCACTGCGTTTGGGTAACGATGGCACATATCCTCAACTATAAAAAATTTGCATCCAGCAATAAGGTTCCACAAAAAAAAAACATATAATCTAATAAGACATCACTAGCATCATAAAGTACAAAAATAATATAAATGCAGCTTATGGAGCTAACTCAACCAAATTTGATCCCTAACACTAGCAGAAAGAGAAGAAGTACAGGTCAGGCTAACAGCACTCTAAAATCTGTGTGCTTCACCCCCTTATCTGCTTCAATGCTAATTTCAGTGAAGCCCAAAAATCTTGAGTGCAAATTTCAATAAAATCGAAGAGCCTACTGTCCCAAAACAAACAAAAAAGTTATCTAAGAACCCAAACCAATGTATAAAGTGATAAACACATCCAACCTCATTAGCAATTTCTGACATTCTCACAGCTTAACAATAAAACTATATATTCCACTACATGAACAGTCACTAGTTCATCTAATAAATTTCTTCCAGCAAAATAAAATTGAAAAGAACAGGGTACTGCCCAGTTGAGTTCGGAGATGTAAAACATAAGCTGCATGCTACTGTTGGATAAAGAAGACTTACATTGTTCTACTGTTACATTGCGATTCTCAAAATTCAAATATCTCCAAAAATCTTCATGGGCACTAGCTGTTCTCCACTGCTTACAAACCATTGCAGCTCGACAAAGATCAACATGACCCAAGAAAGACAAGACCTTAGGAAAAGTTGGAAAACGCAAATTAGATTCAGAAACAGGTGGATGAGGCAAGGAACGAGCACAAAATCAGAGCACTTTACCATATGCAAAAGATCATCTGAAAGATCCATTCTAACTTCAAGATCGTCTGACTTAGAAGGGCCACTCCCATCTCCACCATCTCCCCCACTATGGGAACCAAAGGAAGTTTCATCATTGCTGCTATTCCAGATTAAATTATGATAAACTATCGCATCCTCAGATGAAACACCACGATTCTGGGTGAAGTCGAAGTTCATGGGCTCTGAAGAACCAGAATGGCCAGCGTCTGGAGACATCAGTGTGTCATAATGGCAATCACTGAAGCCATTGATTATCATACAGAAAAGGTAACTTGTCAGTAATTCAATACCATTACGATTACTGCCACATCACCACCACTCCTAGGGTGTAATCTTAGCTTAGTTCTTTAATGTGCTGATCAAAACAAGAAACTCGACCAGGAAAGGACTATAAGTATTGCATAGCTGCATTAGCTGGGGAGACTAAATGATAAAAAGCTCTGCATCTTTCTGTGGTTGTACAATGAGTGATGCAAGTCCAGCCTATGTGCAATACTATATGCAATACATGAAGACAAAGATCAAAGCTTTAATTATAGATTGGGATCAGCAAATGTGGCATCTTCAAAATGATGGCCATGAACTAGATTGCTAGAGGATAAAGGCAAACTCAGGGAGAAAAAGGACGGGAGAAGAACTAATGGATACAAGGGTAAAGAACTCACTGAGAAACAGAGTAAACTTTGGCACGCTTGCTATACCAGTCCCTGTTACAATCCTCCATAGCATTTTCAGAAACGTCAGTGGCGACAGTTGTGGCCGAACCACTACTCTCACCCCGAAGCCTCTGCGCAAACCGAAGACTGCTCCTCCTCAACGCAACGGGGACAACAACACCATCGTCAGAAACCGGCGCGTTCACCGCCTCGCCCGCAGCATCGCCGTCCTCCACCGCTCTAATCATCTCTTCAAACAACCTCGTGGCTTCCCGATCATGAATGTCCAGCTCCCCATAGTCGAATGTTGGAGCAGCTTCCACAGGATCCTCGCCGTTAGCCCCAATGCCAACACCTCCAGAGTGGGCGTCATTCTCGAGAGTTTCGTCTCTCATGGCTTCACAATATCCTTTACTATCAGGTCCTTCTTCGTCGTCGAAAGTGAAGCACAAGCAGCACCAAATCCTCATACAATTGAAGGGGTAAACCGTAAAAGGCGGTGACTTTACAAACCCTAGGTCACGATCTTGCTCATTTCCACCTAGCCCGTAAAAAGGGATTGCAACAAAAAGGCAAAACCTTTCAGTCGAATCCAGGAATCGGCGTCGGCAGTCGAGGAGACCCAGATGGCGATATATAAGAACCAAGAAATGGAAATTCGTTTTGCTGGGTGCTTACCTGTGTATGAAAGAGGAGAAGGGGCGAAGGCAGCTAAGGGATAAATGGCATAGGTAGAAGCAGAGAAACCGGGGGATTGAGTTAGAGAAAGAAAGGGGCGAGGGAGGAACAGAACGGCACGGATCTGATCGGATCTTAGAGCTCTGCTTCAGAAATGGTGGTGGGATGGCTAGTCCTGCTGCTGCATATTGAAGCTTCAAAAAGGAGATCGGCGTAACATAATCGTCATCTCACAAATTCGCACTTTTTTCTCCTAGACCCAGCTGAATTGAAATGTTTTTTGGTTTTCATTTCGGTTTTTCTCTTTCCCTCGTTTAAGGTTTCATCTCTTTCTCCCCCAATTGCGCATTTCTACTGTGAGATAAAGATTTGCCACCCTTATGTCGTCGTTTTCGTACAAAGCTTAGGGAAAATTAATGAATGAATGACGGATTAAGAGTATCTATTTAGATTATTGTTAGAATTCTTGATATCGAGCATTTAATTAATTTATGTATTCTATTTAGATATATTTTTCAATGTATGATTTTGAAAAATACATTAATTGGAGATTGAATGATTTTGGTGTTTCTTGAAAATATTATTAGAAAAAACGAGATATTGATGGTCCATCAAATACAAGTATTGTGTTTCATTTTAAGACGAAAAAAATGATGAATTCTCCTAATTACATGTATTGTTTAAATATATCATCTGAAATCCCAGCTTCCAAACGACCCCTTCTATCATAAAGTATTCAATATGACAATCTTAGCATATTGTTTTGTCTTTTTAACTTTATTAACATTGACAGTCAATAATAGTCAACACTCAAAGTGTTGACTATTGATGTGTCAGTTGATGTTATTTTTTTTTTTATGAATTACTTAGTTTCATTTCATGATTCTGAGAAAGAACTAGCGAAACCCTACCTCCGGTTTCCTCGGAGCGGCGAATCCTGAAACCTTTCCTGTTCGCGGCCGAACGCCGTCAACCATGGCTGACCTTGCGTCGGGGGCTCATCCCCCGAGCGTCGGGCAGCAAAACCTCAGCTCCGGTACTCGGAGACCTCCACCGGTGACCTCCTCACCAAATGCTAAAGGAGAAAAGGAAACCCAACAGCCCAATAAGAGAGCGAAGCCCATGTTCAACAACCCCCTCTTCGGAACAACATCCATGGAGGAAGATACACTTGTCCAAGACAAAGAGCCGACGAACTCTCCGAAACAACACCCTCGTGAACCAGCCTGGTCTAGTGGCGTAGCGTAAGCTATTTAGGAACCCATCACCTGATAACGAATGGTATGTCGCAGAATCAGATTCTGAGGACGTAGCCGAAGCTATGTGTGAAGACGATCAAGACGATGAAGTGTCGGAAGATGACCTGAAGTGCCCAACGATTGCCTATACGGCAATGGAAAAACAACGCTGGAGGAGGGAATGGCGCTCAGCTCTAATTGTCAAAGTTTTGGGACGCTCGTTTCCCTTCCCGGTTATGTCACGACGGCTTGATACTCTCTGGGCGAAGACTGGATTAATTCAAATATCAAGCCTCTCCTATGGTTTCTATGCTGTACGCTTCACTAGTCAAGTGGACTGCGAGTTTGCTGATGTGGTTGGCCCCTGGATGATGGGAAATTACTATATTACTGTTCGTCCCTGGCATAGAAATTTCAATCCAAAAATGGCGGAAGTGTCAACGACGATGGTCTGGGCACAACTGCCAGGGTTACCGAGAGAATTTATCAATAAGGAGGTTGTAGATCGCATAGGTGAAAAAATTGGCAGACCTGTCCGTGTGGATAGGTTGACTGAATTAGGTGATCGGGGCGCTATGCTAGAGTCAGTGTTGAAGTCGACCTTACAAAGCCCCTTCTATCTCAATATAAAATTAAGGGTATACGGTACTGTATTGAATATGAGGGTTTACATCGCATTTGCACTGAGTCTGGCAAGTATGGGCACGCTAAACAAACCTTCTCGACCCTCTTTCGGCAACAGGAGAACACGCCTCAACAACCCACTGAGATGGAATCAGAAGAAGTGAATCATAATCAATATGGGGTGGATGGTGGCTAAGCCACGTGGGAAATTCGCAAAGAAGCACGTAACTACTCCTAATGGATGGTGGCAAATGCCCTCTGGGTCGAGGTTTACGGTGCTAGTAGACAAAGAAAAAAGGCTCAGTGTGGATTCTCGAGATAAGAACAATGAGATGAATATGGATGCGACTATTACACCTTCTGTGGAACCCCAAGAGGGAGGTAAGACCACCCCTGACATGGCCAATCCTATAAGTGTGACGTTGATGACAAGTGAACCAGCAACGAATGATATGGCTAACTGCTTGGGTAGCGCTAGCCTCCCTCATAGCCACGTAGCAACTGATATCACCATGCAGCAGAACCCCTTGCATGTCCCAGCTAACTGGGTGAGTAATAGTTCTATAAACAAACCTAAACGGACGACAAAACATGCCTCGGGTAAGTCGGGAACCCAGAAAGCCTCCTAAGACGCAACTGGGAAAGTGAAGCAGGTCCAGATGAAGGATACGACCATGGTTCCCTCCACTGGTCAGGACAGTAGATCGTTGGATAAAGATAAGACTGATCTCATCCCAAAGGTGACTACAACGAAGCATGGTGCGGGGAACCTATCCCCTTCAAAGAATATATGAGAATCTTATGTTGCAACTGCCGCTGATTGGGGAATAAGCGGTCAGTTAATTCGTTGCGAGCTTTATTGTGATGCACATCCCTCAATGTGGTTTTCCTAATGGAAACAAAACAAATGGTAGTTGAAAATGAGATTTTACGGGATTCGTGTGGTTTTACCGGGGGCGAGAGTTGTTCGACCGTTATCTCCCTGGGGAGTAGAGCAGGAGGCCTGAGTATGTGGTGGAATGAGGATGTCTCCATAACCTGTATGGATATTACCCTTAACTATGTGGATATTGCGGTGGAAGAAGCAGAAGGGAAATGGCGGTTTTCGAGCATTTATGGGTGCCCGATCGGTACTAATAAATGGCGCGCGTAGGATCTGATTACCTCCCTTCGACAACAATGGAATGGCCCTTGGCTTTGTGGAGGAGACTTCAACCAAGTCTTCTCTATTGAAGAGAAAATGGGAGGAAATTCGGCTTATGATGGGGATATGAGGAATTTCGGAGACTGCATTATGAAGCAAAACTCCTGGATCTGGGTTTCATTGGGTATTCGTACACTTGAAAAAACCGGAGAGTTAGGGGTGGCCATATCGAGGAAAGGTTGGACAGATTTGTGGCGAATGATGCTTGGTGTTTGCTGTTTCCGCAATTCCAGGCTCACAACTGGGATCGAGCGAACTCAGACCACTTCCCTATCCTCTGTGACACCCGAGGTGCGGAGGACGTTGAAGTGAAATGGGGTCGATCGTTTCGTGTTGAACCCTATTGGACCAAACAAGATGAATGCTCCAAATTGGTCGCGAACACCTGGCAGTCACTGGGCGGGGCGAACATCCTTACTAAATTCGATCAGTGCAGGCAAAGGCTAGAAGACTGGAGTTGTAGTAGGTTTCCGAACTTCGCGCGATAGAAGGACAAGATCACTCGTGCCTTGCGTGCGCTAGAGCGGCGTCCGAAAACCGCTAAGGTCTTGGAGCAATGCAGACAGCTTAAAGATGAGATGGCTGAGCTGTTGGATAATGAAGAACAACACTAGAAGCAACGATCGAGAGTTGATTGGTTGAAGGGAGGAGATAAAAATACAAACTTCTTTCATCGTAAAGCTTCAGCCCGTAGGAAGAGAAATACGATAAAAAGACTTCGGGATGGCTCAGGGCGTTGGCATGTGGGCCAACAAGCAGTCTCGAACTGTTTTGTGCATTATTATCAACATTTGTTTACTGCTGGCGACTACCCGCAGTCTTGGCCGGTGCTGGAGTCTATTCCTCGACGACTTGAGGTGTCTGATAATGAAGCCTTGCTCCGACCATTTTCTAGAGAAGAAATCTTTGACGCTCTTAATCAAATGGGGAAAAGGAAGGCACCGAGCGTCGACGGTCTCTTGGTGTTCGTTTTCTGAAGGTACTAGCATGTGATTGGGGATGAAGTGGTTGCTACCGTTGTACAGATCCTCACGATGGGGATGATGCCGGAGAATCTCAATCATACCCTTATAGCCTTGATTTCCAAAATGAAGCAACCTGTGTCGCCTAAGGAGTATCGCCCCATAAGTCTATGCAATGTCCTTTATAAGATTATTTCGAAGGTCCTAGCCAACAGGATGAAGGTCCTCCTAGACAAGATTGTCTCCCCTCAGCAGAGTGACTTTGTTCCTGGTCGTTTAATTATTGACAATTTCATGGCTGCCTTTGAATGTTTCCATTCGATGAAGAAGAATAAAAATAAGAAACATGGATATTTTGCGGCCAAGATCGATATGGCTAAAGCCTATGATCGAGTGGAGTGGAATTTTCTGGTGGGGGTTATGCGGAAGCTAGGTTTTGCAGAACAGTGGATTCGAGTGGTTATGATGGGAGTTCGGTCTGTCTCTTACTCAGTGCTGGTGAATGGCCACCACTCGGAATTGTTTGCCCCCATCTAGGGGGATTCGACAGGGCGACCCTCTATCACCTTATCTTTTCCTGCTGTGTGCGTAAGGATTATCGGCCTATACAACTAAAGCTATGCTTGAGAACCGGTTGCAGGAGCTGGAGGTGGTAAAGGGAGCCCCGGTGTTTTCCCACTTATTTTTTACTGATGACGGTATCTTTTTTGCTAGGGCAACGCAACAAGAAAGCCCGGAGCTGAAGCGCATTCTGAATGAATATGCACGCGAGTCTGGGCAGCTAGTCAATTTCCAGAATCGGAGTTCTCGTTCTTAGCAAATGTGAAGCCACATCATAAGCTTTTGGTGGGAGGAACTCTGGAGATGAAGATTGTGGAAAAGAAAGACAAGTATTTAGGCCTGGTGACTGAGGTTGGCAAGTCGAAGAAGGAGCTCTTCGCTGGGCTAAGAGAGAGACTCAGACAGAAACTGAAGGGTTGGGGAGATCGGTGGCTCCCGACTGGTGAGCATACTTTTGTCAGCTCGACCCCTCAGGAATTGCAGGTGGATTCTTATGTTAGCGAGCTTATTGACCCGCTCACGGGTGGCTGGGATACGGCTCTAGTCGACAGGTGCTTTCCGCCCACTTGCCCAAGTTATCCTTAATATCCCTCTTCGGAATAGAACTAATCAGGATGGACTAATCTGCATTTTAGCGAAAATGGTATATATTCAGTCAATGATGGGTACCGCAGGTGGTTAGAAGACTTCAAGTTGCAGAAGGGTGTTGCTGTGTGTAGTAATAAAGACTTCTGGAAGCAGGTTTGGAACCTGAATATTCCGCCCAAGTTGAGGCAATTTTTATGACGTTTTTCCTGGGATATTCTTCCTACTGGTGAGAGGGTTAGTAAGCATAATGAAAGGTGGTCGGATGCTTTCCCTTTCTTTAATCTCAAGGAAACTCAGGACCACTTCTTCAGAGAATGCAGCTGGAGTCGCCATATTTGGGGAGCTTCGTTGGTGGTGTGTGCTTTTGATACATAGGGGGTGGCTAATTCGCTTGAGTGGGTTGCCAAAGTTCTAGTTGAAAGACCAAAGGATGTTGTTGAAAGCTGGCGATGTTGTTATGGGCACTTTGGAATGAAAGAAATGCCCAGCTCTTCAATAAGAGTAAAGGCCAGAGCACGAGATTGGTGCCCGCGCACAGGCACTTTTGGAGGAGTACCAAGCATCCCAATCCCTGTTTGAGGGCGCGGTAAATGAAAAAAACTCCCTATAATGGCTCCGCCCTTCGGAAGGCTGGATTAAGGTAAATACTGATGCAGGTATTTTGGCAGGGGATGGCGCAAGTATGGGGATGGTTGTTCGGGACCATCAGGGTTCTTTTCTTGTTGCGGCAGCAAAGAGAATTTGCGGCACTTTCAGTGTGGAAATGGCAGAAATGCTGGTTGCTGAATTCAGGGTCCAGCTCGCTAACCAATTGGGCTTTGCGCCTCTGATTCTTGAGTCTGATAGTCTTTCTATTGTTAACATGCTACATGATCCCAGCCGAGATTGTACTGAAGTGGAGACAGTAGGTCAAAATGTGAAGCACTACTTGCTATAGGCGAGGTTTAACATTGGAATGATTCGCCACACTCGAAGGGAAGCGAACAATGCGGCTCATATCATGGCGCATAGTGAAACTCGTTGGGATGTTAGAGAAGTTTGGCTTGATAGGCCACCGATGTTTCTCCTTGACCAGCTTTGTCTGGATGTTGTACCTGCAAACTAGTTTCTTTACTGATTAAGCAGGTTACCCCTAAAAAAAAGTTTCATTCCATCAAAATTGTAGTACTATTAGCAACAAACGTGGCAATTAATTATCTCAACAAAGACCTATCCATACTAGCATTTGTAAAGAAAGAAATAAAGAAAGAAGACATGAACCGAGAGCAAGTTGAACTTCATTACGTCAAAACCTCCACATAAGATCTTCAAAGTGAGAGCAAGCAACCATGTCAACACCACTTTTCCGAGTGTCCTCAAAGCGAATTGAGCATCGTTCCCTCCAAATGCCACTTATCAAGGAACCCATATAATTCTTCCAGTTTTTGCATCCTGATAGCTCCCTGAAAAAAGTCCCAATCATCCACTTTAGTTTAGAGTCACAGTCCTCACTTAGCATCCAATGAGTGAACTTGAAAAAGAGTCGTTCAATTAGGGACTTATACAATGGACATTCTACAAACAAGTGGGACAGACTTTCAAGAGCATGACCACATTGTACACAATCAACTGGACTTGTGTATCCTCATTATTTCAGTTTATTTCCAATGGATATAATTACACAAATTTAGCCAGACCAAAATTTGGTTTCGATGAATGAAAGGAGGTTTCCTTACCACTTTGTACCAATTGATTTTAGTTGAACAAGGTCAAAAGCTATTTCAAATTGTCATCACGGAAAATTTGGACATAACAGTCTCATTCCATCTTACTTTGTAAGCAACACTAGTCATATAAGGAAGAACAAAAGTCTAGACTTTTAGTAATTTCTACCATAGCTAGGAACCAACCTTACACGTCACTTCCTAGAAGTCTTTCTGCTTCAACATGTTCTCACATAGCCACGCTACCTGTAGTGAACCTTATTCCTAAGCACAACTCATATATGCCTTTACAATAAAAAAAAGCCTCATATATGCATGAATATACAAGCCAAATTCTAGCTACTTTTCACGTCCAAATGACATAAAATTCACTCAAGATTATCTGAAGCATGCTAAACACAACAAACTAAGCATAAAACTGGTAAAAACATATAAATCTTGTCGAAATGATAACCCAAACAACGTCAAATGGGGAGTTAAAATATGTACAAATTATGGTGTATCAAATACTCCACATGTCCACATTTAAGCATTTGCTTGCCCTCAAGCAAAGTATCAAAACACAAGTTTTTCCATGGAAAACTCAAAAATATGAGAAATCTAAACAAGGAATAAGGAGACCAGTTTTACGTGGTTTCCCCGATTGACGGGACTAGTCCACGGGAGAGTACTACTCTCCGTCTTAAATCTTTTTATGATATTTGATTGTGGTCATCAGCCACACATATGCTTTTACACCATTTGGTACATTCGTATAGGGCAATGCAATCAGGACAAGTAAAGAGATGGCAGGCATGAGCCGCAAGCCGCACTGGGTTTTGTACAAGGGAAGAATAACTTGGGTTACGAGACTATTGGGCCTTACCCATTCCTCCCCTCCAAGCTGCAATGTGGAGGCCACGAATGTGCAGTTTGGAGAGAAGGAAATGGAATCACTATACACCCAGTCCCTTGGTAAACATATCAACAAGTTGAAGATGGAAGCTGATCTTCAAGGGAGCGATATCACCAGACTAAACACACTGGCGTGCAATAAAGAAAGCAAGTAATAAAATCCTAGATAAACTAGGATTGAATTCCACTAGGTCTTCTAATTCATAACTACTCACATCCACCTACTCATGCTCGACACAGAGCAATAGCAAGTAGATTTGTTTAGACAATTTCAAGTAATGAAAGCAAAGGAAAGTAAATCAAAGCATAAAAGTAAACATGCGTAATTGAATATGAAGTTTACTTGACATAAACATGCATCTCAATTCTCATTCATATCATACATCAATGCATCATATATTGTATCACTCTATCCCTTCTACTAAAGAATTCCAAACTGAGTTTTCACCACATGCGAGAGGAACAATAATTAGCTAATGCATGCTTTCGCTTCATTTTATCAACTAACTAATGAAGAATAGAGAAGTAAGGATATCACTTAATTAAGTGTAGGCCTCTTGAGTCATAACATAATGTTTATAGCATTGGTGATCTAACAATCAAGCATTTATCCTATACATGCATGGATGGGTGATCAATCCTCCCATACACACCTATGGAAATAAGATATCACAAGATAATATTTCCTAAAATCCTAGATGTAGGATCATAAACATCAATGATAGAGAGTACTAAATCACATAAGAATAGAATATATACATAAGCATGACATCGAAAATCTCAAGCATCCAATGAAAAGCATCATACTAAATCATGGAATGAAATATTCATATTCAACGAGTTCACATTCCCACACAATCGATTCGAACTAGCTATACATAGAAGAGAAGGAGGTTACCATAATCGATGATGACGTCATCTCCTTGATTGTGCCCCCTCCTATGGATGCTGAGCTCTCACTCGAACAGAGTGTTTACACAAGAATAGTGTGAATTTTTGCAATGTACCAAAAAATGAAGCCTATCACTCTATTTATAGGGAAGTAATCATAAGGTTTTTCTTAGAATAGGTTGCTTGTCGGATAAGCAAGGCCTCCTTGAAATTTGGGCGTGACTTGATCAACTTTGGGCTTGCGGCGGATAGACCTATCATGATGTCATCGTCGGTTCCTTCTCCGCTTTGGACTAATTTTTCTCCAGTGGGCTCCTCTTGGTCTCTAGTTAAGACTTCTAGTTGGTTTCCCCTCCTTTAGGTGTCGTGTAATAGGTGAAAGTCTCTTTGATTTTCTTAAATATGCTCCATTGATCCTCCATAATTATCCAAGCTTCGATCCAAATTATTCTAGGTTGTATTTTACTTTGAAAAGCACAAAAATATACCAAAATGCATAAAAAGATTCAAAAACACAACCTAGGTCTAATAATAGCTCATTGATAAAAATATATATGATATTCATATGAATTCATCTAAAACTCCTACAGATGCATTGATCAAAAGGGGAAGTGTATGAAATATGGGAGTGATAAACACTATAATTCGAGTGCTATCACACGCTCACGAAAAAAGTAACAGTCCATCTCCATGTGCATGAAAACCTATTGATGCTAAAGTCTGACTCCAAGTAATGTCAAAATTTATTGTTAAAACACTCACTTAACTGTGTACACTTCATACTCGCACTAAAATGAGAATTTACCCAGACTAATGACCACTTCTCTCTGACCATATGTATACCCTCTAACCAACTGTGTCCTATAATTTCCTTTCCATGAAAATACTTTTCAATCATCTTCGATCTTCAAAATCATCATCATCAACACTGTACATCAAATAACTAAGCTCACTAAGGAAGCCGAATCACACAAAGATCAGAGTTTAACAACTGCATTCTGTGAGATACACCATGTACACAGCTTATGGAAACAATATTGGAAAACAAACCTTATACCAGCTACAATAGCAGCAGCATCATCAACAAATGTAGATGAATGTCTTTTACCTCCAATGAACCCCAAAAACTTATTGAACAACCATTCAAATCTTTCGATTGTTTCATCATATAGAAGAGTATCTGCAAACATGGTGAGCTGATGTTTATGGTTGAACTCATAAACTGACACATATTATCATGACTCAAAGCATGATTGTGTACATTAAATCTCGTAACAGTTGAACTCTTTAAACCACCTCATTTAAATATAAGCACCATCACACCCAACCTTGTTTTCAAGGACATGGCAGACACAAATCTTTGTATCAATACGACCTCTATTAGTAGGATTATTTTCACTGCCTTCACCCAACCTTCCTTATTGCAACCATATTTGATATAATAAACAATTAAGGAACCATTATTGAACTTCTTACATGTTGACATGATTATATTCAACACCCTATATACCAACGCATATCAACATGGTATGTTATGGTAAAAATAATTATATTCATAGACCATTAAAAAATCATACGGTCATGGTATGTTATGGTAAAAACATTGTGTACACAGACTATTACCAAACAATACCACCATGTTATGTTAGGATAATATTAATACATTCAACAAATACAACCAAAGTAAACAATGGGAAATCCACATAATTCTATTCATCTGCATTATACCAAATAATACCGCATGGCATGATATGGTAACAATCACATTCAAACTTCTTCTTACCAACGACCATTTTTGTAGCTTATTCAGCAGTGCTTGAAGAAGAACCAGATCCATTAAACGGAACAATCGCGTCATGATTAGAATCACTCATTCCACTAGCCAACAAAATCAAGAAGCAAAAACAAAGCCAAAGATCAAACTCCACATAAACCTGCAAAAAACCAAATCGAAACAATAAAAAAATGACTACAGATAAATCAATGAACCAAATAACATTCATAAAACACAATACAAAAACTAGATAATAGAGCTCAAGTACGTGAATAGAGAAAACCGATCTCAAAACAGAAAGCACCAAAGAAAAGCAGAAGAATCCTACAAATCCAAAATTATGAGAATTATTCAAAGGGTGAGATTGATGCAACTTGGAATGTTAAGAAAATGAGATCCTAGCTCGTGAAAATGTAGCCACACAGCAAGAACATAATGCGAACAATCATGCAAACTAAAAAACCTCAACGACATAACACGAAGAAGAAAAAACTATAATCTCACCAAAAATAAACTTGTTGTCGATTAAGCTAAGTACCATTGTTCTCACTCGAAGCCGCAAGATCCCTCCCCTAGATCAACAGTCCTTATAGGGTTAACACTACCACATTACCACATTTGCCTATCATCCTTCAGGACTGAGATAATAATATCTTGGTGGTGAACCGCCCCACCGCACGCATTGACAAATGGAAGAGCAAGGACTATCGCACATCTAGCGTATGGAAGACGAAGTAGAAAAAGGAGATTGCTAGCAGTATTTCATAACATCGAGCATCGAACCAAGGCAAGTCTGGAAACCATTGCATTTTTGTATCAACAACCATGCATCATCCCAACACCCGCCAATAGAAGAGGTTCCTCATGGCTAACCAGATCCATCCCATATCGGTGTTAAAGCCTACAAAATAAAGAAACGAAATGGTGCCCCTGCAATAGCATGCCAAAGCTTAAGTGAAATGGAGTTAAAGAGGTTCATAAGCCTCATATCCAATTACCCAATAAGAGTAGCATCTTAAATAAGAGATTGATAAATAAGTAAACATAGTTTATAAAAGAATTGATCGTTGAACCCCTCCCCATGAATTGACTTCCTTTCTCCATTTCAATTACTCTTGGTGATGGCAATTTGTACCTGACCCGCCGGTATTACCTGACCCGCGATGGGGCGGGTATTATCTGACCCACAGTAGCATGAGGCGGGACATGAGTATCTACTTCCGACCCGCTCTGTCCCGTTCGGCCCCATTCTTGGTTAATTCTATCTCAATTTAATTTCATACAATATATATACATATATCTCCTATTTTGACTTTTCTTCAACTAGTTATAGTCAATCTTTCAACTTGTTAGACTCAATTACCCATTCAATTATCACTATTTTTCATTCATAGAGTGTTTTTTCCGTCATTTTATTGTAGAGAGTAAAAGTTACGTGTATTTTTCAAATAACATGTAAGAATGGGTCGACCTGTCTCGCCCGTACCCGCGCGGATTTTACCCACCCCGACACGCAGTAGCATGGGGCGGGGCATGGGTATTGAGGTACCCGCCCCATTGTCATCACTAATTACTTCTGGGCCTCGACGCGTGGGTTTCGTCCTGCTGAATTTTAGTCGACTCCAGGTGCAGTACAAGCATACCAAAATGACATATATCGAGTTTGAACTCTATTGAACTCCTAGAAAGACCACTATAATTTTATAGTCTAGTTAGTAGAAGTTTTAGGGTACTGATTAATTTTCTCATTTCTCTCTCTCACTCTCTCTCCCTCTCTCATTCATGTGTGTTTGTGTATATAAGCTGCTCACCAAAGTTATTATCCATATCTTCTCAAATGTTATTTTAGATTGGATTAATATCTTAAAATGATCCAAACTTTACTCTAAATAACTATCTTGACCAATCTTTTTAGAAATGTCTATCTTGTACTGAACGATCCCCCAAAATGACTAATTTGGCCTAACTCGAGTGTGACCATTAAGTTGGAAAGTCAAACCATTGACTAATGGTCAACGAGCCATGTCACTGCCATGTCGGTATAAAACATTAAAAATCCTAAATTCCAAATATTTTCTATTTTTCAGATTATTACATATTAAATCGAAAAAAACAGAATAAAGGGGAAATAAGGATTGAAGATCTACCAATCTAGGCTGAACCAATTTATGCCCTCTACATCATAATCATCGTTGTTAATTTGGGGCTTCAATCTTTTGAGTGAACTGCAAACGGAGAAGGGTTCACCTGATGGGCGGTGTGCACTTTGATCGTCGGGTTTCATTTGTTTCTTTGGTGGGAAAGGGGTACTGATAGAGGCTTTTTCTAGGGAGTAAACAAAGGAGAAGGAGAAGAATTGAGCGGTTAGGGAATTCAATCGATGTAATGCATCGATTCCTCTTCCTCTTGAAGAAAATGAAACGGAGTCAAACAAGAGCGGTCTGGAAGGCCGTCTCTAATGAATGGCAACTATGGCGACTGTTGAAGAACTCAACTACGACAATTCCATCCTATCCGAATTGATACCTAGCTTAATCGACTACGACGACCCCATCCAAATCGCTGAATTTTCTGATACAACCTCCGATTTTTTTATGACAATCTTCAAAGGCGAGATCGATGTAACTCGGAATGCTAAGAAAATGAGCTCCTAGCATGAGAGAAAGTAGGCACACAACAAGAACATAACGCGAATAATCACGCAAGCTAAAAAACCTCAACAACATAACACGGAGAATAAAAACCCCAAAATCTCAACAGAAGTAAACTTGTCGCCGATTAAGGTAAGTACCATTGTTCTTGACATCGATATAATAAGAGAGGTTGAACCACAAAATCTATGCCTCAATCGCGCTCTCTCTCTCTCTCTCTACGATCAAAGGTAGCTTACAAATAAACTCGTAATCAAGGTTGTCAACCCGCGGGTTGACCCGGACCCGGATGAGCTGGTGGGTCAAGGGTTAATGGGTCACCCGTTTTAGCCCGGCAATGTGGAAAGAGTCATTATATTGTACTTATCCTGATAAATTATATCAAATCTCATCTATCATATGAGTTATAACATAAAACATTACACCAAAATAACATGTCGTACTTAGATCCAACATATAGTGAAAATTCACACACACTTATATAAAATCAATATTCAAATGTTCAACTTTGGATTCCAAAAATTGAGTTAGGCGAAAAGAAAATTCGGAAAATAGGCGCATTTCGCAAACCAAAGAAAAAAATGACACAATTTGACCTCTAACCCGATACCTTGTAGCGGTCTACCCGGCAGGTGCGTGCAACCCATTTTTCTCACCGAGTCAGAGTAAAAGTAGGTCGATCCGCGGGTTGACAACCTTGCTTGTAATATATACTGAGAGGGAAATTAATAAATTATAAAAAGGATAAAAATGCCCATCCCCATCCCCGCATCACCCGTAGCCGCAAGATCACTCCCCTAGATCAATAGTCTTGATTGGATTAATAGTACCACATTACCATGTTTCTCTATCATTCTTCATGATTAAGATAAAACTATTTTGGTGGCGAACTGCCCCACCGCACTCATCGATGAATGAAAGAGCACGGACGGTCGAACATCTAGCATGTCGAGGACGAAGTTGAAAAAGGATGTTGCTAGCAGGATTTCACGACATCTAGCATCGAACCGAGGCAGGTCCGACAACCATTGCATTGTTGTATCAACAACCTTGCATCATCCCAACAACCACCAATAGAAAAGGTTTCTCATGGCTAATCAGCTCCATCCCCTGTTGGTGTTAAAGCCTACAAAATAAACAAACAAAATGGTGCCACTGCAATAACATGCCAAACCTTCAGGGAAATGGAGTTAAAGAGGTCCATAAGCCTCGGTTCTAATTACCCAATCAGAGAAGCATGTTAAACAAGAAATATATAACTAAGTAAGCAGAGTTTATAAAATAACTGATCGTTGAACCCCTCCCTGGCTCCCTATGAATCGACTTCCTTTCTCCATTTCAATTACTCCCGACGCATGGGTTTCATCCTGCTAAATTTTAGTCGACTGCAGGTGCAGTAAGTATACCAAAATGACATATATCGAATTTGAACTCTATTGAACTCCTAGAAAGACCATCAGACTTTTATAGTCTAGTTAGTAGAAGTTTTATGGTACTAATTGATTTCCTCATTTCTCTCTCTCTCTTCTTCACGTGTGTCTGTGTATATAAGCAGCTCACCAAACTTAAAATGAATCAAACTTTACTCTAAATGGTTAGTAATGTCTATCTTGTATTGAACTATCACCCAAAATGATTTATTTGGCTAACTCGAGTGTTGATCGTTAAGTTGGACGGTCAAACCATTGACTTATGGTCAGCGAGTCATGTCACTGCCATGTCAGCATAAAAATATAAAAATCATGAATTCCACATATTTTCTAATTTTTAGATTATTACATATTAAATCGGAAAAAAAAAGAATGAAGGGAATTGAAGATGTCATGGTCAATTTGTCAAGAATTGCCTTGCCTCTTACTCCCTTTAATTCCCCCACTCGACGACCAGTACTGCCACAACGATCTCGTCAATTTAGAACTTTCCCTCTACTCTCCCTCGCCACATAAATTCATGAATCTAATTGATCTCTACTGTCCACATTTTCTATTATTCCCCTTATTAACTCAAAAGAGGCTGCAAATGCATAAACCAATTTTCCTAATTCATTCCAATGTCTAAATTTAGATCGATGAACTGCTTAACGTTAGCGTCTTTGCGAGCAAAATCCTAATTATTGATCAGAGAAAGGACTGACTCAATCTATGTCCTCTACATCATAATCATCGTTGTCAATTTGGGGATTCAATTTATTGAGTGAACTGTAGATGGAGGAGGGTTCACCTGATGGGCGGTGTGCGCTGTCATCGCCGAGCTTCATTTTGTTTCTTTAGTGGCCGAGAAGTTTTGATTGAGGCTTTTCTAGGGAGTGAAATGGAGGAGAAGGAGAAGAATTGAGAGGTTGGGGAATTCGATCTACACAATGCATCGATTCCTCTTCCTCCTGAAGAAATGAATCAAAGTCGTGTTGGAATCATTGCAGTGTTTCACCAAAGGACACGTCCCTTGGTTTTGGACGATTTCCTTGCATGCATAAACTAAAATTGGCAATGTTTAAATTTGAAATACATGGCCAATAATTGCATGAAATTGGCAACGTTTCCTGACCATTATTTCATTTCAAATAAATTGGTGTTATTATCCATTCCCACCAGAAGGAACTTATCTTTCCCATGAGATGCAATGTTCTGAAGCCGATTTTGGATGGCAGTTAAGCCAAAAACGAATTCCAAAGAATTGCAATTTTGGGAGGATGTACCGGCAAAAAAAATGAAGGATTGCAATCCTTCGAGACCCTCTTTTATCCACTATAAATATGGGTGGCCGGATGGTGGAAAGAAAACACAAAAAAATTCATTCTTCTTCCTACTAAAAGTTCTAAGTATGCTTTAGGTACTTAAGCCTGGAACCTAAAGTGGTGATAGTTTTATCCTACGAAGAAAATTCCTGTAACCCTAGGCTTGTTGAGGGTGGATATATTCTTTACGGAAAGTGAAAGTTGTTCACGACTCTATCATAATCCTAGTCACCAGGTCTCGGGCTATCGTACGTGTACTCTCGCCCCTTATAGTCCCAACAAAGGACACGTCCCTTGGTTTTGGACGATTTCCTTGCATGCATAAATTAAAATTGGAAATGTTTAAATTTGAAATACATGGCCAATAATTGCATGGAATTGGCAACGTATCCTGACCATTGTTTAATTTCAAATGAATTGGTGTTATTATCCACTCCCAGCAGAAGGAACTTATCTTTCCCATGAGATGCAATGTTCTGAAGCCGATTTTGGATGGCAGTTAAGCCAAAAACGAATTCCAAAGAATTGCAATTTTGGGAGGATGTACCGGCAAAAAAATGAAGGATTGCAATCCTTCGAGACCCTCTTTTATCCACTATAAATATGGGTGGCCGGATGGTGGAAAGAATACACCAAAAAAATTCATTCTTCTTCCTACTAAAAGTTCTAAGTATGCTTTAGGTACTTAAGTCTGGAACTAAAGTGGTGATAGTATTATCCTACGAAGAAATTTCCTGTAACCCTAGGCTTGTTGAGGGTGGAAATATTCTTTAAGGAAAGTGAGTTCACGACTCTATCATAATCCTAGTCACCCGGTCTCGGGCTATCGTACGTGTACCCTCGCCCCTTAAAGTCCCAACAATCGTAAAGAATAATTTTCCGGTACGATGGCTCGAACCGCTCTTTATAAGAAACCGATTCCGGTCTATGGAATTATGAGAATGTTCGATGATGGGGTTTTCATTGATGGCAGTAGAAGATGGGTTTTCTTCGTACTTGTCTCATGGTGTATTCCATATCCGAAAGGTAACTTGGAAGAGGGATGATTCGAAGATGAGGAAGAAGGAGAATGATTCGTAAAATGGAGAAATAGAAGAATGCAAATTGCCTTTGAGTATGTCACATACTCAATGGTTAATTTGTCTAATTCTCTATTCGATGTTTACGAAGTGCTAGACAAATATGGATTTGTCTAGTGGTTTGATGGTGTGGTTTTGTCTAAGTGGTTTATGTTAGACCAAGGAGACAAAATTTGTATATACAATGTTTGATGATTCTGGTAATAGAGTCGTTGTGTTTGTATGTAAATGACATATTTATCTTTGGGACCAATCAAATATAAGTGATTTTGTCTAGTGGTTTATGTTATTTTAAACCAAGGGGACAAAATTTGTACACAATTTATGATGATTATGGTAATGAACTTTGATAAAAAACTCATCGTACATTTGTATGTATAAGACATGCTTATCTTTGGAACCAATACAAGATAAGTGAACTTTGATAAAAAATTGTTATTTCAATTCTCCATGTAGGACATGGGGTAGGCAAATGTGATTCTGTGAATTGAATCAAGCGGAACGACAAGAAAGAGTCCTCTCAATTTTTCTGCATGAGAAGGTACTTGCATCAATTCCATGTCAAATTGGGTTCTCGATGTATGCATGACTTACATGATGCTAGATATCGCATATGCGATAGAACAATTAAGTTGGTACGAGATGAATCCTAGTTCACATCATTTGAAATGAAATGAGGCGTGTACTAGGATATGTCAAAGACACGTTGTATTAACTTATAGTGGCCTTCCATCAATTTTGGAAGGATTTGTTGATGTCAGTTGGATTTCTCATGTTAAAGGTGATACTTCAACATTGAGATGGGTCCTCTTGCTTGGGAGAGGTGCCATATTTTGGGCCTCTAGAAAGCAAACTTGCATCACTAAGTTTCACTATAAAATCAAAGTTTGTGTGGTCTTGGTTTCTCTAGTGAAGAGACATAATTGTTGAGAGGTTTGGTTTATGACATATATTTATGGCCTAAACCAATCTCACCTATTACTATCTTTTGTGATAGTAATGCTAATTTGACTAAGGCTTATAGTCAAGTGAAAATGACAAGAACGGTCATGTGGGAGTAAGGCACGGTAAAAGCTGTGAACTGATCATTCATAGTGTTGTGTCTAGACAATATGGCTAAGCTCTAAAAAATTTGGTTGATCATTTGACGAAGTGGTTAACTAGTGACTTGGTGATCAAGTATGTGAAAGGGATGGGTTAAAGTCCATATAATTTCTGGTAATGGGACACTCAATTCCCCTCTAATACAACGTTAGAGGCTGAATTCAATGTGAAAAGCTTATTATCAGAAATTGAAGTACAAAATTTGTCATCCCGAGGTATGTGCTTGTTATCTGCATGAGAGAAGAGGATGAAGTTTAAAACTTCTTAATTGAATCTTTGAAAAAGTGTATAATGCGGTTACACGAATAGAGATTCAACCTACGTAAGCATGAAATGTAGGTGCTTCAAGAAACCCGGACTTTGGTTTCGTGTGCGCTTATGAGAAGGATTGGACACATGGCGGGTAATAGTGTCAAGGCGCTTAGAAGTTTTAAAAACTTAAGTGTATATTATCTTAGAATATTCATATGAGTCAATGGGTTCAATCGTTACCGACATCCTTTTTATTCAAGTATTCGTCAAGTCTAATATACTAAGGTGAAAATTCAATGGTCACGACATTTTCATTTATGCTTAAGTTTTGTTTAAAGAATGTTGTAATTTTAGTGAATTCTTTGAAAACACTAAAATGGGGGAGGATTGTTGGAATCATTGCAGTGTTTCACCAAAGGACACGTCCCTTGGTTTTGGACGATTTCCTTGCATGCATAAATTAAAATTGGCAATGTTTAAATTTGAAATACATGGCCAATAATTGCATGGAATTGGCAACGTATCCTGACCATTGTTTCATTTCAAATGAATTGGTCTTAGTATCCACTCCCACCAGAAGGAACTTATCTTTCCTATGAGATGCAATGTTCTGATGCCGATTTTGGATGGCACTTAAGCCAAAAACGAATTCCTAAGAATTACAATTTTGGTAGGATGTACCGGCAAAAAAAATTAAGGATTGCAATCCTTCGAGACCCTCTTTTATCCACTATAAATATGGGTGGCCGGATGGTGGAAAGAAAACACAAAAAAAAATCCATTCTTCTTCCTACTAAAAGTTCTAAGTATGCTTTAGGTACTTAAGCCTGGAACCTAAAGTGGTGATAGTTTTATCCTACGAAGAAATTTCCTGTAACCCTAGGCTTGTTGAGGGTGGAAATATTCTTTACGGAAAGTGAACGTTGTTCACGACTCTATCATAATCCTAGTCACCCGGTCTCGGACTATCGTACGTGTACCCTCGCACCTTAAAGTCCCAACAAGTCGAACAAGAGCGGTCGGGTAGGTCGCCTCTAACAAATGGCGGTTATGGCGATTGTTGAAAAACTCAACTACGATGGCTCCATCCTCTCTGTATTGATGCCTAGCTAAGAGTTCGGCATCTTTTTGTCAAACTTTTCACTATGAGGAATGAAAAAAACGGTGTTCGTCGGGTAAGGAGTTAGGGAAAGGGAAATGTTTGTTCGTGTGGGCAAGGGCAATATGATGAGAGATAAGAAGGATATATGGTAATTGAAGACGATATATTTTTTTCATTTGTTTTTAAATTTCTTGGGTAAAAGTTAGAAATAATTCGAATATACTTACCTGGAGGGATCTACAGGCGCTCTATAAGGCCTGTGGTCTAGGCTAGTGACCTCCGTTGCACTTTTGGAGGGGTGCTGGGCTAAGGTCTCCCCATAGTGGGAGAACTTACATCATAATTTGTGGGAGAACCTACGTCATAATTCGAATATGTGGAATTTATAAATTTTATATGTTTATTTGGACAAGGCATGACATTGCTTGTTGGTCGTTAGTCAATGATTTTGATCATCTAACTTAATGGCCAACACTCTGGTTAGACTAAATCAGTCATTTTGGAACTAGAATAGACATTTCTAAAATAATTGATCAGGAGGGTAAAGTTTAGGCCACTTTAAAATATTAACCGTTTTGGATTTGGTCGTGAAAACCAAGGATTGGAAAATTGTAATATTCTCGCAGTTCGACTAGGAAAACCATTTATCGAAAGCGAAATCGATATGCGATATGTAGCGTATGAAACAGTTGAATCACAATTTCAACATAAAATATCGAACCACTGACTTTTCCGATAACGATTTTTTTAATAGCCTCGAATACGATTTTTTTTTGGATAACCTCGAATACGATTTTCAAACCTTGCTAAAAACACAATTATGTATGGCCCTAAGAGCATCCACATTGGTATTGCATTCTCAATTGCAAAATGACATGACATAGCTGTTTGCAATTGCAAAACCAATTACATTGATGTGGCTATCAATTGCATATTTGCAAGCTTGCAACAAATGCAATTCCATATGCAAGTCAAAAAAGTCTAAAAAAAATGGAAATTTTTAATTTTATATTATTTTCTTTTCTCTTTTACTTAATTTTCTATAATTTAAACATAATATTTAATTATATTTGCAATTACAAGTTAATTGCATTGATGTAGGTAAATGAAATGAATATGATATGGATTGCAAAATATTTGACTTTGATAATTTTTTTGTAATTGCATTGACAGAGATGCTCTCCCACAATCAAACGGACCTTGGGTTTGGGACTAGGAAATTACCCAAAACTAACCGTACCCAATACAACCGTACCTTTCTTCGAGTTCACACTCTCCTTCTCCAAGCACTGGCCCTCCGCGAAATCCACCCTCCGGCGAAGAACACCATCAGCTCCCCGGCCGACGAGGTAGGTAGTGGCAGGTTACATTGCTAATCGGCGTCGTGTTTCTGACATCTCTCCTTCCCGAACTGTCACCTGAAACCTATATAGCCAAATCTATCTCCGACTCCGCCGTATTAGAATTGCTCTCCGTCGCTGCAGCTCTTACTTCAACACCGCCGCTATCAAGAGAGGTAAACCCAATCTCATGTCTCGATGGAAAAAATAGATTTCATTGGATCTGCAACTTGGGAACTGGATGTTAGGGTTTCTTCGACATTTGGGAAATGGAATCTCACGTATTGCACCTTCCCATGTGTTTATTGCATTGTAGTAGATGGAATTGATGAATACTTGCAGCTTCTAGAAGTTGTTAGGACATGATTAGTTCATTCCCCAGAAGGACAAAAGAGTTCACTTGTGAGTTATAGGTAATGATTGCTGTCTGTATAATCTAAAATGTAAGAGGAGATGACCTTAGTATGATGCTTGAGCTTGAAGATAAACACTGTTTGAGGGTCCTTAATCAGTATATGGCCGTATATTAACTGAACAATCACTGCGCTTCTCTTAGCTTGATTACCTTCTATTAGTGGGTGGAACATTGATAATGGCATTTGGAAAATGAATTGCTTGTGTTTGGCTGCTTTTTCTTGCTTGATGAAGATTCAACTTAGAAAGGAAAGAGGTTCCTGGCTGTCACACTAGTCCACCACTAAAAAAGAAATAAGATCTGTGGGGAATGGTTTACTTACCAATTAAATCTTGAGCATTAAATCTTTAGCTTAGGACCGGAGTAGCATTGCAAAGAAAGGATCCGTGGAGGTACAGATTTTTTAGTTTCTACCAATCAAATCTTGAGCTTGTTTGTAAAACGCAGCTTATGTTTTTGGTTTGTGGTGGTCAGACTTAATGGTAGGATTTCAATCGATATAGAGTGATTTGGTATTGAGGGTTTTAGACAGATGAATCTTTGAGGATCATTTGCCACCGACTGAGTGAAACGAAAATTTTCCTGGATTTCTTGCTTGATTCTCTAGCTTGGCTGATTTATGTGGTTTTTTCTTCATCCATAGCAGATCTTGAGCTTGCTTTGACTATTGGCCAGAGAAAGAATCATTTGATAGGTTTTATGCCATCAAAAGGATTAGTAGTGGGGGAAAACATCCATTGGTAAATCAACTCTGTTTGTAATTTTGGTAGTACCTTCGCTGTAATTGAGTATCTTATAATATTACACTATTATGGTATTGTGAGGGAGACATACCTTGGTAAAACCATTGCCATCTTGATTACAAATCAGCAGCTAGGTTAGGCTGAAGGTGAACTGGAGAGGGTGGAAAGAGAAAAAACAATAGAATCGGGAAGTGAATGAACGAAATGAATGTGAGGTGACTTTTGAAGCTGATGAGTGAATGAATGAGCGTAGTTGTTTGTGGTGGTGATGGGTATAGTTGGCGAGCTGCCTGCTACCCTCTTAATTGATCATTATGTTATCAGACTCTTCCTTTTTCTTATTGCTCAAACATAATTATAGTTTGTGTGTTCAATTAAGCACAATCCAGAAATCAAAAGCCACCATCTGGGAGTTGTAACAGTCCTCAGAAAGCACAGAACTGTTTGGATTTTTTAAATCACCATCTCATTTACCTCTCTACCCCTTTGAGTTGCTGCTAAGAGCATAAAATGACGGCCACTTAACCTTACTTGATTATACGCCGACCACTTAATATCACTGCTGATGATACAAGAACCAAATTATTGAAACTGTGACGTTAAAATCGATTTGCTAAACTTAGCACTATAAGACCTGTTTGTCTTGTAATAAAGCTTGGTATCATATATATATCCACTATGCATTTAAGCTGCCTTAGAAAACGTCATCACTTGTCACATGGAGTGTTAATAATGTTAAACATACTTGCACGAAATTTGCCTATGGCATTCTTGTCCTTTATATCTTTATGCTGTCTCTGGTCTGTTGATTGCAAATGTCCTTATGGAATTGAAATGTCTTTCGAAAAAGTAGAAACGCAGTGTGATTAGATACACAGTTGGAGGGTTGGTCTTTTCTACCAATTTTAGAGTGGTTATGCGAGTTAGGATCAGCCAAATCAGCATTGTCAATTAACTTAACCTTACTATGATAATCTCTGTCAGGTTTTATATGAGGGAAGTGTAGCGGTGTTATGATTTTTTTCCTTTTGAACATCCGATTAGAGTGAAATTTGACAGCAAATGTCAAAGCCTGGTTTTAGATGATACTTTGTTAATGGCGCTGGCTATGGTTTTCAAAGTCCTAGTTTCTCAATATTACCATTCTTGTTTCATCCCTACCGTTTCTTCATGTTGGCTGCTTGCCTTGTTGTTCTTACAATGTGACAAAATGATTTCCTTTTCATCAGTTTAGTGTCTTTGTTACATCCAAATTTTTATTCTTGGCTTCGTAATTTTCAGGAAAAGATCGTTCAAAGAAAAAAGAAGAGAGAAGAAGTTTAAAATAGAGTGAGCTGCTTCGTCGTCACTAACACAAACCCTGTCCCTCTCATCACAGCTTAGGTATCTCCTATATCTCTGCTACCCCCAGAGCCAGTCCTGATGAATCTGATGATTAGTAGCTAATTTTCTTCCCTGCGCACTCTTCTAATTACTATGAACTGAAATTGCGGATCGATTGTGAGGCTGCCGTACCAATTATTGCTTTAAACTTTGAAGGCTAGATGGGAATATTAGCAGGGAATTAAGGCCTCAGCGTTTTCTGAATCTTTCTGAAGGCTTTGCTGGAAAGTCTGAACTAATGGTTGGACATAGTTAGTTGTTTTGTTTGATAAATTCAATGTTCTTAGGAGATCTGAGTTGTAACGTTTTTGCTCGGTGACAACAGGAACAGTCAAGTGAAATGGGGTCTCACAGTCACCACAACCATCGCCATTGTCCAATCCCTGTCTCCTGTACCCCGGCTGCTTACTGCTGTTCAGGTGGCTGCTGCAATGAGAATTCTCCTTACTCGCCTACTGGATCACCACTTGACCCACTTCTCGTCCAGTCCGTTACTGCCCTCCTCCACCAACAACAGAACTATCAGCAGCACCAGTGCTTAAGTCCTTGTTGTTTTCCACCCAGCAGAGTTTATACCCGCAAAGATCACTGCCAAACCCCTCATTCTCGTTCTCAAACCCAGCATTCTGGCTTGCTGCCTCAGAAGGGTTCAACCAGCTTCTTTATCTCATCCCTGCTCCAAAGACTTGAGGCCTTGGAGTCCTCTCTGCACCAGCTATCTTCCACTTCTGCTGATAAGTACCCGCTAAGAGATGCTGCTGCCAGGGTAATTCAATCCCATTATCGTGCCTTTCTTGTTCATAAGTCAAGAACTTTGAGACAACTCAAATACCTGGCCTCTATCAAGTCTGCCTTCAACTCTCTCACTGCTTCTATATCCGGGAAATCCAGTTTTAATTTTGAGCTAGTGTCTCAAAAAGCCATGGACTTGCTGCTCAAGCTTGACTCTGTTCAGGTGAATGATTCCATCTAAAATTGTCTCCTTTCTCTTCGACACTTCGCATATTTGGGTTTTGATTTATGGGGGTTTCGATTACTTTGCAGGGTGGTGATCCCATGGTCAGAGGTGGGAAAAGGTCAATGAGTAAGGAGTTGGTTAGGTTTCTGGAACTTGTTGATAGTTCTAGGAAGAAGACAATTTTGTATAAATCAGCTATAAAAGCAAGACCAGTTGGCTGCGGGAACAAATCTGGGGCGAGGAACGTTAGTACTGGCTGTGGAGATGGGAGTACGAATCGAGAGGAAATAGTGCAGAAGTTGAGGCACAGGGTTGGCAAGATTAATGATGGGTTATCTAGGATGTGCAAGCATGACGAGGAAGGTGTAGATTTCGAAGGGTTTCAGTATGACTTGATTGACGAGGATGACATTTTGGAGGAAGAAGAGGATAAGAAGGTGGTTTGGAAACCCAAAAAGAGTGGTGCTGATCAACATCTTAGAGTGAAAAATAAGAGCGTAAGCTTCGCTGAGGATGAGAATGTTCACACTTTTTTGGCTAATGATGATGTTGAGGAGCATTATACTGACGATGAAGTTGAAGCCACTCTGCTTGCGACTGATAACCAGAATAAAGAGGCTCCATCACGTCATGGAATGTTATTGGCGCAGGAAAGGAAGAAATATGGAACCAATGTGAAAGCTAGTGTTGGTATGCATGAAGAAGACGGAAGTTTTTTCGTCTCTGCGCCAGTTCCTGCAAAGATGGAGTCAAGGGCACATTCAACAAATGCAAGTAGTGCTGCGAAAAATGTCTCGTAGTCATGGCTTTTCTATGTGAAACGTTTGTGCTGACCACTAATTTTCAACTTCTCATCTCCACACTGCTGTGTGATTTCCGATTTGGATTGGGTGCCTATTTTCTCTTTGCTATTTTTTTTTTTTGCTCAGTCGCCTTTGCTTGTAGGGGTAGACCGTGGTGTTATCAATGTTTAGAGACTTGATTGTTGATTACCACTTTCACTCAAGATGGGAGGGATAACTGAAATGGAATGAAGCAGTTGATGTGGTCGTTCCTACCAGCAGCAGCAAATGAAGCAGAAGTTAAGGCTCCGTCTTTCGCCTGATCAATGGGACTAAGCAGCAGCAGCAGCAGCAGCAGCAGCAGAATGGTGCTGTTTAGCTGATGAAGTTTGTCTGCGATTCCAATAGAACAGAGAACGTGTCTGTAATATTAAAATATGGGACCTGTTCAATGGCCAATTGGCCATTCATATCCGATGTGATTAGACTACTAGCGAATAGTGTAGCGCTAAACTTGGGTGTAGGGATCAATTTCGGGACGGGATACGGTCACAACCCTTTTTTGGGTTGTGAGATTGACCACCCCACTTTCTAGTCATTGGATATACTCTTTCTTTGGTCTCTTTCTTCTTTTTTCAAATTAATGGTTAGGATTAAGGGAAGAGTATTTTTGGAATGAAAAATATTACCACAGGATCCTTTCTCATTTTCAATATATCTATTTTCATGAAGAAAAAAAAAATTCTCCCCCCTCACACACGTCCTCTCTCCCCTCTCTTCCCTCTCCCCAAAACTCTAGCCGCCTCCTCCATCTCTCCCTCCTCCCACCACCGTCGCTGCCCTCTCGCCGCAGCCGTCGCGCCCTTCGCCTCCCACCACTGCCGTGTCATCACGCTCTTCTCGTAGCCTCCCTCCACCCCCTGTCACTGCCATCTCTCTCCCGTCATCCTCTGTCGCCGCCCTCATCCACTGCCACCGTCACCGGAGAGGTAACGACCTCTCCCCTGCCTTCTTCTTTCTTCATCCCTTAATTTTTTTTCCAGATCTCGGATTTTTCAAATTCCTAATCTGGTTTTTTATGTTAATCTCTAGTGGTACTAACTTTTGTCTAGTGGTATTTAATATGTGTTTTTAAATTAATATTTAAAAAATTTTAAGATTTAAATTTAAAAAATGTGTATTTAATATGTATTTTTAATTTCCATTTTTTAATTAATAAATTATGTTTTTTTTCATACCCAAATTTTCCTTGGATGTGAAAATCACATCCCTCACAGGGTAAGTGACGCTATTCCATCCCATCAATTTCATTGAGTTCCTTGAGATGAAAAAGATGATTTAAGTTTTTTACCTTTTTAGTTAAAATGTATCTTCTTCGTTTTGATTCATATTATAAAATTTTCTTTTGCAAAAAAAAAAAGAGTTTATTGTGATTTATAAAATTATATTCATTTAAAAAAAATCTGGAATAAAATTTTCAGTCACTTGCTAGTCCCTATCACATTCAACCACCCTTTACTTCATTTGTTTTAATTTGAAGTTCAAAATTTTTGGTATCGAAGATACAGATTTATTGTGATTTACAAAAGGGCTAATATTACTATAACACTTGAGCTATAAAAATATCATTTGTGTCCTTTGCTAATTTTTAGTACTTTTATGCCCTTCTACTATCGAACTATAATAAATGTCCCCTTTTGTTACTATTTTCGTTTAATTCCTATTAATAAGGTTTGGAAATGATTATATTACACCATCACTATCAATTTATATAATTATTTTCCAAAAAAATATTTACCTTTTCGGCTCTTCTAATCACCCCTGTACTATCTTGGAGATCCCCCACCCCCAATTCCTTCCTTTTCTGTGTGCCCCCACCACTGTCCCTTCATCTTCATCGTACAAAACTTTGACGCCAAGTCTCACCGAGAATAGGCCCGCAACCAATGCAGTCAAAATCGTGATTTTAATTAAACTCGAAATATGAGGTAAAATCAAAATTGCAAATTAAAATCGTAAAATCGAAATTGTAGATTAAAATCGTAAAATCGTAAGATTTTAAGGTTAATATTAAAATAAACTCTTAGGACATTAGATATTAATAACAAGTCATATCGTGAATAACATTCAACCACAGGTAACTTAATTGCTTCCCAAGATAAGTTTTTTTGTTAAATAAACACAAATAAATTCATAAATTTATTCTTGTATATACCATAAACACACAAATAATATACCTAAAACCTCATAGAAATAATTTAATCTTGTTAAGAGTAGAAATCATATGAAATCGTTAAGATCGAAATTAACAACCCTCACACATCATCATCCTCACCTTCACTCTCATCCAGGGGCGGAGCTAGAATTTAGGTTTCGGGGGGGGGGGGGGGGGGGGGGGGGGGCGAGTTCTCTTAATATGTCACGGTAAAGGACTAAAATTCTATTAAACAAAAATTTATTTTATTTTATCACGAGCGCACAAAAAAATTCATATTAAATTCAATATAAATAATAAAACTATAAACAAGTTACTAACTCATTTCATTTCACTATTGTGTGGTGTAAACTATTTTAATAACGGAAGGTCAATATATACCAATATTAGTATTTGGGGTAATGATTCATTATATATTCGAAAATCATCTTACCAAAGAATTTAATTGACATAATTTGAAATTAAATAATTAACAAACCAAATATGAAAGTTTAAGCATTTGATAGAACTAGCTTTATACCCGCCTGTAGGGCAGCAAATTTTGATTGATTATTATATTTTACGTCCTAGTATTATAATTTTATTTATGATTCAGTATGTGAAACTATTATACATTGAATTGTAATCTCACTTACCAAATATCATATATTGTTTCACATTTTATATCTTTCATTTATTTATGAAAATTTTATTTTATTAAATGAGCTATCTATAGTACTTTCTTTATTTATTTATAATTATGAATCGAATCCACCATTTAAGATATAAACTAAGAAATTATTTATTTTTTAGCACACAAAGTGACAAAGAAGTTAAAATTTTGAAGGACACTAAAGAAGAAGTTAAAATTTGAAAATATATTTCAATTGATAAAAAAAAGTGAAGAACTTTCATTTTCTCACCCTTCTACTCGTACGTTGGTATATGATAATAGAGAATATCGCGATCAGATCCCACAAATATCGTGCAGTATCAGTTACTCGTGTAATTTTGGAAGAATGAGAAACCACATTGGCATCCACATCATCAATCTTCCGCTTATTCGTTTAATTTACCTTGAAAATATTCTAGTAAAACCAACCATAAATAAAACTATTTTTTGTCACTAATTTATTAAAACTATGTTTTCAAGTAAACTAAACTACATATAATCATAATTTATATTTTGTAGAGAGCTAAATACCCCCTACCAAAAGGATCATGTTTTTCTACCTAATAACAACATAGATGAATAGTAAAAGTTGTATACTTCAATAAAACTCAAGTCATTATATCTTGCAGAGTTCCCATTGTGAATCGTATTGATGCATCAATGTAAATAGTAGTTGTTATGAAAACAATCAGGCCAAAATCAAGCTTTAGTTAGGGATTCAATTAGGCAAAATTCACGCTAAGGAAATAAACCAATGTCATTACAAACGTCTAGAAATTGGGGAAAATATCAAAATTTACTACCATTTTATTTCTTTTTCGTGCCCATTATAAAACCCCAAATATGTTCCCTCCTACTTATAACCCCATGCTACATACTATTTACTTGATCAAATCATCGTCATATAGCTAGCTAGTATCATGTCACTAATGAACATAATAAACATAATGAACAACCCTCACAACTCTGCTTTCCATTTTAACATCCAAGGAATCGAGTTGCAATGGGCCTCCAAGGAAAACGATCAATTATTCAACCAAAGGAGAGATGCTCCAAGTCCAAGCAACAAACCCTTTGAATTATATGTTACATGTTTACATCAAAGTATACAGGATAACAGAGAACCATAAAACAACTACCTGAATAACGAAGAAGAAATACAACCATTGAATCGAAAAGGGAAATTTACTATCCAGTCGCCGTAATCTGGAAGAAATTAAGAAAAGAATTGGAAGAAGATTATAACTCGGTCAGTCAACCGCTAGCAGTCAGATATCTCCAAGGAAGAAAGATCAATTGCCCGCTGCGGATCAAAAGGGAAGAGGGAGAAATGATAGGTTGGACTTTTCTTCGTCAATAGGCAAAAATATGTTAAAGTTGTTCAATTCTTTTCCAACAAATCATTGCATCATGTAACTCCCGTATCCTATTCTCCTACAAAGAGAGGGAAAAAAACTCAATATGCCTTACCATTTCCTTTACTATATCTATATACAAAAAAGTAGAGAAGAAAAATTCTAGAAACTCAAAATTTAAGCAAATAAGAAGAGAGATTTATTTGTTTTTGTGGGGCTTGATCTAGTTTCTTCATTATCAATGTTGTGTTTTATTTTCAATATTGTATGGGAAAAGGAATAGGAACACACCAAAATGTTGCATTCATTTTTATTAACTTAATTTACTTTATATTGATAATGATGACAATTTAAAGAGTAAACAAAAAAGCACACCAATTAGACTTTGTCCAGCGTGAAAAGGTGAGAGCTAGCCATGTACTGATGTTGCATTAAATTAGTTTTAGATTCCTACAATATTAAGTAATGATAATTTATGATTTCTTGGAATTTTTTTTATAAAATGTAATAACTCGTAGAAATATTGTGACATTTTACATACACTTGAATTCTTGAATGTATTGTAGACATATCTATCAATATCAAAGAATATGTATAACGATTTTATTTTAATTTTTAACCCTAATTAATACCTTTGAACTCGGCACATCGACTGAAATATGAAAGCGAAATTTTGTGGCTAGGATACCTCGATTTAAATACAAATTTTTTACTGTTACAAACCAAAAGATTTCCATTTTGAGACTTCGATATTGATTTTTTTTTTTGTTATTGCCAAAATTTGGTATGGAGTCATAGACTCACAACCACATAGCTGGGGTTGTTTGCTTGATGAATTTGGAGCTATCGTGAACTTTGTCCAACCATTGCTTGCTTCATGTATTTAGAGGCAACAAATATGTGGGTCTCATGTATTTTAAGGTTCAAATTTGTGGGCCCCACAGACTTAAAAATTTCACATCTTTAGATGGAAATTCATCATGCAATTTGTAGTTTATTATTTATGACCAACCTACCCCTCATATTTCATTTCCCTTCTCATACCAATGAGGGTAATATATGTCATTTTCACTTCCAACATATAAATTCAATTAACCAAATGCATCATGAAATCTATGAAACGAAATATGGTATTTTCAAATATATAATGAAACAAAAACCTTCACATATCCATGCTTTTACAAAATCCAAGTTTTATTTAAACCTTCAGTTTTCAAGTCCACGAAGCAAACTACCCCAATGTTTTCTTACAATTGCCTTACTAAACTCATCATTATTAAAGATTATTTATTTTAACACAATACCTCAATTTAGATTCTTGTAGCTACAAAAGTTTTTTGTTTAGATATCTCAACTAACACACTTATGTTTATTTATTGCCTCAATCCTTGAATTTAGATTTGTCTACCAAGACATCAACTATTAAATAAATTTTTTCAACCCTTATTTGATCAATGCTAAGGTTAGTAATTGATGAAACGTGATGTTTATTGTATATCCTCAACGAAGATTTTCTTAACCTTCACACGTGTTGTTATTTAAGTAATGTTGTGTCTCATCCGAGGTATGAAGTCAAAACTCGTCAAAAATCATACTTAAGTCATTTTGTAAACTTTGATGTAATAATGTTTGACAATAACTCCAAATCTGAAAATAAATTACTTAGCATTCGACTTATGACCTCAATAGAGATTGTTCAATTAATATGATCTAGAGTGAATATTTTAATATGGACCCTAGGAAAAATTATAAAGTATTGCACACCTGATTCCTCTTAATTTGAGAAAATGAAGGTAAAACATGAATATATGTTTTCACTTAATCATGATGAATAAGAAGTTTTTTAAAGAAAGAACTATTATTGCTTAGTCAAGTTTATATTCAGGCCTTTTGCTATATAAAACTTGTTTTATTTGATAGATATATATATTAGAAATAATTCGACAAAAAAAATACATTAGAAATAAGAGAGTTGTTAATACAAAAAATCTAAATTCATATATTTTGTTTTCAAAGTCGATTGATAAAAATATTATTATATGTGTACCCTTTTTATCATTTGTTTTCAATGTTTCTATTGTAATATTTTGTTTAATTGATACAAATATTATTATATATGTGTACTTTTTAATAATTTGTTTTCAATGTTTCTATTGTAATAATTTGTTTAATTCATACAAATATTATTATATACGTGCACGTTTTTAAATTTTTGTCAAAATGTAACTTATTATTAAGTTTTGGTGAAAATAAGTAGAAAATTTACTTGATAAGATTTAATCATATGCTTTTTAGTTAAACAAATTCGATATAGTCACTCTTTATTTCTATCTTTATATTTTTTTAATTGACAAAAATATTATACTTTTGTGTGTTTGTTTACATTCTCATAAAAATGTAATTTATTATAAATTTTTAGTGAAATGAGTAGAAATATTAAAAGAAGAGAGAGATAGCTCCATAAATAGATCAATAATGAATTTGTGTTTGCAAAAAAGTTGTCCACCTTGGCAACTTGTGAATTCTCCAAGTGCTTATGTGGCAAGAAGTTACTTTTGAATTACCATAATAGATAGTATAGATAGATAGATAGAAGATAGATGATTTGGTTAAATAAAAACTTAAAGGATGTCTAAATTGATTTTTTGAGAATCAAATATAAACGACGTAAATCTGGTGAAAAATGGGAATGGTATATCATTTCATAGCCCTTGCCGGTTAAAAATGAATATTGCTTACCACAGGAATCGAAACCTTGACTAGTGGTAGCTGGCGTCCAACTTTCTTCCACTAGACTACGTGAATTATTGCTTTCAAATCTTCAAGTCAGTTAATTTTGTATGTTAACGTTAGTTTATACGTCAAATACTAAACTTTTTACACGTAACTTTCCAGATTCTCGGTGGGGGGGGGGGGGGGGGGGGGGGGGGGGGGGGGGGGGGGGGGGGGCGGGGGGCCAGAGGCCCCCCGGAAGGCTGCTATTGCTCCGCCCCTGCTCTCATCCTCATAGAATCCTTGTCTATTTGCTTGAGAAATGGTATCATTATTCTCAAGATCACTTGAAAACTTTCAAACTATAATTCCTGGGTTAATTGCAAGGATGGTCACTGGGTTTACTAAAACCGTTCATGTTTGGTCACTGCAAATATTTAATTTCATTCGTGGTCACTAAGATTAGTTCAATAATTCAAGTTTGGTCACTCTCCGTTAGTTTTTGCTGATGTGGCAGTCAACTATTATAGTTGACCGTTAAATGAGTGACGTGACCATTAAAAAAAGGGTTTTTTGGGTAAATACAATTTAATATCCAAACCTTTTATTTTAAACAATATAATAGCCAAACCTTTTCGAAAACAATCTAATATCCAAATCGTCAACTTTCTGACTGTTTGACCGTTAGTTGACACTTCAAAAAAGTTCGAAGTACGACATTTCATCAATATCCATCGATATCTTCTCTGAAAAACCACCAACATATCGTAGTTCCAAACCCGAGAAGTCCATGACTCCACCATGATGGTATAAAATATCTAAATATTCAGTCATCTGAAATGCCAAAACAAGAAACAAAGTTGTATTGTGACAATTTCCTCTAAACAAAACTTTTTTGAAGTGTCAACTAACGGTCAAACGAACGGAAAGTTGACGATTTGGATATTAGATTGTTTTCGAAAAGGTTTGGCCATTATATTGTTTAAAATGAAAGGTTTGAATATTAAATTGTATTTACCCTTAAAAAAATAAAAAATAAAATATTTATAATTTCCACCTCATTTTACAACTATTAAAAAAAATCGAAGGAGAAAGAGAATGCGTATCGGTCGAAATATTTACAATTTCATTCTCTATGTCGTTGCTGCCGCTGGAAGATGACGATGATGAGGGAAGTATTGCCTCTATCTCCCTTCGGAAATTTTCTTCATCGGGCTGAACCGTCAACCTCTGCCTCTTGCTGCTGCCGCCGTCGCCGCCGTTGTTTCTCCGCCACACATATGATCCACCGCCAATGCCGCACATGGGTTTCCTCTTCCCCTGAAACTGAGACAGAGCAGGTGTGCTAACCAATTTCTTAATCTTCATATCCTCCTCTTCTTTGCTTATCGCTGCTCCACTAGCCTTCCCCTGTTTCTTCTCTAAACCCAGAGCATCTTCCCCGAAATCATGGAAATCTTCTTCTTCTTCTTCTTCTTCTTCTTCTTCTTCGTCTGTAACACTGCTCTTCTCCATTGAGGTCGTGGGTTCTCCTGAATCTTTCGATTCTGCCATCAAAGTCGCTTCCTTTTCTTGATAGGAGTTGTTCTCGACTACGATCTTGGAGGTGTCGATACACCTCCGGCGACGATCTCCGGGGACTCGCCGGACCGCAATGGAAGCGCCGCAAGGGATCAACGCTTCTTCTTGTTCGCCGTACTCTTCCTTGGTGTTCTCGTTGGTGAAGACGAGATCGTAGTCGGTTCCCAGGCACAAGCCGTTAGGGTTCCATTTCGGATTGGTGTTCTTCTTCGCCTTGAACTTCGACCTCAGGATCGCCATCTTCAACTCCTCGACCGATACGCATTCTCTTTCTCCGAATCAGAATCGGAGAGCAGTCCAAATGGTAAATATTTAAATTTTAATAGTTGTAAAATGAGGTGGAAATGGTAAATATTTAAATTTTATTATTTTATTATTTTTTAATGGCCACGTCACTCATTTAAAGGTCAACTATAATAGTTGACTGTCACATTAGTAAAAACAGAGAGTGACCAAACTTGAACTATTGAACTAATCTTAGTGACCATGAATGGAATTAAATATTTGCAGTGACCAAACATGAACGGTTTTAGTAAACCCAGTGACCATCCTTGCAATTAACCCCATAATTCCTTGATAACCAACACATGGCAAAGATAACTCATTGATTGATGCATTTCCTTCTTGATCGAAAAAACGTCGTCGAAGATGGTGGTGCTGAAGGTTTGAGAAATGAACGAAAGATTGCAAGGGAATGGGGATTCGGCTTAATTGTGAGGGTGGTGGGGAACAAACTATGGGCTTAAGATCGTAAAATCGTAAGATTTTAAAATTAAAATCGTGATTTTGACTACATTGTCAGCAACAAATCCAACCCAAAATTTGTTAACTAGCAGGGTTTCATTCTCCTCGTTTGGAATTCAAATCAAATTAAGCCAGACACTAAGCTTTTATAGTAGTAAAAGGAATCAGGGAAGCAAAACAATGAACCAGTAGTCAAAGGAATCTGAGTTAATTTGCTTTCCTAAAGTGAGGTTCATTTCCTTTCCTGGGTCTCGTCGAGAGCAATTGAAGAAGTTGGGGAAGATATGAGAAATTTTCAGTTTTTGATTTTCCTGCTTCTTTGCTCATATCCGGACTCGGTTTTGTTGCGATGTGGTCATGGATGACGCAGACGCTTTGAACTTCGGGTGCGTGGCTGGCCACTCAAGAAGTAGTGGGTTGTGTCACGACCGAGGCTCGAGAGTTGGGAGAGGTTGATCAAGGTCGATCGATGCATTCCGTAGCAAGAACGTGATGAGAGCATCGCGAGAATATGTGGGGGCAAATGTCACGCGTGGCGGGTGACATAGCGAGTGACATGGCGGGTCCTGGCCAGGTCAAACACGTGTGGTATTATGAAAGACCTAGTAGCATAGGATTCTTCTAGGATTCCCCTTCTTATATGAGTTTAATGGTGCACATAAGAGCCACATATAAGGAGGTATAATGGTATGCATTATATGAGAGACTTAATAGTAGGGCTGGCTATTTGGTGCGGGTTTTTTAGTTTTACCCAAAACCGGACCGTATAACCCGGACCGAGACCAGACCAGAACCGGATAGTAAACAATCCAATCCAATCTTTGGGCTTAGATTTCAGGTAAAAAATCGTTTAGGATCGGATCGAAACTGGATAAAGACCGGATAAGAGAGCTCAACACCCAAAACTTAAGGGTAATTTGCATAAACGGTCACAAAACCTTTGCATTTAGTACAAAACTTAACCAACTCCTCACCCTTTCAGGCCTTAGGCCACTCAAATCCCCACAAGCTCAATATAAAATCAATACCGAATTGGGACCAGACCGGGTCAAGACCGGACCGGATCAAGACCGGACTGTATCCAATTCAATATTTGGTCCTTATATTTTCAAAAAAACCGGACTAGACCGGATCAATTTGGGCTAATTTAACCAGACCGTATAGCCACCCCTACTTAATAGGGTGTAATAATGGGGGAGAGCATTATGAGAGATATTTACACTTTGTAAGATGGGATGACCTATATAAGGAGGACCTCCTCCTCATTCGTTATCATCTATCATTTTTCTGAGCAATACACTCTAGATAGTTTCTCCCATCTTCTTGTGTCTTCTTCTTGTGAGTTGAGTGAGTCTGGGTGATTGAAAAGGGTGACTTAGCACCTCAGACGAATTTGAGGGCTAAGGCCGCACGGTCAAAATTTAGATCTGTGACAGTTTCCGGAGAAGCTTGATAACAGAGTTGCGAGAACAAAGATGAACCGACGAATATGGGGTTACGCGAAGAAGAAAGGATGTAGAGGGGGTGGGGTTCTCCTCGATAGTAACTACTTAGGGATTTAAAAGAGCAGACAAATAAATTAATTTAATATTTTTTTTTGCTAGAATAAAGTGATAATAGTGAGGGTGATATAGTCATTTTTCGGACTTCACTAACATATAATTGGTGAAATAATAACCGAAGGGCACATTTGTTTCACTTTGATAGTTGAAGGACATAAAAGTGCAAAACAATAATAGAGTGACACGTTTGTTAACTTGCAATAGTAGAAGGGCATGAAAAGAAAAAGAGAGAGATTGTTAGGTGGCACATTCTAATTGAATTACTGAAAAACTAAAAAACTTGTAATTTGCTAAAAATCTATGGTGACGTGGAGGCTTGATGGACTCAATAATTGAATTCACGAGGTTATAAATTAAAAATAATCTTATTATATTCTATGATTTGTGATCCCACTATTTTTTTCCGTTGAATTTCCCATAACTATAAGGCTAACCGTAACCCGCAACAAAAAAAAAAAAATAAGAGGGGAGGGAGGGGATGGGGGTTTAAAGGGCCAAAATGGCCTTTTAGCCCCCATGAAAAACAAAAATAACTGTAACCCTGAGGGTTAAAAATTCATGTTTCGCATTTAGTAATCCTAGCTTATGAATTGTTAATGTTATGTTTTTAATTTAAAATTTCTATAAACGTTCACGATGATTTGATACGAACATCCCGATAAAATTTGATCAAATTATGAGATAATTTTGCTTTTAGTTGAAATGGAAGAAAATTACACCGAATGAACTTTGTTCAATCAAATTACCAAGATTTTGAAAAATTGAAGAAAGTGGCACCAAAATAAATTTCATTCATCAAAATTTCCAATTTTTTATTATCAATTCCGGAGATACTTTTGCTTTTAGTGGAAATGGACGAAGAGCTAAAATAGCCCCTAAGAACTTCATTTATCTCTTTAACACTCCCTTTTAGCTTGAGCTGAAGAGCATTTTTATATGGTTAAAATGTCATTTTGGCCTTTCAGCCAACGAATTGTTGACAGGCGAACTGAAAGTTTTAAACCATAATAACAAGGCAATTACAAATCCATCTAATTTTTCCCATTCAACAAGGGAAGAAAACAAGAAAAGTATCATTTCTGAGTGTCCAATATGTAGATTTCTAAAACAAACCATCTTGCATCAAACATTAGCATTATCACGAGGAAACGTAAAACCATAGTGCTCCAATCATGCATTTTACAATACTTTATCAAACGAAATTGCATTGTTCTGATAGCACTTGTTAGAATTAAATTTAACATATATATTTCCCTCAATTTCATCTTGCGAGATTACATAATATAAAAATATACATTTATTCTTATCGATTGATCATCAAGAAATTGATATAATTTCTAAAAATAATATGAAAATGAAAGATATTTTTTATTTAATATAAATTTTTTTTTGTCTCTATCATCCTCAACAACATATTTATTTATAACATTATATCACAATTCTCCCAAATATCATCTTCCCAACATTATTCTCCCAAACCACAACATATTACATATAACATACTTCGCACGAGTAATATTTTATTTATTCAGCAGTTTTCCCACCAGCCACCGTAATGTCCAAATCACGCTGGAGTTTGTTTAATGACTCCTGCAGGCTTGCGGATTCTTCCACGGTGCAAACGTTGGAGCGCATAAAGTCTTTCACTTTGTCCATTTGCTTCTTCAGGCTCTTCACCTACATGATTTTTTAATGCTCAAGGTAAAAATGGGCAAAAAGAACAGAGAAGAAACAGAGAGCTCATGGATCCGACAAACCTTCCTGTGAGGCCACCGTGGCACGCCGTCTTGACGACAGATCTTCTTGAGTACAGTGGGGCACAGATTCAGCAGGCGCGCCGCTTCTTGGATTGGATAGTCGAAGTAATCGGCCAGATCTTTGTACTTCAACTTCGCTGCTCTCTCCCTCTGCCCGCGTGATCAAATTGTTAGAAACAAAGTTACTGAAAACGAACTTCACAGTTTCCCAAAAAATTCATGGCGACCTGTTGGAAACCAATTTGGTTGATTGAAATCTCAAACATACAACGCACCTGTTGTGAAAGGTTGATCTTTGGTGGTTTCCCTCCTTCGCTTTCTTCCGGTTGTGGCTGCTGCTGCTGCTGTATCAGAGGCAGAGGCGGCTGCGATGATTCTGCTGTTGAACAGAGAAATCAACCAGAAGAGATTGAGAATTGTAATTGTATGGGAATTGGATGGAGAAAGAAAACAAATTTAACCAACCGAAGGCTGTAGGAGAATGATCCTCCAGATTTTCATTCCAGTCATAGCCGACACAGAGGGTCTCGTAGAACATTGAGAGGCTGTCTTGTTCGATGAAAAAACCCTGCCTTTCTTTCGCAGCACAGTATTCCTCCACCGAACGCTTCACCGTTTCCAAGCATTTGTTGCTGTAGCTGAATTCCCCACAAATACGACGATAACGGGAAGTTAGTTGCGAGAAGAGAGGCAACGCGACGTAAGGAAGAGAATGAAAGAGGGAAAATGCCGACTCGATGAATTGGAAGAGGGACTCGGCAGGTAGATCCGCGGAGTAATGGCGGTGCTCCAGAATCGCGTGGCAGATCACACCCACTCTCCCGTGAATCTCAAGTTTTGTAGTCACCATCTCTGCTACACAAGCGAGGGAAAAAAAACAAAAACTTTACAAGTTCACTTATGACATCAAATGGAAAACCCATACTAATTGGAAGAAGCAGAGCATAGTACCACCATTGGAGTGGACGATTTCCCTCAAAACTTGACAGCAAACGCAATTGGAAGCCCGCCAACCCGAAATTCGCTGCGCTTCGAACCCCGCAGTTTGAGTAGACGTTTCTCCATTGTAATAACAATTCTGGCTCTGGCTCTGGCTATTGCTTTCGTAATAATTCGACAATGGGCCCATTTGCTCCATACCCTTTTCATTTCTTACACCGTCGCAACCTTGGGTTTCCGATCCCAATTGGTCCACCATGACATTCGTCGTCGTCGTCGTCTCGTGACTGCAGGCTCCTACGTGGTTCTCGCCGGAGTCGGTGAAGAACAAATCGAGATCCCATGTCATCGGATCGTCAGCATCGGGAACGACAATTAGTCCGGTTTGTTGAGGATTGGTAACCGTTTCGAATTCGGGGTCCAGATCGTTTGCATTTGGAATCCTCTCAGGTGTTATGAGAAATCTTTCGATTGCTTCCAGATCAAGTTCGTCTGGGTTTGGGGCCTGATAGGGTACAATCTGGTGGGCATCCATCGTCACACTTGAAAATACTGCGGCCGTCCGCGGAAATCTTCGTCCAAGATTCCTCAGGCACCAGAGAGTTGTTGCTTCTGGTGCTTGAGAAATCTGGATGATAAGACCGGCCAATTTTCGGCTCTCCGGGGGGGAATGAAGGGGCTGGCTTCGTGGTCTCTCTCTGTGTTCTTAAAGAACAGAGGATAGGGTGGCGGGAAAGAGGCAGTTAGCGTCGTTAACGATCTTGTCGGTTGGCAGTTTTCGAATTTCCCTCCAACGGCGTCGCTAGTTCTGGCATTTGGACCTAATACGACGCCGTATGTGTGGGCGTTAACTGGTTTGATCACTACATTCATGAATGCACAGAGTTCAGGAGAAGTTTTGGCTAATGGCTACTACAGAGCACGAGCAAGCCATAATCATAGCAGATATATCATTGCCAGTTCAAGCTGAATTTATCCTTTTTGACGTCAGTTTATCTTCTTTTTGGTCTGATTTTGTGCGGATAATTGATGTATGAATCGGTATTTGAAGAGCGGAAAAGTATGTATCGAATGACTACTTGTACCTTCTTTTTTGTCGCCTAAATGTACGAGGAAGAGTGACTTGACGGAGGAACTATATAAAGGACTTGTGGATTTTTTCCTATGTCAATTGTTGGTAATTCAACCTTGAAGCACAAGTTGGTTCGATTGGTATTTGGCACCCTTAATTTATAAGTAGAAGTATGCCGATTGAATTTAAGTGGTCAAAACAGAATTCGACTCTAGTGATCATTTAGTCAATTTGTTCAATCAACTTGACCCGCAACTAATTGTCTGTAACCTGAGCTTATTGAAATTTGATGACCTGAGCCACAACTTTCATTCCCCAAACTAGGCCGGTGCAATGGAGCTAAATTTTCTTTAGCTTGGCTTACTCACACTCAGCCAATGGAAAACTAATTTCCTTCTCTACCCAGCTTGGGAGCTGATGGAATCAAGAAAATTTAGAGAAAGAAATTAAGGATTTTAGAAAAAATTGAGATTGGGAGAGGAAGAATCGAGAAAAAGAGGGATAATTGAGAATTAGATATTCTATTATTTTCTTACTTAATTCTCAAATAGGATTGAATAGTGCTTTGCTAAATAGCATACACAATAAAACAGTGTTTCTAATTATTCTGGTACTTTACGCCGATTTCTGAATCGGGAATCTGATGTCATCAACTACTCTTTAACCGCATACTACCAACTACTGAAGCCCTAATCGAGAAGGATGTCCCCGTGGTTCTCTGATGTTCGGTTTGTTGGGCTGCTTTAGAAACAATGGAACACTTGTTTCTTTATTGCTCGGTGGCGTGAGCCCTTTGAGACTATTCGGGTCTGGAGTATCTTGGGCAAGGGCTGCCACGTCACACTTTCCCGCTGTTTCTAAAAAAGTTGATGTCTTTAATACATCAATCTTCTCTGTTCATGGTGGTTATTGTTGTCCTCTGGAGGATCTGGCGGTCTCATAACTGGGTTGTATTTGAGGGAAAATAGTTGGGGATCCCTGCCTTGATGCGCCAATTTAACCAGCAATATGAGGAGTGATAAGTTTGTCGGTAGATCGAGTACTTCAGTCTTCCATCCCTTTCATACAACACTTAGGTCCTTTGGGGGTCTAATATGGCTGTTTTTATGTGGGATGGGGCTACAAGGAGTGAGTCTCATTCGGCAGGTGAGATGGTTATTACGAACCCATCTAGGGAAATCCTTATGGCTACTGAGATTCAATTTCCGTTGCTTGATGACCCTATGATGGTCGAGTTGCTCGTGCTTCAAGAGGCTATTTTATGGTGTCTAGGCCACGACTTCACGGAAATGAGGTTTGAAGGTGATGCTAAAGTAATCATCGAGAAGATCAATCGGGCTGATACTAGATTTAACCGGATGGGGGCTATTCTTGAAGAAATCGTGCATTACTTTGCCATTCACTCTGAGTTTAGTGTTCGATTTGTAGGTCGGCGTACCAATAGGGTAGCACATGTGGTGGCTAGAAAGGCCCTTTCATTGTACCCGACTATGAGTCATTTCTTTGATTTTCAGACCTGGCTGAACTCCAGGATGTAACTACCTATTTTTTGAATCAATATATGATTATCTTTTGTAAAAAAAAAAAAAACAACTACTCCGACACGTCCTCTCCTGTCGTGTTTCCATCACTCCCATTGAAGAACCGACCTTGCCCTCAAGGTTGAACACTCGTTAGCTCTGTCGGATTGTCTCTGTATCGGCAACGAACTAGACTTTCCTCCATGAACTTGCCACCTCTGTCCACCCATCATCTATGAGAGAATTTAGAGTCAGGTCTTTTCTATTTTTTGGTTGTTCATTGTCTTCGATCCTAAGTACATTGCCATGAGCAGTTAGTGATGACAATGGGTCCGGGCGGGGCGGGTACCTCAATACCCATGTTCCGCCCCATGCTATTACGGGTCAGGGCGGGTAATACCCACGCCGGTACAGGGCGTGGCGGGTCGACCGATCCTTATATGCTATTTGGAAAAAATACAAGCAACAATTTAATTTTTACAATAAAACGAATGAGAAAAGACTTCATGAATGGATAATAGTGATATTATAATGGGTAATTGAGTCTATTTAGTTAAAAGATCAAGTCTAACTAGTTAATATTGACCTAGAAAAGTCAAATTAGGAGATATATGAATGGGTGGCATAAGAAATTGACTTAAAATGGGCCAAGAACAGAGCGGGGCGAGACGGGTTAGAAGTTGGTACCCATGCCCCGCCCCACGCTACTGCGGGTCGGGTAATACCCCCTCCATCGCGGGCCAGATCGGGTAAAACCAGGCGAGACAGGTTCAAATTGCCATCCCTATGAGTAGTCACTAAACCAATTAGCTCACTTAACTTGAATCTTGCAAGGTTTGTAGATTCTTATATAGCAGCTACTTTAGGTCTCCATGATCTAGGCAGCAACTTTAAAATTTTATTAACTAGTCTGCATTGGTATACATTTTCCTTAAGGTCATTAGCCCGCTAACAATGTTTGTGAATCTTACATACATCTCAGCTATGCTTTCATTTTGTTTCATCTTAAACATATCATATTCTTTAACTAACATCCTAATTTTGTTTCATCTTAAACATATCATATTCTTTAACTAACATCCTAATATATGTATCTTTGACTTGGGATATACCTTCATATGTGACTTTCAGAGTGTCACAGATTTGCACATGGAAACCTTTTCGAACTCTTCACTTCCAAGTGCACACTTTAAGATGTGCTTCAATTTGGCTATGGGTTTAGTTGTAAGATGCGTCCAAGGATAATAAAAAACTGAATCGCTAAATGTCGCACTTAAAATTGCTAACGGTCGCCCTAACTCTAATGATAAATGACTTATATACCCCCAATAAAATTTCAAAATTTAAACAAACCAAACAATCCCTAACCCCTCAAACTGAACCCCTCATCTGCCTTCTTCGCGAATCCCTCTCGACGCACCAGTTCGTAGGCGTCTTTCCCGCCGTCGTCGTAGCCCGTTCTCTAACGAAAGTGAGCTGCGGTTACGGTTGGCCCATGGTGCAACCACAACTCACTTGCGGTTGGTCCATGGTGCAACCGCAAGTGAGCTGCGGTTGGCCCATGGTGGAACCGCAATTGAGCTGCGGTTGGCCCATGGTGCAACCGCAAATGAGCTACGGTTCCCTTTTTTGTTTTTTTTTTCTTCAATTTTTTGAGTGAACTTTACCGATTCAAAGTCGCTAGTCATGATCCAGACATCATATCGACGATTCCAACTCCGGAATGACGATGATGGATTCTCTCTTTTGAATAATGTTTTATTTTCTTTACTAAGTGGTGTTTGTTTGCTAAAAGAAGAGTAAAGAAGCTAAAAGGTTTAATTTATAACTTTGTTGTTTTTTAGGGTGACATTTAGTAATTTTAAGGGTGACTTTTAGCAACTCCCATAAAAAATCCCATATACAGTGAAATTCTTAAAGGCTTGTTGTCTTCAAACTTGTGTTGATCGACTTCCCGCCTTTGAAAAACCTGCGGAGTAGAAAAGAGGAGTGGTACAAACAGAGCACATGCAAACGAGAAGCCAAACCAAACAGACAGATGAAAGCTACAAGTAAGTAAATACACAGATTTTTTTTAAATCAAGTTTGGCCTATTGCTTTGTGCCTCAACTCAGAGGTTTCCAACCTTTTGAGACCTAGTTTCCTAGGTTTTTATCTTATTTGATAATTCTAACTTCAAATTCAGTTTCTTTAGGTGGAACTCAAACGCTTTATAGAAATAGAGCAAGGATAAGCTCACTTCTCTTCCTCACTACCACTTAACTCAAGACAAGAACATTCACCATCAGTGATGAACCTAGGAGTTTTTGAGAGATTTGTCGGTTGATAAAACTAAGTTGATAAATAAAAATTTAATTCATAATTGTATTGTTTTTTTTACAGCAAACCATGACGAATTTTCATATTTTGAAAGGCTTGTAAATTATATTTGTCAACCCGAGTTGTAACCACCTACTAATGCGTAGTATAGCGAGTTCAGCTTTATTTGTCAACCTGGGTCCCAAGTGTGATGACTACTCTGTGAGATTCTTGTTATCTAGCTGTTTAACTGTAGTGAAATTATAACTAATCTAACCAAACACAAATCAACAATGTTGTGATTCAAGTTCGAGAGAGGTCATCCAGATATGGTTCTCCCTAGATTGCAGTTAAGCCGAGTTGTAATTCACCAAGTCCAGATATGATGACAGTCATACTGCGGAAGGTTATTAATAAGTCTGTAGTCTCGACTAAATACTTAATGTCTTATGTTAGAATGATGCTAACACAAATTGGCGTTAGTACGCTATTCGGTGCCAACCGAAATAGAATGCATTTTTTAATATATGTATAACCTTCGTGTTAGAGTACAAGTTGGGATGCAATTATTCCAATTTGTATAGCCTATTTCTCTAAAAAAAATGTGTATAGCCCTATGATTTATTTTTTTTAATGGTTTTTATAAACGATATATGCACATTCTTGAACTTTAAGTAATCCAGTCACGAGGAGCCAAGTGCAAAAATCTTATGTAAGATCATCAACCATAATGGGGTCATATTATATTTTCACTAACACGGGTTCATATATGGATGGGATGAATAAATCACAAACTGAAAAATCACAAAAATATTATTTTAGAATAATTCAAGAAAAATGGATTTAAATATTGTGGTCAACAAACCAATGCAAGCTAGTTTAGAAGTAGGAAATAAAATAATTGTCTATCTTTTTTCTTGAATTGGATCTAAGAGCCTTTCATCCTATTTTTCAGAGACCAAATTTTTTATGTTCTCACAGACAACTTGTGAGAACATGCTTACAAATCGTCTGTGAACACCGTAACCAAGTTGTTTTGGAGGTCTATATGGATGATAAAAAGTTAATAATTATGGATACCAGCCTGAGTTCTACCCTGTCAGATAGGATACAACCTGAACTAAATAAAATATCATGTAGTATGTGTAAAATAAGAATTTGAATATCATGAGTAAGAGGCGGGTACGATTTTCTTACTATCCAATCTAAATTCCCCACCCGATTATATGTGCGTATACTTTATTTTGTATAAATCATCATTTTTTATTTCAACATATTCGTATTCCTTGTATATTTGGAACATCTCAAGAACTAGTGTTCCATTTTTTATATTATTTCTCGGAGTGATGTGATTTGTTATTTATAATTTTTTGCTTTACTAATGTTAATATACTTGTGATTAGCAACACAAAATTGTTGAAAAGATAAGAAAAAATTATTATATGTGGATATACAGAAATACTCGAAATCCAATCTGATATGTGTATGATTTTAATTTACTATCCGAATCTTGCATGATTACGTTACGTGTGTAGATAAAATTCAAACTAATTAAAGTATCATAATGTATAATCACTAAATTCCCCATATTCGACCTGCTTGCCATCCCTAGAGAGTAGAGAGGTCAACAAATGCGAGATTCCAACTGACAATAATCAGAGAAGAAAATCTAGAGAGATAACTTTTGAGCATGTGCTGAATTTTTTTTTCTTTTTCAGAGAGCCCCAGCATATGCCAAACAAAAGATTTACTTTTGGTAATTATTGTTTGTTACGGGCTAGATTGGTAGTTAATGTAACTTAATGGTCTCTGATTTAATTTTCCCGAGGAAACTACTACCTAAAAAGAGGCGTCTTAGACTTTTTTTTTATTAATTGTTGCAATTATTATAAGGCAAAAGAAAATATTGGCAATAATTTGGTACTTAAGTAGTATTTATCTGGAGAGACGAACCAAATAATAATACACAAAAATGAATGAAGAGATTGCAAAGAAAAAGTGCCCAACAAACATTCATCCATCCAAAAAGAAGAAAACAAAAAGGTGCACAAGCACAACCTACCTCTGCTGCTCTGCCTACAATTATTAGAACTCATGGTTGTCATGCCGGCCAGTTGAACTGGATTCAATCGGTTTTGGTTATGAAATCATCATGAACATTACCAGTGATTTTCTTACGATTTAAAAAAATGACATTGTTTTAGTGAATTTACTTAATAAAAAATAATTTCTTATTTATTTATGAATTTTAAAGTGAAAAGTTGATGTTATTTGTTGGATTGTAAGTAAATTGTCATTAAATTTGTTTTTATATATGATTAAGTTCACTGGATGTTAATGATTTTTATATTTTTACGTATTTTGTTAACTCAACATGAACCGACACAAACTGGTTATACTTATTCCACTTATGAAACCGGTATAACAATATAAACCGATTTGTGTAAGTCTGAAACTTTGCAGCTCTGCTTGTCTACCAATATCTTTTTTGACTTTCCTGCTTCCTCTTCCCACTTCCACTCAATTACTCATTCAATCTTCGCCGCACCTGCTGCTCCATCTTTCTCAAACTTGTTCTTAGACTAAATCTATCAACTTATGTGTGTATATATTTTTCCAGTTTTCCACAAACAAAAAGTTTAATATTATTTTCCCTACGAAAATCTATCTGTCTATTTATTATATAATATGTATATTTTTCCCATTTCCCATTAATCATTATCATATAGTCTTCTTGCTTTCCAATATCAATAATATCGTGTTTTTTTTTTTGTTTTATTTCGAGTTTCTTCTAATGTGGGTGTTGGAGAAGGTGAATCGGTGATATAAATTATTTTATTGCAGTGACGTCTCTGAAGTTGTTTTCCCAAGTTCATCTTCCCGGATCCTCCAGCTACCAGTAAGCAAGCTGCGAGTGGGAAGTTGGACTCTAATGGCTTTCAACAAAGAAGATGGAGTCCAGGTTTCTGTTTCTGGGTAAACCTACCACTGAAAACTCGGTCTATTAGGTTCTACCCAACAACGTAAGTCTCTCATCCGTCTTTTTAATTTGGGTCTCCTCTCCTCTCCACCCCTGTCTCTGTCTAATTAACAACACTTGCTCACCAGTCTTTTTCTCTTCCTACCGAATGTGGACACTGGTAACTATTCTGGAATAACAAGTTTTTGAAGTTTCTCTGAGAAACTCGCTTCCTTTCTATTTTGTTTCTTATTACTACTCTGTTTGGATCTTTGAATCTATTTGTCGTCGTCCCCTTTCTGGAGCAGTAGTATATCTATATTCCCTTATACCTATTGGGTTTTTGAAAATTTTTCTTCTTTGAAGGAGGAAGGCCGAAACAGGGGACTAACATGAGCACGCCAGAGAAGAAAAGCAGCAATGGCGGGGAGGTTGTTATAACATTTTCGGCAAATCAGAGCCCTCAATCCGAAATGGACGGCAGAACTCCCAAATTGGCTGCCTCCCTCGACCCGGCAGCAGCAGAAGGTTTTGGAGGTAGGCAGAGCGTTCCAACTTCACCCCTGAAGGACTCTGTCCCAGCGGGTTGCAATTCTCCTGAAATTTCACGATTCAGTCCTAGCCCCAATAAGCCCCCCAAAATTCCAACCAACACCGCCACTGAGAACATTCTTAGAAGGAGGTCATTTGCTAGGTCCTTGTATTCAAAGCCAAAGTCTAGATTTGGAGAACAGCCTTGTACAATTGATCCCAACACAATTGACGAGGATAGCACGACTCTGCAAGAACATTTCGCCTCCGTTTCGCCCTATAAGAATTCGTCTAATGCTAAGCCTGCCTCGGTTACAAGGACCGTCTCTATCACGCAGAAAACACCGTTGATGACATCTCCTGGAAGAATCTCCAAAGGTGAGGAGGAGGAGGACGGGGAGGAGGAGGAGGAGGAGGAGAGGGAGTTTGTGAGGCGAGTTGAGATACACAAGAAAAAGAGTAAGAGGAATAAAACTGTGGCCAAGTTTGTGATTCAGTGGGCAGCAATTTCTTGCATTGTAGGTTGCTTAGTGGCTAGCTTGACTATTAAGAAATTGGAGAGGGCCAAGGTTTGGGGTTTGGAGTTCTGGAAATGGTGTGTTCTCGTGATGGTGATATTCTTTGGGTTGTTGGTTACTAGTTGGTTTATGCACATTGTGGTTTTCTTGATCGAGATTAATTTCTTGCTGAGGAAAAAGGTGCTCTACTTTGTTCATGGCTTGAAAAAGAGTGTTCAGGTGTTTGTATGGATTGGTTTGGTTCTTGCAACTTGGGCCTTTTTATTCAAAGGGGAAGTTGAAGTTTCAAAGACTGCCACCAAGATTCTAGATTCTGTAACCTGGACACTTGTTTCTCTTCTAATCGGGTCTTTCTTGTGGCTGTTAAAGACCTTGTCGCTGAAGATTTTAGCTTCTAATTACCATGTCAAACGATACTTCGACAGGATTCAAGAATCAGTGTTTCATCAATATGTCTTGCAAACACTTTCAGGGCCTCCACTTATAGAGGCAGCTGAGATGGTTGGGAAAGTACCTAGCACAGGGCTATTGAGCTTCAGACAGTTGAAAAAAGGCAAAGGAACGAAAGAGAAAAAGGTGATTGACATGGGACAGGTTCACAGGATGAAGCAAGAAAAGGTTTCGGCGTGGACCATGAAAGTGCTGGTCGATGCAGTCACTAAATCAGGGCTTTCAACAATCTCGAATTCATTGGATGAAAGCTGTCATGTTGATGGAGGGCAGACAGATCAGGAGATTACCAATGAGTTGGAAGCAACTGTTGCTGCATTGAGAATATTCAGGAATGTTGCTCCACGTCGCTGCAAGTGAGACTCTTTATGTAGTCAACAAGTTGATTATATGATATTTGCTTCTTTTTCTGGTCTAATAATTTCCTTCATGAATAGGTACATTGAGGAAGAAGACCTTTTGAGATTTATGATTAAGGAAGAAGTGGATCTGTTCTTTCCGCTGATTGAAGGTTCTGAAAGTGGAAGAATTGACAAAAAAGCTTTCACTGAATGGGTGGTAAGGCTTTCATTTCACAAGTTTCAGAACGAATTTCAGTTGTGTTACTGTGTTAAGATAAGACAAGAAGATGAGCTTCAACAGGTTTCTTGTCATGACCAGATTCTCAACTTATATATGCAAATTGTATTCTACTTTCCTCACTGACAGGTGAAGGTTTACAATGGGAGGAGAGCACTTGCACATGCTCTAAACGACACCAAAACTGCAGTTAAACAACTTAACAAATTGGTGACGGGGATCCTCATCGTTGTATCAATTGTTATCTGGCTTCTTCTGATGGAGATTGCTACAACGAAAGTGCTAGTCTTTTTGTCATCGCAGCTTGTGTTGGCAGCTTTTATGTTCGGGAACACTTGCAAGACTATATTCGAAGCTATTATATTTGTCTTTGTGATGCATCCATTTGATGTTGGTGACCGCTGTGTGGTCGATGGTGTCCCAGTAAGTTCTCGAATGATTTATGTTTCTAATTATGTTTTGCTTTTAAATCCACTCTGAAGGCTGATGCTAACTCTTATTTCATTTGCAAACTTGACAGCTCTTGGTTGAAGAGATGAACATTTTATCAACAGTTTTTCTGAAACTCAATAATGAGAAGTTATTTTATCCGAATTCTGTTTTGGCTACAAAGCCTATCAGCAACTACTACAGAAGCCCTGATATGGGTGATACAGTGGAGTTCTCTATCGACTTTGCTACAACAGTCGAGAAGATTGGTTTGCTGAAGGACAGAATCAAGAAGTAAGCCGCCGTTTCTACCTTTCTGTTACCATGAATGAATGTGTTTGAGGGGCAATCTTGTGAGGATAACTATGGAAATTGCGCTGTACATTTGCCTCAATGGTTGTAGTTCTTAACTTCAAGTATCATTCTAAGATTCTGCAGTTCTGTATTTTTTGCCCTGAAAGTATATCTTATGTGCTGCTTATAGTCGATCCTATTTTCAGGGTTTGTTTGTTATAACGTTTGCTTTTTATTGGTTCTGTTTCACATTGTTGTCTTGTTATGGTCAGGTACTTGGAGAAGAATCCACAGCACTGGCATCCTAACCACAACATTGTGGTGCAGGAGATTCAAGAGGTGAACAAGTTAAAGATGGCTCTGTTCTGTAATCACACAATGAACTTCCAAGAATATCCAGAGAAGAACAAGCGAAGAACCGAACTGATGATGGAGATCAAGAAGATATTCGAGGAGCTGAAGATAAAATACTATCTCCTACCGCAACATGTTCATCTGAGCCATGCCCAGTCCGTATCAACCGATGCAATGATGCAGTCCTGAATTTGCTGCCCAATGCCCGCTGATGTGTGATCAGTCCCGTGGTAATCTTCTGACGATACAGTCATCACTCGGCCATTCTCATCATACATAAGTCTGGAGTTCAGCATATAGTTAGAAGTGAACTCAGTATTAAGAATGATAGTTACCGCCTTTCCTCGCAGGTGTGTCTGGAGTTCCTGTGGAGAGTTGAAATAGCAGAAGCTCAGCAGTCCTAAAGGTTGGTAATGGATGCTGTTAGTTATAGATGTAGGTAGGTTAATGATGTAATCAAACTTGAGTAGAGCAGTTTCTTACATTGGAATGTTACATCTAGAAGGATTTAGTCTGTAGTTGCTCGGGCCTTTTTGAGGATGGATCGTGGATATGATACTGAGAAATGAGAATGGTAACACGACCGGCCTGGGCTCCCTGCTTGAATGATGGTATTGGTACTCAAGCTACGTGCCACCCATAGCCACCTTTCTGAAATCTAAGCAACCAGTTACGCACTTGGACAAACGAAGGGCTGGTTCTTCTAATCTGATCTATTCAGGATTTGGCCATAGATGCCTTCCTCTTCAATTGGGTGGTTCTCCTTCAAAACAATGTGCTTTGAGAACTTAATTGACTTGAGAAATGTAGATCGTGACAGGTAGAATTTTTGTTTCTGAGTTAAAATTAGGGGTGGCTATATGGTTCGATCTGGTTAAATTGGTCCGAATTGATTTGGTCTCGGTCCGGTTTTTTCGAGAATATAAAGATCAAAGATTGGATTGGATACAGTCCAGTCTTGACTCGGTCCGGTCCCAATTCGATTTCGATTTTAGATTGAGTTTGTGGAAATTTGAGTGGCCTGAGACCTCAAAAGGTGAGTAGTTGGTTAAGTTTTGGGTGTTGGGGCTCTCTTATCCGGTCTTTATCCGGTTTTTGATCTGGTTCCAAATGATTTTTTTATCTTAAATCTAAAGTCGAAGATGGGATTGAATTGTTTGCTATCCGGTTCCGGTTCGATCCCGTTTTGAGTTATACTGTCCGGTTTTGGGTACACCCAAAAAGCCTGGACTAAATAGCCAACCATAGTTAAAATGGTCCCATCGGAAGTGGATTTCATGATCGTTGAGGTCACAAGTGATGTGTCGCTAAGGTTGCAAGTGATCTTTGTACGATCTCTCACAAATTGCAGCGATCTCAAGCGATCTGTCCATAAACGAAACGTGTGTAGTTTAGGGAAAAAATTATGGACGGGCTAAGGTTATTTAGTGTACTATGGCAGAAGGAGGAAAAAAATAAAACAATACGAGTTTTTTTAGAATTTTATTCTTATAAAGACATTATTTTAGATATTAAATTCACCCTAAACTATAATTATTATTATAATATATTAAAAATAAATGAGAAACTACTATGAAAACTAATCGTGCTTAATGATTTTCAATATTTTCATAAATAAAAAAACAAACATCCCGATTATAAGTGTTGCCAATGCCCAACGGTGGGGTCTTTGTGGGAGGTTCGAAGCAAGGAAGGATTTGAGGCAAGGTGATCCACTATCGTTGCCATACTTGTTTATGGTTGCAATGTAGATTTTTGAGTGCTTAATGAAGGTGGCCGCAAGAGAGGATCAAATACCTTATCATCCCAGGTCTAAGCCCTTTGCTATGACTCATGTTTATTTTCCTGATGATTTAATGGCTTTTTTCCAATGGATCAATTAGAGGAGTTGTGGAGATTCGTAGATTGTTTGATCATTTTTATAACACATCAAGTTTAAAATGTAATCCGATGAAATGTCAATTCTTCATTGGAATTTCAAAGGAGGAGATAGTTAGAATATCAGAGTATACTGAATTCCCTTTATGAACCTACGTGTTCGTTATCTCTGCGTGCCCCTTATTATTGGCAAAATTGCATAGGAATTACCATTAAGTCCTTATTGATATGATTACTCATAAAACGCGGAGCTGGAGATCAAAATTGTTAAGTTACGCAGGTAAAATTCAATTGGTATAGCGGATATAGAAGGGTGTTTCGGTCTTTTACTTTGCTCTAACCCTAGCTCGTGTTGCCTGTTAATTACGAGTATAAGTAGTGTGTAAGTAGCGGTTGGAAACCCTAATGAAAAGCTGAGATAGCTGGTGTTCGTTTTCCTTTTCGTTTCAATAAATTCTTCATGGTATCAGAGCTGGTTATATAAATCGATTGATCAAAGATGAGTGGCGGAACTGGCGGAGGCACGGTGAGTACCGTGGTCAGCAGCAGTGTGAACGCCGGAGGATTGGGCGAGGATCCCTCAAGTTTGGCGGCCGTGTTGCGGATTCATTCCTCCGATAACCCTGGTCAACTCTTTGTTGGTGATCTCTTAAACGATCAAAATTATGGGGAGTGGGTGAGTGATATGACAGAAGCGCTCCTTATGAAGAACAAGATGGGTATCATTGATGGTTCTGTGCCGAAACCTGCTTCTGGAGCCGAAGCTAAAGCCTGGACGCAGTGCGACGCAATGGTGAAAGGTTGGTTAAAGACGGCTATGGAGAAGGAGGTCCGCTCCAGTGTTCGTCATGCGCGCAACGCGAGGGAGAATTGGGTAGATCAAGAACCGTTTGGAAAGGGTACATCCCCTAGGGCTTACGAGTTACGTCAGAAGCTGAGTCTCTTACGTCTAGAAAAGCTCAGTGTTTCTGGATTCTTCACTAAGTTACGTGGAGTATTTTGAGGAGATGCAAACCATCACCCCTATTCCGAAATGCATGTGCGGTTTGTGCACTTGCGACATCAAGCGCCGGGTATGTGACAATCAAGCTAATGAACACTTGTTTGATTTCTTGATGGGATCAGATAAAGCTTTTTCTACCATCAAGACTCAAATCTTATCAATGAATCCCACTCCAAGCCTTTCAGAAGCATACAACATAGTGTCAACGAAAGAGCAACACAAACATATATCTGTTGCTCGCCAGCCTATTAGTGAAGCGGCAACTTTTCAAGCTCGCCGTGATCGTGATGGCTGACGCGACCGAGATAGAAGTCGCGATCATGATGGAGGGCTGGAGCTGCAAAGGTCTGATGACCTCCGCGATCGGGATCAAGACCGTGATCGTGAGAAGCCGAAGTGCAGTCACTGCCACAAGATCGGCCACACACGAGAATGGTGCTATGAGCTGATTGGGTGGCCAGAAAAGGGGTTGCGCCAATCTGATCGAGCTGAGCGTGATGGTGGACGCCGTGGTCCTAAGCCTACTCCAAGGGGTGCGAATTCTACAACAAGTGCGGGTGTTTCTATTCCGAGATAGGAGCAAGTCCAACAACTAGTGTCTTTCCTCGGCCAGAACAACGGTGGTTTTTCTTCCACTCCATCTGAGTCGGCTGCAAATATGGCGGGTAAGTCTTTTCTTCCTTCAGAATGGGTGATCGATTCCGGATGCAATGAGCACATCACTAATGATGAAACCTTGTTGGGTACAAGTGATAGTTCAGCAACATATTTACCTGTGAAAATACCCCGATTCATTTTTCAGACAAGCACTTTACTATCCTTCTATGAGTCTCACGACATTGTTCTGCAGACCTCTTGTACTGACACGTTGCAACAGAATGGGGTTGCTGAACGCAAACACAAACATCTTCTTGAAACAGCTCGGGCTCTTCGTTTTCGTGCGCATCTCCCGATTCATTTTTGGGGCGAGTGTATACTCACTACCACATATCTAATTAACAGGTTATCGTCCTCAATATTGCAGAATCAAACTCCGTATGAAGTTTTATTTGGTCGGACACCCCATTACTCCCATCTACGAGTTTTTGGGTGCTTAGCTTATGCTCGGGACAATCATAAAGGTCTTGACAAATTCAGCGACAGGGGGAGACGTTGTGTGTTCTTGGGTTATCCGGCACATCAAAAGGGTTATTGTTTGCTTGATCAAGCTACGAACAAAGTGTTTACCTCGCGGGACGTAGTGTTTAAAGAAGTTGTCTTCCCTTTTGGCAAGGCATTACCTCCTCCAGCTTCTCCTTGTGTGCCCCCTCAGGTCGCTCCTGTCAGTGATGAGGACGAGGAATTGGTCGTTCCACCCACTGATGGTGCATCTTCCGCTGCCCCCATCCCGTCTCCCACACCTCAGGCCGTCTCATCGCTGCCGTCCGATGCGTCCACCTCTTCCGATGCACATCCTGTTCTCCGGCTAAGTGATCGTACTCGTCATGTTCCCAAGTTTCTCCAAGACAACTATGACCTCGACCTTCCTACGATGTCTTAGGTATCTTGTTACCCATGACCAGTTGTGTCTCCTACCATGTTTTCTCCCGAGCACATAAGGCGTTCCTCGTGGCCGTCTCTCGTGAACGTGAGCTCACCTCCTTTCGTGAGGCTGTTTGTCACGCGCACTGACGGCTTGCTATGCGCAGAGAGATAGGCGCCCTTGAGGTGAACGGTACCTTGTCCTTGTCTTCCCTTGCTCCCGGAAAACGTCTTGTGGACTGTAAGTGGGTTTTCAAAATTAAGTATCGTCCCAATGGTGAAGTTGAGCTTTACAAAGCTCGTCTGGTAGCCAAAGGCTACACCCAGGTTGAGGGAGTTAATTACCATGACACATTTGCTCCTGTTGCTAAGCTTGTGTCTGTTCGAAGTCTTTTAATTGTTGTTGTACATCGCGGTTGGCCTGTTCACCAGTTGGATGTGGACAACGCCTTCCTGCACGGTGATCTTGATGAGGAGGTTTATATGCGACTTCCTCCAGGCTTCGCCAAGGATGGTGATGCACATGTTTGCAAGCTGCAAAAGTCGCTATACGGGCTGAAACAGTCCTCTCGAAATTTTTATGCGAAGTTTACTTCCATGTTATCTTCTCTTGGATTTGTGCATTCACGCGCTGATTATTCTCTCTTCACTCGTCGCACACCGACTTCTTTTGTGGTGGCTCTAATCTATGTGGATGATGTTATTTTAGCGGGTGATGATCCTGCTTTTATACAGCATGCGAAGGATACTTTGCATAGCTCGTTTGGTTTCAAGGACTTGGGTCCCTTGAAATATTTTCTTGGTATTGAGGCTGCTCGCTCACCTTCTGGTATAGTTTTATCTCAGCGGAAGTACACTCTCGACATACTCCGGGATGCTGATCTTACTGATGTCGTCCTAGCTCTTTTCCTATTGAGCAGAATCATCGCCTCACTCACCCCGACTCGGCTTCCATGGATGCTTCTCCCTTGGACGTTGCTGCCTATCGTCGGCTTGTTGGTCATCTATTATATCTTACTGTGACGCGCCTTGACATCACCTATGTAGTGAATGTTTTGAGCTAGTTTGTTCATGCACCCACTGCTACGCATGTTGCTGGTGCTGAACGCGTTTTGCATTATCTCAAGCGTGCCCCGGGCCAGAAAATTTTTCTCCAGCGAGATGTAGACTTGAAGTTGAGGGCCTTTTGTGATGCACACTGGGGTGGTTGTCACCTTACCCGTCGGTCCACTTCAGGTTATTTTATTACCTTGGGTCGTTCTTCAGTTTCCTGGCGCACCAAGAAACAGAGTGTGGTGGCTCGATCGCCTGCGGAGGCTGAGTATCGTGCTATGGCCACTACTGTTAGTGAGGTCATATGGTTACGTGCCCTGCTTCAGGATCTGGGTGTCCCATCTTCCTTTTCTACGCCTTTGTACTGTGATAACCATGCCGCTCTTAACATTGCCGTTAACCCTGTTTTCCGTGAGCATACTAAGCACGTGGAAATGGACTGCTTCTTCGTTCGTGAGCGGGTTACTTCGGGTGAGATTCTTCCTCAGAAAATCTCCACGACTGATCAGCTTGCAGATATTTTCACCAAGGGTTTGGGTTGTGATCAATTTCATAGCCTTCTTTCCAAGACGGGTGTTCGTGACCTTCATGCTCCAGCTTGAGGGGGAGTATAGCGGATATAAAAGGGTGTTTCGGTCTCTTACTTTGCTCTAACCCTGGCTCGTGTTGCCTGTTAATTACGAGTATAAGTAGTGTGTAAGTAGCGGTTGGAAACCCCAATGAAAAGCTGAGATAGCATAATTTCTCGGTGAAGTAAGCTCATTCACACCGAATGAGAAGAACCACATAAATCTGTGTCTCGTGTTCGTTTTCCTTTTCGTTTCAATAAATTCTCCAGGTATCCTCGACTGTCTCAATTGGTATCTTCTTCATTATAAAAGAAGTGGAGAAACTCTGTAATGAGTTTTTATAGAGCATTAATGAAAATAGTCAAAGAACTTGAGCTGTTGTGGCATGGAAGTTGGTGGCTAGGCCGAACAAAGAGGGTGGACTAGGAGTCAAAAGTTTCAAAATGCGGAATCTGGCTTATGTATCAAGGCATTTATGATATATTCTGGCGGAAGGAGGGGAGATACAAAATCAAATAGCTTCGTCCTCTGTTGGAACACGGCTATGGGAAGAGGGGCTACTTTGAAATGGAATGGGGAATATATGAATAGGTATTCGGTTGAGAAGGTGAGGAATAAGAATGCAATCCCTAGTCATTTTTTTATAACCCCCTAGACTTTCTTTCCGTTGTGGATTATTCTGCACAATAGATTGACATTCATTGCACAATAGATTGAGGGAAAACTAGGGGAGGGCAACTCAGGCCCCAACTCATCCCTTCTTTGGGTCCAGAGTTAGTATAGTATTTATGATTTTTTTTTATATTTTAGGTATAATCCATTGCTATTTAAAATTCGATCCAATATTATTTGATAATAAAATTTTGTGTAACTAGAAAAATGGTTGAGATGAACATATACACGTCACTATTCTAAATTTAGTCTAAAAATTCTAGCTCCAATGATTTTCACCTTAAAAATAAACAATGAAACCTTAAAATCTAAGTATAAACCTTCATTGAAATAAAAACCTTTAAACTAAAGCTCCGCCTCCCCTCTTAGAATTTATAAAATTCCCCCAACCCCTTTCAAAAAAATTATCTAGTGTTGACTTTACCCATTTCAACGGCTACCACGGAGCGAAGATTTTTCAGTAATGAAACATTTGAAAAATGATTTGCACAACAAAATTAGCGATGAATTTCCCGCTGATTGCTTAACTATTTTCTTTGAGAGAGAGAGTATGTTATTGGTATGAATGAAAACTACATTATTGATAAATTTGCTAAATTAAAAGACCGTCATGTATAATTGACATTCAATTGAAAACTATAATTAATATATTTTTGTTTGCGATTTCTAATTTTCTATTAAAATATGGTCCCGTGCTTTTTTATATGCTAGATCCACCGCTACTTCATATTTAAATTAGAAATAATGAATGATGATGAGAGTGATGTTTTCCGGCGAGGAAAACTCTGGTGTTTGATATTAATGCTTGCACGGTTGCACCTTCGACTTCTTGAACAACGATTCTAAACACGGTTCACACCTCTCTGAGCAATGTTCGAACGAGGGTGTTTGATGTTTTTGATGGCTAAATGAGAAACAAGCTAAGTTACGTTACTCTACTCCTATGAAGGTTTAGTGACAACTCCAGAAACTAAAAGCTACGACCAGGGGCGGAGGGAGAAGGTTAGAAGGTGGGTCCCGGGACCCACCCTAGTTAATCAGGTATGAAAAATAACATGTATTTAAATGAGAATGGTTGACATTTCAAATATTTGATGTATGATTTATAAGTTCTTTATTGACATATTCTGTTTTTCTATAACCAGTTGTGTACAAATGATAATGGTGCATATGATCCGCCACAAATTAAAGATGTATTTGTTCAATATCTTGAATAAATTTCAACTAAATCATAACTAATTTATAAAAATAATTTTTTCCCTGTAAGGAGTAGGAGAGTGTATTGGGTCGCTCCTAAGGACAAAAATGAGTAAAATAGTATAGTAGTTAATTGAGAATGAAATTTAAGACACTTCTAATTGAGAATGGTTGACCGAGAGATCATGTGTTTGAATCTTGGCGACCTCATTTGTTAAGCATATGATATTCAGATTTGCGAAAAATTTAAGCACATATAAGTTGGTTTTCGTTAGCGGGGAAGTGTTAGTAAATAATAAATATCATAAGTCCATTATTAAATCTTTTACAACAACTCAAGTTATTGATACTAAATAGTATTGACGAAGAACACCATTCAAAAGCAAATGCCTAACTAAATCATAAATAATTGGTTGATACATATAGAGTCATATTCTTGATAGTTTTGACATATATTTAATTTACCAAGTTTTGTAAATACAAAATTATATCGTGACTTATTTAAAATGCTAACAAAATTATTTTATCATATGTATTTTTTTCTAAATGTACTCACCATCGACAAAATACTAGCTACGCCTTTGGCTACATTGTAGAGAAAGGTTAAAGTTTGATGTGTTGTCAAATGTTTGGTTGTGAAACCCTTTTACAATCTCCATTTCTCCTATTTATAGACACCGAGTGTAACTGCCTTGGTAACCACTGACTGACATGTTGCTCCAATCGCCTTAGCGACCCCTTACCCCATCTTGGTAACCGCTAACGAGTCGTCTACTCCAACTGCATTAGGGACCCCTTGTCGATGCCTTGGTGACCAATGGGTAACCCTCGCCTTGGTATTGACTCTCATCACCTTGGAGCCTCTCACCCGCCTTTTTGACTGGTTGGTACTTGATGGCCTCGAATCCAGGTAGGGTGAGTGTTAAGTGTTCTTGCCTTGTCTTGACAAGATGAGGTTGAAGCTCGTAGCCTTGCTTCATGACGAAGTATTGACCTCTCCGGCTTGATACCCTTGTGCTTCCAAGCCACTCATGTCGGCCTCTGCTACCAAGCCAGCGCTGCCGACTTGCTCTCCATACCTCATTTTTGAAACCTCATCAAGTTGGTACCTTGCCGCCCTTGGTACCCTGTTGACTCCACACTTAACCAATTTTTCATGTCGTGGTACCAGGCCTGCCCTGCCCGCTTTGGTACCTTGTCGCCTTGCTATCAAGCTTGTCTTGTCGGTTTGGTACCTTGTTGTCTAACTACCAAGTCTGCCTTGTTGACAGTCTTAGTTTTTTTAGAGCCATATTTCTGGTCAAGGGTGAGGAGGCCGTTGACCATGGAGACAGGTCAACGATTGTGTATGGGAGAAGGCGCGTGGCCATTTAAGCCTAAAAACCTAACCCAACAAAATCCAACCAGCTCTTTTAATTTTCTAATGTTGACTAGAACTTTTAAAGCCATTAAATATCTTGCAATTAATGTGTAAACAAGTGATTAACAAAGTGCTAAAATCTATTGAGTTGGTCTCTAACTCGTCTCATTTGATTATATGCACGATTACACAACCCTTGGACCCAACACCACCACGATTAACAAGTCACAAGGGGGAGGATAAGCTTATCCTACAAACTTGGGCGGAGGAATAGCCAAGTCGGATCATGCGGATTCGACACGTCAGCCCGAGAATCTATGTTCAGTTTCGGCCGCTTATCATTTTAATCTCCTCACATCCTTTAGCTCCTCTGCAACGAAGCTCACCAGGCCCAGCAACACAAGAAGAAAGAAGAAAACTCGCACAAAAGAAAAAAAGAAGGAAAAAAATGGCGACAGTTTCAATGTCTCTGCCACTGACTTCAGCAACCCAGCTGAAGGGGTTCAACAACAATCAACCGAAAGGGCTCGCTATCATCAAGTCGTTTCCATCGGCTTTCTCCACCACCACCACCACCAAGAATCCCAGCAGCAGAAGATCCTTCCGAGTCGACGCATCGTCTCTGAAAGAGAGGGCGGTGGCCGGAGCAACTGCCGCCGCGTTGGCCGCTTCGATGGCGATGCCGGAGGTGGCGAGCGCCGCCGCGGATTCCAGCCTCACTCCGTCTCTCGAGAACTTCCTGCTCAGCATCGCCGCGGGCGGGTTCGTCCTCGCCGCCATCGGTGGAGCTATCGTTGGGGTTTCCAACTTCGACCCTGTCAAGCGAGCCTGATTGATTCACCTGGGTGTTCCTCTTCCTTCATACTCTCTCCATTATTGTTAACAGATCCTCCATTGATCGTCTCTCCCTGGTTTCTTTGAATGTGGAATGATGACCTCTCTTTATAATTTTCTTTCTTTGGTTGTTAGTCTTGGCTCTCTTCTTACTTGGGGCACTTCAAATTCCTAGCAATTTCTCTTCTTTAACATGGAAGAAGCATGCGCTCGACCGAGCTCCAATTTTGGTTCACAGATCTGGAACACCGCTTGGCTAATTGAGAAGGGGAAAGTGCAAATACTTTTCAACATGGATAGAGTCGAATTTAACCTGATAGGTGGTACGAAAACTTTCAAAAATCATTATAGGAGTTAGGAAACCAGTTTTGAGGTTGAGGTGTTTCGAATTTGTCAAGTCAAAGAACACATAAAAGAATTATTACGAAACAAATCCTACTAAAGAAGTCACAAATTAGTACTACAAATTAAAACTAAGCACATACATGGATTCTAGTAAATGCCTAGGTATATTAGGGCAGTCCATATCGTGGTACAAAAAGCTCTCTTATCGTTCGATCTTTCCTATTTATTTTTTTGTGTTTTAACCTGTAAAAATCGTTTAATTATATTTTGTATCTTGCTGCTTCCCATTATGTAGGATATCTTTGAAAAAAAAAACAGAAAGCAAAAGGGCAAGATAAACACTAAACACTAGGTAAAACGGGAAGTAAAAGCGTTGTTTAGCATTGCTTCTCCTAAAGTTTTCAAATTGGCCTGTGAATCAAATGAACATGATCAATCATGCTACTATTGTCATGAACCAGTTGATCCCAATAACTCGAGTTGTTGGGAGAAGTTTAATTGTGGATCATATACCACAACACTAACACGCCCCTTCAAACGAAAGCCACTCACAAGGGCTTGAAGTTTGCACAGGTATGAAGACAAGAATACCATGTGCTTAACAAATGGGGGTCACCGGGAATCGAACACAAAACCTTTCGGTCACAGAAGACTCTGATACCATGTCCAGAACCAGTTGATCCCAATAACTCGAGTTGTTGGGAGAAGTTCAATCGTGGATCATATACCACAACACTAACAACTATATGGCAGTTTTCGCTTTTAGAGGTGGTCGAGGTGATATACGTACAATTAATCAATTATGCTATTACGGTTACTCTTTCCAGTTAACTGTCTTTCATGCATCAATAATGAAGTGCTAACAATCACACATGAAGTCGTTCCCAAACAAATAATACACTGAATTGCTATTTGTCGCCCTAAAATTTAAATTTTGTCTCCCTAAAATATACCGAACTGACATTCCTGCCCCTAGTTCTAATGTCAACCTAAAATGCGTCGCGGAATTGGCGGCGGCCGAGAAGGGGTACCTGCACACGGAGGTCGTGGATTGGAATCTGTACGACGATGGTGGCCACGTTATCGTGAACGGGATTGACGGGGAGCTGAAATCCGACAACCTCGTGGCGGTGATCGGTAAGTTTGCCATCTGGTGTTTGCTGAAGCCGAGTAGGGAGGACGCCGACGATGAGTTGGAGAGTCGTTGCCGGGGTCCGTGGCAGGATCAAGTAATGCTTTGAGGACATTTGCGAGTACAGAGAGGCGTATGTTCGGAGAGTGGATGGCCTCCCGGTTCCACTATGGCCGACACTGACAAGGATATGATTACCATATTGTATCAAAATGGAGTGGTCGACTAGAAGTGAAAAACAAAGCTGTTTAGAAAGACCTCCAATTAAAATCTATATCCTATGTTTATGTTTCTTCTTCTGGTTTGTTGTTGTTTGATTCATTATAGTTTGTTATTTGGTGGTATACGAGTTTGTTTTGTTGTTTGTTTGATTAAATAAATGAACAAAGGGCATTAAAAGAAATTTGATTTAATTAGGGCGAAGAATAAGGAATTTTAGGGCAACAAATAGCAATGCCCATTATACAAACACAAATATTATATCGTTTAGTCACTAGAAAAATTTTATATCAATTTTGGTCACTCGAATTACTGAAAAGGTCACATTTAGTCACTCTCCCGTTAGTTTCCGTTCAACTTCATAAATGGAGTTGGACGGAAACTAACGGAAGAGTGACTAAACGTGACATGTTTCATTAATTCGAGTGACTAAATGTGACACGTTTCAGTAACTCGAGTGACCGGAGTTGAACGAAGGCTAACGGGAGAGTGACTAAATGTGACATGTTTTAGTAATTCGAGTGACCAAAATTGATATTAAATTTTTCTAGTGACTAAACGTGACACGATTTAGTAATCTCAGTGACCAAATGTGGCATTTAACCCACAAATATATGATATGAGCAATATTGATAAATGAAATAAGTTAGTCAAAGCATCATAGCACAATCTTTGGAACTTCTACTGTCGAAAATTCTAAACAATCCTCTGTCTTGGCAAATGTTTACCCTGAAAAGATGATCTGGAACATGGCAACTCCCATGAAGATTTCAGCTTTTAATTGGCTGGTCTTTCAAGGGAAAAAAAAAATCATTACTTTGGACTAGCTGATTGTTCGTGGATGGACGCTCCCTAACCACTGTTCTACTTGCTCTGCATCAGCGGAGTTTGCTACTCACTTGCTCCTGCACTGCTCTATTGCAAAAACCAGGTTTGGAATCGTTTCTACTTTCGACTTCTCCCGTTGATTACATTATGGAACATTTGGCTTCAAAGGAATGCAAGAATCTTCAGAGATAAAAGTAACAGTGCATACAACATCACTACCAAAGTCAGCACAAGCATTTACCTAATGCTCATAATCATATCCCGTCAACTCTTTCCAACTTTGAGTTCAATGTTATTTGATAATAGCTATGCTCCTGCTTTCCTACCACCATGAGTTGAATCCCTTTTAACTACTCTGGGTTAGCCCTGCTACGGCTAATGTACCCTCCACTGTTTTTATGAATAATATGACCACATTCATAAAAGAAAACAGCTGGGTGGGTTTGTTTTACTTTCTCAGTGCCCACTTGCAGTTCTTATTTTGTAGTCAATGCCCAGTTGTTTCCATAACATTCAATTTTACATGTAGAGCTCCATTGCTAAACCTAGTGGCAATGACGAGTTGTCAAACCAGTCAACTCTTCTCCTTTCTCCAGTGCAAGTATCAGCATACAAGTATCAGACATGCTAGAAGTCGGAATGGTACAAGCAAACAAGGCTTGAATGAGTAATTGGAGTGCGGCACAAAGGGCATTCTGGCTTCTCGTTGCACCACTCCATAATACAGATCCTGCATAAAAGGAGATTGCGTTAGCGATCCATGTTCTGATGAGAACAAGACATAATGCAGCACCGTGAAAAAGAGACGAAAGACAGAGAGAGAACCAGCAAAACACATGACCGCATGCTGTGGCAGTTGGGTGCTGACGATCACTCAGGCAGAGCGTACATTTGCTGACCCCACTGCTTGTTACCTGAATTAAACATAAATGTAAACATATATGACCACAAATGTCAATATTATCTGCAGGAACAGTAAATGTGAGTCGCGAGAGAAAGTTTTAGTGAACTATCCCTAATGACATGCTAGCGAGAGCATACGAAGGAGAAGAACACAGTAGCTTTGAGAATGGTTGTTATTCGCAACATTGTGTATGCTAGCTATTTTGAATTTGTTGGTAAGAAAACTATCCTTTGATTCGGAGCAAATTGCATATACGTGTATGAAATTGCACAAGAGATATTTGGTGTACCAAAATGAACATCTAGGACTCACTTGTCTCCGATACATCTGTTATGTTTTAGGGTATTGGAATAAGCTATATGGTACTCCACTTGCACTTGAAGAACAGAAAATAAAAGAAGAATCTCATTGCATTTGCATGCCATCGTTCAACTAGATAAAACATAGAATATACCTCTGAAGTCGATGGTGCTTCTGACGATGAAATTCCCAAGCCAGTCTCCATGGATACCAAATTTCCTTCCTCATTGAATATGGGAAGACCTTGACCTGCAAATGTATATACAGCGCAGCTCTCATTTGGTGAATGTATGAACCAAAAATAACAATCTCAAGAGTAGTTAGTTAAGAAGTTTTTAATCCATATATCAGTTCAGTTTTTCTGTGCATTCTCTTTTAATCTGAATTTTCAGTTCTACATATCACTGTCAACCGCTGATTCAACTAAAAGAGCCTTGCATAAATTTAAGTTATTGCTCTGTAAAGCACTGCCATTAACAAGGCATTCTTGCTCTGTCTTTTCACCAAAAGAATTGATTTTTCTGTCTTACGTTTCATTTTGATATTTCATCTGAACAATTGAACATAAACAAGAGAAGAGCAGCCGATTAATAACAGGTGAGATTCTTTCAGTTTTCTTATGTATTTTCTAAGGAAGAGGAGGTTGCAAAGAAGGAAAATCACTAGCGCAGTGAGCTGAAACTCAGATTGCCATCTTCAAGGTCATATACATGCATATAGTTTAAAAGCTAACAGAGTGACCTAAATGGAACTTAAAGGATGTTAACACAATTCACTTTTCTTTCACATTTTGGGGCTGGTTAGAGAGTTTATGGAAAGCTTATCTGTAACTAGCAGAAATAACAGAAGAAATGGCTGGCAAAGTCTAGGGTTATTTACTCAAGCTAGCTGTTTGACTATCTTCCAGGGCAAGAAACCTTGACTTTGTAATGACAACGGAACCCGAATTGTCACATTAGAGGAAAACAAGCAATTTTTCTTTTGCTCAAACCACTTTTGTTTATGCTAAGCAACAAGTTCTTAGTTTCCCAATGCTCTTTGCTTTTATGCAACACATTTTTCTTTCTTGAGCACCGAAAAAAGGGGTAAGGTTTTATTTTGCAACGGACATGGAAAATAATTGTTACCTAAAATTTTTAGAGTTGCAAGTTTTAAGAAAAGTGGTCACCACACATTGGGAAATGTATGGTAGCCGCAAGGGATTGGCCTACTGTTATTGTGGTTGTGGATATGAAACATCCACCACACCTTGGGTAAAACTTTCGGGTAATTCACTATTGAAAAAATGAAATCCTTAAGGCTTCTGCATTTAGGGATTCTACCACAGGAATGTTTTTATCGTCAGATATTTATGACCAAACAAAGTCCACTAGACAACTGACAATTCAGCAACCGAACAATTTTATTGGAACTCTGGAATAATGCCTCTGGGTAAAACTTTCGTTGCATATACATATAACTGTCCTCTAAAGTAAACATAATCTAAGGAATATGCACATGGTCTGGCTGCAATAATGCCAGAAAAACTGAATGTGGGCTTCGAGTAGTACCTGCAGTTTGGCGAGACCCCAAGGATGTCTGTTGAACTGTACTCGAAATAGAGGACAAGTTACTTCTCCGAAGACCTTCAGCCGCAATGATGCATAACTGAATTAGAAGAAATACACCAAGTATTTGGTACCTAAACCAGAAACCAATGTAGTCGTTTTCAATATCAAACTGCAGTTAAAACAAAAGTCGGCATATTGACAAGCTGCAAATGATGTTAGAACAAATAAACGACACAAGCAGCTGAGGCATCTTACATGTAAATAAGAACTTCAACTGAAAGGGGTATACCTTGGTCTTTGATTGGAGGGCTTCCCGATGAAAACATAACGAATGCCAGCTGCTCGTTTTGATATGTGATAATATAAACCTGTGAAGGTAAAAGAAATGAGAGAAAGAAAGACAGGTTTGGCGGAGAGAGAATAAAGACTACTTTCATTTACAAAAGAAAACGCCTAAATACAACTGATGCATGGTCTCATAGTAGTTAGTACATACCTTCAAAGTAGAAAAACATTAAGTTTGTCCGAAGAATCAACTGCAAAAATTCCCGAGCCACAGGGAGCATCTGAATGGAACAGAAGAAAAGTTCTCATTGGCATTGTTGGCCATCCAACACTAGACAAAGAAATAAGTAAAACTTGGGTACACAGTATACACGAGACCCATCTTTTATTCACGGGTGAGGTAGAGAATGGAGAAGACACAAGGGAACTCAAAAGAAAGTTATAAAGGATGATGACAACTAAAATATTTTGCAAACAAAAGGACTAGTGGATGTCAAACATCAATGAAAACTCAAACAAATAGATTTTCATCATAAAATGTACCAGAGATTAGAAGATTGATTCTTGCGGGTTGTATGTATAACTACAGTGCAGAGGGTAGACTTACAGCAGGCCATCTTCGAACCGTGAGCAACCAAAAGCTATATAGTTTCTGCTTTAAGTTTGATAGTAATGAAACTGATCTTCCAGGTGTTGAGTAAGATGAAACATCTACCATTGCAGAAGTCTGAACCCTATTACTTCCCCCTGGAGCCATTTCACCGTAGTCGTCATCAGACTGCAGCTCAGAAAGAACAATACCACGAGAAGCAACTCTTGAGCTGCAGAAAAGGTAGCGTGAATAAAACTTTAGAACAAGCTTGCAATTACGGAAATCATTCCCTTGAATTTTCATTCAGGCAAAGTAAGCTATAGCTAAATAGAAGCAGAACCGGACCTAATTCTTTCAGTCAGGTAAGGAATAGCTGTCTGATATAAAATGAAAAGAGCCCTCTTGGCTGGCGTTGGTGGAATTCCATAAGGCCCTGAAACCTGAGAGAAATACCCTCTCCATTAATGAACCCAAACAAGTCAAATCAGAAGACTAAATGTGAAAGACATGACACTTCCCTTAACGCCATCCAACCACATGAAAATTGCATAACCCAGAGAAATAACTAGCAAAAGCCACACTCACACCTTACAAAAACACAAAAGTGCAGTTCTGACTTCTGATTCTAATCTTAAACAACCAATAGATAGTCTGGCTTCATATCCTGGGGATGCTTATAGGAAGCTATGACTAGCTTAAAGTAGTTTAATTCAAGAACTACTGTCAGAGCTGGAGATGAGAAATGAGTACAAGAACTACCTGAATAATGTCGCAGTACTCTTCCCCAAGGGTTTGCTGGCCAGCACCTGTTGTTAATATATAATAAAGCATCTGCCCAATAAGCTTCGTCTGCAGAATAACCAGGGGTCCCCCATGAATTATCTATCTGGTGGTGTGTGGAAGTGGGAATCAGTACAAAATTCGCAAGCACATAATATATGCAACCAAACCTCGTTTTGGTAAGCCAGAGCAACTCTTGTACCTGCAAAAGATACACAACCCGAAATCGGTGCCGGGACAAAACCCAGAGCAGATTGATGTCAAAAGATAAGAGCAATTTGGGAATTGAAGCGGAGAGAGAGGATAGGGGGAAAAGAGAAAGGACCGAAGAGATGACGAACAGCATCGCGGCAGGCATCATAGACGAAAGAAGCGTACTGGTCATCCTTCTCGGCGGCTCTCATAATCTCCGGCTGAGCCGCCAACGGGAAGCGCCGCGGTTGGTTGCTGGAAGTGGAAGCCGTGTCGCCGGGAGGAGAACCGGCCTCTCCCCCGCCGGAGCCGTCATGGTCAGAGCTAGAATTCAGTTGCCCGCTACTCTCCTGACCCATTTGCCCTAAAAAGCCATCGACCATAACTTGGAAACGGATGCAGAAGGTAGAGGTTAAAGAGTCCGGGGAAAGGTGAGACTGTGAATGACGGAGGCAGAGACCGCCGGACCAGAGGAAAGAGAAAGGAAATTATGGCCTTCGGATATTGAATTAAAATTATAAAGGGAAAAAAATGGTAAATACAAAATAAAAAAACGCCGTTGCCGGGGATCGAACCCGGGTCACCCGCGTGACAGGCGGGAATACTTACCACTATACTACAACGACCTTGTTGCTTGAATTACTATAGTAACTTTATTAATATTATTAAAAAAGGCTTATCTTTATGTAGTGAATAAAAATATGTGGCCGATGAGAGAGAGAGAGGAGGAAGAAAAGGTTCTGCTCTGTGTAGTCTGTAGCGAAGGCAAAAGTAATGGCGGCGGTATCATCCACTTCAGCAACAACGCTCTACATTTCTGGGCCTCCGGGTGTTCACAAAAGGAATGGTGCCAAGTACTGTTGTTTCCTGTCATTGGAGAAGGGTAGCTCAAAGCTCCGTAGATGTGCACAACTTGTGGTGAGGAGCAGCTCGGACGCCGGCGGTGGGCAGTCGTCGTCGGGCAGTGCAGCGACAACAGAGGTGGAAGAAGGAGGATGGGAGGGCTCGATTGAAGTTCCAGAGGGACCTCCCTCTTTGATTTCTGCTCTCAACGTGGAAAGGGCTTTACGCGGCATCCGTAACTCAGTTTTTTCCCCTTCAACCCCCAGATTATTATTATTCAATTGATTGATTTCATTGGCTATTGGCGGCGATATCTGAAAAAAGCAAATCTGGAATTTCGCAGCGATTACAGATGTGGATCACTATGCTGTTCTTGGGCTTCGAAGAGGATGCTCTTATGAAGAGGTCACAGCTGGGTACAAGAACAAGGTGGATGAAGTGCTGAACAAGGGACTGGAAGAGGAACAAGTGAGAGATGAACTGGGAATTCTCAAGGTGGGCAAATGGTCGGACTCTTTTCATTTTGCATTCATTCATAGTACGTTTTGGGTTGATGTCAAAGGGCAAAATATTTCATTTGCAGGAATCGTACTCCATATTGTCGTCCGTGGAGGAGAGGAGAATGTATGACTGGAGCTTGGCGAGGAATGATAATCCAGAGAAGTACAGTTGGCCGTCGCAGTCTGATATCACGCAGATCGCCTCGCCGGAGACTCCGCCCATCTTGCAGGTCACTCATTTTCTTTCGTTCGGGAGCGGAGGAGTGAATGGATTTTGACGTTGGATTTTAACCGCAAGCTTGTTTCTGTCTTTGGGTTGAACAGGAGCCAGAGGACGACGGACCGACGAGAGCAGTAGGGTACTTCCTGTTGGGCTGGTTTGTGTTATCTGTAGTTTTGTCCATAGCACTCAATCGGTGACAAATCTCTTTTCTTCTTTTTAACATCTTTTCTACTTGGAAGGATGGATAATGTATATGTAGCTATTGATCAATTGGTGATATAGTATTGATCAATGCCGTCAAAATCGCGTTTTAAAGTTTATGTTTTTACACTTTCAGGTCATTTTAATGCTTCTATATAGAAACACACTTTTTTCTTACAAATGTAGTCAAAATCTACGCTTTAAAGTTCAAAAACTTATGATTTTACACTTCTATGTAGAAGAACGCTTTTGACTGCATTGGTACTAATTAAAAAGAAAATTAGAGTTTACAAGAACTAAGTATCTCCGGGGAAAGTACACCAAAGAAAATGCATACTACAGTGGCAAATAAACCAGCAATAGTAAGGATACAAACTGTAACAAACAATCAATCTAAGTCTTGGTTCCATGCTTGAACTTCAGCTGCTTGTTTGGGCTAAAGTCACTGCTAGCTCAATCTTGCACTCGAGGAAGGATCAGGCAGCCCAGCAAGCATTGGCTCGCAAATATGCAGACTTTTATTTCCTTTACTGCAAATGAGCGGCCAGTATTGTTGCTATTGTTCTATAATTCAACTAGTAGTTACTTACCTGAAACAGGGTATGAGCTTTTTGTCTACATTACTTTGCTTCATACATGCGGCATTCAAACGGCCTTCAAGAAGGCGGCAGGGAAAATATATATATATATATATAAGTGAATGGTTGTCACGCCGGCCGGGGTGCCATATGTTGAATCTGGTTCAACCGATACCAGTCATAAAATTGGTGTGACACCACCGGTATGACCGGCATGATCGATCTACGAATCTCTAAGTAAAATAACATTATCTTAGTGAATTTAATTTATTATTTATTTTATGAGTTTAAAAGTTAAATGTTGATGTTCTTTGTTGGATTCAAGTGGGATGGAATACGGTGACAACCCCTAAGGGGGTTGTCAGATTCACAACCAAGGGTATTTTGGGTATGGAAAAAGAAATATATTAATTACCTTTTGTATTAATTATATTTGGAATTAAAAACTCATATTAAATACAATTTTTTTTAAATTTAAATCCTATACATTAATATCTCTATCTATCTCTCTCTTCCTTTCTCCAGCGGCCACTCCGCATCGACGGACAGACTTTTTCTCCGGCGAATTCTCTCCGACAGACTCCCTCCGGCAACCTGAAAAAATGTACCAGTGCGTTAAAAAGTGTACCAATCCATTAGTCTACTGGTAATTAATATACCAGTGCTAGTGGTACGCTACCAATGCGTTAAAAAATGTACCAGTACTAGTGGTACGCTACCAGTACAACGCTACCACTACCGTTGGTAGCGGTATCAGTAGAGAATAAATGTACCACTAGCATTGGTAGCGCTACCACTAGCATTGGTAGCGATACCAGTAGAGAATAACACAAAAAAAAAAAAACAGATGATAGTGGTACGCTACCACTACCAGCTACCTTATGGTACCACTAAAAAACCAGAAAAAAACGGTACCACTATCACTGGTACGCTACCAGAAAAAAATAGTACCACTAAAAAACCAGATCTAGAAAAGGGGAGTCGGTGACGGGAGAGAGAGGTAGGGGAAGAGGGTGACCTCGCGACAGCGGCAGTGGTGGGGGACGAAGGGCGGCGAGAGGGCTCCGATGGGGAGAGGATGATTGTGGCGCGGTGGTGGGAGGCGGAGGGGCGCCGATAGGAGGCTGAAGGCGGAGGGGAGAAGATTTCGCTCCCGTCTCGTCCGCCTAGTAGGGAAACAGGAACTGCCGACGAGAGGAGGATCGAGCCGGTGGCGGCGGTGGTCAGGCGGAGGAGGAGGATAGTCGGAGATGGCGGAGACGAGATGGCTAGAGAGAGGGAGGAGAGAGAGAGAGGGAGGATGGAGGAGTTAGAGTTTTTTCTTTTTATATGGTAGGGTGAATGATTGGGTGTGGTAAATTTTTACCCTTCCAAAAATACCCTTCCTTTAATCTTAACCCTTAATTTAAAAAAAGAAAAAAGAAACAGGAGAGAGAACGTATCCAAGGGCTATGAAGTGGGTTGTGAATCTGACAACCCTCTTAGGGGTTGTCACCGTATCCCGTCCCTATAAATGTTTAGGTTTTGATGTTAAATGTCGTGTTTAAATATGAGTATTTGTAAGTTTATTTGTAATTTAAACTGGCATGAACCGGCACAAACCGATATGTACCACTGGTTGAATCATTCTACTTGCTAAACCCACACACTGGCAATAATCGGTTTGACAACCTTGTGTAAGTCTCAACAACACTACAAAGTATAAACATGATAGACCATATATAATGCACAACTTCGAGACTAGTTTTTTTAATCTGTGAGCCAAATATCCACCATCCAATGAGTACCAGTTGCAGAGCTATCTTCTACAACTAACATCGGCGGATACAGGGGGGCCAGACTGGGCCCGGGCCCAGCCCTCCCTGCCTCCCCAAGACCCAACCCAGCCGACATTTTAATGTGTAATTATTTGGGCCTAGCCCCAGTCTCAAGACCCAGCTCCAGCCGGCCAGCCCTGCAGCCCAAACAACCCAAAATAACAATCTCCCGCCCACCCGCCCCTATTCCTCATTAGCTTTCCCTACAAGTCTGGAACAAAAAAAAAAAAAGACGAACAGACCTGCTCCGCTGGCCGCTGATCGCTGCTCCCCAGTCCCCACCTCCCCGAGACCGGAGACCCTATGACCCTGACCTGGCGGCCGGCGCCAGAGATCCCTTGGCCAGGCTGGCCTCGTTCTTTCTCCGCAGATCGCAGTGGCTATAATGGAGTCTCTCCGTTTGTGATTCTCTTATCTCATCTGTGAATTGTGATCTGTCTATTATTGCAAAAAAAGTGCATAGAGAGGGTCAGTGATAAATAAAAATAGTTGTAATTCTCTTGTTGGGATTGTAACGAAGAGAGCAAGGCGGCATTTCCAACTATTTATGTTAAGTTCCGGCCAATTCCCTTCACAGTAGTGATTAGACGACAAGGACAACAGCCACAGGTAATTGCAATTTGCCAATTGATCTTATTGTCTTAGTTTAGTTAGTCTTATTTACTTAGAAACTAAGTTTGTACAGTGCAATTATTCATTAAGCCATTAACATAGAATTTTAGAGTAGGATTTCTCATATATCTTACTCGGTAGAATTTGTATCCAAATTTACTTAGAATTTAGTGTTTGACTGCGTTGTGTACATGTATAATTGGTTATGCAGATTTCAAGATATTTCATCATGACATCTTCTCAACCACCAAATAAAAAGGTGAAAACAACATTGTTTTCTTACTATCAACGTAAGGAATCTGAATCATGTCAGACCGAAGAAGTCCCTCCTAATGAAGGTCAACCATCTTCCTCTCCAGTTCAGAATGAAGCATCTACTTCTCCTGTATCCGGTAATCTACTTCCATCATCTAATAGTGGAGTTGAAATTGAAAGAGATCCAGGAAAGAGGAAACAAATATGTGATTGGGCTCTTGAGTTGAGAGATGAGGTTAGGAGAAAATACCTAATACACAAGGCTTATCAACCTAAACTCGCATACTATAAGCCGCGAGAATACCCAGATAAAATTCGTCAATTTCAAGAAGCATGGTATTCACAATTTGATTGGTTGGAGTATTCTCCTACAACACATAAATCATATTGTTTCCCATGTTTTTTGTTTAGAGACAAGATGAATGGGAATCAAACTTCTGCACTAGTGCAAGATGGATTTGATAATTGAAAGAGGGTTAATGGTAAGAAATGTGTGTTCCTTGTTCATGTTGGTTCATCAGCTTCTTCAAGCCATAATAAATGTGTTACAGCGGCTGATGCCTTGATGAAACCCTCCGGTCATATTGATAAAGTGATGCATAGAATTGGTGGAGAAGAAGTTCTAAAGCATCGATTGCGGTTGAAAACAACAATTATGGTTGTCAAACAGTTGGCTTTACAAGGAAGTTCTTTTAGAGGGCATGATGAATCTGATGATTCTTTGAATCCGGGGAATGTTCTAGCTTGGATTGGTTTTTCAGCGAAGTTGAATGATCAAATCAATAGTGTAGTTCTTCGTAACGCACCAGGAAATGCGAAATACACTTCACCAAGCATTCAGAAGGAGATTTTGGGAATCATAGCAAATATAGTGCGTTGTAAGATACGCGAGGAGATTGGAGATTCTTGTTTCTCTATTCTTGTTGATGAAGCAGTTGATGAAGCAGGAAGGGAACAGATGTCTATTATTTTGAGGTATGTCAGTTCTTCTGGTATAGTAACTGAATGCTTTTATGCTCTCAAGAGTGTAGCTGATACTTCTGCAGAAACACTAAAACAAGCTATTTGTGACGTTCTCTCTCAGTATGACCTTCAAATTGAAAATTTGAGAGGTCAAGGATATGATGGTGCTAGTAATATGTCAGGACAGTTTAAAGGAGTCAAGGCATTATTTCTTAGAGATTGCCCATATGCCTATTTTGTCCACTGTTTTGCTCACAGATTACAGTTGGCATTGATTACTTCTGCAAAGGTATGTGATCCTATATGGGATTTCTTTTCCATATTGGATTGTATCATAAATGTTGTGAAGGCTTCTCCTAAACGGATTAGGGAGTTGCAAGCAATTCACAAAAAAGATCTTGATGGTATGTTGGATGCTGGAGAAATTCAATCTGGACAAGGAGATAATCAAATGACATCCTTAAAGCGTTCGGGGCCAACTCAATGGGGATCTCATTATCATTCCATATTGAGCATTATAAACATGTTCAATGCAACATGTGTAGTTCTAGAGGATCTTTGCCGTTCTAAAGAAGGAGAACAACGAGCTCAAGCCAGAGGTGCTTCAAAAAATATCAAGACTTTTGAGTTTGTGTTCAATCTTCACTTGATGAAAGGGATTATGGATATCACGGATTTTCTTTGTCAAGCATTTCAACAAGAATCTGTTGACATTGTAGCTGCAGTTGGATTTGTTTCCATGGCAAAAGTTAAACTTCAAAAGCTACGGGATGAAGGATGGGACAAGCTACTCCAAGAAGTAAAATCTTTTTGCTCAAAACATGCCATAGAGGTGCCTAATATGAATGCTACTTGGACGTGGTGAGAAGCAACCAACTCTTGAGCACCGTTACCATTTTGAATACTTTAATCAATGCATAGATTTTCAGTTGGGAACATTGAATTCAAGATTCAATGAGTCCTCAGTCAGATTGCTTCAGTTGAGTGGTGCACTAGACCCTAAAAGTTCTTTCCGGTCTTTTGATGAAGAAAATATTTACAGACTTGTTGAAGAGTTTTATCCTCGAGACTTTGAAGGCAATGAGATGAATTGTTTGAAGAATGAGCTAGGATATTATGCCGATCATGTGGTTCATAGTCAGGGATATGATGTTTCTTCCCTTGCAAAATTACTAGAGAAGCTGGTGGAAACAGGGATGGGCGCACGGTACAGATTGATTTGTCGGTTGATTCGTCTAGTGTTGACATTGCCTGTTTCAACAGCTACTACAGAGAGATCCTTTTCAGTAATGAAACATGTGAAGACTGATTTGCGCAACAAGATGGGCGATGAATTTCTTGCTGATTGCTTAACTATTTTCTTTGAGAGAGAGTATGTTATTGGTATGGATGAAGACTCAATTATTGACGAATTTGCTAAATTAAAAGATCGTCGTGTACAATTGACATTGTAATGCAAACTATAATATTTTTTTGTTTGTTTACGGTATCTAATTTTATGTTCGAATTCGGCCCAGTGCACTTTTATATCCTGGATCCGCCGCTGACAACTGATGATTGACACATATGTAGACTTTTGAGAACTCCCCTTAAAATTAAGGCAAAATTCATCTGTATAGCCAAAACTTTGACATTTGTGACAATAATAGCCACTTTTGACAAAGTACCAAAAATAGCCAGAATGTTGAAACTTTCCTGACAAATATAGCCACTTCCGTTACAAACTTTAACGGTGTTAGAAACTCTGTCAGTTAAGTTACATTAGGCTGACTAGGATGCCAAATCATCACACACATCAGCGAAGTCATCAATATCATTGCCACATCATTTTGATTTATCTTTTAACAATTCCACTTGGATAAATAAATAAAAAATTCGAATTATCTTTTTATTTATTTTTATTCTCATATTCTTTCTCCTAACTTCATCTTCTCCGATTGAATTCTTTTCTTTCTACTCCGCTTCCTAAAAATGGCACATCAATCCACGAAATTGCCACTCTATTTCCCGAAATCCCTCATCGGGAGTCTAGTCCCCAGCCGCCGGGTGCCGTCCAAGATAACGTAGCTTCAGATCTCTGCTCGAGATTAGATGAGTTTTCCTCCGGCTGCTCCACAGACAGCTGGGGATTCGACTTTTTAGCCTCCAGTGCTTCGACTTCAAGATCTGCTGAAATCTACTTCCACTGGAGTGAGACAGAACAAGATGGACGAGTCGAAAGAAGTGCGCGACAAGATCTCGTTGTACTGCTTGTTGACGGCGTAGTAGAATCCCATGGGAGTGCATTGAAAAGTCTGGGATACAGATCCAGCGAATCCGACTCGAACCCGATCCTGAGCTTGATGCACGCCTTCAGCACGTCGAAATCCTCGATACGGCCTAGGCGGCTCCTCTTCTGGCGGTTGTCGTTGCCGTCATCGACATGACTCATGAGTGTGGATTCGAACAAATCGTCGAGCTGAAGAAGGCGATTAGAAAGTTCAATGGCGAAATCGAGAGAGGCGGCAAAGAGCTTGTGTAAAGAGGAATGCTTTTCGATGAGAAAATCGCTCCAATCAGAGGCGGAGTTCCCATTTGAAAGGTTGAAATCGCCGCAATTTTCATTCATGGTTGCATTTGGGGTTTTTTGTTGGGATAGAAGATGGTCGTAGAATCAGTATATTCGAAGATGCAAAATATGTATTTTGCTAGATCATTGATGTATTGTGAATGGTTTTCTGGTGAGTGAAGAGGAGTTTTCTCGACGGTGGTGGTCAGAGCGAGACGAAGGAAAAAAATCCGAGGAGATGAGCGGCGGTTGGGGGAAAGGGAATGGGAAAGAACTGGGAGGGGAGAGAGAAAATAAAAAATAATGAATTATTTTATTTTTATTTTGTCAGTTAATACCATCTCATTTTTTATTGACTAAAATGTTGACATGTTAGCTTTTCTGTTAGTCCAGTCAGCACGTTAACAAACACCGTCAAAAAATTGGACGGAAATGGCTATTTTTGGTATTTCATCAAAAGTGGCTATGTTTGACCAAACCGACAAAGTTTTGGCTATACTTGTGTATTTTGCCTAAAATTAAAGAGAGGCATCTGCATCAGAAAGCAACTCTCTCTCCATCTTAGATAACCAACCCTCCCCAACCAATCTATCAACTTTACACGTTATCTATGCAGCAAACAAATGATATGGGGAAACAAATATCTTTGAAAATTATCGTCTTCTTCTCCTTCCAAACCGCCAAACAAACAGCATGAATGAGGCTTTTTTAGGGTGATTCTTTAGGGTTGTGTGAGACATGATGAGACCATAATGTAATAACAATTTGCAGCTCATTCGAATGGATGGTTTCGAAGCAAATGTATTTTGCTAACCTCATCCAAATTTGTCTCGTAAATATGCAATGTTAGGAATAGGTGATTGGCATCCTCCTCGCTATTTGTGCACAACACGCACAACTCGGCAACACCCAACCTCTCTTCTTTAATGCATTGTGAGTAGGAATACTATGCTGAAAAGCCATCCACATAAAGATGCAGACCTTGAAGGGGATAAGTTGATGGCATACGACTCTAGTCGGAAACTCCATTGTGCCCAACTGTTGTTCTCCAATGCGTTGATCATATAAGGAAGCGACGTTGAAACCACATTGAGAAGGAAGCCACAAGGTTTTATCTGGATTCCGGACATGTGAGCAAAAAATTGGAAACAACAGTCTCAAGTAGATTATATAGAGCTTCTCTCTCCGTCTCCCCCCTAGATCAAACTTAAAGAGGTAAAACCCAAAAACTCTCACTCTCAAGGTTCAAAAACATTATCAACCCGACCACTGGTAAATGCGACAGCAACTACCATCCATAGGAAAAATTTCAGCAAGGGGCTTCTCTTTAATCCATGTGTCATGCCAGAATGAAATCCACGCTCCACACCCCGATTGCACTTGAGTGTATTTCCAAAAAGTTTCCTTCAACTCAGTGATCTATAACCAAGGGCCGAACCCAAAGGACCATACTGATCAGTCGTACCCCACTATATATTTCTATTTGGAAATTTAGTCAAAATAAGACATTTTCACAAAGAATCTCCTTCGGTGACTTACCTCCAATGCCACTTACAAAGAAGCAAAATATTGTGAAGGTTCACATCCATTATGCCCAACCATCTAATCCTCTTTGGAACTTTGCACCAATTTTAAGAGAGACTACCATAGATTTTGGAGCTAAGCAGAGAGAAGACATATTGGTTGGGCAGCAAGCACACTATTGCTACATACAATTCTTCCTCCCATCGACAAGAGCCTCCCCTTCCATCCGTTGAGTCTTCTTTGAAGCTTGTTGATGATCGGTTTCCAAATATTTACTTAAGAAGGATGAGCTTCAAGGAGAAGCCCAAGGTAAACCGTGGGTGAAAACTCCCACTCGCAGCCAAGATGTCAATATTGAAATATCACCAACCGGGTACATCTTGCTTTTCTCTAAGTTTACCTTCAAGCTTGTAATGCTTTCAAAGCACAGTAAAACTGCCAACACATTGACAACTTCTTCCTCCAAGGCGTCGCAAAAAATAATAGTATCATAAGCATACGATAGATGAGTAACTTCGCTGTGCATCCTTATTTCATCCATGCATAATCCATTAATATGATCCATCTTCTTCATTTTCAACTACAAGTCCGATAGCAGGTCCATGACTAAGGTAAAGAGAAATGGGGACAACGGATTCCCCTGTTTCAATCCCCTCTCCATGTGAAGACAAACTTGTAGCTTCACCAAAAATCCAATCATTAAAACTTCCTACAAGGAACCACCAATACCAAACCCAACCCCTTCCACGGTACTTGGAATACGCATACCTAACCGATAATTCCAAGTTTCTAGCAATCATAAGCTCTTCTATATCCCTATAACAGATGGCACAACTGGTGACTTAGCTTCGAAATCACCCAAAGGTTGTCGCGTAGAAAATCATCGATATGTTGTGAATGGAACCTTCTTATTGCACTCACAAGATATTAATGGAACATGATTATAAACCCGTGTACAACCTCAAAGGTGACTGATGAATTGTAAAATGAATGTTTTTATAATCCTTTTCTTGGAATGCTTTACTCTATTTTTACATATTTTATGTCATATTAACTTGGATTTGCTGGTAAATGCTCAAAGGTGTGTTAAGTAGCCTCTAGAGATGTCTTTATACTTTTGTTTCCCTTTGGGTAGTATTTTATGCACTTTTAGGCAAAAGCACCCTAGTGGACCACCTTGTATGAGCTGGAGAAATAAGGGCTAGAAGGTTGGACATCAGAAATGAAGCTAGAGCTCGAAGCCCATAAATGACAACCCAGATTTTCGACCAAAACCCAAAATGGTGACTCATGCGCCATTTTCAATAAGATTAAGATCAACTCATTTTCTTTGGATATCCTTTCCGTGGAGGCTAAGTTGTAGATATTATGAAGATATACAAACATAAGATTTTCCCTCGTGTGAAGTATCTAAAAAAACCTTATTGAAATGGTTATAAATAGACCCCCCAACAACATTTGGAGACACGTCTTTATAGGAGGAGTGACTCTACCGAAAGAGCAACTCGGCACAAACCAGAAGCAATTCGAGTGCCAGAATGGTGCCATAGGCGCCTTTTTCCTTGTAAGACCACCATTTCATAGAAGTTTGGTATCATGTCTTTTAGACTAATGTATCTCCTAGATTATGTTCCCATGAGAGGCTAGTTCGTTAGTTGTAGGTTGGTGAATCCTAGAGGTTTCTTAATAGTCAATTCTTGATTATATATATTATGATGTTTAAGTTTACCTTGCTATGTTTATTGCATTTAGGATATATATATATGTTATATTGGATGGATTGTGACAAGTAAGACATTATGATTGAACATATTGAATGTAATACACGTCTGGCAGTAACATATGCTTGTGACATACACAGAACTCCTTATCATAAGTCGGATAATTAAGTGTAGCTTCACTCAACTTCTCGCTGAAGTATGCAATTTGCCTCTTCTCTTGCATTAATACAGCGTCAATGCCCAATCTTGATGCATCACACTCCACTTCAAAAGTCTTGTTAAAATCGGGTAGCATCATAGCAGGAGCATGATTAAGCTTGTACTTGAGTAGCACGAATTCCATCTCTTGCTCTTTTCCCCAATAGAAAGCCACATTCTTCTTAATGATTGATGTTAATGGCACGACAATGGTGTTGAAATTGGGAACAAGTCTTCGATAGAAGCAAGCCAACCCATGGAAACTTCTTACTTCACTCATGTTCGTAGGAGTAGGCCACGCTTGAATCGCCTTCACCTTCTCTTCATCGACTTCAACTCCATTAGCACTAACAACAAAGCCCAGAAACACCACACTTGGGGTGCAAAACGTTTACTTTTTGAGGTTGGCATACAACTGCTTGTTCCTCAAAGTCTTCAATACATCTCGCAAGTGCTCGAGATGCTCCTCCATGCTCTTCGAGTATATCAGAATATCATCAAAGTAGACCACCACAAATTTCCCAATGAATGCTCTCAACACATGGTTCATAAACCTCATAATCGTAATCGGATCATTTGTCAAGTCGAAAGGCATCACCATCCATTCATAAAAACCATGCTTTGTTATAAAAGTTATCTTCTATTCATCTCCTTCCTTCATGCGGATTTGGTGATATCCTGACCTTAGATCAATCTTCGAAAACACACTAGAACCATGTAACTTGTCAAACATATCATCTAATCGAGGTATAAGATGATGATACTTAACTGTTATTTGGTTGACTACTCAACAATCAACACACATTATCCATGTATGGTCCTCCTATGGCACGAGAATGACAGGAACTGCACAGGGATTCATGTTCTCACGAACATGTCCTTTTTCCATAAGCTCATCAATCTACCTTTGCAACTCCTTCTTCTCCTCTGGATTCGTCCTATAGGATGGTTTATTTGGAATGGTAGCCCCATGAACAAAGTCAATTCGATGCTCTATCCCCAGGTTTGGAGGTAAACCCTTTGGAGCTTCCTAGGGAAAGGCATATTCGAACTCTTCTAATACCACTCGTACCCTAGGTGGTATTTCTTGAATCAACTCTTGGTTGAGTATCACGCCTTTGTATAAGATGATAAACATGGTTACTTGATCATTAATGGCTTGCTTCATGTCTCCACTTCGTGCTAGCATCAATGTCTTGGACTCCAAGTTACTTGAACCTTTCTTTTTTGCTCCTTGTGGCTTGGGCTTCCATCTCCTCCTCTTGGTTCCGCTGCATTTGAAGTTGGTATTCATTAACTTTCTTGGAGATAGGGGCCTTAACACGATCTTTCAACCTTTATGCAATAACGTGTACTTGTTTGTGATGCCATCATGTTGTGCATTTCGATCGAATTGCCACGACCTCCCAAGTAGAATATGAGCCGCTTGCATAGGCACAACACCACACATTATCTTATCCTTGTATTTCCCAATTAAAAACTTAAGTAAATCTTGCTTCGCCGTCTTAATCGAGCCATCTTCATTGAGCCATTAAAGAGTGTAAGGTGTTGGATGAATCTTGGTCTTTAACCTCAAGTTCTTCACACAACTCGCACTCACCATGTTTGTGCAACTTCCTCCATCAATCATAACCAAAAGAAGCTTACCATCTATTATACACCTCGTGTGGAAGAGCTTTTCCCTTTTCTCAATCTCTTCCTTAGGTTGGATGTTCAATAGACTTCAAGCCACACACAACTTGCCCGGAGGTGCTTCCATCTCTAGAGTCTCATCGATTTCACATTTAGATGTGTCCTTCTCTTCATGTGCTTCTTTTTCAGATTCGTACACATACTCACCATTCTCTAAAATAATCAACGTTTTCTTGTTAGGGCATTCCCTCGCAATATTGCCACGCCCATTGAACTTAAAACATTGAATCCCACCAGATGATACTCCTTGCTTGGCACTAGGGTTTGTAGCTTCAAGCTTTAGACTGATTTCTGTTGTAGGAACTGGAGTAGATCTCGTAGTACTTACAAAAAGTAAGAATCTTCGATTCTTCTGTTGCCTCTCCAGCTTCCTACACATAGCCGCCAAATCTTCAAGCTCAACAAAATGTTGGATCTCCATTATATTTAAAACTCGCTATTAAGACCATGTAGAAATCGAGCTATGGTAGCCTCTCTATCTTCACGAACATCAACTCGAATCATCAACATCTCCATCTCTCGATGATAGTCCTCAACACGCATGTTTCCGTTCTGGAGAAGTTGCAATATTTGATGCACTCACGTTGATGATAACTTGGCACAAATCGATCTCGCATAATGACCTTCATATCATCTCACATCTCAATAGGTTTGCATCAATCTCTCCTCCTCTTTGTGCACAATACATCCCACCAAACCAATGCATAATTCGTAAATTTGCGAGAAGTCATAGTTACCTTCCTCTTTTATGGGTAATGATGGCTATAAAATATTAGCTCCATCTTGCGCTCCCTATCTAGGTACGCATCCAGGTCAATCTTCCCTCTAAACGATGGGATGGTCACCTTAATACCTCGTAAATCATCATCTTCCTCTCTTTGATAGGCAATATCATCATCATCGAATTCCTCATAGCCTTCTTCGTCATAGAACGACGGGAAATTTCTTCTTGAAACCAGCTGCCCTCCCAAGGGTTGATGTCGTCGTACATGCTCATACAAAGGTCGTTGTATAACTTGACCTCTCATCCCCTCTTCTCGTCGACCCTTAGGGTTAGGGTTCAAGTTCTCGGCATGTTGAGGATGGGGTTGTTCTTGCTCGCGTGGTGAGGTTGCTCCTGTTGGCGCCTTTTCAATGATTTGAATCTCATCGTGAAAGATGCTAGTTGTGTGGTAATTTGTGGTAGGGTTAATGCTACTTCTTGGTTTGCTTGATTCTCTGCCATTGTTGATCTTCCAAGGCTTCATGAGATCAATACCTTCAACCTTGTCTCTTACGGCACAAGAAACCTTCATAAATGACCAAGATCTGCCTCCTTGACGTCCAAGACTCTCAAGAATGCTTCAAGAGCATGCCAAGATCTCCAAGAAACCTCATCTTCTCCAATGCGTTTGAACCAGGCTCTGATACAACTTGATATGACCCTTATTCGAAGATATCCTTGAATTTGGACCAAAACACCAAATTTGCATACATCGAACTATTTTGGGGTTTTCTCCTTTCTTGAATAACACGAAAAATAAAGATAGATGTGAAAATCTATCAAAAAATCCAGAACCTGTGGGAAAGGCCAATTGATATAGTCGAACTTGCCACAACTAGATATGATCTTCTAGTTGATAAGAGACACTTAAACCTCCCGAATCCTTAAAGGAAATTTAAGCAAACGTTCTAAGAAGAACACAAGTAAACACTCTCAATATTGATAACCGACATCTTAATGTTTCATTACAAAGGTTCGTCCTCTTTAAATAAGCAAAAGAACCCAAAAACCAAACTACAAAGGATAACCAAATCCTACCTTAAAAAGGGAAACAAAACCTTAACAAACAAGTAAAAGACTAAGTCAAACTCCTCCGTATTCCATGCCTTCAAATTTGCCCCTTGTGTTCACACTTAGATTTGATTCACACCTTCATTCCTTTCACACTGTGAGAACCCCATCTAGGCCGAATCCACCTTTTTTTCTTTCAAGCCCATCTCCTCTTCATTCTGGTCCATAAGTTGTAGCAATGTATGGACTTTCCTTCTAGCAACTCCACATCCATGCCCTTCAATTGTGGACCCAAATAACTTGTAATTTTTTCCCTTACAGCCTTAGCTTTGGTAAGAGTCATTGGGAATTCTTCTTGAGTAGGCTTGGTCTTGATGACCTCATCACGGTCTACGTCAGCACCACATAAAGTGCATTGTATCTTACAATGGTTGTGCGCCTCGACCACCTGATAGCATTTCAGTGAATATGGGGCGCATGGTGCCAGCTTTGCCGATGCCCTTACTATATGGACAAACGTCTTATTTATCGTCGTGCGCCCTGAAGAAGGTTCTAGTCATCAGCTCGTGCGTGTGTCCAGCCCATTGGGTACCCGTTTCAAACGGGACGGGTACAGTCAAGCTTCCCACCCCTAACAACGATTGTGTGCCTCAACCAACCCTTCCCATGAAGGTTTTGGTCATGGGCGAATGTCTAATCTATCGTCGTGCGTCCTGATGGAGGTTCTGATAATGGCCTCGCGCCTGCCTTCGGGCTATTGGCTAGCTTGTTGGGCTTGCTGCCGACCTTCTTCCTTACTTCGTTAAGCCACTAGGCTTTGTTTGTGGACATTTCTGGAAGCATGCCCAACACTTTCAAAGAGTCGAGCTCTTTTTTCTTTCTATCACAAAGACATGTTACAAGGCCCTACTAGAGGGTTGGGGGAGGGAGGAAAGGAGCGTTGTCCCTGGGATTCGAACCTGGGGCCTCCAGGCTGAAAACTAGTGGTACGACCACTCGACCATGACCTCGTTCGCATAATTGAGCTCTTTAAAACCAAAGGACATTCCATACAAAACATTAATGACATTTATTTTAATATTTTTGGTATATTACGGGTGCAGTAAAAAAGGTGATTCTACTTAGAAGTTTTTTAGTGATATCGAAGCGTTAAAACGTAGATTTTAGGTTTTAAAGCGCAATTATGACTATATTAGTAAGAGAAAGGCACGATTCTACTTAGAAGCAGAGTCATAATTTGAGTGTTGGGAGGGGGTCCATGGCAGCCCTTTGAGATGGGACATGCACCCACAAACATAAGAGTATTAGTATGTAGTGCACGATATATGAGCTATCAATTTCAATGTTTGCGCTTTTATTAATGCACCCCTTGAATGAAATCCTATCTACGTCACTACATAGAAATATTTGGTGATCTAAAAGTGTTAAAATGTAAGCTATTAAACGCAAAATCAATCGGTGATCTAAAAATGTTAAAATGTAAGCTATTAAACGCAAAATCAATCGACATGGAAACTTTTTGACTTCTCAATTTTATCTGATCAACTGCAGCACTCTAGTCCAGTCACATATATGGAAAGTTAAGCATGCAAATGACAAAATAGGCGCACCTTTAATATTCTCAACATCCGTACACGAGTCCAAGAACAAAACTTTGTTGCAAACTGTGAATACCGCTAGAAAGACAGCTTGAGTTAACTCGACCACAAACTATCGCCCCCTTCCTCGGCGCTTCCGGAGGGGATAATAAAATAACCTATGATATGGTGAATCAATCAGGCATTTGCAGACAGCATTGTAGTCATCCTTTGATGTAACTCAGCACTAAAGACCAGGTGTTTATTACTCTTTCGGACGATGATCATGTTGCAGTGCCCTTCTTCTTTGCCAAGCTAAAGAAGAAAATCTCCACATTCTATTCCATACCAAGAAAGGCACAGGCCGTTTCTTCTCTATGCAGCCATACTTTTTGAAACACGAACTCGAAACAGCTTTAGGAAGCTCTATACCGGAAGATGCTTGTGAGCTATCAATGCAGGTGGCTTTCTTGGTGAAAAGAGCAATGAAGAAGCCTTCTTTGTCTTCAGCTGGATCCATCCGGAGTAAGTGGTCAGCTGCAGTTGGCAACACAAATCAAGATCCAGAAATTAACTTAACATTGCCGCTGAGCATATTACAATACTTGTGCATATTCCTATCCACTAAATGTTACTAAGGATACACGACTTACAGCCTTGGAGAACAGGAAGACCACGACGAGTCCATTGAGGGAAGGGAGTTGACAGCTCAAAGCCGAGGGATGAAGCCAAAGGGAGAACAGAACTAACCACATCCTCATTCTCAATTCGGTTAACTGAGCACGTGCTGTATACTACTTTTTCAACGGAAGGAACTGTAAGTTTCAGCCGAAAACTAGTTAGATGTAGCTTTAACATTTACAGGACAGAATAAAAAATCACAAATATATTACAAGCTCCCAAAATTCTCATCATTCAGCCACACTGAATCCTTCTGTAAGAAATCAATGACTAGTCACTCTTATTGGACTGAAATGAACCAAGATTTTGGTAAAACCACAGTGAATGAAAAGAACAGAGAAAAGTGAAACGTACAAGATAGGGCATGGATCAAGGCCTTCTTCTGAAAACCAGCAAGCTTGTTTAGTCGTTCTGTGTCGTCATCATGAGTAGAATGTGAAGGTAGTAGATGGTCTAATCTCTGCGCAGCAGTACCAGATCCAGAACAAGATGGGTCCAAAAGGATAGCACGGATCTGACAATAAGAAGAATAGCAGATTAAAGCTGTCTGCCAGTGAACCTTCCAATTATCAGGAAAAGGACGGGCATATCTCTCAAACCTCTACGTTTTTTCAATTGCTCACCTGGCTAAAGGAAGAATGATGTGGGTCCAGATTCAGGAAGTCACCATGAAAAATTTCAATATCTAGAAGGCTAGTTAAGAGTGGTGAGCCAAAAATGCAAGCCGTTATATGGTAAAATCATGAACTGCTATCCATCATGATAGTAGTGGTAGGTCCACAGGGGGATCTCAATAGTTAAGAAAAAGAAGTATGCTAGGTGTGATAGGTTCACAAAGCAGTAGACAGTTGTAACTTTTCATGGTGACTTACGATTCCATAAAAAGAACAGTAAGAGAAGACCACTGGAGAAAAGGATACTTCTAGCTCCAGAAAGTTTAACAGTATCTTCCAGGCGTTTAATCCTATCTTTGTTCAGTTCACATGCCACAATCTTGCCCTTTCCGTTCATGAGGGCAGCTAGGTGAACAGTTTTATTTCCCGGCGCTGCACAAGCATCAATAACCTTTACAGAAGGTAGAAAATTAGATGATAAATAACCCAAACTATTCATTGTCATTTGCTCAGGTGCATAAAAATGCCTCTATTTTGCATAGATTTTCCTACTTCAACTTTCAGTTAAAGTTCAACAGCGTACCTGTGTCCTAATGAAAAGAGAGAAAAATTCAAATATGGTCGAGCTGTGTCATTTAACAGCGTAACCACGCTAAAAGATCATCGCCATAATACAGCTATTTCTCCCAGTTTAATTTTTAGCAAATGCAAAAGAGAGAAAAGAAAAAAGATATCCTGCACAAGAAGATCGCAAAGAAAGAAACTGCATATCTGCATTATGTAACGAACAAAACTTAACCATGAACCCATACTTGCCAGCCAGGTCTGGGATCAAGAGCTGTCGCAACCATTGAGCTTGCCCTTCCCTAGAGAAGTGCACAACAGTTAAACAACTGAAGAATACTGAAACTGAGATGAATTGCATGTCATACACAGAGTTTCAATCTATAAGGGGAGGTAAACATAAAGAGGAACTCAAGAACATGCCTTCCTACATGTGCTTGAACTTCCAGGGTTTTAGTTCCCTGTCACAGATTTCATTCATGTGTTCCTACCGTCATATGCATATTGGCTTTCCAGGACTGTATAAATGTATCAGATTTAGGAATGACTTAAGGAATATACTCTGATATGAAATCTGAAGAATTCAAGAGTTTTAGTATTCTCAGTGAAGAGTTAGTACTCAGTATCTGTAACATCACACCAATATCAATTTTTGCCTTAGTATACAATTATACACTCATGAAGTGATTTCAACTAGCTGAATTCATCCTTAATTTCCAAGTTTATTCTCAATTTTTTTAGCTTTCTTCAACTTCTGAGACAACAGGTCTTATTGTGGTCTTTTCAGCTGCCACTATCTGCCTCTTGATTTCTTAATTGGCAGAGACTAACTTCCAGTTCAATATAAAGTAATTCAATGGTCTTCATGATATTTTTTATTTTTCTCAATGGTCCTTTACATTTTCTTTCCTGGTCAAAAGTCCGCATCCTACGAGGACAGAAAATTTTAGCACAGAAGCTTACTTGCACGAAGACACTTCCTCCCAAGACAAGAGGATGACTGTGCAAATCGGTATTCGGTGGGAGTATCAGTAAGTTAGGAACCAACGCATCCCTCTCAACCTATTCCACAGCAAACATGGGTAATTCAGTCCACAGTAGTCTTTGGAAAACCACCATAATTTACTATTTGCTTGCGAAAGTACCTTGAACTGCTCGCTTAGTTGACGTGAGGCTGAATCCACATCCACTTTCAGAGTATTTACACGAACAAAACACGGTTTTGAAATACCTATGAAGCAAAACCCATCAAAGTGTTATTAATAAAACAACTTATTACCATCATCAAAACGTACTGTCTATCCTCACAAAATAGGGCTTTTAAACATACTTTTGAAGGAAAAAAGTGTTCATAAAATAAGTGAAAACGCCAACAACATTACATACCAGGAGGTTGGTAAAGTTCAATCAAATCATCAACGTGCTTGACCTTTTTGCTCACTAGAAGTCTTGCTAGAGCAGACTGTATCGACCCTTTCCTGCCCGTGAGAAACTTCTCCGCATCACCACCAAGCAATGAAGCTTCCTAGTTATTCAAATGTTGGAGTCAAACACCAATCATAAATCAGAACTACTAACCACCAAAGAAAGTTCCACAATCACATTGAATCATTAATCGCTTGATTAGCCCATAAACGGACTTGCAACTTATTGCCCCAAACTTCCCACTCACTTTAACCTTACAGAACATGGAGATTGTGAACTTACCTTTCCAAATAGAATATCATAGGTCATTATGTACATCAGCTCCTCCTGTTTCTGCAAAGCGAAAAACAAAATCTAAGATCTTTTTGATTCTCATAAACTTACTTTTGCGGGTTAGGCAATTCCAATTCTAAACGAGCGATACAGAGAGAATACGCCATATTTACCTTCCACTTGCTGTTCAGTATATTGCCAGACTCCAACACTTCCTTGATAATGCGAAGGTCTGAAGGTTGAACAACCCACAAATTAGAACATTCATATAACTCCGCTCAATTACAAGTGCCAAAATGTACTTTTGACTGGCATTTGGCAGAAAGTGAAAGCATTCTCTTCTTTCAGAGGCACCATTAAGGACGATTGTCGAGTTTTGCAAGCAAACTTACGCTTCAGGGTTTGGCAAACCAGAGCGAAAGTTGCCCTTTTGTTCCTAACTGAGGGACCGTAAACGATGGATTTGATAGAGCAAGCTGCTCGCCGCCGAGCATCACCTTGGAGAACGGTTCGTAAGACCTTGGAGGCTTCTCTCCTTGCGAAGTAAGCTGAGCGATCAGCGCTGCTCAACCGCCGTTGCTCCAACTTCACTGCCGCTCCCGGCGGCTTGGGTTTAGTTGCAGGCCGTTGGGTTCGCACCATTGCTCCAATGCCCAGAACCGAATAGCAATTTCAAGGAGGGCAAATATATATGAACGAACAGCTGATTTGCCCTTTCTTATGAAATCATTAAACGACGACGTCCAGGTGCAGGCCCGTTTCGGGCAGGGAGTAGTAAAGGTATTCAAATGGGTAAATTGTAAGGTTGGTCACTGAAAGTGCTAAAATATTCACGTTTGGTCACTAAAAGAATTTTATTCCAATCGTGGTCACTGAAAGTTCTTAACGTTTCACGATTGGTCACTCTCTGTTAGTCTCCGTCCGTCTCCGTTAACAAAGTCCGTTATCTGCTGACGTGGCTAACAGAATTGCCCAATCAGCCTAATTTAACAGGAAAAAAAAGAGACCCGACCCGCCATGTCAAATTTCTCCCAACCCAACCCGTGAAACGAGCTAACCTAAGAACAACCCAATAAAATTAAAATTGAAGAAACAGAGGGGCCATTTTCCCGATCCATCTCCTTCTTCCCCAGACTCTTCCTCTTCCCTTTTCTGCAAAATTTGTCTGAGGCCACCCTAATTCTTCTTCATCGCGCCTCTTCTTCTTCCTCTATTCCACTCCACTTAAAACACTAAATCCACTCGCATCTCTCTTTTCTCCCACCATCAGTTCGCCGCTTCATCAATCATGGCCATGCATTGCTTGAATCTGTCATAGAGTCAGCGAATCGCAACACCAGCAAAATTTGCAGAACCCACTGTCCTTCCACCTCTGCATCTAATACGAAGACATCGTCGATGAGTCTAGATTTTACGGGGTGAACATGAGCATGGGAAGATGCTATGCCATCTCGATGAGCACAACAAATCACCACAAACACAGATCGAACAATTTCAGTATCTGGGTTTATCAGAAGCTTTAAAAGAGGCAAAGATGAGAAGCAAGCGGCGACGGCTGACCAAGAAGAATATCTACCGCAAAATCCTCCACCGCCGTTGGTGAATCGTTAGAAGATCGCCTCTTTGGATCCTTATTCTCATACCAGATCCTCAATCCTTGTATGCTATGTTTCTGATTCTTCCCCCCTCCAGCGTGAGCAAAACCTCAACAGCTCCCAATCGTGGTCTACTCTGGATTTTTGGCCAAAAGTGCAAAAAATTGTCTTCTCCGCTCAATTCAAGATGGGTTTGGTTGTTCAGATTGTCATAAGGAGAAGCGGGTTGAGAGAAATTTCTTGAATCTAGGCGAGACCGAGTCTAATTCCTCATCCAATAGAAATTTCCATGATGATGATTGATGAGGCAACAATGAAAGGAGAAGAAGAAATTGAGATGGAGATTTAAATGTGGAAGAAAAAGAAGAGGAGAGGCAGGGGTCGGGTTATGTGGTTTGGTTGAATTATGTGGGGTTTTCTTATGTGGCAGTTTTTCTTACGTGGTTGGTCAAATTATATGATGTGGCAGGCTTAAATTGGATGAATCAGTACTGTTGTTAGCCACGTCAGCAAAATACTAACGGTGTTAACGGAGATGGATGGAGACTAACGGAGAGTGACCAATCGTGAAACGTTAAGCACTTCGAGTGACCACGAATGGAATAAAATTCTTTTAGTGACCAAACGTGAATATTTTAACACTTCTAATGACCAACCTTGCAATTTACCCGTATTCAAATGGTGTGGTTAGCTTGGTAACCATTTTAATTGATAGTATTCGGATAAATTTGTTTGATTATTTGAATAATTGGTTTGACTTGATTTAAGCGGTTTGATTAGGTTTCAGTCACTCATAACCAATCATATCAATTAACCAATGTTGTCAGAACCGAATCGGAGCATGACCCGATAATGCGAACGACTCGCACTTTGGTGGTCCAACCGGCAATAGGCCGTTTAAAAATCGTTAGAGAACTGGTACTTAATAAACGTTATCAATATAAATAATGGACATTTCTTAATCAGAACTCATCTCTTTCCTTCGAAATTGTGAAATGGAAATTAGAATTCAGTTTAAGAGCCCGACGTTTTTTATTTATTTCAATTTTCTTCAATTTTTTAATTAAATTTAACGGCTGAATGGCATAAAACCGGAGAGGCTTTTAGACTGTTCCGAGCCGATTTTGTGACCGGGTGGCGGTTCTACCGGTCGGGCCGAGTGGCTCGGTTCGGCTTTAATAACACTGCAATTAACCAATTAAGTAATTAGTCATATATCTAACACTCTCGTACTTAATACTTTACAATTTACATAACCACTTAAGATCAAGTGTTACTCCATTTTGGATCTATAAAAATAAATAAAGCTCATTATTGTTCTATATTGTATTATTCTTATAGATAATAGACAAGTAGACAACAATATATGGACACCTAATTAGATAATCTCATACATTGTATTGGATGAAAAAGTGAAAGAGAAGAATTTTTTATCGGGTTAATTGCATGGTTGGTCACTGAAATTACAAAAAACGTTCCAGTTTGGTCACTCGAAAAATTTAAATCAATTGGTGGTACTTCAGTTTACTGAAACCGTTCAAGTTTGGTCACTCTCCGTCCGATTCTGTTAACTTTTGTTGATGTGGCAGTCAACTCTCAAAGTTGACCGTTAACTTAGTGACGTGGCCGTTAAGAAATAATAAATAAAATTTAATTTAATTTATTTCTCACTTTTACCATAAAATAAATAAAATAAAATATTATAATTATTAATTAACAATTTAGACAGACGCACTTAATTCATTAACCTCATATAATTAGCATATATTTTTCATTAGGTGGCTACTTGTAGTAACCCGGTTAACCAATTAACCAACAGATTAAACTTCAGTTTTGTTAATTTGGTTGTTGTATTAGTTTGGTCATTTTGGTTTTGATATTTTGTTTCATAGTTAATAGAATTTAGCCTTAATTGATTTCGTAATTATCATGATAACCATTTGAAACACCCCTAGGAAGTTAGGAACTCGTGGCCAGAATTTTGAGTGCATATTTAGGGGTGATTAGAAGTGGAAATATAAGTAAGAATTGGGTCCAATTGCCATAAAATGCAGTAATTGGGTTAAAAATCACATTTGGATGAGCAAAAATGATGTGAAAATGGGGCATGGAAATTGGATCATGGTTGTCACGCTGGTTGAACCTGGTTCAAGCGGTGTCGGTTATGAAAACGTCATGAACATCACGGATATGACTGACATTATCAATTTACAATTTCTAAGAAAAATGGTGTAGCTTTAGTGAATTTAATTAATAAAATATTAATTTATTACTTCTTTTATGAATTTAAAAGTCAAATGTTGATATTATTTGTTTGATTCAAGTATAAGCATTTAGATATTGAAATTAAATATTATATTTAAATATGAGTACTTTTTATTTTATTTGAAATATTGTATTGTATTTTATTTTATGTAAATATGAATATGGATTTTAAGTAAATTGTCTTTGAATATGTTTTATATGTGATTAAATTTATTTTTCTTATCAAATGGATGCAACGAAACCCTATCTTTCATTCAAAATCACTCGAGGTTCAGACTTCGGTAAGCCTTTGTATATCATACATAATCCAGTTGCACAAATTGGGATCAAACAACCGAAACATATGAAAGACAAGCAGCACACTATGTCCTCTGTTAGCCAGAAAATCAGCACACTTATTCCCCCCTCGGTAAATGTAGGTAATGGAAACGTCTCACTTTCTATGAAGTAGCTCAAAAGCTCTATCCAAAATGGTTGCATGGTGATGCTCGATGGGACTAGTTCTCCGAAGCAGTTGACAAGCACAAACGAAGTCCATTTCCAATCTCACGCGTCTGTATCTAGCATCCCAAACTTTCCGAAGACCTTCAACAGAGGCCCTCAACTCCGTCTGGGTAAAAGAGAAACTCCCCAGGTTAAGGTAACATAGCGTCCTAGATTATCTCGTACAAGGCCACCAGTTGCAAACAGAGTCGTCGGGGCTGAGTGATAACGATGTAATTGCACATATTTGCGCCCCTAGTTCTTATCCGTTTGAGAGGCATAGTCGTGTATTTTGGCCTATTTTACGCCGGGTTGTGCTATTTTGTCATATTTCAGGTCCCAGGCGTCAAAGGAAAGGCTAAGCACGAGTTTTGGGGCATTTGGAAGTCATTTCGTTGAGCTGGAGCCAAAACACGGGCAGACCTAAAACAGAACACGGTCGTGTTCTGTGGCCGTGCTTTTACTGCCGAGAGCATATTCGAGTTTGGCAAACATTGGCTAAAAACACGGGCAGGGCTTAGACAAAGCACGACCGTGTCCATCATGAAACACGCCCGTGTTTCCCCCAATGCACTGGCCGTGTAATTAACCCTAGCCAAAACACGGGCGGGCTGAGGCATTACACGGCCGTGCCCTCGACATTGCTTTGGCCACTGATGCCCTTTTAAGCAGATTTTCAGCCAAAGAGAAGGGGATTCGAGTTTTGAGAGAGATAGAGCGATTCCTAGAGAGAGAAAGTGACGAACAAGAGTCTCCAAGTGCCCTAGCTTGATCTTCATCACCATTGGAGGCCAGTTTGAGCTTGGAGAAGTGTCGATCAACGTCCAAGAGCAGGAATCCATCCTTCACAGTATGAATTCCGCGTCTGATTCTGCTTTTGTTTCTTTCTCCATGGAGTAGTTCTCCCATTCATCTGGGTATGGAGAACCCTAGATTTGTATGTTAGGTTTGATTGTATGAACCCAAGTACTGATTCTATGATTTGATTATATTCGATTGAGGTTTGAATGATTCAATGACTTAAATCCTGATCAAATTCCTGTTGTTTCTGCTTTAACCTAGAATGAGAATATCTGCCTAGGTTGATAGAGCATCCTTGATTGAAGGTAGGGAGTTGGTGACTTTAGTCGAGGAGCCAACTCACTATTCTGTACCGGATTTACTCCGGTAGTGGAGGTTTTGTTTGTTAAGGCCTCAATCTGTTTACTCCGGTGGAAATTAGTCGCCCGCTAGAGACTCAGATTGAGAGGGTCTGAAGACCTTTAGTCGAGACTTCAGGCTGTTTGAGAACCTTCCGCAGTATAACTATCATAGAAACTGAACTTGGTATTACAATTCGGCTTAACTGCAGTCTAGGGGGAACCATATCCGGGTGACCTCTCTTAACCTGAATACAACCGTTTACTTGCTTTGTTAGTTTGTTAGTTTAGACTTGCATTAAAGTTTCATTGCTAGATAACAAGAATTCACTGAGTAGTCATCAAATCTAGGACCCGGGTTGACATTTAAACCTAAACCCGCTATACTACGCTTTAGGAAGTGGTTTCACTTGGCCAACTCCTGGAGTGACAGTAGAAGTGAGTCAAGTTTTTGGCGCCGTTGCCGGGGACGGCTAGGTTGTTGAAGAAAAGTGATTTCTGTTAATTTAGCTTTTCTTTTTGCTTTGTTTGCTTTGTCCCACTTGTGCCTTCACGGGTTTGCTGGCTTGAGTGTGTGGAGGTAGTGCATGACCCGTAGCCAGTCAGGAGGTTTACTGCCGTTGAATCCAGAGATTGACCGCACCTGTCGCCAGCTCAGGAGTGATAAAGCACCAGGGGGGTGCTTTGTTTGATCAGAATACGCCGCCAAAACTCTTCAACGAAAGATAAAACGGATAGGTAGAATTTCTCGCCACAATCGAGGTGATTAATCGATTGATAAGAGAACTTGCTAAACGATTCTGGAATCCACTCAGAATAGCTTCACAAGGGTCTTGTAATTAGCTAAGGAATCCACTCGTAGCTAACGACAATGGGTAAACTCTCGAGACGCAACTCAAGAACTCCAAACACTCGGTTTGTATTCAATTCAATCAACTCTGAGTTTTACAATGAAATAGAAAGCTTAAATAGGCCTAGCTAGGGTTACACACGTCCCATAAACTCCTAATTACAGTCTAATACGAAAAGGAATAAAAAAAGCTACCAAAACAATGAAATCCTAACTAAACAAGAAAAAGAAATCTGCCTTTAGCTCCAAGTAACCAAACAGCTTTGATGCCATCTTTGAGCCTCTCGATCAAAGCCTTCCAAGTAAGCTTCTAATCATCCAATGCCATGTCTTTGTAGTAGAACATACCTAATTTCATGTGGTTTAAGCCTCTGGACTCGAATCCCATCCATGCTTCTGGAATGGAGCTCCAAAGTAGGCTTCTTGAACACAGTTTCTGCCTTAACCAAATTCTGGCAGTTTTCCAGTTTTGAGGTAGCAACTTTGAGGCCTTGGAAAACAACCTTAATGACATCATCTGGATCCACAAAGCATACCATTGGAAAGATGGAAACTTTATCTGCAATACAAACCCTTAACATTGAATTTCCACTAAGCCAATTGAGAGAACCATGCCTCCAAAGTATGTACCCTGAACACGGATTTTGACTTAGCCAAATTCTGCCCTTCTTCTTCCCAACTTCGATAGCTTCTTTGTCAAGTAATAAAAGTGTGTAGAGTTGTCCATTTAGGATCATATCAGGCTCCCCCTCTTCAAAAAGCTTTGCCCTCAAAGCTTGATCATTCTTTTTGTCAAAAGCTTCACAGAATTGATCCCAAATTGGATCGAAAGTGGGCTGCTCAAACACAATTTTCGCCATAAGTTTGACAGCTTCAAATTCAGCTTCGATATGTGTCAACGCCTTCGTAGTTTTCCAAGACTCAACTGCCACACAAAAATTGCCAAAATTTTGACCCAAAATCGAATTGGGCAAACGTATGATTTCCGGCCAAAAATTTCCAGTTTCCGATGCCAGTAAGGACTCCGGCGAGTTCTTGGAGATTGGGGATTTCTTCTCAGGGCCTTCTCGATCAAATTGGTTGTTCGAAATCAACTCGCCTAGCTCCCATAACACGATTTCGGTCCTTTCCAGTCTTCGAAATTCTCCAAATCGTCCCGATTCATCACTCCCATTTTTCCCGCCGTCGCGAAATTTGAAAATTCCAGATTCCGGCGACGAAAACCCAGAATCCGACCAACAATTTCCAGAAACCGACGAACCCAAAATGAAATTGGGGGTTTTTGATTTCGACTTCTCCTCATCCAATTGAAGACACTTACACCTTCCTTGGACATCCACAAACTTGTATACGTCCTCCATTAGCTTCGACTCAACCTCAATCTCTCTAATCGAACAGTTCCTTTCACCTCCAAATTTTTGGCCAAGAAAATCCGAATTGGGTATTTTTGGGTGGGACGATTTCTGAACAAATTGCCGACTTCTATACGTTCCATGGATATTAAGGAATGATTCTGCATTGGAAACTTTGCTCGAATTAGGCCCGATCTTTCCAACCCATTCGACCACTTCTGCTGCGTGTTCAAGCATTTGCAGGGGTAAGTGAACTCAAATTAGAACCTGCAATTTCGGTGTAATTGAGTAAGCCTGATCGAGGTAAGAGCTTCCCGCTGCTGTAGGGGATGTGCAGGGCTGATTTTCCTTTATCGACACGCTGCCCAGAGCTCCAACCGAATCACTCTCTTTCTTCCCCTGCATCGGTGTCGGAAAACAGGGGCGCACAGCCGGAATTGAGCTCGTCGTCTCGAGTTGAATTGACTCGATTTCCTCTAGTGAAACCACTCCTGGGGTGTCGACGATGGTCTCAGATGCATTGTGATTGCTCGAATCGTCCTCCATGTCACTTCCCGATTCCTTTTCTCCTCTGCTCTGCTCTGCCGTCGACGAACAGGGTTCTTCAGTTGTGTTCGACGTCATTGCTGGAGCCACCTTCCACGGCCACGGCTTCGCCATCAAAGCCTTCTGATACTCCTCCTGGAGTCTTCGTACCTCCTTCAAATCGTCGGCAGCTACTTCCAGAGCCAAAGGGTTGACAACGAACACCTTGTTTTGACTCCGAATACGAAACTTCTTGCTCCGTCGACTTGTAAAACAGACTTGACGCTTACTGAACCATGGCTGACCAAGAACGATGCTACTGGGGAGATTGTAAACCACGTCACACGTAACGTGATCCTCGTATTGGCCTATCGAAAACTTCACATTCACTTGAGATACTACGATGCCGAATCTGTTTTCGTATGGTGAGTCGAAAACATAGGGCTTCGGAAGCATATGTGTTTGCAGCCCTAGCTTGCTCACAACTCTAGAGGAAATCAAATTCCTCTCCCTGCCTCCATCCACGAGAGCTAAACACAGCTGCTCCTCGATTAAACAACGCGTGAAGATCATGGAATTTGCTAACTCTGCTGCCGCCATTGTTACTCTGCTTTCCTCTGATTTTTTTGCGATTTAATTCGACGAATACAGCCTCCAAAACTCCTTCGCCACTGACTTGAACCGGAAGCTCTGATACCACTTGATAAAGCACCAGGGGGGGGGGGTGCTTTGTTTGATCAGAATACGCAGCCAAAACTCTTCAACGAAAGATAAAACGGATAGGTAGAATTTCTCGCCACAATCGAGGTGATTAATCGATTGATAAGAGAACTTGCTAAACGATTCTGGAATCCACTCAGAATAGCTTCACAAGGGTCTTGTAATTAGCTAAGGAATCCACTCGTAGCTAACGACAATGGGTAAACTCTCGAGACGCACCTCAAGAACTCCAAACACTCGGTTTGTATTCAATTCAATCAACTCTGAGTTTTACAATGAAATAGAAAGCTTAAATAGGCCTAGCTAGGGTTAAACGCGTCTCATAAACTCCTAATTACAGTCTAATACGAAAAGGAATAAAAAAAACTACCAAAACAATGAAATCCTAACTAAACAAGAAAAAGAAATCTGCCTTTAGCTCCAAGTAACCAAACAGCTTTGATGCCATCTTTGAGCCTCTCGATCAAAGCCTTCCAAGTAAGCTTCCAATCATCCAATGCCATGTCTTTGTAGTAGAACATACCTAATTTCATGTGGTTTAAGACTCTGGACTCGAATCCCATCCATGCTTCTGGAATGGAGCTCCAAAGTAGGCTTCTTGAACACAGTTTCTGCCTTAACCAAATTCTGGCAGTTTTCCAGTTTTGAGGTAGCAACTTTGAGGCCTTGGAAAACAACCTTAATGACATCATCTGGATCCACAAAGCATACCATTGGAAAGATGAAAACTTTATCTGCAATACAAACCCTGAACATTGAATTTCCACTAAGCCAATTGAGAGAACCATGCCTCCAAAGTATGTACCCTGAACACGGATTTTGACTTAGCCAAATTCTGCCCTTCTTCTTCCCAACTTTGATAGCTTCTTTGTCAAGTAATAAAAGTGTGTAGAGTTGTCCATTTTGGATCATATCAAGGAGACAACAGCGAGCTAGACTGGGTACGGAAGAGCGCATAGACGGCCACCTGAGTAGCGATTCTGAAGAAGAGTACGGGATGGACGGAGACTACAATCAACACCAGGGGAATCCTCAGCAGGTTCCCCCGGTGAATCAGGTCCTGGGGAACAACCCCATACCCCAGGATCATGGGGTTCATCATCCACCGCAGCCGGGTCCCACCTTGGAGTACTACTACACTCCTCGGATTGCTGACATCCACCCGGTCATCCTCTACCCGCCTATTCCAGCAAATAACTTCGAGATCAAGCCATGCTGGATTCAGCTCATTACATCCTCTATCCAGTTCCATGGCTTGAAGGATGAGGAGGCCAGGGTGCATCTTTCTCGTTTTCTGCAGCTGACAAACGGGTTCAAGCTGAATGGTGTCCCGGATGATGCAATCCGCCTTCATCTCTTCCCCCATTCTCTGGCGGGGAATGCTAAGAGGTGGTTGGAGACCCAGCCCCCATTGTCCATCACCTCTTGGGACGATCTGGCTGACAAATTCGTGCACAGGTACTATCCGGCATCGAAGACTACAGAGATACAGCGGGAGATCACTCACTTCCGCCAAGAGCCATATGAGTCACTTCGTGATGCATGGGAGCGGTACATGGGATATTTCTAGCAGTGTCCCCATCATGGCTTTAGTGATGCATTCACAGTGGGGAACTTCTACAGTGCTCTCTCTCCAGACAGCCAGAGGGTGATTGAGTCTCTATGCCCAGGAGGGGATGTTCTTACTAAGACTCCACCAGAACTGAACCAGATGATTAATACTTTGGCTGCCAGAGATCATTCCTGGGGACAGAGCAGCAGAGGCAGACAGTGCCGAGACCGTGGTGTGCACGCCATGGAGACCAGATCTGGGCTCGAGCAGCAGGTAGCTGAGCTAGTGCAGACATTGAAGCAGCCCAACAGTCTTATTCCGGGCAGAGGTTTGGCTACACCTCCAGTTGCTCAATGTCAGTGGTGTGAGAGCTTGAATCACTTAGTGGAAGACTGCCAGGCTATGAGGGAGTCTACTATTCCCCAAGAGCAGTTGGACTTCATTGCCAATGCTCGGCGCCTCGACCCGTACAACAACACCTATAATGAGGGGTGGCGCCAGCATCCCAACTTCTCTTGGGGCAGCAACACCACTAAGCCACCTGGTTTCCCAGCACCAGCTGGTGGCTTTCAGCAGAGGCAGCCCTTCCAGGCTCGACAGGGGCCAGCCCCACAGCAGCAGCCCTACCAGCCTCGATAGGGGCCAACCCCATAGCAGCAGCCCTACCAGCCTAGGAAGGGGCACCCATTCCAGCAGCCTCAGCGCCAGTTCGCCGAGCCAGCAGCAGCTCCAGCTCCAGATACTCAGATGACGAAGCTGGAAAATATTCTAGCTTCATTCATGACTAGCACTCAGGCAGCTATCACGTCACTGGAGGCAGGTCAGAGGAACCAGGGTGCCATCTTGCAAGACCTGCAGAACCAGGTGGGTACCTTGGCCCGCCAAAACACCACCAGGGCACTGGGGACTTTGCCTGCCACCACTGTTCCGAATCCTCGTGATCCTAACCAGCTCCAGCAGCTTGATGCCATCACTACCAGGAGTGGCAAGACCACATCAGCTGCTCCTGCCCAGCCCAGTCGAGATGAGCCACTACTTGCTTCAACACTTCCAGCTGATACTGCAGAAGTGGGGGAAGACACAACAACGCCTGCTCCCAAGCCACAGCCAGAGGTTAAGGAGCATGTACCTCAGCTTCTTTTCCCCACTCGCCTACATAAAGACAAGCTGGAGACTGAGTTTGCCAAGTTTATGGCAATGTTGAAGCAGGTCAACATCAGCATGCCGTTCGTGGAGGCACTGTCAAAGATGCCCAAGTATGCCAAGTTCATGAAGGACCTCCTCACCAACAAGAAGAAACTTGGGGATCTTTCGACAGTGATGCTGAGCGAGGAGTGTTCTGTCATCTTGCAGAACAAGCTGCCCGAGAAGCGAAAAGACCCAGGGAGTTTCACTATCCCTCTTGTTATTGGCAGCATGCATGTAGGAAAGTCCTTGGCGGACCTAGGCGCGAGCATAAATGTCATGCCTTATAATTTGTTTAAGAAGCTAGGCCTAGGTGAACCTAGAACTACTAGGATGAGCATTCAGTTAGCTGATCGTTCTATCTTGCATCCTAGGGGTATCATTGAGGACTTGCTTGTTAATGTGGGTGCATTCACATATCCTGTTGACTTTGTTATTTTGGATATAAATGAGGATGTGGATGTACCTTTGATTTTAGGTAGACCGTTTCTCGCCACCGCCAAGGCGCTTATTGATGTGCATAGTGGTAAATTGATTCTGCGTGCTAGTGATGAACAGGCTACCTTTTCTGTGTCTGAGAATGGGAAACACTCTCATTTGCATGATGACATAGATTACTGTGATATGCTTGCTGATTTGAGACCGCACTCGCTATAACGAGTGCGGGTACTGACGATGTTCTTGAGCGTTGTATTTTGCTAGGTGAGCAGGCATCGCAGGAGCCGCAGCTGGCGGAGCAGCTGGCCGAGTTGGAGAGTGGCCCCTTCTTGGAGGGCGACAGGCTGTTCAAACCGATCTCATCTTCCACCCGCATCGGTACTTCCTTGGAGGAACCACCAGAGCTGGAGCTTAAGCCCCTCCCTCATCATTTGGAGTATGCATTTCTCCGGGAGGGGAATAAGCTGCCAGTCATCATCAGCTCGACCCTCACACCCGAGCAGAAGACCAGACTGGTGACCTTGCTGAAGCGGTACGAGCGAGCTCTCGCATGGAAGATCACATACATCCGGGGGATCAGCCCTTCTTTCTGCTCCCACCGGATACTGATGGAGGATGAGATGCGGCCAGTGAGACAGCCGCAGAGAAGACTGACACCGAACCTGGAGGCTGTGGTTCGGGCAGAGATCGTGAAGCTGCTGGACGCGGGGATCATCTTCGCCATTTCCGACAGCGAGTGGGTCAGTCCCACCCAGGTGGTACCCAAAAAAGGTGGGATGACTGTGGTGCCTAATGAGAAGAATGAGCTGATCCCGATGCGCACGGTGACTGGGTACCGTGTCTGCATTGATTACCAGCGTCTCAACGACGCCACTCGGAAGGACCACTTCCCGCTACCATTCATTGATCAGATGTTGGAGAGACTAGCGGGGCACGAATTCTACTGTTTCCTGGATGGGATGTCCGGGTACTTCCAGATCCCTATTGCACCGGAGGACCAGGCGAAGACCACTTTCACCTGCCCCTTTGGCACTTTTGCCTACCGGAGGATCCCATTCGGGCTATGCAATGCCCCGGCCACTTTTCAGTGATGCATGCTTGCTATCTTTGACCGTCTGGTTGGCGAGATTATGGAGGTGTTTATGGACGATTTCTCAGTTTATGGAGACTCATTTTCTCACTGTCTCCATAACCTGGAGCTTGTCCTTAAACGGTGTGAAGAAACGAACCTAGCACTGAGTTGGGAGAAGTGTCACTTCATGGTTCGAGAAGGCATAGTCCTTGGGCATAAGATCTCTAAGATGGGGATTGAGGTGGACAGAGCGAAGATCGAGACTATCAGCAAGCTGCCCCCTCCTACATCTGTTAAGGGGATCCGGAGTTTTCTTGGTCATGCAGGGTTCTACATGCGATTCATCAAGGATTTCTCGAAGATTGCTCTGCCCCTGACTAAGCTTCTAGAGAAGGATGCCCCCTTCCAGTTCACTGATGCATGCACAACGGCTTTCACGACCTTGAAGGAAAAGCTCCTATCATGGTTGTTCCTGACTGGTCCCTGCCATTTGAGATTATGTGCGATGCCAGTGACTTTGCTGTTGGAGCTGTGTTGGGGCAGAGGCGAGATCAGCATTTCCGACCTATCTACTACGCCTCGAAGACCTTGAATGACGCCCAGGAGAACTACACCACCACGGAGAAGGAGCTGCTCGCGGTGGTGTTTGCCTTCGATAAATTTCATCCTTATCTGGTCTTGTCCCATGTGACCGTGCATACAGATCACTCCGCGATCCGATACTTGATGAGCAAGGCTGATGCCAAGCCTAGGCTCATACGATGGATCTTACTGCTGCAGGAGTTTGACATTGAGATTCGGGACAAGAAGGGAGCGGAGAATGTTGCTGCCGATCACCTCTCCCGGTTGGACGCACCCCCTGCGGACAACCTCGAGGAGGAGATCAATGACTCCTTTCCAGATGAGAGACTGATGATGATGTGCCTGGTGGAGAGTGTCACCCCCTGGTATTCTGATTTTGCAAATTATCTTGTGGGCCAGCAGCTGCCCAAGGGGATGACAACTCACGCCAAGAGGAAGTTCTTCTCCGACCTGAAGTACTACTTCTGGGATGACCCTCATCTCTTCAGGATCGGAGCCGACGAGATCATCTGTCGCTGTGTTATGGAGAGTGAGATGGAGGGCATTCTATCTCACTGTCATGAAGGACCTGCTGGCGGTCACCACGGAGGAAACCGCACGGCGAGGAAGGTGCTCCAGTCGGGCTTCTATTGGCCCACGCTCTTCAAGGACGCAGACGCCTTCGCACGCAGGTGCGACCGATGCCAGAGGTCAGGTAACATCTCTGCCCGTGACGAGATGCCCCAGAATGTGTTTATAACTTGTGAGATTTTTGATGTCTGGGGTATCGACTTCATGGGCCTCTTCCCTCCATCTTTTGGTAATACCTATATCCTTGTTGTTGTTGACTACGTCTCTAGGTGGGCTGAGGCGCAAGCTTTGCCCACTAATGATGCTAGACGTGTTTGTGGTTTTTTGAAGCAGCTATTCTCCCGGTTCGGGACACCTAGAGCCATCATAAGCGACCGAGGCACCCATTTCCAGGGTCAGTTCGATAAGTTGTTGTCTCGCTATGGTGTAACTCATAAGGTGTCCGTGGCCTACCATCCTCAAACCAGTGGCCAGGCCGAGCTGACAAACCGGGAGCTCAAGCGGATCTTGGAGAAGACGGTGAACATATCCCGCAAGGATTGGTCCACCAAGCTCGATGATGCTCTGTGGGCATATCGCACTGCCTACAAGACGCCCATTGGTACCTCACTGTACCGGCTTGTCTATGGAAAGGCATGCCATTTGCCCGTGGAGCTAGAGCACAAGGCCTTCTGGGCCCTTAAGCTGCTAAACTTGGATGTTAGTGTTGCAGGTGTTGAGCGAAAAATGCAGATGTTGGAGCTGGAGGAGTGGCGTTATCACGCCTATGAGAACACCAAGTTGTACAAGGAGCGCACTAAGCGCCTGCACGATGCACGGTTGCGGTGTCCGAAAGAGTTCCAGGTTGGTGATCGAGTTCTCCTTTATAACTCTCGCCTAAAGCTCTTTCCTGGAAAACTCCGTTCCCGGTGGTCTGGACCGTACACGGTCAATCAGGTGTTCCCGTATGGCACGATTGAAATTGCCAACCCACAAACTGAGCCGTTTAAAGTGAATGGCCATCGTCTCAAGCTCTACCTGGGAGACGAGGTTGAACGTGCGGAGTTGGCAGTGGAGCTCGCGGACCCTTAGTTCCGCAATTGGCGTCCAGCTAAAAGACGGTAAAGAAGCGCTTGTGGGGAGGCAACCCCACCACGGTTTGCATTTCTACCTTTGTTTTTATTTATTTATTTCATCTTTGTCGGTTTTTGAGTCTTTGAGTCTGGCTGGAGTCAGTCTGGAAAGTTTTTTCGTGCCTCGGGCGGCTCTTTTTGATGTGTGATTGGGTAAATTTTAGAGCCGGGGCACGAATGAATCTTGGTGGTTTGAGATTGAAAATTGGAAAAATTGCATTTTAGGCTCGGCAGTAAAAACACGGGCAGCAGGGGGCCAAAACACGGCCATGTTTTGCCCTGTTCCGCCCGTGTTTTGCCTTTTAGCCTCGGCATAAAAAGCACGGGCACAGGCCCTTCAAAAACACGGCCGTGTTTTGAAAGGAGCCCGCCCGTGTTTTAATGAGGGGAAACACGGGCGCGAAGCAGGCAGAACACGGCCGTGTTCTGCCCCGCCCGTGTTTCGCCCCCCCCCCCCTATAAAATCGAATTTTCAGCCCCCACCCCCCAGATCAGTTTTTTTTTTCAAACTCTCCCAGCCCCCCTCGCCGGAAAATCGCCCCTTTCACCTTCTCCCTCGATTTTCCGGCCATAACTTCCTCTCCCGACCTCCAAATCACAAACCGCGAGCGCCCCCACGCTCCTGGCGTCGAGGAGCACATTCCCCAAAGATTTGGGCTGGTTTGGCTGAGGTTGGGTCGCCGGCAGTGAGTTTTCCGGCGAGTCTCCGGTGTGTTTTCCGGCGACTTAGGGTGCTTCTTTCCACTTTCTTCACCTCTCTCGTGGTCTCTTCTTGCGTCTCCAGGTGTGTTCTCCCTGTCTTTTCCTATTTTTATGGACAATCGATACCTAGAGTGAGGTGAAGAACTTCTGATTGTGGAATGAAGGGTTTGGGAATATTTTGGGTTTGGGGGATGATTGGGATGCTTGCATGTTGCATTTTATGCGGGCTAGTGTGGTTTTTTGTGTGGTGGATCGATTAGTGCTTTTCTCGTACGGGTTTGGGCATGTTTGTTTCACCGGGGGCCTAGTCCACTGTCCGAATCGCTCGATTTGAGGGTCCCCGGTGTCTTTTGCTGTGTAAATCTCCTATGATGGGTATGCTTGTTTCGCCGGGAGTCTAGTCCACTGTCCATATCTTTCGGTATGAGGGCTCCCAGTGTGGTTTTGACCTAACATTGACCCCGTTTGCTTGTGTACACTTTGTCCTTCATTATGTTTTTGTAGGATCATGGAGGTTTATCTCGACCAGATGAACATCGTCCAGCGCCATAAGCTGCGAAACCTCCGTGACCGCAGCATCGCCGAGCACTTCCACCTCGATTGGGAAGTGTTCGAGGAGCTCCATGCCAGGCCACAGATGGAGGCCGCGGTCCGCTCCCCTGCTTGGCGGCGTCTTCTCACCCTCGCCGAGCCGACCTACAAGGAGCTGGTCTGGGAGTTCTATGCCACCTTCCACCACAACTCGAAGGGGAACTCCGACCATGCTGATGCCGTTCAGTTCACCCTCGGTGGGGTGGAGCACTCCCTCAGTTACTGGGAGTTTGCCAATGCACTTCGTCTCAATTCCCGGGCAGCAGGGCGGGCATCCTCTCCGCTTGGACCTCTCAGATCCCACCGACTTCGCTTGCCAGGCGTACTTTCAGAGCATTTGCCTGCCGGACAGTGTGGATGAAGAGTACGTGGCCAGCCAGACGCGGGCTGCTCTCCTCCGTCCGGAATGGAGGATCCTCAACCACCTGATGTGCACTTCTTACACACCCAGCCAGGGCTCGTCCAACCGGGTCACACTCCGGACTCTCTAGTTGTTGCATGCGATGGGTCGTTCTGAGGACACCATCCAGCTGGGCTCTGTGCTTTCCCGGACGTTCACTAAGGTAGCCATCAGCACGACTCGCAGCCTCGTTTGTGGCCCGGTGATCACCGCCTTGGCCCGCAACTACGGGGTGGACTACACAGGGATGAAATTGGTCCGCGGACCAACCCCACTCGGCGAGCCTACTCTCCACCACCAGCACTTGGTTGCTCGCCTCGGGCGTGTGCGCTGGATCGTGGGCCTTCCTCAGCCACCTATACCTGCAGAGGGCGACCAGGCCGAGTCGAGCGCCGCTGGTGGGCGCCGCGTTCCCCGTCGTGCCTAGGCTCCCGCGAGCCTCTCTCCTGCTCCCCGGTCTCCTTCTCCAGGGTCACCTCCTCCAGTGGTGGTGCCCATCTCCGACCAGTTGGCGACGATCTCGCAGCAGAATGAGCGCATCCTGGCCGGCCAGGAGCGCATCCACACCCGCCTTGACCGCGAGCGGGACCGAGGGCGTCGTCTCATGTCGGGGCAGCACTACATCATGTCCTACTTGGGCTTGGACCCGAACGCGGTCCACTACCCATTCGTGCAGTCCCCAGGGTTCGAGGATGAGTACCCTCCACCCACCGGCGATGGTGGTGATGCCTTCTAGAGCGGGTTTTGTGCTTTATTTGTGTTCCAGACTGAGACTCCATGTTTTGTGGTTTTGTTTTGTTTTGTTTTGTTTTGTTTTATCTTGGATTGTAGACTTGGTACTCTGATCTCTATCACCCAGTTTGTGTGTTTTTGTTGTCTCTAGCTCTGTGCCTCCTTCATTTGACTGGTCCGCCATCCAGTCAACGTTCCTGACCACTGTTTCACGGTAACATCGTTCCCCTTCCCTCTGCTCCATTGAGGACATTGTCGCGTTTAAGTGTGGGGGGGTTCTTTGTATGAATTGGAACGTATATATGTGTGCTTGGAGCCTAGTCCACTGTCCAAATCTTGAGATTTGAGGACTCCAAGCACGGCTGTTTGCTTGATGATTGATCGTATTGGCACTGTGGATGTGATTAGTGAACTGAATGGCTTTTGACTTGATACATGACAACTTGAGTGTGACTTAGACAACTTATTGTGATGACTGAGATGTGTAGTAGAATTGTGTAGGGGTTCAGTTTTTCAACTGTCTGCTCACCAAATGTGACTTGGTTTGATCACTTGCTTTTGACAGTCATTTATGCATCTAGTTCAGGGAATCAGAACGAGAGATAGAGCATATAGGTAGCCATGTGAGATTTGAGCCTGCTCGTTTCTTTCTTGTGCGATAGTTCCCTCTTCCATGATGTGCAGCATTCACGTTGTCATTAGCTTAGATGATGGAGGCATAGGATTAGCCCACGACCAAATTGACTGTCCTGGTGTGTCATACCCCTAGTCAGCCCCTTTGAGCCGTGTGTTTTCTTTCTTTCGGTCTTCAATGAAAAGTCACCCTTTTGCATCTTTCAGAAGGTTCCACAGAGTGATTTTTACATGTTCTCTGCTGTTTCTGCTAAATGTAATGTGAGGGTTGCAGGTAGTGCTTAAAAGTTGGGCAGGTGTTTGAAAATGTGCAGAGGCGGTGGTTCTCTTATGAAATGAAAAATAATGAAAGAAAAACAAAGAAAAAAAATGAAAGCAAAAGAGAGCCACCACCAAAAATCTGAATAATGCCCATGTAGTAGTGTTTCTTAGCAGTCTGGCTTAGAAATACTAGCATTTATGTAACCTCCTTCGCTCTTGTGCTCTGAACTTGAGTAATGCAGAATAGCAGAAAGAAAGTTTTTGGTTTGATTGATTGTGAGTCTGTTGGGTTTGGAAATGTGGAACCTTGTGCTGTATGAATACTTCCACCACCTAAAAGGCCTTTTCCCCATGTCCAAGACCCTAGCCAGTCATCTGAACCTGTGTCTAAGACCTCCGGATTAGTTAGTGATGACACCCCATATGTGAACTCTAGCACTTAGAGGCTGCATTCATGATGAAGAGATGTTAGGGATTGAGAGATTAAGCATGCACATTTTTCGCATCATATTGTCCTGACCCCACTGGTCGAGAGTGAGCGATTCATTTTCTCTTATTCTCTATACTCTTTATCCCGGTGAGGACCTAGATTGCTCGGTCTTAATTCTGATATCTTGAACTTTGTGCATGATGTGACTGTTTCGAACAAGTGGTTAAGTCAAGTCTATGTTGGTTGGTGAACAGAAGGGAGACTCTTCCTTTGCTCGGTTTTACTGCATTCGAATGTCATCTGTGGTGGTTGTCTAGGTTGTCATTGAAGTTGTCCATGTGTTACTGATCGAAAGCCAGTATGATCCACGGGTTTTGTGCCGATATGTCATGCCTTGTTGTTTTGAGCTTACCTTGTGTCTGACTTGGTTTGCTTGGGGACAAGCAAACGGTTAAGTATGGGAGAATTTGATAACGATGTAATTGCACATATTTGCGCTCCTAGTTCTTATCCGTTTGAGAGGCATAGTCGTGTATTTTGGCCTATTTTACGCCGGGTTGTGCTATTTTGTAATATTTCAGGTCCCAGACGTCAAAGGAAAGGCTAAGCACGAGTTTCGGGGCATTTGGAAGTCATTTCGTCGAGCTGGAGCCAAAACACGGGCAGACCTAAAACAGAACACGGCCGTGTTCTGTGGCCGTGCTTTTACTGCCGAGAGCATATTCGAGTTTGGCAAACATTGGCTAAAAACACGGGCAGGGCTTAGACAAAGCACGGCCGTGTCCATCATGAAACACACCCGTGTTTCCCCCAATGCACTGGCCGTGTAATTAACCCTAGCCAAAACACGGGCGGGCTGAGGCATTACACGGTCGTGCCCTCGACCGTGCTTTGGCCACTGATGCCCTTTTAAGCAGATTTTCAGCCAAAGAGAAGGGGATTCGAGTTTTGAGAGAGATAGAGTGATTCCTAGAGAGAGAAAGTGACGAACAAGAGTCTCCAAGTGCCCTAGCTTGATCTTCATCACCATTGGAGGCCAGTTTGATCTTGGAGAAGTGCCGATCAACGTCCAGGAGCAGGAATCCATCCTTCACAGTATGAATTCCACGTCTGATTCTGCTTTTGCTTCTTTCTCCATGGAGTAGTTCTCCCATTCATTTGGGTATGGAGAACCCTAGATTTGTATGTTAGGTTTGATTGTATGAACCCAAGTACTGATTCTATGATTTGATTATATTCGATTGAGGTTTGAATGATTGAATGACTTGAATCCTGATCAAATTCCTGTTGTTTCTGCTTTAACCTAGAATGAGAATATCTGCCTAGGTTGATAGAGCATCCTTGATTGAGGGTAGGGAGTTGGTGACTTTAGTCGAGGAGCCAACTCACTATTCTGTACCGGATTTACTCCGGTAGTGGAGGTTTTGTTTGTTAAGGCCTCAATCTGTTTACTCCGGTGGAGGTTAGTCGCCCACTAGAGACTCAGATTGAGAGGGTCTGAAGACCTTTAGTCGAGACTTCAGGCTGTTTGAGAACCTTCCGTAGTATAACTATCATAGAAACTGAACTTGGTAATTACAATCCGGCTTAACTGCAGTCTAGGGGGAACCATATCCGGGTGACCTCTCTTAACCTGAATACAACCGTTTACTTGCTTTGTTAGTTTGTTAGTTTAGACTTGCATTAAAGTTTCATTGCTAGATAACAAGAATTCACTGAGTAGTCATCAAATCTAGGACCCGGGTTGACATTTAAACCTAAACCCGCTATACTACGCTTTAGGAAGTGGTTTCACTTGGCCAATTCCTGGAGTGACAGTAGAAGTGAGTCACTGAGGGTGACACACTTGAAAGATGAAGGCACCCATGAGATCTCCATTCTCCACCTCCATTCTTACGAGCGGATTAGGCTGGTGAATGTGTCTATCCTTGTCCTATTGTCCATGGCATCTCTTAGGACAGTTATCCATACCCGGACACACTGTATGAAGGTTTTAGAAGCGACAATCTTGCTTGCAAAGACACGATTGTTCCTTGTCTTCCAAAAAGACCAGCAAATGAGACAAAAAATCAAAGCCAGCGGCGTTTCCAGCGGTGATTTTCAACAATTTTGGCGGTTTGTCAATTCATGATAACCGCAACATTTTTGTTGCTTTCCCTCTAATTGACAATAACAGTCCGACTACGCAGATGAGTCAAGTGCTGACGTGACTAACAGAAGTGCTAACTCACCCAATTTTAACCTACCACATCATCAAACCCGACCCGACCCGACCCGCCACGTCACTCAACCCTCCACCTCAATTTCCCTAACCCATAAACCAACTCTTCAAAATCATGACCCAACCCTCCGCCTCCAGAACCACCGCAGCCAGGCAATCGCTCACCGCCTCTATAAGTGGGACTAGATAGTGTGACAACACCCCTTGTGTTGTTAATTTAACAGCACTAGTCTCCAACCAATAGGAAGCTAGGGTTGTTATGACTTTTTATTACCTGAGTTAACCTAGTGTAAAATCAAAGCAGGGGTATAATTGTTATTATGAAAATATGTTTGAATAATAAAAAAATTTAAAAACATTTTTTATTTTCAGCAAAAATTTGGGTGCCAGAATTCGGCCACCGGTCGCCGGAATCTGGTCGTCGGTCACCGGAATATGCTTTTTGTCACCGGAATATGTTTTTTTTGTCGCCGGAATATGCCCACCGTCGTCGGAATCCAATAACCGTGGTCGAAATATGCTTACCGGCGTCAGAATCTAGTCAACGGGGTCGGAATATGCCTATCGGCGTCGAAATTTGCTCATTGTCGGTCATCGGAGTTTGGTCAATGATTTTCGTTGACCGGTCAACGATCATTGACCACCGAATATTATGATCTGCATTGTGAGATTTATGGTTTGGTTTCTCGTGTGTTTTTGTATGCTATTTGTGGTTTGTTTTATCGTGTTTCTGGTTTGCATTAAGAAGTTTTTGGTGTGCTTTTAAAATTTTGTGGTTTGCTTTGAGGGGTTTCTGGTTTGTTTTAATAGATTTGTGGTATGCATCAGGAGGTTTCTGGTTTGTTTTTGTGGTTTGCATTATGAGGTTTCTGGTGTGCTTTCGCAAATGTTGTGGTTTGCTTTGTGAGGTTTGTGATTTGTTTTAAGGGATTTGTAGTACGCATTATGAGGTTTCTGGCGTGCTTATGAAATATTTATGGTACGTTTTGTGACGTTTCTGATATGTTTTTGAAGACTTGTGGTTTGCATTGGATGATTTATGGTGTGCATTAAAAATATTTATGATATGTTTTGTGATATTTTCGGGTATGTTTCTAGAGATTTGTGGCATACATTAGCAATTTTTTGGTATGCTTTAAAAATATTAGTGGTCTAAAATCTTACCAAAAATCTTCTAAAACATACCAAAACTTGAAAATCCATACCACCATTCACATAATATTTACAAAATAATATGGAAATCAATACCGCAAACAACTTGAGCATTACTTAAACATTTTCATTTATTCTTCCCAACCGCAGAGGTGCACGTATCATAAGCAGGAAAAGATTAAATTGAGGGGGAAAAAGAAGAATTAGAGCTTTGATAACTGTTCGCTTTCGTGGCCGCCGAGGAGCTCGACGACGTGGACGAAGCGGGCTTGGAGGGTGGTGGTTACAACGCATTCTGCGAGCTTTCATGCTCCTCTTCGTTGGAACCGGGACCTTCCCCTATCACTCGCTCTACTGCAATCGATCATTATCCCTCAGCATTAATTATCATATGTACATCCTACTACCTTTTTCTTTTGAGGTGGCTTTTGTTTGTAGCTTCAGAGCATGCAAGCGAAGGAACATGGTGGTTGTGGTCTCACCACAACTTGAATGGACGATGGAATTCACGGCCTTAATTGACGAGACATCGCTGCTCCTATGAGATTTCAGATTTTGCTGCCACAATTGTTGCCGTCAGAGACATCGCGGCTCCGATCTGAGAGTTCAGATCTTGCTCTGTCGCTAAAATCTCCATTATCTCCCCGTCTCTCAATAGCGGTGATCTTGCCGATTGCGAAGGAGAGAGTACGGCAGAGAAGTGCCGATGGCGAACTTGCCGGTGGTGGATGAGAGAGTACGACAGAGAAGCGCCAAAGGGGATATCAGAGAAGAGATCGATCGACGGAGAGGGGAAGGCTGGGGATTGAAAATTTATTTTTTAATTTTAATTTGTTATTTTGTGTTAGTTTACTTTTTTACCTTTAATGAATGTTGTTATTAGGATAACAACAACTCCTTTGTTGTTAGGATAACAACAAATTTAATTAAGGGTAAAATAGTAAACTAACATTGAAAATATAATACAAAAATAAAAAAAATCCTTTCCCCGTTTCCCGTCTCTCCCCTCGCCTCGTAACAATTACGACGCCGTCTCTTCCCTTCCCTGTTTCTTCATATCTCAAATCTAAATCCGCCGGTGCTTTTCTCCATAGGCCTGATTCTTTCGACGTCATTCCTTTCCCAAACTGTCATGAAACCCTACATCGACGCTAGATTTTGCTATAAACAAGAGATTGTAGTCGCGCGTCGATAAGGCTGACATCCAAGAAGCCCTGGCAGACAGCGAGCTTCAATTCAACGAGCTTGGCAGGGGGAGCGACGCCGCGGGGCCGGAGCATTCGACCTTGCTGGGGCGGCAGTTTTCGGTGGATTCTTCAAAGTAGTTCATTCGGCCCCACATGCAGCCGCCCAAGAATCAGGATGCCGGCGGGGAGATGGTTCGGGTCTTGCCTCTCTGGAGCACAATAATTGTGGTTCTTATTGTATCTTAATAATTTATACAATAATAACTCAATTCAATTTCACAACAGATACACTAATTTAATTCACTTGTAATTGCAATTAGTGATCCATATAATTTTGTAATTTTCCTAACAATTACCACAAATCTCTTGATGTAAACCATAAATATTTCTAAAGCTCACCAGCAACCTCCTAATACAGACCACAAACACGGTAAAACAAATTACAAAAACATTCAAGAAACCTCCCAATTCATACCACAAATCCTCTAAAACAAACAAAAAACCCCACAATGCACACCACAAATATTTCGAAAGCACACCAGAAACATCATAATGCAAACCACAAACACGGTAAAGTAAACCACAATAAAGCAAACCAGAAACGTCCTGATGCAGACCACAAATTTATTAAAACAAACCAGAAACTCCTCAAAGCAAACCACAATTTTTTTTAAATCACACCAGAAACTTCTTAATGCAAACCAGTAACACGATAAAACAAACCACAAATAGCATACAAAAAACACGAGAAACCAAACCATCAATCTCACAATGCAAACCATTATATCCGGTGGTCGTTGACCAAACTCCGATGACCGTGGGTGACCGGATTCTGGTATCGAAAAGCATATTTCGGCCTCGATGAGTAGATTCCGACGCTGGTAAGGATATTCCGACCACGGCTATTGGATTCCGGCGACGGTGGGCATATTCCAGTGATCGGCGACCAGATTCCGGCGACCGGTGGCCGAATTCCAGCGACGAAATTTTTGGCAGAAAAAACAATTTTAATATTTATTTTTCTATTTTTTTATTATTATTTAAATATATTTTTCATAATGACAATTATACCCCTGCTTTGATTTTACGCTAAGTCAACCTAACTAATAAAAAGTCATCACAACCCTAGCTTCCAATTGGTTGGAGACTAGTGTTGTTACAAACTTACAATAACAACACAAGGGGTGTTGTCATAGTAACCGATCCCTGGAGGAAATGGGAAATCCCGGGAGGAGCAGCGATGAAGCAAACATGACGCTCGGGAATGTCTGGAGAATGGAGATACGAAGAGGGATAGCGGATTTGGCTCGATCGGAAAAATGGGAGATGATGGTCACTAACAATTGTGTTTGGCACCTAAACTTAAGTCGGTCGGATTTGGTGACGGGTTTGGAAGTGTTGGTTTATGAGTTGGTTTGAGGAAATTGAGGTGGCGGGGTCAGTGACGTGGCGGTTCGGGTTGGGTGATGTGGCGGGTTAAAATTGGGCGAGTCAGCACTTCTGTTAGCTACGTCAGCACTTGACTCAGGGTGTTAACTTTGACTGACGGAGACTAACGGAGAGTGACTAAACGTGGACCGTTTTACTAATTCGAGTGACCAACATTGGAATTAAATATATCGAGTGACTAACCATAAGATTTTTTACTAAATTCAGTGACCAAACTTGCAATTTCCCTATTAGTAATTCAATAGGTTTGGCTAATAAAAAAGAATCTGGAAAAGATTTGGCTAATAATTATTTGATTTGTTTAATTGACACTTCAGACCATCATCGATCAAATCTAATCGTTGATTGCCATGTCATTAAAAAAATATTAGTCCAATCAACATTTAAGTTAACACCGTTAAAGAATTGGACATAATCAGATATTTTGTGTATTTTTCAAAAAGTGGCTATTATTGGCAAAAATGTGAAAGTATTGGCTATACAAGTGTATTTTGCCATAAATTTTCCAATACAACATTTTGTACGATTTTACTGGCCTTAGTATTTAAACAATACCATATATGTAAGCTTGTTGGTTATTGACCATGCATAAATTTTTGGGTGCGCCTATGGTGCCTTGCATGTCACCGTAACTTTCATTTTTCGGTCGACTCAGTTAGGATTAAGTCGACCTAATCTGTTGTTTGAGTGTAAAAACACTTTCATGGTGCCTACTTTGGAGATTCATATCTTACAATTAGCTCGATGGAAATTGGAGATTAATAGCTTGTTTTGAAGCTGGAGTGTCCCTCTACATATTGAAGTGCTTGGGAGCTTGATAGGAAGTACAGAAGACCAATTTTGAACCTGATCAAAAGGCTATGCCAAAACTGGGAAACTACCTGAAAATGGCCAATTCTGGGAACGTGTTTGTGAAGCCTACTTTGGAGCTCAATTCGAGAAGCATGGATGAGAGTCGAGTCCAGGGGCCTCTACAAAATGAAAGTAGGTATGTTTGTTTACAAAGGTAAGGCATTGGATGAAAGATTGGATATATAGAAGGCTTCAAACAAAAGGCTCGAAGTTGCTACGAAGTAAGCTGCCTTCTAGCACAAGCAAGCTGCCAGAAAAATAGCCTTTGTAGAGGCATGTAAGTCACCGTAACAAAGTCCTAATTTTTTTGCCAATTAAACTTAATAGGTTATATTTTTTTCGTTTTATGTTGGAATTCAAATTTTTTGCACTAAAATTAATGAGTCAGTATTAACGGTCAACCTAAATTTTAGGGCAAATTTGTCAATTTCTATCAAAATTTGACAAAATAGTATTATTTGAACTTCAAATCATAATTGTCTTTTACATAAAAGTTCAGGTCCAAATAGGCTATTTATCATATTCTTAATTAATAAATAAATAAAGTGGAAGTCATTTCATAGTCACCTCAGCATTGTATGGTGAGTCAAGACAGAAGAAATATTTTACTGTCAATATTAACGGTCAACCCAAATTTTGGGCAAAATTTGGTAATTTCTTTCAAAATTTAGACAAAACAGTCTTATCTGAAAGTTCAAGAAAAAAATCCCTTTTATGTCAAAGTTCAAGCCCAAATATGGTATTATCCCTTAGGAATATACTTGACAGAAAGTTATTGAATGTAACGATGGTCACTCATTTCTAATCCTAGCAATGACAAGTATACCATTGTTAGACTTATAGTAAAGTGGCGAGATCTTATTCACGATGCCCCGAATACCCTAGCCCAAAGCACAATTGTTAACTAGTCGATCACCTATTGTTGGTTGGTACTAAGGAAATTATGCTACTAAGTAGCAAGAGAAAGAAAGCGATACTTGGGACAAACCGCCCTCGCCCAAACTTACATAAACATTCAAATGATAGATAAATAAGTTCATAGCAATTGTAATGCAAAGGTGACTAGAGCGGGATCAGTGCAATGGTCATGTCTCCTGACCCCCTCCTAGTCAAGTCAACCAATCATAATCATCTCATCCAATTTTTCTAACTAGGGATAGATACTGCCTCCTCTAAACAAGTCCAACTCGTATGCACAGAAGCTTGATGAGTGAGTGGTCATGCACTCATCTAACAAGCAACATTTAGGTGAGCTTCTAGTAGGCAGGGGATGACCACCTTGACCGCCAACTATGACTCCCAATAAACTAACTTATATATGATACAACCATTCATACACAATCAAGAAATAAACTAGGGCTAAATCATGTCATATACCCAATCATGCATCCATACAACAACTAGTCCCATCAAGAACGCTAGATAACACAAACAAGCCATAAATTCTTAGACAATATTCATCTATATTTGATTGGTCAACCTCATGAGCCAAGAAGCAAGCCTCCAACACACAATTAAGGCACTAGATAGCATTAGGGCTGTTAATGAGCCGAGTCGAGTCGAGCTTTGCCATAGTTCGGGCTCGGCTCGTTAATATATTTCCAGGCTCGAGCTCGGCTCGTGTTCGTCACGAGCTTTAATATGCAAGCTCGAGCTCGGCTCGTTTATGAAAATGAAAGCTCAAGCTCGGCTCGAGCTCGGCTCGTCAAATAAGCTTAACGAGCCCAAAATCAAGTTCAGCTCATAAAATGTTCATGATAGCTCAAGATTGACCTAGAACTACGCACAAAAGTACATTTAACTCTGTAGCAAAGTAAAACACAATATTTATTCCAATTTCAATACTTAAAATCCATGAATTCTAATTCTTTTTTTATGCCAAACCATTAAATGAGCTTGTTCGCGAGCGTTCGAGCTGAACATGGTATGGCTCGAGTTCGGCTCGTTTAATTAACGAGCTTGTTTGCGAGCCGGCTCGATTAAAACGAATCGAGTATCAAACGAGTTTTTCTCGAATCACACACCGAGCCGTTCATGAGCGGCTTGGTTCATTAACAGCCCTAGATAGCATTAGTCACAATCAAATGGTCGGATCACATAAATTCACTACATGAAGTTAGAGGTTCTTGACCTAACAAAAGGTTTACCCCTATCAAAGAAGAGGAGAAATAATTACAAAGAGAAAAGGAGAACACCATCTTCAAGGAAAACAATTTCTTCAATTCAATCTTTTAGCTTCAAAATCTTTCCAAGGAGATGAACAATCTTACCACTCTTCTCTTGTGTTACTTCTTACTAATCTTGGTGCACAAAAATCTTCATTTCTCTCTCTCTCTTATAGCTACGGAAAATCACTTGGCTTTGAATTCAAGTCCCTTATTTTAGGCCAGGGGATGCGCAAGATCACAAGTGAAGTTAATGGTTGTAAAATCCAAAATGCATCCATGATCTTTGGAAAGGTGTTGCTTCGAAAGTGTTGATTCCTTGATTCCTGGTGAAACTCACTATTACTTTTCTCAGTTTTGGTATAGTGTTCACCGGTACATTTGGGAGATGACGAGTGTGATCATTTGGAGACGAGGGGTCATGTTATGGTCAAGATCAGTTTTGGATACGCGCGGTCACTAATACCTTTTGTAGATGAGGAGGTTATGTTATCTCACGAATTAGTGCTGGACACAATCACCACCACTTATTATCGATGAGGAGGCTATGTCCTGATACGTTGTTTCTGAACGGTTGCACTAGTTAAATCGAGGGTGAGACCATCTCAAGAATCAAGATACCCATTTCAAGAAAATTAATAAGGAAACTTTTAAGTTAAGACTAAAAATATATGTTCATAATGATAGGCACTCTCTAATTGTCAGAACAGAAGCGTGCAATCGATAATCCAAACCAACACGAACGAACACAAATTTAATGTGGTTCACTAACACAATGTGTGCTAGCTAATTCACGGGCAGGGGACACAAATTTCACTAATTTGAGGAGAGTACAGGTTACAAACCAAATTCCAAACGGACAAACCAAACAAACTAACCTGACTGACCTTACTACAGACTAGGGTGATGAAGAGTATTTATAGAACTCTTCTCCTAATCCCAAACAGAAAACCAAACACCTTTTCCAAACCTACAAGGAAAAGGTCAAAACAAAGCCCAAACAAATAAGCCCAAACACAAAACTAACCCAAATCAAATTCAAGTCATATTCTAACAATCTCCACCTTTACTTGAATTCTCTCTCAAATACCAAATGTACCAGACGCAACCAAAGTTGCCAGATGTACCAGACTCCTCTAAATCAGCTGTACCAGAATCTCCCCCGCCTCCAAATTCCCCTAAGGACGGTCAATAACTCAAACCATTCGGCAAGTCCAATCCATATTGAGACTTGCCATTCAGAACCAACTTGGTGCACTTATCACCAACAGAACATGTCAAAACAGAACCTTGTAGACCATACAAGGCACCAACCTTAACACCTTTCAGAATCGCCTTAAAACCCTTGTAGACTGACAACACTTCACATTCACCTTTGAAACTGAAACCCTTGCTGTCGAGTAGACTCAAAGATATCAAATTCTTAGTCATCTCTGGAATATGTCTAACATTGTTCAAGGTGCGAACAGAACCGTCATGTGTCCTCATCCTGACAGAGCCTCTTCCAACAATCTTACAGATAGCACCATTGGTTATAGAAACATGACCTCCATCTATCTGCTCATAAGTTGAAAAACACTCCCTGCTTGGACACATATGATAATCAGCTACAGTATCTAAATACCACACATCCTGATGATGTACCTAATCATTCACTACTAAGGCTAAACCATCTTCAGAATCAGATGATTATTTCTTCCTCCACAGCAGCCGATGATTCATTCTTCTCCTAATATTTCTTTAGTTTAGGACAATCAAATTTCCAATGCCCTTTCTCCTTACAGTAATGACATATATCATCATTCAAACCAACAAAATTTGAATTTACATTAGCCTTCCTATTACCAGATTGTTGTTTCCTACTACTCGTAGCAGCCAACCCAGATGCCTGATTTTCCAAACCCGAACCAGACGCCTAATGTCGAACCTCTCTAGTATGTAGAGCAGATCTGACATCTTCCAAAGACAAACTATCTTTCCCAGCAATAAAAGAATCCACAAAATTCTCATATGATTATGGCAAAGATACTAACATAATTAAGGCAGCATCCTCATCATCTACTTTAACATCAATATTCCGCAGATCTAACAAGATGGTATTGAGTTGATCTAGATTATTCCTGATAGACGTACCTTCCTCCATACGCAAACTGAACAAACGTTGCTTCATATGCAACTTGTTAGTTAAAGACTTTGTCATGTATAGACTTTCAAGCTTCAACCGCAAGCCCCGCAGCAGTCTTCTCAGCAGCAACCTCAGTGATGATGTCATCAGCCAAACAAAGCAAGATTGTAGAGTGAGTTTTCTCCTCCAAATTAATCAACTCTTCTTCATATATACTTTCCTTCTTTGATTTTCCAGACAACGGAGCCCATAAACCTTGTTGTTTCAATAGTGCTTGCATCTTGATCTGCCACAAAGTGAAACTGTTTCTTCCGGTAAACTTCTCAATCTTCATACTGATAGCAGTCGTTCTTACTATTAAACAAACTCCAACCAAACTTCTCACAAAAAAAGCGAGACCAAAACACAACTACCCAAAGTCAACTCCAAAGCGATTCCTCCACCGAACCAAGCTAAAGAATTGAAAGCTACCTCCACAAAGCAAAACTTTAGTCCATCGCCAAATTCCCAAAACCGCAACCAAAGGCTCTGATACCACTTCTCAGAACAGAAGCGTGCAATCAATAATCCAAACCAACACGAACGAACACAAATTTAACGTGGTTCACTAACACAATGTGTGCTAGCTAATCCACGGGCAGGGGGGACAAATTTCACTAATTTGAGAAGAGTACATGTTACAAACCAAATTCCAAACGGACAAACCAAACAAACTAACCTGACTGGCCTTACTACAGACTAGGGTGATGAAGAGTATTTATAGAACTTTTCTCCTAATCCCAAACAGAAAACCAAACACATTTTCCAAACCTACAAGGAAAAGGTCAAAACAAAGCCCAAACACAAACCCAAACAAATAGGTCCAAACACAAAACTAACCCAAATTAAATTCAAGTCATATTCTAACACTAATAGTGTGACCAAAGTTTGGCATATGCAAGTTATATATTTGTTTATGCATGCATGATTAGTAGAACTAGGACTAGGATTGATCCTGACACTCAGCACTCAGGATTTGAAGGAGCATCAGAAGCATGCCTAGAATTCCCTTAGTTAATCACGAGGATTAGCATTCCAGAAAACTCCAGCGGGAAAGATAGTTAAGTTTCAGTACTACTAGTAGGACTAGAGACTCATGTGCATTTGTTAATGATGTCAGGTGTTGCTGAGTTTTCAATGAATTGTTATTTGAGTTGGTTTCAAATATTATAATAAAGGTATTCTATTTATGAAAACTAGATAATTGGCCCGCGCTTTGCGGCGGGTCACATATTATATTGTAGATTTATAATTTTATATATAAATTTTGAGATTTATTGAATTCGCAATGCTCTTTGATTTTGAAAATGCAATCACATAATATATTTTTAGCAACTTTGCACAAAAGCTTTGATGCATAATGGATACTATAAATATTTTTCTTTAATATCATAACAATATTTTTCTTTCAATAAAAATTATTAGCTGATAATATAAAAAATAGTTTGGGACTATGAATCGAGAAAACTGTGAGCACCCTAACCAATTTGTGATTAGTGAACCATACTTGTTTGTCTAAATACTATGAAGAGTGAAGAGCACGTTAATTAAAAGATAATGATGTTTTATATTTTGAATCCAAAAATTTAATATGACGAATTTTAAAGGTGAGATTTCCCTCGTGATTTTTGTAGGTACTTTAGATAATTTGGATAATTGAAAGTGGTAATTGTCAATTTAAATTTTTAGTCATTTAAAATAAGAAGTACAAATGTAAAGAAAATAGAGGTAACGTGACACGCCACAGTAACTCTACATTGTTTATTCCAATCATTAGATATATAATTAAGTAACATATTTGATATTCATTGCATAAGAACTTTATCTATTTTGTAAGATTTGTGTAATGTCATTGTACAAATATTATTAAAATATAAATACATTACCTAAAGCTTACAAACGGAAAATTTACTTGCTACAAAGTATTTAAATTACATGTTTATGTGACAGTTTGGTACATTACGTAATTCGGTGTCATCTCTTAAATAAAAGATTAACAAATGTGCTACATAAACCATCTTAATAACGTAACATTTCACATTAATCGCCATTATCAAAAAATAACGTAACATTTCACATAAATTAGTGTTTATATTTAAATGTAAACATTATCAATTAAGTAAGACCTTATTCCACCAATGTTATCTAATATAAACTCACTTTATAAAATAAACATTAGACTTTTACACCTGCAAAGCTACAATATATAACATATTACAGTTTTTAAGTTACCATACTATAAGGAATTCAATGTATGATAAGAATATCGTAAGTAAGTGAGTAATGATAAACACACAGTTAGTTTAATAATCCCACATTTGCTGTACGATGAAGAAATACCATTCTAACCATAAAAAAGAGTTTCTTTTCATTGCAATGCAATGTTCCTTTTCATTAACCATTATTCTGACAAAGAGAAATTATTGGCTACTCCGGGAGTACCACATAGGATTAGTGATGTGGTACTCCCGGCCAATAGGTAACCACCAGGTGTCATTAAAATTTGATAAATATATTTATTGCTGGAAACTTCTCTATTTGTATTTTTAATTTATTTTTCGTGCAATTAAAGTCCCTCTCTCATCCCACAATAAAGGAAGATTAAACCCTCTTTCTTCCTCCTCCGTTTCTCCAGCCGTCGAGAAACCACCGCCGGGAAAACTGCCCCTTTATCGATGTCTCCGCCATGATATCATCCAACCGAACGGAGATTGAAGTCCTCTTCCTCCCAGCCACTGTCGAGAAGCCACCGCCGGGAAGATCGCCCCTCTTTTCGCCTCCTCCTTCGTTCTCCCTACCGGCGAGAAGCCACTGCCGGAAAGACTTTGGTCCAGTCTCGAGCACGATGAGATTCAGATCGGTGTCTCCACCACGCCATGATCTCAAACCCAATGGAGGTTGAAGACCTCTTCCTCCACGCCGCTAGGAAGACTTTGGTCCAGTCCCCCAGGCACAATTAGATCTGAATCGGTGTCCGCGACGCGATGATATCCAACCCAAATTCAATGTCAACCCAAAATCACCATCGATGATGCTTCTGGCGACCCTTTTCTTCCTCCCAAAACAAAAATTGACGGGCCGGAAAAGGGGTCTCAAAGTTTGGTGGTTGTTTATTAAAGGTAATTAACACAAAAGGAAATTTTAAATCCCAATTAAAACGTTTCCATAGAAAAATGCTTTAATGAATTTAAACAGACATGTGTCGAGTGGTTATTGGCCGAGAGTACCAAATCACCAATACCACGTGGTACTCCCGGTGTAGCCAATAATTCTCCTCTGACAAAAGACCCTCCTCTTTACACGTGGAGAAGAAGAAGAACACGTGTCGACAACACATGTTCATGCTCTCTTTTCCCCTGTCTATCTCATAGTTCCATTCGCAATTGTCTTTATTTACTCCATTCTTCCTTTAATCCGCAGATGTTCTCTCTAGGTTCATTTTCTACATTCGGAGAAATTAGACATCTCTTCTACTATCCCATCTTCCCTACAGCCAGATGATAGTGTCCGAAAGTGTATATTTTGTCTTTATGGGCTCGTGCCAGCAATTAGAATTTTGAATGAAGAAGTAAGAAAGTTGATTGCATGCAATCGAACTCCTCGGAAGGGTAGTTGCTTCTTCCATCGGCCACAAAGCACAGTCATTAATCGAATCTCCTTCTTCATGAAGAAGTAGGGAAGTTGGCTGCAGACTGCATGCAATTGTACTCCTCAATTTTAGAGAGGAAAAAGAAGTTCTCCGATTACCCTCTCACAATAACCCAACCCCAAAACAGAGTGGTCGATTGAATCTCCTTGGTCCATTTTAGAGATCGGAAAAAAGTTCTATGATTACCCTCTTCCAATAACCCAATCCCATTGGTCGAAAAACAGAGTGACCGAACTCTTTCCCTGACAAAAGAGATGACTTCCTCTATTCTTCCACTCAACCCGAATTTGATGGGATCGCCGGCCATGCAACCCGTCCCGACGACAAAGGGGAAGAAGCCAGAAGGAGTATTTAAAATTGACTACCCAGGTATCCACTGTCGAGTCTGATCGCTGGTATGGAATATAGACAATATTGTAGAACAGAAAAATCTCTCAATCCTTAATCATGGAACCGTGAGGCGTAGGTAAGAAATCAATCTGATCACTTTCGTCACAGAAAAATTAGGGAGTGGACAGGCAACTTGGCCAGCCGCCAAGCCAATCGTCAGAGGATAGGCCTAGGGGTGAGTAATTGGGGAAAGCGGGTGCAAAATAGTTACGGTACATCCACCCGCAGCCCACTGGACCCCTAATGCAAAACAGGCGCTATTTATATTCTAATTTATCTATTTATGAAAAAAAAAATTTGTTGTTTTTCCATGTCCTTACCTTACCGTTCATTTTATATTTAACAGTATGGTACTGGTATTCTAGTCAAAGTAATAACTACCCAGATTGGAGTGTTACAACTTTAGTACATTTTATTCTTCTTTTTTGCTTCGTACAAAGTCCTTTGTACGTTTATTACATATTTCATTGCGTAATGTGTATGATTTCGTACGGAAATTTTTTTTTCCCTGGCTTTCTTGACATCTTTATGAAAATATTTCAAAATTGATAAAATTGTTGTATCCGTTTAGCCTATAAGATCATCTATTTTATCCAGCAGCCGCATCAAATTTCATAGTAAGGGTACATAATATGCTTATTTTGGCATAGTAACCGACTCCTATGTTAAGCCAGGGATGACATGGCAAGAAGATGCATTAAAAGCAGGGCTGTTAATGAACAAGGCACTCATGAATGATTCGGTGTGCGACTCGAGAAAAATTCGTTCGACACTCGATTCGTTTTAATCAAGCCGACTCGCGAACAAGCTCGTTAATTAAACGAGCCGAACTCGAGCCATACCATGTTCAGCTCGAAAGCTCGCGAACAAGCTCATTTAATGGTTTGACATAAAAAAAGAATTAGAATTCATGGATTTTATGTATTGAAATTGGGATAAATATTGTGTTTTACATTGCTACAAATTTGAATGTAATTTTGTGCGCAGTTCTAGGTCAATCTTGAGCTATCATGAACATTTTATGAGATGAACTCGATTTTGGGCTCGTTAAACTTATTTGACGAGCCGAGCTCAAGTCGAGCTCGAGCTTTCATTTTCATAAACGAGCCGAGCTCGAGCTTGCATATTAAAGCTCGTGACGAACACGAGCCGAGCTCGAGCCTGAAAATATATTAACGAGCCGAGCCCAAACTATAACAAACCTCGACTCGACTCGACTCGGCTCATTAACGGCTCTAATTAAAAGTAGTGAAAGAAAGAAGGCAGTCATGGTCGGTATTGATTTTGACTTGAATTCCTGGGCGTAGTGAAGGGGGTTGGTCTGGTCATACGCACGAGACGTTCCCAAGTACACACCGTCGTCGTTCCATTTTACACACATTTACAGACCACAAAAAGTCCACCCCGCCGGGCCCTCAAGTCGTCTCACACCTTCATCATTCCCCCACTCATGGTGAGGTAAGCGCTTACCAAGACGATCGATGATCAGCCACGCACGCACACCTCATTTTTTAAATACGAAAACATAACTAAAAAAAATTGCAGTTAAATAATTTAGTAAAACTGTTTTGTATGGGTGGTCCGGCCGATAAAACCTCGTATCGAGATTATCTCCAATATACAATTTTTAACGGTATAACGTACGGTTGTACTACGGTTAAATTACAGTTTCAGAATAAAATATATCATTGGTGGTTTTTCTGATGCGACGACTTCTGGTACGATTTTACAATCGTTTTTTTTTAACTATACTAAACCGAAAGAGAAACCAAATAACAAGTTAAAGAAACCAGCTAAATGTGCGCAGTCGCTGTTAGCTACAGTAGCTGGGCCTTTCATAACTCCAATCAATTAATCTGTGGGATTAAAATTTTGAGAGCCTGAAAAAGCAGAATGAATGAACGTTGAAGTTTCGCTGCACCATCGCAGGAAGCTCCTTCCCCAAGCCGCCTGCCTGCCTGTGCTCGGCCCCTGATTCGCTTCGCTTCCCTTCCCCACCTTAATTACTTTTTATAAAATGCTCCGATCCTCACTCTCGGACTCTACTGAGCACCCTCATAATTAGCTCCTCAGATAATCAGAAACATTTGCTAGCTATAGCTAGTCATCAGATCTCCTTGGCCGGCCGGCGACATGTCCGATTTCAGGAATAACCCTACTGCTGCTGAAGGTACAGACGACGACGACCGTTACTTATATGTAGATGGCAGCACCGCCTTGGAGCTGTCGGAGTTGCTCAAGCTGGACGAGTGGGTGGAAACGGAGGATCATCCGTCATCCTTCGCCGGCGTTTCCTCCGGCTCTACCAATTCACTGAATCCTGTGTACCGAGCCTTCGTCGTTGGTCATGATCATGATTATGGCCCTGCGGTGTCCGCCGGATCCTCCGGTACTGGTAATAATACATACATATGTCCACATTCCATGCATCTTTTTCCATGTTCAAATAGCTTTGCACGTTTGTTAACCTGTGAGAGACCTACCTGGCATGATGCATGTATAACATGCACACAGATCTGCACGCCAGCCCGCGGCTATCACTACATATGCTTTACTTCCTATGCTATGGCTTGCCTGCTGATTCTTGCAACTGTTGTTGTTGTTGTTGTTCGTATTATTAATTAGGCACTCCCTCCCTACTCCCTAGTAGGGATGGTAATGGGCAGTTTTGGGTGGATTTGGCTAAATTATTTCCTAATCTCACTTTCAATTTGTAAGTCTATACCCTAATCCCAATTCTCACCTTCACAAATTTTCGGATATCCATCAATAATATCCTTCTTGGAAATTCAAATCCAAACCAAAATTTAAAATTAATTTAATTAAATGGAAAGCACAAACGATTTAGAGTTAGGACGTCGAGCAAAGATTATATATCATAAAGTTGGAACCACAAAAAACATAGTAAAACTTTAAATTCTTAGGAAAATTAGAGATAATTACAAGTGGCATATATATGTATTGTTGGAATTGGAAAAGTGAAACGAATCAAGATTTTTAGCATTGTATTATTTTAAAATTTTAGCTTAATGGAGGAGGAATAGATCAGAAGACATGTAATTGGTTTATGGGAGTATATCATGAATTACGTACATGTAGGACGTTATGGGTATGAGGATGGGGGACACCTAAACTCATGCCACCACTTTAATATCTTTGTGGGTAATAGCCACACTCGCCCCGTACCCGATCAATTTAGGGATTCCCTTGTTGACTAAGTCGGGGAGGGTCAGATACCCACGAGTACTGTCGATACAATTACCATCCCTACTCCTTACAGTGTCTTAATTCTTCTTCCGTAATTACCTTTCTACTTTAAATTAGAATTTACCCAAAATGTAAATAAAAGATTGAAAATACCAAGAGAAGATTTAAGGTGAGAAAAAAAGAAGATAAAGGGTAGTCTTAGTTATCAATTGCTTTATTTATTTAATTTTTTCATGAAAAATTAGAACAATCTAATGGTGATGAACCATATTATGAATATTGAGTATTGCTATAATTTTTAGATGTAATGACTATAGTATTAATTAAGTTTAAGGACGATCAAATAGCACAACACACAAGTGGATGATCATATTAACCTTTTTCGTGGGTTGGATTTTGAAACCAGGAGAGAGAGCGGAGACGAGGTCGGAGCTGGCAAAAGAAAGGGTTGCATTTAAGACCAAATCAGAGGTGGAGGTACTGGACGATGGCTACAAATGGAGGAAGTACGGCAAGAAGATGGTCAAAAACAGCCCAAATCCAAGGTAATCTATACACACATGCAGTTTTATGGCACTTAATTAATGTTATTACCGGAGATGGAATTTAGATCAATCGTCATTAATAAGCCGAGCTAATTAATGACTGCAGGAACTACTATAAGTGCTCAAACGAAAGTTGTTCAGTGAAGAAGAGAGTTGAGAGAGACAGGGATGATCCCTCATACGTGATTACCACCTACGAAGGAGTCCATAACCACCAAACTTAACTAGCTAGCTAGCTAACCCTCGATGGCTTGAAGTTCTGCTTCCACTTCCTCGATCTCATATTTGTGTAATGCAGATACATATGTATACACGTGTATTTTGGTGCTTATACATGGTCATTTTCAATCGCGAATTCTGCATTAATATCATATCACGATGTTGAGTCTCTCAAATCAATATCTCCTCCATGTGAGCATCCATATAGCCACTGTTATAGACAATCCAGGTACCACATCAGAAATACAAGGGAAACAATCTTTGTATATTAGTGTCCACCTGATTCATTAGTACAAGGACTTTTGGGGATGGTACCCAAAAGTAAATTTGTGCGGCTTGGTCCAAAGCAAACGATCGTACTAATGGAGCTACCCGCTTTCAAAATTCAAGAATGACTTAAGCGAATATGAGATCAGAAAGTTCATAGGGAAGAACAGTTTTAGCATATAGCAGATCAAGATGCAAACACTTTAAAAACAACAAAAGATGAGGGGCCACTATCCAAGAAACTTAGAAGTCCACGATAAGGAGTTGATTACCTTGGAGGAGATCGGCCAACTCCACAATCATGCTTTCGCTTGATGATGGCGTCATCACTGAAGTTGCCGCAGAGAAAATTGCCGCTAGACTATGCACTACAACAAACATGACCTTTGGCAATGGTAAATCTCCTCGTTGAAGCTCTGAAATCCGTCACCAAAAGTTTCTGCGATGAAGAATGTTGTTGCCAATTCCTTCCAACTGTCATTGCCTATATCGCGTTGCCCTAGCTTTTTGCGACGAAAAAGTGTGTATCGTCGCAAAAAGATGCCATTCATCGCAAAAAGGGTGGATCTTCTGCGACAACATACTAGTCAATATTGTTTAGCGGCGAAACACTTGTCGCTGAAGCAATGGATTTCACGACGAATATCTTTGTTCATCTCCACATTTTGACTTAGCGTTCGCTTTAGCTAAGAATATGTTATCGATGAATATATGTTTGAGTGACGACATATTCGTTGCGGAATATGTGCTTTAGCGGTCACATATTCGCTGCAAAAAATCTTTTCAAATTTGATACCACCCCTTTAGCGATGATAGAAGCACAACTTTGGCAAGTAACCTTGATTTTGGCTTTTGCACCCTGTTTTCTTGTCAAACAACTATTTCACATATAAAAGTAAATACAACTGAATTCTATTTCATGAAATGAAGAATAATATAACAATTTCGTTGATATGAGCATAATGCATAATAGATCACTAATTGAACTTGTTTCCGACTACGATATATATTACATTGAAAATGTAGTTGTAGATAGCTACACCTATAAAACAAAACCAAAAATTCATTGTCCATGCTCAAGAAGTAATGTATATAGAAGACTAGAACCATACACAAATATCCCCATTGTCGGTCCATGCCAAAAGATCCCCAACAGCTAGTCACTGTTGGAGTCCATGCCTATAGACTCCGCTAATCTATCTGGATAAATTTGTATGTGTCCTTGGTTACTTTCTCATGCAGAACAGGAACCCGCAAGTATTTGCCAAGATTGTTCGTTCATTTAATGCCCATGGTATCACTGATTTTTTGTTTCACCTAGTCCTTGGTGTTTCTAGAGAAGAAGATGCACGACTTGTCTTTGCTGACATGTTCTCTGGAAGCCCCGCAGAATCGATCGAGGCATGCTATTATTTCCTCCCCTTGTTTTTGCTCAGCCTCCGCCAATAGGACCAGATCGTAACCCTACCGAAGACCTCTAGATTGTGAAAACAAAGGTGCTTTTGAAGTGAAAAAAATATATTTTTAATTATTTATATGCTTATATTCTATTATTTAAAAGAACATCATACAAAATTTCGAAATTAAAAAAGAGAAATGTCACAAGTGGAGGTTGTTGTTGGTCAATGGTTAACGGCTGACCGCAATATATAATAGACGATTAACCGATAAGTCTTATCAGTTCAGTTGTTAGCATGCGTCTTTTATTAGTGACTAATCACTAACTGTGCCAAATCAATCGGTGGTTAATTGAAACTGAACGAACCCCAAATTATTCTAGTCCTTATAAAGACGATGTTCCCTTTGGACAAAAGTTCAATCAAAGAAAGGCAACCTGTATTCTTGATTTATAAGCAGCTCCATAACCCAAGATGTAGGGTTTACCATTACGTTTCCTCCTAACCTAAATTCAAGTCCCTAAGCTAAAACAGACTTAAATTGTGTGCTAAACACCTTAACCATTAGTGGGTACTGTACTTCTTTACATTATTTCCCCCCTGGAGGATGTAATGTATAACAGACAAGAGTGCGGATAATCACGTTGCGTACTAAACCACGGTGAAGTAAATAACAGTTCACTAATTCCGTGCAATTAAAGAAATGAACAAAATGGAATGCCGTATATTAATTCTAATCAAAAGGGAGCATATGTTATAATTAATGCAATTTGCTGGGTAAATGCCACATTTGGTCACTAGAATTACTATATCATGTCATGTTTAGTCACTAGAAAAAATTAATATTATTTTGGTCACTCGGATTACTGAAACATGTCACATTTAGTCACTCTCCCGTTAGTTTCCGTCCAACTCCATTAACGAAGTTGGATGGAGGCTAACAGAGAGTGACTAAATGTGACACGTTTTGATAATTCGAGTGACATTCATAAAAAAAAAGTAATTCGAGTGAACGGAGTTGACGGAGGCTAACGGGAGGGTAACTAAATGTGACTTGTTTTAGTAATTCGAGTGACCAGAATTGATATTAATTTTTTCTAATGACTAAAAATAACACGATTTAGTAATCCAGTGACCAAATATGACATTTACCTCAATTTGCTGCTATAAAATCAGCCGTCTTGTCATCTAGGCTGTAGCCGTGTAAACAAAACCATTTCCAATTTCCCGCCTTTCCAGTTCTCATCCCTCTCGCTTCCTCGCATAACCAGGCCGGCCGGAGCAAGAATGGCGGAATTCAAAGGCCAGCCTCGTCTCCCCGAGTTCGCCGTTCCGAAACATTACGAAATCCGCCTGAAACCCGACCTCAGCTCCTTCAGATTCGCCGGCTCCGTCGCTGTTGATCTCGACATCGTCTCCAGCACCAAATTCATCGTCCTGAATGCTGCTGAGCTCTCCATCACCTCCGGCTCCGTCTCCTTCTCCAGCAAAGCTACCTCTGAGGTAAGATACGTTGCTATTTCCATTCCGGAAAAAAAGGGAATCGGCGAATTGTTTCCGTAAACTGTGAAATCGAAAGCAGGTGATGAAGCCGATGACGGCTGAAGCTGTGGAAGCAGACGAAATACTGATACTGGAGTTCCCCGAGAAGATTCTCTTAGGGATTGGAGTTCTCAAGCTCGAATTCGAGGGAATTCTGAACGACAAGCTCAAGGGATTTTACAGAAGGTATACATGTTCTTTGTTCACTCGGTTCCCGCCCCCTTCCTGCTATCCGCGCCCTTGTAAATTCTTCGTCTTAATTAACTGCATATGTTCAGTGCGTATACGATCAATGGAGAGACGAAGCATATGGCGGTTACTCAGTTCGAGCCTGTCGATGCGAGGAGGTGCTTCCCTTGTTGGGATGAACCAGCTCTCAAGGTCTTCTAAGTCTTCCCTTTTCCTTTACATCGGCAGTTTTTTTAGATTGAATCTTGGCCGTTTTCTTTAAGTTCTAGCCTAGCAGTACTATGTCCTGTTGCACTTCAATCTTTTTAGATGTTGCTTGGCAATAATACAGGCTACGTTCAAGATCGCATTAGACGTTCCCTCGCAACTAGTTGCACTTTCCAACATGCCTGTGACCAAGGAGGAAGTAGATGGTTCTGTGAAAACAGTTTTTTATCAGGAGACACCTCTAATGTCGACCTATTTGGTGGCGGTTGTTGTCGGAATGTTGGACTATGTTGAAGCTCATACGTCTGATGGTACATATGCTAAATCTGATCTCCAATGCCTGCAGTGGTTATAAAAGCAAAATCCCATTTCCCTGAACTGATAATACCATCTGTGCAGGAGTCAAAGTTCGAGTATACAGTCAGGTAGGGAAGGCAGATCAAGCGAAATTTGCTCTGGATGTTGCTGTCAAGACACTTGAGTTCTACAAATCGTAGGTTTTGCACAATTGGACAGTGACTCCAGCCTACAACACCTTTATTGGATTGAAAGTTACTCATCCCTCGCCTCTTTTTGTGTTTTTTCAACAGATACTTTTCCATTCCATATCTTCTTCCAAAGCTGGATTTGATTGCAATCCCTGACTTCGCTGCTGGGGCTATGGAGAATTATGGCTTAGTCACATTTCGTGAAACGGCCTTGCTCTTTGATGAGCAGCGTTCTGCTGCTGCTAACAAACAAAGGGTATGCCAGCCCTCCTCCCAGTTTCTTTTCCTCTTCTTTGTCAATTATCGTCATGTGGCACCATCTAATATATTTACTACATTCCCGAACATAGAGATAACTCATAGAACATGCAAGCCAGCAGATCGAATGTATTATGTTTGATATATGTTCTTCTATCGAAAGCGACATTGCCTGAGACATGATTCTCTGTATGATATAATTACTTCATTCACCTGTTGCTCAAGTAGGTCGCTGAGGTAGTGGCCCATGAACTGGCACACCAGTGGTTTGGTGATCTTGTAACAATGAAGTGGTGGACACATTTGTGGCTGAATGAAGGTTTTGCAACTTGGGTAATACCACTTCTGTTTCAGCACCGGTTTTATTTTTTGGCATCTATTGATCTGCCTGTTGTGAAACCTGGACAACCGTGGTTCTGCTTTTGCAGATGAGCCATCTTGCAAATGATAATCTATTTCCAGAATGGAAAGTATGGACCCAGTTTCTCGGTGAATTTAGTGATGCTCTTAGGCTGGATAGCCTTGAAGAGTCGCACCCCATTGAGGTATATGAATGTTTTTTTCTATGGTTACAGAAACACTAGCAGTTGTCACCTGTTATAGTGCTTCTTTTTTTATAACTGTTATAGTGCATTTGGGTTTCAGGTAGAGATAAATCATGCCTCTGAGATAGATGAGATATTTGATGCTATTAGCTATCAAAAGGGTGCCTCAGTTATCCGTATGCTGCACAACTATCTTGGTGCTGAACCATTCCAGGTTGGTACATATATTTTTTAGTTTCTGCGGATTTATAAAACGAGGGCAAAGACCATTAAATGATTGAATCATTGTATACCATACTCCTGGTTCTACTATCTCAGAGGTCAATTGCTTCATACGTAAGAAAGTACGCTCACTCAAATGCGAAAACTGAAGACTTATGGACTGCCCTTGAAGAAGGATCTGGGAAACCAGTTAGCAAGCTAATGAATTTATGGACAAAGCAGAAGGGGTACCCCATTGTAGCTGTCAGTTTAGTCGAAGATCAGAAATTGAAATTTGAACAGGTAAATTGTCTTTTCCTATTGATATATTTTACCTACAATCATCTTCAAAGGTTTACTAATTTCAGTCCCTTGTACTCGGTACAATGTTCAAATGATCTTACAACACGACCCTCCGGTTCTGGTAAATTGCAGTCACAGTTCTTGCTAAATGGTTCTGTTAGTGATAGCCAATGGATTGTCCCTATATCGTCATGCTATGGGTCATATAGTGCACACAAGAGTCTTTTGCTGGAATCAAAGTCGGGAACTCTTGATATCAAGGAATTCGTGGGTTCCAATGTTGTGGAGGACAGCAGCGTATGGATCAAACTTAATGTGGCCCAGACTGGTTTCTATAGGGTGAAGTATGACAATGACCTGACAGCAAGACTGAGGACTGCCATAGAGAAGAAATACCTGAATGACATGGACAGATATGGTATGTATGAACTTTTCCTGGCCAATTTCATCATTCTTTCTGATATTCTGGAAGAAGTTAAAATCCAGCTGTTACTGTCACAGGCATTCTGGATGATGCATTCGCCCTTTGTATGGCTCGACAGCAGCCATTGACCTCGTTGCTCACTCTCTTGAGTTCATATGGACAGGAACTTGAGTATATCGTTCTGACTAACTTGAGTAACGTGAGACTAATTTTAAGTCTGAGATTTTGCATGCTTTTCTGAAAGTAAGCTGCATGTGGAGCTGGTCATGAAATAAGCTACTTACTTCTTTCGCAGATATGTCGAACTGTACAAAGAATAGCAGCTGATGCAACCCCAGAATTGCTGAATTCCGTTAACCAATTCTTCATCAACCTTTCCATGAACTCTGCCAAGTGCGTAATTTCATCTTAACTTGAAGCAACTGAGGTTGCTCTTTTTGGAGTTCTTTTTAAAGCCCTATTGGTTTGCTAATGTTCTCAAGTGAATTGGCAGGAGGCTTGGTTGGGATCCTAAGCAAGGTGAAAGTCATCTTGACTCAATGTTGAGAGGAGATATCCTGACAACGCTAGCTTTGTTTGGACATGGCCCAACTTTAACTGAAGCAAATAAGCGATTTCAAGCATATCTAGATGACAGAAACACTCCACTGCTGCCGCCTGATATAAGACAGGTTATTGAACATGATACTGCCCTGCCAGCCATATATCAATAGCTTGTATTACTAACTCTACTAGACAACTTCTTCAGGCAACATACGTGGCTGTGATGCAGACCGTGAGTACCAAAAACACATGGGGCTATGAATCTCTTCTTCGAGTTTACAGAGAGACAGATCTGAGTCAAGAGAAAACACGCGTTCTGGGTAGCGATCGTCTTCTCCACTTCCATATATTTCGTGCAAACAATCTCTCCTCTCATAAAACTCTTGATCATCTCCATTTACACCGATTCCTTTTTCACTTCCCAGGTGCTCTAGCATCCTGTCCGGATCCAGATATTGTTCTGCAAATTCTGAACTTTTTGTTGACTCCGGAGGTACGTAAACTTGTTGAACACATTGGTACATCTACTATAATTCAGTGTTCGTTTCAATTTTTGGGAACCTGAATATCAGTTGTAAACAGGTTCGAAAGCAAGATGCTGCTTTGGGACTTGCTGTCTCCAAGGAAGGGCGCGAAACCGCTTGGAAATGGTTCAAGGTACAGATCGATCTCGATATCCTCCTATTCGTACAGATGAGATGATTCCGGCACCCTTAACCGAGCTTTTGTTAATCTGGAAATTACAGGATAACTGGGAGCACATATGGCAAACGTTGGGCTCCGGGTCTTTAATAAATCGTTTCATCAAAGCTATTGTCTCCCCTGTATGACACCCGGATTCCCTTTGTTTATGAGTTTTTGCTGATCTTGAGACAGTAGTTGGCTGAGAAAACTGAAGGGCGTTTCTTGTTTCTGTTGTTAATAAATGTGTGTGTGCAGTTGGCCTCTTCTGAGATGTTGAATGAAGTGGAGAACTTCTTTCAGAATCGTACGACGGCTTCGACGTCAAGAACGGTGAAGCAAAGCATAGAGCGAGTCCGGATCAATGCGATGTGGGTTGAGAGCATTCGGAAGGAAACGAAGCTGGCAGAGGTCGTTAAGGAATTAGCAAACAGAACGTACTAAACTTGCAGCAGTATAAAACAGATTGCTTTATACTGCCTTGCACGCTTAAAAAATATATTGGCTCCGTGACTTGTGCAGCTTGGTGTATGTAACGTGTTATACTTGAAGTATCTCTTGGACATGTAACCTGAAAATCAACTGCAGTCCTGCATATATGTATGTGTTGCCTTCACCTGCTTTCTGATGCCCCATAATTAACAGGTTTTCAAAGGGTTCTTTTTTCTTTTTCTCTTAATTACCAAAAGTTCCATGTTTGATTCCTGTTTTTGGTTTCTTGGGACATCATCAATCGATTAACTAATCAGGATTATAAGCATTCAGGGCAATCCTCAACTGCCTCCGACATTTGGTAGTGTTTTTTCTTTGCGACATGATCAACCGATAGTTTACTTGTCACACCTAGGGCTGCAAACGAGCCGAGTCGAGTTTTTGCTTAGTTTGATAGTCCAGCTCGAGCTCGAGCTCGGCTTGAATAAAAATAATCTAGCTCGAGCTCGGCTCGGTAGAGCTCGCTAAATGCTCATTAACATAGCTTGTCAAGCTAAGTATAAGCTCGGCTCAAGATGAGCTCGATTTGAAATCATTCTTGCTGAAAAAATGTGTAAACATAAGAATTAAAATGATAAAAAGAACACTTGAAACTAAAAATAGCACCTAACTTCCATACAAATCCGTATTAACAAGATAATGTTTGTGTTCATAAGAGTAATCCATCCTTACACATGCTCTAAACAATGCAGCTCGCGAGCTTAGCTCGACAAGCCACTGAATCAAGCTAGCTCGCGAGCTTATCAAGCTGAGCATGGTCTGGCTCAAGCTTGGCTCGTTTACTAACGAGTTGGCTCGCGAGCCGGCTTGTTAAATAACGAGTCGAGTGCCGAACGAGTTTTTTCCAATTAGAACGCCGAATTGCTCGCGAGCGGTTTGGCTCATTTGCAGTCCTCTCACACCCATGTGATGTTTGTGAAATTCATTCGGAGTAAATATAACACCCTAATTAACCAGACATAGTAATAATATTTTTATAAAATGGACACCACTTGTATGCTGCAGGTCTCTGCACCGTTAATCTAATCTAATGGCCATTATAAATTATGACGAAGTTAATAATAATAATTACTACTTGCACCCCTTAAATAATTAGATGTGACATGAAGTTCTCTAATAATGAATATTGTTATGTTTTCTCTTATGATACCTTATTTCGTAAAGATATGTAACTGAACACCCAAAAATTATATAAGTGATAAACAAAAGTTCCATGTTACTTTGATTCGAATTAATGTATCCTCATCATCCCACACCCCAATTCAACTAATCCTAAAGGTCATTGTAAGGAAGTGGTTAAGTACCATATATGGGCCTGTATAAGATTCGTCATTATCCGTTCATCCGAACTACCCCATAGTTAACCCTTAATTTGACAATCATCATCAAAACCCAACAACCATCAAAACCAAGCTGATTGAATGCTCCGGCTTTGATTTAGGAATTTCGACGGTTGGATAACGCGGATGAGTTGGGGCTGTCACGATCGGTGAATTCATTGATTCGGCTGCGGGAGTCAAGCTACGGCGGATAGGGGGTTCAGTTGGTCAAGATTTTTTAGCCTAGGTTGGAATTCGATCTGGGCGGCGGTGGGATTCAATGTGTTAAACTGGGGAGGGAAGAGGAGTGGTCTGTCGATTGTTCAAAAGCTTGCAGGGAGAAAAGGGATTTCGCTTGGAACGTAGGGTTGCCGGAGAGGAGAGACGTTGGTGGGATGACGGTGAGGTCAGTTGTGGGATAGTGACGTGGGGTCGCCGAATAAGAGAGACAGTTGTGGGACGGTGATGTGGGTTGTCGTAGAAGAGAGACGGTCGTCGGATTACGATGGTGACGACGTCGACTAGGATGGTTGGGGTGTCAAGAATCACAAAAGCTGCACCAGGAAAACGAAGTGATATGACAAAACGTTGTCGTTTTGTGCTCATTGCTGAAATGAGAGTGGCCCAGGGAACGACGTCGTTCCGTAGGCGGAGCTGATTATAGGGAAGTTCGTGTTGATGGGGAAAAGCATCGTCTCAATGATGCTTCACTGCAGGGATCACCATCCAGAAAATGTTATTTCTTCCATGGAAACAATTATGCAACTCGTCTTCGAAGAGAGTGAAGATTGCCTCCAAAATTGTGTTTGCCCCTACTAAATTCTATAGCTTTCGGGACACTTTTTCAAACTCTGGGAAGTCATGGGGAAAATATTTCAAGAACATTGTGGGAAGATTCTCGTTGGTGGAACAACATGTTACAAAGTTGTACTTTTTTCGTTTGCTGTTGGTAATATATTGTACTGTTATAAGTAGCCAATAAAAGCTCACATAAAGGCCTCCGAACAGCCCCCAGATTTTGGGATATATTTTCTTGCTTTAGATAAATTTCTCCAATCATCATGTATCAAACTCCACACCAATGTTAACCCAATAATCCAACAGATTATCAAAAGGAATTCTCAAAACAGAAAATTAACTAGTTCAACAAAAGAAAGATAAAAGAAAAACCTTATAATAATTTCTTCAACTGCGTATCAAACTTCACACCCTTGCTAACCCAACAATCCAACAGATTATCAAAATGAATTCTCGAAACATAAAATTATCTAGTTCAACAAAAGATAAAAGAAAAAACCTAACAATCATCCTTTCACGTGTAGTACTTCAAACTTATGCATCTCCATACATGAGAGACATTTCTTTTAGGATCATGTTGTTCCATGTGGTCCACTGGCTATGAGCTCGACGAACCATTTTCTCTATCTTAACATTCTGCGGACCACCAACCAAGTCCACAACCAGTCTCATTTGTTCAAAATTGCCAAGTGGTTGTTCAAGCAAAATGAAAGAAAGTAAACATAACAAACAAAAGAATTCATTTAATTGTGAACCAAATATAATTCCACACCATGATCATTTACCCTCGCATCATAGCTCATGAGATTATCTGAGAATCTCATCCATTTACAAATCCACATACCGCCATCAAATGTAATAAAAAAATAGTTAGTAAAGTCCATCAAATGTGATGATTTATGACAATTTTTAACAACCTATATCTCTTTACCTTATCTCTTGTGTAGGAACCCCACTAGGAATAATAACCTCAAAACTACGGATGTATGACACCCAATTCCGAGTACAACTAGTGAAATAACTCATACAAGATATTCATCTACAAAATTCATGCAAAGATTACTTACTAGATAAAAAAGCTACGATACACAGATTTCTATCTCTATACACCATCTTCCGCACAATCATCACATCAATGTAGTCAAATGCGTGTTTCTACGCAGAAGCGGAAACATGAGTAAAAATTTAAAGCGTAAAAGCGTAGCATAAAAACGTAACTTTTAGTGTATGATCTGATTAATCTTCAACAAACTAATTGTCTATTGTACTAAGTTGACTACTCATGCAGATATTCTAATTTGACAAACTTTTAATAGTGGAGCAAACATACAACTAAACGAACAATGCAATAAGAAAATAATGAAGCAATCGTTGAATTGATTAACTACGGTACAAGGAGGGTGTTTGATTAATTGGGTTATGGTTAACTCATTTTAAATCCAAAATAATGTGAAGTGAATTGAAAATTGAAGGGCTTAATTGTAACTAATGGAAAGTTGGATGGTTTAAGCAACCAAGTTTTCGTTTTACAGCAAAGCAGTGAGTTCAAGAGGGAATTCCAATACAATTCGCCGTTGGATCGTCCTAAAATTTGTACGACACGTTCCACACTTTTTGGGATTCGTTCAGACCGTTGGGATCGTCGTTATGATTTCTGGTTCATCGAAACATGTTGGTAAGACAGGTTGCAACCTTGTTTTCTGATAGCTGGGCAGTTGGTTCCAAGGAGGATTTCGAAGAAACCAACCGTTGGATCTTCCTCAAACTTTGAGGACCAGTTCAAGAATTGTTTTAGGTTGATTTGACCATAGGGATCGATGTTCTAATTTCTATTTTGTTGGTACAGATGGTGTGAAATTGGTTGAAACTCCTTCAACTGGAAGTGTACAAAAAAGGATAAGAAACAGGTTATGACTGTTTATACACACAATACGTTTTTACCTAGAAACTGAAGCATTTTGGATAGTAAAAAACGAAAAAACGTGCGCTTTAGCGTTTTAAGGCGTGTTTTTTACTACATTGCATCACATGTTTCTGATTGTTGTTTACGTAGGTTCGGAGTCAACCACATGTTCTTCCTTTGATTCCATCTCTAACTTCGCTAGGTACCAATTACTACCATCCTTCATTGGAAGATAAACCTGCCAAAGATATTAACATGAAGATTAACATCCTAAAACTAAATAAATGAGGGAAGATATTTACACAACAATGAATGAATCAACAAAGGAATACCTTCATGCATCCATAAGCATTGTGCAAGAAGCTTAAACGATATTTGTTTAACACACCGTCAACATCGTTCACATACTTCTCTAATCACACCTATTAAGTCAATTTATACAACCATAATACATCAGTATTAAATTCAGAAAAAATTTGAAAGACTGTCATTGTTCAATAATATTTGCATTACCTATATATTGGCCGGGAGAATGCACAACTCGATTTTAATTCTATGTTGCTTGTCATGCATGACAAAAATGTTTAGATAACATGCATAACTAGATATAAAATCTTCAAAACAATAAAAGTAATTAATCTAACTGAAACTAACATGAATATAGCATCAACATAAGATAACTAAATACACAACTTACTTCATCTTCTAGGTACCGATTAGACATCGAGCTCAACAATGCTTGCATAGAACTAGGGATGGCAATGGGTCGGGTTGGGTCGGGTTTTACCAAACCCAAACCCAAACCCATGGGTTTATCCATGAAAAAAATCCGGGGTAAAATCCACTGGGTTTGAAAAACTCAAACCCAACCCAACCCGCTGGGTATCCGCGGGTTCATGGGTACCCACGGGTTTTTGTCGTAAAAAATTTACAATAACAAGTTCCTACCAAAATTAAAGTCAAATATCAATCTCTCAATACAAATTATCTATATTTAAAACACCATTCTAGAAAATTCAAGCAAATCACAAATTAACTATACAAATTGTTCAACACCAACCTAGAAAACTCAAGAAAATTGAAGTAAATCATAAATTATCCATAAATAACATGATTAATTGAAGGCTTCTTCCTTTCAATTAAGTTTCTTCACTCTCCACTCGATGACACAAACTTCATTCTACACAATTAGAAAGAAAAAATTAGACATGTCTCCACAAATATAAATAAGATTAGTTGTTTAAAATATTAAATATACCGAGAAAATTAATTATATGTGTGGGCGGGTACCCACGGGTCGGGTTTACCTAAACCCAAACCCAACCCAACCCGGTGAATAGTGAACGGGTTTAAACCCAAACCCGACCCAAAACCCGTCAACACGGATTTTACCCGCGTTGACCGGGTTGGGTCGAGTGGGTACCCGTGGGTTCGGGTTTGGTTGCCATCCCTACATAGAACAAGATTGCGAACCATTATTCACTAGTATCTTCTTGGCATCAAGTTCTTTCACGAAAATAAAGTAGGTCAGCCTAAGCTCTTCTAAAGTAAAATTCATGGACAGGGTTATAGGAAACGGTATTACTACCTGTCACACAAGAATCCATAACAATAAGAAATTACATACATTGACTAATACTAACTAGTGTTGTTATACTCTTAGGCCAACCTTAGTAATTGGTGGCACATCATCCTAGTCATTATCTATGAAAATGACATCATAAATTGGTGTCGTTGGGTCATTTGTGAACTCAATTCTCCTCCTTGTGCTACTGGTGGAACCATACGGTCAATTTTATGTAAATAATAATTAGCAACAAGTCTGATTTGCTTCAAAATCTAAGCCAAATAAGCAATAGTACTATGGAGAAATGAAAGAAAGGGAGAAGGAGCCACAAAAGCAAACAGAAAACTAGGAACAAAAGGAGAAAGAAGCATCTAATCAGACTAGCTAATTTGCTCAACTAGAGTGCAATAGTATTAAGCAAGAACACACAACTAACCAACTCAAATTTTATCATCTCACGGCCAAAAGGAATATGAACTTCTCAGACCCAAAATTGATAATGAGATACAAGCTTGGAAAGAGATGTCCTTGTAGCAATATATGAAAAAGCAAACTCATCGAATCACAAGAACAGAGAAACTCAACCAAAACGATCCGCATTAAAATTACCAAATATATATGGTGGTTAACTTTCAACCATGAAAAATTATATTCAAGGTTGATGCTGCCATTTTCTAAAGCCAGCAAGGTCAAAATCAAAGGAATCGAAAGGCTATAAGATAGTGATCTAAAGCCAGTAAGGTCAAAAGAAAATGAAGAAAGAACTCAAAGGTAATTCCGGACAGCAGCACCACTGTCTAGCCTGTAACTTTGATTGAATTAAAGAAATTGCAAGCGACAAAAGAAACAATATGTTTCCATCTGAGTCCCTCCATATAGTCTATTGGAGAGGAAAAAAAACTACAAGTATAGAAGAGGACAAAACCTAAAGGGAAAAGGACAAACAGAGATAGAATTTTGACAAACCATATGTCGTGCAGAAAATCCTCTTATGCTATTCTCGAATCTGAGATTGCTTTCTTCATCAATCTCTTTCGGGAGCCTCTTGTCTCTAATTTTAACTAACAAACATTAATTATCAATAATTATAGGCAAAATAGCAACCTTTAGAATACTGGATTATGGTTGCAGCAATAAAGACAAACTTTAACTATTACATGGCTTTCCGATTCATGTTCTTCGACAACACTTTCACCTTCTCTTGAGTGATAGAAGCTACGACAACACAAAAGAGAAAATTAGAAGTGTTTGTGTAAAATTCAACCACCATGTCCTTATATATAATGAGATTATGAAGGAATAAAGAATTCATTTTATTAAAAAAAATACAATAGCATAATTTGATGTCTTAGATATCTCCTACTTAAATAAACCAAAACCCCTCTTTGACCGTGAACTATAATAATTATCTAACAATAAAGACATCAAATTTCGAGTAATTATTTTCTTTTGTCATTTCTCCCCTACCCATGTTTGATTTTGAGAGAAAATTTGGGCCAGTTGAAATTTGAACTAGGATGTTATCAAATTGACGGCCTTTTGCCATCTCTTATTGTTCCATGTTGTCTTAACGTTGCTTGCAGAATTGTTTTCAGTTATTAGGAAGTCGTTTGCTACGAGGAAGGTTAGTTTGTTAACAGGGATGTGAACTATAAAGCTCTGTATGCTAGTTGTTACTATTAGTTCTAGATTACGGATACCTTAGGAATGAATACTGTACATTATGGTTCATGTTTCATTCGTTGTTTTCGGATACTTAAAGAGCCCAAGTAATGTACACTGTTGATATTGATGTCACTGGACTTGCAGATTTGGAGCCACTTACTAAGTGAATGAGCTCAAGGCTTGCAATTCTATTATTGAATGAATGTATTTAAAGTATAATTGAACAGAATGTGCAGCGGAATGTGAGGAACTGAAAGTAGGGGAATTAGGAGCTACAACAGCCCACTAACAGCTACACCGACAACTAACAGAAACAGAGGATTATGAGGAATGTGGTACACGTCACCCCCCCCCCCCCCCCCCCCGCGCGCAGGTTGAGGCTCCGTGATGCGAAACTTGGAGCAGAACCAGTTGAAGGAGACCCGCGGCAATGGTTTTGTAAGCACATCGGCAAGCTTATCAGCAGTGGGGAGATAGTGGACATGTAGTTGGCCTTTGCTAACTTGATCGCGAACAAAATGGAACTCAATCTCCATATGTTTGGACCGATTGTGGAAGACTGGATTATGGGCAAGAAATGTGGCTCCAAGATTATCACACCACAGAGCAGGAGCCGAGGGGATGGACTGGCCCAACTCCTACAGTAAGGACCGAAGCCAGAGAACTTCGGAAGCTAACGTGGCTAGAGCATGGTATTCACATTCAGTGGACGACCTAGCCACGAATTTCTGTTTTCGAGTAGACCAGGAAACCAAATTTGAACCACAAAAAACAACAAAGCCAGTGATCGAATTGCGGTCCTTGGTACAAGACGCCCAAGATGCATCCGAGTAGCCATGAATGTGCAGTATCGAAGATCGAGAAATGACCATTCCTCAAGCGAGAGTGCCCTTAAGATAACGTAAAATGCGCTTAACGGCTGCCCAATGAACATCGGTGGGATCCTGTTGATACTAAGACACAAGATTAACTACAAAGGAGATGTCTGGCCTGGTGAAACTAAGATATTGCAGCCCACCAACTATACTAAGATAGAAAGCCAAATCAAAAAACCTGGGAGATATATCGGATGCTGCTTGCTGAAGAAGGTCGGATGTAGCAGGAGTAGAAATGCCATTTTCCATGACCATCTTGGCTCAATCAAGGAGATCGAGAATAAACTTTCGCTGGCTGAGGATAATACTATTAGGGGATCGATGAACTTCAATTCCCATAAAATAAGATAATGGACCCAGCTCCCGAAGAGCAAAATTGACATGAAGAAAATCCATTAGCCACTAAATAAGGGCAGGATCATTGCCCGTGATGACGATATCGTCAACATACACAAGCATATATAGGCGAATGGACGCGGACTTATAGATGAAAAGGTAGGGATCTGTGTGTGATACCAAGAACCCAAAACGAGTGAGAACAGCAGCAAGGCACTTAAACCACGTACGGGGTGCTTGGCGAAGACCGTATATTGATTTGTGGAGCCGACACACATGATTTGGTTTTTTGGGATCAACAAAGCGTGGAGGTTGCTGCATATAGACTGTTTCCTGTAACTCGCCATGTAGAAAGGCATTAGCAATATCAATCTGATGTAGAGGCCATCCCTAAGAGATAGTAATGTCGTGAATGAGGCATAAGGTGGCATGCTTGAGAACAGGGTTGTACGTCTGATGGAAATCCAGACCGGGAATTTGTTGAAAACCACGAGCAACCAATCGAGTGCGGCGTCGATCAAGGGAACCATCCGGATTTACCTTGGTGAGGTAAACCCACTTGTTGGTGAGTATGTTGCAGCAGGAAGTGGGGGAACCAAGTCCCATGTGTGATTGCGGAGTTGAGCAGTGATCTCGTCAGCCATGGCCGAGCGCTAGTGAGTTTTTGAGAGCTTGAGCGACGGTGGTGGGTGTGTCATCACTAGGGAGATGGGAGATAAATGTTTTGGGTTTGAGGTTACCGGTCTTGAGTCGAGTGACCATTGGATGGGCAGAGGATGTAGGATTGGTGATGGTGAGGGGTCGGGGTCGGGGAGAGGTGGTAAAAGGAGGACGGGAGGAAAGAGGGCGACGAGGAGGTAATGGCTTTGATTTTGTTTTGGGTGGCGGAGGCGGAATGGAGGTCGCAGGGGAGGATGAGGTAGGCGAAGAAGAATGGGCTGAAGGGTTGGGCAGAGAAGCAGAGGGAACAGTGGGTGGTGGGCTGGGAGAGAGAGAGAGAGAGAGAGAGAGAGAGAGAGAGAGAGAGAGAGGAGGAGGAGGAATGGACGGGTTTGGTGTTTGGGCTGGGAAGGGTATGGTTGATGGCGAGGATTGGGCTGGGCTGGTGTTGGGCTGAGTTAAGGGTGCGGTAGAGGGGGAGGATGAGGGTGGTAATGGGAGACAGGTCGATGGTGAAAAAGAATAAGAAGGGGAAGGCAAAGACGAGGGAGAAGAGGGGACTTCCGAGAAAGGAAACCGGGTTTCATCAAATAGAACATGACGACTTATATATATGCGACCTGTGGTAATGTGAAGGCAACGGTAACCTTTGTGAAGCTTGCTATATCGCAGAAAAACACAAGGAACAGAACGTGGTTCAAGTTTTGAAGAAGTATATGGACGAAGCCATGGATACCATAAGCAGCCAAAAACTCGAAGAGTGGTGATGTCAGGATGGCGCTTAAAAAGAACATGCAATGGAGTATCATTTTCGAGAAGAGAAGTCGGAGTGCGATTGATGAGATAGCAGGCAGTGTCAAATGCTAGAGGCCAATATTTTTGGGGAACCTGAGAGTGATGAAGAAGAGCAAGACCATTATTGACAATATGTCGATGTTTTCGTTCTGCACACCCATTTTGTTCAGGTGTGTATGGACAAGAGGAACGGTGAGCAATACCATGAGTGCTTAGATAGGAGGACAATGCTTGATATTCACCGCCCCAATCATATTGAAAAGACTTGATGGGAGTGCCAAAAAAAATTTCCACCAATTGACGGAATTGAATGAAAACACTAAGCAATTGCGATTTATATCTGATAAAATAAATCCACGAAAATTTGCTATAGTGATCATAAAAAAGAATGTAATAAGACTGATTGTCGTAAGATAGAACAAGGGCAGGACCCCAAACATCACTAAAAACAAGTTCCAAGGGAGCAGAAGCTTGAAATGTAGAAGAGGCAAATGCAAGTTTATGAATCTTACTAACAGCACAACCATGACACAAGGACGATTTAGTAGGAGCAAATTTTATTTGATTCTGGTGAAGTGCATGCTTGACAACGCGTTCATTAGCGTGCCCAAAGCAATGACGCCACACATCCAACGTAGCGGTGCAAGCAAGAGGAGGGAGGCGACAAAAAATTTGAAGGGGAAGTGAATAAAGACCGTCCACCGCATAACCACGATAAAGCTCATTCGCTGTGCGCCGATCCTTAATGACAAAGAGAGAGTAAAAAAATTCGATAGAGATATGATTAGCACGAGTGAGGGAACTAATGGATAACAGATTGAAAGCGGAAGTGCGAACGTGAAGGATATTGTCTAAGGAAATAGGTGTATGGGATAAAGAAGGCTGAGATGAACCACAATGAGATATGGGGAGGGAGTTACCGTTGCCAAAGGTGACATGGTCAATGCTGTTATATTCAGAGTGATGAGCAAGATTGTCCAGATCAGAAGTCAAATGGTGATTGGTACCGGAATCGAGGAGCCACCGCTGAGGATTGAGGTGCTGGACCGGAGAGGAGGCAAAATGGGCGTGTGGGCCAGAAGAGTGGGAGGGTGGGCCAAAATGAGAGGATGGGCCAGCGAGACTAGCGGTCTGAGAGAAGGAAGGCTGGGGTGAGGGGAAATTGGTGGGCTGGGGCAGTTGGGCTTAATATGCCCACGCCCACCACAATTATGACACACAACCACCACCGAGTTGGGCCACGGCCCAAGAAGACCACCTGCTGGGCTCGACCTTCCAGGAAACAAAGTAGGGTTAGAATAAAAACGACCGCGGGACGACCCATGTCCACGGTCGCGGCTGCCGCGTCCTCGAAAGCCACCGGCACTGGAGTAAAACGCGGTCGAAGCAGGGGAGTCATGGAACATCGAGAAGCGCTGAATCTAACTTTCTTAACTCAGCAGCAGGGAGTGTAAATCTTCGAAGTGAATCAGCTCCAGGCGAGTCTCAATGTTCCGCACAAAGGGACGATAGTCCTCACCAAGTTCATCAAGAATCTAGGCGGTAAGATCATCATTAGTGACCGATGAGCCAAGCGCTGCCAACTGATCGGCTTTTCCCTTGGCAGTCTGAAGATAAGAATGAATGGACGCATCACCACGCCGGAGATTTTGCAGTTCTTTGCTCAAGTGACGAATCTGGAGTTTAGATATAGAGGCATAGATAATAGACAAGGCCGACCAGGCATCGTAGGCAGTGGCTTTGTTGATGACAAGCGGCAACACCGATTCAGAGAGAGAAAGATTGATCCACGTAAGAACATACTGGTCACGAATATACCAGGTGGAGTAATGAGGCCATCAATGGACAACAGAGGAGGAAGAGGGGAGCCATCAACATGGCCCATAAGCTGATGACAGCGGAGAAGTTGAGTAATCTGAGCATGCCGTAGAAGATTGTTTGTGGGAGTGAGCTTGATCGTCAGTTGGGGATTGGCTGGAAGAGAGACAGAAGTCACCCAGCACATAAGCAGAGTCACCGGATGGCGAGGTAGAAGATATAGAGGCGGACTCAGTAGCCATTTTGGCGAAAGAAGAAGAAGAAATAATTTTGAAAAGATGAATGAAAGACTCGTTAGAGAGGTTAAGGCTCTGATACCATGAATAAGCTCAAGGCTTGCAATTCTATTATTGAATGAATGTATTTAAAGTACAATTGAACAGAATGTGCAGCGGAATGTGAGGAACTGAAAGTAGTGGAATTAGGAGCTACAATAGCCCACTATCAGCTACACCAACAACTAACAGAAGTAGAGGATTATGGGGAATGTGGTACGCGTCATCACTAAGGATTTCAACCAACATCTAGGGTTAAGGACATGTCACATTATTTAATTTCCCTCATCCTCCATGAATTAGTAGACCTTTTGTTGTAGACCAGTACTCTCAATGTTTGCAAATGCATAAGCTAAGAACTTGCTTTCTCTTGTTATTCTTTTTGAGGACATGTACGAACTTCATGTCCTTAATTAGTGTAATAACTACAGTGTCTTTAGGCTGTTGGGGTTGATGATTCACTTTACATCCTTTTGTTTTCACAACATGATGATCTTTAATCCTAATAGTTGATTTTTTCTGTTATTTTCTCTATGGGCTCCAATTAGCTATTCTTTTGGAAAATTTCCTCGACCAATACAGTCAACCTTTCTATTTCTTTATTCGCTAGCTTGTATCCTTCCTCCGCTTTTTATGCAAAACAATATTGTCTTCCAAATCTGCCATTTAGATTACCAGGCCTCACCACATCATGTAACTCTTTGTTTTGCAGCTCTGGATGGACGTATTGCATAGGACAATCTTTTTTAGCATCCTTGCACCATCATTTCACCACCAAAGAAAATGGGACAGCTAAAATGTCACTTTCATCACAAATAAATGGGTACATGGAGTATCTTTGCTCTCTAGGAGCTTGCAAGAATATTCGATTCTTCTATTTGCTGGGTAGTAAACCACAATCCAAGATGCAAAACTAATAGAATATTTTCTCATCACATAGTTATGTTTTTCCCATTCAAGCTAGATGACACAATATATAGCAATGAATCCTCCTTAATCCTCTTCCACATTTTAAAGAATATTTTTCAAGTATAAATTCTACCAAAATGTTCCTCATTACTCCAAAGATGTGTACCACACACAGGGAAGGTATCAACATTCACAAAATCTTTGTTTGCCTCCATGTTTCTAAACGTTCATAGACCTCTATCGAATTGTCAGAAAAACTCATACCGTTTCAATTTCATTTACAAGAAATGATTAAAAGGAGAGTTAATTCCTTCAACACATTATTAGATCTTCATTCCGTTAGTGAATGCGCCAGTGAAAAATGTACGTGCCCATCTTTGTCTCTTCTCATAAAATTATGACAACCATTCATTCGTTCCTAACTAGAATTCCTCAATAGTTTTCCTCCATACATCTTCGAATTCTTCAACAGAGTCAATCCTTTTTAATAATTTGTCAAAAACTGTAAGATATCCCTTTGGCCTTATATTTAATTCTGCATTCCATCTCAAATGCCAACAAAAAATCCTACTAACAACATATGTCATCAAATCCTTAGTGACCCTCCTCATTGACTTACACTCATCAATTATCAGCACACTTGGGTGCTAACCCTCTATTGCTTCAAGAAAGTTTTTCAAAAATCATACGAATGCAACAAACCACTCCCAAATATTGTAGACTTGTAGTTGTGTGATGGTGATTCAACCCAACAAATACAACAAGAGGCATTTTGTATACATTTGTTTTCTAAATTGAATAAAAACTAACACATCATGAAAGCACAAGTATTCGAATTGACAAGTGGAGTAAGCTCAAAAATATGTGTCTATGTCTATCATCTTTATAGAGAGTGAAATTGCATAAAAGATCCGAATCAATTTCATATTTACCATGTAAGTATGCGATACGTGTCGATATTATATGAATGTATGGATCCTTTTTCTTGGCGCGATTGAGCCAGCTTCTCTTTTCTTGGCGAGAAAATACCAAGATTTATTCTACTAACCTTCTACTTGCCTTTCTATTCCATTCAATCACCCATTAAATACATAACGTTGGAAACAAATGAATCCTATCTATGTGGGACTAACTCCAATTAGCTTCTTCAACAGCCAAAAACCAAGCTTTGAAATTCCTTTTTCAAACCCATCCTCCCATGCCTTACTTCTCTAATCCCACAGACCTCTTGCACCTTTAATATCTTCCAATTACAACCGTTAGGTTGTCGGAACCCTCCAAATAATAAGCCTAATGGATCACAAGGCACCTCCATCTCATCAACCCCATATGGAAACCAAGCACCACTCAAAAAGTGGAAAACCGGCTCACGCAGGTCATTAACCCCACAAGCAGCTTCGTTGTGCGAATCATCGCCAGCTCCTGATTGGCTCGTTGCTTCCCTGCCGAACATGCTATCGTCAATAGCTAACTTCTTCCACCACATACCCTTCTTTGTCTTCACCAGCCTCAAAGTCTTCTTGAATAATCCCACGTTGAATTCCTTACACTGCGGCCTAATCAACGACTCCGAGAACCCAACTCCATAAACCCGTGATGCAGTCTTGACTCGGACCTGATGCAGAGTGCTTAGGGACCATTGGGCTTGCTCTCACTCCCTCCCGAGCTTACCCACGACCCTCTTATCTGGTTTCACTGCCGCCCCGCCCTTAAGCCGTAACTTCTTCCGACATATTTTCTGTCGATACTTTCATGAATGGTTCTTTGATTTATCCTCCCCAATATGATGAGAATGGAAGAACTCTCACGTTGTAGATAGCAAACGTTGATCAAAAGTAGGAAACATCTTAAGAACTCACGTCCCTTTATTATGAATTACCTTACTTGGACGCAATTGACGTAGGCCTCTTTTCTTATCCTGATCAAGCTCATACTTCCTCTGCACATCTTGCGATTTTAGAGATGGAAGTAGAGGGGCAACAATAACAGCTTCGATTTCCACATCGAAGTTCAAGGGAGACGAAAGTTTGGCCACAGTCTTCAAGTCGGGACTCCAAGTGATCCTTGCAGTTTTTTCCATCCCTTTGTTCACAAAAACATCGGGTGAGACGTATGATCGTCCATCAATGGATAAAGCATAAGTGGCAGTGGCAGGTGTGGGCGGCTCTTCCTTGATGGCGAGTCCAGGTATTGTAACGGTTAATAGCGATGCGGGTTCTTCTATCACCGGGATCTCCTTTATGATAGTTGTCGTTGTTGTGGGCGACAAGGACGACATTGAAGGCGCAGGTGGTGCGACATCGATGGCATCAGCGTCTTCTTCCTCGTCCTCTACCGAATCGGCAAATTCAACTTGCGACGGTGGTGCGGTGGCTCTATCGTAAGTCTTGATGGCTCTACGGTAAGTTGCAATCGCTATATCCAAGGATGTCAGCATTCGATTGATCAGTTCATCTCTTGATGGTTTCTTTGAGCTCATCGTTATCAAAACACGGATCAAGGACTCTGATACCAAATAATACGCGTCAATATTATATGAATGTTTGTATCACTTTTCTTGGCGGGATTGAGCCAGCTTCTCTTTTCTTGGCGAGAAAAAGGATTTCTTCTACTAATTTTCTGCTTGTCTTTCTATCCCATTCAATCACCCATTTAATACATAACGATGGAAACAAATGAATCCTATCTATGTGGTACTAACTCCCACGTCCAGCTAATCCTAACTAAGTGGAACAAACTCCACCTTCTGCTCCTACGTCTCCTGAACTTTCCCCACCACATATGGAGAAGCTTATTCCACTAACCACTAACTCTAACAACCATGCTGACATGTTTTGAAACTCTTAACTAGAATTATTAATTAAGTGCAAACCCTACAACAATTATCCTGCTATGTGGCTTATTATGGCCTTATCAGTATGCTAATGTAGACTCGGCATCACTGTGCATATCAAAATTCTGACCTCCATTGACGAAATTGTATAGATCCTTAAGAGAAAAACCGAATTTATTATAGGCCCCACTTCATTTACTCTCAAATCCATTATCATACTCGGTTTCAGATCCACACCTTATAGTGACTCCACTTATGCCTTATCGTCCTCTTTTAGTGACCAATGGGAGCGTAAGAACTGCACTTGTTCTAGCAGAACTCTATCGTGATAATGCCTGAGAAAAACTCATATATCTTGTACTTTACATCTTTTTTTAATCAAATTTTACCTAGAATGAGGCAAGACATCCCACACTAGACACCTTCCTTGTTTCCCCTCTTCCTATCCTTACTATTCAATTCTTCTTCTTTTTTAAACATGTGTTTATAACAAACCGATGTTCGCGATGTCCATTTCTCATATTTGTTAACCTTCTTATCTATTTTTCTAACACCAAACGCATTTACTTGCTATAATTGGTGGAAAAATTTGGGTAAATACAATATATTAGCCACAATTTTTCAAATGTTCAAATTATTAGCCACAACTATCAAAATACAAATCATTAGCCAAAACTATTGTAGCGGATGAAAATATGGCTAACAATTCGTTACCGTTATCAATTTTGTAACAGAGACTACCAAGTTAGCGGCCACGTTGGATTACTTTTGTTATAGTTCTTAAAAACCAAAAAATAAAATAAAAAACCTTCCTCTCCTCCGTCGTCGCCATTCACGGCTTGCAGTCAGCCCCGACTCAGTCCACCGCTACTCCTTCAATCTTCCGCCTCCAGCGTCGTCTTCCTAGACCACCATCTCATCATCGTCATCCACATCTTCGATGGTGGCGGCATCTTCGAAATCATCCTCCTCGATAGAGATTGGTGATGGGAGATTGGGCTCGCTGCCTGAAGATTCGAGCTCGAAGACTCAACCATCTTTTCGGATCTGTCCTAGGCCAAGTTAGAATCCAGGCCAGAGGACTAGTTCGGGTTCTACATTGTTTCAGCTCCCAGAAAACCCAGACGAATCTCTGGATATGCTTGGTGAAGGCACGATGGCAGCGAAATGGGAAGCGATCCATTTGAATAGTCGTGGCTAACATTTTGAACACTTGAATAGTTGTGGCTAAATATTGTATTTACCCTAAAAGTTTTTAGCTTCTACAACATCATTGAACATTACTTTTCTCAAATCATGAAACCCCAATCCTCTATTTTTCTATGATGATTAAGGTTCACGAGTGACGTACCAGCATTTTCATGAGGATGACTAATAGTTTGATTTGAGTAGTTGTATCCACATTCTTAGCAGGTATGTCATTCTGCTGAGGATCATCTCCACGAGCTAAAGAGAGTTCTTCTGATCCTACAAACAAAATTAACTTATTTCACTATTAAAAGTAAAATATAATTCTAGTATAATGTGTATAGAGGCAAACCTTCCATTCGGTTTGAAGGTATGTTAATTTTGTTGTCTAACCTATATATTTCAAACAACATTCGAGGATAAACAAGAACCATCTCCAAGATAAACAATTTCGACAATGAACAAGTCACCTTAATGATTTTGGAGAGATCGCTTTGAGAAGGATATCTAGGAACTGCATTTTTGTTTGTTTGGTTGTCGGCCCCTTTTTTGTTTTCTAACTCTTCTGAAAAATAAAAAAAACTCATTTTCATTAATTTTAATTTAATTTATAAAAGGTAAAAACTGGTTTGGCAACAAAAACATAATAAATCGTTGGGTTTGACGGAGAAGGGTTTGACAGCTAGTTTGGGAGAGAAGGGATGAGTCAGTACTCATCAGTTTTGGATAATATTTAGTGAATCCAGTCACCGGTACCACACTTTTTTAGGGGTGAGCAGTTGGTGATTTTATGCGGATTTGAGTGGGTTTGAGGAGAAAATGACCCACATCTACCTAAGCATTACATGTGGGTGGGTTGGGTTGGGTTGGGGATGATGGGTGGTTGGGCATTCGGTGGGTTTACAATATATATTCCATATGATCACGTAAATGATTTATTTTATAATATTTGTATTGATAAATGTCGAAAAATTACAAAATATTCAACTGATAAACATGGCTTAAGCCTGATAATAACCAAGATTCAAGAAGGCACTAGGCATAAGGTAAACGTTTTGTTTTTGCCTAGCGCCTCATTCGCTTAGGCGGGAGCGTAAATAGCTTTTTAACATATAGACGCAAATCACAATTACAAATTGATGGAAGGGATGAAGGACAAATTAGTGATAGTTTGAGATTATGTCATTTTGGGGAAGACAAATGTTTTTTTCTGCCATTTTTTCTACTAGTTATGCTTAAGTGTACCTCCAACTGCCTAAGAACACCTTAAAACACAATCCTTTGATCTAAATCAAGAGGAATTTTTGTGACTTTATGGGTTTCATTTTCGATAAAGATATATGTTAGAGTTTCGATGGTTTAAGGTTTAAAAGTTGGGTGGGATGTAGGTCAACCGCAGTCCACCCACATCCACCCAATCTTTTGTGGGTCCCCTATTTTACAACCCACACCCACCCGTAGGAACCACCCACATGATAATGGATGAGTCGATTGTGAGTGGATTTGGGTGGATTTGTGGGTTCAACCATCCAATACTCACCCCTAATTTTTTCTAGTGGCATCGTAGTTCTGTCCATACTGTAAAATTCAATCCATTCATGCATCATATAATCCCACCAATTCCATGTCAAAGCCAACCACTGACCTTCAACGTGTAAGCATATATATAGATATAGATGATTCTTTCGTACATCGGGTAAAAGTTAGAATATCGCGTATGCCAAGAATAAGAAAATTATATCTAGAATTTAAATTAACTGGAGTTAGGAACATGGTACAACACGTTTGGAAAATTATATCTAGACCTTGATCTAACAGAATGATAGCTAATACTTTGATCGGTTACAATACGTTTGGTTAATAAATAGTATTTCAATAGGTTTGGCTAAAAGAAAAGAATCTTAAAATGGTTTGAGTAATAAATAGACATTATCCAATATTAAAATATAGATCTTATTTGTACAAATTTTATACAACAAGACCAATTTAATTAGGAGTAATAATTGACGATTATGATTTATCATAATACATGTATCAAACTACATGCACCGTATTAGAGTTTAGGATTTACAATTTTGATAACTAGAACTTAGGGTTCACTTATTATGAGTTAGGGTATAGTATCATGCACCAAAATCCTGTTAATTCGATGTCTGTATATCAATTTCGTAGTTGGTGTATACGATACTCCAACTTTTACCCGAGTACTAAGTTTGTACCTTAATTGTTAAAACCACTCGGCTTCATGAACCCTTTTGAACTTCTTTTTACCTATATATGTTATCAGCTTTATTACTCACAATAATCCACACCAATATCAAACTCGATGGCACACCAAAAGTACATACCAAAGTTGTCGTTTGTAAGGCCAAGTCCAATGCAAAACCCTAAATTTGGGGGCCTTGAACCCCAAATTTGGGGATTGAACCCCATTTCCCCTTCTTTTGCTTCAATGAAACAAACTCCATATTTGGGGTTCTTAATATTTCCAGTTTTTCCATTTATTTAAAAATGTACTTATCGAAACTTTAATATTATTTGTTCATGTTAATTTTTGTATAGTTAGTCATCATTTTTAAATACAAAATTTTTAATAGAATTTTGTTAAATTTCGAGACCGAATTTTTTTTGGCGAAAAATTATGGACCTAATTTTGGGTTTACACACAACACTTGAAAATGATAAAGCTTAACGAGTTGACATAATAATTCAAATGGTACAATTCATAGGTTACACACAACACTTGCTAATCATAAAGCTTAAATATTACACACAACACTTGAAAATGATAAAGTTTAAAAATAACACACAACACTTGAAATGATAAAAAGGAAACACATAACATGTCAATAATCACCCAGAAGGGAATAGTAATTCCCGTAATCTCCTCCTCCATTTCCATCTCCACCTCCAGTTTGACTTACGTTGGATGAATAGTCGAGAACAGAGTTGGGATCATCTTGATCATACCCTAGGAGCATGTTTTGATGATTTTTTTTAAAACTTCCTCTTTCTTGGTGTCAACTTCGACAAGTCCTTTTCAATAAGATCAAGATTGTTTCGAAATAGTGCTGCTTCCCTCTCTTTTTTCTCAACTTCCCACTTTTCTTGGTCACGCTTTGATTTTTGTTCTTGGAATTCCATCCTTCTTCGCTCATACTCAGTCCTCAAAGCATGCCCTCCTTCAACTCACTTCCATACTCTAGCAATTGAGCAGTGTAGCTCTCTTATGACTCGGCAACCCCCTTTCCTTTCTTCTTAGCTGCCTTCTGTTTGTCGCGTCCAGCAAGGCGAGATATGATGAATGGTGGAGTTTCTTCGACGAACGGTGGAGTTTCTCCGCAGAATGGTGGAGTTTCTTCGTCTCCTTCCGTGTCATTGAGGTCTGTCTGTGGTGTTGATTGATAACCACGACCCATGGGAGAACCATCAGAACCTTGACTCATGCGGCTTTGATTTGAAGATGGCATTATTATCACGGTATGAAATTTTTGGCATCTGTTCAAGATCCACCAACAATGACCAAAATTCCACCCCTTTTCTCCGGTCTCGCTTAAATAGAGTTGTTCTGCCATATGCTCCTATACGTATAAATGAATGAGATGGAAAAGGAGTCAGTAAATAGAACACACGTACTAATGAACGAGGTAAAAAATAACAATGATGGTGACGAAGAATTCATACCACATTCATTTGATTCGTGCCACTTGGTTGATTCCTCTCTGCCCTTTGGATAGCTGAATTCCAACACTTGCAGTATTTGGTGATTGTGCCCATTCGATTAGCCATGCTTTTGATAGTACGAGATGTGTTTCGATCGTTCGATCGAAATTGCGTCGCTACTCTATCCCAGAACCTTATATCCCTTTGATTGACACCCACAGCTTCATCTTCCGATATCATCACCCAAGAACTGCACAAGTTCTTATCTTCCTCCACTGTCCCATTCCTTTTTCTCTTGCTTGTCATTGTTTGGTTTTTAGAGAGACAAAGATGATAGAAAGAATGAGGGGACTAACAGAAAATTTCAATAAGAATGAATGGTAGAGAGAGAGGAGAGGATGTCTGAATATATAGAGAATTTATGACCGTTAGGTTAATGACCGTTCGGATATAAATGTTAGGCAAGGTTGGTAGGTAAGGCTATTACGTAGCACATGTTCGAATATGACCGTTAGGTAAGGTTGGTAGGTAGCACATGTTCTAATATGACCGTAGGTAAGGTTGGTAGGTAGCACATGTTCGGATATGACCGTTAGGTAAGGTTGGTAGGTAGCACATGTTCGAATATGACCGTTAGGTAAGGTTGGTAGGTAGCACATGTTCGAATATAAATGCAAATCCCCCATTTACCATCAATTGTATACTTGTCTGAAACTTCCTCCCATTTCTAAAACAAACACATCCATCATTAGTTCCTCAGATTACTCATCGTTTGGAGGAGAACAAGAGATAGAAGAGTTGAATATGTTTAACTATCATCGTTTGACTTTAATCGGGCGGAGGCTTGAGGAAGCTTCACTCTCACGTCGTTGTTCAACAAATCGCACCTACATTGATCGTGAAAGGGTCTCAGGTCATGACCTTCTTATGCAGGATTACTTCAATCCAAATCCAACATACGATGCCCGCATATTCAGAAGGCATTTTCGTATGCAACCACGACTATTCAATCGCATAATGGGTGACGTTGTGAGGTATGATCCCTCTTTTGCACGAAGGAGTGATGTCGTTGGTCACCTAGGCCTATCGCCGGAGCAAAAGCTTACTAGTGCACTGTGCATGCTAGCTTATGGATCTCCAGCTGATCAACTTGATGACTACATGCGTATGGGTAAGAGCACTGTGCTTGAAGTCTTCAGGAAGTTTTGCAGAGCCATTGTCGGGATGTACTCATCGACATATCTTCGTGCACCAACTCCTGCTGATCTAAGGATTCTACTTCATAAAGCCTCACAACGCGGATTCCCTGGTATGATTGGATCAATTGATTGCATGCACTGGGAATGGAGGAATTGTCCTACTTCTTGGACAGGGCAGTACCTGGGGCACAACTGTAAACCAACAATCATTCTCGAGGCAGTGGCTTCGTACAACACCTGGATATGGCATGCTTTCTTCGGACCGCCTGGGTCGAATAACGACATCAATGTTCTGGGGATGTCTCCAGTGTTTGACGGTGTCCTCAACGGATCCACCCCACGAGTACGATTTGAGGTAAACGGTCATACCTATGATCAATGTTATTATTTGGATGATGGTATTTATCCTTCGTGGTCAACTTTAGTGAAAACATTGAGCAATCCAAGCTCAAACAAAGAAGCCTTGTTTGCTCGATGTCAAGAAGCACATCGGAAAGACGTAGAGAGGGCCTTTGGAATTCTTCAAGCTAGATGGGCAATCCTTCGTGGCCCTGCAAGATCTTGGGATGTTGCAACAATTAATGATATAATGTTGACATGCATTATATTGCACAACATGATAATCGAGGATGAGCAGGTTGATTCTGACGATGAGATGGAAGATAATCTTGATTATGAGGTCCACGACCAACAACCAACTAATGTGGATAGAGATATTCCAACCCTAACTGAGTACTTAGCTAGGAATAATAGGCTTCGTGCTGCACCAACACATCATGGGCTTCGTAGGGACTTGGTCGAACATATTTGGAACTTGCATGGAAATAATTAGTCATTGTTGTTGCTTGGTATCGATGCTGGGATGCTATGTAATTCAATTAAAGTTGTAGTTGGTGACAATTTATTTTGTAATTTACGAACGCATTTTCATTTCAATAATATAATTTCCATTCTTAGTTCGATCTAATTTTTGTTTACACACAACTTAAAGATGATAAACATAAATTTTAAATAAAATGAATTCAATTTAAGTCATCTTAGAAAAAAAAGCCTAAATACACAAATATTAAACACAAATTAAATACAATCTAAAAAGGCTAAATACAAACATTAATTTCCCTTCCCCTAATTAATTACATTCAATTCCCTTAATCAATTTCTTAATCAATTTTCTTAAATAACTCAACAACAATTTAAAAAAAAAACTGCTGGCGGCACAGCCGCCGGGGCTGGACGGTGCGCCGCGCAGCCCCGGAGGTTATGCCGCGCAGCAGACAACTCATCCTCCATAAATGCCGAAATCGACAAACCCTCCCCCATATATAGCGATCCAATTGCCGATCGCCTCCATAATTGCCGATTTTTGGCATTTATTTCTCTGTGTTGGAACTCCAAAATCGGCATTAATAACGACAACCCCATAAATGTAGGCTGCATTGGACTCAGCTTAACAAATAGCCTGCACCGCTGCCACCGCACATAGCTTCCGCATCCTTTCCTTGCTCTCTTTTGGTGCTTTGTTTCTCTCACAACGGCGTATTTTCCTTATAAATATGTACTTGAGGTTTCATTCAGAATCAATGAAGAAAAATATTAAACAAAATATCTCTCCTAAAACTAATCTCTTTCAACTCCTAATTTCTATTCTCTCTTAAACCAAAGCCTCGTCGATTCTTAATTTTATTATGTTCTTCTCATCTAAACCCCTAATTCTTTCTCTCAACCCCTAAATTCATATTCATTACCAATTTATTGCGGGTGTCGAAGATCAGTCACTAGAATCCCTAGAAGCGGGATTCTTTCTATTACTCACAATAATCCACACCAATATCAAACTCGATGGCACACCAAAAACACTTACCAATGTTGTCGTTTGTAACGAACAGCCTGCACCGCACGTAGCTTCCGCATCCTTTCCTTGCCCTCTCATCCTGCTTCGTTTCTCTCCACAACGGAGCAATGAAGGCATCGATCACAATCCTTTTCGACCTCAGTTATCCCTAGTCGGAGTCCTGCACCTCTTCAGCTCCAGCGTTGTTATTTGGCTAGTTCCAAATTTACGTTAGACTCCAATTGACAAACATGTCCGAGATCGAGTTTCCACTATGAGGTCGTACACTCACCGGGTAACGCAAAATTCACCATCGAGGCACTGGATTCGGCGGTTCCTTTCCATGTCGTATCACCTGACCGAGTTTCATTTGCGTTGGCGGCGTCTCCGTTCTTCCCCTGCCTTTTTGTTGGTTCCTTCCAGGATATACAAACAATCGGGAGGGAATATGGGAATAAACAAGCTTGGGAGGGAATGGGATGCGGAGCTTAGGATTTAGGTTAATCTTTAGGTTTAATTACACTCAACTATAACCAGGCTGAGGGGTATATTAGGAATTTCAATAAAAATTAAGATTCGGGTGTTACGGTAAGCCCCCTAAATTATTCATTATCAAAGTTCCGTGAAAACTATATAGTGTGGGTTGAATACTAAATTCAAATCTTGGATTTTCGAATGGTTACTAGAGAGGGGAAGGGTGCGGGTCGTCACTGTCACTAGGAATCGAACACACAACTTTACAATGGAAAGTGTGTCAACTCACTAGTTACACTGGGCCTCATCGCACTATCTTTAAACCTTACAGTTACAGACCGTTTGGTACCAAATGAATCAAGAATTCATTTCATTTTAAAATGAATTATCCTGTAGAATTCATTGCCAAATGAAATCGTGTGTTTGGTATGTCATATTCAAATCCTTAGAAATAAAATGAATTGTCATGCAAAATTCATTGTCAAATGAATTTCTGTGTTTGATATGTCATTTGTATAAGTAATTTCGTTAATAAAAAATGATAATTATATCATTCTATTATAATTAGTAAATACTTGTGGAATTCATTTGGAAATTTCATCTCAATTCCTCAGAATTGCTATCACTAGTTCCAATTCCATAGAATTCAAAATTTAGAATTGAAAATGAATTCTTTTAAATACCAAACAAAAAATGTTTCATTCTAAAATGAATTCTACAAAACTTATGGAATTCATTTATATCAAACGGTATGTTAAGGTGTTTCTTAAGTTTTTCTTGGAAAAATGAGATAGAAAAGTGAGGCTAAAGCCTAAAAGGACTAATAGGGTATATCAATTAAATATTATTATTAAATATTCAATAAAAAGAATCGGAAACCTGAATGGTGCAAGTGCAAAAAAATTAAATAAGAATCCATAGTTTTTAGGCAACCTAAAATTGGCCAAAGGTAGGATAGCCTAATGGTAAAGTTGTCGCGACAGTGAAGGATTGGGAGTGGCAGATCCCAGGTTCGAATCCAAGCGAGCCCCGTTCGTGTTCCCGGAGGTGCAAGGCTGCTGGAGGCGAAGCCCCGTTGGCGTCGAATTGATTGCAGGTTGTCACAAAATGACACGTGAGGCTGAGATTTCTGAATATATAAAAAAAATTGCCAACAAAAATACTCATAAACAACCAAAATAAAGAGTGTGTTAAAATAACATTGGTGGACTTTTTTTATTTATTAAACTACCAACCCTTATGCCCCCGTTCACTTGCCATTTTGTTTCTTGTTTTTTGTTGCCAAAACATAAATAAGGAATCATAGACAATAAAATGTGTTCACTTGCCATTACGTTTTCATTTGGAAAATCCATGCGGCAACTATGGGGAAGTTACAAGGAAATGGAAAAAAGCTGTTTCCCAGGAATACATGACACGGGTTTCTCCCCGTTTCTTGGTGGAAAATGATCACTGTACATTAATGAAGTTGGCTGTTTGAACCTTCCCTCCAACATTATTTTTCCCACCCTTTTCTCTATACTCAAACCCTTCTTCTCGCTTCGTCTGTCTCATTCTGCAGAAGCGGCTTTCTGCTCTTCAATCTCGATCCCTCGAACTTCCTTTCTCTCTACACCCAACTTCGAACTTCCTCTGCTCTCTCAAAATTTTCTGCTCCAATAGCCGCTTTGTCCTCGTCCTTATCCATTAGCCTCTTCTTCCCCTCTAATCCTCTGTCTCCGCCACGAAATCCTCGCCTGCCCTCAATCCCAATATGCCGCCGCTACCTCTTTTTCCTAGCAACTGCCACATCTCCGCTGCGTTCTGGCCGACATTGTCACAACCGGTAAGTCTAGGATCCTAGGTTTTTGGATTCTTCTGTAATTTGTTCTTGTTGTTGTGTAACCCAATACTCAGCCAAGGAGTTCAACTATCAGTTTCCTATAAAACGAAATTGCGAGCTCCAGGCCAATCTTCCAAGTACACGACAACATATATGTTTGTTTGTTTTAGGTGCTTTCCAACTTCAACGGTTAGCAATATATATATATATATCAGTTTTGTTTTCTCAATATATTAGGATCCACTCTAGTGACGACACTCTGTTTGAAGGTGCTCAAAATTATTCCACTCTTAAAAACTATTTAATTCGAATTAAAAATTATAATCATGGCTAGGGTTGTATGATAATCAAGAATCAGAAAACAGAATGAAGCAACTAAACAGGTTTTCTTTTTAGAACTCAGTTTCAGAACTCACCAAAATTCTCAGCTAAACAAGGTTTTTTCAGGTTTTGTTTTCCAGGAAATGGTCAGCTTCGTTTTCATTTTAATTTTGTTTTCTGTTGTGGCAGCTAACAGAAATGGAATGGCAAGTAAACGGGCCATTAGTGAACCGTAAAAAGAATTTGGTTTTATTAATATATAGATATATATATATATATATATATATTAAATTAATTAATTAATTAATTAACTCATTTTGCCCTTCCAACTGGAATGCAAGAGAAACTGGGAGCACAACTCTCAAACCTAGGGTTCGGATTTTCTATTGACTTGCTTTGTTCATAATTGGATTAGATGATGACCCCTTATGGGGTTAGCTCCATACTAACTAGTTTAATAACCATTAGATTAAAAACTAATTCTAGGGTCAAAATTAAAAGAAGGAATAATTTGGTCAATAACCATCTAACCCTGATATAAATACACTTTTTTTTCTACCAACCCTCTCTAGCGGGTCCGGATCCCCTCAGTAACCAATATATCAGTAACCATCAGTAACCGCCCTATCAACCGTCCATTCCATCCGCTTTTCAACCGTCAGATCAAGCAAAAGTAACTACACGGGGGGGGGGGGGGGGGGGGGGGGGGGGTGGGCAAAATAGTAATCTTCGATCTGACAATTTGAAAAGCAGACGTGACATTAAACCGTGCCCGCCTTCTTTCCTTCTTTCTCTCACCTTTCACGCAACAGTTCCACTTCCCTCTGCTCTCTAACTCTCCATTCTTCATCCAATCGCGCACCAAAAACTTCAGAAAACACAGAATCATTCAACGATTTTCGCAAAGGTTTTCGAAGAATCATTCAACGATTCACTATTCTCGCTTCTTCGTTGAAAAACGAAGGGTTTCCAACTTGAACGAGGCTCAAAAATCGTTTTCGCACAAAATATCAAGGTAAAGCCTCACTTCTTTCTTCGAAATCCATCCATAGAACAATAGCTACAGTATTTCAGTCACTCTTCATGTGAAAATTGTAGTAAAACTCGCTACATTACCGAATCGTTAGCATGCGTTGCTGAACTGGTGTAGAATCTGTTGTGTTTTGCTTCGTTACCACATGGTATGGCTTGGTAAGCTATGATTGCATGTTATAAAAAGGCAAGAAACCGTAATTCCTTCTGTGTTTTAGTTTGTTACCATATGGTAATGTGTAGTAAGCTATAGTTTCATGTTGTAAAATAGCAAAAAACCATAAGTTCTTCTGTGTTTTAGTTTGTTACCATATGGTAATGTGTGGTAACCTATGGTTTCATGTTGTAAAATAGCAAAAAACCATAAGTCCTTCTGTGTTTTAGTTTGTTACCATATGGTAATGTGTGGTAAGCTATGGTTTCATGTTGTAAAATAGCAAAAAACCATAAGTCCTTCTGTGTTTTAGTTCGTTACCATATGGTAATGTGTGGTAAGCTATGGTTTCATGTTGTAAAATAGCAAAAAACCATAAGTCCTTCTGTGTTTTAGTTTGTTACCATATGGTAATGTGTGGTAAGCTATGGTTTCATGTTGTAAAATAGCAAAAAAACCATAAGTTCTTCTGTGTTTTAGTTCGTTACCATATGGTAATGTGTGGTAAGCTATGGTTTCATGTTGTAAAATAGCAAAAAACCATAAGTCCTTCTGTGTTTTAGTTTGTTACCATATGGTAATGTGTGGTAAGCTATGGTTTCATGTTGTAAAACAGCAAAAAACCATAAGTCCTTCTGTGTTTTAGTTTGTTACCATAGGGTAATGTGTGATAAGCTATGGTTTCATGTTGTAAAAATGGAGGAAAACATAAGTCCTGTTGTGTTTTACTTCGTTACCATATGGTAAGATGTTATAAGATATGGTTTCATGTAATTACCATATGGTAAAATGTGATAAATATATGGTTTGATTAGGTATTGTAGGAAACCATTATGGTACCATATGGTATATTATGGTAAAAAGCATACTAACAGACTATTACTAATTTCTACATTCAGGTACACTATGGTAAAACCAAGACAAAGTTTTCGCACAAGGTGCAGCCCAACAAGAGTATCTGCAATTGCAAGGTCAATAACAGATGAGCGGAAAGCGCAACTTGAGATATTAGGCCTAGCAGGCTTAATATCAATCAGGCAGACAAAGATAAACAATCATTTTGCTCTGTTCGTAATGAACAAATACAATCCAATGAAAGAATCGTTCAAGCTACCTGACGGGACACGCATGAAGATATCACCAATTGACTTTCATAGAGTATATGGTCTGCCGATGGGGAATAGGGAAGTTGTACCTCCCATGATTTCTTGGGATGACGCAGCAGATTATGCAATAGAAACCCTACTCGAAGTAGATGGAACATCCACTCCAAGGGTAAAGCTAAGTCAGGTAGAAAAAGATCTTCCTACAACCACAAACAGTAAGAGATGGATACAATTGTTCTTTCTGCTGGTCACCGGAGGCTTGCTGTGTCCAACTTCAGCACCTATGGCTGAACTCAACATGCTTGAGTACTTGAAGACTGAAGAACTGAAACATTTCACCAGCTACAACTGGTGCAAATACTTCTTCAAACACATGAATGAAGGATTGAAATCATCAAAACTCTATGTCAGTGCAGATCTTCACTTCCTTACAGTAAGTCTCCATTCCCTTGGCCATTTCAACCTTGTTACTCATATATTTTACATATAAATGATAAACTTTGAAAAAACTAATACAACTATCTGCATAAAAAAGGTATGCTTCATGTACAAACTGGACGAAATGGCATTCTCAACCCAGCTTCGAACACCAACAGTAAGCTACTATGATGATCTCAATGTCGAAACAAACTTTGAGAACATTAAGAGCTACTACAATGGAAAAGAGTTGACCGAGATCGAAAAGGTTGCCAACATTAATGATGATGAGGCTGATGATGCAACTGATGAGGAAGAGGAGAATGAGCCAGTCTATCAGTCACCGAAAAGACAAAGAAACAAAACTCCAGACCAGTCATCATCACTGAACTTTGATTTGAAGAATATCAGAACAGTCAACCAAGTAAGTACAAATTATCTATATTAAAGTTGTCCAAATACATGCTAACCGTAATTCCTTCTGTGTTTTAGTTGGTTACCATATGGTAAGGTGTGGTAAGCTATGGTTTCATATTATAAAAATGGAGGAAACCATAAGTCCTGTTGTGTTTTAGTTTGTTACCATATGGTAAGGAGTGGTAAGCTATGATTTCATGTTATAAAAATCGAGGAGAACATAAGTCCTGTTGTGTTTTACTTCGTTACCATATGGTAAGGTGTGGTAAGCTATGGTTTCATGTTATAAAAATGGAGGAAACCATAATTCTTGTTCTGTTTTACTTTGTTACCATGTGGTAAGATATGGTTTCATGTTATAAAAATGGAGAATAGTGATAATAATTGCCAATACCATGTATTACCACCATGGTAACTAACCATACACCATACACACATTACCACCATGGTATCTTACAAAACTCCCATTATGCAGGCTGAGAATTCAATCAAACTGCTTGAAGCATCAATGAAGGCGATGATGAAAGTAATCAAAGACCAGTACAACAGCCAAATTGAGAATCTGATCAGACACAAGGAGAATCTTGAGAAAGAAAGCTGTGATGAATATGTTCAGCCCACAGAAGGAGAAAAATCTCAGTGTGAAGATGATGAAGAAGAGAATGATGAAGAAATGAATGCCAGTTTGGATAAAACAATCAATGAAATATTCAAACAAGCAAAGATAGAACAGAACAAAGAGGAGAACGAGGAGCAAACACAGAAAGAAGATGATTCACAACCATCTACAGTCGATCTTGCTGCATCTACACTGAAGGAGCAAGATGATTCTGCTCCAGGAGCTGTGAATAAGGAAAGCATCCAAGAAGGAGATCCACTGGGGAAAGTTGCAACAGAACCACCAGCTGTTCAAGAAGATCTGAATCAGGGAACACCACAACAAGAGAACACCCCGAAAGCAGTTCCAGAACAGACATCTGCAAAAGAAACAGAAGAAAAAGGAGCTACAAAAACAGCAAATCCAATGGATGTTGATAAGGAAACAACAGAAGAAGGGAATACAGGGCAAGCTGCACAAAAGACTACAGAAACTGACAGCGAGAAAACGGTGTCAGATGATGTTGTTCGAGAAGAGACTCCAAAATTGACAACCAAAACTGCTGACAAGCCTAAAATGACAAGGGAAGATGACATTCCATCCTTCGATCTCAGCCCTCTCAAAGATCAAACACCAACAACACCAACAAAGTTGACTACCACCACGGCAACCAATCAACCAGGAGAGCCTCGCAAAAGAAGAATTGTGGTGAAGAATTTGAATGTATATGAAAAGAAGGCAAGAAGAACACCACCACCAACACAGCCACAAAGCACCCAGTCACAGAAGGAGTCATATGCTATATGGTCAAATCTGTACACAAACAGCCAAGAGAAGCTCAAGGAAGTGCGTGAATGCATAGATGCTTACCTAGAGGACCTGAATACTCCAACTGTTGATCCAGTTGCTCCACAATCACAAAGATCACAAGTTGAATGGTCAACACCAACACAAACAACACCTGATGATATGTTCAGCAACATCCTGGAGTACATAAGATGCAAGAACAAGAAATTTTTCAAGAGGTAAGTCATCATCTTAAAACTTCTACTGTTATATGATGTTACTGTAGTGATCTAATTTGTTACCATATGGTAAAATATGGTAAGATATGGTAAAATTAGATAAATCTATGGTTTAATCATACAAAATGTAGTAATCCACCATTCCAGTTTTGTTTTTGGTTTAATACCATATGGTAAGATATGGTAAGCTATGTTAAGATTATATAAATCTATGGTTTAATGTTACAAAATGTAGTAATGCACAAGTCCTGTTTTGTTTTAGTTTAATACCATATGGTATGATGTGGTAAGCTATGATTTGTTGTTAAAGAATGGATTAAACCATAACTCCTATTGTGTTTTAGTTTATTACCATATGGTAAGATGTGGTAAGATATGGTTTGTTGTGGTAACCTATTGTTTAATGTGATAAATTAAAGTAAACCATCTGTCCTGTTGTGATGTGCTTTTATACAGTAATGAGATAATGTTTAGAAGGAAGGATGGAACATTCTTGCTGAAAAGGGAGTCAGTACAGTCGATTGACATTCGTTGTGAAATCACATCTGATGTCATCGACTGGTATGGAGATCTAATGAACAGGAATGAAGCAAAAAAAGGAAAATTCAAAAGGTGGTTCTTCGTTACATCTTTGGCAGTAAGTAAACCCACCCATGTATGTCAATAGTTCTTAGACAACACATATATAAAACACATAATAACAACCACAAATTTCAGGGTGACTGCCAACTGGACATTGAAAGTGGCAATCCTCTACTAACTCCAGACGATTACTACGACAAAGTGGACTTGGACATCACCAACAAAGAATGGGCAAAAAACCCCAGCTTCACAGAATGTAACCTTGTAAGTGGTTACCATATTGTATATTGTGGTAAAATTAGTTTGCAGTGGTTACCATATGGTATATAGTGGTAAAATTAGTTTCCAATGGTTCTTAACTTACTGTTCAACACTTATATGGCAAGTGATTACCATATGATATACTGTGGTAAAATTATTTTGCAGTGGTTCTTCCCTTAGTGTGATAACAAGCACTACATCATGATTTGTGTCAACATCAAAGCAGAGAGATTTGAAGTACTCGACAGTCTCCGCCACAAAGATTTTGAAGAATACTACAAACCAATGGCAAAGAGGGTTGTCCAGTACGCAATCAACTACATGAAGACACAGTTTGCAGAGAAGACAGTAAAGTGGGAAAGGTTTACCTAGTTCAACCTCGAGAAGGTTACACAACCAGATGACAAGTCATGTGGGATGTACATCATCAGGTGGATGAGACACTGGGAAGGTAAGTACAACAGTGCCCTGACCAAAGACTGGAAGAGGATTGATCTCATAAATGAAGAAAGGGAGTGCCTGATGTTGGACATCATTCTGGATGAGGACAATCTTGAACGGGATAGGATCATGAAAGAATCAACAAAGTACTGCAACATGAAGAACAAGAGGAAGAATTGAAAGAAAGGAGATGAAAATTCTATTATGGTTTGTGTTAAGTAGTTGGAGGGTATGAGACAACTTATTATGGTTTGTGTTAAGTAGTAGTAAGCTTTTGAGAACAAACTCACAATGTTCAGTAGCCACTTCATTCTAGTTAGTAGGATGGTATGAAACAACTTATTATGGTGTGTGTTATGACTAAGTAAAACGTTCTGTTTTTTATTATGTTAGCAAATACTTAACATGTGTTCTTAATTCCCAAATTACCACATTTTACCACATGGTATGGCATGGTAAAATCAAACTACCACATTTTACCACATGGTATGGCATGGTAAAATCAAACTACCACACTATACCACATGGTATGGCATGGTAAAATCAAATTACCACACTATACCATATGGTATGGCATGGTAAAATCAAACTACCACACTATACCACATGGTATGGCATATGGTAAAATCAAATTACCACACTATACCATATGGTATGGTATGGTAAAATCAAACTACCACACTATACCACATGGTATGGCATGGTAAAATCAAATTACCACACTATACCATATGGTATGGCATGGTAAAATCAATTATCAAACAGAACCCTCACATTTAGCTTCCAAATTACCACATTTTACCACATGGTAATACACTGTAAAATCAATTACCACACAGGAGAACACATGCCACTTCCAAAATAGCATATTTTACCACATGGTATGGCATGGTAAAAATAAATTACAACACTATACCATATGGTATGACAAATGTAAAATCAATTATCACACAAAACTTCCAAACTATCACACTATACCACATGGTATGGCATGGTAAAATCAATTATAAAACAGAACCTTCACATTTAACTTTCAAAATAGCACATTTTACCACCTGGTTTGACATGATAAAATCAAATTACCACATTATACCACATGGTATGACATGGTAAAATTAATTCAACAAGACAAGAAAAATATCCAACAAAACCAAAACCAATCCAAAAGAACAAAATAGCTTCAACAACTTAACCAGCTTCAACCATTCATTCAAATAATCCTCTAAGAAAACTGTTACAGCTTCAGCCTTAAACTTTCTTCAACAGCCTTCAAATTCTCCTCCTCAAGCCTGGTAGTTTTTCTCTTCTTCTTACTTACAGCCCTTGCAGCCTCCGCAACTGGAATTGGTCGTTTCGAAGGCTTGAATGAATATTTTTTAGGCTTAAACCCCTTCACTTTTTGGACCGGTACATCATCTATACCAAGATAACAAAAACAAACTACAATCAATGACATAGATATATATATATGGGTCACACTCGTATGCGTCAGACACATACTATGCGACAGGATTTCTACACCGTAGATCTAATCTAACGGTGTTTAATAATTGGAATTAAATTATTTAATTTTTACAAATTTTAAATGATTAGTTAGTCCTATTACTTTTTTATGCGTACCCTTTAATCCCTAAACAAACTTTTCAACATATTTTCGAATTATAGTACCAAATTTTATTCTAATCATGTCTCCAATCCATTAAGTTATATTTACTTACAATTTTAGTTTGGTGTTTATTCCTTTTCCCACTCATGTCAACGCTCAAACCCCCTTTCCGATTGCTGTCTGTAGTGGCTAACGAACCCTCTCCTCTCATCCTGGCTATCGATTGAAGCAATTGGATTTTGCGCTTCCCATCGATGTTTAATCCCTCTATGGATTAAGAGAGTGATCTGTTCGAGGCATGATGGATTGAATCTTGTGCTCGAGAGGCGGATGAGGAAGGATCGGAGAAGTGAAGAGTGCAGACTCGGGAGGTGGGCCGAAGTGCGGATCGCCGATAGCGGTGGGTAGGTACGCTGCCGTACGCTGCCGTCAATTGATGGTGAACGACTATGACCTTTACGTCCTATAAACAATGACTAAGGCTGAAATGGAGAGAGGGGATTGGGTCTCGTCAAGGGAATTCTCTTGGTCGGAGTCCAGAATAGTGAGAAAGTTTGGACGATGAAGAGAGACGGCCGTCGGATTACGGTGGTGACGGCGGCAACTGGATAATTGGGAATTTGGGGGGCTAGGGAAGACGACGATACATGAAAAAACGGTATCGTTTTGTGCTCGTCTCTGAATCGAAAGTGGCCTGGAGAACGGCGTCGTTCTATAGGTGTAGCTGGAAAAAAAATTATAATGGTATGAGGGTCGAACCAGCGTCTTGGTGGTTACCAAGGGCATTGTTCACCATTCATGTTGTACAAGGATTTTGATTCAATATACAAACACTTTTTTTTTATAACTTAAAAATTAGTTCTTGTAAAATTAAAACATAAAACTAAACTAAGCAGGCCTTTTGTACCAGACCCAATAGGCGATGTTGGATCTTCTCGCTTGGGAAATTTCATTCAGTGGAGCCTCCTCTTTGTTTGTCTTGCTTGCTTCTCTTAGCTGAACTTGCATATAATTTTCAAGTTCTTGATTAGATATGCCGATTGATTGATGATAAATTCAGAGACTCGGTGTTTTTAAGCGTGATATGATCCCAAATAGCCAACTGTACACGGCACAATTACTTGACAAAGAAGCTATCAAAGTTGGGAAGAAGAAAGGCAGAATTTGGCTAAGTCAAAATCCGTGTTCAGGGTACATACTTTGGAGGTATGGTTCTCTCTATTGGCTTGGTGGAAATGCATGTTTAAGGGCTTTTTTTACAGATAAAGTTTCCATGTTTCCAATGGTATGCTTTCTGGATCTATATGATGTCATTAAGGTTGTTTTCCAAGGCCTCAAAGTTGCTACCTCAAAACTGGAAAACTGCCAGAAAATGACTAAGGCAGAAAACTGTTTTGTGAAGCCTACTTTGGAGCTTAATTCGAGGAGTATAGATCTGATTCAAGTCCAAAGGCTTCCACAACATGAAACTAGGTATGTTTATCTACCAAGAGAAGGAATCGGATGAATAATTGGAGTTCGGGAAGGCCTCGAACGAAGGGCGCGAAGTTAGTACGAAAGCTGCCTTTTGACTGTTTTGCTGGCAGCTTACTTGTGCGCCAAGAAAGGAAGTATATGGCCGAATTTTGAGTCCTTTTTAGAGTTTGTTTTTACCATAATTAGTTTCCTTGTTCATGTAGGGTTGTATTAGGGTTTATTGTCTTTAAATACCTTTCCAATTCACGTTGTAAAGCAAGTTTTAGTTGAATGAAAATTGCTCCTTTGTGAGAATTGTGTTCTTTGAGAGTTCTCAAGAATCAAACCCTTGAGTTAGTCGTGTGAGGAATTCCATTGCTAATTCGAGAACCCTTGTGAGGCTTTTCTGTGAGGATTCCAGATTCGTTTTACAAGTTTCTTATCAATCAAGTAATCACCTTGATTGTGGCGAAATTCTACCTATCCGTTTTATCTTTCGTTGAAGAGTTTTGGCTGCGTATTCTGATCAAACAAAGCACCCCCCTGGTGCTTTATCAAAGCATTTGCCGAGCATCGTTGGTAGGTCTTCAAATTCTCTTTTGTACTTTGAATTCGCAAACCTTCCATTAAAGCTTGTATATAATTTGTACACATTATCTTGCTACAGTAGGGATATGTTTGGGTGTTGCTTAACTGAGGCCCCTCTCGTGCATTCTCTGATTTAGATGTTGTTATGATGGAAGAAGACTTCGATATCTTGAAGGTCTATCATTTCCTCTGTCTCTCTCTCTCTCCAATGCATATGTGATATGTGTAATTACGTTTGTCTTCGGTTCATAAATAGTGATGGCCGAAATTTTTTTTGGTCAAGAAAGAAACAGTACTAGGTTGGCTACTGATAAATTGATTCTCATTCTTCAGGTGTTCTTTATAGACAGTGGAGATGGCCTCCCTCGTTCGGTGGTGGAGCCAAACGCAATAGAGGAATATGCTTGTAAATAGCCTTGTCATTGGTGGGGATTTAATCTGTACTCCTTGTTAATAGGCTTGCTTTCCTTAGTTCGATCAGTTTAGGTGTCAATAGAGGAATTATTTTTTTGGACGTAATGGTATTAATAAATTAGGTTTGTTTGGCGGTCTATATAAAGGGACGCCAAGCCTAGAGTTTACCTTGTAAAAAAAAACTCCTGCCGTTTTCCCTGGTGACTTTAGCAAAAGTAAGGCTTTTCTTCTGTGTTGGCGGGGAGAAACTAATTGCAATGGAGAAATCTCGGTACAATGCAACAACTAAAATAGCTCTTTCTTTTGGTCGTTTGTGTTGTTCCTTTCTTACAACCCTTTTCCTTTCATGTATGTTCTTTTGTTTGTTTATGACTTTTGTTTGTTTCATGTATGTTCTTTCTTTTGTTTTGTTGTTTAGCATGTCGAGCCATGATACTAAGAAAGTTGTTGGATCCATATCGACTACCTTTGGAGCCATGGAGACGACGTTCACTGAGTTGTACGATAAGATTAAATCTTTGACTGCAATGATAATGAAAACTGATACTGAATTTCAAGTGCTAAAGAGGATGTCGAAACGCATTCTTGATCAAGCATCTGGAAGTTCACCTCCCACTGATGTTCCTATCACGCCTACCGTAAAAAGAGTTTATTATATTGATTCAAACCTAGACTCAGATCGCGATGGCGATGGTTCACACAAGAGGCAAAAATATGCGGTCAAGGAAGATTTAAATGAGTCGGTGAAGGTATATTGAATTTATTTAAACAATTTGCACTTGTGTCATTTTAAAGTGTTTATGATGTACCTATGTATTGTAATTTTTGTTAAATTCAAATCGTAGATGGAATCTCCGGTGACTGCATCTGGAAGTTCAGCTCCCACTGTTGTTCCTTTCACACCTAGCGTAAACGGATTTATTTACATAGATTCTGACTCAGACGCAGATGGCGATGATTCACACAAGTGGCCAAAAATGTGGCTGTGGAATATATAAATGTATCGGGAAAGGTATATAGAATTTATTTAAAGAAATTACACCTGTGTGATTTTAAAATGTTTATGATGTACCTATGTATTGTAAGTTTTGGTAAATTCAAATCGTAGGTGGAATTTCCGGTGACTGCAATAATGGCGTTAGATAATGATGAGGATCGTTCCATTGCGTGTTTCATCTTTGGTGATGGTCTACAAGATGATAAATGGCTTGTTGAGAATTTTGGCCATAGCTTAAGTCGTCTAGAACTGAAGGACTTGCTGCCAGAAACGTGGCTTCATGGTTATGTAAGTATTTTGTAGTTCTGTTTTGGTAAGGCATACTTGACCACATATTAGCTATACTAATCTTGGGTTTTGCTTATTTTAGATTTTGACTGCTGTAGCTTGTCAATTAGCTGTTGATGTTAGGGCTTGGGGGAAAAATGGACCTTGGTATCTTCCATCCAATTTTGAGGTAAGCAACAATTATGGAAAACTCTTTACATTAAGTTTACTTTTTTCTTTCTCCCAAAGTTGAATAGTGAATGTGAACTGCTACCCAGGATTTGGTTGTGAAAATGGGTTGGACTCCAAAAAAAGCCGTGGAAAAATATAAGAACCTATATCTTTGCGGCACCTTTGAATGCACCAAGGTATGGTGTAATAATATTAGTAATTTTTCCAGGGTACTATATTCTCTTAATGTTTTGCCCTTTACTGTATAGTCCATTCATTCTTTCGTCATCATTTACTTGTTTATTTATTTCAGATATATTTGCCAATGAATGATGAGAACCGCCATTGGTTTCTTATTGTGGTTTTCATGGACCGAAAGGTAGTGCATGTAGTGGACTCTTTGCGTTGTGATTTGGGTTTGCTGGAAAATCGTAGGAAAAGGGTGCAAGGAATGGTGGGTGATCAAACTATTCCCTTCGTGTACATTTAGTAAGTCAATTTTCTTTCTTTTTTTTATATTTTTGTACTGTAATAGTTACGTGGTTAAGTTTGTTGTTACAGTTGAAATTCTTTTACAAGATGCTTCAAGAATTTCCAGACAAGCCATCAACCTATGAAGTGCCCAAAGTGCATAAGTTCCAAATCATAAGTCCTCCATACGTTTCTAAACAAATTGATGAGTTAGTATTTCTTTGAGTATTTTGATTATTTCATTTCGATTCACAATCTTATTTTCAATAATAAATGCTATTTTTCCACGTAGCTATGAGTGCGGGTTTTACGTCTGTCAGTGGATGTTGCATGGAGAGGCTGATAATAATTCGTATACGGCGGTATAATACAATCCTTTCCTTCTAAATATGATTCCATCCACGTGAGATTCTACACTATCAAATCGAAATCAACATGTTAAGAGTAATGTTATAAATTTGCTGCAGGTTTGTAGCAATAGAGGTCGACTATCCTTGGCCATAAGTTTAGTCAAAGATCTCTCAAATACAAGGCGCTCTCAAATTATTGATGAAGCAAGTGCCGTTTATGAAAGACATTTCAAGGGGAAAATCAGCTCAAAATGCCAAAAGAGTTTATTTGATTTATTTTAGAAAAGTAGTTGTTTTTGTTTTATTGGTAGTCGGTCGGTTTTACTATCACTTTGATCCCAATTGAATTCATTTTAGATTGGTTTTGGTGTTTACCTTTATTTTTTCTTAAATCCGAATGTTGGTTCACGTTTTTGTGGCTTTGTTCCTGATGCTTGTTCAGCTGAGATAAGGCTTATAGAAGGCGCCTAGGCTTGAGCCTTATGCCCCATTCACTTGCCATTTCATTTTGTGTTTTTTGTTGTCACAACAAAAAATAAGAAATATGAGTAAAAAAAACGTGGGATTTTTTCCAGAAATACCACTGTATAAAAAAAAAATTCCAAAAATACCACCCAACCCCAAAAAATTCCAAAAATACCACCCTTTTTCAAAAACCGCCACCCCACCCAGCGGTTTGGTCAAAAAAAATTTTTTTTTTATAACCGCTCCCTAGGCCTCCGGTTTGCATAGAAAACCGCGCCCCCGACAAACGGTTTTCGTGTAAACCGCAGGGTGGGGTGGCGGTTTTTGAAAAAGGGTGGTATTTTTGGAATTTTTTGGGGTTGGGTGGTATTTTTGGAATTTTTTTTAAAACAGTGGTACTTTTGGATTTTTTCCAAAAACGTGGTTCATTTCTCCTGCAAAACAACAAAATCTAGTTTCCTGGAAATTTAGTCGCGCGTTTCTCCCCCATTCCCAGCGGAAAATTGCTATTGTAGTTAAATGAGGTTCTGGGTTCGAATCACATCACCCAAAATTTTTTTCCTTTACTTCCTTCTCGACCATCATCTTGGAACTTTCTTCCCTCTTAAGTCCACACCGGATAAACTCAAAAAACCTGAACCAGTTTCCGCGTCAAGAAACTATTGACCTTTCTCCTGGTCAGTGGGGGTTTTTTGTTATCTTTATTTCGGCCCAAAAAACGCTCCAATTCTTGGCTTTGGCTTTGGCCTTTGGATATCTCATATCTTGGCACCGGAGGACGCCGAAGATTATGCGTTCATCGGAGCAAACATAAATATGTTGGATCCAACAAATAGCTTCAATAACAAAATTTTAACCCAATAACAAGTGTATTGTTTTGGTTCTCAACGAACATGAAAAGGGAAAGAGACAAGCAGACAATTCAAACAATTCAAGGGTATTGTTTTGGTTCTCAACGAAAATGAAAAGGGAAACAAAACTAGAGTACTGGCATGAGAACTAATCAACCAAATATCCAGAATATACTACTGCAGGAGAAATGAACCACCATCTCCCTATGAATCTTCTAGTTCTGGATTACGCTCTTTTGGCTTTCCTCCTTGTACCTACGAGCCTGGGCAACAAATCTCGATGCATTACTATTTGCTTCCTCGATGACGACATGTCTTATGTAATTTGTAGGGTGTTGGACCAGATACAAAGCTAGTTGCATTCTCCTTATATCTCCGCATGGCTGCAACAGTTTGACAATGACAATGAGGCTTAGTAGCTGTTTCGAAAGGTTGTTTTCCTTCAAGGCCAAGTAGAAGAATTCTTGCTTACCCATAGATTATAAGAAGCATCCCAAGATGCACCCATCATCCATGAGCACACCCAAACGCCACTATCAGACCTACATAAAATAAGCTGCATCATATGAGTGGTGGGTATCTAAGTATGTTTCTAATTTGTTCACAACGAACAATTCTTACTCGTGACGTTGTTCGGGAATTGAAGGAATTGTCAAAGAAAATTGTTCCAGCACAGGTGGATCAAGCGTTGGTTCCACTTGCCGATAAAGATCCTCAAACAAGTCATCAAGAAATTCGATCTACACAAGCAGTAATCACTTTATTCGGGATAGATGAATACACAAATCAATTTAGAGATATAACTGTATTAGGATCAGGAGGTCAAACCATACCATAGTTACTACTGCGTTTCTACGAGATCTTTGGCGCTTTTTAGAAGGATACGAATCCAATAGATGGACTTGTTTGTCGTCCAGCATAATGACAGCTAAATACCAGTGAACTGCATCACCGTCCATTGCATCTTTCATGGGCAGACACACCTAAATAACGACGAAAAAGACCAAACTCAGCTTAGCATTGTAAAATACAATTTATAGAAATATCAAAAGCTTGATGGAACATCTAATTTATTCGCAGATCCAATTCAAACAGTAGCTAGAAACAGTAATTGAGGAATATTTCAATGAAACAAGAAAGGAATTGTTAAGAAGAAACCTTTCTGCACGTGTGAGCTCTTGCCAAGAACTTTGCACCATAACACTCTAGAGCTTTTTTTGATGTCATGCCATAGTTGATTACCATTTCCTGATCATGGTTCATTTAAAATAGAAGATAACACATTTAATAGGAGAAACGGAATATTGCACCTAAAATAAATATACAAAGTAAATGGGACTATACTTGTAGTTCAGCAGGCAGATAACAGACTACTCTTCCATCCCCAACATTCCTCCAAACTTCCTCCAGGCTCAATTGGCAAGCCATGGCTGTAATTACATCATCATCGACATTAGACTTAGGGCAGAGGGACCACAACACCTTTCGTGTATAGGATTGCATCATGGTTTCAACCAGGACTTCCTTTTGTGGAAGATCCTTCGCAAATATGTAGTGGGCAAGGTTCACTTCCTCTCTAGTGTACTTGAGAACTGTTGAAAGTGTAAACTTTGTTTCACCCTACAATAGAAGACGAAACATAAGGATAAAAATAATTGATTTTGTTCTAAGTGGGGAAAATTGGTGGGCTAGATTATCAGACCTTCTTGTCGAATTGTAAGTAAGAAAATCTGGTACGGCCTTTCCAAACTAAGTCATTCCAATCTGCCTGCAAATCACCATCAATCTGGATCACACCATCTTCAGTTCTACCTTTCTTTCCTCGAGATTCATCCTTCTCCAGCATCAGAATTCATCGTAATAAAAACACAATGCCTTATTTAGTTTGGAAGCATAATCTGCCACCGATGGAGAAAACAGGAAAACAAGAATGCAAATTGACGAACCATTAATTTGGAAGAACTTCTGGTCTTGCGTTTTGTCATCATCCTCCTGTCCTTATCATTCTGCATATTGCTCCTGGTTTCTGCCCCCCTGACCGAGCTCCTGTCCTGAATGAGCTCCTGGTGAATGCAGAAAAGGAGTTAGCATTCTTAAACTAGGGCCAACGGGTGAGTGTTTTTCTCTACAAGGATACTGGAAACTTTATCTTCCTCATTAACCTCCACATGGAAAAGGAAAATAATATTTTTACGGGTAATAATTAACATGGAAACAATCCGCATCACCTATTTGGAAGTTGAATCTACCATATATAACACGCAAGCATTCTTTAGTATTTTTTTTTTCGGTAATTCAAGCATTCTTTATTAGTTGCATTCTTTATCCAACTAGTAACCATAACGGGAAACAATATAATAAAAATTTAAAGTACTAAAATATAAAAAAATACTGTACACCATGACGGAAAAAATAGAAAAAACTAATAACAAGTGAAAAACGGATTAGGTTAACAACAACAGCAAAAAGACCTCTGCTTTGCGCCCGATTCAGCCCCTCCCCACAAACAGCAAAAAGACGGTACACCAATGGAGGAAGAGGGAGATAATATCAACAACAATGAAGACAGCGATGTTGAAATCATACCAGAAACAATGACCTCTGACAGCGATGGTCCTACTGTACAGGAGGATGACACAAACGTTATTCAAAATTCTCCTTTTATCGGTCAGGAATTCAATCATTTTGAGGATGCATATGCGTTCTACAACAACTATGCTAAGAGTTGGGGGTTTTCTGTCCGTCGCACAAGGAAGGTTAAGAACGTCAAGGGAGAGGTAACAAGTGCAGCCTTCGTGTGTTCTTGTCAGGGAGTTCGAGAAGCACATAAAGGTCTACAAAAGAGGGAGTCGCCTATGGAGATCAGATTTCAGTGCATGGCTATGTTTCGTGTGAGCTTGAACAAGACAAGCAATAAGTGGGTGGCTGATATATTTAACTCACAGCACACTCATGACCTAGTTAGGCAGAATCAGGTACATTACTTGAGGTCGCATCGAGGATTAACAGAAGCAGACAAGGCAGACCTGCGATTTAAAAAGGATGCCGAAATGAAACCTTCTCAGGCCATTAAGCTTGCTGTGCATTGTGCTGGAGGGCATGACAAACTTGGGTATACAGTTAAAGATGGGTTAAATTTCAGCACCAAAGACCACGCTGAGAAAATCAGCGAGGGTGATGCAGCAACTGCACTGGCCTATCTAGAATCAAAGAAAAGCACAGACCCACACTTCCTCCTCCGATACACTACTGATGAGGAAAAAAGGCTCCATTTTTTATTTTGGGCTGACAGCATTTGCAGAGCCGACATTTCGTGTTTTGGAGAGTTGCTCGCATTTGACACAACGTACCAAAAAAACATTTACAATATGCCACTGGTCATTTTTACAGGTACGCCATCCTAGTATGCCCTCTAAGTATTATCCTTTGCTTTGTTGTTTGAATACACATAATGGCATCTAGAAAACAGCAAGTTTCTGATTATATGAACTCTACCATTGTTTACATATTCCTCACAGTTTTAGCTTTTCTCCTGCTAGTTCAAAAGATTCTGATTTTTCCGAGTTTCTGTTTGACATTGTAGGTATCAACCATCACTTCAAAACTTGCTTATTCGGGAGTGCACTGTTGCCCAATGAGACTGACGAAACCTATATTTGGGCATTGAAGATAGTGAAGGAAATGTTGGGGGACATTCCGCTACGTACAGTTGTCACGGATGGGGATAAAGCAATGAGGAAAGCTATTGGTAATGTGTTTCCAAATGCAACACATCGGCTATGTGCATGGCATTTGTCCAAGAATATCACTGGCAGGGTGAAGAATCGACCCGACTTTGAACCCCGGTGGAAGAAGTTAGTAACTGCTGAGTACGAGCCAGAAGAATTTAAGGAGAAATGGAATGCATTGGTAGAGGAATGCGAACTCCAGAACAACCAATGGGTGTCGAAAAAACTATTTGGGAGACGCAACGAATGGGCGGACACATACTTGCGCTCACATTTCTTTGCTGGGTTGACAACCACATCAAGATGTGAAAGCATAAATGCGGTTGTTGCAAGGTATGAAAATGAGAGGTTCTGTTTGCTTGACTTTTTCACTCAATACGACCGGTGGCTCAGAGACATGAGAGAGACAGAGATTAGATTAGATTTTGAGTCTAATTATGGTGTAGTTCCTATAAAGAATTCAATCCTAAAGCCCCTCGAGCAAAGCGCAGCAAAGCTCTTCTCAAAGGCTGCATTTCTTTTGTTCAAAAATGAGTTGGAGGAGGTTATTGGAGTCATTAAGGGTAACCAAACTGAAGAGGGGAACCTACACACTTACACTGTTACCATGTTCAACAAAGAGAAGGTCATAGAGGTGAAATACAACATTGAAACAAGCGATATGGAATGCAGTTGTCAAAAGTTTAAGAGTATTGGGATACCCTGCGTTCATATGCTATTTGTTCTCAAAGAAGAAAAAGTGAAGACTATTCCTGAAAAACTGGTACTCAGACGTTGCTCGAAGAACCCAAAGTCCCTACACACTCTGTCAGAACCAAGTACATTGGGGGATGACAGCAGTTTCAGCATTAGGTACGGGTCGCTACAGTTCATGGCTCAACGATTCTGCTTATTAGGAGCAGCCACTCCTCTCTCTCATCGAATGGCTCAAGATGAGTTGACAGCAGCGTGTAACAAGTTGTAGATGGTAAAGAAAACCCCCGCCGAGAGAGAAAGGATTGTCATACCAGACAAGTTCAAAGATGTATTGAACCCAAATCAAGTGAGGTTTAAGGGTTGTAGGAAAGGAAAAGGGAAAAAACCACTTAAGAAAAAAAGAAGAAAGTGTGGGAACTGCGGGCTAAGGGATGGGCATTATAGGAGCACTTGTACTAACCCCCCAGCCGACGTGGTAGAATCTCAATCTGATGAGGAGGATGACGACGATGATGGGGACGATGATGGGGACGACGGAGAAGATGGAGACGACGATGATGGAGATGATGACCAAGGTGGTCAGCCCCAAAAGGTAATTAGCATCTCTAGTTAAGTGTTCTTGATATAGTTATTAGAGTTAATAAACTACATTTCATTTTGTTTTTACCAGAAGCAACGAACGAGCAGGCATAATACTACTGGAGAGCCCATAGGGAAAGGTCAGCCACAACAGAAATGGCTATTAGCTTAAGAGTTTATTTGCCCTCTAACAGATCGGGGCACGTACTAGGAGCAAAACTAGTCAACAAGAGAAGGGAGCAGAGAAGGGAGCTAAGAAGCATACAGGACATAGTGCTGGGAGTACTAGTCGGCATGATGATCGTCCAGGCGATGAACATGAACTGGTACTTTTCCAATCACACTAATGATTTAACTAGCAAGATTAGATGGTTCTTTGTGTTGGAAGTTACATCTTTAATATTATTTTATCTTATTTTGGTCTGCTACAGAAACAACATCAGACTAGAACCCGTGGTGCAAAGAACAGAAGCATCAAGAAAAACAAATGAATGTTTGGATGCACTTCCATAGCAAGAAGTTGAAACGCCCATGGAAAGCAATGACCACTTTTTATTGAGTTTACAATTTCATTATTGATTTTAGGGGACAAAATCTTTTATCTTGGTATATTTCACAAAAGTAAACTCCATCGACACTTCATATTTTTGTTGGACGAAGGGTACATTGCGGGACATGAACTATTTACAATTGAAAGGACATACCTGGATTTTCTTCTTTGTTTTGTTTTGTTTTTTTTCTTTTTCTTTTGTGTGAAACAGACCTGGCTAGCTAATGCCTCACGGGTTGCTCCTCCATAAACTATCAGCATAAGAACAGGTAGATCTTTGAATCGGATGTTGAAGCCAAATATATGGAAACCCATTCATGTGTCTAACCAGTATAGCCGCCTAAATTTGTAACAGTGACATTGGAAATGCGTAATTTACCTCCAGTCTGAAGTGCTTTTTCAATTTGTCCACTTCGGATTACCTTGAGGCCTCAACTGCATTACGAAGAGATATACTATCAATAGAATTGAACAAATATATCATTTTTCGTTGACACTTTTGATTTGTTTGAGTGTATTAGGCACTGTAATCTCAAATGCATTAGAATGATGCAACTCAAATACACGATGGTAGTTTTCATTAAAAAAAAATACACTATGGTTGTAAGCATTTGAAAATGCACTTCAGAGAAGTCGGTCCCACGAAAGAAAAATGGTGCATTCTTCAATCTAGGATATGTTCAGTTCTATAAGTATTTTAGAAACAATTCTAGTCCTTTTCTCGAGGCGATGTTTTTGAAATGGACAAACTGGGGCACAAAGACAATGGCTTAAGGGTTGAAAGCATACCAGTATGAGCAATCGATTGTGGGAGTTGAGATAACATTCAATCGCATCTCCCTGTGGAAGCCCAGGTGGGACTTGCCTCGTCCTTAGTTGTGCCTCAACCACTGTATCATTGAGCTCACTGTCCAGAAAAAAATACAGCAATTTAAGATGGTCAGAGTCAGAATCTCACGTATGCGATTATCGATACAGTAATTGCATGTCAAAGGAGGAACACATACTTTCTGAAGTATGATCTTCGGTCAAAATAGAATTCGTGAACTCATCATAGAGAATCAACGCATTCTAAAATATAATTTGAGTTGTATGAGAATGAATTGAAATCGGCTGACTAATATCTAAGTACCTCGCTGAGAATAAGAACACCTCTCTTTGAATATTGGCATGCTACAAACTCATAAGTAACGAGATTCATTCTATCTCGCAATGAGGTTACAATCGCCACGTCTGCAAGACGGGAATAGAGATCATGACATAAGCACACAAAGTCGAAATCCTACTAAGGATACTTGTGTAGATCAAGGAACATAAAGGGAAGTGTAACATAAGTTCCACGTCTATAACTTTAAACAACCATGCAAGAAACAGGGTCGACAATTTCAATTGAACTCGGAAAAAGTTGCAGTTAAATTGAACTCGGAAAACATCTGCCGCGAGAACTGAACGAAGTAGCTCTGATCTATTTAAATGACTTTTATGTTCTATTTAGATTATTTTTATGTTCTGTTTAGAACCCATCTATCAATAAAGGCCAGATCTGTCAACAAACACTCGAGGCTTAGGTACCTGTTTTCGATGCCCAGTACCCTCCTTGTAATGCTCCCATTCATGGCCTTCTCGAAGCACCTTAACTCCTCCAAGTTCCTTCAAGTTCCTCCTCCTCCCCCGATTCGCAAGCCTCAAATCAACATGAAAACAAAACGAAATAAACGAAACGAGTTCAGAAACCCAAAGTTTGGACTCGGTAATTGGGGAGTGTCCAGTCATGTCCTCATTTTTATAGGAACTCAAATAAACGAAATGAAAACTTGCATAGAAACTACCTGCAATCGTTCCTTAGGGGGCCTTTTTAATCCGAGGGAATGAGACCATAGCTGCCGCTCTTACCAATCCAGATTTGTTTTGTATGCATCTCGTGCCAAACAAAGAGGAAATCAAAGAACTGAAAACGAAAACCAAAAATTCGGGGAAGGAAAAGGAGAAGGAAAAGCGAGATTTCACTAACTCTTTATCTTCCAGCTGTCTCCAATCGATGGAATCGTCGACTCTCTCTCTCTCTCTCTCTCTCTCTCTCTCTACTCGTCGGCAGCAACGCGGAACCGCCGTCGCCAGTCGATGGAATGATTGGAATCGTCAACTCTCTCTTCCTCTCTACTCGTCGGCAAAAACGCGGAACCGCCATCGCCTCTCTCTCTCTCTCTCTCTCAGATTGACGACATGCAAGATAGAATGAGAATGGGGGGTCAGAATGAAGGAAACGTTTCTGGGGGACGAATTCTAAAGACACGCAAATTTTTGGCGAAAAAAAAAGAGCTATTCTGAGGAGGTAAAAGCCAAATTTTAACAATTTTGAATTTTCTTTTTACGTTGCATTTTGCCGCTACCATTATGTACACTTTTTTTTACACATTTTTGTAATGAAAAATCTATCTATCTATCTATCTATCTATCTATCTATCTATCTATCTATCTATAAAATATATAAAGGGGTTTCTCAAAAACCCCTCATCCACGTCAGCCTCTTGGATGAAATTAACCACAAATAACAATTATCATAGTGTCAATATTAAAATATGAAATTAATTTCGTATATAACTGATAGACCCAATATTCAACCAACATCACACAATGAAGGTTGTACCGGAAAAGTTAGTATTAGGTCATTTTGTGCTAAAATCATAGTCCAGGCATGGTTAAATAATTTTATACAACAAAAATCACCTATCGATTTAGATTCTATTATGAGTTTTTTTAGTGGACCACCAGTACGGTACAATGGTAGTTCAACCGTGGTTAAATCATTACATACAGCTAAAATCATCTAACGATTTAAATTCCATTAGAAAATTTTCTATTATACTGCTGATAATAACAAAATAAAAAATCATATACGGGTTAGCAAACAATACTTCTTATCCTATGAGAAGTCGCAGCAAAGGGCGACACAAAATCTACCTAGTTGTTTATAAAAACTATGCACCTAGCCCATAATCTAGGTGATTGTGTTTTAATCTTTTAGATACAAAACTCGAGTGTTCTTTTCCTTTATTTCAAATACTTCATCATTTCATAATTTTTAAGTCACTAAGCATTTAGAGAATCATAAAATAAAATAAAAATGTTAGCTCCTTCACTTTAAATCTTAACTTCATGTTAATCTCCAAATCGTTAAATATCATTCCTTCAAATAAAAGACACATCCAAAAAGTCTACAACTAACACGATGGTTGTCAAACCGGTGATATGTTGGTCGGTAAAGTTAATATTAGACATAAACCTACCCCATTATGAAGTGGAAGTCATTATCGGTCAACACATGTGGTCGCGCGGACGACAATTTCCGGCTTCTAAACAAAATGACGTCGTTTTGATAAATATATTTAATTTTTAATGTATTTAAATATGATAATTTATCATTTTGTTTATGATGATTAATTAGATTTAATATGAATTTTGATGTTATTTTTTTAATTTAAAAATAAATGTTTGGATGTTGACGTATTTAAATATAAGGTTTTTTTAGTTTGTTTACAATGTCGTTGTTTATTTGAATATGTGTGTAGCTTAGCTTGTAGTGAAATTTTGATTATTGGATGAATGAAAACATACGAAATTTTATAAAGACCCACTATATTTTCTAATATACCCCTACCGAAAATTAAGGAGAGAGCAGGAAAATTTGAATACTGAAAAACTTATAAAACTCCACTATTATATATTCTGTAGATGGCGTAAGGACGGTGGGCATTGCTGTCAAAATACAAAAATAAGGGTGTAAGTATTGAATCAATCTAATCGTATGTATAAATATACAAGAAGCCAGAAATTAACGGGTTAAGCACCATACTCCAAAACCTAAACCCTAAACCCTAAGCCCTGAACCCTGAACCCTAAACCCTGAACCTTGGACCCTAAACCCTAAACCCTAAGCCCTGAACTCTGAACCCTGAACCCTAAACCCTAAACCCTGAACCCTGAAGGAAGCAACTACGAGTCTACGACAATAGTGGTATAACTAGAATGAAAAGATTTTTTTATATTGATTGGTACTTTCTGCCTTAGACCATCTTTAGTGGTTGAATCCAAAAGTCCAGATTTTGGGACTATAATTCAAAATGTAGCCCATCAAAAGGTGTTTTGGCATTAGTAATGAGTTCCAAATGTTTACATTTCCAGATATGCATTTTAACTCATAATCCAGTTTTGTGTATATTTCATCATTTTAATTACAAAATTTGTTCATTATTTTTATATAGGTAGTAATAATTAATAAAGACGAACATGTCGACAATTTTTTTTTTTTGAATTCCGACAAAAAATATTATTTGTAAATATGACGTATTGAAGTGTATTTAACTATTTATAAGAAAATTTTGAAAAAACAGCCGTTTGGGTTCAAAGAACCGTTGGGGGTGAATATTGGTACTAAATGAGTAAATTTTTCTTTTTCTAATTCTCCAACAGGTGGAAAAATGGCAGAATCCATTCCCCCCAATACATTTTTCCCGTATCCCCTGTTGGTCCCCGTTATTTGGAACTTTTGTCCACTTGTGTTCCATTTTTGGAACCAATAATTGCATTAAAAGGACCGTTTGGAATTCTGGAACCCTACTAAAAGTGAATGTGGCCATTTTTTTGGAATTCTAATAAAACACCACTGAAGGTGGTCTTAGTGGCGTAGAAAAGGGAAGGGATGTGTATTAGACTATTAGTAGAATATAAAGGGATGTGCTAGAGTTTTAATTTGAGAAGGAAACTTATTAATTTGTTAAGTAAATAAGAGATAAAATTTGGTGCAACTAAAATCACGGCATATCTTCTCCTTCCCAATGTTTTTACACGGTTGAACAGGTTAAAATTGGGTTCATCTCTTTTTAATTCTTTAATATATTATTTAATTAATTATATATTAAATGATTATTTTTTGCAACACAATTTGGAAAAATGTTGGGTAAACTGTACTCATACGCAACCCTGGTGATTTATGTTGGGTTCATCGGTATCTTTGTGTATCTGAGGCCATGTGATTGGGAGGATTCATGTACCATTCATATTCAGTTGATGGGGTATCCCACTTGAGGAGACTTGAGGTGGCTCAATAAAGTAGCGAGGGAACCAAGGAAGATTATCGGCTATCGCAATCCTTCGCTGAGAAGTTGAGTCTTTTCCCAGTCTTTTCCCATTCCCTTTCTGTTTGGGGTATATAAGAACAGGTAGAGCGTATTCTCATTCTCATATCCGCCAAATTTCTTAAAATCCCCCCGGTTCCATCCGTGTCTTCACTCTTCACCCGCAATTCTGCAAATGTCGAAGTCGAACCCATCTTCATCGTGGATCGCAAGTTTCAAACCGGGCGACCGGGTCGAGGTCAGCTCCGACGACCCCGGGTTCCACGGCTCCTGGTTCGTCGGCACCGTCATCCGCCGCGAGGCGAAGAACCCTAATCGTTACGTAGTCGAGTACGACCAGCTCGACGAGGACGAATCTGGGGAGAAGCTGCTGCAAGAAACCTTCGATTGGATCCAATTGCGTCCGCCGCCGCCGCCTCCCGAGAAGAAGAAGAAGAAGGTCCAGTTCAAGCTAGGCGACGAAGTGGAGGCCTTCCACAGCGACGGCTGGTGGGAAGGGGCTATTACTGCGGAGCACTCCGGCGGGAAATTCGCGGTGTTCTTCAGAGGCTCAAAGGACCAGATTGTGTTTGAAGAGAAAGATTTGAGGTTGCATGTTCAGTGGGTTAAAGGGAAGTGGGAGCCGCGATTCGAACAGGTTCAGCGGGAGAAAGAGGTGAGCTAATTCGATTTTATGACTTTTCCTGCTCCGTTGCTTGGTATGACAATTTTAGGGAATTTTGAATCTAGATCTAGTTAGGCTGAGGAAAGTAGAGAATTGGGTGATCAGAGATGGCATTTGTTCTTTTTCACAATGTCTCAACCTCGTTGTCATAAACATGCAGATGTCGCTAGACTCAAATTGTCCCAAGGAAGTGATGAAGTTCACTCAAGGAATGCAAGTGGAGGTGACAACTGAGGAGGACGGATTGAAAGGTGCTTGGTTTGCTGCAACAATTATTGAACCTTCGGGTGAAGACAAGTACCTTATTGAGTACAAAACCCTGACGAATGATGATGATACTGAGTTTCTCAGAGAAGACATTCGTGCTTGCAACATAAGGCCTTGTCCGCCGGAGATCATTCCTGTGGATGGATTCAAGGTGATGGATGTAGAAGATGCTTACTACAACGAGGGCTGGTGGGTTGGCCTGATTGCAAAGGTTTTGATCAACGGCAATTACCAGGTTTACTTTGTTGAGTATGATGAGAAGACAACGTTCAAGCAGGCTGATTTGAGGCCATATCAGGACTGGTTAAACGGCAAATGGGTTGTTCCGTAAGAGGTCTGAATTTTATGCTCTCAATTGTAAAAACACTACTAGCCTTTCTTCTTGCATGTGGTGGCGATGGTTTCTGTTCTCCGTGTTTGGTTTTTAGGTGTGTTGTGCTTGGAACGGGTGGCGGTGGTTTCTGTGGGCGTTGCGGTGGTGGACGGCGACATGATGTGTGTGTGGTGACGTTGTGTTTTTCTGTGGGCTTAGGGTTTTTGTGTGGTGGGGTTTAGTGGTGTTTGTTTTCGTTTGATTTGGTGGGGTTTGGTGGTGTTTGTTTTCCTTGTTTCTTTTCTTTTTGGGTCTGTTGTTTTTTTGGTGGCTCCATGTTTAAGGAGCTAAATTTAGCTTTCTCTTGGGCTGACTGAAATGCCAAATTTGGCTGGACAAAAGGTGGTGGCCCCACTAAAATGCCAAATTTGACACAGGAGAACCATTCTGATTTTCTTCTTTCGGCATGCTACTTGCTCTTCTTATATTTAACTAGCTTTATATTCGGCCCGTTGGCCGGATTTATCATAAAATTTTCATGAGTAGTAAATCGTAAAATAAGTTAAGTACCTCGTCCGAGATTATAGTTCAAATTTGTAAACGTTATCAAAATACAACTTTCAAAATTGAGTGACTTTCATTTGATGGGATGAAATACTCCTACTCTTGATCTCCCGATGGTTTTATACTCTAACCTCACTCATTAGGCAAAAGTTTCTTTCACCTCACTCATTAAATTTTTTTAATTAATAATTTATTATTTTTTCTCAAAGCATTAGATACAGTATGAGAATCTTACAAATTTATTATTAGTAATTTGTGACTATTCAGGTAAAAAACTATTCTCTATTCATTTGACGCCACTACCAATTCTCTTAATTAAATTAGATTATTGATTAACTCGAACCCTTGTAAAGAAAAAACCTATAGTTATTAAATTATCAATATTATAAAAATTCCCAAATATTTCCACATACATGTCTATCATCGTTCTCACCCACCTAAAGCCAAACTCAAACGTCACCGTATTGCCTTTATTCTTTTGGATTAAAAAGAGACAATCGTGTCTCTGTGCATGTCTTCCCAGTGTCATTCGCTTCTGTTCTGGACTCTTTTTGCTCTCTGTTCCCCTTCCTCCACTACCCTGAAACTTTGCTCTCGATTTCTTCTTTGCTTCCGCCATAGATGGATCCATCTCTCCCCAATTAATTGTCGGCCCTTCCCTCCTTCCTTCTTGCTGGCATACTCCAACCCTTCAGCCTACTTAACATCCCTTGCCATGCTGCCGCATCTGTTCCTCCGCCACGGCTCTTTGTCGGAATCGTCGTCTTAATCGAAGTTCTCAACTACTCTATTTCCAGCAGCGGTGACCCAAATATTGGTTTGGTAGATCGATCACCCGATGAATCTAAATAGTACATCCCAAAACTTTTGACCCTTTAATGGATTGTATAGAAATGGCAACGATAATTCATGGGAGGAACTGTTTGTCTTCATCCCCTACCAACAAAATCGGAAAAGAGATTGTATATAACTGGCAACACTAAGCCTCGACGAGATCGGCGCTTTTTACCCACAAATTCGCGCTCTGACAATATATAATCCGCGAATTCCGTGCACCTTTATACATAATTCACGTTTTTGCGGATTGGCGCGGGAGCGCCGGGGCATTGGGGACGAATTGGGTAACCTAAGGTGTGATTCTACATAAAGATTATCAATAATTTTCTTAATAATATTATGATTATCAACGAAAGAAACCTCCAATTCCGTCAGAGGGAAAAAGTGGAGCTCAATGATATTTCCAAATACTCATCAATTTCATGCTTTGTGAATTTTTATAATCTCTTCCATCTTCTCTCTGCTATCTCAATCCTAACAACTTTGTTAATTTTATTTTAGGTATGAAAATGAGAGGAAATTTTTATAATCCCTTCCATCTTCTCTCTGCTATCTCAATCCTAACAACTTTCTTAATTTTATTTTAGGTATGAAAAGGAGAGGAAATTTTTATAATCTCTTCCATCTTCTCTCTGCTATCTCAATCCTAACAGTCCGGTCTTGACGCATACAATTCAGAGCAAAAGCTTGAAAGGTGCTTCAATGCCCGTGGTAATAAAAAAGGCATGACTAATTAAGCAAATAGCAAGGTTAAGACGAAACTAACTTCTTTTGAGGTGCATGATAGTTGATATATATGCTGCTATGCGTCCACATGCTTTTGAAATAGCAAGGTTAAGACTAATTAAGCAAATTGCTTTTGAAATGTGCTATGCGTCCACATGCGTCAAAATGATTTAGCGACCCACAATTAGATATGGATTAAGGCCTTAGGTTCAACAGAATTTATCAACCTAAGCATACAGATAAACAGAACAATTGTGGTATGGATTCATATATATATAATGCCAAAGTGGTGAGGTTAAAACAATCAAACATCAAGGAGTACAAAGCAACCAAGTTACTTATCCATTCGTTAGGTACAAACCCTAATCGCATAGACCCAGGCCAATTCCAACCCCAAATCCTAATTGCTCATGAGAATGGGGAACCCTAAACCCGACCAGAAGAAAAATACACAGGGGTACAGATGAACTCGAAGAACCATAAAAAAATAACCTGGAATTCGCAGACAACAAAAGCCACCGGAAACGCATACAAATGAGCTACGGACCACAAAAAAGCATACAAATCCTCCTTCAACATATCCGAACAAATGTCCCCCAGTTCAGTTCTGCATATTTTCCATTGTTTCAGTATCTCGATCACCATTTTACAACTGACTGTACCACATCGGGCCAATTTCTTTCTCTTTCACTAGTCTGACCCCATATAGAATAGCGATTCCTCCTTTTGGCCTCACTTGACATAATTCTTCAGGGGTTTAACTCCTGCATAGACACACCAAAAACAGCGTCATTCACAATACAGGAAACAAAGTCCGATGGAAGCTTGGGACCACAACTAAGCATACAAATCCTACTTTGGGTACTCATCTGGATAATGTTCTTCTCCCATGTAAGACTCCATCCTTCCTTTCACACTCCCCATGGCAACGACGTGCACCCATAATGAAACAAAATCGACAAATCAAACAAATGATAATTCATAAAGCAACATATAAAAAAATGAAAATTTGTTAAATTATATGGTCCAGGTTGAAATACTTCCGCAGACCACATATTACTATCATACACTTTCTTGAAGGGTTCAGGAATAAAGGATACCGTAGTTCCAATGGTACATATTCAAGCTAAATAGTAATGGGGCATTCCTATGAATGAAGCACTCCTACATAGCAGGAATACATTCCAGAATTACTATATCATCTACTCTAGTACCCATCAAGAAAGCGTATGACAGCAATCACATTATCTGCGCAAGCCTCAAAAAGAATATTTCGCATATACATGTGTTCTCAAATGAACATTTGAAACTGGATGGAAATAAAATGATACCATCAAAATTGTGATAGAACCAGAGGTACATAAACTATCTCCCGAATCCAGCAGTGGCCTTCACAACTCTGCAAGCAATGAATTTTCTCAGTTGAGGGATTCAGACCAACAAAGAAACAATAGACGAAACAACAATAGAACGAAACCAGCCTCAAATCTTTCAAATCTCATACAGCCTTTGCGAGTTTCTTCCAAAATGTAGGAGTCAAGTGGGCGGAAAAGAACCACCAGATGGAATATGGTTCCACAATATTTATTATGAACACTCCAACTACATCTGATGTTCTTCTCCGCCCTTTGTAGACACATCTACATGTTGGGACTGGCCGCCGAACTGCCGCCAACACAACCTCATAAAAAATAAAAGAAGATCAATGAAATGGATTGGATTAGGTAACCAAAAAAACAAAAACAAAAGAGGGGATTAGGCTACTGGAGTCAGGCCTTCATTAGCTACCAAGAATAAGATCAAAAATCTATTTGAGTAAAATACGAACATTCCTCCTTGCAGTTGTCTCCCCGACATCAATCTCCAAATCGTCACCCATTTCGCGCCAGAGAAGAAGACCCCTCACAACGAAACGAGAGCCTGGAGGCAAGTAGAGGAAGGAATGAAGAGGTAGGTGGGTAGGATTTTTTCCCTTTGGGTTCAAGTCGAAAGAACATAAAAGTGATTGAGAACAATGGGAGGGGGAATGTGTAATGAGCGACGGCTAGGGTTTCATCTTGGTTATGGTGGAAAGGAGGGAGCAGCTGGATTGGAGAGAACGGAAGGGGAAAATGGAATTTAGGGTTTGGATTTCCAAAACCAATGCGCGTGCCGCGTGGGAGAGAAGGGTTGTGAATGGGCTGCGCTTGAGAACACATGGCCAACATGCATTGTTTCCTTTTTTTTCCTACTAACATAAATAGTTTTTAAACAAAAAACAGGGAGGGAAAATGGGCCAATGGGGGATGGTTAGTTGGTCCCTATGTAAACAATGGGAGTTTCTTTAATCAATTTAATTTACTATAGTTTAACACGTTGTAAACAATGAGAATACCAAGATCTGTTGAAAACGTTGTATGTCGTAAATCAATCTTGTATTACTAACCACGTTGTGTTAGAATTATGCGTTGAAATGTTGCATTTTACAATTGTTGAATACGTAAACACCATACGGGCAGTGGCTGAGCCACCTCTTGAGGAGAGGGGTCATAGGACTCAGTTGGGAAAAAACAGGGAAACAAAATTCTTCAGATATGTAAGGTTAAATATGATCCTTTGAATTTAGGACCTCATACTTTCTTTCAGGTTAGCTCATCTAAGGACACCAATTAACTCAAACTTCATTAGATAAACGGAATTTTTCATTTTGAAAATAAAAAGGAGCCCAATCAATTTAATGTATGGCTACCACACTCCCTACGACATACAACTCTACCAATGTTAGTATGACAACAACCATAAAACACAATGCTTGCTTTCGTACGCAATAATTCAATTCTATTCAACAACTTATTTGGGCGACAAATGATCCCCAATTCGAATTACGCTACATAACTAGGAATCTAGGATCCCAAACCAGCCTTCTTGAAATTTGAGCTAACCTTGCTTTGACTAGGAAGACTTATCCATTGCATTGATTTTCAGATTATCAACCCTCTTGCCTAAACTACCTTGGATATGTTTATCATCTGTTGCACGATTTTTGTGACAATTAGGGTTAGGGAGATGACTACAAAAGTATTGTTGTAGCGCATCTTTCATAGATTCAAGTTGGCTAGTTTAATTTAAACTAAAACTATAAGATTTTATTAGATTATGATTATGCTCAACTAGTAGGCGAGGCCATTTTGCCAAGGGATAGGTCCTACGACGACCACTATACCACGACAACTATACTACGACCCCAAATCCCTTAGTGTTATTATGGATCGAGATTTATAATCTTCAAGGATCCAACAACCTTGACCCCAATCTCAACAGTCACGATAATGGTTTGAGATATTATGTATAAACTAAAAAATTAAATAATTACTACGCCAAATTAAAGCCAGTGAATGTCATTTGGCGTAGCGGAAATAGTGTGGAAATATGACTCCTTGTATACAGGTTCAAATCACAAAGGCAGCATGTTTTTTTGGCTTCTACTTTCCATTGTAATTAATGGTAAGTCATTAATAGATAAATAATTTCTTTAAAGGCAAGTAAAACGTTTTTTTTGGTTGAATGTCTTCTACTTTCCATGTAGGAGTTAGTTTTGATTTCCTCCTGCTTTTATGGTAGGTTGATTTTTTTTATTATTCTTTTTTCTTTTTTGCTTTCGTTCCCCACAAATCATTTGCTAGATATTATAATACACGAAATGCACCTTTCAGACTATGTTTCTAAGTTCTATTTATTTGAACTTGGTTAAGTGTTAATTTATGTTCTTTTCATTTATGAACTACCATTTGTTGCCTTTGTGAATTATCCATTTCTGTTTTTTGATTTGTGTTAAATTGGTTTGCCAATTGGCAGTCTCACTACATTATCTCATATAATGAATGGAAGAGATTTGGGACTAGAATGCATTAATAGTAGCACGGTTATGTAATTCTTACGTTGTAATAACTCAATGGAATTAAATAAATACTTTTGTAATACTAATAGAGGGAAAATGAAAAAAGGACTAATTTGTTCAAAGTACCATAACTAAATTAAATTCATATTTTACATCAAGTACCACCTCAAAAGGATAATAAACTTACAAAAGATAGTAGCGTTCACATATCCATTACGTTTACAGATCATTAGAGATTACAGAGAGGCGGACCATTACTAACATTAATCCGATACATATTAATAATACCCAATGCTACTTAGTTATCCAAAGGCGGGAACAACTTTACCAAGAAGAGATCAAAATAATTCCCCACGTTGTTCCAAGGACCGAATGTGACCAATACCTCATATGCCTTCTCACCAATCAAGTTGAGAAGTGTAACATAGTCCGCATTTTGAAGCTCAGAAGGACTGACAACAGAAGACATGATTCTCCGTAAGTAAGCTGATGGGAACACGACCTCAACATCAGTAATGTCATATGCCAAATTCGGGACCTGCTACATGCCACTCAGATGGTCTTCTGCACCAAATACAATCACATACCCTATAAAACATATTAATGGAATTCCAACATTTTATTCCTAATTTTAAACGTACCCTCAAGAAAAACCAAGTTATGTGGCCAGCTTTAATTGACAAATGTGTGGCATTTTCTAAATCAATATAGTGTAACAAGCATTAAGAACACAACTACATTAAGAACACAAATACCAATTGCTTCTACACAACATTTAGGATGACAACTACGTTTTCAGAAACCTTTTGCTTCTCATATCAATGTCGATTAATTTCCTACCATATAATAACGTGATGCAACATAAGAATAACCAATATTAGGTTCAGTACGACAATCACTATCAATAAAGCTTGAATTACATGGATTTCATGATTAACTCTCCTTCCTTCAGCTAGCATAATTTCATGTGCCTTCATCCATCTTGATAGCTCTTCAGCCAAAAGTTTCTTCTCCTTCTTCCTCCTTTCCGCCTTACACTCAGCTAGCCTCAAACTTTCTTCAATATTCAAAGTCGAACACCCAATTTCAGAGTCATGGTGCTTATCTTCATCGACATTCATTCGCACCCACCTAAAAAAACGACAGTTCTTCTTCTCGTCCTGCACCATACGACCATTTAACTTAGAACCCACATCAATGACAATTTCAAAACACATATCAAAACACCTTACCATCCAAAATGGACACCCATAGAACTGTCTTCCTGGGTTCGCTTCGGTTCCAGATGTATTCACCACACATGGCTTCTTGTGCCAACAGAGTACCGCCCCTCGGCTATTGATGCTAGTCAAAGTTGAGGAAGATGCTCGCTTGGACATGGCTGACCTTCGCGTGAAGTTCTGGCCAGGAGAAATCGCGATTTCGGGGTCGCGAATCGGCCGAGAAGAAGTGGGATTTGGGGAAGAAGGAAGAAGCGCCGAGTCGTTCAGAAACTAGAAGAAGATTTGGGGAAGAGGAGTAAGCATCGATCAGCTTCGTGTATCTCCTTCGTGGGGAAGAGGAAATTTGGGAAGAACCCTAATTTCGTTTTCTAGAAAGAGATGGAGAAGAAGGAAGCCCTAATTTCGTTTTCTGGAAATAGATGGGGATTTTTGGTAGCCTCGTGCGATCAGGTAGATGGGGAAAGTTTTAAAATTTTTTTAATAATAAATAAATTATTAAGATGACGTGTCAATTTTTGCTTTGTTGTCGCTGACGTGGTTGATGATTTGGCACCTCGTCAGCGAACCGTCAAATAAGTTGACAGAGTTATTAACGCCGTCATAGTTTCTAACGAAAATGGCTATATCTGGCAACCAACATTAGGGGTGAACAAACATACCCGCAAACCGACCCACCCGTCCAAACCGACCCAACCCGTGTTCCAACTATTAGTATGAGTTCGTATCTAAAAAATATTTATGTCGTATATAGCCATACTTATGAGAAAATTAAGATATTTCACCATGTTTTTTTCTCATGGTCTCCCTAATCTAATGCATTATTCGACTTAAAGTTTAGACACAAATTGAATATAGTTATGATTCACGTAATCGTTTTTCGTGTGTACAATTTTAATAGAATAACATATTGTGGGTGCGTTTATTTATAACCTTTTTAGCCTATTTCAACAAATATCGTAAAAAAACTAGACATATTTTGAAGTAAATCACATTTTATTAAAACTCAGACAACATATGTGAATTTTGATACCTTTCACCACGGTTTATTCGTTTGAAATTTTAATTAGTTATAAAATATTTTAATGATGTAGAATAATTATATATTTTATGTTGGGTTGGGTTTTTACTTAAAAATATCGCCAACCCGACCCAACCCAATTAGAAACAAGCCGTAGGGTTTAAATTTTTTAGGGTGGGTTTGGGTTTGATATTTTCCAAACCGTAGTGCATGGGTTGGGTGATAAAATGGCTAAACCCGGACCACCCGACCCATGTACACCCCTACGCAACATCTTTCAAAAGTGGCTATTAGAGGTATTTCGCCAAATGTGGCTATAAGTGGCACAAAGGTAAAAGTTTTGGCTATGCAAGTGTATTTTGCCTATAATTTATAATGACCGTTAGATTAGATCTACGATAGAGAATCATACAAGTATTCATTCCATAGCCCAACTCCTTCGATTTAAAACTAGATCGTCTAACTGAAGCATGCCATCACTATCAAATTGTATCGATTAAGATTTGCTATTGCTAATCTCAATAATCCAAATTGTACCAAATAAGATTTGCTATTGCTAATCTTATTCAGTTATGATAACCAATACATTTCCCAAACACTACAAATACGTTTTAGTTAGAAGGCCATTAAAGATTTGCTATTGCAAACCTTAAATTGAAACTAATTAACATTTTATTAAAAATATTTTAACCCTGACAAAAACTGGTGTCTACAAGTAGTATGGAAGGTTTATTGTCCAAATGCATGGTATGCACATGTAGATAGCTTTTTCATATAATATAGTCACGGTAAAGCCATTGACTTCTATCGAAGAGAATTGTCGTCGTCTTCATTTATTTTGCTTTACTTCCTTAATTATTTTTGTTATTATGTTTATTTGTTACAAAATATGTATATAAAACGTGTACATTTAAACTATCAAAATACCTGTACAGCATTGATGGTTAAGATTTGCTATTATCATCACAAGGTTGCCTGTTCGATTCTCCATATTCTCTTATTTCTTTTACCCACATCCATGTAATCATGTTTCAGCTACGCTTGTGGAACGACGTCGTCCTTGGGACACTCTCGCTTTAGCAGCAAGCACAAACGACGACGTTTGTCATGTCTCATCATCTTCCCTGGGCAGTAATTGGAGATAACCATGGTTTTGATGGTTGTTGGGTTTTGATGGCTGTTGGTGAGATAAATGGTTAGCTATGGGGTAGCTTGGGTGAACCGTGAACAAATAATGGCCTTTTGGGTAGTCGAATTGGGGTGTGGTATGTTGATGATACAGTAATTTGAACCAAATTAACATGAATTTTGTTTCATAACTTTTCATTAGGCAACTGATCCCATTTATAAGTAATAGAGAAATGTTTCGATAAGTATAGAAAGATACAAGGAACAATTCATTAAGAAGGGCAGAACCCGTACAAAAAAGCATTGTGTTCACACACTTAGTACACTTGCATAACAAGAGAAATAACATTAAGGCGGACACTAAGCAACTTTAGTAGATTCTATTGACATTGCTGAAATGGTATTCAGTTTCAGGGAGGAAAAAATAATTTTACCAATAACAGCTCAAAATAACTCGACACATTGTTCCAAGGACCCAATGTGACCATAAACTCATACGAGTTTCCACCAATCAAGTTGATAAGGGTAACGAAATCGGCATTGGCCATATCTTTATCACTTACTACATCTGAAACGATTTTGCGCAAGTTTGTCGATGGGAAAACAACCTCAATATCCAAATAATCATCCTCGATAGTTAGGTGGATCAAATGAACTCTACATTCAGCACACCAGGATGTCTTCACCTCGCCGACACGTCCGGAGATGAGGTAAGCAGTGCCCTGGTGTTTAAAACAAGAAAAGGAATTTCAAAAAAAATTAACAAGCATTAACAAACACAATAATTGCAAACGAGATCGAAAGGATGAATGACAAAAAAGTTAATTTCAAATTTTCAATAACCTCATTGTCACCATTCTCTTGCAACAATGTAAGATCGATTGAATCCGACAAAATAGACATATGTACTGCTTCCTCATACTTCAGCTTTGCAACGAAACCAGGCTCAACCAGAAAGTCGCTATAAAAAAAAACCGTTAGACGTTAGTAATGGCTGACAATAGGAAAAGGAAGCGGAGTAGACTGTCGTAACGATTAGTTGGTAAACAATACTTACGGGTACCATTGCGATATATCATCCATTGTCAGAAAATTACAGCACGGAAACCCTACTCAATTTCTATTCTTGCACGTACTGTGGATGTTCAATAGGAGTATAAGAACACATTATGATCAACTATTCTAATAGAACATACCAAATAGTTAACAATCAATTAAAGAAAAGTACCTGCGGCGGTGGAAACGTGGCCGGCGACACCGCATGGTTAGTCGAGCAGATCGGGAACGAGTCAGCGGCGGAGGTGGCAAGCGACGATGGTGGCCCGCTCTTCTTCCCACAACCGATGTGGTTAGTCCGGGCGACTTTCCTCCGCTCTTCTTCCCACAACCGCTACAGCGAATCAGCGGCGGAGGTGGCAGGCGACGATGGTAGCCCGGAGGAGGAGACCGCTACTGAGCGACCAGCGGTTGCTTGACAGGCGGAGGCGGAGACATGCAACGGCGGCGGAGGGAGGATGAGGGCGGTTGAGTTTGAGTATGTGTCTGAACATTTTGAAGGAAAACCGAAAAGGCAGCGCATGGGGAGGGGAGAAAAAGCAGAAGATAAATCGTTTGCTAGATTTGGTAGGTAAGTAGTCTTCCAATTTTCAACTTTGCCATTATTGTTCTCTGTTTTATTTTATTTTTTACAATTGATTATTGTTAAAGAGACAAAGGGAGGGCAGGGGCAGCCGCCGATCTGCTGGACTAAGCCCTATTGGGCCTGGTACAAAAGGCCTGCTTAGGTTAGTTTTGTGTTTTAATTTTACAAGAACTCATTTTATAATTATAAATAGGGCTAATACCACTACAACACCCAAACTATCGCGAAAATGCCACTTGTGTCCTATTGTTTCCAATATTCCATCTGTGTCATGAACTATGATTCCGTTAGTGTTGACTTTTGTTGACCGTTAGTTTTTAACAGAAAATCTAGTCAGCACTGATGTGGCAGCTGACGTGGAATTTTTAATATTAATTTTTTCCATATAATATTAATAAAATAAGAAAAAGAAAATAATTAAAATAAATAAATAAATCCTACCTCTTCTTCCCCGAATCCCCCTCCATGACTTCCTGCTACAATTTTCTCCAGATCGCCGATTCTCTCTTTCTCTCTCTCTCTCTCTCTCTCTCTCTCTCTCTCTCTCTCTCTACTTCCAATCTGGATGTCTCTGCCTCCCCCATCTTAGCGGCGGGTATGTTTGATCCCAACCCCAAGCCACCCCACTACTGCAACTTCCATCTTCTTCCTTTCTCTTTCTTAATCGAGCATGGGCGAGAGTAGGAAGATTAACCGCCGCCTACGCAAATCCTCTCTAGATTCATCGCCAAAATCTTCCATCATTGAACATGAATCATGGGCTGAGAATTCCTCTGTCTCCGATGATGGGATTCAAAGAATCGATTTGGATTCTGGCGATTACCCGATTTGGGATTTTGATTTTCAATTAACCCCATTCTCTGGGTTCCGGCCATAGTAGCGGCACGATGAAAGATTGGTGAGTTGGGTTATCTTTCAGAGAGATTCTCATAGCCGGATTGGGAGATTTTTGGCGAGTTGGCGGTGTAGTAATGGTTTGGCGGTGGCGGCGGGGAGAAGAGTGGAGGCGGCGGTGGCCTCGGGTTCTCGAAGACGAAGCCCGGCGGGATCGTCACGTTCTCACCGCGGTCGCCGAACTCGTCCTTGTAGTACAGGAGCTGCCGCCGGCGGAGGTAGGAGACCTCGGCTTGAGTGAGTGTTCCATGGCTGGAAATGGCTGGTGGGATCTCTGCATCAGAAGACGAGTTGACAAGGGAAAGGGAAACGAAGGAGAGGAGGAGGAGAAGAAGAGGGAACAAATTGGTATTCTTCTCCTTCATTTCAAATTAGCAACATCTACTGCTCACTAGCAAAAGTGCCACTCCAATGGGGCTTTTCTTTCGAGTTCTTGCTTTGATTTTCCTCTCAAACATGAGCCAAAGCTTGAATCTTTGGCAGAGAAGAAGAAGAGTTTTTTATTATTTTGTTTTAAAATTTTGGTTTAATAACATAATTGAATTTACCTTTTCTTTAATTTTAACTCATTTTTTTATTTAATTTGAATAAAAAAATATTAGGTCAATGACGTGGCACCTATGTGGCAGCCTCTTTTTTTGCCACGTCAACAAAAGTCAACTTCGCGTTGACCACCGTTTGGTCAACCGTTATCTTTAACGGTCAACGAAATTGACAGGATACAAATGACACAAAGTATCATAGTTCAGGACACAGATGGAATATTGGAAACAATAGGACACAAGTGGCATTTTCGCGATAGTTCGGGTGTTGTAGTGGTATTAGCCCTTATAAATAAAAAAGTGTTTGTATATTGAATCAAAATCCTTGTACAGCATGAATGGTGAACAATGCCCTTGGTAACCACCAGGACGCTGGTTCGATCCTCATACCATTATAATTTTTTTTTCCAGCTACACCTATAGAACGACGCCGTTCTCCAGGCCACTTTCGATTCAGAGACGAGCACAAAACGATGCCGTTTTTTCATGTATCGTCGTCTTCCCTAGCCCCCCAAATTCCCAATTATCCAGTTGCCGCCGTCACCACCGTAATCCGACGGCCGTCTCTCTTCATCGTCCAAACTTTCTCACTATTCTGGACTCCGACCAAGAGAATTCCCTTTCATGTATCATCGTCTTCCCTAGCCCCCCAAATTCCCAATTATCAAGTTGCCGCCGTCACCACCGTAATCCGACGGCCGTCTCTCTTCATCGTCCAAACTTTCTCACTCCGTTACGATTCTGGACTCCGACCAAGAGAATTCCCTTGACGAGACCCAATCCCCTCTCTCCATTTCAGCCTTAGTCATTGTTTACAGGACGTAAAGGTCATAGTCTTTCACCGTCAATTGTTTCGGATTCGTCGGGAAAGGGTAGCTGTCATCTGCGACCTTAAAAACAGATGATGATGAGCCAAAGTCGATGTAGATCAGAAGCAGGGACGATGATGATGATGGACTGATGGTAAAATTAGTGGTTTGCAATTGGGGTATCTGGAAAAATCGTTATGACGATGATGGTGGTTTAGGATTGTCGAATTGGGGCAACCTTTTAATGGAACTTTATTTTATCAATTGTATAATCTTTGGGTGTTCATTAAAAGATCTAGAAGAAATAAGGTATCATCTGAGTCCTCACAAAAACGAATAGGTATCATGTGAGAAAATAAAACGCAAATTATTATTGGGGGGCTATATAGCACATTTAATTATTTAAGGGGTGCAATTAGTAATTATTATTAGTAATTTTAATATAATTTATAATGACCGTTAGATTAGATCTACGGTAGAGAATCCTGTCGCATAGTATGTGTCTGACGCATACGAGTCGTTTCCATATATATATATATACATATAAAATCATTCTCCTCAAAAAATTGCATATATCAGTACACAAAACTCTAAACAATTAAAAACTTACTGTCACTGTTAGAAGACGTGCTTGTTCCAGCAGGTTCATTAATCGATAGGGCTTCACACTTTTTGATCAAATCAGTCATGAAGGCCATGGTTGATTTATACAAATCATCATCCATTGAAACCCTGCTGATCATTGATGCAGAAACAGCTGATAGATTGAAAAGACGAGAATGGTATTTCGATGGACTATCAGTAGACGGAACTTCAAAAGAAAAGTTCCCTCCAGTTTTTGCTGCTCTTGTCCACCGCTTCAAAATCAAACTGCTAGGAATGTGCTGGAACTTCAGATTGCATGTTGTAGACCACAACATATCATATCCCTTAATTTGATGCTTACAGATCAAACCACTTGACTCCCACTTACGGCAGGAACACTTGATTTCACCATTATCAAAATCAACCTTCAACACCCTACTATCCAACCTAGGAAGGTCATCCTCCAATATGAAGACATCAAACATTCCTACATGTCCTTCTGGTTCTATCTCTGTATTTGAAAAAATATTATACGCAAGAGATTCCTTGTACTGATCCAGTAAAAACTTGAATATCTTCGGCGTATACACATTAGCAACTTGCTTCACAATAGGGCTAGTAGAAAACCGAGAATCAGCCAACCTAGATAAGGCATAGTACTCTTCTTGTTCTTTAGCATCCCTCTTATTATCAAGCATCCTCTCAAAGTGCACAAAGAATCTACTAACGCTAAACTCTGCCTGCAAGTACTGTCGAATATTACTATTGCAGCACTCACTTAGCTGGGTACTCTTCATTCCTGCACCAAAATAACAATTCACCCAGGCTGAAGACCACTTCTTCCTGACTTTGTAAATGCCCTGTAACCAACTGTGTCCCAAAGGTCCCTTCCCAGGAAAACACTTCTCAATCATCTTCTTCCAATTATACTCAAAATCATCCTCATCATCAGCATTATACATCAAATAACTAAGCTCACGAAGGAAGTCAGAGTCACACAAACTTCCCAGATTAACAACTGCATTATGAGCAATATGCCATGTACACAACCCATGAAAACAATCTGGGAAAACAGACCTTATACCAGCAGCAATTGCAGCAGCCTGGTCAGTAAACATTGATAACAGTCTCACACCTCCCATGCATTTCAAAAACTGATCGAAAAGCCATTCAAATGTTGCCGTTGTTTCATCATATAGAAGAGCAGTCGCAAAGACATTCAGTTGGTGATGATTGTTGAAACCAACAAACAAAGCTACAAAAACATAAGAAAATGTGAGTAAAACCAATTCTACCAACACATACCATGTGGTAAAAGGTACGAATAACAATAATACCAACCCGTACCATATGGTAAAGACTTCTAAGAACAAAAAAAACAATCCATACCAGACCATACCATATAGTACAGACTTCTAACAACGCAAAAACCACCTCAAATAACCTTGTTACCAACCCATACTATATGGTAAAAGACTTTTAAGAACAAAAACACAATCCATACCAGCCCATACCATATAGTACAGACTTCTAACAACGCAAAAACCACCTCAAATAACCTTGTTACCAACACATACCATATGGTAAAATACTTTTAAGAACATAAAAGCAATCCATACCAACCCATACCATATGGTACAGACTTTTAAGAACAAAATAACCATGATACAGAATGATAATAATAATAATAATAATCATCATACAAACTCACAAAGACAATAATAAACAACAAACTAGAAAACATACCTAGTGGCCGATACTCTTTGTTAGTCCCGTAAGTAGTATCATAACTAATTGAATCACCAAAATAATGATAATCCATCCTCATCTTCCCATCTGCCCAAAAAATACTAGCAATTTTCTCTTCAACATCAACCTCCACCTCATGAAAGAACCCAGGATCCAGCTGTGCTTGACGTCTAAAGTATTCAAGCAATGTAGTCGCATCACCATACTCCATTGATAACGTCCTCACCGTTCGCAGATGGTTCTTCAAATCATTCTTTGTGAACCCAACAAACTTCCGACCACCACCAGCCCTACTAATTGCATTATACGAAGAAGTCACACCAATACCAGCAGCATCATTCACCTCTGCCAACATCTTATACACAGGAGCCATTCGTCTACTGGATCTCACATAGTGACGCAGAGACTCAAGAATCATGTCATGGTTGTGCACATTATACCAACGATAGATCTTGTAGCATTTAAACTCTTTAAACCACCTCAGTCGTATATAAGCACCATTACATCCACCCCTGAGTTCTGGAACATTACGAACACGAACATTCGTATCAACAACACCTGCATTATCAGGGTTATTCTCGCTACCTCTTCTCCAACCTTCCTTATTGCAACAATACTTGATATAATATACAGCTGAAGAACCACCATTGAGCTTCGGACACGCTGATTGATTATAAATCCTCACACCAAAACCTTCATTATTCCCATAATCCACATAGAAATTGTATGCATCATCCGGTGTATTAAACTGTAAGTCCTTCCAAGAATCACGAACAGTAGGATCTATACCATTGAAACCTATAAACATTATGAAGCAACATATTAAATATGTAAAAATATAATACCACATGGTATAGCATGGTAAAACCAAATTACCACACTATACCACATGGTATGGCATGGTAAAATCAAATTACCACACTATACCATATGGTATGCCATGGTAAAATCAAACTACCACACTATACCACATGGTATGACATGGTAAAATCACTTACAGCAGCAACAAAAATCCCAAAAACCCACACTATACCACAAACTATACATGATAACATCAAATTACCATATTTTACCACATGGTATGACATGGTAAAATCAATTATCACACATAACCCCACCTTTAACTTGAAACTACCACACTATACCACATGGTAAGGCATGATAAAATCAAATTACCATATTTTACCACATGGTATGACATGGTAAAATCAATTATCACACATAACCCCACCTTTAACTTGAAACTACCACACTATACCACATGGTAAGGCATGGTAAAATCAAATTACGACACTATACCGTTGATTCCAACCATGGTACAAGTAATTACCACCATGGTATGATATGGTAAAACTTAAATACAGAGCACAATAACATCACAACACAACACTATATTATCACCTCTCATCGTATACCAGTAATTACCACCATGGTACCATATGGTATCTAACACATTCAAACTTCAATAAACAAACAAATTTGTATATCTTACCTCCTAATTCACCAGAGTTAGCTGAATGACCAAATCCAAGATCGATAGTTGAAGAAGCAGTTCCAACAACGCTAGATGAAGAACCAGATCCTACAACGCTGGTTGAAGAACCAGATCTATCAAATGGAACAACATCGCCACAATTTACGTAACTCATCTCACCAGAATACTGCAAAAAAACCAAAACACAAAGAACATAACACATGAACAAGCTCGATTAGCTAAACAGAACACACAAAAGAAACTCAGAGAAAGTAAATTCTACAAAACCTACAACGAAACCAAAGAAACTCAAACACGCTCGATTAGCTAAACATGAACAAGCTCGAATAGCAGCAATGAAAAACCTCCAACGAAACCAGAGATCGTCAAAACGCTCAACGAAACCAAAGATAAACAGAAAACTCGATTAGCTAAACAGGAAGAATCAAAAAAACTAATATCTAACCTCGCCGTCGATCAATTATGGAGAATCAGAAAGCTCGATTCGATTAGCTGCTGCTCGCAGTTTCCATCGCCGTCGATCAATTATGGAGAATCAGAAAAGATTCGCCGTCACCTGTTTCTCAGCTGCTGCTCGCAGCTTTCTCTCTCCAAAAACCGAATTCAACTCGCGCACACATCGATCAATTAGGGAGAATCATAAACCTCGATTCGATTAGCTGCTGCTCGTCGATCAATTATGGAGAATCGCCGTCCCCTGTTTCTCAGCTGCTGCTCGCAGTTTCTCTCTCCAAAATCCGAATCCAACTCGCGCACAGAAAAAGATCCGCAAAGGACAAAAGGGGGAAGTCGTTAATTCAAATTTCGGACAAAATTGCCCCTGACCATCACCGCATCAACCACAGCCACACGATCAGCCCGGCCCAGATCTACGGTCCTAAGGTGGTTACTCACGGGTGAGTAACATAGGGTTACTCACCCTATCCCAAGCCCTCTCTAGCAGCCCACCTCTCCCACTCTCTAAAAAACATAACCCCATCTTCTCTCTAAAAGAAACTCGCATCAGCCGTGCCGGCCTCGGTCGTAATTGTCTTGCCATCTCCTCCAACCTCGCACCATTAACCTCGTCGCCATTTCCTGCAACCTCTCGGCCATCATCACCCAGTATACCTCGTCGGCCAGATCTACAATCACCAGGACAACAACATGGATTTGCTATAACCGTTGGGTTGAAGTTTCTGCATTGTTGGGGTTCCAGATCTAAGGTCGCTAATGAGTTATGGCTTTGCAGATCCAAGCGGAAGCGGTAGCGTTGCATGTGTATGGGAAAGGGATTTTGGTTGGAAAGTGTTTATTTGTATTTATTTATTATTATTATTATTTTTTTTTTTTTACAAGGATCAGTTTCATTACAAACTGAGAGAGAGAGTGTACAAAGTGGGGGTAAGCCCAATGGAAAGACCACATACAGTTAGCAAGAAAAATAAAAGCCCATTAAGCCCAAAAATGTGCCCAAAGTAGTACACCCAGCTCAAGACAAAACTGAGCCCACAGCCACAAACACAAACAGAGCCCAAAACAAAGCCTCCCTCAAACCCTAGCCGCATGAATCCCATGGTGCTGCCGCCGCTGCTGAAACCTTCCAAAAATCCGACCACCAAACGCCACCATCATGGAAGTCGATCAGAGGAAAGTCTCAACCCAGATGGAAGATCGGAGGATACAAGCAAAAGGGACACAAAACTCATCTCGACAAACCTCGCTGGGACTAATGTCTTCAGTAGCTCGCCAGAATCCCAAGCACGAGCCGAAACTTCAGAACAAAAGGGCAATCGCCGGTGAACAAACCATGGATCAGTCTCTATCTTCTAATCCCCCCATCGCGTCCAAGTCGATTCACTGAGGAGGGCCTATGCATCTCCGAATCACCGAAATATGTTTGGTGAAGCAAGGAGGTAGACGGGAGACGAAGAGATGAGAAGACAAGCCGATCTTGGAGCCAAAATCAGCCTCCCTTTGCAACCTCGAATGAAGGAACTCTAGATCTGACGTATCAGATCAGAGAACAGAGAAGACATCTCTAAAAAGAGTCTGTTGGAGAGAATGAAAATTGAAATGGAAACCAAACAACCAGAGCAAAGAAAAGAACAAGCAAGAAAACGAATAAAGGTGAATGAGGGGCTATCGCCGGCAGCAGATGGGAAGCCGACGGCAACCCTGAAGAAGGCCGGAGCTGGAAAGTCTAAAATACAAGAGAGAGTGCGGAGAAAAGTAAGTTTAGAGAGAGAAAGTTGTGTTTATTTGTATTTAGTTGTTACTTTGGTTAGGAGTATTTGTGTAGTAGCGTTTTTATTGTGATGGCGTTCCAGATCCAATCTGAAGCAGTAGGGTTGCATGGGTGTCGTTAGGAGTATTTTTGTGTAGTAGTGATTTTTTTTTGACAAAAGGTAATCATATATTGATAGGACAAAATAGGTAATTACATCCTGGAGGTCAGCCAGGCCTGAAAATCAAAATAACGACACATAGACGGGGACTCCCTACGAACAGCCCCATCCCACCATGGGATCATCAACCCCAGGGAATTGCATCCCAAGAACCCAGAGGACACCTCCTGCATCATCACAAACAACTACCCCTCCCGCCGAGTGTGACTCCCTACGAACAGCCCCATCCCACCGACACACCGGCCCCCCTGAAACACCCCTCGTGACCCCAGGTTGATGCTGGCTATGTTCGGTAGCGGATTGGGATTCCAGCGGCATCCGAAGCCACTCATTAACCTGCTGATTATACTGCCTCATTAAGGCAGGAATCCCAAACTGTTTACCTTCAAAGACAACCCAGTTACGAGACTTCCAGATCCTCCAGAGTACCGCAGTAATCAGCATGAAATGAGTGGGCTGGTGCAGGATAGAGAACAATTTATTCAGAAATAAAGGGAACGTAACCTGAGGCAAACCTTCCCCAAGATACTCCAAACCGGACTGAGTCCAAAGAGCCCTAGCCACCGGACATGTCAGGAATAAATGCTCCATTGTCTCCTTCGCATCCCAACATACGGGGCATCGGGGATGAACCTCAATTCCCCGGTCTAAGAGCGCCTCCGTCGTCGAGAGTATCCTATTAAAGACTTGCCAGATAAACATCTTCAGCTTAGGGGGAATCTTGGCATTCCAAAGCCTGATCCAATTTTTCTTATCCATCCAACTGACCTGAGCCCTCCACCGACCATTCTGCTTATCCAACCCAACCGCAATATAATATGTCGACTTCACTGAAAAGACACCATCCGCAGTGCCTTGCCAGATTAGACGGTCCTCAATATTCCGCCTCGGAAGGGGGATTGCTTTAATCGCACTACACGTTGGGGGATCAAACCATTGACTAAGTTTATCCTCACACCAGCGCCCTTCTCCTGAACAGATCACCTCGGCAACCTTCACCTCCCCAGTCATCGGCAAAACCCGGGGATTATACACAAGGGAGTAATTAGGTTGCTGAGGTACCCAGTTCGACTCGAGCAACAAGGTCGTCTGCCCATTACCAATTTGCCAACGAAGTCCCTTCGACAGCAACTGACGCCCAAACAGAATGCTCTGCCATCCCCAAGAAGGACGAGATCGAGCTGTAGCTGAGAGGAAAGAGCCATTGGGGAAGTATTTCCATTTATAAACCTGGGCTAACAAAGATTGAGGCTCCATCAAGATGCGCCATCCAATCTTAGCCAATAAAGCCTGATTAAACAAATCAAACCTACGAAAACCCATCTCCCCTTCATGCTTAATGCGACATAAATTTCTCCAGGAATTCACCGAACTTTGGACTGGCCATCCTCCATTCCCCACAAAAAACGAGCTATATGCTTGTCAAGCAGACGACACAGAGAAAGGGGAAGCCTAAAGCAGGACATAACATGCAGCGGCAGGGCCAGAGCGACCGACTTAATCAAAGTCTCTTTAGCCGCCCAGGACAACGTCCTCCGCTTCCAACCTTGTAAGCGCTCTAACAACTTATCCTCCAAATACCGGAAGGTTTCCATTTTGGACCGAGCTATCAAGGTAGGGAGGCCAAGATATTTATCTGCACACCCACCGCCCCCACCCCAAGAATTGCCCCCAAGAACTCCTGATCAGGCAAGGAGATGTTCCTACTAAAGCAAACCGCTGACTTGTTCAAGTTCACTTTTTGGCCACTCAGCTCCTCGTACTCATTCAGGACTTCAATCAGATTCTCACACTCTTGGAGCGATCCACGGAGGAACAAGTAAGAATCATCAGCAAAGAACAAATGAGATATTCGGGGAGCACGAGGAGCAACTTTGACCCCTTCCAACCTCTTCTCCGAAATAGCCTTCCGGAGCAGAGCTGCGAACCCCTCCGTACACAGCACAAAAAGAAGAGGGGACAGAGGATCCCCTTGCCGGAGACCCCTAGATGATTTAAAAAAACTAGAGGGGGCTCCATTCATTAGAACCGAAAAAGAAGCCGATTGCAGACATTCCCGCACCCATCCTCTCCAGACCGAATTAAACCCCATCTTAGCCAAAACCTCAAGAAGAAAGGACCATTCAACTCTGTCATAGGCCTTTTCCATGTCAACCTTTAGAGCCATGTATCCCTTCTTGCCGCGGGTTTTAATTTTTAGATAGTGCATCAATTCATGTCCCAAGAGAATATTCTCCACAATCTGCCTATCTCGAATAAAACCATTCTGCCCTTCCGAAATAATCACAGGCAACACTACTGCCAATCGTTCCGCCATAATTTTGGTAATCACCTTGTACACAAACTGGCACAGGCTAATCGGGCGGAGTTGCCGCATGGATTCTACCTGGTCCATCTTTGGAATCAACGTTAACCAGGTGTGATTGAAGCTACGGAGAATCCGACTTGTTTCAAAGAAAGAGCTAACCGCAGCAATCACTGAATCACCGACAATTCCCCAAAAAGCTTTAAAGAATTTCCCCGTAAAACCATCCGAACCAGGAGCCTGTTTCGAACCCATACCGAAAACAGTTCTCCGAATCTCCTCAGGATGGACCTCTGCCGTTAGGTTCGCATTCATTTCCTGTGTCACACTAGACACAATCGGGAGGTCCGCCACCCTCTCAGCCATATTATGAACCTGGCTTTCCGACGTGAATAGGGTTTGATAGAAATCAGTGGCTATTGCAGCCTTCCCACGCTCCTCCGTTACCCACTCACCATCGGAATTATACAGGCCAGCAACAAAGTTTTTTTTACGGCGAGTTCTCGTGACCGTGTGGAAGTAAGACGAGTTCTTATCCCCTCTTTTTAACCATCGGACACGAGATTTTTGCTGCCAATACTCTTCTTCCGCCTCCCACTGCCTAGATAACTCTGCCTCAAACCCCGCTACTTCTTGCCAATTGATTGGCTGCATAGCCTTAATCCTCTCAATCTCACTTTTCAAAGCATGGATATTGCGCAGGGAATTCGTGGTCCCCGCACGACTCCAGTCATAGAGAAGATGACGAAGCTTCTTCAATTTCTCCCATAATTGAAACATCGTAGTACCATGACTTTGTTCCTGCCAAACGTAGGCTACCATGGCCTTGACCTCCGGATTCTCTGCCCAGCGAGCATCAAACCAAAAGAGAGGATGGCACATCCTGACATAAGGTTTATCAGACAGAAGCAAAGCCCGGTGATCAGACCCTTGATCCGTGAAATGCTTAACAAGTGTTTCGGGAAAAGAATCCATCCAAGATTGAGAACAAAGGGCCCTATCTAGTCTCTCCCGAATACACGCTTCACCCATCCGTTTATTTGTCCAGGTAAACAGGTCTCCCTGGAAACCAGGATCATGCAGCCCAATATCTTGAATCAAGTTTCTAAGGTCCATGGAATGGGCAGCATTCCAAGGGTTACCGCCATCTTTTTCACCGGCATTGAGAGTAACATTTAGATCCCCAATGATCACAAATGGAAGAATGAGGCTATCACATATCTCATGAATCCGAGTTATTTGATTTGCACGCACAGAAGCATTACAACTCAAATAAACACAAAGCACCACGTACGAAGAACCATTATCATTAATAGTCGAACAAATACAAAAACTAGAATGGAAAAACACCGAAGTATCCACTCCGGGGGACCAAGCTACGACAAGACCTCCAGCACCATTAATGGCATCAACAAAGAAACAATCAGAAGACTCAAACCCTAAACCTTGAAGACGCCGGGTAACTACTCTCCGGGACGATCTTGTTTCAGAAAAGAAAACAAGGTCCGGTTTATTCGAATGAACCAAACCAATAGCTGTTTGGAATGTGAGGGATGGTCCTATTCCTCTCACATTCCAAGCCAAAATCTTCATTTAACCTCCTGGGGCCACTCACGGCTGGCTTCCTCCACCGTATCAATAGTCTCTTGTTCTTCTATGAATTGCTTTTTGGGTGAGGGGCTCGCCTCCAGACCACCCTCCAACTCCTCTAGAGGACGCTTACGACTTCCGGTCACCAATTTAGACCCGTACTCTTTGAGGTAAGTACGCAAGTCCCCTTCAGTCTCCTTCGCTATACCCTTCTCTTCATTAATACTCATACCAGCTTCGAAGGCCACCACCACCTGACAAACTTGCCACGGGAGAATCTGGGTAGGCTGCTCCATTATCAAGGGGCGATTCTCAATCACAAATTGTTGAGCATCCTCTTCCGAGGAAGAATCAGTAGGAGACGCCCACCCTTTATTCACGGGAGGGTCATCAACCAGCTGAGTCCCCTCCTGGGCCACCGGACTTTGGGCCTTCACGGACCCTATAGCAGCAGACGAACTAGCCTTCTCGGAACCCAGCTTCGTCCCAACAGGTGGGTGGGCCGGGCTTTGGGCCCTCGCAGCCTCACTGGCGGCAGGAGCAACCCCCTTCGCGGCATCAGCTCTCTTCCCAACCGGTGAATGGGCCAGGCCCTTCTTCTTGCGCGACACCTGAGCTGGTTTACTGGGCCGGGTTGACGCGCCCTTGTCCTTGCGAGCAGAGGTTCTGCGGGCTGGAGTCAGGTCCGGCCCAACACGAGCCACGGCCTTTTTGCTCAGCCGCTTCCCCTTCCGCCTCGTCAGTCTTCACCGCCCGCGCAGGAAGGGGATCCTCATCCTCCCAGTCCTCAATAATCAGTCTCCGCCGTCGAGCAGCCCCCGAAGTTATGTTGGTCGCCTGAGAATCCTCCTCAACCCTAGTACCCCCAGCTTCAGTGACAGTCAGGGGCACCTTCGGCCCATCTCCACTCCCCGCCCGATGATGAGATGGAGATCCTCGATCTCCTGCACTTCCATTCGTCCCCCGATCAAGGCTTCTCCCCTCAGGTCGGCTGCCATTCTGTTCAGTCGGGATTACAGCAGGAGGGGAAAAAGAGGGGCGAGCCCGGCCCAGCCTTAGCACCGGCGAACGAGCTAGCTTAAAGCCTCGCGGACTCGATCGCCGTTGCCCAGGCTCCGTCACCGCAGCCATTTCTCCCACCGAATGTTGCAGCTGTCATTGAGGTGGATTCTGGTATCTGACTTCTTCCTTCCCCTGTGGTCCAGCTCTCACTTTGCTAGTCCCCTGCAGCTGATAATCTCGGTTTACCAAGACAGATTTGCCACCTCGAGGAATAGGCTGGATATGATCATCAGTATCATAAATCCGAGTCCCCAATTTCTTGGTGCTCATATAAGGACCGAACTTCTCTTTCTGGGCTGGAGGGTCGAAGGCACATGATCGGCTTGAGTGCCCCATGCGGCCGCAATGGAAGCAAAAACTCGGCAAATGTTCATATTTTAGGCTGACCCAGAAACAACCCATCTCATCATTTGTTGCAAGGATCTGTGATCGGAGAGGCTTGGAGAAGTCAATGAGCGCCTTAACCTTCACGAACCAGCAACCCGAGTCTTGGCAGGCAAACACCCCTGACTCTAGAACCTTCCCAATAGTGTTTTGCACCATTTTCCTCCCGAACTGTTGTGTGCATCAGTCTTCCTTGACATTCCACAGCTGAACACGAAACGGAGCAACAGCGAGATCATCATAAGTCTGCTTCGTGATGATCGGTGCCCATGCCCGAAGATTGATGATCTTTTCATTGATAACCCATGGTGTCCGTAGTCTTAGCTTCCTCATTCGGTAACATGAATTCAAGAAGTCCATGCTTTGCCTGGACTACTCGGATTCGCCCCTGAATCAGCCATGGAGCAATCATAGATTCCCGGAGCTCCGTAGTGGAGATTCTGTTCTCCGTGAAGACCCGACCAAGTAGAGAGTGTGCAGCACGGTACCTTGAACATTGTACCTCCTCCATTGAAAACTGAACTACTTGGTCATTCGAAATATGGTCCATGATGTTGTCCTGCGAAGAAGAGTGGTTAGAAACCAAGGGAAACTTCAGCTGCGAAAAAGCGAACAGCTCAGGCTCATTCGAGCCTTTCAATGGGTACGATTCCCGCTCACAAGAGAGGGTCTCCAGAGCAAGAGAAGGCCCTGTGCTCTGAGGATTGACGATAGTAACATAGCTACTGCAACTACACTGATGAGAATCAAGAACCATACCTGTGCCGAAAGCGCGCCTGGGAGAAGAAGGAGCAACCACCGTTTTTGTCGTCGACAGAATTCTCAAAGGAAAAGTGAGATTAGTCGGCCACAAAGCTAGTCCTTTATAGTGGTGATCAAATCTTCCCCCAGTGATCTTCGGTATCACAGAGGTAACAGAAGGTTGAGTTCGCCTCAAAGAGGAACTCTTCTTTACCCGTTTCGGAATTCTACCCAAATGAGGAGAAATCCCAACGGAATTGGAAAAAAGATTTTTAATAAATATCCCCCCAACTGCTATCCGACGAAATCGGAAGCCAACTCTGGGCTGATAGGCGGCCCAGCAAATCTCACCGGAGACACTGATCAGCGAACGTCGGGACTCCTCTCCCAGCTGTAAGTCCACTGGACATGAACCAGCGAACAGATTCTTTTCATCGGTTTTCTGCGAGGCAACCTCTGACCGCGCACCATTAAAATAAGCCTCTGAGACTGGATATACTCCGGTTACAGACCCCATCAAATTTGACGGCTCCGGAAGTTGATCATGTGCCTCAGGTTCCCAATCCTCCATGGAAGGGATGACGAATCGCCAAACTGCTATCTTGGCTAGTTTTTTTCGCTTCATGTTATCAAGAACAAAGTTCTCAGCCAGGATAAACCCAAGCTTCCACTTTCGATGACCATCCTTTGGATGGCACGAACTTGCAGCCGCCAAGCCACACCTGCTCCGGTAAACGCCTCTGCGTCCTTGCAAAGCATTCTTGGACGGCATACTAGAACAAACCTTACCTTCTAATCTTGTAGGTAAACGGCTCTGCTGAGCACCCGGCGACCACACACAATGGACGCCCTGATTCCGAAGACATCTCGGGAAGATCGCGTTGATCATGGAGGCCAGGAGATATCCAAGCTCTCTCCCCTGACGGAGGAGAGAGGGGAGAGCTCCGAAGCACATTTTTTTCTTTTCAATCTCTTTTTCGTGTAGTAGTGATTTTATATGTATTAGTAGTGATTTTTATTTACTTGCACTATAAAAAAAAGATTCTTATTTACTTGCAGTGATATTTGATAACTATTAGTAGTATTCTGTAAAACAATCAATTACCTACTAATTATAAAATGCTACTTATGATAATAAAATTACTACCAGGGGACATAAAATCAATACAACATCTTTGTTAAGTCACTACCAATTTAAGTAGTAGTAATTTTCAGTTGTGTTTATTCTTCAACGTAAAAATTCTTTATGAGTGGAGAGAAATATGTTTTTAAATTTTAATTTATTTATTTAATTAAATTTTCTATAATACTAAACACGCCCCTCACTACTCTCCATTGTGAGATTACATTAATAATAATGAACAGTAGGGGTGGGCAATGGGCGAGTTGGGTTGGTTTTCATTTCAAATTGACTCACCCGCTTATTAGCGAGTTGGAATAATTATGACCTGCAATTCACCGACATTCTTCTGCGGGTCGGGTTGGGTGGGTGGCGAATGAGTGCGGTTGGGTCGTGGGTTAACCCGCAAGAGCAATTCTCCAACTAGCCATTAAGATAGTTGACTAAAATTTATAATAAGTTTATAGTAAATTAGTAAGACTGCATCAATTTAAACACTTCTCATTTTTTTCTCAAATGAATCCATGTAGTATTTGCATTTAAAAAATTTACTACTCTATCAACCAATTGTCTAGAGGAAGCTTACGTATTTTGTGATTTTGATAAAATAAATAATTTAAAGTTTTCATCCAATAGTTAATGGATATTAACAATAATTTGCATTCCAATATCTAATGGATATTAACAATAATTTGCATTCCAATATCTAATATCTAATGGATATTCCACAACACAATAACCAATAATAGTAGTCAAAACTGTAATTTTTCTTGTGAAAATAGGATGCGGGTCATTCGGGTGACCCGCAATCCACCCACCCACATAAGTGCGGGTGGGAGATGTATGAATCTGCAATCCACCTGCATCAATCACCCACTGCTTGTGGGTCGGGTTATTTGCGGATGGATCGATATCAATCCGCGGATTAACCACCCACGTGTCCACCCCTAATGAACGGTGATAAGGGTGGTTAGCACTCTAACTCATACCGCTTTGTTCTAGGCTATTGTTTCACCGGTTTCAAAATCAATTGCATATGATTTTTTAATTGTTATCTTAAATTCTCTGCAGTCCAACTCAACTTCCATTCATTGCACGTACATCAATGCAATTCACTTGCAATTGCATATGAGGGTATAAGTGACTTTATAATAAATAAAAATAAATAAATCGAGAGAGAGAGAGAGAGAGAGAGAGAGAATAAATTATTGTTTTATTATTTTCCTATATGGATTGCATATTGAATTTCGTTTAATGAAAACTTGTACCTTTGCAAGTGGGCACTACATCAATGCAATCCCCTTTGCAATTGCATATTGAGTGCCATATAGGATATGCAATTGAACAAATACCATTGATGGCCTTTGTCTTTATCGTTTTGTTTTTTATGTGATATATCATATATTTGCTTAACTAATTGGAACCTAATGAATTCTCGGGTTAGATCCAGTCCTTAAGCTACATTTCTTTAAGGAGGATCTTAAAACCATTACAGCCAATAGGAGGAGAGAGATAATCATTATTAATCATTGACTAACTACCTACAAGGACAGAAATGGAATATAATTACTAATTAATTTCATTATTAATTAAAGAAAACCCATCTCTCTCCTACATTCCGCAACTATTTAATATGGATATTACAATTACAAATTCGAAATTGATATTTAATGTTTTTAAAATGAATTTTAAAATAAAATGTCCACTTTCTCTTTCTATAGCGGCTTACAATATCATTACTAATATGCAATGGTATTATTAACATTTATTAAATTTATTATTAATTATTATTGATATACTCATCATTATTAATGATTGCAATATATTTATCAATTTTTTAATATTATAAATGTTTACATCGAAATATTGAAATGCCACTCTTAATCATTAATAACTAAGTTGTGTTGGCGTTGAAAATACAAGCAAAATCATTGATAATGATTGCATCTAAATGAGTAATACCATTGTATATATTATTAATAATTCTCTTCTCAAAATATTAATAAACATATAAAACTATTAATACCTAACTTACGTTTCATTTAAAAAGCAAGCAAAATAATTGATAATGATCGTATCTAATGGTGATTAATCCTACTACATATTATTAATAATTCTTTCTCAACTATTGATACGCTTATGTATAAAAATAAGATTATTGATAATGATCATATCTGATGGTGGTTAATCATACTACATATTATTAATAATTCTCTTCTTAAAATCATTGATAATGATCATATCTAATGATTGTTAATCATATTGCATATTATTAATAATTATTTCTCAAATATTGATACGCTTATATACCCACTCGTCAATAATCATATAGCTAGTCATTAACACTACCTATATAAAAAAAACGTTAACAACGTTGTTGTAAAAGGTTCAAATGGAAAGCAAAATATATTGGCATTGTGTTGAAAATGCATTCCAAAAATTGATAATGATTTGATCTAGTGATATCGCTTTACATTATCGTTCTAAGTGATCATAAAACACAATACTTATTTTTGAGAACTTCAATACTTGTGACATAGTGCATTCAATATTCAATATCGAGAGATAAAATCATTGATAACAAAATTGTATTTCATTGAAAACAAGCACACAAATATTTAAAGCAATGTTGTATTTTGTTCGAAACTAAAATAAAAACTTTCTGAGGAATTGCACAAAATTAATCAATGCTTTAAGATCATTAACAATTTTATATTGATTTTTGAACGATTTACATTTTCTCATCAACACTTATAAATGAATTATTATAGTTATGTAACTTTATCATTAATGATTTCAATAACACTATTATTGATTTACAACATCCTTATTAACGGTTCACGTTATCACGTCAGGTTCTTAACTAACTAATCATGGCCTATTACAACTACTTATAATTACATTATTAATGTTTATGAAATGAATTATTAATGATATACCTATCATTATTAATGGTTTTATAATACTAATCAATGCAGTAAAATGAAATAATACACACTCTCAATGTGACCATCCATACACACAGAGCTCAAAATTCCAACAAGCAAAAAGCTTAAGCATTCCGAAGAGAAATCTGTTCAGATCAAGGTTTTCTTGGAATGGAATGTTCTTGACAATGGACCTTACAGAAATCAGACTGAAACAAAAAATTGATGTTGCTGAAGAAACAAACCTAGGCGTGTTCAATTGAGCCCACTCCAGTACTTTTCATCACCGTCCTTACCATCGCCGGCCTCCTCATCGGAGCCCTGAGTCAAGCTCATCACGGAGGCCTTCCGGAACAGCCCGATGTCAACGGCGCCTCAAGACCCTCCGAGCTACTGATCATATTGCTTAGTTAACCATCACGTTACAATTACAAGTATATATATGGCCTTACTCGGCATCATTAGGGATCAACCGAAACCCTAATGACACGTCCTCTGCATGGGCCAGATGCATGGGCCAGCTCACGCTTATGGGCTTTAACAGCCTCCCCCAAATTGATGCTGGTCCCGAAGCATCAATTTGCTAGACAGAAAATAATGTCGACTGGTAGTGAATGATTTCGTAAGCAGATCAGCAACTTGCTCCTTAGTAGGAATGTAGCGAAGCTGAATAACACCTGTCGAAACCAGGTCACGGATGTAATGAACGTGGACTTCAATGTGCTTTGTGCGATTATGAAGAACTGGGTTCACAGTAATCTGAATAGCACTCGTATTGTCAACATGGAGAACCATCGGAGACGGAACCGTAACACCCAGATCGCCCAAAAGACGGCGCATCCACTCCATTTCTGACCCAACATCAGACATAGCCCTGTACTCAGCCTCCGTAGAGGACTTAGAAACCTTGTCCTGTTTTTTACATCGCCACGATATAAACGCAGAACCAAACTGAACACACCAACCTGTTGTCGAGCGACGAGAGTCAATACAACCGGGTGACGGACCTGCTGTACCCGGGGATGGGGGAGGCATCTCGGGGGGAGTGTGGTATCCACGTCATCATCATCTTCAGCAAAGCAAGGGAGGCGAGTCGAGGAAAACAGATCGGGCACAGAAGGACTACACGAGGACTCATAGAATATGACATTCTCAAAGAAGACAACATGACAAGCAATACGAACACGACCAAGAGAAGGATCAAAACACAAATAACCCTTGTGAATATCACTATACCCCAAAAAGACACAACGAGAGGTTTTAGAACAAAGTTTATCACGTTCTTGACGAGGGAGAAGAACAAAACAAAGACACCCGAACACCCTAAGGCGAGAATAAGGAGGCTGAGTATGATAGAGAGCAAAATATGGGTTGACATTCTGCAGAACAGGAGTTACTTGGTAATTAATCAGTCGAACTGCAGTGGCCACGGCCAGGCGGGTACTGATGCAGCAAGAAAAAGAGCTCGAGTGAGCTCAATAGTATGGCGATTCTTCCGTTCCACGACGCCATTTTGCTGTGAAACTCCGGGACAAGACTTTTGGCAAAGAATGCCGTGAGACTTGTAATAAGTAAGCAGTGGAGTGGAGCTGAACTCCCCTCCCGGATCTGATCGAAGCATCTTCACATTCCGTCCAAACTGTGTGCGAATCATCGTCAAGAATTCAACAGCAACATCAAACAGCTCTGACTTCAAGTGAAGGAAGTAAACCCAAGTGTACCGTGTAGCATGGTCGATGACAAGAGCAAAATACTTGTAACCATTGCGGGATGTGGTTGGGGCAGGCCGCCAGAGATCAGTATGCACCAGATGAAATGGTTCTGTAATCACAGTTGAACTAGACGGAAATGAAATGCTCTTAGCCTTAGCTTCAACACAACCAGAACATGCAGGATGGACCGAAGGAACAACTTATTTATTACCAAGTAAATTCTGTTTGAACATAAATTGCAAACGATGGGAATTTGGATGGCCTAAACGCCGATGCCATAGACTCCAAGGATCACTAGACTCATTGGAAAAAATAACAGGAGAAACCGACAAAGATTCAGACCCACTAGACACCTGCGGACAAGAAGAGGACTCGGCAACTGACACAGGAGCTCGACTCGACAACTCCTCCAGCGTAAAAGTGAGGCCACATTTACTCCCCCTTCCGATCAGCCTCCCCGTCGTCAGATCCTGAACAAAACATCCAGATGGTGCAAATAAGACATAACAATTCTCGTCAGTAAGCTGGCCAACAGAAGCAAGATTAGGTGACAATTTTGGAACATGAAGCACATTATTCAGCTTAAGACGAGAATCAACCAAAGAACCAAGTCCTGAAACGGGAATATGAGATCCATTTGCAACCTACAGGCTTAAGTTCTTCATAGGAGTAACATTACGTAGTATTTTTTAAATACTCGTCATGTGATTAAAGCATGCCGAGTCAAGTAACCAGGGTTTAGAGTTACCTGTCACTTGAAGGGCAGCAAATGTTGAATTAATGGCATCCGGAATGGACTTTTGCAAGGCAGATTGGATCATCTTCTCAACCATGTCAGCGGACAGGGCCGAAGTAGCAGTGGTAGGCTGCACGGCAAAAGCAGGAGCAGCTGTGGGACGAGCTGGACGAGGACCAGTCTCTGCGCGCGGAGGGTGGGAGGATCCATTCGAAGCATACTGGCTTCGACTCTTTAAGGTACGGCAATCACTAATGATATGCCCCGAACGTTTGCAATACATGCAAAAGTTGCGCTTGCGACAGTGCTTCTGTATGTGCCCCTTCTCATCGCAGAAGATGCAAGTAAGCTCGGAGGCAGGTCGCGGGGCGAATTGAGCGCGATGAGCAGCGTATGCAGTGGTATCGGAATCCGCAGCAATTGCGGCGGAGAAAACAGCCTCGCCTCCGCGAGGACGAGCATCCAGCTTCTCCTGGGTACGGAGACGAGTCTCTTCTTGAATCAAGCGGCCCAAAACACCTTCAAACGAGAGGTTATCTTGATTTAGCATACTAGAGCGAACTGGTTCGAACTCAGGGCGGAGTTTCATGAGAAACCGCAGCAGCCGAGAGTAATTCCGTTCAGCTCGCACATCTTCAGTGACCTGGGCAGATCGGAGAGAAGCCAAGAGCAAGTCTTCTTCAGTCTAAAGCCGAACCGAATCATTGTAATAGGTAGCGACGTCCATATCGCCTTGCTTCAACAGAGACAACTCGTTCTCAATTTCGAATTGCCGAGCTGTGTTCTTGGTAGTGTAAGTTGCCGCAAGATGCGACCACATCTCAAAGGCTGTAGAGAACAGCCGAAGTCCCAACACGATCGAGGGATCAACCGATTGCATAATCCAATTCTTGACCCTCGCATTGTTCATGGTCCAGCGATCAACCTCTTGCGCGGAAGCAGGCGGCGATGCGGGCTTCTTCTGGGTACCATCAAGGATCGACAGGAGACCCTTGCCTTCAATAAATATACGGAACTGAAATTCCCATACAGCATAATTCTTCGGATCGAGACGAATACTGAGGCGATCAGAATCACCAGACGACAGCTCTGATACCATGTTAGACGTAATGAAATTGCAGAATAACAAAGAACAAATCGATTTACGTGGTATCCCTGAGTGATCAGGACTAATCCACGGGAGAGCCTCAAGACCCTCCGAGCTACTGATCGTATTGCTTAGTTAACCATCATGTTACAATTACAAGTATATATATGACCTTACTCGGCATCATTAGGGATCAACCGAAACCCTAATTACACGTCCTCTGCATGGGCCAGATGCATGGGCCAGCTCACGCTCATGGGCTTTAACAGCCGGACACCATCTGGTAGCCGCGTGCCTTCATGTCGATCGGACCATGGAACGACATCGTGAAGCCAGCCAGGTAGGCTCCTCCCTCTTTGCCCACCGCTGTAGCGGGCCGACGACGACGGGAGCGGGGAGCGAACAAAGCAACGTGGAAGACAAAACGGCGACGGACGGAGGAGTTTGAGGATTAAGGGAATAATACGTGGCTTAATATTTTTTTGATAATAGGTTAATTATTATAGTTAAGCGCAAATCCTAAAAATACCCTTATTAACTAATTAACCAGTAACTCCCTCGTAACTACTTAAAACTCCAACAACCAATAGAATTACTTTAAGATTCTCCTTCTGAGTTTTGGTATCAGACTAAAACGGTCATGTATTTCACATCAGAGACGGGATGTCATGCTTCCTTTTTAAGCAGTTGCCTGGTTTTTCGTTGGAAGAATTAACATAGTTCTGCAAACTATGTTGCAGAGAGTTGATACTACCCGGCGAAATGCAACTTACATAATTCAAGCTTCAAAGTTTAGCTGATTGTGCAGGTGGCAACTGACAAGAGGTGAAGGTTTTCCAATTATAACGAGAGGAGTGGTAATAACACCCTCGCTGGGCAAGTTCAACCCGGAGGTATACAATACAATAATGAATACAAACTAATTAATATCAGAAGGAACTATAACACACAGCTCACTTCATTCCTTCTCCCATATCTAATGTAAGGTAATGACCATCTACACAAAGCAGAAGGTCAAAAGCTCACTCTGAAGCCTCAACAGAGTTTGCTTCTGCCTGCAAACGCCCATGTGTCACACAAAAAAAAACAGATGGGCGAAACAAATAAGGCCCACCACGAACCATGTTATAGGAAGAAGTAAAGCTCCTTCAATCTAAGGAGCTGTGCTGGACCGAGTGAGATTCTTGTGCCTATCATGTTTTCGCCTTGAACTTCTTCCTTTGAGCTTTCAGATCCACCACAATAACTGTGATATTGTCCTTGCTACCTTTCTGAATAGCACGGTTCGACAGATACTCTGCTGCTGCCTGAGACGCAGGATCAACCCCCTCATGCCCTTCTAATAAATGAGAGGAGGGAGGAGCACCAGCCTCATTCCCATTCTTCTTGTGCCAGACGAGTATTCTTCTCCGAGCAAGATCACATGCTTCCTCATTTGACATTACGTCCCATAAACCGTCACTTGCCAGAACCAGGCATTCATCCTCTTTGGCTCGTGGAATGAACATTACTTCTGGTTCTGGAATAATCCATGGTTTCAGATATCTATCACCTGCAACAACAATTCCCAGATTGATCAAGTTCAGTGTTTGAAGCTTGAATTATGTAAATATCACAGTAGGGGCAGACTATGGCATCAATCTGCAACAACAATTCCCAGATTGATCAAGAAACATGGAAATAGCATAGTAGGATAGATTATGGCACAGACATTAGATGAGTGAAAATGAGCACATTCTAATTGAATCTGGCAATAACAAGTAACAGGTTTAAGCTACTGGTTTATTTAAGAACATTTCTGCCATCAAAGTGCTGTCAAACCAAGCAGGTTTATTAATAGCATCTCAAATTATCTGCAGTTAATGGAAACCGAGAGTTCGGTGTACAAGAAATTATAAGTTCACGTGAAAGATTATCTATTATTTCAAATAAGCGAGCTATAATTGGTCATATGCTCTTGCTTGTAACAGATGGTGCACTAACTAACTCTCAACGTTGAAATGGTAACTCTAGATAACAGTTTGATGCTGCCACAACAAGGATTGACATGCTTTGACTTTTAGGGGGAAAAAGGACAAGAAATGTAATTGGTAGTCAAGAAGAACATACCAATGGACCTTGACATTGCAAGAACACCAAAGACGCGATGCCCATTCCATTGTATTACCTTGCCTCCAGCTGCTTCTATCCTTGCATATTCATCTTCTCTATTTGGCTGAAAGAATCATAAGAAAAACAAACCAACTTAAAAATATGAGCTTCATCAAGTCAAATAGCGATAGATAGCTGCAATATGGGAGATTTCTGTTATTATATTGTAGGTTTCTTCTCACTTTATGGTCCACTGATAATGCAATAGGTTCTTTGCCACGACATAGGACAGCTCTTGAATCTCCACAATTAGCTACTATGATGTGGGAGGAGCAAATAACAGCAACAACAGCAGTGGAACCAACAGTTTCTGGTGCAACTGGTTCATCAGTACTGGCTTCTGTTCCACCAATTTCAGCATCAACCTTTAAAAAACAATTTGTGAAAGCTTTTCTCCATTGCTCTTGGCAACCATCAGTCACACAATAACCATTCCCAACAAACCCAATCTCCTCAGCCAATGCAGTATGGACACGGTCACGACAGTAGTTTGCAACCTGCAAGGCAAAAATAAAGCTTGCTTCAAGCATGACAATAGAAAAGAACGACATGCTCAAAGAGGAACCGACACATTCTAATGAAGGACAAAAATTAGAGATACAAGGAGCAAGGGCATGCCCCTACCTGTGACCCTCCATGACCATCATAGACTCCAAAAAAATGAGCAGTCTGATGGGTTATACACTTGCTCAGGCCATCCAGCAATTGGTTACCAACTAGCATTTGCATAGGTATTTTCAGAAACTGAGGCACGGTTGCAACTGCGTCCTCCATCTCTGGTCTTCTTCCACAAACAGATGTAAAACCCCAGAGGGGCACATAGTCCAACTCAAAGACACTACGAGCAATGGCTGCTCCACGGGCCTCTTTCTCCAGCGCCAACTGAACAACAACAGGAGGAATAGTCTTTGTGTCTGAACAGGATGTAGTATTAACTTCTTCTGCGTGGCTCGCTGCATCAGCTAGGGAATTTTGAGAGACAACACTTGACTCATCCAGATCTGTGGCTGTGTAGCTAATATCAACACCACAGATGCTCTGGTCAACAACCTCTAGCGAACTACTACTTGTTCCAAACTCGGAGTTGGACTCGAAAATCAAGAATTCCTCCCCAAATAAGCTACTAGTCTCACTAGCTACCGAAAGGGAACATGAACTAACAAGCTCAAGATTCTGATCACCATCTAATGACAAAGAATCATCTTCCTCGCCATCTTCAATCCCGGAGACCCAATTACTCTTATCCTCCTCTTCAGATATCATGTCCAACAAGCCCTCCCCACCTCCTTCCTCCACTTGATTTGAGACCAGCACTATTCCGTCAACAACTTCATTAGCCAAGTCACCACAATTACAATTGTTGTCCCTGGCAAAAGTAGAAACTTCAGTTTCAGGACCATCAGATTGTTGTCTAGCTGCTTCTGCCATACACTTCTTCTGCCTTTTGATATCCAAGTGGGTATCTAAAGTCGTGTTTTCACAAGCTAAATTACCTACTCTAAGTGGCACTAGCACCGTCGTATACATCCCCTCCATCAAAATCCCTATCCAGCAGCAAGTACAGAAAGTTACCTTTCAGTCCCATTGAAATCATCATTACTTTTTATTCAACCAAAATAGCTACCGAAAATGATTCCAGAATGTGAATGGCGGTGGGTTTCAGCTGCCCATTCCCCATGCCGTACCAGAAGCAGAAATTGCAAGGGAGGACAAGGCAAGGCAGATCTGGTCAACTAAAATGGACGGCGAACTTTCCACCTTATAGACTCAGTAGTAGAAGACTCATCAGCTTCTTCTTCTCTGGAGTCTTCTCTGTCAACTTCCATCAACAATAAAGGACCAGAGAAAATAGAAACTTGAAATCCACGAGGGAAGAAAGAATTTACAACAACAACAAAAAATTCCCCCAGAATCAAGAAATCAATCGAGAAAACAGAAACGACCCATCATCCACAACTTTGAACCCAAATAAATGATGAGATAAAAAGGGTCATGAGAAAGGAGAAAGAAAGCACAAGTCCCAGGAATCACAAGACGACATTTATTAACAAAAAGGATGGTATGGTTACCCTTTCTTGATATTATTAACGCCATAGTTGCCTGGATCTGAGGCAACCCATCTGAACCTCTTGTCAAATTTTCCCTCTATTGCAGAGCTCGCTCGCTCGCTCCCTCCCTCCCTCTCACTCTTCTCTCTATCTCTCTCTAATAATTCTGCAGCAATTTATCTAGAATTTAGAAAGCAAGAAAGTAACAGCAACTAAAGCAATGGAAGAAGGAAATGGCAATACGGGAAAGGAAGAAGTCCACTCACTATACCTGCTACCAGTAACCAGTTGGGTCGGGTTGGGTTGGCCAAGTACTGCCAATGAATGGATGAACCAGCGAAAAATAAGACCTGAGTTCCGGTACAAAATTCCGCCCTTCAAAATTCGATCGTATCGAAAAAATAAGACCTGGGTTCCGGTACAAAATTCTGCCCTGTAAAATTATCGTATCACGATACGATCAAGTTTATAGGATTTTGTGGGCAGGAATTTTGTATCCTATCGGCTCCAAAATAAATATTGACCAAGGCAGGTTTTGTTCTTTTTTTTATCAGTAGATCACTTGTATTACCAAGGCAAAAAGCTAGCAGAGTTTACAACCCAAGAACAAACCAACGACTAAAATCAAAAGTATCTACAACCGCAGGCAACAAAGAAAGGGTCTTCTTAGCCACCTCATGGGCCACCCGATTGTTACTCCTGCCAACAAATGCCATCTCAAACCACTAGTACTGATGTCGCAACTTCCGAATTTCTTCAAGAATCTGTCCACCCTTCACAAAAAGAGTATCCATATTCTGAATCTTCTCAATGACGACCTTCGCATCCCCGCAAAATTGCACTTCAACAAGACCCTTCAAAGAGCACCACTGAACCGCATCACGAAACGCCACCAATTCCACCAGAAAGGGATCATCCAGGCCTGCAAACGGAAAGGCTTGCACAAAACAAACCCTTCCCAACCCGTCATAGACCACCAAGCCCCCAACACCATGTGACCCTGAGAGGACAGCACCATCCACGTAGCAACGATAGAGCAAATGCACCAGCTGCCCTCGATCCCCACCATCCTGTCAACGAAGTTGCTACCCCTGCCCTTGACTATCCCAGCCAGACTCGACCAGAGCCAACCATTCGCAAACCTGCTCCTCATACTGCCTCACTAGTGTATCCACCCCATACTGGACATGGTCAAAAACCACCCAATTCCGACTCTTCCATATCCTCCATAACAATGCTACAAACCTAACCACCCTCTCTACACTAGGATCCTGCTCAAAAAAACTGGGATTGAACCAGGAAAAATTCAAAGGAGGCTGCTTCACATGTCCTACATCCAAGCCCGACCTCTCCCACAACACCGTCGCCATTATACACGAGAGAAACATGTGCTCCAAAGTCTCCAAAGGTGCCCAACACACCGGATCCCTAGGATTAATAGACGTAGCATCCTCAGGATCAAGTTCCACCTCCTTTGGTACTCTACCCATCCGCTCAATTATAGCTTCCATAGTAGGAAGGATCCGCTTCATAATCTGTCACAGGAAACACTTCAATTTTGGAGGAATGGGAAGTCCCCACATATTTTTCTAGAAAGCCATATCAAAGAAGGAGACCTCATCCTTCCAATCTTGGAACCTTTTAGCATACAAGAAAGCCAAATGATATCCCGATTTCACTGTGTACTCCCCATCCCCCTCACCTGTCCAGACTTGCATATCCTCCACCTCACCCCTCGGCAATGGTATAGACTGAATAGCCCGCACCACCGGCCGAGGGAAGCACTGGTTAAGACAATCCAAACACTATTCTCCCTTACCGGGAATGATCAGAGAGTCAACCGTCACCCCTGACAAATCAGGCGCCGAAGCTTTAAGCTCGAGGTCCTGCGTTCGAATTCCCGGGATCCAGTTATCCTCCATAATCCTAACCTGAGATCCCTCTCCAATCTGCCATCCAAGAGCCTTGAGAAGCAAATACCCTCCATGAAGGATACTAGTCCATCCCCCAAGAGGGCCTGGAGCGACGTGTCGCTGAAAGAATTGACGTCCGCGGAAAGTACTTACCTTTCAACACCCTTGCAAGCAACGACTCCGGCTCCTTCCAGATCCACCAAGCTACTTTTGCCAACAGAGCCTTATTAAAATTCTCAAACCGTCGAAAACCCACACCCCGTCAAATTTGCTCCTGCACGGATTACGCCACGACACCCAATGAGCCTTTTCCTTCTCCACCGAAAAACCCCACCAAAATCTTGCCATGTACTTATCCAACTTACGACATAGAGTCATTGGTAAAAGGAAGCAAGACATGACATAAATCGCAAGTGCCACTGCAACCGCCTTAAGTAGAACTTCTTTCTCCACCCAAGACAGTTTCTTCTATTTCCACCCTTGGATTTTGGCCAATAACCTCTCTTCCAGATACCTAATTGTTTCCAATTTTGATCGGTGAACTAAGGACGGAAGACCCAAGTACTTATCCTGAACACCAATCGCTCCCGCACCTAAAATGGCCGCTATCTCCGCTGCATCAGGGGGATCCACATTTTCACTAAAGCACACCGCAGATTTACTCAAATTAACTTTCTGCCCACTCAAATCCTGATACTCCTTCAACAACTCAAGCAACGTTTCACATTCACGCTTAGATGCCTGAAAAAACAAGTATGAGTCATCAGCAAAGAAAAGATGAGACACACTGGGGCTCTGAGTAGGCATGTCAATGGGTAGGCCTATTGGGTTTTTTGACCCAAATACCTTGACCCATATGGGTATTGGGTTTGGACCCAAATGGACCCAATTTTTTTTTTTACTTTTTTGGGTTGGGTTGGGTTTAGATTGGGTCCAGAATGGGCATGTATATTTGGGCCGACCCCAATGGGTCCATTTGGGTATAAGTTAGATTTTGTTTAAGATTAGCTATCTATCTTGAGTTCCCTGCTCCTCCATTTTCTGCGTTGTTCAATGTATTGGACAGCCTAGCTGCTCCATTATTCTAATGGTTTTGTTGGTGGGTAGGATGTTTTATTTCCTTCTCTTCTCGCCAAAAGAAAAGAAAAGAAAAGCCAATTTGGTCCCATTGCCTTCTGTTGGGGACAATGCCTTCCTTCATTTCCCAAGTTTGGGGAAAAGCCAATTTGGTCTTCATCACGTAAAACAACAAAAGAAAGTACAGTCTTTCTCCCTAGCAAACAAACTAACCACCCTCTTCAATTGTCATGCTCCTCCCCATCTTCATCAAAATCTGCATCTTCCGCGTTCTCATCGTCTATAGTTGCATGACTCAAATCATGAGTAACTTTGGACACACCTATGACAAAATTGAAACCAATTAGTAACCAATGATATACAATGTTATACCTTTGATAAAAACATAAATCATACAATGTTATACCTTTGAACTATCAAGTTTATAATATGTGCTGCACATCTCATATGAAAAAGAGAACCACCCAAGAGAAGTGAACTCGCTTGTAGCTTCTCTCTTAGAAGAGATCTAACCATTGCATCATTAGTACTACAGTTATCTAGAGTGATAGCCGATAGCTTGCTATCGATGTTCCATGCAGTCATACACTCAAAAAGTACTTCACATAGCACATCTTTTGTATGAGGAGAGGGAACATAGCAAAATCTCAAAATTCGATTCTGAAGACTCCATGAATCATCAATATAATGTGCAGTAACAACCATAAACCCACGTTTATTGTTGTTTGAGGTCCACATATCTGTTGTAATGGCTACTCTACTACTGTTTCTCTCCAATTCCATCATAACATGAGTCCTCCCTTCCTTATAGATCTTCAAGATGTCACTTCTAACTGTGTTTCTTGAAATCATTTTGAATGCAGGTTGAAGAGAGCTTACAAACTTTCTTACACCAACATAATTAACCACAGCAAGTGGAAACCCATGCAAGATAATCATGTTGGCAAGATCCCTTCTACTATTCTCTTGGTCAAAGATATATGGGCTGGAACTTCTACTAGCACCTAACTTCTTTTTCAACAAGTTATACAAGTGCTTAATCTTAAGGCATCTTCGCAAGTGCTTGTCTAAATGAGTAGTTCCATGCACAACTGAAAGCATTTTCTTGCAATGTTGACATTGAGCCTTTAACTCTCCTCTAAATAATACTTTCTTAAAGTATTTCCATACATGAGACCTCAATTGTTTACTGCCATTAGAAACTACTGTAGGAGCTTCACTATTGCTTTCACCAGAATCTGTATGAGAATTTTCAGGAACCTCAGATAATTCAATAGTTTCATCTATTTCTGAAGCCATTTTCACTTAACCTGAATAACATAACATACCAATATTACCACAAGACACATCAAAGATATGAATAAAGGGATGCATTTCTAATCCAATAAGCAATTTACAGTTTCATAAGACACATCAAAGATATGAACTATTTATGTTGTGGGGGAGGGTTGATGGTGATGAAACAGGGGAAGGGGGGAGAAATTGCACATGGATGTTAGGAATCCAACCATCCCTAAGTATAACTAGGTTGCCCAGCCCAGCCACCTACAGCCACTTACTAACAAACTTGCCTTGGAATAGTCAACTGAAATCAATAGAAGCAAGGACCCGACACTAGTTGCGGTTTCATTAAACAACCCATTCAAGTTCACCCACTAAACAACCAATTACTGCCAAGATTATCCGAAATTCCATAACATAGCTATAAGAAGAAATCTCAGGTGACTTTATGTAATCTTGAAGGGAACAAATCAACAGCAAAAATAGGAATTCTGCAAGAATGAGCAAATCCCTCTAAATCACCAACCAAACAGAACAACAATGCAGGATTGTCATGCCTCCATTGATCTCCCCTTTATAAGCTTTCATGTGGAGAGCAACCCATTCACAGCAAAAGCAAAGCATCAAAGTAGAAAGAACTAAATATCCAGGAGGAGCCACTTACAGAATCAATAGAGAAGCAGCTGAGAACTTTTATGAGTGTTGACCTTTTTCCCTACTGTTGCCTGCTTTGCCTAATGGTCTGTACCTTTCTTGTATCACCAAGACTTGTACCCTTCTCACTGAATGAGATTCATTTTTTGGCAGCTGCCTGTCAACTTAATCCAAAGCGATGAGGATGAAGATCTCCCGGACTATTCAGAACAGTTTTATGGACAAGACAAATCATTTACTGAGGCAGCTGATCAGAAAAAGAAGTTCACATAAACCCGGAATATGTCTTCGTCAACTCCTCGGACAGCTACAGCAGCACCTGTTCCACGGTCAGCAGTGAAAAGTTCCAACCCAAGTTCTGGAAAGCGAAGGACACCATCGGAAAACCCATGAGTTCATTAATGACACAAAGCTCTCTCTGTTTTCTTTTGTCAAATCTTTCTATTGTGGTAGATTGTCACGACCTAATTAAGATTGGTGGGGGGAGCACTAATGGATGATTGGGGAAGAAGATGGCGGTTACCTTTATCGCCGCGAAGATTGTGCCGCGACCCGCGAAGCTTCCTCTCGCAGCGAAGCTTCCTCTCGCCGTTGCCGACGCAAACCCAGAACCAATATACCCTAAGACCAGCACGAGAAGACCCTGGATGCAGGCGGCGGGCGGCGACATACGATGGTGAAGAAGCAGCTCTCGTTCAGCGTATTAGGTCGAAGGATGAAGAGACCCGTTTGGGTTCTGTTGAATTTTTTTTTTTATTAATTTTCTGGGCCTATCTTGGACCCAATTTAATTGGATGGGTATGGGTCTGCTCCAAAACAGAAAAACCCAAAACCTGATTTGACCCAAATTCTATTGGGTTTGGGTAAAACTCATACCCTAAGACCCATTTGACATGCCTAGCTCTGAGGATTCACCTTGACCCCGACTAAACTTCTTGCATGTATAGCCTTTCTTATTAGCGCCGCAAATCCTTCAGAGCATATGACAAATAATAATGGAGATAACGAATCTCCTTGCCGCAATCCCTTCGTTGATTTAAAGTACCTAGACGGCGTACCATTCATCATTACAGTCTTTACAAAGAATGTCGTTGTAGAAACACATTACTGTACCCACCCAATTCATTGAGAACTAAACCCCATCTTAACCATTAGAGCAAACAAGAAAGGCCACTCAACTATATCATAGGCCTTTTCCATATCAACCTTTTGAGCCAAGTAACCTTTTTTCCTTGCTTTTTGATCTTAAGATAGTGCATAATCTCATGCCCAATCAGTACATTATCTACAATCTGGCGTTCACGAATAAACCCATTATGCTCCGGTGAGATAATAGAAGGCAAAATGATGGCCATTCGCTCAGCCATGATTTTCAAAATAATCTTATAAAACATCTAACAAAGACTTATCTGTCGAATCTGCTTCATAGTTTCAACCGTTTCCACCTTAGGTACCAAAGTCAACCATGTATGTTTAAAACTTTTCAATAGTCTACCAGACCGAAAAAATGACTGGACCGCCTCCACCACATCTGGACCAAAAATGTCCCAATAGCTATTATAGAATTTTCTAGTAAAGCCATCTGACCCTGGCGCCTGCGTTGCTCCTATATTGAACACTGTTCGCTTAATCTCCATCGCAGTTACCTCCACCATCAATCTCTTGTTCATCTCCTCGGTGACGGAAGTAGGAATCGGAAGATCAGTCACTCGAGCCGCCATATCTTGTATCTGATTCTCCGACCAAAATAAATGATCAAAGAAATCCCCCGCCACTACGCCCTTCTGACCTTCATCGGTCACCCAAATTCCATCATTATTGAATAACCCACCAATGAAATTTTTCCGACGGCGAGTTCTTGTGACCGTATGAAATTACAATGAATTTTGATTCCCTTCACCTAATCGTTGTGACCATATGAAAGTCACGCTCAAGCTCCATCACTTGGTCCCAGTCCACGTTTATTTCACCCTTTACCGCCTCAATCTCCGTCTGTAGGATTCGAATATTCTGGGCCGAGTTCGTCGTTCCAACGCGACTCTAATCGTACAATAGGTGTCGAAGAGCCTTTAGGCGTTGCCATAGTCGAAACATAGGCGAATCGTTGTACGGTTGACTCCAGGCATAGCTCACAAGAAGCCTTGTCTCTGAATTTTCAGCCTATCTCTCATCAAATATAAATAGTGGCTTAGAGCTCCTTACAAATGGTTTATCGGCCACAAGTAAAGCTCTGTGATCAGACCCAAGATCCGTATAGTATTTAACCACCGTCTGCGAAAATTTCTCCATCCATAGAGGAGATGCTAGAACCATGTCAAGACGTTCCATGATACACTCCGCCCCCATGTGTCTATTAGACCATGTAAATTGAGGACCCATGAAACTAACATCCTGCAGTGCGAGATCATTTACAAAACCAACACCCCTGCCGCCCTACTGGGGTCCCATAGCAAACCGCTAGATTTTTCCGATGCTTCCATCACACAATTCATATCCCCCAACACCACATAGGGAACATCAAGATTAAAACAATAATGACGCAGTTCAATAACTTGTTGTTGTCTAATCGAAACATCAATGGGAAAATAAACACACACAAACATACTCCAAAGGGCCATTTTCATTAATACCATAAGAAATATAAAAAAAAGTAGAATGCTCCACAATGGTAAGGTCCACTCCCACGTCCCAAACTAGAGCCAACCCAACCGAAGCATTAACTGCATCGACAAGAAAAAACTGTTGAAAACCAAGACCCCGCATCCTACGAGAAACTACGCGCCTACATGATTTTGTTTCCGAAAGAAAAACAACATCTGGCTTACTCATCCTACAAGACCAAGCAACGACTGAAACGTAAGAGACGGCCCTATACCCCTTACGTTCCAAGCAATCATCTTCATTTATCGGTTTGGGATCACTCTTGGCTGGTTTCCTCCACCGCACTGTCAACACATTTTTTTCTTTACCGGAGTAGGATCAAACTGTAATCCTTCCACTTTCCCAGCAGCCCACTTGCGTTCATCGATCTCTTCAGGGTCAGGTGCAGTCATTCAAAATGCATCCTTCCCCTTCTACTTCCCCGTCCCTGGAGTAGGCTGTAGCTTAGGTTCATTGGCCTGCCTGCTTTGAAGCTGCCCAACACCGCCCCTTGGAAGCTGCTTCAAGCTGCCATCATTGAAGCCTTCTGCACTTCGGTGACCAAGAACAGGCACATAGCCTCCTCGAAAATAATTTGGACGGAACCTGTCATCAGGTCCCTGCCCTTTGCCATACGCATTATACTGCCCTTGTCCACCCTTGCCCTCATTTTTGTAAGAGTGTCCACGTCCAGCTCTAGTCACATTGCCACCACCATTCGATCAGCTCCCTTGACCCCATGTATTCAGCCTTCTTTGCAGGTTTAAAGTGTGGATTCCTCATACCCTGCTATTGTTCAGCTTGTTTCTTCCACATCAGCGTGCTCCATCTCCACATCCCTCTTCTGCTTTCTACTATCCTACCCCATTCCACCAGTTTGAGGATTCATCCAAACAGAATGTTGGATTGGAGGCCTCAACAGCTGCGGAATGAAAGCAGCCTCCTCCACTCGATATCCAATGATATTCGTAGTTAGCTCAGGTCCATAGTGCTCGATCCCAATTGGATCCGGGAATGTGCAACTTAGAGCTATGTGGCCAAGTCTGCCGCAGTGGTAACACAGCATAGGAAGGAATTCGTACACCAACATAACCCAGAACTCGCCCGCCAATGGATTACTCACATAAACTTGAGAACGCAGGGGCTGTAGAACATCGATCAGTACCTTAGCCTTGATGAAACGCCCCAGCATTCCCTGAATAGCATATACTCCAGCCTCTAGCACTGTGCCAATCTTTGCTCCTGCCAAGGCAGGTTTTGTTCCAATTTACAATATATAATAAATAATCAGCCAAAATTTTGTGGTCTTTTTTTTCAAACAATCATCTAAATTTTTTATATTAAAATATGATTTCATGGCAAGAAAGGGATTCAAGGTTAGCAGTTTAATTTGAATTTAATCATGAACAAACTAGTAACAAATTGATGTTTTATTATTAAAAAAAACCTGTATGACACATAACAATATAACAAGCCATAAACATTATTACTTGAAAAATAATGGATTTTAGTGAAGTGTTATCAAAGCCCCACACTGGACGAAATTTTTTCCAGACAAGATCTTTGGATTATACATAGTTAGGGACTTGGAGCAGTAAATTTGGGGAGTAAATATGGTTCAAAACTAAGTTCAGCAAAAACTATGAAACACATCATCTCCATTCGTCCATCTACCAAAGATCTGATAGCCAGAAATTAATATAAGGACAAGAGGGTCAGGTAGGTAATTTTCACACCCTTCTTTACTTTTGGTTCTATACAAGGATTCTAGAGGAGAGAAGATCTTGACTTGTGAGAGTATACTTTTTATAATTCCTCATTTTTAATTGGGTCATATCTCCTTCGTTTTAACTTGGAATCTAAAAACATTTACATAGAAACATTTGTATTAATTATGATATACACAATGTTATCAATTTTGCTACATTCTGAGAAAAAAAAGACTTTCAAACACATGTTTGTTTAGGGATGGCAACCTTGACCGACCCGTCGAATACCCACCCGAAACCCGCCCATATGGTGAGCATTTTACCCATCCATCATGGGTAAAGGGCGGATATGGGCATATCCAAAATCCGTGAGTAACGAGCAACATGCAGCGATGGATCTCGTGGTATCCATCCCGTCCCCGCCCGATCCTCCAAAACGACGTCGTTTTGGACGCTCGATATATACACTAAATAAGGGTTCAAAAACCCTAATCCTCATTTCCTCTTGTGGCGGCTGACTGCTCCCCTTCGCTCTCCACTCTTCCTCTTTTTCCTCTCCTCCCTCTTCTGATCGCCATTATCCAGACACTCCTCACCCCTTCTCTCTTTCTCTTCTTCCTCTCCTCCCTCCGCTCCTGCAACCCCAAAATTGCGCACGCATCTCCAATCGTGCCCGCTCCAGTCACTCCCCCCTCCCCCCACTCTTCTCTCTTGCTTTTCTTCCTTATAGTTGCGCTCGCATCTCTAATCCTTGGTTCATGATCCATGGGTTACCCGGATCCGTTTGCTGACAGAGACGGCAGACATAATCCCCCCGTTTAACCTGCGGGGACAGGGAAATTTGTCAACCTTGACGGGCGGGGATCGGGAGGTAGGTACCCAATCCCGATCCGGCCAGATGCCATCCCAATGGTTGTTATCATCGTACCACTATGGTAATACTTATATTACTATCTTACATTCTTATACCATTGATATTACCACTATGGTAAGAATTTATGCTACCATATTACTACTATAGTTTGAATTCATACTACAATCTTACAACTGTCATAATACAATGTTATCACTGTCATACAACTACCTTTATGTCATTATCTTACCACTATACTAAGACTTCATACTACAATCTTACCACTATTATACCGTAACCTTACCGCTATACAATACTTCATACTAACATCATGCCAACACCATATCATGATATTACCATAGTGACAATATCATGGTATGACAAAAGTTGATGACTTTGAAATATTTTGCTCCAGAAATATCAAAATAGATATTATTTTGTAAAGCAACAAAATAATGTAAAACTTTTCGAAATCCGAGTCAAAATGAATGAGGTACAATCCATTGAAAATATGTGTGATATTGAAAAATCTTGTATTTGTTGTCTATGAAATTGTCTTAGCTCACTCTTTACCCACCAACAATGTGGCAGGTGTCCGAAATTAAAACATTTATCTCCTTAACTCTAATAATGTGAACCATTAGTTGTATCCTATTTTTTGCTTCACATATCAATGGAGAGAATTTGATTATGGAGCAGTACATCACTACGGGTTTTGCATTGTAACTTAAGCCACAAATTTGGGTTTGGTGCCATATAAGAGAATCCTTGGGATTTTCTTGATAAGTTGGATTTTATAATGTAGTGACACCAGTCGTTCGACCTAAAAATAACACAAAAGACTAAACTTGGGATCCTGCATTTTTCATCTGATGATCAAGTTAGAAGGGAAAATGTAGAAAAAGGGAGGGAGAGAGAGTATGAAAATTTTGTTTGAATATTTGTTAGCCAAATGAGAGTTGGCGGCCTAGTATTTAATATTTATAGGTAACGTGGTTTATTAGGGTCGAACGATCCTAGTTAGTCAATCGGGATCATTAGGCAGATCAACAAACAACCTTGTAAGCCATTTTTCCTTCGATATTTGCCTCTAACATTTTTGACATACTGCAGAGACCTTTATTCCTTTTCTAGAATTACCACACCCACGCTAGGTGGTAATATCAATGGTATAAGATTCCTTTAAAGCCAGACCGGACCGACCGGTCCAACCGGTATAACTGTCACTCGTCTGGTCAGGCTACTTAATCGTCACGGTCCAATCTTCCGATTTGTAAGTGAACCGGCCGATTGAACCGGGCTAGCCATTCGATCCGCTCAACCAATTTTGAAGGTCGGAATCCTATTTGACCAAATTCAAAATTTTGGACAAATGTGAGAGAGCTGGGATTTGAAGACCTTCTACCAATTGGTCTAGCACCATTTTTGTGAAATAAAAGCTAATAAATTCTTTTATCAATCATTACGCTGCGTTTAATTTTGAAAAATCACAACTTCTATGCTTAAATACTTTATATTTATGTAAAATGATAATCTTTACTTGCCATATATAATTTTCTATTAGGAATATATTAGAATTAACATATAATTATACTACTATTAATGGTTTCTACTTATAATAATTTTATTTAGTAGACACCGGTTCGTTAATGGGTTTATAGCGGCTTAGTACCTGTTATACCAGTAAAGTGCGAATCACTTACTATACCGGTTCATATACCGGTTCGATTCTAACAATGCAATTATGCTTCGACATGAGGTTCTAGGCATGAGTCTATTGCCTTGCACCATAGCTAAGAAAGTTCTACATACTCGGACGAGACAAATCCCTCATACCTTAGCAGAAAGACGAATGACGTCTCCCTACATAAACGAATTGATAGTCATGAATAGAGGTGATGAGTAGTACAAGAAAGAGCACACGGATAGGTTTTATAAGGTTAAAAAAAAAATTGTTAGATCAATAACTATGTGTTCTTTAAAAAAAATTTGATGATATTCTTTTCATGATTTAAAAACTACATGCATGTCATTCTTTTACCTATTATTATTCATATAAAAAAGGAAATTAGTTTCAATTTATTGGAATAAAAAGTGACATTTATGAGAAAATGCTACTTCAGCATGGTTGATGGACAAAAATATAAAATAAGTGCTTATATGGTCAAATTATCTAAATAAAGTACAGAGAGAACAAGCAATAAATGAATATGTGTTGCGTTCTTGGGTTTAATTTTTTTAAATTTTTTATAGATTAGCTTAGTTTTTTTTTTTCCTTCATTTTTTGTGAAGTTTGTTAAGTTAGTTTGTTTTCATTTGCATGGAGTTTGTAGGAGTTTCCGTTTTCTACCTTCATCATTATACCTTCAATCTCATCCACAAACAACATCATTTTCCAACATTGCCATCCCTAACAACTCCTTTTTTATAGATTTCAAGTGCTTCAATAGCCCAATTCTTAGTTTTATTTCATTCAAGCCTTTCGAATGTGGCTATGTTAGTGATGCCAAAACATTTTGGCATCACAAACATTAGCAATTGTAGAATTTATTAGATCTCTCATTATCTTTTGTGTTCTTCCATACTCAACTTTCTTTGTTCCAGAAAATGGCTTCAATGACCCTAGAGGATGAAGCTTTTGCTTTGGTAAATGCAACTGTGGTTGCCATTGGCAAGGAGAAGAATAGCCAACATGTTGTTCGTTGGGCTATTGATCGTCTCCTAGTCAATAATCCCGTCATTGTTTTGCTTCATGTTAGACACAAGAACCATCATTATCGTAGGTACCCTTCTCTTATGTCTCATTTTATTTAAATTTTATCTTTAATATAACATTTTGTAGATGATCATTAATATGAAATTATAAACAATACATATAATAACAAATAACTGCTATTTCCCTTTGATTATCATTATCTTGATGTTGGTTCATTGGTTTTGAGGTTTCAGAGGGAGATGACGTTGATCATCTTTTTGCACCTTTTCGTGGATATTGTGCTCGTAAAGGGGTATGCTATGTTGCAATGTTAAATGGATGTTATTGCTCTTCTTTATCTAAGTTAAGCAAGATACAAAAAAATTATAAGGCAAATTGCAGGTTCAATTAAAGGAGGTTGTCATCGACGAGACCATCGATGTAGCTCGAGCAATTCTGGATTATGTCAATGCGAACTTAATAGGAAGCATAGTTGTTGGTGCTTCTAGTTCCACAAAATATGCTATCACATGGTAAAAAGTAGTAATTAGAAATACTTTATTTATCCTTTATTTTTTTTTCCCAACAACACAAATGACTGAATTGTTTTTTGGTTTCTAGGAAATGGAAAACTCAAGACTTGGCAACCACAATAATGAAGAATGCACCAGAGTTTTGTTCTGTATATATAATCCTCAAGGGCAAGATTTTGACTGTCAAAACAGCAGTACGATCAGTTTCAAACTCTCCAATTCCACCAAAGGCACCACTACCCAATGGTTCACCAGATTGTTTTGATCTTGAAGATGGTTTTAGGTAAGGGGATAGCTATTTTTCTATGAAAAGATCCATTGCATTAACAAGGAACAACAAGTTACATCGAGATTACCCTAACTGAAGCCAATTGCAAAAATCAAAGCCATTATTAAGTTATTACCATTTATTTGTTTTAATTCTATAATAATATTTGTTTTGAGTATAGAGGCCAATCAAGGAAAAGATTGTCAAAAAATGGTGGGATAGATCGACTATCATTTGAGAGTAGTAATGACCCTATCATTGGACCATCTCAAGATAGGGCTAGAAGTCATCAATCTAATGTCTCATTGGAAAGTCTTGATATTTCCTCCAATTGGCCAAAGACTTCGAGCAGCTCAGATGATTCTGACTTTCCAGGACCAATATTGGGTTCAGATTTCTCATCTGGTTCTATATCCTCTCCAGGGGATTCAACTCCATCACAATCAACGGTGAGAAAAAAATTTTAAACAACATTTGACAATGGAGTAAATGGATTAAGATATTGTAATTAGGTGAAAATAAAGTTGATAATTTTACCTGTAGAGAGAGTTAGAAGCTGAGATGAGAAGATTACGTCTTGAACTTAAGCAAACTATGAACATGTATAGCACAGCTTGCAAAGAGGCATTAACAGCTAAAAAGAAGGTAATTTTATTGATTTTTTTTACTATAATCAAATGGGTTTGTTCATGATTAATATCCAATATTTTTCTGTTAATTATTCGAAATGGGTTTTTAGGCTGAGGAACTAAACCAATGGAAGTTGGAAGAGGCTCGTCGCGCTGAGGAGGCGAGGATTGCAGAAGAATCAGCTCTTGCGGTTGCAGAAATGGAGAAGGCCAAGTGCAAAGCGGCGATGGAAGCAGCTGAGAAAGCCCAAAAATTGGCTGAAATGGAGGCACAGAAAAGAAAGTTTGCAGAACTGAAAGCTAAAAAAGAAGCGGATGCCAAGAATCGTGCTTTAAATGCCTTAACCAAAAATGACATACGTTACAGAAAATACACCATCGAAGAGATAGAATCAGCTACAGAAAAGTTCAAGCAATCGTTCAAGATAGGCGAGGGTGGCTATGGACCTGTCTATCAAGGAAGACTTGATCATACTCCAGTTGCCATTAAGGTTTTGAGACCTGATGCAGCTCAAGGGAAGAAGCAATTCCAACAAGAAGTGAGTTTTCATATTTTGATTATATTACTCGTACCCCTCTTCATTGATTATAAATTCACTTGCTTTGTGGATTTGAAAAAAAAAAAATGAGGGGTTCGGTAAAATCTGAGTTTTGAACCGTAGATTAGAGGATATATTTGTTGTCATTATATAGATTTGAAAGAGTCTATTGTGTTTCTCATTGGATTTTACTATCGATTTTACTTCAATAGATTTGTTGGCATGCTAGATTGTTGGCCTTCACCCAAATCCCACGCCTCTAACTATGGGATTTGCTAAAGTTCATGGGGTCCACTGATTTGGACCCCCAAAAAGTTCGAGACCCCATGGATTTTTTACTCTCCTAAAATTGGCTAGCAAACAATCAACTTTGTGACAAGTCCATAACATATTGAATTCGGAATTCAGGGGTCGTTTGGAAGTTGCGATAGTTTTGTTGAGATTGTCATTATGCATGTATTGTTTACAATGCATCGTTTTTTTTAGCAGAAACAATACATGGATTGTTTCTGTGATGCGACAGAAACTATCACTAATTTTGAGTGATTGTTATATCTCAACTTTTAGTTGTGATTGTTGAGATAGTTGAGTTGAGATTGTTTTGTCTCAGCTTTTAGCTGATGCGACATACACACAATCACACATACCAAACGTTGTATTCTAAAATGCATCAAATTCGACAATACATGTATAATATTATACATGCATTCTCAACAATACATCTATTTAATAATCGCAACTTCCAAACGACCCCTCAAATTCATGAAAACCAACCCCTCAAATTCATGAAAACCAACCCTAAGTTTCTAACAATTTTTCTCTTAACACGTGACCACAATTCATGTTTTGCTATTTTACTGCATGAGAAACCCGTACACATCAATAACCATACTTTTATATATACAGGTTGAGGTTCTTAGCTGCATTCGACATCCGCATCTAGTCCTCTTACTCGGCGCTTGTCCCGAATATGGATGCTTGGTGTACGAATACCTGGAGAACGGAAGCTTAGAAGATCGGTTGCTTAGAAAAAACAACACCCCTCCCATCCCTTGGAGGAAACGGTTCGACATAGCCGCCGAGATCGCTACCGGACTCCTTTTCCTCCATCAAGCCAAGCCAGAGCCGCTCGTCCACCGAGATCTCAAGCCTGCAAACATCCTCTTGGACCGCAACTACGTTAGCAAGATCAGCGATGTCGGTCTGGCCAGGCTGGTCCCTCCGTCCGTCGCGGATAGTGTTACTCAGTACTACATGACCTCGGCCGCCGGAACGTTCTGTTACATAGATCCGGAGTATCAACAGACGGGTATGTTGACTACTAGATCGGATGTGTACTCTTTGGGGATTATGTTGCTTCAGATCATCACCGCCAAGCCTCCAATGGGTCTGGCTCACCATGTGAAGAGAGCAATCGAGAAGGGCAAGTTTGCGGAGACGATGCTCGACCAATCCATCGCAGATTGTCCTGTGGAGCAAGCACTGGCGTTTGCTGAACTGGCGCTCAAGTGCTGTGAGCTGAGAAAGAAAGACAGGCCAAGTCTTGCCTCTGTTGTGGTACCGGAACTCAACAAATTGCGAGATTTTGGAAGCGGTGAAGGGATTGGCGGCGACATTCATGTATTATGAAGCTTTTGGGAAATAGTGGCGGTTTTTGGGGGGAGAAATTAAGGGAACAAATATATGCTCATCAAATGTGGATGGGAAGAAACGGGGAGTGTGGTTTCAGTGCCACCTGTTTTTTTCTTCTTCTTCTTCTTTTACCACATCTTAAAGTGGATTGTAATAACACTCTTTTAGTTTAATTGAAATTCTCCCGGCCAGTTATAAAAAAAAAAGTAGTGGTCATAATTATGAAAGCTCTATTAGGGGTGGCAGTTCAGTTACCGGTTACCGGTTAAATTGATAACTGGCTGGTTATCCACTAACCGGTAATCGAAGTAACCGAACTTCGGTCGGTTATCGGAATTTGATCAAAATGATTTTTGGTCTTAAAAGTGGTTCGGTTAACCGATAACCGAGCTAACCGAGAAATCGAAGTCTATTTCGGTCAGTTTTCGATAAGAGGGTGTTTATTTCGGTTAACTGATAACCGGCCAATCGGTTACCGATTATAATCGAAATAACCGAATTGCCAGCCCTAAGTCCAATATTATTGGTTCAAACCCAAGGACATCTGGTCGACAATCTACAATTTGATCAAGTTGAGATCGAAATGCAACTCAAGTATGATTACTTATCAAAATAAGTAGCTCATTTTTGTTAAGCCATACTTAATAAATTGTTTGATATATCATTTTCACTAATAAGTTATATGTTTACCCTTTTTCTGTAATGATATTAGGAGGAAACCTAGTGAAGAATTGTGAAGTAAAGCAGGTGAAGATTGGGCAATAAGGAGAAAAGGTGACAACAACGTCGATGGTTGAAACACTAAGATGACTCACTTGAGGAATTTTAGGACAATTTCACCTGCTGATTGAATTCGCTATTGGATAAGACGAGTGTAAATTGGCATTATTGGTTGATAATTTTTTGGGCTAACACCAATATAAATACCAACCTTTAGCGAAAGTGTCATTTATATTACGAAACTTTCGATATGAAAATTGTATATCAACTATTAAGTTTTTCGTTATTAGTTAACAGAAAATACAGTCAGCGATGACATGGCAACTGACATGATAAATTTTAATAAAAAAATAAAGGGTAAATTACAATGTTGATCACTGGGATTACTAAAAACGTTCACGTTTGGTCACTAAAAATATTTAATTCCATTTGTCGTTACTAAAATTAATAAAACATTTCAACTTTGGTCACTCTCCATTAAACTCCATTAACATTTCAACTAGATTAACACATTCATAGAAAACCCATTCATATACAACTTATAAACTAGGGTTCATATTTCCTAACAATCATTAGAGATTTTTGCAATTACTATTATTATTTTTTAATTTATTGTCATAATGAGGCAAAATTTTTAAAATATTAAATTTTTATTTTTATTATTTTTAATTACCACATCATTTATTTAACTGTCAACTCTCTGAGTTGACTGCCATGTCATATAAAGCTAACAAGACTAACGGAGAGTGACCAAATTTGAACTGTTGTACTAATCTTAGTGACTACAGATGGAATAAATTAATTTTAGTGGTAAACGTGAACTCTTTAAGTTATTTCAGTGACCAAACTTGCAATTTACTCTCTATTGAAAAATACATATCCAAAAATTTTTTTTGTTGATTACCCGGGAACCTCAACAGGGCTTCGCCTCCTGTCGCGACAGCTTTACCGTCAGCCTATCTTACCTTTGGTATCAATTGGGCTGATAAACGGTTATCCCATTAACGGTGTAATTGATAACCGAACTGAAACCGGTGTTTAACGGATACACCGATAACCGATTAAATGATAAACGGTCAGTTCCCAGTAGTCAAATTAAGCTAATAACTAAGCGATGGTTAAACGATTAATAATCGACGGTTAAACGATTAACCGACTAACCGATTACAAGCATCCTCATAGTTAACGCCAAAATAATACACTTCCATGAGCTGCAACATAGGCCGAAAATATTGGGGTGTTTGAAGGATTATAAGACCCTTGACTATCCTAATTGTAATAGTGACTTAGATTAAAATAAAAATAAATTAAAGGAAAAGTTTTAGAAGGAACACAGTAGAAAGTCAGAACTGCGCGCAGTTGTTCGACATCAATTCGTAACATTAAACTTCCATGTAATTTGATGGGGTTTACAAGTTGAGTAATTATTGTTGAGTATCGTTGTATGCTTTTTTAATAAAGTTTGAAGGTAGAATGATATTATTGTGTACTTGTGTTGGATTGAGTTGATTATGTATTGATATATATCCATGTTAAATTATTTTTTATTCAATGATAACAACTTGGTAAAAGTACACATGAGTATGTGTGAAAAATTATAGAAAAATTCACAATTGAAAGAAGTAGCTCTTGTGTTGGTTAGGTTATCGATAATTTATTTTGGTATAATCTTGCCGAATCACTTAGTTAATGGTTATTCGGTTAACCGACAAATAACCGAGAGCCGACTAATATAACGCCGCAGTTAACGGTAAGCACAAAATGCTTAATGGTACCGAACCGAACTGATTATCAGCCTAGGTATCCATATCCAAAGTCAATCGTGATATTTGTACCAGATTCTACCGATTGATTGAGTTATCTAATTTTTAAATCCTACCACTATTATATGGAGATTCTCCATAAGAACCTATTCTATTCAAAATTTCAAGCCTTATGAGAGTTTGTAGGAAGGGTGTTTTTGGCATTTAAACTATTAAAATAAAGCATATTTAGACTTCGAAACCAAATAAATATATCTATACATTAACAATACGTGCAATAGTAGTATGATTTTTATTCATTAGCCAAATAAAATATTTATAACCTTTACTTTGAAAACTAAACGTGTGGGACATTAAAATATTGGTTGGTAGCCACATCAATTAAGAATATTTAATTGATAAAGGTTTCATATTTGCAAACATTTTAGTTTTACACTTAACTAAAATTTCAATAAAATGAAGGTGAAGAAGAAATAGTTTTTTTTATGGTGGAGGTAGTGAATTCGAAAATAGTGATAGTGACGTTGTGACATTGTTGAGAATAAGGTGTAGACTATTGATGATGGATAGAGAGGTCGCAGACTCGCAGTGATGAATATGAAACTACAATTATTGAGAGAGATAATGATACATATGGTGAAGCAATAACAAAGAAGTTCATAAGAAAATTACAGTAATTTTTACAGCAAGAAATAATTTGAAGTGTAGTTTACTGAAGTTTTTTAAGAGTTAGTTCCCTTTCATGAGTTCTATTTTTTATTTTCAGTAAGAACTTTCATTTATGAACCAGTTAACATATCAGAAAATTCTATGATGTATGTTCCTCTTTTTTTCATTAATTGAATAGTTCAAATTTTTTTGACTTTAGATATCAATAAAAATATACCTTACTTCGTACAATTACAAACGTTGTTTATATATTTGAAATAATGCATCCAGCCAACGGGCAGAGGTACTTTTGTTGATGAACCGATTAGCATATTAGAAAATACTATGATGCATGTTTCTTTTAAAAAAAATTCCAATAATTGAATAATTCGGATATTTTGACTTTTGATACCAATAAAAATATATCTTATTTACACCGTAATAATGATTGCTAATATTTTTGAAATAATGTATCCGGCCAACAAGCCGGGTTTCAAATCTAGTAAAAATTAACCCAAATCCCTAAATAATGAAATCTCCCATCAAACGACCCCCTCTGTTAGTTAGTTTTGTTGGCTTGGTGAGTCGGTCTCGCGGGCGCAGGCGGAACAAACTCATCGGGAGTCGACCATCCTTCTTCCTCCGCTTTCTCAATTCTCACCCTCTGCGTTTCACGGCTGCCTCTCTAATCAACCGCGGAGAGACCTTGGGCGCAGATTCTCCGAATTGCACGTTGGTATTGAGAAGAAACAGATACACTTTCCTGCTCGATTTTTGGTTGGGACACTACCACAAACACTTGAAGCGCGAGGTTAGTGTATCAGCCCTACAGTCCAAAAGGAATGTCGTCCATCTACGTGCTCGAGCCGCCGACGAAGGGCAAGGTCATCCTCAACACTACTCACGGGCCACTGGATATCGAGCTTTGGCCGAAGGAGGCGCCTAAGGCCGTTCGGAACTTCGTACAGCTTTGCCTCGAGGGTTACTATGATAGCACCATCTTCCACCGTATTATTAAGGGCTTCATCATTCAGGGAGGAGATCCTACTGGAACTGGCACTGGTAATATCTCTCAACCCCTTCTGCGAATATGCAATCTTCTCCCTCCCTCTGCAAGTTTGTCGATTTTTGCTTGAAGATAGTTAGGGTTTCCTTCTTGAATTATGCTTAGTTTAGTTCTCAAGGGCTAAATTATCCATGTAGATGCAGCAATGTTTTGTTGATTTAGTAACTAGTTTCTCTTTTGGCCCCCCAATACCTGTAGGTGGTGAGAGTATATATGGGAGTGCATTTTCTGACGAAATTCATTCTCGTCTGAGGTTCAACCACAGAGGCTTAGTTGCATGTGCAAATTCCGGTGCACCACACTCCAATGGGAGTCAGTTTTTTATGACTTTAGATAAAAGCGACTGGCTCGATCGAAAGCATACCATTTTCGGAAAGGTAGCATTCATCTTCTTGGTTATTTTCTTTCTGAAACAATTTCATTATTAATAAGTGATGAATGTAGTAATGCAAGCACATACATCAGCTCTGTGTTGGACAGTTAGGTACTTTGATTCACGAGAGAGCTTTACATTTTGTGCTTCAGGTCACGGGAGATTCTATATACAATCTCCTTGCCATTGGTGAAATTGAAACGGGTAAGGACGATAGACCATTGGATCCAATCCCAAAAATAAAATCAGTGGAGGTAGCCTTTTGTCTTTTCTTCCAACTTCTTCATTTAAATTATATATTGTGATTGCTGAAAGCTATGTGTATTTCGGGTTATGATTAACTGCTTATAGCAGCAGCTAAGTGTATTTAGGATTCAGGATCTTCATAGCCTTGGATTGCTTAATCTCTAAAACATATATGTAAGACAAACACAGAAACGTTCATAATACATCCTTTTTACTGCATCTGCTACTTAACTAGGCTTCTGTTGCATCTTCCGAGCTGAGCTTTCACTGTTAGAATTCACACAATGAGGATCTGGTATTGTGGAGATTCTTACCTGTATCTGTCTGTTAGGTTTTGTGGAATCCCTTTGATGATATAGTTCCGAGAGCTGTGCCTAAAGCTGTCAACCATTCTGAATCCGATGCTGAAAATAAGGATTCAAAATTAAAACCCGTGAAGTAAGTGTTACTGTCCTCTATATATACAACAAAGTCACTTAATATGCCCTGCTTTTCTGAACCTATATAAAATGGATGCAGAAAGTTGAACTTGCTGTCATTTGGAGATGAGGCTGAAGAAGAAGAGAAGCAGCTTGCCGCTGTGAAGCAAAAAATTAAGAGTAGTCATGATGTGTTAAACGATCCTCGCTTGCTAAAGGAGAATCAACAAATGGAAGAATTGGTAATGATTCAATTGGCTTTGTAGTTTGTTGATGATCAATAACCTTAAGCAGCTCTTAAAGTTCTAGATGCAAAGCTACCAGCACATGTGCAGTGTCATGGATGCGTCGACACAATGGCCATTAAATTGTGCCGGCAAATTTACTTGCTTTTGCCTAGTGCCTGGAAATTAATTGTAATTACTCATCCATAGCCTCATCTTTTGTATTGGGTAGGATATTAACCCTCAATAAGGGCACGTCTTGAAAATTTTCAGCATCATAGTTGTGCAGTTATAATCTTTGAGGATAAGTAGGTCAAATAGTGGGTAATGGATATGCTGTTGATATCTTTTCTCTTTTAAAGTTTGCATGATGATTTACATGGTATCCATTTAAGAGTTCCTGGTGCTTTCAGAATTTATCCGACGCCAGTGCCTCGAGAGAACTGCAACTATCTGTGAGAGAAGCACTGGGTTCGAAGAAAGAAGGGAGGAAGAAAGCTTCAGAAGCTGGAGTTTCTAACAATGATGAAGATGATAGTGAGGATGAGGCCAACTTTGATTCACGAATGCGTCAGCAAGTGCTTAGAAAACGTCAAGAACTTGGAGATTATCCATCTAGCCTTATGCAAACTGGTAAATTACCTGGAAAATTCTCTTAACGTGATATGGTAGAATGAACTTTCTTACTTACCTTCTGACTTTGTAATGGAATAAGAAGAATCTAGAGAGAGATTAAATCCTTAATGCTTGTAACAAGCACACACTCAATGGAATGAATACATAACAAATATACATTTGTGTTAAGTGGGATCTTGTATCTTTGTGATAATTTGATGGAATGGTGTTACACCCGTTGGTGTATGGATCTGGGAGCATCTAAACCTATTACTAGCTTTATTGACATGTCTGAGCTGGAAATCGGGGACTCAAACACGAATCATCTAATAGGATGCTTTCTTCCTCATGCTAGATGAACTGTGCACCTATATCTTTAATCTGCTTTATCATTTACTGTTGATCTATGTGAATAAACTGCTGCAATATACTCTCCCCCCTGCTTCCCTTCGTTACTTTTCTGTCATCCTAGGTGTTCCACTTGGCTGTGCTTTAGTTACAAACTGTTGCTTGCTATGTCTCCCTGTCTGCAGGAAGCTCCAACTCAAAAGGTCATGACATTTCTGCTTCAAGGTAATGCATGAATGATCTTTATCCTCTGCTAGAGTCAGTTTGTTAGTTCGTCATCTAAAGTCTAGGCACAGTATCTAATCCCCTCTTAGGCTCAAATGCTCTCTGTACATCTCATGATTTGCAAACTTGAAAACCTTTCCTGATCACATAGAAAGTATGGACTAACCAATGACTGAATATAGGTGAGTATGATATAAGCCGGGGGCTCTTTTTTGCGCGTTCTTATCCAACAGACTAATATCATCAGATGGGATGGTTTCTTAGGTTTTTTCCCCAGATATGTTGAGATATTTTATTTAATGTTGGTTTGAGCTGTCCTTGCTGTTGAGTTCTTATGCAATTGCCTACTTTTTTAATTGTTATACTAGATCAGACCTCTGTTTCCCCCCTGTAAAATGATTGTATTGCTGTTCAGCTATACTTTCTGTTTGCTTTGATTTTTGGTTCTTGTGTTTGTACCTCTTTTACTTATTTACATTCTTCACGTTTTCCATAATGTTTTCTTCCCTTTTCCGTACTTGTCGTTGATAAATTGTTCCTTGTTCCGGAGCTATTGAACTTTATATACAGCTTCTCAACTAAATGATGTTGCTCATACGTTAATCAGATCAAATGCTGAAAGCACTGAAGATGAGAAACGAAGGGTGGAAAAGCTGTCATTAAAAAAGAAAGGAATGGGATCAGAAGCTAGAGCTGAACGCTCGGCTACTGCAGATACAGACCTGCAGTTGTATAATGAAGCCGAGCGTGGAAGACTCTTGCAAAAGCAGAAGAAGCGAAGAATTGGAAGGCGAGAGGATGAAGTATGTCATTTGTTACTAGTTTTCGTAGGAGCATGCATCATGTTAGTTCAAGAACACACGAATATAGGCAGATTGGTGAAAGCAAAAAAAAAATCGTCAAGCTTTGCAGGGTGAACGTAACTGTTGCCCTCTCATTTTTTCTATTTGGATGATACTTATAGTGATTAGTTTTCTTTTCACACTTTTATTTTCGTAGTCAATAAGATTGCATATTGGATTAGCCAAGAAACTCGAGGTGGATGGAGAAAAATTGGCACAATATACTGCTTATTTGGAATTTGTTTATCTGTTTAATCTTTCAGAAAAAATGGTTTCCTGTTAGTGACGCATGTGCTTATTTGTTTTTACTGTTTCCTTTGGTTTCGTTTGCTCTTAGGTTTTAGCTAAACTGGAGATGTTTACAAAGGCAATTTCGGGGAAAGCTACTGCATCGAATGGCGAGGCTGGAGATGGTAATGATGAGGATTTGTCAGACTGGAGCTCTGTACAACTGAAATTTGCACCTGAGCGTGGGAAGGTATTTCTCAATGTATTGAAAAATTTAGGATCTTGTGTGCTATTTGGAGGATTCTTGGCAATGTAGGAGGGTTATGATGAGATTATTGAAATGAGAAAGAAATAGGTTCAGGTCGTAAAATTGTGCCATGAAGGCAGGTTAAGTAGAACAAGGTAGCTTGAAGTAGCTTCATTGAGGTGCCTTCTTTTTGTTTGAATCGGAAAAGACCACCCTTTCTTCCAGCAGGTAGAGGGCGTATTAACTAACTAGTTCGGCTTCTTACTAAATGTTGCAGGATAAGATGTCACGAAAAGATGACCCAGATGACTATGTTGTGCATGATCCTCTTTTGGAGAAGGGGAAAGAAAAATTCAATCGGATGCAAGCAAAACAGAAGAGACGAGAAAGGGAATGGGCTGGTCAATCTCTAACCTAATCGCATCTCTGGTACCTGTGTGAGCTCAATTGTATGCTTTGCAAATATGCGTGGAGATGATATAATCTTGGTGGGAGCTGTCCGTTTAAAGTCACAGATTTCATCAACAGATGGGCTCACAACTGTCAGTTTAACAAGTTTTTGCAGCTTCTACCATTAGTCGTGTGGAAGGAGCGCAACAAAAGAATCTATAATGAATTTTAGAGACAGCAGGTTTATCATCAGCAAATGCAGCTATGGAATTACTCATTGGTTGTTGGCAGAATGGGTGGGGGGATGGCTGTTGTATCTTGGTCGTCCTCTTTCCTATAGATGCTTCAACTTTTTCCCATGGTAAAGGGAACCGTATCGGAAGTCATATCGGATCCGTTTGTGGTATGGTATTTTGTGGTACGACCGTGGTTCAACTGTTGTGTACCGGTAAAATACCGTTTTTGTAATTAAAAAATATATTTTTGTTAAAAAACCGTACCGTCCGTTTCAGGATACCGTTTCAGAGTAATACCGGAATAAATCCGGAATATACCAGATAACAAACCTGAATTAAGCATAGATAATATAAAATAAAAATCAACAAAGTACAACATTCGCAAACCAAACAACATTCTCATACTACATAATATTCATTAGGAATACAAAAGCAACGAAATATGTTTAACATCACTGACCTCCAAAGTATGCTTATTATTACAGATGAGTCTAAAGATTGTAATGTGAATTGAAGAGTCCCATGATAGCAAATCATGCACGGCGCCAGAAAGGAAGAGAAGAGGAACGGAGAAGTGGCAGTCGCGGGTCGCCGGTTCCATAGTAGCAAATCATGCACGGTCGCTAATCGCCTGAGGTGAAGAGGAGGATCGGCGGGGCGGGGCGGGCCTGGGGAAGAAAGAAGAAACGATTAAAAGCCTGGCTGCCGATTTTCGTTAGAGATCTGATTAGGGTTTTTGGCCTTCTGCCGATTTTTTTTTATATAATTTGAAGTTTCAAAAACGGCGACGTTTTCATTAAAATAACTCTACCGCTGGTTAGACCAAAACCGGCCGGTATTTCCTTTTGTACCGGTTAAACCGAAAAAATCGCCTGACATGGTATTTTGAGTGTCATCAGTCTACCGTATCGTTTCAGGTCCGGTTTCCGGTTGAACCGGTTGAACTGATCGGTACGATCCGGTTTCCTGGTCTATGCTTTTCCCCGTGTACTTTCATTTTATTTTACACATTTGTGCTCTTCTGCCCAAAAAACGAAAGTATCAATGTATTTTTTTTTTTTTTGACAAAAGATAGATATATATTGAATCAAACAAAAAGATAGTTACACCCTGGAAATCAGCCAGGTCTGAAAATCAAATACACGATTCATAGACGGGGACAAAGAAAGGGCCTTTCTAGCCACCAAACGGGCTACCCTATTGCTACGCCGACCTACAAATCGAACACCAAACTCAGAATGGGAACTAAATTACTTCACAACCTCTTCAAGCACAGCCCCTACCCGGTTATCTCTGACATCTGCCTGATTGATTTTATCAATGACTACCTTGGCATCCCCCTCAAAAGTGACGTTCGTAAATCCAAGGTCTAGACACCAAATAATCGCCATCCTAAGCACGAGCAACTCCACCACCATAGGGTCATCAATTACCGGAATTTGGAACCCTTTAACAAGGAAAACCTCCCTTAAAGGAGTAAAGAGAACAATCCCACCCGCCGAATGGCACCCACTCTTAGTGGCGCCATCCCACCTGCACACAATCCTATTAGGCTCCACCGGATCCAAAATATGCGACCCCATAGGACGGCTAACGTGCATAGGACCACCAGGCGGCAAGGCCATCCATTCCTCATACTGCTGGTGAAACTGACGCATCAGCGCAGGGAACCCGAACTGCTTTCCCTCGAAGACCACCCAATTACGTGACCGCCAGATCCTCCATAGAACAGCCACCACAGCCATGAATAGCGTGGGCTGATTAATCAAGGCCAACAACTTCTTCAGAAATAAAGGAAAGGTATGCCGAGGCAACCCCTCGCCCAAGTACTCCCAACCCCGAATAATCCCAAAGTGCCCGCGCAACCGGGCATTCTAAAAATAAATGCTCCATTGTCTCAGAACTAGCCCAACAAATCGGACAACGAGGATGGACAGGGACCTTTTTCTCAATTAAAGCCTCTGTGGTAGGGAGGGCCCGATTGAGGATTTGCCAAACAAAGACCTTCAATTTGAGAGGGATGTTAGCATTCCATAACCTTATCCAACTCGACTTATCCATCCAACTTGCCAGAGATTTCCAACCACCCTTCCTCCTATCAAGGGAGACCGCAAGATGATAGGCTGACTTGACTGTGAACACCCCATGTGTCATGCCAGATCATCTTATCCTCCACATCTTGCCTAGGCAGCGAAATTGCTTTAATGGCCCGACAGGTAGGCGGATCAAACCACTGACTTAGTTTGGTGTCACACCACCGCCCCTCGCCAGGAAAAATGACCTCAGCCACCTTCGGGTTACCATCCTCTGGTAAAATCTGCGGATTATAACTTGGGGAATCCATCTGGCAACGGGGTATCCAATTGGATTGAAGGAGGGAAGCAGTCTTTCCATTTCCAATCTGCCAACGAAGACCAACCTCCAGCAACTGGCGACCATATAGGATGCTTTACCAGCCCCAGGAAGGCCGAGATCGTGGCAAAGCCTGGAGAAACGTTCCTCTGGGGAAATATTTGCCTTTATAAACCTGGGCCAAGAGGGACTGGGGTTCAACCAGTATACGCCAACCAATCTTTGCTAACAGAGCCTGATTAAAATGCTCGAATCTGAGGAATCCCATCCCCCCATCATGCTTACTTCTGCACATGTTACGCCAGGACACCCACCGCACCTTTGAGTGAACCTCATCGGTACCCCACCAGAACCGGGCAACAAGTTTGTCTAGCAGCCGACACAGGGAAACATGCAGTTTAAAGCAGGACATTACATGCAAGGGCAAGGCCAGCGCAATTGACTTAATCAAAGTTTCTTTGGCTGCCCAAGATAATGTCCTCTGCTTCCACCCTTGGAGTCGCTCTAACAGTTTTTCCTCCAGGTATCGGAAAGTTGCCATTTTGGATCGCGCAATCAGAGTCGGCAAACCCAGATATTTATCCTGGACCCCTACTGCCCCTACCCCCAAAATGGTGGCCAAAAATTCTTGGTCAGGTAGGGAGATATTCTTGCTAAAACACACTGCCGATTTCTCCAGATTCACCCGTTGACCGCTAAGTTCCTCATAATCGTTCAAAACTTCAATCAGGTTCTCACACTCCTGAAGTGTGCCTCGCAAGAATAAGTATGAATTGTCCGCAAAGAACAAATGGGAGATCCGAGGGGCACGCGGAGCCACCTTAACCCCGGCCAGTCGCTTCTCCGAGATAGCCTGACGAAGGAGCGCTGCAAATCCCTTAGTGCAAAGCACAAACAAGAGAGGGGAGAGCGGATCACCCTGCCGTAGTCCCCGGGAAGGAGTGAAATAACCTGACGGGGTACCATTCGTGAGAACCGAGAAAGAAGATGATCTAAGACACTCATTTATCCACCCTTGCCAGACAGAACTAAAACCCATCTTATTCAACACCGCGAGAAGGAACGACCATTCGACTCTATCATAGGCCTTTTCCATGTCAACCTTTAGAGCCATGTATCCTTTCTTCCCCCGTGTTTTAATTTTGAGATAATGCATTAGCTCGTGTCCAAGGAGGATATTATCAATTATCTGCCGCTCACGGATGAAAGCATTCTGACTATCTGAGATAATCTGTGGTAAGAGGTTGGAGAGTCGCTCAGCCATGATCTTGGTTATAATCTTGTAAACAAATTGGCATAAGCTAATCGGGCGCAGCTGTTTCACATACTCCACATTATCCACTTTGGGGATCAAAGTTAGCCAAGTATGGTTGAAACTACGGAGCATCCTACTCGTTACGAAAAAGGAGCAGACTGCCTCGATTACCGAGTCCCCAACAATATCCCAGAAGGCCTTAAAGAACTTGCCCGTGAAACCATCAGACCCCGGAGCCTGTTTCGATCCCATCATAAAGACTGTTTTCCGCACTTCACTCGGCGAGACTGCTGCTGTTAGACTAGCATTCATCTCCGGAGTGACGCTACGAGAGATGGGCAAAGCTGCCACCCTCTCCATCACATCTGGGACTTGATTTTCCGAGGTAAATAACTTATGATAGAACTCCGTGGAAATAGTAGCCTTTCCCTTCTCCTCCGTAACCCATCCTCCTTCTGTATTATATAGACCATATACAAAATTCCTTTTTCGACGTGCTCTTGTCACAGTGTGAAAATAAGAGGAATTTTTATCGCCTTTCTGAAGCCATCGGATCCTGGACTTTTGTTGCCAATAGACTTCCTCAGCCTCCCATTGACGAGAAAGCTCAGTCTCAAGGCTACGAACCGAGTCCCAGTTAATGGGGTGAGCAGATTTGAGACGATCTATCTCACCCTGAAGAGTTTTGATATTCCGAAGGGAATTCGTAGTCCCTGCCCTACTCCAATCATAGAGAAGATGTCTTAATTTCTTCAGGCGCTCCCAAAGTCGAAACATAGGGGTACCTTGAATATTCTCCTGCCAAACATAGTTGACCATAACTCTGACCTCCGGATTATCAGCCCAACGAGCATCAAAGCGGAACAGAGGTCTGGTATTGTGAACATATGGCTTATCGGACAGGAGGAGGGCACGATGATCCGACCCCTGGTCCGTGAAATGTTTCACCAAAGTCTCAGGGAAATTGTCAATCCATGACTGGGAGCATAGCGCCCTATCCAGTCGCTCACGAATGCAAGCAGCCCCCATTCGTTTGTTCGTCCAAGTAAATTGGTCTCCCTGATACCCTGGATCATGGAGGCCCAACACCTGGACAAACTCCCGGAGACTAAGAGACTGAGCAGCATTCCAAGCATTCCACCATCCTTCTCACCCTCATGAAGGGTAGCATTAAAGTCACCAATGACAACATAGGGAAGCATGATCGCATTACAAATATCTTGCAATTGGGCCAATTGGTCGGCTCTAGTGGCCATATCACAGCTAATATACACCGAAACCACAACATAAGAAAACTCAATTTCATTAATCTGAGTGCAAATACAAAAATGGGAATGGAAAAACACCGAAGCATCAACCCCGGGGGACCACGCTACTACTAACCCTCCCGATGCTTCAAGAGCATCAACAAAGAAACAATGAGAATGCTGAAAGCCTAAACCCCGCATACGACGGGCCACTACTCTCCGGCTCGATCGTGTTTCCAAGAAAAACACAAGATCCGGTTTATTAGAATGCAATAAACCAATAGCAGTTTGGAATGTGAGGGATGGTCCAATTCCTCTCACATTCCAGGCAAGAAGCCTCATTTAACTAGTTGGGGCCACTCTAGGCTGCTTCCTCCACCTTTTCCACTCCATCTTTGTCCTCCACAAACTGGCGTTTTGGGGTAGGATTCTCCTCACCCTCCATTTCATCAAATTGCCGTTTCTTGGCACCACTCTCCGGGTCTGACAAATTGGTCCCATATTCATTAAAGGAGATATTTTGAGCAGTGTCCAAAATCGGTTTCTGCCTATCCATGCTCCCTTGAGCTTGGTTCTCTCCATTATTGGGCCCCTCCTTATCGTCCCTCATCGCCAATCCCTGCTCAAAGGCTCGCACCACCTGACTGACTTTAGTGGAATGGGCCAGACGCCGCATTTTCCCCATGACCACAGGTGAACGTCGTCGGATTTCAAAAGATTGGGCCTCACTTTCCAAGACTGAGTCCACCGAGTCGGTAGGGTCAGAGTGGCCAGCTCGTAGCACCTCCCCTTTGGGCAATTCGGGCTTGTTAACCGCTCCCTTAGGGTCTTGAACTGCTTTGCTGGGCCGATTCAGCCTCTTAGCCATAGCAGGCTTCGCTGGGGCCTTAGGCAGCCGTGAATTGGGCTCAGGCCCATCATTCAAAGTGGGTGCATAGGAAGGTAAATCCTCCTTGCCCGGCCCATTTCCCAGCTGGCCACACTCCCGACGGTGAGCAGCCGTTTTAGAAGGCTTAGGTCGGCCACCATCCATCTTCCCAGGCAGTCGCTGGGTATCCCCCTTCCTGTTCGGAGATATGCTCTGGACAATAAATTCGTACTCCGATTCCTCTTCCAGAATAAGGCGCCTCCGGCGGGTTGCCTCCCTGACCGTGGCATGAGGATTGGGGTCAGCAGCTGGCTCCGCAACCTGACGTTGGGTATTCTCTACACGCGCTTGCTTTGTTTGCCCAAGAGCACCCCCTTTAGCGGGCCGCAGAGATTTCAGACATCTTGACGCCTCTGTAGAGCTGGATTTGGTTTGCGTTGCACATCCACCTCCATCGGACTACCCGATGACCTGGATCGAACTTTGTGGCGACGCCCCTGCTTCCCCATTGAAATTTTGGGTATTTTTTGCACCGGGAAGCGACGAGGACTCCGTCCTTGCTTAACATTGCGGGTCTCAGTAGTGATGAAGGGATTGGTCGAGGATCCCAGCCACTGCGAGCTTTCGTCCACGATTGGTAATTTTGCCGAGTTTGGCTCATTATGCATCTTAGTACCCCTCCGGTGATCAGCCCGATCCTCCATACCAGCATTGTGACGAATATTAGTATTAACCCATACCGAATTTGATGGGCCATGTAGGCGTTGATCATTCTCCACTTCCTCAAAGATCTTCCTACCCATTTTTTTGGTCTGCATATGAGGGCCAAATCGCTCTTTCCGGGTAGGCGGATCGAATCCACAAGCTTGTCAAAAATGCCCCACTCGGCCACAATTGTAGCAGAAACTGGGTAGGTGCTCATATTTGAAACAGATCCAGAAGGATCCCATCTCGTCATTTGTGGCCAGGACTTGAGAACGCAGTGGTTTGGAGAAGTCAATAAGCGCCTTGACCTTAATGAAATTGCTGGCCGTGTCACTGCAAACAAAAACACCCGATTCAAGGACTCGGCCAAGGGTTGAATTCGCCACCTTCCTGCCAAATTGCTGGGTGCAACAGTCATCTTGTACGTCCCATAATTGGACTCGAAACGGGGCAATCGCCATGTCGTCGAAAGTGCGGGCAGAAATATTTGATACCCAAGCACGTAGATGAAGGATTCTATCCTTAATCACCCACGGTGTGCGTTGAAGTGCCCATTTCTTCGCAGCTTCAGTTGGGAGAGTGAATTCATACAACTCGTGCGCTACTTCTCGCACCTTAATTCGGCCTTGGCCTTGCCACGGATTATTTACCGCCTCTCTCAGCTCCGCCACTGTCAGCCGATCCTCCGAAAAGACACGGCCGAGCAGCATTTTGGTCCAACGCACTCGCTCAGGTTGAACTTCTGCCATAGAGAATTCCACAACCCGATCACTTGTGATATGCGCCATTGTGTTCAACTGCAACAGAGGGAAAGCCCAATTGTCACAAACGTACGCAGTGCCAAGAGGGTTACTTACAGCAAGCCAAGGGTAATTAGAGACAGGGAAACATAGGTTCATAATGGGGCAATCATCCATCCATATTATGAACACAATTTCCGAGGTTGAGAACATCCACATACCCGAGTAGAGATCCTGCATGAGATTGAAAGGACACCTGCTGGTTCTCCTAGCTTCCTCGCCACAGAATCGATGACAGGATGGAGGATGAAAGGGTCTCGTTAAATAGGCCACGCAGGTCTCAGCCCTCCACTTCAGAGAGGATTCTACTTGGAGTGGGAAACTAGCATTTTCGAAATTAAATAACTGCCTGGGGGATATTTCCACCCACTTGCAGATACGCCGTAACCGAAGATTTTTAGCTCCATTATCCTTCCCCGGTGATATCGCCGCACCGTTAGGTTTTAGTTGGATAGCTGGGCTGTTCCTCGGCAAGCATTCCAGCGAGGGATTAATCGGCAAAACGGCGGAGACCATAGTCTTGCCGCCGGATGTGCTTGAACAGACGGAGTCGTCGTCTGAGCCCCTCCACACATCTTAAACGAACTCGTCCCACACCGAGATCTAAGTTCTGAACTCGCCCCATCTCGGGGTCTAAGTTCACATGACGGGACATTGATCAGGGGATCCGTGGAATTGACAGAATCCCTCTGCGATCGTTGGGTAGGCCACCCAATCAGGGCCTTTTGCCACTCTTCTTCTATACCCTCCGATGAAGGCAAGACAAAACGCCACATCACGCACCTAGGATGGCATCATCGTTTGGACATTGATTCTTCTTGTGAGCGAGGATGTGCAGTCTCTTGCTCCCTTTGCCTCTTAAGGGACCTTTTGTTTAAAGTCTCCTCGGTGTACAATCTCCTCCACCGTGCGGTCGCCGACCGCTCTTCCTTCACCTTTCCCACGGAGGTCACCTGAGCCCACCTAGTTACTTGGATCCCTTGATTAGCAAGGGTATATAGGAGGATCAATGAAAAGAAAGAGAGAAACGTAGCACCGGCCGCCTTGCAAAACTCCACCAGAGATAGGATGGCAGCCGAACACCAGACTAGGAGAGAGGACAGAGCTCCCCTAATTTATTCTATCGTCCAACCCAAATCACTTTCCCTATAGTTGATGCTAACGAAAGTATCATAAATGATAAAACAGAAAAAAAGAAACGAAAGTATCATAAATCAGACAAAACAACTTTTAATGTGGTGGACAAATATAGTCATTTGTTAGTTTCAGATTATGCCACATGAACTTACAAATACTTTTGACTTACTATTGTCATTTTGTTTTCTGATTTTTTGTTGTGGCAACTGAAATTTGAAAACAGAGACGAAAAAACTTCTTCACTTATCATTTCATTTCCATTTGTAAAAAATGGTGGGGAACTAATGTGGCAGTGGATGGAAAACATAAATCCTTTGTTTCTTTAAAATGAGGATGCTGGTATCTCCCCATTCTCCAGCGGAAAACGACTTTACTGCATTAATGAGTCCATGTTTGAATCCCCACCTCCATGTTGTCTGTTGCAGTCAATCAAATCAAATCAAAATTTCCTAACTCTACCTGCGATCTCTTCAGCCATCGCTCCTTCCTCCCCAAATCCAAATTCAAACTTTCTCCCCTCTACCAAATAAAAAACGACGGACTAATCTTCTTTTTCCCTTTGAAATCCACGATGAGCAACTGGTAAACCCCAGTCTTCGCCACAAAACTATCATTCGGCCCCCTAATATTGATTTGTCGCATCTATCATTGGGCCCTGCTCCTTCCAGCAGCTGCCTCGTCTCCTCTATATTCTTGACGACACCGTCACCTTCGGTCATTCCTTCACTCCATTAGTTACTCTATCAAGCCCTTGGGATGAGGATTTGAAGTATGAAAATGCAATGAGGTTACCACTCGGCCACTCCAGTCACTGATACTTATAGTTCCTTCCATACTGGTTTCAACATGCAGTATGATCGAGGAGTATGATGTGATCACTCCTTATCTGTAGGTTTCTGTATTGTAATCTTTGGATTTTTGGGGGATTCATAAACTGCATGTGTTTGATCGTTAGTGATGTTGTGCCCTTTTTGGAATTTGTTTTCCAGGTTGATGTACATTAGAAGTTGCGCATTTGACTGATGAATACCGAAAGAATGTGGTATGCATATTTTTCCTTCTTACCTTTTGAATGGTCTCGGTTGATGGAGCTACGAGAGAGTTTTTTCCAGGTATCCAAACTGAATGAGAGTGGACATGATTGTTTCAGGTGTCTTACATTATTAAGGAGTACCAATATGGTCGTACTCCTAATCAAGATGTGATATGCAATACACTTATACACGAATAAAATTTGGTATGTTTGATTCAGCTTTGTGGCAATCCTTTCTCCATTTAGTGATTGATTCAATGTTTGAACTCTCGTGTTGGTGTTTCTTAATATAATTCAAGTGTTTTCATGGATGCTGTGAGTGGTATGGGATTTGATTATATTGCTAGTTGCTGGGGTGGGATGTAGTTTCAAATCCAAGAAGAGAAGGTACTAAGAAAATTCTCATTTTCTTATGAACGTACCAAGCACTATCACATGGTATGGACTCGTTATAAAAGTCTCATTTTTTTTTGTTCCAAAGTATATCAAAGTGGATGTCATTTTGAATAGCACAATTAATATGATTTTTCTGTACATTTATTTTAATTTTGACCCATTAAAGTTTATTGGAGAGAAAGTTAGAAGCCTTCCATATATGGTATGTATATGGTTATCCAAGGTTATGCACGACAAGGTCATGCAATAGATCCACTCCCTCGGCACGACACTAGTGCCGCCAGCTTTTTGCCCGTTGGATTTACTTTATTTTATGAGGACCATTGATTAATAACCATCACTTAACCAAAATATAACTTTTTATAGGTCACACTATGTGCTCAAAAATACCCACACAGGCCTCAGTTTATGTTGAAATTTGCAGTTTTTACAAACAATTTAATCATATAAAGAAACCTATATGGAAAGCCCATATCCTCTAACGTTATAAAAAATATTCCCAAATAACCGAATCAAAGTCCTTCCTAAAATCAACTTTAATCGACACCTTGATGACAGATTCTTTCTACGGTATCCACTTACCAATTTCTAATCTATAGGTATATTACAAACAATTATCCTTCCCTCTATGAAAGCATATTGGTTATTACTAATAACAATGTGAGTACATATTCCAACCTAACTTCCAATATTGTAGCAATGATTTTATATAGAATATTAATACACGAGATAAGTACGTATTCTTTTTAGGAGCAAGCAAATGGTACCTTTGACACAAGTGAAATAACAATGGAGTTTATGCCACTATGGAGGCGATCAAAATGAAAGAAATCCAATAGCCTTACAGTAATATCACCCCCTATAATTTCCCAGGTTTTTCTGTAAAAGCCTATAGAGAACCCATTTGGCCCTAGAGCTCTGTGTGGATTGATATGCCGAACAATCTTCTTAATCTCTTCCACTGTTATTGGCCTACCTAGTATAGTTTTTTTCCTCCTTATTCAACCTTTGTTTCACAAGAGACTCAAGCTCCATAAGACACGGTTGAGCATCCTGATCCATAGTGCCAAATAGTGATGCATATAAAGATAGAGCTTCATTTGCAATGGCCTCAACATCAATAATCTCCTCTCCATTATTCCTAATTATAAGCTTCCTTATTTCTTTCCTAGCAGTTCAGATCCTGACTGCTTGGTGAAAGAACCTTGTACTATGATCTCCCAAAGATAACCATTGTATTCTAGATTTACGCTTATATAAGCCTTCCTTTGCCTTCTTCAATTCCTCAAGCTCCTTTTGTAAATTTGATACTTCAAAAAAGTTTTCACCTATAGGTACATTGAGAGCTTGAGTCTGTGCAACCAGACAACTGGCAATAAGTTATCAGCAGATTTCACCTTCTCACTAATATCACTATATACCTCCTTGTTGAGTTTCCTTAACCCTTTTTTCACTTCATTTAGCTTTGCATTATCAATGATAATAGAATCACCTTGAGCTTGGATTGACTAGCCAATATGAAATATGCTCTAAAAATCAGGATTGGCAGACTAGAAGTTGATATACTTGAATGGCTTAGGGAGGGTTTTCGGAAGGTGCTTTGTAGCCACTAAAATAATACAATGATACAAGAAACTAGTAGGGATATTCTCCACAACACATTTGGAAACATATCAAACCACTTTTCATTTTTCAAAGCTTGACCAAGCTTCCTGGAAATCGGGTTTCTTTCTTGTCTATTTGTCCAAGTGAAGCAAGGGCCAAGTGAGGGATGATCAAAGAGCTCCATTCTTGAAATCTAGTTACTAAAGTATTCCATAAAACTAGTAATAGACGTCACAGATATTTCTGCAGGCTTCAATATTGCATTGAAGTCACCCTCTACTATCCAAGGGACTGAATTAACCTTCGACTTTTCTAATCCCTTACAAGCATGTTCATTACTCATCTTACTTTGAATTGAGAAATCTAGGAATTCCACTTGGTTTAGGGAGGCTAGTGTAGTAACTATGAAGGATGTGATAGCCAACCATGCTCTTTGATCGTTTTCAATTTCTAGTTATGCCAATGAGTCTATTTTTTAAAAGGTTTTTAGTAGGGTGAAGTGTACCTTCTATTAAAGGAAAAATTCTACCAAGAGGCATGAATTATTATCTATTTATCTTCCATGCAAGGGAATGAACTGTGGGGTAAGCCAATGTGCTAGACATTCATTCATTGCAAAAAGGGTTTTGGAAAAGATACCACGAGTTTTAGCTCGCTCCCGTTCGATTATGGTTCCTCTATAGTAGAAGTAAAAATTCCACCCGTAGAATGGATTGCCAATTTAAGGATGTGTTCTTAAGGGCATGGATAAAGCTTCCGATACTCCTCAATTCCAATGACTCCTCACACGAATTGAGGAAAATAAGTTAAAAGAAGTATTCCGACGAATGCAGAACTACATAAATTACTCCTGCTCAACCAATAAGGGTGTAATGCTATAGTAAGCTCCTAACACACAAAAAAGAAAAATTATGATGATAAAATATAAAATAAAAAAAAGTGATTGTTAAAAGGCAATAAACTGCTAAAAAGATATGTTAGAAGATTGGTAGATGCATTTCTTACTCATAATCTTGTTTGCTTTAAAAGCTTCACCGTATATGTTTTGAGACTCATGCATGGTTGATTATTTATGATTGAATTAAATTTCTAGTTAATCATGTATGTTGATATGGTTAGAGTTCTCTCGTGCTATTGTTGACCTTGTAAGATAATTTATGATCCACTACCTAAGATTGAAATATAGTGAGGTCTTCTAGTTTTCATTGAGTAGTAGGATTATGAGTAGTGTTTGCTTGGGGACAAGTAAAGTTGAAGTATGAGATATTTTTTATGACACTCAAATTATATTATTCTCAAGGTCCTATGTTTGATACATTTCTCTTTATATCGAAAGCATCTTTAGTAGTTTTTGTTATATATTTTTATGAATTTCAAAATTATTTGATCACTATGCCTCTTTTAGACCTTCATTATGTTTTAGTATTCTCTTATGCCATTTTTGTATTTTTTTTTGGCTTTTTCACGAAGTATAATCGAGGATGATTTTGGATCACCTAATGGATATATTTAGAGGACTGAAGGGTTAAATTCTAAAAGATTAAGGAGGTTTCCGCATATCAGACGGGAGTCCAAATGAGTTGAAACGCTACTTGGGTTTGTTTAAGCTCAAGAGAAGCTTGTTGGACAAAAATCAGAACAAACAAAAGAACCCACCACGGCGGGTCCAACCGTTGTCCCACCGCTGGCACGCCAAGCACGCCCAGTCCGACCCAAATTCATCTAGGAGCTTTTGTGTGGGCCAATCAACCTAGATCCATGAAGAAACCCACGGTGGGTCCAACCGCCATGTGGCCACTCCTAGCCCTATGGTTCTAGAATATTCTTAAAGCTTATTTCTTCGTCCCAAAATCAAGGAATTCGAGTTCAAGTCAAACAAGGAAGCTTTTGTCCAAGTTTATGAAGGACCCCCCCCCCCCCCCCCCCCCCCCCCCACACACACACACACAGGGGTGAACAAACACACCCGCAAACCGACCCACCCGTCCAACCCGACCCAACCCACCCGTATTTATCGCTAAAACGAAGGTTTTGGGTTGGGTGAGGGTTTTCTTTTGTACAACCCGCCTCTATTGGGTTGGGTTTGGATTTTGGATTACACAACCCGTAGAACCCGACCCAACCCGTAGAAACCGACCCAATCCGTGTTCCAATTATTGGTATGAGTTCGTATCCAAAAAAATATTTATGTCATATATAGTCATACTTATGAGAAAATTAAGATATTTTGCCATGTTTTCTCTTAAGGTCTCACTAATCTAATGCATTTTTCGACTTAAAGTTTAGACATAGATTTAATATACCTATGATTCACGTAATTCTTTTTCTTGTGTACAATTTTAATAGAATAACATATTATGGATGCGTTCATTTGTAACCTTTTTAGCCTATTTCAACAAATGTCGTGAAAAAAAACTAGACATAAGTTGAAGTAAATAAAATTTTATTAAAATTCAAACAATATTTGTGAATTTTGATACCTTTCACCTCGGTTTATTCGTTTGAATTTTTAATTTGTTATAAAATATTTTTATGGTGTAGAATAATTACATATTTTGTGTTGGGTTGGGTTTTTACCTAAAAATATCGCCAACCCGAGACCCAACCCAATTAGAAACAAACCGTAGGGTTTAAATTTTTTTTGGTGGGTTTGAGTTTAATATTTCTCAAACCGTAGTGCATGGGTCGGGTGATTAAAATGCCTAAACCCGGACCACCCGACCCATGTACACCCCTACACACACACAAATCCTTCTTTCATTGTATTATAAACAAAGGCTTAGGCTAGAGTTTTTAAATAATATATATACAACAACACAAACACCTTAGAAGATTCAAGTTGAAAGCTCGAGCTAGAACCCTCGAGTAGGTGGGGATTAAAAAAAAATCCATCAATTCAATCTTGTCAGCATCCAATGGAGAGAAGTTCTGTTGAAGTTCAATGAAGATGCATTCATCATCAATTGTGATATCATATCTCTCTCTTATGGCTAGCTAAAGCCTTTATTGTTCAGGGACGTGCTAACTTGGTTTTGCTTATAATATCATTAGTTGTTAGTAAACTCCTCTTGATAAGGTATGCTAATGCTTTATGCATGTATGGATTGAATGCGCTAACTTTCATGCTTGTATATGATCAATTCTTGATCTTTTATATCACCAAAGCCATAAACCAATGCTAAGCGCTCGTAGAGGCCATAAATAGCAACGTGTTATCTTTACTTCCTTGTTCTTAACATATTAGTGTGGCATGAAGTGAAAGCACACATTACCTAGTTGTAGTTCCTTTTGCATATGGTGAAAGCTTGATAAGGAATGCATTAGTGGAAGGGATGGGGCATCATAATAGAAGATAAGCATGAATGCATGTCATTAATGAGTTAGTATGCATGATCATCCAGATGAAGCTATCTAAACAATAATCTCAATCACTTGCTTTAATCCTTGTTCAATCTACTTGCTTTTATTATTTTCATTTGATTAATTAGATCGGAATCAGGCAACATTCGGGAACCTCAACCCACAAGTGATTAGTTTCATAGTAGTTTCCTCAAAAGACTTGAGGAATTTGACCCTAGGAATCTCTAGGATTTATCACTTTGCAATATGCTACAATTGCATCACTGCTCTGAAAGCTCATAGGAAGGATGACCTGAATCCGATTTTCTTTTAATAGTGTTGGCCACGATGGGAAACTTGATGCCCAGTAAACATACAAGTGATAAAAATCTTAGATGTGCCTAGGTCGTATTCCACGAGGTCTTTTAATAGTAACTACTCAAACCTAACTGATTGAGTTCTAATGCAATGCAATGCAAAAAAGTAAAACTAGGTGGGTTGAGGTGCCCAATTCCTGTCTTATACTACTAATGCAAGAAAGAAAGAAACAAAGATGCAAGCAATGAAAGTAATGTTTAGTTATTTCCTTTTAGATAATCATGCATACAATCTCCTTAATAAGATGCATCTATACATAATTTATAATGATGCCCTATCCCTTCCTCTAAGGCCACTCTCTACTTGTGTATGCACCTCTTGCAATAGAGATTTGACTAGCTAATGCGTGCTTCCGCTTCATAACACCACCTAATCAATGAAGAATAAGGAAGTTAGGATAGCATATAGTTAATTGTGGGCTTCTACGAACCATGACCATAGTGGCACAACTAGGATTATTGTCACTTTTATGTTTAGTACGCATCAAATTTTTGGCACCGTTACCGGGGACTTTTGATAGTAATTGAAAGAAACTAACCTCTTATGTTTGATTTTCAATTTTTAAAAATAAAAATATTACGCTCTAGTTGGTTTTGTTTTGGAGAAATCGTACTCGAGGAAGCCAACAAGCAACCCAAGGACGTGATACCAAAAATAAGGAAGAAAGATGGGCCTAGGAGGATCAAAGGTTGAAGAAAGCAACACCAATCCTCTTCCACTATATCACTCTCAGCAAAAGATCCATATCAATTAGAATGATGATGAAGTGGATCCAAAAGACTTAAAGCTAATGAGGGAAACATATCATCAATCATTTAACACATAACCATTCACGTAGTCATAGCATTCACTAGTCACATTCACCATTTCATATAAGCACACCATCGCCTTATAGGCTTCCAAGTATCACATTTCCGCCTTACAGGATTTCTAGTATCACACAAAAGCCAATTAGGCTATCCTAGTCTCATCACATTTCCGCCTTACAGGCTTTCCAGTATCACATTATCACCAATTAGGCTCTTCCAGTATCATCATATAGCCATTCATGCTATATATTATCCCTTCATCGCCTCATAGGCTTTCCAGTACAATAACATTCCTTTTTAGCCTATTTAGTATCGCATACACATTACATTTCTCATTCACGGTCATCATTTATCACATTTCATATATATTATCACATAATCATACACATACACATTAATAAGTCATACCAATCTCAAGTTTAAACACATGACCAAATGACTTCACTCCTGCCCGAGGGCGCTTAGAACCCTGTACATGAAGCCAACTCCCATTATGAGCCATCCAAGTGTTTTGGAAAAAAAATAATAATAAAGGAATGGGTAAAAGATAAGTATTCCCCACACGCCTGCTTGCCAAGAACAATAAAGGGTCTCAAGTTTAAATATTTTGCGTGATAAGTGAACGTAGATCTCTGGTAGAAATCAGAACACAATTAGAACCACTCGTGAAAGCAAAACAAACCTCATACATACATTAAAGTTTTCTCGACGAATATGAGAATGAATTCAGCAGGATGGAAAGTTATCAGTTGTTCATAGAAGCAAAAAGAAAAAGAAAAAAAAAACAATAGAACTAAAAGTTCATATAAATAAATAAATACACAAAACTAACCAAATCCTTTTACATGATAGGTTTTCAAGAGGTTACTACTACAGGCGAGAACCATGATTGCTATTACGGATTGGTTAAGTGGCAATGTTATTCCGGATTGGGTAAGAGGCAATGCAAGGAGGGATATCAAGTGAGAGTGCACTTCCCAAAGACGCAACTGTGCAAAAATGCAGCAAGACGGCAGGGTTGTGTGCTATCAGTTTTCACTGAAAACGCAGTGTAAACAAAAAAAATCAAGTTCATGAAACTTACTGGAGGGAAGCAGCAGCCATAATGGAACTCAGTTATAGTACCTACTTGGCTGTAGTCATAGCATTGATATGATTTCCTCTTGCAAACCACAGCATTTGGGAAGTACAACAAATGGAGGTGCAGAGCTTAGCCACGTAAATCAGGAGGCAGATAACGATCATCATTTGCAAAAGAAGTAGCACGTTCTCCTTGCTAATGATGGTATTCTGGGGACACACATCAAATATTGATGTACATACTTAGTTACAATCCAATTGCACACAAAGCAGAATAATGTTCAAAGGAAACAAAGTTGGGAATGGTCGAAGTAGAATAATGTTCACTGGAAACAAATGGTGTGAGGAGGCTGAATCTCCGCTGCCATCATCCGCCAGCATGAGTTGAGTGGGTTCGGAGAGGTGAAAGATAATGGAAATTGAAACCCTCAATTCATTTATTTATGTTTTTGAATTGATCAGGGGAAGTGAGAGGATGAGCGATTGATCCACTAATCAGCTCTCCAATTGAAGACTCTATCCAGTCAGTTCTGCAACTGAATACCGGCAATACCCCTTCAGCAAAAATGGAGTCAATTGAAATAATTAGAAGAGATGTAAATCAGTGGCGGTCAGTTTAACATGAGCTCATTCACCCTAGGAACTAAAAGCGTATCCACGGTCACGCTTGGTCAGCCCAACAAAAATAATATGGGCTCACGTGAAACTTCTCACAGAGCATCGAATCCCCTTTGTGAACAGTAACAAGCGGAAAATTCGTAATGAACAGAGTCCGTTTTTTTTGTTTTTTGTTTTTTGTTTTTAAACATTTCTAATAACTTTATTTTATAAAAAATCAACGAATAACTGAGGTCAGTAGCGTTCGCTAGAAGAAGAGGGAAAGGAAGCTTCCATGGTTCTCCGTGCTCCCGCGCCATCCCGACCCTCGACGCCGAGTCAGTGCAGAATCTTGGGAATTCAGCCCTGGCCTCTGTACACGGCCCACACAATTGCCGCCATTGAAGTTTCTCATTCTCTACTTACCTACGTCAGGTCTCTAACAATGGCGTCGTCGTCCTCTTCCATGTCTAGTGGCGACGCTGCAACTCTCCGGCAAAAGAGAATCTTTGCGAGCAAGCTTTACTTCGACGTTTCTCCAACTAAGGTCAGTGAATTACGCCCGTCGTGCTTCCTCTCACTAGTCTGAGCACTTAATAGTTTCTTTTCCATCTTCATCAAGAATTATCATGGTCGCTCGCGCAGGTCCCGCTAATTTATTCTCCCGCTTATGACATCGCATTTTTGGGCATTGAAAAGCTGTAAGAACCTAATGATTGAATTTCAGTCAGTCCCTCTTGTACGGGACTTCATTTGCTTACTCTTTCGAAGCTTTTCACTTGTAGGCATCCGTTTGATTCTTCAAAATGGGGCCGAGTTTGCCAATTCTTGATCTCTGCTGGTGTTCTCGATAAGAAAAGAATTGTTGAGCCAATCGAAGCTTCTAAAGATGATCTGCTGGTGGTAATTTCAGCAACTCCTGTACAATGTTCTTCGTATGCGAACTTGTGGCGGTTTGTATGCAGAACAGCTATGAGGTGCTGATTAGTAGTCATTGACAGGTTCATTCTGAAGCGTACCTGGAAAGTCTAAAGAGCAGCCCTAATGTTGCCATGATGGTTGAGGTTATTTTGGCGTTCCATCTCTCTTGCATCTTCCTTTTTGGTTGAGTTTGTAAAGATTATCATCTGCTTCCTCAAAGGAATATCTCTCCTGCCTATATTATGGGGTGTACATCTGGATCTTGTCATTGCAACTGATTAGGACTATACAGTACAGGTTCCTCCTGTTGCCATGTTCCCCAATTGTCTTGTGCAGAAGAAACTTCTATATCCTTTTCGCAAGCAGGTGTGGTTGTAGTTTGGTTAGTATGTACCATTTCAACTGCCATATGCTTTTTCTGTTAGCTCATTTTACCCTGTTGCAGGTAGGAGGAACCGTGCTGGCTGCTAAGCTTGCTAAAGAACGAGGATGTGCTGTCAATGTGGGGGGAGGGTTCCATCACTGTAGCAGTGAAAGAGGAGGTGGATTTTGTGTTTATGCGGATATTTCACTTTGCATACACTATGCTTTTGCTCGATTGAATATATCCAGGTACCAGATCAGCTAAGATGAAATTACACATAATTTCCCACTTGACATAGCTCTGACATTTATGCTCTACAATGGGATTTGGTTCTTCTCCTGATATACCTGATAGGGTGATGATTATTGACCTTGATGCTCACCAAGGGAACGGCCATGAAAGGGACTTCTCCGCTGACAGTATGATTACTCAGTTTTAGTTATGATGCCTGAGCTCAATTTGGATTCCAATATGACTCGGACTTCTTGGATGTTTTCTGACAGAAAGGGTCTATATTTTGGATATGTACAATCCTGGAATATATCCATTTGTAAGGAGCAGAAGCTTCCAACTTGATGGTTATTTGCTGGTTATGGTCACTTTCTGCATTCATTTAACAACACAATTGTTGAAACTGTAGATTATTTGTCCATAAATATTGAGAAGTTCATTCCCATGGTCTAATTTCTTGTTTCTTTGGAAGGATTATGAGGCAAGTAGATACATTGATCAGAAAGTTGAAGTCATGGTATGCTCTCGCCGTTTTCCTGGTAACCTAGAATATATTTTCCACATCACTTTATCTTATCCAGCATCTTATTTGTTATATCAACTATCTGAACAGAGTGGAACAACAACAGATGACTACTTGAGCAGATTAGATGATGCACTTGAGGTACTATATATTTATTTTTAGCTTTATTCTATATCGGTGTATTCTTTTTAGCTTTGGGATGTCATGTTTGGTATGCTCATCTTCATGTTGACTGTTTCATTCAACATAGAAGCAAGCTCTCCAGTAGAGTTTCTTAAATAGCATTTCAACAGAGAGGAAGCATTTATTTTCTCCATGATACTTCCTTTTTCTCCAAATCTTCTAAAAAACGATGTTTGCTCGTGTTGGGTCTTTGTTCTTTGTCCATTACACGACCTCAACTGATCATATCGCTGGTAGCCCATGTAGTGGACTGGCTGGGTAGCCACACGCCCATCTCATAGATCATGGAATCAATCCCCAACCCGAACCCTTCAACTATGAAAAATGAAAACGAAAAAGAACAGAAAAAGAAACATCCATTGTCCACTTCAGACTGTACTGCCTCTCAGGCTACCAAAAACAGTTTTAAAACATTTTCTGGTTGTGTGACTTCCATTTGTTAGCTATTTAGTTTGCTTCGAAGGTCTCTTTATACTGGTCTTCTTATAAATATGGTTTGCAGCATTCCTTAGTTTAGATTCATTGTTGTTCCTCTGTCCCTTTATATAGAAAATTATGTAGTCGAATCCGATAGACCAACTCATTTATCTTTAAATGTGAACCTCAGGTTGCTGGTAGAATGTTTGATCCTGAGTTGATAATTTACAACGCTGGTACTGATATACTTGATGGAGATCCATTGGGCAGGTTAAAGGTACCAACTCATTGAATTCTCCTGGAAGCAATACATGCTCTTTACGAATATAGCTTAGCTGTTCAGCATGCCAACTATTTTTTCCTTGAGAAACCATATGCGATTGCTATGCTTAACTGTATTTCAAGGAAGTGCTTCTGCTTAATTGTCATACATAATTGTGCAGTTGACATAACGTGAAATAGGCCCCTTATATTTTTTTTCCCGTATATGCATTCTTTGCTTCTTACATTATTCACATAGTTTTCCAGTAGCAGTTAACATAGAAATAACTTGGTGAAAAAACTTGTAAGTTCTCATATCCGTCAAAAACCATGGAAAACAGACACAGTGAGCAACATCAAGTAGTGCGTTGAGGATTTAACTTATTTGTGTTCTTGAACTTCATTGTGATATGGCTCCGTTTGCAGATTAGTCCTGCTGGGATAATCAACAGGGATGAGAAGGTATTTAGGTTTGCTCGTGAAAGAACCGTACCCCTGGTCATGCTGACGTCAGGTTAGCAGTCATATGACTTCCTTGCTGAAAGCTGTTGGTTCTATGCATCTGATCTGTGCATGTCCCCCGCCCTACAACAGAAAGTTTTGATTTCCCTTCCTAAATTTGGTGCAATCGAATTGTTGGTTTGAATTAGAAGGTTAAATGGAGGTTGCATTTTACATCTAATTGACTCTGCTGTGGAAGTATGAATCATGCACCTTGAGCTATGCTGTTGAATAACATGTCAATTTCATCAATAAGTACTCTTGAGTATTCTAAGACTCTTATATGTGAAGCATAATTTCATTTTTATGCCTGGTATAAAAATAAATAAGTGAATCCTTTTTGTATATACCATAAGAGTCTTACCGGTAAACAATGTAGTTCCATATGCATCAGTGCAGAGAATTGTACTTTCCTACTCGATGACTGGAAGGCAGGAAAAAATGAAAACAATGGAGAATGATGTGATTGAAAACCAAGTGTCTAGTGTTCCAGTTCCTTATTTTCTTCTGTATTATTGTTCAAAGCTTGCAATTCAAAATACATCATTGAAAGGATAGATGTGGCTGTCACAGTTAGCTTCTTGGCCACAGTACTCCAGTAAGACTCTCATCTCACTCTTTAAAACTTCCGGTTTCAGGTGGTTATATGAAGTCCAGCGCAAGAGTGATTGCAGATTCACTGGCAAATCTCTCCACGAAATGCTTAATAGATTTGAAGTTGTCCATGTGAGGAATTTTAGTGTATAGGCATAGCAACAGCTGGTTTCCTCTTTGTATTGTATAGTTTGTGCAGGGCTGAATAATGTCAGGAGCGAAGTCTTGGTACTTTGTCTGATGCTCGTTCTATATATATTTGTATTGTGTGTACGCACTTATGCGACTTTTGTGATATGTATATTGACTCCTTAGTTGTCCGTCAGATGTAAAGGTTGATCAAATGTTGGTCAAAGTGATGTTGATTTTTGTTGATGTGGTAAAAAAAAAAAAGTGACAACTATGTTCGGTCTTTTTTTCTTCGTCAGAAGTTTTTGGTCCAATGCAAAAATGGTTGGCAAATTTAAAGAAATGTCGAAAATTAGGAAAAATTGTCAAAAATTGGATTCGTACCTATTCTAAAGTTGAGTTTGAGTCATAAGTGGACCATCGGCTTGATCAGTTGCGATCAGCGGTGATCGGCGGTAGGGAGTGGTTGCTGGCAGTGAGAGCTTTCACGATCCCGACGACTTTTGCTATGGGAGGCGAAGTTGATGTATAAATTTATAGAAATGTAATTTTAATTTTTTTTTTTTGTTTTTTAATGTTGGCAACAATTAGCCATTCACTTTCCTCAAAATCCACCAAATTTATTAAAAACCAACCGAAGCCAGCCAATGACGATTCAAATAAACCAGAGGTAGAAAATAACCCTTTCGAATGCAGGCATATGGCGCATGACCATCTCTCTCTTGTTTGTGCTTTTTTTTTTTTTTAAGTAGAGTGGTCATTTCATTAATACGAAACAAGGTGTACAGAGTTGATACAGGTACAACACTGAAAGGAAGGAAACAGAACAAGAAAGTCTAAAAGTAAGCCAACAACTGCCCAAAACAAAAGAGGCCCAAGGCATAGTCCAAACACATGGACCACATAGCTTACCCTCAGAAAACCCTAGCCCAGCCGGCCCAATCACAAAGTGATGGCAGCCGCATGCATCCTCCAAACCCTCAAACACGTCGCCGTCAAATCCAACGAACTCAGCGAACCTTCGCCGGGAAATAACCACCAGAAGGACTTAGAGACAGCAAAGAGAAGACGACAGGTCGACAGCAGGAAGAGAAGGTGAGGAGGACCAAACCCGGATCTCCAAAGTTCACATGCACCAACAAATAAACCAGGGAGCATCCCAGAAACGGACAGAGTAGTGACAAACGACAACTGATCTGAGCAAACGGCTAGAATCCATCGACAAAAATGACTTCCCTGCTCACAAGCTCCCTGAAACTCGATCCTAGACAACATAGGCCCATGCATCTCCGAATCGCCCCCAGTTTTGGATGAAGCATGTGGAGGTGGAAAGAAGAACAGAGAGGAGCAAGCGAACCAAAAATCGGCTCCCTCAAACTTTTAGTTGAGATTGTATAATTCATCATTTTTTGTGGTTGTTGGTGGGACCTACCTATAACAATGCATGCATTGTTTAACATTTTGGCACTTCCAAACATTGTATTGTGCACAATACATGTATTCAACAAACACAATTCTAACAATCATAACCAGTGGCGGACCCAGGAATTTTATATAGGGGTGTCCTCTTTCAAAAAATAATTAATAAATATTAAATAATTCTTAAATAAGAAAATAGTCAACTCGTACAAGTTAAAAAAAGTTCATAAGTATTTTCATATTCTGAAAAAATTGTAAAATACACTTGGTGTCTACATTGCTCAACAAAGTTGTCTCGGTATATCCTACTAGACAATCATTCACGAACAAATGCATATTCGACTTCTAAATTTGTTCTCGGTGTAACTCAAAGCTGAAAAGACACTTTCAACACTTGTCGTACACCCATAAATTAAGGGTAGCTTGTAATTAGATTAATTGTTAGGCTTTGAAAATAATTAAAGATAGAGACTAGGGTTTTTGAAGGAACTATGATTCTGCGGTAACTTGTGATTAATGTAGCCAGATAGATTAGAAAGAGATTTAGGAATTGGTAGAAATAATTAGGGATTTTGAGAAGAATAATTGGGAAATTGAGATAGGAAGAATAGAATTGGGAATTAGGGATTAGGAGAAGAAGAGTGATAAACTGAATAGAGTTTGATTACTGATTTCTGACCAAATCCAACGCAATGACTCAAATACATATTTATATGGAAATAAGCCCAGAAACCTAATGATACCCTACTAGTCTACTTGGCACTAATCGGCTGCCTAACCTCCTAACCACCCCAATATTTATGTTTCCTACAATTTTGCTATTACACAGTGTTTAGAATAGAACCAAAAAAAATTTGTAGCCTAATGAAAATTATATTTATTAATAATAGTAGTGTCTCGGGTTTGAATTACCCAAACTACCACTTATATTTTCATGCGCAAACTACAAACGAGAGTAGTATAATGATTTTTTTCAAATTTTAGGGTGTCCCGGACTATTAATTATAATTTTTTCTATACGTAAATTACCACCGGAAGTTGGATAATCGTTTTTTCAAAATTTAGGGGTGTCCGGGGACACCCCCAAACCTCCTTGGGTCCGCCCCTGATCACAACTTCCAAACGACATCTAAGTCTCTTAGGCTAACCACAACTCGAGGGGCAAAAATTAGGGATTTTAAGGTTATTTTAGCCTTTTAGCCCCCTCGAAAACAAAAACAGCAGCAACTCTGTTGGCTAAAAATTCATGTTTCGTATTAAGTAATCCCAACTTATGAATAGTTAAGCTTATATTTTTTTTAATTTAAAATTTATATATTCATTCACGATAATTCAATACGAACATTCCGATAAAATTTGAACATATTCCAAGATACTTTGTTGTTAGTTAAAATGGAAGAAAGTTACATCGAAATGAACTTCGTTCATCAAAATTACCAAGATTTTGAACAATTTCGAAGATGCCTTTTTTTGTAGTTGAAATGGGAGAACGTTCCAATTTTTAAACATATACTTTTGTTTTCAAATAGTAATCGAATGGTTGAAAGTTGCAACTAAAAGGAATTTCGTTAGTTAAAAGCACTCACAATAACACAAATATATTCAATTTAAGTACTAAAACAAAGAAAAGCTAAAATAATCCCCACCATTTTAGCTCCCTCTTAAACCCCCTAAGACTGTCCACAATTCTAGAGCTAAAAGGTCAAAATGTACTTTTAGCCCCAATAAAGCATCTTCAACCATGGGGCAAATTTGAGGGGTAAAAGGCTATAAGAGGTTTTAGGGGGCTATTTTAGCTCTTATTTGAGGGGGTTTTAAGAGGGGGACTAAAAGGGTGAGAGCTCAAATGGTGGGAATTATTTTAACTTTTCTTTGTTTTAGTACTTAAATTGAATATACTTATGTGTTGTGAGTGCTTTTAACTAACGAAGTTGCTTTCGTTGTAACTTTCAACCATTTGATTGTTATTTGAAAACAAAAAACTATATTTAAAAATTGGAACGTTCTTCCATTTCAACTAAAAAAAAGGTATCTCCGAAATTGTTCAAAATCTTGGTAACTTTGATGAACGAAGTTCATTTCCGTGTAACTTTCTTCCATTTCAACTAAAAACAAAGTATCTCAGAATTTTTTCAAATTTTATCGGAATGTTCGTATTTAATTATCGTGAATGAATATATAAATTTTAAAGTAAAAAACATAATTTTAAATATTCATAAGTTATGATTACTAAATACGAAACATAAACTTTTAGCCTTCAGGGTTGCAGTTGTTTCTGTTTTCGAGAGGGCTAAAAGGCTAAAATAGCCTTAAAACCTCCAATTTTTGCCCATCGGGTTGTGGTTAGCCTGAGAAGAGCTAAAATAGCCCCCTAAAACTCATTATAGCTTTTTACCACTCAAATTTGCCTCATGGTTGAAGATGATTTATTGGGACTAAAAGAGCATTGTCCTTTTAGCACTAGGATTGTGGACAGCCTTGCTTGACTTCTATCCTTTGCATGATGAATTCAATAATCGAGCCTCATTAGCAAGTCGAAAACAATGCAACGTGAACGTCATGCAAATCCATGAGATAAAATGCCACCAATATTGACACACTAAAACACAACACCAAACTGCAACCAAGTGTAATCGCAGTCCGGAAATGCAGTAACAGGCAAGCTCTAATTATCAACCCGAGGTCTAGATCTACTGCCTACTCCGTGTATATCTGTTATCTAGCAAACTAAGTTGAGTGATTGTTGATTTAAGTAAAAGCAGTAAGAAAGCAGGAAATGGTTCGGTTTTCTAAAGCAAAGGAAGAGTCACTCGGGAATGAGTCCCCCTAGCTCCTTAGTTAGGTTACAGCTGTAATTACTTTTGGTTGCCTTACTGCTGATTATACTGCGGAAGATCCGACAGTAGCTTGGAATCTCTTAAGCTGACCAAGCCCTCTCAGTCAAACCACCCCGCAGACGACTAGTCTTCACCGGGATAGAACGCTGAGGCAATGAACACAGAACTCCACTACTGGAATTAGATTCCAGTACAAAGCAGTGAATCGACTAACTCTCGTATAATCGATTCACTACTACCGATTGAAGAAGCTCTAACAACCAAATCAGATTTTATCTATCTCAGGTTGCAGCAGAAATCAATAAAAGATTATCATACTTCAATTGACTCATTCAAAACACTTCAATCGATTATAATCAAGCAATATCACAATCCAAACGTAATTACAATCAAGATTCCTAACAATGGGAAGAATCTGCTCTGGGATGTCAATCTTCACTCCTGGGGATGCAATCTGGGCTTCAATGGTGAGAAATCCACTCCAAATAGCTCCTAGGGTTTGTTCTTCGCACTTTCTCTCTCTAAAACTCTGTTTTTGCTCCAAAAAGTCGACTCCCTCTCCTTTGGCTTGAATCTGCCTCAAAAACTCGATTCTGGCAAATCACGGTCAAGGGCACGACCGTGTTTTGCTTTTGCCCATCCGTGCCCTTGCCACGTGTTAAAAACACGCCCGCGTCGGCCAAAACACGGTCATGCCTAAATATGGACACGACCGTGTTTTTCTTTAGGCCAGCCCGTGTTTTGCTTTTCCATCAGTTCAGCTCTCACACATAAAAACACTGGCGTGCTCGTTTGTGTACACGGTGGTGTTCTTCATGCCTCCTGCCCGTGTTTTGCCCCCAGCTCGAGCGAATGACCTCCAAACGCCCCGAATCTCGTGCTTAGCCTTTCCTTCGATGCCTGGGACTTGAAATATGACAAAGTAGCACAACCCAGCGTAAAACGGGCCAAAAATACACGACTACTAGCCGCAAACGGATAAGAACTAAGGGTGCAAACATGTGCAAATACTTCGTTATCAAATTCCCCCACACTTAACCATATGTTTGTCCTCAAGCAAACCAAGTCAGACACAAGGTAAGCTCAAAACGTTTTAATCAAGCATGCTTTAGGGAGATATCATATCAACACAAAACACGTGAGTCATACTGGCTTTTGATCATTAGCACATGGACAACCTCAAAGACAACCTAGACAACCACCACAGATGACTTTCGAATGCAGCAAAGTCGATCAAAGGAAGAGTCTCCCTTCTGTTACCAACCAACATAGACTTGACTCAACCACTTATTCAAGACAGTCACTTCATGCACAAAGCAGTTTCAAGAGCAAGTGATCAATCCAAGTCATAGTTGGTAAGAAAACAGTTGAAAAACTAAACCCCTACACAGTTCTACTGCACGTCTCAGTCATCATTATAGGCTGTCCTAGTTACAATCAAGTTGTCATGCATTAATTCGAAAGCCATTCGATTCACCAATCAAATCCACCAATACGATCAAGCAAACAACAATACTTGGAGCCCTCAAATCTTGAGATTTGGACAGCGGACTAGGCTCCAAGAACACATATATATGTTCCAATGAATACAAAGAACCCCCCCCCCCCCCCCCCACACACACACACACTTAAATGCGACAGTGTCCTCAATGGATCAGAGGGAAGGGGAACGATGTAACCGTGAAATGAAGATCAGAAATGGGGAATGGAAGGCAGACCAGTCAATAGCAGGGGACTGGAAGGGGGACCAGTCCAAGGCACAGAGCTAAAGTCATCAAAAGACACACACTGGGTGAAAGAACTGGAGTCCCAAGTGGACAAATCGAAAAACAAATGAAAGAAAAACAAACCTTGGTGGGGTTGCCTCCCCACAAGCGCTTCTTTACTGTTTTTTAGCTGGACGCCAGTAGGTGGATGCTTAGAGAGGTGTAGGAGCAGGTGCCTTCAAGAGCGGATCCACATCACTCTTGAGGTACAGCTTCAGATGGTGGCCATGTACACGACGAGTGTGACCACCAGCACTCGTCAACTCGACCTGGCCATCCGACAGGATGCAAGCGAGTGAATACTCGGATGGCCAAGGCGGTCGAGGCTCAGGAGCTGGGACCAGCTTATAGTGGTCTCCTACTTCCTTTTCAGCAGGCTTAGCTACCTGCAGTTTCGGCCGCCACTCCTCCTTGATCTTTTCCTTTGATGACGGAGTGGACGGGGGTGTTGGCGAAGGTATGGAAGGGGGGTCCTGCAAAATGGAGAGCACATACACGACAGACTCGTGCTCCTGGTGAGAAACAGCATGCAAAGGCGATGAAGCAGGGAGAGTATTAGCAATGGAAAATGTTATTCACTCCTCGCCATCCCTCAAGACTAAGGTCCCATCATGTACATCTATGAGAGCCTTGGCGGTGGCCAAGAAACGTCTTCCTAGTATAAGGGGCACTTCTGTGTCTTCATTGATGTCCAAGACAACAAAATCCACAGGATAAAAGAATCTGTCAACCTTAACCAGAAGGTCTTCCACTATGCCCCTAGGATGAACTATAGATCGGTCAGCTAGTTGAATACTCATCCTAGTTGCACTGGGTTCACCTAGGCCTAGTTTCTTGAACAATTTATATGGTATCACATTAGTAATAGCACCTAAATCCGCCAAGGACCTCTCTACATGCTATTTACCTATAGAGCACGGGATAGTAATACTACCTGGGTCCTTCTGCTTCTGCGGAAGCTTGTTCTGCAGAATGGCCGAGCACATTTCGCTGAGCTCCACAATGGCCAGCTCACTCAGCCTCCGCTTCTTTGAGAGAAGCTCCTTCAGGAACTTCGCATACTTAGGCATCAGAGATAGTGCCTCCATGAAGGGCACTTGAACATGCAGCTTCCTAAGTATGGACGAGAAGTTGCCGAACTCTGCCTCTAGCCTGTCTTTGTAAATCTTGGTGGGAAAAGGGAGCTTAGGTTTATATTCAGCCACTACTGGTTATGGCTCTAGAGCTTGATCCTCTAGCTCCTTTCCCATCACCAGGTCTTCTTCCGGCTCTGGGGTGATCTGGGTCACCTTCTTAGCACTCTGTTGCGGTGCATCCACAGTCACAGTCCCACTTCTCAACATAATGGCGTGCAACCCCTCCTTATGATTTCTGGGATTCGGTAGGGGTTGGCCAGGAAGTGTGCCAGCCGATCTGGAAGCAAGGGCATCTGCCAGGTGCCCGATCTTGGTGTCCATATCCTGCAGGAGTGCTTGCTGGTTTCTCTGACCAGCTTCAATCTCCATGAATTTTCCTGCAGCCACTTCCATGAATTGCTCCAATTTATTGAACTTTTGGGTACTAGTGCTCGCCAAGGTAGTCACTAGATCCCTCAGTTCGGACACGGGGTCTCCAGGTGCTGGGACTGATGGAGATGCACCAGGCTGCTGGTACTGCTGCTGTGGGGCTGTTGAAAAGCCTGCCCCTATCTGGGCTGATAAAGTGGTTGATGTTGCTGCATCTGACCTGGGCGAGGCTGGTATGGCTGCCTCTGGTTCGAAAAACTAGCTGCAGGAGCTTGGAAGCCAGGTGGCTTCGGATTGCTGTTGCCACTCCAAGAGAAATTTGGATGTTGGCACTATCCCTCATTGTAGGTGTTACTGTATGGGTCGTTGCGTCGGACATTGTTGATGAAGTTCACCTGCTCCTGGAGTGTACTAGACTCACGCATGGCCTGGCAGTCCTCTACAGTATGATGGGCGCTCTCGCACCACTGGCAACGCATTGCCGGCTGCTGCCCTGTCCCGGAAACCATCCCATTCCGATCGATGGCTGAGACCAGCTTAGACACAACCTGCACCAAATCAGAAGAGTGGGTGGCTACAGCATGCACACCCCGCCCTGGTGCTCGTCTCGATCTCCTTGCAGTTCCCCAATCATAGCCCTGCTCTGCCATCTCCTCAAAAAGTTGATTCAGCTGTGGCGGTGTTTTGGTGAGCATATTCCCGCCACAGACCGAGTCAATCAGCTGCTTGTCCTCCGGGAAAAGGGCATGGTAGAAGGTGCCCACCTTGAAGGCATCAGTAAAACCATGGTTGGGACACTTGAGGAAAAGACTGATGTATCTCCCCCAAGCATCCCGAATGGTCTCATCTTCGTCTTAAGCAAAATGGGTAATTTGCTTCTGCAGGTCCGCCGTCTTGGACGGAGGATGGTAGCGAGTGAGGAACTTGTCCGCCAGGTTGGCGAACGTGGTGATCGAGCCTGGAGGTCGAGTGTCTAGCCACTCCTTGGCCTGCCCCTCCAAAGTGAATGGGAAGTACCTCAGCTGGATGGCATCGGCTGGGACCCCATTTATCTTGATTCCATCGATGAGCTTGTGGAATCGCCTCAAATGTGATCGGCGGCACTCCCCCTCTTTGCCACGGAATACTACCGAACCGCACAGCATGGTGATGACAGAGGTGCTCACCTCAAAGTTATTCGCTGGTACATGAGGGTGCTGAATGGGCGACATCATGTCCGCGGCTCTGGCGGTCCAGTAATATCCCATGGTCTGCTCCTCGGGAAGGACCACGTCATGGTCTTGTGGGTCACCCATCTCTTCTTCGTCGGCGATTTGTAGTTGTGCTAGAGCCTCCTCCGCATCCAGTCGCGCCTTTAGAGCCCGCTTGAAGTTCCTACATGTTCGTTCAAGCTCTTGGTCTAATGGTAGTAAATCTCTCGACTGGCTCCGGGTCATGCACTACCTGCACACAATTAGCAAAAGCAACCCGTGAAGGCACACAGGTGGAAGAGAGAAAATGCAGTAAAGAAAAAGCTAGAGTAACAAACTTTCATGTTTCTCCAATAACTTAAAAGTCCCCGGCAACGGCGCCAAAAACTTGACACGCTAAAACACAACACCAAACTGAGACCAAGTGTAATCGCAGTCTGGAAATGCAGTAACAGGCAAGCTCTAATTGTCAACCCGAGGTCTAGATCTACTGCCTACTCCGTGTATATCTGTTATCTAGCAAACTAAGTTGAGTGATTGTTAATTTAAGTAAAAGCAGTAAGAAAGCAGGAAATAGTTCGGTTTTCTAAAGCAAAGGAAGAGTCACTCGGGAATGAGTCCCCCTAGCTCCTTAGTTAGGTCACAATTGTAATTACTTTTGGGTTCTTTACTGCTGATTATACAGCGGAAGATCCGACAGTAGCTTGGAATCTCTTAAGCTGACCAAGCCCTCTCAGTCAAACCACCCGGCAGACGACTAGTCTTTACCGATTGAAGAAGCTCTAACAACCTAATCAGATTCTATCTATCTCAGGTTGCAGCAGAAATCAATAAAAGATGATCAGACTTTCAATTGACTCATTCAAAACACTTCAATCGATTATAATCAAGCAATATCACAATCCAAACGTAATTAAAATCAAGATTCCTAACACATGGAACTAGGGTTCTTCATACCCAAGTGAGAGAAAGTTCTACTCCATAGAGAGAGAGAGGGAAACATAATACAAAGCAGTCATACTCATAACAATGGGAAGAATCTGCTCTAGTATGTCAATCTTCACTCCTAGGGATGCAATCTGGGCTTCAATGGTGAGAAATCCACTCCAAATAGCTCCTAGGGTTTGTTCTTCGCACTTTCTCTCTCTAAAACTCTGTTTTCGCTCCAAAAAGTAGACTCCCTCTCCTTTGGCATGAAACTGCCTCAAAAACTCGATTCTGGGCAAAACACGGTCGAGGGCACGACCGTGTTTTGCTTTTGCCCGTACGTGCCCTTGCCACGTGTTAAAAACACGCCCGCGTCGGCCAAAACACGGTCATTCCTAAATATGGACACGACCGTGTTTTTCTTTAGGCCAGCCCGTGTTTTGCTTTTCCATCAGTTCAGCTCTCGCACATAAAAACACTGGTGTGCTCGTTTGTGTACACGGCCGTGTTCTTCAGGCCTCCTGCCAGTGTTTTGCCCCCAGCTCGACCGAATGACCTCCAAACGCCCCGAATCTCATGCTTAGCCTTTCCTTCGACGTCTGAGACCTGAAATATGACAAAGTAGCACAACCCAGCGTAAAACGGGCCAAAAATACACGACTACTAGCCGCAAACGGATAAGAACTAAGGGTGCAAACATGTGCAAATACATTGTTATCAAATATATGAAAATAAGCATATAAAGAAAGTTCTTGTAAAAAAACATATAAAGAAAGTTAAAACCAATAAAGCAGATACATACAAGCGACTCTGTAACAATCAGGGTACATATTGGGGTTGTAATCAGTTCTCTACTACAAAATAAACCAAAACATAGCCTTGTCGAAGGAGCTATAAAAAAGATTTAACTGTAGAAACACACTCAAATGCATCCTGACGAGTTTTATTGATGAAGAACGGAAAGTATAAATAGAATGAGTTGCAAGCCCCTAACTCGAACGGTTCACAACACCCCTGACTCCACTATCTAGATTTCCAACAATCTCTTCTAACAGATTCAGCTATATGCTCTCAACGGCTAACTCAACTAACTAGGACTTACTTGAACTTTTACAAAACTAAAGGGACTAACACAGACATACTCCAAAACGGTGCAGTATTGATTATTAGACAGACTCAACCTCAAAACGACACAGCAACACTAAGACTGATTTGAACCTCAAACATTTGGCGCCCATCTTCAATCCATATGTCACTAGGATTCCTTCTTCCAACATGTACTCCCCTGAACTGAAGTCCTTCTCGCTTCAAGCTTCAGTTCATTAGGCAAAACAGTTCTTCTTCACTTGACTTCAGAGAGATCGCAGATGCCCAACTTACTTCTCTGCCTCTAAAAAGTTTCCAGAGACAAAGCTTTGGTCATGATATCTGCAGCTTGCTCTTGAGTGGGACAATGCTGTAATTCCACATTTCTTTCCTTAGCCAGATCTCTTAGGAAATGAAATTGTACGTCAATGTGTTTGCTCCTTCCGTGCATTACAGGGTTCTTTGACAATTTGATTGTGCAGCTGTTGTCACACAAGATGACTGTGCCTTTGTCTACACTGCTTTTCCACCCAATCTCAGCGAGAATTCTTCTCAACCAGACTCCTTGAGCAGCACAGTATGCAGCACCAACAAATTCAGCCTCCGTGGTTGACAAAGTAACCACGGGTTGCTTCTTAGATGCCCACGAAATTGCCCCACCAGCCAAGAAGTAGACATAGCCACTGGTGCTCTTCCTTTCATCCAGATCACCTGCTTAATCATTGTCTGTGTACCCCAACAGACAGTCCTCCCCTTCATTCTTATGGTACCAAATACCATGGCTCACAATTCCTTTTACATGCCTTAACACTCGTTTGGCTGCCAGCAGGTGTTGTTTTGTAGGGTTCTCCATGTATCTACTTAACAGACATACAGAGAACATCAAGTTTGGCCTGGTTGCTGTTATGTACAGCAGAAATCTAATCAGTTGTTTAAACTCGGTTGGATTCACTTGGCTTCCTTCTCTTGCTTTTGTCAGTTTTACTCCAGGCACAATAGGATTGTGTACAAAATTACACTCTGTCAAGTAAAATTTCTCCAGGACTTCTCTAGCATACTTTTGCTGGCAGATGAATATGCCTCTTTCACTTTGCATCACTTCCACTCCCAGAAAGAACTTCATCCTTCCCAAGTCAGACATTTCAAATTCAGCTTCCATAGCTCTTCTGAATTCATCTACCAACTTGGAACTGCTGCTTGTATATAGAACATCGTCCACATAAATGTTGACTATAAGTACTTCATATTGAGTTCTTTTAATGAACAAAGTAGCTTCATTCTGGCAATTTCAAAGCCATTCCTCAGAAAATGTGCCTCAATACGACTGTACCAGGCCCTAGGAGCTTGTTTTAGGCCATAAAGTGCCTTCTTTAGCTTGTATGCCTTAGATTCCTCCCCAAACAACCACAAATCCTGGTGGTTGCTCAACATAAACATCTTCATTAAGTTCACCATTCAGAAATGCACTCTTAACATCTAACTGCCAAACTGGAAAACCATGGTGAGTAGCAAATGCCAACAATGTTCTTATGGTGTCCCACCTAGCAACTGGAGCAAACACTTCATTGTAGTCTATGCCAGCTTTCTGTGCATAACCCTTGACTACTAATCTGGCCATATGCCTGTCAATGGCACTGTTCTCTGTCAACTTAGTTTTATAGAGTCATTTCAAGCCAATGGGAGTAATACTTGGAGGGCATTCAGTCAATTCCCACGTGTTGTTCTTCTCTATGCACTGCATCTCTTGCTGCATTGCTTCATTCCACTTCTCTAGGCCAACTGCTTCTTCAAAGCATTGTGGATCTCCTGTTACTTCTGCCATCAACAACCAGTCTGGCAGTACCTTAGTGGAGTGTGCGCAGTCATAAATGGAGAGATGGCTAGGTGGCTTTCGTGATCTGGTACCAAGTGTAGGGCTATGAGGCAGGCCTAGGACATCAGTGGAGTTGTTGTCCTCTTCTTCTTCTTCATCAACATAGGCATCAAGGCCTGTTGCAGCAGGTGTGACATGACTATTTGTAGTCTCCTCTTCCTCTTCTTCCACTGCAGGTGGAGTTTCATTCAACATAGGACCTTCTTCCCCATCAGGGTCTTCATGTTCTTCTTCACTTCCTTCCCACTCCAAGAATGTAACCACTGGTTGGACATCAGCCTTCCACTTCCACCCTTGACTTTCATCAAATACTACATCTCTGCTTATGACTACCTTCTTGGTAACTGGATTGTATAGCCTGTATGCTTTGGATTCAGTTGAGATACCAAGAAAGTAGCATTGAGTGCTTTTATCATCTAGCTTCTTTCTTTGTTGGTCAGGGACATGAGCATAGGCCACACATCCAAAGACTCGAAAGTGTGCAACTGATGGTGCACTGCCAGTCCACACCTCTTGAGGTGTCTTTCCTTGATTTGCAGCAGTGGGGCTTCTGTTCAGTACATGAGTAGTCCAATTGACTGCTTCTGGCCAAAAACTTGCATGTACTTGAGTGTCCTTGAGCATACATCTTACCATATTCATGGTGGTCCTATTCTTCCTCTCAGCCACACCATTCTGCTGAGGGGTGAGAGCTGCAGTGAGCTGTCTGGTCATTCTAGCATCTTCACACAGAGTTTGAAATTCAGTTAACAGAAACTCTCCTCCCCTATCTGCCCTTAGACACAAAATAGGTACCCCAGTTTCCTTTTCCACCTGAGCCTTGTACTTCTTAAACCACTCAAGGGCTTCTGATTTAGCAGACAGGAATAGACCCATAATTTCCTACTATAATCATCAATGAGGGTAAAAATATACCTCTTTCCACTCTTAGACATACGAGTGATGGGTCCACAGAGGTCAGCATGCACCAATTGAAGCTGCTTGGTTGCTCTCCACCGGCTCTTTTTGGGAAAAGCCTTCCTAGTCTGCTTGCCCAGTTGACAAGTAGCACAAACACCCACTTCTCCTTTCAGATCAGGTACCCCTTTCACTAGTTTGTCTTTCTTCAGCTTCAAGATCCCTTGGGGGTTCAGGTGGCCAAACATTCTATGCCACAGAAGAAGTGACGTTTCCTTGCAGTCTGGAGCTAAGCATTGAAGTTCAGCTTGTCCTGTAGCTTTCTTGGATGCTGCTTGCAATACAAACATCCTGTTGCTTTTCATTCTGGTTTCCAACAGGAAACCCCTTGTCTCATGAACTATTCTGCAGTAGTCTCTCTTTACCAAGAACTCCAGATTTCTTTCTTGTAGTTTCCCCATACTCAGTAGGTTGGTCTGCAAACCTGAACAAAGAAAACATCCCGGATAACCAAAGTCACCTTCTCCAGTTGCATCCTTATTGTTCCTTTACCAGCTACCTTCAGCCTGCTGTTGTTTCCCAGTCTCACTTGACCTGTATGATTGTAGTTGATGTTGTCAAACCAGATCTTATCACCACTCATGTGGTTTGAGCAGCCTGAATCCAAAAACCACCAATTCTCCATTCCTGTCTGATGAGAGTCTTCCAAGAGTGCCATAAGCAGAACATCATCTGTCATATCATTCTGAATAAAGTTAGACTAGTGTTGATTTGGATACCAGCCTGGACACTCATACTGATAGTGACCAAACTTATGACACCTAAAGTATTCAACATTGTTTTGCTCCAGCCTCTACCACTTCTTCCTCGACCTCTACCTTGATAGCCTCCTCCTCTTCCAGATCTGCCTCCTCTTCCCCCATAATTATGAGATATTCTCAAGGCCTATTCATCTTCTGCTGCAGCTGAGGTCCTTTTGTGAAACTTCTGCTCATGAACTAATAGAGAGCTCTGTGGAGCATCCACAGAGAGAATCTCTATATCTTTGAACTCCTTTATAGAACACACTACATAGTTGAATTTCTCAGTGAAAGTCCTCAATATCTTTTCAAGCACCTTAACATCAGGCATATCCTCACCACAATTTCGCATATCATTAGCCACTACCATAACTCGACTAAAATAGGCTGTTACAGTCTCACCTTTCCTCATTTCCAATACCTCAAATGTCCTCCTGAGTGCCTGAAGTTGTGCCTTCTGAACTCGAGCACTGCCATGGTACTTGATCTTCATGGCATCCCAGAGCTGCTTAGCTGTGGACTTCTTGGTGATAGTCTTCAAAATGGATTTGTCAATTGAACTGAATAAGTAATTCTTGGCTTTGAGATCCTTGAATCTCAAATCATCCAAGATCTTGCTCTCATCAGTTGACACTGCCTCTCCAGCCGTTGGTTCTGGAATACCATCACTCACGACCCCCAATACTCTTTGGATCTCAATAGGTTTTCCATAAGCAAGCTCCAGTGATCGTAGTCTCCATCGAATTTGGGAAGACCAACCTGGGCAAAACTTGCATTCTCACTCATCGTGCAACCACACATACTAAAACCCTCGTGTTTCCCAATACCCATATATGTATTCCTCCCACAGATTTTCCTCACACCACTTTGATTTGCCTGCTCTGCACTTAGCAGTAGAATTTGGTTACAGCTTGCGTTGTGCTCTAATACCAAATGTAGAAACACACTCAAATGCAATCTGAAGAGTTTTATTGATGAAGAACAGAAAGTATAAATAGAATGAGTTGCAAGCCCCTAACTCGAACTGCTCACAACAACCCTGACTCTACTATTCAGATTTCCAGCAATCTCTTCTAACAGATTCAGCTATATGCTCTCAACGGCTAACTCAACTAACTAGGACTTACTTGACCTTTTACAAAACTAAAGGGACTAACACAGACACACTGCAAACGGTGCAGTATTGATTATTAGACAGACTCAACCTCAAAATGACACAGCAACACTAAGACTGATTTAAACCTCAAACATTTGGCGCGCAGCTTCAATCCTTATGTCACTAGGATTCCTTCTTCCAACACTAACAAGCCCATGAGACCCACCGAACACTACAACATAAGGCATGTTTCAACTGGGATTTGTAAGGAGGATTATAGTATCAAAAGTAAAACTAAAGACATCCACAAAACATAAATCGTAAGTTGTGGCTATTACAGTTGATGCAATAATGTTTCAGTGCATCGATAGAACAATATACTGCTTTACTCTATTCATAAAAACACATGAATTCTACTAACAACTACTTTATTCCTTTTCTCTGATTATAAAAACTAAAATCAAAGTACATATACATAGAAAAACACCAAAATCCTAATAATCAAACCTAATTCTACACAGCCAAATAATGGTCGGTACCCATTACCATCCTAATAATATTCGGTTACTTAAGCAAACCTCCAGTTCTCTAATAATCACTAACACTTTCCCTCAATTATCGGAAGCGGCTCAGATCAGTAACATTATGGTGAGTACCATAAGTAACTCATTCACGTAAGTATGATATCAACATCTCTCACTACAAGAAAATCCAACATTAACCACGGTCACCTAGCGACACGCGCCAACAACCGTGGTTATCTAATAATTTCCACGGACAAATTGACGGAAAGATGCGGCCATCGGGATTTTATTTATTAAAATTGGTTCTGTTTATAGCCTGCCGTAAGTGAAGTGAGTGACCAAGTTTAATTTCAATTTTCCTATGCATTTGTTATTGTTTGTCCATCCTCCATCGATTTTAAAATTAGTATTTTTGAAAGAAAGAGGAGAAAAGTCTGGAGAGAGAGAAAGTGCGCAATAAAGGCTCAGAGCTCGTTGAGATTTCCTCCAATGGCCTCTCTGTCTCAAGGTCTCAGCGCCTTATCTTCTTCGTCGATTGAAAATGCTAGATTTGACCAGATTTTGTGTCAATGACGACGAAGGGTCGTGCAGCCGTTCAAATTGTACAGCTCGTATATGAAGAAGAAGGTTGATTTCTCACACTTGTCTTCGAATTACGACGCGCTGCAGATGGGAAGGACGATAAGGCACGCAGAGATGAACAGTCACCGCTTATCGTCATGACTCTCAATCATGGAGATCTGAGCTAAAACCGCAATCTTCTAAGTCTGAATCGAGGTAAGATTTCTGGAGGCGTTTGATTGAGTTGATTCTCTCAATTAGGATTTCTATCAAACCCTAGGTTCTCAATTCTCAATTGATTCTCCAATCTCCACTGTTGTTTCCTACCTTGATCATCTCATCATTTTGCTTTTTTCTTCCCTTATTTTAATTTCCGCTGCAGTTTCCTTCCTTTGATCTCATGTCTAATTATGTCTAATTACAATAACGGGTGGGTGAAATCGTAGTTTTTTTTTGTGTGCCTGACTGGTGCATGTTGAGTGGATACATGCTGGAAATTTATGGAGAGTTGCAAGTTATCTGACAGGAATTTCATAAACTAATCTTGCTTGGCTTCTAACAGGTTATATCAGTCAAGAAGTGCATGTCCAAGGTGAGCATCTAAGCTCCCCTGTTTGGGCTCATGATAACACTTGCACAATGTTTTCTTTACTAAACCGAACATCCTTTGCCCTGGTTTCAGATTTGCAGTTGATGTTGTAGAAGCCAAAGTAAGAGACTCTACAAATAACATGTGCTCATATACTCAATATAATTCAGTTGTAAGTCATTTTCTGCCCTGCATCATCCACTTCATTTCCAATTCAACCATCTGTAACTCAAACAGTAGAAGAAACCTAAACATATAAACTTTTAGCATCAGTTGATTTTTGTAAATTTATTATGGCAGTCCCTAGCTCAGTTGTTTGTTGTATTGGTGATTGGGCAAAGAAGAAGTCCACATGAGATTTTGTAGCAAAGCATAAAAGCTGCCATCTTCTAAAATTTCATGTTGTAGTCATGTCATGGTGTTACCATCATGTGTTAATGTTTTGTTAGGTGTGTTACTTGAAATAGCATAATCTATTAGAAGAGGAAATTATTTGTTTGAAACATTATCTTTTGGTAGTCTGGTGTCACGGGAGTTTATTTAATAAAGACAGACAATTCACTTTTGAGTATGGGTTTTTCTTCTTTGATCTCAAATTTCCCACTGAAGGCGAGCTAATTTGCCAAAGGAAGGCTGATAGGTATTTGTCTTCCTTTGCATTCATTGACATTATAGCAAGCTTATTCTACCATGTAAGCTGCAGAAAATGTTCATTCAGATGGCATTCAGATGACATGCTTAGGCTGCAAAAAAAAAATAACAAAAAACAAAAAAGAATAGGATAGCAAGCATACTGTTTTGGTTATGCAGTTTTCTAATTCTAAGTTGCACAAAATAGCAGCAAAAGGCTGTCCATTAGAGCAAATTCCAGAAACAATCCACGGAGCTTGGACTTGAAGAAGGTTAATGTGAAGAAGGTGAATGGGAGCCCCAGAGTGGAGGGAGGAGCTCCGTCTGATTATTACAAAGTGGATCACAGTCCCCTAATTGCTTGATGGGAAGATTCGTGGAGTACAGGCTGGTTTACAGGCAGAGTTTCATTATCAGTTACTATGAAATTGGACCTGACAAAACTGCTACCATGGAGACATTGATAAATCTCCTCCAGGTATCATGATCTGTATATTTCTTATAATCTATTTATCTATCTATGAGTTGAAAGTGAAGACTAATACATACACGATCGGGCCTATCAGGGGACAGCTCTGAACCACGTGTCAAGCTCAGGGATAGCATGAGATGGGTTTGGCGCCACAAGAGAGATGAGCCTTCGGAAGCTGATTTGGGTTGTCACTCGCATCCACATTCAAGTGCAGAGCTATAGCTCCTGGTATGTATGGTCAACCCAATTCATTTACCTTTCCAACGATCGTCTCTAAAGGTTTGAATCAAGAACCTCCTCCCTAAGTCCATGGTACCCGAAGTGATACAATTTCCAGAGTTTTGATTTTCTAATTTTGTTGGTTTTGTTGTGGCTTACCAGAGTTGCGGCTAATTTTGCAGGGAGAACGAGTAAGAGTCTTCATGTACCCCAACAATTGTGTTGAATGACGAGGACAAGAATGTGTCAGAGGTATACTTTATCCAATTAATCTTTCAGAAAGACCCCAATTACTAATTAAAAATCACTAGCATTATCCTTATAAGTTCTTGCATCTTTCCTAGAACAGGTACATGAATATGCTATGCAAGAGATGTTTGGATTCTTTTGACCAGGTAAGACTCTTTGGGCTCTTGGATTGCTTTGTATTATGTTCAATCGTGGGTTGTTTTTGGTATGCTCTTAATGTATATAATAAGAGGTAGTATTAGTTAACTGTAATGCCTTGTATTTGAAATCTATCGACTAGCAATTGATCGAACCATGTTAACTTCGCCTTTAAAATTGAATAGTTTTGGTTCTTGGGTTATAGCTATAATATGCCCATCTACTATGACGTTTTATCAAATATGCCCCTCTACTATTTTTTACAACAAATATGTCCCTGTACTTTGAAAAATTATCAAACATGCCCTTCTGTTAAAATTTCCATTGAAAAAATCGTTAATCATGGTTGAACCGATATTTAGAAGCCCCGACATCGGCAAATGGGAGGAAAAATGTCAGTTTTGTCCCCTGTTTTATTTCTTTGGGTCTTTTCAAAGTGAAGTGAAATTATTTGAATGATTTGATTATACAAAAGAACCAAAAAAATTATATAGTGAAATTTTCAGGGATATTTTAGTTATTTGTGTCGCCCAAACTAAAGTTCGGCCTTGGTTAACGGTTTTTGGATGAAAATTTTAACAAAAGAGCATGTTTGATTATTTTTACAAAGTACAGGGGCATGTTTGATGTAAAAAATAGTAAAGAGGCATGTTTGATATTTGATAAAACGTCATAGTAGAGGGGCATATTATACCTATAACCCTTCTTCTGAAATAGGAAAAGATTATGCTTTTGTGCATTTTCTGGTTAACCAAAATTGTCATTAACCATATTACATCTCTGTTTTTTCGCTATAAAGTCATGGGTTTGTTTATTTATAGATTCAGATTTTTCTATCAACCTTAATTGTGTCTTCTATGTTTATAATATTAATTGTTGGGCTTGGAGGACCAACTGCATTTCATTTTTTTTTTCATGAGCACCCTGTTCGATACCCGAGTCCATCACACAATCCAAATAGAGTCACCATCACATGAATTCAACGGTCCTAGCTCCACTAATTCACAAAATCAACTAGCACAACAGAGAGTTAGATAGGAAAAATCTTATACTTCAACATCCTCCATAGCGCTATACTATCTCCCTAGGTTGCACGTTACTATAGAAACTGTCAATTCAAAGCATACTGAGCAGACAATTTGCAAGGAAACACGTACTTGGAGCTCTCAAATTTAAAAATTTGGACAGTGGATTAGGCTTCAAGCACACAAACAAATCTAATGCAGTCAAAAGAGAAACATCCCCACACACTTAAGATCAACATTGCCCTCAATGAAGAAAAGGGAAGGATAAGGGGAACGATGGTACCGGTGTGCACGGACTGCAAGAGACTGGAAAGGAACCAGTCGGAGTGAAGCGCACTGAAGAAGGACCAGTCATGGACAAAGCACAGCTAAAGAGAACAAAAGAACTCAAACACAGTACGTTAGTTCCAATGGTCAGCCCAATAGTACATCATCCAAAATCAAAAGAAAGAAAAGAAAATAAACCAACACACAAGACAATTTGCATTCTGACAGAAATGAAAACAACACAAAACGGGGCCATGAGTACAGCCTACTCGAGCCCGGTGAAGTCAATCTGGTCCATGAGATCGTCGATCCCCTCTGGTGGTGGTGATGTGGTCGCGGTGGCGAGTGATCCCACCGTGTGGTCCAGTGGTGCTCCTCTCGTGTGTGACAAGACTGGAGCAGGTGCTCCGAGTACTCCATCAATCGGTGACCACGATCCTGCTCCCACTCGATGAGAGCACCAGTGACTCTCATCTGGGCCTCCATCCGGTCGAGATGCTCGTCGACGACCGCAGCCTGGTGGGCCGAATATTGCTGGTAAAACTGGAACTAATGGTCCATGAGCTGCTGGTTCTGAGGGCCGAGCTGTTGGAACTGGAGTCCCATCTGCTTGAACTGCTCTGTGAAGAAGTCCATCGGCGGGCCAGAAGCCATCGACAGCTTCTGGTCCTTCTGGCCCGTCGATGGACTTCTTCACAGAGCAGTTCCAGCAGATGACTCCAGTTCTAGCAGCTCGGCCTTCAGAACCAACAGCTCATGGACCATCAGGTCCAGTTTTACCAGCAGTATTCGGCCCACCAGGCTGAGTACCAGTCCAGGCTGACAGTCGTCGACGAGCGTCTTTGACCGGATGGAGGCCCAGATGAGAGTCACTGGTGCTGTCATCAAGCGGGAGAGGGATCGTGGTTGCCGATTGATGGAGTACTCGGAGCACCTACTCCAGTCTTGTCACTCACCAGAGGAGCACCACTGGACCACCCGGTGGGATCACTCGCCACCGCGAACACCACCACCAGAGGGGATCGACGATCTCATGGACCAGATTGACTTCACCGGGCTTGAGTAGGCTTTACTCGTGGCCCCATTTTGTGTTGTTTTCATTTATGTCAGAATGCAAATTGTCTTGTGTGTTGGTTTATTTTCTTTTCTTTCTTTTGATTTTGGATGATATACTATTGGGCTGACCATTGGAACTAACGTACTGTGTTTGAGTTCTTTTGTTCCCTTTAGCTGTGCTTTGTCTATGACTGGTCCTTCTCCAGTCCGCTTCACTCCGACTTGGTCCTTTTCCAGTCTCTTGCAGTCCGTGCATACTGGTAACATCGTTCCCCTTATCCTTTCCTCTTATATTATGGTAGCATAAGGGTGATCTGGAGCAGGTTGTGCATAAAATCGCTTAAGATCATCGACGCTCTTCTTAATGCTCAGGAGGATCTCCTTTGTTTCACGATAGGCCTGGGTACAAAGATCCAGCCTGGACCATTATCTCTCACTGTCTAGAGTAAATGCTCCATGAGAAGCCTCAATTCATAGTTTGGTACTGGAACCCGAATCCATAGTCTTCTCCTCCTTGATTGCTCCAGGGAGTCTCGGGGTAATACCACTCGGACGGTGGTGGATACCCCCAATGGTTGGAGAAGCCATGAGGATCCATGATTCAGATCTGCACCAACAAAAACAAAAACACTCAAATGAAAAGCAAGGGTGGAAAAGAAAAGAAAAACGCTAAAGTAACAAACTTATGCCTTTCCAAATAATCTAGAAAGTCCCCGACAACGGCGCCAAAAACTTGACTCACTCCTACTGTCACTTTAGAAAATGTCCAAGTGTAACCACTTCCTAAAGTGTAGTATAGCGGGTTTGGGTTTTAGTGTCAACCCGGGTCCTAGATGTGATGACTACTCAGTGAATTCTTATTATTTAGCGGTGAAACTTTAGTGCAGGTTCAAACAAGTAAACAAACAAAGCAAGCAAGAAAGTTGTTTTCAAGTCGAGAGAGGTCACTCAAATATGGTTCCCCCTAGACTGTAGTTAAGCCGGATTGCAATTTACCAAGTTCAGTTTCTATGATAGTTATACTGCGGGAGGTTTTTAAACAGTCCAAAGTCTCGACTAAAGGTCTATAGCGGGTGACTAACCTCCACCGGAGTAAACAGATTGAGGCCCTAACGAACAAAACCTCCACTACCGAAGCAAGTTCGGTACATAATAGTGAATTGGCTCCTCGACTAAAGTCTGACAATTCACTACCTTCAATTAAGGGTGCTCTATCAACCTATGCAAATATTCTCTTTCTAGGCTAAAGCAGAAATAACAGGAATTTGATCAGGATTCATGCCATTCAATCATTCAAGCCTCAATTGAATATAATCAAATCATAAAATTTGTACTTGGGATCATACAATCAGACCTAACATACAAATCTAGGGTTCTCCATACCCGGATGAATGGGAAAACTACTCCATGGAGAGAGAAGCAAAAGCAGATACAGATGCGGAAACCATACTATGAAGGATGGGTTTCTGCTCCTGGTCGTCAATCGGCACTTCTCCAAGTATGAGCCGAGCTCCAATGGTGATGAAGATAAAGCTAGGGCACTTGGGAACTCTGGTTCGTCGCTCTCTCTCTAGGAATCACTCTGTCTCTCTAAAACTCGGAACACTTTTTTTTTGCCTTCTTTTCCCTTAAAATGCTGTCTGTCGTGATCCTCAGCCTAAATACTCGGTCGGGTATTTTGGGTGGAGACCGGGTATGTGCAAAACGCACCGTCGTGTGACAGGGAAAAATCCCCGGTCATGGCCAAGAATCCCCGACCGGGGATTTTTTCTTCCTGCCGGGCCCTTTTCTGTTTCTCAAAAATGCCGAAGCGTCAAATCCCCAGTCATGGCCAAATAATACCCGGCCAGGTATTTCTGCTCATGGTCGGGTATTATTGCTCTCCAGCACACTTCAAACCTCACATGTTCTTTTTGACCCGAATCTCGTTCATTCGCCTTGATGCCAACGGTAAGCTCTGAAATATTACATAAACGCACAACTTAGCGTGAAATCGGCTTAAAATACGAGAATCAATGTCTCAAACGGCTCAAGAATAGGGGTAAAAACATGTGAAATTAATTGGTTATCAGTGGTAGTTCAATCAACTACGGTGGAGGTAGTAGTGCAGGATGGTTGTCATCGGAAGAATACTCGTAACAGGATCAACCTGCCGATGGCGTTCAATGGCCTGTTTGGGGGCCTGAGTGGGCTGAAATCGAGAATACCATTCGAGCAGAGCGTACTTCACATGAGCGAGAAGACGATGTTGGTGATGGTGGTCATGGTGATCCTTCTGGGCCGAGCTATCCATTTGACTCGAGCGATGATGATACCGAGGAAGATTTGAGATCAGTTAGCGAGGAGGAAGATACTGATGATAACGACGACGAGGCGGTATTTCGTGAGGAACCGACGCCATACTACACACAGGTTCCTACTCAATTTTTACATAGTCTGAATGATGCCCCCGACTTTGTCCCTATGCCGATGTATAATCCGACGGCCAATTTGGAGGTGGGTATGACGTTCTCTTCGAAGGACGTTGTGCAGGATGCCTTTACCGAAGAGGTCTTGAGTCGCAATTTCTAGTGGAAGGTAAAATATTCTGACAGTAAACAATTACATGTCATATGCAAGAATGATGAGGGCTATACGTGGCAACTGCGGGCCACAAATATGAAGAGAAAGGGTGCCTGGGTGATTCGAAAAGCAGAGACCAACCACACTTGCTCCTCGTCCATACGTTCCCAGGATCATAGGCAACTTAAAGCAAAGAAAATTGGGAGACCTATTAAACACCTTATCGAAGCACAACCAGATATCAATGTCAAAACTATCATGGCCGAGGTGAAACATTGACATTCTTAAACGATAAGGTACAAAAAAACATGGCATGGAAAGCAGAAAGCCATGGCTGAGGTGTATTGTGATTGGAAAGATTCGTATGCTTTACTCCCTAGACTTATGGCCGCAATGGAGGAGTCCAACCCTGAGACTGTTTTCGTGTCAGTATACAACAATGTATACCCTGAGGATCAAGTTTGACTACATGAGAAGTTGATGTTTCAAAGTCTTTTTTGGGTTTTCAAACCATGCATTGACGGGTTTGCGTTCTGCATACAGGTTATTCAGGTATTTTAATACATATTTACTATTTGATATGTTTCTATTCTTGCAGACCAAGTAAATTTCATACTAATTACTTCATAATATTTAATTAGGTTGATGGAACCTTCCTTACTGGGAAGTACAGAGAAACTCTTCTCATTGCCACTAGCGTTGATGGAAACAGGCGGATTTTCCCGCTTGCATTTGCAATAGTGGAAGGGGAGAAAGCTTAAGTTGAGCATTATCTTTGACCAACTACACGAACATGTGACACAACGGGAGAGTATTACGATTATATCTGGTCGATACGCGGGGATTAGGAATGTCGTGTGTGGTTTTCCCGACGAGTGAGGATGGACATGACGCTTGTGTATTCGACACTGGCTTGCCAATTTTCAACACAAATTTGGAAAGAAAAAAGAGATCAAAAATCAATTGTGGCATGCAGGTACTAATGTCATTTAATGCGAGTTAACTATGTGTTTAATAATTTGTTGTTTATCCTGTATTGACCATTTTTATATTGTTCACCTTGCAGTGGTTGCACATCAGCCAAAAAAGTACGAGCAGAAGATGAAGACGATCCGTCAGACTCACCGAGCTGGAGCAGTATAGGCTGAAGGTCAAGAGTTGGCCATGTGGATGTTCCATATGGACAACGGGACCAGATGGGGCATTGCAACTACCAACCATAGAGAAAGTATAAATAATGTGTACAAGGGCCTTCGAGCGATGCTTATTTTTGTCATAGTGGAGATATCATACTAGAAGGTCAACGAGTGGCGGGTGGCTCGGCTGCAGCTAGCGATAGGAAAGGAGATATCTGGTCATCCGATAGCACATGACGTTATTGAGCAAATGTAGAAGAATGGAGAAAAATCAAGCAAGCATAAAGTTGTTCTTTTCGATCGTAGTGAAGGGATATTTGCAGTGGAAACATGTGTATGGGGTCGAGGTAGACGTGGCCACAATCGTCAGACGGTTACTCTGCACTATGAATCAGGGGAGTGTACATGTCAAAAATATCAAAACGAGAGGATACCCTGTTCACATGCAATGGCAGTAGCTAAGTCATTAACCATGAACAGAAACACTCTGGTGAGTCCTTACTACACTGAACAAGCGATACGGAACTCATATGATGCAGCTTTGAGTCCCATGCCAGTTGAAGCGTATTGGCCTATAAACGCTGGGAAGTTGATTATCACACCGTTGCACCTGAAACGCACTAAGTGTCGTCCTAGTATTGAATTCACAATTAGATGGATCAAGTGGAGCGCAAGAGGCGGGGGCCGAAGCGATGCTCCAAGTGCAGACAACCAGGCCATGACAAGAGGCGTTGCCCAGGACAACCTATCAAGCATGGTGCGGATATTAATCAGGACCAACCTTGAAAAAGTGATCTATCTTAATTAGCATGTTCATTTGGTTGCCCCTCATTTTGGCCCCCATCTCGCCTTCCGCCTTGTCCTCCACGACGTCCTCGACCCCTTCTTCCACCTCCTCCTTCTACTTCTTGGCAGGCTCGCTCAATGACTTGTCGCGGATGTCTCTTAACCTGAGCCCCTACTGGAGTTACAAGTGGCGGTGGAGGTTGGTGAGATGGACCAGTAGCCTGCTGGTAGATCGGGCGTTGAGGGGTTTGTTGATGCGGGGTGTGATACATCGGAGTCTGTTGCTGAGATGAACCTCCAGCGACATCCGGTGCAGGTGCCTACTTGTACTCAAATGGTTCAGGGAGCTCTGTTGCTTGAGTTGTACGCACATTGTCGAAAGTAGGCAGAGGCCTGCAATTGCTCCTTCGTGGGGCTCAACCGGGAGCAAAATGGGCTCAACATCATCGAATGATGGGCGTGTCGGAGCGGGAATGGGAGGATAGGCCACGACATCCCTCCTTTGCTCTCGGGTACAACTCAAGAGGTTGTTCATAAGTCTTCGCAGCCAAGAAGTCTTGCGCTCATCCATGGTTGGAGCACTATCGAGGGTGTGTTTGGCATGTTCCAAACCATCAATCTAAGCAATCCACATAATAAAACGAAATTAATTAAACCTTAAAACAAAATAATTAGACTCACGTGGGAGATTAGGATAACTTACCAACGAACCCATCACAACACCTTGCTTTGACACCCATCTATCGGTGAACTTCCGATACCACTGCATGTACCATCGTGGTAGCCCATCGATCTCGTCTCCGGCATCCTTTGGACCACCCATGTCCCTCTATTCTCCCATATGTTGATGTAGTACTGATGTTTTATGATCCAATTCTTTGAAGCGTGTCGGAGGTCGATGACATGTTTTAAAGAATTGGATCCTAAAGCATCAGTACTACATCAACATCTGGGAGAATAGAGGGACATGGGTGGTCCAAGGGATGCCGGAGACGAGACCGATGGGCTACCACGATGGGTACATGCAGTGGTATCGGAAGTTCACCAATATATGGGTGTCAAAGCAAGGTGTTGTGATGGGTTCGTTGGTAAGTCATTCTAATCTCCCTCGTGAGTCTAATTATTTTATTTTAAGGTTTAATTAATTTTGTTTTATTATGTGGATTGCTTAGATTGGTGGTTTGGAACATGCCAAACACACCTTCGATAGTGCTCCAACCATGGATGAGCACAAGATTTCTTGGCTGCGAAGACTTATGAACAACCTCTTGAGTTGTATCCTAGAGCAAAGGAGGAATGTCGTGGCCTATCCTCCCATTCCTGCTCCGGCACGCCCATCATTCCGTGATGATGAGTCCATTGTGCCCCCGTGAGCTCCCACGAAAGAGCAAACGCAGGCCTCTGCCTACTTTCGAAGAAGTGCGTACAACTTAAGCAACCGAGCTCTCTGAACCATATGAGTACGAGTGGGCACCTGCACCGGATGTCGCTGGAGGTTCATCTCAACAACAGACTCCGATGTATCACACCCTACATCAACAAACCCCTCAACGCCCGATCTATCAGCAGGCTACCGGTCCATCTCTGCAACCTCCACCGCCACTTGTAACTCCAGTAGGGGCTCGAGTTAAGAGACATCCATGACAAGTCGTTGAGCGAGCCCGCCAAGAAGCAGAAGGAAGAGGTGGAAGAAGGGGACGAGGCGGAGGGCGAGATGGGGGCCAAAATGAGGGGCAACCAAATGAAGACAACCAGTGAACTATCCGTGCTTTCTTTGATTATTCTAGTGTTTTGTCATATTGTAGTGAACTATCCGCGTTTATTTGAATTTTTCGGTCTTCTGATTTGAGTTTGCATTGTCGTTGAATTATCCATGTTATGTTAGTCAACTTTTTCAATCCGCGTTTTTTTGAACTTTTTCAATCCGCGTTTGGGCTCTGTTTTGAGTTTGCATTTATTCTAAATTCATGACAAGGCAAAACATGGGTACAATTAAAACAAGCTTACACACGAACATGCTAATCAAGGTTGGTCCTAATTAATATCCGCACCATGCTCGATAGGTTGTCCTAGGCAACGCCTCTTTTCATGGCCAGGTTGTCTGCACTTGGAGCATCGCTTCGGCCCTCGCCTCGTGTGCTCCACTTGATCCATCTCATTGTGAATCTTTTCAATCCTAGGACGACCCTTGGTGCGTTTTAGGTGCAACGGTGGGATAATCAACTTCCCAGCGTATATAGGCCAATACGCTTCATCTAGCATGGGACTCAAAGCTGCATCATATGAGTTCCGTATCGCTTGTTCATTGTAGTAAGGACTCACCAGAGTGTTTCTGTTCATGGTTAATGACTTAGCTACTGCCATTGCATGTGAACAGGGTATCCTCTCGTTTTGATATTTTTGACATGTACACTCCCCTGATTCATAGTGCAGAGTAACCGTCTGACGATTGTTGCTACGTCTACCTCGACCCCATACACATTTTTCCACTGCAAATATCCCTTCACTGCGATCGAAAAGAACAACTTTATGCTTGATTTTTCTTAGTTCTTCTGCATTTTCTAAAAAATGTCATGTGCTATCGGATGACCAGATATCTCCCTCCCTATCGCTAGCTGCAGCCGAGCCACCTGCCACTCGTTGACTTTCCAGTATGACATCTCCACTATGACAAAAATAGGCATCGCTCGAAAGCCCTTGTACACATTATTTATACTTTCTCCATGGTTGGTAGTTGCAATGCCCCATCTGGCCCTGTTGTCCATATGGAACGTCCACATGGCCAACTCTTGACCTTCAGCCCATACTGCTCCAGCTCGGTGAGTCTGACGGACCGTCTTCATTTTCTGCTCGTACTTTTTTGGCTGATGTGCAACCGCTGCAAGGTGAACAAAATAAAAATTGTCAATACATGATAAACAACAAATTATTAAACACATAGTTAACTCGCATTAAAGGACATTAGTACCTGCATGCCACAATTGATTTTTGATATCTTTCTTCTTTCAAAATTGTGTTGGAAATTGGCGAGCCAGTGTCGAATACACCAGCGCCATGTCCATCCACACTCGTCAGGAAAACCACCCACGACATTCCTAATCCCCGCGTGTCGATCGGATATAATCGTAATACCCTCCCGCTGTGTCACGTGTTCGTGTAGTTGGTCAAAGAACCATGCTCAACTTAAGATGTTCTCCCCTTCCACTATTGCAAATGCAAGCGGGAAAATCCTCCTGTTTCCATCAACGCCAGTGGCAATGAGAAGAGTTCCTCTGTACTTCCCAGTAAGAAAGGTTCCATCAACCTAATTAAATATTAGGAAGTAATTAGTATGAAATTTACCTGGTCTGCAAGAATAGAAACATTTCAAATAGTAAACATGTATTAAAATACATGAATAACCGATATGCAGAACGCAAACCCGTCAATGCATGGTTTGAAAACCCAAAAAAGACGGTGAAACATCAACTTCTCCTGTACTTGAACTTGATTCTCAGTGTATACATTGTTGTATACTGGCACGAAAACCGTCCCAGGGTTGGGCTCCTCCATTGAGGCCATAAGTCTAGGGAGTAGAGCATACAAATCCTCCCAATCACCATACACCTCAGCCATGGCTTTCTGTTTTCTATGCCATGCTTTTTTGTATCTTATCGTGTAAGAATGTCGATCCTTCACCTCGGCCATGATAGCTTTGACCTTGATATCTGGTTATGCTTCGATAAGGTGTTTAATAGTTCTCCCAATTTTCTTTGCTTTAAGTTGCCTGTGATCCTGAGAACGTATGGACGAGGAGCAAGTGTGGTTGGTCTCAGCTTTTCGAATCACCCAGGCACCCTTTCTCTTCATATTTTCAGCCCGCAGTTGCCACGTACAACCCTCTTCATCATTCTTGCATATGACATGTAATTGTTTACTGTCAGAATATTTTACCTTCCACTTGAAATTGCGCCTCAAGGCCTCTTCGGTAAAGGCATCCTGCACAGCGTCCTTCGATGAGAACGCCATACCCACCTCCAAATTGGCCGTCGGATTATACACTGGCATAGGGACAAAGTTGGGGGCATCATTCTGACTATGTAAAAATTGAGTTGGAACCTGTTTGTAGTATGGCGTTGGTGCCTCACGAAATACCGCCTCGTCGTCGATATCATCAGTATCTTCCTCCTCGCTAACTGATCTCAAATCCTCCTCGGTATCATCGTCGCTCGAGTCGAATGGATAACTCGGCCCAGAAGGATCAACATGACCACCATCACCAACATTGTCTTCTCGCTCATGTAAAGTACGCCCTGCTCGAATGATATTCTCGATTTCAGCCAACTCAGGCCCCCAAGCAGGCCATTGAACGTCATCTGCAGGTTGATCCCGTTGCGAGTATTCTTCCGATGGCACCCATCTTGCACTACTACCTCCACCGTAGTTGATTGAACTACCACCCTCTCCGTAACCTCCTGTATAACCACCTCCTTCGTAGTTGCTCGAACTACCACCCCATTTGTACCCTCCTGCAAAACCATCATCATAAGAATACTAGTGAGAATGAGTTTCACCGACCGCCTTGGTCACAACATACACCTCTCCTTGCCGCATCTCGTTATCGCTTAAGAACTGTAACATCATTGTAACTGCGTCATCATCGTTTATGACAACTTCTTGGTACACAAGGCCGCCAGTACTCATACATGGATACCGGTAACTAATTTTACGAAGTCTCGTCTGTCCGCTCGTACAAACCCTGTCTGCACAAATATCACAGAGTTCTTGAAAATTGGATCGCCGACTCAATTTTCAGTTTAGTGGATACACCGTCCTCACAATCAATCCATATGTCAGAGTTTGTAACCCTTCCATTCCACCGAATAATAAGCTGAAACTTCTTGAATTTACCCATATCTACAATTTACAATAAGTAACTATTAGCATAATTCCATTAATTCATAACCCTCGATATTTGCTACGATAAGTAATTCATAACATAACAATATAACTACTAAAAACAACCATTAGGAATTAATACGAAAATTAAACCATACCGTAAATTCTTGTTCTGTGTATGTTGCTCGGTTTTGGTTGCTGAAATTTGAAGAGGGGGGAGTAGTTATGTTTTTACAACTACTGGTGGTGTGGTATTGACAGAAAAATCGGCTAATATTCACCGCCTTTATAAAAAACGGTGAACATCATCACCGCGTTTGTCTCAAACGATGAACATTAGGTAGTTGTGACCTAATTTTCACCTATCAGGGTTGGGAAACGTGGGAAATAATCACCGCCTTAGCCTGAGGCGGTGAAGATGTTCCCCGCTTTGCCCTAAAACGGTGACGTTTTCACCGCTTTTAACTTAAACGGTGAACACTTCACCGCTTTATACAAAGATGGTGAACACGTCATCGTTTTATTTTAAAACGGTGAAATGTTCATCGTTTTTGACGAACACTGTGATTATATTCACTACGTTTGTCAAAAACGGTGAATGCCAAACATGTGTAGTTTTGAAAAAAAATTATAACTTATGTATTTTGAGAATTTTTTTTAAGAACTAGTGTACTTTAAGATTTTTTCCTTCGTCCTTCTTCTCGCTTTTATATTCTAAATCCAACATCCTTCGTCCTTCTTCTCGCTTTTATATTCTAAATCCAACATCCTTCTCTCTTCTCTCTCATTGGAAAGATCTCGTTCAGACCCTGTACGTTACAACTTACAACTTTCTATTTGAGGGATTTTCGACCACCATGATGACTATCACCACTTTGCACCATCGATTATCAATTTACTTTTGTTTCTCCTTGCAACGTCGAATTCCGTGCCTGGATAGCTCAATTGAGGGATGATTTGGGATTGCCATTGCGACAATCGCCAGTTTATTATGGTTTTCGAGTCAATCACTACTTGTGCTTCTCTCTACTGCCAAATCATCCTCTAACCCTAAATTCTTCTCTACAAAAAATTGCAACAATATCTTGTCTATAATCATCGATGGTGCTCAATGTGTTCTACCTCTACTATGGGAACAAACACGAAGTGCAAGAGTATTTCTCTAGTCCATAATGGAGATTGTGGACTCCTTACATTCCTCACCCTACCATTTTATCATACCACTGTGGTGATCAATTTGTTGCTTCTCCATTTTGAGGTAACAATTACCACCCTCTACCTAGGCTAGAATTTTCCCTTTGCAATAGAGACAACCCTAGGTGTTGAGCCAAAAAGTGAGAGAAAATTTTTATTGTGTATAATTTACTCAATGATTAGAAGGTTAAGTTAGTCACGGTGAAGTTTGAACATAGGCATGATATATGGGTCTGGAGTTGGTCTTATCATCGCTCATTTTTTTTGTTTATGGATTGAGTATGTGGATAGTTGTGTAGGCACTTTGGCACTCTATCACAACCTGAGGATTATTGGGAGATGATGTAAGATTATGAATTATGCACAGTTTAACGGATTGTGATTTGAGAGAGACAAAGAGAACAGAGTGTCTGAGAAAAACATATTGAGGATTGAGTTGGGCTGGGATTGGTCTAGTTTAGTTGCAAGTAGGGGTGGAAATCGGTACGGTATCGGTATCCCAATATCAAATACCGAAATTTCAGATACCGAATTACACCTTAAAATCAATCCCAATCCCAATCCCTAAATAATTTCGGTATTCCAATCTCAATCCTTAAATATTTCGGTATCCCAATCGCTACTTCGATACCCCATCGGTATTATCAAATACGAAATTAATTACCTTTGCACTTAATAATTAAATATATAAATTAGATTTGGTTGTTTAATTTAGGGAAAAGAGACTAATCAAAAGGTCTTGAGTTTGCCTAGAGCTAGGATATGGATAAGGAGATTGGAGGAGAGGTAGCATCTCAAGTTCTTGTCATTGGTAATCTTTGATTTTACGAGTTGTAGGCCGAGAGATGACTAATACTACTGTTTGCTTTTTGGTATTATGAAAATAACAAGTGATTAGGTGAGAGACGAGAATTACTTAAATTGGAAAGTCAAAATTGAGTTGAATGGAGATTTTTAAGTTGTGAAATAGAGATCGAATGATCTATGTATAATTAAATGACACTCTTGGTGGTTGAGGGTCGTGTAGTAGTGAATGAGAAAGTCTAGCTGAGAGGATAAAATACACACTAGCTTATATTTTGGTATTGATCGGTATTTCGGTATATGCCGATCTCAATCCTGTAATCCCTAATGCAAAATTACAATTGAAATTCAATCTCAATTCCATTCCCAAGAAATAATACGTGTATTCGGTAATACCAAATATAGAAAAATTCGATATATCCCAAATACCGGTACCAAACTTCCAGGCCCTAGTTGCAAGGGCTTGGGTCGGGAGTTTTTGTTGGGTGGCTGTGTTTATGTTGAATTTGTGTTAAACCCTATGACATTTTTATTTTAAAATTTGGTGATGTAGTATTGTGAGGTTGCAAATTTTGATGGGAAGTAGATGAAGATTGATGGAATGACTTATTTTGGTTAAGGAAAACACGTGTGACCGATTTTGTTAAGTTCAAACATTAGCTACCCATTTTTTAGTGGGATTTTTCCAGAAATAGCACTGTTTAAAAAAAAAATTCCAAAAATAGCACCCAACATCGAAAAATTCCAAAAATAGCACCCTTTTCCAAAAACCGCTCCCTACCAGTGCGGTTTAGGCGAAAACCGCCACCCAGGGGCGCGTTTTTCGATGAAAACCGCACCCCCAGGGGGCGGTTTTGCAGACCGCACCCCCAGGGTGCGATCTGCTTTTTTTTTTTTTTTTTTTTTAAAAATCCTAACCTAGGTGGAAACTTCAAACAGACGTATCTTTGTGTTCGGGTATCCGATCGTCGCGAATTTTTTTTTGGTTCCGCATAACTTTTTGAGATCTTGCAAGCCGAAGGTGGTTTGGTCCCGCCTTCATCCCAAAAAATGTCGTTTGCTACCCCGAACGAGCTTTTTTCCGATTTCGTCAAACTTTGGACAACCATAACTTTGTGCTCCAAAATCCAAACAACATGAATTTTTTTTTTATTTCGCATAACTTTTTAAGGACTACAACTTTTATCATAGACACAATTTCAAAATGTACGTGGATTGCTGAGAAGGGAAGGTAAGCTATTCCCAAAATCCTGTATATCCAAAAATAATTCCTGTTTTGAAAATTCATTCTAGTAAAAATTGTAGTCCTTAAAAAGTTATGCGAAATAAAAAAAAAATTCATGTTGTTTGGATTTTGGAGCACAAAGTTATGGTTGTCCAAAGTTTGACGAAATCGGAAAAAAGCTCGTTCGGGGTAGGAAACGACATTTTTGAGGACGAAGGCAGGATCAAACCAACTTCGGCTTGCAAGATCTCAAAAAGTTATGCGGAATCAAAAAAAAATTCGCGACGATCGGATACCCGAACACAAAGATACGTCCGTTTGAAGTTTCCACCAAGGTTAGGATTTTTCAAAAAAAAAAAAAGCAGATCGCACCCTGGGGGTGCGATCTGCAACCAAATCGCATGGTGGGGGTGCGGTTTTCATCGAAAAACGCGCCCCTGGGGGGCGGTTTTCGCTTAAACCGCACTGGTAGGGAGCGGTTTTTCAGAAAGGGTGCTATTTTTGGAATTTTTCGGAGTTGGGTGCTATTTTTGGAAAAAAAATTTTAAACAGTGCTATTTCTGGAAAAATCCATTTTTTAGTGACCAAAATTTTGTGATTGTTTATCCTATTGACCCATTTTTAAGGACATTAAGGGCGTTTTCCATATTTTCAACACATGCACATGTCATTTCTTCTTATTTTACTTGTTTGTTAATTATTTTATACGTGTTTTAGTTTTCACAAGTTTTATTTTTGTTAATTTTGTCCCAAATTCAATCATCTTATTATGTGGTTTGAACTTATGTTATCTTATATATATTTATCGTATTTTGTATATGTTTATAGTTTTAAGGATTTGTTCCATTATTGTTTTGTTTAAAAATAGTCCTTTCTAACAAACTGAATAATGACTTTAGCATATAACATATTTGAACAACATGATATTTATAGTTTCAAGATCACGATAAGCTCTAATACAAGTGAGACTAATACACTTTTAGACACTTATGGAGTTAAGGTTACACGCTCGAGCTAGGAGTTATAGTACTCTTTATCTTGATACACCTGATGTTTCACGAATTATACAATTGTGTCATAAGTGTGACTCGTGTGGTTATAATAAGCGACGTCATTTGACTCGAGTGTAAATTTGATCCCTCATCTAATCATGTACTTAATAGGATGAGATAGAGTAGTTAATGGATGGCAACTCGCTATATATTTAGTCTTGGATAGACCAAGATGGAATTTGTTGCTCGAAGTGGTATTAAAGACATCCTTGTGCCCCTTTTGGGTTGAGACTAAGGAGTATATGCATATAGTTATATTTATATTTATACATCTTTTAGACCGCATAAGTTAAACGGTTTTGGCCATTTACCTCATATACTTCTTCTTTTTGGTCATTTTTATGGTAGGTTGTGTTTTGTTTGCATATTTTAGGTCCTATCATATCCAGGATCATTGTGAGTGAGTATTAAAGCATTTGGAGATCGTATGGAGTATGGAGAGGGTGTCATCTCAGCTTATCTCTTGAACTATCAAAATGAATCTCATAATCTGCGTAGGCTGCGAGTTGAAGATTGAAATGACGTGACTTAGAATCTCACGATCTCAACTATAATTCTCATGACCGTGAGAATGAGATTGTGAGATGGACATTTTGTTTAGTATAAAAGCAGGAACTTACGATTTTGAAAGGGTGATCGATTCTCAGAGAAAAGAAGATAGCATTGGGTTGTTCATAAAGAGACAAACGCGTGCTAGAGAGCGGGAAGAAGTATTTTCATACTTCGGTGAACAAGATTCTCGTGAAAAACTTTTGTAGAGTGAAGATTTGAAGAAAAGCCTAATGGATTCATCCTTGGAAGACACATCCTGTCATGATTTGGTTTCTCTTTCTCTCACTATGGGCTATACTTATATTATTAGGAATTGATAAACCATAGAATGATAGGTTGAGATTTTATGATTGGGCTTGGGGGTTTCTAACTAGTTTCTATTTGGACTTATTTGTTGGGCTATGAATGTTTTAGATATCTGGATATTTTTTTGGGTTATTTTGTTAGAAATTATTGGTGTGGTAGTTAGCGGGAATTATCGGATGATATATTTTGTGATTGGTGGTATTTTTGCGGTTAAGCAATAACAGAACGATTATTCACTAAAACCTAATGTCTCTCTCTTTCTCCCTCAACCCGAAAACACTCTATTCCCCTCCTTATTGTCGTCGGCCACCATCCTTCCTTGGAGATCGATTTCTTCCTTCTTCCATCCCCAAATCCTTTCTTCTTCTCTCAATCCAATCCCTAATTTTATTCTGATTCCCAATCCTCTGTCAATTCCCTAATCTACGAACCCTAGATGGACGCACCATAGATATGTAGTTCTTGCAGTGGTATCAGAGCCTGCTTTGCTTGGGGTTCGAAAAGATGTCTTCTTCATCGGACAAATCGCAGAAACCACAAAAAGACACTATGATCATCAAGGATGTGACCAAGTATGAATCAATGTTCAAGATCCTGGAACTGGTGATGGAGATAACGAAGCGGGCCGATGCTACAAGTCTAGGGATGGCAATGGGGCGGGTTTGGGGCGGGTTTGTCTAAACCATCCCCATCCCCATCTTCAAATACCCAAACCCATACCCGCCTCATACCCATGCGGGGGAATGTTTTGCAAACCCATCCCCATACCCGTGGGTTTCGGGTACCCATGGGTAATACCCATACCCACACTTTCAACATTATTATACCTAAAATTTACAAGAAAAGTTTTGATTATTACTCTAAACGAACCTATTATATCATGAAGTCAACAAAACACAATCATTTTCTTAATACGGTTCAAAGTATATGATCCTAAAACATCCATTAATACATAATATATAGTATAATATTTTTCAAATTATTATCTTCTAACTCTTATACATCTACTAAGTAATAATTAACTAACATAATCTTGTAGACAAGGGGAAAAGTGAAAGAGTGAAAGGAGAATTAAGAGAAATGAATTAGATTTTGATTAAAATGGCCACTCAATTGTATTTCTACTATTTATTTCCTTGAGTTATCCTCATCACCATTAATAGATTACAATTTAATCCACATATTTTTTTATATGTGAAGAAATTCTCTTGGTGGGGCGGGTATGGGTCGGGGGCGGTCGGATACCCGCGGCCATGGGTTTTATTGCCATCCCTAGCTACAACCAAACAAAATGGGGCGGAGCTAGAATCCCTCGGCGATCGGATGGAGACAACGATCGATAGGTCGATCGAGATATCAATCGAGAAGATGTGAAGAGTCTTGGCAGAAGCAATCGTCAATCAAGGCAGGGTGCAGCTGACCCCGCCACTAGAGACGATGCAGGACCGACCGTCCAGGATCGCGACCACAATGGAGGAGATGGCGGCTGCAACGATCAGAGCGGAGGTGACAGCCACTGTCGTAGTCGTGACCAAGGCGGTGGCGACTCAGGGCCGCAGGAGCAGCGGAGCTGAACCATGACAAGCTAGGGGTCCAACGGGCCAGACGGTGGAGCAGGCCTGCTACCCACACCTACGGTCAAGAAAATTGCTTCAATTCGTGGAAATGGAAAATTGTTGAGCCAGGAGTCTCTGAGCTATGGAGTTGGGCCTTACCCAAACGGGCTGGGGATCCTCGGATCAGAAGCAAAAGGGAAGTGGGCTATCTGGGCCCACACTACGAGCGTGAGGAAGAGGAGCTAATCCATGCGGGCAAGGGAGGAAGGTGGGCTGGGTAGCCAACCCGAACTAACCCGGCTGGCTGGAGATAGATCATATCGGTCGAACCGGAGCTGGTCGAACTATAATTGGACATACCCAAGCCGAACAAGATCAGCCCAAATCGACCCGAGCAGTCACAGACAACAGAGGAGGGTGGCGGCCAGGTGGCCATCATGGACATTAGAGGACGACTGATTGGGGGTACCCGCCCTTGGTAACCTTACCTACGGATCAAAGCCGGCAGTGGCAAAGTATGGAGATCAGTTTGTGATCGAGAGTAAGGACGAGAGACCAATAGTCTTACTTGGATGAGGGTGAGGATTGATCCTTTCCTCAGCCGCAGTAATAGGACTGGGCAAGCGCCAGTCGAGGAGACAGCGGGGCGTAACAGTCTAACACGGGCAGGTATGAAGGCTATAACCTTATATGTATGAGAGTGATGATGATGTGATATTTAGGGTCAACCCACCTGTCATTGAGTTTTCACTGTTTGATGGCCATGGGGATGTGGGATTATGGTTGTATTCGGTGGAGAGGTGGTTCAAGAATCACCCAACTAAGGAGGAGAGGAAAGCACACCTGGGATCCTTCTACTTGGAATGCCATACAATGGTGGGAGTGAATGGAGAGTACCTATGTTGTTGCAGAGACCGTGATCACATGACCCATATTCCAGGAGGAGTTAAAGTACCAGTTTGGCAAGGCCGAGGGATGGACACCAGAGCAGCTGGCCAAATTAAAAGAGACCAAAACTATAGTTGAGTATCGATCAAAGTTTCTAAAGTTGGGGAACCAGTGTAAAGGAATGGTAGAGGAGACATTGGTGAGACAGTGCATGGTGGGGCTCCGGCCAGAGTTGGCAGCTTCGGTGATAGCCTTTGAACCTGACTCTTTGTGAGTTACCTTTATACTAGCAGGTCGCAGAAGGAAGAACTAGCTAGCTGACGGAGCAATGCGGGGCAACTCCAGAGAGCCACGAGCGGCGTAGGTGGTGGACCAAGCGCGGGAGCCTACCAGGGTGCGGGAGCAAGTCAGAGTGTTGCGACATCCTCGTCATCGGGAGCTGCAAACCCGGTGGCCACAGGAGCACCGCCAAGAGGGCGAATTCCGACCCAACTACCTCCGAATGGATTCGTGAGACTGACACCATCAGAGATGGAGCAGAAGCGTCGGGATGGGCGCTGCTTCAACTGTGACGAGCGTTACATGGTGGGTCACCAGTGTGCTAACTGCTAAGGGGCATTTGATGCTATTGATGGGCAACTGGGAGGATGAAGGTGAAGAAGGATGAGATAAGGACGACCAACCTTGAGGGAAAGGTTGGTTTGAAAGAGGGTGGAATGTTAGAAACATAGTTTCTAATTGGACTTATTTGTCTCGTTATGATTGTTTTCGATATCTGGATATTATTTGGAGTTATTTTGTTAGAAATTATTGGTTGGGTAGTTAGCGGGAATTAACGAATTATATATTATGTGATTGGTGAGATTTTTGGGGTTAAGCAATAACATAACGATAAATCCCTAAAATCTAATCTCTCTCTCTCCCTCCCTCAACCCGAAAACCCTCTCCTCCCCTCCTTATTGTCGTCGGCCACCATCCTTCCTTCTTCCATCCCCAAATCCTTACTTCTTCCCTCAAATTCAATCCCTAATTCAATTCTAATTCTCAATCCTCTATCAATTTACTAATCTAGGGTTCAATCCCTAATTCTATTCTAATTCTCAATCCCTCAATTCAATCCCTAATTCTATTCTAATTCTCAATCCTCTATCAATACTAATCTAGGAACCCTAGACGGGCCATACCGTAGTTCTTGCATAATGTTTGTGGATGAACACTATTTATTCAAGGTTTCATGGTTTATTTATCCATTCTTCATTACATTTTAGCATTATTTGTTCTTAGACCTGAGCGATGAAGTCTTCTAACCTAGGGTTAGAACGCACCTTTGAAAATATGAGTAAAATTTATTGCATGAAAGTGATCTCTTTATCTAGGACAAGATATTGAATAGACACCAAGAGAAATAGATTGAAAGGGAAATAGAAGCGAGAAATGATGTACAGCAGTTTAGTTGCATTTAAGCAACGAAATGTCATTAAGGAGGAGCATCAGCGTGACCATAAGCATCTAATTTTCCTGTTTCCTTCTCTCGACGTGGAAAATTATGTTTCTTGTAAATGTATGTCACACGAGCTGCATCCAGTGATGCGCTAACTTTTATATACAACCACCAAAGGGAACATCTCTTCCATCAAGCTTGATGTTGGTGAAGCATGAATGACAGATTAAGCGGTAGCTGCTGCGGGTTCGTCAGCCATCTGGGATACTGAGAGAAGTGTGCAGATGAGGTTGCGGTCACCATAGACATTGTCAACGCGACCTGTACAAAAGAATCAGTAACAAACACCGGTTAACGCACATGAAAAGTTGCAAACCATGTCCAGGAGGTTTTAGACAAAGCATTATTAGTACCTGTGGTAGGCCAGAACTTGGCAGTGCGCAGCCATGAAGCAGGGAATGCTGCGTATTCCCTGGAATAGGGTTTCGTCCAGGTATCACCCATGAGCAAAGATGGCGGATGAGGAGCCCCCTGCATTTGCACATCAAAGACAGTCAGAGTCCGAACTACTTTTTTGGGTGTCAAACTTAGCAAATTATGGCTCTAACAGTGTGGAAGAATAACCTTGAGGACATTGTTGTGGATATCAGCCTTTCCGTTTTCAATCTCGGCAATTTCTTCCCTGATAGAAATAAGGGCATCACAGAATCTGTCCAATTCAGCCTGCGAAAGAAGTTGAATTTGATAAGCATCGATTCAGTTCCATATGAGACACATGTGAAGATGAAAAGAAAGGGTGCTGGTGCTCTATGCAGCTCTTACCTTGCTCTCACTTTCAGTAGGTTCAATCATAAGTGTCCCAGGAACTGGCCATGACATTGTAGGCCCATGGAATCCATAGTCCATGAGACGTTTGGCAACATCTTCAGCCTCAATTCCGGCGGTATTCTGCAATAACAATCATTATATGTTTCAAGATTACTCATTGCAACTATTGTATGGAGTAAAATTGTTATTCAGTCAAGTAAATAAGCAGCACCTTAAAACCTCTCAAATCCACGATGAACTCATGAGCACATGTTCCATTGACACCGCGGAAAAGAACGGGATAGTAGTTCTGAGAGAAGAAACAAAGGCAAAATAATAGGTTAGCAAACCTTTATCTGCGTATTGGTTTTTCTAATAAGCTACAAAGTACGAGCTCTTTATGAACCTTTGCATTCAGGATGCATGTCAGACAGGCAATAAATTCATCAGTCGGTCAAAACAAAAATTTCAATAAATGGATTAATTTCCATTTGAGTTGGTGATTATCACTTTAAGATTGAAATCATTGGCAGCAGTGTATTGATGAGACAAATTTGAAGTTTAGTGAACTTATTTACCTCCAGACGCTTTGCCATATAGTTCGCATTCAAGATGGCAATCTTTGAAGCATCAGTGAGTCCCTGAGATCCCATCATCGCAATGTAAGTATAAGATATTGGCAAGATAAGAGCAGATCCCCAAGGTGCAGCAGAAATGGTGCCAAGCGGTTGGGACTCTTCAGGAGCTGGTATGCCTCCAGTAGGTACCTTGAAAATAGAAACAACACATTTATGAAGACATGATGACGACAGCAAGTCTTAGGAGAAGATAAAATCAAGTGATTCATAGCAATAATTGAGAAATACATCCGCAACAAAAACATTTACTTAGGAAGAAACATAATCGATCAACTCATAATCTGCCATATAAAAGAAAAAGTGGTATTCAGGTAAATCCATGAGCAAACGACATCTAAACGAGAACTTACCACAGGATGCGAAGGTAAAAATGGTGCCAAATGCTTCTTCACACCAATTGGACCCATTCCAGGACCACCACCTCCATGTGGAATGCAGAATGTTTTGTGAAGGTTAAGATGGCAGACATCAGCTCCAATGAAACCAGGACTTGTCAGTCCCACCTGAAAGGAATACAAATTAAAAGTAAATTCACCACAGTTGGTTATACTGACAAAACAAAATTACGTTTCAACGCCTTTAGCAAGCAGTAATATTAGCCCAGACGGAAGGAAGATACATATGTGTGGTCACTATACAGGACAGGTGCAATTTCGAGATCCCTTAAAAAATTTCCATTACTTTCCTGAGTAAGAATCTTCAAAAAGCGGGAAACTTTCAGATGGATAACATCTCACTAGAAAAAGATAAGAATTGATTTTCTTGGAAACATATGAACAACAAATACAATTGAGGCATTTGATTTGGAAAGAGTGGTCAGACAGACAAGTTGATGGTACAGGAAACAAACCTGAGCATTCATGTTAGCCCCATCCATGTATACTTGACCTCCATTGTCATGAATAATCTTACAGATTTCATCAATACCTTCTTCATAAACTCCATGAGTTGATGGATAAGTAACCTGCAATTACATCCCAGATAGTGCCACCAGTATTCCATGAGGCCATAAGATTCTGCTCGAGTTTTGTCAAACTCAAATTTATTTATCAATGAAATGAACAGTCATACCATGAGTGCAGAAAGGTTATCCTTATTTGCTTCAGCAGCCTGCCTGAGCTCTTCTATGTTGATGTTTCCCTTGGCATCAGTTCCAACAGCAACAATTTTCATTCCACACATGGCAGCACTTGCAGGATTGGTCCCATGCGCTGAAACAGGAATGATGCAGACATTACGGTGGTGATCCCCTCTCGCCTGCAGCGCAAATACAGAGGTAAGTCCATCATGATTAAATGAATGAACTAAGAATCGGACACGAAGAAAAAGGACAGACAGAAAGGAGACACATTTCAGGTTTGAAACCATGAGTCCCAGTTATATCAGAGCAAGAAACAGGATCTTCAGCACAATGAAGCAGTATAGTTCTGTTTTCCGAGCTCTGCCCATTTTAAACATGCAGTCTCGTAGATTCAAACGAATCATGCATCGCAGTAAATTAGTTACAATGTCAGACATGGATTTACACAAATCGAGTTATCATGGCATTACTTCAAAGAAGCAAAGCATGGACACACATCGTGTGAAGTACTCAAAACAACATGATGAAATCAGACACTCCAATTAAGAATTCCGCAGAAGAGAAAAAGCAAAATCAACAGTGCAGCACCTCAATTGGAGGCTATTTTGTCACTGAAGAGACAACTTGCTGATAGATACTTAATGATAACTACCATACCATGTGATATGCACGAATCACCATAAGTCCAGCATATTCTCCTGAAGCACCAGCATTTGGTTGCAATGAGAAAGAATCGAATCCAGTGATGGTACATAGCAGGTCGCCTAAGTTGTTGAACATTTCCTGTGAAACAAAAGTATTCAAGGTCAACTTAATTTGTTTGCCATTCCAAACCAACCCCCTGAAAAGAAAAGACAGTTTACAATACCACGCTGAAAAAGAATATCACTTAATCCACCAAACACTTTGCAGTTACATACCTGATATCCTTGAGCCTGCTCTGCAGGTGCAAAGGGATGAATATCAGTGAAGGCAGGCCATGTCACTGGCATCATCTCAGTTGTTGCATTCAATTTCATTGTACATGATCCCAATGGAATCATGCTGTGGCACAATGAGAGGTCTTTTGACTGCAACCTGTGTATATATCTGAGCAATTCGTGTTCGGTATGGTACCTGATATATAACACAAAAGGTCAGCATAATCGTCTACACAACATTCTTGATTAACTTAAGTTTACAGTGCAGGTCATACATGTTAAAGATGGAATGAGTAAGATATGGGCTCTCTCTTGTCAGCTTAGACGGAATCACATTCTTCACCTCTGGAGCCAGAGATTCAGCAGTGAAAGGTACCTGGTCCAAAGAAGCTGAGGTCAAGATATTGACAATATAACAGCAAATATGAACATGATCCAGAACGTCAATTGCAACATCAAACGCAGCTGCAGGATAGACCAACTAGTGATACTCACAGCTTTGCCACCAGCGAAAATGCTGAAGAGTTTATCTACATCTTCCAATGTTGTTGTTTCATCAAATGCCGCGGTGATCTGAAAGACAAACCAACTATAAGAATATGTGTGACGAAATTATATCCTTAGACTACTTGGGATTTGATCTTACAGTGTTTGCATCTACAACTCTCAAATTCATCCCATTTTTGGAAGCGGCATCAGCAATTGCATGTGCATCAGCACACTTGATCTTGACAGTGTCAAAGAAGGGAAGGTTCTGAACTTCAACACCTAGTTTAGTCAATCCCAAGGCAAGAGCTCCAGCAAGGCCATGGACCCTGTCAGCAATCGCTTTAAGACCTTTAGGTCCATGATAGACTGCAAACATGGCAGCCATGTTTGCAAGTAATGCCTGCAAAACAAGAGATACAATTTAGCCAAGGGAAATTAGGCAACCATCATCAGTAATATCATACTGAAAAACTGCAAAAATCCAAAGTCCCCAACAGAAAATTTTCATACTTGAGCAGTACATATGTTGCTGGTAGCCTTGTCCCTGCGGATATGCTGCTCCCTAGTTTGCATTGCCATGCGCAGAGCAGTCTTTCCCGACGAATCGACGCTCACACCAATAATTCTTCCAGGCATCAGCCTCTTGTACTCCTGTGAAGTAGCCAAGAAGGCCGCATGAGGACCTCCATACCCCATGGGAACCCCAAACCTCTGTGCTGAACCAACAACGATATCTGCCCCCAATTCACCAGGAGGCTTCAACACAGTCAATGCCAGCAAGTCGGTTGCCATGACAACCTTGACTGAATTAGCATGAGCGTTCTTAACAAAGCCCTCGTAGTCCAGAACTTCACCCTCAGTTCCAGGATACTGAACCAGCACACCACAAACATCCCCAGACTTGTAATCGATGTCCTTGAGGTCTGCAGTGACCACGTTGATATCAAACCCAGCTGCTCTAGTTTTACAGATATCAATGGTCTGTGGATGACAGTTGCTAGCGATGATAAAGGTCTTCTTCTTCCCCTTGAGAATGTTATTGCACATAGCCATTGCCTCGGCAGCTGCAGTCCCTTCATCGAGCAACGAAGCGTTGGACATAGGAAGGCCGGTGAGATCTGAAATCATGGTCTGGTAGTTAAGCAGAGACTCCAGCCTCCCCTGGGAAATCTCAGCCTGGTACGGCGTGTACTGCGTGTACCAAGCCGGATTCTCCATTATGTTCCTCAGAATCACCGGAGGAACGTGAGTGTTGTAGTATCCCATCCCGATAAACGACTTGAAAACCTTGTTCTTCGATGCCAAATATTGCATGTGCTCAATCATTTGGCTCTCGGTGAGACCTCCGTCGAACTTAGAGAAGTTCATCGAATCAAGCCTAATAGATTTAGGGACGGTAGCGTCGATCAAGGCGTCGAGGCTTTCGAATCCACATACCTCCGCCATTTTGGACTGCTCCTCCGGAGTGGCTGAGTTGTGGCGGCGGGGGAAAGTGTCACTGGATTTCAGAGCATCGACGGACACGAATCGAACGCCGGCGGCGGGGTTGTGCGGTGCGGCATTTCTGGCTCCGACAAACAGGCCAGACCTGTGAATCTTTGGTGGGGAATAGGAGGAGGACGCCGATGAGGAGACATAGCGCGAAGGAGTGTACAGAACAGGGGAAGAGGAGTACGAGTTGAGGAGAGAGGACGATGAAGAAGCGGCGGCCGGAGGGTCGTTGCGGCGGCTGTTGCGGCAGTGCTTGTTTGGCTTGGAATCGCTTACCAAGCGCTTCAGAATTGCGCGGTTCGCCAGCCGCCTCGCCCGCTCCATTGCCGGTATACAGAGGAGGAGGAGGAGGCTGTTTCTGTTTTGAGGAGAGAGTTATTTTGGTTTTGCTAAAACCGTGAAGAGAAGGGAGAGCGAGGGAAGGAATAGAAAAAGGGGTTAAAAGCTAAAAGGGTTGGGGGTTGTTGAGAAAAGGACAAAAATGGGAAAGGGGAACTAAAACAAAGATTATTTTTTGAGGTTATTAATTAGTACTTTATTATTGGTATATTTGGTGGTGATACTCCATTTGAATCACTGAGTGAGAGAGTTAGGTGGTATCATTAATTAAATATAAAACTGAATTTAAGTCTAAAAAACAGACTGGACTCTTTCCTTTCCTACCACCGGAATCATTACAAAATTAAACCACTGGCTGCATAAATAAGTAAGGTGCACAATAGAAAGAAAAAGGAATAAGCAAATGGTTAGTTTGCATGTGTGGTACTTGAGTATGATATAATGATATTTGGTTACAAATAATAAGTTTGTTTGGAGAAAAGATATGTGCTATTGATATTCTTTGAATAACACATATATGTTATTGATAATATTAGGGTTAATACCTTATTTTGGCCTGAACTATGAATGTATAATCAACTTTGACGCGTGGTTTCAGAATTTAACATTCTGACCTCAACTATGTAACATATAAACTCAATTGGCCAGACACCTAGTTTGACCGTCAATTTGGATGGTCAACACCATTGACCGTTAGTCAACACGTCATGTCATTGCCTCGTCAGCCTAAAAATCATTAAAAAATTCAAGACCGTGAAGTCAACTATGTAACATATAAACTCAATTGGTCGTGACAATCACATGCAGACCGTGAAGTCGGACAAGAACGACAGCGGCTTCCTGCGTTTTTGGACGAGATCACGGTCGGAGGTCCAATGTCACGGCCATGACATTCAACTCGTGACTTCGAGTTGTATAAAAAGACAGTTGTGGGGAGAGAGAAAAGGGAGCAGGTTTTTGGAGGAGAACTTGGTTCTCTCTCTGGGGTTTCGACCTAAAACACCATAGAGAGAGATCTTAGAGCTTAATTGGAGGCTTGGGTTAATATCTCTTCTCTCTTTATGAACTAGACCTCTTTCTCTTAGGTTGATGAAATCTAGGTCTATATTTGAATTAATGTTGATGTATGTGATAAATCTTATATTTGATTGTGTTTATTATCTATTTGATGGATGTTTTTCATAAATTGTATAAGTTCTTAATGTCAATTGAGATTTTGACCTAGGAGGGAGAAAATCCCCTAAGAGCCCACTTTTGGCGTCTTCGGGTCACTCCTATCATATGTTGTACGGGTAATCCCTGAGGGAGTTTATTCGATGTACCTCCTAACGGTATATGAATCCTTAGGTTGAATAGAGCACCTACCCATCCATCACTTTGTCGTTCCTACTTCCTAATCAATCCCGAGTGAGTCGATCTCATAACGGTAGGGTAGTGAGTTGATCGAGCTAGAATGGTACTCAACATCGTTCCAAATGATATAACTAGGGGGATTCAAGCTAAGAGAGCTCCAAAAACTTGTAATTAGCTAATATAGTGGTTAATTAAGTCAGTTAGTTTAGTCTTCTTAATCACTATTCTAGGTTGGCTAGATAATGAAACCTAAACCCGAAGTAAAGTAAGCCTAGATCCTCCTGGTTAGATAAATTTTATTGCTTGCTTACCTTATGCTACACCCGATCGTCGGTTATACTTGGTCGTCGATTGGAAATGTGTAGTTAGAGTCGAGTCATAAGGTGGTGGATGCTTAATGGTATTCAATCCCAGCTTCTTGACTACATCAAGACTCACGACATTGGTGCAGCTACCACCCTCGATTACCACAAACAACAACTTTCCATCCTTAAGATAACGGGTATGAAACAGATTATCTCGTTGTTCTTGGTAAGTTAGAGCTTCAAGGGATATCACTCTTCAATTGATTCTAAGAAACTTACCAGTTGGAGGGATTTCAGTAGTGATATGCTCATCAACATCATCATCATTAGAATCGATCCCCGTCCCAATTGGCTTCCTTCCTCCTCCTCCTTAGAAAAGTATTCTCCATCTCGTAGAACAAGAGCTTTTTGTTGGGGCACTGATTTGCTTTGTTACCTCGTCCCGGACATTTGAAGCATTGGATGCTTCCAGCTGATCCTTCAGGTTTGGCTTGAATGATAGGGGTCGTGTTCCTCCACACAACCTTAGCTCCTTCTTTCCTGGTAAGTTGGGACTCAGTTTCTGAAGTAATCTTGGATGCATGCTTTTAAGGTGTGTACCTTCTTCCAAAGCTGACTTTCAGGTTCCTCTCCACCTTCATTGCTAAATGAACCACTTCCTCCAACTCCACAAACTAAGGAAGCTCGACTTCCTGCCTGATTTCTCGGTTGAGTCCATGTAAAAATCGAGTAATCTTTGCTTCCTTGTCCTCCCTCACGTTTTCCCTCATAAAGAGAGACTCAAGCTCTTTGAAGTATTCATCAATAGAGCGTGCTTCTTTGCGAATTCCCTGCAAGGAATCATAAAGTTCTCTATGATAGAAAGGAAGCACGAATCGATCACGCATTGGGCCTCTCAGTTCTTCCCAAGTAGAAATGAAAGGCTGCACATTTATTCTTCGCCAAAGTTGGACTTGTTCCCACCAAGTTACCGCATAATCTGAAAATTCATAGGTAGCTAGTAGGACTTTCCAATTCTCTTGGTAAGGATTGCACTGAAAGAATAAAACCATCTTCCTCTCCCAATCAAGGTAAATTGAAGCACTGTTGATCCCTTGAAATGGAGGAATTACCAGTTTGATTCCTCAAAACAAATCAACGCCATACCCTTCTATTTCTGGTGGTCTTCGACCATAATCATGGTAACCATCTTCGTAATCATTAAATGGAGGTTACACTAGGTGATTACCTGATGATGATGCCCTGTTTGTTGACGTCTCTACATCTGCCAGTCTGGGGTTTCAGAAAAAGCTTGATAATTTTGAGCTCATTCTGCTCTTGGGCCCTCTCGATTCTCAGCTCCATTCTGAGCTGCTACAACTAGTGTATTCTCTAGTGGATTACCCATTAGTTTCATTTCCATCCTGGTGATTAGGGTATCCAGATGCTTGTGGTTTCAACAAGCTAAGATTTTGTAGCGTCCTGCTGGGTTTGAAACAAAGCTCTCGTCTAAGCCATATGCATTGCAAGCTATTTCATGGCGTCTGCAAGGTTTGACACCATAGTTTGCTCTTCGAATGAGATTTCTTCCTCTGACAAAGAATCTTCCTCTGCCTCGCAGTTGGCTATGGGGTCTTTGGAACTCGTACGAGAAGAAATAGGTCCTCTCGCCTTCGTTCTTGCCACTGTGTTGAACTAGAGCTCTGATACCACCTGATACGAGCGCGGGACCAGTACTCGTAGTTTTCAAAGTCGTGCAACCAAGAACAAGAATTGGGGTTTGAAACAAAGCTCTCGTCTAAGCCATATGCATTGCAATCTATTTCATGGCGTCTGCAAGGTTTGACACCATAGTTTGCTCTTCGAATGAGATTTCTTCCTCTGCCTCGCAGTTGGCTATGGGGTCTTTGGAACTCGTACGAGAAGAAATAAGTCCTCTCGCCTTCGTTCTTGCCTCTGTGTTGAACTAGAGCTCTGATACCACCTGATACGAGCGCGGGACCAGTACTCGTAGTTTTCAAAGTCGTGCAACCAAGAACAAGAATTGGGGCTAGGGACAAGGCGGAATTGAAATGCAATTTCATACCTGGGAGAAGGCTCTATCAATATAAGGTATACGCTCGACCACAATCAAGGGGAGTCCTCGATTGATACAAATAACAATTCACAAGTCAAAAGCTCAATGAATAAGAGTAAAGTTTTCAATTCATAAAATCTTCCTGAAAACTCGAGTCTAAGCCCTTTAAATAGTCCAGTGAAAATTAACTAAGTAAAACACATAAAGGAAAAGGAGTCCTAATTGAAAAAGGTAATTTTAACCCGTAAGAGGTTATTCCCCAATTTGTCCTTCTGTTCCATGGTCGTTAAATTGACGTCCTTAACCAGGGAACTCTTATGTTCCAATCCTGGTCTATCCTTCTGTTCCACGGTCGGAGAATTAATGTCTGTGGCTAGGGATTTTGATCTCGTTGCTTTGGAGGCTCACATCAATAGCCATCCCTATCTCGCATGAGGATCCCTACTTAGGGCCCCATCATACGAACACACAATCCCAGGCATCAAAACGAAATTCTTGTCCTGGATCGGTTGGCCCTAACCCACCCCTGTAGAGCTACCAGCATCCTTGGTGGGAAGCACCATCATGGACCTTCACAACTGTCACTCAAGCACTGAAATGCGAACGTGTTTAAATTCAAACACCACCCAATTACCGACCTTCCAACTATGCTACAACAATGCCACGAACCGAGTCACTTTGTCTAGTGAGGAAGCGCGCCTTAAAACAAACTAAGAATCCATTAAATGAAATAACACGAAGTTGTAGTTTCGCTATGAATATGGCGTTGACCAATGATATGGGCATCAACAACATGAAATCCCTTAACACTATGTTTGGGAAGAGGTGCAAATGGGAAGAGAGTGCAATTGGGAGGGGTAAACACAGTTTCCAACACATTTGCACCCGTTTGGATAATTTGTAACAGTAGGGGTGCATAACGGGGGTGCAGAATTACTATTTGGCTTACCCCCGAATTGGGGTGCAAGGGAAGAAAGGAAGAAGGGGGCGGGAGAGAGGGAAGAAGTTATTTTTTTTAATAATTTTTTAATAAATATTATTAATTTCTTTTCTTATGTAGATGGGTTAATAGCATTTTATATCTCTCTACTTTGACAAATTAACAAACGTACCCCTCTACTAATTTTTTGCACAAACGTACCCCTCTAATATTAAATCGTAACAAGTTTACCCTTCCTTCTAATTTTTCGTTAAGTGACTATTAAATGGGCTGGGAAAATGACCCGAATACCCCTTCTTTACCCCTAATTTCAGTGTACAAGTATAGCCCATCCATTTCTTGCTATAGAATTTTATGTTTTTTTTCCCATAGAAATGAATTGTATGTTCGTGTATTTCTTTGTAAGTGTGTTTTTTTTCCACCTTTGTTGCTAAATGATTATCGGATTGGCTGCTGCTAGTGTGTTTTCCCCCCTCTTCTTTTACATAGCTAGATGACGTGCTGTTTTTTCTTTTCTTTTTGAAATAGCTAGTTGAGGTGGTGGGTTTTGTGGACAGTGGTAGCTGACGAGAGAGCCCACCAAATTGGAAGAAGACGACAGTTAGAAAAGTGGCATCACAATCCCCAAAATCCGCAACGCCAGCAACAGTGCAAAATCCCATAAAAGAAGAAAAGGAAAAACCTAAAAAAAGATCTACCCACACTGTTGAGGCGCTGGGGGAGGGAGCAAATTGTATGGAAGAAAACGGAGGGAAAGAGATTGAGAATCAGTGGATGAAATTGAGCTCGTAATCCGGATTTGTCTGGCTTCCCTTTGCTGCTTTTTGGATTGAGCACAGAAAAAAGATCATCCCATCCAATTCCATGGGGGAGATTCCTCTAGGTTTGGGTGGCAGTTTCTGCTTCATACCCGCCTTATCTCCTTCTCCTCCTTTGTCTCCTTCCTCTCTCTCCTCTGCCTTCGGAATTGTACGCTTCCACTTCACCCCTTTCATTTTATCTCCTCACCAGGCCTGCAAATCGTGGGACTTTTAGTTCCACCCAAAATTTCCTGTTTCTTGTATTTCGTTGGGTGAGTGGTTAACGATGCTGCTCCAACTCTATCCGTCCATCTGTAGCTTAAGAAATCAAGCCCGACCACTTGCAACAATGGCTTCCAGGAAAATATGCAATTAACTCAACAATGACACCAAAACTAACAATCAAACAAGTGGCAAAAGGTCTATGAACAACCAGATCGAGGGAATTGCTGCTTACAAAATCAAAGAAAGATGTGGCAAAAGAATCTCAATGCTCCAACCTTGTTCTCTTTTCGCTAAAATCTGCAACCATTGTTACGCACCAACCTAGACTCCATTCTACGACCTAACACCTCATTTCTCTGTGTCCTCACACAAGCATATCCTTTTGCTTCTTAGCGGTGGTAATCGTTAAGAGTACATAAAAACGTGATTGTAAGACTTTTTTATAGATTTAAGTTATGTTATGTTAAATTGTAGGACAAGTTAATATTATTAGTTAATTAATTAAATTTAATATCTAAAAGAACAAGTTAACATCACTATCCATTATCATGGTTCAAAAACACGCGCTTAATATTACGCTTAGTCAAGTTTGAGTATGCCTAGGTGCTAGGCAACACAAAAATGCGTCGCTTGGGGTTATGCTATGTGCTAGGTATCGAGAACACATCTATGGACTAAGGAGACACCAAGGCATAATTACATGGATCTAGACAATCAATATCAAGTGGGGGAATTAACATCATCTACAAACTCAATCTTCTATCTCGAGAACTTTTGTAAGCTATTGAACTATAATTCTATGAACTTGTGGGCTAATTTCTTGTTGTTAAATGTTATTTAAGTTATTAATCATTTGAACCGAAGTGAGGCAGTATTGTAAATTGTACAATTTACATTCATCATGTCGTGCAAATTGTTATTTTTACTTCTAGCACCTAGGCATGCTTAGGTGATGCCTAGGCTAGCTTGGCGCTAGACAAGACCCCAAAACCTATCTTACGCTTAGTGCTTTGCTGAATGTTGTCCATTATTAATAAATATGAACAATATTAAACTTGTGTTTCCTTTTTTGTAGCATGTATTGTTCACTAGATTTTTTTTATACTCTGCAATCAATCTTGACATAACTTCACTTTTCACACGGTTAGTTGTTTATCGTATTTTTTTATACCCACAACAAAACTTTACCATAATTTTTTCCCTTGTAATTTTTTGTTTTCCATCTCTTACACTGAATCTCACCATAATTGTCATTTTAACCTTTAGACAACTCGACCATTACTTTTTCATACTTCATCGGATCTTTTTGTACTCTACAACTAATTTTACTATAAGCTCTTTGTTGGGGGTATTACTCAGCCATTAGGAGTTTGGGCCCCCAGACAAGTGACTTGGGGGGCAAAGCCCAAAAGAGGGTCCTGGGAAATGCCAAAAGGCCCAAATAAGAGGAGGGGCGCATGAAGACAAAACGCTAAAGGCCAAAGGAGTCCAGGCTGTCGGGTGGTCCATCACCTGGGGGCGCCTGTCACGCCGCAGAAGCCTGACAAGGTGGTTGGGGTGTCTGACAAAAAGAGTACAAAGCATTAAATGGGCACAATGACGTGGAGGAGATCAACCTCGAGTTCGGTGAGTATAAATAGGGGCAGTTGGTAGCATTTACGCAGGTTGGACTCTCTCTCACTAAAATACCACTTGAGGACTTTACTCTCCCACTAAGACTAACTTGGGCGTCGGAGGATTAACGGGCCGAGGCGCCCTCTTTGTGTGTGTAGGTCAACGTTCGTCGGAGGAAGACGTCCGGATAGTGAGGGGAGTTTCGTGGCTCAAACAATTGGCGCGCCAGATAGGGGGATATAACCTGAAATCATGAGTGAGGAGATGGAGGTGAGTGACGGAAGGGAAAGGGAAGAGATCACGGAGGACCAGTCAGAACGACTAAGGGGGCTGACGCCTGAGTTGGATGAAAGGGAGGAGAGCGATAGCATGTTTCGAGGGTCGGAAGGCGCCTCGATGACAAAGAGAGAGATGTACAGGATCATTGAGGACCAAGATGGAGCAATCGAGGCGCTCCGGAAGGAGGTCGATGCCCTAAAGAGAGGTGGAGGAATGACACCCAGTCCGACGAAGAAAAGAGAAAGGGCGACGGAAACGGAAAGTGAGTCGGGTTATCAGAGGCGCCCTAGTGTGTGGCGCCCCCGCGATTACGGAGGGTTAGAGACAGGAGGATGGAGTGGAGGAATTTTGGGGCGCCTGTCCCGCCACGGACCCGTGAGGCAACCGTTGGCGCGCAACATATTAGCGGAGCCAGCAGGGACCAACATCCCCCCGCTCCCCACCTATGATGGGGTCACCGATCCGGAAGACCACCTCAACGGTTATTTCACGAAGATGCAGCTCTACAACAGCACGGGCGCCACTCTGTGCAAGGTGTTCCCGTCGACCTTCTCGGGCGTGGTGCTTGATTGGTATTACCAAATCGAAGAAGGGCGCATTGAGTGCTTTGAGCAATTCGCGGAGATGTTCCTCGCGAAGTTTGCCAGCAGGAAGCGGCGCACCTTAACCATAGGCGCCCTGTTCAAGATTAAGCAAAAAGAGGGAGAGGCGCTGAGGGAGTTCTATGAGAGGTGGTTATCTGTGGCTCTGGCAGTGAAGGACGTACAACCATCAGTGTTGGGGGTGTGTTTGAACGAGTGCACCACCAGCGAGGAGTTGTGCAGATCGCTAGCAAAGAGAGACGTGGTATGCACTGAAGACTTGGACCACCGGGTACAAAAGGTGATCATTCTCGAAGAAACGCTGGCGGCCAGGAGAGCCGACCGGCGAAAGGCGAAAGGAGAAGAGACGGAGCCGGCGAGGAGGCCACACTTTGCAAGCGGTCCGGGGTATGCGCCCGCGAACCCCCCTCCTCCCAGGCGAATGGAGGCCGGGCGTCCGACATCCAGGGGGCCCTTTGCCGAATATACAGACACTCTGAAAAATATACTCCAGCATGTCAAGGAGAAGGGGTACCATATCAGATGGCCGGGCCCCATGAGAGGGCAGCCCAATGAGCGGAATCTGGATCGATATTGTGACTTCCACCGAGAGGTGGGGCACCACACGGCCGACTGCTACCAATTGAAGACCGAGTTGCAAGGCTTGGCTGACAGGGGGATGCTCAATGATTTCGTCAAAAAGCCTAAAGAAAGAGTGCACCGGGCCTGTGTGGCTGGCGCAGAAAGAACAGTAGAAAGGCTGCCACCACCGCCATACGACCTCGACCAAGAAAGCGCGCCCGAACGGGTGCGCCTGACTATTGAGGCTATTTCGGGAACTGTGGACCTGAGAGAGAAGATAGAGGCGAATCGTCGCTTGAGGGCAGCGTCGGCGGAAGCCCAGGAGGCGATAGACATCAGTTTCAATAGAGCGCCCGAAGAAGCATGCATGCTCCCATCCATGGACGCCCTGGAGATACAAGGTGTGGTGGCAGGGTGTCGGGTCAGGAGAATGCTCGTTGATACAGGGAGTTCAATGGACGTGCTATTTAAGGACACAGTGGTCCGCATGCAACTATCACCAGAACTGATCAGGCCCTCGGAGTCGGTGTTAGTTGGCTTTTCAGGGGCGCCCGCCAAGGTAATAGGGCGTGTGCGCCTACCAGTTACCTTGGGGGATGGGGAGCAGAGGATGACACGTGCCATCGATTTTGGAATAGTGGACTGCCCGTCGCCATACAACGCGATTCTGGGAAGGCCCCTCCTGGCCTTGTTCAACGGCGTTGCCTCCACTTGCCATCAGACGTTGAAGTTCATTGCGCCACAAGGAGTAGGCGTGGCGCGGGGAAGGGGCGCCCCGCGCTATGCGAAAGAAACAGGACGAAAGCGGAAGAGCAACGAATCAGTCAACTTGGTAGACATCTCGGCGGAAGAGGCGCCCCGAGCTGAAGCGGCCGACAAAGAATGTATGGTGGCGCTAGATTTGGAACGCCCGGAAAGACAAGTGAGGATATCAACGGAGGCGCCTGATGAAGTGAAAGAACGAATCATCGCCCTTCTGAGGGAGTTCGCGGAGCTCTTCGCCTGGAGCGCCTTGGAAATGCCGGGCGTCGCCCCTGAGACGGCCGTACACCGACTGGCGGTAGAAGAAGGAAAGCGCCCCGTGCAGCAAAAGCGGAGAAATTTGTCGGCGGAAAAGGAGGCGGCACTCAGGACCGAAGTAGATAAGCTCATGGGCGCCGACTTGGTTGAAGAAACATCCTATGTCACCTGGCTGTCGAACGTGGTCTTCGTGCCAAAGCCGTCGGGAGATTGGAGAATGTGTGTGGATTACACAAACCTGAACAGAGCGTGCCCGACAGATGCCTATCCGATGCCCCGTATAGACTTACTAGTAGACGCCACGGCATATCATGAGATGTTGAGTTTTGTGGACATGTTCTCAGGGTACCACCAGATTCCCATGGCAGAGGAAGACCGACCCAAGACAGCTTTCATGACGCCTTTCGGAAACTTTTGCTACCGGGTCATGGCATTCGGCCTCAAAAATGCGGGCGCCACTTATCAGAGGATGGTCAACAATGTCTTCCGTAAGCAAATCGGCCGAAACGTAGAAGCCTACGTGGACGACTTGATAGTCAAGAGCCGGAGACGCGAGGACCATTTGGAAGACTTGCGGGAAACATTTCAAGCTATGCGGGCGCACAATCTCCGCCTCAATCCATTAAAATGCGTGTTTGGTGCTGAGGCGGGCAAATTCCTGGGATTCATGATTACCAAACGGGGCATCGAGGCCAATCCGAAGCAGGTGGACGCCGTACTCCAGTTGGCACCACCAAAGGCGCCCAAGGAGGTACAAGCTCTGGCGGGAAGGTTGGCGGCCCTGGGGCGTTTTATCCCCCGGTCTGCAGACAAGGCAGCCCCATTCTTCCGGACGCTCAAAAAGGGAACACGCTTCCAATGGACGGCGGAATGTGACACAGCGTTCGAAGAACTGAAGCGGCTCCTGGCCGCCCCGACAGTTATGACGGCGCCCAAGATGGGAGAGACTTTGTACCTTTATATCGCTGTGTCAGACGTATCGGTAAGCGCAGTGCTTGTCTCAAGGGAAGCCAACTCAGGCGAGGAAAAGCCGGTGTACTATGTAAGTCGGACCATGGTGGCCCATGAACGACGATACGCACCCATTGAGAAGGCGGCGCTGGCAGTTGTGATGGCGGCGACCAAACTAAGGCCATACTTTCAGGCGCACACCATCATGATACTCACCAATCTGCCGCTGAAATCTACGCTGGGATCAATGGACGTGGCTGGGCGCCTGGTTAAGTGGGCGGTGCAACTGAGCGAGTTTGACATCAAATATGCGCCCCGACCGGCGATAAAAGCACAAGTCTTAGCCGACTTCATCGCGGAAGGAGTAGCAGAGTCCGAAGAGAGCGCGACCGAATGTTGGCAAGTGCAGGTTGATGGAGCCGCCAGTCGTACGGGCGCAGGGGCGGGAATTGTGATGATCAGTCCAGGCGGTGCAATGCACGAAGTCGCATTGCGATTCGCAAAGCTGAAAACGAACAATGCTGCCGAATATGAAGCAGTGATTGCAGGCATGAGCATGGTCAAAGAATTGGGCGCCCGCAAGGTACAGATCAAATCCGACTCGGCCCTGGTGATCAATCAGCTTAATGGGGTCTTTGAGGTTAAGGAGGAAGCACTAGAAGGGTACGTGCGAAGGGTGCGAGAGTTGGGGGCTTGGTTTGGAGAAATATCCTTCATACATGTCCCACGTGAAGAAAATGCCCATGCCGACGCCTTATCCAAACTGGCAACGGCAATAGACTTCGAGGAAGAAAGGAAGGTCATTGTCACCTCTGAAGCGCCTTGTGAACACCTGGTCGCCACCATTTCCGACGGGGGCGCCAATTCCGGATGGATGGCACCCATCGTCTCGTTTCTAGCCCATGGAGCGGTGCCCGACGATCAGAAGGAAGCCTGGCGCCTACGCCGCAAAGCGGCCAGATGCTCCATAATCGAAGGACAGCTGTACAAGCGAGCCCACACAGGAGCTTATTTGAGGTGCCTCGACGAAGAGGAGAGTAAACAAGCAATCAAGGAGGTGCATGAGGGGACCTGCGGAATGCACGCGGGCGCCCGAAGTTTGGAAAAAACATTGCTGAGACAGGGGATGTACTGGCCAACGATGAGGCAAGACACGAGAGCCCACGTAGGCGCCTGCCACCAGTGCCAGATCCATGCAAATGACATCCACATTCCGGCGGCACCCATGCAAGGCAATGTAGGAGCCTGGCCATTCGCCCAATGGGGCATGGACCTTTTGGGCCCTTTCCCAAAGGCGCCCGGCCAAATGAAATACTTGATAGTCGCAGTCGACTACTTCTCCAAGTGGATAGAAGCGGAACCCTTGGCCACGGTCACAGAGGCCTAGGTGCGCAAGTTCACCAAGAAGAACATATTCACTCGATTAGGCTTGCCTGAATCCATTGTCACAGATCACGGGAAGCAGTTCGATTGCAAAAAATTCATTGAGTTTTGTGACGACAATGGGGTGGTGTTGCGTTTCTCTTCGGTCGCCTACCCCCAAGCAAATGGTCAAGCTGAGGCAGCTAACAAGAGCATTCTCCATGGCTTGCACACGAGACTGACAGGCGCCAAGGGAAGATGGGTGGAAGAACTGCCAAGTGTGCTGTGGGCGCATCGTACCACCCACAAAACGGCCACAGGAGAAACACCCTTCGCCCTTACTTACGGAAGCGATGCCGTCATTCCGGTGGAACTCAACACACCAAGTTACCGCGTGGCCAAGTACGATCCAAATGGCAATGACGAGGCACGCTCAAATGACTTAGACATGGTGGATGAGGTGAGGGAAGTAGCGGCGATCCACCTAGAAAAGATGAAGAGGCAGGTGGCTCGGTACTACAACAAAAAGATGCGTGCCCATGGGATCACAGAAGGCGCCCTCGTCCTCAAACGAGACTTCCGCCCCGACGCCCGCGAGGGGAAGCTGGCACCGAAATGGAAGGGACCATACCGAGTTCGTGAAATGGTGGGACCCAGTACGTTCAAGTTAGAACATATTGACGGCCGTGTGGTGAAAAGAACATGGAATGCGCAAAACCTGCGATCTTACTTGGCGGGCGCAACATCTGAAGACGACGCCTCAATTTAAGAAAGGCAAAAACAGAAAGTGTTGTTTTGTGACAAGTGCGTAGGTATGTTGGTATTGTGATCAAAAGCGCCCGAAAAAACAGCGCCGTATTATTACTAAAAGCGCCCTTTCTATAGCGCCCTAATTTTGCTGTGATCAGTTTAAGAAATTTCGTGTGAACACAAAAGCGACCCAAAATAGCGCCCCAAACTAGCGCCCGGCAACACTGAGTATAGTAAAGCGCCACATTCCGCGCCCACCCTTCGCAAAAGCGCCCTAACATTGCGCCCTCACGAGAAATGCGCCCTATTTCGCGCCCAGAAACATAAATTGGCAATAAAAGGAAAGTTAAAATTGGAAATGAAGACTTGGTAAGGAAATATAAGTTATCATATTATAAATGTACAAAGGATAGGAAAGTTCGATACAAAAAAGGAAGGTTAAAGCCCAAGGACAGCTAATCTAATCAGCGCCCGAGTTCGCGTCCCCAGCACTAGGTGCCCTTGGAGAAGGAGGGGTAGGAGCAGATGGCTCGGGCGCCCCGCTCGTCCCTCGAGGCGTCTCCATCCCACCAATCACATACTCAGCCATCTCCGCGATATCCCAAGTAAGGTCGGGATGGTCCTTCTGCAACTTCACCCGCAGGATTTCAATGCCGGTCAGAATGGCATTGGCGCACATGTCCTTCCCAGTATCTGACTCCACCAAGTTGTCCAAAGATCGCCGCAATCCAGAAATTTCTTTTTGGGCCTTCTTCAAGGATTTCTCGGTCTCCTTGTGGGCGTCATGCAGCCTCTTCTTCTCCTCCTTAAGAATGTCAATCTCACTGGCCTGGGCACCGGCTTCCTGCGCCAACGCCTCCTTCTCAGCTTGCAGGTCGGCCATCTTCCTGCGCTCCTCGTCCAGGGCGCCCTGCAGCCGCGACACCTCCATGGTCGCCGTCATCTGGGCGTCCTCGCACTCTTTCGCAAACTGCTCACGGCGCGCAGTTGCGTTCTCCAAGTCCAACTTCAGCTGAGAAGCTGAAGAGGAAGCCTCAAGCGCCTCTCGTTTAGTCTCATTGAGGCGTCGGGCGCCCCTTTCAGCAAAGAGAAGGATCTGCAACCGTTAGAGAAAGTTCAGCAAGTTGTGCAAAATACCAAACCATTCTCTCAACTTCTGGAAAACACAAGTAAGAAAGTGCATACCTTGGCGCCCACCTGGGCCAGCTCAGCAAAGAGGTGATCCCCGTTCACCTCGGACGGCACCTGCCATGACTTGGCGGCCGCGATCGCCAAGCCCATGGCGCACCCTCGGTCGACGGCGACCAGAGGGGAGCAGTTCATGTTGACCCGCCCCACATCGGCACGCCGTGGACGGAAGATGGGGGGACGCCCATCGGGGCCAACGTAGCGCCCCTCTTCGTTTAGGTGCACATTGGCGTCCCCCCCGCCTCCTCCTCCACCTCCACCTCGTCGCAGGCGTCCTCCTCCCCCACCTTCTGCTTTCCCCTGTCGACCCTCTTGCGGGCAGAGGCTAAGGGGGAACCCGCCCTCTTTCCCTTCCGGAGCAAAGGCTCCTCCTCTTCTTCTTCTTCCGTGGAGTTGACCTCCTTCTCCGCGGCGTCGGAGCCTGGCGCCCCCTCGCCTTCCTCCGGTGCGGACGAGGCCACGCTCGCCGTATGCGCCCGAGCGGTGCCACCCTTCACCGCCCTCTTCTTCTTCCTCTTGGGGCCAGCCGCTGGCGCCCGCGATTGAGTAGCAGGCGCTTCTTGTTGTGCAGGCGCCTCGTGTTGTGTAGGCGCCTCTCGTGGGGCAGCCGTCGCCGCGGCTGCCTCCGCCGTCATGGCCGCCAGCCTACTTTTCATCAGCTTGGCGATGCTTGAGTAGTCCGCCCCTGCAAATGACGAAAACGAGTTAGTCCATCACACAAACCAGGGAGCAAAGAAATAGAACACCTAGACGCCTACACACCATCGTTATAGTACGCCTCAATAATAGGCGGGCGGTTTTCGGCAGGGCGTAAGTCAACGGGTGCCCCCTCGCAAATTAAGGGGGCGCCTGCCTTTTCAGACGCCGTCAAAACCACCGGCTCGTTAAAGGCCTCAACTTGACCCAACTCCCATTTCCTAATAAAGGCGCCCCCACTTGCAAAAAAGGAGTCGTGATAGGCCTTCACGAAGAAAAAACCGTTGAACCAGGTTCGGTTCAACTTGGGACACTTCTTCACAAAATGATAGGGGCGCTTCTTTCGCTTCTGGAGGGACAAGCAATTGTCGAGAGGCACCATCTTGAAGAAGTATCTGAACAAGTTGAAGGTGGGCTCCACGTTATGCTCCCGGCACCTCAACTTGAACAGTATAACGATCGTGATAACGGAGGGAGATAGGCGCCCGAGTGGACAGGCGCAGGACGTCAAAATTCCCTCCATGATCGAGTCTAGGGGAAACCGTAGCCCGAAGCGGAAGTACTCTTGATAGATCCCGATCCACTTCGGGCCACAGACGCCCACCCGGGATAGAGGCGATGGGGGCGCATACCACCAATCTCTGGGAAGCCGGAGGCTGGTCACCAACTCGTGAACACGATCCAAAGTAACTGTTGACGTACGGTTCGGGCCGGCCACCTCGAACGGTAAGTGGGACGTCTCGGTGGGCAGATGATCGGGAGGAAAACACTTCTCCCACGAAGTGATCTTGTAGGACCCATCGGCAGGCAAGAAACCAGGCGCCGAAGAACGTGATGGCCCCGCAGACGATGATGGTCCGCCGGATGCTGATGAAGGCGCCCTCTCTAAACCAACAAAGGACCCAGATGCAACGCGGACACAGGGTAAGTGACGCCCCTACCCTAGGTGACTAGGATAAACTCAGCGAAACTAACGAAGGAAAGAGGAACACTCACCGCGTTGAACTGGGCGCCTTTTGTCACTACCCGCATCGGAGGCGCCTTGTCCGGGAGCTTTGTCGTGTGGTGAGGTCGACATTCTGGACGGTTGCAAGGAAGGGAGGTGACGCAAGCAAAGCCTGACTAGAGAGAGGGCAGAGCAGAGTCTAGAGAGAGGTCAGAGCGAAGTCTTAGAGAGAAGTCAGAAAGAAGAAAGTGACAGAAACTAAGGGAGAGGGGGGTATTTATAGGAGGCGAAAGTCCGCGTCGGGAGTCGCGCTGACATGCCACGTGTCAGTATCACGGGTGGACTTTTGAGCCTCCCCCACTTTTTCTTCTCCGGAATTTTCGAAATTTCCCATTTCGAATTTTCCAACCTCCATATTCGAAATTTCGAATTTTCCCGCCATGCGAAGCGTGGGGCTCGCATCAAAACTCCGCCCGTGAGGGGGGCATAAGGGCTAGGGACGCCCGCACGAAGAATGCCACGAAGAGGCGCCCGCGAAACACAAAGAGGAAACATATATCGCAAGGGGCATCATTAAAGATGGGACGCCCGCCTCCGTGAGTGACTGGCGAAAGCGCCCCCGAACCATGAAAAGGGTAGAAGCACAACATAGGGGCTAGAGACGCCTCATAACAAAGAAGGCAACAGACCACAGCAAGAGAATCAGTCAGGCGCTCAAAGATGAAGCCATGAGCGCCTAACTGGGGGGGCAATTGTTGGGGGTATTACTCAGCCATTAGGAGTTTGGGCCCCCAGACAAGTGACTTGGGGGGCAAAGCCCAAAAGAGGGTCCTGGGAAATGCCAAAAGGCCCAAATAAGAGGAGGGGCGCATGAAGACAAAACGCTAAAGGCCAAAGGAGTCCAGGCTGTCGGGTGGTCCATCACCTGGGGGCGCCTGTCACGCCGCAGAAGCCTGACAAGGTGGTTGGGGTGTCTGACAAAAAGAGTACAAAGCATTAAATGGGCACAATGACGTGGAGGAGATCAACCTCGAGTTCGGTGAGTATAAATAGGGGCAGTTGGTAGCATTTACGCAGGTTGGACTCTCTCTCACTAAAATACCACTTGAGGACTTTACTCTCCCACTAAGACTAACTTGGGCGTCGGAGGATTAACGGGCCGAGGCGCCCTCCTCTTTGTGTGTGTAGGTCAACGTTCGTCGGAGGAAGACGTCCGGATAGTGAGGGGAGTTTCGTGGCTCAAACACTCTTTTCCCCACAATCAAATATTTATGTAATTTTTTTATTTTCCGTCACCTAAACTCAATTACACATTTCACCATAAGTTTTTTTTACCTTTGGACAACTACCTTAGTAATTTTACATTCCACATTATGGAAGATTTATGTATTACAAATATATTACGTAAAGCTTATAGTTAATTAAAATATTTATCATCTCATCAATTTGCATTACGCAGAAGTAATGTATGTTAACTTTTTCATAGTAGCTTAATTAAATGTATTACTTCCCATAACTTGATTTATTATTAGACCAAACACTATGAAAGACTTATGCAACACCATTCTGTAATAATTATGTAAAAGACAAAAAGTACACTGCGTAAATCTTACAAAGGGATAGTTATTTCGTATTTATCAATTAAACAAAATATACGCAAGCTTTATGAAATTTTTTATGTATCAATTAAACAAACATAACACATAAGTCTTTCATGAGATAAGTTTGAATAAAAATTTCTAAATCATTAAATAGGTTGTTGATGATCTCATCAATTTGCATTAGACAAAGATTTTGTAACGTCAATTTTTTTTGGATAACAGTTAAATACAATATGATACTCTTTAACTTAATTTACTTTTTATTAAAAAAAATTCTTTATTATTATCTATAATCAACATCTCATCAATTTTCATAATACAAATTAAAACTTACGTAAGATAAGTTAGTCTTACATAACTTGATTTTATAATTAGACCACCAGTTAAGATCGTTCTATAACAGTTATTAAAACTTATGAAGGTTGAAGTGATAGTTATTTCTTATGTATCAATCAAGCACACGTGTTACATGCGTAAGTTTTCTGTAATAATTAAGACACTACATAAAGTCTATGGAAGTCTCTTATTTGAACTATTTTGTTAATAATTTTATTCAACTAACTAATTAAGCTTATGGACCATGGCCGCTTCCGAGAGGTAAGAAGGAAGTCGACTACCTAAAAATATCATCCACCAATGCGCCATATCTTCATGACGCATATTGAGATGGTAAAGCTCTACTCGATCCCAATTGGGTAAGGAAATCAAATCCGCCACCACTAGGATTTGATAGGCGACCTCTATTTAAGGTACAAAATGCCAATCTAGGTATGATCATCAAGAGGTACCAGGGGGTACAAATCTAGAAGTTATGGTGGACGTTTCCCGCTAGACAGAAACCAACGCCTTCACCGTCGATCTTTAGCCGTTGGTTTCAATTTGTGGTCGTCCTAGACGAACCCAGAATTCCGAAATTTGTTGATTCCAAGCAGATAAACAACCGATGGAGCAGAACTAGGCCAATGAGAAAAGAAATGCAAGTAGTTCGAAGTCGAAAGATGGAGGAAAACACAAGGTTTAAGGTTAAAGCTTCTCCAACGGGGAGGGACTGATGCGAGCCTTAAGAGCACAACACCTGTTCTCGTCGAAGCTTGGGGAGGGAAGTGTGTCGTGGGCGCAAGAAGGCCGGACAAGGGCAAAATCCCTGGTCTCAGGACTCAACTCCCCGATCGGGGGATCACAAAGGAAGACTGGGTAATAAGCCCAGACGGACCCCTGGTCATGGAGGCAATAATCCCCGATTGGGGAATGGAAGAAGCGAGGTCGGGGATCGTGTTTTGACGGGACTAAAATAACTTTTGTGCTTTTTTTAATTCATTTTATTTTTCGGGACTATATAAAGACCTGTAAACATGAGTTTAGGTCAAACTTTAATGAATATTGATTTGATTAATATTCTTTGAGCTTCAGGCTTAAGAATATTTCTACTTTGTATCAATCAAGTTTTCCCCTTGATTGTGGACGAGCTTCTATCCTTTAGATTGTTGGAGCTTTCTCCCATCGTTGTGTTGAGAATGCACTTTCAAATTCCACCATATCCCAAACAAAAAATCCTAACAATTTTTTCTTGATCGTTCTTGAAGCTGCACGACTTTGACAAATACAGGTGTCAGTTCCGTGCTCGTATCATGTGTGGAGGGTCAATGAAATTTGAGGAGTGCCAGAAGCTCTACTTGTTCCATAATAAACAAATCCTTATATTGATGACCCATTCGACGTGTGAAAATTTTACTTGTGCTCGAGATGAACCACCATTGATTGGTAGAAAACTGAAACTCAATTGGTATCTCCTCCAAAATACTATTTGTGCAATCAATGGATATCTCATTACATTTGGTTTACCCCACACTTTATCCTTTGCGTGAAAAATGTCTAGATAATATTTTCATATATCTTTTGGTAGATTTTTGTATTTAATGGAAGGTATATTTCACCCTACTAAAATTATTTAAAATGTGAGACCCATTGGCATAATTAGAAACTCATAACATTATCATATGGCACGATATTCAAACCTATCAATTGGTCATTATATCTCATTGACTATCACATCCTTCACAGTCACTACAGTAGCCTCCCTAGATCAAATGAAATTTCTACATTCATTGATTCAAAGTAAGATGAGTAATGAACATACTTGTAGGGTTGAAAAGACTTGAAGAAAAGTTTTAATATTTTTGAGAAAATATCACATATACCTCAAAATATTTCATTAACGCAAGCCAATAGGTGGAAGATGCATCTTTAGCAATTTTATAATGAAAGTTTAAGCACATAAGTAAATCTTTATAATGGACTACATAAGAAAAAAATCGACTAAAGCATGTGTAGCAATCACATAGCATGTAAGATAAACAATCAACATTCGCACCCCACACTTTAAACGAAACATTGTACTCAGTGGACTAAAACATAAATGAGCATGTTAAAGAGTTGGGACATTTTACCTCAATTCTTGACAATTCTCATGATGAAAAGTAGTAGCTAATTCATTCTCCTCACAAAGAGGTGAAAGTAACAAAATAGAAAGGATGCAAGTGCTTAATATCCTCAACATAAATGGGAAAAATACTAGAAAGTAAATAATAGCATCCATCAATCCTTCTCAACATAACGATATCTATGTAGGCGTCTATAAACAAATAATTTGAGTTTGGATCAATCCCACACTTTATACATCTGAAATAGTATTGTAGAAGCAAAGCATGATAGCAACATTAGCAAGACAATTATAAAAGGAAGAATGATTCATCACAATTAGGAATGAATGACATAATGGACAATGCATGCATTTGAAATAGTATTTTAGAAGCAGAGCATGATAACAACTTTCGCAAGACAATTATAAAAGGAATAATGATTCATTACAACTGGGAATGAATGTCATATTGGATAGTGCATAGTACACTAGGTGTACACTATGGTACGAGAATACCATCTAACCTAAGATGAAAATTCTAATTGTAAACATTTCAAGAACAAAGTTCATACAATTCATAGAATCCATAAAATTTTTAACATGTCATTGATAAAATTCGAATTCGTTTGAAAAATAGAAATGTAAATTCAATTCAAATGAAATCAGTTCTTTCTAGATCAGACCATAGATAGGGACTTGAAGCTCAAAATTTAAGAGTTCAGTCTCCTAGATCAATCTAAGAGTAGGTGGTACTTATCGAAAAGTTTTCAATGTTTAGAGGATGTCTACAGAGAGAATAATGTAATGCAGATGATTGTGGTCCATAAATCTAGGCTCTCTTTGGTAGCACATTCATTTTTTTGTCCTTAGGTTGGACACCACATATGATTTGCCTCTAGGAAGCTCTCCTTATTTTACGCCTTTGAGCTAAGCGTAACTTCCAAGCTCATTGAACTCTCCAACTAAAGGCTTCTTTGAAGTGCACCATCATAAGTGCAAACTCTAGTTGTATGCCATCCTTCTTTCTTCCTTGGCTTGATGTTGGACTATTACGAATATACCACCTTAGTCTCCACCTTGCACCATTTTCCCCATGTAGTGATTGTGGCTTGTGAACTTTGTAGAAGCACTGTTTCAAGGAAGGATTCCTGTACCTTCTTCAATAGGTATGTAAGACGTTATAGTCTCACGACTCTCTAGAAATGCAGCAAATGTATCCAAAGCAAGGGTGAGAGAGATGTTCTTTGACTCCTTGATGTATCTCCACCTTGATCTTGTAGTTTATTTATGGTCTCTGACTCCAGTAATGTCATTTTCCATTTTTACACCAAGAGCTTCCTTTAGAATCACGTATTCTTTAATCTCCACATTCACCTCCATTTGTCAAGGTTAGAGTATCTTGTTGGCTTTATTAAACTTTGAATAAGAGGTGTAGGGATTCATGAAATTTAAATGCTTCCTTTAAATGAGGATTGAGGTGTCTCTAAGGTTGCTTGCACCACTAGTTTATGATTGTCTTCTTCATCTGCTTTGTTCAACCTTAGTTGAGATTGACCTAATTCTTTGAGGTAGCCGTATTTTTTGGCTATTTAGCATTATCGAGTGGATCGTTGGATGTTAAATCCAAAATAGAGAAAACAAGTTCGAGCCTCTATTGGTTTTGGAATTCATCTTCATCCCATTGTAAGTGGGTATGCTTTATACCCTTTCTTTGATCAAACGTGGCAGCCTCTGATGCCAGGTTGCTTCATGTAAGTGGTAGAGTCCATATAGGTTCCTCTCCTTCACACTTTGTCTTAATTGATGTATAGTCAGGAGATGAAGGTGTCATATTCTCCTTTTCACTTCTTGTGACTACTTTTAGATGGCCTTGTACTCCCTGGTCTATGATTTCTCCCAATCTCCCATACTTCTCAATGAGACGTTCGTCGTAGGATTATTTATGAGCCTTGATGCTTCACACATATTCTAAAAGTTGTGTTAATGCTGGACCATCCTTACTAGCTTTGATGATAGGCCTTACTACGTCTACTATGTTTGTGACCCTATGATGTTTAGGAGGTTCTAGAATGATATTTGAGAGGCTTGTTTCCATTTAATCGGAGAGAGTAAATATACGGGCCTCACACATCATGATCTTCTTTTCAGCTACATTAATGTCTTGACGTAGTTCCATGATAGAGGGGCCAATCCCACACTTTTCATCTAATAGCTTTACCATTCCAAAGTACCTCTTGAGAGTATTGAGGTTACACACTTCTTCTATTTTCCCCTTTTCTTTGGAGATCTTCACAAGTTCCGCTTGTAAGGCAGATACTTGCTTTGTCACTACTTCTTTATGTTTCTTCATTTCTTCCAAAGGATCTTGGATAATGAAGCGAAATCATGCATTAACTAGTTGTAGTTCTTCTTGCATGTGGTGAAAAATCAGTTATGAATGCAATAGTGGAAGGGATGGCATGATAATATAATAGATGCGTGGATGCATATCATTGGTGAGTTTATGTGCATGATCATTTAAATAAAGCTACATAAGAAATAGTTATCCTATATATCTATATTATCTATCTTAGTTAACCTTTATTTACATATACCTAAAATCAACAAAAAGTAAGAAACCTCAACCCATCTATTTAACATTTCATTCCATTGTCATTAGAGCATATGTTATTTAGTTACAAAGTACTTACTATTACAAGACCCTGTGGAATACGACAATAGATTTTCTAGGATTTATTAATTTGAGATATACAGTTGCATAAAGTTCTTGGCTCCGTTGTCAGGGATTTGAATTCACATTTACTAACACTCTAATTAGTGGCCAAGTGCAACCACATATCAAGAAGTATAGTGGAATTACGATCTTAAATGTCAACCCAGGGTCCTAGATGTACTATCACTCGGTGAATTTTCTATTATCTAGCAAACAAGTAATAATGTCAATTACTAAAAACTAAGGTAACAAAACAAGTAACTTGAGTCGAGTTCCGATGCAAGAAGATCACCGGGGTATGTCTCTCCCTAGTTCTTAGTTAAGTCAATGTTGTTTTCTACCTATTTGTTTCATTTGATACTTTTACTGAGGAGATTCCGTAATGAGTTTATAATTTTCGATTAAAGCAGACTAAACCATCTTGAATAGACTACCCGAAGAGAGATTATGCTCAACTGGAATAGAATACCAAGGCAATGCAGCAAAGACTCCCTCTACTGGATTCAAATCCAATACAGAGTAGTGAATTGATTCAATATTCGCATAATCGATTCATTATCACCAATTGAAGGCACTCCATCGACCTAATAATATATTCTCTCTCCTAGGTCAAAGCAGGAATTGCAAAATGTGATCAAGATTCAAACATTGCATGAACAAAACTTCAATTGAATAAATAGTATCAAGGTTCAAAAACCAAAGTGGAAACAAAATCAATCCTAACTCGTGGAATTAAGGTTCTTCATACCCAAGTTAGAGAGTGGATTACTCCATAGAAATAGATGGAGGAAAATAGTGATTGAAGCAATCATGCTTATAAAAATGGTAACAATATGCTCTGGGGATGTCGATCTTCACTCCGAGGGACGAAATTCGAGCTCTAGTGGTGGATAAAGGGCTCAAAATAGCTCCGAGGGGTGTTTCTACGTCACTTTCCACTCTAAAAATCTATTTCTGCATTTCAAAAGTCGGATCCCTCTCATAAATCCAGAAATTTAATTTGCACTTAACCCCGCTTTTGGCTAAAATAAGCACGTGTTTCATGCCCGTGTTTTAGCATCTGGCCGTGTTTCATCAACGCTCACCGTTTCACTTAAGTTTCTTCTGGTTAAAACACGACAACCTTTAGGAAAAAACACGGTCATGTCCTTTGTTGGAGTACGACCATGTTTCTTCTCATCACGTGTTACACGACCTATTATGAATGAAACATGACCGTGTTTTTTCTCCTACTGAGGCCCGAGGCCGTGTTTCTCCTCGTCATACGTTACACAACCAGTGTAAGGACAAAACCTCGATTGTGCTTCTCCTGGCTGGCATATGTTACCCAAGGTTAGAGAAAGGTTGATTTATTCTCCAAAGGCTGAATCAAGCATCTAATTAAGAAGAAGGAAGATCAACTTGCAATGAGGTTTTCTTCTATCTTAATTGTATTTTCTCCTCTAGCTATGAGTAGTCTCCAATTTCATTTGGATGTTGTGAACCCTAGTCTAGGATGTGTTAGATTGTATGAATTGAACTGTATGTGTGTTCGGTTTGTGATTAATATATTAATTGAGGTATTATTCATGGAATTCGGGTGTTGATTAATCATATATCAATTTTGGGACAAGCTGACCTAGAAGGAGCTTCTATCCCAATCTTCACAATTTCAGGCCATTCCTCATTCAAAGTAGTGCCATGATTTCATCTTGATTGGTTGCTTTTTTCCATTCCGAATTAACTTCCGAGGGAGTGGTGTTGCAATCTTTCGTCGATCGATTAACATGCTTAGGGTTTCCTAGCTAATTGTGACAATCCTTAATTGATAGATTGAGGGGCTTAGTGTTTCCCTAGTTAATCGTGACTTTCTCACGGTATATGATCCTACTTATCACACTAGAGTTTCATTCGTTGTATCTTGACACAAGATTAGAGGGAGCAATATTCGAGTTTCATTTAAACTCACTAAAGTTTACTTGCTTGCTTGTTTAATTTGTTTAGTCTTCTTAGCCTTAACCACAATCCGATCGCTAGATAACATGTGAAAAATTAAAGTAAGGGTAGATAGATCAGCTGGGTGGATATTGAAATAATTATCCTATCCTACACCTGTCTATAGGTTTCACTTGGCCTATAGTTGGGATTGTGTGTAATGGTAGCCGAGTCAAGTTGTTTTGGCGCCGTTGTCGGGGAACATGGTTTATTATTCGGAAAAAGTTGTTTACTGTTAATCTAGAATTCAATTTTTGCATTTTGAGTTTGGATCTTCGTTTGTCTTGACTTGTGTTGTGTGAAGTGTGTGCAGGAGGTGTATGACTCAGTTCAACCTGGCACCTTAAGCACCAATCGACGACAACATCAATCGCAATCTCCGACTCGTAGCTCGGGAGAGGGATTTGAGAGAAGCAAGAAAAACGCTTATGGTTTGGGGACAACCACAAGGAGGAGGAAGTTGAGGTTGAGGTTGACGAGGAAGTTTAATTTGAAGAAGAGGTTGAAGTTAAAAACTTTGAGATGGCGAACGAAGCTAAGAAATAAGGTGATGCAACCAGGACGATGGGCTATTACATGTCTCCACGAGTGGCGGACATCCAGTTGAGCATTCTACACTCGCTCGTGGAAGCCAATAACTTTGAAATCAAGACGGGCCTCATCACCATGATTTAGTACAATATTCAGTTCCATGGAATTAAAGATCAATGGGGTGCCTCAAGAAGCCATTAGGTTGAGACTCTTTCCCTACTCACTTAGTGGCAAGGCACGAAGTTGGCTCAGCAACAGGCCTTCGCTCTCGTTAACATCATGGAGAGATTTTCTAACCAAGTTTATGAATTGGTATTGTCCGCCTTCTAAAATGGCAATGTTTAGGAAGAAGATCACTCACTTTGGTGAAGAGGATGACGAAACTTTAAGGGACACGTGGGAGCGTTACTCCGATCTCTTTCACAATTGTCCACACTGTGGTTTTGGAGAGAAATTTTGGGTTGAGACATTCTACAATGGTCTCTTCCAAGAACATCGGACACATTGATTCTCTATGCCAAGGGAATATGCTCAACAATACTCAACCCAAAATGACGACATTGTTTTAAGAAATGACCGCTACTCCACCGAAGCAACTCCTCCACTTGCAGAAAAGATTGATGAGTTGATCAAGGTGATCATACATGATAAGAAGTAAGGGAAGAGCTTGGTTATGATTTGTGATTGGTGTTCAAGTCATAACCATCAAGTTGAGGAATGTCAAATAATGAGGGAGGCAAGCACTCTGGAACAACAAGTGAACTTTAATGCTAATGTTAGGGGGGGCAATCCGAGAACATCCCCTATACCAATATATACAATCTGGGGGGGGGGGGGGGTGCAATTATTCCAACTTCTCACGGTCGTCACCAACCAATCCCAGGTCACCTAGTTTCCAAGGGCCAACTGGGGGTTATCAACCAAGACCTCCATTTGTTCAAAGGCCAAAATTCCAATCCTCAAACTTTCAATGAGAAAAATATCAACCACAAGGTGTGCAAGGATTTCAACAACAACAACAACCGGATAGGGCCTCCAAACTCGAGGACCTAGTCACAACCTTTGTGAGTACAAGTTCTCAAAAGTTTGTGAAGTTCATATAATTTGTAACAAACAAGGTACTTCAGTTGAGGTGGGTTTAAGAAGTCTTCAAAACTTGGACACTCAAATCATCAACCTTGCCGAGATCCTCACCAAGAGACCTCAATGAGCACTACCTTCGCAAACCGTTCCTAACCCCAAAGATCCAAGAGTGTGGGTGCATGCTATTACACTAATAAGTGGGTAAGGTAACTCAAGATGTTGCGATGAAAAATCCCCTCCAAAGGTCGATGAACAAGTTCATTTGGAAAGAAAGGATGAAGAGGCTAAGAATGCACCACCGATGCCATCTCTGGTGGCTGAGTACAAGCCGCCACTTCCTTTCCCCACAAGAGTTTACAAGGACCGTTTGGAGGCGGAGTTTGGGAAATTTATGGAGATGCTTAAGAAGCTTAACGTCTCAACTCCTTTCTTGAAAGAGACGAAAATTTATGGAGATGCTTAAGAAGCTTAACGTCTTAGCTCCTTTCTTTAAAGAGACTGCGCAAATGTCAAGGTATGCAAAGTTACTCAAGGGGCTTTTCTTGAAGAAACAAAAGTTTGAAGACCTCGCCTCAGTCACTCTAAGCGAGGAGTTCTCGGGCATTATCCATAACAAGTTGCCTTAAAAGCAACAAGATATAGGTAGTTTCACAATCTCCCTTAGCACTGGAACATGTCATATATAAAAATCCTTGGCAGATTTAGGATCAAGCATCAATGTCATACCATATAAGCTTTACAAGAAGTTAGACCTAGGTGAAATGAAATCCACTAGGTTGAGTGTCACATTGGCTGACCGTTTTGTGATTCATCCTAGAGGCATAACGAAGGATGTCTTAGTTCGAGCGGGCACGTTTTATGATCCGATGGATTTTATTATCCTAGATATTTGTGAGGATATCGACATACCCCTCATACTAGAATGAATTTTCCTTTCCACTGCTAAGGCATTACTTGATGTGAATGAGGGAACATTGATTTTGAGGGATGGTGAGGAGAGTATCACGTTTTCAATTGATCCAAAGGATAAACTTAAGCGTGTGGATGAGATAGAATCGAATAGTGTTACTGTTAGTGGATGTAAGCCTTCAAAGGCAAACCCCAGTTGTGCTCCTCGTGTTTGTAATGATGTGAAGCAGGATTTAAAAGTGGGTGCAAAACCCAATTTTAAAAAGAAGAAAGAGTGGCGCCAAAAGATGGATTGTGCATTGTCCCGCAAAAAGAACAAAGGAAAGGAGAAAACAAGTGGCTGAGGGCATCCTTCAAAAATGATGATTCGAGGTGACAAGCCTCACCCCGAGATTGTGGCGGATCCACTCTCGGTGGCCCATGTTTTATAGCATGAAGATACGTAATGTCTATCTAAGGACCTAAAACAAGTGCTTGTTGGAAGGCAACCCAACATCGTTTTGTATTTCCTTTCCTTGATTTCTTCTTTTTTTGTGAGTGATAGAGTCAAGTGTGAGTTTTGAATGATCAACCCCCATGGTTGATGTTTTTTTCCAATGAATGTGTGTGTTTCAATTAAGGGCACGGTTGAATCGATTGAGTGTTGAGAATCCTGGAAATACGTTGTTTTTTGCACACATTATTGTTCCTGTGCAATCTACACGGTCTCAAATCGTGATAATTACATCCAAACCGTGTTGTCAACAGGGTTTCCCATGATTTGCCGACATCACGGTCCGTGTGTTATTATCACGGGCCCATGCCTGTGATTTTAAATGTACCGCTATGTCGGCTAAAAACTCACTATTTTTGGTCGAGATCACGGTTTCACTATTAAGATCACGGTCTGAGACCATGATTTCAGCAGCAAAACCGTGAAGGTTACCCACGAGTTGTATAAAAAGGTTGTGAAGTCGCAACCCGTGAACTTCAACTCGCTGGAACCCTCTCAAATTCTCGCCGGAAATTGTTCTCCCTTATGTTTTTCTGAAGGTTTGATCTAGTTCCGGGCTCCCAAATAAAAAACCAAAAAAAATACCCAAACTCCTCTCACCTAGGCGCCCCTTCGCCGAGATTTTGAGGGAGTTTGGCTTATATTTTGTCACCGGCGATTTGCCACAGTAAAGCTCTGGCGACCCCCTTTCTGCTAGTTTTTCGACCATTTTTCGATCCCCGCGCCACCTTCTTACCTACCTCTTCGATCTTACTTGTGTTTCCAGGTGTGTTTCTATCTTTTACTTGGTTAATTTTGGAGAATTAGATCAAGGTATCTTAGGTGAGGAGAATGGGGAATTTTTGCATGAATGATGAAATTAGGAGAGGGAATCATTGAACGATGATGAATTTCATGGTGCTTAAGTGTTTGATTGGATTATTGAGCCTTGGTGAGCAAGAATGTGCATGTTTTGATGTTTGAATTGGGAATGCCCACCAAGTTTGTGCTTTGAATGTATGACCTAGATACACTTTAGTGCGTGTTGAATGGTAGCCATCGGGGCATGATCTAGGCTTGAATTTGCAACCTTGACAATCTATGAAACACCTAGTTTCATGTCCCAGTGTGCTTTTAGGTTGGTTGAGCTTAAATGTTGGCCATCGGCCTTGTGAAAAACCTATAAAGGCATTTTGCATGTGTTGGAACCGAAGTCTGGGGGAGTTGATTTTCTCTCCATGGTGCACATCTAATGAATTATTCCACGTATGGTTCATGTTGTTTGGTGTTTTTTTATTTCCGGGATGGTGGATCCCAACCACTCATACTTCCAGAGCGTAGCAACGTTCTCCCAATTCAGGGGGTAATTTTGCCGCTTGGCGATGGGCACTAGTTGGCCCCCATTAGTGACTGGATATCGAGTAGTTTGAGGCCCTTAATTGTGGGGAGGCTATGCAGGCAATAGTGGCCCATCGTCAGTGGCGCTGCCTCCTTAAAATTCTGGATGATATCTATTTGGAGCTTTGTATTGAGTTCTACTACACCTTCGCCCTCTTTGAGAAGAAGACCAAATTCTGGTTACTGCAAGCCCCACATGGTATTTGAATTGGGAGAAAAAGTTTAGAGAGATGAGCTGCACAGAGCTTGCGATGGCTATGCGGTTGGAAAACGCATCAATGACGGACTATACGGTCGACTTCATTAACGACCTCGAGTATGAGTACGTGTTCAAAAGGGTTTTCCTACCTCAGTATTGTCAATACTGATATGTTTGTTATGACCCCTGCTCGTACCACGATAATAATGCTTCAAACTCAATGAAGCATCATCATAACTTTACTTGCTTTCTCCATTCTCCCAAGTGAAAGATCATCCAACAAAGTTACCAAGTAGTCGGATCCCACCGAGAAGTTGCACCTTGGGACAGTTTTGTTAATCTCATTCTCCAAGGCAACATGCAATAGCCATAATAATATCATGCATTTGGGGTCGTACATCACCATGTTAGCTCAGTACCTTAACATCGACCTCCATTGTTGGACCAAGTTGGGCCGCACGACGAACTTCAAAGAGGATACATTGGGTTCTATGCACTTACTCTGAGTTTTGGGCCTTACCCATACATTGAGGGTCTCTTCGCCCCTCTGGAGCCAGAGAAAGCCCAGAGAGCACCACCACCATCACACTGTCGTGTCTATCATGGGGCTTCATCATCATCATCAAGAGCATGACCATTTTCTTCTTCTTCATCCAACTTAGAGGCATGAGTCACTGCCCTCGAGGGTCAGTTTGTTGGGGTGTCTTCATAGATCGTTGGAGAGGGAGACGTCCGATGAAATACACACTTCTTGGTTGAGGAGCTTGCCCATGCTCAGGGCATTGAGGTTCGAGATCCCGAGTGGCGATCCTCACCCCCTCATCGCCAAGAGTAGACATAACTTGTGCAATGTTGGCACCATAGTACTTCTGCCTTCTTTCTCCACCCTTGGACTCTAGACTATTATTTTTTTCTTTTTGTTTTTTGAACTAGTGTTACTATTGTGTTTATTTTCCTTTTATGTGATGTTGGATAATGTTATTGTGTAATAATCTCGCCTTGTGTGAGTATGTATTTGTGTTTGTCTCCTTGTGAAGCTCTCTCCCCTTCGAAACTGGTCGATCTCCAGTTCGACTTTCACTCGCCAATTTTATGAGGTAACTTCATTCCACCCTTCTCTATACTCCATTGAGGACAATGTCGTGCTCAAGTTTGGAGGGGGTGTACATGTAGTTGTGATTAACGTGCGAATAATGAGTGTGAATGGCCTATTTGAATATGTTGGAGCCTTGTGATTGCCAAATTCCTACAATTTGAGCGCTCCAACCACTTGTGCATGAATAAATGATTAATGTACGATATTGAGATATATTTTGGAACCTAGATTATTGCTTGAATTGATAATTTTAAGGGTTCTAATCAAAATTGTCCCTAGCATGATCTTGCTCAGTGTGCTTTGAATTGTTAATGATTATGATGGTGTGAACTATAGGGAATATTGAGGTGTCATGAGAATCTTTGATAATGAGTGGTTTTACTTTGATTTCCTCTCGATTGTGTGAAAGTGTTTATTATAGAGGTTAAGACATGTGTGTGGGACTTCCCAAGTAGAACTCCAAAATGTTTTGCAAAAGGTGCTCCAAATTTGAATTTTTTTAAGAAAAATGAGGTTATCACGTGAGAGGCAACCGGGCTTAGTGTTTAAGTTGAGCCATCGAAGGAAGCTTTTCTTGGTCCGGATTGCCATTGAGGATGTGTTTGGGGTTTAGATAGCTTTCTAATGTCCCGATCATCTTTCACTACCTTTTATCCCCTAAACATTTCTCCTCCTCACGGGCTCGTATGGCAAGAGAAAAAGTCTCTTTATTGAGTCACGAGACCTCGGCTCTCATTTGCACCCGACATGTGTGGCAACCCGTCTGTCGTTGAGATGTGGAAGTGCAAGTTGGGAACAGGTGTTCAGGGGCATGAATCTGACCATCATCTTTCCCACATTGGACATTTGGTCCTCTAGAGTTCTTCATGCTTGATCCAATCTTCCATAGGTTGCTTTGTACCTTCAAAACCATCAAAAGTATACCAAGAAGGTGTTAAATAGTACAAGAAAATTTCCTAGGTCTATTAAAAGCTCATTGATCAAATAGTTGCGATTTAGACAAGAAATACCATTGAAATGACTAAAGATGCATTGATAGATGGGGAAAATGTATCAAGAATGGGAGTGAAAAACACTGTAAATGAAGTGTTATAAGGAAATCGTACAAGATATTTCAATGAAATACTATAATGGACAACCAAAACCCAAATAACATCACATTCATAACCTAACCAATGTGAAATTCAAAAGAAAGGAAGCAATGAACCAAGAATTTCTACCTTGGGTTGCTTTAAGATATTGATATGATGTTTAGTAAAAGCAAAAATTTCACAAAATGATGAAAATCAAATATTTGGGAACTACAGTGAAAATAAGATGCAAGAATGGGTTTTGGAGAGTTAAACTTGGGGTGGAAATGGGTAAAATGAGCAGCCGCTGAAATTTTTCTTTATAAGATACTCGGATGAGTTCGCGGACTCCATCACCTAGTTCACGACCGCGAACTTGGGATGGCAACCATGATCTTTCACGCAGTAGTGATTTCGTGTCCTAAGGTATTAATCACAAACACGATCTCAAGTATTGAGGCAACTAATGACTCGATATTTGCACATGTTTTCCCCTTTGTTTCTTGATCGTTTAAGCTTGCATTATCGCTTCTTTGGCCTATTTTATGCTAGGTTGTGTTTTTTTGTCACATTTCAGGTCCCAAGCGTCGAGGAAAGGCTAGGCGCAAGTTTCAAGTCAATCGGATACCAATTGGCGATTCAGGAGAAGAAACTAGGGCATGACCTGAAGAAGAATGGATTTATACCTCATTTATGGAAAAATAATCATGAAAGCTTGTGATTAAAAGAAAGAGGACGAGACTACGAGCGTCTGGGATCAAACGGCGACTGATTCGGAGTTCGGACGAGGGAGAAACGAAGCATTGAATATAGGGGAACAAGTTCGGCAGTAAAAACACGGGCAGACTACCCTAAAAACACGGCCGTGTTTTATCTGGGCCCCGCTAGTGTTTTTAATGCCGATGCCGTGTCGTGAGGGCTGCTGGGGGCAAAACACGGGCTGGCAAAAGTAAAACACGGCCGTGTCTTCGACCGTGTTTTGCCCAGAATCGGGTTTTTGAGGCAGATTCAAGCCAAAGGAAAGGGAGAGCTGGGTTTTGGTTCCCAAACACCCAAGGGACGAACCCTAGAGAGAGAGCGACTTGGGAACGTTCTTGGAGCTATTTTGGAGGATTTCTTCACCATTGGAGCTCGGGAATCAAGCTTGGAGATGGAGATTGAAGATCTACATCAAATTTCTGCAGTCTCTCTTTTCTCTATGGAGTAACTTCCCTTCACTTAGGTTTTGAGGAACCCTAGTTCCATGTGTTAGGATCTTTCTTGTATGAAGTTTTGGATGCTATATTGTTTGATTATAATCGATTGAGGCATGATTTATTGAGTCAATTGAATCTTGATCAAATTCTCTTGATTTCTGCTTTAACCTATGATAGATAGAATCTGATTAGGTTAAGAGAGCTTCCTTGATTGATAGTGGTGAATTGGTTGTGCGAGAGTCAATCAATTCACTGCTTTGTATTGGAATTCATTACAGTAGTGTAGGGGTGGGCATTCGGTCGGTTCGGTTTCGACCGAACCGAAATTATGAATATCGGGTCCCTGAATTCTCTCAAACCCCAAACCGAATTCAAACCGAATTATAATTCGGTTCGGTCGGTTTAAAGCGAATTATAATTCGGTTTGGTTTTTCACCCAAAACCGAATTTGTGAAGCTACTTGTATTTTCTCACTTTTAAAATATTTTTCATCCCTAATATAAACAATAAATATATATTATATGCATCATCAATGATAAAATCAAACTTTTCAACACATAAGTCATAAAACATTTCAAATATTTAAGTCTAAAAACAACTACAAACATAAAATTCCACCATTTGGAGCTTGCAATTATAGTATTTCGGTTTTTTGGTCGGAAATTCAGTTCGGTTGAAAGAACCCTGGTTTCCGAACTATCCATATTTTCCTTCCGAATTCCGAATCGAATAGCATTAATTCGGTTTCGGTTCGGTTTAATTCGGTTTCGGTTTGGTTCGGTTCGGGTTTACCGAACCGTTTGCCCACTCCTACAGTAGTGCAGATCTGTGTGAATCGCCTTAGCAGTCTATCCCGGTGAAGGCTAGTCGCCTGCCGGGTCATCTGTCCAAGAGGGCTTGGTCAGCTTAAGAGATTCCAAGCTAATTTAGGATCTTCTGCAGTTTAATCAACAGTAGATCAACCAAAGGTAATTTCAACTTGGACCTAATTGAGGAGCTAGGGGGAATCATACCTAAGTGAGTTCCCAACTTGTAATTAGTAGAGTAGTTAGTAGAGTAGTTTGGTAAATCAATTCTTAATCTAGTTTGCTAGATAATGAACTGAAGCTGAGTAATAGTAACTCTAGAGACCCATGGATTCGATATCTATTACTTGTGCCACTATACTGCAGTCCCTTTCATTGGTTACATTTGGCCATTGTTAGGTGTTGTGTCGTAGCGTGTCAGCAACGATCTATACATAGCTAGCAGAATGCAAGAATATTTGCACAACAACTAATTCTAAACTAACAAAGATGCACAAACAAATTATCCTAGCATTCAACTTGTTCCAAGCTATCATGGTAAATGGTTTAATCTACCAACTTTCAAACTAACTTAAAACGATAGAAAAATGCAAATGATATAAAGGAAAGAAATTGAAAACTGAATGTTAGGTTGCCTCACAACAAGCGAGTGTTTTTGGTTTTTTCGCCAGACTCCCTCCACTTGGTGATTATGAACTTGTATGGCTCTCACCCACCGTTGATGCTTCATAATAAGCACCCTTGTGGTGGAGACCAAGGTAATGTCTGTGGAGTCTCTTGGCTTATCTCTTTGTTTCAAGTTCCTCAATGTCCTCAATGTCTTTATTTGGGGGATTAACTTTGGATTAGGGGTGGGCATCGATTCGGTTTGGTTCAAATTGAACTAAAATGAAGCATATCGGGGTCCTGACTTACCCCTATCTTAAACCGAATTCAAACAGAAATATAATTTGGTTTGGCCAAACTGAATTATATCTAGATTTGGTCTGGTTTCAAGGCCCTAAACCGAAATATTATCGCCAACCATGCCTCCTTGTTTTCTTCTTATTCTTCGCCACCATTATCTCCCTCCTCCACCGCTACTCTCTCCCTCCTCTTTGTCTCTCACTCTCTCGAAAGAATTTGCGAAATACGGCCGCCAACAATCCTTCTATCCTTCGATTTTAGACTTCCCTCTCCGCCTCTACTGCGTGCTCTGTCAGTCTCCTACCGCTACCACTATCTCCCTCCTCTCTGCCTCTCGCTCTTTCAGAAGAATCTATAGAAGACGACTGCCACTAATTCCTCTCCGGATCTTCCATCTCCACTCTATCTCTCGATTTGCGACTTCCCTTTCCGCATAAATTGACCGCTCTTTGCTCCGCCTCTAGGTTAAATCATGTGTGGAATGGACTTTGCATGTCGGGGAGCTCCTCTCCTCTTTTGACGTGGTGTGAGCATGAAGGAGAAGATGGCAGAGCGATGGCCGATTTGATGGCGGATGGCGAGGCGGTGGCGGCCGCTATGTGAGGTTGGAGAGGATGGGGTTTCAGTGGGCTTGAGAGTGGTTGTGGGTTGGGTTTCACTAGGTTGTGGGGTAAGAGAATGGCTTAGGGTTGGGCTGTTGTGGGCATATGTTGGTTTTCGATCAGAATTCAGAATCTCAGTTCGGTTGAAAGTATCATGTTTTATGAAGTAACCATATTTCTCTTCTAAATTCCGAACCGAACAACATTATTTCAGTTTGGGTTCAGTTTACTTCGATTTTGGCTCGTTTCAGTTCGGGTTTACCAAACTGGATGCCCACCCCTACTTTGATGAGATTTCTGGCATAGTTAGAACAATATCATTGACCTCAATTGGCTTGAAAAATCCTCTAACTTCTTCTTTCTGATTTATTGGAGTAAGCTTCCTTGTTTCAAAATCTCTCTTCAAGTTCATACTTCCTAAGCTTTTTCTTTTTGCTTTGAAAATAGTAGACGTCTTGTGTAGCCCTTCATTCTTCTTCTTACCATTAGGTCTCTTATTTGTAAGCCTTTCCTTGTAATTTGCCAAATCACAATTCGCTTGGTTGGCATCGAATATAGATTACATGTTCACCCATACTATTTTTGGGATTGGTGGTGAGGTTGGTGTAGGAGTCACTGGCTCACAATCATGAGCAACATATTCCCACTTGCAGTATTTGTGAAAAGAGGGGATTAGAGTCATGGTGTAATTTATATCCTCTTGACCGAACCTTAGGGTTATACGATTGCACTTAAATCAATGATGGTCGCAGTTGCTAAGAATTGTCTCCCGAGGATGATATGAGCATCCTTCCATATCCATAATCACCAAATCCACCGTGTAGACAAAGTGAGGACACTTTACAAAGACATTCTCGACCACTCCCTTAGGTGTCGCAACTGATCGATTGGCTAGTTCAACCTTCATGCTCATTGGCATGAGAGTGTTGAGGCCAAGATCCTTATAGATCTTTGTCGGCATGATGTTGATACTTGAGCCTAAGTTCGCAAAAGGCGTCCAGAATGTCTTATCACGAAATGTGCATGGAATTATGAAGAATCATGGATCTTATATCAAAGAATCCATGGCAACTTGTCCATCTTCCTCTTCCCAGACAAGATCTCCTTCAAAAACTTTGTATAATTTGGGACCTTCATCACAATGTCTAGAAACAGTATTGTGACCTTTAATTGTTTCAGCATGTCCTTCCATTGACCACATTCACGGTATAATTCACTTTCAAAAGCTCTCTTTGGGTATGGAAGCATGGGAAGGCATTCTGGTATCTTGGTCTTGGCCTTCTCTTGATCTTCTTCTTCTATCTTCTTTTCTTGGTCATCAATATCACTTGAGATTCTCTTTCCTTCGTTTGAGACTCTTCGGTGTGTTATTGGGTTGTCAGACCATACAAGATGGGAAAAGAGAACCTTCACCCTTAGTGATGATGCAATGTCTTAAGTAGTCCTACCACTTTGAAGAGTACCTTAGCCTACTACCCCATGAAGGGGGGGGGGGGGGGGTGGAAGAGAGCCATGGAAAGGAAGGAAGAAAACATGAATAGGGGTTCCTTGTTGTGCAGAGAAACTCCTCTTTCATCCCTTCTTCTTATCTTCGTCACTAAGGTAGCAAATTCTCTCTCTAGTTCCTCTTTCTAGGGTTTGAGCTTCCAAAATCATGTGAAATGAGGGGAGCAACCCTCTATTTATAGAGATCCTGAGGGACGAGCAGGTTCACGACTGAACTTCACGAGATCATGATTACGATCTTTGTTATCGGCGGCCCAATGGCGGGTTGGACCCGTCATGGATTCCTTCCTCTGTTTGGGTTGTAACTTCTCTAGTGAGCTCCTCTTGGGCTCATATGAAGACTTCCTCTAAGGCCTCCCTTCGTTTGGCTTCGATAAATGGACGAATCACTCCTTACTCTTCTGATAGTTACCCCTTTGATCTTTTTATTTGATCTAATGACTGATCAACCATCATTGATTGTGTTTCTCCTTAAAATGTACAAACTATACCAAAAAGGCATAAATTAATACTAAAATACAGCAAAGGTCTATTATAAATACATTGATCCATTATCCAAAAAAATAATACATTGATCAAATAGTTGTTAATTCCATATAAAATATAGTAAAATGTGCTAAAAATACGTCGATAGAAGGGGATATATATCAAATATGGTAAGCAATAAACACTATAATTTTAGTGTTATCACATATTCATCAGTCTATTTGCTTCTCAAACTTCTATTGATTTTAGTGGTTGCAATTTGCAAATGCAAGTGTGGAAATAACTTTTAGTTTTTAGTTGCATCAAGAATAACCTTTGGAATTGCATAGAAGATCAGTTTATTTTAGAGTCTACTCGAGCTTAATTATACATGTTTTACCCTTCATATCTTGGTCGTTTGACTTGCCATTTAGTATTCTTTGGCCTATTTTACACTAGGTTGTGCTTTGTTTGTCAAATTTCATGTCGTATGACGTAAATTTGACCAACGAACGAGTTTCAGTACATTTAGAGGTGAGAATGGGCATAAATGCATCAGGGGAGCATATGTCACGATCTAGGCCGTGAAATTCAACAAATATGTCATGGTATGCACAAAGAAACGACAACAAGACTGTAATTCACGGGCAATTTCATATCTTACGGCTTAGCCGTGACATAAGACTCAAACCCATGACTTACACCCAAAAACAGTGCGAACTAGCGCATTTTGCATAGGTCTCGAACTGTGTCATGGTCGTGACCAGCGCAATGCTCGAGTATAAAAGCTGCTACTACGATTTTGAGAAGGGGAGAGCTAGGATTTTCACCCAAAAACACCCAAGAGCCGTCCAAAGAGAGGGAGAGTAACCTAGGAGGATTTTTGGAGCTAAACTGGAGGTGCTTAACCACATTGGAGCTAGAAGATGAAGATTGAAGATCTTGAGCTTTATACTGTATTCTCTCTCTCGTCTGTATGGATTAGTTCTCCTTCATTGATGTGTTGATAAACCCTAGCCATGTTCTAGCTTTGTGTGATTAGAATTGATGTTTGAATGATTCTTTTGATTATATATTGAATTGAGTTATTATCATAAAATTGTGTGGGTATTGATCATAACTCTCCAATTTGGGGCTGTTAACCTAGCACGGAGAATATCCAACCAGGTTGATTAAAGCATTTCTCAATTCTTCATTGTGGGCCGATGGATCGAGCATGAAATCGTACTACAATGCTGTATTGGATCATTATCCATAAGTGGAGGTCTAAATTGCATGCCTTAGGTGTTCTATTTTGTCGGATGTGGAAACTCTCCCTCCGGATTATCCATCCTAGGTGAGATTGGATAACTCAAAAGGTAGTTCAAGCGGGTTTAGGATTCTCCACGCTATAAGTCTCAAGTGGGCAAGCTCGGATAGTCATTATCAATCTGGTTCGTCATTATCAATCTAAACTGGGTGGTTAGATAACCAACCGAAGCAAAAGCAGTGGTACATCTACAAATCTTTGAATTCAACAATTTATTACGTTACTTCCACTATACTATACCCGATCTTTGGTTATACTTGGCATTCGATTATGAAAGTAGTTTAGAGTCGAGTCAATGATTTCAGTGAGATATATAGACAAAGATTTAATAAGCAATGTAAACACTGAATTAGTTTAAAATTTTTCAAAATATGTAACTTGTGCTACCTGTATATTGTCTAACTTAATTTGTTGTTCTTCATATTTTAATTTAATTTTAGAAAAGTACACCTAACTCAAATTCCTAGAACCACCGCTTGCAAGGATGACATGACACGAATATGCACCTTTGGCTTAAGGCCGGATCCTACTATAGCTACAGATGAACTCCTGACTCTGGGAAAACTACGGCCACATTCATAGACCCATTTCAGACTCAAGGTCTCACACTCTTTGGGGGTTTTCACCCTGAAAATCCGAAGCCAAAAATGCCCCTTTTCTCGCATCGTGGCCATTCCTCATCCTCCTCTTCTCTCCCAACAATCAGCTCCAAAACCTTCAAACCTCAAAAACCCAGCTTCTTCCCCTCTCCCTTCTCCGCCCGCCATGTCTCCCCTTTAATCCTCTTCTGCTTCTTCTCGCTCTTCGTCGGCATTGCCGGAACCTTTTTTGCTATCGTTGCCATCCTACGCCACCAGCCTCTACCCGTGTACCGCTGCGGCGGATCCGAAGATGCTTTCCGTGCATTTTACTCCTCATCGACTCACCACCTTGGAGGAGATCAAAGTGCCCACGGTTTGATTGATCGCCCAAAAGTTCTTGGGTTTGTCGGGATTCAGACTGGTTTCGAATCTGTTGATCGTCGTGCTGCCCTAAGGGAAACTTGGTTCCCTGCCGACCCAGATGGCCTTTTGCGGTAAATTCGCTGAAATTGTTCGTTGATGATGTTATATTGTTCCAGTTGATGCGCTGGTAATGTATTCTACTGTGGAAATACATTAATCATTATATAGCTAAGGTTCTGAATAAAAATTCGTAGAACCAAGATTTGAGAAAGATCTGATTTATTCGTAGCTGAACTACTGAATTAAAATTCATGGAACCTATTTTTAGTAAGATTTGATTCGTTGATACCCAACTACCAGTTATTCCTAGTATATGTAGGAGACTTCTTGCATCAGTGTGTTAATTTATTGTTTTGGACACAAAATGATCTGTCATGACTCATGAGGATCTTGAAGTTAGCTGTTTACCGGAGCATGTCTTCATTCTCATTCCTTGTCCCAGAGAAGCATTCTGATACAGTGTTTGTTTGGTTTTGTATTCGGATTTGTGGACTGGATATGATTCTATAACTGGGTGGCACAAGGATCCTAATTGTATTATAACTGAATAATATTTTGATAGGTTGGAGCAAGCCACTGGTTTAGCATTTAGGTTTGTAATAGGGTATTCAAGAGATGCAAAGAAGATGGCAGAGCTACAGAAAGAGGTGGAGAAATATCGAGATTTCCTGATTATAGATAACGAGGAAGAATACCTCAAGCTTCCATACAAGACGTATGACAACTTGTGCTTCATTTTTCCACTCCTTGTAGTAGTTCAATAATTCAATTGTCTAAGAACCCTTTTCTTTTTCCCATATAGATTGACATTTTTCAAGGCAGCCTACGAACATTTTGAAGCAGAGTATTATGTGAAAGCCGATGATGACATTTACTTGCGTCCAGGTATTTAATTTCAGATTCCCCATGTAGATATAGTAAATTGATTAGAAGGAATCAATATATCTAATGTCATATTGGTTCTAGATCGATTAGCAACCCTTCTTGCCAAAGAAAGAACCCATTCACGGACGTATATAGGTTGCATGAAGAAAGGACCAGTGATCACTGACCCCAAGTTGAAATGGTAACTTCTCGGTTAGTGTGGAGTTGTTATGACGCAGACAGCCTGTTTTTTCATAACCGTCCGGATTCTACCTCTGGATAAGAGTACTTCTAAGTCTAACGTCGACGATTGTGTAGGTATGAGAAATCAGGACATCTGATTGGCAATGAGTACTTCTTGCATGCGTATGGCCCTATATATGTGCTTTCAGCCGAAATCGTTGCTTCACTGGCAGCTGCTAGAAACAATAGGTATGCCAATCAACATAATTTTCTTCTGTTTATGATTAATATCTTCATTGATTCTCTGCTATCGAAATATCTAGTTCATTGGTCGAGTCTGGCTTTTTTCTGTTTTGTTTTAGCATGATTATTTACTTTTGTTGGAGATATTCAAAAGGAATTTTACCACAGTAATATTAGTCATCTTGTTGGACAAAAAGCTGAAATTAGGTACTTGAGCTCACTAGCAATGCAGTCAAAAGCGCGATTCTACCTAGAAGCTGTTGGATGACTTAGAAGCGTAAAACCGTAAGCTTTTAAGTTTTAAAGCATAGATTTTGACTACATTTATAAGGGAAAATCACGATTCTACATAGAAGCGTTTTGGTGACCTAAAGAGGTAAAAGCGTAAGCTTTTAAGTTTTAAAGCGTGATTTTGACCGCATTGCTCACTAGTAATGTTCTACTTCACCCTTGGTGGTATATAGTATGTGAGGCAATGATTAGTAATGCTGCTAGCTAGTGACACTAGTGATCATGAAGCTTCAACACTTAGCTATTGTAACATGCTCAACTTCCTTAGTTACTACATTCATAAGTCACCCAACATTCTTCTACATGTGATGATTTAAGTCAGACCATTTCTTCTGACCTCCCTGCTCCTCCTCTGAGATCTATTGGTGTTAGTCCATCTTAGGTCATCTTCTTATCACCTTGTTACATTTATAGGAAGGTTGATTGGCCTTGTTGAAGGTAAGGTTTCTAGAAGGTAATGATATCATGCATCTTCATTCGGGCCGCCTGAATCCTGATTAACAGTAGTGACTAGGTGTTCAATTTTATTCTGATTTAAAGAATACCAAGACCTTGCAGTTCATTAGGACTTTCAGTATCAATTGTTCCACAATGATGCATCCCAACTTGCTAGTGGTTCCATGATATCTCTGAAGCACTAAGGGAACAATCAAATTCCTTGTTTAGTTTTCTAGACATTAACTTCTGGTGCTAAGTTTTCTACTCTGCTTACCTTTTTGTTTCAAGAGGATATAAGTTAATTATGTCACTACAGTGAGTTGTCTACCTATTCTTATACTAATAGTTGGAACATTTGAGCTACCAGTTTCAGAATGTTTAGCAATGAAGATGTTACTATTGGGTCGTGGATGCTTGCAATGGATGTGAAACATGAAGACAACCGAGCAATATGCGATCCTCAATGTACTTCAAGATCTATAGCTGTTTGGGACATTCCTAAATGCTCAGGTATTATAAACTCCATTGAATTTCTAAAGAATAAAGAATTCTGTTTGAATCCATTTTTTATTTCTTGTTCTTTCAAAATAGGAACACGAGAATCATGGAAATAATTTATCTATTGAAGTTTCACAAGTCCGTTGCATCATGTACAAACAATTAGGTCCATCCTTCACAGTTGGGTTTTCATAGAACAGTTCCTTTTCATGTGTATTTTTCTATATGGTATTCTGCATAATTAACTGGGCCTGCAAGTCGAATTTGTGCTCATTCACATGCTACATTTTTTCCGGAATTGCCATGGTTACTCATTTAGTTGACTAGTGAATGTCCTACAAAAAACAGCACTGTTGTTGTTCCTTTTCTATCAGCTACTGAACTTGCAAAGAATATCAGGTCTGTGTAATGCTGCTACCCGTATGAGAGAGCTTCACAAAACTGATATGTGCTCCAAGAGCCCAACCTTACAATCAGATAACAGATGAAATGCGTTGGGGCGAAATATTGTGATTCTGCAATGCTCACCACTGCAAGAGGAGCTGACTTGTGGGCACTACCTTAGTTCTGAGATGAAGTCGCGTTGACTTAATATGTTTTGTCTGCTAAGAACGGGAAGTGAACAGTTCGTTTCTGCACCTATAGCATTCATTCTCAGATGTATAGCTGTATAATCTGTTCCTAGTTCCTACAGAAGTTAAACGCCTCATTCTTTCTCTGTTACTAACAACTGTTCCTTTACCACAACAAGTGGAGGCAGCTGCTGCATACTCTGCGATGTAGCTGTGGGAACACTCGACATCATCACTGGCTGCTTGGGCCCAGCGAAGTTGTGGAACCCTGACTCCTGAGGGTAAAAGTTAATTTAGAGCTATAAGTTTGGGTTTGTTTCGAGATGATGAATATGGAAATTTTAAGTAACTACGTGAGGTAGAAATTGTGTAGTTTTTCGGCGGAACCGTTATGGATGAAATGCTGTGTGGATAGTTTTGGGTAGTTTTTTGTTCTCTAATTGCTACAAGTAGTTTTGAATATATTATGTGGCTTTAAGCTAGTTTTTTCTCGTGATCGGTTCTAAGGTATTGAATCATAATCAATTTGACTTTTTAAGTTTTAAATAGATTATGTGGCTTTAAGTTTTGAATATATCATGTTCTAACTTCGGTTATAATTTCTTCTAAACTTTGTGCCTCGATACATTCATCACTTTCACTTAGATATTCGAACAATTGGCTTACATCCATTTTATTAGGATAACCTATACTGTTAATCATATCATCAATTTTATTAACATCATCTTGAAAATTTAGTTGACTTGAGCTGGCTTCATCCTTTGAATGGATTTCGCAAAGGTGAAAGCAATTTGCTTAGAAGTTAGGTTTTAAAAGTATAATAAATTATATTTGTACTAAAATGAACTAACACACACTACGTATGAATATGATTTTAAGATTAGAAAGTCAGTTTCTATTAACTATATACATTATAAAACATCTCTTTAAATTAATAAATTATTAATTTATTGATAAACAATTAATAATTTTTGGGGTCCTAACTATGTTAATTATAGAGGATTTACTGTATTTGGCTTTAATAAATTTTTCAGAGGAAGTAATAATACAATTTAGTAGTCAAATATTTCATTCTATAAAAAATGAATAACCAAATTTATGAAAGTCCCAATAATATAAGGGTTAGTTTCAATACAAAATCCTTACTATAGTATTAAGCAAAACCATATCTAATTATTGTAATTTGAGAAGAAGAGATCAAATGATCCATATCATAAATGTGTAAAAGAGGAAAGTAAGGGGTTTTGGAGACCACTGACCGAATTTTTTTAGCTGCCGGCTAAATTTTTTATGGATGGTTCAGATTTCAGGTGAGCTGTTTAGTGTTTAAGCAATTTTCAAATCTCCGACATGTTTTAAACGAAAAATTTCTCATTCTTTTTGCATCGGATTTCTTTCTTTTTTTTCGTAGAAAAATAAGATTTTTTGTGCTCTACAAAATGTAACAGCACAGATCTTTTCCCGACGAAGATATTGTCCGCTTTGAGCCTCAACCCTCACGGTTTTCGACTTGGGGTGCAATTCAATGTGACTTTTCATAGGTCACTCATCCTTGTTGTACTCCACACTGAGCACATTCTCACAAGAACTCTTTCATTTCACTCCAAAACGCGTCTTATCAGTTAATGTCAGTTTCTTACTACGAACCATAGATCTCTCCAGTGTTTTGTTGATGTGAGATTTGCCTAAAGTGTTACACCCCCCCCCCCCCCCCCCCCCCCCCCCCCCCCGGGACTCAATGCCCTCAAATGCCCCACCATCATTCAAGATGGACACAGAGAGGCTCTGATACCATTTGTAAGTTGTAACACCCACACTAAGGCTAACCTACCCGAGTTTTCGCCACATGCGATAGAAATTTATTTAGCTAATGTGTGCTTTCACTTCATGCCACCAACTAATTAATGAAGAGTAAAGAAGTAAGGATATCATATGGTCAAATGTGGGTCTCTTGAGCCATAACTCATAGTCTATAACATCGATGATCTAGTAATCAAACCTCCATACATGAATAGGTTGTCAATCAATCCATACATGCATGAGATATCACATGAACATAGAATTCACATCCCTAAACAGTCGAGCTAGTAATACAAGAGAGCGTAGGAATGCATCACCAATGATGAAGAACATTGATGGTGCGTCCTCCTAGTCAAACTCCTTATGTCCTCTCTATGGATCTCTAATTTGTGCCCAGTGGGGCATAGTGTTGGTAAAAAGGGTGTATCTAAAACTCAACTATATCCTCCTATTTATTCTAGTTACATAAGGTTTTTAAAGGCCTTTTCCTCTTAAAGTCGGCCAAATCCTTCCTTATACGACCTGGACTTGGATTCCTTTAACTTTGGGATGAAGTAACCTTGAAGAGGAAATTTTTGGAGGACTTGCGCCCGAGCGACGACTGGACGGCGGTAGTACCCGCCACTAGATTTTTTTTCTCCAAATCGTCCCATTTTTTGGTGACTAACTTCATCTTGGGCTCATTGGGCTACTCCTCAAATTTCAGTTTGTTTGGACTTCGTTTAACCTGTATGCTCTTCAAAAAGGTATTCTCTGGTCCATCACTTGAGCTTCTGATATCATAATCAATATCTGTTTGATCCCATGAGCTTGTAATCTCGTCCTCTTTCTGATCCATTAGGTAAACTATTGCCATGCATATGTGAAGATTTGTGTTTTTTTAGAAAAAAATGAAGCATGTTTGATATTGTTTTTTAGAGCGCTCATAACTTAAAACAACCTATAACCAGACCCGATGGGTTGGGTCAATGATCCTGGCTCAGAAAGAACGCTAGCTATATGCTTAACACATGCAAGTCGAAAGTTGTTATCGGGGATGTTTAAGTTTACATTCACGAATCCCAAATCTATGCCAATTTGATCTGAAACCAACAAAACCAACATGAACTGACCCGTAACCCAATTCCCCAACCCAAAATTACCCAGCCTGACCTGATTGTCAGGTCTAGTCCATCATGGAAGCTGAATTTTTAGCCATTGAGACAATAAGAAAAGATGCAGAATGGCTAAGAAATATGTTGTTAGATATAGAGTGTGGCCACAATCGATGCCATCATTTCTGTCTTTGGTGAGAGTGAGGCTACTTTTCTTGTAGCTTACAAAAAGATTTACAATTCACGAATGCCAAATCTATGCCAATTTGATCCGAAACCAACCAAACCAACATGAACCGACCTGTAACCCAATTCCCCAACCCAAAATTACCCAGCCTGACCTGATTGTCAGGTCTAGTCCATCATGGAAGCTGAATTTTAGCCATCGAGACAGTCAGAAAAGATGCAGAATGGCTAAGAAATATGTTGTTAGATATAGAGTGTGGCCACAATCGATGCCATCATTTCTGTCTTTGGTGAGAGTGAGGCTACTTTTCTTGTAGCTTATAAAAAGATTTACAATGGTAAATCTTGACACGTTAGGTTAAGACATGATTACATTAGATATTTGATTACTGAAGGAATCATTTCATGCAATAATTGGGAATATCCTCTTATCCAGAAAATAGCCACGAGGCATGATCTGCGAGATATCCTAAGGAGTGGGATTAAGACCTTTTGAACAGTTATAAGTAATGGAAATCCATCCTTCTCTTTATGTATTTGCTAATGAAAAGGTTGGGTGAGTTATAGAACTCTTAATGATGTTTATTTGGAATGTCACCTATTTGAGCATTGAGAGTGGTGTCGCTATAACAAAAGTTGAGGTCAATTTTTGTGTGTGCTCATTATACACGATTAGCAAATGACCATAAAAGTGCTACCCTTATTGGTAGTTGTGGTTTAGAAAAGAGACAAGTAAATGTGTGGTTACTTTGGTTCCAGTTTGGAATCGTGACTCCTAAGCTTGAGCCCCAGCACTGATTTGCTTTGAACTTCAAGTTACTTATACTAAGTAAAGGTTCAAATCAAAACGATATCTTTATGTATGATTTACTTGTTTGAGCAAGTATTCTTAACTCTTGTTGACTAAGTGGAAGATTGTCGGACTTAGTCATCCAGAGTGGAAATACCAAATTGAAAGGATAAAGAGAGTGCAAATGGTTTATAAGCCTCCTTTCCACTTAACTTTATTGACTAATGCCATTAAGCCTTTGCATGTCGAAGTTTGAAATTGAGTTTTGGCAATTTAGTTTAATTGATATTTTTGGATTGATTAATTATTTGATTATTGTAAAACAAAATATCCTTTCATAAGGTAATTTCCGTTTTTCACAATTGTAACTTTGTTTTTACCATAACTCATTTTCGTATGTGTTCATCTTCTTCTTTTCATGATCATTCTCTATTTCATAAACACATTTCATAAACACAGAAATTCATAAATCGCTGCTTCAAATTTTGGTTGAAATTAAACTACTCATGAAAGTGATATGCCTAATCCTACTAATGAGAGCAAATAAACACTCTAAAAGGGAGGGATTGATTCACACCTTCAATATGTTTCTTTCCTACCCAACGCTGTAAGCCTGTAACATTGTTTTTGTATTTTCGTTCCATTGCTTAAAAAAAAAAGGCCGAACAGGATAAAAAGGACATGGAAAAGTTAGAATGTCATTTTCTCGTTCCTTTGCTTCAAGTAGAGGGCACCAAGGGTCCTTGGAATTTGCTGATGGGTAAGAATGAATGAATTAAGCAACGTTGGATTCCCCATCAACAGTTTGCTTGTGAAGATAGGAAATTTATGGACAGTTGGTATTTGCATACTTATCATAATCCCACCCAATTTCGACTTTGGAAGTTTTTGGGTTAGCGGAATATTATGTATATATCACATTGGTACTTTGTCAAAATCAAACCATCCCTTATGACTAATCACCAGCCCTTACTGAAACAAACCATGTTAGTTAACGTCAAAGCAATTCTTTACCCTCACTCTCTCAACATTTAACAAAAGAAGTAATGCAATAATTAGAAGTTGATCATGGCTCCCCCATACTCCACATCTGGCTCACCAGCCAGTCTTGCATAATGGGGAGATCTAAGAATTCTATAATCATTATGACTTTAAGACAGAAACATTCTCTGGCCTCCACATGCAAATTTGTTGCCCAAAAGTAGGGAACTCTATTGTGTCATGTGTGTCCAATGGCCATGTGAATATATAATGTGCTTAGAGTTGCGACTTAATTTCAACAATTGGTGTAAGTCATATCATTATTAAATTGAGTTCCTATATATTATCTAGTTTGCTAACATGAGAATTCAATATAATTTTTTGACACATCATGTTTCCACATGAACTTAAATTAAAAACAAAAAAACAAAACAAAAAAGGAATATTCAAATACAAGAACAATATCGAGACTCTTCCACCAGGCTATTCGAAGAGTAAGTAGAATGAACAATAGCCAATATGATGAACAGTCTGGAGTCACCTCGATTGATACTTAAACTGCGGAAAGTTCTCAAACAGTCTGGAGTCTCGACTAAAGTGCTCCAGAATCTCTCAGTTCGAATACCCAGCGGGTGTAAGCTAACTGAGGCAATAAGATTTAAACTTCCTTGTATTTGAAAGATTCATGGTCGGGAGTTAGAGGACACTTTATTTTCCACCACCACAGCAGCCCACGAGCGTTAAAGAGCTAGCATATGAGCGTTACAACATCCCAATGGAGTGCATAGATGTAACTTGTAAGCAATCCCAACCTTATTCTGGGGTGCTTTCGTATCAAGGACATTAATCGAGAGGAAATGTGGCTTAAAGAGATGGACACCGCAGGGACACCTCCCAATATAGGTGATCCCAACCCTTCTACTCAAGAATTCCTTATTTAACAAGAAAAGATGCTCGAGAGATTGGACAAGATGAGAATAAAACTTGAACACCTTTGTTTGAGACTCAATCAAGATTGTGACTGGCCTGTATCGTAACACTAGAAAGTGGCCAAGTGTAACCACAAACTAATGCGTAGTATAGCGGGTTTAGCTTTAATTGTCAACCCGGGTCCTAGATGTGATGACTACTGCGTGAGATTCTTGTTATCTAGCTGTTTATCTGTAATGAAGTTATAACTAATCTAAACAAACAAAAAGCAGTAAAGTTGTGGTTCAAGTTTGAGAGAGGTCGCCCGGATATGGTTCCCCCTAGATTGCAGTTAAGCCGAGTTATAATTACCCAAGTCCAAATATTATGACAGTTATATTGCGGAAAGTTCTTAATCAGTCTGAAGTCGCGACTAAAGGTCTCCAGACCATCTCAGTCTGAATACCCGGCGGCCAACTAACCTCCACCGGAGTAAACAAACTGAGGCCCTAACGTGCAAAACCTCCTTTACTGGAATAACCAATACAGAGCAGTGAATTGACTCCTCGACTAAAGTAGTCAATTCACCACCTTCAATTAAGGGATCTCTATCAAACTAGGTAGATATTCTCTTTCTAGGTCAAAGCAAAAACTACAAGAATGTGATCAGGATTCATGCAATTCATAAATCATACCTCAATTGAATATAATCATTGTCAAATGATCATGTACTTGGGTTCATACAATCGACCTAACATACAAATCTGGGGTTCTTCATACCCATGTGAGAGAGGTAGTTTACTCCATAGAGAGAGAAGAGAAATCAACTTCAGATGTAGAAATCATCTTGTGGAGGATGAAATTCAACTTCTGGTTGTCAATCGACACTTCTCCAGGCTTCAATCGAGCTCCAATGTCGTCAAAAGTCGGTCTAGGGCACCTTGAAGGTTGGACTCGTCGCTTTCTCTCTCTAGGTTTCACTTTCTTGCTCTAAAAGTTGGATTCTCAGCCAAGAACCCGAAATTGGCTTGAAACAGCCCTAACACCTGAAACCTGGCCCAATTACCTGGTAGGGTTTCTTCAAAACGGTGTGCAGCCTCAAAGGGGAAAAACGCGACCTCCAGCTGGAATTCCCTGGTCGGTTAACTAGGGGTCCAGGCCAGGGATTTTCCTTGGAGTGTTTCCCCGGTTGCTAGGCCTTTTCCCCTGCCAGGTTTTGGATGACCAGACCAAGGAATTTGGCCCTTACCATCCTCCTTCCGTCTCCTTGGTATTTTTTACCCGAAACTCGCTTCCAAGCCTTCCTTTCCGCTACAGGTCCTGAAATAAGACATAAAATCACAACCTAGCATGAAATGGGCTTAAAACACGAGAATCGACTCTGAAATGGTTCAAGATTAGTGGGAAATAACATGTACAAATAACGGTTTATTAGATTGCCTCCTTGATACCATCAATGAAGTGAAAGAGGAAGAGGTATAAGAGGAAAGAGTCTTGAAAGTGGACAAGCAAGTGGACCTCAATCTTCCATCTATTGAAAAACTTGCTTTAAGGACCATCGTTGTTCCCGATCAACAAGTATTAATGGATAAAGAAGGGAACATAGGATCGTAGAATGTATGTTTGTGAATGTGCATGAGTTTATGGAGGCCTTGGTGGGCTTTATCTTTATGAATTTTTGGAGTTTGAATGTCGCCAACCAAGTGCTCGATGAAATGCCCAAACAACACAAAACTTGTTTTTCATGATCCACTGATATTGAGTTAAACTTGTTCGACTAAGATAGACCCTTGGGAGTGTGTTTATGACTCGATATTGAGTCATTGATGCATGATCCTTGAGTTTGCAACTTTGGCTCAATTTTGATTTTGTTCTTCGATATGCTTTTTGAGCCATTGGTTCAAACCTTAGTTGTTGTCTAATGAGTTTATTCTAGCCTTCCGCCGAGGTATATAAACTGCTAGAAAGACATGATACCCTTATTTCATGCATTTAGATAGACCCAAGTCATTACAACATGCGTTTCCACCTATGCACCTCTAATTTCTGCATTGTAACACTTAAGTGTTGGGGTGTGAACCAAAGGATGCATTTTGTTGTTTAATTGATCAAGTGACCCTCCTAATGGTTTGTTTTGGACATGTTTTGTTATTTTGTCTTTTTGGCAATACAACTGAGGGTAAGAGGTTTACTCCTTTTAGCCCTCGACAACGAAGCAACAGGGATCTGTCATTGATGAGAAGAATCACGTGTCCCGAAAGAAGGACCATAACCTCTATTCGAGGAGAATCCACAACAAGCACAACAAAGCAACCAACGGAGGTGTCTACGGACTATGATGGACCATCTTTGCAAGAAAGAGCTTCCAAAGTGAAACGACCATACGCTCCAACCGTATATCAAAGGCAACTTGGCATTCGAGGGCCGATTTCTGTCTTTTTTTTCTTTTTCTTTTTAAATACTTATGTGTAATAAATTAATATTTGTGGTAGTTTATCATATATATTTTGTGTTTGGATAAAATTTTCTTCATCTCTTGTGTTTGTGCTTGAAGGAAAAATCTCTAGATCAATGCAAACCTACACTTGTGCACCCCCCCCCCCTTCAACGTACAAACCCCTTGAACCCTACCTATAACTCCCACATTGAGGACAATGTGTCCTTAAGTATGGGGGGATGCATTGCACGTTTGAATGATTTATGATGATTTTGCCATAGTTGATAGTAGCCTCCCTATAATTATGAATGTAAGACTATGATTGTGCGTGGAAGTGTTTGCTATTGATTAGTTGTGTTTTGTGGTGTTGAATGGCATAGAATTTGTGTTTGAAACCTTGATGATATACCCAAATTTTCTATCGAATTTTGATGGTTCCAAACATCTTGTCTCTATCATCTACCTCCTCAATGTACTTTGAATGGCTAGATAGCCGATATGGCGTGCTTTATAAGGAGTAGTTTGCATTTACCAGAATTGTCTGTGTATGAGGAGTTTTACTCCTATCTTCCTCTTTGGTGAGTTGATAATGTTTTCTACCTAAAAAAGACATGTGTGTGAGACTTTCTACTTATTTTGGACTAAAAAGCATTTTCAATACACGCTCGACTTTGAAAAATTCAAAATATCTTGTAAAATTGAGGGTCTCATGTGAGAGGAAACCGTGCATAGTCTTTGAGTTGAGCCGTCAAAGGGCTCTTCTTTTGGTCTGGAGTGCAAATTGATGATGTGTTTGGAGTTCGGAGAGCTTTACGGCATCCTAATCATCTCTTACTACCTTCCATCCCTCAAACACCTCTCCTCCTCACGGGCTCGTATGGCAAGGTACAAAGTACCTTTTAGCGAGCCACAGACCTTGGATATCGTTTGAACCCGACATGTGTGGCAACCCATCTGTCATTAATACTTAGATTGTAGGCTTGAAACAAGTGCTCGGGCAATAAACTCGACCATCAAGTTCCCCACATGGGGCCTTGATAGCGAAGGCAATGTTTTTCTCTCTCTCATTCTTGAGGGGGAGATGCCATTTTGAAAAAAATTGCAAATGTTTGGTTCCAAGTGTGGCAATGTTAGAAAAACAATAAATCCTACTTCGAAAAGAAACAATAAAGAGCACCTTCAAGTGTCCATTGCTTTATTGTTTTTTAATCTCCCCTAGTACACACCTTGAATGTCTTAACCTACTTAGTCAACATGGTTCTCATCCAGGAATTTGTGGTTTTACAGTGAGATGGGAGTAATGTTCACTCAACCCCGACTATTCTAACTAGTGCAACGAAAAACTATTTCTCATACCATATTGATAATATAACAAGTTGTATTTGTTTGAGTATTTTTTTCTTGGGGACAAGCAAACACGTAAGTGTGGAGGAGTAGATAACACCAAAATGGTTTCATTTAGAACCCATAATTAGGTTCGGTTTGATTCATTTCGTGGTCTTGATTGTCAATATGTCCTCAAATGTACCCTCAATTCGTTCTTATAAGAAAATATCGGTATTCTAGGGTGTATCAGATGATATGAATATTTGAGGTACCAAAAGTGTACACAAATTTAGAAAAAGGGGCAAAAATGGAGATCACGGCTGAAGGAGCCAATATCACGACCATGAAGAGAGGGCGTGAACTAGAGCACCAAGATCGTAGACTTCAGTGCTAAGATCAAGGCCACGAACTCTGGTTCCAAGGGCGAGAACTTCAGGAGTAGCCACCAAGGGAGGAGCAGAGAGTCTTGACAGTCGATTCGGTGTTATCTTCATCTATGCCTAAAATAAAGATCATGGACGTGACATCCTGGATCGCGACCATGATGTCAGGTCGCGAACTCCACCTTCAACAAGGTGTAAATAGTGACCCACAAGATCGTGGCCTCTTCCCTAAAGATCATGGCCGCGATCTTCTGTCCCTCCCTCTTTAGTAGATCGTCTTTTGGCAGATTTTTTATTCTAGAATGAGGTTAGAGAGAGAAGTTGAAAGAAGGAGAAGAAGCGAGTTAAGGAGGAAGGGAGTTCTCCCCAATTTGAGTATTCTTTTATTCCTATATTTGTATCTTCTTCCCCCTTTGTGGGGTAGTTCTCCAAGATATTAGGGTTTGAAACTCACAAACCCTAGAATTAGGTTTTGAATGTAGATGTGAATGTGTTAGGTTTTGTGTATATATAGATTTGTGTGTTCCCATGATTATATGCTTCATTTATACTTGATTTTGCTTGGGCTTGTCTCCCAACTCTTCCCTACTAGCCTACAACTGAGTCTACAGAACTAGTTAGGAGTTTTAGGGTTAGACTGGTGAACGCCTTATGGTTAACTAGAGGTATATGAATGATCTTAGGAATCCTTTTAGTGGATGAGGCGATCGTACCCTGCTAGAGGAATGCCTTCCGGAGATAATGATAGAGATGATGCAAGCATAATAGATCATCGTTTTAGTGAGCATGATAGATTGAACCTATTGAGAGGAGTTAGAGGTTATTCGCTAGTACGTGAGCTTTTACTAAGGTGACAATGGATCTCTGGGAGAATACTAGGAGGAGGTGGAGTAATCATTGAAACCCTCACTTTATCGAGTTCTGCACCTCATCCTGCAAACCCAACATAGTTAGTCATTTGCACGAACAACCTAGGTTTAGGGCAACGAAGACATGTTATTCAAAAGAACTTTTGACCAAATGAACATAAATCTTGTTACATCCTGCTCTTTCTAAAATTTAAAATGACTATTATGCGCTCGAATAAATTTTTCAAAATCCATCGTATACTAAAGGGGACTCAAAAAGTGAACTAACGGTTCGAACGGTGTCGAAGTTCGATGTAAAACGATGAAGTTATAGACATAGATTAGGTTTTGAGTTTGGAACAAGCCCTAGTAAAAAAACTGGGCCAATTGGACCTGGGTCTGGTTTGATGGGCGGCCATTTTGGAATATGATGGATGTGGGCTTAAGTGAGAGTTTGGAGGAGTTGAGAAGAGAGGAATGAAATGAAGAGATGGCCGATCGGCCTTGAAAGAAGAGGAGGAAACGAGTGGACTGGGGGTCGAAAGAGAGAGGCAGAAAGAAATGGCTTGAGGCCCGTTGGGAGGGAGGATTGGCTCTCCTCTGAGATACTTCGATGAAAGCAGAAAGAAAGAAGAGAAGCAGGGGAACGAGATGACACGAAAATGGTCGGGGAAGGAAATTGGGTTTAACTAACAATTAAAGATGGCATTAAATCAAGAGTAAGTTAGGTGTAATTGGAGGTAGGATAGATGGGCTCGTTGCGTTAGGAAGAGAGGAAGAGGAGTTGCGATCGAGAAGGAAGCCCTCTCTGTTTTCGGGGAATAAAATAGAGAACGAATCAAAGAAGAAGGCAGGAGTCTGGTGCGTTTCCGTTGACCTGAATGCGTGAGTGCAATGGAGGGGTCGACTCGAGCAGGAAGAATAGAAAGGAGGGCCGGAAGCAAAGTGGGGAGCCGTAGACACAGAGGGGGGCCCAATGACTCGACGCTGACGATCAGTGTGAGAGTCAACATCGAGTTGAACTGCGGCAGGCTAAAAGAGGATTTGGAAACATAGAGGCTGCAAACTTATTTTCCGAACAGATCAGGGGTGTACGCGATCTGTCATTGACCTCCGAATTGCGGACAGAGAAGGACCGTTAGAGATGGCAGAGACGCGATTGACGGTGGCGGTGGAACTCTGGCAAAGCTGATGGTGGGGATGCTACTGGTCGAGGAGGAGGATGAGGAACCCGAGGAGTGGGGCGGCGATGGGCTTGAGGGAGGAGGCGGCGGTGGCGGCCACCGGGGGAACTTGGAGGTCGGTGGCGGCGGGATGGAGGTAATATCCCATTTTATTGGAACTCAATGGCAATATGTTAGAAATTTAATAAATAGTTAGGGGCGTTTAGGTCATTTTGGGTGTTAAGTTAGATTGGTAAAAATTTAGAAGTTTGCGAGCCGAAAAGTAAGTTACTAGGCCAACGGAGTGATTTGTGATTAGCAAAGATTTGGAAATCAGATAAAAATAAGCCAATTGGACTGATTTGTCAAAATCAGAAAGTGGAGATTGGTATGTTGGATAGAATTGGTTAATTCTGAAGGTTTGGGACCGAATTGGTAAACTCAAGAATTTTGGGTATCCTTTTGTAATTTGCCATTTTATGGCAAAAAGGTAATTTTCTAGAAATTCATGGGGAATCCTAGGAAATGTTAAATGGAGGAATTTGGGATTGGAATTAACCAAATTGGAGGTTGTTTGGCTAGTAACGCTAGTAGGGAAAAAAAAGTATTAAGTTTTGCCTAAATATTTAGTAGGAGAAAGTGCAAAAGGAGGATAAGTATGAGGAGGTTGATCGTGCGACTTTGGGCTTTGGCGTGGATTCACCGGCAGCAAAGAGGGGTCATGTTGATTGATCAAGGTCGACAAATGAGGTGAGGGTAAAGGGGATAAAATATCTGTCGAGGTCCTTTATTTTATGTCTTTTACTTCAAGTTATGTCGTGAATTTAGTTATGCGCGATTAATATTTGAGGTACCCCACCGCCTACTGAAGGTGGAGGCACACGTTGTGCTATGAATGGAAATGTGTGTGATGATGTATGAATGATCTCAATTAAGTAATGGAACCCCCAGGTGGTTGGATCGTTGTTGGACGCTGTAGTTGATCAGGGTCACTGCTAGACGACGATACGTAATGCAGTAGTGATCGGGCATGGTATTGGACGACAGTACGTAATGCAATACCATAGCTACAAAGGTAGGGACAACGAACAACGATACGTAACGCGATGGTCCCTAGTAGTGATTATTTGTATGAGTTAAGGATAGGAGTAGAGAACTCCAATAAGTTAATTGGAAAAAAGTTATAAAGGGTGAGAAGCGAGAAGGACTTTCACGTAAGAGGGAAATTCTAATAACGTTAAATATTAAGGAAATGTTTAAGACAAGGACCTCAGGTTGTAGTAACGACGAGACTGGCCCCTTCTCACTCACCAGGTAAAAAAAGGGTTGGCAGACGAGTAATCGAGGAGAGGCATGGCAAGTCGACAGCCTCACCAGCATTGACGAAATCTCATGGATCTCAGCAAGAAGCCAAAGTTAGAATTGTTTAGTTTTTATGTTTCATAATTATGAATATAAACTGGAGGTTCAGAGGTTAAGTTTTATTGACCATGGACTGAGGTCGCCCAAGTGTTTAGGGCATTTCATTTGGATTTCTTTAGAAACGATTCAGTTGTATTTATTTTATTGAAGTTTTTAAACATTGTTTTAATTGGCTCCGTAACCATGAGCATTTTGGTTTGGTAAAAAGGGTCGGGATGTTTCAAATCCAAAGGTGATCGCGTCCGAGGGGTGCATATATCTACCTTGAGCCCTCATATTCCAACTTAAAGGTGGTGTTAGAACCCACGAAACCGAACTAGAAAGTGGGTATAGCTACCCACATCCCTGAGCCGATATTCAAGCAAATGATTCACCTACTGAAAGAAATAAGAAGAGCTATTTTGATGGAGTACTCAAGACATGATTGACTTCTGGAGAATGTCTCAGCATGTGGTGGAAGTTCGGCGTTGTGCAAAATCTCACCAGCAAACATGCCGCAATTTCATGGGGTACAAGGTAAAAGCCATTAAAGATGTGGCTGCTCGGCTTCTTGCCACAGGACTTATCAGGGAAGTTAGGTACCCATAGTTGCTTTCCAATGATGTGATGGTAAAGAAAGAATCTGGTGCATGGCATATGTGCGTCGACTATACACAATAAACAAGGTCTGTCTCAACGACCCATACCTACTACCGCAAATAGACCAGCTTGTTGTTGCCACCTTCAACCATTAGTCCCTGTTGTTCTAGGATATATTTTGTATGTACCATCAAATGCCAATGAGCCGCGAGGATGAAGACAAGATGAAATTCATGACACCATTTAGAAATTTTTGCTTCTTGGGAATGTTGTTTGTGCTAAAGAATGCAGGTCCCCATGCCAGCACCATATAAACTCAGTTTTGAGAATCAGATCGGGCAAAATGTTGAAGCATATGATGCGTAGTAAACATTCAAGTAATAAAACTAGATGATCTTATGATTGTATTCCATAGGGTCTTTTAATAGTAACTACTCAAACCTAATTAATTGAATCTGAGTATTCAATACAAGGGAAAGAAAACTAGTGGGTTGAGGTGTCCAATTCGTGTCCTATGCGAATAATGCAAGAAAGAACAAAGATGCAAGCAATGCAATTAATGCTTAGGTAGCTCCTTCTAAACGGTCATGAATAATGTAGTCAAAAGCGCGTTTTTATGTAGAAACATTTTGGTGATCTAAAAGCGTAAAATCGTAAGTTTTTAAGTTTGAAAGCGAGTTTTGACTACATAAGTTATAAAAACCAAGATTTTGCATAGAAGCGTTTTAGTGACCTAAAAGCGTAAAATTGTAAGTTTCTAAGTTTTAAAGCGTGATTTTGACTACATTGGTCATGAATGCAATCTTCTCGATAAGATGCATCTAGACATCATCTAATATGATGCCCTATTTCTTCCTCTAAGGCTACTCTCTATACGTGCATGTGCCTCTTGTGATAGAGATTTGACTAGCTAATGCGTGTTTTTGCTTCATGCCATCACCTACTTAATGAAGAAAAAGGAAGTTATAGGATAGCATATCGTTAATTGTAGGCTTCTACGAACCGTAACCATAGTTTATTGAATCTATGATCTTATAATCATACATCATCCTTAGCCATGATAGAAGGGTAGCTAACCCCCCCCCCCCTATACACCCCTAAAAAAGATGCCTACTACATAAGATTAGTTTCATTGTTTCCCATAATAGTAATATAAACAAGATAATATGGTAGCATCGTCATAGACTCACACGCATAGAATAGTTAAACCATCATATGAAATAAAGCATCGATAATTATAATTAGATATTGTTAAAGCATCTAGAATACAATAAAACATCCAAAGGCATAGGAATCAATGACCATAACATAAAACGAGATAAGCATCTTATTAACTCGTAGAAAGTAATACACAATCATCATAGAATTCACATCCCTAAACAGATCGACTAGCAACACAAAGAAGAGTGGAACAACATAACCGTAGATACATGCATCGATGATGAATGCTTCTCCTCGAAATCTCAGCAGCAATTCTTCTCCTCTCTATGGATTGCTACTCATGCCTAGTTGGGTAGGGTACTAGTTGAAGGTGTTTTCGAAAGATCTAGCCTACTCCCATATTTATACTAGTTACAGAAGGGTGTTTACTAGTCTTTTTCCTCCTAAGGGATGAAGTAACATCTTCAGGAAGCTTCTTGGGGGATTAGGGTTTGAATGGTGGCCCTACACTGGTTGGGACCGACGCCTCTTTTCCAATTTGGTTGGGTTTCTTGGTCCATAAGCAAATTGTCCTCCAAATTTGGGCGTGTTTTGACTTGTATTACTCTATTTGAACCAATGTGAAAGTTGGGTTTGCTGCACTGACAAATCTGCTTGTTTTGGCCATAAAGTGAGCATCCGACGTCCAAATTCCATTTTTGTTTTAGTGCATGAGTTTGTATACTCCTCCTCCTTCTGATTCTTTAGATCCCTTGGTGATCCATATATTATTGAGTGGTTTAAACCCTTGAAAAGCAACAAAAAAAATACCATAAAGGCATCAAATAACAGAGAAACACACTCAACTTGATAGAAGGGGAAACGTATAAAAATGAGGTGATAAACACTATAAATTGAGTGTCATCAGTATACGCCGATGACCTTATTGTTGAACAATAAAGAAGGGTGTTCACACGTGGATGATCAAAACATTTGAGGCACTACCCACACTCAATTTTTGCCTCAGCCCACTCAAATGAGTCATTGACGCGGTAGCAGGAAGATTCCTCATCTTCAAGATAACAATGTGGGGCATCAAAGTTGAGCAAAAAAAAAAAAAAATCAAAGCAATTGAACAACTCTGCGCATCCAAGTGAATTTTTCTCAACTTTAGTTCAATCACAATTACTTGAATACCTTTTTAGTTTATTAGTTTAAAGTAACAAATTGATCGCTAGATAAAACTTAGGTTGCTGAAGTAAGGGTAGATAGACTGCCCGAGTTTGATAATTCAAAAATGTGTGCTCTTTACTATAGTAGATTGAAGGCTGATTTAGGCTTCTATTGGGATAGGTATAATTAGTAGCGAGCCAATTTTTTCTAGCGCCGTTGCTGGGGACAATTGTCTATTGTCTTAAAAAAGTGATCTATTGTTAATCTAGCCTTTTTTTCTTGCACTTTGTGTTACAACTTGCTTTTGTTCTCCACGTTTGTGTTGTTTGAAGTGGTTCCATGTGGTGCATGACCCGAAGCAGTCCGGATCACTTGTTGCCACTTGACGATAACATCAATTGGACTCTCCAACTACTAGCTCGTGAGAGGAAGTTAAGGGAAGCAGGGAGAGACTTGTGATTTGGGCTCAACCGATGAAGATGAGTCTGAAGAAGAAGGAGAAGAAGAAGTAGTAGTAGTTTAAGAGGAGAAGTTTGTGGTTGAAAAAATGGATCTTCAAGCCGCTCCACAAGGTGATGAGGAGAGGACCATGGGATATTATATGTCCCCACGAGTGGAGGATATCTAACTAAGCATTCAATATCCCACTACGGGGACAAAAAACTTTGAGGTCAAGACTGAACTCATCTCAATAATCCAAAACAACTTTTAATTCCATGGACACAACAACGAGTCACCAAGAGAGAATATCAACCGCTTATACGAGCTAACCGATGGTATCAAAGTGAATGGTGTGCCTCAACAAGCTCTTCGGTGTAGGTTGTTCCCCTATACCCTTAGCATTAAGGAACAAATTTGGCTCCACAAGCGACCCCCTCTCTCCATTTTCTTTTGGGATGATTTAGTCACAAATTTCATGAAAAGATACTTCCCGACATCTAACACGGTGGAGTATCGAAGACAAATCACCCACTTTGTTCAAGAGGATGATGAAACCTTAAGAGATGCTTCGGAGAAATACACTGAGCTCTTTCTCCAATGTCTTCGCCATGGATTTGATGAAAATTTCAAGATTGGTACATTCCACAATGGTCTCTTCCTAGAGATCCGTATGCTCATTGATTCCTCGTGTCAAGGCAACACGCTCAACAAGACAGCCTGATAAATGATCGAGTTATTTGAAGAAATGGTGGCTAAGGGATACGGTTGGGGTATGACAAAGAGAGGAAGACACTCATGATAAAAGTGTCCATGCAACCGAGTCAAGCTGCTCATTTGAAGCAAAGATTGATTGATTGATCAAGTTGATAGTGAAGGAAAAGGTTAAGGAAAGAATCAAGTGATGGTTTGTGAGTGGTTTTCAATCCTCAACCATGTGCTGGAGGAGTGCCAATCATGATGGAAGCTAATACCTCAGATGATCAAGTCAATTCCATTGAAAATTCTAAGGGAAAAAACAACAACCCCTATAGAAACACTTAATTTGGGGTGGCACAACCATCCAAACTTCTCATGGGCATCACCGACGATTCTAAGGCCACCAGGTTTCCAAGGACCAACCGGTGGATATCAACCAAGACCTCCATTCCCTCAACCAAAAGCACAGTTTCAAGCCACTAACTTTCAATCACAACAATATCAACTGCAAGGTGGGCAACCATATCAACATCAACAATACACAACCCGACAAGATCTCAAAGCTTGAAAATCTTGTCACCACCTTTGTGATTCCAAGTTCTCGGAAGTTCGATAATATTAAGAAGTTCACGGAGATAGCTACATGCAATTTTTCCTCTGTTGAAGCAAGGGTAAGGAGCCACCAAGCTAATCTTAAAAACCTAGAGACCCAAATCAGCAATCTTGCTGAAGCCCTCACCAAGTGACCTCAAGGAGCCATTCCATCTCAAACTGTAGCAAACCCCAAAGATCCAAGGGTGGGGTTTCATGCTAATACACTTAGAAGTGGGAGGGTGACTCATGAGTAAGGAAGATGAGGCTAGGACGACAAAGCTGACACCACCTACAGTGTTTGAGTACAAACTCTATTTCCTTTTCCCTCAAGAATGCACAAAGAGTGGTTCGAGGCAGAATTTCCAAATTTCCAAGTTCTTGGAGATGGTTAACAAGCTAAAAGTCTATGTTCCACTCTTGGAGGCTTTGGCTTAAATTCCAAAGTATGCCAAGTTACTCAAGGAGCTACTCACCAAGAAGTGGAAGTTCGAAGACCTCACTTCAGTTACATTGAGCGAGGAGTGCTTCACCATAATTCAGAACAAGCTTCCTCAAGATCAACAAGATCCGGGGAATTTCACTATTCCCTTACGCATTGGTGCATTCCATGTAAATAAATCATTTGCAAATCGAGGTGTAAGGATAAATGTCATGCATTTCAAGCTTTATCAAAAGCTTGACTTAGGTGACCTCAAGGCCACTAAGTTGTGTTTGAAATTAGCTGATAGGTCGATAGTCCACCCTAAGGGCATTGCAAAGGACATTCTAGTGCGGGTGGGTAAAAATTCTACTATCCAACAGATATTGTTATCTTGGATAAAGTGACGATGTAGATGTGGGCCTCTTTCTAGGATGTCATTTCCTTACCACCGCCAAGGAATTAATCAATGTGAATGAATGAGCTTTTATCTTGAGGGACAGTGAGGAGCTAATTACAATTTCAATTGGTAACAATGATAAGTCGATGCATGTGAATGCAATGAAATGAAATAGAAAGGTGGCATGGTAAGGGGGGAGATCCTCCCACGGTGAACCCCAAATGTGCTCCTGTTGTTTGTAATGAGTTCGAGGATTCAAAGCCGGGTGAGGATCCCAAAGGAAAGGCCAAGAAGGAAAGGAGATCTAAGTCGAAAGTTCTCTTGTTGCCCTGCTACAAGAATAAGAACAACGAGGATATGGTGGTCTTTGAGGGCCACCCTTTGAAAATGGACGTTCGAGGCAACAAGCCTCACCCCAAGAATGTAGAGGATCTGCTTCTGGAGGCTTCATTTTCCAAGGCATGAGATCTGACACAGTCAGGCTAAGGAAGTAAAATAAATCCCTTGTTGGGAGGCAACCCAATGTAGATTTGTGTTTCTTTTCCTTGTTTTTCTCTTTTTGTGTGTGTTTAAATAAAGTGCTTGAGTGTTGAGTGTCATTTTTGTCCATGGTTGCTTTGAATTGGTCATTGTATGTGCTGTGTTGTCAAAATGGATGTTTGTGCACACTTTACGGTTTTCGTATAATGTTCGCGGTATCTAGACCGTAATAATTACACTTGCTCGTGAAATGATTGTGGCCTTTCACACATATCAGGGTTTGTGCGTAATGTTCACGGGTTGAGCTTTGGATAATTAATTTCACCATGAAGAGACCCCCAACACTTTGTGTTTTGAGTCGGGATCACGGTATCTGCTCTGATAACGGTGTGATTGTGAAGAAAACACTAAAACAGTGATAATCTCCCTCGAGCAATATAAAAGGGGCGCGATCTTCACCTCAAACATGAAGTTTTTAAGCAGCCAAAAAAACCCAGATTCCTCACCAAAAAAAGATCGCCTGTGACGGTTTTTCGAAAAGCTAATGTACTTTTAGCCACCCAAATCCAAAACCAACCACATACACAAACTCCCCTCTCTTAGGGCCACCTTCGATAGAGTTTTAGGGAGATTTTGAGACGGTTTTGTCACCCGTGATAAGCTTCCGATGAACCTCGGACAACCTTTTTGATAGATTTTTTGCCAAATTTTGACTTCCTTGACTGCTCATCACCTTCCTCTAAGTCCCTACTTGTGCCTCTTAGTGTGTTTTGAACTTTATACTTGTAATTTTGGTGAATTGGGTCTAAAGTTCTAGGGTGAGAAAATTGGTACTTTTGATTGGTTTGATAAAATTAGGGAAAGGATTAGTTGAATTGTAAATTATAGCAAGTATTTAGAGTGGTTGATGACTTGTTTGTGCCTTCATGGATTTTGCATGTTATGGATGTTTGAATTAAGCATTTTGCTTAAATGTCTAGTCTTTATACCATGTTGTGCATGTTGAATGGTGGTCATCAAGACATTATCTAGGCTTGCAATTGCAACCAATTTGATCTATGAAATTAACAGTTTCATGCCTAGATGTGCTTATGGGTTGATTGAGCTTAATGTGTGTACATCCGACCTTGCGATAACCTTATGTCGGCATGTCACCTAGCTTAAGAAATAAATGTGGAGGAGTGGTGTTTTCCCCAATCTTCTGATTATTGATGAGATTTCCACATATGGTGCATGTCGGCTTTGTTTGCTTGCAGGATGGTTGATCCATGATATTCCTACCTCAAGCTTTTGGTGGATCACCACACCTATGGAGATAACTTTGAATCTTGGAGATCTGGTGACAATGGCCCCTACCGGTGCCTAGATCTCGATATATTTGCCTATCTCCATTTTTAGGCTTCTATCTCAACATTAGTTGCTCATCCTCCATGATGATAACTGCTCAACCTCGATGAAGCCATCTTGGACGCTGCGATGAACTCTTTGTTGAGTTTTACTTGGGGGAATCCACTTACCATCATATACGAAACTCCAGCACCCTCTCTGAGGGTGCTCATGGGCATCATGTGGATGACTAAACTGGAGTACACCCTGATAGTAAATCCTCAAGGGGTGAGGCACTTTGCTAGGAGCTACCCCTAGAGCATCAGTTCTGAGTTGGCCACACGAGGGCCACCCTATTCAGGCCCCACTAGAGGATCCTACACTTGCTACTTACTTATTCGATTGTTCCCAACGCTCTAATCAAGGAACAATTGACTTTTTGAGGGATCGTGGCCCTCTATACCATATGCAACGCCCGGGGACCTCTGCACCTAAGGTCCTTTATGGTGACTTCCTTCTCCAAAATTTTGGGGCAGCTGAGGGTCTACATGATTGGGGCCCCGTCATCACTCGACTGGCTTGACACTTTGGATTCGACACCACTATTTGCATAGTGGTTGGCCAGACTGAGATTTTCCCCGTTGGAGATGCTCCATCACATGGGGTTGGTCCTGACTCAGAGAGGCATACAGTTCATAGACGGACTGTGACCTGTTGCATTGTTCAGACCAACAACGGAGGAGCCAGCCAAAGCTTTCCACAATGCTCCACGAGGACACCATTCTGACCACACTAGTAATGGGCACTCTTCTCAGCCAACCTTGAGGACCAAATTTCCATTCTAGAAGGCCACTACATCACCATCATGATCAAGCTTGACCAAGATCGGGACACACAATGCAATTCTCACCGCATGGACGAAGAGCTCATATGCTCGCATGAACTCAGCTTCCAGGATCTACTCTGGGCTCACTCTTCTCCTCATCAGCGGGAGCCACCTCGCCAGGGTTAAGAGGACTAGGCTTGAGTGCCATGTTAGCACCGTTACATCACTCCAATCCTCTCCACCTTAACTCTAGACTCTTTTTTTCCTTTTTTGTGTTTGAATTTGAACTACTTAGTTCATTTTTCTTTTTTGTGAACTATAAATATTGTGCTTGTGCAATAACCTCACCCCTGGTGAGTTAGTGTTTGTGTGTGTGTGTGTGTGTGCGCGCGCGTGCATGTGTTTGTGTGTTTGTTCCTTGTGATAGCTCTCTCTCTCTCTCTCTCCCCAAAATTGGTCCCTCTCTTCAGTTCGAATTTTCACTCGCCAATGCTTTGGTAACTTTGTTCCACCCTTATTCTTGATCCATTGGGGTAAATATCATGCTTAAGTGTAGGGGTGTTGAATGTGTATGTGAATGGAGAGTGAAAGTAAATGTGAATGTGACTGAATGGACTACTTATTGAATGCATAGGAGCCTTGTTATTGCCCAAATTTCTATAATTTGAGGGCTCCTAGCATACGTGGATGAATTGATGATTGTGGCCTACATTGGGGTGTTTTGGAACATATATTGAATGCTCAAATTTTTAAAATTTTGGGGTTTCAAATACCTTGTCTCATGCATGATCCCTACTCATTGTGCTATGAATTGGTTGGATGTTGTGATGGTATGCATTCTAGGGAGGTTAGTGTAGCGTTTTAAATGATGCGTTCCATGAGAAATGCTACCCCTACTTCCTCCCTTGTTGCTTTATATTGTTATCTAGTGGTATTAAGGCATATGTGGTGAACTCTCCCAATTTTGGGCTCGAAAAAAGTTTTGCAAAAATATGCTCCGTTTTGAATGTTATTTTAAATGAAAAAAGGAGTATTCTCACGTGAGAGGCAACCAGTCATAGTATTTAAGTTAAGTCGTCAAAGGGATTTTCTTCTGGACCGGAGTGCCATTTGATGATGTCTTTGGGGATTGGATAGCTTTCTGACATCCAACCATCATCATTTTCTACCTTTCATCCACCAAACACCTCTCCTCCTCAAGGGGCTTGTATGAGAGGAGATATTGTGCCTTTGTACAAGTTGGGAGATCTCGGCTCTTACTATTATCTTACATGTGTGACAACCCATCTTTCCTTGAGAGATCATGACTCACATCTGAACGCTTCACCTTTCTATCCTATTCCATCCTCTCAACCATCACTTTACCCACATGAAGTTAAGAAAGATAAGTCAATGTTACTTTTGCTCTAGGCCAAGAGATAAAGAGCCCTTGTTTGTGAAAACTTCAGGTGTGATGCCACAAGCGACAATGTGAGTTGAGGCTCAAAAGTTGGAGTCCTCTTTTGAATTAGGCGCACCACTATTTATTCCATCATTTTCAAATTGTTTTTTAGGGTCCCTTTGTACGAATCTTGCATTTCTTGGTTTCAGTATTGAACAAAGTCCCAACTTTGGTTTGAGTTTCACATTGAGGTAGAGCTTAAATTTCTTGTCTTCGATTGACATAGAAGTGCTAGTTTTTTTGCTACCAATCTATAATGCATACCATTGTGATGGTCCAACAAGTTGTACCAATTTTAGTATGTTTGCTTGGGACAAGCAAACGGTAAAGTTTGGGGGAGTTTGATTAGAGCCATTTTATACATGTTTATACCCCATTATCTTTGTCGTTTGACTTGTGCGCATCGTCCTTGGAGCCATTTTACGCCAGGTTTTTTCATGTTTTAGTATATTTCAGGCTCTAGCTGTTGAAATGGGCTAAAGTGTAAAGGTTCGAAAGTCCGACAAAAAGGAGCCAAAAAGGGACCAAGTGCTCCAAATGTCATACTTCACGAATCAGGGTAGATCTTCACGGGCTCAGGGAGCGAAGATTACCCAAAACTGTGATCAATACAAGTTCCCATAAGGCTTTGGACAAATCGCGGGGCATTGCACAGATCACGGGTGTAGGGCATGAAGAATGCAAGTAAACTGTGAAGCGTGTAAGTGAAATGGTGAGTTTGTAGTCGACATCACGATTTCAGTACACACTTAACGGTCGTGACGAGTGGTCGCGAAGAATGAAATTTTGAAAATAAAAGAGAAGAGAGAGCATATTTTATTATGGAGATTCATTTTTTGAGAGAGAATTGCAACCTATAGAGGGAAAGCGACGAGCAAGAGGAGATTGAATGAGGATTTGAGCTACCCATCATCCAAGGAAGCTTGATCCAGTCTTCAAGACCATACCAAGCAACTAAGGAGGAGAAGGATCTTCTCATCACTATGGTGGTTTCCTTCTATTTGGTTGTGTTTATCACTCTAGGCATGGAGTAGTACTCTTAGTCACTTGGATGATGTAGATCCCTAGTCTATTATGTTGTAGTTGAATGATTGTGAACCCTATGTGTTTATTTGCATGACTGATTATATATAGATTTGTGCACATGAAAATTAGAGGTTCTTGATCACTTCTCCCAAGTTGGGGCTAATTGACCTAACTGAGAGAATATATCCTTAGGGTCAATTTAGACCATTTCCTAATCAATACTTTGTGGACTATTAATGAGTGTTTAGACACCTAGAGTTGTTCTGGATCTTTACCCATTTGAGGAGTGGGTTTGGCTGCTCCAATTGGCAAGGTCGGTAGTTCGGTACGCTCTCCGGGAAGATCAATTGGGCGAGATAGGAAAACTCAAATAGGAACTCCTATCTAGCTTGGAACTCCTGTAGTATATGATAAGTGGGAATTGTGCTATGCTATCACAATATTGACTCAACATAGAACTAGGTGAAGCTCATCTGAGTGAAGTTTTCTCAACTTGAATTCAATCACAATTACTTGCTAGCTTGTTTAGTTTATTAGTTTAAAGCAACAAATCGATGGCTAGATAATACTTAGGTTTCTGAAGTAAGTGTAAATAGACCACCCAGGGTGATAATTCGAAAATAATTGCTTTATGCTACACCCGATTGAAGGTTACACTTGGCTTACGATTGAGATAGGTATCGTTAGTAGTGAGCCAAATGGAGACAGACAAGTGCGCTCCTATTTATCAGACCCTCAATACGGGAGTTAAGTTTTAGTGGACTGTCGCTTGTAGTGATGAAAATTACCCTGACCCGCCTCTGAAGGGTCAAGATGTATAACTGATCCCACCCGCCCCTATTTCCTTCTTGACCCTGTCTGACCCTCTAGGGTTGGGGCGGGTCAGGGAGGGTCGGGTCAGTGGGTCGACCCTTATCAACACATTGATTTTTTACAATTACGTTTTGGTACCCAAATTTTTTTTATTTATACAATTTAGTACCTAAAGTTTTAAAATTTTACAAATAGGTCCAATGTGTTGGTATGTGAAATTTTATATCTAAGGGTCATAGGGTCAAAAAGTGACCCGACCCTAAATTGACCCACCCCGCCCACCCTTACAGGGTCAAAAGATGACCCGATCCTAAATTGATCCTGTAGACAAACCGACCCGGGTCGGGGCGTGTCAATGACTTTTTAGGGTCAAGTTTACACCCCTAGTCGCTTCTGGGGCAGCATTTGATGAGTTAAAGTCTCACCTTATATTACCCCCTATTTTGTTAGAACCACCACGTAAGGAAAAGTTGTTCCTCTATATTTTTGTGTCCATACGAGCAGTAAGCATCATTATCATGCATAGAAAGACGGGAAAGGAAGATAAACCTGTATATTATACGTCGAGAACGCTAATAGGCCCGAGGCACGGTACCCGCCAATAGAGAAGGTTGCTTTGACACTTGTAAGTGAATCACATAAAATGCTCCCATACATCCAAGTCCACCCTATCATGGTCCTCACCAGCCTCCCACTTAAGGGTATCTTGAGCACAATGGAGGTCCCAGGAAGACTTGTGAAATTGGCCGTCGAGCTATCTTTCTACCACATCCTATATGCCCCTCGACCAGTGGTTAAGAGCTAAATATTAGCAGACTTCATCAATGAGGGCGTTGTCATATATCCTCCCACTAAAGGAACATGGGACATATATATGGATGGAGTGGCTAGTAGCCATAGTGTCTGTATAGGTACAGTTATCCGCACACCGCTCGAAGCAATCCATGGGATAGCTTTACGCTTCAAAACACTAAAAACAAATAACAAAGTGGATACGAAGTTGGTTAGCTATGTTATAATTAGCAAATGAATTGTGGGCAAATATGAATTCTATCTGATTCTGCGCTTATTATTAACTAGTGGAACAAAGAATTTGATGTCGAAGATGAGACGTTCGCCCCATACATGCATTGGGTTAAGCATGTCGCCAATTTCTTTCAATCTTTCAACCTACACCCACATACAAAGGGAGGAAAACATGCACGCGAATGCAATTTATAAACTCACCAAAAAAACATATTTTGAAGAAGCAATAAGCAAGGCATGTGATGATAAAAAAGGAAGGTCATGATGTCGACTAAGCAGCACAATTGAACACAATGCATGTCGGAGAATAGATTGATTGGCATACACCCATCGTCAAATACCTGAGCAATGAGACTGTCCCCAATGACCCATAAGAGGCATGGGCCATAAGGCAGAAAGCGGTTCGGTGCACAGTGATAGGCCATAAACCGTAACAACGATCACATGAAGGGATATAACCTTAAATGTCTCGGAAAGACATATGCTTGACATTTGGTCAAGGAACTTCATGAAGGGTTATGTGCCATGCACAACGGCTCGAGAAGCTTAGAATGGACAATTCTGCTCCACGATTACTGTTGTACATGCATTACAAATGACGTTAGATGTTTTTCGAGCAATGCCACAAATGCATATTGTACTCACACCAACATCATTTGCCATCCGCGGAGCTCAAGGAAAATATAAGTACTTGGTCGTTTGCACAATGGAGACTTGAACATCTGAGCCCTTTCCCCATCGCCACGAAAAAGCACAACTGCATAATAGTGGAGGTAGATCACTTCCCCAAATGGGTAGAGGCATAACCTCTCTCATCCATAACATCCACCAGTTTACGCGCTTCATAATGTGCAACATTATAATCCACTTTAGTGTACCAAAGTCCTTAATCTTTGACCACAAAAAGCAGTTTGATTGTGTAGCAATATTCTACTTGTGTGACTAGAGGGGACTGTGACACGCTTGGAATCCTTCACCTACCCTCAGGAAAATGGTCAAGCAGAGGTAGCCAACAAATCCATTCAACAGATTAAAGTTTCTTCTAGTATCACGTTGTTGTATAATCTGCAAAAAAAAAACATACTTGAGCATAATAACTTGAAATAAAATGGAACACAAGATGATTAGCTTCTTTCAAATACTGTAAAAATTCTCCGGCAATGGAGCCAAAAACTTGAATAGAGATCGGCTAACCATCTCTCTTAGTGTAATGCTTGATGAATCGAGTTACAAGTGTCTTCTAGTATCAAATCGTTGTATGATATGCAAAAAAAAATATTGTATTGTAATAACTTGAAACAAAATGGCACACAAGATGATTAGCTTCTTTTAAATACTAAAAAAAAATCTCTGGCAATGGCGCCAAAAACTTGTTGTTCAATAACTATTACTATTGCAATTGAAGTAACAAATTTCCTAGGTATGCTAAGGTCATTCCACAAGTCTTTTGATATGAATAATGTATCTCATTGAATCATACAAAGTAGATTGTGAAGCATCAAAGAATTCGCATCCCTAAACAATGTTTGACTTGGCTGGACATATAAGAGGTTGATGACACCACCATTAATGATTAAGGCATCTCCATGAAGCTCGACAGAATTTCTTTTCTCCTATGCATGCTAACTCTAGATAACTCGTGCCCTCTTGGGCAGTGGGAGTAAAGGTTGTATTTAAAGCTAGAACCTAAGCCTCTATTTATACTACATCAGGGAAGGGGCTTTCTAGGATTTTCCTCTTAAAGTCGGCCAAACGAATATTGATACCACTGGGATACGAATTTCTTAACTTTAGGGCCGAAATAAGGCATATTTTCAACGATTCCATGGTCCTGGACCGACCACGACGTCCTAGCAGTCACCACCATCAAGGGGTTTCTTCATGGGATAGGTGGATTGTGGGCCAAGCAACTTCTCTTATAAATTTGGACACGACTTGATGGGTTTTGACCCGCTTTGACCTTCATCAATGGTAAACCCGCTACATTACCGGATTTGCTTCTCTATTCTATAAAGTGAGCATCTCATGTCCAAATCCATCTATGTTTGAGCCATGAGCTTATAATGTTGTCCTCCTTCTGATCTATTGATGATTCATAATCAACTTGAGTGTATTATATCCATGAAAAGCACAAGCTAACACCAAAAGGCATAAAATAGTACAATAACACACTATTGGTCAAATAATTACGATATTTATGTGAACTCTAAAATATATACTAAAGATGCATTGATAGAAGGGAAAATGTATCAAATATGAGAGTGATAAACACTATAAATCGAGTGTCATCACCTTCATTAAATTGCACTCAACCCATGTCAACCTATAAGTAGAGGGATTCGACCTAAGTAACAACCTTTCTCATGTGATCTCCCTCGGAGTTAGTTTTGTTTCTATGATTTTTTGGTTAGTTTAGTTCGTACTTAAACCTCAGGAATCACCGCCCTACTACTTCGCCAATCAAGGGTACACTTGTCCTAGATTAAGGTAGTTAGTATTGTCAATTAATCGAACTATAAATTGTAAAGCTCGATGTTAAGCATCAAGTATTAATTGGACAACCAACCAATAGGTTAAATCGTATAAAGTGACGAAGGATCCAAAGACCAAAGGAATATGGCATCATCACCACTATACTACTTCGTCAATCTAGAGCATACTTGACCTAGATGGGGTTTGTAGTGTTAAGGGACTAACCATCCACTTCATTATTTTTGTGTGATTATATATAATCTCGGTTGTCAAACTAGTGGTAGATCGACTAGTTCAATCGAGTTCAACTGGTATCTATCATTAAACAAACTCATTATTGGTCTCATATTGTCCTATATATTTTTCTAAACCGACATAAATCGATTGTATCCAAGGTTGTTGTTTGAGCCTGGATTGTTCCAAGCGGTTTTGTGAGACTCCACCGGCTTCGGGCGGCTTTCGATGGTCGAGGGCGGTCTCCGAAATCCTGCAGAAAGGCCACCAGGGTGATCCTGGGACCTCCTCCGATGCTTAAGTTAGAGAGAGAAGTGAAATGATAGTGAATTGGAGAGAGAATGGAGTAAAGTGAAGTTACCATGAATGAGCCCTATCCTTGGGTATTTATACTAGTTGCGGCAGGGTGTGCACATTTAATAGTCTGTCGGGCGGTCAAGGTCGCCTCTGGCTTTATTAAATGCTCACCCTGATCATGTCTTTTGTCAGACTCCGTACCGGAAGGACAGGAGTATGTTAGGTCGTAGTGTCGGGCGGTTCGTTTGACCCGATAAGCCAGAATGTCGGGCGGTTTCCTCCGAGGACTGACGGAGACCGCCTTCAGTCTGTGTTTTTGCCCCTGCTTGGGTGGGCTTTCTTCTTTTATGGGCTTTTGATGACTCTGTGGGCTTGGGGGCCCATGTGCCTCAATACTTGGCCTAACATTTTCCCCTTAGGCGTGAGAAGTGGTAGGTTTTCGCGGCTAAACGAGGTTGCTTTGTCATTATTAGGCGGTCTGGGTCGCCAGCCCACGCCATCGTTTCAACGGGCTTGAAACCGCTGGGTGTATGACCCTTCGTCTGCCCCTGGCTGTGAAAGCGGAGCACGTGAGCGCCTGAGGAGGCACCTTTTCGCTTCGGTCGCCACGTGTTAGGACCTCGGGCGAGGAGTTCTGATGGCGGCAGGGAAGACGTCACCTCGTGGGGGTTTTTCCCTCGATTTTCGTACCCCCAACTTCTGAACTTCCCCTTTTTTAGTTTAAGTCGGGTTTGTGGAGGGATTTTCTGCCACTATTTCCCCTTTTCGGTAATCCCTTCGTCTTCTTCTTCTTCTTCTTTCCTTTGCTGTGAAAGGTTCAGAGACTCCTCCGACTGGTATAAAATCCGAGCCTTTCTCCGGTGAGTCCCCTTCATTTGGTACGCGAGTTGTGAGTTTTCGTTTCGTCGTGCTAACTTCCTTTTTGTCTTTCTGTTTACGAACGTCGGCGCTCTCTTGCGGGCTGCGGGAATCGCCGCTCGCTATTTGTGTCGCCAAGTTCAGATGGCCGACGACAACGTTGCTATCCCGAACATGGTGGTTAACCCCGCCGGCTCGGCCCCTGATCTTTCCTCGGGAAGCCCGTCAGAGAAAGATCGTCGAGGGGTGGTGGCGGCTCTTTCCCCGCGCGTCGCCGGGAAGAAGGCTGCGACGGCTTCGATCAGAATTGCGCCGGTTACTCAAGGTATGACTCGTACTCTCCCGACACGAAGCGCGTCTGAATGCGTGTTTGATCTGTCGGGATTAGAATTATATTTGGGAAATGCGTTTGAACTGGACAATTGCCTTGTCCGGGTTTCTGTAGACTTAGCCAATTCTAATGTTGATACCCGACCTGTACCAGTTGGGTTTGTGGCCACTTCTTCGACGGTGGGGGATAACATGGGTGAGTTTGATCGGGTAGGATTAGATAGTGTGTCCCTGGGTGAGGAGGACGAATCTGGTCGTGATGAATCAAGTTCGGAGGCGTCTCCGAGTACCTCTTCGTCTCTGGAGGTAGTGGAGGACGCGGAAGAGAGACCGCTTCCTCTCGCGATTACTGATCCGGTGTATACCTTGTTACGGCATGAGGGGATGTGGGGAGGTGAGGCGGTCCCGGAGGAGGTATTCGCCCGCGGGCCATCGCATGAGGCGCTGTTTAGACCGGATCAGGTGTTGTACCGGCTCAAGTCGCTTCGTATGCCACCTGATTGGCAGTATGCGGCACCCTCGGAGGCGAGCCGCTCTGGATCATGCCCCGACGGTTGGATTCCAATCCACGTCGAGCATGTGAAGTTGGGATTGCGGTTTCCCTTGGACCCCATTCTGACTAAGGTCCTGCTCTGGCTTCAGTGTACCCTTGGACGCCTCTCGCCCACCATCATCTTCCATTCAGTCATGTACCGGTGGGCATGTGACCGCCTCAAAGAGACCCCTTCCTTTGAAGCGTTCTGGATGATATACAACATCCGCGAGTCGCGAAACTGTTGGTCTATTGGGAGGCGGGAGAACGCCGTTGGCTTTGTTATGGGGGCGCCTAAGCTTGACTCTCCTTGGTATAAGGAGTACTTTTTTGCCCCGTCCATCCTGGAAGTGGTATTCAGGGGACATTGAACTGCGAACGGGTTATTCAGCGGGACTGAAGGATGATTGGTGTGCGTCTACACAATTTCCTCAATCGGTGAAGGACCATGTCGCGCGTCTCGTGGAAGGAGTCCAGATTCGTGTGGAGCATAATGGCTCTGAGAGCGCCTATCAGCATGTCCGTGCATTTTATGGTTAGTGTCGTATTTTAGCTAAGGTTGAGTTTCTCTTTCTCATGTGGTTCACTTATGCTTTCCTTTTTCAGGTCTTCGGGAGTTGGCATATGCGAATCGTCCCAAGAAGAGGAAGGCGGGAAGGACCGCCAAGGCCGACACTGCCTCCGCTTTAGTGGCGGGAATGGGTGCCGTTGCTCAAGACCGTCCGCGGTCCTTAGTCCCGCCCGTGGTGGATCTTGCGGGCCCGGAAGCTGAGCCCTCTATCCCTTTGACGCGGGGCGCGGGAAAGAGGGTGGCGGAGCCTCCTATCTCGGAGGCGGCTAGGAAGCATGCAAGGACGGACTCTCCTCGCGGGAAGGCGGCTGACAAGCGTGGGAAGGGTGGCAAGTGTCCGGATCAAGCTAGTTCTATCACTCTGTCGCCTCTGGCGGCTACGGATACTGAGGCCGCCGAACATGGATTGCATACCATTAGCGATTGGCTTACTATGCCCCTTGAGTATACGTCTGCCCCCGAGGGAAGCAACCGGCGTCTTGCGGGAACTGCCTCCCAGTTCTTCTTCGCGGTTAGTAATTATATTTAACCGAGACTTGTGTCATTCCACCTCGCACTGATGGCGTATGTTTGTTGCAAGCACAGATTGGCTTCTCGCAAATTATTTTGCTGAATGACCGCCTCGCGAAGAGCGTCGATGATAATGCGGTCCAGATTGCCAACCTGCAGAAGAGCGTGGGCGTACAGCGTGAGGCCTTGATTGCGGAGGTTCGTCCGGAGATTGAACGGGAATTCACCGATAGGCTGGCTCAGAAGGAGCAGGAGCTTCAGGCGGTGAAGGACCGCCTTGAAGAAAGTGCCCGCAAGTCTAAGGAGCTGGAACGAACTTTGTTGGAGGAGCAAGAGGCGCTTCGTCGGGAGGTTGGAGAACTTAAGGTTGAGAAGGCCGTCCTGACGGAGAGTCGTGAGAATGAGCTTGCGGCCGCACGAGCTGAAGCGGGTCCGGCTTATCTGAACTCGGCCGAATTTCTCGCCTTTGATAAAGCAAAGTACAAGACTGTTGTTGGCAACGTGGTGGCCGCCATTCGCCACTTGTTTCGAGAGGACGCTCCCGACGTCGAGTGGGATGCGATCGGCCTCTGGTCTTCAGCTGACATCAATTCTGAGGCGGATGAGTCTGAGGAGGAAGGAGCGGACAACGAGACTCAGTCTGAATTGCGCCATTCGGACTCTAACAATGATTTCATGTAGTCTTTTATTTTGTCATGACTTGCACGGTAAACAATGATTTTGGGGTGGAATGCACCTTCGTGTATATGAACACCTTTTGGGGGCCGCGTTAGATCGGCGCCTTCTAGCTTATGTATGGGAATTGCTTATGCTGGTTGCTTCCTTTCTTTTGCAAAATGTGTGGGATGTGATTTTTTGCCATGGTATGTTTGGTATGACGTGACAACTCGCGGGGATCGCGTGGTAGCGGGCTTTTAAATTTCCTTGCAACGAGGAAAATTTGTTGGGACTGTGTTGGAGTGAGTTTGGCGTAACTCTGAGAGTCGGAGAATGGTTTGAGACAAACCTGGTCGACGTGTTGTGTGTGACCTGTCTTCTCTCGACCGTGTTTAGCTTCTTCCGCAGGCTTTTGGCGGTTTACTGGGCGGTAATGCCTGATACAAGATTATATCGTATCCGCGCGATGCGGATGTCAGGTTATTTCGTATGCTTTACAATTCTTTAAGGTAGTCGACCTAAAAGTTTTTGTGATATGAATATCGAAGTCCATGGTGTTGGCCGAAATAGATGACAGTGTATTACATGAGCAAAAGCGGGTGCGTAATGGCATCCCGTACACTGTTACAAGTGGCGGGGCGTTGCCCTTTCCACCAAAAGAGACCCAAAAGCGGGTACTTGGCAGCGACCCGTACATCGTGTTACTGGAGAAGATAGTACCTCAGAGCACATCCGAGTGATACTTTCGTAGATGCATGCCATTCCATGTCTTGGAGACTGGATCGCCCTCCATGGTTGCAAGGCGAAACGTGTTGGGGCCCGTCTTTTCCCCGATGAGGAACGGGCCCTCCCATGTGGCTGCCAGCTTGCCATGTTCATCCTTCTTCTGTTTGAGAACCATGTCACCTTCTTCAAGAGGGCGTGGTTTCACCTTCCGATTGTAGCTGGCCGCGACTTTGGCTTTCTCGCTCATGATGCGCTCCATGTCCAGCTGTTCGAGCAGGCCCTGGTGATTGGACTCCGGGCAGTAGGCTTGGACGCGGAGGGAGGTCAGGACCATTTCCTCGGGAGTGATCGCTTCAGAGCCATAGGTTAGGGCAAAAGGGGTCTCGCCCGTAGCTGTCTTGTGGGTTGTGCGATGCGCCCACAAGATATGAGGAAGTTCGATCGTCCATCCCCCTTTGGGGTCTCGGAGACGCTTCCTAAGTCCCTGGAGGATCAGCTTGTTGGATGCTTCTGCTTGGCCATTGGTTTGAGGGTATGCCACCGACGCCATCGTGCATGTAATGCGGTTTCGGGCACAGAAATTTTCAAAGGGCCTGCAGTCAAATTGTGTGCCATGATCAGTAATAATGGAGTGTGGGATTCCAAACCGGATCATTATGTTGTTGAACACGAATTTTTGGACCCGGGCGCTGGTGATGGTCTCAAGCGGTTCTGCCTCGATCCACTTGGTAAAGTAGTCGACTGCTACCACCAAGTATTTCTTGCCCAGGGGGGTTGTGGGAAAGGGTCCCAGAAGATCGAGTCCCCATCTGGCGAACGGCCATGGCCCAACCACGCTTTGCAGCTCGGAACCGGGTAGGTGGTGTTTGGAGGCGTGAACCTGGCACGCATGGCATTTCAAGACAACGTCGGTAGCGTCCTTCTTGATGGTAGGCCAGTAGTACCCTTGCAAGAGAATGGTTCTTTCAAGCGATCTGGGTCCTGCATGAGTGGCGCATGTGCCTTGGTGTATCGCTTTCAAGGTCCACCGCGCTTCTTCAGGGCCCAGGCACTTCAGATATGCCCCGGAAAATGATCGCTTGCACAATTGGATGTTCACCATTGAGTACCGGACCGCCTTTCGTTTGAGCGTCTTGCGTTCGATGGGATGCGAGGGAGCGATGTCTTGCTCAAGGTACTGTATCAGAGGGGTCCTCCAATCGGCCTCCTCCAAGTTCATGACTTCCTCTTATTGGTCGCTCTCTTTGGTGACAGTGACATGCCGATTGCCTTCGAAGTCCATGGCAGTAGCAAGTTTAGAAAGCGCGTCGGCGTGTTGGTTGTCATCCCGCCGTACATGCTCTAGCTTCCAGGAGTTTAACTGTCCCAGGGCGCTCCGCACTTTGGTGGCCAAGTCGGCCAGCTTCTCATCTTTAACTTTGAATGCTTCATGAACTTGCTTGACTACCAGGAGAGAGTCTGAGAATATATGCACATCGGAAGCGCCCAGGGTGGCGAGTATGCGAAGTCCATTGATGAGGGCTTCGTATTCAGCTACGTTGTTGGTTTTGATGTCCTTGAACCTTAAAGAGATTTCATGAATGACACTGTCTGGCGACTCGATGACTATTCATGCCCCTGAGGCAGTTTTTCCGGCGGCCCCCTCAATGAATAGACGCCACACGTGATTACGCTCCTTGGAGGGAACGCTTTCCAGAGAGAATCCTTCGGCGATGAAGTCTGCTAGTACTTGGCCCTTGATGGCCGGCCTCGGGGCGTACTCTATGTCGAATTCGCTGAGCTCGATCGCCCACTTCGTCATTCTTCCAGAGGCGTCCATGCCACGCATAATACTCTTGAGAGGAAGGTTAGTTAGTACCGTGATGGGATGCTCGTGAAAGTACGGCCTTAGCTTTCGGGCCGCGGAAGCCACAGCAAGGACCGCCTTCTCCACGGGCAAGTACCTTGTTTCGGCTGGGAGGAGAGCTTTGCTTACATAATACACCGATTGGTCTGAACCGTCTTTCGCCCTCCGAACCAGGACGGAGCTCACGGCTTGCTCAAAGACCGCCAGGTAGAGGAAGAGTCGTTCCCCACACACGGGGGCCCTCAAGACCGGCGGTGAGCTGAGCTGACTCAGCAATAGAGTGAAGGCTTTGTCGCACTCGACGCCCCATTTGAGTTTTGAGGCCGACTTTCTGAGCATTTGAAAAAATGGAGAACACTTATCCGCTGACCGCGGGATGAACCTCCCAAGTGCGGCCATTTTGCCGTTGAACGCCTGTATCTCCTTGATGGTTCTTGGCGGCTTCAGGCTATGGATGGCCTCTATCTGCTTTGGGTTAGCTTCTATTCCTCGCTTCGTGATCATGAAGCCGAGGAATTTCCCTGCTTCAGCTCCGAAGACGCACTTGAGGGGGTTGAGCCTTAGGTTTTTTCGTCGTAGGGTTTCAAAGGTTTCCCGCAAGTCGGAGAGGTAGTCTTCGGCTTTTTTACTCTTGACAAGGACGTCGTCCACGTAGGCTTCGACGTTCCTTCCCATCTGGTCTTTGAAGACCGCATCAACCATTCTCTGATAGGTTGCTCCCGCGTTCTTTAATCCGAATGGCATAACTACGTAGCAAAAGTTGCCCATGGGCGTCATGAACGCGATCAGTTCTTGGTCGTCTTCCGCCATTTTGATTTGATGGTAGCCTGAAAACATATCCATGAAGCTGAGCGCTTCGTGGTTGGCGGTTCCATCTATTAGCTGGTCGATTCGAGGAAGAGGATATACATCTTTGGGACACGCCACGTTGAGGCTGCTGAAATCGATGCACATCCTCCAAGTGCCTCCTGCCTTTCGCATGAAGACCGGGTTTGAGAGCCACGTGGGGTACTTGATAGACCGTTAGTTACACATGTTTTCACCCCTGTTCTTACACCGTTTGAGAGGTGGTTTCTCGTGTTTTAGACCGATTTCACGCTAGGTTGTGCTTGTTTGTGATATTTCAGGTCCTGGCAAGTGAATGAAGGTTTAGGAGCGAGTTCGGGGTCGATTGGGTGAAGATCGGGCGCGAGACAAGTCACAAAGGAGGTCACACGGGCTGCCCTGATATTCACACGGCCGTGTGAAGTAATGGCCTGGCCGTGTGAGTTTTGCCGAGAGCACACACGGGCAGAGCAGAGGATCGACACGGCCGTGCAAGTGGCCGGGTTGGCCGTGCCACATTCTGCGAGAGCAAACACGGGAAAGAGGGGATGTCCACACGGCCGTGCCATTCTGGCCGTGCAAAGAGCCTGGAATTCGAACTAAATGAAACGATGCGTTTTGACTCACACGGGCAACTGGGTGAGCTGCACGGCCGTGCCACCCTAGCCGTGTGAGTCGGGATTTTCTCCTTTTAAGCAGAATTTCAGCCACAATTCGGGAGGATTCGGGTTTTTGAGAAAGAGAGCGATTTCTAGAGAGAGAAAGCGACGAACAAGAGTCTCCAAGTGCCCTAGATTGATCTTCAACACCATTGGAGGCCAGCTTGAGCTTGAAGAAGTGCCAATCAACGTCCAGAAGCAGGAATCCATCCTTCGCAGTATGAATTCCGTGTCTGATTCTGCTTTTGCTTTCTTCTCTATGGAGTAGTTCTCCCATTCATCTGGGTATGGAGAACCCTAGATTTGTATGTTAGGCTTTGATTGTATGAACCCAAGTACTGATTCTGCGATTGATTATATTCGATTGAGGTTTTAATGATTGAATGACTTGAATCCTGATCAAATTCCTGTTGTTTCTGCTTTAACCTAGAATGAGAATATCTGCCTAGGTTAATAGAGTATCCTTGATTAAAGGTAGGGAGTTGGTGACTTTAGTCGAGGAGCCAACTCACTATTCTGTACCAGATTTACTCCGGTAGTGGAGGTTTTGTTCTTAGGGCCTCAATCTGTCTACTCCGGTGGAGGTTAGTCGCCCGCTAGAGATTCAGATTGAGAGGGTCTGAAGACCTTTAGTCGAGACTTCAGGCTATTTAAGAACCTTCCGCAGTATAATCTTCATAGAAACTGAACTTGGTAATTACAATCCGGCTTAACTGCAGTCTAGGGGGAACCATATCCGGGTGACCTCTCTTAACTTGAATACAACCAGTTTACTTGCTTTGTTAGTTTGTTAGTTAGACTTGCATTCCAGTTTCATTGCTAGATAACAAGAATTCACTGAGTAGTCATCATATCTAGGACCCGTGTTGATAATTAAACCCAAACCCGCTATACTACGCTTTAGGAAGTGGTTTCACTTGGCCAATTCCTGGAGTGACAGTAGAGTCGAGTCAAGTTTTTTGCGCCGTTGCCGGGGACGGCTAGGTTGTTGAAGAAAAGTGATTTCTGTTAATTTAGCTTTTCTTTTTGCTTTGTTTTCTTTGTCCCACTTGTGCCTTCACGGGTTTGTTGCTTGAGTGTGTGCAGGTAGTGCATGACCCGTAGCTAGTCGGGAGGTTTACTGCCGTTGAATCCAGAGATTGACCGCACCTGTCGCCAGCTCAGGAGACAACAGCGAGCTAGACTGGCTACGGAAGAGCGCATAGACGGCCACCTGAGCAGCGATTCTGAAGAAGAGCACGGGATGGACGGAGACTACAACCAACACCAGGGGAATCCACAGCAGGTTCCCCCGGTGAATCAGGTCCTGGGGAACAACCCCATACCCCAGGACCATGGAGTTCATCATCCACCGCAGCCGGGTCCCACCTTGGAGTACTACTACACTCCTCGGATTGCTGACATCCGCCCGGTCATCCTCTACCCGCCGATCCCAGCAAACAACTTCGAGATCAAGCCATGCTGGATTCAGCTCATCACATCCTCGATCCAGTTTCATGGCTTGAAGGATGAGGAGGCCAGGGTACATCTGTCCCGTTTTCTGCAGCTGACAAACGGGTTCAAGCTGAACGGTGTTCCCGATGATGCGATCCGCCTTCATCTCTTCCCCCATTCTCTGGCGGGGAATGCTAAGAGGTGGTTGGAGACCCAGCCCCCATTGTCCATCACCTCTTGGGACGATCTGGCGGACAAGTTCGTGCACAGGTACTATCCGGCATCGAAGACTACAGAGATTCAGCGGGAGATCACTCACTTCCGCCAGGAGCCAGATGAGTCACTCCGTGATGCTTGGGAGCGGTACATGGGCTACTTCTGGCAGTGCCCCCACCATGGCTTTAGTGATGCTTTCACTGTGGGGAACTTCTACAGCGCTCTCTCCCCAGATAGCCAGAGGGTGATTGAGTCTTTATGCCCAGGAGGGGATATTCTTACCAAGACTCCACCCGAGCTGAACCAGATGATCAGTACTTTGGCTGCCAGAGATCATTCTTGGGGACAGGGTAGTCGAGGCAGACAGTCCCGGGACCGTGGTGTGCACGCCATGGAGACCAGATCCGGGCTCGAGCAGCAGGTAGCTGAGCTAGTGCAGACATTGAAGCAGCCCAACAGTCTGATTCCGGGCAGAGGTTTGGCTACACCTCCAGTAGCTCAATGTCAGTGGTGCGAGAGCTCCAATCACCTAGTGGAGGACTGCCAGGCTATGAGGGAGTCTACCACACCCCAGGAGCAGTTGGCCTTCATCGCCAATGCGAGGCGCCTCGATCCATACAGTAGCACATATAATGAGGGGTGGCGCCAGCATCCCAACTTTGCCTGGAGCAGCAACACCACTAAACCACCTGGTTTCCCAGCACCAGCAGGTGGTTTTCAGCAGAGGCAGCCTTACCAGGCTCGATAGGGGCCAGTTCCACAGCAGCCATTCCAGCAGCCCCAGCGCCAGTTTGCCGAGCCAGCAGCAGCTCCAGCCCCAGATGACAGGATGACGAAGCTGGAAAACATTCTAGCTTCATTCATGACGAGCACTCTGGCGACTATCACGAGGTTGGACCAGAGTGTAGCCTCACTGGAGGCAGGTCAGAGGAACCAGGGTGCCATTTTGCAGGATCTGCAGACCCAGGTGGGCATCTTGGCCCGCCAAAACACTACCAGGGCACCGGGGACTCTGCCTGCCACCACTGTTCCGAATCCTCGAGATCCTCACCAGCATCAGCAGCTGGATGCCATTTTTACCAGGAGCGGTAAGACCATATCTGCTGATCCTGTCCCGGCCAGACAGGAGGAACCACTGCCTGCTTCAGCACTTCCAGCCGACGATGCAGAAGTGCGGGTGGAGAAAGAAGCCCCTGCTCCCAAGCCACAACCAGTGGTTAAGGAGCATGTACCCCAGCTTCCCTTCCCCACTCGCCTACACAAGGACAAGCTGGAGACTGAGTTTGCCAAGTTCATGGCAATGTTGAAGCAGCTCAATATCAGCATACCGTTCATGGAGGCACTGTCGAAGATGCCCAAGTATGCCAAGTTCATGAAAGATATCTGCACCAACAAGAAGAAACTTGGGGATCTCTCGACAGTGATGCTGAGCGAGGAGTGTTCTGCTATCCTGCAGAACAAGCTGCTCGAGAAGCGCAAGGATCCAGGGAGTTTTACTATCCCTCTTACTATTGGCAGCATGCATGTAGGAAAGTCCTTGGCGGACCTAGGCGCTAGCATCAACGTCATGCCATATAAGTTGTATAAAATGCTAGACCTAGGTGAACTTAGCCCTACTAGGATGAGCATTCAATTAGCTGATCGTTCTATTGTGCATCCTAGGGGAATCATAGAGGATCTGCTTGTTGGTGTTGGTGCTTACACATATCCTGTTGATTTTGTTATTCTTGATATACATGAGGATGTGGATGTGCCCTTGATTCTAGGTAGGCCATTTCTTGCCACCGCTAAGGCACTAATTGATGTGCATGATGGTAAGTTGATCTTGCGTGCTGGGGATGAACAGGCTACTTTTTCTGTGACTGAGTTTGATCACTGTGCTATGATTGCTGTCACGCCTGTGCATGCTATGTCTGATCAGGTACACGAGTCTGTCGTGTACCCTTCTGCACCTCCTATTTTGCAGGACCCTCCTATCATTCCTTCGCCGCCACTCCATCCAGCCTCGCCTCCGAACAAAAAGCTCAAGGAGGAGTGGGGCCGAAGCAGCAGGTTGCTAAGCCTGCATGGACTATGAGCTGGTCGCACCTCCTGCACCACGACCACCCTGGACGTCCGGGTACTCACTCGCCTGCATCTTGCCAGATGGGCAGGTCGAGCTGACTGATGAGGGTGGTCGCATCCGTCGAGTGCATGGCCACAACCTGAAGCTGTACCTCAATAGCGACGTGGATCCGCTCTTGGAGGCACCTGTTCATGCACCGCCCTGAGTATCCACCATGGTCGTCCAGCTAAAAGACGGTAAAGAAGCGCTTGTGGGGAGGCAACCCCACCACGGTTTGATTTTCTTTCTTATATTTTGAGTCGGATTGTAACCCGGTTTGGGTTTGGTTTGTTTTTCTTTTGGTTTGGATGATGTTTTATTGGGATGACCATTGGACCTAACATACTGTGTTGAGCTCTTCTGTTTTCCTTTGGCTGTGCTTGCCCCGACTGGCCCGCTTCCAGTCCCCTACAGTCCGTGCATACCGGTAACATCGTTCCCCTTATCCTTCCCTCTTCTCCATTGAGGGAAATGTCGATCTTAAGTGTGGGGGGATGTTTATCTTTTGACTGCATTAGATCTGTTTGTGTGCTTGGAGCCTGGTCCACTGTCCAAATTTTTTAAAAATTTGAGGGCTCCAAGTACGTGTTCCTTGCAATTGCCTGCTCAGTATGCTTTGAATTGACAGTCTTTATAGTAATATGCAACCTAGGGAGGTAGTGTAGCACTATGGAGGATGTTGATGCATTTAAGAAGTCTCATTTCTTCTTCATATTGTGTTGGTTGATTGAGTGAATTAGTGATCTTAGGACCCTTGAATTGTGTGGTGTTGTGGATTCTCTGCCTGTCATGGACTCTTGTATCATGTTTTGAGTTTAACAGGTGCTCGAAAATGTGCTTCAAAATAACGTCTCCCGTGCGAATAGGGCGAAAGTGTAAGGGGAGACGGGAATTCGTTCCCAATTTCCACCTACTACCTCCAGCCCCCTTACATGTCTTTCCCCCGCACGAGGCTCGAGACATCCGCTCCTGGCATGGCCGGTAAGAGCAGGTTGGGACCCGTGAAAAGAAAAGAAAAGAAAAAAATAACAGAAAACAAGCAAAACAGAAAGAAACGGGGTTCCAACCATCTTCAAAGAAAATAGAGCACCTTGAAAAATGTGAGTCCATGATCCTTTGTTTTTGAGAATCTCTTCATCCACGATTCATTTGTCCTCTGTTCACTATTTTCCATTATGCCGACTCGCCGAAGAAGTTATGAGATGACTTGTGCGTCAGTTGACCTCGTAAGTTGCTAAATGATCTAGGAAGTCCTCTACCTACGATCTGGGTTGTTTGTTGCTATAGAGGTATGGAGAGTTGCATTGGTTTGAGTTAGGTTTGCTTGGGGACAAGCAAACGGTTAAGTGTGGGGGAGTTTGATAGACCGTTAGTTACACATGTTTCACCCCTGTTCTTACACCGTTTGAGAGGTGGTTTCTCGTGTTTTAGACCGATTTCACGCTAGGTTGTGCTTGTTTGTGATATTTCAGGTCCTGGCAAGTGAATGAAGGTTTAGGAGCGAGTTCGGGGTCAATTGGGTGAAGATCGGGCGCGAGACAAGTCACAAAGGAGGTCACACGGGCTGCCGTGATATTCACACGGCCGTGTGAAGTAATGGCCTGGCCGTGCGAGTTTTGCCGAGAGCACACACGGGCAGAGCAGAGGATCGACACGGCCGTGCAAGTGGCCGGGTTGGCCGTGCCACATTCTGCGAGAGCAAACACGGGCAAGAGGGGATGTCCACACGGCCGTGCCATTCTGGCCGTGCAAAGAGCCTGGAATTCGAACTAAATGAAACGATGCGTTTTGACTCACACGGGCAACTGGGTGAGCTGCACGGCCGTGCCACCCTGGCCGTGTGAGTCGGGATTTTCTCCTTTTAAGCAGAATTTCAGCCACAATTCGGGAGGATTCGGGTTTTTGAGAAAGAGATCGATTTCTAGAGAGAGAAAGCGACGAACAAGAGTCTCCAAGTGCCCTAGATTGATCTTCAACACCATTGGAGGCCAGCTTGAGCTTGGAGAAGTGCCAATCAACGTCCAGAAGCAGGAATCCATCCTTCGTAGTATGAATTCCGTGTCTGATTCTGCTTTTGCTTTCTTCTCTATGGAGTAGTTCTCCCATTCATCTGGGTATGGAGAACCCTAGATTTGTATGTTAGGCTTTGATTGTATGAACCCAAGTACTGATTCTGTGATTGATTATATTCGATTGAGGTTTTAATGATTGAATGACTTGAATCCTGATCAAATTCCTGTTGTTTCTGCTTTAACCTAGAATGAGAATATCTGCCTAGGTTAATAGAGTATCCTTGATTGAAGGTAGGGAGTTGGTGACTTTAGTCGAGGAGCCAACTCACTATTCTGTACCAGATTTACTCCGGTAGTGGAGGTTTTGTTCTTAGGGCCTCAATCTGTCTACTCAGGTGGAGGTTAGTCGCCCGCTAGAGATTCAAATTGAGAGGGTCTGAAGACCTTTAGTCGAGACTTCAGGCTGTTTAAGAACCTTCCGCAGTATAATCTTCATAGAAACTGAACTTGGTAATTACAATCCGGCTTAACTGCAGTCTAGGGGGAACCATATCCGGGTGACCTCTCTTAACTTGAATACAACCAGTTTACTTGCTTTGTTAGTTTGTTAGTTAGACTTGCATTCCAGTTTCATTGCTAGATAACAAGAATTCACTGAGTAGTCATCATATCTAGGACCCGGGTTGATAATTAAACCCAAACCCGCTATACTACGCTTTAGGAAGTGGTTTCACTTGGCCAATTCCTGGAGTGACAGTAGAGTCGAGTCAGTATTGTACCTCCCGCATGGAGCCTGCTTTGAGAAGGCGTCTTACCTCCTCCTCGAGTGCCATTTGTTTCTCCACAGACAAGTGTCTCCTCCGCTGCTGTATGGGTTTTGCCTTGGGTTTGACGGAGAGTCGGTGCTCGGAGACGCGGCGTGGGACGCCAGGCATGTCTTCTGGACCCCATGCGAAGAGGTCTTGAAACTCTCGGAGAAGGGATAGCAGTTTTGCGCTTCCTTGTTGGCTAAGTGAGTCGAGATGCGCACGGTTTTGAGAGGGACCGCTATATCTCCCTCGACCGCCTCAGGACGAGGTACGTCGCCTCTTGCATCGACAAGGTCCACCTCCAGATGCTCAATTGTCGCTTGGTAGCATTCCTTGGCATCTTTGGGGTTGCCCCGGACACGCCCCGTCAGACTCCCGCTTGGGAATTTCAACATTTGATGGCATGTAGAGGCGACCGCTTCGAAGGACGCGAGGAATCCGCAACCTAAGATTTCATTGTAGGCAGAAGGGCAGTCCGCGACGTGGAATTCCACTGGGCGCGTTTTTGTGACTCCGCCTTCTCCTATGGTAACTTTGAGGATGATTGACCCGAGGACGCGGACCTTTGTTCCTGAGAACCCCACAAGGCTAGTGTTGGACGGTTGGAGGTCCTGGACGTTCTTCTTCATTCCTTTGAGCGCGGAGTAGAATAGGATGTCAGCGGAGCTCCCGTTGTCGACTAGAGCTCGAGTGACTTTGAATTTGGCGGTTCGGAAGGAAACGACTAAGGGGTCTTCCGAGTTTTCTTCGTTGGCTAACTCAGAGGGCTGGAAAGTGACCTCTGTTGGCGCTCCCCGTTGCACGTGAAGGCATTGAGCGAGGCGGTCTCCTTCGGTCCTTGGGCGCTTACGTCCTCCTGCGATCGTTATGATCTCCATCCCGTCATCTTCGTTCCGGGGGGCTCTATAGAGGGGAGACTGCCTCAGAGGAGAGGCAACCTTGTTTCTCGAACGGGATCTGAATCTTTCCTTTCTTGTCTGCCTCGTCTTGTCCTGTTCAGGGCTTGGAGACTCATCTCGTACGTCTGGCGAGTGTTCACCTCGAGACCGCCTTGTTTCCAACTTGCTTCTCAGGTCTCCCGGGGCCAAATGCCGAAGAGTGGCCTTAAACTCTCTACACTCTGCGGTGTCATGAGTTGTGATTTGATGCCAGTCGCACCATTCCTTTCCTTTATGCTGTTCCTGAGTGGAAGATGCTTCGTACTTCCTTCCGCCTCTCTTTCGATCTCTTCCCCTTTCTCGGTCAGTGGAAAGGACGTCTCTTCTTCCATCTCGATCGGTGTACTTGTTTCGATACGATCTTCGGTCCGGGGACCGCCTTCCCCTCCGGGGATCTCCACGCTCTGAGGCGTCTCCACGTGGACGACCCTGTTGGCCTCGGTCGTCATTGGCTAGGGCCTCCTCCAATAGGATAGCCCGTCGTACCAATTGGTCTAGGTCGGACCAGGTCGTTAGGGTCGCCTCCTTTTTTATCAAAGTTCTTTTTAGCTCGATACTAGTTGTTGAGATTCGGAGATTCCCGGCGGCCACGACCGAGGAGATGCCGTCTATCTCGCAGGCGATCGCGTTCCACCGATCGTAGAACTCCGCAAGCGGTTCATCCTTTCTTTGGCTGCAGTTTATGAGTGCTGAGACAGTGAGTTTGCGACGTCTCTGAGATGCGAACTTAGTGGAGAAGAGCATCGCAAACTGCTCAAAGCTCTCTATAATCCCTTCCGGGAGGGAGGTGTACCATGTGCGGCATTGACCGCTGAAGGTAACGGGGAACGCGCGACATAGATCCGAGTCTGTCGCGTTGATAAGTTGCATTTTTAGCATGAATGCACACAGATGGTCGGCGGGATCGGAAGTCCCGCCGTAAGTAGGTAGTCCCAGAGATGAGAAGTTGGGAGGGACCGGAGTCTTGAAGAGTTCCTTCGATAAAGGATTTTGGAGAACGTTCGGGCTTTTGTGCTTCCCGAATGTCGACCGCAAGTGCTCCTCGAGGAAGTTGAGATCTGGGTCATCGGCCTCTAGCCCTCCGCCTTCTGTCCGAGCAGGGATGTCAAGGGGAAGAGCGCCCTTCTGCTTCTCGTCTCGCGTCCTTCCCCTGGATCCCTCGCTTGGGTCGTCTCGCGTCTTTAGAAGTTGGAGGATTTGTGAAAGGCTGTCCTGCATGCTCGCGATTTGCATTCCTTGACTTTTGACCACTTCCTCCAGCTCGGCTTCATCTTCAACTCTCGGTGAGACGGTGACAATCCACGGCGAGTGTTGTTTTCGGTCATCCCCTTAAGGGGGGTTTCGAAGTCGTCTCCCATCTCGTTCGCCTCGAAGTCGTGGGGCCCCACGGTGGGCGCCAAAATGTTTGAGCCTGGATTGTTCCAAGCGGTTTTGTGAGACTCCACCGGCTTCGGGCGGCTTTCGATGGTCGAGGGCGGTCTCCGAAATCCTGTAGAAAGGCCACCAGGGTGATCCTGGGACCTCCTCCGATGCTTAAGTTAGAGAGAGAAGTGAAATGATAGTGAATTGGAGAGAGAATGGAGTAAAGTGAAGTTACCATGAATGAGCCCTATCATTGGGTATTTATACTAGTTGCGGCAGGGTGTGCGCATTTAATAGTCTGTCGGGCGGTCAAGGTCGCCTCTGGCTTTATTAAATGCTCACCCTGATCATGTCTTTTGTTAGACTCCATACCGGAAGGACAGGAGTATGTTAGGTTGTAGTGTCGGGCGGTTCGTTTGACCCGATAAGCCAGAATGTCGGGCGGTTTCCTCCGAGGACTGACGGAGACCGCCTTCAGTCTGTGTTTTTGCCCCTGCTTGGGTGGGCTTTCTTCTTTTATGGGCTTTTGATGACTCTGTGGGCTTGGGGGCCCATGTGCCTCAATACTTGGCCTAACAGTTGTCAAACCCGGTTTAGCCCATTAGCCCGGTTGAGCAAGTGGATTGATTCATTTGCTTTAGCCTGATTTAACCCGAATATATGAAAAATTCATTATATTGTTCATACATTTATAAATTACATCAAATATCATCCAACAAATGAGTATAACATAATAACTTTACACCAAAGTAACATGTTGTACTTGGATCCAACATTTATTGAAAATTCACACACTTATATAACATCAAGTTTCAAATTTTAACTTAAGAATTCCAAAGATAGAGTTTGACGAAGAGGAAAACCGAAAATAGGCGCATTTCTCAAATCAAAGGAAAAAATCATACCGTGTGACCTCAAAACCGACAACTTTACAATAGGTCGACTTGACGAATATGTATGACCCATTTTTCTCACCGGGTCAAAATTAAAACGGGTAAACATGACAAATCAACTCGAGAGTTGACAACCTTAATTCTATTCGATCAAATCATACCACTTTGTATATTTAAATTTTAATCGTACGGTCACTTTTTCTGATTTCATCTCTTTTTAGGGAAAGTCTGTGGTTCCATCTCTACGAGTACTAGTATATTATGGTAAAACTAAAAACTGAAATAATGACCGCTCGCTGAAGTTGCCTGGATCGGCGATAAAAGAAAAGGGAAAATATCAGTAATAAACAAAGAATTCTACAAAAAATGATAATTAGAGAAAGGTGATTTTTCGGATTCGAGAATTGGGTATGCAGTAAGCATCTCCTTTCCTCCCCCTGTGGTTAGATCGGGACTTCCCATCTCTCTCTCTGCTCTGTTTCTTCTTCTTTACTTCTCTTCGTTCATTTCCCCTTTTCTTCTGCCCTTCCTCGCTTTGGATTCACAATCTTAATCCTCCACTCTAGCTAGCAGCCTTCCGTTTCAACTAGCGAGCGCCCAAAAAATGTCGGAGAAAGTATTCCCAGCTTCGAAACCGGCGGCAAATGGCACGGCCGGGACCAACGGCACCGCCGCCGCCCCGGCCGCCGCCGCCACCACCGTCCCCAACCCAACTGCCGCCACTAACAAATCCCACCTCTACAACCCAACTTCACGCCTGCCGTACCGCCCCCAGCCCCACAACCGACGGCGCCGAACGCGGAGCGGGAGGAGCATCTGCTGCTGCTGCTGCTTCTGGACAATTCTCGTGATCCTCCTGCTCCTCCTGGTGGCCGCAATCGCCGGCGCCGCGCTGTACACCCTCTACCGCCCCCACCGCCCGGCCTTCTCGATCCCGTCCCTCCGAATCCATCGCCTGAATCTCACGACCGCCGCCGACTCCGCCACGTCCCACGTCTCTACGCTCCTCAACTTCACGGTCATCGCCAAGAACCCCAATTCCCACCTCTCCTTCTTCTACGACCCATTCACCGTCAGCGCCTCCTCCGGCGACGTCTTCCTCGGCAACGGGACCCTCCCGGCGTTCTCGCTGAGCAAGAAGAACGAGACGAGCCTGAGGAACGTGGTGGTGTCCGGGTCGAACGAGGTGGACGCGGAGTCGGTGAACGGGCTCAGATCGGATCTGAAGAAGAGGAATGGAGTGGCGGCGCTCAAGATTCAGCTGGACACCAAAGTGGTTGTGAAGGTGGGGAAGGTGAAGACGAAGAAAGTTGGGATTCGGGTCACCTGTGAGGACATTAAAGGGACGGTACCGAAAGGTAAGGCTCCTCCCTCTGTTGCTGTAACTGCTGGGTCCAAGTGTAAGGTGGATCTGAGAATCAAGATCTGGAAGGTCACTTTCTGAGTAAGCTTTCATAGTCATGGATCCAATTACTGTTTTTTTTTCTTCTTTTTCTTCTTATTTCTTCCCCACCCTTTTACTCAAATTGCTCCCATCTTAATTCCTTCTTCTTCTTCTTGTAACCTCCTCTTTGTTCTTTTTTCCCATTGCTCGTTTGGGTCTGTTTTGCTTTTCTGGGTTTGTCCTGTTTTCTTCATCTTTTGATCTTTGGGGGGGATCTGTAAACATTTTGCGGAATTTGTGAACATTGCAATTACGAATTTGAGGAAGAGGATGACAGAGGTGATTCAGATCGGGAGAAGGAATATTTCATTTTCTTGAGCTTTAAGGTTTTCCCTGTGTTGTTGAATTTTGGATAATACAGTCGAGGAAATGTTCTGTTTGTAGTTGGAAAGATGAATCTCCTCCTCCTTCTTGGTGAATTCTGTCTGTGCCGATATGAGTTTACGGTAAAGTAAAGCAAAGTTGGGAAGGGAATCAAATGGGTGGCAAAAGGAGAGAAACAGAACGCTAGATCCAAGATGGGGAGGAGGAGGGTGGCTTGGCTTTTGGCTCCTCCGGGGTTTCCTCCTCCCTCTATCTGCTAATTCTGCTTTAACTAATTAATAATTAATTATATATCTCTACTGAATTCAGTAGTAGTTGTCGTTTTTTAGTTTGTGGGTTAAGTTGATAAAATGGGCGGTGCCTGTTTTCAATTTCATTATAATTTTTCTTTTAGGAAACATGGGGAATGGTGGAGGGAAATAGCCATTAGTAGGTCGGTAGGCTGCTGCTCTCTGTTCACTTCCGCTTCAATTTCAGAACACAGAGAGGTGCAGAGGTCAGAGAGAGAGAGAGAGGGTGTCTTTCACTTTTGACTTGGATAACAGCAATTGCGCTATTGTGCTGCTGAAGGCATTTGCAGTCGTTGTTTTGGTTTGAAGTTGTTGGACGCATTCATAATGTTGGATTGGCGGGTGTGATGTAGTAGGGATGGAATGGAATGGAATTCATCTCAATTGAAGATTGAAGTCTGAACTCAATAACCCCCACCAGCCGCACGTTAAGCGCAAGGGAGGCTGTTGTTTATTTCAACTTTTAAATTTTGATAAATTTACACATAAAAATTGCAATAAATTCTAAAAGTAGACTAGCTGTGAAGGCACTACCCCCCAATCTGTAACAAATTTACTTTCAATTACTTTTTGATAATGGCAATGATCTTATTGCAATAAGAAAACTAACACAAAACTGTACAAACGAAAGCAAAGAAGATCAAAAGGATTGGTCCCCCAAAGCGGAAGAAGCAAAGGAAACAAAAGAAAAGAAATCGGAAGAATTCCCAGAATACAGTAAAAATTAAACATAATTCCCGTAATACATAAGATTTATAAACTTTTCCCAAATTATCCAAGTTTCAAATGGTTCGAGTCCCATAAACTCAAACAACTATCAAGTTCGACGATGAAGAACTCGAACTGGAATCAGATCGAGTTCCTAAAACTCGATCAACATTAGTTCGATTTTGGAGAAATCGATCAAGGTAGACCAATGACAAAGGACTCGATCATAGTAGATCGAGTTTGGATAACTCGATCCAGCAAGATCGATGCCAAAAACCTCGATCTAGTAAAACGACTTTAAAGCACTTGATCCATATCTGCACAAGATCGATGCTTTAAAACTCGAACAACCTAAATCGATTCCAATGGGCTCGAACTACTGGTCAACCGATATGCTTCAGGATAGGGTTGTAGGGATAAGATTCTTTGTTGTCATAGATCGAGTTTTAGGGACTCGAACTAGGGTAGTTCGATTACACTGAACTCGAACCACTGCTCAATCATTCTGTCCAGTCACTTTCGGTCTGACATGCTCCAGAATAGGGTGCAGGGGTAAAATTATTGGTTGCCCTTGATCGAGTTTAATGGACTCGAACTAGTGTAGTTCGAGTTTTTTGGACTCGAACCACTCCATCAGTTTACGAGGATAAAAAGCCATCACTTAGCACATTCTGGTAGCTCTCTTACTTTCTATCTTCTTTCTTCCAAAAACAAACTACAGTTGCTGGAAAACCATAGCTGAGCAAAAAAGAAAATTTTTGGAGGTAAGTTCTGCTTACGTTGTTTGAATGAGCATATTAGAATTTTTGATTAATTTAGTATTGTTTGTACTGTATGTAATGAGCTGCTTCTATAAACTGCAGAAATGGGTAGAAAAATTTGAAAATTCGACTTAAAGATTCGGTGGAATGGTCGAATTACACATTTTCATGATAGTATTGACTACGAAGATGGTGAATCAAGTACTGTCCGGATTGAGAGCATATTTACTTGGCAAGAACTCAGTCATATTTGTGCGGGACGATGTTGCATTGGAGGGCGAAGAGTATGCAAGATGACTTACCGTATGCCGGTTTACAAGGATTATGTACTTGTATATGAAAGATCAGTTTTGTCTGACGATAATGACATTAATATGATGGTGAGATTTATTGCAGAGAACAGATTTCCAACTGCTAAGGTGTATGTTGAGACAGAAGTTTTTGGCCAATATGGTGGCGGCGGTTATACCGAACAAGGTGAAGGATCAGGAGGGTTTTCCGGTTCAGGAGATTTCAGAGTTCTGCATGATGCCCCATGGCCAACATACGAGGATCGAACTGCAATTGGTCCATTGGTGGAACATGACGGACAGGAGTGGCCAGTATGGGGTGAAGAATGGGATTACATAAGGGCACCCAGACAGTCACCCAGACAAGCATCTACACCAGCATCTGGCATCAACAATGATCCGTATGTGGACAAACCAAGTCATTCGTACACTAGCGAGGCAAGCGACGTGGAAGATGAAGAGTTAGAATCAATGAGTAGTTCAGATGGTGAAGATCTGGAAGTTGATGAGGGGGAATTTGAGCCCCCCACACCTCACTACACGATGGTGCCACAACATCCTCTCTATGCTCACAACGACAATCCTGGCCTCCCTCCTATACCTATCTGGACTCCTGATTCTAGATTCGTGGTTGGCCAAACATTTGGAGGAAAGCCTCAGGTGGTCGATGCATTGAAAGAAACTACTATGCGAAGAAGCTTTCAATATCGTGTCATCACTTCTTACACTAAAAAAATTCATGTTCATTGCGAGAACCATGGCGACGGATGCATGTGGCATGTTCAGGCGGCATATGTTAAAAGAAATGGGGCTTGGCTCATTCGTAAGACAGACAACAACCACACTTGTAGGTCATCACTGATTTCTCTAGATCACCGACAATTGAGTGCAAGGAAGTTGCACAAACAATCAAACATCTGATTGAGGCACAACCTGGATCACCGTGAAGAGTGTCATCGCTGAAGTGAAGAATCGACATGGCTATACCATCAGTTACATGAAAGCATGGCATGGGAAGCAAAAAGGGCAGAGGTGTATGGCGATTGGGAAGAGTCATTTGCTAACATGCCTCGTTTGATTCTTGCAATAGTGGACAAGAATCTTGGGTCTGTTTTTGTGCCTAGTTACGAAGATTTCTATGGGGGTGCTAAACGCGTGTTTAAGCGACTATTTTGGGCATTCAAACCATGCATTGATGGTTTCACCCATTGTCTGCCAATAATCAAGTTGATGGCACCTTTCTGACCGGCAAATACAAGGGCACTCTACTCGTTGCCACTAGTGTTGATGGCAGTATGCAACTTTTTCCGCTTGCTTTTGCTATAGTCGAATCGGAGAACAACTTAAGTTGGGCATGATTTTTTCCCCAACTATACACTCGTGTCACTCAACGGAAGGACATTGCCATACTTTTTGATCGACACCATGGAATTGCACATGCTTTCTACGACCTGCCCGAGGAGCTAGGGTGGAAGTGGCACTGGTGCATACGACATTTCAAAAGCAATTACGGGAAGCACTTTGGTAGAACTTATGGACAACGTGCAGTTTGGCACGCTGGTAAGAACAAATAAGATGTTGTGATTATATCAATTGGTTGAATGCGTATACTCCTTTACTAACCTTATTTTGCTTTATTGTAGCTATTGCTTTTCAGACTCGAAAGTTTGTAGACAAAATGAAGAGCATAAGGGAGGTCCACTCTGAAGGTGCAGATTGGCTAGAAACTCATCCTTTTGAGAGGTGGACGTTACATCAAGACGAAGGGTATAGGTACGGAATAACAACAACGAACATGGGTGAGTGCCTCAATGGTTTGTATGTTGGTGTTCGTGCAATGCCTATCTCATCTATAGTCTTGCATACCTTCTTTCGTACAGTGACATGGTTCGTTGAACGCTACCAAGCAGCATATCAGATGCTGAATGTTGGAATCTACATCCCAAAGAAGATTGCGGATGATATGAAACCATGGTCGGAAAGGGCAAAATGACATAAGCTGACTTTATTTAGTCGAAGAGATTCCCGCTTCGCAGTAGTAACAGGAAGTGGACCAGATAGTTCAAAGGGTGGTAATGCTCAAACAGTTATACTGGATGCAAAGAATGGAATAGGAGAGTGTACTTGTGGGAAGTTTCAAGGGAGACACCTGCCTTGCTCTCATGCATATGCAGCTGCGAGAAGCGTTAATTTGGACCCTTTGATATTTGTTAGTCCATACTACAAGACTCCATACGTGGTTAGAGTTTGGGAAGGGTCGTTCTTTCCCTTAGCTCATGAAGCATATTGTACCCCGCAGATCCTTGTTGTACTTGTGGAGTGACTTATGTACATCCGGTGGTGGGAGAGGAATCGGTTGCCGCCAATTATATTGTCGGACACATCTATCCGGGAGGTGCCACTCGACAATGTTGTGGCAAATCACAGGCAACTTGCACGACCAGAGTCGACGATCCTCAGAGTATCGCAACTCGTACAAATCCTTTGCACCGTTCGGATACGGATCCCACTCCACCTAAATTTCAACACAACATATAAATTAAAATCGAAGCAAATAATTTCAACAAATAAAATAGGATTCATAATCATAAAATAAATAATGGGCTAAGACAAATAATTCCTAAAAAATATAATAAAATTCGTAATCATAAAAATAAATCATAGGCTAAGACTAAGACAAATAATTTCAACAAATAAAAAGTTATTCATAATCATAAAAATAAATCATGGGCCAAGACAAATAACTTCAACAAATAAATTAGCATTCATAATCATAAGCTAGAATGTTACCTCGTTGAATTCTATACGGTCAAGATGTTGGCGGTACCCGTCTAGAAAGGTGAGTCTCGTGATAGCTCCAATCCATCTAGCACCATAAGCCCATTGTCGTAGTGGCTCATCGGGACCCCAACTGTTGGCAGGGCAGATCGGAGCGAAAGTAGGAAGGTGCTCCCAAACTCATAGTTGGAGGATGAACATGGGACCACTCGCTTGCTTTGTTTTCGGATTTGTACACTTGCACAACTCCGAATATATCATCGCCAAACAAGCAGATCCCCAACTTTTTCTCCCAATCTCCCCCAATCTTTCAAAAGAACTCGAAGCAACATACAATGCATATTTCCACCAGACTTGTTCGAAAACAAAAATCCTCCAACCAAACAAATAAGGTAGATGCGTGCATACCTCTCTATCTGAGCATCTGTGGCATCCTCCGGTAATTCCCCAACGGTCCTCACTAGCCAAGGTATCAATAGCATAGACTTGTGTAGAGGTGGTACACGACGACCTTCTTGTGCTTCCTCATGGATGTTGATACCTAAATGCTCACTTATAAATTGGCCTCAACCATTCAATGGTTTCTGTGAACTTTCTATTATTGCATCACCAACGATTGGAAGCTCTGTCAGCATGGCTACGTCCTTTAACGTAATCGTCATCTCTCCCTCTAGAAGGTGGAATGTGTGCGTTTCTTTTCTCCATCTTTCCACCATTGCCGTAAGAAGGTTGTTGTCCATCTCCATCCCCACAAACTTTCGCACCCTCAGCAATCCTCTTTCAATGAAGGGCTCGATACGATCATCCCATTTAGGCAAGCGAGATAGCGACCGATGGGTGATTACGTCAAGTTGTTCCTGTAAAAAAACATTAATTATTATACAAAAAAAATATAAGAATACTATCACATTTAAAAAAAAAAGAAAAGTACATGAGGAAGTGCTTACCGGATCTGCCGCCCAAACACTTTCAGATCGATGGTAAGGTTGCTCATCCAACAAATCTGTTTCTCACGGTCCGCCTTGAATGTATAATCTAGGATCGTAAATACTCGGATCCATCTCGACAATTTTGAGTGATAGAAGTACCAAACTAAAGAAAAAAAATCTGATGCGGAAGATCGGGCTTAGCCGCAACCACAAAACATATTTTTTTCTTCAAGAGTGGTGGGAGGAAGAGAAGAAGAAGAAGAATGGAGTGGTGTGAGTTTTGGTGGAATGAGAGGGGGTATTTATAGGTTTTGTGGGAGAGTGGATCGAGTTTACATAAATCGAACCAGTGCATCGATTTCGGGGCACTCGATCTGCGTCAAAAGTAGGTCGAGGTTCGGTACAACGAACGACTCAGATCGATTTTAAGGTACTCGATCAATGGTTGTTCGCGCCAGACGTCATCGATCCGCGTCAATCAGATCGATTACCAGGAACTCGATCTACCTTCATCGAGTTTCCCCCACTCGATCCGCGTCATAACTGCTTCGCGAGTTCGACAATCGAACGGCCTAGATCGAGTTTAGGGTACTCGATTGAAGGCAGAGCGCACCTGACGTCATCGATCCACGTCAATCAAATCGATTAACAGGGACTCGATCTATGTACATTGAGTTTCCTACACTCGATCTGCTTCATCAATGCTTCGCGGGTTTAGCAATCGAACAACCTAGATCGCTTCCCGGTACATCGATCTAGGGTGGAACGCTGCCCAGGTCATCGATCCAGGTCCTGCTGTTCGATTCTTCCATCCTCGATGCACGTGGATCGATTTGTTGGCAGTCGATCCGGTACTAGTTCGAGTTTGTTGAACTCGAACCGTGTCAAACTTTGGTAGTTTGGGAATTTTTTATAAAAGTTATGTATTCTGAGAATTATTTTTAATTATTACTGTATTTAGGGAATTAATCCAAAGAAAACAAAAACTGAAAACAAGGACGCAAAAAGCGGACCAGACCGCTCCTAAACGTCACAAAAAAAAAACAAGAGGCCCCAAAAGAGGTCACACAAAACAGCGAACCAGGTTACAAGGGAAACAAAGGGATACCAATATCCAGCATGCCAAAAGCATGTCCCAACCAAGAACCAAGATCACCGCCCTCAGAACCGCAAAACAGACATTCGAGAGCTGCAACGGAGTTACAACAACTAAAATTGGGAACACCACCCCAGGAACACAAGAACAGCAACGACAAATAGCACAACCAAGTAAAAAATCAGCAACCCTCCAAAACCTCGCGTAGCCAGTTCTCTCCCTGCATTTTTTCAATTTTCCCATGAGCCAGTAACCATTCCATCGAGAGCCTTGCAGCTCTTCTGGCCACTGCGTTGGCCGTCGTAGTCTTCTCTTCGAACACTCTGTGGTTTCTTTCCAGCCACGTACACCACCACACAGTGTGCAATATACACTCTCTGAACCAATCTTCAATGTTGTTCGCCTTCAAAAGAGGGGAATGATTAATTATCGTTGTGATCTCTCTACCTTGAAATGACGTAACATGTCTGTAACGATTCAGATGGCACCACACTTCTTTCACAAACAAGCATTCAAACAGCAAATGAGAGGCGGTCTCCTCGTTTGTGCAGCACAAGCAACATCTGTTGGCTGACACCTAACCTCTTTTCTTCAGTTATCCACCGTAAGAATCCTGTTATGGTAAACGAACGACATGTAGGAACACACTTTGCTCGGAATCACCACCTTCCAAACTTGCTTGTACGGAAAGTCTTGAGTTCCAAGAAGGGAGTCCTTCATCAGGTTCCTATAGTAAGAGCTCACAGAGAATCTGCCATTTGTGTCAGGATTCCAAACTATTCTACTCGGACTAAAGGCGTTATCATACCACTCTATGTTATCAAGAAAGTTCATAAACAATATAATGGTTTGGAATCATTACTGCGACAATATAATGGTTTTGAAATATATTTTTTTCTTCTTTTCATAAAAATTGTTTTTCCAGCTAAGGTTTTAAAGATTAGAGTGTTTTGTTAACTTGAACTTCATAGCTCAAGATCAATCAAGGAAATTGTATTTATCTTGAACCAATAATATATCATTGATTCTATATTCAATTTTCTATTCGGTTAGTATGGATGTCTTATTTAATTATTCGTGATAGTTCCGGAACAAGCTCCATCAGTCTTACTATATATATTTTTTCTTTTTGTTTAAGAATATGTCCATGATATTGAGGATGCTTTAAAGTAATTACGATGTCAGTTGAAGTGCCGTCGAAACCGGATTACACATTGGCCCGAATCAGAGAGAAATTCACGGTTTATCTGTTGACATGAGATCACCCCAAAAAATCAGTTTAGAAAAATCGCTGACAACATATAACTAATATAATAAAAATAAAATCGGTAACATGTTTTTAATATAATCTTTCCTGGAAAAAAAAATGATGATGGTAATTCATAATAGGATTTCGCATGGGTTGTGTAGGTTGATCTTGTTTTGATAAGTAAAGTGAGTGTTGAGTCCAGTACGGGAGTTTGAACTTTGAGCTCAGTTGTTGGTAGGATTAGCACACTTATTTATTGATTGATTGAGTAGGGAGGATCCGATTTTGAGGTGTAGTGTTTAAGGCGCTCTATCCGTTGGGGCTCCACCTGATATATATGCGTTTGGCTTGTTCTCTCAACCTTAAGTGATAGCGCGGTAGTAGTTGGTGACGCCTGGCAGCAGCAGCAGCGGTGGGAAAGAGAAAGAGGACACGAGTGCGGGAGGGGGAAGCGTAAATGGCAGGGCAGGACTCGCGCGGTAGGACAATCCGGAAGGAAACTGTACAAACAAATATCGACCACTCAGCAAATATTGGAATATGCTGGTACCAAATTGTTTTAGTACCAAAAAAAAAAAAAAGAAGAAGAAGAAGAAAGAAAAATACGTACACAGAAACGGAATTTAGTGACGTGGAGGATGATCCTGCGGTCCGTTATGTGTCTCCTTCCACTAGTTCCCCAGTTGTAACTTTTTAGAGCAGAGAATAGACAAATCTGGGCTGGCCTGACCTGTGTGGTTGCATGTGCACCCGCTTCCCGTTGGTAAAATATATTTTTCATATCCTAATAACGTAATTATCAATTTATCATACTGTCAAAATTTTATTTCATCAAATCTAGTGATTATTTAAAGAAAAAACCTTTTTTTTTGTAATCAAACGAGCGCTAGGGGCGCTCAACCCTTAGACATTCACGAGGCGGGGGATAGCAACCCCCAATCTGTCGTAGAGAAGCCAGTGGAGTAGGTTCGGGTTGGAGCCCGGAAAGGAGTGAATCCCGATTGGGTATCCGTGGCCCTGTGAAGCAAGAAAATCAGCGGTGACGTTTCCTTCGCGAAATGTGTGAGTGATCTTCACCTCCCAATCCCTCTGTACCAGCTGCCTTGCTGTTGTAATCATCGTCCGGTGCGGGTGGGACTCCGTCGCCGATTGGAGAAGCTGGATGGCTGTTCGGGAGTCTGACTGAACTTCAACTCGCCTAGCTCCAGCATCCCACGCCATCTGTAACCCAAAAACAATTCATGCTAGCTCCGCATGTGTTATGGAGCCACCTCCCAAGTTTGCAACAAAGGCTTGGATCAGCCTCCCTTCTTCATCTCGTAGGCATCCCCCCGCCGCTGCACTCGCCTGCGCAATAGCAACGGACCCATCAATGTTCAAACATACCCATCCTGGTGGCGGTGGTTTCCAAGAGATAGGTAGTCTCTGCTTCATGCGATCACCCCCCATGACTGCGCTCTCCCTGTCAAAAGCCCAGCGCACTTGCTGTACATAGAGTTTCACGGATGGTATCATCTCTTCTATCATAGCCAGCTTCCCCTCGAACACTTTACTGTTCCTATTCTTCCAAAATTTCCAACACAAAACAGCAAACAAAGTTGCATCTATAATCCCACTGCGGCCCGTTACGTAGTGGCGAATCCATTTTGACAGGTCAGTCTGGAAGAAAATCTCATCTGGTTCGCCGGCTAGGAAATTCGACCAAACTCCTCTCGCATAGGGGCAATCACGGATGACGTGCAGCGTAGTCTCTGGCCCGTCCCCGCATATCGGGCAGTTGGCATTGTCCGCCAGGTGTCTCCTTGATCTCTCGGCATTTGTTAAAAGGCGCTGGTGTGCTGCTAACCAGAGAAAGGTGCGGGTACGTTGTGGTGAAGGGGTTCTCCAAATCGCTTTCCAACATGGCTCTTGTTGTGGTTGGACCGCCCCATCCGCTTGGGTCAGTTCGTAGGCAGTTTTGAGAGTAAACTTTCCCGACTGAGTGAAACGCCACAGCGGGTTGTCAGCATCACTTCCTTGCGGGACCGGATGGAGGCGGATCTGCATCACTAGACTTTCCGGGAGAAACGCCTGCAAAAAAGCATAGTTCCAGTCCCCATTCAGGACCATTTCAGATACTGTGAGACGGCGAGCTTCCTCCGGGAGGTTATTCGCAAGAGCAGAGAGCGGCGGCCCGTCTTGTAACCACCTATCTTCCCAAAAAAGAACCTGCTGCCCACCTTTGATTTGCCACAACGTCGCTTCCGGCAGGAGATGAAGCACTCGTCGAACTCCCTGCCAGAGGTTCGACATCCTCCCCACAGTTCTCACCTGCCAACCCGTATCAGTTTGCCTAAAATACTTGCCCTTAATGATTTGAGTCCATAAGCTGTTGGGTTCAGTAAACAGACGCCAGGCGATCTTCACCATGAAGGCTTCGTTCACTCTAGTCGCGTTTCTGAAACCCAGCCCACCTTCCTCTTTGCTGCGGCATACAGTTTGCCAGTCTACCAGGTGGATCATTCTCCCTGCTTCCAAGCTTCCCCAGATGAAGGCTCGTATTTTCCTATCAATATACTCTCGCACTGCAGCTGGTAGCCATGTGGTTTGCATCGTATAGGCTGGGAGGGCCGCGAGAACTGACTGGGCCAGTGTGATCCGAGCTGCCAGAGACATCGAGGCAACCTTCCACCCAGCTAACCGTTTGTCAATTCTATCGATCAGCTCCGAGTACGTAGCTTTGGACACTCGATCATGGATCACCTTAAAGAAAAAACCTTATTTTTTAGTCACAATTAACATATTCGAATTTAATTTTTAAATTCAAAATCTCTACAAAAATAGAGATCTAATAAGTAGAGATTTGTCGATGGTAAGACAGCCTGGTTGGTAAAAGGGCTGGTTTCGAGTTTGGGATGTGACAAGGTCCCAGGTTCGAATTCCAGTACCACCAAGAAGGTCTTCCCGGAGGCATCTTTGGTACAGGAGACGAAGTCTCCCCGATAACGGTGGCACAACGTCGGGCACTGCGACGGGACAAAGTCCTTGATGGTTGATATGCAGCTACCCCATGTTTAGTAGGCCCCGCTGTCACTCATGTAGCATGTGGTTGCTGATGTTCCTGGGTTATCAAATAAATAGAGATTTGAAATCAATAATTTAGTATAAAAAAAAATTCTCCAACAATATCCCTTTTATTTTCCTAATTATCCCTCCTTTCATCTTCTTCTTTTTGACTTCCTACAGCCTATTTGTAGCAGTTGTTATAAATCGGGTGAAATTTTTGTTTTCATTATATTTTGTGACCTACAGACGGCACAGGTTTTAGCTTGATGGTGTTGAGCCACGGTTTGTCGGGCCCTAGTCGTGTAGGGATATTTGGGTTACCAAAGTGCTAAAAATGTAGGTGTGCAACTGAGTCTATATTATTTTGTTTGTTTATTAGTTCCTAAAGTTCAGGGGTATAGGTAGAGTAGTAGCGTGAATTATGTGTTGGAGTTGGCTAGATTTTTGTGTATTTATGTTAATCAGTTTCATTGACACGCTAAAACACAACACCAAACTGTGACCAAGTGTAATCACAGTCCGAAAATGCAGTAAAGTGGCAAGCTCTATTTGTCAACCCGGGGTCTAGATCTACTGCCTACTCCGTGATTATCTATTATCTAGCAAACTAAGTCGAGTGATTGTGATTTTAAGTACAAGCAGTAAGAAAGCAGGAAATGGTTCAAAGTTCTTTAGCAAGGGAAGAGTCACTCGGGAATAAGCCCTCCCTAGCTCATTAGTTAGGTCAAAGTTGTAACTACCTTTGGTTGATTTACTATTGATTAAACTGCGGAAGATCCGACAGTAGCTTGGAATCTTTTAAGCTGACCAAGCCCTCTCAGACAGACAACCCGGCAGACGACTAGTCTTCACCGGGATAGAACGCTGAGGCAGTTAACACAGAACTCCACTACTGGAATTGGATTCCAGTACAAAGTAGTGAATAGACTAACTCTCGTATAACCAATTCACTACTACCGATTGAGGAAACTCTAACAACCTAATAAGATTCTATCTATCTCAGGTTGCAGCAAAAATCCAGAAAAGTTGACCAGGCTTTAATTGACACAATAAAACATGCCTCAATCGATTATAATCAAGCAGTATATCAATCCAAAGTCATTACAATCAAGATTCCTAACACATTGAACTAAGGTTCTTCATACCCAAGTGAGAGAAAGTTCGACTCCATAGAGAGATAGAGGAAAACAGAATACAAAGTAGTCATACTCATAACAATGGGAAGAATCTGCTTTGGGATGTCAATCTTCACTCCTGGGGATGCAATCTGGGCTTCAATGGTGAGAAATCCACTCCAAATAGCTCCTAGGGTTTGTTCTTCGCACTTTCTCTCTCTAAAGCTTTGTTTTTTGCTCAAAAACTCGATTCCCTCACTTTGGCTCGAATCTGCCTCAAAAACCCGATTCTGGGCGAAATACGGGCTGAATTACGGTCGTAATTCTTCCCTGCCAGTATTTTGCCCAAAACGCGCGTTTTGGATAAGTTTCAGCGCATCCAAGGTTCTTCTCGGCAGTGAAAATACGGGCATGGGAGGGGAAATACGGTCGTATTTCTCCTGCCCATATTTCTTCCTCCGCTCCGGTTTAATGCTTCGTTTCTCTCTCGTTCGGACTCCGAATCAGTCGCCGTTTGATCCCAGACGCTCGTAGTCTCGTCCTCTTTCTTTTCATGACAAGCTTCCATGATTATTCGTCCATAATATGAGGTAGAAGTACATTCTTCCTCAGGTCATGCTCGTGTTTCTTCTCCCGAATTGCCAAATGATCTCCGATTGACTTGAAACTTGCGTCTATACTTCAATTTACATGCTAGGACCTGAAATGTGACAAAAGAACACAACCTAGCGTAAAATAGTCCAAGAAAGCAAAAACTCAAGCCAAAATGATCAAGAAACGAGGGTGCAAACATGTGTAGATACGACGTTATCATTCATTCAATAAAATAGTTAGTCGGTTTTCCCATTCGAGTTTATATTGTGGTATCAGAGCATAGGCAAACTATAACCCAATGTATCGCGGTGATTTTGTGCAATTGAGATTTTATAAAGTGATTTATGTTTCGGTGGCGGTGGTCGCTGCGGCCATCGCCCGCCTATTGTGTATAGGGAGTTTGGGTAACATAAGTGAGTGGAAAGGAGACGTTGATGAGAAAAGTCGTGTGGTTGTAGTACCTGATTGGTTCAAGAACGACCATGAAGCAGAGCAAGAGGGAGAAGATTGATGAGCCAACCCCGCCTTACTCCTGTCGCTGAACACAATGACATTTCAAGCCCCGAGGTTTGACACCGGTAGCAAAATCAGGGAACCTAGCATAATAGTTGTGGTGGCCAAAAGGGTCGACGCCATTATGTTGTTATTGAGGTGGAGATAATTAGATGACTTCCATAGAAAGTGACGGCGAACTCTGCAACTTCGTACTGTAATTGATCGAGGAAACAAAAAGAAACGAGTTCAAGGAGTCAGTTACAACCATCATAGCGAGAGTCCATGATTGGTGATTGATGAAATTGACAGGGTTGGTTGCCTACTAAGATGAAGCATCTGGACTGGGAGAATCAAAGCCTCATACGTTTTTAGTTATGTGGAGAGAGACAGGAAAGTCAATGGACAAGTGTTAGAGGGAAGGCCTATGCTTGTCTGCAATAGAAGAAAGGTAAAAGGGGGAAAACCTTTCTCATTTGCTGAATGAGTTTTAGTGTGAATGATAATTGCTCTTGGTCACCATCATGATTGAATGTGGAGCTCTATTCAGTGTGGATGGGGAGAGAAATGGATGATACAGACTTCTGGTTCCTAGATACGTATTGATGACGTAGCTTGTAGGCAATGCGGTGTTTGTCCTCGTTCATATTCCCCAAAAAGGATGTTGCTTTGTGATGTTTTTTTAAGGCGACATTTCAATTGTCTTGCATCAGTCCTAGAAGTTTAGTCCTTGTACATGATTGGTTGTGTCATTTATGTTTGAAGAAGAAGAAACCAAAGGTGATGGAAGACATGGAGGTGAAACCAGAGGAGATTTATAAACAAAAGGTAGAGAACAAGAAGAGAGTGAGGCAATTAGAGAAGAAAGTTGGTGTTATTGAAGTAAAAGAAATTGAGGAGAAGAGTAAGAAGATTAGGCTGAAAAAGGAGATAATGGAGAAACTTGATGAGAATGAGAAAGAAAAGTAGAATTGATATCGTGAACTGAAGCTTGTTCTGGTAGGCTTCAGATCAAGGGAGGATTTTGTCGAAGCAGTTGAGAGAGAGCTGTCTAATATGCAATGTCATCGTTTCTGCTCCCAACACAAGTATAATCTTTGTGTAGCAAATAGATGAGAGGCAACAAAATAATGGTGGAACAAGACAGGCAGCTGCAATGCTTGGAAAATCAAGCAGCTGAGTCTTCAAGAACAACATACAAAGGAAATGGGAAGTATCAAGCATCCAATCAACTACACAGGGTTGCTGCACTTTTGGATAAAGAGTTGTTCAAGAGCGGAATTTTTGTTATTCGCTACTGGAGGTTTTAGCAAATGGACAGTGAATGGGGAATGCATAACTTTTGATGCTGCTAAGGTATACCAAGAAGGTTGTAAGTGAGATTGTAGCATTAGTTCAATGGAGACTTTCGGAGAAGTAGATGAGGAATGATGATGAGATTGAAGGAATCCATGGTTGTGCAAGGATTCCCAAGGAACTGTTTATGTCAGCTGGACATACCTACAACTAAAGTAAGTGGTGCAACCTGTGAGTGAGGCATGTTGGTTATTAATGTTAGCTAGACATACCTACGAATAAAGTAGGTGGTGTAACCTGTGAGTGAAGAAGGTTTGATTTCAATGTCATTCGACGAGTAGAAAGTAGAGTGGCTTGTCCTTATTCGGTGGCGAATGACTGATTTAGAAGTACTCGGTTGCTATATGGTGCAACAAGTAACAATTTGAGTGTCTGCAAATAACTCTTTGAGTTGCAGTTCTTGCTTGTTGGCATATGACATAGAAGGAGAGATCTGAGAGGAAATGTCTAGAAAGTACAGTGAAGAAACCGGAAATGAAAACAGTGGAGCATGCCTTGCCAGGAAGAAGATGGAATAAAGTGAATTTGAACTGAAGCCAATCTCGTTGGAGGCTAGCATCAAATGATTAAGGGCACGGATAGAGCTTCCGACCCCCCTTAATTTCATTGACCCTCCACACGAGTTGAGGAAAAGGAGTTAAAAGAAGTACTCTGGCGAGCGCCCGATGTACAGAAATTGCTCTTGCTCGGCTAATAAGGGTCGACCGTGCAAAAGACTGCAGTTGGAACCCCCGCCAAGTGAATGAAAAGAAAAGAAAAAAAGTAAAATGAAAGTGAAAAAGGGGTTCCAATGGTGAAATGAAGTGAAAGAGCACCCCGGTACAACGAGTCCTTGGTTGTGAATGGTGTGAGTCCCTTTATCCATGAATTGACTGTCTTACTTCTACTTCTTCTCATGATCCTGGATTGAGTCTAGTACTCGCATTGAGAGAGATAGGGGACGTCTTAGAAGACCAGTTGACCTCGTAAGCTGCTTTATGATCTAGAAAATCCTCTACCGACGATCGGGGTTGTTTGTTGCTATAGAGGACTGGAGAGTTGCATTGGTTTGAGTTAGGTTTGCTTGGGGACAAGCAAACGGTTAAGTGTGGGGGAATTTGATTGACCATTGATTGCACATGTTTTTACCCTTATTCTTGAGCCGTTTGAGATGTTAATTCTCGTATTTTAAGCCGATTTCACGCTAGGTTGTGCGTTTATGTCATATTTCAGGACTTAGCGTTGGCATCGAGGCGAAGAAACGAGTTTCGGGTCGAAAGGAGCATGTTGGGTTTGAAGTGTGCTGGAGGAGCAAAATACCCGGCCATGAGCTGAAATACCCGGCCGGTATTATTTGGAGCAGACCGGGGAATTCATGTTTCGGGCGTCTGAGAAGCAGAAGGGGTTCCGAGTTTTAGAGAGAAAAAGCGATACCTAGAGAGAAATGACGAACCTAATTCTGCAAGTGCCCTTGATCGATCTCCATCACCATTGGAGCCCGGCTTGAGCTTGTAGAAGAGCTGATTGAGTGCCAGAAGCATATTCTCATCCTTCACATTATGGTTTCCGCATCTGAGCTAGATTTCCCATCTCTCTCTATGGAGTAACTTTCTTATTCACCTGGGTATGAAGAACCCTAGATTTGTATGTTAGGTCTGATTGTATGAACCCAAGTACAAATTCAGTGGTATGATTATGTTCAATTGAGGTTTGATTTGTTGAATGACATGAATCCTGATCAAATTCCTATTGTTTATGCTTTAACCTAGAAAGAGAATATCTTCCTAGGTTGATAGAGCACCCTTGATTGAAGGTAGTGAATTGGCGACTTTAGTCGAGTAGTCAATTCACTATTCTGTACCGAATTTACTTCGGTAGTGGAGGTTTGGTTCATTAGGGCATCAATCTGTTTACTCCGGTGGAGGTTAGTCGCCCACTGGAGACTCAGATTGAGAGGGTCTGGAGACCTTTAGTCGAGATTGCAGACTGTTTAAGAACCTCCCGCAGTATAATTATCATTGAAATTGAACTTGGTAAATTACAATCCGGCTTAACTGTAGTCTAAGGGGAACCATATCCGGGTGACCTCTCTCGACTTGAAAACAACCTTTTAACTGCTTTGCTTGTTTTCTTGTTTGGATCTTCACTAAAGTTTCACTGCTAAATAATAAGAACTCACGGAGTAGTCATCACACTTAGGACCCGGGTTGACATTAAAACCCAAACCCGCTATACTACGCTTTAGGAGGTGGTTACACTTGGTCATTTTCTAGAGTGACGGTAGAAGCGAGTCAGCAGCGTATTTGAGTCGATTTTGTGTTGTAACCGACATAATTGTTGTTGATTTGTGTTGATTTTATTTTGAACCGACGTAATTCCCCTCCTAATATTTAGTTTTGCCCCGCCCATTCCTCTCCTTGCCAGCTCAATTTCCTCCCAAAAAAAATTGAACCCCCACCCTAAAAATTTGAGAACAATTCCCACCTTCCTCACTCCTTCCCTCTCTTGCATAATAAAAAAATGAAACCTAGCAATTAATGGTCTCCTCCACTGCAACAAACTTCGACCCCTACCTCCACCACCACTAACTCCGGCCCATATCGCCACCTCCATAATTCTGACCCATGCCGTCTCCATCGCAACCAACTCTGATCCTTGCCGACACCGCCGCCTTTAATATCCAGTAACCGTAAAGCTTGTTGGGTTCTGTCTTCCCCTGGATAGAGAATTGTCGCTTGATCTACCTTCCCCCGTTTCTCTTATTTTTGAAGGATTTGCTGGGTTGTGTCTTCCCTTTCCTTAGACGAAGATAGTGAAGAACTTCCTACAGAATAATTATTGTCATTAGGTAGCCTCTTAGAGATGAATCCACTATGAGTTGGCGCGATGAGTTTGCTCAATAGAGGGATTCAGTCTGTTCTCCATGGCCTTTGTAATTGTCTTATGGTTGACATTGTTTAGGCAGTTAGGTCATAGCTGAGCAGAGGATTCTGGGTGATTGGTCTGGGTAATGAGAACTATGGTAGAGTCTAGCATTCCTTCTGTTAGATGAATGTTTCAAAGAAAGACGTGACCAAATTAGTTGTATTTCACCCTACAATAAACCATATATATATTTTGTAAAAGACAGCTTGAAAGCCATTAGGTCCAGGAGCAGAAAAGGGTTGCATTCAAAAAATTATTTTATGAATATCTGCAATAGAGAAAGGGCTAAGCAGTTTAAGGAGGTCTTCCTAATTGATTCTGGGGAAGCAATTCTTGGGCATTCGATCCGAGTAGGGAGAATTGTCTTGGGTGTAGAGGTTGGAGTAGAAAGAGATTGCTAGCTCTTCCAACTTCGTCGGATCCTGAACCCAATTTCTTGAATTGTCTTTAAGAGCTAGAATCTTGTATCGTCTTCTCCTTCTAGTTGATTGTTGATGAAATTATGTCGAGTTCAGCTCTACAAGGGTAACCCATTTTTCTTTGGCTCTCTGAAGCTAGATTACCTCTTCTTGAGCTAGAAGGGTGTCAAGTTCTGCTTCAATCTTAGCCTGCAATTTGAGAAGACATGGATTGAAATTGTTGACTATATTGGCTTGAATTTCTTGTAACTGAGCTAGTAGTCTCTTCTTTCTATGTTGGATGATACCAAAAGTCTCCTTGTTCTAATTCTGCAATTTGGTGTAATATCATTGAGTGCTTGTTGGAGGTTGAGATCCTCCTTCCAGGAACATGCACCTTCCAGGAACATGCAAAGAAATTTTGAAACTAAAGCAGTCAGGTTGTCTCAAATCAGAATGGTCTTTCCCCACCAAGCGTGGGCGCGATCCCTGCTCTGCAAGTCAATAAAGGGAGGTTATCCAAATGAAACTTGGACAAATGCTGAACAATCGTATGAGGTTAAGTAGTATTCCATTCCACATTTCAAAATGATCTGTTGATTCTGCTAGCATTGTTATTAAGCCTTGTACCCCCTCGGAACTAGGGAAAACAATCTAGTTAGCAAATTTTTAGCAACGCCTAAGGACAGGTAAAGAGATTGGTCATGTTTTCTCCGACGAGAAACAGTAGGCATTGAAGCGCCGGTGACTAGCCAGGGTATCTTGTTGTTGCAGCAGATGTGTATCAGATGATCCCATAAGCGTTGGTAAAAGTTATAATGGGGACTTCCATACACTCTGGTAAGCAGCTACTCTTCTTGTCCACAGCTTGACACTTTAACGCTAGTATGTTGTCTGCTAGCATCCAGAAGTCGAACATTGAAATCTTACGACTTCCATGCCAACCAAATTTCACCTTTTTGCCTCACCACCTCTCAGAAGTCCAAATTATCGGACTCTGTTGGCACGATCACCGCTAATCTGGGGTTCGAAAAGTTGGAGGAACTTCGGATTGTAGGTCTGAACCAACAATTTTATAGTCAGCCTGAAGTCTTTACTCCTTGCGCCACACATGTTCCAAGATAGAATTTAAAATTATTTTGTACATAGATAGGAAAAATAAAGGAAGGGAGATCAAAAAGCAAGAAAACAGAGTCTCTTCTCGGGTTTTCAGATGATGGCCAATGGCGGGGCGATCTGTTCCTCTTGAATGCCGGTGTTTATTTGTTTGTTGATGCTAGTGCTTGTGCCTCCGCCATATCCACATCTACAAGTTTCCCAAATATGATTTTTTTTTGGAACTCATGTGCCTTAGTCTGGGTGTGGGCTTAGAACTAACTCTTCTATTGCTTTGAGGGTGATTGGGAAGCCGTCGGTCTTTGAGTGTCCCAAGCGAGTCTTCCTTTTTGGCAGAATTGAGTCGGAGAGGTTTCTTGATAGCTCTAAGGTTGATTCCCTTGTTTTGGATTTGGTTAAGAGAGTTCTCAGAAATGTTCTTCAGTGACGGTTGGCGAGTGATTAAGCCATTTAAATTTGGGTCAAGATATGTTCATTACTTTAAAATACTAAATTCATCTTATGAAATAGTATCCATTAATAATGAAATGAAACAAAAAGAAGTTATCACGTATGGATCAATACAAAAATTAAATCTAGATGTTACCAATTATAAAAAGGGTTAATACCCTATTTTGGCCCGAAGTTTAGCGTAAGTGACAGTTATGGCCCCATTTTTTAAATAAGACATTTATGATCTACTTTTGAAATTATTGGACAGATTTGGCCCGACGTTTGGGTTGACCGTTAAACCTGACGGTCAAACATTTTAACCGTTAATGACTCAATAAAAATTGTTGATCTGGCTGGGCCACGTCATTAAATAATTATTTATTTACTTTTCTGAAAAAAATTGAAAACAAAATGAAACAAAGCAACAAATTCAAAACCATAAAGTAATTTCGGTCAAAATCCCTAAACTTCTTCTCTCTTGACTCTCATCAGCAACTATCACCCTCGCTGATAAAATCCCTAATCTTCTTTCCGATAGTATACTCACGGGCGATTGACGATTGAAGATGACAGATGCAGGGGCTACCGATGGGAAGATGAATATTGACGATAGCCCCACCACGCGCCCGTCATATAGATTCCAATCGGGGACCTCCGCCCTCACATTTATCCAGGTCCCGATCCGAATCTCGCTCTCTATGCTGCAGGTCCGCCGGACGGATCCGTGGCTTAGGGGACGGCCTCGTTCGCCGAAGGCTCCCGGTCCACCCTCGACGTAACGATCCGCACCCCGACCCTCTCCGAATCGCAGTACCGGTAGGTCGAATAGTCCCACAGCCGCGAACTTGGATACGAGGTCGGGTACCATGGATTAGTTGCCTCGAGAGAGTAGAGTGTCGACGATTTTGGACACGGTGGGGTCGTTTCTGTTGGGCTAAATTAGGCCGAGCGGCTGCAGCGGCGGTGGTCCGTTCGTTGACGGTGGTGGTGGGGAGAGCTCAGAAGAGTGGACCCGGAAGACGACCAATAGAGCGATGCAGTAGCTGATGATGAGGCAGATGGAGAGCGCTCCCAGATGGATTGTAAATTTGTAATCGTTGCCGACCGGCGACCGCGATGGAAGGTCGGAGGATGAAGAATTGTTTCGGGAAGGGGATTCTGGGTACGAAATAATTGTTATCTAAGAATTATTTGTTGAGTTTTTTATTTCAAGTTTTTTATAACTAAAACAGACTAAAAAAAAGATAAAATAAACCGACATGGAAGCCACATCATTGCCACTTCAGCGCTGGATGCTGAGTCATTAACGGAATAGATGTTTGACCGTTAATATTAACAGTCAATAAAAGTTTCGAGCCAAATTTGTCCAATAATTTCAAAAGTAGGCCATAAATGTCTTATTTGAAAAATGGGGCCAGAACTGTCATTTACGCTAAACTTCGGGCCAAACTAGGGTATTAACCCTTATAAAAATAACAGTCACGATCTGGAGATTTGAACCTATCCCGCCCTGAATGTGGTTCAGCGGCTCAATGACTCTGCAACACACTGAATTCGTCCAAGGATTCTGGCCTTATCATATGTGTTCAGTCAATCAGGCACGCTTTCGATCAATGTATTTACGGAGGTTGAATTGGCTGTTAAAGGAGACTCCCAATGCAAGAAAGAACAAATCAAAGTATGTATCCGAATTCGCAAACTCATATATGCACTACGCCATTACCCCCAGAAACACCAAAAACTCCATGAACGCAACAATGACAGTTAGACTGACCAATCTAACCTAATTTTTACCACTGAATTAACACTACTGGAAAGCAATCCAACCCTCTCTTCCCGCTCAGAGTCTACGAGAATCAACGTACGTTGGCTTGAATTGAAGATAGTGGTGCTCTTGTAACAGCGCGGAGGCTGCCTTACCGTGTCCAAGAGGCGCAGTACAACTCAACGACTCCACGTCGTGGTTCTCAATCTTCACAGACAAATCATCAAACACCTTGTACGCATCCCGATCCAAACACGATTTCTCTTCCCGCAAGGACTGTAGACCAATAAACTCGTCGTCAGGTCCATTAGGAGCGAACACGGCAGCGGCAGCGGCATGTGCTTGGTAATAGGAGAGCTGGCGAAGGACGAGGTCGAGCTCGGCCTCCATCGATTTGATCTGGTGCTGAAGCCCGAGGATGACGTGGTAGCAACCGCCGACGGGGTCGAGGGCACGGACGTTGGCCTGGTGGATGATGGTCTTCATCGCGAGGGAGCGGCGGCCGGGGCTGAGTTCCCTTGTGATCTTCAGCATGTTGCTGACCCCGAACAGTTTGTGGGCGTTGTGGAACTCCTTGTGGCGGCTGGGAGGGAAGTGCGGGGCGAGCGGGCAGTCCGGTGCGCATTTTCTGCGCTGGTATTTGCAAGCCGCGCACGCTGGGGATCCGCCCACGGAGGAGGATCTCTGTTGCGCCTTTTCCGGCGCCGCTTCCGTCGGCGGCGGCGGCGGCTGCTGGTTCATTTGCGTAGCGTTTTCGTCTCGGTTAGGCGGCGGATTGCGGGTTCTGAGAACTCGGTTTGAATTTCATGAGAAAATGGAGGAGAAAATCATGGGGGAATTTAAAGTGATGAAAGAGAGAGGAGTGGTGGGAGTCTTTTTCTCTTAACCGTTTTAGGGGAAACTGGTCGAGAAGAATCAGGAGACGTGATTTTATTGCACATAAAAGCAACTAAAATATTTTTTTTTAATTCAAATAGTATCTTCAGAAATTACCGATTTGTTTATCGTATAAATTTTTGTTTCCACACTTATTATTATTATTATTATTATTATTATTATGTTAATAGTAATATAAGTTTACTTTTCTGGTTGATACTATTTAAAAGTTGAACTTGAGACCTCATGGTTCAAAGTTATTATTTTTCTTCGCCACATATAATTTTGTAATTTACAATTTTCCTTCCGCTCTGAAACCCACAAGCAATTCTGATTAGCGGCCTTATTGTCAATACTCATGCATAACTTGTCACATCACCATTTATGGAAGGTTTTGCTAGTGGTATCTGCATTATGGAATGCTCGAGAGATCTCACTGTAGATAAAGGATGCGACGGACCAGCTTCTACACATTCGTTTCATCCTCGCTAATGGGCAAGAAGTATTCATTTTAGGGATGTATGGAGCACACAACCTCAGTCGCAAAAGGAAACTTTGAGAATATATTCAACGTTTGACAGCGGAGACAGATCTCCTGTGGTTACTCATTGGTGATTTTAATGTTATGCTCGGCCTGAACGATAAACAAGGTGGGGCTAGTTTCAATGTCGCCAACTGTTGGGAGTTTCACTCTTGTATAGAGGATTGCGGCCTCATGGATGTTCAGGTTTTGGGACCCTGGTTTACATGGAGTGGGCTCAGGCAGCTAAAGGAAGGCCTCGAGCTTGCTTTATGCAATACACTGTGGCTCATGTTGTTCCCAAACACGCTCACCTCCCACCTCCCTAAAGTCAAGTTGGATCATAAGTCGATCCTTGTAACCACAGATTTTTGCCACAAGCAATGTAGGGGAGGGAAACCTTTCGGTTTTCGGCGCCCATGCTACTTCACAGTGATTTCCCCTGAGTCATGCAAGATGGGTGGGCAAAGGGTTCTAACTTCTGATCAAGCCTAGAGCACCTTACAACAAACTTATCAAAATGGAACAAAAAGGTGTTCGGAAATACTTTTGCCCGCAAGAAACAACTTTTGCATCAGCTACAAGCTCTAGAAATGAAGATTTAACAAAACCCAACATCTAAGGGAATACGGGACGAGGAGGAGACACGAACAACCTTTCATGATGTCCTTAAACAGGAGGAAATCCTCTGGTTCCATAAGTCACGAGTGTAGTGGTTCATAGAAGGAGATCGAAACACGAGGTTCTTTCATCTCTCTACTCTGAAGCTTCAATGTTTTACCGCATTCAAAAGTTTAAAATTGGCGTTGGAGAATGGGTGGAGGATGACTATGAGCTACAGGTTCTGGTTTGAGCTTTCTATGTAGACCTTTACAAGGAAGGCCAGACGATAATAGATAGTTGGTCGATGCAGTTCCCTTAGCTCAACCCTAGTATGGACTGCCTCGACCTTGAGATTCAGGAATCAGAAGTTTTAGGCGCAATAAAAGGCATGTGACCCTACAAAGCTTATGGAAAGGATGGGTACTACCTGGTCTTCTTCCAACGTTGTTGGGATACGGTAGGTAACTTATTTTCTCAATTTATTGCTTAGTGTTTCAGGTCAGCAGAATCGATAGCCTCAATCAACGCGACTCTCCTTACACTCATTCCCAAAGTGCCCAACCCTACGTCTTTGGTAGAGTTCCGACCCATAGGCCTAGGTAATGTCTCTTACAAGGTACTTACCAAGCGCCTAGAGAATATGTTGAAGCCTCTAATAACAAAGCTTGTTCAACCTAATCAAATAGGTTTTATTTCGGGGCGCAACATACATAATAATATCATAATCTTACATGAGGTGATTCAAACCATGCAGACAAAGAAGGGTAAGGCAGGTCATATGGTCCTCAAAATCGATTTAGCTAAAGCTTATGATCGATTAGACTGGGGCTTTGTTGCGAGTACTTTGATAGGAGCTGGTTTGCCAGAGAAATTCTCATGCGATCATGTCCTGCATTGCAACTCCTACCTTTGAAGTGCTATGGAATGGATCTTGCATGGAGCAGTTCTAGCCAACGAGAGGCCTTCTCTAGGGATGCCCCTTATCCCCCTACATTTTACCCTATGCATTGAGTGTTTAACTCATTTGATCTAGGAAGCAGTCTCTCCGAAGAAGTGGAAACCAATCCAACTCGTAAGAGGGGGTGTGGAACTGACTCATCTTTTCTTTGCATGCAACTTGGTTCTCTTTGCAGAAGCGAGCATGGAGCAAGTGGAAGTGATTATGGATTGCCTTCAAAAATTTTGTCAAGCATCCAGGGAACTTGCGAGCAAGGAGAAGTCACGAGTTTTCTTTAACGAGAATTTAAAATGATTGTGCAAAGGAAATCAGTGGCAAGTTGGAGATTCTTATGACACAAGACTTGGGCTGTTACTTGGGGGTTCTAGTCTTGCATGGGCGTGTGACAAAGCAAACCTATCGTTACATCCTCGACATGACTAATCAACGACTTGTAGACTGAAAAGCGGACCACCTATCACTCGCAGGTCATGTTACACTGGCCTTGTCAGTTCTGAATACGATTCCTCCGTACGTAATGTAGACAATGGTCCTTCCCATGGGCATATGTGGCTACATCGATAGAAAGATCACGGGGTTCAACTGAGGCAGCCAACAGGGACATTGAAGGATTCATTTGCTCAACTAGGAAATGATATGCATGCCTAAAGACTAAGGAGGATTGGGACTCCGCAATGCTCGTGTACTTAATTCCACTTTATTAAAGATCTCCACTAAGATCTTGTAGTTGTCTTCATAGTCTCCGGCTTTGAGAATATCATTTTCCAATTCTACACCATGATCTTCCTTCGGAATGATGAATTCTTCGATGTCCACCCTTACTTCCTCTTGGTCAAAGTTAGAGTCTCCAAACGACTTCATTAAACTTTGAGAAGAAGATGTAGGGGTTTCATGAAGAGATTCTTCAATTCAAAAGGTTGGGCCTTCATGAATTGACATTGAGCATCATCGTCTTTCTGTTTGGATCTCCTCAATCTCGTAGTGTATGGAGCTTTGGTTTCTTGGATGACATTATGCTCTTTCTTTGATGAGGGGGAGATAGGTATTATCATGCTCTTTTCCTTTGTTGGACGCGCATGTTGGTATGATCTTCAACATTCTTGGAGGAAAAATTAGATTATTCGGGGGAGCAATCTAAATTTTATCCCCCCATCTTCTCGGTTAGAGTGACATTTCACCCCTTACCACAACTCATCCACTGATTCTCTGACTTTTGCATATTCATACCTCCACATAGTTTAACCCAAGCTTCAAGCCTATCACTAGGGAAGTGAAAACCAAGATTTGCTTTATCAGATATCAAACGAGAGCTCCAATTCTCTTGCAAATTCAGACCTTTTGGTAATTTCTTCACATGTACCTAAATTCTTGATGGTATCGAGCCAAAGCAACCTGCTCCTCTTGAACACTTCGATTGATCGCCATTGAAATGATTTATGTATTGATCAAAAGATCCCTTCTATTGTTTTTTTTCTATGTACATATAATAATACGAAAGGTCTTTTCATTATTCATTTTTATTTTTATTATTATGTGTGATATGAGACCAAAAAAAAGATAAAAGACATAATGACATGCGGAAGCACTAAATGCAAGAATATTTACTTTCACAAGCCTTTGCCTCAAAATTTGTCGGGTGAATTTCATCTCGATGATATCGAATCAGATCAATGTACAAATTAAGGAAGTTACCCCGTCGCCAACAATGCAAAGCTTCCAATCGCTCGAATATTCTGAACCATTAATGAACATTACAAAAAAACATAATTAAAACATTTATAGCTCTCATATATTCGTTCCCTTCTAGTTATAGATCCAATTAAAAAGGAATTGAAATTTATCAAAGAACTTTAACCTCCGAATAATTTTTTAAAAAAATAGTTTAAAGATGCCTTTAACAATTTGGATAATATATCCAAATTCATTCCTTCTTGATTGATTTAATTGAGAACGACAAAATTTTTGAGAATTCAAGAGAAGATCACGACATAATTAAGAGATTTATATGATAAAAGATTATATCTAAAGTGTTTTCTTTTTTTTTTTGCAAAATTCATTTGTGTAGTCAAAACTTTCACGTTTGTGACAATAATAGCCATTTTCGGCGAAATACCAAATATAGCCAGAATTTTGAAAGTTTCATGACAAATATAGCCATATCTCTTACATATTTTAACGACGTCAGTAACACCGTTAGTTAAATTAACCGAACGCTTACCTGGCTGCCAACTCACCGGACACATCATCGACAACTCAACAATACTTGCCATGTCATATTTTAATTTAAAAACAAATAAAGAATGTCAAATTATTTTTTTCATCCTCTCTCCTCGCCCACCACTCGCCGTTGTAGAACGCTTTCTTATCCTTCTCCTCCTCTCCTTCCACACTCTCCACCTTCCACCATCGACCCCAACCCCAAACCCATATCCTCTCCTCCAACTCCGACAGCGTTCCAGATCCAACCCACCACCGACCCTGCCGACAACGCTCGGACAACATACTGACCCTACGATCTCCCTCTGGCTCATGGCATCCGACAGCTAAACCCGTCCATGAAGATCCAAACCCAAAGTGGAGGGCAACCCGGGAAAAGGTAAAACCAGAGAGAGGAAATCAGCCGGAGCGGCGTGACCAAGGAACCGAGCAATGGCAGCAGGAGCGATCCGAAGAACAACAAGAGTGGAGGTAGCAGCAGTGGAAGTCCTCCCAAATCCACCCAGGTCCGAAATCTCCACTCGATTTTTTTTTTGCAAAGCTTCAAAACCGACAAGAATTGAAATTGCATATCTACGACCGGATAAGAGAGGGAGTTGCACAATGCGACGAACACGAAGAAGAGGGGGATGGGGGCGACAAGGAGATGCATCGGTCGATTGACCATGGCGACGACGACGGGTATTGAAATCTGGAGCGGGCGACGACGATTGGCAACAACGATGATTGACGATGGCGATGGCGACGACGACGGGTATGTAGCAGTCGATTGAGCAAATAGGAGATTGGAATTTAGATATGTATTGATTGAGATAGCAAATTAGAAATTATGGGGATGCGAGGTTTCAAGTTTTGATGGATTTGGGGTTTCAAAGTTTTGAGATGGCTTTAGATGAAGTGGTTACTGGGTTTCAATTGAGGAGACTATGGTGGAAATGGGTCTGTGAAAGAGAACTTGTGCATAGATGGAGGAGACGATGCGAAAGAGAACTTGTCGAAAAACAGAGACGGAGTTTGGTTTAGGGGGATGTGGGGTTTGGGCAATTTTTCTTTTTATTTTTTTATTAATATTTTCATTAATCTATGTGGCAATGTTGTTTAAAAATGTCACCAACTCAGCAATGTTGTTAGTCCAATCAGCCGTTTGGTTAATACCGTCAAAGAATTGGACGAAAGTGGCTATTTTTGGTATTTCACCAAAATTGGCTATATTTGGCAAAACCGTCAAAGTTTTGGCTACACGGGTGTATTTTGCCTTTTTTCAAATTATCTTTTTCGAGAATCCTCTTTTCGACTCTGACTCTCCCCCACTCCACTCATTGGTGGCTCCAATTTCATATTGTTTGATGGAGTAGGTAGCTCTTCTTGATGCTCCTCATCTCCATGCTTTGCTTTAGGTTGAGCATTTTGTGTGAAGTCTCCATATCCACTTCTTTCTGAATTTCCACAATGGTCGAAGATGCGTAGACAAATTGCACCTGAAGAAGATGGAGGAAATGATAGAAATCTTCCATAAGTAGTGATGGCAATTTTTAACCTAAACCACACGACCTGTCATGCCCCGACCTATTTGGAGCGAGTATTACCCGACCCCCAGTAGCGTGAGGCGGAGCATGAGTATTGCTTCTGACCTGCCTTGTCTCGTCCCGTTCTTGACCCAGTCTATTATGATTTGCACCAATATCTACCCGTATTTCTCATCTTTCGACATTTCTAAAATCATATTTCATCCCAAAGAAATTTTTAGACTCTATCTTTCAACTATTTAGACTCAATTATTCCTTCTACTATATCTCTTGTTCATTTATGAAGTGTGTTTTCTGCCTTGTTGTAAAAGAGTTAAATATCGACGTCTCTTTTCAAATAACATATAAGAATGAGTCGAACTACTCAGTCCAATACCAGCGTAAGTATTACCCCGACCTAACATGTGCTTAGTGCGGGACGAGTATGTGTATTAAGGTATCTGCCACGTCCCATTGTCATCAATATCCATAGGGGTCTCTCGCCTTCTACTCCTTCCAAAGGTTGAGTTGTAAACTCATCTTCTACCTCATTAATTGTAATAGCCTTTATATGAACTTCTACCCCATGGTTTATGATGTCTCCCAATCTCTTCTTCATCTCGTTGAGACTTTCTTTGTCGGCTTCATGCTTCTCCTTGATGCTTATTATGTCTTCTAGTTGCATCAGTATTGAGTCATCCTTGCCAGCATTTGTGACCTTCTGATAATTAGGAGGTTCTAGCTTGATCTTCGAGATGTCATTCTCCAATTGATTGAAGATACCATCTAATTGATCCTCGCGCATCATCATCCTCTTGTAGGCTGAATTAATCTCCCGACGCAGCTCCATAATGGACGGGCCAACTCCACACTTTTTGGCTAATATCTCCATCTTGTTGGCATGCCTCTTGAGGATGTTGAGGTTGCATACTTCCGCTACATGCTTATTTTCTTCGTTCTCTTTGTTACACCCCGCTCTTCCCAAAATTCAAAATGACTATCATACCCTCAGGAAAAGTTGTCTAATTTCATCGTAATATCGATGAGGACTAAAAATGCGATCCCTCGGCCCAAACTGTGTCGAGTTTCGACATAAAATGAGGAAGTTAAGGATATTAACTGAGTTTCGGATTAAACTCACTCGATACCAACTAATCGGAAAATTCCCAAAATACTCCATGGGGTTGGCATAAAACTAACCTAAACCCTAACTCTTGCTAGCGGAAATCATCCTCCTAAAACCGCCGGTGCCCTCTTCCTTTGCAATCTCCATCGCAACCTGACCTCTCCTCCCCGGGAACTGATGGCACTGACAAGGGAGAGCTAATTGGCGACGCCAATTCCTAAGGCTCGAGAGCTGCCTGCTTCCTGACCAGCTTGCTTGCAGTGGCAATCGCCCTCCGTGAGATCTCCTCCCTACTACGTCAGGTGCTTGCTTAGACCTGCCTGCTTCAGGAAATCACCCTTCCTCCCCGGCCATCAATGCAGATCTTCTCCTCAACGTCAGGTGATTATCGCGGACGCGGGCATTAGGGACGTGATTGTGTGGCCATTGTCGGATGCCTCTCTGCTACGTCAGTTGCCGAGCGGTTAAGCAAGCAGGAGGATAAAGATTAGAGCCCACTAAGACTATGGCAAAGCGATCATCGTTGAAGGCTGGTTAGCTCAAGCCAAGTCGACCTGATCAATAAGGTGAGTGTAAAGGGGATAAATTCTACGCCTTATATATTCTTTTAAGTACTACGATTTCAAGTATTTCGGCGATGTGGTTACCGTGCTTGTGAATGCTTATGGTTGATGATATGTGATTTTGTTTGAGCTATGCTTGATGTGAATGTGCATGAGTTCTTAGTTAATTTAAAGCTTTCCGTTTATAAGTTATCGTTAAAGTTAAGAAACAAGTTCTTTTTAAGAAGTAACTCACCTTCAAGAAGGTGAAGTCGTTTTAAGTGTTTTTAATCACTAGCGTCAGTCCGTTGCCATTTGAGATTTTCAGATAGAGCGACAGTTATGCTCTTGAGATCTTTGAGACAGAGCAGCAGTTATGCTCTTGAGATATTTAAGATGAGCAACAGTTATGCTCTTGAGAATCGTGATGAAGAGCCACCACAATAAGTTTAAGATGTTAGGGGGATGAATCGTTACGACTCCCCTAACTAAGTTTAAATTTAAGGAAAGCCTGGATGACTTCTCATACGTATGAGTTGGCAACCGGACTAGCTAGTGAGGGATCCCCGTGTCAGTCAAGAATGTAAGTGGAGATTTGAGTTTTAAGAGTACAGTTTTAAGAGTTAAGCTTTTTAATAGTGGAAGTACCAAACAACTTCCACTCAGTTAAGTAAAGTGATCAAGTATTAATAAGACGTTAAACGTAAGGGCATAGACTGACCCCATCTCACTCACCAGTTTGACGAGCTAGAGAAGGAGCTAGAGGAGTAGTTAGTGAGCAGCAAGTTCGAGGGCAGCCAGCTAGAGAAGGACAGTGTAAGCGTCACGGAGGAGGCCTAGTTAAGATTTTCGGTAGCAGCAACGACAGAGACTACCTAGTTATTTGCATTTTATGATTATGAGTATAGACTGGAGATCAGATTGAGATTTTAAAGTTTGAGTTTAATTTGCCCACATGTTAGGGCTTTGCTTTGAACTACAAGTGTGTGTTTTCAGTATTTTATCTGTGAAAATTTTTCCCGCTGCAATTTAAGATTTGAGTATTTTATTTATCAAGGGCATTTTAGTAGAAGTAGTACCCCGCCGGGTTAGGGTGTTACACTCTTTGCAAGCTCCTCTTGTAATGCGGAGAGTGATTTTTTTTATAAAATACCTCGAGTATCACTTAAGTTTGAGAATTGGAGTATACATAACACTTAAGTTTGAATAGGGCGTCAGGTACCATTAAAGTCGACAAAATATGCATCCGTCTACTTTTCCATCCAACCCAAACTTTTTTAAAACATTCAAAACTATACTTCCACAAGTTTTATCTAATATAAAAATTAGAAAATCTTCTAAGCATATTATTACTAAAATGGCTACTAAATTTTTTTTATAAAATAGATAAAATAGTAAAAATATTAAACGAATATTAAAAAAATAGTATATACACTAGAATATAATAATAAATATTTCAAATTAATATTATAATATCTATTTAAACACCCTAATTCAATTAGAAGCACCATTAAAATAGTTAAAATAGAATCTAATCGATCATCAATACATCAAAATCAAAGAAAGATAAATGGAACACAATAATAAGGAAAAAAATATTCCAGTAATTGAAAAAATATTTAAAATGAAAAGAGATGGAAAGTATTCAAGTAATAAATGAACTATAAAAGCTACAACATTTAGTAAAAAATGTAAAAAAATAAAATATGATTTTAGGAAGAAAATTATAATTACTAAATTTAACTAATATGAAACATCTACAATATAATATTAGAGAATTAAAAGGAGTTTTAACATAGAAAATTGGACAACATCACCATGGTGTAAGAGAACTAAATACAACATTCTCATATTATTTATATCGAGATAGAATTTATAAGATATATTTTCTTCAGAAAATTATTCAATTATAAGAACACGTAATGATAACTGATTCTAAATTTTCTATTGAAAAAATGATTTGCTAGCAAGTATTTAAAAGAGGATTCCAATTAAATAATAAAAAATTATGTTTTCCATAAGTCCAAATGGTTTTTTTACAATAAGATAAGTAAAAGGACCAATTATAAAATTTCGAAAACGGAATATTCTGTCAACTTTAACGCAATGCACATAGTAGTAAACTTTAGTGGTACCGGGTGCACATATAATAGAGTTCCGTGGTACATGACGCCCTATTCAAACTTAAGTAGTATGTCTACCCCAATTCTCAAATTTAAGTGGTACCCGAGGTATTTTACCCCAATTTTTGGAGTAACCATCTTATCATGTATTGTTGGTCATGTTCATGGTTGTCGTGCGGATGAAATGCCGAGCAGTCAAACCTGTTATGATTAGTGTCAGTCATGAATCCGGTTGGAATACCATCGGTATGACCGACTTTATCGATTTCCAGCCTCTATACAAAATGATGTTGTTTTAGTGAATTTAATTTATGATATATTTCATGATTTGAAAGTTAAATATTGATGTTATTTGTTGGATTCAAATATAAAGATTTGGATGTTGACGTTAAATGTGCATTTAACAACGAGTCTGTGTTATTTTGTTTGAAATGTTGTATTTTATTTAAATATGAACGTAAATTATAAGTAGATTGTCTTCAAATATAAGTAGATTGTCTTCAAATATGTTTATATATAGGCTTAAATTCATTTGATAGTAATGAATTTTCACATTTCTATATATATTCTATTAAATCGGTATGAACCGTTAGATGCGGATTGTACCAATCGAACCATTTATTTAACTCTAAACACCAGTATTGCATTTTAACCACAAGGCCGCCACGGCGCCACCGTCTACCGCACCGTAGAGCAGTTCTTTTGGGAGAACCGTGGAACAGTATCAGTAAAACGAAAAAGGTAGCCGAAACGAACAATAGGGTTCGAAAATCCATTTTCCTTGCGTCACCTACTCTGCACGAAGAGCATATCATTCTGCTCGCGAATCGAATTTAGTTCCCACCTGCTGCCAGAAAAGGGAGAGCATATCGCGGCAGTTGTGTGTCCAAATTTTGAAGGAGGCACTTCCGATTTCCATCTCCATGGCGGAGAAACCGCAACCGGTGCGAGTTTTGTACTGCGGCGTCTGCTCTCTCCCGCCGGAGTACTGTGAATTTGGATCCGATTTTGAGAAGTGCAAGCCATGGCTCGTCAAGAACGCACCCGACGTCTACCCTGATCTTCTCAAAGGTATTCCACTGCCCTCTCTCACCTTCGCTTAAACCCTACTCCTCTCTCTCTATGGCTTTGCGCCTTTTCCTATATAAGATCGATACTTTAACGGGCTACTCTATTTTACGCGATTCTTTGTGTAGATGCTAATGAAAACGACCTTGGCAAGGTTTCTGAACGTCTTCAATCTGTCGGCATCTCAATCGATGGCGCTGCTGATGGGGCTGCCTCATCTGTTCAATCTGGTAAAATTGTTGTTATCACGGGCAGAGGCTAGTTTCTTCTTTCCGTTCTTCCATTTTCGTCTGCTATGTTGGTTATTTAGGAATGCGCTTGCCACTCTGATTGCAGGAGAGACATCAGCATCGAAACCTGCAGAAGTTAAACGTCTTCCCGGAGGCAAAATCAAAAAGAAAGTAAGAATCTTGTTAATTGTTTGTCTTTCTTGCTCTTCTTGTCGCTCTCTGCCTTGCAGTATACTGGCTTCAGTTCCTTTGATATGTAACTTGCACAAGTGCATAACGCATGTATGCTGCAGCTTTACCTGGCTGTGGCACTGCGCTTGCTGTTTTGAAATAATTGTGGGTTTATTCTTCTGCCTTCATATGCTCTTCTAGTTTCCAGGTTCTCTGATCTATATGAACGCTGTAAATGCTCAATGAGACAGGCTGATGGTTTCTTCCTAGGAATCCATGTGTACCATAGCTGTTAATGACGATGTGTCACAGTTAGAAGTAGCATGTGCTGTGTAGATCTAGTTGTGATATACGTGGGATTATATTTGCTGCAAATGCCATAGCTGGTTTCTTAGCATCGACCTATGCAATGGAAGCACTATACCTTTACTTGTTTCTGTAATAGATGATGCTATTGGATTTCTATTGGAGTATGGTTTTGCATTGATTTTGTAGTCTCACACTCTCACTAACTTGTCTTAGAATTGACTGTCCTGCCATGCACGATTTTCCATATGTCCATATCTATAAAAATTTGTGGCAAATGCATCAATTGGGCTTATTTACTAGTATATTCTTTTCCTTACCTGCATCTCCTAGTCTTAAGGGGTCAGGTAGTACTATTAACACCTATCTTTATGAGGTACTCATGCCTATCTTAGCTCAATTGGAGTTTGAATTTGGGTGTCATCATGTGATTGTTTGATGGTAGATGCTCTGTTCACTATGCAAGCCTCTTGCTCTTGGTGCAGAGGCGGTACTTATCTGAACCAATTTCCCGTAGCTCTTTAAGATCGCTAACAGTTTACCCTAGTGTTTCTCTTACAACTTGTTTGCATTCAACCAAATAAAAAAGAAAGAAAGAAATTGAGTTCCATTTTCATTCTCTACTTCTTATCTTCTAGTGAATGAAAGTTGGGAAATGGATTAGAATGCCTACGAAAAGTGGTTAACATCGGTTAATGGAAATGGCATAGATTGATCTCACTGCAATTTATTGTCTTTTCCTTCTTGCCACTGTACTTTCTCTTCCCTGTTATTTTTCAAGTAAGAAGAAATATAGATTTTTCGTTTTATTTGAAGCACTATGATTCATGTTTAATTTTGTAGGAATAGTTCCAAAACACAAGAATTTTAATATCTTCGAATTGATTCATAATAAGCTGTCATAAATGCGCTGATATAAATTAGAGAAACTCTTCTCTATTATATGCAGGAGAAGCAAGAAGTTGTAATAGAGAAGATTGTACGCAACAAGCGCAAATGTATTACCATTATTAAAGGATTGGACCTCTTTGGTGAGCTACATCCTGAAATAATTTTAATACTGTGTTTTGTTGTTTGATGGTTTAAATGTACATTCTTAAAAATAGTTTTTGTTTCCAGGAATCAAGCTTAGTGATGCTTCCAAAAAACTCGGAAAGAAGTTTGCTACTGGTGCATCTGTTGTCAAGGTGCCGATATGCTTCTAAGATTCTTCTATACCTTAATCTTTTCCACTTCTTATGATTCTACATGTGGTAACATGCAGGGTCCAACTGACAAGGAGCAAATTGATGTTCAAGGAGACATAGCTTATGACGTCGTTGAATTTATCACAGACACATGGCCTGATGTAATCTCCTTTCTTACCCTCTCTTTAAGTTACTTATATTGATATTCTATTTATCAGTCATCACAAATAAGAGATACTTTCAGATCTTCCAAGTCTTAAGTTCGGTGAAAGATGTCGGGAACTAGGAGAATTGTTTTTTCTGCTGACTGCACTGGTAGTTTCAGACATGGCTACAATTGCATTAACTAGGCAACTTGACCTATCTGTTGACAATTAGTAAGTTTCATGATGACTGGAACCAAATGAAAGGAAAAGTAGCTCTCTTTTGAGAAAATAATGAGGCAAGCATCTGGAAGTGTGTTCTCAAGTCTTAAGTTCGGTGAAAGATGTCGGGAACTAGGAGAATTGTTTTTTCTGCTGACTGCACTGGTAGTTTCAGGACATGGCTACAATTGCATTAACTAGGCAACTTGACCTATCTGTTGACAATTAGTAAGTTTTATGATGACTGGAACCAAATGAAAGGAAAAGTAGCTCTCTTTTGAGAAAATAATGAGGCAAGCATCTGGAAGTGTGTTCTCAACTGTTGTGAACAGAAACGGGGCATAAGTTTCAAGGACATGCACAGAAGTCAAATCATGGATCATGATGCAACTGTGACAGCCTGAATGTTGTTTTTTCCTGAATGATTGGTCTGCTCTAGCATTTAGAGATGGCTCAAACTTTGTGATTACTTTACTATCCTGGAGAATGTTTTTTTTTTTTTTTTTGACAAAAGGAGAATGTGTTTTATGCTGTCAGGATAAAGTGAGATGTAGGGGGAGTTGCTGAAAATCTGATGGTTTGAGCTTGTAGATCTCAGTTTCTTTCATTTTGGATTTTCTTTGATTAAGTTGAACGAGTTTGATGACTTCCGCTCTAAGCTTACAAGTTACATGTTTACGTACCGTTTGTGTTTTACTGGTCTGATTATTTCAGGTGCCTGAAAGTGCAATTACTCTTCGTTGAAGATGGAGAAAGGGTCGCAGCTGGTTGACTCTGATTTGTAGTAGAAGCTTTTGGCGCAGGGATGAGTTGCTTCTGGGCTTGGACAATTTAGGGTAATCAAAAGAACATATAGGGTGTAATTTGTTATCACTCTTGGAGAAGCAAGCCCTAATGCGAACAGATACTGGGAAGAGCAGCATGTTTCAGTTTGTTTCCATGAATTTAGCTTTCGTCTGCCCTGCGGCTTTACAATGTACATTGCATTCCTGCATTTCTTTTTCATTGAAAATCACTTGTCATTTCATTTTGTTTTCAGTAGTTGCTGCAAGCCTGCAACAGAAAACAAACTCGAGAGAAAACGCAGCTGCCGTTTTATAGAAACAACATCTAGAGAAAACTTGTTTAGTAGAGAATTTTAGTGATTGTGAAATGGAAATCTGAAAAAATATTGAGCACACTATGTTGAACTACTAATTAACAAAATACCATTACAACAATCCGGATTTGCCATATTTCGATTAGCAAAGCTGAATGTCGATTTATGATTAATACCTAATAATCGACATTCAGCGAGTGTTGCCCCTACTTTTCGTTTTAGTAGAGGAAAAGCAGTGCTTTTGTTGAGACAATCTTCATGTAGGAGTCGTTTGGAGAACAAGATTTGGATCGTGGATTTATTGAATCCATAGTTTTAGCAAAATGTTATGTTTTTTTGCTACTTTTTGTATCGTGGATTGTAACTTCAGAAATTTTAAATTTATAAAATCTAGAGATATCAAATCTCTCATTAGAGAGATTCTATCTTGATTTTGGAGATTTTCTCCCTCCTATTATATCTCTTGTTTTTTATTTATTTATCCCCCTAAATACCCTTACCAATAAATTCTCAATATTTTTCGAGCCAATCTAATTATTTTGGTTAAGGATAAACATGTTAAGTGATAAAAAAAAATTAGAATTTCTTTTTTCATTGGATGTTAACAATCATAGTTACCAAACAATGAACATTTTCAAAATTTTTTTCAACAATTCAGAGCGTTAAATTTTTTGGATTGTCTAGAATTTAGAGATTTAGAGTTCAATTCTCCAAACGAGCCCTTAGTTGCAATTGTGAATGCCGTTTTGGCAACTTCTACTAATGATTGTTTCAAGTTTCTAACAATTACAAAGTATCTACATCCATGAAGTTGGTTTGTAATTTATGTTCAGGGGCCCGTGTAATATTTCAACATACGTCACATTTACTGCATAGACATTGCGAGAAGGTAGAGGGCCCCATTTGTGGACAGGTATTTTCTTTCGATTCATCTAGTATTGGGTACATCTACTCTACCTCTTCGTTATGGAAATGCAAGAAGAAATTGGTACTTTTTGATGGATAAGGAGCTTGAGAGTGGAGGAGCTCAAGATTCCAGCACGAGCAAAGAGATTGGAGGAAGTGATGATGTTGCCTCAGCTTTGAACGTGTGAAGGAGAGGGTGGTGTTTGAAGTTTGAACTTGCACTTTGTAGGACTTATTAGTTCTTGTTATTGAATTAAGGAATATGGTTTATTCTTATGTTATGGATTTTGGACTATGTTATCTTGGGTTGTAGACTTCAAATTGTTGGTTCGTAACTTGGTAGGTAGTAGGTACTTCGTAACAAATTATTTATTGGTTGTTATGTTGATTTTTGAACTTTGTTGTTTGTGATGATGAGATATCAATGTATTTTTTTTTGTTTGTTATTTAGTAGCTATATTTAGTATTGGACAATATAAATTTTGTTGAACATGGTTTACCCGATCAAAATAGTATCGAACTGCATCTCACATGCGTGGACCGGACCGTATAGTATATGATTTGTTTCATGATCTGTGTTATAGCCTCTCGGTTTGGACCAGACTACACTATTTTCCAACCCTACTCTGGTGTCTTCTCTTCGCTCTCCCATCCCTTCAATTACCCTAACCCCAACTTTAATTCATGCTATTGCCAACGACTCCCTTTAATTAGGTGTGGTTTTTACAGTGATGATCAATAACCACATAATAAGCACAGCTTCACGATACTTGTGGTCTTTGTAAGCTAAAGATGGAACACAAAATAAATGGGCAGCGCTACAAGCGTGTTGCTATGATAATTTTTAAAAATAACAAACATGTCCCTCTCTTTAAAATCAACAGTTAATGTGTCAATTCTTTTGTTGTTATGACTCGAAGACAAATTATCTATCTGGCGACTGACTTCTTTAAAAAAAATTGTTTAATATAGGGTTTTAGTTTGTTCGGTGCAGCATATTGAAAGCCCTAACGTTCAAATTTTGCCAATGACCATATTTCCAACTCTTATTTATTCAACTATACAAAAATAACATCTCATTCTGATTCGTCCACACTTCTCAACTCTTCACTTCTTCCCTCTAAAAAAATAATTCTCTTCTTCCCACTTATCCCGCAATTCTCATCATGTCTTCTGCATCCACTCGAATGCCAAATTTGAAGAAGCTTGAGGATAAAGCATTGTGCGAGCTTTATGGGGAAATGTCAGAAGATGTTGTAGTCGGCATTTATCAATAATTGCTAACATTTTGGTCTTGAATTAAACTCAATATCGCAACAAGGGATTCGTCATTATTCTTACCGATGGCTCCTTGCAATCTAGATGAACGAGCATATACTATTGACGTGGGAGATGAAATGTGGAATGTGGCTTGGACGAGGGCAAATGTTGTACTAGCAAGCTAAAATGGTATCTTCATGGCGGGCACGAAGAAGGAATGTAAGATGGATCATTGTTGGAATATTGATGACACTCAAATTAAAGTATTTATCACTCCCATATTTGATACATTTTCTCCTTCTATCAATGCATCCTGAGTATATTTTGCTATATTTTACGTATAAATCATGACTATGTGATCAATGTGTGTATAATAGACCTAGGATTTTTTTTTAAATCATTTTATGCCCTTTTGTATCCTTTTGTGCTTTTCAATGTCGAATATATTATAGGATAACTTGGATCAACAATTGGATCAAATTGGAGGATAGGGGGGCAATTACTAGAAGATCCAGGTGATTCATCCATAAAAAAAAAGGGTAAATACAATATATTAGCCACAACTATTATGAAGCGGGGAATTATAGCCACAATTATTGAAATTCAAATTATTAGCCAAACGTTAACTATCTGTTAACAATTTCGTTAGTAATACTGACTAAACTTTTATGTTTTGAAGTTATAAACTAAAAGCATTCCTACGTGGCCGTTGTTGTTGCCGATGACGTGGCCTTCTCCGTCAAAAATTCAATAACAGTAACAGACAATTAGCCATATCTTGACCTGCAGCAATAGTTATGGCTAATAATTTGAATTTTCATAGTTGTGGCTATAATTCCCCGCTTTATAATAGTTGTGGCTAATATATTGTATTAACCCTAAAAAAAAAGGTCAAATCAAGGGGAAACCTTCATGAAGTCGTCATAAAATTCCAAGAGGAGTCCAATAGAGAAATTTCAGGCCAAACCCATTAAGGAACCCATGGCGGCCTTGTGATGGTGCTGACCACCGCTGGGCTGAACTCATCAAGTTGTGTTGGATTTCACAAGAGGAGTTACTTGTGGGCTAAGTAACCTAAAGGAGGAAGAAAACGAATGACAACCCCAACCACCACTCAACAGCCAACGGCCCAAGCCCAATAAATCTTCGGGAATATGCCTTGCTTCGTCAAACAATTCGAATCTCAGTGGTATCAGGAAGCCTTCCCTCCTTGATTGATTGATTGATTGATTGATTGATTGATTAGTCTAGTGGCATGAAGCGAAAACACGCATTAGCTAGTCATAATTTTTATTTTAAGTGATGAAAACTCGAGAAGGACGACCTTAGTGGAAGGGATAGAGATTTAGGACAGAAGATGCATCGTTGCTTATCATTATTGAGATTGAAATGCATGATCATCTTTGATAAGCTTTCTTATTAATGTGTATCTTGACTTTCTTGTCATCTAAATAATGTTTTTACTTTATGATGCATCTAAAAACCACTAAACATAGGGAACTTCAACCCTTTGATTTTTGTTGAGTCTTTGTTTGAGCATTAAATGATTGTTTGTGAGTAGAAATTATTAGAAAGCCTTATGGAATATGACCCTTGACATTTCAATGAATTTTCATAACTTTGACTACATTTGATTTGCATTAATATCACTAAATATTATTATAAAAAAATATCACTACATATTAATGAGCAGAGGGGGTACATTACTCTCATTGATCAAGATCATTTAGGACTAATGACCTAGGAAACACCAAACATATATGTACTTCTTGAACCCTTGAGTGCATGCATAGATGATGACTCATATGATCCACTAACTCACTCAATAAAATGCTCAATAAGAGGGAAAAATCACAATCATGATCCCAATTGCAAAGTTATTTCATGAACTAAAGGAAAGTTTGAATGAACTAGAAGACTATCTGCATACCCAACTCAAGTGTGTCATTGAACTAGAAGTAAATAGTCATAGACAAAATACAATCATGTTAGAACTTCTAGCTTGAACAAGAAGTCTGGAAATACAACAAAGTACAAAAATAGATATCATAAGCACTAACAAACAAGAAGTCAAGTATATAAGGTGTAATAATTATGAGCATTACCAGAACGAGTGTTATACATGACTGAACTGTTGGTTTTGCCATAGTCAAGAACACCACATCAACAAGTTTGATATTGAAACAAAAAGAAAAACAGGAAAATCCAGACAATAATGGATTTCCAAAAACAAACCCACTGCCACCTGTGTAAGGGAAAACCAACAAGAATAGATGGTATCTGGATAGTGATTTATTCACATGACAAGACATGACAAGAGATGGTAGCAAATTTACGAATAAGGGATTGGTCTAGTGGTAATACCACTAGTCTTGAACCTAGAGGTTGCAGGTCCAAATTCCTTAAGTAGTACCTAAACAACCAAAATTAAACCAATAATCACCCTTATAAAAAAAGATGAGAGCAAATTCGAAGTCACTATCACCAAGCGATGAGGGCAAGTCACATTTGGAGACAACAACGAAGCACCAATCACATGAATTGACAATATAAGATCCTCAAATAACACTAAGCTATCTGATGTGTTATCAGAAGAAGGCCTAAAGTTCAATTTACTATCCATCAACCAATTTTTTTAAAAAGAAAACAAAGTAAAAAGGATAGGATATTCACAGTTGATCTATCATATACTAGTGACGTACATGAAAAATGTCTAGTAGCTTCTAGCAATGATACACAACAGATGAGATCATAGAAGACTTGGGCATGTAAGCATGTGTGTCTTGGGAAAACTATCTAGGCTCAACCAGTCAGAGGGTTTTCTCAAGTCAAAAACCAGAGTTTTTTTGCAATGCGTGTGCACTAGGAAAAAAAACTAGAGTCTTTCAATAGCAAGCCCGATATAACCACCAAAAAATACTTTACTCATTCACAATTTCACATGGATCTATTTGAACCTGACCAACCCATGAGTTTAGGAGGAAAATTCTATGCATTTGTTTTGGTAGACGACTACTCTAGGTATACATGGGTGATTTTCTTAAAACACAAAGATGAAACTATTATTCAACTCAAAACCTTCATCGCTATAGTACATATAGAGAAAGAAATATCAGGTATAAGAATTGAAAGTGATCATGGAGGAGAATTCGATACTCATCCTTTTAAAGCATCATGTGACACTCTAGGGATAGAACACACCTTCTTAGCCCCCCCCCCCCCCCCCCCCCCCCCCCCCCCCCCCGAACTGGGAAAAAACAAAATGGGGTTATTAAAAGGAAAAAATAGAACCTTAAAAGAAATAGGAAGAACCATGTTCCAAGAATATAACCTATCTCAAAATCGGTAGGCAGAAATAGCGAGTTCTTATCAGAAGTAATCAAATAAATATATAAAGACTCCTTATGAACTTTGAAAGGGGAAGAAACCAAATCTTAGTTACTTTCATCTCTTGCCAAGTTCCTTCTTCATTCTAAATACAAAGGGTCACCTAGAACATTTTGAACCCAAATTAGATCCACCCCCACTTTCATAGGATATTCTACGAGAAGCAAAGCTTATAGGACCTTGAACATACAAACCAATAGAAAAGGAAATCTATTCATTTAAAATTTGATGAAACTTCACAATAAAACGAGGAGGACTCCTTTGCAATACAACCTTTTGTCACAATAATAGAGTCTACCTCCCAAAACCTAGAACCGACAACTCAATCTCTGATAAGCCTTATGAAACTAGGGGTTGTTTGGATGTGGAAATTTTAAAACGTTGAAATTTGTCTGAATTTCCATGTTTTACAAAACCAAGGAATTGACTTGTGGAAATTGGAAAAAAATTCACGTTTGGATAGGGTTTAGTTTTGTGGGAATTGATGGTGTGGAATTTGAAAAAAGAAGTAAGAAAACGTGGTAATGTCAAATTACTAGGGGGAGGTGTAGTATTCTCAATTACCATGAATGTGGTAATTGAAGCCAATTTCCATGGTCCAATTTCCATACCATTTTTGCTCTCTCAAACGTGGATTTTTAACCCAATTACTGCATTATGTAGTAATTGGGTCCAATTACTGCATACATTTCCACATCCAAACGACAAACCTCCATCATATCATGCACCTTGTCATATAAAAATAAGGCATCCTCTTCCCTGATCATACGCGGCCCTATTTCCCCATAAGTTACATGACCTAAAGCAAATTAACCTTATTGCCCTTATTTCTGTCCACTATGCCTTCTGTCCCATATAGAATCTAAAAACATTAAGGAATATCTCTTAGATGAATATTGGAAGCTATCTATGCAAGAAGAACTTAACCAATTTGAATGAGCTTGGGTTTGGGATCTCGTACCTTGACCTACAGATGGCTAGTTATTGGATCCAAGTGTGTCATCAGAAACAAATATGATGAAACCGGTAACATCACTAGAAACAAAGCTTATCTAGTCATCAAAGGATATGAATATATGATCAATAAGAATGAATATATTTTGAATAAACCTTTTGCACCACTAACCATGATAAAAGCAATTAGACTACTTTGTGTATTTGCCAGTTCTTATAAATTAAAGTATGTCAAATGGATGTCAAAAGTGCATTTCAAAACGGTTTTGTAAATGAAGATGTTTATGTTTAACAACCTCATGGTTTTGAAAACCACTTCTTTCCTGATCATATTTACAAGCTTAAAAAGGCTATGTATGGACTCAAACAAGCACCTAGAGCTTGATGTGAGAGATTAAGTGCATTTCTATTAGAACATAGCTTCACTAGAGGATCAATCAATTCAACACTTTTTTCTTAAAAACTCTTCCTTTGGTCTCTGATAGTTCAATTCTATGTGGAAGACATGATTTTGGAGCATATGAAAAGACCCATGTACTGAGTTATGCAATATCATGCAAAGTAACTTTGAACTAAGTATGATGGCAGAACTAAACATTTTTTCTAAGCCACCGAATCCATCAAAATCCAGGCGGCATACTATACATCAAAGCAAATATGCTACTTTTTTTTGTTTGCTAAGTATCAATTGTCCTTAGCCAAACCTTCTAAAACTCCTACTGCTTCCTCCTTTCATCTAGTTTATGATGAGCAGGGTAACTCTGCTGGTGACACCCTCTCTCGAGGGCTGATCAGATCCCTGCTATACCTAGCATCCAGCAGATCAGACATCATGTTCAATGTGTGTGTGTGAAAGGTTCCAAGCTAGCCCTAGCGATCTCAATCTGATAACAACCAAAAGAATCCAAATTTATCTTGTCTATACCCCTACCAAAGAACTTTGGTACCCTTCATCCACCTGTCTAGATCTTATAGGATACTCAGACTATGACTTCACTGGTATCAGGATTGACAGGAAAAGTACCTCTGGAGGTTCCTAGGTGAGTATCTTGCTGCAAACAAATGGTGCACTCAACTTCGTTGTCCAAATCAATAGCTACGGGACTATGGATTCTCCATTTCTAGCCTACCGATTATATGTGATAACTCTAGTGCCATTATCATGAGTAAAAATCCAGTCTAGCATTCTAGAACTAAGCATATTTAAGGTCAAGTACAATTTCCTCCGAGATTTAGTTCAAGCTTGAGTCATTTCCATTCCCCACATTCCTACATAATGGCAAGTGGCTAACATCTTTACTAAACCCCTAGGTTATGATTGTTTCGCCTACCTCCACTAGGAATTAGGGATGATTGATGGTGCATATCTTCTCTCCAAATACCCACTTTTCAAAATAGGGTTTTTCTTAAGAAAAGACCTTGTCCTCCATAAATATCTTCCATTAGTTCCATCTCACTTATCTGTCTCCTAAGACTCGCCTTTTCGTCGCCCTCTCCTCTCCTTCGCTTTCTTTGCCAATGGTTGGCTCAGATTCCTTTCTCATTTACTCCAACAATGACTGTAGTTCAGTCATCCATCAAGGAGATTACCACTCCTTCACCACCACTTCAGCGATTACAGAGCGAGACCAAACTTGGAGGTTCACCTGCTTGAGCCCCTTTCAGCCATCAATGAGGATTTCCATTATATGCCTCCGGGGATACCATAACGAGCTTTGGTGAGGGTCAAACACGGGATATACCACTTCTAATAACGAGCGCCCACTAAGAATTTAACTGCTAAACCTATGTAAACTTTTGCACAAAGTATCCCTTATTATTATAGAACTGAGAAATTATTACTTAATCCCAACCCTAAATTCATCCTTGAGTTGATCCAATAACTTTTTAACTATGAAGTGTGAGGTATTTTGGCAATAAAATTTGACAATCCGCCTAAAATAAAAATAGTCGCCTTCTAATCTTTTTCTCCGAGAGAACTTCTACTCTTCTTTCCAACAAAAAATAAGTTAATAACAGAGGGTGTTTTGTTTTTGGAGAGAATAAATCGTCATCTTCAGCGGATAAAAAGAATATGCTCCCAGCTGCTTCCTTTCCCTTCTTTGTTGCAGTACTGTGAACTCTCCGCCTTGGCAATTCACCAAGACCTTTCGCTAGCACTCCCAGTCCAAACCCTAACTAGGGTACTCTGCTTCTTGCCGACCGTCTAAGGTAATACCTTTCCTTACAACCTCTTTTCTTCTTTTCCATGGCTGCTCTGCTAAAAAATTAATTAAGCTCATGTGGAAACAGATCATTGCCCTGTTTCCGACTAATGCTCTGGCAATTTAGTAGTTATTTTTCTATCGTCAAAATGTGGGATTCCTTTTGACTGTATGGAGTTCTCCTGAGTTCTTCCTTCTGTACCCTAATGAAGATGAATTGTGAATATGGTTACCAAAGCTATGTACTTTCGCTGGTTTTCCGCAGATTTCCCTGTAGTATATAAACTTCGAAAAGATGCCGCACTTGCTTTCAACTTCTAGCACCCTGAAGTCATGCTTCAGCCGCCCTTTCACACAATCTACAAGTCAACAGCGCACAACAGATTATCCTCGATGTTTCACATTCAAAACCTCTGGTTACAAGTGTAATGGGCTGGTCTTGCAGCAAGATCCATCGTCACATCGAAGCTGTATTGTTCGTGCTGCTGCTGCAGTCCCTGCCAGCCGCGAAGCTCCTGCTACTAATCCCAGATCTGGTAGCTCCCAGGCTGCCGCCGCTGATGGACTTCCCAAAGCACAGAAGGTTATGGTCATTGGTGGGGATGGTTACTGCGGCTGGGCTACTGCCCTCCATCTCTCAAACAAAGGTTATGAGGTAGCCATTGTCGATAGTCTTGTACGCCGCCTCTTCGATCACCAACTGGGTCTAGACTCTCTCACCCCAATTGCTTCCATTCACAATAGGATTCGTCGATGGAAGTCTCTAACAGGGAAGACTATTGAGCTCCACATTGGTGACATTTGTGACTTTGAATTCTTAGAAGAAGCCTTCAGGTCATTCCAACCTGATGCTGCTGTCCATTTTGGGGAGCAGCGGTCTGCTCCTTATTCGATGATTGATCGATCAAGAGCTATCTTTACTCAGCACAACAATGTGATTGGAACGCTTAATGTCCTCTTTGCTATCAAGGAATTCCAACAGGATTGCCACCTAGTGAAGCTGGGAACAATGGGAGAATATGGAACCCCTAACATTGATATTGAAGAAGGTTATATTACAATAACCCACAATGGTCGAACAGACACATTGCCTTATCCTAAGCAAGCTAGTTCCTTTTATCATCTTAGCAAGGTGCATGACTCACACAACATTGCATTCACTTGCAAAGCTTGGGGAATTAGGGCTACCGATCTCAATCAAGGAGTTGTCTATGGAGTAAGAACAGAAGAGACTGAGATGCATGAAGAGCTGCAGAACAGACTTGACTATGATGCTGTCTTTGGAACTGCATTAAATCGTTTTTGTGTCCAGGCTGCAGTTGGACATCCGCTTACTGTATATGGTAAAGGTGGTCAGGTAAGACTTCTTTGTTATCAGCTTGTTTTACAGCTTTTCTGAGAACACAGTATCTTCTCGCCATGTGCTTTCTTTATACTATTTATACTCCCTGCAATGTCCTTTAGCAATTGTATAGATTAGGGTATCGGCACTAAGATAATTGCTGCTTATAAGTAGCTTGATTTTGTTCCAACACATATGCTTTATGGTCCCAGCTCCTGGTCTCTAACATTGTCCTTTGGGGAAGTGTCTGTTTATCATACTTCTCCCGCTCTAGATGCTTTTGGAATGCCATTTGTTTAATATGGGTGAAATGTATGTCATGCAAGTTTTACATCTTATATGCAACTAGGAATTGGATGTTCTGTTTATTAATAAACATCAGGTGGTAAAAGTACTGCTATCTACTTGACATGTTATCTAAACTGGTCTTCTGCCTACTTCATGGTGCAGACCCGGGGTTACCTCGACATAAGGGATACAGTGCAATGTGTTGAACTTGCAATTGCAAATCCTGGGCGACCGGGAGAGTTCAGGGTCTTCAATCAATTCACGGAGCAGTTTTCTGTCAATGAACTTGCTTCCCTTGTTACAAATGCTGGAAAGAAGGTTGGTCTTGATGTGAAGACAACCTCTGTCCCTAACCCTAGAGTGGAGGCGGAGGAACATTACTACAATGCTAAGCACACCAAACTGATCGAGTTGGGACTCCAGCCACATCTTCTCTCGGACTCTCTCCTTGATTCCTTGCTCAACTTTGCAGTGAAGTACAAGGACCGTGTTGACACAAAACAGATAATGCCCAGTGTTTCCTGGAAGAGTATTGGGAGCAAACCGAAGACCCTTACATCCTAATCCAATGGGTAAACTTGGGGAACATCATTAGCATTGCAAGGAACAAGAGGTGCTTAATGTTACTGTTTGTTTTTGTATAATTCCTTGAAATGTCATTTTTCTTTGACGGTTAGTAGTTAGCATGAAGTTCCCCGAGAATTCCCTTCCCAACTTGGTGTGTTGTCTTCTCCGCAGTGTAGCTGGTTGGTTGTACAGTTTGTGAACACAATAAGATGGCAAATGACACTAGCCAGCCGGTGTGTGACATTTGTTCAGAGGATTTATTTTAAGTTAGCCCAAACTCAGATCGTGGAATTTGTATTCGTTATCATGGTTTCAAATTCCAAATTTTCATGTTTGAGAGAGAGAAAAAAAAGTTTTTTGGATTTTGGTTTCAAATTACAAATATAGCAAATCCCAGTTCAATCCTCAAAGTCCAGTAATTTCATGTTACTTATTTCAAATTCCAGTAATTTCTTTTTATAATTTCGCTCAGCCGAGAAGAAGATTGGAAGTTTTTTTTTTTTTTTTTTACAATATATTGGAAGTTGCTGATGTCGATTTCGCAAGAGAAGAAGATTGGAAGTCGCTGATTTTATATACAAAATATAACTACTTACAAGATAAACCAATAATACAAAGTATACAAACCATATATTAAAACTATACAAATTAATATAAAATATATACAAACCACACAAGTATACAAATCAGTTTGATATTGTATACAAAGAATACTATTAATATGAAATACCATAACCAGGAGTACATTCCAATATGACTTGCATTACAAACCAATAAATACAAAATATGCAAAGAAACCAACGTATGTATATATTACACTTGACAAATATCCGAATATAAGAGTGTAAAGATTAAACCATATACTCAAATGGATATATGAAGATAATATACACTTAAGTTTTCCAAACTTCTAAATGATCTTGACAATTACCAGCCATGTATCTCAATCCTTCTCATAATTTTACTAAACCTAAGTCTGAGTTTCTTGAAGCAACTGCACTTCATACTTATGAAGGTTGAATATCTTATTCGTACACCTGCATAATACACTTTGTCAAAAATTCAATTAAAAAGTTTTAAAGTTCATCTCCTTCTCTCACGAAGGATAACAAGCACATAACTCATTATGAAAAATTATGTGCTTCAGTTTCTTATAATGAGTTTTCCTCATTGAATTATCCTCTAACGTTGTATTAAATGAAAATTGAGCATCCCATAATATGATATTATATGAACTTTAAAGTTTAAACATTCCCTTTCTCATAGTCAACTACCAAGTCTCTAGCTAATAATCTAGTAAAATGATTTGCTTACTTATCTCGAGTGTGCACATATTATATATACACAATTATGCGAGTGATTAATTCATGAATGTTACTATTTCTAACACCTAAATAATGGGATTTGCCATTATAAATTTAGCTATATGCCTTAGCCAAAGTAACATTACTGTCACAATAGATACTAAAAGGTAAGATTGTTAAGCTCATAAAAGAATGTCATAAATCAAGTCCCTCAACCATTATGCCTCTATCCAGCAGAAGCCAAGACCACAAACTTTGACTTCATAGTCGAACTAGTGATGTAAGTTTAGTTTTTAGAAGTTCAAAATATGGCACCTTCCTCAAGCAAGAAGACTCATCCATATGTTGAAGTATGAACTTTAACATCAGAAATCCAACTAGTATTAGTACATCCTTTCAATACGGATAGATATTCACTATAGGTCAGTGTATATGCATTTTGCCTTTGAAACATCCTAATATACACCTCATTGCGTGCCAATACTAAGCACTAGGATTACTATTATACCGACTTAATTTTTTTATAAAGGTGATATATTAATTTTTCTTGTTAGGTGCTACTGAAGGGATTAAATTAACCCAACTTAATTATCCTACCTCATATATGATATCTAGTTTATGCAGTCATTGCATATATCAAACGCCCAATTACCCTGTAATACTCCAGTTGTGAAACCAATTAGCTATAAGTTTTATTCTTGGATCCATAGGTTAACTCACGGTGATTTCTTGTATTGACTTTGGCAAGTATCTTTTTAATGTAGTGAAATTGAGGTAAGACTAACTTCTTTGTCATTGTGCTTGATTTTAATACCCAGAATCACATTATACCTTTCACGTGTCCTGCATGGAGAATTTAGATGACAAAATCATTTTGTTGTAAAATCCAGAATGAGTGCTTGACACCCACCACTTTTATATTATTTTTAGGAATATCATTCTATTAACTATCATCTTGCCATCACATCGCAAAGGTTATTAAACACCGAAATTGGTTGAGCACCTGAACTGAAACACTCATTAGAGTGACAAGATGATCCATCCCAAATGGCTCCCAGTGAAGTTCTCAGTTAATTTTCAGAATCTTGAGCGCAAAGAATGACAGTCCCTCTGCGCTTCCCGCAAGAAATCTAATATCAGTGAAACTAGGTTCTCCTGATGCGACGTGTATTCATGATCAGCACCATCTACAATGCACAGGCGATGGTTTCTTATGAGCTTCGAAAATTGCACGGCATCTTCAACTGGTACAAGCTGATCTTTGGATCCATGTACCGTCAACACCCTGAAATGTATACATGTGGACAAGAGGGGTGAAAATGGACATGTCTGGAATGTGTGCTCTACTTGCTTCTAAATTTTCTGGGTAGGAAGGAGAACTAGAAACTAAGCGAGGTGTGCAAAGCCCAGTAACTAGTCGAAGAACTGTGATCTAGCATATGAGATAAACCGAGAACAGATGGTTTTATTCCACGCCCCAACATAACTGAAACATGATAAGATTTGAGATGCTAATGAGGATAAGGATAAATAGCACTTGGTTAGGGAAATATGATGCTTCTCACCGGCATTCTTGGGGAACCAATAAGCATGCTCTGTGAGTATCAGTGTTTAGACGATCCATCAGGCTCTTTTCAGTCACTCGAAAAGCTACCTCACCTGACATTTAATCGAAAGAAAACTAGTTCTCAGAAAACTTTAAACAGAACTAGATGCAAAAACTATTTCTCAGAAAACTTTAAGCAGAACTAGATGCATTTCTAGAGACCATCAACAACATATAACAAGGATATATTAACTTCCGAAGTTGAAGAAGCACCCTATTATTAGTAACAATTGAATAATGGCACAGATGTAAGAATATCCTATCTGACCTTTTCTATTCCTAACATCAATGTATCCAGTTTCTTTGATCCTGCGGAGGTAGTCTTTGCCCAGTCGACCTTCAATGCCTCTCTCCAGATAAAATCGACCAGAAATGTTCACAATCGTATCAACATCATTGTACTTTGAAGCATATAAGAGGACAACGTTCCCCCCTGCAAGGAGCCATTCTGTCAAACTACTTCCATAACTACTACTCATAGCGAAAAACTAATCAGAACACAACATACATATCAGAAAAAATCATGTCACTTTATATCATTTTTGTACTCATCAAAAAGCAAGAGGAATGAAGATTTAAGGAAAACAAAAGGCTATCAGAATGAAAGTGGGTTACAAGTACAAGGGAACGGCATCATTTCGTCAAATATTAGAGCTTGGAAGAAGAATCTAACTTGTAATCTGAAATATTCATTAACATAGATCCGGACTCACGAAATATGTCCATTTTGGAGACTTATCCATCCGCTAATATCCCAAAACAGAACCAGAAAAGCACAACTCTGCAGGACAAAGGAGTCGGAGCAAGCATGCAATTACAGTCGTAAGAGTTAAAACATGGAATAACAAATAACTGACCTTTGCTATGCCCAATAAGTACTTTTATTACATGTGTCTCACGAAAGTGTAACACTACGGAACGTAGATCATCGACTTCACTATAATAATTGCCATACTGGAACGATCCTTCACTCTCCCTAGAAAATGCAAAACAAATATGAGGTTTGCTCAAAATTGGAGATGCTAAAATGTAAGCATAATTTCAGCATGCACCTAAAGCAATCTTCGAGACATGACATGAATAATTGACCTGGTCATTATCCAAACATTTACTACGTGACATAACCATAGATAATATATAGACAAGTGACAAATGACAGTAGCATGATGGCACCTAATATTCTAACAAACACTAGCATCATATTGAGCAACCTTCAGAAATGTTCAGATTTCTTGCTCAAGTTTCCAGACATTTGAACCAAATTGCTGCCACCAAGAATTAAATTGCAGTACAAATCAGATCACAGTAGACACTGTTTTTGGCAAAATTGAGAATCCAAGAAATGAAAATGCATGAAGTTAATCCCACGAGGCGATGGTGAGTTGGAGTCACCCCTATCTAAAACTATAAGTCCCAAAAGAGTTTGAAGCAAGTATAAAGTGTTAATAAATTGCACAACAATACATCATATAAATTATATTTCCAAGGATTAGCACCATATCTATGGGTATTCAAACTAGAAGGAAATACACAAAGATTCTTTGCAAGACTTTGTAGCATCCTTCTAATTAGTAAAATGCTCACCCATTTCCAGCAAAATCAAAGCGGAAAGCACATGTTCCTCCCCTCTCTATTGCAGCAGCAAGATTCACCATTGGTATGCGTTCCTGGAGGGGGAAATAAGACAATTGTGAAACTAAAACTGAAGCCTCCCATCAAAGGATCAGCAAACATGTTCTGTGTAATCATATAGAATGAGATTAATCACCTTGGAAGACTGAAATCCATGGCATATAATGACAAGCTCCTTAGAACCAGTATCATGCAGAATCCCAACAAGCTTTTCTCCTTGTTGGTTGCTGATAACAACTTTTGTTTGCACTGTTACGAGCATATCAAGGGAAAGCGTGAAAACCCCAAAAGAATTATACAACAAACAACTAAGAAATTGAGGCCTCATCGTTGGCATGCGACACAACCAGAGGCAGAGACCGAGCGAGGAAATGAACTAGCTGTGCCTGTTATGAAATACTGGTAACAATGTACACTCAATGCTAAACTGTTTATGACAAATAGCTATTGTTCCACTAGGAGAATCAGCTAGTGACTACATAACTGATTAGTTCAAACTACAGTGTTAGTGTGTGGTATATGATCCACGATTGAAACTCTCCCAACAACTCGAGTTATTGGGAGCAACTGGTTCTTGACATGGTATCAGAGCCTTATACGACCGAGAGGTCTTGTGTTCGAATCATTGTGTTCGAATCATTGTATACCCCATTTGTTAAGCACATGGTATATGGACCTGTGCAAACTTCAAGCCCTTGTGAGTGGCTTTTGTTTGAGGGGGCGTGTTAGTGTGTGCTATATGATTCACTATTGAACTTTTCAAAACAAATCGAGTTATTAGGAGCAACTGGTTCTTGACATACGGGAGCTAATTCCTCCCCCATCCCATCCTCAAGCAAAATGTCAATACTCAAAGCAATGAATCAACAAAACAGCGGGTAGGGCAGTGTTATCGGTAGCCGAAGGGCTGCCAATATCATCGTCACTGGCCAATGATTCAAGGTAATCTGCCGCTTTTCATCGAATAGCTGACTTCCGATGAAACCCTGGTCCGTTCTTGAATTTGGGGTCTGTTGCGAAAGAAACTCATCATACAGGATTGAGTACATCAAGCGGAGAAAATAGAGCTAACCTGAGTTCAGGCATTGGTCTTTGAGGGAGTCGATGGGTTTAGACATGGAAGCTGCTTCGGTGTTGTCCCTCCACTGCCTTAGTCAACAATCGACGGAGATCTGCCAAATTCTCGTTGGTTAACTAAGAACTTAATCGACATATACACTCTAGTTTTGAGGAAAATTCTGCAGAAAACAATCGTCATAGGATCTAGAGGTGAAACCAAGAGAGGGATGGAAGAGTGGAGGGAATGAGAAGATGCACATAAAAAATGAAGAGAAAAGAGGGTTGAGTGGCCCGAGTCCGCAATCAGCCAGCCTCACTCTCTAGCTTCCACCGTCTTCTCCTTCACGTTGTTCCTTCCACTTCCTTCATTGCCGGTATCGACCTCTAGGAATAACAACCGCGGAGATTGCCATTTGATTCGAGTCCAAATGTACGCATTTTACCCCATCATTTCTTATCCGTTATGCTTAGTAGATTATCGTCCCTCGACCTATTTTACGCTAGGTTGTGCTTGTTTTGGTACATTTCAGGTCCTAGCACGAGTGGAAGTAGGTGTGTTCAAACGGATTGGTTACCGTGGTAACCATATTAACCAGTAGCATTTGGTTAATTTGGATAATTGGTTTGGTTTGGTTAAACAATTTAACTTGTTTGGTTTTAGTGGTTTGGTTTGGTTTCAACACTGCTAACCAATGAAACCAATTAACCAATTAATGATACACCTAATATACAAAATTATTTATACTTCCATGCAACCAACCAAACCAAACTTTCGTGATTCCCTATTTTATTTCCATGTGCACAACAAACCAAAGCACTATGGGTAAAAACAAAAACCCCTGCCTATTTACTATACCAAAACATTCTGGACAGCTAATAGACTTTAGGATTACGTACAATACCATGACAGTCACCTCAAACTATGTATAGGTTAAGTGTTTTGTAGGAGAGGTTTAACTTCCTCATGAGTGGTGTTGGTATGTATTTAATATATATGTGAAATGTTTGTTGTAAGCTAACTATATTAGGTGCTGAGATGATGAATGATGTATTAACTCGAATGATGATGATAATCATGGATGATTTGTTTTATTATTATTGCTTATATATAATGATAGTTTATGATAGTAATAACATGTGGTTATGTTTTATTCATTAACAGGATAGTTGTTTTTCATGTAATGTTATGTTATTTGGTTAATCCAATTAACCAAACTAATTAAACTTTGGTTTGGTTAATTTGGTTTTCGTGTTCATTTGGACGGTTTGGTTAAGACATTTTATTCCATGGTTAATGAAATTTAGGCTTTGGTTTGGTTATTACCACAGTAACCATTTGAACATCCCTAGGTGGACGAGTCGAGGACGAGTTTTGGGACGAGTGGAGGTCAAAAAGCGCAAAAAACAAAGAAAAGTCCAAAGTCAGCGAAGCGCAGGCGTCCAGGTTGCAGCCGCAGTTCACGGTCCAACATTAGAGTTGGTCTCTAGGACCGTGAACAACGAGGTGTCCATGAGGGTTCCAAAGGTTACTTCCTGCAAACCATGAACCCTGGAGAGTGAAGCGGTGCGTTTTGGCGACGACACTGAATTCACAGACGCGTTTCACTGTCACGACCGTGAACTGGAAGGTCGTGAACTCAGCGCGATCTGGGTATAAATTGGGAGCTTAAAGGAAGAAAAGGGAGAGGTGGTTTTTGGAGAATGAATATTTTCTTTCTCTAGGGTTTCGACCCAAAACACCAAAGGGGAGTTCTAGAGAGTGAGAGAGTGATCTTGGAGCTTAATTGAAGGCATTGATCAAGCTTGAAAACAAGGAATCAAGCCTAGAAGAAGAAGATGAAGATCTAGAGGTTTCTTTGTAATCTCTCCTCTCTCTCTCTCTCTCTAGAAACTCACCCTCTTATCTTGGGTTTAAGAATCTTAGGTCTAGATTTGGGTTTAATGTTGATGTATGTGACAAAATCCGTGTTTGATTGATGATTTTACTTAATTGATGGATGTTTTCATTAATGGCATGAGTTGGGTTTCCAATTTCATGCATTGAGCTTTTGACCTACGAGGGAGATAATCCCTTAGAGCCCCCTTTTGGCGTCTTCGGGTCACTCATATCATATATTCTCCGGGTAGCCCCTGAGGGAGTTGATTCGACCGGTTTCCTAGCATTATACAAAACCCTAGGTTGAATAGAGAACTAGCCATCCATCGATTCGTCGTTCCGGGTCATTCCCGAGGGAATCCATCTACAAATGGTAGGGTATTTGAGTCGATCGAGCTAGGAGGATACCCAACATCGATCCATAGAACGAACCTAGGACGATTCAACCCAAGAGAGCTCCCCACCTTGTAAATAGCTAGGTTAGTGGTTATTCTAGGTTAGTTAGTTTAATTCTATCAATCACTATCCTAGGTTGGCTAGATAACGAACCCTAAACCTGAAGTATGGTAAGCCTAGATCCCCGTGGTACGATAAATTCTTATTGCTTGCTTGCCCTATGCTACACCCGTTCGACGGTTATACTTGGCCGTCGATCATGATGTTGTAGTTAGAACGAGTCACCATTCACGAAATCTTTCTTTCTTCTCTTTGAGACAGGAGACGAAGAGAGACCGCCGCTTGGAGCTCTGCATTGTGCTCACCCTTTCTTCCTTTCTTCGCTTCGAGACCAAAGATGGAGAGATCTCTTCCGCCGAAATCCCTAAAAAAACCCTAATCGGAGGAGAATCAAGTATAACAAACATAAATCAGAATCGGACGGTGACATGCAGATCTCGAAGAGAGCATAAATCAAGAACAACAGACAACATAAAACAGATTTACACTAAAAATGAGAGAGAAGAGAGCAGAAATCGTGATTGGGAGACAGGTCGCCGCTGCAGAAGAATGGCGGCGCGTCTCGTCTCTCTCCCTCCTCGTAGAGGTCGAAGTAATAAATGAGAGGAGAGAAGATAGGGAGGAGCGGAAGGGAGAGTGGGGAGAAGAGAAGGGCGTGGCAGATCTTGAAGGAGATGGGAAGTCGAAGGTGCTTCTGGGCGGCGGTGGAGAGGGGAGAAGGAGGAGGTGGGAGGCGGATTGATGGAGAAGTTTAGGGAAAGTTGCAGATTTGAGGAAGATAGAGGGAGATGGAGCAGATTTTTTCGTAGAGAGAGAGGAAGCTCTGAAGAGAAATGATGAAGAGAGTGTAAAAAATAGAGGGAGGGATTGGAAGTTCGGGTTAGGTTGGAAACCCGAACCGAACAGGAATATAACTTGGTTCGGACGAACCGAACCAAATTATATTCCGGTTCGGGATTGGTTTCATGTGTGGAGTAATCGGGAGATACGGTATGCTTAATTTTGGTTTGGTTTTGATCGAACCGAACTGTTGCCCACCCCTAATGGAGAATGAGGGGAGAAGAGGCAGATGGAAGAATGGTGGGGAGAGAAGAGATGGAATCTGGGGAATGACAAGAGAGGTAGAGGGAACAAAGTGAGTTGGATTGGGTTGGATTGGATATTTGGATTGGAGAGTCATCTAATTTTGTAGTTATTTTTTTTAATATCTGATAACACATTAACGGTTTGGAGGGAAAGGGAGCTCTTTCAGTTTTTTGGATTGAAACCCTTATGATCACGACTGAACAGTCCGAATCCGATTAAACGATTTACAATCTAGTCCAATTTCTTATTTCCATTTTTTTTCTAAACATCGAGTTGGAATGAACCGTTTTCCACCCATAATTTCAAGAATCGAATTTGTGAAACATCTTCAGTGCCCGGGTACAACAACAGCAAACACATGGGAGTATAGAAAAACCTATCGAAGCAACGCGGCAACCGTCGAGAGATGTTCCTGTGAAGTCTTCCCAAATACCTCTTCTCTTCTCACCCAAGAAGTTTGGGCTTCGCTATCTGTTGTTTTCAATTTTTAGGCATAATCACCCTAGAGACGCCGCTCTAGAGCTTGGGCTTGGCACTTTCACTTTCAGAATGAGTTTTTGAGACCCACTAAATTGTTTTTAGGTAAAATATTATTTAACTATAATCTCTGCAATCACATCCAAAGGTCATTAAACACCGAAATTGGTTGAGCACCTGAATTGAAACGCTCATCAGAGTGATCAGAGGGCCCATCCCAATTGGCTATGAGTGAAGTTATCAGCTAAGTTTCAGAATCTCGAGCGATCCAACGGTTGAACGTTCGCCATGTCAGCGATCTGCGTGACCGTCCCCTTTTATGTAAAAAAAGTTGTGTTTCTAAGGACGTGGAGGTGAATTTGTTGGAAGAACCATCCCCAGCTTTTGATATTCTCTCCCTCAACAATGGCGAAGGCTATAGGAAAGATACGCCCTGTTTGCATTTGCTCCACTAGCAATCAGGAGAGTGTTCACCGCACGGGTGATGACCCCAACGCCAGACTCCTTTGCTCCTGATGGCACGGACCCTAGCCTTGCATCCCTCATGTTGATATTGCATCTAACTATGTGTAGGGATGACAATTAGGCGAGTTTGCTTAAAGCATCCCCATCCCCGTTTTCACATACCCAAACTCATATCCGCCCTATACCCATGCGGGGGAATGTTTTTCAAACCCATCTCTATACCCATGGGTAATACCAACATGTTAAAATTTACACATATACTCATATTACATAGGGTTAATATTTTCGTATGGCCTGAACTTTGACCAAAATAAACATCCTGGCCAATCTTTTCGATCTATAACATCCTGGCCCGAACTATACACCAAAATAAACAATTTGGCCAAACCCGATGTTTGACCGTTAACTTGGACGGTCAAACGCGTTGACTAACGGTCAATGCGCCACGTCACTGCCAAGTCAGAAGATCTGATAAATATTTAATTTTTTTATTTTTTATTTTTGGTTTAACTAAGGTATTAGATGATTTTTTTAATTTATAATAATATAAAATTAGGGAATGTGTGGAAATTGTGAATTATTTTAAATATTTTATGCTGACTTGACAGTAACATGGCGCGTTAACTAACGGTCAAAAGTCGGATATGGCCTAATTATTTATTTTGGTGTATAGTTCGGGCCAGGATGTTATAGATCGAAAAGATTGGCCATGATGTTTATTTTGGTCAAAGTTCAGGTCATACGAATAAATTAACCCTATTACATAAGTGAAAAAGTACGCTAGTAATTCACTAGAATAAAAAAAATTCAAGCAACACAATTTAATGAAAATATTATATTTGTATGCTAAATATAAAATATGTTGAGAAAAATAATGTCATATTTAGACAAAATACATATCTATCTATCTATCTATCTATCTATACATAATATTATGGCAATTCAAAATTAAATTTTTGCAACATAAGCACTTGGAGAGATCTCAAGTGGCCAAGGTGGACAATTTTTTTACCAAAAAAATAGTTATTGACCTATTTATGGAGTTGTCCCTCTCTCTTCATTTAATATTTAATTCTCTTTTATCCAATAATTATTTTGTTTTTGTTTTTGCATTATATCTATAAATAATATATGGAGAGAAAGGTTATCAAACCGGTTTAGCAAGTGGAATGGTTTTACCAGTGGTACAACCAGTTTAATCATTCATATCAAATGAATTTAATCCTATATATACCATATTTTTTTGAAGACAATTTACGTACAATTCATATTGATATTTGAATAAAATATGATATTTCAAATAAAATTACATGTACTCATACTTAAATTCACTAAAACTACGTATTATACTAAGAAATTCGTAAAACGATCATGCTGGTCATATCGATGGTGTCATGTCGATTTCATGACCGGTACCAGTTGAATTGTTCAACCGGTGGCATGCCGGCCGACGTGACAATCATGATGGAGAGTGACATATATCACATTTTGTTTTGCATTATATCGATATACGTAATAGTATACTAATGTATGTAGAGTGACATATGTATCACACTTTTTAAATAAAAAAAATGATTAAAGATTACTATGTAAATTTTTGCTCATTTTTACTAAAACTTAATAATAATTTACATTTTAATGAATAATGTAAACAAACACAAAAAAATAATAATATCATGTCGATAAGGTCTGAAAGAAACTTGACCAAGAAATAATAGTTATTTATTAAAAAATCTTATTATTCTAAGTTTCTTAAAAAAGCTTCTTAAACTTGACCAAGTGAAAACATATGAATCGCATGTGCAGTATTTATAATGTATCCTAAGTTCACATTCCTAATTTTTTTTCTAGGTCATGTTGATTGAGCAAGCTCTATTGAACTTATTTATTGTTAAAGATTATAAATTGAAGCTTCCAAAATGATTTGAGTATAATAGTTGATGAACTTTGATGTCATATTCTAGGATGAGACACGAGATCCCTTGAAAAATGAAATGTGTGAAATTTAGAGAAATCTTTCTTAAGGATGTACGTTAAACATCACATTTCATGTTAAGAAAAATCTAAATTAGACGATTGAGGTAATAAATAAACATTAACGTTTTACTTCACATATATAAAAAAATTATAGTTACAATAGTGTAAACCGAGCTATTGGGTCAAAAGAATAATATTTAATAAATATGAGTTTAGTAAGAAAATTTTAACAAGCCTATATAATTATGAGCCTGGGATTTCGTACAAAAATTTGGCAATAACAAAAAAAATTGATATGATATTCCACCCAAGGAGTTGAGTTCAAAGGTATTAATTAGTGTTGAAAGTAAAATAAACTATTTGTATATATATGTTTAGATATTAAGAATAGATGTGTCTATAATATATCCAATAATTTAAATACATGTGAAAAGCCACAATGTTTGTATGAACTTTTAAAATTTGCTACAAAATATTTTTTTTTTAAATGATAAGTTAATTATTCAAGGAATACATAATTTTGAATGCACCTGAAATATTTGTCTGTCGTATACACACTTTACCAATTATTAATCTAAGTAACGAAATTTTTGTTCTAGAACAAACATCAAATATAAAGAAATTTTAGCGAATGGACATTCAAATAGTTGAAAAATTATACATTGAAGAAACATGTTAAGATGAGAACCTTTGATAGTGTATATGAATGCCTTGGATTCAGATTCTAAACGAACATCTAGACAAAAAAACATGTGTTGAGAGTTAGTCCAAACTTAAAATATTAGCAATTGATATATATTGTAAGATAATAATAATTTGTATCTTGATAGAAAAATGGTCATAAGTTGTTATACAAAAACTTCATGAACATCAACAATAAAAATGAGTGAGGTTTAGAGAATTTAATCATTATAAGGGATACGATGTGTGTCAAATTTCAATTGGGATAAACATAATTTATCCAGTAATCAAGTATATTTTTCCAATATTTTGAACTCTGATTAATTGGCTGAGAGTTCGTACAAACTCGAGAATCATGAATTAATATTTGTTGTATAAGATAATAAATTTGAGCGTCTTGGTGGAAAGTTTTTTTATATACGATCCTAAATGGGACGTGATAAATTTTTACGACATGATTTATGATCAGAGAATATAAACATCACAAGCGAGTGTGCTAACTATTAAATATCAAGAATTTTCGATATAGGCATACCACATATTCACTTATGAAGTGAGAGCACAAAATGTATACAAGATCCAAAAAAATTCGAACATGTAGATAAGTTAACTAATATAAATAATAAAATGAACTTCTCCGGCCAACTGGCCGGGTAAAAAACTAGTATATAGGTATAATCAGACAAGTTCGAATTGGATAATAAAAGAACTATGTTTCAAATTCGAGTTTTAATCTACCCAATTAAATCAAACTCGGATGATTGTGGATATTTTTACCATCGCTAAAACAAAGCCAAAGAACGATTTAAACACGTTCTGACACCTTTTGATCATGGAGAGGCGAAATAGATCCTTATCTCAATGGTCATTTTAATTGTTGAAAAGAAAAGAACCAGAAAGAAATCGCATCCCAGTCACAACGAACGAGCTCGTTCTCCTTCATCTCTACCGCGCACGAAAGCGACGCCGCCGTCAATTTTGGCTAGGTTTCCGAGTTCTCCAGGGCCATCACGACAAAAGGTGATCTTTCGCCATTGATTCTCAAGTAATGGAACGGATCATTCAGAAATTTTCCGCCATTTCTGCACATGGATAAGGAAGGAGAACAATCATTTCTTTTCTCTTATTGCTTCCCGATTTGAGGGGGGGTTTCTAAATTGTGATGGTTCGACACGGAATGAAATGACGATGCTTTGAGATAGAGGGAGTCTGTTAGAAGCATCGACTTCGGCCATAACACGAGAAAAAAGGCTTCCCGTTCGTCTTCTTACTTAAGGAATCGGGGAGAATGAGCAGAGGTGACAGCGACCCAGGAGAAAGCAAGAGCATATCTGACCTACAATCGACATCTGGCCCTCACAAATGGTTAGTGAGCTTTCCCAGAGACCTGATGGCAGGGGCGGTGATGGCTGGGGTGGTCCACACCATTGTTGCTCCCATAGAAAGAACGAAGCTATTGTTGCAAACCCAGGAGAGCAACATGGCCATTCTGGGCGGCGGTCACAGGAAATTCAAGGGCATGGTTGATTGTCTTGCCCGAACGGTGAGGGAAGAAGGAATTCTCTCACTCTGGAGAGGCAATGGCAGTAGCGTCCTTCGCTATTATCCTTCTGTTGCTCTCAACTTCTCTCTCAAGGTACACACTAATCAGAAACCTCCTTCATTTTTTTGTCTGATTCTGTTGGTTTTGTGATATTTTGCACTTGAGGTGGTTGATATAGTGTCTCAACGTTATAACAAATGATGGGATTATTTATCTGACGTTTGAGATAGACAGTTGAAACATGTGTGTGGGTGTTGGTGGAGGGCGGCGGTTTGGCATGTTCATCATAGTCAAGTTGAGACTTCTGAATTCTCTGTTTCATGACAATTTATTTTCCTTCGGCTTGCCTGGCTATCGAGCTTATGTCTGTTCATGTAAAGATGCATGTTTTTTTGGAAGGGAAGAAGGTTTTTGTTTCATTTCTACGTTGCAACATTAACCATGCTCGAGGATCGTAAGTCGTAACCAAGGAATATGACGGCACTTACGATATGGGTTCTTGGTCCTCTTATCTAAGTCCTTATCATTTCTATCATGACTTAGGCATAGTTCTAAGTGATGCCTGTTACTGGTTAGGTCTCTATTCATGCTTAATGGGTTCTTTTGACGCTTACTATAATTAAAACTACCTCACACGATTGCTTAGCTGGTGATGTAGAGTTCTTCATATGATCAACTCTTATGAAACCCTACCCAAAATCTCTTAAATGCTTCTTTTTTGAAGCAAGGGAAGGTTCAGAGATTGTTCTTTCCAAATTATGACCTTTGTCTAGGAGAACTTGTGTTGTTTGGTATATCCTTATACTGCTGTGTTTGTGAGAAACAGATCAGTAGTTTAGATTTCATCAATAATGCATTGGCTGCTTTCTTTCATAAAATCTAAACTGATCAATGTGAAAAATCCTGAAATAGGATGTGGTGAAATGTGAGGTTCCCTTTTAGTTAAGGTATTAGATTTGCAGAAGTTGGTATTTTATTCTGATGTTGCCACAATGGGTATACACAATAAAGTTTATCTAGTCACCTGCTGATGGATATTGAAGCCTGGTTATTATTGTTTCAAGTGTGTCGTGATAGCACCACAAATCCCTGAATTGTGTTTCTGAAGCTTTGATCCGCTTATCTCAGTTGACCTGGGAATGTCTTCCAAACGGAATTCTTATTGTAGTCATACCCCATGGCATTTAGGTGTTTATCAAAATGAAACGGGTATTAATGGGCCTCTTGGAGAGAAAGTGAATGGAATAATCGGGTGCAGGTGGAAACTACTTATCCTAGACTAGTTGACAAATGGTAGCCCTGGAGTGATGAAAGTCTAATAGGTTAGTATGTAGTGAGGTGAGTATCTGTTTTAGGATTGTCCTGACGAATTAGATGGAGCAATAAACTGGCATTCACATACATGTGGCCCTGTTCAAAGAAAAATAGTGAATGTTTTTCAGGCTGTGTGTGGCAGGCAGGTGGAATTTTGATCCTGATGCTGCAACAAAAGGGATATACCAGAAAGTTTGTGTAGTCACCTTCTGATGGATGTTTGAAGCCTGGTTATTATTGTTTCAAGTTTGTCGTGATAATGCCAAAAGTTCTTGATTTGGTTTCTGAAGCAGTGAAGCTTTATTATTCAGTTGCCTTGGAACCTCTTCTGGATAGAATGCTTATGGTAGTCATACCCCATAGCATAGGGAGCTTATCAAAATGAAGTGGGTATTATGGGCCTCTTGAATAGAAATTGAATGGAAGAATCGGGGTCTAGGTGGAAAATACTTATCCTAGACAAATTGAAGGCCTGAAGAGGTGAACTCCCAATAGTTAGTATGTAGGTCGGTGAGTATCTGTCCTGGGATTGTTTCTTAAAATAGATGGAAGTATAACGTTGCATTTGCATACGAGGTGGTCAGAAAATGGTCATCAGATTTCATAGGACACTTTTGTCAAGTTGTCAACGTTAGCTAGCTAGAGGGTTTCCTTCAACTGAGCTAAAAAATTTAGAATGGAGAAAAGCAGTGTACCTATGGATGTATTTGTTGCTTTTTTCTCTCTTTTTGTTGGAAAACCCTGGCTAATATATTGCTATTTGATTTCTTATTTGTCAAAATAGATTATAAAAAAAAAAAAACAGAAATATGAAAGTCAAATGACACCAGAAATGCTTGCCTGTAAGGTTTAGTTTCAGTAAAGTAATTGGATTATGAGCGACAATGTCGGATCTTAGCGTTCCAGTTAGGATCTAGCCTAAAACAAACGTGTGAAATGTCTTAAGACATGATCAATCCAAAAAACGAGTCTTTTGATCCTGCTTAGGCTTATTAGACCAGGAATTGCTTTACCTGGACAAATTCTTCCTGTGATTTTTCTCCCTTGGATTTTTCATCTTGCAGGATTTGTACAGAAACGTATTACGAAGTCCTGGTCAAGATGGGAAATTTTTTGCCGGCCCATCAGCCAACTTCATTGCTGGGTCTGCTGCAGGCTGCACAACTTTGATCATAATATACCCACTAGATATCGCACACACACGCCTTGCTGCTGACATTGGCAGAACTGATGTTCGTGAGTTCAAAGGCGTGTATCATTTCCTTACAACCATAAGAAAGAAAGAGGGAATTCGCGGGATATACAGAGGTCTTCCTGCCTCACTACAAGGGATGGTCGTCCATCGAGGTTTGTATTTTGGTGGGTTTGATACAATGAAGGAGATCTTGTGTGAAGAAGCCAAACCCGAGCTGCCATTGTGGATGCGCTGGTTGGTGGCTCAGGCTGTAACAACCTCTGCTGGATTGTTTTCCTATCCATTGGATACAGTTCGGAGGCGAATGATGATGCAATCTGGGTCGGAGCAACCAATGTACCGCAACACAGGTGACTGTTGGAGAACAATTTACAGGACGGAAGGAGTAGCTTCATTTTACCGTGGTGCTCTCTCCAACATGTTTAGAAGCACTGGTGCCGCTGCTATACTTGTTTTGTATGATGAAGTCAAGAAGTTCATGGAATGGGGTGGTTTTTAGGTGGAATGATTTTTTTGTTTTTGTTAGCCTACTTGCTTGTCAGCAGGAGAGGGTTACAATGTTAGAGGAGTACAACCAACACATAGCCATTGTACAACAAGAGCTTCGTGATATTCATCCACCCTGTCATTAGTTGGCTAGTTCTTTGACTACCTTACTAAATGAAGCTCAGTTTGCCAATTTTTGCTGGACTAGACCATGTGAAGTGATGTCTCAGAATTTGTTCTTTGAAATAATCTCAAAGCTGGTCCTTGCATTTTGTCAGATTCCTTGTTAGATCCCTCAATTCTAGGTTTCTTCCCATCGAAGCTGCAAGCTTCAGAGGGTTTTCCTGCCGAGTAATTCTTCACACGTGGCTGCAAAAGTAAGTGTATAATTTTTTTATAATGTCAAGCATTCGTTGGTTGCTGGAAAAATTATGTATTAGTGACTAAGTGGATATGATTTTTTTTGGGGTAGGATGATATGATTTTATTATATTAATATAGGGATGTTTTAAATTGATTTGCTATAGTAAATCATATTTTGAATCATTAATCTCACTTATTTTTATTTGTTTATTAAGTTACTCATAACGGGATTACAATCTGACAGTAACATAAAAATAAATAAATATATGTGGTCTTTCGATCCATATTTCATTAGCATTTCAATTGCAACGCCATCATACATATCCTATTGCACTGCCTCTTTGTAAGAACTTGTTTTGCATTGCCAATTCCTTGGGCTATAGCCCTAATTTCTTCTCTAAGTTTCCTCTGTCTCAAGGGTTTGACTCAATGGTAATACCACCGATTTTGCTATTTTATGATGCGCCGACGAGCGAAGCTCACAGATTTAGAGTTCAAAGCAATCAAAGGACCGAATATTGAGGGTAAAGAGAGAACATAACATCTCTCGGTTTTGATATGTGGATTTTTGTGTTCTAACACACAATAAGACTTTGTACCACAATAAAGTTTGAACCTGGTTTGTATTATTAGGAAGCTGTAGGGTATTTATAACTCGAGATTACAACAAAGAGCAACACCACTAAGACCAGGATTACATGAGTTACTTGAGTTACAAGTAATAGAAGCTCCCTAGAACTAGGACACCTTTTATCCCTAATATACATCTTATTATCAAGATTTCATTATCGATAAAGGGAGGAAAAGAATTAAGGAACAATCTAGAAAGTTAGACAAAAGAAGGAAAAAAAAGAAGGAAAGAATTAAAGAAACGAGAAACAAAAGAGCAAGAGGCGTTGAACGAGGGAAGATAGTTGTAGCAGGAAGAGAGAAGCTTAACTATTAGGCAGAGGCGACGGAAACCCTTGGGCTAGGAAGGCCCATGTAAGCAAGCCGAGGGGAGAGTCGAATCCTTGGGCTGGGCCTCGGGGAAGGAATGGGCCGATTGTGTGAGTAATCTGGACTCGGCCTGGGAGACAAGTTGACCTGCTCGAGGGCCCTGGACTGCATCTCGAGCGGGTAGTCCCTCACGCACCCGATCCTCGGCCCAACTCCGCTGTTCCACTTGCACGACAGCCTCCTCGACGCGTCAAACATTCCCGCCTTCGCTTCTTCCACCACCACCGCCATCGCCGCTTCTGCTTCCTCTGCCTCTTTCCCTTCAACAACTCCTTCCTCCTCCTCCTCCGTCACCTCTGCCGCCGACTCCCCTTCTGTTTTGTGTTCTTCTGGAATGATCGATATGCTGTCCTCGTCTATTGAGCACCTCTGTTAACAATAAAAAAAATGCTTGCTTAATTATTATTACTTTAATTTGATTTCATAGTTTAGATGTTAATAATTATGAAGAAACGGGATTAATGGTACCTTGACGTTGGTCAAATCCACGCTGTGTTCATCGAGGAAGCCGATGAACTCCTTGAAGTTTTCCTCTGTTGGGAGGTAGTGCCCACTGTACGGCCAGATTGCCTGTTATATTTTAAGTTACGCGAGTGAGTGAGTTGAGTACAGATATAAGGGCAATATAGTAATATTGTTAGTTCGAAAAAAAAATTGGGGTTTTTAGTGGGGGATCGAACCTCGAGAACGCCGTGGTGGGCGACGAGCCTTCCGGCGGCAGTTGTGGCCCCGCCGCAGAGGAAGCTGGAGTGCTGGAATTTGCCCTTCTTCTTCTGCCCGACGTACAGGTTCCTGGTTGTGCTCAGCACAAATATCCACTTTGACTCCTCGCTCGTGGTCAATGGCGTTCCTGATTGGAGGTAGACCAGCTTCCCGTCCTCCACAACCACTCGATAAGCTTCTCTCTCTTTCTGCAATTTCACGTAGATAGTGATCAACTTTATCGTTCTATATATGGTTCAGTTTAGCGTATGTCTGGCGTACGTACACTAATCTTATTATAAGTTTACTGCGCTTTATTATTATTTAGATCACGAACTAATCGAAGTTTGATTCATGATACTATATCATAATCTCTAATTAATGAGTGGAACCCTAGTTCTTAATTATTCAACCCAAACCATAAAATTTGTTTAATCTAATAATTCAAAATATACAAAGTGAAGTGTGAACGCAAACTACTCACCGGCCCAAGATACTGAATACATTGCTTCTGCAGATTGACCCTCGGGCATTTCCCCAGGTTTACCTCTTTCCCGTCTCCTATATCCAACCTGCAACATACAATCCAAAATATTTAGCCACTCGGTCATTTCATGAATAATATTCGAACAAATTCCTTCATAATCTCATTATTACTACATATATATTAGGATAGGAATGCATTAATTTTTTTTTTCTTTTGTAGGAGGAATGCATTAATTAATATTTGGTGGAAATGAAATTATTTACCAGTAGAAGAAAGGCTGGGTGCTTTTGGTGCCAGACCAGACATCGTAGTACAAGTGGAGATTGTGTCCATATCGATGGCGTGGGTCGATCTGGAAACCGCATCATAATACAACATTAATTACTTCTTTAATTATTCATAATAAATATTAATTAATTAATTAATTAATCGCAATTAAATTAAATTAATGGAAAAATAAAACATTTTAATCGACAATTGGACACACATACCGCTTCGAGCCAGTGTTGCAGCGCCAACTTCCGCGCCTTGCCATCTTTCATGAGCCCCTTGCCAACTTTGGCGGCCCTCTTGGCCGCACGGGACCACTTGGAGACGGCCGTCTCGTGCTTGTCGCCGTGGAAGAAGGACACGGAGGTCCTCCTCAGGGCGGCGAAATCCAGCGCCTTCCACCAAAGCTCCTCGGCGACGATCGCGCAGTCGGCCAGGTTCCTCCTGGTGCGGTAGCTCTTGTACACCTTCTGGACCGTCGTCGCGGCGGCGTCCAGCTCGCTGGCCGGCCGCGGGGAGAAGAACACCACCGGCTCGGGGACCACAATGCTCGGCTTCTTTATGCTCATCGCTTCGTGAACTAACGACGACGACGAGGTTTGCTTCTTCTTGGTCATGATGGTGTTGGTGTTGTTGTTGTTGTCAATGCACTCCTCCTCCTCCTCCCAGTCCTTGAAACTCATTGACCTTCCCAGAAGAACCTGGGGGTGGTTGTTGGCCATGATGATGGTGTTGTTGTTTTTGGCTGTGAGAGCAGCAAGAGGTTTCTTTGCATGTTCTAACCTTCCGAAGCTTGGGGTCCTCACCACGATCATCCCGTTTAATGGTGTGGCTAAACCTTATTAATTATCTGCCAAAAGCCCAAAGCCATGCAAAAACAATTAAATTAATGCATCAATATCTAGACCGAGAACATACGATACAATGGGTCAACAGAGACCAATCACGCAAAACAAATATGACAATAATAATAGTATTATTATTATCTGACACGACAATCGAGAAAACTATTACGTAAATTTTTGTTGGTTTCTGCCCAATTTGGGGCGAAACAAGGGGAGGGATTCGGTGGTAACTGTTTTGTTGAAGTGTCAAAGCAGTACTTTGGGACTGGGTACAAGCGATAAATTAAATGACTATTTTGTTTATATATTTCAGTCAGATGTCGTTGAGTTTTTGGCTACTTTTTTTTGTCGTTTGGCTACTTGTCAACGAAGTGGGAAGGAAATGACCATTTCCATATATATAAAAAAATACGAACCAACCAGTAGTTAATTTAATAATATCAAACCCGAATTCATAAAATAATAGCAATAATAATAGCAATCCGTACGTCGCAAAGAAACGTATATACATTAAACAATAATGTCAAACAAAAATGACAGAGAACAGAAAGCCGCCAGACAAGGACTGGTCATGGAGGGTGGTGGGAGAAAGAGGGCAGGCAAACGAAATAAATATTACAGAAACAAACACTACACAGACGCGAGACAGCGACTGGGAGAAGAGTAGATGAGAGGAGTTACGCCGACGACGAAATTATCTGACGGTCGAGATCCATCTCAGGAGGAGATGAACTAACTAACTCAGTTCTGACTCGGTGACTCAACTCGATGGAAACCAACCACTACTACCCTGCTTTCGGTCAACTCGATAGAACTCAGAACACAAGCTTGGCCTTCCACTCCAATGTTCAATCACAGGAAGGAATTAAGCAGACCCAGATAAGATAGTGTATTTCAATGTTTCACTAGCTAGGGTGCATGTGCTGACAAGAGTGATCGATCGGGGGAGGGAACAATCTTGGAGAGGAAAACTGATGAAGATGATTAAGAAGAAGAAGAAGAAGAAGCATTCTAGCAAACATAAAGAGAAGTAGAGAACACAACCCAAAAGAAAGGAGGCAAAAGACGAAATTAAGACAGACGACTGATCACAGGCAATCATCAGCTGATCAAGGTAGCTAGCAGTAAATTAGGTTAGGAAGGGAAGGCATTAATTAAATTTCCTCACCTTGTGTTGTGTTGTGTTGGAGTTCAACGAAGCTAAGCTGAATGGATGAGAAGAAAAGTAGTTGGCAGGGGCAAGCAGAAATTGATTGATGAAACTGAAACTGATGGAGGAATGGATGGATGGATCAGAGCAGCTCAAGTGGAGGGTGGGAGTTTAAATAAGGGGTGGGGGTGGGGCAGAGGGAGTTTGAAAAATCAAAGATGGTGCCTTTGACTCCATGAATCCAAAATTCCAAAGTACTGGAATTGTCCAAACAAAGAATTTTCCGGTTAAAGTTGGGCAGAGACTTACTAATGGTGACTTCAAGGGCTGGTTCGGGGAAGCTGGAGGGAGGGGAAGGAAGGGTCGAAGAAATAACTCTCAGTCTCACAATTGGATTTGGAGGTATATGTTATGTTTCATTTAATGTGTTCCAAGTTTTTGAAAGCCACCACCTCTCAGTGTATTAATTCTACTGTCAAAATCCCGGTTTTGGTTTAACAAGACTGCACCTTTGACGGAAAAAAGATTCCTGAAATGTTAATGTAACATAGTGATGGCAAACGGGTGGATCTCAATATTAATATGTGTCTCATATTAAGTGCGATTCGGATCGGGTAATACCTGTTCGGGTATGAAGTGGGATTGATCGATTTATTTTTATATGTTGTTTGAAAATAATACACTTTATTATGAATGAAAAATAATGATAATATAATGGGTAACTGAGCCTAAGTAGTTGAAAGATCAAGTATAACTAGGTGAACTAAAGTCAGAATATGTCAAAGAAATAAAAATAGATATGGTTGGAAATTAAGATAGAATGGTCAAAGAACGGGGCGTGTTGAAAGTAGATACTCATGCCCCGTCTTACGCTACTACAGGTTGGGTAATACCTGCATGATTTTTAAATTTCCTAAGCCACTCCTCCCATCGAGAATTAAAATTAACCTAAACCAAACCTAAAGTAAACCCTAAGCTAATCTCATGGACTCCGAGAGACTTAAACAGGGGGTGAGAGAGAGCGAGAGTTAGAGTAACGGGTGAGGTTGATTTCTCCCTTAATTATAATTAATAATAATAACTATTATTTATATGATTATTATCATTATTCCTAATCCACGATTGTATCTCTTAGTCTGTAACCTTCAATTCAGTCGTTCATTAATTATGGTCAAACCTGCATTCAAATGTCGGGGTATTACATCCTCTTATTCAGCTTGAACTCCTTCTTGAACTTTGGGTTGAGCCCGATTCAACAATCGCTCCCTTAATACCCTTAGCTCCCTCTCACGTGCAAGTAGTCGGAGAGTCTAGTTGATGTTGTTGTCTTGTGGCTTCAAGGGTGTCAAATTGCTTTGGATCATACACCACCTGTACTTACTCCAAACAACACAAACAAGGTCTAACAAGCAAGGTCCAACATACAATGTGGCAACAGGCGTTACATTGGCGTTGGATCTAGCGTCGATAAGCACATCTTGTATGTAGTAGTCATTTATATTACACAAAATGCTTAACCTCCCCAGATCCGACTCTTTTAATGGGGACTTGATAAGGATGTCCGGCGGTACATCATTGGAGATAAGCATCTGTGGCGTGGAGTCATGAGGTTATTCCTTTATAACTAAACCTCCTAATGCCTGAATAAGGTTTGGAATTTTTGAGGTTTCCATTAGTAGGGGCAGAATAGCTTCCTCACCACCTAAGCTGGTCAGGACGTTGCCGAAATTGACGAATTCGGCTTCCATCTGTATCAGGTGGGCCTAAATAATGGTGAGGTTGTGTTCCATCTCCTCTATGGTTTGATTCTTATTTGGAGCTTTTGTCTCGATCGAGGAAATTAAATTCACAGTTTCTACTAGTGGTGACTAGATTATTGATGCCTCCCCATAGGTTGATATGGGGAGTATCCATGTGTTGAGGGTAATCGACGATCCTATTGCTAGGGTCGCCTTTTGTTCACCAGTTTGAATGTCCATTAGAAGGCTAGCTTTTTCCTGGAGGCATGAGTACACTCCTCCTTCGAGATATCTCAGTGACATATGCGAATTGCCCCATCATTTGATTCTTGGGAACTTATCAGATATTGCCCCCAGAGACAGTGTAAAAATTGCTCTTACTCATGGTTCAGTCCATCAGCGAACTTATGAGCGAGCTGAATGGGCTCAAACTTATGACTGGGGTGGTCATCGACATACCCCATGTATCTTTCCCGTGCTTCATAGAGAGGCTCTGGATCCCCATGCTTGAGATTTAGAATTCGTTGTGCTAGCATATAGTTGCTCCATATCGGAGCATATTTTTTTGAGAAATTTTTGAACTAACTCTTACCTAGTAAGGGCGAATTCACAGGGCAATTTGTTGAACCATCTCTTGGCGCCATGAGTTAGAGTATAGGGAAAAAGCGTAATGATCCTGTATGAGGTGCCCTTCAAAATGTTGTTTAGATTCAAACAGCTCTTGAACTCTTTAGAGATGGTTGAACGAATTCTCATGAGGGAACCCAAGGAAGGGATTCATGTATTGGATCTCTTGCATGATGGAGTTCTCTATCCCCCCATAGTCATCAATAAGGCCAACCATCTCAAACGCATTTTGGCGTGCCTCGAGCATGCCAAACTTGAATGATGCCCAACTATCCATGGTTCTAGGCTCGTAAGCTCCTAAAACCTCAATTCATGTTGGTGTAGATTAATGTGGAGAGTGGACAGTTGCAAGTTAGGATGAGATGTGGTCACTACTCGAAAAAAACCTCCACCAAGAACGATGCTCCGAGCATCAAAATTAGAAGGAAATTCAGCACCTCAGATGCCGGTTTTCTTATTCCTTGAAAGGTACAAACATTGACTCGACACGAAATAGAAAAGTAAAATCAGAATTTAAAAAAAGACAATAGAATGTGTGCCTCGTTCCCTTTTTTGAAGATTGCGAGATGTCCTCGGCAATGGTGCAAAAAATTGACCAGTTGTTGAAAATAGCTAAATTTACCTAGCTATAAGACCATTATCGTATTTCCCTAGGGTCTCTTGCATAACCTTTACTTCGGAAGCGAGGCATGGCTCTATTGAAGAAGAGATCGTGTTTAGGAGGTTGAGGTGCCTCTAGCTTTTGCATAACATAAGAGTTCAAAAAGTAAGGTGGTGCGGAAAAGTAAATCTAATACTAATGGATGAGTGAGAGATCAAAGAAGGAAGGCATTGCAAAGGCAAGCTCCACTAGGTCTGCTGACCATGCCTCCCTCGATGATCGATGGCATATGAGCTTCCGATTTCTTATTTCACTAGATCCCACCTTGTGTCAAAGTAATTACCCAAAGTAACGGGAGACAAGGACATGTCAAATCTCTCCCTTGAGGCATCACACCATTCGATCCAATGATATTTGATCCAGTAGGAAAGCTATTTCTAGTTCCATCCTAACTGACTTGGATTTCGATCCTTGCACTTCGAAGGAGTGCAAGGTCGACTTAAGATATCATTCGAATCGAGAAATACAAAATAGAGGAGATAAAAAATCACACATATGAAATAAACACAATCATATTAAACCAAACATCGAGTTTACATGGTTAGAACCCATAGGATTCACATACCTATGCAACTAAGGAACTTAGCGAGCCATGGTGAAGGGTTCCAAGGTGTACATCGACTGAAATGAAGACACCAGAACACCCATAGGAAATGACACCAATGATAGAGAAAACATGCCTAGGAGCACCGTTTCTCCCTCGTAGGTTGGTCTCGTTCTAAGTCAAGAGAGTCTCTCTATCTGTAGACTAACGACCCTTCCTTGACCTCTTGTCTCATTTTCCTTTATTTCCTATCTCTAGGGACCTAATTAAAGGCCTTTGACTAGGCTTGATGAGGTAAATTCGCAGCTCCAACGACATTCAACCAATCAGGATTCTCCAAATACGTGGCCAGCGAATTAGGAGGCTTCAAGATGACTTCCTGATGAAGTGGTTGGCTTCTCTAAAACTGTGCCATTTTTGGTGTTTCTCTTCATCAAAATGGCGCTCCGGGCACTGTTTCTTCCAGGCATCCCATCTTCGAATACCAGCTCCATCAAATCAATCTTGATGTCCCTTACGGATTACAAGTGGCCCATTGGTTTGCTTTGACCTTAAAATACACAAAACTATACCAAAAGCATATCGATCGTATAAAAGCAATCCTAGGGTTGCTAGAACACACTTAAAGAAATCATAGCATAAATTCAAGGTATTATGATGCTAATTATCGAAAATGTATCCACTTCACAAGTTAATGCTCTCAATCCTTGGCTTACAAAACACGTTAGAGAGTTGGGTGAAAATTTCATGGCGGAGGAGGTGGAGAGATATGCTCACATATACCTTATAAGCTTGATTGGGGGAGTATTGTTTACCAACAAGTCCAATAGGTTTTTACATTTCATGTGGATCCCACTACTTTGGGAGATTGGGATGAGAAGTAACAGTAGGGATCTACATGCTTGGCCATTGTGTACGCGGAGCTTTGCTAGTGTACAAACCTGAGCACGAAGCATTTTAGTGGTGCCATGTTCATCATCCAACTTTGGGCTTGGGAGCACCTTTCAAAATTTGCACCATACTGTCCTGCCAATGATTGAGCTCCCGACGAACTCCTAAACTAGGCCCCTAATGGTGCAAGGTAAATTATTCCAACTCTAGTGAAGTCATATTTATACATTTATAACTAGTCAAGTTCAAGCCCTTTTATGTTAGTCGTGTTATTTATGTTAGTTATCTTAGTCATGTTAGTTATGTTTAGTCATGTTAGTTTATCTTAGTCATGTTGTTTATGTTTGATGAATCCAAAATGTCCATTTTATGGAGTTCAATGTCATTTACTTAGGTTGAGTGTAATTACCACAAAAGCCCAACACCCACAACACTCGTTATTAATGTGTCAGGACCACCTTAATAATTTAGAGTTTAACGAGGTAAGAATTTATTATTGTACTTATTTGTTGTTTTATATTTCGAAGGCTAGTTAAACTTCCTGGTTATTGAAGGTATGTTGGGATTTTCCCCATATGGCAGGCCTGAGTTCTAGTTCTTAAGGCCTATTTGGAATGGGATTAGGTGCTAACCCTTATAGGGGTTAGCACCGTGATAACTAGCAAAAATCACTACGGATTATTATAAAATCAATACAACATCTAAATTAAATCACTACTAATTCAAACTAGTAGTAGTTTTTCCCTTGGTTAGGACGGTGCTAACTATTGTACAATTAGCACCGTAGCCGTTCCCGGCCTATTTCTTAAGGAGAAACTTAAAGCAATTCAATTGGTTGTTGGGCTTGTAGCTAGTTATTAGGAAGTTATAGGTTAATTAGTTAGAAAGGGTATTTAGGGAATTATAATTAATATTAAAACAATATTAATTAACCCTAATAACCTATACACCCACGTCTTCTTCCTTTACAACCAACGCAACTGCCGCAGGTCTCCTCAAATTTCGCTGTTACCTTCTGGTTCCCTCATCGTTTGTCCCTCAATCACGCTCCCTCCGCCCGGCGTTCATCTCGTCGTGCGCCCGACTGCCGTTCGTCTCTCCTCGTTCGTTCGGCCGACGTTTCTCTGTCGTAGTTTAAGAAGAAATGGACAGATCTGGGGGAATCACTCGTTGAGCCTTTCCATTGAATGAAGTTTCAAATATATACAGAGTTCCTAATCCACTGTACACTAACGGCTAATTACAACTAACAACTAATCTAACCAATTACAAGTAAGCACGTGTTGCTGTACAGTAAAACCGGAAATAAGAGCCTAACGACTAAGTGAAACGGCAGCACTCCATCACTTCATCTATACGCTGCCGTTTGGCTCTGCTTCTCCTTTCTTCTTCTTCTTCGTGTCTAGCTGGACTGAAGCAGAGCCTCTTCCTGTCAATGCTGCAGCACAGCTTGATTGATCCATCTCAATCTCCTTCCTTGTTACCCTCCCACAAGCTGGCGAGTATAGATCATATACTCCCAGCTTGGATAACAACAAAGCAAATCGATCAATCGACAGACTCTTTGTAAAAATATCTGCAAGTTGAAAATCTGTTGGGACATGATGTAAAGTGAGCAATCCTGATTGAATCCTTTCTCTGATCACATGGCAATCCACATCAATGTGTTTTGTCCGTTCATGGAACACTGGGTTTTCAGCAATGTGGATTGCTGACTGATTGTCACAATACACCTTGACAGGTTGTGGAATCTGAACACCAAAATCATTGAACAGTCTCACTAACCATTCAATTTCACAACTCAAGCTGGCTAATGCTCTGTATTCAGCCTCAGATGAAGACCTTGACACAGTCTTCTGTTTCTTACTCTTCCAAGTCAAGATGCTGGGACCAATGAAAGTGCAATATCCAGTGATGGACTTTCTGGTGTCTGGACATGTAGCCCAATCAGAATCACTGTAACCTCTCAATTCCAGCTTTGCAGTTGAGGAATAAAGCAATCCTTGTCCTGGAGAAGCTTTCAGGTACCTTAAGACCCTGTGTAGAGCCCTCAGATGCAGAGAAGTGGGATTATCATGGTACTGGCAGAGTTGCTGAACTGCAAAAGCAATATCTGGCCTTGTTGTGGTCAGATATTGTAGTTGCCCTACCAGATGTTTGTACATACTGACATCTTCCAGAGGGCTTCCTCCAGTTGATGACAGAACCTCTTTGACAAATATAGGTGTGGCTGCAGGCTTGCAATCTTCAAAACCTGACTCCTTCAAGAGGTCCAAGCAGTACTTTCTCTGTGACACTGTGATCCCTCTGACTCCCCTAATGACTTCCAAACCCAGGAAATACTTCAATTCTCCCAAGTCCTTCATTTTAAACTCACCCTTCAACATTCCCTTTACCTTGGCTATGGCATCTAAACAAACACTCCCAATAAGAATGTCATCCACATACACAATAAGCACAACTAGTGCACCAAGAACCTGTGTAGTGAATATAGAGTAATCTGAGGATGTCTGTTTAAAACCATTCTTTAACAAGCTCTCAGTCAACTTAGTGTATCACTGTCTGCTTGCTTGTTTCAAACCATAAAGGGACTTCTTAAGGCGACAAACCTTACCTTTGCTATCCTCTCCTAGATCCAGACCAGGTGGGATTGTCATGTAAACCTCTTCTGTTAATTCACCATTCAAGAATGCATTGCTAACGTCCATCTGGTGTAAATGCCAGTTCTGAACAGCTGCAACTGCAAGCAAAGTCTTCACAGAACTTAACTTAGCTACTGGTGAAAATGTATCACAGTAGTCTATGCCATAGATTTGGGTGAAACCCTTTGCAACAATCCTTGCTTTGTGCCTCTCAATTGTCCCATCTGAAAACAGCTTCAACTTGTAAACCCACTTATTGCCAATGGCCTTTTTCCCAACTGGTAAATCTGTGATTTCCCAAGTTCCATTATCAATCTGTGCCTTCAACTCTTCTTGCATTGCCTTATTCCAGTTAGGATCAAGGGCAGCTTCTTGATAAGAAGTTGGTTCTAGGTGAGATGTAAGGCTGTTGATAAAATGTTGATGTCTAGGCAATAAATGTGTATAGGATAAAGCTTTATGTATGGGATACTGGATGTGATAATCTCCATGCCAGTTAGGTGGTCTAATGGTTCTGGTTGACTTCCTTAACTGGACATGAGATGGTGATGGTTGGGGAGAAGCACTGGGATGATGAATTGCAGAAAAAGGAGAAGAGGAAGAAGAATGACTGTCCTGAGGATCAGCAGGAGGATCAACAGAAGGAATGGGAGAAGAAGGAGTGGGAGTAGGGATGCCCCCCTCAGACTGATGGTCATCAGAGACAGTGACCTCATCAGTGGTAGGAGAGGGAGGAGAAGGGAAGTCTGGTAGTGGAGTAGTGACAGAAGGAAAGAAGGTTTGTGAGGAGGGCAGATCAGAATCAGTAGGAATTGTAGAAGTGGATGTAGAGGAGGAAAAAGGTAAGATATGTTCATGGAATTCTACATCCCTAGAACAAAAAACCCTGTGAGTGTCTAAGTCAAGGAGCTTAAAACCTTTGATCCCAACTGGAATGCCTAGGAAAACACATTGTTTAGCTCTAGGGAAAAACTTTGTCCTGTGAGGGCCAGCTGTGGATGCATAAACCAAACATCCAAACACTCTGAGGGAACTGTAATCAGGTGGAACCCCATACAACTTTTCATAGGGGCTGATATTGTTCAAGACAGGAGTAGGGATCCTGTTAATCAAGTAGGCAGCATGCAGAATAAACTCACTCCAGTAAGTGAGGGGGAGACCAGATTGGAATTTGAGTGCCCTGGCAACATTTAAGAGGTGTTGATGCTTCCTCTCTACCCTCCCATTCTGCTGAGGTGTGTAAACCACACTCATCTGGTGTTCAATTCCATGTGCAGAATAGAAATCATGCATATGGAATTCCTGGCCCTGATCAGTTCTAATGATTTGCACTGATTTTTGAAACTGATTTTGGACCATCACACAGAAGGACTTGAGTAAACCTCTAACTTCATCCTTAGACTTCATTAAATAGGTCCACACACATCTACTTTGATCATCAACAATAGTTAAGAAGTAATGAAATCCATTGTAGGAAGGGGTATTTAAAGGGCCCCAAATGTCAACATGTAGCAAACCAAACAATGAAGGATGAACAGAGGTACTAATGGGAAAAGGAGACCTCTTCTGTTTGGCCAAATGACAAACATTACAATGGAAAATCTTAGAAGGAAGTACATTAGGAAATTGTTTGTGTATAGTCTCTACTCTGGACACATATGGATGGCCTAATCTGGCATGCCAGATATCAAAACTTTGTGGCTGGAAGTTGAGATGAGAAGCAGCAAAACAGCTGGGAGGTAGAGTGTTTGAGTCTGGATGAGTGAACTTGGAGTCATTGAACAAGTAGAGACCTCTATCCACTTGGGCTAAACCAATCCTCCTCTGTGTAATAAGGTCCTGGATAACACAGAAAGAGGATTTGAAAAGAAGTGAGACTGGATTGTTTTTGGTCAGTTTGCTAACTGAAACTAGATTGTAGTTGAAGCTAGGAATGTAAAGGACTTGAGAAAGAAACAGTCCACAGGGCAACTTAACAACTCCTATGTGTGTGGCCTCTACCTTATTGCCATTAGGCAGATTGACAAAGACCCCTGTCAGAGGTCTATGCTTAAGGAAAAACCTCAAATGACACACTATATGGTCTGTTGCTCCAGTGTCCAGAACCCATAATGGTTCATTAGACTTTGTCAAGAGGGTTGAGAGCATTGTAATACCTGAACTGGAAGGGAGATAAACTTGTTGGTACTGAGTGACATTAGAACTTGAAGGCTGTTGTGGAGCTTTTGCTATCTGGCTATGAGTAGCAATCACAGCATTAGCTGAGTGTCGAATGGAGGGTGAGGTAGGTGGTGATGGTGAGGAAGGTGGTGTGGGAAACAGGAGCAACCTTAGCTTCTCCATCTGATCAGTGGTCAGTTGCAGGCTTGCCAAGCTTGATGCAGCATCTTGTCTTGGTGGTACAGGAGAGGTATGCATTCCTGCACTCTCACTGTTAACATTGGATTCAACAGATCCTGCAAAGTTCACACCACCAGCCTCCCTAGCCTTCTTGTTCTTAAGTTTAATGCACTCATACACTGTGTGAAACTCCTTCTTACAGTACCTACAATACTTCTTCCCATCTTTGTAGTCCCTAGAAGTAGCTTGTGGATGCTGCTGTCCTGATGCAGCTGCCAGAGCAACAGACTCAACACCAGCCTGCTTGTTCACACCTTTCATTTGACGTTCCAGCTGAAGTATTTGCTTGAACACAACGTCAATGGAAGGCAAGATAGGGTTCATCAGAACCTGAGTACGAGCTGACTGGTAAATGGGGTTCAACCCTTGCATAAACTTAATCACAAAGTCATTGTCCTGGTATCTCTTTAGGGTTTCATATGGTCCATTGCAAGGGCAAACTGGAATGGGTCTGTACTTCTTAAGCTCTTCCCACAAAACAGTGACATTAGTAAAGTATTGATTCACAGATTGGTCCTCCTGGTGGCACTTAGCAAGCTGGGTTTGCAAATCAAAAACCTAATATTGTCTTCCTGACTGAATCTGATCCTTAGATTATCCCACACAGCTTTTGCACTCTCTAACCTCATGACACTATTAGCAATGTCTTCAGCAAGGGAATTGTAAATCCAGCAACGGATGGTTCCATTGCAACGCAACCAAGACTGATAGATTGGATCTGTTACCTCTGGCTGTGGAATGGTTCCATCAACAAAACCCAGTTTGTTTTTGGTACCCAGTGCAACCAGCATCACTTGGCTCCATGTGTGGTAGTTGCCGTCGACGAGCTTGACCGAGATGATGGTAGAGAGAGCTCCATCCTGCGGCGGCAGGTAGTATGGGTTCAGGTAAGGATCTTCATAGGCAACGAGCTTGCCTGATCCAGTTTTGGATGGATCTTCTCTGTTCAGATCAGATTCAGACGTTTCACCAGACATTTTTCAGACAAAAGAAGGAGGTGGAGATGTTGAAGAAATGGAAAGACTAAGGGACGAAACCCTAGCGAAAATGTGAGCAACCAGGCTCTGATACCATAAGAAGAAATGGACAGATCTGGGGGAATCGCTCGTTGAGCCTTTCCATTGAATGAAGTTTCAAATATATACAGAGTTCCTAATCCACTGTACACTAACGGCTAATTACAACTAACAACTAATCTAACCAATTACAAGTAAGCACGTGTTGCTGTACAGTAAAACCGGAAATAAGAGCCTAACGACTAAGTGAAACGGCAGCACTCCATCACTTCATCTATACGCTGCCGTTTGGCTCTGCTTCTCCTTTCTTCTTCTTCTTCGTGTCTAGCTGGACTGAAGCAGAGCCTCTTCCTGTCAATGCTGCAGCACAGCTTGATTGATCCATCTCAATCTCCTTCCTTGGTATAGTTGTCTACGTTTTGCCCGTCGAGTTTCTCTTGTCGTCGAGTTCCCTAACAACGGCGTCGCTCCGGCTTCCGGCATCGCTCCCGTCCTTTCCCCTCTGGCGCCGGCCGCTACGTGTGTCTCTTGCCTGAGTTCCCTCAATAACAAGTGTATTGGTTCTGTCAACATCGGCTTCACTCTGGCTTTCGACGTCGTTCCCGTCCGACGTCGCTTCCTTCCAGCGCCTACCCCGTCTTGATTTCCTCCCACATTATCCCTTATCGCTTCTTTTTTAACTTTGAATATTTTTTTACTTGGGTTGTTAAGTTATCACTGTGTAATTATTAATGTTTGGAATTCTCATTCTATATTTTTTCCGCATTATTTCATAACTATTGATAATCTGACTTTATTATTAACCATGTTGGTCTCTATTTTTAACAATTTTGTATTACGTCATTAATGTTTCCTGCATTATCATTGTCGTTTGCTGTCAATATTTATTGATTTCGGTGTCATTATTATCCTTATAGCTTTGTTTATAACTTTGAATCATTTTTGCTTGCGTTGTTAAGTTATCAATGTGTAATTTTTATTTTTTGCAATTCCCATTTTTATTTTTTTCCGCATTATTTATATTTATCCACCATAATCAACAATTCCCTCTTCCACTCGTTTTATGGTGGGTTTTCCCTTTGATGCAATCATTATCAATGAATTTACTTATATTTTCAACTCCAACACAACTTAGTTATTAATGATTAAAATTGTCATTATCAACATTTCAATGTAAACTCTTATAATATTAAGCATTGATTAGCATATACAACCATTAATAATGATAGGTATATCATACATAATTCATTGCATATAACGTTCATAATGTAATTGAAATTCGTTGTAAGAGGCCATGACTGGCTAGTTATGAACTTGACGTGCTAACGTGAATCGTTAATAAAAATGTTGTAAATCAATGATAGTGTTATTCAAATAATTAATGATGATGTTACATAACTATAATAATTCTTTCATAAGTGTTGATGATGAAAATGTAAATAGTTAACAAATCGATCAAAAATTGTTAACAATCTTAAAGCATTGATACGTTTTGTGCAATTCCTTAATTTTTTTTTGTTTCCAACGAAATACAACATTGTTTTAAACATCTTTGTGCTTATTTTCAATGAAATACAATTTGGTTATCAATGATTTGATATCTCGTTATTGAATATTGGATCATAGGTGCACTATATCACAAGTATAGAAGATGTCAAAAATAAACATTGTACTTTTTGATCACTGAGAACGATAATGTTAAGCGATAATGTGATATCAATTGATTGCAAAAAGTTAACAATATCATTAGAAATCATTGTAAGAGGTCATGACATGGATATTTGTCATGGAAATTTGAATTGTTAATAAATATGTTGTAAGTCAACGATAACAATGGTTTAATCATTCATAATGATGTGGTACAAACTTAATAATTTCATTGTAAACGTTGGTGACGAAAATGTAATCGATCAGAATTGATCCAAATTGTTAACAATGTAATCGTAAAAGATTGATAGGCTTATTGAAATAGTTAATAATAATAGTTATATTATTAATTATTTATTTCATAAGCATTATTAATACCAGTGAAAACATTAACAATGCTATTGCAAGTCCCTATAAAGAGAGTAGATATTTTCTCTTTTAAAATTTCATTTTTAAAATATTTGTAATATTTGTATTAATTAGCTGTCGAATTTAAAAGGGGAAGTTGGTTTTCCTTTTTTAACCTATTGATTTTAATTATTAACGACATTAAATATTTTTTATTCCTTTCGTGCCCTTTTGGGTAGTTAATCAATCATTGTTATTGTTTACCTCTCTCCTTTTCCTATTGGCTATATGGGTTTAAGATCCTCCTTAAGAAATGGGGTTTAAGGACCTGATCCAACCCGCATATGGCATGATAGAGATGTACTCCTTGAGACACCGCAATGATAAGGAGGATTGGTCGTGCAAGGTTCCCCTCATCTGCTTCAATATGGCCGAGTGGCACTGCCCAGATAGAGGTGTGAGACAATATCATTGGCAACCAATTCCATCTTCACCTCATGAAGGCCTTAAAGGTCTCCACAAGTAAAGTAAAGATTTGAGGGCTTCACTCATTGATTGGGTTAGGAAGTATGAGAGTTGGATCTCTCTTTGAAAGAATAGAGCGTCCTTTAGAGTTGATGGAATCCCAATTTCAAGGCGGATGGGGTACCAAGACGAGTACATGATTAATGATTTGGTATCGCAAGTTCACAAAGGAATTTTTCACCAAGCGTGGGGCAGTGATCGATGCCCCGATAAGTTTGCATCTAAGATGATGTAAATTTCTCATTTGAACGAAGTTGTTTTGCTCTTGCTAACCTCGTCATGGTTTGTGATTACATCATTGCCTATCCACCAATGCCTGCACCACCACGTCCTTCGTCTTACAACAGTGATGTCCAGCTACCCCCAGAATCACCGCCAAAGAGGACGTCACGCTTGGGGTCCATTTGAAATTCTCGTGAAAGTACGTGAAGAGTTTAATGTACAAGACTCATATGAGCACAATTTTGGAAGAGGTTCATCAAGTTCAGTGCCACCTATTAAACAATTTTGCAGAGGAACACCAAATCCCAATTTTATCCATAGCCCAATGTGAGATATCACTTTCAAACACTGTAACCAAACGTGTATCCACCTAACCCTGATATGTTTAGTCCATCTACTTCCAGATCAACACCACAACTTTCACTCCAAACCGTTAGTCTCGTTGCACATCATGCTTGCAATAGGCGTAGAAATGAAGGAGCACGCGGACGCGGAAGAGATAATGTTGTGGGTCAACAATGAGGTTAGTTATTTTAGTGATGTTGTTTATGTTAGTTATCTTAGTGATACTAGTTATGTTTTAGTCACATTATATTTTTAGTGTTTTAGTCACATTATGTTAAAGTTGATGACACTCATTCATAGTGTTTATCACTTCCATATTTAATATATTTTCTCTTCTATCAATGATTCTTTAATGGGTTTTATTATATTTTTATGGAATTCATAATTATTTGGATAATGAGCTTATGATAGATCTTGAGTTTGTTTTTGTACTATTTGATACCTTTTGGTGTTGTTTTGAGCTTTTCAAGGATATAATGCACTCAAGACTAATATGTATATGTCATCAAGGGACCCTATGGATCAGAAGGCGTACGAGATTTCAAGCTCATGGGCTCAAATAGTTATGTACTTCGGACATCAGATGCTCATTTTATGGTCAAAACAAGTATATCTGGTAGTGCAGCAGACCCAACTTTGTCTGAGGTAGAAGAAAAGCAAATCGAAGTGTTGGGATACCTCCCAACAAGTGCGTCTTTGAAGTCTTTTCGCCGGACTCTGGGGACACTAGAGGTCATCAGGTGGAAGGATCCCCCTCACCCTGGTTGGTGTTATTGATCTCACTCTTTCAGTGAAGGCCCAAGTGCAACCCATGAAATCTATCTGTATTCCCCTCGATCGATGACTCTGAAGGTAAATTCATTTTGACCTCGCGGTTAAAGGGTGGAGGTTGGGTGGCTTCCTTAAAAATTCTCCTAAGGATTTGACCAGTCGCCACTTACTCCTCTAGAGATGCTATCTTGCTCACTTGGGAAGGTTGTACCAACGAGGGATCCGGTTTCAACCCAGTTGGAAAAGCTTGAGTATTTGTGGAACTTGATCCGGCGTAGGGAGCGAATGAAGGTGTAGCTCCTTGTTTATTGCTGGAGAGGTGTATTATCAGCTTATGTTCTCCATACTCCATGATCACTTGCCTTTTTGGGACCTCAATTACAGCTCCTGTGGTAGCCAAGAAAGTCTTACCAAGTAGAATATGAGTCGGAGCTTGAGGTCCCGCATCTACTACTACAAAATCCACTAAATAAACGAATGATCCAACTCTAACCAAAATATCTTCCATGACCCCTTTGGGTAGGCAATTGAATTATTATCTAGCTTTATAGCCATGTCCGTCGGCTTCAAATCCATTAATCCCAACTTATTATACAATTCGAGGCTCATGACGTTGAGATCCGAGAAAAGGTCGACAAAAATATCTTTGATGGTAGCCCCTTAATTGAGCAAGGAATAGTGAATAAACATGGATCACCTCTCTCAATTGGTATATCATGATTAATGAATATCGGGAATGCTTGCCCAATGTCGACGATTGGATGCTCTTCCAATTCTCACTTAGTGGCTACCAAGTACTCTATGAGATTGACATAATTTGAGGGTTCTGGGACTTCTTGAAATGTTGGGATAGCCAAAGAAACGTATCTGGCCACCTACTCTTTCTTCCTTTGGTCAAACTTTGCATTAGAGTTGGTAGTTACGGTTTCTGTTTGAATTGTCAGCTCGCTCCTGATCGGTTGAGCTTGTTGCCCTTCAGATCTTTGTTGTCCTTCTCTAATTATCTCTTTCAGGATTCTAACTGAAGTTGACATGATCTTGAGGGTGCTCACTAGTGCTTTGGATTATGCTTTCAAGGAGTCCATTTGGGCTATAGAAGCATGGACAAACAGATCGAAATCGTTCATCCGCTGATGACAAATCGAGACCCAATAAGATACCCTTTCCTCCAACCGCTCGAACCTATGCTTCAACTCACGGCAAGACATGCAAGGTTCGTTAATGGTGTAGTCTTGATATTGTTCTGTAGGTGGAGGAGAATTGCTAGACTAGGGAAGCAGCCTTGCGCTAAGTGCAAAGACTTGTTCTACCCAGGGCTGATCCGTCTCGACCTTTCATGTTAGTTTCTTAAGTTCCTTGCCAAATTCTCTTATCTGGCTCTGAATGGCTAATTCTCTATCCAAGAGGGCTTCCACCTGTTCTATATGATTGCATAACTCCTTCGCTTGCTCGAGATCAACATATCGAAACTCGATTGGGTATCTTCTCTCGATCATCTCCCTGAAGTTCTCTTGGAGTCCATTGTGGAAAATCTCATTGAGCCGATCATCAGAGTATCCATGATTCAGAGTCCGTCGTATCAACACCCCAAATCGTTCCCAAGCCTGCCAGAAGTTCTCTTGGGATCCTTGTTGAAAGGTGGCAATATCCTTCTTCTGTATGACAACTATTGTACCAGCAAGATACCAATACACGAACGCCTCCATGACTTGACTCCAAAGAGGGCCTGTAGCTTGAAACTCCATATACCATACTGCGGGATCCCCTCAAAAAGTTAAAGTGAAGAATATACCATTTATCTGATCTTGAGTGAACCCCCAGTATCTTCACAACTTTGGCAGCCTTTAAGAAGTAGGACATATGATCAAGAGCACTCTCGTCACTCCCTCTTTGGAATTGCGGTTGCTTGCAAAGTGTACCAATAGCTTCCTTCACAATACGTTCCTACTCGGTTTGGTCCATTAGGAACAATCTATTCACACACAAAAACTTCCACAACCCGTGATGCACAAAGTTGGATAACAAAACACAAAATGAAACAAACTACGAAAGTAACAAAAACTCAAACGACAACACAAACAAAAACACAAGACAAAACAAAACAAAATAAAGACTAAACAAACAACTCAATGGTTTTCTACTAGTTGCCATGTTTCCCCGACAACGGTGCCAAAAAGTTTGATCGATTTCATCCGTGTAGATTATTGTCAGTGGTTAGTACGTGTCAAAAACTACCCCATCCTAGGTCAAGTTTAACCTAAAATGGAATTGATGTATAATGACAATCAAGGTCTTATTTCACTCGGGTCGTGGTACCCTAGCCTACTTCCCACATTGTTGTTATCTAGCCCATCGGTTTAACGGTTTTGTGTGGAGGATATGAGTGAACTACTAGTTAAGAGAGTGAATAAAGATAAAAGCAAGTACTTTGGGGAATTATCCCTCACCCTAGCTTAGGACAACTATGCAATGTCTAGATACTTAGTATTTGTCGAATGTGGTGAGTGAGCTCTTTTCCGGGGACTTTCGTAGTTATCCACACCCCTTCGAGTATGCGTCCCCTAAACCCATTTATAATAACCTTGATCTAGGCTATCGTACCTGGGGCATTAAACTCGTAGCTCTTTTCAATGGGTACTTGATAGACCATTGATTGCACATGTTTTACCCCTATTCTTGAGCCGTTTGAGATGTTGATTCTCGCGTTTTAAGCCGATTTCACGCTAGGTTGTGCGTTTATGTCATATTTCAGGACTTAGCGTTGGCATCGAGGCGAAGAAACGAGTTTCGGGTCGAAAGGAGCACATTTGTGTTGAAGTGTGCTGGAGGAGCAAAATACCCGGCCATGAGCAGAAATACCCGGCCGGGTATTATTTGGAGCAGACTGGGGAAAACTAGTTTGGGGCGTCTGAGAAACAGAAGGGGGCCCGACATTAAGCATAAATCCCCGGTCGGGTATTCTTGACCCAGACCGGGGATTAACCCCTGTTACCCGACGGTGCGTTTTGAAGATACCCGGTCTCCACCCAAAATACTCGACCGGGTATTCAGACCGGGGATCGCGACAGACAGCTTCTTAAGGGAAAAGAAGGGCAAAAGTGCAGGGTTCGGAGTTTTAGAGAGAAAAAGCGATACCTAGAGAGAGAAAGTGACAAACCTGATTCTGCAAGTGTCATTGATCGATCTCCATCACCATTGGAGCCCGACTTGAGCTTGGAGAAGAGCTGATTGAGTGCCAGAAGCAGATTCTCATCCTTCACAGTATGGTTTCCGCATCTGAGCTAGATTTCCCATCTCTCTCTATGGAGTAACTTTCTTATTCACCTGGGTATGAAGAACCCTAGATTTTTATGTTAGGTCTGATTGTATGAACCCAAGTACAGATTTAGTGATATGATTATATTCAATTGAGGCTTGATTTGTTGAATGGCATGAATCCTGATCAAATTCCTGTTGTTTCTGCTTTAACCTAGAAAGAGAATATCTTCCTAGGTTGATAGTGCATCCTTGATTGAAGGTAGTGAATTGACGACTTTAATTGAGGAGTCAATTCACTATTCTGCACCGAATTTACTTCAGTAGTGGAGGTTTGGTTCGTTAGGGCCTCAATCTGTTTACTTCGGTGGAGGATAGTCGCCCGCTGGGGACTCAGATTGAGAAGGTCTGGAGACCTTTAGTCGAGACTTCAAACTGTTTAAGAACCTCCCGCAGTATAACTATCATTGAAATTGAACTTGGTAAATTACAATCCGGCTTAACTGCAGTCTAGGGGGAACCATATCCGGGTGACCTCTCTCGACTTGAAAACAACCTTTTTACTGCTTTGCTTGTTTGCTTGTTTGGATCTTCACTAAAGTTTCACTGCTAAATAATAAGAACTCACGGAGTAGTCATCACACTTAGGACTCGGGTTGACATTAAAACCCAAACCCGATATACTACACTTTAGGAGGTGGTTACACTTGGCCATTTTCTAGAGTGATGGTAGGAGCGAGTCAGTACTACCCACTGTCCACACCGAGGTTTCATCCCGGGTTCAATCTAGAAAGGAATTCCTATCTAAATGAGTACTACCCAACCATAAAATCCTATTCATACATCTAACCTTAATTTGCTTGATGACACATACCCATCTAACCCTAAAACTCCATACTCAGCGTAGTAGCTCAAGTAGGCTAGTAGAGAAGATTAGGGCGACTTACCCAAACACAATCGAAGCTAGTAAAGCATGCAAATCAACTAGATAAACACATTCATTCATTACCACTCTAAAATATGCTTACATACATAGTAACACTAAAACTAGGGTTTGCTGTTTATAACCCCTAGTATCTTAGAGTACTACTCCGTAAAGGAGGGAAGAAGATACATAGAAGAGTTGGAAGAAGACTTGATGTTGAGGAAGATGACTTCTCTTCTTCTAGCTCCTTCTCATTCTTCTCCTTTACTCCTTCCTTCAGCTTCCTTCCTTCCTTCCTTCAGCTTCTCTCTCTCTTCTCTTCTCTCTTCTATTTATAGGCATTAGAGGATGGAGAAAATCACGGACAGGAAAGGTCAAAATCGCGGGCGCGATCTTTTGCATGGAGGTCGCGATCTTGAGACGCTACCATTTCGGCCTTCCGAGACGAGGAGGTCGCAGGCTGATTTTGCGGTAGCGATCCACGAGTCGCAGCGGCGAACTTCCTCGGGGTCAATTTGTGCTTTGACCGTGTTCTGCCTGGGGAAACTCTCTATTTCTCCTCGGCTTCTTCCTCATGAAGTTCGCATCCTGAGCCCTCTAGATCGTGACCGCGATCTTAGGCTTCCAGGCCGTGATCTTTGGACTATCTTCGCAGGCATGGTTCTCGGTCGTGATCTCCAACTACAGGCTGTGTTCTTCAGTCTTTTGCCCCATTTGCTACACTTGTGACCTTATTTTGTACCTAATTCGTATGTATTGTCTAAAGCACCCTAAAATCATTATGAAATCAAATAGGAACAAAATACTAATTCATTTGACACTGTTCAAACAATTATGCACATGAATTGGCACGAAACAAAACTTAATATGAATGGTAAATAACACCAATTTAGGTGTTATCAAAGATCTTGATTGTTTCCAAGGGGATGAAATTGAAGAAGAAGGAAGGGAGGTTGACGAAGAAGAAGAAGGAGCAAGTGGTGTTTAAGATGAGGATGAGGTCGAGGTGGATGAAGCATCCACGAGTTACAAGTGCTACCAATGCTTTCTACCCGAATTTGACGCGCTTCTCGAGAAGGACCCATTTGCGGATCTTTGCCAAGCCAAGGCCAAACCATCGAAGATCCCTCTTGGTGGATGCGATGGAAGTCAATCGACGATGCACTACATGGTGTGGGTCAAAGCGAGAGAAGAAGGAAAGAAGAAGAGGTCTAGTGGGTGGAGCCTCAAAGATACTCGAGTTCACAAGCCCTCAATCATTGACTCGCCCAATGCTTGTGACTTGAGGCTTCATCTCACCGAAGAGAACCTCAACTTCAAGTAGGTCCTTGGATGGACCGAAGTTAAAGGAGAAACCGTCTAGCTTATGACGTAAAAGTAGCGCTCGTTGGGAGGCAACCCAACCTAGGTTTGTGTTTGTTGTTATGTTAAGTACTTTTTTTTTGTGAAATAACCTCGCATTGTGCGAGAATGTCTTGTGTTTTTGTGTTTGTTCCCATGTGACACTCTCTCCTCTTCATCTCTAGCCCAATTTTGTGGCGACTTTCACTCACCAAACAATGCGGTAACATCATATTTTACGCCATTGAGGGCAATGTCGAGCTGAAGTGTGGGGGGGGGGGGTAGTTTTTTATGCTTGTGTGTGTGATTGAGTGCTTGGAGCCTAGATGTATGTCCAAATTTTAAAAATTTGAGGGATCCAAGCATTGCATGTTCATTGTGGCTGGTTTGTTGGAGAATCTTGTGTTTATTGGCATTGACTTGGAATTGTTTACTTGCGATTGAGTGCATCCTATTATGATGATTGGTTGGTGCAAGAAGTGTTTAGTTCTCATATGTGTGCAAACTGCAAATAGATGGATTCCTTGACTTGAATACTCATTGATTGCAATTGCCATGCATTGAAATTTTTGAAATTGGAATGGATGATTGAGCGACTAGGTAGCCATGCGAGATTTGTGCCGATCGTCTTTTTCATGTGTGATAGTTTCATCTTACCATGGCGAGTAACATTCACGTTGTCATTAGCAAGTATGATGGAGGCATAGGATTAGTCCACACCCAAAAATTTGATTGTCCCGAAATATTTTATCCCCTAGTCAACCCCTTTGAGCTATGTGACTTAGGGCGTTCTCATGTTGGGAGCTTGTGCTTTTTGAGCTTAATGTTGATTGATAGAACGACCCTTTGCTTTCTTCGTGTCTAAACAGTTGTCAGTTGTCATTGTGTCTCGGAGCTCTCATTTTTTTAGCTCCATCGAGGTTCTACATAGGGGGATTTTGCACGGTTCCTGCTAGGAATGAAAAGGTAGTGTTGGAAGAAGTTCTTAATGGAGAGCATTGTTAGTTAAATGTAAAAGTGGCATGTGTTTAGCTCTCTAATACCCCCCTCCCCCCCCAAATAAAAAAGAGAATAGGAAAGTAGAAAAAGGAATTGAAAAAGAGGTAATAATAGGGGTAAATAAAAGATAGAGAGTTGCCACGAAAGTCGATGTGTATGCTCTAGAAATGTGTTTCTTGGCACTCAAGCCACTAAAACACCTAAGTGTTTGTTGACATCCTTCACTACCATGCTTGAAAATTGGATAGCAGGTTTAGCCGAGAAAGTGTGCTTGAATGTAGTTCGTGATTGTAGTGGTTTGGAAGAAGGGAAATGCCGATTTTGGCCGATGATAGTGGTTGTTGCTTGTAGGATAGGTTCTAGTCAAAACCATAGAACCTTGGGTTTAAGGTTTAAGATGTGGAACCTCATGATATGTTTGTCACCACCCAAAAGGCCTTTTCTCCATGTAGAAGACCCTTTCCAGTCATTTGAACCCGTGTCAAAAACCTCTGGACAAGCTAGTGATGATAACCATCTTGTGAACTTTAACATTTAGAGGTTGTCGTCGTGGTGAAGAGATGATAGGGCTCATTGTTGATGATGTGCATCTCTTGCATCAAATGGTTCTGACCCAGTGGTCGAGAGTGAGTGATTCATTCACATTTTGCATGTTCATATCTTATCCAAGTGAGGACCTAGTTCACCCATTCGTTTGTTCCTTGGACTTGATCTTTATGCATGGTTAATTGTGGTTTGTGAGTAGTCTTGTCAAGTCATGTGTCAATCTGTGAATAGAGTGAGACTTTTTCGTTTGCACGTTCTTAATGCATTCGAATGTCATTTGTGATGGATTCCCCGGATTGTGATTGTCCGTGTGTCGATTCCAAATAAACATTGAGATTCATCCATGTTGTGCCCTTTGATGTGTCCCCAATCTATTGTTTGTAGGTTGAAATATTACCTTGTTTGTGATTGGTTTGCATGGGGACAAGCAAACGTTCAAGTGTGGGGGAGTGATTTGGGCTCAATTACAGATATTTTACCCCCTCATTTCTTGTTTGTTTGACTTGTTGAATCATCGTCCTTCGACCTATTTTATGCTAGGTTGTGTTTCTTTTGTCATATTTCAGTTCCTAGAATGTGTGGGAAGGTTGAGGTCGATTGGAGGTCGAAAAGTGCCAAAAAATGAAGAAAAGACTATGACAATTGCATGGTAGCATGCTCCCATGTTTTTGTCCGATGTCACGGTATGAGCTCCAAAGTCACATCCATGAAGTGCAGACCGTGAAAGTGACTGTCGGGCTCTATAAATAGAAGGGATCTGAGAGACAAAAAACGAGGTGGGATCTGGGGTTGGTTTTACATTTTCAGGGTTCCCTTCTAGGATTCCAGTTGCAGAAACCCCAAGGGAGAAACCCTAGTGAGAGAAATGTCTTCTTCTTCAAAATCTAGAGAGTGAAAGTAATCAACAAGGAGAGAAGAAGATTTGGCCTTGCTTCAAACTAGAGGAGTGAAGGTTTTTATCTCTCAAGGGAATTTTTATCAACAAGGAGGGAAAACAACCATCCACTATGGTTCTTTCTTTCATCTTTGTTGTTTTCCTTTGCCTAGCTATGAAGTAGAGTTCCTCTTCACTTGGGTATTGTGAACCCTAGCTCTTTGTATGTGATGGATTGTATGAATTGAATGTGTTGTGTGTGGTTTGTGTTTTAATGCAAGTATTGAGGTATTTTTATCAAGGTTGAGTTGTGTTTTCCATTCCCAACTATTATGCCAATTTTGACCTAGGTAGAGGGAAATCCCCTTCTTGCTAAGAGGCTTTTTAAAACTGGAATTCCTTGGCCAAATTGAGCCACCTACTTAGGCCGAATTAGGGCAAACCTCATACTAAGTTTTAGCACCTTGGGTTGGTTGTATTTAAGTCGTCTGGACTAAGGTTTGATAGAGAAGCCTTGGTAACCCTTATTGATTGACCAAGAGAGCTACTTCGTTACCTTGATTTTATATCCTTGGCTCATCCACCGAGAGAGTGAAACTTTTTCACTAGTTGCGTTCATCTGCGGTTTACAACCAGTTTTCCACACACTTGCATTCTTTTCGACTAATCTTGATATATGGATAGAGGGAGCAATACCCGGATGAATTCTTCTCTTATTGGGACCGGCTCGGGTTTGACAATTAAAAAAAATACTTGTCCTATACTGCACCCGGCTAGAGTTTATACCTGGGCTCTAGTCGGGATTTTAATCCGCGGTGTAGTCCGGGCGAGTCACTTGCATCAAATAATTGAATGGATGGTTGTAAAATGCAACGAAGAGTAATTGATCGCTGAACATACATGCGAACAACAATTTTTCGTTGTTCGCAGCAACGATACACTATTGTTTGCTCTTGTAAGCATCGTAACATTTCCAACACTTTGCTTTTGCAATAAGCGAAAGACTTTGTTCGTTATTTCCTAGGCGATTTACGTTAATGGCTCTTGACTTCATCGATTTATTAAAGTTGTTCACTTTTGACAACAACGAACTGCACCAAACTCTAGTAGTTTGGGAAATTTTGATGTAAGTGTTGTGTAGTAGTAAATTTTTTACTAACTCGATTAGTTTGGGAAAAAATCCCCTCAAGTGACCAAGCCATTGTCCCTCCGTCCTTTGAATTCGGGTTTTATATACAAATTATATTTTTGGCGTCTAAACTTAATAGATCTTAAAATTTAGAATGTATGTAAGTCTAAAACTATAGACTGAAAAATTATAATTTAGTCGAAAAAATCAGCTCGGGACTTGAAAAATTCGCCCATGCTGCTGCTGCGTTTTATTTAGAGAGCGTGTTCCTTTGTGGAACTGGGAGCAAAAATCGACTCGGGGGATTTTTCTCGACCAAACACAACCCGGACCTGTTTCGGAAGCGCGCTCCAGACCAGAGGCTGAGACAGACACTTCCCTTATTCCTTCCCTCCCTCTCATCGCGAACCCCCCACTTCAACTACTTTCCGTCATTCTCTCCTTTCTCTTCCCGTCCGATCACGTACCGCCTCCGCCGTTGCAATCGCCACCGCTCGTCGGTGAAATACGGTCTGAGCTCCGTCGAAACCCACCGGAGGACTCAGAAGTAGCATACCCGTTTTTTGTTCCGTAGCCATGGCTTGGAGGCAGTTAATCGCTCAGGTGAGTACTCCGTCCTCTCCTTTTCGTTTTTTCTTTTCCCCCAAACTGTTGAACATATTTCTATCTCGCATTATCCCCTGTTTCCTTTTCTGTCCGTCTTGTGTGGTCTGGCTGTTTGATCGATCGAGCTTTTAGCTGAAAAACCCTAAGTTCTCGACATACTCTACTTCGGCCTGTTAATTTAGGGCGACGAGACCTATTGTCGTAGTCGAATTGAATATCGGTGCTCAATGAATTGAGAATTGATTGCCGGTTGACCTCCGTTACATATGGAAAGCGGGAACTTAGAATTGCCACAACAATGTTTGTTAGGGCTTCGTTCTTTTCCGTGATAAGTAATTAGAGCTTAGTAATTATCTGGAGTTGGTATTAGAGGCTATGCGCTTCTTTGAAAATGTTGATACTCTGTAGATTTCATTCTAGACAGTGTTCAGAATGTGCAAAATTTTGCATCTGCCTCCACTGGGCTACCCCATCTTACTCTTTTGACCGAAAGTAGAATTCTTTTCGAGCTTAAGAGGTGCTGGTGCAGTCCACTGGTTTGCCCTTGTAGGATCACACGTGACAGCAAACCGTGCTCTTGTTTTATCTGAAGTCATAGTTTTTCTTAGAAGTTTGAAGAATTTATCTTCCCGCAGAAGTTATGCATATCTGAGTCCCATTGTACTTTGAACTGTTAGACACGTGAAGGTGGACATAACACCGTATGCAATTGTTTTTTTTGCTCTTGCTCAATGAAGTTCTTGCATTGGAAGTAATTATGCAACTGTTAGATACGTGAAGGTGAACTTAACACCGGATGTTTATGTGTGTCTTGTATTGAGTACTCTTCTTCTAATAGGTTTCAAGACAACAATCAGAGTTACGACAATGCAGAAGCTTCTTTTTCAGAAACTATTTGTCTGTTTACACATTCAGAAGTTCTACAGGTACTTATTCTTTTCGGGTGAATGCATGTTCGTCTCTCTCACTCTCTCTCTCTCTATAGCATATGCCTCACGCATAATATACGCTTTTATTCACACCTATTAAATGTACTTTGATGTATTTTGAGGAATTAAAACTGTCGGCTAATATTTTGTTTTATTAAAGTGATCTTATGGTTTGAGTTTAGAGAATTAGTGACTGGAGTTCACCCATTAGCAGTTAGGATATAGTATCATGTCCAAACTCTAGCTAATTCATGGTCTAAATAGCAAAACTCGCTGGCTGTATGCTAGCTTATACTTGGTTCAAGAAATGACCCTTTGCGTTCTCCATATTACTAAATACATTTATCTGACATCCCTATAGTCTAATTCAATCTTTTTCTTTTTTCTGGATTTTTTATCGTAAAACTTAGTTATCATATGTTGTTCTCAATCTACAGGCAATAGAGTTCCTAATATTCAAAGGAAATTCCAATCAAGCTATGTTGGCAATCTAGCTCGCAGGGTTCGTGATGCCGATGAAGCTAGTGAAGTTGCACACCTCAAAGAACTTTACCACCGAAATGATCCTGAAGCAGTTATAAAAATCTTTGAAAGTCAATCATCGTTGCATCATAATCCTTCTGCTCTTGCTGAATATGTGAAAGCTCTTGTCAGAGTTGACAGACTAGATGAGAGCGAATTGTTGAAGACCCTGCAGAGAGGTATCTGGAGATTCTTTGTTACCTTCTTGTCTTTGAAATAGCAACACAGTAATTACCGGTAAACTGCTACAATGCAAAAGTCGAGGCTGATTTACTATTGGTCAATCCAATATTGGGTGTGTCAGATATGATGAAGCTGAGGGCATTCTACTTTTCTCTGGTGGTGTTGTGTCGGATGTCAATAGTTGAGTATAGGTGCGCACAAAATACATTGAGATCAATGCAATTCGTGCGGTTTTGTTTGTCACTGTCCATGAGGGTGAAACTAAGATTAATGGGATTGTGGATTAAATCTTAGATTCCACTTCTATTGTCAGTTACCTCGCTATGTGCCGCTGTGGCATTGATATTTATCATAATTAAGGAGGAGCTACCTGTTTATTTATTGCAGGTATGTCTAATGCAGTGAGACGAGAAGAAAGTACAGGAGGTCTTTCAGTTTTCAGGAATGCCGGCAAATCAGTGAAAGACGGTGTTCTGGGGACTGCCGGTGCACCAATTCATATGGTTGCTTCAGAAGGAGGTCACTTTAAGGAGCAGCTTTGGCGTACTGTTCGCACTATTGCGTTAGCTTTCTTATTGATTTCTGGTGTTGGGGCACTGATTGAAGACAGAGGAATTAGTAAAGGTATCTGTATTCTGTTGTACTATGATCTTTCTTGGCTCTTCAGCATAATCTGTTAATCATTCAGAGGTCAGCTATGTTTATAAGTTATTGTCTTGTGCATCTCAGGACTTGGTCTGCATGAGGAGGTGCAGCCTAGCATGGAATCCAATACAAAGTTTAGTGACGTTAAAGGAGTTGATGAGGCAAAGTCGGAACTGGAAGAAATTGTGCATTATCTCAGAGATCCAAAGGTGTTCTTCGTCACTGTTCCTTAGTTTCTGTCGTTACTTGCTGTAGTGCAAAAACCCTTATTTTGTGAAATTCCCATACTTAGAGGTAATGCAGTACTATGTTATTAAGAACTAAAAGTGTGACTGTTACCTCCTTCATTGATTGTTTTCTATGGTATCAGCGATTTACTCGTCTAGGTGGCAAGCTGCCAAAAGGTGTTTTGCTTGTTGGTCCACCTGGGACTGGCAAGACTATGTTAGCCAGAGCAATTGCTGGAGAAGCTGGGGTTCCTTTCTTCTCTTGCAGTGGGAGTGAATTTGAGGAGATGTTTGTTGGAGTTGGAGCCAGGAGGGTCAGGGACCTATTTTCAGCTGCTAAAAAGCGGTCACCGTGTATAATATTTATAGATGAAATAGATGCCATTGGTGGTAGCCGCAATCCTAAGGATCAGCAGTACATGAAGATGACTTTGAATCAATTACTAGTTGAGTTGGATGGCTTCAAGCAAAATGAAGGGATCATTGTCATTGCAGCAACTAATTTCCCAGAGTCATTGGATAAAGCTCTGGTAAGACCAGGGCGGTTTGACCGCCACATCGTTGTACCGAACCCAGATGTAGAAGGACGACGGCAGATATTGGAATCCCACATGTCAAAGGTAATATGCTGACTTGGAAGTAGTTTAATTTCCCTGTTTCGCATGAATATTGGACCAAATGTTAATTGCTTCCTGTTAGTAGCGCTCATTTTTTATGGTTAGGTTGTGGATGATGTCCTGGATGACTTAACTATTTCTTCCACACATTGCTGATGAAACCAACTGTCACATGTGCTTGTGAAGGTGATGAACATAGAACCTCTAAAGAACATACTTCTAGAATTTTGGCCCAGGGTCGCTACTGGGTTTAGCTGACTGGCCAAGCCTTTTTCTAGCTCTTGAAAACTTAGAGCACATTATGCTGAACCACCTTTATCTTCCAATTCTTCTAATTAACCATCATCCTTGATGTTGATGCAATAGAGAATGATGTGTTGCTTTGGTGACCAAACTTGATTATATTCTTATTTTTACTGATCTCCCAAGTTTAGACACAAAGTCATACATTGTCTTCAAACAACCTCAAAGCTTCTGCATATTTGTTACCCTGCTAAATTGAAGCCACACTTCATGTTATTTGTTAGAACCAAGCAACAAAAATCCCCTCATAATTTTAGGAAGCGGTCTCACTGGTCCCATTATATTCCTTACAGGTTTTAAAGGCTGATGATGTCGATCTGATGATAATTGCGAGAGGCACTCCTGGATTTTCAGGTGCAGATCTTGCTAATTTGGTCAACATTGCTGCCCTTAAGGCTGCAATGGATGGTGCTAAAGCTGTCAACATGATGGATCTGGAATATGCAAAAGATAAGATCATGATGGGAAGTGAACGTAAATCTGCTGTGATATCGGACGAGTCCCGGAAGCTTACAGCTTTTCACGAGGGTGGGCATGCTCTTGTTGCTGTACACACTGATGGGGCTCTTCCAGTTCATAAAGCAACAATTGTTCCCAGGGGTATGGCTCTTGGTATGGTTTCCCAGTTGCCGGACAAGGATGAGACGAGTATATCTCGTAAACAGATGCTCGCTCGGCTTGACATTTGCATGGGCGGAAGGGTCGCAGAGGAGCTCATATTTGGGGAGAATGAAGTTACTTCCGGTGCATCTTCGGATCTCCAGCAAGCCACGAAACTGGCCAGAGCAATGGTTACAAAGTATGGGATGAGTAAAGAGGTAGGACTTGTCAGCCACAATTATGATGACAATGGGAAGAGCATGAGCACCGAGACTAGGCTTCTTATCGAGCAAGAAGTGAAGAACTTCCTAGAGAGGGCTTATCACAATGCAAAAACTATACTCACCACTCACAACAAGGAGCTACATGCCCTCGCTAATGCCTTGCTTGAGCAGGAGACGCTCTCAGGCAGCCAAATAAATGCTTTGCTTGCTCAAGTAAACTCTCAGCAGCAGATGAAACAACAAAAGCAGCATCATCAGGTGGTTGCTCCTCCACAGGGAAGTAGTTCCCAATCGAGCCCAGTGCCTCCCTCAACTCCCAATGCAGCCGCTTCAGCTGCAGCGGCTGCGAAGGCTGCTGCCGCTACTGCAGCTGCGAAGGCGAAAGGCGTTGCCCCAGTGGGATCTTAGCGACAGTAAAGCAGGGGCACTGCTTCTAAGCTTATTTATGTTGAAATAGAATGTTCATATTGTCATCTGACGCCCTCTCCATTGCCATGGTAAGTCTGTCTGACGACGTTTGTCTCTTCTGTAGTGCTGAAAGCTTTGGATGGATTGGTTGATGGGAGATCATTGTATGTCATTTGCGACTTTGTTAGAACCACATTAGGGAACATTGGATGAGATGGACCCTTCTAGAATCGGGCCTTCATCCTTTCTTTTTTCTTAGTTTTTTATTTATTTTATTTTAGCACTCTGCTTTATCTTTATTTCTCGCATAATTAGTTTGTTTAAGAACAGTGTTAGAATGTTATACCCCAACTAAAAAAAAGAAAAGAAAAAAGGAACAGTATTAGAAAGGAAGAACTAGAATTCAACAACAGTTCCCCCAGGCCCCAACGATGATCGAGTTACTTCATCAGTTCATCCGGACTACTAGAAATAAAAGTTGAAACTGGGTTTGAGCCTTGAGGTAGTCAAGAGGTATTCTATTTGACTAGGAATCACCCAAATGTTACTTGTACCCTATCTTATTTAATATTTAATTGCTATTTTATTGTATAATACCTTCGTATCATTTGTATTCTAGTGCTTCGTTGACTATTAGAGATAATGGTTGAACAAACAGTTGTCAAATTAATTTTAACTTTCGATGACGTGATAAAAGATGTGACATCCATGTAAATACCACGACATTGCCACCTATTTTAATACAAAGTTAAGTAAAAGCAACATAAAGAGAAAAATTGAAAACTTAAAAAAAGCATCTTCTTCACCCATTGCCGATCATTCCCCTTCATTCACTGTTTAATCACTACCACCCTATGTAACAACTATTTGGTTATGGTGCTCACAATTCATTTTGTGAGCACTTGCTCATAGGTGAGATTGGAGACTACATGTCACTAATTGATTTGGAGAGATGTGATGGGTTGGTTACGAGAAGCGCTTAGGTAAGAAAAAAGAAGTGTCAAGTATTTTTTTAGTGGGCGGGTCCAACAATTTAATTGGCATATAATGCCCCACTCATCTTATGCTTTCATTTTTTTCTTTCTTTCTTCCTCTCTTGATCTTAGAGATGAGAATACTAGTTCGATAGTCGATACTTTTGAATATATGTTCGACGTCTATTAATACTTGTTCATCTGTGTAAAATATTTGTTGGTCTTAGAGATGAGAATACTAGTTCGATACTTTTGAATATTTCGTGGGCCTTGGTCCAAGTTCGGTCTGCTGGACTACCAGTCCTGCTTGTTTTGGCCATAAAGTGAGCATCTGATGTCCACGTCCTTCTCTGTTTGAGCCCATGAGTTCGTATTCTCCTTGTCCTTCTGATCCATTAAGTCTCTTGGTGATCAAAATACATTTTGGGTGATTTATATCCTTGTAAAGCACAAAACATTATCATAAAGGCATCAAATAGTACATAAACATACTCATGGTCTATCATAAGCTCATTATCCAAATAGGTATGAATTCCATATGAAATAGTTATGATATCCAAATAGTCTATCATAAGCTCATTATCCAGATCTTCAACCATTCTTCTCGACATATGAAACACGAGCAGGGTACGTTGTGTTTTTCAGCACACGTGTTTCTCACTGCCTTCATGATTCCTCTCGGCAATAGAAACACAGGCAGGGGCTAGGGAAACACGGTTGTGTTTCTATGAGACATGCCTGTGTTTTTCTTCTTGTTGCCTCCCGAGTCTCCAAAATATCTCCAAATGACCCGGAAGTTGCACCTAGGCCCCCATTTACCTGCTAAAATGCGATAGAAGAACACAACCTAGCATAAAATCGACCAAGAACCACACAAATTCAGGCCAAAACGATCAAAAAACAAGGGTGCAAACATGTGAAAATATGATGTTATCAAATTCTTCCACACTTAACCGTTTGCTTGTCCCCAAGCAAACCAAGTAAAACACAAGGCAAGCTTATAAAATTTTTCTTGAAAACCTTTAGGGACATATCATAGACACACACAAAAACATGAATCACCTTGGCTTTTCGACATCGATGCACAGAACAACAACAAATGACTTGTCTCAACTACTCACTAGTGACAGTCACCCATGCATAAAGTTCAAGACATTGAATCAAAGACCGAGCAATCTAGGTCCTCACTGGGATGTATAGTATGAAAACAATGAATCAATCACTCTCAACCGGTGGGGTCAGGACAATTTGATGCAAAAGATGTGCATGCTCAATCTCTCATCCTCAACATCTTTTCACCATGATAGTAGCCTCTAAGGGTTAGAGTTCACAAAGCGGCTGTCACCACTAACTTGTCAGGAGGACATGACCGAGTTCAAATGCAACTGGTTAGGGTCTAGGACATGGGGAACATGATTTTTAGGTGATGGTATATTCATGACACAAGGGTCCACAATTCCAAAAACCAAAACATCAACATTCAACCAAACTAGTTACTTCTTCTGCTGTTATTATGCGTTAATGAAGTTCTTTAAAGCACAAGAGTGAAGGGGTTAATAATGCAATAGTGTCTCTAAGCCAGTCTGCTCAGAAACACTCACTTTTATGAGCAAGATCATCTTTTTGTGGTCGTTCTCTTTTGCTTTCATTTTTTCTTTTCTCTTTTTTATTTTCTTTTTTAGAACCATAAACGTTTGCCACATTATTTGTCTTTTTAAACACCTGCCCAACTTTTAAGAACTGCCTCCCAGACTCACTCCTATTTTGAGCAAAAAAAAAAAAAAAACATGCAAAAACCACTTTGTGGAACCTCTACGAGATGCATAAGGGTGATTTTTGATTGTAGACACAAAGAAAGGAAGTTGCATGGCTCAAAGTGGCTAACTAAGGGGTATGACACACCAGGACAATCGATTTGTCCATGGGCTAATCTTATGCCTTCATCTTCCTAATCAGTGGCAACGTGAATGCTATATATCATGGTAAGAGGGATCTATCACACAAGAAAGAAACAAGAACACTCAAATCTCACATTGCCTAAGTGCTCTATCCCTAATTCTGATTCCTTGATATCGATGCATGGACAACTATAAAGAGTGAGTAATTAATCAAAGTCATAAGTTTATTTGCAAGCAATTGAAAACTGGACCCCTACACAATTCTATTGCATATCTCAGTCATCATAACAGGTTGTCTCAATCGCAAACAATTCATTCATGCATCAAAGCTCATAGCCAACAGATTCAAAACAAACAATGATCATGCAATTAGGGAAATTTTTGGTTGGAGCCCTCGGATTTTTTTTATTTGGGTAGTGGAAACATAAACACAAACGCAACACTAAATAGTTAACAGATTAAACACCCCCACACACTTAAGGTCGACATTTACCTCAATGGAGCAAAGAAAAGGAAGGGGGAACGATGTTACCGGTAAAAGATGACTTTTGGTGGCGATTGAGAGTGGACTAGTCAGAAGGCACATAGCTAAAAAAACAAACACACATGGAGTGATAGATGAAGCACAAGCCACAGTTCGAAGGTCACAATCCACAAGAGAAAAAAAGGTCAGAGTCTGAAAGGGAAAAAACACACAAAACAACATCCATGGCGGGGTTAGTCGATGCCATGGTGGTGACCCCTGCCAGGCCGGTAGCCATATCAGCCAGGCTGGTACTGTGGTGGGCAGAACTCCTCATATCTCGGGGAATTCACCCAGGGGTAGACAACAGCAAGAGGATCCCCTCCCTGGTATCTCATCATGTAGTGTTGGGCCGAATGATGCAGCGAAGACAGTCCCTCTCGCGGTCGAGACGACTTTTGATCTGAGTAGTCCCTTCCAGAATATGGGTTTGCACGACTATGATCTGCTCGTTCTGGTGCGCCAAGGCAGTCAGCTGGTCTTACCATCTCTCAAAATTAAGGTCCTATCATGCACATCAATGAGAGGCTTGGCGGTGTCCAGGAAAGGCCTACCTAGTATAAGGGCATTTTTGCGCCCTCACTGATATTTAAGACAACAAAATTCACAGGATAAAAGAACTTGCCCACTTTAACTAGGAGGTCTCCACTATGCCCCTAGGATGGATTATGGATTGGTCGGCAAAATGGATAGTCATCCTAGCTGAAGTGGGTTCAACGAGGCCTAGTTTCTTGAACACTTTATATGGTATAAGATTTATACTAGCACCTAGGTCCGCCAAGGACCTCTCAACATGCACTTTACCAATAGAACAAGATATTGTGAAACTATATGCGTCCTTCTGCTTTTGTGGAAGCTTGTTCTGCAGATGGGTGAACACTCTTTGCTGAGCTACACAGTGGACAGATCACTCAGCTTCTACTTTTTTCCAGAGGAGTTCTTTCAGGAACTTTGCATATTTGGACATATATGATAATGCCTCCAAGAATGGTACTTGAAGATGCAGATTCTTCAACATTGCCATGAAGTTCTTGAATTCAGCCTCCAATCAGTCCTTGTGTAGCAGGGTAGGAAAAGGGAGCAGAGGTTTATACTCAACCACAACTAGCTAGGGTGGTAGAGAATGAAAACCTAACTCCTTTTCCTACACCGTCTCTTCCTCTGGCACTCACTACAAGAAAACACCTATTTAATGTCGGTTATTTTATATGTTTAGTGTCGATTTTAACACCTACACCCAGGTCTTCCTGAGGGACTCGTCATCCTTCTGCGCAAAGTGGGTAATCGCTTTTTGCAAATCCGCTGTCTTGGATGGGGGATGGTAGCGGTTTAGGAATTTTTTCACCAAATCGACCCATGATGTGATCGACCCTGGTGCACCGTTATCCGACCACGCCTTAGCCCTTCTATCCAGAAAGAATGAGAAGTAGTGAAGTCGGATCGCGTCTTGAGGTACACCATTGATTTTGATCCCAATTAGCTCATGGAATATATTGAGGTGCTCTCATGGGCACTCACCTTGCATCCCATTGAACACCACCGAGGTCTTTAGCATTAGAATAACATAAGTCTTCGACCGTGGGGTTCAGATAATACCCCATAGTCCAAACATCCGACTGTGGTCGGGCCCCATGCACATCCCCCACTTGATTGTTGGGATCCCACATCTCATCTTCTGCTGTGATCTCTTTGTCGCTCTCGGATTCTTCTGCAATGAAAACCTGGTCCAGGTCCTCCTCCGCAGCTAGTCTCTCCTTCAGTGCTTTCTTGAACTACCGAAGAGTCATTTCAAGCTCCTGATCTAAAGGCAATAGATCACCTTACTGGCTGCGGGTCATGCACTACCTACACACAAGCTGGAAACACAACCCATGAAGGCAAACCATAGGAAGAAAGAAAATGCAGGAAAATAAGCTAAAGTAAATGAATTCACATTTCCTCAATAACCTACACGTCCCCAAAAACGACGCCAAAAACTTGACTAAAAAAACACAACACTCAGGCCAAGTATAACCTATGGAAGGGACTACATTAAAGTGGATTAAGTTATATTTGTCAACCCGGGTCCTAGATGTGCTGTATACTCAGTGAATTCTCTATTATCTAGCGATCAAGTTTTAGTGAAGTTGTTTGAAAACTAAACAGAAAAGAAAGCAAGTAAATTGTCCTGGTTTTGAAATAAAAGAGAAGTCACTCAGGTAGGGTTGACAAACGGAAAGCCGGTAAACGGTTTACCGTTTACCAGCGGTATCGGCGGCCGAGTGTCAAATGGTGAAGCTCAGTTTACTGGCCCCTGTATCTAGCGACAAGTGCGCAACTTTGAGTTTCCAAATATTAAGTTAAGGCATTAACATATAACATATACTTCATTATTCACAAATATTACATACATGAATGGAAGTAAGTATGTATAGGCCTCAAAAATATTATAAATAAGAGTTCTTAATAAATTATTAATTACAAAAATGAAGGAAAAAACTCAGAAAAATCAAAATATTACAACATCACCCCACTGCCTAGAAATTCGGCTCGGTAATTTTCTGGTAAACCGAACCGAAAAACCGTCTGCAACTACTCCTTATAATAAGTCTGTAAAACTGGTTTATAACCGTTTACCGGTAATTCGATAACCGGTAAACCGGTATCGGTAATCGATTCCCACTTACCCACGACATACCGAAAACCGGTAAAGTTGGTAACCAGTTTACCGGTTACCGACCGAATACCGCCCCTACACTCAGGTATGTGTCCCCCTAGCTCCTCAGTTAGATCCAAGTTTTAATTCCCTGTAGTCATTTTAGTGATGATTCTACTGCGGAAGATTCAATGCTAGCTTGGAATCTCTTAAGACGACTAAGTCCTATTAGACAAAGTACACGGCGGCCGACTGACTCCAGCAGAGTACAATATTAAGGCAATATGCAAAGATCTCCGCTACTGGAATAAATTCAAGTACAAAGCATTGATTGAATCTCTCACTATCGATTGAAGAGGCTCTCTTAACCTAATCTGATTCTATCTAACTTAGTGTAGACACCACATTTTGTCCGGGATAATTGTTTTATTGAAAATAAATATTGTCACGTCATACTACAATTATATTTAAAAAAAGAAGTTGAAGATAGTTTGGTTGAGACTAGCAGTTGCAAGTCAATATGAACAACAATTGTCAAATTTGCTCCTAGTCGATTCTAGGGCATAATTAACAGTTAAGTTAAGATTAGCAGTGGCAAATCTTAAATATAAGTTCTCAATTGGATGTGCAAAGTTTGTTGTACATTTGAAATGAGACAAATTGAATAGTGGAATGAGCTTTATTATCAAATATGATACATCGTACAACTTGGAAAATGACCTCCAAATAAAGCGAGAATTAGAAATAATTACAATAAACTAATTACAAATTGAAGTGATTGCCTTCCTACTTTGAGCCCAAACAATTCGTGCACCTGCAAAAATAAAAGAGGAAAACAGATTAGTTTTGGCCCAAGTGCAAGACTGGATCAAGCCCATTTCGAGCCCAAAACCAGATCGCAAACAACTCCAGGCCCATTTCGGCCAACTCGGCCCAAAATCATATGCCAACCCTATCTACACCCTGACCATGTCAGAACCGTCCAAGTGAGGTGTAGCTCCCAAACGCAGCCTCAAAATCAGCCAACCAGAATTGGGCAACGAGGCATAATTTTTGCTATTAATTGAGCTCTCTGGGCTCACTGTTAGGTGGGGAAAAAAAAGGAGAAAATACACTACAGAAACAAAAATGGGAAGACTTTCTGGTTCTTTCTTTTTGAAGAAGTTCATTCCAGTTCGGAGGTTTGAGAGGTAGGAGCATAAAGCAGGGATTCTTAAGAGTCAGAAATCCCAACAAGGTTAGTGTTCGTAATCTAGATCTTCGTTTTACTAATAATCCATATGCTTTGTTGCTTATCTCTATCAGCTTTATTTACTTAATTGAGCTCGTTTAAGTTTATCCATCGGTTCAGTTTCTATTTTAGCAATATACTACTACCGCAATCTGCATATATGCGATTTATTTCAATTGAGCACAGTTTATGCAGCAATAAACTTATACCCCCTGTCTAAATCCGTTTGCTCAAGTTGCCATCATTAGCCCAATCTTTTGGTAAAGATCATGTTAAACTTTAATCAAATTTCAATTTCTTTTAAGAACATATAGCTCAAACCAACACACAGCTTTCAATCGCCAAGATTTCATAAACAGAAACAAATATGATTTTAGTCTTAAAACCAAATCCAACAGAAACACCATAAACACACTAAAACTTCAAATTTCAAACCCATAAATCAACCATAGCCGAATAGAAATAGAAGCTAAAGTACAGTTCATAATAACATTATAAACCCAAAAATTTTAGATTCAAGAACTCTTGCCAATTCTTTTAAATCACCCAAAACTTTAATCTGACTAAATCGCACAGTAGTAGCAGTGATGTAGAGTCGAGGGTGGCTGTTACCATTTGCATTACAACAATTAATTTCTTTTACCACTTAGGTTAGGCGAGAGAAAGATATTTAAGTTTCAAGCTTTAAACTTAATGTAACCAAAATCGCATACATCATCAAAAGCACACATGTATAGTTTTTTTTTTTTTGTTTCTTTTGTTAAAAACTAGTCTAATTTTTAGACTTTGACCTATCATATCCAAAACCCAGGATCTGCCGAAACCAAATCCAGATTAGCAAGCAATAAAAGATAACTCATTAAGGCATAAAATGCCAAGACCGTCTTCCATAAACTCGGATCTATAAACAAATTATTTTTATGAGTTATACCTTCCTAGTTAAACTAATCAGAGTTAGGAGACCTCACCAAAATCTCTAGGTATTAGATCTGTAAAAAATCAAAGAATAAAGGATCAGAAAAAACCCAAATCGAAGTAAACGAAAATTGAACAGGAAAGCAAACCCATAAAGGACTTACCCCAAACAAAACCCTCGCCGTCGGCTCTGGCGCTGGCCGCGCCGCCGGCGACCGCCGCCTTCCCTTCCCTCCCTCGGCAGAGATCCGAAACCATAAACCGTAAAAAACAAAAGAAAATGTAACCCAAAGATCAGAACCCGGTTTCTGAGATAGAAAAATCAAAAGAAAACCTACATGCAAACAAAAATCTCACCCAGAATAAACCCCATCGCCGGTAAAATGGAAAGTCAGAACCCGGTTTTCGAACTAAAATCAAACAAAAACTCGCAAAAATCGACATGCAAACCTAGGGGAGTCGTCCCTTACCCTCGCCGTAATCGCCGCCGCCGAGCCCTCGGTTTAGAAATTTCTCCGGAAATAAAAAAGGAAAACGAGAAGGAAATTAGTAGAATCCAAACAATAATCAGAAACCAGAAATAAAAAAACAAACTTGCATGTTTCGATCTTACCTAGATCGAGGCCATCTCGGTTGATTTCGTCTAGTGTGAGCGGCCTTTCAGGCGGATCGAACAGGGAGAGAGGCGGCTGTTTTTTTGGTTTCGATTTTGGGTTTTCTGGTATGGAAGGAAGAAGAAGAGAGGGCGCCTCATCTTCTCTGTTCGTCGAGAGAGAGAGAGGGAGAGGAGAGCAGCGGCGGCGGCATGAGATGGGGCTAGGGTTGGGTTTTCTGGGCGAGAGAGAAGGAGGGAGGAGAAGAATCGAGAAGGAAAAATGAGAGTAAGAGAGGAGGTTGAGCGGCGGCCGAGCCTTACACGGCTCTAGGGTTTGTTTGAGAGGTTTATATACCTCGACTGACGAAAGGACGAGATTCCCCCTAGGGTTTCTCGCAAATTACATGTCCTGCCACCGCGTTTTCGTGAAATTACTAGGATGCCCTTCCCCCTTCTCTGCATCAAAACGAGAAAATTAAAAATTTCTCCACCAGTGCGTTTCGAACCCACATCCTCCGGTTCAAACGCGAGCCTGGTCAGGCGTTTTAGCCAGTTGGGCTGCCAACCCATCATGCATTAATGTTGTCATCCCATTCAGTTTTATTTGTTTTGCAATCCTTAATACGAAATGTGAAATGCGGATTAAGTTTGTCTCATTTCTTTTTTCTATTACACCAAAATACATCCTTCTAATTAAAATCCTAATAATAATCAATCTAAATATTAACAATAAAATTATGATACGAGAATTACGTTCAGTGGAATGTGATAAAAGCTACAATTAAATTTTCAAAGCCCTAACGAACTACGTGGACTTTGATCCCGTCTAACGGGTACGTAGGCAACCGATAAGGTTCGAGTCCAACTAATCAACTAACTTTATCTTTAAACTTTTACGTCAGTGGGCGTATAATTAAATCACAACTAATACGATAAAATCGTTAAATGGTCCAGTGGGACCCTAAAATTACAAAATTATTACTAAAATACACCCAACTCGCATAAAAACTTATCGACTTAAGTAGTACCGATTTAGGGCGTTGTGGGGGTGTTGCTTAACTTCCCCATACGTAACCGTACTCCCGAACCCAGAACTTTGTTTTCGCAGACCATATCTCGGTTCTGACCCTAAGGTTAGAGCCGACAGACGAGTGTTCGATCCACTCCAAGTAAGATCGATGGCGACTCCCAAAATGCCGACGCGACGACATTCGGACCCCCCGGACGGGACGGTTGCGACAGTTGGCGACTCCGCTGGGGACTTCGAGAGTCAAGCTACATAATTAAGTTCGATAAGTTTTCTATTTTCCTATTAAATGTTGGGTGTTTACTTTCTTATTTGCGCAATTATATTTTCGCAATTTAATTTTGCATTCATGCATAAAAGCTCTATACCCGAGCTATCCTTTTAGAAAATTGAAAGGAGTACCGTGACATCCACAATAGTGGTAGTCACGCAAAACTTTCTAACCAAGTTGAACTCGGATCCGAGGATGATCTCGAGGTATCCAGCCAGTTCGAAAGAGCTAGGGCGGGATACAACTTGGGAGCCAAATCCCTAGGAATTCCTTAACCAGCATATAGTAAACTTCGAAGCTACCCTCGACCATCCAAAACAATCCCCAAAGCCACCCTAAAACCATGTCGGTACGCCATCCGAAAGCCCTAGGTCTACCAAATAGGGTAATGATGTAATGATATATGTTTGCTTATCTAAATGTATGTTTATTTACGACGTAATGATATGCGTTTTGTCTTTTACTCGTAAAACTGTGTGATCGCATGAATGAAAAACGTTTTCAAAATTCATAAACATCATTCTCTCATAAGATTTTCATTCACTCATTAACAACTTATCATAAGAAGATTAAAAACGCATGCATGAGACGACAAATGAATTTGAATTCATACATCATTAACATTTTGCATAAGCATCACGCATACACCATCATAAAAAGAACGGAAATAATTTGACAATATTGAGACAACCCAGGTTTCCTCAAAATTGCTCTTCCTCAAGGAAAATTCAAATCCTTAAACATCGACGGGATCCAAAGTTATGCTCATTTTGGAGTCACTATAGAGGGAATTATACTTCATCAAAAGAAGGTTAGCGACACTTGAAGAAATGAAAGAACAGGTGAGCATTTTCCATAAGGCTTCGTCCAAAATTTGAAGAAAATCATGACTCATTGCTGGAGAGCAACCACAACTTGCAGTCCAATCAAGAAAATCATTAGGAAAGCCACGAAGCAAAGCTCAATGCATGGATGATGTTGATTATCATCAACTAATCGAGACAGTTTACCTTGTTAAAATTTGTATCGCTTTTGCTTCCATCGTCGTGAATAAAAGATCTTTCAACTTTCGACCTCTCTAGAGCATTATGGTGAATAGTATCAATCTTAATTTAAGATTTTGCATCAATGATTTTTCATTATCAAAATAACAAATGCCACTTCGGATTCTTTTTTTTAAACATATTTATTTTCTCAAAAATGAAAGCCATCAAAATCCAGTTTTATTTTCAAGCTAAGCCATGAGATTGTCGTGCCAAGAAAATGAGAGCACCCCACTGGTGCTGAGATTTGGGACACCCCACTGGTGTCAAGCAATTATCAACACCATGCTACTGTCATAATTTTGAGCACTCACTGGTATTACGAGTGTACGTGTTTTAATAAAATCGAGAGATAAACACCCTACTGGTGACTATGAAATAAGTGAGCTGATAGTCAAAAGGTGTAATGAGTATACGACATCATGCTACTTGTAGAATCTCGTCACCACTACAGTCGACTTTCGCCAACAAATTGAGACTCAGCTTACATGAACTCAAATAGCCAAATATCGACGTACAAGAGACACAACATTACAGATAGGAAACTCTCACAATATTTCGTGACAAGAAGACCGGGAAGTTCAGGGATCCCATTTATCAAAACCCAAGAATCACACGAGTGAAGCACTCATCTATACAAACAAGCACATGGCATCAAAATCCTCACTTCTACAAAAAAGAATAGCCAATTCAACCTAGCTAACGAGAAGTGACACCCACATTATCAATCATAAAGACAAACTCTCCACTTTTCGATACTACTCCTACCAAAGACAAATTCTAGATCAAGGAAGAAAGAAGCATAGTCGGGGGCATGACAAAGTCAAGTAAGTCCCACACGCAAAAAAAAAAGTGAAAAGCAAAAAAAAAGCAAAGGACAAAAGAAAAACAAACAAAATATCGTGGGACTTACAAATTAGGTGCCCCTGTCTAGCTTTTGAAGTACCAACTGTCTGCACCAAGCCAAATTCTTGCACGATCAATCTCAAGATACGACAAGAAGGACCCTCAAGTAGTAAACTTTGATGATAAGAAAGTCGTTATAGCCAAAATCACATCATCCAAGGACTCATCATTTTGAGAGCAAGTCGGAAGTTGAATCTTCACCATAATCAACATTTAGAGGTCAATCAAGAATCTTGACAACTCCATAACCAGATTACATTCGCAAAAACTTCAAAACCACGACTCTTGAAACCATAATCTCAAAGACAGGGGGCAAAGCCAGCCAAACACACATTCCCAAAAAAAAAAGCCCAAGACTGGCGACATTTTCAAACAAATCTTCGCCCAAAAAAAGTTCGTGATAGTAGTGGTTCTCAACCCGTCATGTCAATCCCATACTTGGGGGGCATAGCCAAAATCCCTTTACGAGAAGCCTTATATGGGTATGATCAAGATATGACTTATCCATCACCCATCTGAATAAACCACACTTCAAGAGGACTCCTACCATCAAAGTCATATCGGACAAAAGCCCCTTTCATGGGAAACCAACGTCCACAACGAAGCCATAGGAAGGTATCCTAAATCAATCACACCAAGGTCTTCCATGTTGCTGCACAAGGAACGCAGTTGGCCACCAACATAAAATGAGACATCTCAAGGTGACCAGAATCTTAATGGTAGCTGAAATGTCGTACACTCAAATCACCTATAGGAATTAGTGATGAGCGAAATCCAAAGGGAGAGTGAGAGCGAGCAAAATCAAAAGCAAGAGTGAGGGCTTACTGATATTCTCATGGCTTGACTTACACTTCTTTATTTGAAAAAATCAAATTTGACCACATGGCAACTACCACGCAAAAACGATTTTATCCAATTTGCACACACTTCACAAAGCAAAGTCTTAATATGGCTTTCATTATTAATTCTCCAATAAACATTTTCAAACATTGTTGCATTCATCTTAAGTCAAGATTGATAAAGTCACTCTTTGTTCTGGAGAATAGAAAGTGAGCAACAGATCTTTGGGGGGCAAAAACGATGCAATATGGAAGAAGGGGAAGTCTGAGTACCCAAGAATCAGATTATTCAACTTCACTCATGAGCTGATGAAGAAATCTCAAAGGGATTTGAGAACATTCAAATCTCATTAAACCAACCATCCAACTTATTATCCTTAAACTTCAGGATCAGAAGGAGAGGGAAACAATATACTGCACATACCAAGAGATGCACAACTCTGAAATATGTGGGTCCAAACTTGACCGACAAGAAGAACAGAGATAAAACACATCATTACCTTAGCTCACAAAGTATGTCTTCGCGCAACTACCACCAAGAAGATATACCTCAGGACAACAAGTTCAAAATCGCTTCAGCATTAGCATGAACTATGGATCAAGTTGATCGAAAGGGATTGACAATCTTCGAAGATGAGCAATTTAAAGGAGACCCAGACAAAAATTGCATAGAGATTATCAAATGCATCACATCTTCTTTTCACTCAACATTCACGACTTCATCGGCATGATTCATCACGCCATCAATTTCGAAAATCATTTTGATACTCCTTAAACAACATCATATGTTAAAATGGGTCATGCATTTATTGCCAGCAATTCCCAAAATAACTCATACATTTAGTTGGATTTCCAATGTTTGTAAAAAGGAATCACTACAAGATACAACAACTACATTCACGTGAATTCTTCAAGTCTCATGTTTAGCTTTCACGTGCATTTATGACAAGCCATAACAATTGTTTAGGAACGTCCTAAACAAATACCATGAACATACGATATCGGTGCGGGCGAACAATCGCGAGCCCTCTAATGGACGTGTTCCGTCGACTATCACGGACATTACAAAAACTACCTAGTCAATTTGTTTCGTCGACTATCACGAGCAAATTAGATAATCTTTGTGATGTGTTCCGTCGACTATCACGGACATTACAAAAACTACCTAGTCAATTTGTTTCGTCGACTATCACGAGCAAATTAGATAATCTTTGTGATGTGTTCCGTCGACTATCACGGACATTACAAAAACTACCTAGTCAATTTGTTTCGTCGACTATCACGAGCAAATTAGATAATCTTTGTGATGTGCTCCGTCGACTATCACGGACAATTCAAAAATTACCTAGTCAATTTGTTTCGTCGATTATCACGAACAAATTGGATCCCCTGCTAAGTTTGTTCCGTCGACTATCACGGGCAAGGTAGAAATCCTAGACAATTTGTTTCGTCGACTATCACGAGCAAATTAGACCATCTTTTTAACTTGTTCCGTCGACTATCACGGGAAAATAAAAATTACCTAGCCAATTTGCTTCGTCGACTATCACGAGCAAATTAAAACCCCCCTACTAAATTCGTTCCGTCAACTATCACAGACAATTTAGAAAACCTAGTCAATTTGCTTCATCGACTATCACGAGCAAATTAAAAAACCCTTCTAAATTTGTTCCGTCTACTATCACGGGCAATCTAGAAAACCTAGTCAATTTGCTTCGTCGACTATCACAAGCAAATTAAAACCCTCATGCTAAACTTGTTTCGTCGATTATCACAGACAATTTAGAGAACCTAGTCAATTTGCTTCGTCGACTATCACGAGCAAATTATACCCTCTGCTAAACATGTTCCGTCGACTGTCACGGGCAGTTTAGATAACTAAGTAAATTTGCTTCGTCGGCTTTCACGAGCAAATGAAATCCCTCCTTCTAAAACTTGTTTCGTCGACTATCACGGACAATGTAGAAAACCTAACCCCGCTCCGCATACCGCGAGGGGGCAACCAAATTCCCGAGTATGCTTACCGCAGCCAAAAAAACCATTCACCCACTCTGCATAGGAGCTGGCGAGCCCCTCTATCAGTCAACAACGCACGGGAGCTGAGGAGCGCCCCAACCAATCAAAACCTCACAGGAGCTGGCGGGCCCCTCTATCAGTCAACAACGCACGGGAGCTGAGGAGCACCCCAACCAATCAAAACCTCACAGGAGCTGGCGAGCCCCTCTATCAGTCAACAACGCACGGGAGCTGAGGAGCACCCCAACCAATCAAAACCTCACAGGAGCTGGCGAGCCCCTCTATCAGTCAACAACGCCCGGGAGCTGAGGAGCGCCCCAACCAATCAAAACCTCACAGGAGCTGGCGAGCCCCTCTATCAGTCAACAACGCACGGGAGTTGAGGAGCGCCCCAACCAATCAAAACCTCACAGGAGCTGGCGAGCCCCTCTATCAGTCAACAACGCACGGGAGCTGAGGAGCGCCCCAACCAATCAAAACCTCACAGGAGCTGGCGAGCCCCTCTATCAGTCAACAACGCACGGGAGCTGAGGAGCGCCCCAACCAATCAAAACCTCACAAGAGCTGGCGAGCCCTCTATCAGTCAACAACGCACGGGAGCTGAGCAACAACCCTACCATTCAATACCTCACGGGAGCTGAGGACCACCCCTACCAAATCAATACCTCATAGGAGCTGGCGAGCCCCTCTATCATTCAATAACGCATAAGAGATAACGAGCGCCCCTACCAGTAAATACCTAACCGGAGCTGGCAAGCGCTTACGAAATATAGCAGAAGATGATTGACGGGCATCAGAAGAAACCGTCGACGCTGTCGAGCATCAAAGAAATACAATAAAGTGAGTATTAGAAAATTACTCGCGTTGGCGAACGCTATATAAAAACGTAAATTTTCCATCAGTAGCAAAGATGATCAAAGAAACAGAAGTTCTCGCTATCGGAAATCTTATACAAACGCACTAAATCATTCGCTATCCTAACATCATCCTCAAAGCACATCCTATTTCAAGGACCCTAACAAAACCATCATGATACTTTTAGAAAATGTGGTGTCTTTATAAGAACTTTGTATAACTCTTTATACAAAGAGATATACAAAGGGGGGCAACTGTAGACACCACATTTTGTCCGGGATAATTGTTTTATTGAAAATAAATATTGTCACGTCATACTACAATTATATTTAAAAAAAGAAGTTGAAGATAGTTTGGTTGAGACTAGCAGTTGCAAGTCAATATGAACAACAATTGTCAAATTTGCTCCTAGTCGATTCTAGGGCATAATTAACAGTTAAGTTAAGATTAGCAGTGGCAAATCTTAAATATAAGTTCTCAATTGGATGTGCAAAGTTTGTTGTACATTTGAAATGAGACAAATTGAATAGTGGAATGAGCTTTATTATCAAATATGATACATCGTACAACTTGGAAAATGACCTCCAAATAAAGCGAGAATTAGAAATAATTACAATAAACTAATTACAAATTGAAGTGATTGCCTTCCTACTTTGAGCCCAAACAATTCGTGCACCTGCAAAAATAAAAGAGGAAAACAGATTAGTTTTGGCCCAAGTGCAAGACTGGATCAAGCCCATTTCGAGCCCAAAACCAGATCGCAAACAACTCCAGGCCCATTTCGGCCAACTCGGCCCAAAATCATATGCCAACCCTATCTACACCCTGACCATGTCAGAACCGTCCAAGTGAGGTGTAGCTCCCAAACGCAGCCTCAAAATCAGCCAACCAGAATTGGGCAACGAGGCATAATTTTTGCTATTAATTGAGCTCTCTGGGCTCACTGTTAGGTGGGGAAAAAAAAGGAGAAAATACACTACAGAAACAAAAATGGGAAGACTTTCTGGTTCTTTCTTTTTGAAGAAGTTCATTCCAGTTCGGAGGTTTGAGAGGTAGGAGCATAAAGCAGGGATTCTTAAGAGTCAGAAATCCCAACAAGGTTAGTGTTCGTAATCTAGATCTTCGTTTTACTAATAATCCATATGCTTTGTTGCTTATCTCTATCAGCTTTATTTACTTAATTGAGCTCGTTTAAGTTTATCCATCGGTTCAGTTTCTATTTTAGCAATATACTACTACCGCAATCTGCATATATGCGATTTATTTCAATTGAGCACAGTTTATGCAGCAATAAACTTATACCCCCTGTCTAAATCCGTTTGCTCAAGTTGCCATCATTAGCCCAATCTTTTGGTAAAGATCATGTTAAACTTTAATCAAATTTCAATTTCTTTTAAGAACATATAGCTCAAACCAACACACAGCTTTCAATCGCCAAGATTTCATAAACAGAAACAAATATGATTTTAGTCTTAAAACCAAATCCAACAGAAACACCATAAACACACTAAAACTTCAAATTTCAAACCCATAAATCAACCATAGCCGAATAGAAATAGAAGCTAAAGTACAGTTCATAATAACATTATAAACCCAAAAATTTTAGATTCAAGAACTCTTGCCAATTCTTTTAAATCACCCAAAACTTTAATCTGACTAAATCGCACAGTAGTAGCAGTGATGTAGAGTCGAGGGTGGCTGTTACCATTTGCATTACAACAATTAATTTCTTTTACCACTTAGGTTAGGCGAGAGAAAGATATTTAAGTTTCAAGCTTTAAACTTAATGTAACCAAAATCGCATACATCATCAAAAGCACACATGTATAGTTTTTTTTTTTTTGTTTCTTTTGTTAAAAACTAGTCTAATTTTTAGACTTTGACCTATCATATCCAAAACCCAGGATCTGCCGAAACCAAATCCAGATTAGCAAGCAATAAAAGATAACTCATTAAGGCATAAAATGCCAAGACCGTCTTCCATAAACTCGGATCTATAAACAAATTATTTTTATGAGTTATACCTTCCTAGTTAAACTAATCAGAGTTAGGAGACCTCACCAAAATCTCTAGGTATTAGATCTGTAAAAAATCAAAGAATAAAGGATCAGAAAAAACCCAAATCGAAGTAAACGAAAATTGAACAGGAAAGCAAACCCATAAAGGACTTACCCCAAACAAAACCCTCGCCGTCGGCTCTGGCGCTGGCCGCGCCGCCGGCGACCGCCGCCTTCCCTTCCCTCCCTCGGCAGAGATCCGAAACCATAAACCGTAAAAAACAAAAGAAAATGTAACCCAAAGATCAGAACCCGGTTTCTGAGATAGAAAAATCAAAAGAAAACCTACATGCAAACAAAAATCTCACCCAGAATAAACCCCATCGCCGGTAAAATGGAAAGTCAGAACCCGGTTTTCGAACTAAAATCAAACAAAAACTCGCAAAAATCGACATGCAAACCTAGGGGAGTCGTCCCTTACCCTCGCCGTAATCGCCGCCGCCGAGCCCTCGGTTTAGAAATTTCTCCGGAAATAAAAAAGGAAAACGAGAAGGAAATTAGTAGAATCCAAACAATAATCAGAAACCAGAAATAAAAAAACAAACTTGCATGTTTCGATCTTACCTAGATCGAGGCCATCTCGGTTGATTTCGTCTAGTGTGAGCGGCCTTTCAGGCGGATCGAACAGGGAGAGAGGCGGCTGTTTTTTTGGTTTCGATTTTGGGTTTTCTGGTATGGAAGGAAGAAGAAGAGAGGGCGCCTCATCTTCTCTGTTCGTCGAGAGAGAGAGAGGGAGAGGAGAGCAGCGGCGGCGGCATGAGATGGGGCTAGGGTTGGGTTTTCTGGGCGAGAGAGAAGGAGGGAGGAGAAGAATCGAGAAGGAAAAATGAGAGTAAGAGAGGAGGTTGAGCGGCGGCCGAGCCTTACACGGCTCTAGGGTTTGTTTGAGAGGTTTATATACCTCGACTGACGAAAGGACGAGATTCCCCCTAGGGTTTCTCGCAAATTACATGTCCTGCCACCGCGTTTTCGTGAAATTACTAGGATGCCCTTCCCCCTTCTCTGCATCAAAACGAGAAAATTAAAAATTTCTCCACCAGTGCGTTTCGAACCCACATCCTCCGGTTCAAACGCGAGCCTGGTCAGGCGTTTTAGCCAGTTGGGCTGCCAACCCATCATGCATTAATGTTGTCATCCCATTCAGTTTTATTTGTTTTGCAATCCTTAATACGAAATGTGAAATGCGGATTAAGTTTGTCTCATTTCTTTTTTCTATTACACCAAAATACATCCTTCTAATTAAAATCCTAATAATAATCAATCTAAATATTAACAATAAAATTATGATACGAGAATTACGTTCAGTGGAATGTGATAAAAGCTACAATTAAATTTTCAAAGCCCTAACGAACTACGTGGACTTTGATCCCGTCTAACGGGTACGTAGGCAACCGATAAGGTTCGAGTCCAACTAATCAACTAACTTTATCTTTAAACTTTTACGTCAGTGGGCGTATAATTAAATCACAACTAATACGATAAAATCGTTAAATGGTCCAGTGGGACCCTAAAATTACAAAATTATTACTAAAATACACCCAACTCGCATAAAAACTTATCGACTTAAGTAGTACCGATTTAGGGCGTTGTGGGGGTGTTGCTTAACTTCCCCATACGTAACCGTACTCCCGAACCCAGAACTTTGTTTTCGCAGACCATATCTCGGTTCTGACCCTAAGGTTAGAGCCGACAGACGAGTGTTCGATCCACTCCAAGTAAGATCGATGGCGACTCCCAAAATGCCGACGCGACGACATTCGGACCCCCCGGACGGGACGGTTGCGACACTTAGGTTAAAGCGAAAATCAAAGGAATGTGATCTAGATTCAAATGACTCAAATAATCACACATCAATTGATTAAAACCAGTCAGTGTAACATCCAAAGGTTCATACAAACAAGATTCCTAACACATGGAAGTAGGGTTCTTCATACCTAGGTGAGAAGGAGGGCTGCTCCATGGAGAGAGAGAGAGAGAGAGAGAGAGAGAAACCAAAATCAGAGTATTCATACTCATAATGATGTGTACAATCTAGTTTGGGATGTCAATCTTCACTCCTCAAGATGAAAATAGGGCTTCAACAGTGATATCTCAGCTCCATATAGCTCCAACAACTTGTTCTTCATTACTTTCTCTCTCTAGAACTCTGTTTTGCTCCCAAAAGTCAGATCCCTTCTTACAAGCTCAAATGCACCAATTTACCCCAAAAATAGGCAAATTACTATCGTGAACACGCCCTTGTTTTGACCCATTCAAACGCTCAACTTAATTCTGGGAAGTGGAGATACACAGTCACTTCAGGAAGAAACACGATCGTGTTTCTTTACTTCCCTCTTGTCCATGTTTTCCTGCTCTTCAGCTATTCTTCTTGACATATGAAACACGGGCATAGCAAGCACGTGTCTCCCACTTTCTTCGTGATTTCTCTGGACAATAGAAACACAAGTACTGGCTGGGGAAACACGACTATGTTTCTATGGGCCCTGGTCGTGTTTTGCTTCTGGTTGCCTCTCAAGTAGCCAAACGATCTCCAAATCAACCGAAAGTTGTGTCTAGTCCCCCAATTACCTGCTAGGCCCTAAAATACGACACCAGAGCACAACCTAGCAAAAAATTTGCTAGAACCACACAAATCCAAGCCAAAACAATCAAGAAACAAGGTTGCAAACATGTACAAATATGACGTTCTCACCTTCCTTATTGTATTAGGACCTCAAATTAAGAAAGAAAACACAACCTAGCCTAGAAAAGGATGAGAATGAACAAGATTCATGCCCGATTCATGGTGAATGGCCAAGTAACGATAGAAACGTGCTAAATCAGGATTTTGACATTAGGAAGCAAATATAGCATGAAATTGATCTCAACTAGCCAAAGTTGATGAGTATTGCATGAAAGCACCTATGAAATGAGGGCTAAATAACGCCAATTCTTGGTGTTATCACCAGCTGGCGGTGTTGGCGTATCAGAATGCCTAAATTAACGCTTCATAGACATAGGTCCTGCACCGACATGTTCAAATCTTCACACGCCTTGATCGAGAGCGACACACCTGGCGACGCATGATGGCCAACTAGGATTACATGATCTGGTAGGGCGGCGGCTCTCCTAGCACTGTCTCGTGACAGTGAGACCCTTCTTAGACTCCCTCCCCCGCTCATCCTCACCCTGGAGGTTCCAACGTGGACCTGGACGTCATGGACTTTGACTTCACTGCCGACACATATGATTTTTCCTGATATCCGAGCATGGATGTGTCTTTTTTATTTGCGAATTTTGTTTTTGTCTTAGTTGGCGACTCGAACTATTTATTTGTTTTTTTTTTTGTTTAGTTTGTTTTGAACATCAAAACTAATGGTTTGGACTTACCCTTCACCTAGTAAGATTGTGTTTCTGAAACTTAGGGAGGCTAGTGTAGCGCTATGAAGGATGTTGGTACATTAGGGGTTTTGCTTCCATTTCCCCTTGGGTTGGTTGATATTGTTTACTATCGAGGTTATGACATATGATTTAGACTCTCCCCATTTTTGGACTTGAAAATGATGTGATTCTGTTCCCCTAGTCGGAATTACTGAATTCCCCAACTGGGGAATCAAGAGGGATACCGAGGATTGGAGTCAGGCAAGCCCCCTATTAGTTGGATTGAAATCCTCGACCGGGGGATTGGGCTTGACGAGTTTAGTTACCTTTTTTGTTAGGATTCTTTTACTTTTTCGGTATTTTCATTAGTTTTATTTTCCATACCTATTTAAAGTGTTGTAAACTCTGGTTTGAGATTATAATTTGATGAATTGAAAACCCCTTTTGTTCATTGAGCTTTTGGCTTGTGAATTTTGCTCTCGTCGTTGGTGGACTCCTGACACACTTCTACTGTCACTCTAGGAATTGGCCAAGTGAAACCACTTCCTAAAGTGTAGTATAGCGGGTTTGGGTTTAAATGTCAACCCGAGTCCTAGATTTGATGACTACTCGGTGAATTTTTGTTATCTAGCAATGAAACTTTAATGCAAGTCTAAACTAACAAACAAGCAAAGCAAGTAAACTGTTGTTTTCAGGTTAAGAGAGGTCACCCGGATATGGTTCCCCCTAGACTGCAGTTAAGCCGGATTGCAATTACCAAGTTCAGTTTCTATGATAGTTACACTGCGGAAGGTTCTTAAACAGCCTGAAGTCTCGACTAAAGGTCTTCAGACCCTCTCAATCCGAGTCTCTAGCGGGCGACTAACCTCCACCGGAGTAAACAGATTGAGGCCCTAACGAACAAAACCTCCACTACCGAAGTAAATTCGGTACAGAATAGTGAGTTGGCTCCTCGACTAAAGTCACCAACTCCCTACCTTCAATCAAGGATGCTCTATCAACCTAGGCAGATATTCTCATTCTAGGTTAAAGCAGAAACAACAGGAATTTGATCAGGATTCATGCCATTCAATCATTCAAACCTCAATTGAATATAATCAAATCATAGAATCAGTACTTGGGTTCATACAATCATACCTAACATACAAATCTAGGGTTCTCCATACCCAGATGAATGGGAGAACTACTCCATGGAGAAAGAAGTAAAAGCAGAATCAGACGCGGAATTCATACTGTGAAGGATGGATTCCTGCTCTTGGACGTTGATCGGCACTTATCCAAGCTCAAGCCAAGCTCCAATGGTGATGAAGATCAAGCTAGGGCACTTGGGAACTCTTGTTCGTCGCTTTCTCTCTCTAGGAATCGCTCTGTCTCTCTAAAACTCGAATCCCTTGATTTTTCAGCCTTCTTTTCCCTTAAAACTGCTGCCTGTCGCGATACCCGGTCGAAATACTCGGTCGGGTATTTTGGGTCTCGACCGGGTATTATTAAAACGCGCGTTTCGTGCCAGGGGAAAATCCCCGGTCATATCCAATAATCCCCGACCGGGGATTTAAGCTTCACGCCCGGGCCCCCCTCTGTTTCTCACGGGTGCCAAAACAATAAATACCCGGTCGGGTATTTGAGCCCCCGACCGGGTATTTTCCTCCTGCAGCACACTTCGATCCAACTTCGCTCCTTTCGACCCAAAACTCGTTTCCTCCCCTCGATTCCAACGCCGGGTCCTGAAATATGACATAAACACACAACCTCGCGTGAAATCGGCTTAAACACGAGAGTCAACCTCTCAAACGGCTCAAGAATAGGGGTAAAAACATGTGTAATTGTTGATCTATCAAATCCCCCACACTTAACCGTTTGCTTGTCCCCAAGCAAACCTAACTCAAACCAATGCAACTCTCCAGACCTCTATAGCAACCAACAACCCCGATCATAGGTAGAGGATTTCCTAGATCATTTAGCATTTTACGAGGTCAACCGACGCACAAGTCATCTCATAGCTTCTTCGGCGAGAACGCTAGTCTCGAGTCGGCATCATGGCAAATAGTGAGCAGAGGACAAATGAATCATGGACGAATGGACTCTCAAAAACAAAATATCATGGACTCACCTTTTTAAGGTGCTATATTTTCTTCTTGAAGACGGTTGGAACCCCTTTTCTTTATGTTTTGCTTGTTTTCTATTTTTTGTTTTTTTTTTCAAGGGTCCCAACCTGCTTTTCAGAAAATGGGGGCTCCCACCTAGAAGAGGTTTTGCGGGAGCCCGGCTCTTACCGGCCATGCCAGGAGCGGATGTCTCGAGCCTCGTGCGGGGGAAAGACATGTAAGGGGGCTGGAGGTAGTAGGTGGAAATTGGGAATGGATTCCCATCTCCCCTTACACACTTTCGCCCTATTCGCACGGGAGACGTTATTTTACAGCACATTTTCGAGCACATTTTATTTCAAAAACATGATACAAGAGTCCATGACAGGTAGAGAGTCCACATCACCACACAATTCAAGAGTCCTAAGATCACTAATTCGCACAATCAACCAACACAATATGAAGAAGAAAGGAGACTTCTTAAATGCATCAACATCCTCCATAGTGCTACACTACCTCCCTAGGTTGCATATTACTATAAAGACTTTCAATTCAAAGCATACTGAGCAGGCAATTGCACGGAACACGTACTTGGAGCCCTCAAATTTAAAAATTTGGACAGTGGACTAGGCTCCAAGCACACAAACAAATCTAATGCAGTCAAAAGATAAACATCCCCCCCACACTTAAGATCGACATTGCCCTCAATGGAGAAGAGGGAAGGGAAAGGGGAACGATGTTACCGGTATGCACGGACTGCAGGAGACTGGAAGCAGACCAGTCGGAGTGAAGCGGACTGGATAGAGGACCAGTCAAGACAAGCACAGCTAAAGGAAACCAAAGAGCTCAAACACAATACGTCAGGTCTAATGGTCAGCCCAATAGTACAGCATCCAAAATAAAAAGAAAGAAACTCAACCAACACAAGACAGTTTGCACACTGACAAAAACAAACACACTCAAAACATGGCACTAGGAGCCGCCTCCTAGACCAGTGAAGTCGATCTGGTTCATGAGGTCGTCGTCTCCATCATCTGATGGTGGTGGTGGTGAATGATCCCACCGGGTGGTCCAGTGGTGCTCCTCTGGGGGGTGGCAAGCCTGGAGCAGGTGCTCCGAATACTCCATCAATCGGCGGCCTCGATCTCTCTCCCGCTCGATGAGAGCACCCGTGACTCCCATATGGGTCTCTAAGCGGCCGAGGCGATCGTCAATAACCGTCAGCCTGGACTGGTACTCGGCCTGGTGGGCCGAATACTGCTGGTGAACTGGACCTGATGGTCCATGAGCTGCTGGTTCTGAAGACCAAGCTGCTGGAACTGGAGCCCCATCTGCTGGAAATGCTCCGTGAAGAAGTCCATCGACGGGCCAGAAGCCGCCGACGGACCAGAAGGACCGGAGGAGGACTCACCTCGCTCTGGTCTCCGTCGTGGCCGAAGGTCCCCTGGTGGAGAGAGCGGGGGCTCTGGCTCATCGGCATCCATGGCCCCGCCATCATCATCATCATCCTCATCCTCCTCCGCGCCAGAATAGTCAGCGTCCTCCTCATCGTCATCGAGATCCTCATCCTCATCAGGAGGCAGAGAAAGCCCATCCACCCAGGTGCGGGTGCCATCACTGGTCAGGAGGAGTGCATTATGGAGCACTTCCCGGCTGAGGGGGGTGGAGCCGCCCTGTGCAGAAGAATCTGTGAGCCCCTGGAAGCTGATGTTGAAATAGCGCGCTAGACGGGCGATCAGGGGACCACAGTAGAGATGGTTGGGCTTCCCGTGGCATCGAGAGAAGGTGGTGGCCACGAAGGAACCCAAATGCAGCATGTGATCCGGGTCCCTCATCGAGAACATGGCATAGAGCACCCGCTTCGGAATCTTGTGCGAGCTGGTGACATTGGGGACGATGGAGCGGGTGATGAGCAAGTTCACGATGTGCCACTGCGGCTTGAGGGTGCGGACGTACGTCTGGCCAGCGTCGAAGTAGTCGAACGCATAGGCGAACCGGGCAATCTGCTAGTAGAAATACTCCATGTTCCAGTCTGTTGGATTCGGGACCTCGATCACGTGGCGGGAAGATGGGTGATACTAGATCCCCAAGGCGGAGGCCAACCCGTCAATAGTCAACTCCCGGGGATAGCCACCTAGCCTGAATCTCACTGCAGAGGAGTCCCGAGCCGCTTTGCTGTTGTACTGGAAGGTGGTGTAGAATTCCCACACCAGCTCAGTGTAGGTGGGCTCGTCGATAGCCAGCAGCGTCCGCCAATCGCGGTGGCTGATGGCGGCGATGAGCTCCTGCATGCAGTGGAGCTGCTCGAACACTGCCCACTCCAGATGGTGGTGGCGCTCCAATTTCCCTCGAGTCACCGCGCGGAACTGGTCCGCGTACTCTCGGTGCAAGCTCAGGCCCTGCACAAACTGATGGTCGAGGGACATGCTCCTGCAAAATCAACAAACCAAAGGTGGAGCCAAGAAAAGACTTGTCAGGACCAACAGCATGGGTTCATCACTTCCCCCACACTTAAGGAGCACCTAGGCTAACAGTTGTAAGCACAGACGGTTGAATCGCAAGCAACCCAACCGGAATCAAGGCAGGAAACACAGAACCAACCACAATAAGTACACGGGCAGCACATACACCATATATAGAACCATGCATACTCAAAGCATCTCTCACCCTATTCTAAATCACGCAAGCAATTATAGTTCTCGGTCCTACAATCTACAGTTCGATTTTTCAGGTAAGAACAGTTAACAAGAAACACACCTGGAAACGCAAGGAGAACTGTAGCTAAGGCACAAAAAATGGGTGAGGGACGCGAGACAGAGGCCAAAAATGACCCGGGAGGCTCGCCGGAAAATGGCCGGAAAACCACCGGAAAACGACCGCCGGCGGCGGAGAGAGGCGGCCGGCGGCGGAGAGAGGCGGCTGGTGGCGGCGAGGGGCGGCCGGCGGCGGTAACGCGGCGGCCGGCGGCGGCAGAGAAGAGAGAGGGGAGAGGATTGGAGAGGAAGAGAGAGGGGGAAATTTTTGAAAAAGAGGGTAGAGAGAGAAACTGACCGGGGGTTTGCTATAAATAGCAGAAATACCCGGTCGTGCCTAAAAAATACCCGGCCGGGTATTTTTGATTCCACGACCGGGGGTTCCTAAACGCGGCGTTCCAAGGTAAGGGAATCCCCAGCCTTGAGCCAAAAATACCCGGCCGGGAATTTTTGGGTCAAGGTCAGGGATTCTTGAAACGCAGCGTCGGAACTTGGGAAAATCCCCGGCCGTGAACCAAAAATACCCGGTCGGGTATTTTTGGGACCAGGTCGGGGGTTTTCCATTTTTAACCCCGAGAAACAGAAGGGGGCCCGACCGTGAACCAAAAATACCCGGTCGGGTATATTGGCCCACGACCGGGTATTTTCCCCCTTCGGGCCAATAAACTCATTCGCCCAAATTTTCGACATCTCCTGCACGACAGCACCAAATCGAGGCATAACAGACGACCGAACTTCACCACAGACATGCAACTGACTTAAGACGACACAAAAACTCAGAAAAAAAGGGGAAAAGAAATGCAAACCGTGGTGGGGTTGCCTCCTCACAAGCGCTTCTTTACCGTCTTTTAGCTGGACGCCCATGGTGGATACTCAGGGAGGTGAAGGAACAGGTGCCTCCAAGACCGGATCCACGTCGCTCTTGAGGTACAGCTTCAGGTTGTGGCCATGCACCCGACGATGCGACCACCATCATCGGTCAGCTCGACCTGGCCATCTGGCAAGATGCAGGCGAGTGAGTACCCGGACGGCCAGGGTGGTCGTGGTGCAGGAGGTGGGACCAGATCATAGTGGTCTCCACCCTTCTTCCATGCAGGCTTAGCAACCTGCTGCTTCGGCCGCCACTCCTCCTTGATCTTTTTGTTCGGAGGCGAGACTGGATGGAGTGGCCGCGAAGGAATGATAGGAGGGTCCTGCAAAATGAGAGGTGCAGAAGGATACACGACAGGCTCGTGTACCTGATCAGAAATGGCATGCACAGGTGTGACAGCAATCATAGCACAGTGATCGAAATCAGTCACAGAAAAAGTAGCATGTTCATTCCCAGCACGCAGGATCAGTTTACCATCATGCACATCAATAAGTGCCTTGGCGATGGCAAGAAATGGTCTACCCAGAATCAAAGGCACATCCACATCCTCATGTATATCAAGAATAAAAAAATCAACAGGATATGTGAATGCACCTACGTTAACAAGCAGATCCTCTATGATCCCCCTAGGATGCACAATGGAACGATCAGCTAGCTGAATGCTCATCCTAGTAGGGCTAAGTTCACCTAGGTCTAGCTTTTTATACAACTTATATGGCATGACATTTATGCTAGCGCCTAGGTCCGCCAAGGACTTGCCTACATGCATGGTGCCAATAGTAAGAGGGATAGTAAAACTCCTGGGTCCTTGGGCTTTTCGGGCAGCTTGTTCTGCAGGATAGCCGAACACTCCTCGCTCAGCAACACTGTCGAGAGATCTCCAAGTTTCTTCTTGTTGGTGAGGAGATCTTTCATGAACTTCGCGTACTTGGGCATCTTCGACAGTGCCTCCACAAACGGTATGCTGATGTTGAGCTGCTTCAACATTGCCATAAAATTGGCAAACTCAGTCTCCAACTTGTCTTTGTGTAGGCGAGTGGGGAAGGGAAGCTGGGGTACATGCTCCTTAACCACTGGTTGTGGCTTGGGAGCAGGGGCTTCCTTCTCCACCCGCACTCCTGCATCGTCGGCTGGAAGTGCTGAAGCAGGTAATGGTTCCTCCTACCTTCCCGGGACAGGATCAGCAGATATGGTCTTACCGCTCCTGGTAAAAATGGCATCCAGCTGCTGATGCTGGTGAGGATCACGAGGATTCGGAATAGTGGTGGCAGGCAGAGTCCCCGGTGCCCTGGTAGTGTTTAGGCGGGCCAAGATACCACCTGGTTCTGCAGATCTTGCAAAATGGCACCTTGGTTCCTCTGACATGCCTCAAGTGAGGCTATGCTCTGGTCCAACCTCGTGACAGTTGCTTGAGTGCTAGTCATGAATGAAGCTAGAATATTTTCCAGCTTTGTCATCCGATCATCTGGGGCAGGAGCTGCTGCTGGCTGGCATACTGACGCTGGGGCTGCTGGAATGGTTGCCCCTGCCGAGGCTGGTAGGGCTGCTGCTGTGGGGCTGGCCCCTGTCTAGCCTGGAAAGGCTGCCTCTGCTGAAAACCACCGGCTGGTGCTGGGAAACCAGGTGGTTTAGTGGTGTTGCTACTCCAGGCGAAATTGGGATGCTGGCGCCACCCCTCATTATATGTGTTGTTGTACGGGTCGAGGCGCCGAGCATTGGCGATGAAGTCCAACTGCTCTTGGGGAGTAGTAGACTCCCTCATAGCCTGGCAGTCTTCCACTAGGTGATTAGAGCTCTCACACCACTGACATTGAGCTACTGGAGGTGTAGCCAAACCTCTGCCCGGAATAAGACTGTTGGGCTGCTTCAATGTCTGCACTAACTCAGCTACCTGCTGCTCGAGCCCGGATCTGGTCTCCATGGCGTGCACACCACGGTCCCGGGAATGTCTGCCTCTGTTGCTCTGCCCCCAAGAATGATCTCTGGCAGCCAAGGTATTGATCATCTGGTTCAGCTCGGGTGGAGTCTTAGTAAGAATATCCCCTCCTGGGCATAAAGACTCAATCACCCTCTGGCTGTCCGGAGAGAGAGCACTGTAGAAGTTCCCCACTGTGAATGCATCACTGAAGCCATGATGGGGACACTGCCAGAAATATCCCATGTACCGCTCCCATGCATCACGAAGTGACTCATCTGGCTCTTGGCGGAAGTGAGTGATCTCCCGCTGGATCTCTGTAGTCTTCGATGCGGGATAGTACCTGTGCACGAATTTGTCAGCCAGATCGTCCCAAGAGGTGATGGACAATGGGGGCTGGGCCTCCAACTACCTCTTAGCATTCCCCGCCAGAGAATGGGGGAAAAGGTGAAGGCGGATTGCATCATCGGGGACACCATTCAGTTTGAACCCGTTTGTCAGCTGCAGAAAACGGGAAAGATGTACCCTGGCCTCCTCATCCTTCAAGCCATGGAACTGGATAGAGGATGTAATGAGCTGAATCCAGCATGGCTTGATCTCGAAGTTGTTTGCCGGAATAGGCGGGTAGAGGATGACCGGGCGGATGTCAGCAATCCGTGGAGTGTAGTAGTACTCCAATGTGGGACCCGGCAACGGGTGATGATGATGAACCCCATCTGCCTGGGGTATGGGGTTGTTCCCCAGGACCTGATTCACCGGGGGAGCCTGCTGAGGGTTCCCCTGGTGTGGATTGTAATCTCCGTCCATCCCGTACTCAAGTGGCCGTCTATGCGCTCTTCTGTAGCCAGTCTAGCTCGCTGTTGTCTCCTGAGTTGGCGACAAGTGCGGTCAATCTTTGGATTCAACGGCAGTAAACCTCCCGACTGGCTACGGGTCATGCACTACCTGCACACACTCAAGCAAGCAAACCCGTGAAGGCACAAGTGGGACAAAGCAAACAATGCGAAAAGAAAAGCTAAATTAACATAAATCACTTTTCTTCAACAACCTAGCCGTCCCCGGCAACGGCGCCAAAAACTTGACTCACTTCTACTGTCACTCTAGGAATTGGCCAAGTGAAACCACTTCCTAAAGTGTAGTATAGCGGGTTTGGGTTTAAATGTCAACCCGGGTCCTAGATTTGATGACTACTCGGTGAATTCTTGTTATCTATCAATGAAACTTTAATGCAAGTCTAAACTAACAAACAAGCAAAGCAAGTAAACTGTTGTTTTCAGGTTAAGAGAGGTCACCCGGATATGGTTCCCCCTAGACTGCAGTTAAGCCGGATTGCAATTACCAAGTTCAGTTTCTATGATAGTTACACTGCGGAAGGTTCTTAAACAGCCTGAAGTCTCGACTAAAGGTCTTCAGACCCTCTCAATCTGAGTCTCTAGCGGGCGACTAACCTCCACCAGAGTAAACAGATTGATGCCCTAACGAACAAAACCTCCACTACCGAAGTAAATTCGGTACAGAATTGTGAGTTGGCTCCTCGACTAAAGTCACCAACTCCCTACCTTCAATCAAGGACGCTCTATCAACCTAGGCAGATATTCTCATTCTAGGTTAAAGCGGAAACAACATGAATTTGATCAGGATTCATGCCATTCAATCATTCAAACCTCAATTGAATATAATCAAATCATAGAATCAATACTTGGGTTCATACAATCAAACCTAACATACAAATCTAGGGTTCTCCATACCCAGATGAATGGGAGAACTACTCCATGGAGAAAGAAGCAAAAGCAGAATCAGACGCGGAATTCATACTGTGAAGGATGGATTCCTGCTCCTGGACGTTGATCGGCACTTCTCCAAGCTCAAGCCAAGCTTCAATGGTGATGAAGATCAAGCTAGGGCACTTGGGAACTCTTGTTCGTCGCTTTCTCTCTCTAGGAATCGCTCTGTCTCTCTAAAACTCGAATCCCTTGATTTTTCAGCCTTCTTTTCCCTTAAAACTGCTGCATGTCGCGATAACCGGTCGAAATACCCGGTCGGGTATTTTGGGTCTCGACCGGGTATTATTAAAACGCGCGTTTCGTGCCAGGGGAAAATCCCCGGTCATATCCAATAATCCCCGACCGGGGATTTAAGCTTCACGCCCGGGCCCCCCTCTGTTTCTCACGGGTGCCAAAACAATAAATACCTGGTCGGGTATTTGAGCCCCCGACCGGGTATTTTCCTCCTGCAGCACACTTCGACCCAACTTCGCTCCTTTCGACCCAAAACTCGTTTCCTCCCCTCGATTCCAACGCCGGGTCCTGAAATATGACATAAACACACAACCTCGCGTGAAATCGGCTTAAACACGAGAGTCAACCTCTCAAACGGCTCAAGAATAGGGGTAAAAACATGTGTAATTATTGATCTATCAACTCCAATCACGTTGAGTGTTGTCTTTGTATCAATCGAGTATTCTCCTTGATTTTCGTTGAGCTTATACCCTTATATTGATAGAGCCTTCTCCCAGTTCTAAGATTGCACTTCCATGGACATATGATTTTTAATGAACAATGAGTGTCCGGACATAGCGTTTAAGTTAAATCGTCAAAAGGCTTTTCTTTTAGACCGGAGTGTCCTTTGAGGATGTGTTTGGGAATTCGGGTAACCATTTTCCCCAAAACACCTCTCCTACTCACGAGACTTTATGAGAGGAGATAGTGTGCATTTGTGCAAGTTGAGAGACCTCGGCTCTTGATATTGTATCACATGTGTGGTAACCCGTCTGTTGGTGAGATGGGAGTGCAAGGTGGGAATTGGTGCTTGAGAGATTAGGAATCACATTTGAATGCTTCACCTTCCTATCCTATTCCATCCTCTAAACCATCACTTTCCCTACATGAGGTTGAGAAAGAGAAGTCAATGTGAGTTTTGCTCTTATCCATGAGACAGAGATCCTTGTTTTGAACAAGAAAAGGTGTGATGCCATGTGTGACAATGTTAGGTTGAGGCTCAAAATGTGAGCCCTTTCAAGTAGGATCATTGGTACTGAGTCCACTATTTTCAACCCATTTTTTAGTGTCATTTCGTGCGCACATGAAGTGTTTAGACCATTTTGGTCAGCAAGGTCCCAATCTGAGTTTGTGGTTCACTTTGAAATGGAAATGGGGTTCCTTGTCTCTGGTTGACCTCGTAAGTTGCTAGTTACCCTCTATCAATGAACGAAAGTTGTACACTGTTGTGGGAGTTTAGTAAGTTGTACTGCTTTGAGTCAAGTTTTCTTAGGCACAAGAAAACGGTTAAGTGTAGCGAAGTTTGATAAGTGATATATTGTATATGTTTTCACCCTCATTTCTTAATCGATTTGGCTCTCCTTTGGGTGATCCTTGACCTATTTTACACTAGGTTGTGTATATTTGTCACATTTTAGGTCCTAGCAGGCAAATTGAGGCATAGGAGCAAGTTTTGGGTCAATCAGAGGTCGTTTCGCGACTCAAAAGTGGACCAGAGGAAGAAACACGGGGTGTCACATTTTATCTAGATAAACAACGATTAAAGCATTTGATTAAAACTATTGTCTAGGTAGCTTCATCTATATGATCATTCATACTATCTCATTAATGATACCCATATATGCATCTCTTCTATCTGATGCCCTCTCCCTTCCGCTAATGCATTCCTAACCTAACTTTTGCCACATGCGAGAGGAACTACAACTAGTTAATTCGTGTTTTCTCTTAATGCCACTAACTAATCAATCATAAAAAAGAAAGAAAGGATAGCATTTTGCTATTTAGGGCATTGGTGATCTATGTATCAAGCATCGATCTCATACAAGCATGCATAATTGCGTCCAACTAAACATACATGCGTAAGGCAATAACATATCACATAAGAAGAGTTTCCTATGCAACCTATGATGATATTATAATCAACACCATAATAGAACATAATAGATGATTAAAGCATTGAATGATTAAAGCATCGAATGACTAAAGCATCAAATGACTATCTCATTATTCATAGAAGAGTTTCCTATGCGAGTTGTGCATGCCCAAAACCATGGTGAGGGCATGTTCTATGAAGCTCTTAGAAACGTCGCCAAGCCTCATACATAGATTCAAAAGGACATTGCCTAAAGCAAGCGATCTGGTTTCTTCAATAGTCAGTTTTCCATGGAGGGGAGAACTCTTCTATGCAAGCTTGGACCAGATCGTCCCACATACATAAGGTACCTAGAGTTTGACAATTTAGCTAGCTCTTTGCTTTCCCCTAGATGGAGAAAGGAAAGAGATGTAGAAGGATTGCATATGGCTCAACCTAGGGTATTGTACAGAATCATATATCTCCATAAACGTTGTAATATGTTTGACAAGATTTCGGTTATCCCTCCCTTCAAAACGTCCAGTATTTGGAATATGTGAATTGTGCAAGTCTGCAACTCAAAATTTGGGATAGTAATCGGGGGTAGGACTATGTTGGAACAATGTTCAAAACTTGAAACCTTGTATACTCATATAGATTTCATGCAGCCATGCCTCTAGGGCATGCTAGTTCGTAATGGGGTCTATTGCTTTCCTCTTTCTAAACTCTGATCGAAGAGGATTAAGGCAAAGAGTTGTGAGCTGCTTTCCCTTATAGCCACATGGTACATACCTGACAGCCACATCAACAACTCAGATTGAGTCATTAACGTGGTACGTACCTGACAGCCACATCAACAACTCAGATTGAGTCATTAACGTGGTACGTACCTAACAGCCACATCAACAACTCAGATTGAGTCATTAACAGTCAACTTACTTGATTGTACTACTTACTAGTTACTATCAACTAAAAACTGTGGCCAAATCTGTCTATTATATATAAAAGTAGGTTACATTTATCTTTATTCAAACTTGGGGCAACAATTGTTCATTTGTATACATTTGGAACAATATTAGGGTATTTCCTTGAATACACACCATGAATTTTCTTATTCCTTTCTATCTTCGTAACATTGATATGGAATCTGACAAGAGGATTAACGAATTGAATCCAATATTTTACTGCGACTGAGGTAAACCGTTGTGGATAGAGGTTAACCTCAGCTGAAGCTCCTTCAAGTTTAGAGTCAATTTCTACAGTTCCTAATGAGCAAATAAGTCTGCGTACATCTATCAATATCTGCAACAACAAAAAAACTACACACATAAAAATGAATCTTTGGTTGATTGCTTTTCAGAATATTGCAGGTTGAAGTGGGCGTCAAAACCTGGACAAGGCAATCATGAAAACTGTACACTCCATTCTTCCAACAGATCCAACCCCCAACCCTCCATCAACAAAGATATACTAACCAGAACGAAGCAAAGCGCTTCTGGTACGGCAGACCAGCTTCTAAATCAAATTTCCCCATCATGCTTTTTGCTTTGATGAAGATGATATCAAGTGATGCAATGTCGCTGCCTGGATAACGGCACTTGGATTTGAATCCTTAGCACGCATAGAAGTAGATCGACTAGGAGTGAAGTTTCTGTCAATGCCACTTTTGACAAAGCGCCGCAACGGCCGCGGAAGGTGTCGTAGCAACCTTGTGGAGCTCACAAGTAGCAGCACACCCACTACAATAAGCAGCCTGGCACCAAGCATTAGATTCAGTTGAGTGAGGCATAAAATGTTCGAAAGTCATCCTAACAAGGGAAACTGTATACATTGCACCTATATAAACACCCAAGTTACCCCAGCCAATGACAGAAAAAATATATAAACAACAAGCAATAGGACAGTGTAGAGACCAATAGTGACCAGTGACCACCTCTTTTGCTTCTGATACCCATCATGAGATTCCTAGGACTACATTGAACAATCGATAGTCACAAAAGCAAGCTTAATGATCCAAATTCTGGGAAGTTACCAGCCAAGCAGAAGGGAAAGACGTGCAGCAGGGGCAGAAGGTAACCGCTCCCCCAAGGCAAGCATTCCAGCTAGCACACCAGTCACTATTGATGCTACAGCAGCACAAGTGGACACCACAATCGCTCTTCCATGCTTTAGACCAGTTGTCTGTTACATGTAAAAATGTAGTAACTCAGTTTGCCTCTTGAAAGATTTGATGTATTCAGCAGCAGCTTTAGAGGCTTAAAGTTGATGCAGCCAACTTTAGTCACGTGCAGCATTGAACAAGATGAAACAGACCTGATAATAAAATCCAATCCCACTGCAGCACACACTGATTGAGATGCATACAGGAACAAGCAATCTGGATAACCCTTGTTCCAAGAAGACAAATCCCATCTTTGATATCACAGAAGAGATCCTGCAACTAGAAATATTAGCTCCACATATGGGATGTTCAACCAAGCTCAATGGTGATAGCATTTCATGAGCCTTCAAGCCAAGAATGCAGACCTTTTTATTTTAATGTTACCAAGAACCAAGTTCTACTTTTATCCTCGGACTCCAATTTTAAACTTGAATTCCTTTACAAAAGGGTAACAGTTGTACTAGCAAGTAACATGTCACTGGACAAGTAACTCCTATAATTGTCCAAAATTCTATGAAATCCAGTTACAAACCTAACTCTCAAAGAATGCCAGACTACTTCAGCTTCTTGTTCGACTAAGAGACTACATTTTCGGTAAAAGTTGTGATAGGAGTTTTACCCAAATAAAATGCCGGATTCCAGGCCATATATAATTTCTTCAACCACTTCATATTCCATCTACAAAAACATAGAAGATAATACAGGGGGAAAAAAAAAGAAGATTAAAATCAATAACAAGGAAGGGCAATGCTGATCAGCCCTTGAAATTCAAAATAGAAAACCTACAGTATCTTGTTCTCTTCGTTGTCGCCTGCAAACCCGAAGCCATCCATTCAGCACTACCTATCAGAAAAATTGATGGTTAATTAAGGAGACAACAATCGAAAGTAACCATCATCTTTCAACTAAAAACTCCCACCATAGAATCACCAAAACGGGCAATTTACTAAATAACAACCAGATTATGTTCATACAAACATCAATATGAACAGCCCATGCCCCCAAGGCTTTAAGTTTGCATGCCCAACATGTATTCTCACACTACTTCTAATAAAATTGCTACGCTTTTGAGGAATACTAGCTAAGGTCTTGCAAGCTTTAATCTACAGCAGAAACATTCTACGACTTGGCATCGTGGTTTCTTTTTCCGTTCTAGTTTGTGTTCAAAAGTAATTGTGTAGGAGAGAATTTACATAGCATGCATTAATACTACTTAAAACATTAGCAATGCTGCTTGATGACAAATGAAAGCAGATAAACATAAAGAGGAATTGAAGCAAACAAAAAAAACTTCAATTGCATACAAACTAGCATGTCATCCAAGCAGAGATCTGCTACAGAGTTCTCGACCGCCTAGAACAAGCTGTATGATACAACCAAAACAAAATTGTATCGACTGTTCAGTAAACCAACTTATTAGGTTTAGGAGCACAAACATGTAAGTCACTCAAAATTTCAACCAGTGGTGTAGGTAGGTAGTTATGGTTTAGCAAAAATCATATACTTAAGTCAATCAACATAACAAGCCTACCGTAAAAGAAAGAGAAAATAAACTGGCACATTAACACCAACATGTTTAGTTCCTATTGAATGCTTAAAGTGTCAATCAGTGCATCTTAGCAACCTTTACAGGATACTTTAGGTACGAGCAAGACATAATAGGAGCACGTGAGCATTAAGCACTCTAGCCTGATGATTTGAAGAGCTTCTCTAATTGGAAAACTGATATTAGGCGAGGCCATGGTCTCAAGAAATTGCTCATACAGAAAACATTCTTCACTTCAGATTTCTATACTTTGAAGTAAGTTGGATAGGGTTGACTCATTAGATTCATATAGGCCCTGAATTTAAAGATCTAGGATAAGTTTATGCTTGATGGAGTGGCAATCATGAGGTAAGAGTGTTGGTGCTTTGAGGCTCCCCTAAAAAAATTTGCAACTTTCAATCTGAAAAATAAACAGACAAAATCAATTAGCAGTATCAGTGTTCCAGTTCACCGGGTTAGGCATCCACCCCATTAATTTCCAAACTCCAGAATGGTTTTCTATCTTCCAAGACAGACTGGGTTATATCATGCATAGGACTGCTTTATCAGACTAAGCTATATCCGTGACACAGGAATTCATGGAAGATGGTGCATGCAATAAGGTACCTACAAACAACAAGGCAACCACTACTGCCAACCATGGCAACTGAAATACTGATACAGGAGAAGACTCTTGCTCTTCACCTCCAGCACCAACTCCTACAAAAGAATGGCAAGCTGAAATTTCAGTAGCAGACGAATATAATTGAGAAAAGAGAAGTTTAAATGTCAAAACAGAGCCATTTTACTGCTTGGGATGAATTAGATACCATTAGCGTAATTTCTAACATTTACAGAACAAGACAATAAAGAAAACAAACGACAAGCGAGGTCTATCAGAAATGCAGAGCAGACATTATGATGTGCCAAGGTTCCTATAGGTTATCCATAATTCATTAACAACTATAAAAACATCAGGTTATTACCCCATCGAAGAAAGGTGTACATGGGTCATAGAAAACCAGCATAAAATCAGAAACAATACATACCTAGGGTACCAATCCCGGCCAATGTTATTCCAGCCCAATCAATCACATTCATGACTTCCTTCAAATAGAAATGAGAAAAGATGCAAAGAATAGCGAGTCCACAGCCTGAAACTGGTTGAATTACAGATACCTGAGGGGAAGACAGCGAACATCATTCAACTGAAAAAAGGTGGCAAAAGGAGCAGCCAGCAAGTACCATTAACTGAAGACAACCCACATGGTGTCGAAAACCAATCATTTCAGTATCGTGGGACATTGCATAATTTTCTATACATCTCTTGTTGAGAGCATATCAATTTGGATTTCATGAATTTTTATCCTTCTTCTAATGAAGTGCTAAAGCATTTCCTTTTACTCCCTTCCCACTGTTGCCACTACATGGTTTTCAGAAAAGGAATGAAATTCCGGAGCACAATTCACAAATTTAAAGATGTGACTCACAGGGGCCTGAGATATAGCCTTCAGCATCAACATTGCTCCACCTATGTCCATAATAAAACCAGTGACCCACGCTTTGTTTAAAGCATAGGCCCTTATCACCTGCGAATTAAAAACGCACCACTCTCATCAGGCAGTCACAATCAGTTAAATTTACCTTGATGGGCAGTTCATGATACAAAGAAAACGTATGATGCGTGACCAAGCAACTGGAAAAGGAACGGAATCTACAAAACCCAGAACAACCGGGAAATGGGATCTTCACATCGCAATTGGAAAATCAGAAGTTGGCTAAGAAACGCAATCGCGGGAGCTAAAAGCTAAACTAATCAATCCAATCCTATGGATCGATTCCTATGGATCAGATATTGGAAAAATCAGATTCAACGATAGAATTTATAGCGGGACGAGGGAAAAGGGAAGAAGTGGACGCACCTTGAGCTTCAAAGAGAGAGGAGGGAGGATGATAGTGCCCTTCTTCTGAAGAACCTTGCCGATGTTATTACCGGCGGTGGCCGCCAGGGTCAGAAGGATCGATTCCCACATCTCCGCTCGCCGTAACTTTTCCTCCTCCCGACGCCCTTCACTTTACTAGCAGAAGAAGATGACAAAATCTCCGAACGGAGAAGGAAGTCTTTCCAGGGAAAGATTGCTTCAATATCCTCCTAGATTATTTTTAAGGTGGCTGCATATAGTGGAGCACTACCCGGCAGGAATACATCAATTACAACTTACAAGGGCGAACGGGTATCTTGCTGTTATCTCACGTCAAGAAGGCTGTGAATTCTTTTTTTTTTTTTTCCTTATAGAGGGACTAACTTTGAACCCGGCCAGAGATGATGAATTTTTTTTTTAAGAAATGATTTCTCCTTTAATAAATAATTAGGGAGATTAATGAGCCGAGTCGACCTTCATGTTTAGCTCGTTAATAAACGAGTCGAGCTCGAACATGACTCATTAGTGAACGAGCTGAGTCGAGTCGAGCTCGAGTCGGCTCATTTATTAAAACTTACTTGACTCATCATTAGGATCGGGAGTTCGACTAAAGCTCAACTCTATGATAATTTATAAATCAAATCATAATATTTATATCTCATGTATGATAAATGTGATTAAATGATTCCATGTTTATATTTGCTCACATACTCAAAATCTTAAACATGTGAGATATATAATTTAATAAACCTATGAATTACCAATAAGCAAACTAATATGATATAGATCGATTTTCTCATAGGCTAATAGTCGAGTTGTCTCACTAATCAAAATATTGAGACATCTCATGAGCTCAAAATAAGAGAGTTCAAGAATTAACTTCAACAAGTCACCTAGTCGAATGAGATTTTATCGAGTCGAACGTCGAGTCGTTCATGAGCGGCCTGGTTCATTAACAACCTTACTAATAATAACACTACAACATTCTAATGTTAAAAAAATTGTCACTTTGCGCTTTATTTTATCTAATATGACATCCCAATCTATAAAGTTTTAGATTATTTGTAACCCAAATATTTTGTTGGCAGTTAAATTTAACAATTGACCTAATAGTGGTCAAAATGTTTGTCGAACTGACATGGTGTTTATATATCAGCCACATAAGTTACCACATCAGCCACATATACTTTATGATTTTTTTATTTTATTAAAAATTAGTTTCCAATTAAGTTGCGAGCACTTCTACTATGCTATATAGCATTGGTGCTTTAATGTACAACTCAAAGTTGTACCATAACATTAAATGTATAAGTTTAGGTTGTACCATAAAACAATTTGTACCATTATGTTATGGTACAACTTTACAACTTGAAATTGTACCATCACATAAAGGTACAAGTTCATGTTGTACCATAAAAGAATTTGTACAAAAAGTATAGGTACAATATGAAGTTGTACCATAACGTAAATGTACAATTTTAAATTGTACCATAAAGGCAAAAACCTATAACACCAATACTATATAGCATTGTAAAATTTCTCTTAAGTTGTTTTCCCAAAAATTAAATTATAAAAAAAGTCCAAATCCTTCTCTTCCTACCAACCCCAAATATACATCAATATCCACTATTGAGCACAAGAAATCTAGATCCTTCTCTTCCTCCGCCGTCTTGGCCAATCTGCAAACCTCCTTCCCAATTGTTTACCGGAGAGAAAGCTTGTGTTGAATTGAGATTGATTGCACCTTTGACTTCTTTGGACAACGATTACTAAGACACGGCTCACACCTCTTTAAACAAAGTTCAAACGAGGGTGTTTGATTGATGGTGAAAGAAAACTACAAATTCTAAGTTAAGTTACTCCTACTCCTATGGAGGTTTAGTGAGACCTCCAACTACGACTAAGGCTACATTGCAGAGAAAATGATAAAGTTTGACATTGGGTGTCAAATGGTTGGTTGTGGAACCCTTGCTTCGTCTTCGTTTCTCCTATTTATAGCCATCACTTGTAACCACCTCTTGGTAACCACTACTCCACTGCTTGATGCTTGATGTAGCTTGCTTGACACATTAACTGCTTTGCGTGCTTGTCACTCAGACAAATTTCCTATTTCCTCTCCTTTTCCACCACGTTATAGAGGGTAATTATATGCTTTATGGCCCTCCTTTCCCGACATCATATGCAAGGTAAGTAGGCGGCATGGTAATTGGTTCTTGACCCCACTTGGACGATGTCATGCTTGACCCCCTTGGATGATGTCATTCTTGACCTCCTTTGTGCTATAGTAAGTGGTAGGTGGTCGGTCAACATACTTGACAGTCGGCTATAGCTTGCTTGGTAGGTAGGTGTTTAGGAAGGGTCTTGATACTTAACCAAATTTCTCCACCACCATGCCTACTTGGGTGGCCGATGTTTGACCCCTTGCATGATATCATGTTTGACCCCCCTTGCAGTTGGGTCCCAACACTTAGCCAAATTTTGCGTCCACCATGTCGGCTTGGGTTGTTGATGTTGAAGGGTGTCGACGCTTGACGCTTGACCCCCTTTGCATGATGTCATGCTTGACAGGTGGGTGTTTGGTGGGTCAAGGGGTGTGTGTTGAGGTACCTTGTACAAAGCCCAAAATTCCATCATTTAAGCTCAGCTTAAACCAATTTAATTAATATGGTTAAGTTGACCTTATAAACCACTACCACTCTTTGAAAATAATCAATCTGGTTCAAGTGATTTTTTCAAGTGGTAAACACAAATCGAGCAACTACTCTTCCTGCTCCATCGAGATATGATTTGTAACAAGAACTACCAAATTTGAATGGATAGCTTTGCAGCAGCAAAATCAATTGTGAAGTTGGATTCGATTGGAGTCAGTGAGCATTGACTCAGTTCGCGGTCTGAAATCTAGATGTCTCCTCGCCTTCAAAGTTGTGGTTGACTGCTCCTCCAGCGGCGTCGAAAGTGAGGAGGAGAGGAGGTCATCGTGGAATTGGGATTTTCTTCTCGTAAAATGCCATCGTGAAAGAACCATGCAGTGTGGAATAGGGAAAGAAAGGAAGAGACGAGATAGAGGCGGTTGGATTATCGTTAGGAACCGGTAAAAGAAAAAAGAGGGCGACATATTTACAGAGAGCGGTAAGTTCCATTAATTAAACCTTTTAGTCGCCGCCAACGGAAGCTTGGTTTGCATGTGTTGTTGTCGATGGTAATGAGTAGTTCGAATTGAAGCACCGACGGTGGGTGGTTTGCAGTTAGTTTATCGATTGTTTTCCGGCAAGGAAAATCTGGTGTTTGAACTCAATTAATGCACATTTGATTTCTTGAGCAACAACTAGTAACACAGTTCAATCCTTTCCAAACAATGTACGAACGAGTGTGTTTGATGTTTTGACGTTTTTTGGGAAGAAGCTAAGTTAATTACACCTACTTCTATGACGGTTCAGTGAGAGCTCCGAAACTAAGGTTGTGGCTAATTTGTAGAGAAAATTTAAAAGTTTGACATTGTGTGTCAAATGTTTGGTTGTGGAACCCTTGCTTCATCTTCGTTTGTCCTATTTATAGCCATCACTTGTAACCTCCTCTTGGTAATCGCTGCTCCACTACTTGATGTAGCTTGCTTGACGCCTTAACTGCCTTGCGTGCTTGTCACTTGATACCTTGCACCTTGATGCATTCACTTGATAGCTAGCCCCTTGTGCCATGGAGTTGTTTTGCTTGGTGAGTGAGGGCTTCATGCTTGTGGTTGGATCTCAACACTTAGCTCAATTTCTCCTCTTTTGCTGCCACGTTCTAGAGGTATTTGTTTGCTTGACAACCCTCATTGCATGACATCATGTTTGACACCCCAGTACAAGGTAGGTAGTCGCCCATGGTACTTGGTGCTTGATCCCCTTTCTCTTTTGCTGCCACGTTCTAGAGGTATTTGTTTGCTTGACAACCCTCATTGCACGACATCATGTTTGACACCCCAGTACAAGGCAGGTAGTCTCCCATGGTACTTGGTGCTTGATCCCCTTTTGACGACGTCATGCTTGACCCTCCTGCATGATGTCATGCTTGACCCCCTTGGGTCTCAACACTTAGCCAAATTTCCCTTGTTCCCCTACCGCATTTAGGGGGACTCATGATGACCTGCATGATGTCATGCTTGACAGGTGGGTGTTTGGTGGGTCAAGGGGTGTGTTTTGAGTTACCTTGTATGAAGCCCAAAATTCCATCATTTAGACCCAGCTTAAACCAATTTAATTAATATGGTTAAGTTGGCCTTATAAACCACTACCACTCCTTGAAAATAATCAATGTGGTATCAAATGATTTTTTAATGGTAAACAAATGCCCCCAACTACTTAGTCCATAAGAATTATGGACTAAGTAGTTTACATCAACTATACCACTTAGCTTATGATATGATCCCAATTGGATCAATCCACAATTCACAATTACTTGCCAAAGAAGTCATCTCAACTAACTTGAAGAATTCTGATTTGAAACCGTTTCAGGTAGCCTACTTTGGAAGCTTGTATCTCACAAATGGCTCAATAAAAATGGAAGATCAAGGGCTTGTTTTAAAGATAAAGTTTCCATCTTTCCAATGGTACGCTTTTTGGATCCAGAAGATGTCATTAAGGTTGTTTTCCAAGGCCTCAAAGTTGCTACCTCAAAACTGGAAAACTGCCAGAAAATGGCTAAGGCAGAAAACTGTTTGGTGAAGCCTACTTTGGAGCTCAATTCAAGGAGCATGGATGGGATTCAAGTCAAAAGGCTTATACAACATGAAATGAGGAATGTTTATCTACCAAGGGAAGGAATTGGATGAAAGATCGGAGTTCTGGAAGGCCTCGAACGAAAGGCGCGAAGTTAGTACGAAAGCTGCCTTTTGATTGTTTTGCTGGCAGCTTACTTGTGCGTCAAGAAAGGAAGTTTATGGCCGAGTTTTGTACTGTTTTTAGAGTTTGTTTTTACCTTAATTGTTTCCAAGGTACATTAGGTTTATTTGCCTTTAAATACCTTCTAGTTTCGTTGTAAAAACATAAGACTTTGATTAATCAAAAACAAACCCTTTGGTTTTGTGCAAGTTGCGACTTGTTTAAGTTTGGTGGATTCCAAACTTGTGAGCTTTGTATCGATTGAATATCCTCTTCAATCGTGGTCGAGCAGCTAGCCTTTTATACCATACGAGCTTTCCCCTTGTGTAAAATTGTCTGTTGGTTCTGTTTTATCCAATTTTCGTATTAAGAACGCGTTGTTCTTGATTCGAATTTAATCAATCTTCGGATTGATTGTTTGCTGCGTTTTTCTGGTAAAAATACACCCCATAGTCGTATTAGCTTCATTTATCTCGTGGCCATACTCACCTCAAATTTTAAGCTCATACAATTAACGTGTTGGCCATGTTGGGGCTTAAGCAAAGCCACGACACTAGGAAAGAAAGAATAGATTATTTACTCTATTGCTATTGAGTAGGCATGGCAACGGGGCGAATCGGGGCCGGGTACCCTATATCCGTTCCCCGCCCACAGTGGGCTTCGGGTTTACCCGTCCCCGACCCAAACGGGCTTCCGGGCCTAGTAATATACCCAGCCCCGTCACCGCTGGGTTTTCGGGTGCCCACGGGTCTGAAAAGCCGGCAACAATGCCAACAAAAACGACAAAGTAAAATAAAAAAAAACCTGAAAATCTGACATCTCCTTTTATTATCAATAAAAGATCTCAAAAACTGAAGTCTGAACCTGACAGCAACAACATTCGAAACTTGAAAGTTGAGATCAACAATCAAGATTCAAGCCAAGTATCAAATCATCCAAACTGAAATCAACAAAAGAGAATCCATTCTCAGCAGTCTGATTGCCGAGTCTTATTCAAAGCAAGAACAACTAAGCTAATTAGCTAAACAAAGCTCCAAGCCATAAGCCATCCTAACTATTGAGATCAATTCCAACAGCAGCCTTCCTTCGAGCAAGATGAAGCTTCAACTGGAAATTCTGCACCAACAGCAGCCTTCCTTCGAGCAATATGAACCCATCAAGCCATTAGCCATCTTACGCAATAGCAGGTAGCGGCAGTCATCATTCATCAATTGAAATTCTGCACCAACATTCAAGTAAAAAGACTTAACTCCCTAAGCCTAACCAGTAACAGTGTAACACCAACAAACTCCATGTTCTTGCAACAAAAGAGAAGAAGTTTTAAAGTAATTAACCTGACTGGACAGTAGAGAATGGTTCAGTCTTCATGGCCAAATGGTGATCTCAGGAACACCATTTCTGGACCTAAAAACCAGAAAGCAAAACACATTAGTTCAACCTCAAATCTCAATGAACAAAATTAGAAATGCACTAATTTTCTTACCCCCAGGTTCTGCCTCTTCTATAGTAGTATCTTCGACTGACAGTGCTGAGAAGAGAAGACTCCCTCCAATGCCTCCACAGCAGCAGCCTCCGAATCTGCAGAAAAGTGTATACAAATATTAGTTACACTTAAACAAAATTAGTTGTACTAGAATTTAGAGATTTAGTTGCATGTTACCTCGTTGCATGTCTTTCATAATCCAACTTCGTGTGCACATCATTGATTCAACAGTGGAATAATGAAGCCTGCTCCGGTGAGGGTCTAACAACCTCCCACCAGAACTAAATGCACTTTCAGAAGCAACAGATGTAATTGGGATTGCCAGAAAGTCCCTTGCAATTGCTTGCAAGGTGGGATACTTGAGACCATTAAGTTTCCACCATAAGAGCAGATCAAAGTCTGTTGTCCGAGGAATAATATCCTCGGAAAGATACATATCCAACTCAGTAGTAATCAAAGAACTCTTGCTCTTTTTCCTTCGACTTACAAAGAGCTCAAAGCCAAGTTCAGTAGCCGAGACAGATCCAGAACTAGCAGAAGAAAAGATTGGCAGTCGGATACTTGGAACCAGAGAATAACTGAGTTATCTAAGAAAATATTTCCAGCTTATCAATCACAACAGATGCAAATTCCCAATGTGAACTAGAAGGAACAGATGTGTATTGACTGTCCCTCAAGCTCAAACGAAAGAAAACATCCTTATATTGAAGAGCAACAGAGAGCATATGGTATGTGGAATTCCATCTAGTTGGACAATCAAGTACCAGTTTTTGCTCAAATGTCAACTTTAGTTGCTTAACAACTTCAAAGAAGGTTTGAACCCTCTTCGGTGTAGAATTCCAGTAAACTACACTCTCCCTAATCAAATGTATAGCATCTTTGATTGCATCCAAACAATCCCTCACAATCAAGTTCAGAATATGAGCTGAACACCTCATATGAATCAGTTTACCATCAAGCAAGAGATCACTGCTCACAAGCTTATTTCGCATATGAAATATCATTGAATCATTGGTGGTACAGTTGTCCAGTGTGATTGAGGACAACTTACCATCAATGTTCCAATCAAGAAGTGAATCAAACAACCTATCAGCTAGCCTTTGACTAGTGTGAGGGGTTGGAACATACATAAACCTCAACATTGTGTTACGAAGCTTCCAAGAGTTGTCAATAAAATGACCAGTTACTGCCATATACCCCATTTTCTTATTTGTGGCAGTCCACAAATCAGTAGTGACTGAAATTCTGCCCAAATTTCCATCAATCATTGTCTGATATTTAGACCTCTCAACCCCATACAGACCCAGAATATCCTTTTTCACCGTGTTTCTACTAGGGACAGCAAACTGAGGTTGAAGAGAACAGCAAAAACGTTTGAAACCCACATGATCAACAAGGCTAAGGGGGGTACTCATGGACCAGAACCATAGAACAAAGTTCCTTCCTAGAAACCTCATAATTGTATTGAGAAGCAGAGAGTTGAGGATTTCCACCAGGTTGATAGTTGGGGCCAAGTATTTTTTGAGAACCATCATGTATCCTCTTCTGGATACATGTTTTGATATGGTTTCTCAGGTGTGAAGTTTCATTACTTGTTTCCCCACCAAGGGGTTTACGACAGTACTTACACCTAGCTTTCATTACCCCATTAATCCTAACTCTGTGGAAGTGAGGCCACACATTAGAGGTTAACTTACGTTGTGCTTCAAGTTCTTCCTCATTACCATTAATCGGATTATTTGGAACAGGAGGAGGTTGTTCAGGTTGGACTTGGACACCATTTTCAGGGACATGTTGATCAACATTCATAGCATTAGCAGTAGCACCTTCCATCTGAACATAATCAAGTTATATATCACTGATTAGACCTTTCATTTTACATTTTTTCTTACTTAAATGGACACCATTTTCAACCAGACAACATTTTTTCTTCTAACCAGCAAACAGGATACCATTTTCAACAATTTAACCATTACAGTTTACGTCTTCTAACTAAGTTATTATCATTAGCAAGCCATAGTGGTTACCATTACAGTTTATTATCATTAACAAGTCAAAGCAACACAACAAACACAATGGTTACTGCCTACTGGTTACGACTTAGGAGAACGAGATTACCTTGTCTTTCTGTTTTTCTGAGGACTGTCGAGTACCCAATGACAGTAGACTGATCACTGATGATCAGTATCACTCGCTCAGTTGCTCGTCAGAGTTCAGTCCTTCAATACAGCTTCAAATGAGTCCAACCTGGCCAAAAAAGAGTGAACAACGAACAAAAAAAAATTAGAACAGGAGACAAGCATGCATGTCTGTATTAACACCAGTACACCACAAAGGCACAAACCCAGGAAAAGGTCGCGAGTTCAAGATCCTTACCCAAAAAAAGACTTGGACTCTTTCTGGATGCTCGTCGCAATCTCTCTGTCTCTACTCTCTGTGGACTGGGTGTTCTGGGTAGAAATTTAGCGAAGGTAAGGATGGTGACTGGTGAGGAATGACCTCTGAAATCCCCCTATATATAGCAGTACGAGTGTCAAGAGTCAGTAGATTGAGGATACAACGAAGATAATCGAAAGAAAAGAAAAAATCCAGAATTGACTTATCTGTTATCGACGAACAATCAGGGATTTGAACTCCAAACGACTCATTTTTGGGCTGTGCTCGACGAAATCGGCGTCGGATCGTTGCTCTTCCAGCCATGCAATTGGTCGAATGGAGGAATCGAAGATAGATCGTAGTGAAACTAGGAGAGATTTGAGAATTTGAAGAGGAGAAAAGGCAAAAAATCGCGATTATCTTGCGATTCGCCAGAGAAGAGGCAGAGAGAAAGAAGGAAACTAGGGTTTGGGACTTTTGGTCTGCGAATTGGAAAATGAGGAATGAGGGGCGGCTGCTAGGGTTTCTCAACACAGAACATGAATATATATATGGAGGGCGAAACGGCGTCGTTTTTGGTGCACGGGTAACCCGCCGGGCGGGTTACGGGGCGGATAGTAGCCAAACCAGCCCCACCCGAAAACCAGGGTTGACGGATCCCGGTTTCCCCGCCACCCGTTGACGGGCCTGTGCTACCAGCCCGCTTGGGCCCTTAACGGGCGGGCCTCGGGCGGGTATCCGCTAACGGGCCCGGGCCTGCCATCCCTACTATTGAGGACGAGCTGCTCGAGAAAGAGAAGAGTTTTCTTTTCTTCAAGTAATTAACCTCTTTCTTTCTCCCCTTAAACGACAAAGGACTTAACCAAATTCCACCCGTTATTTATTTTTACTTTGCTTCCTTTGCGTGCCAGTGTTGGCAATACACGACCGGAACAAGGAAAACAAAAATTATTGTCTGCACGACCAAATGAATTGGCTTATTCGAGAAAAGCCCTGTTCTTTGGAAGATCTATCTCGTATTTGGTACTAAAAATTCGTCTCTTTTCCCACTTAGTTACTCTTGGCCTCACGACCACAACACTATCCAACAAGATGGTTCATCTCCTTCCACTCAGAATTGGTCCATCTCCGTGTCATGGCTAGCTATTCAAGTCAAGCTTCATAAGATGGTATCATGCCATGGCTTAGGGTGTGGGAGGCTTGGCATGCCGGCCATCATGGTAGCTGGTTAACATTGAACCTATTAACACCCCACGTCGCAAAAAGAAGAGATGTAGGGCTTGAGATACTTGTCATTGATCAGTCGATCATGTATCACCCCATCCTCTTTCAACAAGTAAGCTTCCTTAATGGTGGTCTGGACGATAAAGGGTCTACATCAGACACCCAATCAGCTGCTCATGTCATGTAAGTGGCATGATGTACCAAGCAACCAAAGGAGTGTATGGGCTCCATAGACCCAACCACATGACTTGTTGCTAGGGATGGCAATAGGTCGGGTTGGGTCGGGTTTTGCCAAACCCAAACCCATGGGTTTATTCATAAAAAAAACCCGGAGTAAAATCCACTGGGTATGAGAAACTCAAACCCAACCCATTGGGTATCCGCGGGTTCATGGGTACCCACGGGTTTTGTCTTAAAAATTTTACAATAACAAGTTCCTATCAAAATTAAAGTCAAATATCAATCTCTCAATACAAATTATCCATATATAAAACACCATTCTAGAAAATTCAAGCAAATCACAAATTAACTATACAAATTGTTCAACGCCAATCTAGAAAACTCAAGAAAATTGAAGCAAATCACAAATTATCCATAAATAACATGATTAATTGAAAGCTTCTTCCTCCTTGTCAATTAAGTTTCTTCACTCTCCACTGATAACATCAACTTCATTCTACACAATTAAAAAGAAAAAATTAGATATGTCTCCACAAGCATAAATAAGATTAGTTGTTTAGAATATTAAATATACCAAGAAAATTAATTATATGGGTGTGGGCGGGTACCCATGGGGCGAGTTTACCTAAACCCAAACCCAACCCAACCCAGTGAATAGTGAACAGGTCTAAACCCAAACCCGGCCCAAAACCCGTCAACACGAATTTTACCCACATTGACCGGATTGGGTCGGGTGGGTACCGGTGGGTTCGGGTTTTGTTGTCATCCCTACTTGTTGCTGACCTATCATGTCGAGGTCCTCATATCGGAAGTGTTTCAACTCTCACTCAACATGCCACTTCGTCATTGTTAGCCATGATTCAACTATGATTTTACTCTTTTTATTTTTAATTTCTATAATTATTTTAATATAAAAGAGGGACAGACGTCATTGATTCTCATATCCTTTGGCAACCACTAACGTGCCAAAGGTGTACACCCACTGACAAGTCCATGGACTAAACCAGACTAACCATCCATACACTACTTTTCTCCCCTCTTTCAGATGAGATGACTCTATTAGTGTTGGTTTTGAATTTTTCAACTTAACAACGGATGGTACCCTCTCAACATGTCCTGCCTTGGCGGGCTTGCAAGGGGTCTCCTAATCCTCTGCCTTAGCCACCTTACTAGACCCTTTGGGTTGATGTTGAGCAATGATGGCGTTTGGGGGGTTCGAGGATTCCCATTTCCAACCACCAATAGTTTGGACACGGAGGGGACAATTTTCCATCTTCCGGAAGTTAGAAAGGCAAGGGAACGAAGAGGTTTAGCAACCGAGGAAGATCAAGAAGAAAGTGTGCATGAAGGAGGAGAGGCGCATATTCCCACTCTTCAACCGATTCACCCACCGAGCAACAATGCAAGAGATTATAGGATTGAGGCGATGATAGTGGTTATCCTTCACAACCAACGAAGGGAGAAGGAAGCGCGGCTCCATATCATGGCGTGCGTCCACACGATCATGGAGAAGATGAACATTCTGATACATTCAACCGCTTCACCTCTCCAACACTTCTATACGACGAAGAAGAAGAAGGACCCTCCGAGGAGGAATGAATTCTAGGTATCCAGGGTCTACGTTCTATCTTTTCTTTTTCTTTGCTTTTCTTTATTTCAATTAAAAATGTTTTATTATCATTTCCTTTTCTTTTTACTTTCCGTATGTTAATTACTCTAGCACTACTAGTAGTACTTATTATATATAGGTGACTACTTCGGTGCACTCACAAAAATGAGTGCGTTCAATGCACCCAACTCAAAAACTAGTCTTAAGGTGTCGGATTTTGAATTTTAATTTGTAGAATTAGTGTAATATGATTATATAACACATGATAACAACTAATTAATGGATTACCCTAACCCCTAGACCTCCAATTTTGAATTCTATCACTAAACCCCAAATTGCAAACCCTAAACCTAAATCTCTAAACTCTAAATCTTTCAAATTAAAGTAAATCTCTGAATTGTATTTGTGAAAATTCATGTTCTTTATTGTTCATCACATAATCAGTGATGATTGGCATCAGTTTGACATGAATCACATGTTTAAAATGACGGTTATGAAGCGAGTGCACTGAATGCACCAAAACAAAAGTGAGTGCACTGAAGACGCCACCATATATATAATGCAGTATTCGGTGCACCCACATTTTTTGGTGCATTCAATGCACTCTCCTCATAATCGTCATTCCGAGCATGTGGTTCATGTCAAAACGGTATCAATCGTCGCTTGTGATAATATGAACAAAAAACACATGAATGTGTAAAAGAACTCATTCAAGATTTACTTTAATTTGAAGGATTTAGGGTTCAGGTTTACAATTTAGGGTTTTGGGTTGGGATTCAGAATTAAAGGTTAAGGGGTTAGGTTAATAGATTGATTAGTTGTGTTTCTATGTTATATCATCACATTAGACTATTACTACCAATTAAAGTTCAAAAATTAATGAATTAAGGCCACTATTAGAGTTCAATGCACCCAAAAAAGTGAGTGGACCGAAGTAGTCACTATATATAGCAAAGGCTAGGGTACGCCTATATGAGATATATATACCCTGGGTGAAATCCGGGGTACCACATACCTTGAGTATGAAAACACTATCCAGACCTTGAATTGACCGATCTTTCAGATATGATATTATACTCTAACCCTTGAAGATCAAAATCTAGGTCTTATTTCTCTAAATCGTATACCCCTAAGATCAATTTAATTAGAAACAATCATCGACGGTTATGATTCGTCCAAATATAGGCAAAAAAATGAATGCACCATTTTAGGGTTTATAGTTTATGATTTAGATAATTAGAACCTAGGGTTCACTCAATAGGGTTAGGGTATAGTATCATGCCCAAAAATCATGTTAATTCGAGGTCTAGATAGCGTTTTCATACTCAAGGTATGCAGTACCCAGGATTTCACCCGAAGTACAGTAGAAGGCACCATATATATGGTGACTTCTATCATACATCAGACATATATTGGGGTATGTCGTACACCAGCAATCTCCACCGTCCACGTCCATCTCAACGACCAACATTAATGCAGATTCTACATCCATATTTAAATAAAATATAGCATTTTAAACAAAATGAAAAATATTCATATTTAAATGCAACATTGAACGCCAACATCCAAAAATTTATATTTAAATCCAACAGATAACATAAACATCTAAATATTCATACTTGAATCCAATAAATAACATCAACACTTAACTTTCAACTCAAAGAGACAAATCAATCATTATTTTCTTTATCAATTAAATGGGTAAATGCCACATTTGGTCACTGAGATTACTAAATCGTGTCATGTTTAGTCACTAAAAAAATTTAATATCAGTTTTGGTCACTTGAATTACTGAAACAGGTCACATTTAGTCACTCTCCTGTCAGCCTTCGTCCAACTCTGGTCACTCGAATTACTGAAACATGTCACATTTAGTCACTCCTCACTCGAATTACTGAAACAAGAGAGTGACTAAATGTGACATATTTCAGTAATTCGAGTGACTAAAATTGATATAATTTTTTCTAGTGACTAAACATGACATAATTTAATAAACTCAGTGACCAAATGTGGCATTTACCCTCAATTAAATTCACCAAAATGACATTATTTGTTTAAACTTTAAAGATCGAAAATCGATCATACCGAGAACCAAATATTGAAATACCGTACCGGAGGTTGTACTGGAAAAGTCAGCAATAGAGTATTTTATGGTAAAACCGTGGTTTAACTATGGTTCAACCGCTTAATACCGCTGGTACAATATGATATTTTCTGGTCGAACCGCCAATACGATACGGTATTTCAATCCTTGCCGAGAACATTTCGACCGATTTTCTAATATGTACTAGTTGAATCCGGTTCTAAGTACCACTAGCATGACAACCATGGTTAAAACTTACAAGTTAAACCCGAGTCGTCTCCAGCTTATCTGCACTCGCTTGCGTTGCGTCTTGCGTGTCGTTCTGCTCCAATCTAAAACGCCCTCCGTTTCCTCACACTTACTGTCCTCTCATTTATCTCTAGGGTTTCTTGACTTCTTCTCTTTCTACGAGCTCAGACATGGCCGACGAATCCCAGTCCCACTACTCCACCGCGGACACCGGAACGGCCACCGTCACTCCTAACAAGCGCAAATACGATGACCAATTGACCACTGGTCGTCGCCACACGGGTTTCTCTTCGCCGGACTCTTCAGCCCCCCCTCCTTCTTACAATAATGTCCCGCCTCCTGCCGATGAGATCCAGATGGCCAAGCAGAAAGCTCAGGAGATCGCCGCGCGTTTCTTGAGTGCCGCCGCTGGAGGCGCTCCTGTGGATAATAAGCGTCCTAGAGTTGAGAATGGGGGCAGCGGTTTTGATTCCAACGAAAAGGGGTTTAGCTCTGGTACGCATGGTTGACTCTATTGTTTCGATAGCTATCTTGAATTCATTGTTATTGCGTCTTGTTTCGGAATTTATCAACTATAGTATCTGTTCCTTGTGTCAAATCAGCTCCGTCGAGCGTTCCTGCTTCCTATGGTTCTTTTATGGGCGGTACAAGCAAAAGAATTGAAATACCAAATGGAAGGGTTGGAGTTATCATTGGCAAAAGTGGAGAGACTATCAAATTTCTTCAAGCAAAATCTGGGGCGAAGATTCAAGTAACGCGAGATCTGGATGCTGACCCCAATTCGCCAACTAGAGCTGTAGAGCTTGTTGGTACTCCGGAACAAATTGAAACAGCAGAACGGTTGATTAATGATGTTCTTGCTGAGGTAGGCTCTTCTTGACATGGGTTGCAGGTTTCGCTTTAAATTAGTTTTCTGCAAAATGGCTTAGTAGTTCTGCAATGCTTAGCAATACGCTTCCATGGGATTCCTTGCGTCGATTGTTTATACTGCGTTATTGATGCTGAAACCAGCTGAAAGGCTCTGCTTGACAAGAGTTGCAGGTTTCGCTTTAAATTAGTTTTCTGCAAATGGCTAAGTAGTTCTGCCATGCTTAGCAATACGCTTCCATTTGATTCCTGTATCAATTTTTATACTGTGCTATTGATGCTGAAACCTGCTGAAAAGAGAATCGCCTTGTTACCAGCTAAGATGTTGGATATTTTACACAGGCTGATGCTGGAGGTTCTGGTACAGTTTCTCGAAGGCAAGGGGGACAGGGCGGGGGCGGCGGTGGTGATCATTTTGTCATGAAAATCCCGAATAACAAGGTATGTGGGCTTTGTTACTGTTGAATGCTCTTGTAGTTGCTTTAGTGCAGATTGGTTGCATTGTGCACATGATTGCAGGTTGGTCTGGTAATTGGCAAAGGAGGCGAGACAATTAAGAGCATGCAAGCTAGGACTGGTGCTCGCATTCAGGTACAACTTAGAATATGTCTACTTTCTCGTGCTTTCTTTTGATTGCATTTCAACCCATTGGTATTCTGCACATGGCTTCATTTGGCTTTGTGCAAGTCCAATTGAATTTGAATTTGGCTACTTTCTTGTGCTTTCTTTTGATTGCATTTCAACCGATTGTTATTCTGTATATGGTTTCATTTGGCTTTATGCAAGTCCAATTGAATTAGAGGCCTGTAATTCTGGCAGGTGATACCTTTGCATCTCCCCCCTGGTGATACCACATCAGATAGGAATGTACATATAGATGGAACAAGTGACCAGGTTGAGGCCGCAAAACAGTTGGTCAATGAAGTGATCAGTGAGGTATGTGTTGTTGTTTTCCTGGCCATTGAAGGAGAACTCCCGCCTATTCTTTTGATTGTTCACTGTTTGTCACAGCAATATGATGTCTTCATAATTTACCTGAAAATCTGATTAATGTACTTGCAAGTTCACATCTTCCTTTACAATTTGAAATGTTCTTGAAGATGTACTTTATAACTATACTAGCAGAAATTATGGGTTCTCTATTTTTCAGTTAAAGTATAACGTGTTATGTATCCTTCTAACGGGGTCGGTTTAGTATCATTGAAAATGATATGCATTGATGAGTTGTAAGTATAATTTGTTATGTCTGTTTATAGCTTGCTACCTAAGTATCTGTTTGGACCTTAACCTTTTCATACCCGCTGTACATATAGTTGGCTTTATTATTAGCCAACTTAATGGTATTGGATATCTCTTCTAGCTGTTTACATTTTGTGCTCAGTATTGTCAAGGCATTAACCATAAATTGCTGTTCACTTTGAAAATGGATTACAATTTCAGTTGTTGCAAATGCTTTTAACTTTTCAAGATTCAGAAAGTTGCATATTGAGCTTTGATAATGTCAGCCTGGAAAATACTTGAAAGAATGATATTTTGCTTTTAACTTGGTTTTATATCATGGAAATGATATGCATTGATGATTCTTTCTGTATTTCTTCATGTCTACTTGTAGATTGCTATCTGTTTGGACCTTAATCTTTTCATACCTGCTGTTTGTAGAGTTGGTTTTATTATTAGCCATTTTATTGCAAATGCTTTTAACTTTTCAAGATTCAGAAAGTTGTGGATTGAGCTTCATATTTAGCTTTTGTCGTTGTCAGCCTGGAAAGGAGTGAAAGAATGATACATAGCTTTTAATTTCCATCTCATTGGTTCTTATGAGTTTTTAATTTTACACTTTTATATCGTGACAATGCAATATTGCTGCTTGATAGTCTTGCATAGATAAAATGCCAGTTTATGTGACTAATGTACTTCATTTGTTTGTGACTTGCAAACTGCTGAATGTCCTTAATGATCTGTGCTGTAAATCTCTTACAGATCTGGACCTACACGGTAGTTATATGTTAAGAATTAAGACACCATAGTTTGAGGTCAAGTGAGTTTTTGAGAATTGCCAAGCGTGTAGTGATTATGATATTGTTGTCTTTAAGCTGCAAATGCATTACTGAAGATTAGATGTCGAGCATTTGAAGTGATAGATTTTGTTTGAGATATTTTGAAGGGTTGATTTGTCTCCTTGGATGTGTGCCCAAGTGAATAGTTCTGGTTAGTAGTTTCTTCTGCTTCCTTATTTTGCTTTGCCAGTGTGTCATATCGCTTCCATTGCTGGAACTGCTGTTAGGTTACTGTTGAAACCAATACAGAATTCTTTCTGTTGGTTATGCCAGCGACCTTACCCTGGTATGGTTCTCAACCCTGCCAATAATATGTAGCATCTGAAGATATGTTGCTAGGTTGGGAATTTTTTTTATCCCGGAACATGCATTAGCTCTTCTTTGTTTAGTAGTTGTCCCTCTGTTATATTACTAACTTGTTCATGCTGGCTAATATGTCCTGTAAATTCCATCCCTTGGTCTCCATGACTGGTCACCTCATTTGTTATTCTGGTTTACTTGGTTCTTAGTGGTCGTTACAAAACTACCCACTGATAAGTGATTAGGTTTTGATCACCCTCCTTCCTGTATTGCATAGGCCTCGCTTTCTCTAATTCCCTTTAGTCGTGAATTATGACTTGCTTCACCTTCTGTTAGCCCCCAGTTTCATTATAATCATTGATTTCTTGGCAAGTGAATGTAAATGTTGTCATTTCGTTAATTTCTATTAGTCATTGGTATATTCTACTTATTCTCGTGTTCAAGTTGACATGATGTCTGCTATTAGATTAGCTTGTCGCTTTGAGGTTTGCTTCAGGTTGCTTGTCCTGTACTTGGATTGTGGTCAATCATGTGGAAGGATTTTTTTGTCTGTATACTACCATACTTTTAGAATTCTTCCTTTCTGTTTGTAAATAGTATTTCAGAACAGCATAAGCTGTACTGGGTTTCCGAAGTTTGGAGATACTGTGGTGATGGACTCTTTTGGTACTTTTCTGTGGAACTAAATATAATGTGCCATAGTCTGGTAGCGTGAGTGAATAATTTTTTTTGTATCATATCAAAATCGATAGAGGGTCATTGCCACATGGACCACCTTATTTTTGCAGACGGAAATTTTGTGTATTTGTATATTTTTTGCGCGTATTCATTTTTAAAGTAGGGAGAGTGTGAGCTTCTGCTGGAGTAACTTCACCAACGAAGTACGGTATGTAGGTAATCCTACCCCCTTCATAATGGAATATGAAATTCATGCCCTGTGTAAGGAAGTTGGCTGTTTATTATGCTGTTTTATTGAGATTTCTTGATGTCGCACTTGGTTTTTGCTCCTAGTTTGTTATATAGCAATCTTATATCTGTTTCACATATAGCCTGTATGCATTAATCTTGAGAATTTCTCGTCATTCATCTTGTATTGGGATTTTTTTTTTTTTGTAGAATCGCATGAGGAATTCATCAATGAGTGGAGGATATGCTCAGCAAGGTTATCAAACACGACCACCTGCAAACTGGGGCCCGCCTGGTGGGGCAGCGCAGCAACCAGGATATGGTGGGTACGGGCAGCCATATGCAGGCGCATCGGGACAGTACAATATGCCCCAGCCACCATATGGGGGATATACTACTCAGCCATCATCTGGTGGGTACCCTGCTGGATGGGACCAGTCAACTCAGCCGACGAGTCAAGGTTATGATTACTATAGTCAGCCACCGTCTTCACAGCAACCACCAGCCTCTGGTGGTCCACCGCCACCTGCGGCAGCAGCAGCGGCGGCAGAAAATTCTGGTGGCTATGGTTACAACAGTCAGCAGCCACACTCGGGTTATAATCAACAAGGGCAAGGTTATGGTCAAGATGGGTATGGTGGATATCCTCAGTCGGGTTATGGCCAGCCACAAGCATATGATCAGCAGCAGCAGCAGCAGGGGGGCTATACTACTGCTCCCAGCTATGGTCAAGAAGGCCACAGTTCCTCCTATGGTGGTGGACAAGGAGAGTCGGCTCCTCAACCGTCTTCTGCGGTTCAGCAGCAAGGCTATGGTTCTGTCCCAAATCCAGCAAGTTACAACCCTCCGCAGGGAGCTACTAGTCAATCAGGAGGATATGTGATGCCACAACCATCTGGCTACGGGAGTCATCATCTAACAGCTCAACCTGGATACGGATCTAGCTATGGACCTCCTCCAGCACAGAAGCCTCAAGTGGCGAACCCATTATCTGCTTATGGGCAAACCGCCCAACAACAACAATCACCTTCTGGAGGAGGCTCATACAGCCAGTCGGTTCCTCAGCCAGGAGGATATCCAAATTCACAGCCGCCACTGCCTCCGCCAGCACAATCGTCGGGTTATGGCAGTGCTGTTGCTGCACAGCCAGGATATGGTCCATCGTATGGGGCACCTCTAGCTCCGAGTCAACCAGGATATGGTCCTCCTTACGGCGCCCCTTATAGTAGTCAACAGCCAGGAGGGTACCCTACTGATGGCAATCTTAGCTCCACTGCAGGAGTTGCAACTGCAGCGGCAGTATCAGCGCCGCCGCCTGGACCACCATCCCAGCCTGTGCAACAAAGTGGAATTGCAAAAGCATCTCCTAAGAGTTGATGATACTGAACGCAATTGCTTTGCGCTTCAGATGATCAACTAACCTCTGCCCTGCCTTGGTGGTGTGTTTTCCTTGCTAAATGCTATGGATAGTATACTAGGGAGGGTTTTGTAGCGTGTTATATACTCTTATGTCAGACTTTCCTTTTATCTGCTAGTGTTTATTTTATAGTAGACTGTTGGATGCTTTGAAATTTCTATTTGGCTTGTGAGATAGTATTTGCTCCCATCTGTTCAACCTTTCTGATTGTCAGTTCAAGCATCAAGCCAAACTGGGTTTTCTCATGGGCTCTATTCTCGCCTTATCAAGAAATGAATGGATGAATAATTTTACTATGTTATGTCTTAGGTAGGGGTTTGCAATCGACCAGGTCAAAGAATCATGGTCCAATAGTGAAAAACATCTTAGAATCATGGATAAAATCAATAGTGAATTTGGTTAGGTTTGGTTCGATTTAAATGTTAATTCAGCTCATTTTTCAGTATTTATAATATTTATGAGATCAAGGACTGAACCGGATCAAATTATATTTGGTTCGATATGGTTGAGTCCAAGTGTCAATTTAAAATTGATTTGGTTTAAGTGTCGATTTGATTCGATGAGATTTTGTAGCATACCCTAATCTTAATCTTGGGAAACGGATCAAGTTCAGCTGCTTTCTTTACTTCCGAAGTTGACAATAAATACTTGACTAGGGCCTCTCACGCAGTCACGCTACCATGTTCGCAAGAGCTGATTGTATTGTTATGGTGCTAACACTAGAGGAAAAAGGAAAAAAACCAGCAAAATATAGTATCATCAGAGCTGGCCCACTATATTCGGAGGCCCTGTTCGAAAATAAAAAATGTGGCCCTAAAATGGTTTCTCCGTAAATTTATCATAAGAATAGGAATAATTTATAAATAATTGTTTGAAAAGTAATCAAATTCAAATTTTCTAGTTGACAATCAAAAATTGTTACAAAAAATTAATGATTCCACTCGGCAGTCTAACTAATCCAAATTTCCAATCAAAATCCCTGCAAAAGAAAAAAGAAAAATTGGTTAGAATTTCGACCAGCCATTTCAATTTCCATTTCAAAACAAGTTAGGCAGAAACTCCCTCCCCAATTTCGGCCCAAAACAAATTAGGCAATAGGTAGCACATTCAAATTTCGGCCAGCCCATAACCCATTCCAATTTCACTATTTCGGCCATCTCCAACTCCAAGCAACAAGCTTAACTGAAGCAGAGTATGAAGAAGAACAGAGTCTCCAGACTCAAGCAGACAACACGCAAGAAATACACAAATTCAAGTACGGTCACGAAATTCTTACCGATTAGGAGATTACCGAACCACGGTGGAGAGACATCAGTCGCCAAGTCGAAACCAGGGTTAGAAGGCGAGCGCCGAGCGGGATTGCAGGAGCGCCGAGCGGGACTGCGGGAGTGCCGGAGCGGAACCACCGTCCACCAAATCAGTCGGAAGTCAGAATAAGGGATTGCTGGATTGATTTCTTCAGCTGCTTCAGCTAGGAGGGGATTATTTCGTCGGTAGAATGAAAAAAGAGGGGATGCTTTGCTTCACCTAAAAATGGCCGAGTATTTAAAGGGGAAATGATTGATTAAAGACGTTAGACGTTGATTATGATTTATAAAGAGTCGAAAAGTAATGCTGGCTAGAGAGTAGAGACGTTGGCTTCTTTGGGAAGGTGAGAATTTGGGGAAAGGAATTAATCAATGAATGTTTTTGGGAATGGGGGAAGAGAAAAAAAGAGGCGCAGGCGACTGGGTGAGCAAAGGCCTCTCTGCCGATTCGTGTTTGCACAACTAATTTTTTTTAATGTATATATTTATTGTATGGGCCAAGTACTTGAGGCCCCCAATATTTTGAACCCCTGTGTTGTGGATCAGGTCAGTACAGGGCCTGGGTCGGGCTTGAGTATCATAGACATAATTTTACTGTTTGAGACAGTTATAGTTAAACGTTCGAAATACACAAAATAGCTACTTCTATTCTTCCTTTTAAGTTTTAACGGTGTCACTTAACAGCAGTGGCAGACCCATAAATTTTACATAAGGGTGTCCTCTTTTAAAAAATAGATTAAATAATTCTTAAATAAGAAAATTCATGACTCGTACTAGCTAAAAAAGTCTACGATATGTTTTCATTTTCGGAAATAATTGTACAATACACTTGGTGTCTACACTACTCAATAAAATTGTCTCTTATATCCTACTAGACAATCATTCACGAATTGATCCCATATTCGATTTCTAAACTTGTTCTTGATGTAACCCAAAGCTGAAAGACTCTGTCAACACTTGTCGTACAACCAAAAAAATCAATGCAAATTAAGGGTAGGTTGAAATTAGTTTAATTTTTAGGTTTTGAAAATAATTAGAGATAGGTCATAGGGAATGACATTTTACTATTACACAATGTTTAAAATCAAACAATAAATGTAGCCTAATGATAATTATATTTATTATTAATAATAGTGTCCTAGGTTTGAATTATCCAAACTATCACTTATATTCTCATACGCAAACTAGAAAATGAGAGTAAAATAATAATTTTTTTTAATTTCAGGGGTGTCCTCCACTATCAATTATAATTTTTTTATCCATACGTAAATTACAACCGGCAGTTGGATAATCGTTTTTCCAAAATTTAGGGGTGTTCCGAGACACCCCAAAGTGCCCTACGTCCGCCCCTGCTTAACAGTATGACTGGATTTGTGATATTTTGTCCTCACCAATCCACGTGGATTAAAAGAAAAAAATGAAAAATGACAATAAAAAATAAAAAAAACATAAAAGGACTCAGTTGACCACTCGTCCTTTTCCTCGTCTTCTCTCCGTCTTCCCACCTACATCTCTTTGCCTTTCGATCATGACGGAGGATGTGGTTGAAATCCCATCGCGATCGACGATCTCCCTCCCTCCGCATTCCTAGGCGAGCATTCCTCGACGAAACTCAAGCTTCCTAGTGACGACGAACTCCTATAATTGTTGTTCATACGATTATTAGAGCTCCTATGGGCATTCATTTGATATGGATTCCCATTATAGTGGTAGCTATTGCGATTGAAATCGCGATTCTGTGGATAACTTTGACCAATATAGTCGACATCTGTCCTTTGGAATTCACTTATTAGGGGTTGTTTGGATGGAGCATTCTCATGGAACAATGTGTCCCAATTGACTCAAAATGAGACAATTGGGCTAAATTGATCCATTTGGCAATAAAAAATCAGAATGAGGCAATTAGACATGGGAAAATTGGCATTAGCTCATTATGGGTCAATTCTAATTACCTGGGTAGGGGGGAGGAATTGTACATTGCCTCATTCTTTTGTCTGTTTACCTGATCTAACCCTCTTTTTCCTCTCTCTCTCTCTCTCTCTCTCGTTTCCCCATCTCTCTCACTAGTCACCTCTAACCTTCTTATTATCTCTCCCCTTTCTCTTAGCGAAGCAGAGAAAAATTGCAGAATGGGGCCAATAAGAAATATTTTCCGGCGACTATAATCAATAGGTTCTCAAAGTGATGACAAGCATAGAGAGAGGGAAACTGGGTTCGTTGCTCGATCTGGGACTTTGGGGTTGTTGCATGTGGGTTTTCAAGAGAAGAAGAAGTATCTCACCATCGCAGTTGAACCACAATTGAAGGCTTATGCGCAACAGGCAATGGCGTCCCCGACACCCAGACCCGTCGCGACCACTTCCGCTTAAGTCAACAAAGGAGTTCAAGCCGACAAGTAGATTTTTTCCCGTTCTATTTGCGGCAAGACAAACGTCTTCTTGTTCTTTCCATGCCTTTTTCCTCCTCTTCATTCAAATCTCCGGCAGTTTCTGCCAGACCTTTAAGAGTCATGGAGAAATTGGAATTGCAATCAAAGCTTAAACCTCTCTTTTCTGCCTCGATTTTGTTGGTTTTTCGGTTATGATCCTTAAAATTGTCGATTTTGTTTATGGGTATATGAAATCCCACTTGTACAAAGAATCTATCCTTGTAAAATAGAAGCTCGTCGGAGCTGGACGAGAAATTTGCAGAAGAAATAGATTATATACCACTTATAGATGGTGACTTCTAGGGGATTTCCTGAGATTTACAGTGAAAGAAAACCCAGAAATAGGGATGGGAAACTTGCAGCAAAACAGGGGTGGGAAACTTGTAGAAGATAGGGGTAAGTTGGTATTTACCCAAAATGACTCACTTATCTCACAACTTAATCCAAACGATATATTCTTAGCAGATTTCTTCAATCAATTGACTCATATCCTAAAATGAGTCTTTTGTTCAAGATTGTCTCATTTTGAGAATGCTTCATCCAAACGACCCCTTATTGTCCCACAGTTTTCCCCCACTCGATCATCTCACCACACCACTCCCATACATATATTTGTGTTGCTGGCAGATTTCTTGTCACCTCGAATCGTGGGCCTTCTCAACTCCTCAATTTACAAATGGCGTTTAAGGATCTTTCTATTATTGTGCCATCTCAAAACCACAGGAGCATATCTCCTAGACCAATTTTCAAGGTTTAGTCGCCATGGATGCAAAGTATTCCAGAGCTTGTGCAAAACTCATTCTGAGTTACGTCACCTTTGGTTGTTTGATTTACCAACACCTTTGGTCGTTTGATTTACCAACACCTTTAGTCGCCATGGATGCAAAGTATTTAGATCGAAACCTTTCACAAAATATCCACGATTTGTTCTTGCCCAAATCCATGGTGAGGGCAATGCTCTAAGAAGCTATTAGATTCGCTGGTAAGCCTCATACAGAGATTTAGAAGTATGCTACTTGAAGCAAGAAATATGGTCTCTTAAATCGTTGGTTTTCTCACAGAGGGAAGAACTCTTCTATGATATCTTGGACCGGATCGTCCCACATATGGAAGGTACCTGGAGGTTGGAGATTTAACCAGCTCTTTGCCTTTCCCCAGATGGTAAAAGGAAAAAAACTTAGTCGGATTCCATCTGGTTCAACACCAGGGTGTTGTGCATAATCACATATTTCAAAAACTATTTTGGTATGTGTTTACACCTAAAAATAACCTTGTACCACATTGATTATTTACAAGGCGTTAACTGTCTTTATAAAGCCTGATCAATAATAACAATTAATGTTATTTAAGTTGGGCCGTATGGTACTAGATTTTAAGCCCAAGCCACTAAGTCATTAGTGAGCATGGACATGAGTCAATGACGGACATGGGCCTCTCGTAGAAGGCCATGTCATGCCATGCCACGATATTGTATAAAAATAAATTAAAGTATGGAGAAGGACGTGCCTGCTTCAACGAGGAGGGCCATGTCCGTCTAGAATCTAGAACCACGTGGCACTTCACGAAGAGGGTCATGGACGTCTACAATCAAGAAGCATGTGCCATGTCAACGAGAGGGACCACGGGCTTGGGAAATTTCTCAAGTCACATAATCATGCCATGAGAAGCCTATCTCAAAGAAGACAAAAATTACTAAGTCTGAGAGGTCCATGCCGCTTCACGAGAAGGGGCATGGACGCGAGACAAGATGGCCTAGGCATGATTGAAAAATGCTAAGTATGAGAAGGCCATGTCGTGTCACGGGAAGGGTCTCATGTCCGTCTAGAATCTAGAACCACGTGGCACTTCACGAAGAGGGTCATGGGCGTCTACAATCAAGAAGCATGTGCCATGTCAACGAGAGGGACCACGGGCTTGGGAAATTTCTCAAGTCACATAATCATGCCATGAGAAGCCTATCTCAAAGAAGACAAAAATTACTAAGTCTGAGAGGTCCATGCCGCTTCACGAGAAGGGGCATGGACGCGAGACAAGATGGCATAGGCATGATTGAAAAACGCTAAGTATGAGAAGGCCATGTCGTGTCACGGGAAGGGTCACGAACATGACCGAGAAGTCCATGATCGCGAATGAAGAGGCCATGCCGCCTCATGAACAAGACCAAACGACCCAAAATATTCTAAGTTTGAGAGGTCCATGGCACTTAACGAGAAGAGGTATGGACGCGAGACAAGAAGGAACTATTGAAAAATACTAAGTCTGAGAAGGCCATGCCGCCTCACGAGAAGGGACATGTGCATGATTAAGAGGTCCATGGCCGTGTCATGTGATGGCCATGGACGCGAAGCAAGAAGCATTAGACACGATTGAAAAAAATACTAAGTCTGAAAGACCATGACGACTTACGAGATGAGCCATGTGCATGATTGAGAGGTCCATGCCATCTCATGAGAGTGGCCATGGACACGAATAATGAGGCCGTGGTGGTGGAACATTATATCACTAATGCCTAAGTCCCAAGAGGGCCATAGACATGAGTAAGAAGTCTATGTCCATGAGGCAAGAGGACCACGACCTCCTTTGTGAAGCACCACATACTTATCAAAAGTCTAGCATAGCACGAGATCTTGGATAAAACAAGGCGAGGCAAGCTACACTTCAAGACTCATGACAGTTTTAAGAGAGGAACCTAGGCGGTTGAAGGAGTAACCACCACTCTGAAGAAGGGGGAGCGGTTCTTTGTAGTAGTTATCCAACAAACAATTTTTTATGGAAGGTTACCTCTTCGTGACTATAAATAGGAGGAGGGGTCGACAGAGACAGGGGTTCCCAAAACCACACAACTGACACACATGTCAAGTTTATCTTTTTACCTTTTCTCTATCATGTAGCCATTGACGTAGCTTTTAGTTTGGAGCTCTCACTAAACCTCTATAAGAATAGGGGTAATTTAACTTAGTTTTCTTTCCCAGAAACCATCAATCAAACACCCTAGTTCGAACTGTGTTTGAAGAGGTTTGAGCTGTGTCTTAGTAATTGTTGTCTAAAGAAGTCAAGGTGCAATATATTTATTCAATACAGGTTTTCTCTCCAGAAAACAAATTGGCACACTTGGTGGGATCTTGAGTTTGGTTTGATGTTTCTACGACATAGACAACTAGATGACGGTCTTCTACAAGTCTTTGTGGAATAGAATCAAGTGACTAGATTCAAAGTTGTTCGAGTGGATGTTGTTGCCGGAAACAATGGCAGGATGGGGGCTTTGCCGACACCGGTGACAAGTCTGGATGAATAAGTTTCCATCACTTAATGTCATCAATCTATTGAGAAGGGTGTGGTTGACCCCCAACAGTTAAACGACCATTTAACTTCGCATATTAAACACCATATTTCTCTTATTGAACATTATGATTCTCTCATTGAACGTCATGATTCTCTCATTGAACATCATGATTCCCTCATTTATTGGATGGATACATGTATATATAATTGGTTTGGCAATTTGAGCAAGACTCAGAGCCATTTTTATGAGTCTAGACATGTCTCGGACACATGTGTGGTTCAATCAAGGACTTTGCCAACAAATAGCAAAGATCCAGCACTAAATAGTGTTACTTTGAGTAAGAATCTTTCTTCCACTGGTTGTCAAAATGATCGACTATGGCAAGGAACTTCTCCGACATCGGTGACAAGCCAACTGCCATCTCAACATAGGAGTTGTGACCAAATTTTGGTCTTCATTTTCAAGACCAACAATGGGGACGTGTCTGTACAAGATGAAGTTCAACCGCCCATTCTAGATATAAGAACGTCTAGAACCAATGTCGATGGCATAGGTAGTGGCCTTTCTTTCAAACTAGACCAAGTACCACCGTCTGCTCGCGCACCCCCAATTCCACCCCTAATGAGTAGGCAAGGAGCCAATTTTGTTGGACTCAAACAACCTAGAGCTCAATAAGGGGGCATGAAAGTCTAACTTCCCACAAGATGAAGTCGAGATGTTCGTCTGGGGGGCATGTGGTGTTTAAGTGGCCACATTAATCAAAATCAACATATGCTTGGGCTAAGCATACTAATTTGTCTAAGTTTGGAAAGAGGGCATGCCTCCAACCACTTGTAGAGGATTTGGGGGCATATCTAACAAGTCATGACGTGAGAAAGCCATAAAAAGTTATTGTAGATTTGAAAATTTGGCTAAAGTATTGACAAGGCATGTCCAAGAAGCCATATAAAGTCCAAGCCACACATGCTATGATAAGCATGCTAGTTTGGCTAAGTCTGGACAAGAGAGCATGCCACTCACCATGAAGAATGGAGTAGGAGTAATGTTCAATAAGACACAACACATCCAATCCACCCACAACTTACGTAAGTATAAGAGCATGGCCAAGAGTGGACAGAGGGGCAAGTTCATGTCTATGAGTAGTGAATACTTGGCACAAACCACAAAGGATGGATACGGGGTCATGTATAAGAAGTCACCAACTAAACATGATGGCTTAAACAACCAAGGCTTGTTGTGTGCTAAGTATGTAAGACAACAAGGTTTACATATTGAAAGATAAAGTAAACCATGTCATATACTTGGCAGTAAACTTGTCAAGTCTAGGCATCCAAGTCTTCAACATGGGAAGAGTAGACATGTGTTCAGTTGGTGGCATCAAAGACAAAGAAAAACTCATGGTGATCTTGACATGTCAAGTAAGGTGGCCAAGGAAAATGAACATGAGATTCCATGCAAGGCCACCAAGACAAGACACGACCATGTACCATCCAGTGGTAAGATGAAAAATCGAAAACTGATGTATGGAGAGTCATCTCCAATGAAACAAAAGAGTCATGTGGTTTATGGATGACATGTTTGGTTTGGTCCATGGACCAGGCAGTGGGTGTACACCTTTGGCGCATTGGTTGTTGCCAAAGGCTTTGGAGAGCAGTGACTTCTGTCACTTCTTGTCATATAAATAAATAAATTTATATAATGAGCATACCAGTCGTCTCATTATATATTTATATTAAAAAAATTACACCAACCTTGGCTAAAAAAGATAGAGAGAAAATATCAAAGTGAAATTCTTGAGTCGGGTTTGTTAGAGTTCGATCAGAAGATCTTTCCACCAAGTCATCGCGATGGCTTGACATGCTGAGTCATACATCAGGCCATGCCACGCCATGTTGCCTTGTCACGAGAAGCCACAACCTAGGGTCATAATGGCTTGAAATGTGGTAGTAGAGGAATGGTGACCATAATGTCTCTAGCAAGATAAATTATTTTTCTAAGGCAAAAAAGTAGTCGGCTTGAATTGCCATGAGGGAGCTTCTTAGCCTTGTGACGAGGTGAGATGAGTCGCTCTGTGTTAAAATATATGCTAAAGATTCTATGTTATTTGCTCAAACATGTGGTCAAGTTTTAGATGACAATGAAGGGTTTTGGGGAAGTGAGATTGGTGTCTCGTTGAAGGCTTTAGGCGGTTTGATGTAATATCCAAATATTTGGCTAAGGCATGGAGCAAGCTTTGACGGCGAGTTCCAACTGGTCGTGTTGGCTTGATCATTGATAGCCAAAATTTTGGTTAAAGTATTTGACAAGCTTTGACGAAGAGTTCCATCCGACCGTGTTGGCTTGATGTGATAGCCAAAATTTGGCTAAGTCATGAGATAAGCCTTGACGTCGAGTTCCATCTCGCCATGTTGGTTTGACATAATGTCCAAAATTTGGCTAAGGCATGGAACAAGGGTTGATGGCGAGTTCCATCCGGCAGTGTTGGCTTGATTGGATAGCCAAAATTTGGCTAAGGCATGGAACAAAGTTTGACGGCGAGTTCCATCCGGCCATGTTGGCTTGATCATTGAAAGCCAAAAATTTGGCTAATGAAAGGGACAAGTTTTCACGGCCATGTTGGCTTGATTATTGAAAGGAAAAATTTGGCTAAGGCATGGGCTAAGCTTCGACGTCTAGTTCCATCTAGACGTGTTGGCTTGAGATGATAGTCAAATTTGGCTAAGTAAAGAGACGACATGTGTTGGAATTATATGTGGTGTCAACTACTTAGTCCATAATTCTTATGCACAAAGTAGTTGGGGGAATATGTTTACACCTAAAAATAACCTTGTACCACATTGATTATTTACAAGGCGTTAACTGTCTTTATAAGGGCAGATCAATAATAACAATTAATGTTATTTAAGTTGGGCCTTATGGTACTAGATTGTAAGCCCAAGCCAGTTATTGAGCATAGACATGACTCAATGACGGGCATGGGCCTCTCGTAGAAGGCCATGCCCAAGATTGTATAAAAATAAATTAAGTCTGGAGAAGGACGTGCCGCTTCAACGAGGAGGGCCATGTCCGTCTAGAATCTAGAAGCACGTGCCGCTTCACGAAGAGGGTCATGGCCGTCTACAATCTAGAAGCACGTGCCATGTCAACGCGAGGGACCATGGACGTGGGAAATTTCTCAAGTCACATGATCATACCATGAGAAGCCTATCTCAAAGGAGACAAAAATTACTAAGTCTGAGAGGCCCATGCCACTTCACGAGAAGGGGCATGGACGCGAGACAAGATGGCCTAGGCATGATTGAAAAATGCTAAGTATGAGAAGACCATACCGTGTCACGGGAAGGCTCATGAACATGACTGAGAAGTCCATGATCGCGAATGAAGAGGTCATGCCTCCTCATGACCTAGACTGAATGATCCAAAATATTCTAAGTTTGAGAGGTCCATGGTGCTTAACGAGAAGAGGTATGGAAGCGAGACAAGAAAGCCCTATTGAAAAATACTAAGTCTGAGAAGGCCATGACGCCTCACGAGAAGGGCCATGTGCATGATTAAGAGGTCCATGGCCGTGTCATGTGATGTCCATGGATGCGAAGTAAGAAGCATTAGACACGATTGAAAAATACTAAGTCTGGGAAGACCATGACGCCTCACGAGATGGGCGATGTGCACAATTGAGAGGTCCATGCCACCTCACGAGAGTGGCCATGGACACGAATAATAAGGGCGTGTGGTGGAGTATTATATCTTTAGTGACTAAGTTCCAAGAGGGTCATGGACATGAGTAAGAAGTCTATGGCCATGACGCAAGAGGACCACGACCTCCTTTGAGAGACACCACATATTTATCCAAAGACTAGCATGGCACGAGATCTGAGACAAGACAAGGCGAGGCAAGCTACATTTCAAGACTCACGGCAGTTCTAAGAGAGGAACCTAGGCGGTTGAAGGAGTAACTGCCACTCCGAAGTAGGGGGAGCAGTTCTTTGTAATAGTTATTCAACAAGCGGTTTTCTATGACGGTTACCTCCTCGTGGCTATAAATAGGAGGAGGGGTCGACAGAGACAGGGATTCCCAAAACCACACAACTGACACACATGTAAATTTTATATTTTTACCTTTTCTCTATCATGTAGCCATAGACGTAGCTTTTAGTTTGGAGCTCTCAATGAACCTCCATTGGAGTAGGGGTAATTTAGCTTAGTTTTCTTTCCCAGAAATTGCCAATCAAACACCCTCATTCGAACTATGTTTGAATAGGTTTGAACCGTGTCTAAGTAATCGTTGTCCAAAGAAGTCAAGGTGTAATAAATTTATTCAACACAGGTATTCTCGCCAGAAAACAGTATATTCAACATGATTTCGATTATCTCGCCCTTCAAAATGTCTTGAATTTTGGACCATGTGAAATTGTGTAACTTCGCAACTCAAAATTTGGGGCCGTAATCAGTGGTAGGACGATGTTGGAACAAATTTTCTTAGCTAGAAGCCCGATATACTGGTATAGAGTTTGTGCAACGATGGCTCTTGAAGATGCTGTTTTAGAAGGGGGTTTATTGCTTTTCACTTCTGAACACTAATCGAAGAGAGGATTATGTAAAAGAGCTGTGAGCTGATTTCCCTTAGAGGGTCTGTTTCTAGCTAGTGTGTCCTAGATTTGAAGGATAAGAGGTACCTTTATTATAAACACGACCCTTGGCTGCCCGTTTGAGCTTTAGCTTATAAAATATGCCCTGGTTGATTCTGAACTCATAATAATAAGTTACCTTACAAAAAATCTCAAGTGACAAGTATCTTTAAAAATTGTGAAGAACTGCCATATTTTGTCATAAAATGGTGCACTTGCTGCCAAATTGGATATTCCGTGTTCTAGTTTAGACTCTAACTATGACCTACAAAACACAAAACTACAAGAAAAGAAGTTCAAAAAGAGTCATAATACAAACATAAACGAGAATAAACACGAAAGACAAAAAAACGCTTTAATCAAATTACACAAAAAAACAACAACATAAAGACTCAAACCAAAAAAGGAAGAAAAAAAAAAGAGAAAAGAAGAACAATTACCTAGCTTGCATATGGAAAGGATCATGAAAGTCCCTAGCAAAAATGCCAAAATGTGATATGTTGTAGAACATGATCAAATTTAACATGTAGGTAACTAGGATCGTATTTCCTCAAGGCTTTCCACATCCTCCTAACTAGTCAGCGAGGGCTATGTCCTTTATTTTTGAAAACGAATTGTGAGGGTTGAGGTGGTCCGGGTTGAGGTTACCCTTGTATTTTTGCAGAAAACAAAATAAAAGAAAACAAAAGAAAAGAAAAAAATACTAGATGAGGGAATTCAATGGAAACTAACCCGTTCGATTTTACAGTTTTGTTTTGTTAGGTGTGCTAGGGTTTGGATCTGGGTCAGGTTTGGTGAATTCAATGGGTTGGGTCATGGGTGTATGACATGGCGGGTTTAATGACGTGGCGGGTCGGGTTTGACCATTTTCGCCAAAACGACGCTAACTAGGCGCTCCTGTTAGCCACGTCAGCACTTAACAGACTCCACTAACGGAGTTGGACGGAGGCTAATGGAGAGTGACTAGGTGTGACCAGTTTTAGTAATTCGAGTGACCAAATTTGATATTTTTTTCTCGTGACTAAACATGTCACGATTTAGTAATCCCAGTGACCAAATGTGGCATTAACCCGAGAAAGATTTTATGGATGAAACTCCACTCAGGTCAAATGGTTGTGTCCCCGTACTGTACTTTCATCAAATATCTCATGATTCTTGGCAGCTTCTATCTTCTCCCCAAAAGAATTCGAGGTGTTTCTAGTATCCAACAAACTCATCATGCAATGCCGATTACATAGGATAATGGAGAAACTCTGAGGGTAGATGACTATAGCCTCATTGAAGTGGTTGATGCTCATCTTTCCCACTTCTAGTCGAGTGAGAAAGTGATGGAGGATGGAATGTCTCAGTTGATGGTGACGACACCATGGCGGAGGGTGGATATATTGTCAAGGGTGAACTACCTATAGATTACTTCATTCACCTCGAGGAGAATCAACCATGTTGGGTCTCAAATGATGGCTTTCAAGGATTTCAGAAGATTGAGTGATTTTCCATCCTACATAAAATACACAGCTAATAAGATATGCCATAAATAAGGAAACCTCCATTAGCTAATTAAGAACATAAAAATGTGAGATAAGTATCTAACCTGGCCTTGACATACCCCCACACTTAATAAAAATCCATGTAAAGTGAGCGTGAACTGGGGTAGAACAAGTGGGTAAGAGAAAAACAATTGAATTCACAAAAGGAGAAATTGAGACATTCTAATGCTAATCACACTCATCCCACACAATATCATCACCTAAACTAGTATTAAGAACAAACTATACCCTCTAAGTCATTCCATCGAACACTTTGTGGGCATATTCTACACAAACGAGTTTTCAACAATCTAGCCAACCAAGCTATCTACAATCCTCTTCAACAACATCTATCAACATGCACAATCATCAAGTCATCAAATAAAACAACTCCTCTCCATAGTTTGGTAAAAAAATTACAAACCACCAATTTTTCCAAGACTACCCTAAAACATGAAATATCAAGAAGATCGATGAAAAGGGATCAAAACCAACCGAGAATCGTAGAATGGAGTTGAAAAAATTGGAGTGATTGAGTCCAGTTGGAGAGAAGGATGGTGGAGAATGAGAGTTGGATAAAATGGAGATCAAGAGGAAGAATTTTGTGGTGTTTTCTGTTTTGGGAATAAGGAGAGGGAAGTATTTAAATCTGAGGTTGCTTGAGTCCAGTTGGAGAGAAGGATGGTGGAGAGTGAGATTTGGATAAAATGGAGATTAAGAGGAAGAATGTTGTGGTGTTTTGTGTTTAAGGAATATGGAGAGAGAAGTATCTAAATTTAATTTTTTTTACCAAGGGATGATCCTATGTTGATCGAAAATACAATCAAGTTATTGGCCTTAATAAATTCACAACTTTGAACATAAAGGATCACGAACGATAACTTTCAAGATCACCACCGTGAAATTTAGTTCCAACCGTGATCTTCAATTGTCAAGCGCCTAAGACTTCTTCTCCACACAATCAACCCTACACCTCTTTTTTCACATTACACACATCCAAAACTCTCGTTCAAGCATTTCAATGCACATTTATTATTTCTAAACATATTATCGTGCAATTTCAAACTCACACATAAAGAGAAAACAAAATAAAAGAGTAAGAAATTCAAACCAAAGAGTTAAGTTGCTTGCCAACTAACACATCTTTAGGTTCATCTCACTAGAATTGGTTGAGATACAAAACTACGTGGAGAGGAAAGAACTTTCAAGCTTCTCGGTTACATAGTTAGTCTCCCTCTGGAAGTATAAATTGAGGTGATGACCATGGATGTGGTGAAATTGGTCATCACAAGTGGCAAACTCAGGTATCACATGGTGGAGATGTTACCTTAGTGTGAATCGAGTTGGTTGATGGACGTTAATGATATCCTTCTCTATAAGTGAACAAATCTTTCGAACTCCTCTCCATCCGAATGGAATTCGGCCTTCCATCTTTCCAACTTCTTTTTCTTGTTCTTCTAGGTTGGAGGGTGAGGTAATGTATTAGAGTCCATGTGGCTAACACTGTGATGAAGAGAATGCCTCTCCAAGTGTTTTTAATCCATGTTAGAAACTATATGGACTTCCTTGTTTCTTTGCCCCGCCATCAGAAAAGTTGATGTTAAGCGTGTGAATTCATCCTCATCATTGGTATGCATGTTGGTGACATACTCGTCATCACCAAAAATCAATAATTATCCTTCTTCAGGGTACATCAATTATGGGTTTAGCTGTGGAAATAAATGGTCTTCTTACCATGATTGTTTTTCATAATCCTCTTCAACGTCTAGTACCTCAAAATCATCCGGAAATGATATCTTTGCAACTCTTACTAAGGGATCTCCAACTATGCCTCTAGGGAATTGTAAAGAACGTTCAACTAATTTGAATAATCATAAAAGTATGTCAAAATTCACCTAGGGAAAGTTTCTTAAATAACAGTAATGACATTACATTTATGCTTGATCCCAAGTCGGATAATGCTTTATCTATCTTCATGGTGCCAACGGAGCAAGGAATGAAGAATGTAACCCGAATGTTTATTGTTAAGTGGAGGCTTGTTGTGAAGAAAATTCGAGCACAGCTAGTTTAAATCCACAACAGGTGCCTCATCAGTAATTCTTATCCCAAGAAGGTCCTTGATAAACCTAGTGTACTATGATACCTCATTTACCATGTCGAAGAATGGAATAGTGACTTGTAATTCCTGAGTTATCTTAATGAACTTGGCATACACCACATCTTATTCACCCTTCTTGAGCCGGTAAGGGAAAGGGACTTTAGGCTTCTATTTGGAGAATCTATGTTTTGCTCGAAGATTGTGCTCCCCTCGTGACTTATCTCTTTCAACTTGGGGGCTCTATCCTTCTAATTTGGTTTACCTCCTATCTTCTCAATTGCCTTAGTTAATTATCTAGTGATTTCTTGCTAGAAGAAGCTTGCTTGTCAATCAAATTTTCAGATATCTGAACTTCCTATGAAACTCAATATTGATGGAGGATGCATTCATATACTTTGACATCAAAGCTTGAGAAATCGAGTTTTCTTTAGCACTCATACTGTCAAGAGAAGCTTGTCAAATTTGTTGATTTCACTCAAGTGCTTGAAAATGTAGATTGGTACTATCAACAAACTTATCCAACAAATGGAATCTTGACATAGAATCGAGTATTAAATCCTCGGACGAACTAGGTTTTTATTCCATGAGGTCTTTTGATAGTAACTACTCAAACCTAACCTAATGTATTAGAGTATGTAATGCAGGAAAGTGAACCTAGTTGAGATGCCCTCTCCTCGTGCTACTACTCTACTATGCAAACAAAGAAGTAAACGAAAAATGCAAGCAATGAAAGGAATGTTTAGGTATCAATTCTAGATGATCATGCATTCATTCTCAATGATAAGATGCTTCAATGTTTCTTCTGTTAAGATGACCTATCCCTTCCACTAAGGCCACTATCTACACATCACCTAATCAATGAAGATCAAGGAAGTTAGGAGAACATATCATTTAATTGTAGAATTCTATGAACCATAACTCTAGTCTATAGCATCGATGATCTAAGAATCAAGAATCATCACTATTCAAAACATATAAGGGTGTACCTACCTTATACATGCGTCTAATGAAGATGCCTACTACATGAGACTAGTTTCCTTGTTTCCCATAATAGTCTTATAAACAATGACTATAGTAGCATGCATAATTAAATCATAAGAATCGATCAACTAAAGCATCTAGTAATGATAGCATCAAATAACTCAAGTGATAATAATCCCAAGCTCGTGAAAGCTTAGGTTCTTTTGTCAAATTCGCACAGCTTGAACTCCAGCTTGGATAGCTCGAATCGACCTTCAAACAAGCATGAAAATTAAGGGATACATGGGTATAGATACTTGCCACATTCAAGTGTGATCGCTTGATTAATAAGAGTCTTGACAAGCTCTTTTGGAATCTTCAACAAAAAAACTCAAAAAAGGATCTTGCCCTAGCTATGGAGTCCACTAAAAGATAAAACAATAAACCATAAGCACTCATGCTCCATGGGAAAGAAAAACACACCTCGGTGCAAAATTCTTATTCATCAAAACCTAATCTCTAAAATTCGTGTTTAGAACCCTTTATATAGCCCAGCGTAAATAAAATAAACAAAAACCTAAACCTAAAAGGAAGGCCAAACTCGGCCAGCCCGAAACCTAGTCATAATACCAGGTCGGGTATTTACACGCACCAGTCAGGGGTGCTTCTGGACCATTTCCCTGGTCTGCCCTCTGGATTCCTCGATCAAGGAAATTGTATAATGTTGGTCGGGTCTTTGACTCACTCCTATTGTCACTCTAGAAAATGGCCAAGTGTAACCACTTCCTAAAGCGTAGTATAGCGGGTTTAGGTTTTAATGTCAACCCGGGTCCTAGAAGTGATGACTACTCAGTGAATTCTTATTATCTAGCGGTGAAACTTTAGTGCAGGTTCAAACAAGCAAGCAATTAAACGGTTGTTTTCAAGTCGAGAGAGGTCACCCGGATATGGTAACCCCTAGACTGCAGTTAAGCCGGATTGTAATTTACCAAGTTCAATTTCTATGATAGTTATACTGCGGAAGGTTCTTAAACAGTCTGGAGTCTCGACTAAAGGTCTCCAGACCCTCTCAATCTGAGTCTCCAGAGGGAGACTAACCTCCACCAGAGTAAACAGATTGAGGCCCTAACGAACAAAACCTCCACTACTGAAGTAACTTCGGTACAGAATAGTGAATTGGCTCCTCGACTAAAGTCGCTAATTCACTACCTTCAATTAAGGGTGCTCTATCAACCTAGGCAGATATTCTCTTTCTAGGTTAAAGCAGAAACAACAGGAATTTGATCAGGATTCATGCCATTCAATCATTCAAACCTATATTGAATATAATCCAATCATAGAATCTGTACTTGGTTTCATACAATCAGACCTAACATACAAATCTAGGGTTCTCCATACCCAGATGAATAAGAAAACTACTCCATAAAGAGAGATGGAAAATCTAGCTCAGATGCGGAAACCATACTGTGAAGGATGATAATCTGCTTCTGGCGCTCAATCGGATCTTCTCCAAGCTCAAGCTGGGCTCCAATGGTGATGAAGATCAAGCTAGGGCACTTGGGAACTCTGGTTCGTCACTTTCTCTCTCTCTCTCTCTCTCTCTCTCTCTCTCTCTCTCGGAATCGCTCTGTCTCTCTAAAACTCGGAACTCCTTCTCCTTTGGCTCAAATCTGCCTAAAAGGCCGATCCTGGGCAAAACACGGTCGAGGGCACGGCCGTGCTTTGGTTTTGCCAGCCCGTGTTTTGCCTCGTGTTAAAAACACGCCCGCGTCGGCCAAAACACGGTCGTTCCTAAATATGGACACGGCCGTGTTTTGCTTTTCCATCAGTTCAGCTCTCGACAATAAAAACACTGACGTGCCTGTTTGTGTACACGGCCGTGTTTTGGTTTAGGCCAGCCCGTGCTTTGGCCCCAGCTCGACCGAATGACTTCCAAATACCCCGAAACTCGTGCTTAGCCTTTCCTTCGACGTCTGGGACCTGAAATATGACAAAGTAGCACAAACCGACGTAAAACGGGCCAAAAATACACAACTACTCGCCGCAAACGGATAAGAACTAAGGGTGCAAACATGTGCAAATACATCGCTATCAGTCTTCTCGTCTCGTGAGCGTCCAGGAATCACATCAATCCCTCCCCGTTGAATAAGCTTTGCCCTCAAAACTTTCCAGTCTGGCTTCCAAACAAAATTTCCTGTATAGTCAACACCAAGAAAGAACAAACATTCTTCACAATCCCATGGAATCAAGAGCTCAAACAGCTAACCAAACATGGGCTCTAGTCCATGATCTCTGAAGTGCAAGTCGTCATTCAATTTGTCTATTTGGATTTGGCACACAGAAGCTCCAGAATTCGACTATTTATCTTGATCTTCACTGGTGACAATAACGAATTCACTGGCCAAGCTTGTATTGGATGGTCCTCCTCTTCTTCGGCCTTGGTCTCTTAAATTATCTCACATATTGATAGCTTCGACTTCATTGAATCAATCTCTAGCTCAATGTTGTCTTCCTCTGGCCGAGAAACGTCTGCACTCTGCTGCACCATAGAACTCGAAGTCGATCTTGGCTCACCCATGGTTTGAAGCAAGGTTCCCACCTGAGCCATCTATGTTGACAGCTATTTCAAGGCTTCTTCTTCATACTCTCGTTGTAATTGTTGCAAAGCCTTCCAATTTTCTCCCACACTTGAAACATCTGGTCTGAGCTTTCTCGACTTGCACATTTTCCCTTTTCACTCTTTGATGCATACGAATTATGCCCTACTTTCCACTTCCTTGTCCATGTTCCTTCTTTGCATCTTTATCTTTGTATTGATGTGAAAATTGTCTACGTCTTCTTTCTTTTCTCATCCTCATAAGCTGGGAGATGTGTTTGCTTAACATTGCGAGCTCTTCATCGTCCATGTATTCATAATTATTGGAGTCTTCGTCACAAACTTGAGTTTTAAATGCTATTCCGCGTTTGTCCTTCTTTTGTTCTTCAACTACCTCCTTTTTGAGATTTTCTTCATACATTGTTAGTGATCCGATAAGTTCGTCCACTGGCATCCTACTTAGAACTTTGGCTTCCTTAATAGCCGTCACTTTAGCTTCCCATTTTTTTGGGTAAAGACCATAGTAATTTTCGAACTAAATCACCACTCTCATATGTAATTCCCATGTTCTCTAGACTATTTACCATAGTGGTAAATCTCTTGTACATCTATCTAATGGTCTCCCGTTCTATCATATTGATGCATGAGATTTTAACATGAGAAGTACCTTCATAGATGACTTGAAGTTTGTTCCATATTTATTTCGCATTCTTTCACCCTGAGACCTTGTGGTATTCCTCCGGTCCAAGCGCACAATACATGAGATTGGTGGCCTAGCAATTTTGTTGGTGCTTGTCTCGATCTTCGTCCGTCCATTTTCCTCTATCTGCTTTGACTTCGAGTGGACAATAGAGAACTCTATCCCAAATTTTTGGGTAAGTCAAACTGATGAAGAGTTCCATGTGATTCTTCCAATATCCTTACTTGACTCCATCAAATCTTGGTCGACGATTCTGAGATCGTATGATCTTCTTCAACGGAAAACACTTAAGAAATGAGCTAGTACATGACTCCCAAAAGCCATTTCTGTATCTCCGAAGATCGTAGGATCTTCTTCAACGGAACCAGCCTCTAATACCACGTGTAAAAGGCATCGAGTGCGAGACGATCCATGCGATTTATCTGTTGTTCCCCTCTTGTTTCTTCGATGTTACCACCTGCTGAAAACCTTCATCAAACTTTTGCCAAGAATAAGTGATAAGGATAACAGTTGAATGGTTTTGACCGAACAGAGGGGAAAAGATTTTCGCGATGTGATTTTTTGTTGTGAACGAGTTGGTGGGCTCGAAAACTAGAACTACTAGCTAAGGCCCAATCCCTACGGCTACTTATCTAGTGCAACTTGAGGCCCAATAAAGGAATTACTTTGCTGATCACTTGGACACAAAATGGACACAAGATTATTCATCAACGTTTGCTTACCACACCCCAAAACATTGTGTTTCACTAACCTTACCTTGTCCTTCTTCTTCCTCCTTGCTCGATCAAGTAGCCCCTGCACTTTATCAAACAAACAGAGACACCAGGAGCAGAGTGATAAATAGACAGCAGCAGAAATAAATAGACAACACGAAACACCCAGGATTTTTACGTGGTTTCCAGTGTTGAGAGAATAAGGATCTCAACACTTACTATTCCAAGGTTCGAGTATCACGTTCTGTGATCTCAGACGAAGCTCTAAGTATATGATCGTTGGAGCTCCTGATGATTATAATTATCTCTCAAACCTAGTTGATTAGCTCCCTGCTAAATCGACACACCAATCCTATCAGCTACCCAGCTAATAGAGCTGTTGTTTTCCCAAACAAACTTTACCCATAAATCCTCCCGACCTCTGTGCCTACTTTTCTCTCAAACCCGATTGCTCACACTCTAGCAGTTTTATGATTTGATCACTCTGAAAAGTCTACTTCTTGACTACCTCTATGACCCTATATATATATATATATATATATATATATATATATATATATATATATATATATATAGAGTCAACTTCTTTCCTTGTTTGCCTTCTTTTAAAACCTCATCTTTCCATACTTGAATTGTTTACGTTGGTGAATTGATTTTTTCGATCCTCCTCCAGGTGGTATTTGTCCTCAGTGAAGTACTTGTGTCTTTTGCCATGCTACTTTCCTAACAAGAGGGACTAGTGTTTCCCCCTCTTTGGATTAGATATGATGTTACAGTCTCATGGCTCTCAAGAAATGCTGCATAAGAATCTTCATCAAGTAGTCTTTTGAGATTTGGTTTGACTCCTTGATGAATCTCCACCTTGATTGCAAAATTGTCCTCAGGACTCCAACTTTAGGACTATCATCCTTCATCTTTTCACCAAGTGTTCCCTTGTTAGTGGTGGACTCTTCTTGCCCAACCCTTACTTCTCCAAGGCATCAAATAGTACAAAAACACACTCAAGGTCTACGATAATTAAGTACATACATTAATCAAATAGTTATGAATTCTATATGAATTATCATTAAAACTACTAAAAATGCATTGATAGAAGGAGAAAATGTATCAAATATGGAAGTGGTAGACACTATAAATTGAGTGTCATCAAATCTCTTAATATAAGTGGTCAAATTGTACCAAAATATCCTCCATCCTATCCATCATACTGTTCAACTTATGGATTCAAGATGAAGATATATAAACGATTTTTTTGAAGAAAATATGGATTTGATTATTGAAGAGGAGTTGAGTTCCCATAAGTGGGGGTTCCAACTACATAAACTTGCTATATGGCATTTAGTTAGACCTTCACTTCATTCCCATTGATTTTGCTCAACAACTCTTCAATATTTCCTCCTAAATATTCAACACGCTTTATCAAAGTCATAATATGAGTTGTATTAAGCGTATCTCCCTTGTCTAGGGTCTTGCTTCTCCGTCCATCTTCCCAATCTAGCTCACTTGAAGATACTTCTTCAAAAAGTGAACACACTTTGTAATCTATTTTATTTCTTGTGGATCCTCCTTTAGTGGTGTCAATGAGTTCTCGACATTCACTTCTCAATCCATTGTAAAAGCAATCTAGTTGAAGCCAATACTTAAAACCATGATTAGGACATTTGAGAAGACGAGATTTGGGTATTTCCCAAGCCTCATAGAAAGGCTCTTCATCTTCTTGTTGAAAGTTGAAGATTTCCCCTCAAATTTGAGATGCTTTTGAGGGAGGAAAATAATGACTGAAAAACTTTATGTAAAGGTCCTTTCCAAATTCAATAGAATGTGGTTGTTAATTGCCTTCATAGCTATCTCATTCAAAGTGAATGGGAATAATCTTAGCCAAATAGCCTCTTGAGGTATTCCAACCATCTTGATTCCATTAATGAAGTCAAGGAAACCCTGTATGTGACTATGAGGGTCCTCGTTCTACAACCCATGGAATCAAATGATTGATTGAACCATGGTTATTATGATCGGATATATCTCAAAGGTGAGGTTCTTTGAATTTTTGATCGAAGGTTGGATAGCCTCAACGTTTGGCCATGAGTAATAACCAATCGTTCTCTCGCATGCTGATTCTCGACCACCAAGATTACCTATCTCATTCACGCATGTCATTACAACACACACTTAAAAGATACTCGAGAATGGAAAAGAAAACAAACAACAAAAGTAAAATAAAATAAATTAAATTGTCAATCTAGTAACTACACTCTTTTCACAATAAACCAATAGTAGTTCTCCAACAATGACGCCAAAAATTTGAATACGGAAGCTTTAGAGCTTGAGGGTCTCATTACTATGCTACACTACGTCAAATGTAAATTGTTTAGGCAACCTAATATAGGGTTAACCTTCAAGGTCATAATTCCATGGGCCACCAAATCCATTACTAGTGAAAGCTTCACTACTATCTATATAACTGATCGATTGGGTATAAATTAATCTTGCACGAAATGAGATACTACATCATATTTTAAGTTAACTCAAATAGAATTTAGTTAACTCAATTGTCATGCATTTAAATGTGTTTCTAGGCCACTACTTCGTTCAAAAGTCATGCAACCAACTATTCCCTAGAGAATTAAACTTAGATTCTTAAATTGGACAAGGATCCAATGGCGAATGAGAGTTTAATTCAATGGTCATGCAACTAAAATATCAAACTACTTAATGTGATTCTACTCTTGACCTGAATAGATGTTTAATAGTTTAGGCCAATAAAAAGCAATCAACTTCTAAGAAAAGCAATGGATTGACATCAAATAGTAGATAGGGTTCATACACAGTCATTCCAAACATGAACAATCACCTACATGACTTAGGGTTCAACTTTCCCAAGCACCATGGATTTCGCCCATCAAAGGACGAGAAGAAATATAAGAGGGGAGGGGAAAATACATCTTCTTGAGACTGTAGTTTCTATAAATAATCTCTTCAAGCTCCCGATAGATGATCATATCTCAACTTCTCCAAGCCTTCTTCTCTTCTTCCAAACAAACCCTACACCGCCTATCTTCTCTAGGGTTCTCTCTAATTGTAAATATGGTTATCTTATTTTCTATCCTAGTCGAATATGTTACATGCAGGGGTGGCCTAGTTCACGGGTCTTCACGATATGAACTTTGCAGAAAAGCCTGTGAACTCTAATACTTTGTTGTCTTGCCTTTGTAACAACATATTAGAGTTCACGATCGTTCATGAACTCCAATGAGCTCGGCCCGTCAACTCTAATATGTTTCCTTATTTCCCTTGCACGCCTTGGTGATCCCTACCTGATGTTTACGGCCGTGTGATTCGGGATTATTTGTACACATTTTACCCCTCATTTTTTGATAGTTTGACTTTGCAATTCATCGTCCCTCGACATATTTTACGCTAGGTTGTGCTTGTTTTGTCATATTTCATGTCCTAGCACGTGTAGAAGACCAAGGACGAGTTTTGGGACGATTGGAGTCGAACGTGACAATTGCCCCAAGACCGTGAAGTGCGGAGGTTCCAGAACAGTTGCGTGTATCACTGGAGTCCAATAAGTTCACGGTCACGCGGGACGCGACTATGATCTCCAGCCCCTGACCGTGAAGTGACTTAGTGAAACGGTGCAAATTGGCTCGACTTCACGGCCCAGGACGAATGTTCACAGCCGTGAACTGGGACCGTGAACAGGCGTCGATCTGGGTATAAAAGGGGAAGTGAGCTAAAGGAGAAGGGAGAACTTTTTCTAGGGTTTTAATTTTCATAATGAAGGGGGGCTTCTAGTGAGATATTAGGGTTTCCTCTTCCTATTCTAGAGAGAGAAAGTTCCTTTCAAAGGAGGAAGAAGGAGATTGGGTTTGCCCTAAGCTAGATGAGTGAAGATTCTTACCTCTCAAGGGACATTCAAGCAAGGAGGAATGAAGATTGTCATCTCTTCATGGTTCTTTCTCTCCTTTTTGTTGTTTTCTTTTGCCTAGCTATGGAATATCCTACCTATTCACTTGGGTGTTGTGAACCCTAGCTTGAAATATGCGATTGATTGTATTAATTGAATGCTTTGTGTGTGGGTTTGTGTTTAATGCAAAGTTTGAGGTATTTTCATGATGTTTGGGTTGTGTTCTTCATTTCTCATTACTATCCCAATTTGACCTAGGTACTGGGAATTCCTCTTTTTGTTAGGAGGCTTTGATAAACTAGATTCCTTGGCCAATTGAGTCACCTACCTAGGGAAAATTAGGGCAAACCTCAAACTTCGATTTAGCACTTTACCTTAGGTGTTACTTTGCCGTCCGGATTAAGTTTCGAGAGATTGGTTCTTGCAACCCTTAGTTATATCGGTTAAGAAAGCTAGGACTCCTAGCTCATTGTTGCAATCCTTAGACGAAAGGTTAAGAGAACTAGACTTCCTAGTTTATTGTAACAATCCTTAATCCATTGATAGAGAGAGATAATGTTTCTAGCTTAATTGTTTTTCTTAACCGATTGATTAAGAGAGTAAGGTTTCCTTCACTTGTTGTCCCTTCTACGGTGTATGAACACACCTCCACACATTTGCATTCGATTTGGTCGATCTTGATATGTAGCTAGGGGTAGCAATAGTCGGGTGAATTCTTCTCACATTGGGACAACCTTGCTTTACTTTACTTATTTGTTTATTTTGTAGTTTTCTTAGTTTTAAACCCAAAACCATTTGCTAGATAACAACCTAAGCGATTGAAGTAGGGGTACATGGACCGGCCCGGGTTTGACAACTTAAATACTTTCTTTATACTACACCGGCTAGAGTTTAAAAACTTGGGCTCTAGGTGGGTTAATTTGCGGTGTAGTCCGAGCGAGCCAGTGATCAATTATTGCGGGCATGAATTCATGTGTAGCAATCACCTTCACGCCCGCGAGGTTGAACGCGAGACCTTCTGCTTCTTCTCATCTCTTTCATAGGGGTTCACGTCCGTGAACATCTTCCTTTGCCCCGCGAACTCGAATCATAGACAAAAATTCCGGGCCATGAACAATATATGTCAATTTCACCCTACATTTGCACCCTTTTGCCACGATTTCACCTAACTTCCCACAATTAAGATTCCAAAACTGCTTTCAATTACAATGAAGTAACCCTATATTATAATACACGGATTTAGGGCTCAGTTATACTCAAATGGTTCTGAAGATACCTAAGAATAAAAGACCAATTATCAATGCTGCCAATCTACATGGAATACGTGTTCATCGTCATGCTCCTTTAACTTCACATTTACTTTTCGCTGATGATACGTATTTATTTCTGCAAGCTTTCATTCTCGAATGTATTGCCCTCTTGTCATTGCTTGAGAGCTTTAAACAGGTCAGCAGTCAAAAGGTTAATTTATTAAAATCTTCAATGCGTGTGGGCTCCAATGTTAGTGACCAGGAGCGAGCTGCCTTAGTGACCTATCTAGGTGTAGCTGAGACTACCTTGCATGACAAATATTTAGGTTTGCCGGTGCATATCCAACATTTCTTCCCACCAACCTGCCAAATACTTAGGTTTGCCCGTGAACTCGTGGTATGAGGTGGCGAATCGATGACGGGACTTCTATCAAAGCTATATCCGATAAGTGGCTTACTTCCAACCCGCCTTCTTCCCCTATACTTTTACCCGAGATTCTTTGGTACCCGGTCTTAGTTGCTGAAATTATCTGCCCTCTTTACCATTCTTGGAAAGTACAATTGCTGGAAAGTTTATTTACCATTGAGGCAATCGTTTTAATTCTCTCTATTCCACTTCCCCATCATCTGATGCTTGACAGACTAATATGGAATCACTCAGTGAATGGAGATTACTCTGTTAAAACTGGTTATCATGTTCTTTCTGATGAACTACTTACTACACTCTCCATCTCCTCTTCCCTATGATCGTAGGTTCTGGAAATTATTATGGAATCTTTCACTTCCTTCAAAACTGAAATTTTTCTGCTGGAGAATGGTGCTCAAGTTCCTACCGGTTCAATATGTGTTACTCTTTAAGCGGTTTGTGACTGATAGCACTTGCCTGATATGCTCAATTGGAGCAGAAACTATCATACATTCCTTCATCTCATCCTGAACTATAGCTTTGGGAGTTGGCAGGGCTTGGCACTCTCCGTAGGAGATTGGAGGGTTTATCCCACTCTGAATGTTGGATCTGCTTATTTTTTTTTCTCTTGTCATCTTTCCAAAGCTAACATTGCAGATGTCATTTTCATTTGTTGGAGATTATGAAATGCTAGGTGTTGGTCGATACACAAGCATATTCAATATAGAGGGCGAGCTTTATACAAATAATGCAGGGCTCAGGTTGAGGAATGGGAACACGCGTTCACGCCATTAGCATTACACCGAGAGCACGATGGGTCTCCATCTTCTTCCGCTCAACACAGGTTGGCGCCCAGAAACATTCAGCAAGATGGACACTGCCGAGAAGGGGGCATGCTTGTACGGTTCGATGGGGCATGGAAAAAAAGGCCTGGAGGTGGCATAGGCTTTGCTGGTTTTTCAGCAGCAGTAGTGCTTCTTTTCGCTTTCGGCAAACATTATTCAGGTATTACGGATCCTTTTATTAAGGAAGTGTTGGCGTTACGTGATGCAATCTTTTGGTGTCTAACGCATGGCTATTTGTATGTGAACTTTTATGGTGATTCTCAACTTCTGATTTGGCATGTTTGGGAGAGAGACGTTTCTCATGGCGCTCGGGAGGCTCTGTTGGAAGAAATTTGTTGGGCGTCTTCTTTCTTTTCTCACTTTTCTTGCAACTTTACTCCTAGGTTGTACAACAGGGCTTCCCATCTAGTGGCTACTAATGCCCTTTCATCGGCAGTTCAATTAGTTATCGAATGTCGCGTTTGGGTTTCCAGTGTCTTATAATATCTATTTTATACCCTATTTATGCAAAAAAAAAAACACTTTATTTATGTTCTTTTTTGTTTATTCTTTTTCCATCTTTATTCTTACTAATATGAAATGTCCATGCAAGTTGTCTTATTACCATGGTTGTCATGTCGGTGGCGATGTCGGCCGATTGAACCTGGTTCAATCAATGTCAGTCATGAAGTCGACTTGAACACTACTGGTATGACCGATATGATCCATGTACAACCTCTAAACAAATGCTGTCGTTTTAGTGAATTTAAATAATAAAAAAATAATTTATTAATTTTTAATTTAAAAGTTAAATGTTGATGTTATTTGTTGGATTCAAGTTTAAGCGTTTAAATATTGGCGTTAACTGTGGTATTTTATTTCTTCTTTTATTTGAAATATCGTTTTTATATAAAATTTAATATGAATTCTAAGATAATTGTATTAAATATATTTGATATATGATTAAAATTCTTTTGATGTTAATGAGTTTTCACATTTCTCTATATTTTGTTAAACTCATATGATTCTGCACAAACTTATTATAATTTATACCATCGATCGAACCATTTCAAATACTAACCCGGCACGAAGGTATAAGACAAACCCTTGCTTATTACATAGGGTACGGGAAACTGGCATACGCTGCCCCAATTGCTGCATTTATTACAGCCTTAATTATCATTTCCAGTATCTCTTCTTACTTGCTGTACCAAAGCAGGCACATGCCGTGGGAAGAGTAAAATGACTCATTTGACACAATAGTCAATACTCAATACCATGCAGCATAGCACTTGCCTGCAATTCTGTTCCGCCACATTCTCTCCAAATCTTCAGCTGACAATTGATGAATTTTCTGCGCTCATTTTCCAACAGCTAGCTTTAGCTAGTGACATGTTGTAATATTGCTGCAGGTGATTGAGAGACCTTCAAGACGCGCTCGCGGTATACTGGCCCCTCGATCGCGACATATATATATCCTCGTCTCCAGATTTGGTATGCATGATTGCATATACAATCTCGAATAGTCGAAGAATTGCAGTTGAGCATCATAGTCGAATTGTATGCGGGTAACAGTAGGGTATAGGGTGTTAAAGTTAAGAGCTAGCTACTAGTTAGTGCTCCGTGTGGTCATGGATGATGGCCTGTGATAGGTGAGAATTGGATCGCCGGGTGATGGTGTTCATGTGATGAAGTGGGGTCACCCCGGCCAATCCGGACAAATGGTTTCTTTTTATAGTAATAAGGGTGGGGCCCTTTTCTCTGGAAAGGGGAAATGATATATAATTCAATATTGAAGAAACGAAAGAAAGAACGGAACAAAAAGAGTAGCAGCTTAAGGGCAGAGCTGTCACCATCGGTCGGTGCTGTCTGTTGGGTAGTTTGCAGCTTGCTAACTATGGAAATCGACTGGCTTCGTCGTTAACCACTCTTGAGATGTCCATGTATGCTAATTAAAACAATACGAAAGGAAGTAACTAGAGGAAGAATAAAATGGGAACGAATCAGATCAGTAACCTTAATGTCAGTAACCATGAGTAATCTGTCCACATTAGCATGACATCAGTATCCATCTCTCTTGGAAAATCTTTTATCTTTTCGTCTTTAATCTTTAAAGAACGATTTCTTTATCGTTTGCACAAATAAATCAGATTAAATGTGCTCTTTAAAATGATATTCACTTTGATATATTTTTAGTACAAAGAAAATTGAATAATTTTTTACCCGTCATTACCATACGGTATGCTCCTATTTAATACCATATGGTAAGAAAACGTACCATTATCGTATGAACATACCAATAAGATAAGAAGGTTGAATACATGATAGTAGGAGTATACTAACTGTCATCTACGACTTTCATCATTGTTTACTACAAGTTACCACACGTTACCACCCACATACCATAGTGGTAAAGTATGGTTTTGGTCCAGTATTTTTTTCACTCAGAAATTTGTAAATACAATAGATCATGATGAACTCGTTTCTTCTGAGCAAACGTTTTCAAAAACGACTTTAAAACAAATAAGTTACCATATGGTATGTAGTTGGTAAAAAAAAGTTTCTCGGAATATATTGAAAATTGATCTCATTTTATAGAGCACAACGAACTCGTTCCATCTATGAAGAAGATAAGAGCCGATTATGAAAACTAGAGAAAATAAAATGCATTTAGTTGACAACCCTTATATCTGGATTTTCTGGGTCCACTTAGATCTAAAGGTTCAGATTTAGTTACTAATAGGTCCGTAACCAATGGTTACCGACCTATCCTAAGCCGAATAAAATAAATTGATGGGAAGGGTTATACATAGGGCTGAAAATTTGTCTGTCCCGTCCCTGTCCCTGTCCGACCCGTCCCTGAAGGGTCAAGATGTAAAACCGTCCCGTCCCGTCCCTGTCTCCTTCTTGACCCTGTCTGACCCTCAAGGGTTGGGACGGGACGGGATGGGCCGGGTCAGTGGGTCGACCCTAATCAACACACTACTTTTTTACAAATTACGTTTTGGTACCCAAAATTATTTTTTCTAACAATTTAGTACCTAAATTTTATTTTTTACAAATAAGTCCATAAATTTTGATGGTAAAATTACGTTTTGGTACCCAAATTTTTTTATTTTTACAAATTAGTACCTAAACTTTTAAAACTTTACAAAAAAGGTCTAATGGAGTATGAGATACTTGTTGTTGCTAAGGATCACAGGGTCAAAACGTCACCCGTCCCTAAGTTGTCCCGACCCGTCCCGACCCTTATAGGGTCAACAAATGACCCGTCTCTAATCTGTCCCTGTAGACAAACTGACCCGTCCCGACCCTTAGGGACGGAACGGGTCAGTGGGTCTTCCGGGACAAGCTTTCACCCCTGGTTATACAAGGAAAAAAAGATGGGGGAGGAGGTCCACACGTATGGGAGTGTTTCACCACAACTTTAATTTTGATGCAGCTAGGAATCTAAACGTACAACATTGGCCTGGAGGGGGGTGAGGAAAGGGCAGTTTCTGCAGAATCAGGTTGACGACAAAGACCAACAAGATGAGGAGATAACAGAATGAAAGGAAGCTATGCGTGCTGCCTTTTTCTTCTCTTCTCGTTCCTTGTAAACCAAAAAAAAAAAGATACTACTGTAAGCGATATGTAGCGTAGATGCCATTATTCTTGTGGTCCGACCTGAGCTGCCTGAGCTGCTGCTGCGGCTGCGGCTGCGTCTATATAAACATGGGTTTCGCTCATTCCTGGCAAATAAGCCAAAACAGCAACTACTACCCTCCTTTTCGCTTTTTTCATGCTGTGAAGTTTAAAACAAAAGCAGAGAAATTAGTAAATTGAATGCCGAGGGACAGGGATCCGCTGGTGGTAGGGCGGGTGATAGGGGATGTGTTGGATCCTTTCACGAGGTCGATCCCGCTGAGGGTGAATTACATGAACAGCAGGGAAGTGAACAACGGGTGCGAGCTCAAACCTTCTCAGGTTGCCAACCAACCCCGCGTCGACATTGGCGGGGAGGACCTCAGGACCTTCTACACTCTGGTAAATGCCATCTTCCTTCCAACTCAGAGCTTTCATTACTTACTTACTGCTGTCAGTCTTCTCTTCTCCCCCAAGCTCCCAACCTCCAGGGTGAAAGTGTTTCTCGATCATCCAAGTTAAAACCGAATCTTTTCCGTTGCTGTCTTTCTTCTTGTACTGTATATGATGATTTCGCTGGTAAGTGGAGATGGAATTGGCATCCCTTGAATAGCAACTCTCAACCAATAGCATGCCTAGATTAGATATGTTCTTTCAACTGGTGGGATATATTGTCTATATACGTCTTTTGTAATATTCCTCCAAAGTATCAAATAAACTGTTAAGTAAAAATGTCTTTTTGTAATAGGCCTTGTGGTGATTTCGTGCCACCTTTTTTTTTTCTTTTGCAGGTTATGGTGGATCCGGACGCGCCAAGCCCCAGTGACCCTAACTTGAGGGAATACTTACACTGGTAATTTCTCCAGTTTTCGTAATACGGAGTTTGAGATCTGTGCATACACTCCTACTTAATCAAATCAATTTTGATGTCATGTTATAAACTAAGCGGGTCACAATATTTAGAGTTATTAGAAAGAGAATTTTTTTTATTGATGATATACCACTCAACTCAATTGAAAGCCTCCCGGGGTGGGAAGTGCACCACAGAATCCAAAAACAAGTTATGAGAGGCCAGTTAAAGAAAAGGGAGGGTGGGGTAAAAAGGGAAGAATCGTTATCTAGTTTTTCATTGGCAGAAGCAGAATATATAGTCAGCAGCAAGCAGTCGGTTCCTTTTGAGAAAGCTATGTGGCTGCTGCTGGCTTGGCTACAGTGAAAGCTCATAACAAGGAATCTTAATGATTCTGCTGCTTTTTAATTTTTCTATCACAAATAGTTATACCGCAAAAGATTTTGGTCTTTGGATGATGTGGACTATTTGTAATACCATCGTGGTAAATACCACTAAAAAATACTAATCTTCAACAAAAAGTCATTTATATTATGATACTTCAATAATTCAAATAATATTTCAACCTATTGGAAGTTAGCACTATTTGTGTAGTGTTGCACAAATTTCAATGAATTGTTAGAGTTAACAATTGACGTAACAGTGATCAACCTTTCGAACAAAACTCCCCACCTCGAGCCTGCTGACCGCAACCGTCCGATTCTCACTGCCGCCTTCTCCGACGATTCCTTCACTCTCAACTCCGTCTCTCGTCTCTCTCGCTTCGTCATCGCCTGTCTTCCCTTCTGCTCTAGCACCTCCGGATTCCAACGCCAGAGACTCCACGAACAACCCTCTCTTACCAGCTCCACACCTCTTCGAGAAACAATTCAACCTGATTTTAAGAAACCCTAATTTTCATCTACTCTGCATTCGCCCTCCCCTGTTCTTTTGGACCTTGCTCCCAAATTCCTCGCAAGCGCTTAATCTACACCGCCACGCCAACAAAAAAAAGGAGAGAGGAGGCGACCAGGGCATGGAGGCTGATCCGGAAGGAACCGATGATAGATCAATGGGAGGGACCCAGTGGGAAGGAAAGGGAGCCAATCGACGGCGGCCCGGCCGGCGATGATGCGCTGGATGGCATCCTCGAGCTTTTTGAGGAGAGGTTCGATCGGGGGATTCATCGGCGACCGCCAGCTCAGCGTTGTTGTTGTTGGAGAGGTTAGGGTTGGAGCGGAGGGCAAGGCACAGGAAGGAGGCGGAGGAAGGAGAAGAAGAGGCAGAGAAAACGCCCATCCAATTTTCAGAGTTAGCGGTCATAATTATTATTTTTCTAATTTTTTCTACTTTCTTATTGTTACTTTTGGCCGGTCAGATCAGGAAAAAATTAATAGAATACTAACAACAAGATGGAAATGGTATATAAAAAAGTTTAGCAATATCACTAAAGATTGATATTTTTAGTGGTATTAGTCCTAATTATTATATTATTATTAATTGATGAAAAGTTTATTGCATTCCATTCTCTTAAAATTTTACTACAAAATGAAGGTAGTTTAGTTCATATATTCTCTTTAGGTTAATTGTTGTGTGATTACAAGGATAAGATTGAAAAACTCTATTAGCTACCCTGTTGAAAATTTAGAAAGAGATTTTTGTAGCTTTAGAAATAGGCGAGTTTTGTATCCATAACCTCGGCCGTAATATTCGTATTGTCTTTCATGTCAAAAACAATATTCATATATTGTTTTGGTAGTAGAAATTAATTAATTAATTAATTAATAAGCTTTGTACGAAATGGTGGACACGTGGAATTATATTTCCAAAGAGATTTACGTAGATTCATGAATTGTGTCACGAGTGGGCCAGTCCGCCATTGGGACGAATCGGGCAAAGGTTTCCATTTATGGCAAGTAACGAGTCCTTTGAAAAGCAAAAAAGTTCCGTCAAGCAAATAAAAAGCACAACCAGCAGAACAAATAGACAGACAGAAAGTGGGGGAAAAAGTGCTCATCTCTATCAAAGCTTTGGTGTACGAAAAGCATGGCTGTTCATAGTTTCAACTTTCAAGCAACTTTGAATAAAAGGACTCCCCTCCCACTCACTAATAAAATTCTCATGATTTAAGTGCTCATAGTAAAATTCATGCCACAGTCAAAAAGTAATTTTTTTTTTTTTTGGTTGTGATTTTCTTACTGCAGGCTGGTGACAGATATTCCAGCCACTACCGGGGCAAGCTTTGGTAATTAATTACGGACCCGCAGCCTTTTTAATCATGTAGTTAGATTAAATAATAATAATAATAATAATAATAATATGGCGCGTGCGTGCAGGGCAAGAAGTGGTGTGCTACGAGAGCCCGCGGCCGTCGGTGGGGATTCACCGGTTCGTATTCATACTGTTCCGGCAACTGGGCCGGCAGACGGTTTACGCACCCGGTTGGCGCCAGAACTTCAACACCCGAGACTTCGCCGAGCTCTACAATCTGGGCTCGCCGGTGGCCGCCGTCTACTTCAACTGCCAAAGGGAGAGCGGCTCCGGGGGAAGGCGGCGATGATCCATCCGGCCGGCCGGCCGGCAGCACACGAAGAGAAAAACAAAAACACACAATATAGTTAATTATTTGTGAACGCCCATCAATACCCAACGAAGAAAAGGTTACTACATAAACACGTACCTGCGTACGTACGATGCCCACTCTTCCCTTAGATACACATGTGTCCTATAAAGATACTGATAGTCATAGTAATAGTAATACTTATTTTACCAGTTTCAGAAAGAAAAGGAAGGAAAAAAAAAACAATTGTTGTATTGTTAACAGGAAGGAAAAAAAAACAATTATATATATCGTTATTATTGGTGTATTCTGCATTATTTTACTCTCATTGTCTTCTTAGAACGGTTGCAAATGAAGGTTGAGAGAAGTTTAAGAATGGTGATACAATACTGGGAAGAACACTCAGCTTCTTAGGGAGAAAACTCCAGTTTGATGTAGGAGTTGAAGGATATGATATTAACAATAATCTCAATCCACGCCGAGCGAAATCAAGGCCATGCAAAGGAGGGAAGAGAGGATCATTGACCAACGAAAGGCAGTCTGACTTCACGAGACAAGGGGTGTTCATTTCTTGAGCGAGTCTCAAACCTTAGAGTAACTTTTTTGGGTTCCGTTTTCCATCGAAGATGCACAAAGGAAGATGTCAGCTCTCTTATTACAAATCTGTTGGTGACAATTGTATTGATAACACGACAATGTAATAAAGCCGCTGTCTGTGAGTCGCTTATAAACGACCTATCATAGTAAATCTCCAAATTAAATGGGATTACTTGACTTGAAGCTACTTGATTAGGGGTTATGCATGCCAAACTGACTTGGAACAAGAAGAGGATGGAGAGAGAGCTTAGGGTAGGTCATCCATTGGGAGAGGTCACAAGCTTATGGAACCACGAACTTGGTTGCTTGTAACTTAGAAGAGAGAGTATGACGCAGAGTGCCAAAACCCATTTTGTTACAATATTTGCTTGATTGCGTGCAGACTATCTTTGAAATTAAAATTGTTGAAGGACGTAAATCCTACAACATAATTAACCTACCTATAACCGCCCTCATTTGGATCCACCCTAGCCAACTCGACAACACAAAGAGGGGTTTCATTCAACTATCAAACAAGAAAAAGTAATGCAAGAAGAGTAATTGTTGTGATAGTGATTTAACTAGTTAATGCTTGCTTTTGCTTCATGCCATCACCTAATTAATGAAAAACAAGAAAATTTGGAGAGCACATGATTAATTTTGAGTTTCTACGAACCATTATTGATGGTCTATAGTATCGAATATCAGTGATACTACTCGAGGTATAGATGGTTGATCATTCCCTCTATACTCATGTAGCATCAACAAGGTATCACTATAGATTATTTTATTATCAATCTAGATGATACTAAGCACAATGCATATAGTAGCATATAATAACATAAAAAAAAACATTGATGATAAAGAAGCATTCATACTATATAAACATCAATGAACATCACATAACCATCGAAAGATAAGCATCAATACATAGGGAATGGGCATTGAAATCCATATAGACAAACACAAGCATGAGGTGAAATCATGGCATCCATTCACATAAAGATATACAAGTACACATCTTTCGTCAATCAATTTTGACTAGCTAAATAGAAGAGAATGAAGGTACCACCATTGATGATGACATCATCTCATTAGCTGTAGACCCTCCTATGAAGACTAGGATATCACTCACGTAGAGTGTACAGAGAGTTAGTGTGTTTGTGCAGCCTTACTAAGCTAATGAGAAATACTCTCTATTTATTGGGGAAGAACGCATCATAAATTGACTAGAAAAGAGTTTCCTTCTCCCCGTGGGCAAAATAAACTCCTCCTCCTTGCAATTTGGACGCGTCTTGACATATCCTTCGTAGCGGTTGTTGGACCTGTTATTAGGATACCACTCATTCTTTCTTGAGCTTGGGCCGATCCTTCCTCCTATGGGTTTGTCTTGAGCTTATTAAGCAACTTCTAGTTTACTTCTCCGTCATTAGGCCTCTTCTTTCTCACAAAAGCTCCATATTCTTCTCTTTATAGCTCATTTGGTCCTCCAGAGTTCTCCAATGCTTGATCCAATATTTATTAGGTTGCTTTGTACCTTCAAAACCATTAAAAAGAATATACCCAGAAGGCATCAAAGAGTACAAGTATATAACCTAGGTCTTTTAAAGGCTCATTGATCAAATAGTTGTGATTTAGATAGGAAATATTATTGAAATAACCAAAGATGCTTTGATGGAAGGGAAAATTATCAATAATGAGAGTGAAAAACGCTAAATAAAGTTCCATAAGCAATGCACCGGGGGGCGGGGGGGGGGGGGGGGGGGGGGGGGGGGGTGCGACTGCTTCTTGCTTCCAACCATTGGGAGCTTTTTGCATATGGTACCCATTTTTTTACCCCTCGCCCAAAATAAGAGCTAAAATACCCCCCTAAAACTATGTTTAGCCTTTTAGCTCTCTATTTTAGCCATTGGTAGAAGATACATTTTTAGGGCCAAAGGGCTATAATGCCCTTTTAGTCTTTGTGTCGAGAGAAAACAAAACGGGCAATAATTTAAGAGTCATTTGGAGGTTGGGGTTGAGAGTATCTATTTAGCCAATACATGTACTATTGAGAATAACTATTTTTTATGTTTTTATTTTGAGCCATAGTTGATGTATTGAATATTTTATGGATACTTCTAATGTCTCAAAATGAAGTTTTATCAATCTCAACAAAATATCTTTGACCCTTAAAATATGTGTTGGTTTGTTCTTTATAAAAAGAAAAATCTCAACTTCCAAATTGTGTATTTCAAATTTATATAGTGAAACAATACATATAACATAATCGGTTCGGTTGATATTTAACCGAACTGCTAGGTCGGTTATCCAACACCAAGAATGGGCATAAGTCTCCAACTGAAACTGACGTTGAGTTCACATTCGGTTAGCCAACACTGACACTGTTTGGAACAGTCATTCGTTGGTTATTTCGACAGTAAGGATGGGCACCTCGGCTCCATGCATCAGATGCGATTTCGGGATCGAAAGTCTTCTGCTGCTTCTCCATCGAATTGGAAGGTTCTTCACATAGCGACATATAAGGCGAAGCGGGTGAGGAGATGATCAACGAGGATGGTGAGGTGGTGATTGTGCTGATGAGGGACATCGAGGAGGTATGATACGAGCACGGAACCAGTACCCGTAGTTATCAAAGTCACGCAGCTTCAAGAACGGACAAGAAGATATATTTTTAGGGTTTTTGTTTTGGGATAGGATGGAATTGAAAGTGAAATCTCAACACAAGATGGGAGAAGACTCTAACAATATAAAAGATAGAATCTCGACCACAATCAAGAGAGAAACTTGACTGATACAGAGAAAATTCTCAAGCCTAAAGCTCAAAGAACCAAGAATATTTAATTTTCTGGCCAAAAAACTCTCTCGAAATTCATGTCTTAAGCCCTTTATGAAGTAAGGTCAAATAAAATAACCAAAAACTGAAATGGAACAAAATCCTAAACCGAAAAGGAAGGTCGAACTCAACCAGCCCCGAAACCCAGTCTCAAATCCCCGGTCGAGGGTTTAAACCCACATAACCGGGCGTAGTTCTGCTTCCAATCCCCAGTTGACTCGCCAAATCCCCGGTCGGGGATTTAATATCTCTGGTGGGGGTCTTTGATTCTCCTTCCCTGGGCCTCCTCCTCATTTCCCAGTCGGGAATTGCATTAGTCCCTCCCCGTTAGAAAAACTTTACCCTCAAAACTTGTGTTTTCCTGCAAGAGATAATAGTAATAGAATTTTCAAATGGAATTCTCATTACCGCAGTCAACATGTGCCTTCGAGCAATGAGATGAGTGCCACTTCCGTCCTCCGACTTCGATCCACTTGCACTCCCTTTTGCCTTGGACCAGTTCAGCTCCATCTGTCGTTGATATGCTCGGACTTCAGTTGGTGACAATGGATTCAATAGAAACTTCCAATCTCTTTTCTTGAAACGGTAGTTATTATGTATTCCATCATGAATAACCTCCCCTTCATATTGCCATGGACGATCCAATAAGAGATGAGCAACCTGCATGAGAGCAACATCACACCAAATGTCATTCGCATAATCACTTATCTGAAAACAAATTTTGTCCTTCTTGTTGACTTTGATAGCTCCATAGACTTTCAACCAATGAAGATTATAAGCATGTGGATGCTTAATTTTACTCAATCCTGTCTTATTGACTACATCCAAACTAAATACATTGGTGCAACTTCCACCATCAATGACCACGGGTAACACTTTCCCGTCGACCAATCAATGAGAGTTGAAAAGGTTATCCCTCTGCTCTGTCTCTATATAAGTTTCAATAGATAAAGCTTTGTGGTTTAATCCAAGAAGTTTTACCTGATGGAGGATTTTCCATCATGATGTGCTCATCAACATCATCATCAGAATCGAATCCCTTTCCCATGGGCTTATCCTCATACTCATCAGAAAAGTACTCGCCAACTCGCAAGACCAGAGCCTTCTTGTTGGGGCACAGGTTTTCCTTGTGACCTCATCCCAAACATTTGAAGCATTGGATGCTTTTAGTTGATCCTTCATTTCTGGCTTGGATAACTGTGATCGTGTTCCTAGAAATTGGCTTGTCACCTTCTTGCCTAGAGTGAGTCATAGTAGTCTCAGGAATGCTCTCTGCAACTGGTTTGGGCAAAGGTGGGTACCTCCTTCCCGAGCTCACCTTCAGCTGCCTCTCCACATTCATAGCCAAATCAACCACTTCCTCCAACTCCATGAATTGACGAAGCTCGACTTCATTAGCTGAGCCCATGTAGGAAATGAGCAATTGTTGCTTCCTTGTCCTTCCTCACATATGCTCTCATCAAGAACGGCTCTAGCTCTTAAAATATTCATCAACCGATCGTGCTCCTTGTCAAATTCACTGCAAGGAATCATGGAGGTCTCTTTGATAAAAAGGAGGCACGAACCAATCACGCATCAAGCCTCTAAGTTCTTCCCAAGTAGAAACAATGGGCTGCATATTCCTTCTTCGTCGAAACTAAACTTATTCCCACCAAGCTGCTGCATACTCTGTAAACTCGTAGGTGGCTACTAGAATTTTCTTATGATCTGGGTAAGGATTGCATTAAAAAAACAAGATCATCTTCCTTGCCTAGTTGAGGTTAGCTGATGCACTACTAGATCTTTGAAATGACGGGATTGAGAGCTTAATCTCTCAAATCGGATCAATGCCATATCCTTCTGTTTCTGGTGTCCTTCCTTCATAATCATGGTAATCATTATCATAGTCATTAAAGGGAGGTATGTACTATGTGATTACCTGATGATGTGGTTCTGTTTGTAGACGCCTCTGCATATGCCAATCTGGGGTCTTAGGAAAAGCTTGGTATACTTGATCTTTTCTTGGACCCCCTCGATTCTCAACTCCAGTCTGCGCCAATATACCAATGGATTCTTTAGTGGGTTACCCATCGGTTGCTTCTCCAACCTGGTGATTAGGGTATGTACGTAGGCGCATATTAGTCTCAACCAACTGACCTTTGGTAGTGTCCTGATAGGCATGAAGCAAGGCTCCCATCTGTGCCATCTACGCGGCAAGCAACTGCATAGCTTCTGCAAGACTTTGTTCTTTCATAGCTTGTTCTTCAATTAGGGTTTCTTCTTCAGAGAGCGATTCTTCATCTTCTCTGCATTCCGCATGTGGTCTTTTGATATTGTACGAGAAGAATAAAGTCATCTCGCCTTTGATCTCACCACTGTGTTGAACCGGGCTCTGATACTACCTTATACGAGCATAGAACCGGTAACCGTATTTACCAAAGTTACGCATCTTCAAGAACGAAAAAGAAAATAATGTTTAGGGTTTTTGTTTGGGATATGATGGAATTGAAAGTGCAATCTCAACACAAGATGGGAGAAGGCTCTGACAATATAAAAGATAGAATCTCGACCACAATAAGGGGAAAACTTGATTGATACAGAGAAAATTCTCAAGTCTAAAGCTCAAAGAACCAAGAAAATTCAATATTCTGCCAAAACTCCCTCAAAATTTGTGTCTTAAGCCATATATATAGTCAATGACAAATAAAATAACCAAAAACCTCAAAAGAAACAAAATCCTAAACCGTAAAGGAAGGTTGAACTTGGCCAGCCTTGAAACGTGATCTCAAATCCCCTGTCAAGGGGTTTAAATCCACCTGATCGAGGGTAGTTTGCTTCCAATCTCCGGTCTACTCGCCAAATCCCTGGTCGGGGATTTAATATCTCTGACTGAGGTCTTCGATTCTCCTTCCCCGGCCTCTTCCTCATTTCTCGGTCCGGAATTGCATTAAGGTTGATGGGGGCGACGGCGACAAGGAAGGCAATATGAGCTTTCTCTTTCCGGCCAGAAATCTGTGCATCGCCCAAATTCGACCACAAACCAGATTAATCCCAATCAAATTGACCTACAACCCTTTGTCGAGTTTGCGACCTTGGACCTGGATATGGAATCTAGAGGATATCAGCCTGAGGACGATGGAGAGGATGACGGAGAATAAAGGCTATCATCGTCTTCTTGTTGGTCGATTCGAGCAATTGGACGGGCACAAGTCGGAACGAGGATGCGGATGGTGGCGATCATGTGATAGTGAGAATGGTGGGGCGATGAGTTCAGGATTAAGAGGTTTGATGTAGGTGGGCGAAGAAGGGAACTGGGGAAGGAAGGAAGGGGAGAGAGTGGTGAAGTGTCGAGAGGAGAGGGAGAGGATGGAGAGGCATGGGCGTCGAGAAGCATCTATCGGTTATTTATCAGTGCATTAAGAGTTCATCGGCTAGCAACCAACGTTTGCCGGTTGTATATTCTTCTTCAAAACGACAATCAATATCAAAACCACAACCAATATTATCGTTTTCGATTATCCAATTAAACGTATTTACGGTTAACCGGATAAGCAACAATCGATTTATTAGGGGTGACTATTTGGTCCGTGCTTTTTGGTTTTACCCGAAACCAGACCGTATAATTCGGACCGGGACCGGATAGCAAACAATCCAATCCCATATTCGGGCTTAGATCATTTGAGGTTAAAAAACAGTTCGGGACCGGACCGAAAACCGGATAAAGATCGGATAAGAGAGTCCAACATCCAAAACTTAACAAACTCCTCACCCTTTGAGGTCTTAGGCCACTCATATCCCGACAAGTCCAATTTAAAATCAAGACCAAATTGGAACCAGACTAGATCAAGACCGGAATGTATCCAATCCAATCTTTGATCCTTATATTCCCGAAAAAACCGATTCGGGACCGAATAAACGGGTCAATTTAACTGGATCGAAACGTTTAGTTAAACATATAAATTGATCACTCGTTTGGATGTGGAAATTTAATGCAGTAATTGGACCCAATTACCACATAATGCAGTAATTGGGTTAAAAACCCACGTTTGGCAGCGCAAAAAGGTATGGGAATTGGACCGTGGAAATTGGCTTCAATTACCACATTCATTGTAATTGAGAATACTACATCTCCCCCTGGTAATTTGACATTACCACGTTTTCTTCCTTCTATTTCCAAATGTGTCCCTATGTCCTTCCTCTCCTTTTTTTTATAAGGGTGATATAGGTTTCATTTTGTAATTAAGGTACTAATTAAGGGATTCGAACCTAGGACCTCCTTTCTTTCTTACTCCTTCTCCGTTTTCGCCTAACTATTTCTTAAAAGCGTAGCCCCTTCTTTTTCATTCATCAATGATACCTCTTCTTCTTCATCTCCCCTCACCTTCGTATATCTTCGATAATCCGTAGTCAATTTCTTAATTTTGGATTCACTTAATTATCTCATTCACCGTCGATTTTCCTACTTCTCCTCATCGAATTCGCCTAAACACTTTATCCGTATTTAATGAATTAAATTGTTAACTTTATTGTAATTTATATATGTACTTATTATTAAAATAATTAAGTTTATATATTATGGTTTTAATGTACTATTAAATGTAATATTAGCTTAGAGATGAAGTAAAATAATCGTACATATTTTATACGTATTTAATGAATTAAATTGTTAACTTTATTGTAATTTATATATGTACTTATTATTAAAATAATTAAGTTTATATATTATGGTTTTAATGTACTATTAAATGTAATATTAGCTTAGAGATGAAGTAAAATAATCGTACGTATTTTATACGTAACTTTTCCATATCATATTTTTCTAACTATGCTTAAGTTAGCAACAATTAGTAGTTAGTATAATACAACAACAACCTTTAGGAGGGGTATATGTATATAAACAAAGGAGGGCATGTTTGTATTTTTACCAAATTCCACATTATCAATTCCCACAAAACTAAACCCTATCCAAACGTGGAATTTTGTTCAATTTTCACAAGTCAATTCCTTAGTTTTGTAAAACATGGAAATTCAGACAAATTCCCACGTTTTCAAATTTCCACATCCAAACGACCCCAAATGTATCAACCGGCTGAATTTGACCCTCCAAACATGGCCTTCAAGTACCCCGCTAAAAAGATGCCGGAATGTAAATTGGCGCGAAGTTGTAATTTGTTAGGCGGGAATACAATATTCCTGTATTTTTATTTTAGGAACAGGTTTCCTTTCTCTTCCACTCCCCGCGAGACATCCAATCCGTAACAGTGAAGAGACAGAGCGAGGAAATCCTACGCACGAGATCTCAGTCCCACGCGTCGTCATTGCTGGTTTGCTATCTGCCTCCTTGCTTCAACAGTTGACACCTCTGCTTCTGTCCGTCACCGGGTTTCCTTTCCCATTTCCGTCGCCTCATTTTCATAGTCTTTTGTCTTTCGTTAGGGTTTCCCGTCCCGCTGAAAAAGCTATGGCGGATCCACTCAACGTACCGATTGGTCTCCCTCCGCCTTCAAACCCTAGTTCTCAGGGTCGACCTGCCAAATCCCTCAAGCGGAAACGGAAGTCTTCGTCTCCTTCGCCGCTCAACTTGACCCCTGACCAGAAAGCCTCCCACGCTCAGCTGCTGCGCCAAGAATTGAGCTCCCTCATTCTCTATTTCCATGAAATTGCTAGTAACAAGGTCGGCTTTGGCTTCGGCCTTGATTTGGCCGGAATCGAGTGCAAGACGGCCAACGGAATGGTGGCCCTGATGATAGAGGAGAGTGGACTGCCCCTTGCCAGGCTGATTGAACGGTTGAAGAGCAAGTTGGAGGATAGTCGGGTGAAGCACGAAACCATGACAACTATGGCCGGGATTAAGAGCTCAGTGTTGCTTGTGGGCCAAAGAATCATGTATGGGGTGCCCAATCTTGACGCCGATGTTCTCGAAGATGACTCGCCGTCCTGTCTGTGGTGTTGGGAGGTGATGATGCGTTTTCTTTACCTTCATGCCTTCCCATTTGTTTGTTTCTTTGTTATGGATCTTGGTTCTTTGCTAGGTTCCTATCATTTGCTCAACTTCTTGAATGATTGCACTTTGATTTTGCAATTCTTTTGTATTTTTCTATTTGGTGCCAAGCTACTTGACTTGGCCACTGAACTTCTTGCAGTGTAAGTGTATAAGTAGCACTATTGGGAGTAAGTTGTGACTTCTTTGACATGCTTATCCATTCTATTCAATGAGGTCCTGTTATTTTGATTATTTTTTTGCAGACAAGGGACCTGAAATTGATGCCAAAGTCATTGCGAAGTTCTTTAAAAGTTAGACGTGAATGTCGGAGAAGGATCCATGAGAGAATTACTGCGATTTATGGTAACTCTTTTGAGATTTATTTGGTTGTATTCTATCTTAGTTCTGATCAAAGTTCCTGAAATAAATGTAAAACATGTGACACGGATATGGTTCTCCGTTCCTTGTTTATTGTTGCGACCTTTGCAATCAATGCTTCAATAAGGGGAAATCAAGCTTAACATTGCATTCATGTGATATCTTTTAGGGATTTCAGAAGTGTTTTATTCAGGTACCTAGGCGACTTCCTTCCCTGACACTGCAGTACTAATGTCTAATCCTAACAGTCACCCTTTCCCCTCCAGCTTTTCTGTCTCTCTAGATCGGGCCATACGATTCTTTTGCCAACTTAATCAGTTCTGTTCAAGCTAAATAGTTCATCTGCATGTCACCCTTTCGATTATTGTGTTGTACAAGTACATGTATAGTTTGTGTCCTTTGATTAATGCAGTTTCCATACATTTCAGCCATGCTTGCTGTGCTCCAGAAGTCCGAGAGTGTTGAAGATTACAAAATTGATTTGAGGAAGGCATCGGAGAAGCTCCTGAAAACATTAGGAGAAACTGACATTCGGTCATACATGGATGGCATGTTGCAGAAAAATGATGCCGAAATGTATATATGGACTTTCTTTATGGATTTCATTTGGCGTATGCTCTCTGCAAAATCATCCACTAACTCATTTTGGTGCTGTATAGGGCTGATAAAGACGTAAAGCGGGAACAAAAGTTGCTTATCAGGCAACTTGAGAAAAACAAGCGTGCGTCCGAGCAAGAAAAAAGGAGGAAGGACCTTGAGGTCCGAAGAGAAAAACAGCAAATGGTATGTGCATGTTTAGTGACTTTTGAAGATTAGTAATTTGATGCTTCATTCCCTACCTAAGGATGTCTTTGTTTCTTGTTTTTTTTTTTTTTTTTTACATTGTATAGGAAAAGGAGGAAAAACGAATGCAAGAGGAGGCTGAAAAAGTTGAAAAGCGCCGTGGTAAAGAAGAGTCTGAAGCTGAAAGGGAGAAAAGGCGCCGTGTAAAGGAAGAAGCTCAGCTGAAACAGCAGATTTCTGTACAAAAGCAAGCCTCAATAATGGAACGGTTTCTCAATCGAAACAAAACAGGCTCAGAATCCCGCGATCAACAGTTTTCTACTGGTGTTAGATCCACTGAGTTGTCCGCCAAAGATCATGAAAGGATGCCCGTTGCAGTCACACAGGAGATGGACACTACTTTTTCATCAAATGATGGTGTTGGAATTGATGAGATCCGCAAGTGGGTTCACATTTTTCTTACCAGATTCCATTGCTTTCTTCTTGCTTGCTGCTCAAGTTTTTCAAAGGATGCCTAATACTAAGCTGTTTGTAGGTCGCACATATCTTCCTGGCATCATCGGGATCAGTCACTTCATTTAAGCAGAAAAAGGCACTGGAGCATACGCCAGAAACCAAAGAGTAATTTGATTAAAAAGCTCAAGCTAACTTGTAATAGAGAAATGGACACTGATGATGAATTAAGTGTCGAGAAACTTTCAAGTGGATCTTGGAAGCAACCATATGATGATGGAGAATTCATTGCCCTTCATAGTGTGTTGCTTCCAGATATTAAAAGGTGCAACCGGAGGAAACAGTTACTGCAGTTTGCTAAGTGTCATCGGCCAGCATTTTATGGAATTTGGCCGAAGAAAAGGTAGTGCCCTTGTTCCTTGAGATTGTTTGTGTTAGTAAAGGGGATGCACTAACTAACTTGTAGCCATTCTGTTTTATCTCCTGACGGGAATGTCTTGACTGAAATATTGACATGCATAACTCATATTGACATTTGGCTCGTATAGCAGTTTTGCTAACCCTTACCATGCTCCCCTTCTTGGAGATTCTTTAATGGTTTAGCTTTACATAGTTGCCTTATCAGTTACTCTTTTGAGGTTTAGGGAAAGTCTAGTTGGTGCTTAAAGTAATAAATCAGTACGGTCTTCTTAACAGATAAGGGCTTCTTTCAACCACATTTTATATATGTGAGGGTGATGCTTTTGTTATCGGTAGAATCTTTCATCTTCTGGTAAATTTAGTTTACTTAATGTTTCCGGCATCAAACATATATTGCTTGTATTTTCAATCAAAGTTCTGACCTTATAGTCTATATTCATGATCTGCTAACCTGAACTCTTTCCTTAGTCAATGCTAATACCTTGAAAGTAGCTCGGTTCTTTATTTAGTTTAACTGATAATTTGAGTGGAAAATTTCTTCTGGTCTTCTTTTGCACTTGTTTGAGATTTAACAACTCCATATCACTGCTATTATTCTGTACATCATACCAAACAAGGTTTAGTTTGACCCAGTTTACTGGTTCACTAATGCCCAGAGTCAAGCTAGTCCTTCCTACATCCAAGACAAGCATGGCCCTTCTATTTTTCTAGTGTCCAGAGGGCTTTATGATATTCAACGGCCTATCTGTTGGCCTGTTGCTTTGGTCAAACTTTCTGGTTTAAAGTCTTTCCTTAAATTTATTTGGTAAAATTTGAAATTTATTGGGGTTGGCAGTAACAGTGATTTTCCCCTTTATCCTGTTTCTCCAGTAATGTTATCCAACCACGCCATCCACTGAGGAAGGATCCCGAATTAGATTATGATATAGATAGCGATGAAGAATGGGAGGAGGTATGGTCTGAAATTTTAAGATTGAGAGACAGACTTCAGGTGTGGATTCGTTTAATATTGTGGTTGTGCAGGAGGACCCGGGTGAGAGCCTCTCAGATTGTGACAAGGATGACGAAGAGGAACATCTCGAGGGAAGCTCAAAAGCTGATGATGAAGAGGAAAGTGAAGATGGTTTTTTTGTCCCTGATGGCTATTTCTCAGAAAATGAGGTATATACATAAGCATTGGAGTTTATGGTTGCTGAACTTGACTGACCTCTAAATTGACCATTTTTAAATAGCCTATTTCTGCATGTGTACCAACCTTTAAGACTGACAAGTTTGACACCTAACTGATCGGGATTAGACAACCTGGTTTAACGTTCCCATTAGATCTATTATTACTGATAGTGGAAGCTTATCAGGTCATTAAAAAAAACTTTCTGCCTTTTGTTTGTGCTAGTGAATCTTTTCTTGTTCTGGAGTTTATGGTATTATAATCAATAATCAACTGGGCCACTAAAATTGGAGCTTGTTTTTACTTTTAGGGAGTACAAATTGACAGAATGGACATTGACATCTCAGTGGATGAGGCAAAGAGTTCACCTAGTAGCACACAAGACTCTGAGAGTGTGGAGTTCTATACTTTGCTTCAACAGCAGAAGCATCTAAGCAATCTAACAGAGAGCGCCCTGAAGAAAAACCTGCCTTATTTTATACTGAATCTAATTCACGAGAAGGATATGTCATTAGGACATGCAGATGTTGGCGGTATATCAAAGCTGGAAGATATGTGCTTACGAGGTCTCAGTATGCGTTCTTTCCCTAGCGGGCAACCAATTGAAATATCAATTGAAACTGTAGAAGCCGAGGAAGAGAGTGCTTGCCTATCGAATGCCAAGGATAATCCCAAGCCTGTTTCATGCACGATGTCTCGATCACTGCAAGAATCAGATATGCCTGCTGTTGTAAGTTACCATTCCAGGTTTTTGGTTAAGAGGATTTGATGGAGTGATTTGTGGATGTGTAATTCTTTATCGAATGGCTACGTACAACTGATCTATATAATATTGTTTTGTCTACTGGCAGATATTGGCTGTCCAGTCGTGCTCTCAAAGTATTGGTAAAGTCATTGAAACGTTGCAGCAGAAGTTCCCCACAGTGTCAAAGTCACAACTGAAATGCAAAGTTCGTGAGATCTCAGATTTTGTCGATAACAGATGGCAGGTTAGTAAAATTACCAACTGCCTCACCAAATATCAAGAACAACTATTTTCAGATATTGTGATGTGAGCTGTATTAGTTATAACGGCTTCCTGTAAGGAAAGTAACCTAGACTTGTGGTCTGCTGGAGAAAAAAAGTTTTCGCTTTGGTGGTTGAGATTTATGTGGAAGAATGTGTGTTTCTTTGCCCTACCACAGTACCACTGAACAAAACCATCTTTATACTGAATCAAAGTCCAATTAAACATTGTGTACACCATGACCATGAGCGTGCTAGTTTTGAAACGTCAAAGAGTTGTGGGGGAGCATAATAATACGTTTAGATTTCATATGATGTGAATGCAGGTCAAGAAAGAAGTCATGGACCAGGCTGGTGTGTCTATATCACCAGGTAACGTTTCGAATGGGAACTGATGTTGTCATATGGCTATCATAAATCCGATGTTTCTCGACAGCTGCTAAGAGGTTTGTTTCACTTTTTGTCTTTCTGTGATGCTGCACAGCGCGAGTGGTGAAGAGGGCACAAAGTATTTCAACATTCTTCTCAAAGAGGTGCATGCCTCCTTCAGGTAAAATGAGCATGGACAATCTGATAGATACGCTGTCGCAGCCCTCAGAAAAGCCCGGTTCTGGAGTGGAGATCCAGCAGCAGCAGCAGCAGCAGCAGATTTCTGGCCAAACTAACCAATAGCCTCTTACCTTCTTTTGTTTTAATTTTCCCCGTCGCTCATGCTCTCCTGTTGGCGTTACGAACAAGTTCATATCTTTTGGAAATGAGTTGTGGCACTTTTTTCGTAAATTAGATGGCTGTGTCGAAATAACCATAGACCAGGAAACTGGATCGTACTAGCTGGTTGAACCGGAAAAACTGGAAACCAGACCAGAAATGGAACGGTAGGCTGTTAGTGGTTAATTTATCGTGGCGGTTGGTTTTTTCGGTTTAACCGGCATGAAACGAAATATTGCCCGGTTTTGAAAAAACCGGCGATAGCCTATTTGCGGCACAAAATGTTGCCGTTTTTTTATTCAACCAAAAAATAATAACAATTAAAAGTCGAGACCATACCCTAATACCCAAATTGAACAATCGTTTCTTTTTTCCCCTAGAATTTCAACCCTGTCCCACCGCTCCTCTTCTCTTCCCCTCTGGTGACCTACGATTGATGAAAGGAATGAGGCGAGGGCGACGTCTGTCGTCTACCTTCCGTGATCTGCAACAAGTTCGAGTCTCGCACCCCCTGCTCGAGTTTGCCTCCCCTGCCGAGTGCCGACCGTCGAGTCAATCTCCCTCCCACGTCGAGAACACCGCGTCGTCGCCGCGCCTATTCACCCTCCCCTGCTCGACGAGTTGGACTTCCATCCCAGAGATGTACGTCGAGCTCGAGTTCCATCTTAGACCCAATGACAAGCAGTCTTAGATTTAACACTTGAGTCCATGTGTTGATTGATTCGGTTGTTTCACTATGCTGGTTCAGTTCACATTCCTAGTGTTTTGCTAATAGCTTGGCAGAATCGCCTGATGTTTAATGACATGCTCAACATGAGTTATATGATGGTAGGAGATTTCGATAAAGACCAAGTAAAAGGTTTCAACAAAATAAACAAGTCATGGAGTAATGATTTAACTCTGGTAAGTGGTAACTAAAAGGTCAAGGAACCAACTGGAAAAGTATAATTGAAAGCATATTGATTGCTTGGTAGTTGTGAACTTGGGGTTTGGAATGGTATTTGGTTGTTTTGTACTTTGTAATCGTTCCTAAACATGCATTTGAACGATTATGTAGTTGATTCTAAAATGTTGCACTTTGTTGATTGTTACATTACTTATGCCTATTTAGTATATTCAAGTTTGTAATCCGGTATTTTCCAGTTTTATTCCGGTATACTCCGAAACGGTATACTGAAACTGTCTATACGGTTTATTAACAAAAACATATTTTTTATATTCCAAAAATGGTATCTTACCGGTACATAAAGGTTGAACCACAGACGTACCACAAAATACCCTACCACAGACAAACCCGGTATGACTTCCGGTACGGTTTTCTGAACCATGATTAAGTCCCCCCATTATGCACTCTATAAATGTCACCCATTATGTGACTCATAAGTGCACCATTAAGCTCTCATTTAGGTAGAGAATCCTAGGAACATCTCTATGCTACTAGTCTTCCATACATGCCACATGTGCAACCGCCATGTTGTCACCTTGTTGGTGCCATGTCATCTGCCACATGTGACATCCTCCCCCACCTATGCTCGCGACGCCCTCGTCGCGTCCTCTTGATTGAAAGCCTCGATCAAGTCCTTGTTCTTCCAAAGCATGAGCTCTTTCTCCCAAGTTGCTTCACTTTCTGGAAGGTTGCACCACCTGACCAAGTGTTCCACGAAGTTTGGATGTACGCCACGACGAGGAATGACACGGCGCGCCATGATCTCTTCGAATTCATGGTCGTGTGTCTCGGTGATGAGTGTTGGTGCTCGATGCGACTCTTTCCGCTGCTCGTCCTCCTTCTCTTCGTGGAAAGCCTTGAGTTGGCTCCACATGAAAGACTGGATGGATCTCCAAGTAGGACGACACCTCCACCTTGTACGCCACCTTGCCAATCCTCTTCACCACCAGGAATGACCCTTTATAGCGGCGAAGCTGTCCCTTGTGCACGTTCTTGAGATGCTTGACGCGATGAGGGTAGAACTTCACCATCACCATGTCTCCCTCTTCAAACTCCAAGTGTCGCCTCTTCTTGTCCGCCCATTTCTTCATATTCTTACTAGCGAGGGCTAGATAAGACTTGACAATCTCCATCTTCTCGTGCCATCCTTTAGCGAACTTGTAGGTTGTCGGACTGTTGCTTCTATACCCCGTTGCCACCATCGTAGGCGTCAACGGTTGCTGCCCCGTCGCCAACTCAAATGGACTCGTGTTGGTCGACTCGCTCCGGTGCAAGTTGTAGGAGAATTGTGCCGTGTCCATAAACTTCACCCAATCTCGCTGGTTTGCACTCACATAGTGCCGCAAGTACACCTCCAACAAGGCATTCACCCACTCCGTCTGTCCTTCATTTTGTGGATGAAACGCCCATCTCTGTCGCTCACGATGTTGCTAGGAATGCCCCAATACTTGGCCACGTTCTTGAAGAATAGCCGCGCCGCATCCTCTGTCGTCATATCTTTTGGCCCATGGATGAACACTCTATACTTCGAGAACCTGTCCACCACAACCATGATGCAACCGCATCCATCGACTTTGGGAAGTCCGATGATGAATTCCATGCTTACAGTATTCCATGGTCGTTCAGGCGTGGGCAAGGGCTCTAGCAAGCCTTCCGGGCTTCTCTGCTCCATCTTGTCTTGTTGGCACACAAGACAAGTCTTCACATACATCTCCACGTCGTCTCTCATACGCGGCCAGATGTATGCTTCTTCGATAAGGGTTGCATTCTCTCGATGCTAGGATAGCCCACCCACTTAGAATCATGGCACTCCTTCATGATCTCCTTTCTCAAGTTGGCCCATCTTGGCACGAACACACACTCTCCCTTGGTCATGATGAGCCCATCCTTCATCTAAAACTGTCGAGTCTTACCTTGCTCAATGTACTCGGCCACGGTTTTGGCGAAGGGGTCATGGCCAAGGCCTTCAACGATGCGCTCATTTTAAGGAAACACGGGCTAGCTGATGCTTGCGTCTGCACTCTTGCGGCTAAGAGCATCTACAACATAGGTCGCCTTGCCTGGATTGTACTCCATCATGAAGTCGAACTAGGCCAGAAAATCTTGCCACCTCGATTGCTTAGGGGTGAGCTTCTTCTGCGTGAGAAAGTAGTTCGTTGTCCGTCTTCACTACGAACTTCGACCCCAACATGTAGTGCCTCTACGTGCGCAAGCAATGCACTACGGCCGTCATCTCCTTCTCTTGGACCGTGTATTGTCTCTCCGTCTCGTTGAGCTTCCGACTCTCAAAGGCAATGGGATGCCCATCTTGCATCAAAACACCACCAATCGCGAAGTCGGATGCATCGGTCTGCACTTCGTAAGCCGACACCGGGTTGGGAAGCACGGTCACCGCTGCCTTCAAGGCCTCGAATGCTTCTTGGCACCTTTTCGACCAGTCCCAAGCCTTGTTCTTCTTCAAAAAGATCCGTCAAGGGTGCTGCAATGTTGGAGTAGTCCTTGATGAACCTTCGATGGTAATTTGCAAGGCCGAGGAATGACCGCAACTCTGACACCTTCGTAGGCAGCTCCCATTCTTGGATTGCCTCCACCTTCGCCCCATCTATCTTCAACTTGCCTCCACCAATGATGTGCCCCAAGAAAGGAACCTCCGTGGCGGCAAATGTGCACTTCTCTCTCTTGACATACAACTCATTGTCGCGAAGGACTTGGAAGACTTGACGTAGGTGCTCGGCATGCTCATCGAGTGTTTTGCTATACACTACGATGTCATCCAAGTCGACCACGACAAAGCGGTCCAAGAATTGCTCGAATACTTGATTCATCAAAGTGAAAAACGTGGCTGGTGCGTTGGTGAGATCGAATGGCATCACAAGAAACTCATAAGAGCCATACCTCGTCACACAAGCTGTCTTTGGCTCGTCTCCCTCTGCTATCCGCACTTGATAGTAGTCCGAGCGAAGATCAAGCTTGGTGAACCACATCGCATCTCCAAGCTGGTCGAACAAGTCGACAATGTTGGGAATCAGCCACTTGTTTTTCACCGTCAACTTGTTGATGGCTCTATAGTCGATGCACATGCGCAACGACCCTTTATTTTACTTTTGGAACAGCACCGGTGCTCCAAAAAGTGACTTTGATGGCCGCATATAGCCTGCGTCCAACAAGTCCTTGAGCTGCCTCAACAACTTTTCTAATTCTGGTAGGGCCATGCGGTATGGTGCTCGCGAAGGGGGCTTCGTTCCTGGCTCTAACTCGATCTTGTGGTCCACCTCTCTTCTTGGTGGCAGCTTCTTGGGCAACTCCGATGGCATCACATCGTCGAATTTGTCAAGCACGCCTTCGATGATGGGAGCTGTGATTCCCGTTGAGCCTCCTTCTTCCTCCATCTTCAAGGAAACAAGAAAGGTAGGTTCATTCTTCTTGAACCCCTTCAATACATGCATAGCGGATAGAGCACTATGAGGGCCATCTCCTCTCAAGAGATAGACCGCATGGAACTCTCCTTCTCTCTCCAAGCACATCGTGTTGGAGTTAGGCTTCAAGAGCACTCCCTCCTTGCCGAGGAAGTTGATGCCGAGGATGACTGGGTGATCGTCCATGGTGACGAAGGAAAAGTCGATGAGGCCTTCCCACTCGCCAAGCTTCACTGGCACGTTGTGCGCAACTCCATGGATCGGGATGGACTCCGAGTTGATCGTCTTGAGCCCCCTTGCCCCTTCTCATAGGCAATACCCAACCGGTCTGCCTCCTCGATGCGAATGAAGTTGTGCGTGGCACCGGTATCCACCATGGCTTTCGATTCACTTTGCATGAATTGAGCCAGAACATAACACCTCCCACGCTTGCTCTCCTTGACGTCGGTCTTCACCGCGCCAAGCTTGCGAATTGAGCCAATCTTGGCCTCTGCTGCCTTGGGCTCCTCATCTTGAGCTTCCATGGCTTCCAATCTCGCCTTCCTTGGGTAATCTCGCACTTGATGTGGTCCATCGCAAAGGAAACAAGACATGGATTTTGGTTCGTACTTACCCCCTTTGCTTGAACCACCTTGTTGTTGTTGAGCGTGAGTGCCCTCCTTGAAAGGCTTCTGCTGTTCTCCGCCCTTGTTAGGATTTGAACTCTTCTCCTTGGTGCTGCGCTCATGCCTTTTGTACTCAACAGAAGACTCCGTCGTGGCCATGGCAGTTGCAAGGTCTTACACTCCTCGACGTTGCATCTCCATCTTGGCCCATGGTTGCAGCCCATCAAGAAAGCCGTGCATGGCCTCCTGGCACGCTACAACACAACTCCTAACAATGGCCAAGTGTAACCAATGAAAGGGACAGCAGTATAGTGGTGCAAGTAATAAATATCGAATCCTTGGGTCTCTAGATGTACTATTATTCAACTTCAGTTCATTATCTAGCAAATCAAATTAAGGTTTGATTAACTAAACTACTCTACAATCTAAACTAGGTAAAACTACTAATTACAAGTTGGGAACTCACTTAGGTATGATTCCCCCTAGCCATTAGCCAGATTAATGATTGATGATCTATAACTTGTTTCACTTTCATTCACAATGCATAGAATCCTTGACTAGACCTTGAGTCTCGACTAAAGGATCAAGGCCCTCTTGAGACAATTGCCTAGAGGGACGTATCCTTCTCTAGAACAACCGATCAAGGCGTTCAGAACTAGACTCCCTCAATCGAAATAGGTTCTCAATAGATACAAAGTAGTGAATCAAACCTCGACTAAATAAGTCGATCCTATACTATCAATCTATGGTGCTTTATTGACCTAATTAGTTATTCGCTCTCATAGGATTAAAGCAGAATCAATAATCTCGACTAAAGCAGAATTGAATCATGAAAACATGCATAAATTGAATATGAAATCAAGATTATCAAGTAAGAGTACTCATACAATCATCCAATCAAACAAACATAGCTAGGGTTCCTCAAAACCTAAGTGAAGGGAAGTTACTCCATAGAGAAGAGAAAGAATGCAGAAATCTAATCTATATCTTCAATCTCCATCTCCAAGCTTGTTTCCCGAGCTCTAATGGTGAAGAAATCCTCCAAAATAGCTCCAAGAATATTCCCAAGGTGCTCTCTCTCTCTCTAGGGTTCGTCGCTTGGGTGTTTGGGATCCAAAACCCAGCTCTCCCACTTCAGAATCCGCAAAAATGCATTTATACAGCTCACAGAAGTCAAGTTACGGCTCCAAGTTACAGCCGTAACCTTTTGGGTTAAGCCCATAACTTAGGGAATGTATTCCGCCTCCCGTGGCCCCGAGTTACGACCAAAATGGCCAAGTTACGGTCATGGTCGTAACTTGGAAGGTCAGCCAGTAACTTAGGAGAGGCTGATGTCTTTCGGTGATATCTCCCTCATCCGAACTCTGAATCAGTCGTCGTTTGATCCCAGATGCTCGTAGTCTCGTCCTATTTCTTTATATGCCTAGATTACATGAATATTTGTCCATTAAATGAGGTAGAAATCCATTCTTCCTTGGGTCACACCCAAGTTTCTCCCCCCGAGTCGCCAATTTATCTCCGGTTGACTTGAAACTTGCGCCTATGCTTCATTTTACATGCTAGAACCTGAAATGTGACAAAGGAACACAACCTAGCGTAAAATAGGCCAAATTATGATAATAAACAAGCTAAACAATCAAGAAATGAGGGGTAAAAACATGTGCAAATTTAGTGTTATCAGCTCCTTGTCCTTGTTGTCCGGGATCTCTAGAAGCAGCTCCGAGAATTCTTTCACATATTCTCGAACTCCACCCCTCTCGGTGAGTCTTCTCAACCTCGAACGGGCTTCGAACTCCATAATCTCTGGATAGAACTGCTTCTTGATTTCTCTCTTGAAATCTCCCCACGTTACCATCACACATGTACCTCTTTCGACGCTTGCTTCATGTCGCCTCCACCACACCATAGCAACATCGACCAAGTAAAGTGGAGCGGTACAGAGTTTTACCTCATCCTCTTGGATGTCGGATGCCTTGAAATACTGCTCAAGACTCCAAAGGAAGTTCTCTAACTCCCTCGCGTTCCTTGAACCTCCGAAGTTCTTTGGTCTTGGAACGTCAGCACGTGGGACGGATTGCACCGGGACTGGTTCGCTAGCCATGGCCCTCTTCACGAGAGTGACCTCACTCTTGAGGTCTGCAATCTCCTCCTTCACGCCGCCCAGCTCAGCCTGGACATGCTCTTTCACAACTTCAATTGCGGTTCTCATGGATGTGGAGATGGTGTCTTTGATGAGGGCCATGAGCTCTTCTCGAAGCCCTTCATGGTTGATTTCCAATCTCGTCAACCGACCAGCCATTCCTTGAACATCGCTTTGGACTTGGGCGAAGTTAACTCCCAAATCCTTCATGGCGGTGACATCTTCGGAAAGCTTCACCTCCATTCTAGAGACTCGCCTCTCTAGAGACATGAAAGGATCACGAGTGCTCGACATGCCTTTTGGCCGCGAGCCCTTGGTGGTATCTCTTCCACGTTTGGCTTCCTTCTCAGCATCAGTAACGTCTTCTGATCTTGACATTATTGGTGAGGCTCTTCCTTTTCGTCTGCTATTGCTTCTACTTTGCTAGCACCGAGCCAAACCAGGCTCTGATACCACTTGTCACGGCCTTACTCTCGATCGTGCGACACTAGCTCTCAATTCCGTTAGAGCGCTAGGCAGCCTTCTATCAAACTCACAAGCAAGCAAAGAAGCAAGGAAACAAGACAAAGAAGTGGGAGAACTCTCTAGTGTGCATTGCTCTAAAAAATGTGGAATGAGTTACAAGTGAGGGAGATGACTCCTTATATAGGTCTCTCCTCATACAAGGCATCAATGCCCCTCATAATGTCCCTCTCCATTACTACACCCTATAAGTCCCCCCCCCCCATTATGCACTCTATATATGTCACCCATTATGTGACTAATAAGTGCACCATTAAGCTCTCATTTAGGTGGAGAATCTTAGAAGCATCTCTATGCTACTAGTCTTCCATACACACCACATGTACAGCCGCCATGTTGTCACCTTGTTGGCGCCATGTCATTTGCCACATGTGAGACTTCCCACAGAGAGAGAGAGAGAGTGAGAGAGCCGCCAACAAGGTTCATGGCAACAACAAATTTATTGTTGACCGTAGATAGAGAAAGCGATGTTTTATAATGCAAGACTTGTCAGTTTATATTGTTCGTATCTTTGTATATAATATCAATATGATTTGTATACTTTTTTATTTCATTAGTATACTTTCTATTACTGATGTGTATAGTTAGTAGTGTTGGTAAATTTTTATGGTGTGATTTGTAACTTTGTAATATTAATATGTATACGCTTTGTTTATAATGTAAGTCATGTCGGTTTGTATTGATAGTAGTTGTATTTTGTAAGGTTAGTATGCTTTGTATACTTTTATGATTTGGCTTGTACACTTTGTATTATTGTCTAAGTTTGGTTTGTAATATATATCGATTCGGTTTATAACATTTATCATTTTAGTTTGTCATTTTTGTATGTCAAATTTGTAGTTTTTATATAAGTAATTTGTAATATTAATTTGTCTAGTTTGCATACTTTATGTTATGGTTTGTATAGTTTGTATTTATTGGTTCTGGAAGGTTGGTAATGTTTGTTGGTTCCTTTTGCAAAGTTTGTAAGCTTTGTCATTTTTCTCTACCATGTTAGTAATGTTTATATGACTGAAAAACAACCTAGTTGACTTTGGGACGAAACTCCTCTATATAGGGATGGGGCCTCTAAAGTCAATTTGATTGTTTTTCCATTATGTATTCTTTGTAAATGTACGATGTATGGTTTGTCATTTTTGTCCACCATGTTTGTAATGTTTGTATGTCTAAAAGCAACATGGTTGACTTTTGATCCGTAACTCCTCTATATAGGGACGAAGCCACCAAAGTGAACCTGGTTGTTTTACCATTTTGTATTGTTTGTAGGTCTAGTTTGTATTGTTTGTCTAGTTCTTATGTTTTGTATTGTTTGTAAGTCTGATTTGTAGAGTTTGTAAGTCTAGTTTGTATTGTTTGTAAATCTGGTTTGTATATTTTGTAAGCTTTGTAGAGTTTTATCATCTTGTTTGTATAAACAAGATAAAATAAAAAAAAGGGATTGGCCAAAATATATGAAAGGAGACCGATGGAAAGTGATAAAAGGGAGAGAAAAATAAAATAAATAAAATAGATATTTAGAAAAATAAGCTTTGTTTACGTTGGTGAAGACTTTGTGCAATGGGACCAGATATTTAGACAAAGAAGAAGAGGGACTAGGTGGCGACATTATCCGAAGGGAGATACCTAGCGATGTCAGTTGACATGAAGTGTCAACTAACGGTCAAACGGACAGAAAGTTGACGATTTGGATATTAGATTGTTTTCGAAAAGGTTTGGCTATTATATTGTTTAAAATGAAAGGTTTGGATATCAAATTGTATTTACCCTTATATTTAGTATTGTTTGAACTGTATGTAATTTATGCTACTGTAAACTGCAGAAATGGGTAGAAAATTTCATAAATTTGACCTATTGATTTGGTGGAATGGTTGAATTACAAATTTTCAAAACAGTATTGGCTACGAAGATGATGAATCAAGTACTGTCCGGATTGAGAGCATATTTACTTGGTAGGACTTTTCCACATTTGTGTCGATCGGTATTTCATAGGGGATCGGTATTGCATAGGGGGTCGAAGAGTATGCAACATAACTTACCATATGCCGATTTACAACAGATATGCACTTGTATATGAAGGATCAATTCTGTCTGACGATGATGACATTAATATGATGCTGAGATTTATTGCAGAAAACAAATTTCCAATTGTTGAGGTGTATGTCGAAACGGAAGAGGTTGGCCACTATGGTGGTGGAGGTTATACCAAACACATTGAAGGTTAGGGTGGAGTTTACGAATTAGGAGATTTCGAAGGTCCGGATGATAATCCATGGTCAGGAGTGGCCAGTATGGGTGAAGAATGGGATAACATAAGAGCACCCACACAAGCATCCGACGTCAACAATGATCCATATGTGAATAAACCAAGTTCTTCATACACTAGCGAGGCAACCGATGTGGAAGAGGATGATTTAGATTTAGTGACTAGTTCAGATGGTGAAGATGTGGAAGTTGAGGAGGTGGAATTTGAGCCCCCCACACCTCACTACACGGTGGTGCCACAACATTCTCTCTATGCTAACAAGACGATCCTAACCTCCCTCATATACCCATCTGGACTCCTAATTCAGGGTTCGTGGTTGGTCAAACATTTGGAGGAAAGCCTCAGGTGGTCGATGCATTGAAAGAACTGCAATTCGAGGGAGCTTCAATATCGTGTTGTCACTTTTGACACTAAACAAATTCATGTCCGCTGCGAGAACCATTGCGACGGATACATGTGGCATATTCAGGAGGCATATGTTAAAAAGAAATGGGGCTTAGCTCATTCGTAAGACATACTACAACCACACGTGTAGGTCATCACTAATTTCTCTGGATCACTGACAGTTGAGTGCAAGAAAAGTTGCAGAAACAATCAAAAATCTTATTGAGGCACAACCTGATATCACCGTGAAGAGTGTTATCGTTGAAGTAAAGAATCAACATGGATATACCATCAGGTACCAGAAAGCATGGCATGGAAAACAGAAAGCTATGTCGGAGGATGAACATGGCACCACTCGCTTGCACCGGCAACCAAAACCAAAACCGACAGAACCTTCAGTTATCCGCTAACCGCAACCACGGGGTTTTGGTTTACGGTGGCGGTTGCGTTTATCCAAAACTGCAGGTCTGGCTCAATTACTCGATTTTTAGTCCAAAACCGACCCCGAAACCGAACTTGGGTGACATGTTAACTATTTCAATCCGATTTTGAGTGGCCTGTTTATGCAAAAAGACTATTTCAGCCGCTGCCTCCTGCCAATTTTGATGTCTCACAAATCACAATAACACAAATACACAATTTTACTTACACAAATATATATCATCTTAACTCTTAAAGTCTAAAACCAAACACTTGAATATAAAGTCTAAACCAAGCACTCCAACATACATAACCAACCACAAATACAAGTTCATAACTCAAAATTATCAACCTACATTAGAGGATATCGCTCCAAATCTAGAGCCCATAGTCACCATTTACTCTAAGATCTTCATTCTCGTCATAAGGATTAACATCAGAATCATAATCAAAACCATCAAGTCCGTCAGCATGAACTGTGGGGGTAGGAGTAGGATCAACAGGAAGACTTCGGCTTATACCATCAAGATCACTCCCACTTTGACTACCCATTCGAGATTGTAAAGCATCATAAACTACATGAAAAGTTTGTCATAATGAGAAGGAAAACTAAGATAGGCAAATTTGTCAAATATGGAAACTAGAGCATATAGAGAAGGTCGAAGTGATAAATTATAACTTCAAACTCAATTAGCTCTTTGAGATGCACTTCATCATGAACCAATTGGGAATTGGGGAACCGTATCCAATATTCTGCACAGATTAATGCCTTCACCATCTTCGGGGTCAAGGAGGACCTAAATGAAGATAGCACCTGACCTCCTATGTTGAAAGTAGTCTCAGAGGCAACATAAGAAATTGGAATAGCCAAAATATCCTGCACCATTTCAGAAAGCACGGGGATCTCTAATGCTATTGACGAACCACCATTTAAGGATGTCAAAGCTATCATCTTCGTCATCGAAAAGAACAACATCATTTACATCGTTCAGATAGATGTCCAACTCTAAAGAACTTCAAATACATGCATCAAGCTCTTCTTTCCTATTCCTCTTGAACTCAGAAGTCATCTTCCCTCCCATCACCACACCACTACTCGAACTGTCACTGGTGGCACACGTAACTCTAGCTCCTACACCCGTATTAGTCTCAACAGCAGCCTCACTTGAGGGTGGAGGCGGGAGCTTGATCTTGCAATATTCAAACAACTTACCCATCTCTTCTTTAATATCCTTAGCGATTGCCTCCCCATTATTTTTGCCATACATCTGCACCAAGACAAATTCAACATAGGCCAACTTGCGCCTCGAATCTAACACACATGATATGTAGATTACACGGTTCATCCTTATATTCGCCTCATTATCTGCCCCATACCAATGCTTTGCGACCTTCGCCTTAAGGCTTAATCCTCACTGCCATGCGTCGTATCTCGACATCTTCATCCTGCTCCAATGTGTTCATGACCTCATAAATATCTGCAAGATATTTGAAGAATAAATGCATAGTCACATATGATGTTCTTGAAAACAAAAGAATTCAGGAGAATAGATATTAGTTAATAGTTGGTATATATAATCTAAATTGAAGTAACAAGAAAGAACTTATAGTTTAAAGATTTAGACTAACATACCATATACACGCGCAGTCATATCACAAAAATCTTAAAATATTTCACCAGCCTTCTCACACGTCTCCAATCTTCTTTGATTGGCACACCCCTCTTCGCATCAACGTACTTCTCAAGATGAGAGCTTGTAAATATAAGAAGCTCTCAACTTGTAAATATAAGAAGTAAATATTTTTCAAATCATTCTGCGTACTCTAACATCAAAGGTGAAGTTCAACCTTGTGTGAACATCCAAAGACACAAGCTTCTTCGTCTCAATACCAATATAAGCAACATCAACCTTGAATCTAGTAAGCCTTAATGGAGATGACTTGATCCACTTCACTACATCTCGAACCCTTTTAATAGAAATCCCTACTTCTTTCAAGCCATCAGTGACAACTAAATTGATGATGTGAGCAACACAGCGGAAATGCTAGTACCTCCCATCCAACAAATTCGTCCCCCACTCATGCATCTTATCTATCATGTAATCGGCCACAACATCATTCACACTAGCGTTATCCATTGTGATGCAACACAAATTCTTGATCTTCCACCCATCTAGACAAGTACACAATGTCTCTGCTATATCAAATCAAGTATGACTAGTCACCTCAACAAAGCATATGACCTTATAACCAACTTCCAATCTTTACCAACATAATGAGCAGTCACACACGTATAGTTTGCATTTTGCACATAAGTCCATGTATTTGTGGTTATCGATATTCTTCCTTTGCATTTTGTGACAAATAAATCTTTAAGGATATCTTTTCTTTCAAGGAAGATACGATAACAATATTCTCTAATAGGAAGCCTACCAGGAATTACAAACAAGGGTTGTGCCAATGACATAAATCGTCTAACCCCTTCATGCTCGACGTATCTAAAGGGAAGCTCATCCAATATTATCATCTCGGCTAATCCAATCCTACATTTAGTCTGGTCAAACTTTCATGTCGAAAGAGATTCTACCTGATCATCAGTAGTTGTAGATGTTGGCTGCAAGTTCAACAAAGTTTGAGAGCTATCGTTCTCCTTCTGCCTTTTCCTCACATATGCCCTATATGTGTATTCATTGTACTAGTCCCATTAAACCTTGGTTGTGCTGTTATCTTAGTCTTGCAGAATATACATAAACCAAATGGGTATCCTTCGACCATTATTGGTGTGAGTACATTTCAACACTCAACTTTCCTCTTGTTTGTTGCTGCCTCATTGGTACTCCCCGCTCAATCTTCGGTTGCAAATTGATCTTCCCTAGATGCTACACTTGCATTCCCCACTCTAGCCACTACTACTTTCTCAACTCCAATAGTTGCTACATTCTCAACTCCAGCCGCTGCATTTGGAGTAACTCCGGTAGAAGGAGTAGCAGGTTGCGAAGGAACCCGAGACTGAGAAGCCGGAGGAAGAGCAGCCTACTCTGTCAACCTCTATCCCTGTTCGATCAATAAATAACATGTAAATACAACAATGGCAGAAGCAACATATGAATTAATTCAATACTATTAATCTACTATGCACAACATAACCCACCACCATTCCATCCATGTCATTACCAAACAAATACATAGCTAAACTAGCTAGCTAACTACGTCAGGGAAATAGCAAAAAAGAAAAGGGGAATGACGAGATGCACATTTATCATTGATTGTCATTCATTTCTCTGCATGCCATTCACCAAACCATTGACGGCGAGAGAGAGGACTCACATAGGATAGGGCGACGACGGGGTTCCAGGGCGATGAGAAGACATGGAGGACAAAGGTTAGTGGTGCGACCGTGCGACGAGCTACCTCTTCATCATAAATTATCTTTTTGTCCCGAAATGACCCAGCCCAATAGGGAAATCCTAATTCATTGGGCCTTTCGATACAATCAAATAGAAAGCTATGTCTACGACAGCGAGAGTGCGGGATGACTGACGATGGCGACGATGGTCGACGAATACTGGGAGCGGGAGGACAAAGGCGGCGGTGCGACGAGCTGGCTATGAAGGCGAGAGTGTGGGATGACTGAGAGAGGACGATAAGTTATGGGAGCGGGAGGACGGCGGTGCGACGAGCTACTACGACGGCGGGAGTGCGGGGCCATGAGAATGGTAGGGCGATGAGCCGATAACGAATGCTTGGCGACGATGACACTACAAAAAAGTCAGTCAGTTATTACCAAAACTGCATGATGACTGCTTTTTTTCGTCGCAAATTATCATCATTACCAACGAAATACCGAAATTGTTGCAAAAGTAAATATTTTTCCTGACCAAAAAAAATATCGCGTTGGAAATGACAATAAATTGTGTGGAAAATTATATTTTAGGTATATTCGATGGATTTTGGGTAATTATTTATGACAAAATTTATTTTAACGTTGTAAATATGCAATAATACTGACAATTTTAATTTGTGTGTCGATAATGTATTTGTATTTACGATGCTGTAAATATTATCGTTGGAATAAATATTTTTTACGACGAGTAATCTTCAACATCAGTATTGTTTCCTCGCAAATGTTCTTATTTGTGAGGATTACTATATACATCAGAACAACTTTTCAATTCCAACTAAAAATTTTGTTCGTCGCAAACTTTTCGTCAAAGAAATTTTGAGAAAAGTCGTTTACACCCCCAGTGCCCCTATTTCACAAAACGGTAATTGATAATTAAAAAAAGAAACAAGACGGAGGATTGAACATTGTACCTCCAAACTGAAATATGACATACTCACCAGTTGCACTATACCTGCATTCATGACTATTCCCGAGTCTTTTTTACTTATTATTGGAGTAATGTCGAAATTCAATCGACGCACAAACTCGGTTCATCCCCTTCGTCCCTTCCGATTAAACTTACATTCATCCCTTCTGCAGAAAACTGCAACGAAGATATATAGAAACGATTGGCCTCTAATTAATTGAATTAAAGGGATAAATCATAAGTATGTGGTTAATTGATGCAATGAACGGTTGAATCAGAGTTCATGAATCAGCCAAATGTCGAATGGATGAAGACCTGAGAAACTGGGGCTTATAAAAAATGAGATTGAAGAAGAACATAACACGGTAATTATTCATCTAGGATCACGAATCAATCTCTTTTGCAGAGAGAAGGATTCACAAAATTTCCACCCCCATATTGGGTTCAGCCGCACGCCGCCGGATTTGATTCAAACGCCTGCCGGCGTAGTTTGCTCAGTCGTAGACCGACGGAATTTCTTCAGTCAAACGTCGTCGGATTTGATCCAGGCGCCCGCCACCGTGGTTTGCTCAGTCGCACACCGCCGAAAATTCTTCAATTGAACGCCGCCGTTGGAGAATTTTGGCCGACCGGTGTTCTGTTCTCGATCGGGAACTGGAAGTAATTCAAGAACGGGAAGAGGTACCATTCCCCTTCTCTTCGTACAGATTCATTTTTCTTTGAAAAAGATCATATCTATTTGAGACAATTTATAATTATATACTTAACTAATTATATTTGAATGTTATATTATTTTTTGTTGGTGAATGGGAATACATAGGTTAAATATTAATTTTTAAATTTAATTAAAATTAATTTTTGATGTTATCGTCCTAATTGAATCTAGTTCATTGGTGTAGGTATGGCATCAATTTATAAATCCTGGATACAATTGAAGAATAGGGCATCTATGGAGTATATGGACGGAGTTAGAAAGTTCGCACAATACGCAGAGGACAATGTTAAAGACGAAGATGGTAAAATTACGTGTCCTTGCACGGTCTATTCTAACGTCTACAGATTGACGATTGGAGTGGTAGAGACGCATCTTCTTCGTAAAGGGATGCGAAGTGACTACACTAAGTGGGTATACCATGGGGAGGGTGATGATGAAGATGAAAATGAAGACGAAGATGATGACATTGAAGATGAGAATGAAACCGGTGATGTCGATATGGACTTGGATGACATGCTGGGTGTTCTTAATGACTTTTTACCTCCACAAGCCGATCCTGAGCCGGAAGAACCTAACGAAGAAGCCCAAAAGTTCTACAAACTTTTTGGAGAAGCGCAATCACCGTTGTATGAAGGTTGTGATCCAAAGTTGTCAAGATTGTCATGTATCGTGAAGCTCATGAACATGAAGTGGTTGAACAACTGGACTGATCATTCCTTTACCGAGTTGTTGAAATTTATTCGGAGCGCATTTCCTATGGCGGAGTCATTGCCAAAAAATTACTATGCAGCAAAGCAGTTAATGAAGGGTCTTGGGCTACATTGTGAAGAAATACATGCATGTGTGGATGATTGCGTATTATATTACGGTGATCTGGAGAAGGCTACATCTTTCCCATCATGCGAGAAGTCAAGGTACAAGAAAGTTTATAAGGATAAGAAGGGAAGAGTGCAAAAAATTCCGTTCAAAATTTTACGGTATTTTCCAATCAAGCCCCGACTACAGAGATTATTCATGTCCTCTAAAACTGCCGAAGGCATGGTTTGGCATGCTGGACACCATTCTAAAGATGGGATATTAAGGCTCCTGTTGACGGTGAGGCTTGGAGTACTTTGGACAAGTACGATCCAACTTTTGGAGCTAAAGCCTGAAACGTAAGGTTGGGACTAGCTACCGATGGATTCAACCCATTCGGTAATATGAAGAGCACTCACAGTACGTGGCCAGTTCTTCTATTCCAGTATAATCTCCCTCCCTGGAAGTGCATGAAGACACCCTTCACCTTCTTGACATTACTCATTCCTGGCCCATAAGCACCGGGCAATAATATTGACGTATTTTTTAGACCAGCCATCGATGATCCGAAGAAGTTGTGGGCTGACGGTATGTTGACTTATGATGATTTTAAGAAGGAGAACTTTATCATGCGAGCAGCTATTCTATGGACCATCAACGATTATTCGGCTTATGCTAATCTCTCTAGATGGGCAACAAAAGGTAAGGCTTGTCCTTCATGTGGAGCTGAAACAGCCATTTGAGATTGACGAATGGACGTAAGGAGTGCTATATGTACCATCGTCGGTTTTTGCCACCAGATCATAAGTGGCGGAAGCAAAAGAAGGAATTTAATGGCAGAGTAGAGAAGAGGCCCCCACCGCGAATTTTTTCGTCACTCGAGGTATCCACTCAGCTCAACTAATTAGATGCAATAACTTTTGGAAGTAAAGAAAAGGGTATACAAATTGACGGATTTGGAAAATCTCATAATTGGAAGAAGAAGTCAATCTTCTTTGAATTCCCATTTGGAGTTCACTAATGATCCAACACAATCTAGATGTGATGCATATTGAGAAGAACGTCTGTGATAGTCTTATTGGTACCATGATGAGTATCGAGGGTAAAACAAAGGATGGGCAAAATGCACTAAAAGATTTGGAGGAGTTGGGAATCAAAAAGGAACTTCATCCCGTTGAGATAAACGGGAGGACTATGTTACCGCGAGCTTCATACAGCTTGCTTCCGGTAGAGATGAAGGAATTGTGTCAGTGGCAATCAGAGTTAAAGGTTCCAGATGGGTATTCTTCTAATTTGGGTAATTGCTTGAACGTCCAGGAAGGAAAGATTTCAGGTATGAAAACTCACGACTGTCAATGTTCTCTTACAGCGGTTACTTCCGCTGGCTGCTCGTGACTTCTTGTCGAAGGCTATAGCTGACCCCTTAATTGAGTTTGGAAATTTCTTCAAGAACATATGTGCTAAAAAGTTAAGTGTACAAGAGTTAACTCGAATGGAATCTAAAATTGCCATAACCCTCTGTAAGCTGGAACGTATATTTCCACCGGCGTTCTTTGATATCATGATCCACTTGGCCGTTCATTTGCCTTGGGAAGCCAAAGTTTCCAGACCAGTCCAATATCGTTGGATGTATCCAGTGGAATGGTATATACATGAGCATGTTTAATTTTTTTCACGTTATTGGGTTTTATATGAATTTCCCGGGCCTTAACAAATTTAATTATCATTTTGGTACAACTAATTTAGATATTTGAAGAAGCTCAAGGGTTACGTTCAGAACAAGGCCAGACCAGAGGGATCTATTGCTGTAGCATATGTGATTGACGAGTGCGTTACATTTTGCTCCCAATATCTAACGGATGTTGAGACGAGATTTAATCGTGCGGAAAGAAACAATGATAGTTGTGAGGGAAACCCCATTGACCAACACAAATTGTCCATCGTGTCATGTGTCGGTCGTAGCATTGGTTCATCTACAATGGAAGACCTCGGAGCAGTTAAGTTCAAGGCGACCACGATTTATGTCCTGCAAAACTGTGACGAAGTGGAGGAATTTATCCAGTATGTTTTAGTTGTTTTCCAAAATGATGTCTTTCTTTATTTTAATATAATTCTTAGAAACACAGTAATAATTTATTTTCCGTACATATACAAAGAGCACAAACAAGTGCTAAATAGTCAAGGAGTTCGAATGGTTGAGCGAGTATATAGGGAGGAATTTCAAAAGTGGTTCGCAACGAAGGTATTTAAATTTTGGTTAATTATTTACATAAATTTAAATACAAAAATTTTGTTGCCTTTTTTTCAAATTTAATTTAATAGGTAGGAAAAATGCACGAAGAAAAGGTTGCAACATTGCATCCTTCTATGTTGACTTTATCTCGAGAACCCGACAAACGAGTCTTGCACTTCACAGGATATTGCATAAATGGTTTTAGATTCCACACGCGAAAGCATGAAGCGACCAAGACAGGTCAAAATAGCGGAGTAATGGTACAACGTGAAGATGCCGTTAGAATTCCTTACTATGGCGTCATCAAAGATATCATAGAGCTTCGCTATACCGAAGGCCTTCGTGTGGTGTTATTTGAATGCGAGTGGTACGACACGACGAGAGAAGGTTTAGGCTACATGAGGGATGGCCACAGCGTGGTGACCCTTAATACGACACGTAAGTGCCATGCCGATGAATCGTATGTTATGGCGAGTCAAACACTTCAAGTGTATTATGTGCAGTGCGTCAGAAATCGAGATTGGTACACGGTGATTGAGACAAGACCGATAAATTTCTATAATCTAGCCGAGGAAGAAGAAATTCTCGAAGAACATGCGTACCAATAAGACGCAATTATCGATGATCCTCGAATAATCGAGGATAACAGATACGATAATAACTTGAGTTTGACTAGACCGGGTTATGAAGATTTTATTTAGACTTTTGTTACAATTATACGGTGACACTTTGTTTTAGACTTACTCTTATTTCGTTAAGTTCAATTAATAATTGAGGATTGCAATTTGTTTAATACTTATATTTTATTTTGTTAAGTTCAAATGCTAATGGGATATTGCAATTTCATTTAGTTAATTAATTACCCCAATAGTTACCACTTCTATAAAGGAAAAATACGGCACCGTTTTGGGGATTTAATTCTCGGAAAGGAGATAACAATTTAGTGAAGGGGAGGATTCATCCTCCTTTTCACTTTACCAAAACCTCAAAATCACTTGAACGTCGCTCTCCGCCGGGAGACTATCTTCCAGTCCAAAATGGAGGAGCAGTTTCCCGGCGACATTGTTTGGAAGGGGGAGAAGAGAGTTGCATCGCGAGGCGGAAAGTCTATAACCCCAAATCGAAGGCGGTGTTGTTTACAGAGGCGCTTCAGCTTCTGGAATCGTGGAAAACCGAGAAGCGAGATCGGTGCATGCCGCGAACTCCGTGTGGTTGAAGACGAAGCTCCAGTTGTTTCGTCTTCTCCCAATAGAGATTTGCTTGGGTTCTGCATAGTAAGTTAAATTCTTTCCCCTTATCGAGTCTTCAATTTTGGAATTTGACCATGGATTCACGCGTTGAATTAAATGTTGTGATGATTTAATCCTCCCTTTGAGATGCATGCTAGAACTTTCGTCTTATTTTTCACGACTTCAATTGAATTCGTCGATGTGTTTTTGCACTAACCCAAAAAAATAGCGGGTTAACGAGGGAAAACAGGATTTAAGGGCATTAAAAATTTCATCTATCTAAAAACTTAAACTCTCTCTCACTCTGCATTCTCGTGTATACTCCCTCCCTTCACCGTTTACCTCCTAAGCCATAAACCTTTCCCCAGCAAACCACAACCAAGAGACGAAGTATGCCTCTGTTTATGTGTGTTTAACCATTTTTTAGGATATGTTCATCTTCCCCTTTTCTAACAGAGCTTTATATGTATATGTTAGATGGGAAAGTTAAGGACACGGAAAAATCTGAAGAAGAAGGCGCCTCCAACTCCTACAAAGGAACAAGAAATACCCACCCCTGCAAAAAGTGTTCATGTTGCTGATCAGGACACTGACCAAACATCTTAATCTGAAAATGTGCCAGCAGTCGGCACGAGTCGCACGACGGCACCTAGAGGCCAGACCCAGTCACCCACACTCGCAGAAGGCAGAAGCACCAAAAGGCAAAAATGGCTCAGCAGATCAGCATGAAGATTTTCGGTTCTGGGATGGAAAACCGAACCAAACCGAGCTATAATTTGGTTCGATCAAAGCGAACTGAATTATAGTTCGGTTCGAAATCGGTTGGAACATGGGTGACTTCGAAAATTTGACATATACCCGTTCGGTTCGGTTCAAACCAAACCGACCGAACGCCCACCCCTACCTTCCGATGACATTGCAATGGAGACTGATGAAACAGTTAGGAGCACTGATGGAGAGGCAGGAAACCAGGGTAAGCACTTGATCTTCTTAAGTTAATTTTTTTTCCACGTTTACTGTGTAAAAGGTCTAATTATGGACCAATGTATTCTGAATAAGGTTTTGGCAAGAAGAGGAAAGGATGAGGACCTGGAAAGGGGTGAAGCCATGTCATGAAATTGTACTTGAATTCCATGACAATAGGTATGACATGCTCGGTTTTCATTTACTGTATAACGATGTGTTTTTGCAATTGACAAATAGTGTGTGGTTTTGTATGTGTGATAATTTTTTTGCAGGATTGTGACAACAGCAGCAGCCCGTGAAATGTCGACCATTTTCAAGAGGAGCATAAGTGGACCGTGGATAATTTCAGTGAGTATCCAGCAGCTGAGTTGGAGACCGTGATTCCTCGTTTCAAGGAGTCTAGATTTGCTTGCACCCTCCCGGAGGAAGAGATGAATGCTAAACTCAAGGAACACATCAAAAGAAATTTCCCGCGTTGGATGTACTCATTCCACAATCCTGTGTTCAAGGAGCATGCGACGGAGGCTGGCAAGATGAAAAATCCACCAAATGCAATACCTCCACAGATTTGGTGGGAAATGGTTCGCAAATGGTCAAACCCTAGTTGGGTGGTAAGACCTTCTGCTTTTATCCTATGTTGAGTAGTTTATTGTGCTATATAAATCAGCAACTTAGTTGTGCTTCTGCTTTTTCCAAAACCTGCAGGATACAAGTGATAAGAACAAGGAGAACCGTGAGAAGTGTGAGCTGAAGTCAACTTGTGGTTCTGCTCCCTTGGCAAAGTACAGATTGGAAGAGGTGTGTTACAAAACCAAGTACCTATTTCTTTTATTGTTTGATTCCCCCTTTTTTGTATGTATGAGTGTGATGTTTTGTTGATTGATTGTGTCTTTGCAGATCAAGAAGACGGGCAGAGAACCGAATCCTATTGAGACATTCAGGAAGTTTTATTCAACAAAGGATAATTTCACCACTCCCAAGGCTCAGGCTCTACATGTAAGTAAACACATTCTGAATTCCAATCATATTGCTTGGTGTTGTAGTGTTTAAGTGCATAGGGGAACCAGAAATACTAACAATAGTTTTTATCTTGATCTGTTTAGGCTGGAATGAAGGCAAAGGAAGTAAAGAAGTTGAGCAAAGGGGAGGATGTGAACAAGTTTGCTATTTATGGAGAGGTGGTAGGCCAGCAGCGAAGGAAGCGAGTGCCTGGGATGGGTTGAGGGGGTCAGTGGCCTAGATGTGTTTGGCTCTACTTCAAGCCAAGGCTGCAACAAAAAATGCAAAGAGGATCAAAGGATAGAGAAGGAGAAGAGCGATGAGAAGATGAGAATGATGGAAAAACAGATCGAGCAGGTGAACCGTAATATGCCTCTTGTTGTTGAGGCGACGCTGAAGAGGCTTGGAATCCAGCTGCCAAAGTCGTCCAATGTAATTCTGATCCCATTTTTCTTATGTATTATTAAATGTATGTATGTAATGAATGAGTAATTCCCACTTTTCCTGTTCTATGTGATGATGTAGGCTGCAAACAACAATGATATGGAGGATGATGAAGAAGTTGATGGTGAGGAAGAAGATGACGACAGTGAAGATGACGAGGAGGGTGATGGGACAAACTGATGATGCAGTTCTCGACGTGCAATGGAGGTCTGCAGCTAGGAGTGGTGTGTATTCGTTGTGTTTTTTCATTTGTTAGATTTTAGCATCGCTCGTTTAATGCAAGAAAGACAGTGGTGTTTTATGTTTTGTGGGTGCACTCGTTTAGTGAAAGAAAGACTATGTTTAATGTTTTGTTTGTGCACTCGTTTAGTGCATGTAAGACATTGGTGTGTACACCACATCTCTTAATTATCCAGTATGTAAGACAATGGTGATCGTATGGCACCTTTCTTTATATCCAAGTAATTGTCATTTAGCTATTTCGAATATTTTTAATAATTTATGAAACTGCAATTAAAATATAACATTACAATTGCATTGATAATAATTTTGACGATATCTAACATCATTTTCAACGCTTAATAATTTATTTGTGACCATTTATGATAATAATTTTGACGATATGTAATATCATTTCCAACGCTTCATATTTAACTTGTTAGGACAACTGGACCTCGTAAAACATATTAGTGACCAAGCAAATTTCATCACAACTAAATTAAGTATCAATTTTTTTATTTCCGAACAAAATTATTCGATTCGAATTTGAAAGGGTATTTTTTATATAACCATCATCAACGAATAAAGTGTCATCACAAATAATAATATTTATGAAAATATTTTCCCAACCAAAATTATTAGTCGCAAAATAAAATTTTTATTTTTTCTAAAATTTAACAACAACAAATCCAGTTCCATCACAAATAATATTATTGTGACAATTTTTTTCTGACAAACATTAGTTGTCGAAAATTAAAAAGGGTATTTTATGAATTAAAATATCGATCCAAATTGTACAATTTTGCAACGATTCAAAGTCGTCGTAAATATAGTTGAAGGGTATTTTTATCATTAACTATTTATTGTTAACAACATTTGGTTGTAAAAAAACAAAATTCCGTCAAAAATAAACTTCGTCATTTTCTGAGCATCAAGTATAATTTATTTATGACCACAATAATTTATGTAATGACATCCAACCATGTATCACAAATATTCTTGTTATGATGCCCTAACCAATTTCCATTTTTTGCGATGAGACTTTTTCCGATGACAACCAACGACTGTATGTCGTCAGAACAAGTCATTTTCAAAGAAAAAAGTTCATTTCCAACGCCAAACTGTTGGTCATAACTGACCGTCTTTTTTGTAGTGAGGCGGTGACGAGACTGACGACTGAGGAGGGCAGGGTGATGACCACGGTAGGGTTTGGAACTCGGGGGAAGCGACGGGAGATGTTCTGGTTTTGCAATTCAAGATTTAGGGTTTCCATAGGCTATCCTCGTCTTCAATCGCGTTTCACGATTCATCCAAGTCTCGCCAAAACGACGTTGTGTTTGGTGTGTGGAAGATGGTCGCGGTTGTTGTGGTTAACCGCCACGGTTGCGGTTATTCACTAGTAACCGCAAACTTATCTTTATCACTGGTGCCTAGTAACCGCAACCGCCAACCGCATTAAAACGGTTATCGTTAACCAAGAAATCGGCAATCTCGGTTCAATTATGCGGTTACCCGGGTAACCGGAGACCGACTAACAACCTACTTTTTAATATAAAAGATTGTATGAAATGAGTACAAAGAATTTATAATATAAAATATGAATCAAAATTGTTAAAATAAAAATAGGTTAAAATAAATCTTGTTAGATTTTTGTATATTAAATAATATTATTTACTAATTTATTTTATTTTTATAATGGTATAGACGAATGAAAATTACATTTTCTAAAATGAAATTAAAATAAAATATAATAAGAATAATTTAATATTTTCAAAACAATTTCTCGCAAAAATGTCAAATGAAAACGTCTGTTTTTATGTCATACAAAATTATCTTTCAATTTTTTAACAAAGTTTTTGTACAAACACTGTGTAAAAAGTAGGGCTACAATTGAGTCTAGTCGAGCCGAGCTTTACCCCAGTTTGAGCTCGGCTCGTTTATTAACGAGTCGAGTTCGAGCTAGCTTGGTTACTAAAATCTTAACTCGTATTTGATATATTCATTTTGTATGTCATGTATTATACACGTGATAAATGTCAAGATGAAAATAATAATAACAATAGGTAAGTGTTTCATATTAACTAATCTCATGTCATGTTAGACTTTGTGGTTTCATATTATTTAGTTAATAAATTTTAACTAGTCAATTTTTTTTTCTTCACAGTTTCGAAGCAATCTATGATACATAATTTCATTTTTAAATTAAATAAGACATATTTGCTCACATAATCTACATGTTAAACTTCATATAGGGTGAATATATAATTTAACAATCCTATGAATTATCAAAATCAAACTCATATAGATCGATTCGCTCATAAATCGGTTGTCGAGTTGGCTCTTTATCCACAATGTTGAGAGTTGAGACATCTCATGAACTCTAAATGAGCCAACTCACGAGTTGAGCTCAACAAGCCATCGAGTCGAGCTAGCTCACGAGCTCATTAAGCTGCAAAAAGTTTAGCTCAAATTCGACTCGTTAATAAACGAATCGAACGTCGAGTCACTCACGAACATGCTTGCCAGGCCGCGTAGCAGAAGAGCACTTGATATACTTTTCGGTACAGTATTAAACATCAGATCCACTTCCCCTCCCAAAATCAGAGGGCCTAACCAATAAACCATCAATAACCTATTTATTTTCTTTAATATTAGGAATTCGGATCACAACTTCAGTTTCAGACGCAAACGTTTTCTTTCTGGAAAAGTGGAAAACACACACAAAAAAAATGCCCCAAACAAATCGCCAAAGGCTAAATCCAGCCTGAAAACCCCCAGTTTCCGTCCCGGTTTGCAATTTTCTCTTCGGAATCGAACATTCTCATCCGTTTCTGCTTTTCACTGCGCCGGTGGCCATGGCGGACGACGCTGGTGGTGGCAGTGCAAGTGGAAGTGGCAGTATTGTTAGTCTCTGCGGTGGTAGCTCCGACATAAGCGGGAGGCCCGGTTCGATGGACTCGGTGGAGTCACGGTGGGTCTTCCAAGACGACGACGACGACGACGACTCTGTGATTGATGACGACGAGGATGGTTTGCAACGTCGCGGTACTGGATTGGATTCCGACGATGAGGAGGACGACGAAGACGATAATGCGGAGCAGCGCCTTATCCGCACCGGGCCGCGGATCGATTCCTTCGACGTTGAAGCTCTTGAGATCCCAAGCGCCCAGCGAAGTGACTACGAGGTGCGGCATCATGTTGGGTTTGCGAGATTTTCTTTTTGCACGAAATTTAGACCTGGTAGTTGTTTATTGGAAGTGGGAGAACCGTGAGTGATGTAAACCTTTACATGAATTTAGGCTTTTATTTGTCACTGTGGTGCTATCTTTCTAGATCCATGAAGATGGAATCCATGCTGAAGCTCTCACTAGAATCTCTCTGTTTTGGTCTCCTCCTGTTTAAGTCTCACTCATTTGACCTAGACTTACAAGTTTATGCATCTAAGTGTATTTTTATCATCCTATTTGTTTTTTGGTTCTATACCGAGTGCCACGAAGATGGAGATTCCTTGTATAGCACTCAATAACCCCAGGAGCATTGCTCTCCGACAGGGACCAAGTTATTCTTTTAACGGTTCATGTTCATTACAGGACTTCAGTGTGAGCAAGAAGATTATTCTAGCTTTTCAGACACTTGGTGTTGTATTCGGTGACGTTGGAACGAGTCCTTTATATGCATTTGATGTGATGTTTACAAAAGCACCCATAAGTGGGGAAGAAGATGTTCTTGGTGGATTGTCATTGGTCCTGTACACGTTGATCTTAGTACCTCTTGTGAAATATGTTCTTGTCGTGCTTTGGGCAAATGATGATGGCGAAGGTGAGTTAATTCTTATAAACTAGGAGATCTCTCTCAACTCTGTGTTCCATCTCTTATACCATGAATATTTCAAATGAGGAGTGGCTTAAGGTTATGCTTTAATGCTGCAGGAGGTACTTTTGCCTTGTACTCGTTGATCTGCCGGCATGCTAAGGTTAGTCTTCTCCCGAATCAGCTCCCTTCAGATGCTCGTATTTCAAGCTTCCGGCTGAAGGTCCCCTCCCCGGAACTGGAGAGATCATTAAAAATCAAGGAAAGACTAGAGGCATCATTGACATTGAAAAAGCTGCTTCTCGTCTTGGTGCTTGCTGGTACTTCGATGGTCATAGCTGATGGAGTTGTTACACCAGCGATGTCAGGTTTTACTCGCTGCTCTCTTACTCATCTAAAATCACGGTTCGTATGAAAATGTGCAAGTCGTCAGTTTAGGGTTCTGGTTTAATTTCCTGTATATATGATTTATGATATTCCAGTGATGTCAGCTGTTGGTGGTCTCAAGGTTGGAGTAGCTGCTGTAGAGCAAGGTAACATAATCATCTCGATTCTTCAAGTCCTTGCTTCTTTGCTGAGATTTTATACTTTCATCGGGAGATGGCCTCTGGGTTAGGCGTTCTGGTGTCCAACATTACTTTCCTTTTCCTTTTGGTTTCTTATGAGTTAGTTCAGGTCCTGTCCATTTTCTCTGTCGAAGTACTTTTGCGTCTGCATTTTGCATGTCTAATCCCTGCAAACTAGGTATAAATTTGAGCAGATTGTGACTTCTACTTTTCTTTTATGCAGACCAAGTGGTGATGATTTCCATTGCCTTTCTTGTAATTTTGTTTAGTGTACAGAAGTTCGGTACAAGCAAAGTGGGACTTGCTGTAGGTCCTGCTTTATTTGTATGGTTTTGTTCTCTAGCTGGCATTGGAATTTATAATCTTGTCAAATATGACAGCAGTGTATTAAGAGCATTTAATCCTGTTCACATCTATTACTTCTTCAAGCGGGACTCAGCTAAGGCCTGGCGTGCTCTTGGAGGTTGCCTTCTATGTGCAACAGGTAAGTCCATCTTGTGGAAATGCCAATAATCCCCTTGTCATTATAGTAACGTATATTGATATGTAATTGGTTAAAGTACCCTCTTTGGCGTTCTTCATATTTTGGCTTTGCATTTGCGAGCACTTTTTGCAACTGATAGATATTTTTTACAGGTTCTGAAGCCATGTTTGCAGATCTTTGCTATTTCTCTGTTAGATCAATCCAGGTAAAGCAAGGACAATCACTATTTTGTGTTTCAGATACACTGCAGCTTTTGTGCAACTTTTGTAAGTTCTATCCCTGGTTGCTTCTGTGCCTCTAATCCGTTTAATAGTGGTCAATTGCAGCTTACTTTTGTATTTCTGGTGTTACCTTGCCTTTTGCTGGGGTATTTGGGTCAAGCTGCATATCTGATGCAAAATCATACTGAAGTTCTGGCTGAACAGGCTTTCTTTTCGTCAGTTCCAAGTGAGCTCTTTCATTCCCCTTGTTTCCTGGCCAACAATATTCGTGATAATCGGGACTAATAGTGAAATGTGTTTCTTTTTCTTTTCCATTTGGTGGAGCTAAACTGTTCTCATTTTATGTTTTACCTGTGGATTTAAAACTAATAAAGCTTCTTATGTCTGTAGGTGGTGCATTCTGGCCTATCTTCCTTATTGCTAATGTTGCTGCATTAATTGCTTGTCGAGCAATGACAACAGCTACATTTTCTTGTATAAAACAGTCAACAGCACTTGGTTGTTTCCCAAGACTTAAGATTATCCATACTTCTCGAAAGTTCATGGGTCAGATTTATATTCCAGTCATTAACTGGTTTCTGCTGGCGGTGTGCATATTGTTTGTCTACTCTATTCAAAGCATTACTGAGATGGGAAATGCATACGGTAATAGCTTTACTGCCAACATTTTCTTGTCTTCCAACTAGGTTGTTCTTTCATAATCTATTGAAACGACCATAAAACTGTACTCTCTGGAACAAGAGAGTGCTCTGGGTGACTTTGTTTTATGAAGATTTTTATATTTTGCCATGTCCTAGAATCCCCCCCATACATTTGAGTGCAAAAAAATTGAATCACGAGTTAGGGAAAACTCTTACATGATCTTTTATCGTTGTCCAATCTAGTTCAGTTGAATACCAAATTCCTTGCTCCTGGAATTCAACCACTGGATTTATTGAGGGTTGGCTGATTCAAGTTCTTATGATCTTGGACAAAATCAGTAAAATGCTGCAAATAAACGTTTTAACTTCATCTGACTAATACTTCAATGTTGCTACCTTCTTTTGTTTGATAGGGTATAGTTTCATACTTATTTGAACATAACAGTTGACATTGACTTGTTGTTTACAGGGATTGCTGAGCTTGGGGTCATGATGATGACAACCATTTTGGTTACCCTTGTCATGCTCCTTATTTGGCAGATCAATATCTTTGTTGTGCTCAGCTTTCTTACGATTTTCCTAGGGATTGAATTGACATTTTTCTCATCAGTTTTATGGGGTGTGGGAGATGGAAGTTGGATAATATTGGTGTTTGCTGGAATTATGTTCCTTATCATGTATATTTGGAACTATGGGAGCAAACTAAAATATGAAACTGAAGTGAAGCAGAAGCTGTCAATGGATTTAACGAGGGAATTAGGGTCCAACCTAGGAACGATTAGAGCCCCTGGAATTGGCTTGCTCTACAATGAGTTGGTGAAAGGGATACCAGCTATATTTGGCCATTTTCTGACAACTCTTCCGGCGATTCATTCAATGATCATCTTTGTCTGTATAAAGTATGTTCCAGTCCCAGTTGTCCCTCAGAGTGAACGGTTCCTTTTCAGACGAGTCTGCCCAAAGAACTACCACATATTCCGTTGTATTGCCAGGTAATGTGCTCATTCATTCTTGATGTTTGAAAGCTATTCTCCTCTCAATTATATCCATCGCTTGTGATCACAGAGTTGTTTTGCATAAAAAATAAAAACAGGTACGGTTACAAAGATGTGAGGAAAGAGAACCACCAGGCCTTTGAACAGCTGTTGATTGAGAGTTTGGAGAAGTTTATCAGGAGGGAGGCTCAGGAAAGATCGTTAGAGAGTGATGGGGATGATGATATGGAGACAGAAGATGATGATTACTCGAACAAAAACAACACTAGAGTCCTAGTTGCTCCAAATGGAAGTGTTTATTCACTTGGCATGCCCCTACTGGCTGAGTTCCAGGAAACCGGTAACCACAACTATTGTGGTTCCACTGAGGCAAGCACTTCTTGTTCTTCTCCTTCTGAGGTTATTGCGAAATCAGGGTCGTCGGCAGATCCACTTGATCCTGAGCAGAGTCTTGATCGGGAACTATCTTTTATTCGAAAAGCTAAAGAATCAGGGGTTGTGTATCTTCTGGGACACGGAGATATTAGAGCAAGAAAGGATTCCTGGTTCATCAAGAAGCTAGTCATTAACTATTTCTACGCTTTTCTGCGAAAGAACTGCAGAAGAGGGATTGCCAATTTGAGTGTCCCTCACTCCAATCTGATGCAGGTGGGCATGACATACATGGTCTGACTTGGTTTTCAAGTGACTGAAGTGGTTGGTTCTAGTAGCACAAGACCATAAAGGAGGAATTGTGTGCCATACTGATTAGCCTGTTCAACTGGTTATATGCCCATCAATGATGATTCATAGTGTGTGTGTGAGTACCCCCATTCTTTTGTTGGACTATCTGGACTATGAAATACTTGTGCACATGCGATTGCTGCGCTGGATCTGTCGCCCTTTTTTCTTTCAGCAAGTTTTGATATTGGTAGGTCAGTGTCTTGTAATTGAATGGAAACCGCTTGTGGCTGAATGGCCAGTTTGTAGAATCAAATTTCATCTACCAGTTACTATGTTAAGTAGTGGATAGTTGAATGCAGCCTGCTAGTAGACGACGAGCTCCTCTGTTGTAGAACCAAGTTCTTGTTCCTCCCTCAACATCAAATTGACATGAACTGCATATCTATAACTTTTTTTTTTTTTTTTTTTTTGCATTCGATTCGAGGAGCGGTTTATGCTTTCTTCCTGGATGATTCTGTGGCTCTGTCAAACAACATACTTATTATGCTTGATGATGTCTTTATTGATCACCCTCGTGTAATACTTATAATGAGTTGACGACTTCTTATGCAAGCAAGTAGCCATGGTGGGGCACGAATCTCCACAAAAGATAATGGTGGAGCAACCAACCATGAAAACAAATATAACTAAAAATTGTCATGCTATTCGCTTCCCTTCTGTCTCTGCAGTTCATGATCGGGAGCTTGCTCGCCAGTCTCTGCAGTTCATAATCTTTCTATCTTGCATTTCTCCATCTATTGTGCGTAACGGGGAGTATTGGGATATTCTGCTTGGGAGACGCTTTTCGATCTTGCTGCTTCGATGAGAACTTGAGCCTTAGAAGCAATGAATTTGTCATCACTCCTATAGAACTCAATCCCATCAGGGCTCCAGCTATAGATGGAGTCAGCATTGTGCCAGTGACGGGGAGTAACACTCCAGCAGCTATTGGGATCCCAACCTGCACCACACAGTTTACCCAGAGTCCTGTCACTTGGTTCAATCAAATTCTTCTAATATCAGATCAAGTATTTACCTATGGTTTTTAAAACTTACGATGTTGTAGCCAAAGGCCCACCAGAGATTCTGCTTTATGGTCTTCATTGTTAGTTTGCTGAGCTCCAATGCATCAAGCAACTGAGTAAAGGGAAACGAAGCAAATCAATCGATTGCCTTGAACAAAATAACCAAAGGTCATTACCAAAAACTGTCTATTAGTTATCATGACAACAAATGTGTACGTATTTGTTGGCGTCTCTACGAACAAAGAAGAAGATGCAATGAAAGAACTAATTGACAGCAGCATGCTCAACCACAGTTCCAAAGCTGTATCATCATATGGCTTTTGATGTATAGGTAGGTACGTAGCGTAGGTAGTACCTGTGACAGCCTGTTGCCCATTAGTACAACTGAAGATACCTCAGTAGCAGCTCCAACTCCTCCTCCCATGGCAATTCCAATGTGTGCTGAAGCCAATGCAGCAGCATCATTGATTCCATCCCCAACCATGGCTACCAAGTGCTGATCCATCTGAAGCTCATTAATGAACTTCTTCTTTTGATCCGGTTTAACTCCAGATACCACCTGAAATCATCTCCACGCCCAAGTTTCAAATTTTCATTTTCAATTCAGCATAGTAAAAACAAAGTGAGTCCAAAAAAGAAAAGGAAGCAAGGAGAATCTCAAAATGCACATCCTATCAAACTGTTCTCGTTGCAATTTTGGAGTAAAAGAAGCTTTTCCTACCTTCTCTTGTGGAATACCAACAAGTGATGCAACATACTCAGCAGCACTCTTTTTGTCACCAGACAGCATGTAAACATTAATTCCTCGACTAGTCAAAGTCTGAACTACTTGTCTGGCATCTTCCCTAATCTGATCTTCAAAATATATCAGACCAGCAAGTGCATTATCTACGCCGACGTAAACAACGGACTGATTTTTAGTATCCTCTGCTTCCTCAAATTTATCATAAAATAGATTGTCATCAACTCCGTTCCTGCCATAGCAATAAGTGTACTTGCCATCAATATATTTCATAGGAACAAAAATCTTAATAGGTACTACAGAAACACAAAAGTTACAGTTAACATACCTCCGAACCCATTCAAGCGTTCCGACAGACACTTTCTTATCATCAACAATTGCTACAGCACCAGAACCTGGCTCCTCAGCAAATGTGCCATCTGTTGCCTACACAGTAGTGTTTTATTGTATTACACTTCAAAACTAAAATAAGAAAAAGTACTAGAAAATAAGAAAATTATCATCTGGTTTAAGAATAAAACTTAAACGACACAAGATTAACTGAGTTCACTCATGTCCGTCACGGTTATAGGACATAGCGCAAAGAAACCATTTTTCTGGTTGCAATTTCGTTATCAAGTCCTAGTTTTTACTTGAGAGCTTCATCATCCTTGGAATTACTTTTTATCAAAAGTAGGAAACTACAAAGGGGTGGAGAGGAGGAAAGATACCATCCTGTAATGTAACAACAAAGACACCATCCTGAAGTTACAGTTAGACATCAAAGGTTGAGCATTTATTTGTAAGATAAGAGATACCTTATGATTGCGGACACCGGCAACTTTAGCAGCTTCAACTATGGCCTTTCCAACTGGATGGACAGTATTATACTCTACTCCGGCAGCTAATTTAAGCACTTCAATCTCCGACCAGATGCGTTTTTCATAGGGCCTGCAGAGGACATGCCAATTGTCTAACTTAGATTGCAATTGAGCATCGATATCAATGATTTTACCAATTCTGTACCACCGCCTACTGGATAAAGTTCACTTAAAGAAAGTGGCAACTTAATTTCAGCCTTAAACACTCAACTGGGATGATTGATCTTCTTCTGACCCAAGAGTAACAATCTTTCTTACAACCGGTTTGCCAACTGTGAGAGTCCCTGTTTTATCGAACACTACAGTGTCCACTGTGGCAAAATTCTCCAAAATATGCCCACCGCGTAGAAGCAATCCCCGTCTTGCCCCCAATGAAGTTCCTACCTTCGATAATTTATAGAGATAGAGATGAGATAAGAGAGAGGGAAAAAGGTCAGGGGGACTTATCGCTGGACCGTGCCCAATACACTTGGACCAAGTTTATTGACATGGAACTGGGGAAATGGTAATAGAAACTCTACCAGAACAGCTGTAGGAGTTGCCAAACCAAGAGCACATGGACAAGCAACAACCTGTAGTTCCGACATAGATGTTATGAATAGAAGAATGCAAATGGTTACTGTAGAGATAAAAATCTTATTTACATGGCATTCATTATAGACACAGAAGCGTCCATTAATTTTCATGCATCTGACCCTCGAAAGAAAAGGAAGTAGAGAGGGACAAACATATCATACCATAACACTGCAAGCAAGCTGTAGGCCAAGTGAAACTGCATTCCCTTGGTGGAGAGCTGCAGGTAGAATACGTGTCCCAAAGAGATTCCAGAACAGAAAGGTACTGGCTGACAGTGCCATCACTCCGTAAGTGAAGTGCCCAGAGACCTATCAAATTAGGATACGCGATAAAAATAATCTTCGCAAGATCATAAGAACTTCAAGTACAAAAGGATTGTGCTTGCAATACAAGGTACACACGGAGCATCTTCTCAGCCAACAGTTCCTCTAATATAAATTAGCACTAATGAGGGCCAACAATATAACACATTTATGAAAATGAAAGAAACCTTATCAGCCAATCGCTGGACAGGGGCTTCTCTGCTTTGGGCTTCTTCTACCAATCGCACAATATCACCTATGGATGTCTCACCACCTGGCCTCCGCACTTCCACTGTCAGTGTACCATTTAGATTTATACTTCCCGCTGCTACTTCACTCTACCACAGAGACATCAACACAGTTCGACATAATATGCTTAATGTCACAAATTACAGAAGAAATGTTGTGCCTATGGACAAGACAAGAACATAAAGAAAATGGTAACATGCTATAACCACTTTACCCCAGGAAGTTTGGTCACTGGTAACGGCTCCCCTGTGAAACTTGACTCATCAATGGAACTTCTACCAGCTCTAACCATTCCATCCGCTGGAACACGGTCCTGAAGCAATGTAAGAGCATTGTCAATATTACAGATCAGCTCATTTTTTTCTATCTAAAATTGGATAGATCAGTTGCAAATCTAGTTTATATTGTAGTATTATTAGTCAAACATTACAAATTTTAAATTTTAAAGTTTAATGATAAAGTCAACTTTTAGAGTTAGTTGCTTGATATGCACTCAATTTTATGAGTGTACCGTAGAAGGAACCATATACATATAATGTCGTAATAAATATTGTCTATTTCTCATATGCATCTATATCTCTGCAGCAGTCTACCATAAACCCACCATCAAACTTTACCTACATGCGCAATAGTTAAGTTAAATTCACAAGTTCAAACTTCATCCAATTTTAAGTACCTCCTACAGTTCCAGGACTTTGATGTGATGTGCTACCATGGTTATAATCAAATCCATGAAACTGATGCCTGGTAAATAAAGCCCTTAAAAGGACACAAAAGTACATGGAGGTATTACTTACTCCAGGCAGAACAATAATGTGGTCCCCAACAGAGAGACTAGTACAAGGAACTTCAACAACTGAATCTGCATCCTTACTAGAGCCATCAATTAAAAGACGGGCTTTCGTAGGTAAAACACTTAAAAGTCCAGTCATATCACTGGTTGCCTCAATCTTAGCTCTCTGTTCAAGATTCCTGCCTAACAAGACAAATGCTATTAACATGATTGGCTCCTCGAAAAATGCCTTCCAGCCCTGATTATTCAGAAATCATTCAAAGAAAAAAAGTAAGCTGGCCAAGTTATGAATAATACCGAATTAACAATATTAAGTCACAGGCAAGAGAGTTCACATAAAGGAATATAGAGGAACTTGACTAAATCATAACAACATCCAGTTTGAATGATTCATGAAATAGGACCTCGGGCAACATTTAGCGATAACTGTCAACTAAACAGAAGTATAGATTGCCGAACCCTGTTTTCTTTCAACTTGGAGAGCCATACATGTTAGTGCATAGAGCATGAAATTCAAACAACCTTGATCGGAGAGGTTACTCACCAGCTTGGGTATTAAGGCAGCAAATGTGCTAACAGTGAAGGAGGATAAAGCACCAAGGCCAACTAATGTGTTCATGTTTGGAGCTCCCTTCAGAAGGCTTCTCATTCCATCAATAATAAGTTGACGCCCTGGGCCAAGCAACGTAAATAACGACAATGACAGGTGGAATCCTGTTGAATGAAGTAAGTGGACCCACGAGGCCTTATACGCAAAAAAATGAGACAGATGGCCGATCAGGCATACGGCACAGAGAGCCCAAGACACCGCAAGTTCACGACCTATATAAGACAAAAAAATAAGAGGTAATGTTCAATCAGTAAAACATACTTCTAATCAATGCAAGTAACAATATCAAAATTCACAAGGATCGGGATTAAATCTGTAAATACATGCAAGTAACAATATCACACTATCCTGTTGCAACCTTAACCAAAATATTTAGCCACACGTCCATTAGATGAAGACTTAAAACATATATTGGGTGTAACAAGATATTACCACTTTCTTTCAAACGATTATGTTTTTCTTTCATTTTCCTGTCAAAAACTTTGAAGAAATTCTCTCTGTTGCCATCTGCAAGAAAAAGAAGTCAATTTCAGTATCGTACTATTAAGTACCAAAAAATAGTATCTTACCACCCCATTGAAGAGAAAAGAGGAACAGGCAAAACAAGAAGCTTGAAAATAAAATAAAAAACTTCAAATGACAGTCATCTTAGGAACATTTCTTCAGAAATCTAATGAGCACAATTAAGTGCATTATTAAAGTGCTTCAAAGACCATAAGCACTTTAGGACATCTGCAATTGCATTTTATAAAAAATTTGTAACACTGTATAAATAGCTCATCTCTTTGTGACATGCTTCGGAATCTAATAGATCATGATTACAAGTTGCAGCCATTTAATGTCAACACTGATTTGAATTTATCAACAAAAACCAATACTTTCTTCAAAGCAATTCTTATGTTCTGCCGAAGTTCAAAGCTAAAAGAAAAAAAGGACAACATAATCAAAAAGAGATTTTTCTTTGCCATGAAGTTGTTTTCAGGCAGTAGTAATAATCAAGGATCGATCTCATTCCACAGTATACTCTGTCATAGATATACCAATGTGATTATATAACATCAGGTTTTATCTGAGGAATTGCTTCACCAAGCACAAAAGAGTCATTCTTCTCTAAAAAGCTGGCAGGCTCTCTCAGCACACATTCTACAAAGGGAATGCAGAACTAGGGATACAAAATCATGCACCGCCAATCATTCCTTCTAGCTCTGTCTTCTCTTAATTTGTATCTTCAAATGATCACATGAGTGCGCTTAAAGACTGAATACAACAACAGGCAGTAGCCCCACAAATTGGTACTTTATTTCAAAATAAACATAAAATGATCCAGATCATCAGAGACAGAGCACAAGGCGCAGTAGAAACTGAGGAAGAAGGAAAATATCTGCTAGTTCTGACAAACTGTTGGAAGACTCACTGTCTCTGGCATATAAGTCCTCGCATACAAACCATCTTAAATGCAACTATTGAACACAGGAACCAACGTTTTTCATTATTAAAAAGTGATTGCTAATAGCCCTATTGACAACTAGATAACTGAAAGTCCACATGGCAAGCCAGCAAATTTCCATGTTGGCATCTTCGCATCAGAATCTCTCATCAACCACCCAAACTCAGGTAGCTCCTTACCCACCTATTAATCGAAGGGATAAATAAGGAACATTAGTTGCTAGTCTAGACTTCCTCTGAGATCTCAGAAAATGGTAATATGACAAAGACTTTACTTCTCATGGAACTGAAACTGGATACATTAGGGACATACCTAATCATGTTTGTTTCTCTCGACAGGAAATCTTTCACATTCTAATTATCTCCATCAACAGCTTCCTGACCTGCGACTAGCCCACCAAACTTTAGTGCATCATATGGAAGCCCCAAATGTAGTGAAATGTTTCTCTAATTAGCGATCAATAAGATAGCAGATTGGTGTTCTGGATTTGTATACGCTCAAGTCCTTTAAGAAGTTGCAACTCATAATACGAGTTCCTATTTGTCTAATCACTGCAAATGTTACATTGGAGCTGTCTCTTAACACAAGTCACTTGGGTTGCCTAGACCTATACAGTTTGATGGAGAATAAGTAATTTCTTTTCAAGAACCAAACATGAATACAACATCATATCCAACTGGAAAAACCTGGAGACCTTGGAAAACTCAAACTAGTTTCCTTTCATGTCACACATGTTGTGGCAAAGCAACAATACAGTTGCCCATGGAAAACAGTTGGTACGCCAACATACGTAATTGGTAAACCTTGCGAGACTCTGAAAACCTTAATATCATGCTGTTGACGTAACTTGAAGACTTTGCCACACATGAAGCTAGCAAATCTCAAGGGACAATTACCTCGAGGGTTTGACGTGAAACCACAACTAGTCAGGTGCTTAGACAGTGCCTCGCCAAGCTGTTTTTGCCAATTTGGTATCACTTTTGCTTCAGAGATGGGCCACACTATTGCAGTCTCTGTTGTGAGATTGACGCTAGCAGAAGACACTTGTGGCTGTCCACAAACATGGAAAATCGGGTACAGATCAATATTGCAGAAATTAGACTAAAAAGCTCTAGTTCAGAAACCCACGAGAGCAGATATATATATAAGCAATTGTCAATACACCATACTACAGACTTCTGAAACCAGCTACGGAATAGCCAACCACACTAAATCTCTAGCATTTCTAGTGACATGCTTTGGACGTCAGAACTTCCAAAATTTCACAAGTCAGCTTATAGAGCAGGTTTTTGAATGACTTGACTATTTGTAAGCACTATGTAGCAGACACTCACTTGGTTTTCCAATATTCTCTTGACACTGGCTGCACATCCTCCGCATGTCATTCCCTGCGCCATCAACAATGCACATTAACATTGCTGGCAAAAGTGATTATTTGGTGAAACAATGGCTGGAACAAGTAATCAAAAGTAGACAAGAAGGCCGAAGATTCTTACTCCAACATCTAATATGATAACATCGGAGGACAATACGGAGCCTTCCTCCGGCCCGGCACCAATCAAACTCGACTTCACATCTCCACCGTCCGATCCGCCGCCTCCACCGCCACCGCCACCGGCGTCGCCGCCTTCACCACTCCCGCCGCCCCCAGAAGTTGCAAAAGACGCGGCCGAGATAGGACCGCTCTGCAGACGCTGCCTGAGCAATGGAAGGACCGAGGACAAGGTTCTCAAGTTCCGAGGATGAGCAGCAGCAGAAAGGAAAGCAGCTGCGCCGTACTGAGCAGGAATTGTTCCGAACGGACGATTGGCCAGTCGAGCCGAGAGAAGGGAGTGGTACTTGCGGGTTAAACCATGGTTTAGGGCTTTGGAGATGGTGAAGACAGCTAGCGTGGTTGCTGCGGAGGAAGCCTCCATTGTTACGGGTCACGCAGATGAAGAACTTGCTGAAGGGACGAAACAGCGGAAACCAGTCAATTTTTATTGGTTGTGACTTGTGAGTTGTGACTGATAGTTTCAGTATTTTTTTATAAGAAATTAACAACCTGTTTTTTTTTGCTGGGATATTCCGCGAGAAAAACGTGTCGGTTGGTATTTGAGTAGGGATGGTAAGGGATAATGTCAAATGACTAAGGCACAAGGGGTCCCTTAGTCATATGACTAAGCCAATTTTAACCATTCAGCTTCATTAAAATTTGATGGTTCTAATTTATCTTGTTTAGTGAAGGACAAGATTGTAATTACACATTTTATTTATTTAAAAATTAAAATAATAAAAAATATTCAACCGTCCCTCCACCCTCCCGTCGCGGTCCTTTTTGGGAATTCTTCCGTCGACGTTGCAACGCGAGTCCGGCGGCGGCAACACGAGTCCGACGGCATGGCAACGTGAGTCCGACGGCTTGGTCCTCTCCTGGGGATTTTTATTCCCACCAGAGGGGAGATTTATATCCCAACAGAGAGCTTTCGTGGGGATTGCCATTTTCCTGGGGATTTTTCCCCAGCAGGTACGAGAGAGAGAAAGAGAGAAAGAGATATTTTCTGGTCATAATTTTTTTTTTCAGCGACCATCGTCGACGGAGAAGAATTTTCCGGCGACAGTGCCAATTTTGTGATGTTTGTTGACATATTTTGTAATGTTTGTACGCTTTGTTATTTTGTAATGTTTGTAAACTTTGTTATTTTTGTGCACCATGTTTATCATTTTTGTCAACCATGTTTGTAATGTTTTTTATGTCTAAAAAACAACCTGGTTGACTTTTGGATGGAACTTCTCTAAATAGGGATGGAGCCTCCAAAGTCAACCCGAGTGTTTTTTCCAGTTCGTATGGATTGTCGGTCTAGTTTGTCATTTTTGTCCACCATGTTCGTAATGTTCGTATGTCTAAAAAACACCCGGGTTGACTTTGGGAAGAAGCCCCTCTATATAGGGATAGAGCCTCCAAAGTCAACCTAGTTTTTTCTTTTTGTATGGTTTGTATTGTTTGTCGGTCTAGTTTGTATTTTTTGTACAGTTCATATGTTTGTAATGTTTGTAAATCTGTTTGTATGTTTTGTCGCTCTAGTTTGTACTGTTCGTATGTCTGTATGGTTTGTACTAATTGTAAGCCCGGTTTGTATACTTCGTAATTTTCCATAGTACCCAAACTACCCCTGTCATTAATTAAATAGCTCTTCCCACTTTTTAACCATAAGATTGATGTGCCCAGATCTAAGGGCTGGGAGGGGCTTAGTCAAGTGACTAAGCACCCCCCCTTAGTCACCGGATCTGCACTCGGGATGGGGATGGTAATGAGTCGGGTTGGGGCGGGTTTAATCAAACCCAAACCCAAACTCATGGGTTTATCCGCCAAAAAAGCCCGGGGTAAAACCCGTTGGGTTTGAAAAACTCAAACCCAACCTGTTGGGTATCCGCGGGTTCATGGGTACCTGTGGGTTTTTGTGGTAAAAAAATTTACAATAACAAGTTTATTTCAAAATAAAAGTTCAACATCAATTTTCTCATACAAATTATTCATACAAAAAACACCAATCTAGAGCATACAAGCAAACCGCAAATGATCAATACAAATTGTTCAAAATTAAAGATAAACATCTATAAACAATAAAATTAATTGGAAGCTTCTTCCTCGTCAACTAAGTTTCTTCACTCTTCACTTCATAATATCAACTTCATTCTAAACAATTAGAAAGAACAAATTATACATGTCTCCACAAACATAAAGAATATTAGTTGTTTAAGGAAGATATATTATTTAGAATATTAAATATACCGAGAAATTAATTATATGTGTGTGAGCGGGTACCCATGGGTCGGGTTTACCTAAACCCAACCCGACCCGGTGAATAATGTAGTCGGTTTAAACCCGAACCCGGCCCAAAACTCGTCAACACAGGTTTTACCCGCGTTGACCGAGTTGGGTCGGGTGGATACCCGTGGGTTCGGGTTTTTTTGCCATCCTATATTTGAGAGAGTTTTGAGAGAGGATTGTATTTAACAAATAAGTTGTTTTTCTGTTTTTATTTGGGCTAATTCCACAACTATTCATCAATTTTGAACTAAATTATTCAATATGGCAATCCTGACATGAACTATTTTTGTATTAGTATTGACTAGGGGTGGCAGTCGGTCGGTTTCGGTTTAACCGAAAACCGAATTATCGGTTTCGGTTAAACCGAACATTCCCCCATGTCTGCCGACCACCGACCGTGAGAGAAGTCGCGGTTAGCCGATCACCGACCGATCGGTTTTCAGTTCTGGTTCGGTTATACCGCAACAATCGAATTTATTAAAAAAAAAAGAAAGGAAAGGAAGAAAAAAACCCAATACCCACCCCACCCACGTTACTTCTCTGCTCTCTTGTCAGATAAGATTAAATCCAATACTCATCCCACCCACCTCTTCTTCTTCTCTCCTCTCCCTACCACTAAATTCTTATCTTCTTCCTCCTTCTCTCTCCTTCTCTCTCCTGCCTTCCTCCAAAAAGAACCACCAGAGGGCAGAGACCAGCCCTTTTCTTCCTTCTCTCTCCTTCCTCCATTTCAAACCCACAAGCCACAACAGTCGATCACTCCTTCCTTCTCTCTCCTTCCTTCATTGCAGATTTAGACACCACGGCGGCCGGTCGCGGAGGAGAAGCAGAGGCACACCGGCGGCCACGGAGGAGAGCGAAGGGAGACATCCCCGGCGCAGGGAGAGGCGAAAATGGAGAGGGAAGGGATGGCGATGGGAGACGCGCGGATGCCTGGGGTTGTCGGGGATGGGAGATGGCGATGTCGGAGAGGAATCGGCGAGGAGAAACGATGCTATCTCTGACTCTGGCTCGTGGTGCCCGGCCATCGAGGAGGGCGGGGAGGGTGGCTGGGGTTTGGATGGCGGAGGGCTGGGATTTGAGTACGAAGAAGAAAGAATTAGGGTTGGGGTTTTATTAAAAGGATGGTTGGTCGGTTATGTTCGGTTAGTCGGGTAACCGCGGTTAATCATCCTCGGTTACTCGGCTAGCTAAAAATCAGCTTTATTCTACCGAACACCGACCGAGGCAAATAACCATCGGTTTTCGGTTAGCTACTAAGAGGCAGTTATCGATTGAATCGGCCGGTTAGCCGCTAACCGGAAACCAAACTGCCACCCCTAGTATTGACCAGTGTTGATCGTTAGTATTTAACAAAAAATTAACTCAACACTGATGTGGCATCTAACATGTAGTTTTCATATTATTTTTTATTTATTTTCCAACTCACTAAAATAATAATAAAAGAAAAGTCACTCAACCACTTTTCACAAGAAAAATGAAATCTTCCCCTGTGAAATAATGGCCAACAAATGCCGAAGGTAACATAGCCTGGCTGGTGAAACCGCTGGCCTGGTTGGCTCATGAAGTGAGAGGACCGGAGTTCGATTCCCAGCGGCGCCGCTTGTGTGTTCCCGGAGGCATCTCTGAGTGCTGGGGACAAAGTCCCTCGATATTGTGTCTTGTACAGGTGCTCTCCAGGTTTGGTAGACCCCGCTGTCTTGGGTTATAAAAAAATGGCCAACAAATCTGCCACCGCCTTCTCGTCCTTCTCCTTCCTCCGAATTTCAATCTGTCTTCCCCACCGCATCCGGGTTTGTCACCATGGAGCCGATCGAAGACGCGGTGGTGGTGGTGGATGCATCCGTCGTTGATCTCTCCTCGTATTGGGCGTTCATAAACGAGTCTGATGCCGACTCCTCGGATACTAAGTCGTTGCTCAACGACGAGAAGACGATAGAGATGAAGAAACTGTGGAGCGTTTTTGCGACAGCGGCGGCGCCACCGTGGATGGCAGGGAAGGTGATAGTGGCGAAGTCGAGGTCCGGGAAGTTGGACCAGAGGAGGCGCCAGCGTCTGGAGAAGACAGTGGTCTGCGCAATGGATCTGACGTCGTCACCCGACAGGAAGCAGAGATATTTCTTTCGTATGTGGTTGTACTTAGTTTTACTTCAAAACTTTTATAAACTTAATTTAATTTGCAGAGGTTCATTGGGTTTTGGTGAGGAAGCATTGCAGTCTCTTATATACAAAATGTCCAATTACATCCAAAAGTTTAACGGAAAGATATTAAAACGCTGAATAGACTAACGTTTTTCTGATTTGGCAAAACAAATTGCCATGTGGATTTGTGAAAGTAAAAATAGAAAATCTAAATCTAAAATAGGCTAGTGAAAAGCCTGTGGCTCCATCGTCATCGTCTTCTTCCTTCATTCTTTCCTTTCGTCGCTATCCTCCCACTGCCAACCAGTGCTACGAAACAACGACAGGAAGCCGGAAGGCAGGAAAGATGTGGGAGCTCGATCTCATTTGTGGATCTCGATTCGGCGTAGCGCTACGCACGAAGACGATGTCAAGCGGCGGAGGAGTCAGGATTTGGATCGGATCTGATGAAGAAGGGAGAAGCTTGGGAAGAAGCACTCAATCTCGACGAATCTGACATCCCTTCTCTCTGATATCACTAATGGCACCACATACATCAAGAAACCCCGCCACCATTGTTGGTAGTCTCTCCCAATCCCAACCATTTCTGAGGCAGCATTCGATGGAAAAAGTTAATCTGCTAACAAGCTTTTTGGTTAGTATATACTCACATGGCCAAATTGATGGCCACATAGGCAAAGCTAAGATCCAAGGGTTGGAGCTCAATGGCTGAAAGAAGGGGTCATTTAAGTGGAGTTTGGTGGCTTCTTGACTAAGAGCCAAGCTAACCAATAGAATCACTATCCAAAATGAAAAAACACTAATATCCAAGCTTCTCCCTTCTTCATCAAATCCGGATCCAAATCTTGACTCCTCCACCACTTGACATCGTCGTCGTGCGTAGCGGTACGCCAGATCGAGATCCACAAATGAGATCGAGCTCCCACATCTTGCCTACCTTCCAGCTTCTCGTCGTTGTTTCATAGCAACGCTTGGCAGTGGGAGGATGGCGACGGACGAAAGAATGAAGGAAAAAGACGAAGACGACGGAACCATAGGCTTTTCACTAGCCAATTTTAGTTTTTGATTTTTGATTTTTATTTTTACTTTCACAAATCCACATGGCAAGTTGTTTTGCCAAGTAAGAAAAACGTTAGTCTATTTAGCGTTTTACTATCTTTCCGTTAAACTTTTGGATGGAATTAGATATTTTGTATATTTTTCGAAAAATGGTTATTATTGACAAAAACGTGAAAGTTCTGTCTATACAAATTTATTTTGCCGGCCATTATAAAAAAAAACAAACTGCAAGGCTTGTTTGACGATAACTATATGAATACTGTTCTACAAATATCAAGAGCAAAGATGTGGAGAGGGGGGAAATCACGTATCAACAAAAACTCTGCCCCAATTCCTTCTTCTCCTGTGTAACTCCTAACTATGGAGCTCTCCAGAAGTATAGTGATAGTCACGCGAAGTTCTCAAAGAAACTCTACAAAAATAGTCCTAATTTAATTTCTTCAACTATTAAACATTCTAATTCGAACATTGTTCAAACAGATAAGAAATGGTAACATCGTATTGGTTGCCAAAAGTCAGGAGTACAATTCCATAAATCAACATTGTGACAGTTCCCACAGGAGAGATCAAAATAGGAATCACAATTTCACACTCGCTATTCATAAAAGTACATATACATACAAACACCAAATCTTAATGGTCGTTTCCACCGGCACCAAGGATCCATTGTGCAAGATGAGTCAAATGTGGCTCTGCTTGGGAATTCCTGCTCAAGACCGGTCCTAGACTCTGAAGTTCAGAATTGAAATCCCGCTCGAATTTCCTGAGATGCAGTAGCAAGAAGTGAAGGAGGAAAGAGCAGGCAGTGAAACCACAGAAATTGGGAACTTTAGCTCATGTATAAGAATGTATGCAAATATGTATGTGCTTCTGACTTACAGTATAGAATCCATAACAGCGGAGTTCTGCTTCGGGGCTCGTAGCGCTATCGAAGGGCCTCTTAATTTCCCTCGTCCCTTGCGCTTTTCTAAAGCACGGGAACCCTCATCAGCTATGTCAATGGATGATGATATCAGCCACTGAGTTGCAGCAGCATACTGTAAGCACAATGATTTCAGCCTGTCGACCTTCTGCGATTGTCACTTACACGTATAAGCCTCACATCAACTGACTTGTGATGATATACAATAGCTATACAGTTAGTTTCCGTGCCACCAACAAGCAAGGAATTGTTTAATAGAGGGATTTATCAGCTATTAATTTTTCGACGAACCTTGAGCAGTACAGGTGACAAGAGCAAACACTCTGTTAAACACTTGCCCAGAAAAAGATCATGATGTTGGATAACCTGCCAATTCAGAAAAGAGCAGAGTCACACAAATAAATAAACGTATCACACCTCTACATGTATAGTATACACCAACTGACGGACTAGTGTCCAATATAATCTAATAAAACATCATACTTCGTCTATGCTCCTTGCGGCCTGAAGTCTATTATACATCACATGCCAGTTAGGTTCCAGTACCTGAAAAACAAATCGAATCAAAGCTCTATGTATTAATCAAATCGAATCAAAGCTCTATGAATTAATGTCGGATCCTGGATTCAACAAGAAATAAAATGACAGTTTTAGGACAAGAGGTTGATATCAAAACCCCCCCAAATCATCCTCCATTCTCAAGGCAATGTTATCCTAGTTGTTTAACAAACATTTTTTGACCAACTTTCAAATACCAGAGAACCATCTCCTTTGAGCTCTATTAAGCACATGTAAGAATAATAATTTAATCAAGGCCTTTACAAAACGAAGCTGATTGTAAAAACCAGGCACTATCAGCTGCCAGACCAAGAATCCCATGAAACTAGATAAGAGTTTTATGTCCAACAATGTTCCGTAGATTAATCAGAATCACTTTCAAGTATTGAGTAGGCTAAGACAGAAGCAACATGGATATGCACAAGAGAAGTATACCCAGCAACATGGAAAAGTCAAAACTAAAATGGTTTTGAGGGAAAATAACAACATGGTCAGACAATGAAAGCTTCATTCATGGACAGGCAACAAATTCCAAAGGGTTCAGAGGGAGGCAAAACAAGAGCACCCAACTGAAAAAAAAATATTGTTATTTCTGATACTTCCACCATGTCCAATCTACCACAAGTACTGAGAATATAGACAGGTCAAACCTGCCTCGAAAGTTAGATAGTGTAGAAGACTATGGATGAATTTCAGCATACTACGGCACAGAAGGGATGATCTGGAGATTGCTGTTCCCTGTATCTTGAGGACACGAACTCCCTGAAAAAGCATGAGTAGAGCAAGTGAAATCATTATAGGGAAAATGATGCAGGAAAAAATGATCTTACTAGATTAATTTAGAAATGGGAAACATACTTGATGCAATTGCCAAGCCCCAGAAAGCTGCCGGTCTACATGTTTACAATGAAAAAGAAACCGGAAAATCAACTGGTACTTCGTTAGGGCTCTTTTTGAGATAACAATCGACAACGGCCATTGAACCTGATCAGTCAAGACAACATTCAATGAACAATAACAAACTCTACACCATATTCCACGATAGTACTGACATACAGGAACTGCTTCATTTAAAAAATACTGAATATGTGAAATAAACTTGTTACATGGGATCTCAAAGGAATTTCAAGAACTAAACCTTATAACTTAAAGAGAATGTCTCTAGACCGGTAATGGTTGTTGGTTCTTCTAAATCATCATCAGTGCCCGAAACAGTAACTTCAAGATCGTTCAGACTACCAAATCCTTTGCGCAGAGTAGATCTTTCCTGAAAACAAGTGTGAATAAATCTTGAGACTTCTAACTTGATAATCTAGCCTCTTATAGGAGAGGGAAAAAGAAACAAAAGTTTGGGGTGGAACTCTTACAACACAACATGTCAAGTCCTCGTGGCAAGGGTCTGCTGCCGCAGCTGTAGTACGCAAAGCAAGGTCTAGCAGAGACTGTTACAATACAAAGGAATTGTGGCATTCACTAATATGATATTATTATCCTTAATTTCCTTTCAACTTATGGTTTCATTTATAAGGAACATATAGAGCTCCCCACCTGTAGCTTCTCCACTGAAATATCATCAAGCTTTTTCATGAGTTCCTCTCGTGCTATGTCCATGAAATGAACCAAGAAATCACCCTGACACAGTATGTTAAAATTAACAGTCTTCAATAAGTTCAATGGGGTTACCATTTCTCAGCCACAAGGGAAAACATAATATATGTTGAATGGCATCTCAAATTATTCCAAACCATTAAAGAAATCCAACCAGATTTAGAAGAAGAAAAAAAGTTCAGTTTTTTGTTCTATGAGCAATTCTAATTTCTTTTCTCCCACATGGTCAGACAAATAGGGTTCCACCACATCCTCTGCTGTTACAAAATACAAGATAGTATGTTCGTTTGTATCCATATGACTGCATTTGCAATAGAGATAACCACAGCTTTTATCATCACAATACTAATACATGACATGGGTGACCACCTTCTACACAGCATCACAAACTAGAAATGATCTACCAAAAGTCAGGTTTGACAGATCAGAATACCTGATCAAGAAGGAGGTAGTGCTTAATTGACCGCAGCTTCCCCATTAGATCATACTGCAAAAGAAAAAGATAATAGTTACTTCACTCAGAGTATTGAAAGCAACAGCTACTAGACTATAGTACTGAATACGAAAAAGTGATGGAAAGGCATGAAGTACTCAATGAAATAGTAGTAACCTTTTCTTTAATGAGATTTAAGAGCTCATTGCCTGCAAACTCATAAGCAGCTTTGATACACTCGAGATAGTGATGGTCTGAGCCAAAGCTTGTTAGCTTAGAATTCTCCGAGGCAGGAACCTGCTACGGCAGTAATAGGATAAAAAATATGCACCAATCCTGGTACGGTTGAAAAGAGAAAGAGGCTTCTTCCTTCTCAAAAAGGTGCAAGAATACAGTCAAGGATAATGGAAACAAGAACCTGAACATTATGTCCGCATTCTCTCATGACATTTAAGTATTTTCCCGTTGTCAGAATTATCCCCGATATATTTTCAAGGAAGCTGGGAATCCCTTCCTTAAGGCTGTATCGTTGCCGCCAATACTTAGCATCATAATCCTCAGTGAGGCTCTCCTGAAAAACAACAGATTTTGCAGGTTTCAAACAATTTGTTTTACTAGTAAACTCAAACAAAGCTGGCTCACCTTATGAAGAGATTTGTTTTCAGCAATAAAAAATTCGCCATAAGGATCTTCAATTACTCCTTCATACACCCACCTACATAAGATATGTTGATTAAGAGTGGCCAAAACAAAGTCAAAGTAGCAAGCTAAAGTACCAAAAAACTGAAATATACATATAACAAGAACAAGAAACACAGAAGCTTTTCACAAGCCTGATCCAGGAAAGCATTGAGAAGCATGCCAGGAAGCAGAGCACTTTTCAACAATATCTCCAGTCCTATTACCTCTCTAATATCCCAAGATATGCATTACTTGCACATTCTGTCATCTTTTCTAGTAGTGACCTCACGGCATTATCACCAGCCATTGCTTTTGCCTGGACACAGCAAAACGTGAGGTGATAAGGCTCACAAAGCTCAAGGAGTTGAGTTATAAAAAAATGTTAAGCTGTTAATACAATAGAGAACCCAAATCTTCAACCAAAAAGACAAACTAGCTAACACACCAATATGATGCATTTTGTAATTTGTTAGAGAGGCTGTCAAGTTGTAAGTTTGACTACTGCTTGTCTGTAAAGTAAAAATAAGATAGGATATCTTGCCTGGCTCTGCAAGAGGTTCAAGACTGATGAACCTAAGAAATTATTAGCTGATGCCTTCTGAACCACAATGGTCAATGCTTGCATGGAAGGCATTACAGGCTGAAATTTAAGAAAGAAATTTCAGGTGCTATGCGAAATAAAAAAGTTCTGATTTGTGAAGAACCAGGACCAATTCAAACCTGACAATAAAACCATAGTCCTTGAATGGAAAGCCTTCCTAGCCGAAACTGATGCTCCAGCTGTGCTACCATGGCCTTGTAGTCCTGATGAGACAATTCAGAAATGATTTTCAGTTGGTGACACCTACTAAATTAGAACTGTCAGGTGGATAAGCCTACATTAACACTGTTAATTCAACTGCTACAACCATAATGGTGACAGATAAGCTGCTGTTTATGAAACAGATACAGGGTTGTTCCCTATAATTGCCATCGCTAATTCCAATTAAGAGGTCCCACCAAACTATGTAGGCACAGTTGAAAAGCATCCAACACTCAACATAAAAGTAAATAAGAAGGTAAATCTATCAAAATTAGAGGCTTATGAAACATGCACAAAGCACAATAGCAAATTTACTATATATAGTCCAATTCCTTCCAAAAGGCTCACAAAAAACTTACGAGAAGAAGAGCCCTAAGTCCAGCAGCAAAGGCATGATTAACCAAGCCATTCTTGAATAGTGACCTCGACTCAACAAACTGGTCAATCAGCAGGTAGCTCTTACACAGAGGGACCAACCTATGCGTAAATTCCTGAAATAGAAAATTTACTTAGTCAGTTTGAAAGCAGCAGCAAAAACATCAGGGATATATTATTAAGTTTCAGTTTGTAAATATGCATATGCCAACATTATCTCAAGAAAACAGAACACAGCAATAGATCCAATTAGATATTAATTACAACCAGGGTCGCAAGAAAAAAAATAAACTCAATTTCGACAAAGTTAGTTTACCCAGTTATGATTCGGAATGAGAATCAATATACCAATCATAACCTCGAGCAGGTGTTACCCAACTGCAATTTGTTTTTCAACATTTGACTAGCAAATTTTCAAATTTACAGCATCCACCCAACAGCCAATATATAAGCTACGACATAAAAGATTGAAGTGCAAGAAAATAAAAGCAGAACTTGAGTGCAACATAAACAATTAAATTACTCCAATAAGCCCTGATTTTTCCTTCATTCTTTTGGTAGAAAGTTACCCCTGATTCGTAGTAAAGCACTGACTAATACCTGGAGTACCAAATCCATCGATGCATCAACCTCGAAAGCAATCTCATCCTCCTTTCCACGAATTCTTTTGATATAGATATACCGGCCTTCAAGCCCAACCAATGCAGACATCAGATCATCAATGACAATGAGCTCCTATTTTATCAGAGGAACTCATCAGCAACACAGTTTTCCATGGGAAAAACTTCGAGTCTAATGAATTTAACTCCAGCATGAACGAAATCAACAACCAAGCAGTTTAACATATTCGTGCACTTTTGATTAATGCAGTTCGAGAGTTGGCTTTTATTACTGATAGAAGGAACAAGTACTATTTATATTTCCAAAATAGATCAGTGCACAGAGCTGACTTTCGCATCTCCGGCTAAAAGGGGAACCATCTTCTACTATCCGTGGATAATTGCTGCATTTGCAGATGGTACACCTCGTTTTACGAAGTCAGCCTCCAGTGCATAAATAAAATCCATAACAATGTTCCATTAAGGGTAGACCATAAGACTTCACCTTTCAAACTGGAGCAGGAAAAATCAGAATCGAGAAAGAGGTTCGAGTACATAGGAAAGACGAAAAATGTACCTGAAGGGCAGCATCATAACAACCAATGGCTTTGTTCAATCCAGGGCTGCTTAAATTGCGGTGGAGGCACAAAGAGATATCAATACTAGCTCAGGAGACAGGCCCCCAAGACTTGGTTATGAGAAAGAAGAAAGGACATCTATAAATTAAGTCCAAAATGCATAACTATGATGCAGAACATACCAGAAGGGATCCAAAGAAAAACCCTTCGAGTCATCGGCGAGGGGCGAAGTACGTTTGGCTTCCTGAATCAGAAATGTAGCAACATATCATCAGAGCAGGAACCTCGAAAGTAACCAAAGCTTCTAGACTCTACTGGTTTGGGAATTACAACAAACAGCAAGTCCGCACACGCACCGGGAAACAAACAATGTACGCTAAGGGAACAGGAAATAGAAGAAATTGAGTGCGCGGCGAAGAAGAAAATGAAGAAACCTGGTGGAACCGGCCGGTGAGGAAGGGTCTTTCGACGTTCCAGAGAGGAGTCGGAGGACAAGAAATGTTCGCCGCCGCTGTTTCCATGTGCAGAATTCTTCAAATTCAGTCAAACCGGAATCCCCAATTCCAGTCCAATCGGAATCGCCAACTTCAGTCCACTCGGATTCTCAGTTTTAGGGGGGCTTCCTCTCTCTGTCCCCTCTCTAGTCTTCTCAAAGCAAAGGGGAAACGGGATCGGAGAAGGAAGAAAACGGCTCCTCAAAGGAAAGAGGAAAGGAACGGTGGCGGGTCACTGTGTGTCAGGTAGGACTTCGTTAGTTCCAGAAAACTTATTAGATTAGGTCCCGCCCAGTTGAATATGTTAGCCGTGCTAAACCTTTGGTGCAGGAGCGTTGTTTTTTTTGCCCGTACGCGCTCTGTAGTGGGACGGGATAAGGTGACAACCTCTAAGTCAGATTTACAACCAAGTGTAATTTGAGTATGGAAAAAAGAAATATATTAATTACAACCAGAGTGAAAGTAGAAATGTCATTTTTGTCTTTACACATTTATTATTTATTTCATATAAATATAGCAATATCAAGATTTGAACCCAGGTCTCTTCAAACAAAGATAACAATCACAACCAGTTACACTAAACAAATTTATTGCATCCTTTTTTATACAAAAAATAGACAAAGTTAATCTCTGAAAATCAGAGAACTTTTTCATCATAATTAGCAAGCTCACTAAGTCTACCGTATGTATTTTTATCGAGCTTGATACTTCTATTTTCATAGTAGAGTTTCATGTAATTTTCTCAATTTTAAATTCCCGCTCTCTCCTTGATTTTTGCTAAAGGTAAATGGGTAATTGGCCAACATGGAAGAAACTAATTATGTAACTACTGTTGTATCCTCGCATTTTTCAATTCAAATTTAAATTTTGTGTTTTTTTATCTTTGTTCTTTTCTCTTTCTAACTTCCTCCGAAATTTCATCCATCGTGCAATAGTTTGCGCCTTTCACTTCCCAGTACAAGACTGCTATTGAAAATCAATCTTCAGGTATCTCTTGGCACTACGGTTTTATTGTTGGGGATTTTAAGCTGGGCGAGTAGAAGATTTCAACTCCGATATCAATTCATGGCGAATAGAATGGAGTTCATCAATAACTGAAGTTGTAGAAGAAAGATTAGAAATTGAATTTTTGATTGAATATATGCCTCTTGAGATAGAAATTTGGTTGTACAACGGAGAGTGGTGGCTATTGGATCTTTAGGTTTATGGTTTTTGCAACTGTCATCAATGCAGTCAAAATCGGGATTTTAAGTAAAATCGAAAACTAAGGTAGAATCGGAATCGTAGATTAAAATCGTAAAATCGTAAGATTTTAAGGTTCATATTAAATAATCACTTAAGTAATAAAAATGCATATCCTGAATAACAATCAACCACATATAACATAATTACTTCCCAAGATAAGTTTGTTTGCTAAATAAATACAGCTAAATCCATATATCCATTCTTGTACATAATATAAACACACAAATAAGCAACCTGAAACCCCCAATGAAATCAGTTAATTAATAGTTAAGAGTAGAAAATTACATAAGATCGTTAGGGATCAACATTAATATCACTTACTCCTCATCATCATCATCATCATCCTCACCCTCACTCTCACTCTAACTCTCATCATTGTCTATTTGCTTAAGGATTAATATAATTACTCTTAAGATCACTTGAAATACTTTCACCATTAACCATATTTCCTTGATCACAAAGATAACTTATTGATTGGTGCATTCCCTTCTTAATTGATAAAAGGTCGGGGATAGTGCTGCTGAAGGACTGAGAGATGAACGAAAGATTGCAATGGAATGGAGATTTGGATTTTTGTGAGGGTGGTGGGAAAAACCTACAAGCTAATTGGGAGAGTGGAAGATATCGTCGAAGGAAGGAGTTGGGTGTCGACGTGCGAAAGAGGAAGTTACGAGGAAGAGAATGAAAATAAATTGAGTGTTGTCTATTGGGTTAGGGTTGCGTTGTTCATTATGTTGGGTCGTGAGAAGTAAACTTGACTTGGTTTAAGGATAGAACCGGACTTGACCAGCCTCATTTTGCTCCAATTGATGTGAACCTTGAAATCGTACAAAATCGTAGAAATCGTAGATTTTAAGGATTTTAGAGTTTTAAATCAGGATTTTATGGGATTTTAAGGTTCAAAGATTTTACAATAAAATCATGATCGGAACCCATAGGTAAGATCGTAAAATCGTAAGATTTTAAGATTAAAAGCGGGATTTTGACTACATTGACTGTCATAACCTATTTCTATCTTAAAACGAGGAATCATTGATTGATTGTTTGAATTCTTTATTCAACCTACTGGAACTAATAGATAAGGAGTGTCTAATTTTGCGCCTTATTACTTTGATCGAGTCTATTCGTATATTGGAGATAACCCTGATTTTTTCGTTTGCTCTCAAGTTGTGATGGTCCCCTCTTAGCTGAGTTTTTAGTATATAGATGACTTGAATCAACAACTCTCCATTTCTTTTTGATTAGTGACATATTGTTTCTAAAAGGAGAGCATTGAACCCTTTATATAGGATTGTGAGGTTTAAGATTTAGTTTCAAACTATCTATGGGTTGTGTGAGAATTTCAGTGAGGCAGTGAGCTTTTATACTCTATATTTCTTGACTGTCAAAGAAAACTAACCAATAGCATTTTAACAGGGACTTAATTAGCATTATGAAAATGGGCTCAATGATACATTTTTATATTTTATATTCTTAAATGATTATGATATTTCTCCGAATGTTCGACCTATATATTATTTCTTTATGTATCATCTCATCTCTATCGAATGATTACCAATAAGATTAAACGGGTTAATAAACTTAAAAATAACATAAAAATACAAATAATCAAATTGAGCATTCCGGCCAAAGGGCCGGGTTATAAGCTAGTACATTAATATCTCTATCTATCTCTCTCTTTCTTTCTCCAGCGGCCACTCCGCATCGACGGACAGACTTTTTCTCCGGCAAATTCTCTCCGACAGACTCCCTCCGGCAACCTGAAAAATGTACCAGTGCGTTAAAAAGTGTACCAATCCATTAGTCTACTGGTAATTAATATACCAGTGCTAGTGGTACGCTACCAATGCGTTAAAAAATGTACCAGTATTAGTGGTATGCTACCAGTACAACGCTACCACTACCATTGGTAGCGGTACCAGTAGAGAATAAATGTACCACTAGCACTGGTAGCGCTACCACTAGCATTGGTAGCGATACCAGTAGAGAATAACACCAAAAAAAAAAAACAAATGATAGTGGTACGCTACCACTACCAGCTACCTTATGGTAGTGGTAGGTACCACTATCACTGGTACGCTACCATAAAAAAATGGTACCACTAAAAAACCAGATCTAGAAAAGGGGAGTCGGTGACGGGAGAGAGAGGTAGGGGAAGAGGGTGACCTCGCGACGGTGGCAGTGGTGGGGACGAAGGGCGGCGAGGATGATTGTGTCGTGGTGGTGGGAGGCGGAGGGGCGCCGATAGGCGGCTGAAGGCGGAGGGGAGAAGATTTCGCTCCCGTCTCGTCCGCCGAGTAGGGAAACAGAAACTGCCAGCGAGGTTGGATACGACGGCAGAGGAGGATCGCGCCGGTGGCGGCGGCCAGGCGGAGGAGGAGGAGGATAGTCGGAGATGGCGGAGACGAGATGGAGGTTGAAGGCTCGACAGGCGGCTGAAGCCGGAGGGGCGCCGACGCCGGTGGTGGAGGGCTGTGGCAGCGGAGGGCTCTGCGAGAGAGGGAGGAGAGACAGTGATGGCTACGGGAGAGAGGGAGGAGAGAGGGAGGATGGAGGAGTTAGGGTTTTTTTCTTTTTATATGATAGGATGAATGATTGGGTGTGGTAAAATTTTACCCTTCCAAAGATACCTTTCCTTTAATCTTAACCCTTAATTTAAAAAAGAAAAAAGAAACGGGAGAGAGAACGTATCCAAGGGCTATGAAGTGGGTTGTGAATCTGACAACCCCCTTAGGGGTTGTCACCGTATCCCGTCTAGGGATGGCAAAAATATCTGTAACCATGGATATCCACTCGAATCCGGCCTAATCGGGTAGGATAAAACCCGAACCCGAAGCATTTTTCGTGGGTACGGGTAAAACCCGAACCCGAATATTGCGGGTAATGGGTGGGCATGGTTATCTCACTATCCAACCCGAACCCGCCCGATTATACACATGCATATGTATTTTGTCTAGAAATAATCATTATTTTTCCCTAGAATATTTTTTATTTAGCAAATAAATATAATATTTTCATGAAATTATATTGTTTTAATTAATTTTCGTCATTCTAGTGAATTATTGTCGTACTTTTCCTCTTACGTAAAGTGAATATACGTGTGAATGTTAACATATTGGTTGGAATTATAAGGAGAAATTATTACCCATGGATAACCGTGGATACCCGAAACCCAAACGGGTATGAGCATGGTTTTGATTTTCTACCCGTTTCTCGTGTGGGTACGGATATGGGTAAAACCCGAACTACATTGGGTAGGGTAACGGATATGCACTATCAGCCCCTGACCAGACCCGACCCATTGCCATCCCTAATCCCGTCCCCTCTGTAGTGTGTAGAGCCTAGATGAAAGAGGAAAGCGACTGCCTGCCTCCAATTTCGGTTGGGTGACATTCATTTTTTGATTCATTGAATTAGGGTTCACGGGTGGGTAAATTGAATTGGGTTTGGTTATTATTTTTTTTATTAATATTTTTAGTGAAGTGGCTTGACGAAACTAAAGGTTTTTGGGTGGAGATGGTGGAATGACCATTTCGTTATTCTCTTAAACGTATGTTACTGAAATGTGCAAAATGGAAGGTTTGTGACCATTTTGTACAAAGTGAATAGATTTGTGACCTTGTAGGCTGATTACCCTCAATACTTTTATTCGGGCTAAATTTCAAATTTGGTCACTTGAATTACTAGTAAAGTTCACGTTAGCCACACTGGAATTACTTTATTTCATCCGTAGTCACTTAAATTAGGTTAACAGTCCAAATTTGGTCACTAGCCATTAGTCTCCATTAACTTTTGTTGATGTGGCGGTCAACTCTCATAGTTGACCGTGAAATGAGTGATGTGACAGTTAAATTATCTTTAATTATCTTTACTTTCCACTTCATTATCAAAATTATTAAAAAATAAAAACCAGACATAATCTGCCACCAAAAAGAAAAAAATTGCAATCTCTCTCTCGGGCTCTATAACGTTAGCTTTCTATTAAGCGGTTTTTTCTCCGCCGTGCATTGCTGGCCGACGGGGGTTTCTTCTCCGGTAGGTGCTCCTCGCCACGGGACATTCCTCGTCTTTCCCCTTCCTCTTCTTCTCTTCTTGGAAATCAGTGTTGTGCAATCGCCGATGAAGGCCTCGGAGTCTTGGACGGCTCTTTTCGCTATACAGGAGGATAACCGTTTTGAATTTGAGAAGCCAGAGTTGGTCAACGGCCACCCCACGATCCCATCTCCGTCGCCGTCGCAATCTCCCTCTTCTTCTCCCTCCTCTTCCGCTTCAATTCTGCTTCGAAAACCCCCCCAAATCCTCAAACGCATAATTTGAGAAAACAAGGAAATTTTTTTCCTCGGGAAAACCAAATGCCACCGCCGGTGCCGAATTCGTTTCCGGTGATGTTGATTTGATGTTTCGCGGTGGAAACTCTTGCGGTGCCGTTTGATCGGAATGCACCGCTGATTGCTGAAATCGAGACGACCGTCAAATATCCGTCGCCGAATGTCGGCGCCGTTGATTTGATCGATGCACCTCTAAATGGTGAAATCAACGTGACCGTCAAATATCCACCGCCGGGCGGTGTTGATCTGATCGATGCACCTCTGACTTCTAACCAAGAACGACCGTTACTACGGTTCGCACATCTCCAAACTACGTTCGAACGAGGGTGTTTGAGTTTTTTGAGGAATCTACACTACCGCTACTCCTATGGAGATTCCTGTGGAGAGCTCTGCGACTACGACTAAGACTACAACTATGGAGATCCTTCCTGGAAGGAGAGCTCCGCGAAGGAGTTACAGAGAAAAAGGTAAAGTTTTGCCAGAGTTGTTCCTGTGTTGATTTGGTTCTCCCCTTCCTCTCTCCTTGCTCCGCTGCTTTTATTTGAAATCACTTGCGTATTCTTCACGCCCTGTGGAACTGCTTCCTCAACCGCTCCATCGTGAACTCCCATGTGTCTTCACTCTTATCCACAGAGTCGTAGTCTTCAACCGCTTTGATCTTCTCTTCATTCCCGAATCTCCCGTGCAAGAAAAATAACTCCGTTATTTTCATGAGCCCGCGACGTCGTTTACACCTCCACCAACAAAGTTTCCATAACGACGTCGTTGAACCCATTCACGACATTGCTCAGCTTGCAACATCGTCAAGCTCACTACGTCGTTGAGCTCCACGATGTTGTTTTGGCTTTGCGGCATCATTGAATTTCTCGGCGTTGTCGAACTCGCAACGCCACTGAATTTGTGACCGCGACATCAATTCCATTGCGTTGTTGTTTAACTAGCGGCATTTTTAGCGTGGCGACACACAATAATTATATATTTCACGTACCACAGCATTGTTGGGTTTACTTGCGGTCGTTTTTAACTAAACAACACCGCTTGGTTCTACCCGCGACATTGCTTGTCACTAAACGGTGCTGTTTTTTATCCTTCTCCGACAAGGAATAAAAATAATTAAAAACTCATTTTCCAACACCAATACTAAACGCACGGCCCACATCTTATTTTCTGGTAAACAGTGTTGTTTCCAGTGCCGCGGTACCGCTGAGCTTCCTTGCGGTACTGTTTTTTGTTTCGTGGTATCGTTAACTCATTCGCGATGCCGCTTGTCGCAGTGCCGTTTTTAACCAAACGACACAGTTTCCCAGTCTCGCGATGCCGCTTGTCGCGGTGCCATTTTTAGCCAAACGACATCGTTTCCCAGTCTCGCGATGCCGTTGAGCTTTGAGGTTCGCGGCACCGTTTTATCCCTTCGCAGCATTGCTTGACTCCAAACGGTGTTGTTACTCTCCTCCTCCGACAAGGAAAAATAGAATAAAAAACATTCCTTGTCCAACAACAACACATGTCCTGCGCATGACTCACACATGGTCTGCAACCAATGTCGTTTCAAGTACCGCGGTACCGCCGAGCCTCTTCGCGGTCTCGCTTAAAATTTCCGCGGTATTGCTCGACTCCAAACGACATCATTTTGGTCATGCGATATCGAATTAAATGTCGAGACTCATTATTACGACATTGAAATTAGGCCAAAAATATTTTAGGTGTAAACAAAATTGAAAGAGAGAAAAAGCAGTAGAAATTGGGGGGAAAAAACAGTTGAAGCCATGATTCTACGATCACCTCGTGATTTGCATTACTATTGTAATTATTACCGAAGACCAAATTTTTTTCATTGTTGTTTGTGTCAGCGGTGAGAAGAGCGAGACCCAGCTGAAGCTCCATTGACACTGAGGGGTCGTTTGCTTCAAGGATTTGGTACCAAAAAACCAACTATCAAGGATTTAGGTACAATCCGTTGTTTGCTTGCATATTTTTTGGAGACCAAATCCGTGGGGTCCATGGATTTTAAGGGTCCAAATCCGTGGACCCCACGGACTTATAAATCCCACATGTTGATGTGGGATTTGGAATATGACATAAATCCTTGATGACATTTTACCCATATACCCTCATGCACTTTTAATATTCCAAGGTTGCCCTCAAATTTAACTAATATACATTATAATTAACAATAAATGAATAATATAAACGTTCAGTTAATGTGCAAACATGAGTTAGATTTTTTATATCATTTCTTGTGTTCTAGTTTTCTTTGACCTTTTCATGGAACGTGTAATTCATTGTTCTCCCGATTCTAATATATGTTGTTATATGTTACTTTTGAAAAGGAGGACAAAGAATTGGTAATTGATTATGTTACGTTAAAAGTTAAAACGAAATTTTCTCGTTTATTATTATTGTCCATGTGGCAACATTATGCGTATTAGTATGTATTGTCCTTGTTTTGTGTACATATCATAAACATGTCAAACATATAGAAAATGATAGTAAGGTAATTTTGAAGTTTTGTCCTTGTTTTGTGTACATATCATAAACATGTCAAACATATAGAAAAGGGCAGTAATGTAATTTTTGACTTCAAGTAGCAAAATCCCACACCTTTAAATCCATGATAAAAACATCCCAACAAACAAAGGATTGTTACAAATCCATGATGCCTCAAATCCTTGATAAATCCTTGGATTTTTAAATTACAAAACCCTCGTTTATAAATCCATGAAGCAAACGACCCCTGAATTCGTGAAATCTGTGAATCTGTGGATTGTCCCTGTTTCTTCTTCTTGGTTCCAAGTGAGATCGGTGTAGAAAGAAAAGAGGAGGAAGAAGTGGTTTGTGAATTTAAGGGGGAAGAATATTAAGGGACGAGTGGGAATTGAAAAATAAGGAAGAAAATAGCGGGGACAAGGTGGAGGCAACATTAGATAGGGATGAAGATAATTAGGTTTTATTTTTTAATAATTTTGATAATGAGGTGGAAAATTAAAATAGTTAAATTTAATTTTTTTAAAATCGTTACGTCACTCATTTAACAGTCAATTATTAGAGTTGACTGTCACATCAGCAAAAGTTAATGGAGAGTAACGGCCAGTGACCAAACTTGGACTGTTAACATAATTTAAGTGACTACGGATGGAATAAAGTAATTCTAGTGGCTAACGTGAACTTTATAAGTAATTCAAGTGAAGATAATTAGGTTTTGTTTTTCAATAATTTTGATAATGAGGTGAAAAATTAAAATATTAAAATTTAATTTTTTTAAAATCGTTACGTCACTCATTTAACAGTCAATTATTAGAGTTGACTGCCACATCATCAAAAGTTAATGGAGAGTAACGGCCAGTGACCAAACTCGGACTGTTAACATAATTTAAGTGACTACGGATGGAATAAAGTAATTCTAGTGGCTAACGTGAACTTTATAAGTAATTCAAGTGACCAAACTTGCAATTTAGCATGGACCCCTTTTATTCGTTAGAACAATTCTAATACCTTTTTGCCTGTGTAAAATGACGTGCAGCTGTAGCCTCGTGGGCCATTTAAGAGATCACGATCTCTCGTCTGTTAAGATTTCACCCAAGTCGTGACACCGTTCGAAAATGATGTGCGTTGATAAGTGACGAAGTGGAGCTGAACACGCTTGTGTTTCGTGCTTGTGTTCGGGCTGTTTTTGCAGAGTATAAATCTGAGCTACGGGGAGAAATGAGGGAGAGCTTGGTTGAATCAGGGTGATTTCTAAAGAGAGAGAGAGAGAGAGAGTGATTTTGGAGCATAATTGAAGGCTTGGATTGAGATTGGAACAAGGAAATCAAGCTATGAATTGGGTCCATAATATCATATTGGGTTTTGCCCAATCATGGGAGTTTGTTGTAGACACGTCAATTTCCTAAGCCAGTTGTACAGTATGCCTCTCCGGGTACATCAATTGAGTGAGGTTAGTTAACTCGAATAGGAAGTCCAACCTAGTCTAGAATCCTCCGCGGTAGAAGTATCGAGGCAATCGATCAAGGGTAGTACTCAACATCAGTCTAATTGAGGAGCTAGGGTGATTCATGTCTATGTTAGCTCCCAACTTGTAATTAGTTGGAGTAGTGTAATTAGTTTAGTCTTAATCACTATTAGGGTGTGTTTGGATAGAATGATTTGGACATGGTATTTGTAATTTGGATTTCTAAATGTCAAATCATGTGTTTGGATATTAATTACATTTGGTATTTGGATTTGTGTCAAATTCACGAGATGATTTTTAAATACATGTCTAGTGTATTTCTTTTCAACTTCAAATACATTTCAACAACTAGTGATTTGAAATACCTCCAAACAAAAGATTGGACCTGTTTGTAAAATATTAAAAGTTTAGGTACTACAGTGTGATGCAAAATATATAAAGGTACCAAAAAGTAATTTTACCATCAAAATTTATAGACCTTTTTGTAAAAAAAATTAAAAGTTTAGGTACTAATTTGCAGGAAAAATACATTTGTGTACCAAACTGTAATTTACCAACATTTGTAGTAAGTGACCAGAAAATTTAAAATTAAAATAAAAAATCACAAAATTTAAAATAAAAACAAATTACAAATGAGTATCCAAACAACGAATTTGAATTACATGTATTTCAAATGCTAGTATTTCAAATACATGCATTTTAAATACTTGTATTTCAAATATCTTACATTTGAAATACACCTATCCATACGCAACCTTATTGTTTGGCTAGATAATGAACCTAAGTTGAAGTAACGGTACATCTAGAGTCTCGTGGATTTGATAATTTATTAAACTTACCCTATGCTACACTCGATCATTGGTTATGCTTGGCCCTCGATTGGGAATTTCTAGTTAGTGCGAGTCAAGTTTTTTGTGCCACTGCTGAGGACATTCTAAGTTATCGGGAAAAGGCTTTGGTTTGTTACTATAGTTTTTGTGTGTGTTTCGTTTGTGTTTTGTTCACTCACTCTTCCCTCCAAAGGGCGTTTGTGTTTGTTTGATTTCCTTTTTAGTGTTTGTGTGTTTGTAGGTATCAAACCATGGATCCTTAAGACTTCACCCACATGTGGGGGTATCCACCTACACCCGAGAGTGGTTTCCTCGAGCTTCCTAAAGCAACCAAGGAGGTGAAAGTCAAGGATTCGGTTCTATTACCAACCTCCCTTCCATGAAGAACAACCATACTCATGGGGATATCAAGAAGCTTCCCCATACCAAGAAAACTCCCTTCCACAACCGGATCGTAAGAGCCAATTGGAGCTCATGGTGGAGCGATTCGCCTGGGGCACCGAGGAAGGATGCTCCAATGTGGACCTCGTAACCACAACCTCTATCGACTTGGAGAGTCTATGAGGGTTTATTGAGCAAGCCTGTGCACAACTTACTCACGATCATCTATTACCATTCAAAGAGGGAGTTGAAGAGGTGAACCATGAGGAATTTAGGGAGCAAAAAGAACTCATCCCGAAGAGCTCCCATGATAATGATGATGAGCAATGGTCGTGATGCTACTACCTCCGTGCGGGTGTTATCAATCGTTTGCACGACTTACCTAACTACCCCATTCTGAGTCAAGTATAACTCATAATGGCATTGCTAATATAGTGGCTACCAAGGTCGTATTCCGCGGGTTACGATACCTTAGGCTAGTTCTCAATTTGTTGTTATCTAGACAACCGGTTTAGGGTTTTGGGTTGGAGGTTGATCGCAAGGTATTGGTGGAGAAAGCAAAGATAAAGCAAGGTACTTCGGGGTGCCACCCTCGCCCTAGACTAGTTCATCATGTAAATGGCTAACTATGTTGGATTTATAGGATAGGATGTGGAACTCTCTAATCTGTGGATTTTAATAAGTACTCTCCCTCCTACCACGACCCACAAAGACCCATTGTCACCTCAGTCTAAGTCTACATGCTAGGTTTTCTCCCATAGTTACTCTCAATAGGTTTAGTTTATCATGCATACTAGAGACATGCTTCTACCAGAACGTGTGCGACTTCTGTAGCATTGTTTTAGGGAGACATTCCTATAGAAGGGGTTCGGTCTCCACATCCATTAAGGAACTCTAAGATCATTCATCTACCCTTAATCTGCCAGTTGGCGCTACCCAGTTTAACTCTAAAATTCCCACCTAGTGTTAACTCAATTGTAGGCTAGTAAGGTAGAGTTAGGCGACTTACCCAAGACTACTTAAGAATAAATGAAGCATAAACTCACTAAAACAAACATATCCATTCATAAATCCTTACACAATTACATCTACATTAAAAACCTAAAGCTAGGGTTTGGGGTTTAACCCATAGTACCTTAGAGAACTACCCCCATAAAAAGGGAAGAAGATATATGGAAGAAAATAGAAGAAGTTTTGATGTGGGAGAGCTCCTTTCCTTCTTTTCCTCCTCCTCCTCCTCCTCTTATCCTTCCTTCGGTTTCTTTCTCTCACTTTCTCTTTCTTAAAACAAAAATCTTTAATCAATTTTAGCTCCAAATGTAGGGGGAGGTACCCCCTATTTATAGACTTCCAGGATTCGAGCAAGTTCACGGTCATGCTGGGAGAGTTCACGTCCTCAATTTGGGAAGTAAAGGTCGCGATCTTGAGCTTGTCGTTTTTCGCTTTGAAAGTAGGAAAGTTTGAGGCACGAGTTCACGGTCACGATACGTGATCCGTGGCCACGATATTCTTCGCGAGCTCGGATGAAGAAGGTAGTGAGTCGACTATCAAGACTTTCTCCTCCTTCCTTGTTGGCTGCTCCAAAAGTTCGCCCCTGAGGCCCCCATCTTCGCGATCGTGATCATCGCACTGAAAGTTGCAATCTTGGTCCTCAGCTTCGCGCCCTTTATTCCCGACTGTGATCATTCATGCTCTGGCTGTGATCTCTGGATTTTGATAATTTCTCTACACTTGTGCACATTTTTTTACTTAAAACATACATATCATCCAATACACCCTAATATGCTAATATTTTCTCAAAGGAACTAATAAGAGGTATATTTGGCGATATAGTAACCATGAAGAACATAAAATGACTTGAAACAAACCTAAATATGGGCTCTAAATAATACCATTTTGGGTGTTATCAAGCAATCAAGTCATTTGGAGGTAAACCGCACCCTTCCATCTTCCATTTAGAGCTTTGAAGAGTTAGGTACAAATGAAGATATGCAAGTATATCTTATTGAAGACACTGCTTGGAAACTTTCTCTCCATTGTATGCTTGAGGAAGAGTGAGAAAGGGTGAGAAGGGAAGTTGTGGAGAAGGAAGTGAGCTATGAGAAGGAGGAACTTGAGGATTCCAAGGGGAGGAACAAAGTTTGGAAGGAAGAAGGGAGGTTGAGGATGCAAATGGTGACCAAGATGAGGACGGGTTCGTGGTGGATGAAGCTTCTACAAGTTACAAGTGCCACCAAAACTCTCCACCCCACCTTGAAGCGCTTCTCGATAAGGACACGTTTACGGCTCTTTGCCAAGCCAAGGCTAAAACATCACTGATCCCTCTTGGCGGATGAAATATGGTCGTCAATCGATGGCGTCCTACATGGCCTATGGAAAAGAGAAGAAAGAAGAAGGAAATCAATACAGGTCTCATGAGTGAAGTTATCATTCTATGATTTTTTATTATTATCTATTATGTGTTGCTATGGTATTGATTATAATGTCATGTTAAGTGATAGAAAACTACTCTTATATGATGTGTTATTACCTTGTGTATGTATGCTTACTTGGACATGACTATGCATATATATGTGAGATTAATGCTTGATACTTAGATCATCAATGTTATAGACCATTGTTATGGCACATTGAGGGCCTAAGTAGTAAATGTGATATCCTTACTTCCTTATTTTAATGATTAGTTCATGGCATGAAGTGAAAGCACGCATTGGCTAGTTGTAGTCATCTCGCATGTAGTGAAATCTCGTTAGGATACTTTAGTGGAAGGTATATGGTATTGTAAATAGGATATGCATAGATGCATCTTGTTAAGGATATTGTATATGTGATCATGTAGATGAAACTAACTAAACAATAGTTCTTTTACTGCTTTCTTGTTTATCTGTTTTTGTTATTAGATAGTACATTTACATTCTTTGCATTGTTATTCGAGCATAAGTAGTGAGTTTTAAAATACTTGCTATCAAAAGACCCTATGGAATACGATGTTGTGCAAAATCTAGGATTATTGCTTGGAAATACTACTAACTAGCAAGATGAACTTGCTGACAAGTCGACAAGACGGCTGATGAGATCCTGGGTGTGAAGATGACATGGCAATAAGCTAGCAAGATGAACTTGCTAACAAGCCGTCAAGACAAGCTTGACAGCAAGCTAAAAGAAAACCAAATAGTCTCTTTAATTCTTCAATTTCATTGAGTTCCTATCTAGGTTTGTCGCTGCAGAAGAGTGAAGAAGGAAGAGTCATTGCCACCGGTTGTCGCTCAAAGCTACTGCTACTGCCAGTTGACGCTGATGTTGCAGTGTTGCGCTTAACTGCATAATCATATGAGAGAGGGAGATGATAAGTAAATCTCCCCTTATTTATTTAATTTTTATTTTTATTTAAAAATGATAAATAATGAAATTAGGAAAAATTATTTGAATTTAATTTTTTTAATGATTTTGGGCTGACGAGGCAATGACATGATCCATTGATCACTAGTCAATGATGTTAACCAGGCAATTTAACGGTCAATCTACGGGTCATGCCAAAGTAGGATAGACGGTGCATAGTTTAGGTCATTATGGGAATTTCAGAAACTATAAACCAAAGTAGTATGTTTGTGTAAAGTTCGGGCCAATTTAAGGTATTAACCCTTGATTGTATGGATTTATATGGGACGAGAACAAGTGAAGGAAAGACAAATCTTCTTTACCTCCTAATTCTGTCAAGAACAAGAAGAGACAAAAAAGTGGTGAATCAAGTGGAAGTGTTTCCCACTTTGCATCTCCAAGTGTTGTTGTTCCTGAACAAGAAGCTCATCCTCCGCTCTGAGTGGTGCTTATATTGTTCTAAATCCTCATCTCTTTGTGACTGATTTTGCACTTATTGTGAACCCTTCTAAGAGCAATAAGAGGATATGCAAACTTAGGTCAGATGCATATGATGAGTTTGAGCTTTTTTGTGCCAAGTTCAAATGTCAGAAAGGATGGGAAGAAAACCTTGAGGAAGTCAAGATGTTTATTCTGCAATACCGCTGTGCTACTTGACGAAATGACACTTTGTCTTCGTACACATACTACAACATGGAAGGAAAAAAAGGAAAGAAGGAGGCGGTCAAATGAAATTTAGCCTGCAACCATATTCAAATGATGAAAAAAGGTTAAGCAATTGGAAATTTTAACAAGGAAAAGTTAGGTATGCATTAGCGCAAATGATAAGTAAGGATGAGTTGTTTATGTTTATTGACGATGAGAGTTTAAAAAAATATGTCGTGTTGCATGTCTTATGTTTAGGATCCCTTTTATGAATAGTATAAGATAAGATTGCTTCAAATTGTTTGTTGAAGGGAGGAACCAATTGGTGGATTATTTTAAAGACAAATGTGATGGTAGGATCTCTTTTACAACATATTGTTGGACTTTTATTCAAAAAAAAAAAATTAATCACTTAAGTTTGACTGCTCCCTTTATCGGGAATGAACGGAAGTTACACAAGAAAGTCATAGTGTTATGTCTCACGACCAGAGCCATAGGACTTGATATTTGTGTGGCAATTGTTTGTATTTTGGAAAATTGAGTTTTCAAAGATGTATTTTCAGTCACAATTGATAATGTAAGTGCAAATGATACTGCGGTTGGCTACTTGAAGGAGAAATTGACTGATTGGGGTGGTAGTATCAAGGGTGGGACATATTTGCATCTGCGTTTTGTGGCTCATATTATTATTAATCATTATCACTGATGGATGGGAGGAAATTGAGGTGACTATCATACATACTATGGAGGCTATAAAATGGGTTCGTGCTTCATCTAGCAGGTTGGATACGTTTAAGAAGTGTGTGACCTTCCATCACATTGACTACCGGAAGATGTTGTATTTGCATGTTCTCACTAGGTGAAATTCGACCTATTTGACGTTGGCAGCATTTGAGGTGTATGAGAAGGCATATAACTTTCTTGAGGCAGAGGATGGAGACTTTTGGAATTATCTTCTCAAGGCTAATAAGTACAAAGGTGACAATTTGTCCTCCAAGTTCATCAAATTGGGAGAGTGTTAGAAATTTGTGCAATCACTTGAGTTATTTCCATCAACTCGTAGTGCTTGTATATGGTACTAAATATGTGATCATCTCATCTCTTTCTTATAGAGCTTTGTAATGTTTTCCATCATCTCAAGCAAATTGAGGTCGATGATGAGGAGTAGGTAAGTAATATGGCAGCTAGGATGCATGCAAAGGTAGCATAATATTAGTATGAGATAGATAATGAGAATTTAAGAACGAATAAATTGTTCTAATATGACAGTGGTTTTTATACGAGTTGAAGTATCCTAAATATGCTTTGTGGAAGTTATATACAAAAGTATGAGGGGATGAATTGTTGGATGAGATTCGTGGAGAGCTTACCAATTTTTTAATCACTACAAAGCGATGATCAAACCTCCTAGTCGAGAGACACACTCTTATGGTAGTTCCACAATAGTTAGTGCAACAATTACTTCTTCAATGAGTGTGGTCGATGTGGGAAGTGATACTTTTAATGATGAGCTTGAATATGATGGTGATGAGGGTAGTATTCATGCAACTGAGTATGAAAGAAATTTGGTTGAACTTCGTGAACCAAATGACAAGAATATGAACTATGATGTCTTGATGTAGTGCAAAGCCTATGTTTTTTAGATATCCCACTTTGAGCGAGATTGCAAAGGAAATCTTTGTTGCCCTCATATCAGTAATAGCATCTAAGAGTGATTTTAGCATAAGAGCATGTGTGTTGGATTGTTCCAGGAGTTCTTTGACTATGCAGATTATGAAAGCTCTCATTTGTAGTGAAAATTGATTAGCAAGTTCAACATTACCTCTCGAGGATGAGGAGTTGGAGGAGTTGGAAGATCTTGACAATAGTAAGTGTTTTGTTGGTTCGTGCTTACTATGATTGTTGGATAACTTCTTCTTGCTGAACACTTTGATTTCTTTATATAACATTTTACGTAGCTTTCAAAACTGTGGTATGGAATGTGAATTTCTCTTCTTCTAGATTTAAATGTGTAGGCATTGATGATGTTCCTTCTATAGGAATTATTGGCGTTGGAGATTCTAGCGAATAGGAGGATGAAGAGCAAAGCACTTACAAAGAAGAAGAATTTGTGAATGATTGAGAAATCAAGAAGAAATGAACATATCCCTGATGTTTAACTACTACTTAGTTTATTTTAGTATTTTCAATTATAAACACATGACATTATATGTATCATTTATTTCTTTGGTTGCCCCTACGCGTTTGTTCCCTCACCCCATTTTTAATAACGACAAGTGTGTTCCCCTGGGGCAGGATTATATCACAACCCATTAGGAGTTTTGATTTTCACAACCAAATGACAATTTGGGTATGCCAAAAAAATATTTTATCAATTACTTTTTTTATTAATTACACGTTGGAAATTTAAAAATAAAAACACATATTAAATGTATTGCTTTTTTAAAATTTAAATCTATATTAAATATATTATTCTCTCTATCTCGCTCTCTTCCTTTTCCAGCAGCTTCTTTGTCTCCGACTGACAGACTTCCGCCGGTGAAATCCCTCCATCAAACTCTCTTCGGCCACCCGCAAAAATGTTCCAATGCGTTAAAAAAAACTGTATCAGTCCACATGATGACGTTACCACTCCATCGACAATGACACCACTCCATCGATAACGATACCACTCGAGTGGAGTGGTGAAGTTATCAATGCGTGTGGTAGCGTTACAATGGAGTGGTAGCATTATCAGTGTAGTGGTAACGGTACTCGGTGGACTGATAACGCTATCACTATCGATAACACTATCACTGCACAGATAACGTTACCAATGGTAGTGTTATCAGTTTAGTGATAACAATACTACTAGACGAAAAAAAACTACCACTTGACCAGACCAAAAAAAACATATATTAAAATAAAAAAATCACAAATCTTAAAAAAAGAAGGGGAGGGAAGGAAGAGTGGTGGTGGAGGGACGCGCCCGGGGAGAGAGGAGGCCGGCGGGAGAAGAGTAGTGGCAACGAGGGCGACGATCGAGGAGGTGATAGCGTCGTATTTGCACATGTTTGCACTCTTGTTTCTTAACCGTTTTGGCTCAAATTTGTGGTGTCTTTGCCTATTTTATGCTAGGTTGTGTTATTTTGTCACATTTCAGGTCCTAGCATGTAAAGTGAAGTATAAGCGCAAGTTTCAAGTCAACCGGAGATCATTTGTTCATTCGGGGAGAAGAAACTCGAGCTTTACCTGAGGAAACATGAATTTCTACATCATATTATAGACAAATAATCATGGAATCTTGTCATGAAAAGAAAGAGAACGAGACTACGAGCGTCTGGGATCACACGACGACTGATTCAAAGTTCGGTTGAGGGATAATCGAAGCATTAAACAGGAGCGGAGGAAGAAATACGGGCATGAGAAATACAATCGTATTTTTCCCTCCCATGCCCGTATTTTTAGTGCCGAGAGGAGCCTTGGATGCGTTGAGACTTAACCAAAACGCGCGTTTTGGGCAAAATACGGGCAGTGAAGAATTACGACCGTATTTCTGCCCGTATTTCGCCCAGAATCGGGTTTTTTAGGCAGATTCGATCCAAAGGAAAGGGAGACGACTTTTTGAGCAGAAAACAGAGTTTTAGAGAGAGAAAGTGCGAAGAACAAATCCTAGGAGCTATTTGGAGTGGATTTCTCACCATTGAAGCCCAGATTGCATCCCCAAGAGTGAAGATCGACATCCTAGAGCAGATTATCCCCATCTTTATGAGTATGACTGCTCTGATTTCTGTTTTCCTCTCTCTCTCTCTCTCTCTCTCTCTCTATGGAGTAGAACCCTCTCTCACTTGGGTATGAAGAACCCTAGTTCCATGTGTTAGGAATCTTGATTGTAATGACGTTTGGATTGATATACTGCTTGATTATAATCGATTGATGCATGATTCATTGAGTCAATTGAAGTTTGATAAACTTTTCTTGATTTCTACTGCAACATGAGATAGATAGAATCTTATTAGGTTGTTAGAGCTTCATCAATCGGTAGTAGTCAATTGGTTATACGAGAGTTAATCGATTTACTGCTTTGTACTGGAATCCAATTCCAGTAGTGGAGTTCTGTGTTTATTGCCTCAACAGTCTATCCCGGTGAAGGCTAGTCACCTGCCGATTAGTCTGTCTGAGAGGGCTTGGTCAGCTTAAGAGATTCCAAGCTACTGTTGGATCTTCCACAATTTAATCAACAGTAAATCAACCAAAGGTAATTACAACTTTGACCTAACTAAGGAGCTAGAGGGAGTCATTCCCGAGTGACTCTTCCCCTGCTTAAGAACTTCGAACCATTTCCTGCTTTCTTACTGCCTTAGCTAAAATCACATTCACTCAACTTAGTTTGCTAGATAATAAATCATAACGGAGTAGGAAGTAGATCAGACCCTGGGTTGATAAATAGAACTTGCCACTATTCTGCATTGTCGGACTGCGATTACACTTGGTCGCAGTTTGGTGTTGTGTTTAGCGTGTCAAGTGGGCAGCGAGAAAAAAGATGGCGGCTGGCAGGAGATAGGCGACGATGGCATCAATGGAATACGTCGACAACACGAGATTGGAAGTGATAAAATCATAACTCGTTAAACTAATCGAGTGAATGTATAGTTAGTTCATTGCTTAAAGTCTTAAACCATTGTATTTATCTAAAGAATCAAAATGCATAATCAGGTTCATCTTCACTTTACATGTATTTGTCGTACAAATTCATTACACATAAAAAATGGTTTTAAACTGAAGCCATATTAAACTAAATCTCATCTTATGATTATTGGATCCATATCGGATTAGCAAAAAGTCTAAGGCTATTGGTCAACCGGACTGAAAATTAATACTAATTTAAGAATTATATATCGCTTCCAAAATGTTCAATACTCCAATTCAATTTACAATATTAAATATTCAAATAAATTATATATGAGTTTCAACTCTTGCTCAAATTTTTAGACAAAAATCCCCCTCCCCCCACATTTGCAAATAAATACTAACTCATTCAATGAAAACAAAAAACTAAATCCCAATTTCTTTTTCACTTTACTTGCTTCTAAAGTTATTGTTGACGTTGTTTATTATTACTGCAAGCTGTAAAAAAGACTTTTCAGCTATAAAGTTAATCAAGAATGATTTTATAAATGAATTTTAGTTGTATACATTGAAAAAGGTTTGAGCCTCAAAATAAACAATGACTGTATTTTATAAACCTTTTAGAATATGAGCCGTCACACGTTGATGTGAGAAACTACTAATTAATTCAAATTTTATATGTTATTTTTAGAATATTTTGTTTTATTTTTATCAAATGATGCATTTCTCCATAAACATGTGTTCACTAATATAGATTGTGTGGTTATCGCACTTGTGCGAGAGCCCTCGAAGTTTAAGTCTGGTACGACCCATGAAACCTTCATGCTTGTACATGGCCGATCCATATACATTGTCTTCATGGTATGCTCTAACTATGTCGTGCTAGCTCGACCATGTGCCTTGGTATAGTTTTATGCATTATAATAATCAAATTTCTACCTATTCACAACAACAAGATAAAAACAGTCATAAATGCACCTAGTATTCGATTTTGACTACCTGATGAAATACTAAATTTGAATACATTACAACTGATGTCACAAATAATAATTATACCTCTATATCATACATAAAATATTTCAAACATCGCAAATATTAAGATTAAATTAATTATTATAAAGAGTAAAAATTGTATAATGAGGTTAATTATAACTCATTTATACCTAGAATCACTCACAGGCCACGAAATTTGAAATGATACTCTCATTTTCCAATTTTATCATTATATTCTGTGTAGATTTGTCACAAAAAAATGATTATACTCGTCACAAAGGTCCATATTTTGGTTACACTTCTGTATTTTGTCTTAACTAAACAACATATACAATTTAATATTAATGTTTGAATCAATACTACTTGAATTCCGATTTCAGAACTAATTTCTTTCTATAAAATATGAATAACTTAAGATAAAATATAAATATAGAAGCACCATCACCAAACTTATTCCTAGAGCTCAATCAAAGAAATAACAGTAAATGAAATGTAATCTAGTTGGTTATCATGCTTTTTCTTCATTCAGCCGAACCAAAGTTTGAACTCTAATGATAACATTTTTAATATATAAATATGAACTGGGTGCAATGATTTGAAATTGAAAAATTCCAACCCATGTTTTGCCCATTATATATTTAGATAGATTCCCCATCTTTCTTACACGAAAAGAAAGGTCCAAAATGAATTGTGGCGCAAAATTATGAAATAAGGGACTGATGAAAGGGCGGGATCCCTGCAAAATGAAAAGTCGAATGGCATAGTAATTGTCTAATTGAGCTTTCTACGGTCACAACAAGCTTGATTCCTGGAAACCCGCCAGCAACAGACAGTACTGTGACGCAACTAATTTTACCCAAGATCCCACAAAGTGACAGGAAGATTACAGTTGAATGAATACACAGTGCTTTGGCATTCGAAGCACGCTTAGATTAACATCATATGAACCTATTTACAACAAACTGCCCGAGAGAAAGGAAAAAAGGGGAAGTCTCCGCTTTCAGTTCAAGTGTCATAATTATGCCCCCCAACTGCAGAGCATTGCGAAGCAGATTGATAGTAGGCTTCACCTCCACATCCAATCTCACCTCCTCTCCCTGGCAACGATCATTCAGTCCTAAGTTTTCTGCTGGGGGGAAGGACCAGCAAACCTCGGCTAGGGCAGTATCCCCGTTATGTTTGCTGATTGATAGCAGTTTGGTATCAAGGTGGACAGAACTATCGACGCTGTTGGCACATTGCACATATGGTGGCCGGTTTGATGTTCGCAAATGTGCAATGTTCACAGGACCAGTGACCTGAATCATCAATACTTGCTCTACTAGGGCCGCCACTTGACCTGGATGTTGACCCTTTGCCTTTCCCGCCCTTTCCCCTACTGCTACTACCACCAACACCTAATAAGCTTTTCGAGCTTCCAGTCCTGCTGGTGCCTCCATGAGCATCCACATCGGACAGACCATTCTCTAAAGCCCGGACTAAATTTTCAAAGTAGTTCCTAGTGACACTGTCACGCAATATTTAATGCCAGAGTATGAGACCAGGGACAAACCAACGCAGATAACTCGATCGAAGATAGAAGTTTACTGACAAATACCTTGTCAATCCAGCAAGCTTGGTGCGAAATTCATTGAAATCTTTTGATGGGCCCTCAGCATTCAGGTACACTTGAAGCTCCTTCTCTGCGCACTGATGTAGTCTCTCTAAACCAGACTCTGCCTCACCTGTGTGCTAGCATATGCTTAGGACACGAAACAGCTAAGTATAACCATCAAATAATAACAAATAAAATTCAGTACCTTGCAAATACTCAAAGAACTGCCTCTTGGCATGCTCGTGTTCAGGTATATAATAGCCATAGGAGTAAGTCCACTTCAAAACCCGGCGACATTCAACTATCTACAAACAGAACACATTCCAGTGACATCAATTTAACGCCAAGTCAGCTTATAATTTTGCAGTGTGTTACAACATGAATTGTTTACCTGTAACCATGCCTCGGTAATAAACTTCAGCTGGGATTCAGGTTGGCACTGATTGTCACTCAGCTTCTCCAGCTACAAAAGAACGTAATTAGTCACTCCATCAAATAGAGAGAGCGTGCATGGACATTGGACACAGTGCTAGACTGAATTTGAAGTATTAAACTTCAAATATGACCACGTCCTGGCCTAAGCATAATAATCCACAAAGTTCCTCTACTTACATGCACAGTTTGCATCTGTTGCAGGTCTGCCAATGCTTTTTGCCTTGACTGCAAGAAGAATAAACAAGATCAGACGCAAGATATTGATATTTCAATCTCAATTTGTCGGCCAAAAGTAACCACATTTTGTAAATGCTAGGAACTAACTGGTTTGTTTCACTTAAGAAAAAGAAATGGTAATAATTTATTGATTCTGAGATTTTGGATGTAAGATTGATTTTCTCACCCTATGATGTCAGACAACCAGCCATCAATCAATGAAACAAAATAACCGTTGCTTGGAAGGGCATGGAAGGGAAGCCAAAATGCAGTGTCATAGTATGCATATGCACCACGGAAAAAAATTCTCTACATTTAGAAAGCAAGTCTTCTCAGCAGAGTTTTCATAAACACACCGGCATAGATGATAGCCCGAAAAACATTTCCAATTAAAATTTCTGGTACTTCCATTCAAATAGCCTACACGTTCAGCCATAACTGGCGCCGGTCAGTAACACTGTAACTCACAAGAAACAATGAAACACAAGCATTCCTTCCTGCTCAACTAACATTCAAAAGCAAGCCAACACTGAATAGCCACAAACTGGCACTTACTGATTGATTTGTTGCCCATCGCTCATAGTAGTGGGTATACCTCTCAAGCGAGTTTTTGGCCATTTCTCTTCTCTTCTCAGCCTCGTCATACTAAAATCAAAAAGTTCAAAACCAAATACAGTACATCGATTTTGTAATGATTACAAGATACAGATTGCAATATGGGGAAAGAAAAACTTAAAGAAACAAAAAGTAACCAAAAACAGAATATACCACTCCCTCCTGTTTTGCTGTCTCGTAACGGTTACATGCATAAAAACCACCAGTCCTCTCCCCATGTTCCGACCACGCACCAAGGCAAAGCCTGTAATCAAACAGATCTGGAATAAGCTACAGCATCATACATTGTATCAAGCATCCAAATAGTGACTTTGACGCTGTATATGTCAGACAGTCCACCTTTTTTTTCCTGTGAATCACAAAGTCATCCTTACATGACATTGTAACAACCATCCCAATTGTAAAAAATAGTAGATATAATATAATATCGAAGGTTCTAAAACCTGAAGTTGGACAATTGAAAATTTTGCAGTGCAATTCAATCCACAGATCTGATGCTAGACCTATCCTGATGAAAAGAATCGCAATGAATCCCACCTATCTATAGTCGTCAAGGAGACCGTAAAAATATAAACACAAGGAATAGAAAAGATTCCAGACCAACAGGAGTTGCTATAGTTTATATACTCTTACCAGCAAAATTCAAATTTACAGGGAGGGGTGCAGGTAATATGCATACATCCTTGATTCTTCTCAATTGGCCGCTTGCACTTTGGGCATGGCTTGGAATTAGCTAATATCCTGAAAAATAAATCAGCAAACTACGTATTTAGGCACATAAAAGAATTAGGATAGCTTTTTAATCATGTTTACCTACCACGAGCAAGACAGACTTGAACCGCTGGCCATGAGCCATTACCCAGGTCACATTGCATGAATGCAAATCCCAGAAAACAAATACCATTTCCTTCATAACCACTCTTTTATTGCCTTTTTTATCTGTATTTTCTCATAAATCTTTTCAATAAAGGAATTAATTCGAAGTCATTTAACCTGTTCTCTACACAAATAAATGAGTGACTTATAGCATAGGTCATCAACTTTAGATCTATCCTAGTTTCATTATCTAGAGAAATCATGAACAGAGGAGGGCCCTGCTTAAAGAGGGAAAGAATAACAAAAATTATAGAAAGTTTAAGACTACCAGTCAAAATCTCATCAATCTACTAGGAAAAAGAAGTATTTCTGACTTGAGATAAATTGGGGATTTGGGCTTATCTCGGGTTTATTTAGGCAAAGGTAAGGATTTAAATATGGACAAACAACATATTTCCTTCAAAAACATGCATAGCAACTTAACAGGGTACTTCATCACCAAGGTTCTGCTACTAGTCCTTGCTCAATACATCTAAAGCTCGCTGAAATTGGAACACATGCAATTCTGCAACCGTAAAGTTCCAGATTGTGCTCTGACGGGTTAGTGTGTCACCATATAGCATTTGCTGTAAAAATAACAGCAAAGCATCATGACAATCAAGGGTATGCTATCCAGAAAGTATCAAGGTGGGCTATTTACATTCGCTTTCAGCATGACTACCACATTATTTTCACTCTATAAGACTTTCCAGATCATGGGGAATAACTAACCACGAATGAGACTAGCGGGATCAGCCTATCTTCGTATAGCAGTCAATTAATCTTACCAAAATAGCTAATCAAATAACCTAATGTAGCATCTAGTATAGTTCCATTTCTTTTCTTGGAGGAACCAATAACTATAAGGGAAACTACATAATTGTGGTCATATTAAATACCAGTTCATGTTTTCAGATTCAGCACTGTTCTTCAGAATCCACTTAGCTACAGTTCCACAATCAACAGGCCTGTGAGCTTCCTCTGTACACTACAAGTTTATAGTATAGAAGACTGTCAGATAATGCAGATCAACAACTACATGAAAGAATTATATCAAGCCAAGTAGCTCCTACATTCCAGCAAAAGCTATATGAGCAGCGGCAAGTGACATCATAGCTCCCACTGCCAACAATAAAATCCACAGCATAATCACAGCCTGGAGCAGGACACCATTTGGTCTACAAGATAGCAGGCGAAATTCATTTAGAAACCACATAAAGAGTATGATATGCAAACAATAAAGGGAGGGTTGTTTGCAGAGTTATTTCAGTCGTAAAATAAGTAACTATCCTAAAACTCTCCAAATTTCAACAGCATCATAGCTCAATGGACCATGTTAATCCAGCAATAGATAATGATTCAGGTAATCTTAGTTCTGAATGTACACTCAATTTGGTTTCTGACACAGGAAACATACTTGTCTGCCCTAGTTGGATGTCATCTTTTATGACAACATAAGAAAACCATAAAAGTCATTTAGGCCTGTGCCATGTTCGCAAGAGAATTCATGCCCTGACAAAGCCACTACAATTCCTAAATAAAGCAGATGCAGGGTGATAAACAGACAACTAACAAGCAGAGGTAGTTCATAATTACAAGAAGTCTATGCAAAAGATCAAAGACTTTAAACAAAATTGGCCGTAGGACACCAATGGATAGGGGAAAATATTATTAGAATCAATTGGTTGGCTTGGTCTATTCCAACTTCGAACAGCCTACTTTAGTAGAAATATGATCATCTCAGCCAATGCACTCTTTATGTGTATTGAAACTGCCCTTTTTATATGGGAAATGGAAATGCTTATCATACTTTGTCCAACGCAGATGTCCATTACGACACACTGGTTCATGGCTGAATTTACAAGGACTAAAATGTTATGTTAAAATTGATTCTTCGCCTTCTGGTGAGAGGGAACTGACATTCACTTTTGAAATTGAGATATTAGATTGTCTATCAAGGACTATAATGTTTTTGGCAAGACTACCGGGAAAAAGAATAGTAATTATAATCAAGATCTAAAAGAGAGGTTACCTTCCTGTTATCCTCAATGTAAGATCTGATAAAGTAACGGGTGTATTTATCCTTATCTTCACCAGAAGCCAATGCAGTGATCATATCTTGACCAACAGCAGCGGCACAAGAGGGATCAGGACATCGCAACATCAAACACCCAGGACCATCGTTAATGGCAGTGCTAATATAACCTGAAGGAGAAAAGAGACTCTTTAGAAATGTTATCTTGTCACTCTGACATGATTACCATATGCCAAGTGTAACATATTTTCCACAAATCAAATGCTTTCTATACTTTGTGAAGGATAGACAATAACAAATGAGGCTTCGACACAGAACTATAGTGAAACTTCAGTTCCTTCTCTTCTGCAACTATCGTAATAACATAATAATTAAACATATTTTAGTCTCAAAATAAGATTGTCTGAGCATGCAATTATAATTTGGTCTCAAAACTTCCATAACCTTCCCAACAGGCCATTTATCTATGGCCAACAAGGAAATGAGCACCAAAATTCTCCAAACAAAGAGAAGAACTATCATGGTGACTAGAGAACTGTATCCAAGACAAGACAAAGTGACACGCTTTCCCATCAGCCATCAACAACATCACTCCGCAAACTTTAGGTTCCTTTTCATCTTTACAGGCCCGTGAAATCTAAAAAGATACAGACATTAAACATTTGATGCCACCTAACAATAAAAATAAACCTATATCACCCATATTAAGACAAAAGCCTTATCTAGATTTTCCTTTTCAAATTAAGTAAACTACTACAATAAAGTCACTCTGCAGAATGTAACCTCCAGCAATGCTTTGTAGGAGGAGAGTCAGTGTTATCAAGTTTTCTAATTAGTCAATTACTTAGTGATAGAGGTCTTATTATTCCATTTTCAGGAGGTAGGAATCATTTTATAATGCTGCTAGCCTCTCTATGTAAGAGAGCCAGCAGTTGAATTTCTACACACCAGAGCCGGCATAAATTTTAGAGCTTTTGCTATGCTTATTGTAATGATTTCTAACGCATGTCACTATGATGTTGAAAATATCGGACCTTATGAGTTATGACCAATGGTGTTCCACTTCTTCCTCCACCCTAAAAACCCTATTTCCATCATTTCTTTTAACTTTCAGCAGCCCTATGTCTTCTTAAGGACTTCTCCCCACAACTTCTAAAGACTTTTACTGTGCTCTTAAGCGTGTCATTGTGGCTACGTGCCAAATCCTCACAATGCAAGGTTGCAAGAATGGCTTACAAACTAGGTTTTTTACTCTATCACACCGCCAGAAGTGTATCAAACGTATGCAACTTAATATAACAGGTAACAAACAATCATTCCATTATAAGAGTTTGAAATCAACTCATATCGAATAAATTTAACACTGAAATGATATTACACTAACCAACATACATCAAATGTGCCAACCAGCTGAAATCAGACTTGGAATTCATATGGCTTATACTGCAGTTGGCAGGGATAACCCTTTCCCGCTCCGCTTTGACAGACGCACTAAAGGATAGAAATGAACAAGCATGAGAATTTTCAAGGTTACCTACCTGCCCAGCAAGTGTTACAAAACGGATGACCACATGCAGCTGCATGAAGTTTGTCACAGGGATAGGTTTCGAAACAAATTCCACATGTCATCTGTCGAAAAGGTGGAGAGGATTAGAATGAAGCAGAAACATGTCAATTTGAAATGCGCAAGCATATAATTAGATGTAAACCCCCAGGAATCCACTAATACATCATGAGAAAGAAGGATTCCTTACTTCTCTACCATCGGGAAATGGCACAACAGGTGCCTCCAATAAGCCAACAGCCTTACGTACTTTCCCTTCGTCAGCAAACCACTCATCATGCACTTTACTGACGCTCCTAGAAGTCCCAGAGCAAACGGTAGAAAGAAAAAGGAAATCGTGACTCGTGAGATGATGCCAGAGCACAAACCTGAACGAAAAATAACAATCCCAGTACCCATCCAACCTTATCTACAAAAACATCTTAACCCTTTTGATGAATCGCAACAGGGGTTTCATCATTTCATCAGTGCTCAAATGATCAAGGACACTACTAAAACCAAGTAGAAAACTTTTCGCAGCTCCAGGAGCGGGTTTTCCCCACCGTTAGTCGTACCAGTTATAGTAACGGAGGAGGATGCTGCCAGAAACCTTCGAAATGGAGAGCACCGTAGATATTCTGGCCACATCATCGTCCTGACGACGATGAATATCGGCTTCGCTCAAAACCGTATAATTTTGCTAAGAGAATAGAAACAGAAGGGGAACAGTTAGGCAGACAAAAGACGGATGATGCTGAAGAAGCGCATGGAAAATAAAGGGAGAGAGCTGAAATTGTTGGACTGAGGAAAAATCATCCAACGAGGGCGGCAGACCTGGTGGCGATGTGAGACGAGGTCATCGGAATCGTCGGAATCATTGTCGATAAACTCGTAATCATCAGCGTCGTCGGTATCGAATCCATCGTCTCCACCGCTGTAGAAATCGTCTTCCGCGGATTCGGCCGCGTCTTGCATATCAAAGTCATCCTCAGATTCCATGAAATCTAAGCCGGCACAAATGGAGAAAGAGGGAGAGACAATGAAGGATAGGGGAGAGGGTGAGAAGACGGTTGATTCCTGAAATTCTCTAATGGAGGTTTGGGAAATGAGAGAGCGAATCCAGAAAGAAAACGGAGAAAAAGAGGGAGGAATTGGTTGGAAGAAGAAAGGGAAATGTAGATGCGATGATGATCAAGCTTGGAATCAACAGCCGAAAAAGAAAATTGATGAATTGAAGAATTGCAATAGAGAAAAGCCAGAAAGGGAAAGAGATTGGCTTTATTCTTGTTATTTTTTGTGTAAGCTTTATTCTTGTTATTTATTTGTCATTTCAACCGAAAATACGGTTTTTGGAATCTCGACCGGTTGAATTAGGTGTCGTTCGGAAGTTGCGATGGTTAGTGTTGTATTTGTTAAATATATGTATTGTCCACAATATAATGTTTGGAAGTGTCAAGTCGCAAAACAATGCATGTATTGTTTTGTGTGGGTCCCACCAACAATCAACAAAAATGAGAGATTGTTGTGATTGTTGGTTTAATAATTGAGCACTTTTACTTTTTCCAATTATGTCCATAGTTCTTTTTGTTTTATATTAAAAGTAGAGTACAAATATGTCATTTCCTTATAAAGTAACTTTATAACAATCAATTCATAAATTATAATCTCAACAACCAAACAATGTAATTTCAAAATGCATCTATTGTATCAATGCATGCATTTATATGATAGTGATTCATAATAATACAACGATTTAACATACGCAATTGGTTTATGAAATCGATACTTATACTATCGGTATGATTGGAATGATCTATGTAAGAGTTTCTCTCTTTCATCAAAAATTTGTTCTTCCTCTTGGTTATAGTCAAGAGCTTACTCTTCGGTGCTCACTTCTTCCTCTTCAACCTTCTCTCTCTTCCCCATCCTTGTCTTCAAGTACAAATTGGAGGGCAAGTACCATGTAAGGTTGTTGATAATGTTATTTTGATCTTTCTCCCTGTCACTTGTTCTTCAAAATTGATCTTAAGATGAGGAAAGGTGTGGAAGTCGTCAATGAGACACTCTTGGTTAGGGCTGATAATCGGTGCGGTTTCGGTTTCACAGCACCGAATTGTCAGTTATTCGCCACCGATTTGGTGCACGACTGCCAACCACCACCCACGCCGACGGGGACATTGGTTAGCCGCCATCGACATCGATTGGGTCGGATCGGTTGATTGGTTATCCGAAACCGCCATTTCCATCCATTCTTCTCTCTGTCCTGGTCGCTGATGCTCTAAAACACAACACCTAACAATGGCCAAGTGTAACCAATGAAAGAGACTGCAGTATAGTGGCACAAGTAATAAATATCGAATCCACGGGTCTCTAGAGTTACTATTACTCAGCTTCAGTTCATTATCTAACAAACTAGATTAAGGATTGATTAACCAAACTACTCTACTAACTAAACTAAGTAAAACTACTAATTACAGTTTGGGAACTCACTTAGGTATGATTCCCCCTAGCTCCTCAATTAGGTCCAAGTTGTAATTCCTTTTGGTTGATTTACTGTTGATTAAACTGCGGAAGATCCGACAGTAGTTTGGAATCTCTTAAGCTGACCAAACCCTCTCAGTCTAACTATCCGGCAGACGACTAGTCTTCACCGGGATAGAAAGCTGAAGCAATAAGCACAGAACTCCACTACTGGAATTGGATTCCAGTACAAAGCAGTAAACTGGCTAACTCTCGTATAGCCAATCTCCTACTACCGAATGATGAGACTCTAGCAACCTAATCAGATTCTATCTATCTCAGATTGCAGCAGGAATCAGGAAAAGTTGATCAGACTTCAATTGACTCAATAAATATGCATCATTCGATTATAATCAAACAATATAGCATCCAAAACTTCATACAAGAAAGATCCTAACTCATGGAACTAAGGTTCCTCAAAACCTAAGTGAAGGGAAGTTACTCCATAGAGAAGAGAGAGACTGCAGAAATCTGATCTAGATCTTCAATCTCCATCTCCAAGCTTGATTCCCGAGCTTCAATGGCGAAGAAATCCTCCAAAATAGCTCCAAGAACGTTCCCAAGTCGCTCTCTCTCTCTAGGGTTCGTCCCTTGGGTGTTTGGGATCCAAAACCCAGCTCTCTCCCTTTCCTTTTGCTGAAAATCGGGTTTTAAACAGCAATTCCCGACTCACACGGCCAGGCCACACGGCCGTGTGGCTTTCCCAGCTGCCCGTGTGCGCCCTCGTTGATTTCCACACGGCCACATGGCCAGGTCACACGGCCGTGTGGGTTGTGCCCGTGTGGCTTGCTCAACCTCTGTTTAATGCTTCGTTTCTCCCTCGTCCGGACTCCGAATCAGTCCCCGTTTGATCCCAGACGCTCGTAGTCTCGTCCTCTTTCTTTTCATACAAAGCTTGCATGATTATTTGTCCATAAAGTAAGGTATAAATCCATTCTTCTTCAGGTCATGCCCGAGTTTCTTCTCCCGAATCGTCAATTGATCTCTGATTGATTTGAAACTTGCGCCTATGCTTCACTTTATGTGCTAGGACCTGAAATGTGACAAAGGAACATAACCTAGCATAAAATATGCCAAAGACACGATAATTCAAGCTCAAAAAATCAAGAAACAAAGGGGAAAACATGTGCAAATACCGAGTCATCAGTCGCGAATCGAGGCTCGGCGACAAAGGATTGAAGGAAAATAGAGGAGGCGGTCGGTGTGATGGATCTGGTCGGATTTCTAGATTGATTGTAGTTGCAACGACTCTTGATTCACTTGCAATCTACGATTTCTCACTGTTGAAGGCAGGGAAGATGCAGGGAAGAAGATCATAAGTCTTCTCACACTTCCAATGGCCAATGACAAAAGATGGCGGACAATAGGGCAATGACGACATGAGGGGATTGAGGTTGAGATTGACGAGTCACATTGGCGATGGATGGGGGGCTTGTTTGCGAGGCTTTGAGGAGAGCAGAGGGACTAGGATGGCAACGCTGACGAGGGAGATGGCGGGGCACCAAGGAAGATGGCAGGGCGACGAGGATTCTTCTGAACTATAGGTTCAATGGAGCCAAGGAGGGGTAGGGAAGGAAGGGGATTAGGGGAAAAGGAGTCGGGGAGCAACTATGCGGTGACCGACACATTTTAAATCGACAGTCGCGCGGTTAGCTGCACCACTAGAATGACATAACCGCCAATCGCAGCTTCTAAACGGTTAACCGTTGGCCGACTAACCGCAATTCTCGGTTCGGTTTTGCGGTTAGCCGATTAACTGGCAACCGTTTAGCAGACCTACGCTTGGTCATCCTCACCACATAAGCTCTCTGGGTTGAGTTCATCATGCTCAGATGATCTTCACTAATTGCATCTTCAACCTCCTCTTCCTCTTCAAATTTTAAGAGGGTCATGCACAAGTTGGCTTAACTTTCTCTCCTAACTTCAAATTGGGAGGGGGAGGGTTAGAAAGCCACATTGGAGAATGCTCATTCAAAATTTCTCCATGGCAGGCAATCTCCAATGAGCCCTTGGTATTCGATTGTAGAGTGTCACATTGTCTTAATGAATGTCTTATGAAGGCCTCCACAACTAACTTCAACACAGATTTCACCTCGAGTTGTGGAAGAAATTCTTCTTGGTATGAGGGATCTTCTTGAAATCCTAACGAGTATGGTTGTTCTTCATTGAGGGAAGGTTGAAAATTAAACCCGAATCATTGGCTTTCACCTTCACGGTTGCCCCATTAGCTTCGAGGTAACCTCATTCGAGTGTTGATGGATACCCCCACGTGTTAGAGAAGCCATTGGAATCCATGATTTAACCTACAAAAATAAAAATACCTTCAACTGCAAAGGTGGAAAGAAAATAAAGTAAAAAAAGTCTAAATTAACAAACCCAAACCTTTCTAATAACTTAAAATTCCCCGCCAACGATGACAAAAGCTTGAGTCCCTCTAAACTACTCTCTCAATCGTAAGCAAAGTATAACCAATGATCAGATGTAGTATATTGGAAGTTGAGTAATAAATTTTTTTGAACCCTTGGGTCTCTAGGTGTACAATTACTCTGCTTCGATTTGTTATCTAGCCACACAAGATTTGAGATTAAGAAACTAACTAAACTACACTAACAACTATACTAACTAATTAAAAGTTGGGAGCACACTTTGGCATTGATTCCCCCTAGCCACTAGCCGAATCAATAATTGGCGATCCTCTAAATTGATTCATTATTCATCATAATGCAGACAATCCTTGACTAGACCTTGAATCTCTATTTGAGCAATCAATGCCCTCTTGAGTCGGTTGTTTAGGGAGTCGTAACCTTTTATAAAACAACTGATCTAGGCATTTGCAACTAGACCCTCTGTTGGGTGAGGTTCCTACACAAAACAAAGCAAAACCCCAACTCACTCTCGTCTTATCGACCCCTTACTTCCAATATATGGTGCTCTAATTAAGCTGATTATATTTTATCTCTCATAAGTCAATAGCAAAATCATTTAATCTTGATCAAGGAAGAATTGGATATCGAAATATGTAAATATTGGATATGAAGTTAAGAATAACAAGATAGAGTATAAGCTCAACATGAATAGGGTTCATCAATACCTAAGTAAAGGAGATTATTCCATAGAGAGGAGAGAGAATACAGTACAAAATTCAAGATCTTCGATCTTCATCTCTGGGCTTGATCTTCTAGCTCCAATGGTGATGGGTACCTCCAATTTAGCTCCAAAATCCTCCAAGATTGTTATCCCTCTCCTTGGAACACCCCTTGGGTGTTTTTTGGCCGAAAACCCAGCTTTCCCCTCTCAAAAATTGCAACAGCAACTTTATACTCGAGACAATGCATGAGTTATTTTCGTCACGGTTGTGACAATCGACAATGACCGTGATGTCGACTAGTAACGCACCGCATTATATGCACAAGTCACTGTTGTGTTGCCCATATCAGGGTTAAAATCATGACATGTGTTGGCCGGTCGTGACAAGTGCAATTGCCTGTCGAACGTCACAGTTTCTTCTATAAATGTCATGTTTTGGAACCGTGAATTCCGCAGCGCCCGTGACATGTGCAAAAGATCCTGGAACTTTGTTGAATCTCACGACTTCTTTTTTAAATGTCACGTCTTGGTCCATGACATCCGTGCTCTAAATCATGTCATTTGTCATCTTGTTGTTTTTGTCCCGGTTCTGCCTCCAATGGTCCAACAATTGTTCCTTGCCATATTAACCTGCTAGATCTGAAATATTCTAAAACTAGCATAACCTAGCGTAAAACGGGCTAGAGAATGACAAATGCAAGCCAAAGGATCAAGGATTGAGGGTCTAAACATGTACAATATGTTTGTTCACATGACAAAGACGTGTGTTCTAAAATTGAAATCACCCAACATGTAAACATAAGAATTCGACTTATTGAGTTCAAAATTCAAGTTAAACATCCTATCACATGCATACCCTTTCCCTCAAATTTATCAATCTTAGTATGGGTATACAAATAAACATGCTTTATGAAACCCAACCTTGTTGAGAAGGTATGTTGAAACAAGATTCTTTCGTATTTTTGGTGTGTGCAAGATGTCTAGGAGGGATAGAGTCTTGCAATAAGTAAAGTTCAATTCCGCAGTCCCACATCCAGCCACAATGGTGGTGCGGGTAGTACCCAACAATACTTTCCTATCAGCATACACCTTAGTATATGTCTTGAACATAACAAGAATATTACACATGTACTTTGAGGCGCCAATATATAGCCACTTTCCTTCATATTTACCTGCAAGGTTAACCAATGATATCATCGCATTAATCTGAGCTACCAAATCCTCATCTTCAATCAAGTTAACACAAGGATCAATGTTAGAGTTGTTCCAATACTTTATGACCTTGCTTTCTACAATTATAGCAAAGAAACATAGTGTCATTCTTAGAGTATTGGACCACGACTATTTGGTTACCACGAGGGTTACCATTCTTATTGGTGTGAATCTGATTCGGCTTGTGTCTCTAATCCTAAATTTTATGGATAGGTTTCACAGCCCTAGATGTTTAACAACCAGCACATCTCCCTTCATATCTTGTTTACGAGCTTCATCATCTATCCTAAGGCGAGTTATCAAACTTCCCAACGAAAATTCTTTGATTTTATTCGTAATAACATTCTTAAAATCCTTCCACGAAACGACAACTTAACAATGATACTAGAAACTTGAAATTGATCATTAAGATAAATACATTCTTTGAAAATCTCATGGGCAATATTTTGGAGTTCATGTGACTAAATTTTGACACACTTGTCGTCCATCATTTGGTAGCGCATGTATCGGTTGACAACATACTTTTAGGCTCCAACCTCCTCAGTGTTGTACCAATTCTAGAGAGCATCCCAAACCATCTTTGTAGGGTTATTTTAATTGTGCAGTTAGGGTTGACAATAGGTCGGATCAGACCGGATAGTGGCTATCCAATACCCGCCCATCTAAGTTTCTGACAGATATCAGGTAGGTACCATATGATGAAACAAATACTAAATCTCTTACCACACCCGTACCTCTGGATATCTTATGAGTATGTATATATTCATGAATATGTTATATACGTGGTCATTCTACGATTCCATCCAAGTCACCTACCTCCTTGTAAAAATAAAAAAACTTAACACAAATCCAAGATCCTAATTAGGCATAGTAGCAGACGGGGACTAGATAGTGTGACAACACTCCTTGTGTTGTTATTGTAACAACACTAGTCTCCAACCAATAAGAAGCTAGGGTTGTGATGACTTTTTATTAGCTGAGTTTACCTAGTGTAAAATCAAAGCAGGGGTATAATTGTCATTATGAAAAATATATTTAAATATTAATAAAAAAATAAAAAAATAAAAAATATTTTTAAAAATATTTTTAAATTTTCTGCCAAAAATTTACTCACCGGAATTCGGCCACCGTTTGTTGGAATCTGTCCGCCAGTCACCGGAATATGTTTTTTGTTACCAGAATATGCTATTTTGTCGTCGAAATATGCTCGCCTTTGCCGGAATCCAATAACCGTGGACGGAATATGCTTACCGGCGTCAGAATCTAGTAATCGGGATCGGAATATGCCAATCGGCGTCGGAATCTGCTCACTGACGGTCATCGGAGTTTGGTCAACGACCACCGGATATTATGGTTTGGTTTCTCGTGTTTTTATATACTATTTGTGGTTTTCTTTGAGGGGTTTCTAGTTTGTTTTAATAGATTTGAGATATGCATCAGGAAGTTTTTGGTTTGTTTTTGTGGTTTGTTTTACTGTGCTTGTGGTTTGCATTATGAGATTTCTGGTGTGCTTTCGCAAATGTTGTGGTTTTCTTTGTGAGGTTTGTGGTTTGTTTTAGGGGATTTGTGGTATGCATTAGGAGGTTTCTGGTGTGCTTATGAAAGACTTGTGGTTTGCTTTACCGTGTTTGTGGTTTGCTTTACCGTGTTGATGGTATGCTTTATGGGGTTTCTGGTATGTTTAAGGAGAGTTATGGTATGCATTAACAGGTTTCTGATATGCTTTTTAAGGTTTGATTTACTGTGTTTGTGGTAGGAGATTTTTTATGTGGTTATGAACAACGAGTATCCAACAAAAGCAACAAAAGCTCCTCTTCGCCGGAACCGGGACCATCCCCTCTCACTTGCTCTACTACAATCGGTCATTATCCCACAACATTAATTATCATATGTACATCCTACTACCTTTCTCTTTTGCGGCGGCTTTTGTTTGTAGCTTCAGAGCATGCAAGCGATGGTACATGGCGGCTGTGGTCTCACCACAACTTGAATGGACGATGGAATTCACGGCCTCAATTGACGAGACATCGCTGCTCCAATCTGAGATTTTAGATTTTGCTGCCACAATTGCTGCCGTCAGAGACATCACGGCTCCGATCTAAGAGTTCAGATCTTGCTCTGTCGCCAAAATCTCCATTATCTCCCCTTCTCTCAATAGCGGTGATCTTGACGATGACGAAGGAAAGAGTACGACAAAGAAGTGCCGACGACGATCTTATTGGTGATGGATGAGAGAGTACGGCAGAGAAGCGCCAATGGGGATATCAGAGGAGAAGAGATCGAGAGACGGAGAGGGGAAGGCTGGGATTGAATATTTTAATTTTAATTTGTTATTTTGTGTTAGTTTACCCTTTTACCGTTAATGAATCTTGTTGTTATACTATCCGCTCCCTAGCAGACGTTGAAAAGAAACTAAAAAGATAAGAAAATGTACTATGCTTCAATTCTTCTTCACTTAAGTTCTCGCCGATTCAATTTATGGATCCATTGAATGATTGAAACCCCTATTTGTTAATTTACAACTATCGGGATGTAGTTGATTTTACTGTAAAGAATAAATAGATGAGAATTAGTGTATATCATAATGAAAGAATTAACAAAGGTTTTCATTCGAGAAGAAGAATTTATTTAATGGTTGGCGGACTTTGATTTGTTGGGTTTAAGAAGATGATGAGTCTAGAGACCGAAGGATGATAGAGAATGAGAATTCAGAAACACGAAGTTTGGGGACGACAAGAAGGGAGTTGAAAGTGATAACGAGATTCAAGAAGTGAGAAGTCAAGGGACTGAGGGTGTACCTGGGTACTGGGTATTGGGCTACCAAACGGGTTTGGGCAAGATAATAGAATATTCATATCTTTCTTGTACCTGATAACTACACTTTCGGGTTAGGTCATACCCTGACCTAAATCCTGTCAATGCAGGGTTTGCTCGCATTGACTGGTTCGGGTCGGGTGGATACCCGATCATTGTGTTTTTTTTTGTAAACCCTAGGCGTAATAGTCATATAGATAATCCTCCATACCATTGAGGGTGTAGTTCTTGTAGAGAGAATCATTCTCTTTCAACTTTGCAACACCAGTCTTCTCGACACCGATAGAATCTTCGGCCACATGCGGCAGTGTGGAGGAGAGGGATATTATTAACTTTTTGATCATCTGATAAAACAATATCTTATGTTTTCAACATGTGAAATTGACTCCTTAGAAAAGAAGGGGTGACTGATATTTGATAATACCTAAAATGGTATTATCTTACCCTAATTTCTTGCGTGTTTTCTCAAGAATTCAAGCTTTCATAAGGCATTTAACTCTTAATTTAGTCTAGAAATGCTTCCTCTTGCATTTTGGTTGTCTTCTATAGAGATAGTAAACATATAGTCGGTTATCAGTTTTAACAGGTAAGCGAACTGATAATGATCGTAAGTTGTTAACCAATAATAGATAAATTCTTATTGGTTTGGTTTCGGTTAGCTGTATATTTCTTAGTGGTTAACTGATAACCGACTAATCAGTTAGTGGTTAACTGATAAAAAAATAAATAAATCAATAACCGCCTACTAGTATAATGACATAGTTTTGGGCTTTAGCTAAGGGGAAAAGTCTTAAGATTCGTAACCAACAAAGTAACAATTCAAAACATTCCAATTTGCAAACAAGTCTCCTTTCAAAGTCTCAAATATGTTTAAGAGTTAGAACCAGAAAGCCATCCCTCTCTAACTCCCCTTTGCAGTTGTCAGAGAGAAACTCGCACCCTAGGAGTCTTTGTTTATTTGATGTTTGTGGATAATGATGATTTTGTTGCTTGTATTTGATGTCATGTCAGTTGGTACCTCGCTAATTGGATGAAGACTTCTGATTATTTGTAATACTATGTGTTTGAATTTGGATTTGGATTATTTATGCACGATAGGTGTTGTATTGGATTTGATATTATTTCTTATAAATATTATCTCATTTGTTTTAAGTTAAGTTATTTCAAATTATTTGTATGGTTATATTTTAGTATTAAAAAGAAACCATACAAAATTTCAAAATATCAAAAGAAGATGTCATGTGGAGGTAGTTATTTGTTAGCGGTTAATCGTCAAATTGAACCGGTAACAAGCAGTTAACCGTAAGTCTTATCGGTTCATTTATCGGTATGTGAACTGTTATAGAATAGAGTCAAATTTACATGGCCCTAAGGCCAAGCTCGTATTTACCTAGGATATCTCTCAAAATCCTTACTTCAGAAGCAAGGTATGATTCTATTAAAGAATAGAGCGATTTAGGAGGTGGAGGTGCCTCCGATTTTGCAGAACATAAGATTAAACAAAGAATGCAGTGCAGAAACGTAAACCTAAGCTACTGGACAAGTTCGAGATCGGATAAGGAAGGTGTTACATAGCCAAGCTCCCTCTAGGTCCCCTAGCCATGCATCCCTCATTGATCGGTGGCATACAAGATGTCGATTTTATATTTCGTTAGATCAAACCTTTTGTTAAAACATTTACCAGAAGTAATGGGCAATAAGGACCCTTTGGATTTCTCCCTTGAGGCGTCACGCCATTTGATCGAATGACGATCGATCAAATAGGACCGCCATTTTTAGACATAATCCTAAGCAACTTGGATTTTGATCCTTGCACCTCGAAGGAGTGAAAGTCGACTAAGCTCATTCGAACTGACAAATAATGAAATACATTAAAGAAAAAATCAATACATATAAAAAAAACAATTGTATTAAACCAAGCATCTAGGGTTCACATAGCTATGCAACTAAAGAACCAGCCAACCATGGGGAGGGGGTTCTTGGGTGTTCATTGATTGAAACGAAGACTACAAAAGCCCACAGGGATCGACGCCACCAGTAGAGAAAATAGGGCCAAAATCACCATTTCGGGTGCTGATTCCCCCTCGAAGGTTGGTGTGGCTCTAAGAAAGGAGGGTTCTCTGTCGGCAGAGTAACAGACCTTTCTAAGGATGGAATCTTGTAGCTCTAGCGTCATCCAGCCAATTAGAAGTCTCTAATCACATGGTTAGCGAATCATGAGGCTCCAAGGTGACTTTCTGGAAAATTAGTTGAGCTCCATAAAACGGCGGCAGAAGCGTCTTTTCACTTCCTAGGGCACCATTTCTATATGTTTTCCTCTCTTTTGAATCTTGGTTCCAACAACTAGATCTCGAAGTCCCCTAGGGTTACCAAGTGATCCACTAGTTTGCTTTGACCTGAAAATTCAATGAACAAGCGTATCAATCATATAAAAGGAACCTAGGGTTGCTAAAGCATGCTTGAAGCATTCATAGCACAAATTTAAGGTATTATGACGATAATGATAGGAAATGAATGCACTTTTGGTCGTAATACGAGGGGTCTAGAATAACTCATTCTACGTGTCATCGATATGCATTTTTTGCTTAATGGTTAACCGAAACCAAACAGATTTGCACCTCTAGACTTTTAGGCAACATTTCAGATTTGAAGTGTTTTATCAAAGAATCCAAGATCAAGTGTAGAAAAGTGTGAAAAAGAGTGAAAAGAGAATATCACGGCCAAAAGTGAAAGTTCACGACCTAGAAGATGTAAGCCAAAATGAGTTCACGGCTGCGATCTTATCGTTAGAGCTGCAAACTTGGAGAAGTTGGTGGCAAGATTACATAAGATCTCATGGTCCATCTCGCAGTCCTTAACTTTGAGACCGCGAAAAATGACACGCTTATGACTTTTAGTTCGCAAGCATGAAGTTTGTCCCATGATCTCTCCGCCCGAGCGGCCAAACATGTCGCCATTTCGAGGTCAAGACCCAAGGAAGGAGATTGTAGCTACGATCTTTTGATTGGTAATCGCAAACTTCTTAGTGTCGTTAATCTTCTATAAATAGAGGGTTGCTCCCCTCATTAAGACAACCTTTGGATTTACAAACCCTAGAGTGAGGAGTTAGAGAGAGAAGCAGTTGCCTTGAACAGGAAGAGTAGAAAGAGGAGTTTGAATAGGAATATCTATGCACAAGAAGAAGCTCATCATTCATGTTTTCTTCCTTTCTTTCTGTGACTTTCCTCCCTCCTTTCACGAGGTAGTTTCCTAAGGTACTTGGAGCTTCGTCCCCCAAACCCTAACTTGGGCATGATATGTAATTGATAGGGTAATATTAATTTATAGTTAATTTGAGATTATCTAGAGTTTTTATGTGCCTCTTTCTGAGTGTGGGTGCATGAATGCATGTATGTCATGATCTAGCCTAGGTCAAATCAGGCTAGCTCTTGATTTTATGTGAATGATTACCCCTAGCTTAGTTAGTTGATATTGAGTCTTAGTTGGTAGACGTGATGACCATCCCTTGCCAACTAGGAGCTCACTTAGGTAATGCTTGGGACTCGAGTGCATGACCATCGACTCGAGGACCGAGTGTGCGGATGGGTAGAACCCGTTTAGAGGAGATAGGCCGCTATCCCTAGTCATTGAAACCGGTTGAAGTAACGTTGGGCCGATGAACATGGTCATAAGGAGGATCGGTGGCTTGAGCATTGCATTGGTTCCCACTTCCCAGTTTAGTGATCTCCGCACCTACGTTACCATAGATGTTTTACCTGTTGATTTCATATCTACCTGATGTTAGTGTGAGGATACCCCAAGTATCATTCTATCTATTCTGGTTTCAGTGTTAACAATTCCTTAGTAATAAAAACAACCAATTGTCTATTAGATAAGAGTATATTTAATAAGAGTAGGCTAGGGTATAGACGATCCCTGAGGAATATGATCAACCTGCTATACTGCAAGCCTGGCAGTATAATGGCCATTGTCAGGGTTAGTGGTTAGTGAGCATCGTTTTATCACTTGATCTAACACCACATGGAATCAATATTGCTCGAGTCAAACACAGTTGACAACGCTCAGTTTATAATGTTTGCCACTCCAATATTCGATATATTTTTCCCTTCTATCAATGGATCTTTAGTAATTTTTATTAGAATTCATATGAAATTCTTAACTATTTGATATATGAGCTTATGATAGACCGTGAGTGAGTTTTTGTACTATTTTATGCCTCTTGATGTTATTTCATGGATATAATGCACTTAAGACAATATGGATAAGAAGGAAGTTGTGATGAGCCCAAGGTTGGGGCTAGGGATGTCAATGGGTCGGGTTGGGTCGGGTTTTGTCAAACCCAAACCCAAATCCATGGGTTTATCCGTGAAAAAAATCTGGGGTAAAACCCACTGGGTTTGAAAACTCAAACCCAACCCAACCCGCTGGGTATCCGCGGGTTCATGGGTACCCACGGGTTTTGTCGTAAAAAATTTACAATAACAAGTTCCTATCAAAATTAAAGTCAAATATCAATCTCTCAATACAAATTATCCATATTTAAAACACTACTCTAGAAAATTCAAGCAAATCACAAATTAACTATACAAATTGTTCAACACCAATCTAGAAAACTCAAGAAAATTGAAGCACAAATTATTCATAAATAACATGATTAATTGAAAGCTTCTTTCTTTCAATTAAGTTTCTTCACTCTCCACTCGATATCATCAACTTCATTCTACAAAATTATAAAGAAAAAATTAGACATGTCTCCACAAACATAAATAAGATTAGTTGTTTAGAATATTAAATATACCAAGAAAATTAATTATATGGGTGTGGGCGGGTACCCATGGTTCGGGTTTACCTAAACCCAAACTCAACCCAACCCGGTGAATAGTGAACGTGTTTAAACCCAAACCCGGTCCAAAACCCGTCAACACGGATTTTACCCACGTTGACCGGGTTGGGTCGGGTGGATACCCGTGGGTTCGGGTTTTGTTGCCATCCCTAGTTGGGGCTCTGGTCAGAATCGCGCAGCTAGGGTGATTAGGTTGGAAAGATGATGATTTTGTGGCGAAAATAGAGGCGGATTTGGGTGATCGAAAAAGGCCAAGCTAGCAACTTCAACTCGTAGGGGAAGAGGCTGGTTTGGGTAGAGAAACACCACGAGATCAATGATGAGAGAATTTATCTCGAGGTCTGCAAGTCTAGGATCATAATCCAAGACCAAACATAAGCACTTGAGCTCAAGGGAAACTCCTCGGAGTAAGGTTTATTCAATCAACTTCAAACGTGTTTTCTACAAATCAAAGTGATGTTGTTTATAGCCATATAATCCTAATTACAATCCTAAATCAACAATGACACGAATTAGAACTAAATAAGGAAAGAAAAACAAACTAAAACTCGGTAACTTGCGCTCCAAGCATCATCCTCCTCGGCCAAGCAATCTGTCTAAAAAAGCAATCTTCGTACTAACTTCATGCTTCTGGAACATGGTCTTTTGGGTTCATTTGAAGGAAGCCAATTCCTTTCCTAGGCTTAGAAAGTTTCATAGTTTTATATCCAACTCAAATCACCAATTGGTTGCATACCAAACTCCACGAATAGTCCCCAAAGTTGGTCCCAAAAACTCTGTTTCTGCCTTAGCCAAATTCTAGCAGATTTCAGGTTGCAGGATAGGTTTTTGATTGCTTTGAAAAACGACCTTCCTGGCATCCCCTCGACAATCCAAATGAACCGAGTTGTATAGGAGCATCCAATCTTCAAACAAACCCTCAAACTTGCATTTTCACTTAGCCATTTGAGATAACCAACCTCCAAAGTATGCTTCCCAGAACTGTTCCAACACTTGGACATTTTACAGCTTGTTTCTTATCAACTGGATCCGATCTTTGAGCGATCAATTGGAGCTTGTACAATGATGGAATTGAGTTCATATCAAGATGAAAAACAAGCTCATGGGATCAAAGAATGATGGATTCTGACACCGAATGCTCATTTTATGGACAAGAGAATAATATTTTGAAGTGCAGACGGATCAAATTAAGTCCAAACGAGCTGAAATTTGAGGAGCAACCCACTAAACCCAAGATGAAGCTATCCACCAAAAATCAGCCCATTTGAAGAAGATAAAGGGGATCGGCGATCCACTGGCGGCCCAACCCATCACCAACAAATCATGCCAAAATTCAGAGGGGGAGTTGATTGTGAGCCAAACAACCGAGCCCAACAAAGAGAGAGCACTCCAAGGGAGGCAATCCATGTCTGGCATCAAAATTAATGACTTTAAATAAAAGTGCTTCTGCGGAGACAACCCAAAATTTTCTTTCCTGGATTATTTTTAATTTCATAGTTTGCTTTTGGCTTGAAATTTTGAGTTACTCATTGGAGGGAAACATTGTATCCTTTGGGTAGTGTTACATTTGGAGAAAAATTCAATCTTATAACGAGAATGGAGGATTATAAGACATGAAAATAGTACGAAACCAACTTTTGTACCATCGAGATAAGTGTTCTAACCCAAAAATGTTGGAATGCAAAAGTAGAACGCGAGAGGCAGCCACATCGGCCACCAACTTTGCTACTCCTACCCCTATAAATGACCATTTTTTGCCATACCATCCCACCCCACTCAGCCCATATTTTCACTTTCCCCTCTCCATCTTATTCGAAAATCCTTTCCCTTCTCTCTAGAATTCAAATTCCTCCCAAATACTTCAACTTTAAATCACCAATTTCATCTCCAAAACTCAAAATTTTGTCCTCACATTCGGGATACAACATACCCACCACCTACTAAATAAATATCATTAAATGAAAATAAATAAAAAACCATCAGAGAATCCCCGACAGATATACCTGCCGCAACACCGTCGCCGTTGTCCCTCTTCGGTCTTTGATTTTTCTCTGATTTTTCCACAATTTTCTTCAATCCAAGTACCCATGATCTTCAAATGAATTTAGGAGCTTGAACCATGAATTTAGGACTTCGATCGAGGATTTCAAAGTTTAAAATTGCATGATATTGGTAGGAGAATTTTTTGCTATTTTCGGTCTATGCTAGGCACAATCGATTTTTATGGATGAATGGTGGTTGTATAGTTAGAAATGAGATGCATTGTCCTTATTATGGTTTTTAACGTATGTATGATTGGATGGATTGATGAATTCCAGCAAAGGCGATGCCAAAATTTTCAAAATTCTAGCATAGCACATTTTCAAATTGAGCTTTAAATGTCAAAGCTCTGCTATATTTCAAATTTTTTGGTATATGTATTTAAGTTCCGAAATTACAATGAGAGTAGGAAATTATTAGTTTCAATTTCACTACGAAGTTAGATTGAATGCATGTCATTTTGCTTGTGTCAATTGATCGATCTTTGGTTAACCTTATAACTTGGAGCTTTCAAAGATTTCAAAATATGTGTTTCATACTACTTCTACATTTTTAAGTAGAATATCTCCTATTTTTATACAAGTTTAAATGATAGATGAATTTTATGGATTAATATCTTGTTAATATGTACACGACAAGTTATATGATTAGATTATAAAGAAACCACACCCTTAAAGTGTGGATTTATCGCTTATGATTTATCATAATTTGGTTTCTTTTGAGCAGGACAATGACAGGTTCTTTCTCGTAGTTAGAAAGAAAGGAGACAATGACACTTCTTCACATCGGGAGGCCTGAGGCATCCTAGTTTTCCTAGAGCAGAGCCAGAGTTTGTAGCACCGCGATGATCTACAAGACTTACAAGGAGGGAGCCGACGATCATGATCGAGGAGGATAAATTTTCAAGGGAGTCGAGTTTACACTTTCTATTTGCTCAAAAATCCTTAAATCACACCATCAGAAGGCTATCAATGGATAGCAGGAGATCAAGGAGCAGGAGTGGATAGCTGTCACCAAAATCCAAGGTGATGGAGACCGAGAATAGTCTCACATGTTCGTTATAATTAGTTATTACTAGCTATCTAAAAATAATGACAAAATCATGTAAGTAAAGTGAAAAATCAACAATCAATTGATTTCGTCCAAAACTGTTTTTACCCTTTCCTTAATTTCCATGTTATGCCTCCATAATAATAAAAAAAAAACTATTTTTTGCCCTAGATTACAACCCCCTTCCTACTAAGATGGTTTAACAACATGATGGGTGTTTTCACACTCATAATTAGGGATAGCCAACAACCTGGTTCACCCTGAACCAAATCGTACTAGATTGATATTTGAAACGAATTGGTTCGAATATACTTTGATTAGGTTTTGATCCTATTAATTATTTAAATATGAAAAAATGAACCATAATAAAGGCATATTGATTATGACTAATGACTGAAGGAAGTACACCTCTAAACCTGCCTCCTCAGACCTTAGAAATACACTTATAGAAAAAGTTACAGCATGGTATATGTTTATAATGCCTCATGGTATTAGCATTAGGGACCTTGAGAATGAGGGCTATAATAGTATTATTGACTTCTCTAAGCGGCCCACCTGACAAGAAAAAATCGTGAACAACTTGAATAACTAAACTTCCAACCACTAGCCAATTATACTCGAAGAATTCAGAGGAGAAACCATCTGGCCCATGGGCTTTTCCCCTAGGCTTCCAAATACTACCTTCTTAATTTTCTCAGTTGATACTGGGTTACAAAGGAAACCAACATCTTCTAGTAGGTGGTGGACCAGTATTTTCAATTTATCGTTGAGTTATGATCTACTTTCATTATTATTATGAATAAATTAGTAACATAAATTTGAGTAAGAATGAAAAATACATCCGAATGTTCATTATAATTAGTTATTACTAGCTATTAAAAATAATGACCGAACTATCTCAGTAGTGAAAAAATCAACACTCAATTGATTTCGGCCAACACCGTTGTTGACTCTTTCCTCCATTTCCATCTTATGTCTCCATAATCAAAGAACTCTTTCTGCCCTATATTACCCCCCCTCCCCGACTACATACGGTTTAACAACATGACGGGTATTGTCACACTCACAATTTGGAATAGGCAATGATCTGATCCACGTCGATCCAAAGCATACCAGATTGATATTTGAATTAGACTGGATCAAATGTACTTTGATTCGATGTTGTTCCTATGAATTATTCTAAACATGAAATCAAACATATATTTGATTCAGTTCTAATTTTCATTTTTGGTTTGATTCGATCTTGATTCAATCCGATTTTTGCACCGAATCCACACATATTACCACTCTCACTCACACTATCCTCTGCCGGCGGACTTGGCCACAGTGTGTGCGATATGTTTTTTTTTTTTTTTTTTTGCCTCGGTTAGTTCGTGGGGCGGGGTGGCAAAATAGTAAATGCAGGGTATACACGTGTGCGTTTCCGCAGGCTGAGCGAAGCTTTTTCAATGGAAATCTGTGAGCCCGTTGCCGTGTCTTTTCCCCCTCCGCTCTCCGCCCCCAGTTTGCCACCCTCCCTCTCCATTTAAAGCCAAAGCCTCTCCTCCTTCTCTGTGAGATACTACAGAGTTGTGTGCGCCTCTTGGGTTTGTAGTAGGAGAACGCCTCCGCCTCACCTTTCCGGCAAAAAATCCGCAATCCAAAACCGCATTACTCCAACAAATTCAGCCGCGAACCAGTCAACTTGCTCCGGCAGCTCTTCAACAATGGCTCTCAAGCTCAATCCAGTCACCTTCCCTTCCACCCGCTCCCTCAACATCAACTTCTCTCCCTCCCGCCATCCCAGATCTCCTCGCACCCTTCTCGTGGCCTCCACTTCCATCAAGTAAGATTTCCTCTCCCTTCCTCCCCGCGATTGCTCTGGATTCTCCGCAAAATTTATCGCAGTGATTAACTGATTTTCCTGCAATCGAAACGTTTATGTCTTTTCTTTTTCTTTTCTTTTTCTGTTCGTCTAATTTCATTTCTCCCTTTGCTGTGGTTTTGATCGATTTGCGACTCAGCTTTTGTTCTATGTTCCGATTGAATTTGTTTTTGTCTTTTTTGTCGTTCGTTTCCAATTGGGTCTGGAATTTGAACACCGATGGATTCATTTCCGTGGTGCGGAAGTCATCCCACTGTTTTCCTCTTCTCCTTCCATTTAAAATGCATGTGGGTACTCGTTATTTTATCAATTCGGCGTCGCCATAGCTCGTTCTGTGCTGCGTTCTTTTGTTTTCTTCTTCCCTCTCCCCCACTCCCATGCCTTGTTTTTTTCCTGCTTATTTTAAACCACGAACGACTGAGGAATGAATGGTCTGTCTCTGCTTCTATGCTTCATGATTGGGGTTTCCTTTTCTATTCCCTCTCGTTCCTGTGAGAAGATCTGCAAGATGCCTCGGTTATGTGTGGCATGCAGCCCATTATCATCTAAGCATTGTCAGTATTTGTTTTGTTTTGCGGGGTTTTCGATATGCAATGCAACTCTTGTGGTTGAGAGTTGTGGAGGGGATGGTGGTGGGTTAACTTTGCTGCCTGGGTCGGCTGGTCCAGTTGGTTGACGACTGGCTCTGTGTATTGCTTTCTTGTGGGTGTTTCTTATCTATCATCTTTGTCGTCTTCTCTCATCTACCTGCTTTGGCAGGAAATAATGCCCAGCTGTTTTTTCTTGACTTTTTAAGTCTTAAACGTTTCATCTAGGAATTAACGATGCTCCATCCAGACTCCTGCAGCACCCATCGTGTCTTAAGTTGCAACAAATTCGACGGCATATTTATTATCATCTCCTTCTCTCGGGGAATACTAAATTTCCTCGCTAGTTTCTTCCTTATCTCGTGTGTACGCACCTTCACCGCAAATGCGGTCCAACTTTATTGTTTGGAACTATGATTGCTCAGTTTAACTAGTGTTTTAGAATCGAATAACATATGGATTATATAGTAGCCCATGCGGTGGTTTGTGTTCCTTTGCCTTACTTGGCCAGGAATTTTCAGATCATCTATATGCGTCGATGTCAAGTTATTTTTCACATCTTTTTGTCCTGATGATGTTTATGCTTGATGGGTTTTGATGTTCTAGTGTAGTTAATTTCGCCACCAGAGGTTGATTTTTCTTATAGTTGTTGAACTGCTCAATTCAAGGTTGTAACTTCGTGTTGTCTTTGATTGGCCAGGGAGGCTGAGAAACTAAAGAAGCCGTATGGACCTCCCAAAGAGGTGCATGTCCAAGTCACGCACTCCATGCCCCCACAAAAGCTGGAGATCTTCAAGTCATTGGAAGGCTGGGCTGAGGACAATCTCTTGGTGCACCTAAAGCCCGTTGAGAAATGCTGGCAGCCACAAGATTTCCTGCCAGAACCCGAGTCAGAGGGATTTTATGACCAAGTTAAGGAACTAAGGGAAAGAGCCAAGGAACTCCCTGATGACTATTTTGTTGTGCTGGTTGGAGATATGATCACTGAAGAAGCCCTACCAACTTACCAGACAATGCTTAACACCCTTGATGGCGTGAGAGATGAGACTGGGGCAAGCCTTACTTCTTGGGCGATCTGGACTCGGGCATGGACTGCTGAGGAGAACCGGCACGGTGACCTCCTCAACAAGTATCTCTACCTTTCCGGAAGAGTCGACATGAAGCAGATTGAGAAGACAATTCAGTATCTGATTGGGTCAGGAATGGTATGTGATTACATGTACTGCTTGTTTCTCATTCCCTTTGCTTACTATAAGTTTGTTCCATAGGTATCTTTCCAGCTATATGAGTGGGAAAACTTTACTGTGCTGATAGATGATTGCTAGAGTTTGTTCTGATTACATTGTTTCTGTGGTAAGACCCTTAGTTCCAGGCATAACCTTAAATCTGAAACCATGGTAACCTTTATCTTCTGCCCTATTTTGAATTGAGGTTCCCCTGGACTAGCGTTATCTGTCAATTGGTTTTTTTCTGTAGAAAGTTGTGACTCTTGCTAAGTGTTGCCATGGCATGTTCGGAACTTGCCATGTGTTGTATTTGGCAGCATTAGAATCATGTTTATTGTCGACCAACAACGTACCTAGTAGTTGGCTTAGGAAACATTTAGTTCCTTTTTGATGTCATGTGGGAGTTTATGGTTCCGACTGTATCTCATTGAAAGCAGACTGTATCCAATTAAAAGCAGACAGGTAACACGACTGATTGCAAGTACAAGAAAGCAACTGCTAGAAGTTTGTGCGAAGTTACATGTAACGTAGTAGGGAGTCTAATTCTTTTCACTCCATGTGGTGGCTTGGCTTAGATGATCATGTATTTTGACTTCTAATTTATGTGGTTTTCCAGTGCTTGTGACTAGAATACTTTCCCTTTGGAGTTTCTAAAAATTGACCTTTTCTTTCCTGCCTAACTCTGTAGGATCCAAAAACAGAAAACAATCCCTACCTTGGTTTCATCTACACTTCATTCCAAGAGAGGGCAACTTTCATCTCACATGGGAACACGGCTAGGCTAGCCAAGGAACATGGAGACATGAAGCTGGCGCAGATCTGTGGAATTATCGCAGCAGATGAGAAACGCCATGAAACTGCTTACACCAAGATTGTGGAGAAGCTGTTTGAGATTGATCCGGATGGCACAGTGTTGGCACTGGCAGACATGATGAGAAAGAAAATATCTATGCCTGCCCACTTGATGTTCGATGGCCAGGATGACAATCTTTTCGACAATTACTCCTCCGTGGCACAGCGTATTGGGGTGTACACGGCCAAGGACTACGCAGATATCCTGGAGTTTCTGGTTGGGAGGTGGAAAGTGGAGACATTGACGGGTCTTTCTGGAGAAGGAAACAGGGCTCAGGAGTTTGTTTGTGGGCTGCCGGCAAGGATTCGAAGGCTGGAGGAGAGAGCTGCTGGGAGGGCGAAGCAACCATCCTCCCCTGTTCCTTTCAGTTGGATTTTCGGCAGAGAGCTTGTACTCTGAGTAAAAGAGACTGGAAAATGGAGTGGAATGAACTTAGTATGAAGCTCGCCGGGTGATGGATTCCTAGTACTGCTGCAGTCGTATGATAGGAAAGAAGAAAACGATCTAGCTTTAAAAGCCTTACCTGTTTTTGTTTTTCTTTTCCTCCTTTTAAGTTTCTTTTGTTTTCCAGCTGAAGTTGCTCCAAGTTCCATATCAATGTATCTTCGTCGTTCATCTGACTGCTTTGGTAGATGCTGCTCCACTATCAAACTTGTGCTTGCTCTTCACCTTTGGTGGTGGAGGGTCAAACTCAGTTTGACGGATGCAGCTAGAGTTTTTTGTTTCTTTCATGTGTTCTCTTTGTGTGTGATGTCGTCTGTTCTCAACTCTTTAGATACTAAGGGAATGTAGTGTACCTGGTTTTCTTCTGTTCTCTGTTTTCATCGAAATTAAGAAGGAAAAAATTTCCAGTGTAGATGTTGTTCCTTTTTAACTTTTTAAACCTTTTTGCTCTGATGGTTGCTCGAATTTGCAATCTGTTCTTGTTCGAGCCCCTATGTGGAATATGCTCAGGTTGGTCTGGTGATAATATCGTTAGTTTTGAACCTAACACATCTAACAATATTGTATATGGTGAAAAAATATCCAACCCTATGCCACTAACAAGCAATTAATTTTATAGGAAAAATATATTCCTAATGTAATTGGGTTTTTGCTGAGTTGGCAACGGGGGCGGAGGAATTTTGTTAATGCAAAAATCGACACTATTAAAATCACCTGTTTTTATTTTATTTTATTTTTTATTTACAAAAGATAATCTTCATTGATTGAAAAAATAGATAGTTACACCCTGGACGAAAGCCAGGTCCGGTACAAAGAGAGGGTTTTTCGAGCCACCAAATGGGCTACCCTATTACTACGCCGACCTACAAATCGAACACTAAACCTTGGACGACTAGCAAAATGATGCACAACTTCAGCAAGGATAGCACCCATCCGACTATCCCTAGTATCCGCCTGGTTGATTTTATCAATGATGACCTTAGCATCGCCCTCAAAACTAACCTCCGTGATACCCCGATCCAGGCACCACCCCTAACAACATCTCGGAGGACCATCAACTCCACAACCATAGGGTCCTCGATGCCAGGGAACTGAAAACCAGCAGCCATTAGGATCTCCCTAGTCGGGGTCATAATAACAATCTCTCCCGCCGAATGAGACCCCCTCCTCGTGGCTCCGTCCCACATACAAACAAGCCTATCAACCCCCACCAGAACAGACTGATGCTGGTCATTGCCCCTAGTTGGAGAAGCCCGGTCCCGTGGCAGCCTTACCCATTCCTCATACTGCTGGTTATACTGACACATCAAAGCTGAGATCCCAAACTGCTTGCCTTCAAAGACAACCCAATTACGAGATCGCCATATCCGCCAGAGGACCGCAACAACTGCCATAAGAGAGGAAGACTCATTCAGCAAAGACATCAGTCGCTTAAGCCACAGAGGGAAGGTGTGTCGTGGCAACCCTTCACCCAGCGATTCCAGTCCTGAATAGTCCCAAAGAGCACGAGCCACCGGACAATAAAGGAACAGATGTTCCAGAGTCTCCGTCTCAGACCAACAAACCGGACACCCTTATCAATGAGAGCTTCCGTCGTAGGAAGAATATGGTTAAGGATTTGTCTGACAAACACCTTCAATTTAGGTGGGAGATCAGCTTCCCACAACCTGATCCAACTTTGTTTATCCATTCAACTACCTTCTGACCACCAACAACCCTTCCGTTTATCCAGGGTGAAAGCTAAATGATAAGCCGACTTAACAGTGAAAACACCATCAACCATGTCATGCCTAATCAGCTTATCCTCCACCGATAACCTTGGCAGGGGGATCGCTTTAATGGCCTTACACGTGGGTGGGTCAAACCACTGGCTAAGTTTCAGGTCACACCACCGCCCTTCTCCCGGAACCATAACCTCAGTCACCAACGGATCCCCTTCCGGCAAAACTTGGGGGTTATACCTAGGAGGGTCAAGCTGCAAATTTGGAATCCAATTGGAATGAAGGAGAGAGGCAGCCTGTCCATTACCTATTTGCCATCGTAACCCAGTAGCTAATAATTGGCGACCATACAGAATGCTCTGCCACCCCCACGAGGGACAAGAGCGAGCAGTAGCCGAGAGGAAGGTCCCATTTGGGAAATATTTTCCTTTATAAACTTGGGCTAAAAGGGACTGGGGTTCCTGGAGGATACGCCACCCAACCTTAGCTAAAAGAGCTTGGTTAAAATGCTCAAACCGGCGAAACCCCATCCCACCATCGTGCTTACTACGACACATATTTCGCCAGGACATCCACCGAATTCGCGACTAGCCGTCCTCAACCCCCCACCAGAACCGGCCACATATCACCTGTTAGTATTTAAGAGTTCAGAAATTATGTTAGTATTTGTTTTAGGTAGAATGATAGATAATTTAGTTTTTTGCATCTAATAAACAATGTTGTCAGAACCGAACCGGAGCATGACCCGATAACGTGAACGGTTCACAATTTAGTGGTCCAACCAGTGTTGGGCCGTTTAAAAATCGTTAAAGAACTGTAGCTAATAAACAAAAATATCATAAGTATAAGACACATATGCTAGTAATTGAACAATTTAATGACTAAAATAAAATTTGCCAGGTACCACAAAGTAATATTACATTATACTAGCTTTTTGCCCGTTGTGCCATCTATTGTATTAGTCCGTTGTGCCATCTATTTTCTTCTCTTTCTTTATGTCTTTGCGAAATTTGATATAATCAACTTAAATTAACAACGCACTCAAACATAATATATCATTATCCAAATATAGTAATTTGGGGCAGTTGTGGTTCACAAACATAGTCTAATGAATAATATGAAGTTATGTTAACATAGCAGTAGTATTTTGGGGTTTGATGACAATGTTCACAATTGAAAGATGCAACAATTGTTGATTTGGTCATTTGGAATCGGAAAGGGCTGAAGTAGTTATGAGCTTCTTGTTTGTTTATGTTGTTTCTTGAATTTGCAATAATGTGGTGGCCAGTAGCTTCTCGGTGTTGCCTCAAGCGAGCATTGCCAATCCTGGTTATCTCTTGACAACTTTGACTGAAGGGATGGTATGGCTAGGCTTGGCATCTCCTTTTTTACCCTGGTTTGAGGGGCCTTTGTGGTTGCTGCCATCATGTGGATCAGCTAAACCTGCAAATATGTCATTAGTCAATAGTGTTATAAAGTTCATGTAGTAGCATAAAATGCGAATCTCTATACTTGTATTGTAACAAAAAAAATTAGAGGTATCAGTTATTGGTTTGTTGTTACTTATGGGAGTTGGCTTTCATTATTGGTTGACCTACTCATTTTTTTAACATTTATATCCCCTGTTATACTCAACAGTTAAAATACGACTAATGTTCCTCACACAACACTCATTGAAGATGACTATAACAAATACACCATACATGTTCAAACTCAAATATAATATAGAACTTACTACGAAGCTAAGAAACCGCAACAAAGTTTTTGTGTTTTGTTTGTGGGATAGTCCAATAACATCAAGTCTCTTTAGCTTTTCTGTCCATTTGAGGGTGCATATGAGTATGCATTCAAACAAAATCTGCAAAAGAAATATGGACATTGGTTCCTCTAAGTCAATAAAAAGGAATTACTTGTTTGGTTTGTCGTAGTGATTTATTGGCATAAGCTGGCTTTATTGATCAAATTATAAAAGCCTTAGTGAAATGCTAAGTCAGTATATATGTATGAAAATGAAGCTCAAGTGTACTACGGATAAGGAACAGAAGGCAAGCATAAGTAATCCTAGTAGGGTCACATTAAGCATGATGTACATTATTATGTAATTTTACAATTTGTTGCATGAGAGTTCACAAACAGTCAGGGAAACCACTGCTAACTTCTGTGAATTGAATTCAATGTTTGTCTACTTGACTATTAACACATATTTTTACTGATTACAATATGTCCTATTGCTTGGTGCCACTATGGCACGATTACATTCACATGAAATTAGATATAAAAAAAAGTAAAAGGAGAAACTGAAAGAATGAGCCATCAGCCTTGTTTAGGAAGTGCAGTAGAGACAGCACCATAAATTCTTCCAACATAACCTATTTGAGCCATACAACAAACTTTGCAGAAAGAAAAACTACTTTGCCCAACAAAATTAGAAAAGCAACTTAATATCGTTGAGGTTGGAAGAGTACAAAAAAACCATACAATGGATTGATATATGGATTATGGAGCATTGAAAAAATAAACATCAACATAATTGCCTCTGGTAATGAAAAGAAACTCCCTATTATATTAATCCCAAATTTCCAACCTGGAAAAGGAGATTCAATAGAACACAGGAAAAGGAAGAATTAAGTAGGCATATATTGATTGGCTGGGTTGATGCAATATTGAATGAGGTTTTACCAAAATCCCTGCGTCGTGAAGTTCAAATAAGAGAATTTCATGATCCGGGTCCAGGCCACGTCCACCACCAGCAAGTTTTCGTCGTTGTAACCCGAGTCATAGAGGGTGTCTTAGAATCCTATGTCCATGTAGTAGATCAATCCAACGAAACCATGCAACATCACTACGTCCTTTGTTTTGTACATAAATCCTTCTGATTTCGGTGAGTATTTCCATTAGAATACGGTTTGCCGAGAATCCTTTTCAGTGGGAGTACTTCCATCTTGCGATCCTATTTCTCTGAATCGCAATTTCTTCCTCCTCTGCCTCTATCGACACATGCTCTACTGACTGCTCCTTTGTCGCTTCATTACCGCCATCTGGTCGTTCTTTATGCCGCTGATACCGAAAACTAAAATCTCACCTGACCCTCTGACAAAGGAGGACAGGGTTTCAGATTTTCAGCCAACGTCTTCCCAGTCACTGATGAAAATTTTCAGCATGTTACATACCATTAGTAGAACTCCTCCATTGATTGCAGAAATAACTGTATAAACAATGTTCAACTTACCAGTCAAGCAATCTACATCCAAAAATCCCAGTTCCAAGAGATAGCGGAGTACCGTAGGTGTTCCTCCAATCTGTAAAAGTAATATGCATTTGAACATCAAGATGAAAAAATGGTCAGAAGATGAAGTAAAGAAACAATAGGCAATGTCATGGGACACAACCGATATATTGAGACACACTGTCGATCGCCGAAGCACCAAAAATTATAATTAAAGGAGCATTGAAGACAGATCAAGATCGAGTGGAATAACAATGTGAAGGGCGGTTTGCAGTAAATGTAGAATTACCTGCGACAATAGAATAATGTCCAACGGGGGAACTTGGAACAGGGACAATTGGCGAGGATTTTTCCAGAAATAGCACCTTTAAAAAAATTACAAAAATAGCACCCATCCGAAAAAATTTACACTAATAACACCCTTTTTAATAGACCGCACCTTAGAGGTGCGTTTTATATTTAAACCGCACCCTAAAGGTGCGTTTTATAAATAAAACGCACCACTAAGGTGCGTTCCAAATTTCTGGACCAAAACCGCATTTTGGCCAAGCAGTTTTAGGTCTGACCTACAGAAACCGCTTGGCCGAGGTGCGGTTTTGGCCTGACCTATTAAAACCGCATCATAAAGAGTCGAAGTAAGTGGCGCTATGTATTCGATTAAATTATTGAAAACAACCAACACGATTAAAAATTCAACATAAATTTAATTTATATTCCACTAAATACATTAACAAAATAAAAGAAGGACAAATGGTAAAGAATTGTATGTACCGGGTGAGCGTTCCAAACATCCCTTGACCGATGGTTGGGTTGGTCATACAAGTCGGTTGGATCCAACGGTCCTTGCTCGAGATAATACCGTTGGTTGTATATATCCACGTCCTCCCCAACCTACGAGAAAATAACAACGAGGTTAGTACATAGATTAATTAAAAAGCTTATAACAACAACAAAAATTAAACCAGAATAATGAGTACGTACCGCTTGAAATTCATCAACATAAACTCCTTCTCCTTGCCACCAATCGGTCATTTTTTCGGCGCAATTCGGACAGAGCTTCGGCTCGGCTCGGCGGGTTTTGAGGAAAAAACCTAAGAAATGTTTTCTGATGGCAGATCGGACTTAGCCGCAACCAACAGACCACTATTTCCTAGGCTTTTGGGAGGGGGAGGGTTTAGAGAGATAAATTGTAGAGAGAGAAGGAAGAATGGGTTGTGGTGTGAAGAAATGAGAGGGGAAGGGGGGGTATTTATACCCATCAGACCGCACCCTCCAGGGGCGGTAGGGTAATTTTGCCTTCGCGCGGATCGCTCCTCCCGATGCGTTTTGTGCTTCCCTAGGGTTGACCGCATCTCGGGCGTGCGATCTGGTATCCTTGGCGCGGATCGCTCCGCTGGCAAGCGTTCGGCCGCCCGATCGTCCCTCCATCCAACGGGCTTGAAGACCGTTCCGCAGCAGCATTAAATCGCACCCCACTAGTGCGTTTTGTAAACTGGAACGCACCACTCTGATGCATTTTACTTATAAAACGCACCTTAGGGGTGCGTTCCAAAAAAATTGGTGCTATTTCTGTCAACTTTTTCATATGGGTGCTAGTTTTGTAATTTTTTTTAAAGGTGCTATTATTGGAAAAATCCCACAATTGGCGTCAGGCGCGTTCACTAAAAGCAATTAACGGGCAGGAAAGGGAGATGAATAGTGGACATTTGTTGGGGTTGCACGAAGTCGTCGATTCTGGATCTATGGCGGGACATGATGCTTGGCCGCATTGACAGAAACCTATTGACAGGGCGGAAAAGAAAGATGACTCTACATCTACTGGGGGTGTACGAAGTCGGACGGAATTGGCGGTCTCCCGTTTGGATAAAGCCGCAGTCACTGGGGTGGTGGCCGGAATCAGAGATACCAATGAACGGGCGCAGGCGGACTAAGTGGTAGAAATTGAGAGCCGGACTATTGGGGTTGAATGATGGATGTCGGGAGGAGTTGACGATGCGTACGATCGTAGGAAGGAGTAGTGGTGAATTTTGGGGAGACTCCTGGGTTGCATTGGGGGGGGGGGGGGAAATTGAAGGCGGGGGAAGGTTCTATTTGGCGGAGGAAGGACTTTTAAAGTGATGACGTGGATGAGTGGGGTTTCACAGAGGCTTACGTGGAGGGGGTAGGATTCTAAAAATGCTTTAAGATTTTTTAAGATATAATAAGTTCACCCAAACCCGACACCACTAAGCGGCAGCGCCGCTAACCCTCACCCCACCCCCACCCCTCTCTCTCTATCAATTTCTTTCCCCCCTAACCCCCATCGCCACTCTCTCGATCTCGATTTCTTCTCCTTCTTACTTTTTTCTCATTTTCTAGTTCGACTACAAGAACTGACCAACTACAGGAGCTGGTTCGACAGGGAGAGTTTGAGAGCGTAGGCTGGTTCGACGGGAAGGGCTAGGTTCGCTAGAAAGAGCCCCAATGGTTGGCCTTGCTGGATTCGTCGGCACTCGACAAGACCTGGGTTCGACGGGGAGAGCTGGAGAGCGGCACCGCCACTCTCTAGTTCATGGCTCGATGGAAATTTTGATTTTTTTAATTTTTTTTATAATTAAAATTAACGGTCGAAAGGGAGAAACCGGACGAGCGGCTCGAGCGATTAACCGCCTCGACCGCTCAAAAACTGTTGTGAAAACCGATCGACTCGGCTCGACTTTAATAACACTGCTAATAAGACTAATCATGATATATTTAGGACATGTAGCCGTGATTTTTTAACCAATAATGTGGATACTCACACAACACATGCGTACTCATGAAAACTATTAAGAATATTCACAAAATGTGTTATGTGAGAATATTCATAAGAGTTGTTAAGGGTATTCACAACAATTGTTAATAATGTTCATAGTTCTTATTATGTTAAATACTCCAAATGTATTGCATGAATATGTCACATGTGTTATAAGAATATGTCACATGGTTAGTGATGGCAATTTGAACCCGCTCAGGCCAGTGATGGGACAGGCCATGGGTATCTTCTTCCAGCCCGATCCGCTTTGCCCCATTCAATCTCAATTTCTTACCATATCTATTCTTATTTCTCCTATTTTTGACTCTTCTTCAACTAATTAGACTCAATTACACATTCTATCATCACTATTTTTCATTCATAAAATGCTTTTCCCTTCGTTTTATTGTAAAAAAAAAAAGTAAAATTTTATGTGTATTTTTTTCAAATAACATGTAAGAGTGGTCGACCTGCCTCGCTGCATACCTGCATGGGTATTACCCGTCCCGACCCACAGTAGCATGGGGCGGTGCATGAGTATTGAGGTATCCGCCCCGCCCCGCCCAATTGTCATCACTATACATGGTGTGTGACATACGTCAGTCTGCAAGGGCTGAGAATCTAGACCAAACCGTATGGCAACCCGCAATTTAGACCGTACTGTACGATTTGGTCTGGACCGTTAGACCATGAATAAAATTTGGTTTGGTTCATGGTTTGCCTCTTTCACTTTTGGTCTAGAACGGTTTGGTCTGGTCTAGACCATGGTTAACCGTCCAGACTGTGACCAAAATTAAGCATGGGCTCAGCCCAATTCGGCACCTCCAAGCCTCCAAATTTCAATGGGCCAAGCCCAATTTCATTCTCCCGCCGCCTGCGAGCACTCGCAGCCCTAGATCCATTCGGTTGTTGCTTCCCCATCAGCCGACATTCCCAATCGCATTGACACTGAGTGTTTACAAGGGAGAGGCGAGAAGGGAAACCTAGCTATTCACCGTCGGCGTCGCCTCGCCTCGCCTTCCGCCATTGACCTCCACCATCTCCATTGCCTCGCCTCGCCTTCCACCATCCAGCAGCTCCGTCGCACGACTTTTGCCATCGAACTTCACCATCTCCGTTGCCTCGCCTCGCCTTCCGCCATCCAACAGCTTCGTCGCATGACCTCCGCCATCCTTCTCGACCACCAAAACCACAAAGTCAAGTTGGTGAGGGTTCTAGTTCTAGTCATTTGGACCCACTACATGAAGATTGTGAAGATAATTATCCTGGATGTGATTCGGATTCCATACCTCCTGCACTTTGTCAATTCAAATATGAGCTTGAAATGTATCTATCTCATCCTTGTGAAGGTGGAGCTGGAGGAACCCAACTTGAGTTTGATGTATTGAAGGGGTGGATGACCCATCATTTGAGGTATCCTATCTTGGCTGAGATGGCTAAGGATGTTTTTGTTGTCCCGATGTCTACAGTTCCCTTTGAGTCGGCTTTTAGTACTGGTTGGAGAATTCTAGATGACTTTAGGAGTTCATTACATCCTAAGATTGTTGAAGCACTAATATGTAGTGAGGAATCTGAGGATTGGCTTAGATCTGGTTCCCTCCAATCTTTGGAGGATGAGGAGGATAATTATGAGGATGATGAAGCTTTAGTTAATGGTAATATTTATTAATGTTGTTTGTCATTCCTCAATTGTTAAATTTCAATTATGAGTTTTGGATTTGCTAACTATTCATATGATTTTTTTCTTCCTTTGTTTAGTTTACAATGTCCTTATGGTTGAGCACAACTTGAGAGCGGAGTATCTCAAGATTCTAGTATGAGCAAAGAGATTGGAGTAAGTGATGACGTTGCCTCGACTTCGAATGTGTGAAGGACAAAGAGAGATTGGTGTTTGAATTTGCACTTTGTAGTTTTGTTGAACTTATTAGTATTGAACTATGAATGTTGTTTATTCTTAATCTTATGTTATGTTGGGTTGTAGACTTGAAATTGTTGATGTTATGTTGACTTTTGAACTTTAGATGTCAATGTGTTTTTTATTTTAGTCACTAGCTAATATTTAACATTGGATAATACAAGATTTTATTCATTAAGAAATAACATAACAATATCTCCTAGACCTACTGCTTCTTTCCTTCTCTCTCTAGCCGAAATCTCTTTCTCTCTTCCTCACCTTGTCGTCGGCCCCCTACCTCCTTGGGAGACCGAGTTCTTCCTTCCTCTTCAATCTTCCCCACTTCACTCCCATTTTTCCTATTCTTTTCCCTAAATTCCCAATCATCCGATTGATCTCCTTCATACGAACCCTAGATGGACACGCCTAGATCCATACTTCTTTTAATGGGGAGGTTGGCGGTGGGAGTGGTGGTGGGAGTGTTGAGGGAAGAATTCCCAGAATACAGCCAAAATTATACATAATTCCCTGAATACATAAGTTTTATAAAATTTTCCCAAATTACCCAAGTTTCAAGGGGTTCGAGTTTATGGGACTCGAACTACAAACAAGATCGACGATAAGAAACTCGAACCAAAAGTGGATCGACTTTTAAACACTCGATCAACAGTGGTTCGACTTTAGAAGACTCGAACAACCATGATCGATTAGAGGAGACTCGATCTAAGTAGATCGAGTATGAAACACTCGATCAAGTTAGATCGACTTCAAAATCTTCGATGTAGGGCATCGACTTTAACTCACTCGATCTTTGTCTGGACTAGATCGAGGCCATAAGACTCGAACTACTGCCCACCGACATGCTCCATGATAGGGTTACAGGGATAAGATTTTTGTTGTAGCAGATCGAGTTTTAGAAACTCGAACTAGTGTAGTTCGATTACACTAAACTCGAACTACTTGCTCAATCATTCTGTCCAGTCGCTTTCTATCCGACATGCCACAGAATAGGGCGCAGGGGGGGAAATTATTGGTCGACGTAGATCGAGTTTAATAAACTCGAACTAGTGTAGTTCGAGTGTACTGGACTCGACCCACTCCATCAGTTTACGATAAATAAAAGCACTTTCTGGCAGCACTCTTCCTTTCTATCTTCTTTCTTCCAAACACAAACTGCAGCTGCTGGAGCACCATAGCTGAGCAAAGAAGATAAAATTTGGAGGTAAGTTCTGCTTACTTTGTTTGAATGAGCATATTAGAATTTTAGATTAATTTAGTATTGTTTGTACTGTATGTAATGAGCTGCTTGTATAAACTGCAGAAATGGGTAGAAAATTTCGAAAATTTGACTTAAAGATTCGGTGGAATGGTCGAATTACACACTTTCATGATAGTATTGACTACGAAGATGGTGAATCAAGTATTGTCCGGATTGAGAGCATATTTACTTGGCAAGAACTCAGTCATATTTGTGCTGAACGATGTTGCATAGCAGGGCGAAGAGTATGCAAGATGACTTACCGTATGCCGGTTTACAAGGATTATGCACTTGTATATGAAGGATCAGTTTTGTCTGACGATGATGACATTAATATGATGGTGAGATTTATTGCAGAGAACAGATTTCCAAGTGCTGAGGTGTATGTCGAAACAGAAGTTTTTGGCCAATATGGTGGCGGCGGTTATACCGAACACGGTGAAGGATCTGGAGGGTTTTCCAGTTCAGGAGATTTCAGAGTGCGGCATGATGCACCATGGCCAACATACGAGGATCGAACTGCAACTGGTCCATTGGTGGAACATGACGGACAGGAGTGGCCAGTATGGGGTGAAGAATGGGATTACATAAGGGCACCCAGACAAGCATCTACACCAGCATCTGGCATCAACAATGATCCATATGTGGATAAACCAAGTCCTCCGTACACTAGCGAGGCAAGCGACATGGAAGATGAAGAGTTAGAATCTATGAGTAGTTCAGATGGTGAAGATCTGGAAGTTGATGAGGGGGAATTTGCACAACTCCGAATATATCCTCGCCAAACAAGCAGATCCCCAACTTTTTCTCCCAATCTCATCCCAATCTTCCAAAAGAACTCGAAGCCACATACAATGCATATTTCCACCAGACTTGTTCGGAAACAAAAATCCTCCAACCAAACAAATAAGGTAGATGCGAGCATACCTCTCTATCTGAGCATCCGTGGCATCCTCCGGTAATTCCCCAACGGTCCTCACTAGCCAAGGTATCAATAGCATAGACTTGTGTAGAGGTGGTACACGACGACCTTCTTCTGCTTCCTCTGGGATGATGATACCTAAACGCTCGCTTATATATTGGCCCCAACCATTCAATGGTTTTGAAGAACTTTCTATTATTGCATCACCATCGATTGGAAGCTCTGTCAGCATGGCTACGTCCTTCAACGTAATCGTCATCTCTCCCTCTAGAAGGTGGAATGTGTGCGTTTCTTTTCTCCATCTTTCCACCATTGCCGTAAGAAGGTTGTTGTCCATCTCCATCCCCACAAACTTTCGCACCCTCAGCAATCGCGCTCTAGATATGAAGGGCTCGATACGATCATCCCATTTAGGCAAGCGAGATAGCGACCGATGGGTGATTACGTCAAGTTGTTCCTGTAGAAAAAAAAACATTAATTATTATACAAAAAAATTAGAAGAATACTATCACATTAAAAAAAAGTACATGAGGAAGTGCCTACCGGATCTGCCGCCCAAACACTTTCAGACCGATGGTAAGGTTGCTCATCCAACAAATCGGTTTCTCGCGGTCCACCTTGAATGTATAATCTAGGATCGTAAATACTCGGATCCATCTCGACAATTTTGAGTGATAGAAGTACCAAACTAAAGAAAAAAAATCTGATGCGGAAGATCGGGCTTAGCCGCAACCACAGAGCATATTTTTTTCTTCAAGAGTGGTGGGAGGAAGAGAGGAAGAAGAATGGAGTGGTGTGAGTTTTGGTGGAATATGAGGGGGTATTTATAGGTTCTGTGGGAGAGTGGATCGAGTTTACAAAACTCGAACAAGTGCATCGATTTTTATGCACTCGATCCGCGTCAAAAAGAACGAACCAGATCGAGCTTAGGGTAATCGATCAACGGTTGATCGATGCTGACATCAGCGATCCACTGCATCGAGTTTTAGACACTCGATCCGCGTCATCGAGTTTGAAGCATTCGATCCGCGTCATCCCTGCTTCGCGGGTTTGACAATCGAACGGCCTAGATCGAGTTTAGAACACTCGATCAACGGTTGGGCGGGCCTGACGTCATCGATCCGCGTCAACTGGATCGATTATAGCAGACTCGATCCACATACCTCGAGTTTACCGCACTCGATCCGCGTCATCACTGCTTCGATGGTTGAACAATCGAACGACCCTGATCGCGTCCTAGTAAATCGATCTATGGTGGAGCGCTACCCAGCTCATCGATCCACTTCATGTGGTTCGAGTGTCCCACCCTCGATACACCTGGATCGAGTTTTTGACAATCGATCCACTACTGGTTCGAGTTTTGTAAACTCGAACTATGTCAAACTTTGGTAGTTTGGGAATTTTTTTTAAAAGTTTGGTATTCTGGGAATTTTTTTTAATTATTACTGTATTTTGGGAATTAATCCGAGTGTTGAGGGAGTTGGAAGATTCGTGCAAGACTCTAGTGGGTAACTCTTATTTGCCATCTTCTGCTCACCGGCTGCCTCTTCACTTTCTCTGTTGCCTCTGGTTTCGTCCCCAAATCCCTCTCCAATTCAAAGAAATCGATGCTCGACATGGGGGGACTCCTTGGCGTATGACGAAGAAAGACGACAAAGGGGAACTCTAGGAGAGGAAGGGTCAAGAAATGGGGTCGAGTTAATGGTTTGGTTGGGTCGGTCTGACGTGGCTTATTTTCTTATGTGGCGGGTCAGATTTTATTTTATTCTTGTTAAATTAAGTGACTCGTCATTTTTGTTAACTACGTTAGCAAAATACTGATCACAGTGTTAATAAAGCTGAGAAAGAGACTAACGGAGATGACCAAACTTAGAATATTTAACTAATCCTAGTAAATACGAATGGAGTAAAATATTTTTACTGGCAAACATGAAATATTTTAATAATCCCAGTGACCAAACTTGCAATTCATCCTATATAATTCATTAGAAAGAATGAAGAAACAACCATCCCATGGGCATGTGAGAAATTAGAATAGGGAAAAATACAAATATTTACATATAACAAATATTTACATATAAATAAGTATGAAATTTTTAGTAGAACAAATGGTATGTTTAATAGTATGTTAATAATACAAATATATTACATTAATTTCTTTAGAAATAAATAAATATGTAAATATTGTTAAAATTATCGATTAATTCATTAAACATAGGTATGAAGCATGACATACAGATTTTATACTTGTTCACAAGCCAAGAAAAAATAAAAGCAAATAAATGAAACAACTTGGCAATAATACAAAAACCGAAATTTCAATCGAATAAAATACATACGATCATACATAAGTAAATGAAACGGCTTGGCAATAATACAAAAACGAAATTTCAATCAGATAAAATACATACGATAAGTATATTAAACGAAGTATTAACTATCTAGGACTAGAACAGTAAGATATTAAGTATTCACCTTCTTTTCCGTACGTATTTACATAAATAAGATACTAAATACATACAACGAAGAGATTACAATCAAATCTTATCTGGAAACCTACACCATCTACCCGACCTGTCGGCTGTTAAATTGACAGAACTACAATCACAGTGACGCAAGAAAAAAAACTAATGGGAAATGATGAAATACATCGCCACAAGTTATTAGAAGTCCGACTTCATTAGCTTTACTCTCGGCTTTATGTTAATGTGCTCAAATGGTTTCCCTTGCTCAACATGGATGTAGTCCCTCGTCTTAAGCACCTGCAAGGACACAATATTAAGGCAAGTCCATAAACCGACTAAACCAAAATCCAAAGGCAATCAATCCCAGGAAGACGATGTAACAACGGCCAGCCAACCCTACCAATGTCTCAAAAAACATCCTTGAGGCCTCCTTGCGTGTTTTACCAGCTAGCAGGTTCTCCATCGACACAACGTTGCGGCCTTGACCTGCTTCTTCGTCGAATAAAGTTTGGAGGTACTTGGCAACAGCTCTACAGGAGATGCAATTAACATTATCAGGTGCACCAAAGTTCACAGTTATCTGTTGGATATATACAGATGGGAAAACCCATAACCATGTCCATAATATTCGCACTCACCTTGTCCGGGAAGACCATCCACTATTGTCTAAAAGACGAGTATCTTCAACAGAAGGCATGTCATTGTCGTCTTCTCCAATCTCATCGTCGTCAACATTCAAAAATTCTGGAAATAGAAAAGTGTCAGAAGCACAATGGTCCATAAACCATATTGGGGAGAGAGAGAGACAAAGCAAGCCACAATCAAAACATTTTGACAGACCAAACAGCTAGGAAAGTTCCTAGATGAGGAAGTTCGAGACAGTTCTGACAATGTCATTAGCATACTAAAAATAAGAGGCCGCTTAGGCTTTGTGTAGCTGGAGTCACATTCAACTCATCACTTAGGTGATTTTCAGCGATATTACAATTTTTTTATTAAGCAAACTTATAATCTTCTAGAGGCTTAACATCAAATATTCAACTTATAGCTAGGAGAGCGGTGGACTAAGCAAACACAGAAGAGTATAATGGTGGTGACAAAGGAAACCAAACCTGTGTCATTGGTGAATGTGATGTCTGGAAATTCCTGTCAATAGAAACAAAAGTGCATATTTAGAGCACAATATTTAATTTTTTAAGTTTCTGTGATATTATCAGTATGTGAAAAAACAACTAAAGAGTATGCACAAAGCACTTGGCTGCATTATCTATCCATCAATATACTATCACTACAAGATAGTCCGTCGCGGCTTATAGCAAGCCTGACATGAAAATGCAGGAGATTCCTCGCCATGGAAGATCAGCATATAAAACCAACTTATATCACATGCTCATTGTCAGATGCTGATAGATTCGCAGGAAGAAAGAACGAACCAAATTGTTTTAATATATAGATGCTATGCATTTGTTAGTCTGTTTTCCTTCTTATTTGCTTAAACTTAGAACTGCTGGCTCTGTCCATACATAATGCTTGCAATGCTCCAAAACAATGAAACCCATAACTATTATCCTAACAGACTGTCTTGAGCTGAGGATACTTTGGTTTCCTTTACCCTAAATGCATATCAACCATCACCAGAAAATGTGCAGAAAAGAAGTTCGAACATATCTCAAGAAGCAGGGTTTGAACATCCTAGACCCACTGCTTAGAATTCGAGCATATATCAAGATGCAGGCTTTGAATTAATAGGCCCACTATTCATCCATCGCCTGTTGCAATCATATGGCCTAACAGTTGGATGCCAACAGATGCAACATGGCCACCAGCAAAACAACCAAACCAAATATGAGACAGAAACAACAAATAAATTTTGACTACAAATATTAATCGAAAAGATCGATTTTACCTGAAAATAGGATGTTACAGGTGGTACAACTTAGTCAGTGGAACAAGCAAAGACAGCCATATAATCTAACGTCTGGTAACTAAACCAAAAGAGAACATTTAACAGCATAAGTAAAGTGGAGAGATTCAACTTACACATTGATCTTCAGTGGCAAGACAATCAAGAACAATTACTTCTGCATTTGTGGTAGTTTGGCAATTGGCATCTTGAGAAACTACATTATTACCATCATTAAAACCACTGTTCTTAACATCATCATCACATCCTGCAGAATGTGGGGAGGCCATTTTCAATTCTTCACTATGACTACAAGACTTATCCTCAACTTTGCGCTCCAAGCCCATTACATCACATCCATCCTCGCTACCAAGCCTAACATTTCCATCATCAGCATGTTCCAGGGCCTGCTCATTTACTAAGGCAATGCCAACACATCCAATCGTGTCAAACGTAGTTGGTTTGACACAAGGTGCGTTACTATCGGCTTGGTCACCTGTGATTTGAATAGCAGGGTCATCTTTGCATTCATGCATTAGAAGTTCCTCCTCCAGGATAAATTCACTTCTGGTAGCAACTAGACCATCCCCATGATGGCCAACCATGTCAACTCCATCTGGTAGTTCGCCATCATTCATTTCCTTCAAACGTGTTTCCTCCTCAGCTGGCACAGTATATATCTCATCAGACAGCTCGTTTATAGCATTTGTCTCCTTCAAAGCATCCTCATGAGAAATTTTGCCCAAAAAAGAAGTCTCGGTAGAAAGCATGACAGGCTTCCCTGAAATATCTAGGGGAGCATGCTCCATGTGGGATGTCTCAAATCCATCTGGTGCATCAGTTTCTTCAGCATTCTCCTTATTAGCCCCTGTATCTAGCTTTCCCTCGAAAAAATCATTGCTTGTTGTTCCAAGATCAACAACAATGCCAATATCATCTTTCTGCCCCACATTACCACAAGCACTAAAAAGTTGGTTCTCATCTTGCTTGTCCAGGACAGGAGGCTCTACTGGTTGTTCACCATCAATTTCTCTACAATCTACAGGTTCACTGATCTTGTCCAATTCACCACGTTGGTCAACAAGCGTTGCGGAACATTCTACATCCACAGCAGTATCTGAAGACACCTCATTTTTTACAACCCTTATTCCACTCAAATCAAGGGTTTCATTGTGCAAATGCATCAATTGTGCTACCATACCTGTAAAACAAAATTGTGTGCGGGTTGTATATGTATGAAGGCAGGTTTGTGTCATGGAAGAAAGTAAAAAAGCATTATCTGTATAAATGCAAGTCTGATCTGAACTCAGTGCACTTACCAGATAAGGTTGGTGCAGTCAAAACTTCATCTTCCAAAAATTGCCTTTGCATCGTCACTATCTCCATCTGTGTGCAGGGAGCCTTCTTCCGTAAACGACGTATGTCCTCAGTATTAGTCAATTGTTGACGTATTGTACTAAAAAGAAAAGATAAAATTAGTAGCTGTAACTGCAGGAAAGACAGAAAAGTAGTATATTCCAAATTTTATCAATGAAGGGTCAACTGAATAGACCATCAAACTAGCAGTAAGAAGTACTTAGTATCCCACAGAGTATAATCTGCACACCTTAAACATCAATCAACAAGTTAAACACTCCAGTAATAAGCGTAGAAATCATAGAACCATTGCAGATGATTAAAAAGATGTAGCATGTTATGCCTATGCGACTACATGTTTAAGTTTCCAGGAATTCCAATCAAGTAGAACAACAGAGCACATAGATCAAACAAACAAAAATTGCGCAGAAGATGAGAATATGACATACTCCCCGTGCAGAACCATCATCTCATCCATGACCACTTTCCTCTTGAAGGCACCAAGACGGGAAGTGGGACGAGAACGTTTCGCAGTTGGCATCTCCGAAGCAGGTGGAGTAGGTTTCAGCCGCAGAACTGAAGATTTTCTCCCAACTGCCAGAACAAACAAAAACAGCTTGATTCTCACAACTGTAAACTCAAATGCCATATAATAATTGTCTTTTCATCTTTCAAGTATTAGGGGATATAAAATGCCGAATGACAAGTCATCCATGTACGCTAAGTGAGGTCACCAAAAAGAAAACAAAAACAAATACCTAAAATAGAAGAGAGCAAATCATCATCTTCAGGAACGGACTCTGAGACCGAGGTTCTTTTCGTTCTAGATAATCCAAGTGACTCCACAGAATTTACACTTTGCACATTCAAGGAACTTTCAGTAAAGCTGCGCTTTCTCCCAGAAACTCTATTCTCAGAGCCATTCCCATTACTGATTCCTAAGAGTTCACTGACTGGTGTTGACGCATTCATCAACTCATCAGGTCTATCAAGAACCTTCTCCGGTACAGAAAGCAATTTTTCAGGTACAGGTAGGTCATCAACCTTCTCAGAGTGCTCATTCTTTTGGTTTTCATTGTCCAGTTTGTCTTCCAACCTGTGGCCTCCGTCCAAAACTTCCCCCTCAAAATCAGTCTGTACTGTCTGAGGCTTGTTCAACAATCCGCTGTCAGCTAAATTACACTCCTCACCTACAAATTTAAAACCATCCAAGTTGTAACAAAGTTATGAACAAGTTAACAACCACTAGCAACATAATAGAATCACTTCGCAAGAACCCAAGTTCAAAGAGCTCCCAGCAAAGACCTTGATCATTAGTAGAAGTCCCATGTGAGTAATTATCATCTTGCGTTTTAGGTAGGGCAGCCAAGGGTGGTTGTATGTCCGGAGGAAGAACAGAGTCATTTGGATTTGAGTTGCATGGCTGGAGTCCAAACATGCTAGTAGATGGATTCATCTGTCTGTCACCGATATTGTTGTTTAAATTTGCCTCTCCCTGTAATGGACGTATTTCAGTACTAACATGCTCAGGAGCTGAACAAGACTCAGATACACGGGCAGTATCTTGTGCTACCATTTTGTCAAGCAATTGTCCTCCCGCATCTTTAGAAGCATCAACAGGACCAGTCTCTAGCAATCCGGCCCCAAATGAGTTTTCACATTTCTCGTCCATTAACTCCATTGGCTGTGGAACTGGTTCAACACCTCCTACGACTCTCTCTTTATATTCATCCACCTTGTCCGCATCCTGCAAACCACTAGTAGTTCCGTCTTCCTGCGTGTACTCCATAGACACTGGAGCGGCGTACACAGCATCTTCAAGAGTTGCATCATGAATTGTTAAATCAGAAACCAGGCAGAAATCCTGCTCAGTTTCCTGGCATTGAATACGACCAATCACTGAAGAATCAATTGCTCCGTCCCTGTGATGAAGATCAGACTTGCTATATAAATGTTCTGTGCTCTCTGCACCATGTATATCTGCCGAATTGCGATCTTCTGATTCAAAATGATCATCACAGACCAGCCCATGCTGAACACTGGACAGGTTTGGCTCTTCTACTAATACAGGAGTAGATGGAGCTTGTGCATATTCAGCAAGCTCTGCATTTGGAGATAGACATCCAATCTGCAAATGAGACAACGGGATATTAATCAAATTGGAGAAGATCATACAAAAAATGGAGGCATAATGAACTAGATTTGGAACGCAATTTCAACCTTGTTTCCACTACCATTCACAGGAACTGATGCAGAGGATGTCGCAGCTCTGAAGTCCCTTTCACCTCTTTCTGGTTCTTCTGTAACATCAATCAACGTCCTAGGATCAACTCTGCAACAAAGAAGAAAGATTAATCTATCAGCGCTGTGTGTGATTATATAAATTCATACAATGAAATCATCAGTAGTTAACTTAAGTAGATCTAGATGGCATAGACACTGCTAAGGTCCTTAACCTAGCAATTTGATATGTCTACATCCTGCAAGAACCAATTATGAAATCTTCGAAGAGTTTTTCCATAATAGAAAAATGCAAGCAATCCAAAACTCAGCAAGACATGAATAAAAAACTTAACAGCTGGAAAACTAATCCTAGCTAACCACTGGATTAAGCTAAACACTCCACAAACTGGTAACCCACTTCTCATGGAACCTAAACAACAAACGAAAACACAAGAAAAGTTCTACCAGACAACCTACAATTACTTAAAAATCAACTGGATAATGGAATGAACTCATCAACTGTCGTATGTGCTCAAAGAGATGAATGTAATGAGATATAGATAAAATGTCCTACTCTGAAACCTCATTGGTCTCTGAAGCTGCGGCATTGTTAAGGAACAATTCCTGTGCACGAATTAAAAAGTATAACATTACCAAACAGAAAGAAAGTGAGCAGAACCAGAATTATAAAAGCACTAGAACCTCACAATGAGAATAAGTGCGCACATAGTTAATGTAGGGGGAATGACAGCTAGCGAGAAATAAAAGAAGCACAAAACTCGTTACATTGTCAGGAGAAGTAGAGAAATTTATAAAGCTCCAAATCTTTCAAATACAAACAAATGAAACCTTGCCATGGAAATAGATTGTCTTTCCTACAATTATTCATAAGCCTCATGTCTGGTTGTCGAGAACTGAGATCCAGAATGAATGACCAGTTTAACAACAATAAAATATTAAAAAAAACACATCCATATTTACGAAACTATATAAGTATGTGCGAGCATGCAGTACACAATTACCTCTTCAAGCTCCAAACCAACTTGTGAGGTATCACCATCACCAAATCGCTCTGAAACCAAAACACACTAAATTTAATAACGATTTTAGGAGCATGCATTAGAGCAACACATTTTGCCACGGCGAGCAACATCACAAATGGTCGGAAAGGCAGATACGAACCATCCAATCCAAACTGAGATGTGGTATAAACCACACCCTCCATAGTGTCTTGAAGGGTAATTTGCTCCCTTGAACTAATGTGATGATCGACAAAATTACTGAAACATATAAACAATCTTTGAAAGTCAATAGAGTAACATAAACTCACAAAAATTATCAAAACAAATGCATAAATTCCACAATCAGTTTGGCATTAAAATAGACCCGTTATATATTAAGGTATCTACCATAATTATAATCAGACTAACATCAATGTTGATCCAGGACCTAATGGCAACAAAGAGATCCAAATTATCATATATCTGATGATATTTTCAGGTATAAACACTAACAATAAATTATATCATTTTCTGTGAAAGTCTGGAACTAACCCCTGGAGAATATCATTATCTGGAAGTTCGAAATCATCAAGATCAAAAGTCTCGGGCAAGGTGATGGAGTGATATGGAGCAGTTGACTCTTCAGGTGGCAAATCAACTGCAGTGGACCGAAAAGCTTGCTTTATCTTTAGCAAAGCCTCACTGCAATCATCGAAAAGGTAATTCACCTTCCTATTGTATATCCTCACCACACCAAGCAGAAGATGACTGGAAAGCCTTAGTGCAATTGGTACTTCAGGGAACAGAATTGAATCTGCGGAAGACGGCAAAAATCGTTAATAATGGAACAGTCTATCCTAAATACTTGGTAAGTAATAGTAGATTTATGATAGAGTTCTTATCATGATGCGCTACATTGTGTAAAACAGTCCAATAGAGTTTAGCAACTAGCAGGTACAACATTTACTCCAGTTATGAAGTTATGAAAATAGATTCGCTACCAGTGGCCTTGATACCATCTTTTTTTTTTTTTTTTTTTTGTTGACCTAGTGTGCTTCAGTACTACATAAGGCAACTTGGCATTTAAGATAAACAACACTGTCAACAATTAGACCGTAAATTAATATGCTCAAAAGATCCTGAAGAGCTAGAATGGCTACAAGATTCTTTCCTTTTTCTTGAAGATCTCTGGTCAAGGATTCAATCCCAACTAAGATCTCTGGTCAAGGATCCAATCCCTGACCCCTTCAACTACTGAAGAAATAAATAGGCAATATCAATCACATTAATTAACTGAAGCTACCATATACTCGTCACTGCTGACAAATGCTTTTCATCCTGAACTGGTGTGATACAAACATGCTTACATTGAGAGAGGAGAAGAAGAAAGTAAAACAGATTTGCTTGCTAGTGACTAACTCCAGCTGTTCAGCAAATAGTAAATGACAATGCCGAAAAGGAGAAAAGAGAAAGAAAGAAACACATAAGAAGATTAAATCAATGCTTATAAAATCACCAATTTCTGATAAGATACTATCGCAGAGTTCAGTAGTCTCTAAGAAAAGGACATAAAAGTAAAACATTTCAAACTAACTAGTCACCGGAACAGTATTTTTTTTCGACATTGAGGAAGTTATTGCACCAAGAACGTGAGTTTCCTTACCAAACCAATAAACTCTTCAAAACTAACGCCTTTTTCCAAATCAATCGCTCACGTCTACTCGTAGTAATCGTGCTTCCTTATTGTCATCTTTAATAAATTCTTAAGGAACAGAGTCTGAAAAATGCAAGTAAGATGGGAAATATTGAAAACTCACCAACAGAGACACCAATATCAGTATCTGCAACCTGATTCTTCCGCAGCTTCCTTTCCAAATGAGCGGCTATCCATATCGTACCCAAAGGCCCTTTCTTGGCCAGTATGAACTGGGAATAAAACATTTCTCTTACCCCAGGGAGCAGAAACCCTAGGGTTGCATACAAGTATTTGTCTTCTCCACACCACTAGGAACTAACAGCAACTAACTTAAAACCTAACCACGTCGTCCCAAATTTACAAGTAAACAAATCCCATATCGTAGCACTGCAACAACAACTTAAATCACACCTAATACACCATTCTAAAAATACATGTTACAACAAAACTCTCCACTTCCTTCAGACAGAAAACCTAAAGCTAGCACAGTCAGTTTGGAAAGAAGATGTGGGGAGGGCAACTATCAAGAAACTGAGAGAATTCAGCAGGAGAAACCCAAAGTGGTCGCGGAAAGGTAAAATTACAGAGATCGATAGCTGAACTGGCCAGCAGTGAAGAGGAGAAAGAGAGGGAAAGAGGGAAATTGTGGTTCGGAGAAAATAGAAATGAAGAAAGACAGGAAAGAGATGGGGAGAGGGCAGATTTCAAATTGCAGGAGAAAAAATGAGCCAGGAACAAGGAAAGTACGAGGAAGGCGAGAAGCAAGGATTGCCTGAGAGTTGAGCCAGAGAAAACCCTAACTCACCGGCGACGGAGGCGATCCTTGAAGGAAGCAGATAAGAAAAGCAAGCAGCGAGCGAAGAACATCTGCTCGGAGCTTCAGCTTGAGCTCAAAATAGTCTACAGCAGTCAAAATTCTGGTTGTCTGGTAGAGACAAGAAGAGATTAAACAGTAGTTAGCAACAACAGAAGAAACGGAGCCAAGAGAAGAGAGATCGGACAGCCGGAGAAGAATATGCGATATAATGTATGTCGAAACAAAGAAGTAAAACGCGAGTAGGAAGGAGAGAGAGAGAGAGTTTCCAAAATGAACCCTCTAAGATCATGTGACTGTAGCTAAAGTCAAATGGCTAACTTTATCTGAACCGTCAATTTTAATCGCCAAATCTAAGGGAGCGTGTGGAGGAACTAGGTGCAGATAGTATGTTCATTTATTGGGTTTATCATTTCGTTTCACTTTTATCACTAGAAGATTTTAATTACATTAGTTATTAGGAATTTTTTCAGAAATAGCATTTAAAAAAAAATACAAAAATAGCACACAGCCCATAAAAATTACAAAAATAGTATCTATTTTTAAAAACCGCACCTCTATGGTGCGGTTTGATTGTGAAACGCACGCTCCTGGTGTGATTTATATGTAAACCACACGCCCAAGGTGCGGTTCTTGGGCTGTCCTAGCAAAACCACACCCCCCCCCCCCATGCAGTTTGTGTGTCGTAATTATTTTTCCGACATCAAACATGTTGCCATGTAGGTTGACAGACGTGGGGCTGCATGGCAGATGAAAACCGCACCCTCCCCATGCGATTTTCATTGATGATTTTGCCTATAAAAACAGCCCGGGAAACAACCTCTTCTCTTCACACCTCTCATTCTCCCTTTTCAATTTTCTGTTGTAGCTCTCTACTTCTTTAGTGTTTTTGCGGTTAACGTTAAGTTTATTTTGTATTACTTTTTATTGTGATTTGTGATTTTTATGATATTAACTAAACTACGGTTTTGTTGCAGATGGCATTCCAAAAGTTCACGCTTGGATTACGGTGGAATGGTTACACGGAAGAGACCGGAAAGGGGATCACCTACGTTGGTGGCAATTTTCATAAAATAAAGGTCGCTACCAGACCGATGCTTGAAGACCTCTATCAAATGTGTACTAACGTTACTTGCATGGATGGCACGAGAAGAGTTGATCGTATGGTGTACCGATATCCAAACAGAGAAGGGGGGTCGTTGTGGCACGAGGAATATCTCATAACCACTCAGGATGAAGTAGATGTCATGCTCGAATTCTTGAGGTCCAACAATCTTTCCAAAGTCGAGATGTTCGTTTACACCGAGGCGGTCGTAGTCGTTGGAGGTCATTCTGGAGACGGTCAAACATCTGGTATCCATGGTGGAGGTGAATTATATGGAGATCATCCCTACCAAAGTTACCATGATCCTCATTCCTATTTTCAGTACCAAGAGCAAGGTGAAGGTCATCATTAATCTTTCCCGTCATATGAAGAAGAAGTTCAACCGGACCATGCCAACCAACCCCAGTACAACTTCCAATCAGGCAACGGTAGTTTTCACAACTACCATTATGGAGCTGATGAAGGTGCCTTTCATGAGCTGGATCAGATGGAAGATGTCCTGCCAGCACCAGTTAGTGACCCCTCCGATGAAGAAGGAGAGAACAACATCAGTGCAGACAGCTCCGACCCTCTTGAAGGTGTTGATTATTCTGGACCAAAGTCAGACTCAGATAATGATGATGAGGTGGCTCATGACCGTGTACCAGTTCCCTACTACAATCACATTCTAGACAACAATTAGATGGTCGACAGCGACATGGACCCCAGAGGTTCCAGTATGGGGTCCAGTCACTGGGTTTATGAAGGGCCAACAATTTGGCTCGAAGGAGGTGCGGCACGCCATTGATACTGAAGCAATGACTCGGCATTTTGAATGGCACACAACTCATTCCAACACTAAAAGGCTCATAGTCAGATGCCGTAATCATAACGAGGGATGCAATATTAGGATTCGGGTCATCAACAACAAGAGACACGGCCATTGGGTCATATCTCGTGCGGTGAACACACACACATGTGTGATCCATTACATCCCAAGGCCATCGACAGTTGAAATCCATGATGGTTGTTGTGGCTATCAAGAATCTAATTGAGCACGATCCTGACCTGAAGGTGAAAGTCATAATCGCTGACATTGCAAGTCGTTATGGTTATATGATTAACTATAAGAAGGCGTGGCATGGAAAGCAGAAAGCTCTGGCCGGCGTATTTGGTGATTGGGAAGAATCATATGCATTCCTTCCCAGGTTGATTTTGGCATTAGAAGCGTCTAAACCTGGCACTGTTTTCTCCCCTCGATACCAAGATGAAGAGATACAATCGCCGGAGCCAGGTAACAAACGCCATTTCAGACGACTTTTCTGGGCATTCAAGCCATCTATTGATGGTTTTGGCTTTTGTGTCCCTGTGATCCAAGTGGATGGTACATTCCTTACCGGCAAGTACAAGGGCACTCTCCTTATTGCCAGTGGGGCGGATGCAAATAGACAAGTCTTTCCTTTAGCCTTCGCCATTGTCGAGGGAGAGAATGTTGATAGCTATGGATAGTTTTTCCGGTAAATTCAGCTCCACGTCACTAGGAGCAATGCAGTCAAAAGCGCGATTCTACCTAGAAGCGGAAAATGGGTAAAATCGTAAAGCGTAGAATCAAAGCGTAAAAACGTAAGTTTTTGGCGCTAACTTTAATATAACGAAAAATGTGTTAAGTACGATAAAATATAAGTTAATAAATACTTGTAATTCATGTCTAAAGTTGAGAAACTCATAACATTTTAACAATAAGTTCATAAAACATATATCTTAACAATAAGCTACATTCCCCTTTATGCTAGTGAATTTGGGAAGGGCCTAGTTGGTGAATTAGATTACTCTATTGAAACTAAGAATGCACCCAAGTACTTGATATGTATCTTTAATATCAAATATATCATATTTTTGTGATTTACCTTTAAAATATAAGTATTTTCATGAATAGAATACTCCTTTAGTGAACTAGAAGCGTAAAAGCGTAAAACGTTTTAGTGAACAAGAAGCGTAAAAGCGTAAGCTTTTAAGCTTTAAAGCGCCTGTTAGTCCCGATTTTATACACTTAATATTTTATATGGAAACAAAAGTGTTTTGGTGTCCTAGAAGCGTAAAACCGTAAGTTTTTAAGTTTTAAAGCGCGATTTTGACTGCATTGACTAGGAGGACGAACCTGACAATAATATCTGATCGGCACGCCGACATTAGAGCTGCCATCTTAGGTTTGGATCCAGCTTTGAAGTGGTCCCAAAGGTGGTGCATACGACACTCCAAAAGCAACTGGAACCATCATTTCAAGCGAAAGAAGCTTGCTGATAATTTGTGGTGGATTGGTAAGCTCTCTATTGGTTGTTTAATTTTTTCAAATAACAATATCTTATATCAAATTCAATGTTACACTTGTTAGACTCTTTCTAAAGAGACACAGTGTAACCGTTATGAATAGGGCAAATAACGAGTTTAGCGTGACGACCGGACATCGCGAGGATGGTAGACGCGGGGGCCATCGCCATGAAGTTTTGGTCAATTTCAGGACAAAACTTAGTGAGTGCTCATGCTAGAAGTATCAGGGGAGAGGGTGGCCATGTTCTCATGCAATGGTCGTAATTAAAAACAGGAGCAAAGACGCTCGTCACTTCGCCAGTCCATTCTTCAATATCGACTCACTCAAAAATTGCTATGGACGGAGTTTCCGTGCATTGCCTGATGAAGCTTATTGGCCGGTGTACGAAGGCAAGTTGATCATCCCGCCGTTCGGACAAAGGCGTGAACCGGGTCGGCCGAGGAAAAAGAGAATTCAGAACAAAATGGATCAAAGTGGAAGATCACCACGAGGCCCAAGACGATGTTCAGTATGCAGAGTTCCAGGGCATGATAAACGAAGTTGTCCAGGTCCGATTGGTCCGCAAAATCCAGGTCCTGATGTGGGGGACCCAGATAATGCAACATAGTTTATGGTTATCATTTGTTAGTAATTGTTATGTATGTTTTCACTTGTGGTCGGAGTTAGAGCTATGATGCGTAGAACTTGCGTGTTTGGCAAATAACCCTCAATTAACACTCAAGCCTTAACTTAACACGAAAAAAATGGAGAAAGCCAAGTACATAGAACTAAAAAAAATTATAACAACTCTCAATTAAATAAACTAAAATAGGAAGAAGGGTTTCAAGTACATATAATTAAAACATAACTAAAAACAACACTTAAAATGATAAACTAAAAATACATCTCAAGGAAGTCCGTGGGACTCATGGGGTTGCAAAGTTTTCTTGCTCCTTGTACGACGGCCGACGGGAGTAACCATCGGTGGTTGCAGTGGCAAGTTTTGATGGGTCATGTTAGGGCGCTCGTCGGTGCTGTGTCGGCGTCGATCCGTGGTAGGCGGTGCTTTCGGGGTCGAGCGGGGGACATCCACGCTCATACGATGAGGGGTAGGAGGCCACGGCTGATGAGGGCGAGGAATAGGATTGAAGTCATGATGCGTAGTCGTGGAGGAACCATCATGCCAAGTACCCGAGGATGTAGGGGGTCCGTTGAAGAAGTTGGGGCGGTGGGGGTAGATCGGCCGAGGATCATAGTATGGGGGGCGAGGATCATAGTATGGTGGGCGGGGATCATGGTATGAGATCGAGCGGGGATCATATAGGAGTGGCTCGGGCGGGGATCTTGATGTGAGCTCGGACCGCCACCGTGTGCCACAACCAAGGGGGCGACACTCTCCACGCCTCCAACAGCCTTATCTCGGGCACATTGGGTCTTTCCCGAACCTTCTTGCTTTTCGTTCTCTCGTATGGTGGTGGGGGGTGGGGGACATCAACTTGTACCGGAGGTGGCACCAGTGCGGGCATGGGTGGGTATCTACGATGATCACGACCCTATGCTCTGATACAGCCAAGCAGACTGTTTGTCATCCTCCTGATGAAGCTCACATCTTCACTGCCCATTTCATTTTTCCCATGGGTCAAATCTTTGATCCGCTCGATCCCATCAGCCTAAATAACATAAAAAGGTTAGCAAGATAAGACTAATGATGTGTCTCCATGAAACAAGCAATAAATTTAATTGTTTAGACGGAATATACTTACCAATGCACCATCGGCCGCACCCTCCGGAGTCACGTACCGAACCGATGTTTGCCAATATCTATCCATGTATGGATCATGATACCCCATTCGACCCACATTTGTTGGAATGACAATCTCCTGAAGTTGTCGGTTCTCCCATATCGTGATCATTGCCGCCAACTTCGTGGGCCAATCGTGAGTACCTTGCCGACGATCTCGGTGGTGAAACGTCCTTTGACTCTCGGGGACCTCCAACGAAATGCACTGCTCCCGACCAAACTGACGGAGGCATTGATCCGGCAGGTGCCACTCCACGGTCCCTAAACAAATGAGAGGGACCCTCGTGCACCATTGCCCGATATGACCAGGGAATTGCTGTAAATGCCAATGAACGATGTTTTCCGGGTATGGATCGAATTTTATCTACAAAGAAATGAGTAACTTAAGTTAAACATAATTGGAAATACATGTACTCCATGAAAAAAAGTTATAGCACTTCGAAGTATTCTAGTTACCTCTCCTTCCCAAAGTCGCTCTAGCCTCCTCCGATACTCTACCAACTTGTGTTGGGTAAGGTTGTCGCATGTTGAGGCTCCAACCCACCTTATTAATAAGACAATAATAAAACTACAATAAGCTAAAACATAAGGAAAATTGTGTTATTAAAATCATGATGGGGTATGAGAAGTTTACCTACAACCATAAGCTTCGTTTCTTAGGGGATGATCGGGACCCCAATTCTTTTCGGGACATTTGAGCGGTGCAATCCATGGCAGATGCTCCCAAGCCCAAAATTGGAGGATGAACATTGCGCCGTCGACCTCCCTCACAGCTTTGAGAGATGCATTGCACAAATGGTGGTAGATATTAGCTAGGCAAGCGGATGCCCAGTTCAACTCCCCCATCTCATCCCAACTACCAAAGAGGATCCTAAGCCATCCACAACTAATTAAATTGCTCGATTTTTTTGGAGAAGAACACTCCTATCATGCCTATGAGATAGACACGAGCATATCTTTCCTTCTCTAGCTCCGGACTTTCCTCGGTTAGGGGCACCCCATCTTTGGCAGGATTGTGAAGGTCCCTAAAATACTTCGTCAACCAAGTGACTGATAGTTGGTGTTTCCTCAATGGTGGCAAGCGATCTGTCGCATCAACGCTCCCCTTGATTGGTACTTTCACCCCCAAAACACTGTGGATAAAATGCTGCCAACCGGTCATACCATCACGATCCTTGGGGGGATGATCACTCACACACACCGCTTTGCCGTCGATGGGCAGATGGGTTAGGATGGCGACGTCATTTAGCGTGATGGTGCACTCTCCTGCGCGAAAGTTGAAACAATGTGTCTCCTTTCTCCATCTCTCCACCAATGCGGTGATGAGTTGGCGATCGAATTTTATGCCTACAAAATGCCTAATCGACTCCAACCGTGTCCTTTTGAGAAAGGGCAAGATAACTGGATTCCATAGGAGCACATTGGTCGTACCCCTGTAGCGGAGTATTTGTTGTGCCTCCTAGCAAAAATTTCAATGTTATTTATGATATATTAGTAACAGTTTAGTCTTATAACTAAATTAATTAAAATTAATGATTTAATTTCGACCATAATTTATTATAATTATATTATTAACAATCAAGTTTAAGTAATTGATGGGTTTTTCCAAGATATTTACATATTATCATAAAACAAACATACTCAATTAATTGACATAAAGAACATTCTAAATGAATAATAATTTAAAGAGATACATACATATTCAAACATTTGAAATTGATAAAATTCATTTAAGTACACATAAACATAAATCGTATTGATTGTTTGGTAAATAATTTAATCGTATTGGTTGTTTTAAATAATTTAATCGAATACAATGCAACACTCGTTAGACTCTTAGAAGAGGTATACATCTTCTTAGAAACACAGCCTTTTTGACAGAAAAAGGGGGAATCCGAGGATCTCTTAATACCTGATTTTCCCAAGACATGGGAGGATCATGATAATCGCTTAAAACCTCATTTCCTTATACGTGCATGACTCACTCCTACTGTCATCCTAGAAAATGGCCAAGTGTAACCACTTCCTAGAGCGTAGTATAGCGGGTTTGGGTTTTATTGTCAACCTGGGTCCTAGATGTGATGACTACTCAGTGAATTCTTATTATCTAGCAGTGAAACTTTAGTGCAGGTTCAATTAAGCAAACAAGCAAAGCAATTAAACGGTTGTTTCGAGTCGAGAGAGGTCACCCGGATATGGTTCCCCCTAGACTGCAGTTAAGCCGGATTGCAATTTACCAAGTTCAGTTTTAATGATAGTTATACTGCGGGAGGTTCTTAAGCAGTCTGAAGTCTCGACTAAAGGTCTCCAAACCCTCTCAATCTGAGTCCCCAGCGGGCGACTAACCTCACCGGAGTAAACAGATTGAGGCCCTAACGAACCAAACCTCCACTACCGAAGTAAATTCGGTACAAAATAGTGAATTGGCTCCTCGAATAAAGTCGCCAATTCTCTACCTTCAATTAAGGGTGCTCTATCAACCTAGGTAGATATTCTCTTTCTAGGCTAAAGCAGAAATAATAGGAATTTGATCAGGATTCAAGTCATTCAACCATTCAAGCCTCAATTGAATATAATCAAATCATAGAATCTGTACTTGGGTTCACACAATCAGACCTAACACACAAATCTAGGGTTCTCCATACCCAGATGAATGGGAAAACTACTCCATGGAGAGAGAAGCAAAAGCAGGTTCAGATGCAGAAATCATGTTGTGAAGGATGAGAATCTGCTCCTGGTCGTCAATCGACACTTCTCCAAGTGTAAGCCGAGCTCCAATTGTGATGAAGATCAAGCTAGGGCACTTGGGAACTCTGGTTCGTCGCTCTCTCTCTCTCTCTCTCTAGGAATTGCTTTCTTTCTCTAAAACTCCAAACTCTCTTCTCCTCTGCTAAAAATTGGCTTAAAACCAGAAAATCCCTACTCACACGGCCAGGCCACACGACCGTGTGACATCCCCAGCTGCCCGTGTGAGTTGTGCAAACCGCAGCGTTTTGATAAGTGGCTTCAGGCTTCCTACACGGCCACGACCCACACGGCCGTGTGGCTTCCCAGGGTGCCCGTGTGAGTTCCCTGGAATTTCCACACGGCCATCAGGGGTCCCCTACACGGCCGTGTGGCTTTTAGGCATGCCCGTGTGGCTTCTCAGCTTCTCGCCAAACGTCCAAACTTCGTCCAATCGACCCCAAACTCGTTCCTAAACCTTCATTCACGTACTAGGACCTGAAATATCACAAACAAGAACAACCTAGCGTGAAATCGGCCTAAAAAGCGAGAATCGACATCTCAAACAGCTCAAGGATAGGGGTAAAAACATGTGTAATCAATGGTCTATCAGTGCATCTCTTTATAAAGAGTCTAAGTAAGTTGCGCTATGTATTCGATTAAATTATTGAAAACAACCAATACGATTAAATTATTTCAAATTTATTTTATATTCCACTAAGTACATTTGTAAAATAAAAGAAAGACAAATGATGAAGAATTGTATGTACCTCGTGATCGTTCCCAACATCCATTGAACGATGGTTGGGTTGGTCGTACAAGTCGGTTGGATCAATAGGTCCTTAATCCAATTAATAACGTTGGTTGTATATATCCACGTCGTCCCCAACCTACGATAGAATAACACCAAGGTTAGTACATATAATAATTAAAAAGCTTATAAACACAACAAAAATTGACCAGAATAATGAGTACGTACCACTTGAAATTCATCATAATAAACTCCCTCTCCTTGGAACCACTCGTCCATTTTTTCGCGAAAGTCGGACAGAAATTCGGCGGGTTTTGAGGGAAAAACTAAAGAAATGTTTTCTGATGGCAGACCAGACTTAGCCGCAACCAACATACAACTATTTTCTAGGCTTTTGGGAGGGGAGGGGATAGAGAGATAATTTTAGAGAGAGAGAGAGAGTGAAGCATGGGTTGTGGTGTGAAGAAATGAGAGGGGGTATTTATACTATTCAGACCGCACCCTCCAAGGGCGGTCTGGTAATTTTGACCACAATGAAACCACACCCTCTCGATGCGTTTTCCGTTTCTCGAGGCGCTGACTGCACCTGCCAGTTGCGGTCTTCAATCCATTGCGCGAATCGCTGAGGTGGCGTGCGGTCCACCGTTGGATCGCCGCTTTATCCAACGGTCTTGAAGGCTGCTCCGGAGGAAACACAAATCGTTGCTTCCTAGTGCGGTTCCCTAGCTGATGTGGCACGGACCGCACCTCCAAGGTGCAGTTTATAAATAAAACACACCTGGAGGGTGCGGTTTATTTATAAAACGCACCTTGGAGGTGCGGTTTCTTTAAAATGGTGCTATTTTTGTAATTTTTATGGGCTGGGTGCTATTTTTGTAATTTTTTTTTAAAAGGTGCTATTATTGGAAAAATCCCTAGTTATTAGAATTATATTTTTGTTTCATTCATGGTCATTTTCCGTCCATTTTTGTTATTTTTATCCTATTTGATAGTCACCTCTCATATTTGATCGTTAGATTAATGACTTGTTAATTAAAATTTAAAAAATTAAATCAAAATTTTAATTTTCTATCCCACATTTAAAAATACCCAAAAATCATTAAATATTTTAAAATATTTTCCGTATACCTCGCCTCCCTGGAAAAACAGAGCATCTATTTTCTCATTTCTACTCACATTACCTACATGGACCAACCAGCCCAAATCATTCCCTAAGCATTTTGTGAAGAAACAGATTCTGGACTCAATTGTATTTACGCCGTGGGTGTTAGAGATTTTGATGTCGTGAAGAAGGCAACGGAGTCGTCCTGATCGTGAATCAAGAAATTTTTGTCTGCGAGGAGCTGGAGAAGCAGGAATGAGCAAGGCCTAATTCATGATGGACGTCAATTTGGTGGGGGCGCTTCAATGTCGTGAAAGCTGCTATATACCTATTGCTCTCATGTCGCCGCAAGCCAGCCAAGTAGTTACGATGGTTAACCAAGGAATTATTTGGTTTCTTTGTCGCTGAATTGCTGATTTTTCAAGTGGGAGTGTACGGATACACGACTTATTCCGCTAGTAAATTAGAGCTCTCATGCATGACATAAGCGCTTCATGTTAAAGTCATCATTGATGATATTTATGTCTCTCTTATATTCCCTTTGGGCACTGAAACACCTGGTTTGGCTGAAGATACAGGAAGTTAATCTATTTCACTTATAGTATTAGCTATTCCTATTTCCTAGAGAGGTGTTTTAATTTGGATATTTCCTCGAACATGTTGTTTGCAATAGGATGAATTGTATAATTCAATTTGAAGAGTGCTTGTTTCATATTGTGTCATAAATAACGATTGGTTATTTTCATATGTGTATGGTGGAGGAAAATAAAAATAATCTTTTTATGGTTTTTTATCAATTGCATTTGTGAAGTGAAAACTTAAAATAATTAATTTTTATTTTTTAACTGTCAAATGTGAGAGTCGATTGCCAGATTGGATAAATATAATGAAGTTGTACAGAGAGTGAACAGTGGTGAACGAAAATATAAAGTTAGTGACCGCGAATGAAATTAAAATTTTCCAAGGGCAAATGTAACACAAAATGGTAAACTTAGTGACCATTATGGTTGTTAAAAAGCGACAACACCTAAAACTAGTGTTATTAACCTCCTACTTGTAGGTGTTTGAATGCCATAATCAACATACTTTGCCCATTTTGGTTGATTTCATGCAATATTCGCTTCATATCTTAATACCCTAAGCTAATTAAGTATGACTTTATTGTTTCTTGGCCATTTTGCCTCGTAAATTGTTCATTCTGATCCTACTCTAGACTAGGTTGTGTTGTCTTTCATAATCTCAAATTCTAGCATGATATAGAAGGGGCATGTGATAGAAACCCAATTTCCGGGTTTTATCATAATTATCATAATTACTATAATTAGGATATTCTTAGATATGGTTAGTAGTCATTGAGTCATATTAGGTTTGTCTATTAGGTTTTTCTAGTCCTTCACTATAAATATGTAATTGGTCCTTCATTCCTGGAGACAAGAAGAATATTAAGAAAATCTCTCTCAAACCCTAATCTCCCTATCCTCTCAATTCTCGTTCTCAAACCTTCTAAAGGCCTAGGCCGATTCTCTATCTCTCCCTTCTCAAATCCCTAATTTTGTACTGAAATCCCTAATTCCCAATCTCACGACCAACTCCCGACAGAACCCTAATATCAGGTTCTATCATTTGGTATCAGAGCCTGCAATGAGCTCGATATGGCTCTCTGATAAGGAATGGACCTTTGTGAAGCAACAGTTTGACGCAATCAGGGCTGCCCAAGCGCAAACCGCGCGTGCACAAGGCCGGGAACTAGTGACTGTCGCGGCGATGAGGCAGCGCGCGGCACCGCAGGTGGTGGCGGAAGGCCAGCCGAGGCGGCCGACGCTGACGCGCGACCATGGTGTCGCGGCGGGCGAGACGACACGACAGGAGGAGGTGGTGGGGACCTGGGCGGCTGACGGCGGGCCGCGGCGGTCGCTGGCCGAGGGCACAGGGGTGGCGCGGTCGCAGTGGTGCCGCGCCAAGGGGGACGCCACGGGCCGAGGCACCGGTTGGGCGGCGCGTCTCACCAAACGTGGCGGAGGAGGCTGCAGACGGCAATGAGGAGATGCGGGTGGCGCTCTCCGGTGCGCGACCGAGCCGCAATGTTGGGAAGGAGCTTGCGCCACCGTCTGAGACAGTTGATCGCCGAGGTGGAGGAAGAGCCGGCAACACTTCAGGAGAAGAAGAAGGAAGAGTTGCCGGCAAAACTAGAGAAGAAGGAGTCATGGCAGGGTGTGACTGGAGACAGGAAGAGGTCGGGGATGATAACGATGTAATTGCACATGTTTGCGCCCCTAGTTCTTATCCGTTTGAGGAGTATAGTCGTGTGTTTTGGCCTATTTTACGCCGGGTTGTGCTATTTTGTCATATTTCAGGTCCCAGGCGTCAAAGGGAAGGCTAACCACGAGTTTCGGGGCATTCGGAGGTCATTTCGTCAAGCTGGGGCCAAAACACGGGCACACTTAAGGCATTACACGGCCGAGTTCCTATGGCCGTGCTTTTTATGCCGAGAGCTGAGCTGATTACACGGGCAGGGCTGTTTCAAAGCACGGCCGTGTTCCACAAAAGCACGGCCGTGTCCAACGCGAAGCACGGCCGTGTTTCTTCCCAATTGCTGGCCGTGTAATCAAGCCTTGGCCGAGACACGGGCGGAGTAGTATAGCGGGTTTGGGTTTAATTATCAACCCGGGTCCTAGATATGATGACTACTCAGTGAATTCTTGTTATCTAGCAATGAAACTGGAATGCAAGTCTAAACTATCAAACTAACAAAGCAAGTAAACAGTTGTATTCAGGTTAAAGAGGTCACCCGGATATGGTTCCCCCTAGACTGCAGTTAAGCCAGATTGTAATTACCAAGTTCAGTTTCTATGATAGTTATACTGCGGAAGGTTCTTAAACAGCCTGAAGTCTCGACTAAAGGTCTTCAGACCCTCTCAATCTGAATCTCTAGCGGGCGACTAACCTCCACCGGAGTAAACAGATTGAGGCCCTAAGAACAAAACCTCCACTACCGGAGTAAATCCGGTACAGAATAGTGAGTTGGCTCCTCGACTAAAGTCACCAACTCCCTACCTTCAATCAAGGATACTCTATTAACCTAGGCAGATATTCTCATTCTAGGTTAAAGCAGAAACAACAGGAATTTGATCAGGATTCAAGTCATTCAATCATTAAAACCTCAATCGAATATAATCAATCATAGAATCAGTACTTGGGTTCATACAATCAAAGCCTAACATACAAATCTAGGGTTCTCCATACCCAGATGAATGGGAGAACTACTCCATGGAGAAGAAAGCAAAAGCAGAATCAGACACGGAATTCATACTGCGAAGGATGGATTCCTGCTTCTGGACGTTGATTGGCACTTCTCCAAGCTCAAGCTGGCCTCCAATGGTGTTGAAGATCAATCTAGGGCACTTGGAAACTCTTGCTTGTCACTTTCTCTCTCTAGAAGTCGTTCTATCTCTCAAAAACTCGAATCCCCTTGAATTGTGGCTGAAAATCTGCTTAAAAGCATCAGTAGCCAAAGCACGGCCGTGCCCTCGACCGCCTTGATCTCGCTGATCCCACGGACTTCCCTTCTCAGGCGTACTTTCAGAGCATCTGCCTGCCCGACAGTGTGGATGAACAGTACGTGGCCAGCCAGACGCGGGCTTCTCTCCTCCGTCCGGAGTGGCGGATCCTCAACCACCTGATGTGCACTTCCTACACACCCAGCGCAGGCTCGGCCAACCGGGTCACGCTCCGCACACTCTGGTTGATGCATGCGATGGGTCGTTCTGAGGACACCATCCAGCTGGGCTCTGTACTGGCGAGGACATTCACGAAACTAGCCATCAGCACGACTCGCGCCCTCGTTTGTGGCCCGGTGATCACCACCCTGGCCCGCAAGTACGGGGTGGATTACACGGGGATGACTGTGGTGCGCGGGCCGTCCCCATTCAGCGAGGCTACTCTTCACCACCAGCACTTGCTTGCTCGCCACGGGCGTCAGCGATGGATCGAAGGCCTTCCTCAGCCACCTCCTCTTGCAGAGGGTGACCAGGCCGAGTCGAGCGCCGCTGGTGGGCGCCGAGGTCGACGTCGCGTTCCCCGGCGTGGCCAGGCTCCCGTGAGCCCCTCTCCTGCTCCCCGGTCTCCTTCTCCAGGGTCGCCTCCTCCAGTGGTGGTGCCCATCTCCGACCAGTTGGCGGCGATCTCGCAACAGAATGAGCGCCTCCTGGCCGGCCAGGAGCTCCTCCACACCCGCCTTGATCGTGAGCGGGACCGCGGGCGTCGTATCCTGTCCGGGCAGCACTACATCATGTCCTACTTGGGCTTGGACCCGAGCGCGGTCCACCACCCGTTCGTGCAGTCCCCGGGATTTGAGGATGAGTACCCTCCACCTACCGACGATGGTGGTGATGCATTCTAGAGCGGGTTTTGTGCTTTATCTGTTTTCCAGACTGAGACTCCGTGTTTTGTGGTTTCGTTTTGTTTTGTTTTATCTCGGATTGTAGACTTGGTACTCTGACTCCTATCACCCAGTGTGTGTTTTTGTTGTCTCTAGCTCTGTGCCCCTTCTTTTGACTGGTCCGCCATCCAGTCAGCGTTCCTGACCACTGTTTCACGGTAACATCGTTCCCCTTCCCTCTGCTCCATTGAGGACATTGTCGCGTTTAAGGGTGGGGGGGTTCTTTGTATGAATTGGAACGTATATATGTGTGCTTGGAGCCTAGTCCACTGTCCAAATCTTGAGATTTGAGGGCTCCAAGCACGGCTGTTTGCTTGATGATTGATCGTATCGGCACTGTGGATGTGATTAGTAAATTGAATGGCTTTTGACTTGATACATGGCAACTTGAATGTGACTTAGACAACTTATCGTGATGACTGAGATGTGCAGTAGAATTGTGTAGGAGTTCAGTTTCTCAACTGTTTGCCCACCAAATGTGACTTGGTTTGATCACTTGCTTTCGACATTCAGTTATGCATCTAGTTCAGGGAATCAGAACGAGAGATAGAGCATATAGGTAGCCATGTGAGATTTGAGCCTGCTCGTTTCTTTCTTGTGCGATAGTTTCCTCTTCCATGATGTGCAGCATTCACGTTGTCATTAGCTAAGATGATGGAGGCATAGGATTAGCCCACGACCAAATTGACTGTCCTAGTGCGTCATACCCCTAGTCAGCCCCTTTGAGTCGTGTGTTTCCCTTTCTTTCGGTCTTCAATGAAAAGTCACCCTTTTGCATCTTTTAGAAGGTTCCACAGAGTGATTTTTACATGTTCTCTGCTGTTTCTGCTAAATGTAATGTGAGGGTTGGAGGTAGTGCTTAAAAGTTGGGCAGGTGTTTGAAAATTTGCAGAGGTGGTGGTTCTCTTAGGAAATGAAAATAAATGAAAGAAAATCAAAGAAAAAAAAAAATGAAAGCAAAAGAGAGCCACCACCAAAAATCTGAATAATGCCCATGTAGTAGTGTTTCTTAGCAGTCTGGCTTAGAAATACTAGCATTTATGTAACCTTCTTCGCTCTTGTGCTTTGAACTTGAGTAATGCAGAATAGCAGAAAGAAAGTTATTGGTTTGATTGATTGTGAATCTGTTGGGTTTGGAAATGTGGAACCTTGTGCTGTATGAATACTTCCACCACCTAAAAGGCCTTTTCCCCATGTCCAGGACCCTAGCCAGTCATCCGAACCTGTGTCTAAGACCTCCGGATTAGTTAGTGATGACACCCCATATGTGAACTCTAGCACTTAGAGGCTGCATTCATGGTGAAGAGATGTTAGGGATTGAGAGATTAAGCATGCGCATTTTTCGCATCATATTGTCCTGACCCCACTGGTCGAGAGTGAGCGATTCATTTTCTCTTATTCTCTATACTCTTTATCCCTGTGAGGACCTAGATTGCTCGGTCTTAATTCTGATATCTTGAACTTTGTGCATGATGTGACTGTTTTGAACAAGTGGTTGAGTCGAGTCTATGTTGGTTGGTGAACAGAAGGGAGACTCTTCCTTTGCTCGATTTTACTGCATTCGAATGTCATCTGTGGTGGTTGTCTAGGTTGTCAGTGAGGTTGTCCATGTGTTAATGATCGAAAGCCAGTATGATCCACGTATTTTGTGCCGATATGTCATGCCTTGTTGTTTTGAGCTTACCTTGTGTCTGACTTGGTTTGCTTGAGGACAAGCAAACGGTTAAGTGTGGGGGAATTTGATAACGATGTAATTGCACATGTTTGCGCCCCTAGTTCTTATCCGTTTGAGGAGTATAGTCATGTGTTTTGGCCTATTTTACGCCGGGTTGTGCTATTTTGTCATATTTCAGGTCCCACGCGTCAAAGGGAAGGCTAACCACGAGTTTCGGGGCATTCGGAGGTCATTTCGTCAAGCTGGGGCCAAAACACGGGCACACCTAAGGCATTACACGGCCGTGTTGCTATGGCCGTGCTTTTTATGCCGAGAGCTGAGCTGATTACACGGGCAGGGCTGTTTCAAAGCACGGCCGTGTTCCACAAAAGCACGGCCGTGTCCAACGCGAAGCACGGCCGTGTTTCTTCCCAATTGCTGGCCGTGTAATTAAGCCTTGGCCGAGACACGGGCGGAGTCAGGCAAAGCACGGCCGTGCCCTCGACCGTGCTTTGGCCACTAATGCTTTTAAGCAGATTTTCAGCCACAATTCAAGGGGATTCGAGTTTTTGAGAGATAGAACGACTTCTAGAGAGAGAAAGTGACGAGCAAGAGTTTCCAAGTGCCCTAGATTGATCTTCAACACCATTGGAGGCCAGCTTGAGCTTGGAGAAGTGCCAATCAACGTCCAGTAGCAGGAATCCATCCTTCGCAGTATGAATTCCATGTCTGATTCTGCTTTTGCTTTCTTCTCCATGGAGTAGTTCTCCCATTCATCTGGGTATGGAGAACCCTAGATTTGTATGTTAGGCTTTGATTGTATGAACCCAAGTACTGATTCTATGATTGATTATATTCGATTGAGGTTTTAATGATTGAATGACTTGAATCCTGATCAAATTCCTGTTGTTTCTGCTTTAACCTAGAATGAGAATATCTGCCTAGGTTGATAGAGCATCCTTGATTGAAGGTAGGGAGTTGGTGACTTTAGTCGAGGAGCCAACTCACTATTCTGTACCGGATTTACTCCGGTAGTGGAGGTTTTGTTTGTTAAGGCCTCAATCTGTTTACTCCGGTGGAGGTTAGTCGCCCGCTAGAGACTCAGATTGAGAGGGTCTGAAGACCTTTAGTCGAGACTTCAGGCTGTTTAAGAACCTCCTGCAGTATAACTTTCATAGAAACTGAACTTGGTAATTACAATCCGGCTTAACTGCAGTCTAGGAGGAACCATATCCGGGTGACCTCTCTTAACCTGAATACAACAGTTTACTTGCTTTGTTTGTTTGGTAGCTTAGACTTGCATTCCAGTTTCATTGCTAGATAACAAGAACTCACTGAGTAGTCATCAGATCTAGGACCCGGGTTGACATATGAACCTAACCCGCTATACTACGCTTTAGGAAGTGGTTCCACTTGGCCAATTCCTAGGGTGACAGTAGAAGTGAGTCAGGGGACAAGGCAAACTGTCGTGGAGGAAGGTCGCACCGCGAGGAGCAGGTGAAGGCAAGCGTTGATTGCGCGCCGAATTGGGGTGCGACAAGGACAAACGACGCAGGAGCAGATGGCGGCCAGGCTGGGCAAGGAGTTCCCACTGCCGCTGCCAACCCTAAGCTCAAGCCGATGGCGGATACAAGTTCCATCTTCATCCTTGTTCCGTTTGCGTTCAATGGTGAGACAAAGTTGCTCTTGGATTCACTCTTATTGTTACAATTAATTGGTTGTAAATTCAGAAAGAAAGGAGAATTTAAGTCAGTGAAGGAAGGGGAGGGGAAGGCAAAAGAGCATCCAATCACCAATGGCAAAAATGGAAGGGACGAAAAGGATTTGATGCCTGGTAGCCTTCCATTAGCGTTTGCATCCTCTCCGCCGGCCGGGCAGCCACTGATCACTTGATTAAAAATGAAACTGACGAGAAGTTTGATTGCTCCGGTGAGGACCAATTTCTGGGTTTTATTATAATTACTATAATTAGGATATTATTATATATGGTTAGTAGTCATTGAGTCATATTAGGTTAGTCTATTAGGTTTTTCTAGTCCTTCGCTATAAATATGTAATTGGTCCTTCATTCCTGGAGACAAGAAGAATATTAAGAAAATCTCTCTCAAACCCTAATCTCCATATCCTCTCAATTCTCGTTCTCAAACCCTCTAAAGGCCTAGGCCGATTCTCTATCTCTCCCTTCTCAAATCCCTAATTTTGTTCTTAAATCCCTAATTCCCGATCTCACGGCCAACTCCCGACAGAACCCTAATATCAGTTCTACCAGCATGTCAAGTTTTGTGCTAATCGGAAGTCATTTGAAGGGTGAGAAGAAGGTGGAAAGAGGGCTAAAGGTCAAATTTACGATCGCGCAACATGCAATTCAAGACCATGAAAAATGTTTTCTCATACCACGAATATCCATTCCTCTGTCGTGCATTAGTAACGTCGAGTTTAGAAGATCTCACTGCCAGCCTTGTGAGCATAAAGGGCCAAACTGCAAGAACAAGTCCTCAACCGCGAGAATTAATTCACGACCATGAATGTCAAAGGCCACCCTTGAACTAAGTCCTGGCTAAAAGTCACAATCTTGACTTTCCAAGATGTGATAGTGATTTTTCCCCTTTTGTGGAAGTTCACGAGATTTTGTGAATTTTGACTTGTGCATGAGTCTAGAAGTAGTTGGGGTCATTTTGGAGCAAACAAAGGCGTCATAGAGAGAGAAAACAAAGGGATAGAGATGTAGAGTGAGAATGATGAGCTTTGAGAGGTTTTTGGTGATTTTTTCCTCATTATAACCCTAAACCCTCCCAAGATTCAAGAGGGTTGCTCAAGCCAAGATGGATAAGATGGATCTAGCTCAATATTGGTGTTCTTCCTCCTACTTGTATTATTTTTTTCTCTCTCTATGTTCTAGTTTCTCTTGTTGTTTAGGAAGATGAATCCTAACTTGTAGATTGTTTATGGGTTTGTATGTAAGAATGATTGACAACCTATCTATCTATCTATCTATCTATCTACCCCTCCAGTTATAGTCTAGACCTAATGCTCTAGGTACCTAGTTAGTTATATGACCATTAAGCTAACATAGATACCTAGAAATGTGGTTATGATTTATGTGACATGACCATTGCAGCAAGCCAACAACCACTAGTCTAAGTGATATTTCACAACTTAAAAGTTAGGGTATCCTTCATTCACTTTCATTCATCCCATGTTAACCTATAACTAGAGGGATTCAACCTAACCAACAACCTTTCTCTTGTGATCTCCCACGTAGTTAGTTTTTGTTTCTTAATTTCTTTGGTTAGTTTAGCTCACACTTAAAACCCAACTATCTCGTTTGGCTAGATAGTAGATCGAGGCTGAGAGTAGTAGTAGACCTAGAGTTCCCAAGGAGTATGACCTCGATCACCACTATACCACTTTGCGAATCTAGGATACCCTTTTCCTCGATTAGGGTAGTTAATATTGTCGACGAGTGAGCTATAAATTGTAAAGCTGAATGTTGACAATTTAAAAATTATATTAGTTGTGATATGTAAAATACAATTCGTATGAGTTAGATATTTCCGATTAAACTCAATTAAAGAATCGGGACAAGAGAATTTTGGTTTGGAGCCGCCGCTAGAAACAATATCCAGCTGGTAGAAACTGGAAAGAAATTGAGATGGGAAAATAAAAAAAGTAGAGATTAGTGATTGAGAGAAATTGGTGAAGAACAGAGAAGAAGAGATTTATGGATTTTGATATTCTTATTGCTTAATTCCAAATGAACGTTCTGAATTCTTTTTTATGAGTTTCAGAGAAATAACAAGAAATGACAATTATGCTACTCCTAACCCGGCCCAAACGGCCTCACCCGCCACTACTCGTCTCACCCGCTCGGTGAGTGTCTATCAATTCTGTAGGTATAAGAGAAGAAAATGATGTAGTTCTTTTACTATTGCAGTTAAGTGTAATGAATTTTTCTCACATGTTTCAACTTTTGAGGTCAACCCCCTTGTCTTTTTAGCTATGGGTGGTTGAAGTTGATGTTGTTAGACTGGACTTGTGAGGTCATCCCATAGTGTAGGGTTGAGAGAATACTATGCCATTATCATTACTATAGCATGTTAATCTTTGATTGTACAATTGGCTTATGAGATGTGTTTAATTGGACTTTGACTACTGTAAATTAATATATATTACTGTGCCTTTTCATTTCAGCATTGCTTCCTCAATCATGTATGGTTTCAACTACAAATATGAACTTGTCGTAGAAGACACTGATGTGCCAAGTCTTTCTACACTCATACCAACTGAAGCTGAAAATGGATACAGATGTATCTCGAATCTTTTGTTCAAAAATTGGCCTTCTTTCAATGTATAAACCACTTATATGGAGGATTTTCTATTTAAGGATGTTCTTATTACATCGAATTTGTGCATATGGAGCGGTTACGTGTTCTTTTACTTTTTGAAATTTGTATATACGAGTCTTTTAAATTTATGTGTCACTTTTCAGTAGAAACACTTGCAAACAAAAATCTGTTAGAGTTTTCCTTCCAATTTTATTAGTGCGCTAATTATACCATCATAAGTAACCAAGCATGTCATTCTCATTTCTCATCCCTATTGTTTCGTGCCATATAATATCTATGGATACTGTGAAAGTAAGAGAGGGAGTCATCCATTACTAGCATGGTGTCACTTGCGGGAGCAATATGTCGTGTAAAATCCTCAATACCAGACTTCGTCATTTATTCAATCAACAGTTGATTAATTATAATTTCTTAGGGCATTATCATGTCATTTAATTTTCTGTTTGTTGATCTAGGGAAATGTTGTGCTTTCCTTCAGTATGAGCTCATATTTCATTATGGTTCATCGGTTGGAAAATATGTTGATGTATTATCCATAGGTAACGTTCCACGGATAGATCATTACCTACCATTAATTATGTTCACCTTCTATTATTGTTGCAAAGAGAGTATCCGTTTTTCACGAGCAAGATGCGTAATTTCCTCAAATGAAAAACTTTTGGACTCAATGACTAAATCTCGCATATGCGTGTTTTGTTCGCAATTCGGCAAAACCCTCCAACTATGAAGAGTGACTTCTCCGGAATTAATTCTGAATTGTCTAAACATGCTAGGAGGATTTCATTATGTTCATGTCCTTCCAGCACTTTCATATGGAATTCGGGCAAATAAGTTCAATTTCTAATTGTACAATGCTTTTTTTATAAATGGATGCAAGCATCCTAACCTTCATTCATAACCAAACAGGGTTCAGAGATCCCCTGAGCATCATACATAATCCAGTACATCAAAGTAGGATCGTTAACAGGAAAAGAATGGAAACCAAGAGGCAAAACATGGCCTCGACTAGCTAAACATGACCTCGAACACGGAGAGGGGTAGGAGACACTTGACCACCCTAATCACTTGTAGCAATTGCCGCACCACCCCAGAAGGCAGAAACAGTCCTTCATGTGTTGTGGGACTGTCCCTTTGCCCGGTTAACTTGGATAAAGCTTCTCCGACCTTCTGAGTACCAGAAATGACCGAGTCTTTTCTAACAAGGTCATTACAGTCGAGTCATTTCTACAATGCATCCTGGATTGGATTAATGTCGTGACGATAGCCATGGATAAGGATCAGTTAGTTCACCAACCGAATCTGCCCATCAAAAAGGAGGAGTTGATCTCGTGGAAGCCCCCTCCTCCCGAGTGGGTCACTCTCAACTCAGATGGCTCCGTTCACCATGATACAGGTTTTGCCGCTGCTGGAGGCATGTTAAGAGATTACCTAGGACGCTGCCTTGCGATGTTCACATGAAGCTTGGGGATTTGCTCAATCACCCAAACTGAGTTGAGAGGCGTTGTAGAGGGACTCGAGCTGGCTTGGAGTCTTGGATATCAACACGTTAGGATGGAGTTGGATTCGAGATGTGCTCTCCAACTCCTCAGCAGCAACGCATACCTGAATCATCACCATGTGGCCCTTATCGACCGCTTTCGGGCATTGATCAGTCGTGATTGGGAAGTAGTTGCTTGACATGTGTTTAGAGAAAGCAACAAATGTTCATATTATTTAGCTAGTCTAATTGTACATTGCTAATTTCAGTTGCAATGTTTATGCAACCCGATTCAAAGCGTGGTTGTGTTTGGACCATTGTTCAGGAAACCATACCGGAAGTCATACCGGGTTTGTCTGTGGTAGGGTATTTTGTGGTACGATCGTGGTTCAACCTTTATGTACCAGTAAGATACTATTTTTGGAATAAAAAAATTTGTTTTATTAATAAACCGTACCGACGGTTTCAGGATAGCGTTTTGGAGTATATCGAAATAAACCGGAAAATACCGGATTGCAAACTTGAATATACTATATAAGCATAAGTAATATAACATTCAACAAAGTGCAACATTTTAGAATCAACTACATAATCGTTCCAATGCATGTTTAGCAACGATTACAAAGTACAAAACAACCAAATACCATTCCAAACCCCAAGTTCACAACTACCAATCAATCAATATGCTTTCAATTATACTTTTCTAGTTGGTTCCTTGACCTTTTAGTTACCACTTACCAAAGTTAAATCATTACTCCCTAACTTGTTTATTTTGTTGAAACCTTTAACTTGGTCTTCGTCGAAATCTTCTACCGTCATATAACTCATGTAGAGATATGTTGAGCCTGTCATTAACCTCAGGCGATTCTGCCAATGCTATTAGCAAAACACTAGGAATGTGAATGGAACCAGCATAGTGAAACTCGAGCTCGACATATATCTATGGGATGGAAGTCCAAATCGTCGAGCAGGAGAGGGTGAATAGGCGCGGCGGCGACGTGGTGTTCTCGATAGGGGAGGGAGACTCGACAGGGGAGGGAGATTGAATCGACGGTCGGCACTCGGCAGGGGAGGCAGCCTCGACCAAGGGGTGCGAGACTCGAGCTCGTCGTAGATCGCGGACGGCAGACGACAGACGTCCTCTCCCCATTCCTTTCGTCGGTTGTAGGTCGCCAGAGGGGAAGAGAAAAGGAGCAACGGGGCGGGGCGGGGTTAAAATTCTGGGGAAAAAAGAAACGATCGTTTGATTTGGGTATTAGGGTATGGACTCGCCTTTTGATTATTAGTATTTTTTGGTTGAATAAAAAACGGCAACATTTTGTGCTGCAAATAGCCTATTGCCTATTTTTTCAAAACCGAGCGGTATTTCGTTTCATGCCGGTTAAACCAAAAAACCCGGCCGACACGATAAATTAACCACTAACAGCCTACTGTTCCGTTTCTGGTTAGGCTTCCAGTTTTTTTGGTTCAACCGGCCGGTACGATCTGGTTTCCTGGTCTATGGACTTAATAGGGTGTAATAATGGAGAGAGACATTATGACGGGCATTGATGCCTTGTATGAGGAGAGGCCTATATAAGGAGCCTAACTCATTCCACATTTTTTAGAGCAATACACACTAGAGAGTTCTCCCACTTCTTTGTCTTGTTTCCTTGCTTCTTTGCTTGCTTGTGAGTTTGAGAGAAGGCTGCCTAGCGCTCTAACGGAATTGAGAGCTAGGGCCGCACAATCGAGAGTAAGGTCGTGATAGAAGCCGCAGAAGAAATGGGGAAGTCATTTGGTAAATCCCTAGACGTTGTGATGGGAGGTGACGCCTGACAGTGAAAGGTTTCTTTAACTACTTAATAATTGAAAATTAAAGAAGTCATGTAATTGCAATATAATTCTCCATTAAATTAGATTGATTGGAGTCATTAGATTTAAATGAGGTTAAAAGCTCCAGTGAGAAGTTTGTTTTTGTAAAAGCTACAGTTGTGCCAAACTAGTTCTAATTTATAAAAGCCAAATTTCGATGGGCCACCTCTACTAATTATGATCATCCAATCCGTTGGGTACCTTGGAAGGGATTAGCCAAGAGTAAATTCTATGGTGGACTGGAATTTTGGGATTTTAGAGCTTTTAATGAAGCTCTCCTATCAAAGCTTTGTTGGTGCATTTGGATGAGTCCAAATTCCCTGCTCAGCTTAATTTATAAAAGTTGTTACTTCAACCAAAATTCGATTCCAAATACCCAATTGGGTCAAACCCTTCGTGGGATTGGAGAATCATTTTGTTTAGATGAGAATTACTGCTACAAGGACTACGTTAGCAAATTAGGAATGTTAAGAATATAGACGTCTTCTCGAATAAATGGGTCCTCGCAGATAAAACCACAGTCTCATCTTTAAGACTGTTGGTCACTAATGGATCACAAAGGATTTCCTTCATTCAAGAAGGATTAGAAATGTCCCAAAGATTGAAATATTGCTTTGAAAGTAAGACGATCGACATTATCTGCAAAATCTCCATCCCCCATCTTCCCCAAGAAGATAAGCGAATATGGCATTTTACTAGAATCGTTTATCTAGTTAAAACGGGCTACAACCTCGCTTCAGAGTCAATTCTAATTTCTAGTCGCAAACCATCAACTTCTATTATTGACACCCCAATCTAGAGGAGAACTTCGGTGACTAATATCCCCCTGAATTGAAAATTTTCCTCTGGCAGTGTCTAAAAGTGGTATTGCCAACTATGGAGGTTGTTATGAGACAATCCAAGTACCACATCGATAATACAAGGGAAGGAACCCTTGTATATTAGAGTCCACCTAGCCCAATTAGTACGAGGTCTTTTGGGGAGGACACCAAAGAGTAAAACCGTGCGGGCTTGGCCCAAAGCGGGAAATATCGTACTAATTGAGCTGCCCGGTTTGGACAAGTGGTATCAGAGCCTGGTTTGGCGAATCTGGGGCGGTGGACATTAGTTTGGTGGGACCCTCATTTGGTGGCCCCAGGATTTGAGATCTGCGTTTGTCTAGCGGGTCAAAGGTGATTCGCGTCTGTTTGGTGGATCCAGGAGAGATCCACGTTTGGGCTTTGGCGGATCAAGGGAGGTCCGCGTCTGAGAAAATCCTTATACCGAGAAGCCCATCGATACAAGGTGTCTTGCAGATCAAGATAATCGCTGAGGTGAGGACACGAAGTTCGTGGTCCTTGTCTTGAGGGGAGGAATGTTATGGAACAATCCGAGTACCACATTGGTAATACAAGGGAAGGAACCCTTGTATATAAGAGTCCACCTGGCCTAATTAGTACGAGGCCTTTTGGGGATGACACCCAAGAGTAAAACCGTGCGGGCTTGGCCCAAAGCGGACAATTTCGTACTAATTAAGCACCCCGGTATGACAAGTGGGTGGACTCTAATATACAAGGGTTCCTTCCCTTGTATTACCTATGTGGTACTTGATTGTCCCATAACAATCCTCCCCTCAAGACAAGGACCACGAACTTTGTGTCCTCATGTCAGCGATTATCTTGATCTGCCAAACGCCTTGTATTGATGGGCTTCTCGGTACAAGGACTTTACCAGACGCGGAACTCTCTTTTTATCCGCCAAAGCCCAAACGTGGATCTCTCCTGGATCCACCAAACATATGCGAATCACCTTTGACCCGCTAGACAAACGCAGATATCAAATCTTGAGGCCACCGAATGAGGGTCCCACCAAACTGACATCCACCGCCCCAGATTCGCCGAACCAGGCTCTGATACCACTTGTCGAAACCGGGCAGCTCAATTAGTACGATATTGTCCGCTTTGGGCCAAGCCAACACAGTTTTACTCTTGGGTGTCCTCCCCAAAATGCCTTGTACTAATTGGGCTTGGTGGACTCTAATATACAAGGGTTTCTTCTCTTGTATTACCGATGTGGTACTTGGATTGTCCCATAACAGTGGTACTTTCAATCCCAAGATGTAAATGACCTTAATTGCTGTCCCGCTTACTGGGAACATCAAGAAATCATAGAACATTTGTTCTTCCATTGCCCCCTTGATCTTAGTATCGATTTATAATCTTATGATGCCCTAGTGTTGTATTTCACAAGGTCTTCTAATGCACAACTACTCATACCACATCATCTATGCTTACACAAAATAGACAAGCATCTTTAGGGATTTTTATTCAAGCAACAAACAAAGGAAACAAAAGAAAGCAAGAGTAAAGTTTTTAGAATTTCTCAAGTTATAGATGTATAAAAGTAAAGATACGTTATTGTATAAGAAGGTAAATCTCGAGTAGCATCATGCATACTAAAACTCAATCATACCATGCATCGATGATTCATCTATAGTAAGTGTCAGTTTCACTGGCATATAAGTTAATATATTCATATTATAAAAATGCAATAATTGTTCTAAATAAAACAAATATGTTGGTTGAAATGTGGAAGGGCGAACTTTTTTTTATATATACTAGAATGAGAAAATTTTAAAATTAAAAACTCAACCATTCTTGTTGTTATGTTTAGGGGTGGGCATCAGTCTGGTTCGGCCCGAATCAGACCAAATTTAGGAGAACCGCGGTCCAATAGTGAAAGATCTCTTAGAACCAAAGATCGGACTAATATTGCATTCGATCCATTTTGGTCCACTTTGGTCCGGTTCAAATGTCAATTTGGTCCATTTTTCTTCAGTATTTATAAAATTCATTGGACCAAAGACCGGACCATATTATATTCGATTCGTTGTGGTCCGGTCCAAACATCGATTCGGTCCGATGTGGTCCACTGTGGACCAACCAACCCATTGCCCACCCGTAGTTCTGTTGGTGATTTGAATTTATTTATTTGCTTGTTTAATCGTGGAGAGAACTAAATTCATAATTACGGAGTCCTAAATTATCCTACCCATATATTTACCAAGTTCACCTACATATACATACCCGTTTCTATTTTACCAAACGTTTCTATTTTACCAAATGGGATCCTAGGAACCAAATCCTCTCGACCTCCCTTCGCTAGTGGATGCATGGAAGATCAAGAATTTAAGATAGATACATCATATACATGACGAAATCATCCAGATCTTCCATAAGCTTCCTAAGATTGACTACGAGTTTCTAGAGTGTTTCACAAAGTAAACCATTGCAACTGCAAAATCAACCATATATATCATATGCAATTAAAAACATTGTGCTTAAATTATGGCAAAATACTTCTAAAAAAACCAAGTATGACTGAAAAAGTAAAAAGTGGGGGGAAAATCCTCATTTTTTAGTTCATTTTGACTTTACTAGCAAATATGCATTTGGTAACACATTAATATAATTAGTCTTACAATTACAAAACCCATCTCATGTCCCAAGCAATCGGGACAAGGGGCGGTCCAATAAGTTCTGGACACTTTGGAGAGAACCTTGACAGAACACCAAGAAAATGAGTATCGTAAAAACAGAAAATTTATGCCTATTCCAGTACCCCATGTGAAGAGGAAATGAAGCAGAAAACGTCATCATAAGAAATTGAACAATCCATAAGCAGTTGTAAAGTTGTCAAGAAACACCAGTTCAACAGAGCAAAGCTGCCTTGTAGTCTATTTTACCTATACGATGATCCCGACCAATCCATCCTATTTGCTCTAGCTACATTGTGTTAGACATATTTCCATATACAAACAACTACTACAACAACCAAAACAAGGAATAAACGAAAAAAGGGGACATCCAATCTATATCTACATAGTAAGGGCAGCAATCAGTTGGTTTGGAGTGATCTGGTTTTCATGACTGTTACTCGAATGCTAGAGACATGAAGGTATCATCATCCAAAAGTGAGCCGAAATCTAACAACTCAGAGCTCTCATCGCCTTCCGCCGTTTCATCAGGGTGGTCGTTCAGAATCATATCACATGCCTGACAAAAAATTTAGCAATTTGATCAATTTGTGCATCCCAATCCCAGAAAAGCAATCTTCTTTCATACAAAAACAAAGCTAGTTTTTTTTCTTCCCTACATGATCATTATAATAAAGGAAATTACACAATACCTGATGATTTTCCCTCAGTCCTTCGACAACAGTGAGTAGCCTTCTGTACTGCGCACGCCCGTTGGGATCATGAAACATGGATTTTACTCTAGTCAGAGTTTTTTGTACCCTTTCCTCGTTCTGTTTCCTTCCTTCCTTGAGAAAATCGTAGTCATCCTCCTTTGGAGGAGGCACAGTTTGTAGAGGAGAATCCTCCTCTGCCATTGGATCACGGCGTTGGAATCCACGCAATCCACTACCTTTACGTCTCCACCGCAAGATGATCTTCTCCAAGATTCCCACAGACCAAACGATTGTTCTATACTGTTTCCTCACCTGATGTCCTCTGATATGGGCCTTCATTCATGCAATCAACCCAACCAGAATGTCATGTCAGGCGATAATAAATGGACGAGGAGGAAAGATCAATGATTACACTTTTTAGCACATCAAAATAGTTCATTGCAAGCTGACACTACTAAAGATGAATGAAGATACATAAATAACAAAAGGCAGCTTGAAAATGAGAGCTAGAAGGAAACCTGGATTTTAACGATTCTCTGTCGGATAATCAGAAACTCCTTCCTCTTCTTCCAACCACGGAACTTCTTTTGGATCTGTGTAGCAGCAGCATGAACCATTCCATCTGAATACCGTGGCGGTTTGCTGCGGGTCAGGAGGGATAACAGGGCATGCTCATCTGATAAACAAAATAATTCATCACTTTCACTTTCTTCAAAATGCTCATTACTACTACTCAATTGTTTCCGCTGGAACGACTGCATCCTGAATACTTGATATATCCGATTAGCAGCTTGTGTAGCATTGCGTATAGCAGTAAGGGAATCCTTCAGTGATAGTGCATCCGTTGGAACATCATTCCCACTCACAGGAGTAGCTGTTCGCTCTTCTATTGTCTGCACAACTTTTTCCCCCTGCTGCACATCTTCTTTCTGTTGTTCCTTCACTGTGAGAGTTGATAGGTAGCTGGTCAAAAATGACTCTGCCAGGAAACCAGAAATGCCCTTGTTTCCATTGCCAGAGGCCAGTTCAGCTGCAGTTCTACCAGAAGGAAACTCGGGAGACGGATCTGTCAATGCCCCAGGAGCTGCATGCAGTGAGACAAGGACTGCAACTGTTTGCTCCCTGAATATTAAGAAAACTCCAAACACAACTTTGTTAGTTGTCATAATTACATAGATGGTGAAGAAAATTCCAAAATGAAAGAACGATAGAGTAAAAATGAAGACCAAACTGCACACCTGCCACAGTATGCAGCCCAATGAAGAGCAGTCCATCCATTAGCATCACGGAAATTGATGCTAACTCCAGCAGCCACAGTCGGCTTTATAGCCCAGTCCCAACCAAGGGCAGCAGCTAAATGTATCACACCTTGTCCATCACTGTCCAGAACACATGGTCCCTTGCCACTTTCTGTAACCTTATGAAGAAGCCACGAATAAAGCTTCTCTTTAATGAGCTTATGGAGAAGTTTCTTTTTCACTTCGACCTGAGACAGATTTTCCTCTGAGGTTGCTTCCGTCATCTGGTAATTTTCATCTTCCTCCTTCAGCAGCATGATTTTCCGAACTAGCTTCTGCTTTGCTCCAGCAATATCAAGGGTATGACTTGTCTCCATGGATGCTCTGAATGACAATAACTTCTCAAGTCGTAGATGAAGCCACATTTCAGTAGCATTACCACCATAAACATCTCTTATGTCAATATCTCTTACTGAATTCACATGATAATCGAATTCTCGTACTTCACTGCAAGCCACCCTATTTGAACATGTAACATAAAGAGGGACCCTAGCAACATCATGAGGTGGAGCAAAGCAACAAAGAATCCCATCAGCCAAAACCTCAGCTCGAACCTCTACTTCTCCAAACATGCAAGACCACTCACACTTTTTCACCTCCTCTTGAGTCTTCAAAAACATGCCAACAATGTGAACCTGATCCAAGGGGGGAAAATGATAAAGCAAAGTCTATGAAAATTAGACACAAATGTAAATTTACTTTATGAGATGCAAGAAAGTTGGTAGCTATTTAACAAGAACGAGCAGGCAAGAGGGTAAACAACAATTCTCCAGATGCCAGTTTTGCCAATCCATGTTAAATCAGGGAATAATTCCTTCTAAAATGACTTGTGTACCACTTCTTATTTTTAATTTTCCATCTTAGTAGGTCAGACTGGTCAGTGAAATTAAGCTTCCCCGGAATAATTAACAGATAACATTTTGATCACTCAGCTGGCAACTATTAATAACCTAATCGACTACTCAACAACATACCTACTGATTAGCTGAACAGGTTGACAAAGTCTCAAAAGCACCAGTCAGATGAAACAAATTTCCCAAGGCATGATCAATTTGATTGCACCTCAACTAGATGAACTGACTCAGAAATATGATTCTGAATAACAGCACACATACCTCTGTCTCGGAGTCTGCATAAGCCCACTTGGGTGAAAAGTCCATTATACTGAAAAGCTGGTCGTGTGACAAAGAGGGACTCAAGACAGACTCATCACCTACATTTCCACATTCAACATTGCTCCATGCAATGCCAGGTGATGACCTCATATTCAGATCATCCACTTCCCCAAGTTCCTTACTAACCCATCGAGAAAAGCTGTCAACTTTCTTCAAGCCTTCTTCCTCACCCAACAAGGGTTTTTTTGCTTTTAAAGTATATCTGCCAATTCCTTCAGCAGTTCCCTCAACAACAGAATTTGAGCCAGTAGCATAGTGCAGTTCTGCATTTAGGAGCTCCATTTGGAGATTGTTCTGTAAAAGCTGTTCAGATTGCTGAAGAGACTCAGTAAAGTATGGTTCCAATGTATTCTGTGTACCAAAGTCTTGCGTTCTCTGATCAAATAACCTACTTCCAAAATCATATGCCAATTCCGAATCTAGTGTTGGGTCTACGCTTCCAACAGGAAAGTGCAAGGAACTGTCCCCTGCAGAGATCTGGATAAATCAAATATGTTTTAGTAATAACCTAGGAAAGCACAAAACTCATCAACAATATTACAAACCTTCATAATGAAATGTCGAGTACAAATGAACACGGAAGCAGGCCAAAGAAAGAAGTGAATGGGGACACATTCTTCTTTGATCACATAAAATTATAGGCATCTTAACCTTTGTTCATTCCAATCTATATAAGTTCATAGGTCGAGTCCAATAACAACTTGTCCAAGCAAACAAATATCCTTCCAACTATCCTAATTTTATGTTCTGACTAGTCTAACGATTCCAAGCACATTTCAACTTATTCTATTGAGGCTGCAGCAAACTTCTCCAATGGATCTCCAATTGGTTGAGAAACAAACGGATGCTCATCAACAAAAGAAAAAATATAGCAAACATACCCCAAATTGCCAAACATATCCCAAATTGTGCAATGCAGAAGAAAAATAAATTAAATTTCCAATATAGGGCAGTTGGTCAATAAAACAGAAACAGATGAAAGTACCTGCCAAGTTGATTGTACGTTAGCTTTGGCAGTGCTCCCACTGGGTAAACTCATCAAATTTCCTCCAATGCCAAAATTACCAAGTTGTGGGGAACTAAGTGATGGATGCAAAGGCGCATTATCAAACCCCCTTGAAGATTGCTGATAGACCTCTTCCCAGGATGCTAGCCCTTGTGAATCAATAATGTTTGAACCACTGTCATTAGTGCCAAATCCACCTCCATGAACGTGAAATGCAGCAGAGCCTCCTCCATGAACTGACACAAAACACCATGTTAGCACAACATAAAATTCATCGATCATCTAGAAGTCTAAGCTTGATGCACATTATCCAAATAAAAACAGGCTCCAAAATCAATTACATCAAAGAATAAAGCAGAATGCTTACCTAGACCAGAATATGACAGATGAGAACTTGATGAGCCAACATCCAATTTGTCCATAGTAACACTATTCTGTAATTGTGGTGGCCCAACGAGTGAGTAGCCCCCAGTTGTTAGGTGACTATCAGCTACATTAAATTGTACCAACATTCCAAGTAAGAACTGGGTGGTCCAAGTCTAAATAGTACAGCAGTTGAAGTAACCCTCGATGTGCCGTTGCAAACTAATTGGAGTGTATAAAATTAATGCAAAAATACATCCAATAGAACTACCTGAATCAGCATCTTCACACAAGGATGATAGAGTACTACTTGGACTAGCTGAATCAGTATTTCCAGATGGCTCTCTGTTGTGATTCACAAGGCTGTTTGATGGACTACTGTGTGTCCTGTTACCCTGATGGGAAAAATGATAACCCCGGTATAAGAGAACATTTTTGGGGGCGGGGGGTGCAGCAGATGAAGAGGAGCAGAATTTTTAACTTATTTTATATCTTACACACTACAACCAAGTAGGAAGATCTGCTTTACAAACACCAGTCTACTCCATAGAATAGAAAACAGACCACAGTTTTGGTATAGACTGGTATCCACAATATTAATGTAGCTATAACAGTCATAGAGCCGCTACCATTTCTCCATCAACAAACATACACTAATAAACAATTAGATTAAAGTAAAGGAAAAGAAAATAACCTTAACTTCCAAGTAGTGCACGAAAACTATGTGCATCAGTTCCCTGCAAACAGCAACAGAGAGAGAAGGGGGTGTCAAACCGATAGTGCCACACACTAACCTGAACCTTACCAGAAAAGGCTTCTCTGTTTGTGATTATGGGACGTGGTTGTCTTACAGTCTCTATAATTATAAGTGCATGATACCAATGGTGGGGATGAATAAGACTGCTGACTCCGTTGGCCTTAATTTTATGTTTGCAAAAACATCCCAGTTTCAACCAACACCGAGATACACAACCCATTTAACCACTGATACATATTCAAAATTGATGAAGTTGTATCCCTCCATATCTTTTATTACATCTCCAAGCAAAACATAATATTTGTGCATCAAGGTATACAAACATGAAGAAGGATGTGGACAACCATGGTTTTGTTATACATAATCTATAATTGTACGGAAGTTAACGCACTGCTTTAGACCAAATAAGAATGACATACAAAGCTCATGATCAGATCAAATGACAAATTTAACTGATGCTCAAGAAGAAATGGATCATTCATCAAGTACCCAAAAACAAAGGAAAGCAAGAGCAAGCATTATGCAGACAGAAATTTGGAAGGGATTTTAAACGTACTGTTCAAGCATCCAATAGCTGCGCCGTTGAAAACTTTCCTTCTCCTCGCCATGTGCATAATAACAGTGTAACACATCAACACTTCCAACCTACAAAGTATGTCAATGTTGTCACTTTTCAGAAACAGAAACTCGAGTAACAACATTGTTTCGATTCTTTCACACATGTTAAAGTAAAGGACTAAGTGCCACCACGATCAAAGTAAATTGGCTATATAAAGAAAAAGACCACACGCCCTCTAGGGTCTAGCACACCTTCAACTTCTCATGAGCTTCCTTCACAGTTTTTCCATCCTTTTTCTTCCGCCAGTTATGTCCATCCTTCCTAAAGTATCTCAACACCTTCCGGTCAAACAGAAAAAGAGAACCACCTGGCATGGTGAATGAATATGTGAAATCTGTAAAGCAATCTGAACATAATTGACAGAACTAACCAAATTAATGATGGTATGTAGACCCACATCAACAATGGAATTCACATGTCCATCTCATTTCAAGTCTTTTTCTAGCTAACTATATCATGAGAAATGTACCAAACACTGGATCCCTGCACTAATCTTTATGGACATGTGATGTAGCACCAGATACCAAGAAAAGGTAGAAATTTTATGGAAACTAAGATGTGTATGACTTAGATGTGTGCCCCATCTGTGAACAAATGGGAAGCATTTTACCATCAAGTGGGAAGTAATTAGCAATTCAACTTGTCTCACAGACTGCGGAACATACATGTAAGACTGAGTATTATGTATTAACATAGAACTTTTACTCCAGGAAACGAAGTTCAAGTTGTTAATTAATCCTCGGCAGTAAAATCGACTCATTGCACTCTCCCATTTTACCAAACATTACACACTGAGGAACATACATGTAAGAATATATTGCAGAAAAACGAGAACGAGCAAGAGTACTATTATGTTCACCGTGAGTTTAAATATCATACTTGCTGGCTTGTTTGGAGGTTCTGTTGAAATATGAAATTTCTGGTAATTACGCAGGATCTCACAAATCTCAGCAGGACGCAACCATCGATGTTGTGCTTCATTAAAAAGTTGTTGGATGTCTGCAGTTAAGAAACATGGTAGTTACTCTTCAGAGGAAACAAGCAAATCATACATGATGACAAATAGAAAAGGAAGAAGGACCACAAACGTACTAAAAGCAGATTGGTCTAGAAAATCATGAGTAGATTTATGTAACTACAGTAAACCGAAATGGCAAACAAATCTGCCACTGAAATCCATACTGAATGTCCTGTAATCAAGATATTCATACACTCCAGGAATTAGTCCTTCCTTTCCAATCATTACTTCCATTCCCTAGAATATAATATATAGAAGCAATCACATCAACTATCACCCAAGCCACGCAGCATGGGTGGTCACTTATGGTAGTTTGCCATCACAAATAGTATCTATAAGTTCACGACTCCAATACTTAGGCATATCCTGTGAAAGTTCCATCCATCTTGCAATTAGATATACTGCCAAATTCGTGCCAACTGCTTTGTTTACTGTCAATGGCGACAAGGAAAGAATAAGACCAAGAACAAAAACAGTCCAGTCTTTTATCTGGCAACCCCAAAACAGAGTTGTGTAATAACAAGCAAAGCCACTGAAAAGTAGAAGTTTGTTGCAGTAGAATCGGAAGGATTGTTTAAATGTTTAGGTTAGAATTCAAAACACCAGGGGACAAAGATGCATTCACTAGCACCATATGTCTCAAATCATACATCCGCAAATGTGAAAGAAACATAAAAATAGGGCCGCCCTGAACTTATCCATTTTTGGCCTAGAGATTAACATCCCCCACACATTATTACCGCTTGGCCATTCTGCGATTTACAAGCGAGTAAAGGGAATAGAGGTGCAATTTTGTGCTAATTCAGTCAGTTCAACCGAGTCGTAACAATGAGTGAGTAAATGAGTAGACGACTTCTTCCATTTTTCAGAATAGCAGATGATCCTAGGAAAAATCTTTTCCCTTTCGAAGAAAGATTTCCCACTTTACTGATGCAAAGGCGCGGCTCACCTGCCCAGCTACTCAGCCGGGCCAAGAAACGCCTCAGAGATTTATCATCTTGAGGAAACAAGAAAACCCTAACTACAGAAAACTTCTTAGTGAAGCAAGCAGTACGGGGGCCGCCAACCAATCAAACTGGTGACAGAACCCCAGTAGTAAACTGAGAGATTGAGCAAGTAGCCGGATCTATACTAACGATTAAGCAAGCATTCTTCAAAAACCCACAACGAAAGCCAAAAGAAAAGTCGAAGAAGAAGAAGAACAACAACAACAACAACAAGAAGAAGCTGACCTAATCGAGGGCCCAGCCCGAAGGATCCGCGATCCGCCATGTCAGAGAGAAAGGAAAGATTGGGCAGATAAAGTCAGGGAAATCGAAAACAGCCGCTGGGATTGCAGAGCAATTCGGATGAATTCAAGAAAATGGAACGGAAAAAAAAAGTCTCTTTTTCCTTCTCTGGGGTGAGATTTGATTGGTAAGTTTACTTCCTGGAGAAGGGTCAGTCAGCAGCTTCCGCGTCTTTGATAATGCACAATAATAAAGAAAGAAAACTGAAAAGCGATAATACTAATATATCCTACTTAAATGTACCACGGAATAATGAAATGAATAATTAATGAGCATATATATTATATAATTACTACCTTGTAAGGGCCAGATGTATCTTTTTCTTTATTATATATATATATATATATATATATATATATATATATATATATATATATATATGGCGAGTTCTACGGTACCCTGGGTGAAATCCGGGGTATCGCATACCTTGAGTATGAAAACACTATCTAGACCTTGAATTGATCGATCTTTCGGACATGATACTATACTCTAACACTTAAAGATCAAAATCTAGGTGTTAACTCTCCCAATCTTATACTCTAAGATCAATTTAATTAGAAACAATAATCGACGGTTATGATTCATCCAAATATAGGCACAAAAAGGAATGCACCATCTTAGGGTTTATAGATTATGATTTAGATAATTGTGACCTACGGTTCACTCATTAAGAGTTAGGGTATAATATCAGACACAAAAATCCTGGTAATTCAAGGTCTAGATAGAGTTTCCATACTCAAGTTATGCGGTACCCCGGATTTCACCCGGGGTACCATAGAAGCCACCATATATATATATTTTACATTGATCAATTTGTCATATTTTCAAACTTTTTTGAATTCTTAAGTATTTTTTTGTTGTTATTTATTATTGAGAAATATTATTATAATACTCTTGTGTACATCTGATGAATTCGAAAAGAATTAAAAAAATAAAAATTTCTCCAAAATGAAGTTAGATTTGATATGAGGCCGATCTAGTGAATAAGGGGTGCATAGTCATTTGGCTAAGTTCCTCACAGCTCTTAGATCTGGACACACCAAATTGACGGTTAAAAATTGAGAAGGGCTTTTTAATTAATGATACAGGTAGTTTGGATATTATGAAAAATTAAGAAGTATACAAACCGGACTTACAAATAGTACAAACCATACAACCATACGAACAATACAAACTAGAGCGACAAAACATACAAACAGATTTACAAACAATACGAAACATACGAACTATACAAACAATACAAACTAAACCGACAAACATTACTAAACATACTAGCCGTACAAAATGCCACTACTTACAATACAAAACAGTAAATTTGTATTACAAATCAATAAATACAAAGTATAGAAACTAGACAAACAAATATTAAAATGTATACAAATTAGTCATATAAACATTACAAACATAATAGATAAAAATGTTATAGGTATAAAATGCCTCTCTACTATGCAGTTTTATCAAACATGTCGATCTATTATTTACATCAAACATACTCCTATACTTTGAAAAAATTATCAAACATGCCCTGAAGTAACGTACCCCCTTTCCGGTCTCTTCAGTATAACCATTCCACCGTAACCCAAGTGTGAAATTTTGAAATTTCATTTGCAATACAATCGTAACTAAATTAATACCATCAAAATCACAAAAAAAAGTAATAAAAAAATAACTTACGAGTTAACGTTAATCGCAAAAACTCAAAAAAGTAAGGTGCACAACAGAAATTTGAAGAAGAATAAGAAGAGGGGTGAAGAGCTGAGGCTTTCGGAGCTGCCTTTAATAGGCAAAATTATGACTAAAACCCGTTGGGGAGGGGGCGTTTTAGTTTGGCATGCAGCCCCCACGTCTGCACCCCCTACATGGCGACATGCCGGATGTCGGGGGAATGGGGACTACACACAAATCGTTGGGGGAGGGAACAGTTTGTGTGTCGACACAATAAACCGCATGCTGAAGGAGTGATTTCTGTTGTCGACGTAGAATCGCTCCTTCAAGAGGCGGTTTGTTCTAGGGCAACCAATGAACCGCCTCTATAGGAGGCAGATTGTTCAAAAAATTTAAAACGACTCCTCACCATGCGGTTCTCCGACAAACTGCGATCTCAACATGTGGTTCATATGCAAACCGCCTCCTTGGGTGGCGATTTTCAAATAATGGTGGTAGATTTTAAATATTTTCGATTTGGGTGGTAGATTTGTAAATTTTTTTTAACAGTGGTAGATTTGGATTTTTTCCGAGTTTTCTACAAATTTTGCTTCTACATTTGAGTTTTGCATTCAACCAGAAGAAGGTGAAGCAATGATGTTCTCTGTGGAGTAGCCAAATGTTTCATCATGCTATGAAATTTTGCTTCTACATTTGAGTTTTGCATTCAACCAGAAGAAGGTGAAGCAATGATGTTCTCTGTGGAGTAGCCAAATGTTTCATCATACTATGTGAAGTGTGAAGTCTTTAATGATAATATTGGTGAAGGGTTGGAGTGCAAGATACGGGAGATTCTCTATGATAGAGATAGAGGTGGAAATTGCTACGGTATCGGTATCCCAATACCGAATACCGAATTTTATCCTGAAATAATCTCAATCCCAATCCCTTAATAATTTTGGTATCTCAATCCCAATTCTTAAATATTTCGGTATCCCAAGCGGTACTTCGGTATCCCTATCATTATTATCGAATATAAAATTAATTAACTTTGCAATTAATAATTAAATATATAAGTTAGATTTGATTGTTTAATTTATGTCAAATAGACTAAGCAAAGAGTCTTGAGTTTGCCTAGAGCTAGAATATGGATAAGGAGAATGAAGAAGAGGCGACATCTCAAATTCTTGTCAATTGTAATCTTTAATTTGACGAATTGGAGGCTGAGAGACGAATAATACTAGTGTTTGGTTTTTTGTGTTATGAAAATACCAAGAGATTAGGTGCGAGACGAGAGTGCCTTAAAATGGAAAGTCAAAATTGAGTTGAATGGGACTTCTAAGTTGTGAAAGAGAGAGGAATAACCAAAGGTTATGAGCTATATTTCATCAATTTTTAATTTTTGGTTTTTCTCGATATTTCGGTATATATCGATCTCAATATCATAATCCCGATATATCGTATATTTCGGTATATACTTCTAAGTTTTGAAAGAGTGAGGAATAACCGAATAACACTCCAAAATGAATCCCAATCAGAATCCCTAAAAAATAAGTCTATATTTGATAATACCAAATAGTGATAAGTTCGGTACGATATTCGGTAAATGCCAAAAACCAATACCAAACTTCCAGTCATAGATAGAGAGCTAGTTGTTGCAAGGCTGATTGATACAAAACAGGTTGCATTGATTCATAAAGAAGGGATGGAGAAGGGTGTTGCTAGTGCTTAGTCAAATCAGCAGACTGATCAATGTCGCTGCTAGCTCTTCCTCTGGTCCTAGTCAATTTATAGTGTTGATGTTCTGTAAATCTAGTTTGCAAGTTTTTAAAGTGGTTGTGAGGGAGCACTTTCTTCAAGTTAGAATTTATGGGGTTGAAAGTTGTGTGGATACTGCAATCTATAATCCAAATAAAGCTAGAGATTAACAACTTCATATGATGAGCTTATCCCATTGAGAGAGCCTTCTATTTTCATGGCAGATTTCAATGCTATAATGTCTGAATTAGAAGCTTCAAATTAAGATGCTGTATTTTCGTAAGTGGATCAATGGTATGGGATTGTGTGATCACAAGGTGTAGGGAGAGTGGTGCACATGGTGGAACAAACAAAGTGCTAACCCAATAGCTTGAAGAGTAGATCGCTTTCTGGTCAATCATAATTGGTTAACAAAGCTATCTCATAGTGAGGCTTATACTCTAGCACCAGGAGTATCAGACCACTATGGTTATTGATGGATATGTCCCCAGAATTTGGTTCCTTGCCCAAATCCTTTAAGTTTTTCAATATTGGGCGTACTCACCTCAATACTTTCAGATACTATCTGATGCATGGAAGAAGAAGATTATGAGTACCCTTTTAAGATTTTATGGGCAGTTGAAGGAATTGAAGGTTAAGCTTATGAAGCTGAAGAAGAATGTCTATGTTGATATCTCAAAGTGTACAAGGTTAGTTGAACAACGGTTGGTAGAGGCTCAAAAGTTGGTGTGGCTAACCCTGATGAAGAAGTTATACAAAAAGAACTGGAATTAGTGGATATTTGTAAACAAATACAGGCTGATGGGGAGAGTTATTATCGATAGAACTCAAGGGTGCAATGAGTCTCAGAATGTGATGCTAACACCAAGTACTTCCAGAATTCTATTAAAAATCGAACGCATAGGCAACATATAAGTCAATTGATTGTATATGATGGTACTTAGGTTATAGATATCCATTAAATTAATGATCCGACAGTTGAGCTCTACAAGGAACTACTAGGGCAACCTAATTTAGTTGTTCAGGAATTCCCTCTTGGCTATTTTCAGAAACTATAGCCACGTTAATTGGAGGAAGAGGATCAATTAAAGCTCCTTAATCCAATCACTTGAGAAGAAGTATGCTCAGTGTTTAAGCATTGGAGAAAGATAAGGCTTCAGGACCATATGACTTTCCAGCCGAGTTTTTCCAAGATGACTGGGAGATTATCGGTACACAAGTGGAGAATGCAGTCCTTGAATTCTTTCAAACTAGAATAATGCCATGACAGGTTAACTCTACATTTCTCTCTCTCTCTCTCTCTCTCTCTCTCTCTCTCTCATACCTAAGACTCGTAATGCTAATAGAATGAGCAATTTTTTTGCCTATTTCTTGTTGTAGTGTGCTATACAAAGATGTATCAAAGCATTTATCTCATTGTCTATCAAGTGTGCTGCATAAAGTAATAGGGAGTGCCCAATCTGCTTTTATTAAGGGTCCACCATGAGAATTTTCCACCATTCACTAACGATGCTGCCAAACTACCACTTCACCATCACCTTCCATAATCATATGGAATATGCTTCTAGAAATGGCAACTGTTAGGGAATCTCTAGCAGCAAGGAGCTCTACAACAAAGGGATTGGAGACACACCATGACAGAGAGCCTCAGTTGCCAAAAAGACATGCTCATCTGAACCATGCACATATAGAGCAACTAGAGTCACAAACAGTAGCACCGAAGTTGATCTTCATAAAGTTGTTAGGTGGGGGAACTTAGAGATCAAGAGAGAAGAATGAGGAGTCAGGGTAAACATAGAGGCAACAACAATTTCATGGACTTTATTGGGAAAATGATGAGTAAGAGAACGAGCATATGGTTGAGTATACTCAAAATTGCTTTATTGTGGGATATCCATATTATCCATAATAGTCATACATATTGGATAATAAGGGTTTGGGAAAGCTCAAAGAGCTTAATGTTGCGCTACTATGTACTAAAATTAATAGTACGGTGCGACTCAAGAACATCACTTAAACTCACAACATACAAGGCACCAAATAAGTCATGTTCAGTCATCGAATAAGTCCTTAAGCAACTTTTTATCAAACTCCCTTACCCAATCACCACCTTCTCTCTTCTTTGCCGCTTCAACAATATCTTCGTCACTTTCATCGCCACCACCATGGGCTTAGGCTTCCATGCGCCAACTATTGCGATGTCGTCAGCAATGGCAAATTCTTATTAATCAGCTTATGGGGTGGTACTGGGAGCTTCCCGACGGTCATTATCGAGCACTTGTTTGGATTTATATACAGAACAATGCGAGGATGAAGAGTGGCAGGAGTTAGATTCATAACCCATGGGCATGGGGCCGACCTTGTATGATTAAGATCAATTACATCCTTATCTTTGCGCAAAATCCTGCGGGTGCACACCTTAGGAGAGGCACAATCCAATTGGGAGGCACGACAATGAGTAATCATGTTATGAATTAATGGTTTCTATGATAGCAGCCATCAGAACTCTAACGTGGAAATCCAATAATACATAATATAAATCTATAATAAATTATATAGTAGTATTCATACCTTAGACTCATAATACTACACACTACTCTAATGGTTTCGACATCTTTAAGCCACATTTTAAAATGACGCTATAATATTATTTTCTGCTGTGCTACTATGTTTAGATTGCATATCACTTTAATTACTAACATGTCATGTGTCCTAACTTGAGCACAAGTGGAAAGCTTAATATCTTGCACAAATACACAAAGTTAGATTGCAACATTTATATCACCAAAGGGTTTCAGCCCGATGTTCTTTCTCTCATTTCCCTTGCTCAAAGTTCATTGATCCTTTTGTTGTAGTAACGAGATCTGAAAAGTTAGAGCGAGAATAGGAAAAAGTCCTTGTTTTGGTTCATGTTTTATCACGATTCTCGTTTGTTTAATTTCTTTCACTGGCTAGAGAATTTGAGAAACACGGAGTGTTATGATTGTGATCTATCACTAGAGATCTATATGATGGTTGATGGATATCCTCATATACTTAAATACTGTTGTTATGTGGAATGAGATGATGAACCAAGAGAATAGTTGGCAATCAAAGCTTTGCCATGCATTTTGGAAGTTGTTCCATGCCTCCACCTGGCAGTTAGATATTCAGATGTTGTTTTATTGATATGATTAGTACTCTTTAACTAGCTAGTAGCACTAATTAATACAATAGTTATTGTGGGTTTCTGTTGATAAGCTTCATTAGTCAACTTTTTATCTTGTAAATCTATTGAAAGGGGTGAAATTGAAGGACTAGTTTTAGTTTATAAAGAGGTCATGAGTGCCCGTTATTCAGGTTTCTGGGACTTGGTTGTGTTGTAAAAAAACATAGAAACACAGGTTTAGAGGTCATTTTAGATGAATGAATATATGAATAATTGAAGGATAATGTCTCTTTGTTTATTTTATTGGGCTCAGCTTCTTGATTTCTTGTTGTATAGGCATTGAAGTCCGGGTCTGTGATTAATATAGTTCCTTAAGTAAAAAATCGGATGCACTGAACAAACACAACAAATCAAATTTACATACAGGCAAAACAAACTCTAAATCACATTGTGAATTGTCTTTGTTCTTTTTGATAATGGTAAAATGATTTGTCTTGATAACTTGGCTTAGGCAACATCTCAACAGGCTTCTCCACTAACAAATCCATAGGCGCATCCTTTAGCAACTCTTTAGTAAACTCCCTTACCCAAGCACCACGTTCCCTCTTCTTCACCGCTTCACTAATATATTTGTCAGTTTCATTTTCACCGTTGTGGCTTCCATGCGCCAACTGTTGTGATGTCGTCAACAATGACAGTTGCTACTTGCTCATCTTCTAAGGCGGTACTGACGGCTTCCCTACAAGCATTATCGAGCACTTGTTTGACTTATCTGCAGAAGAGTGTGAGGATAAAGAGTGTCGGGAGCTGGATTCATGACCCGTGGTAATCTGCATGCGAGCACCGCTGGGGAGGCCTAGTACAATTGGAGTCACGACAATGAGTGATCATGTTCTGCATTAACAAGCTCTATGTCGGCAAGCGTCAATCGCTTTGCTGGGTAGTTAGTATAGCCACTGGGGGCGGCAACATCATCTTCTCATAGATAATAATGACCTCCAAAACTATATAGGAGTAGGAATAGCCATTGGCATGATTGTAGGAGAATGCCATCATTCGTTTCTTATCTATTGTAGCTACATTATTATTTTTTCCGAACAAGTTTTGTGTGTGTGTGTGTGTGTGTTTTTATAGCTAGACGAGGTATATACATTAGGATTCCAAGTTTGTAAGAAAAGTGAAAAAACAACATGAGTAACGGACGGTGTCCATCTTGTTCTTCGCGTTATTTGCGTAATAACTCAAATATTAATAGGTAATATATCAAACTTGTAGGACTCTTACATGGACATTCGATAATACGTAATATGACTCCATAATTAATTATATGGTAGTACCCATACTTGAGAGTCATAATGCTACATTATACTCTAATAGTTTAGACATATTTAAGCCACATTTGAAAATAATGATATTATATGATTTTCTATGGTAATATAATGAATTGAGTTAGAATATTTAGATTGCATGTCACTCTAGTGACTAACATGTCACATGTCCCAATTTGAGCAAAAGTGAAAAGCTTAATGTCTTGCACAAATACAGAGTTAGATTACAAAACCTTCATATCACTCGAATTCCCTAATTGGGTCTTCTGTCAAAGGCTTTCAGCCTTATGCTTCTTTCTCTCCTTACCCTCGCTCAAAGTTCATTGATCCTTTGTTGTAGTGACAAGATCTGCAAAGTTAGAGTGAGAATAAGAAAAAGTCCTTGTTTTGGTTCCTGATTTATTATGACTCTTTTTTGTTTAATTTCTTTCAATGGCCAGAGAATACGAGAAACAAAGACTCTTGTGATTATGATCTATCACTAGCAATCTATATGATGGATATCCTCTTGTACTGTAAATACTGCCGCTATATGGAATGGGATGAGGAACCAAGAGAGTGTTTGGCAATAAAAGCTTTGACATGCTTTTTCGGAGGTGCTCAATGCCTCCACATGGAAATAAGATATTCAGATTACGTTATGCTGCTCTGATCAGTAAAATGCAACTAGCTAGTAGCACTAATAGATTCTGTTGGTTTCTGTTGATAAGCTTCATTAGTCAAATTTTTATCTTGTAAAATTATTTGAAAGGGGCAAAATAGAAGGACATGTTGTATTTAATTGAGGTCATAAGTGTTTGTTATTCAGGTTTTTGGTCTTGGTTCTGCTGTAAAACAAAAATAAAATCACGGGGTTAGAAATCTTTTTGGATGAATGAATATATGAATGATTGAAGGATCATCTTTCTCTTCTAATTTGATTGGAGGTTCTGCTTCTTGATTGCTTGATTCATAAGCATGGAGTCAAGGTATGTGATTAATAGAGTTTCTTAAGTAAAACTCTAAATCGGATGCACCAAACAAACAAAACAAATTGCATTTACATACAAGCAAAACAAACTCTAAATCAGATGCACCAAACAAACACAACAAATTGCATTAACATACAAGCAAAACAAACTCTAAATCCCATTTTGAATTGTCTTTGGTCTTTTAGTTAGTGGTGAATAGATTAGTCTGGGTAACTTAGGTTATGCAACATCTCAATAGGATTCTCCACCATCATATCTAACGACGAGTTATTTAGAAAAAATTAGCAAACTCCCTTACTCAAGCACCACCTTCTTTCTCTTTCTCGCTTAACCAATATCTTTGTCACTTTCATCACCACCATCATGGCTTCCATGTGCCAACTATTGCGATGTCGTCGACAATGGAAGTTGCTGCTTATTGAGCTTATGAGGCGATAGTGGTGGCTTCCCTACGAGCATTATCGAGAACTATGTTGGGTTTATATGCGAAACAGTGCAAGGATGAAGAGTGTCAAAAATTGGATTCATGACCCGTGGACGTGGGCATGACTTTCATGATCAAGATCGTATACATCCTTATCATCGTGCGATCTCTTTTTGATCGAATCCATGGCAGTCTGCGTGCGCACGCTGCAAGGGAGGCCTACTACAATTGGGAAGCACGACAATGAGTGATCATGTTTCGGATTAACGGTCTCTACGATGGCAGCCTCCAGTCGCTTTGATGGAATCAGTATAACCACCAGCTTCTACAACATCATCTTTGTCATCGAAAATAATGACCTCCTGAACTATGCGGGTGTTGGAAGTGTCATTGACATGATTGTTAGAGAATGTCATTGTTTGTTTCTGATCCATTGTAGCAATGTTGGTAGTTCTTCTGACCAAATTTTGTGTGTGTTTTTTTTTGGCTTTTAGAAGTGTTCTATACTGGGATGAGGTATACTATGAAAATTAGGATTCAATATTCTATAAGGAATCTGAAAACATAATGAGTAACAGACAGTGTCCATCCTATTCTTCACATTATTTGCGTAATAACTCAAACATGAATATAAAAAATATCTAACTTCTATGACTCTAACATGAAAATCCAATAACCGACCGGTTATTCACTAACCGATAACCGAAGTAACCGAACTTTGGTAAGTTATCGGAGGCTGGACGAAATGGTTTTGGTTTTAAAAGTGGTTTGGTTAACCGATAACCGAGATAACCGAGAAACTGAAGCCTATTTTGGCCGGTTTTTGGTAGGGGGAATGGTTATTTTGGTTAACCGATAACCGGCCGATCGATTACCGGTTATAACCGAAATAACCGAACTGCCACCCCTACATTATGCTAAACAATACTCTAATAGTTTTAACATCTTTAAGCCATGTTTGAAAAATGGCGCCTACTATTTTACTGTAGCGCAATACAATGAATTCAGTTACAATATTTAGATTGCATATCCCTCTAGTGACTAACATGTCATGTGTCCTAACTTGAGCGCAAGTGGAAAGGTTTAAGTCTTGAAAAAATACACAATGTTAGAAAACAAAACCTTTATATCACTCGAATTTCCTTACCGGGTCTTCTACCAAAGGTTTTCGGCCTAGTGCTTCTTTCATTCCTTTACCATGATCAAAGTTCATTGGTCCTATGTTGCAATGACAAGATATGAAAAGCTAGAGTGAGAATGGGAAGAAGTCCTTGTTTTGGTTCATGCTTGGTCATGACTCTAGTTTGTTTCATTTCTTTTTGTGGCCAGAGAATTCTAGAAACAAGGACTTTTGAGATTGTGATATATCATTATTGAACTATATGATGGTCGATGGATATCCTATTGTACTATAAATACTGCTGCAACCTAATGGCAATCAAATATTCAGATTATGTTCTGCTACTCTGATATATGCGAGGATGAAGAGTGGCAGTTTACAAGGCGGTACTGACAACTTTATCTGCAGAATAGTGCGAGCAGTAGCTGGATTTATGACTCGTGGACTGGGGGTTGAATTTGCATGATCAAGATTGTTTACATCTATATCATTGTGCAATCCATTTTTTGTACACTCCATGGCAGTCTGCGGGCTCACGCTGCAGGGGAGGCCCAGTACAATTGGTAGGTACAACAATGAGTGATCATTTTCTACATTAATGGTTTCTATATTGACAACACTCAGGTGTCTTGCTAGAGACTCAGTATAGCCACCAAGAGTGGCAACACCATCTTTGTCATTGATGATAATGGCCTCCAAAACTATGTGGGTGCTGGAAGAGCCATTGACATGATTATTGGAGAATGTCATTGTTTGTTTGTGATCAATTTTAGCAACGTTGGTAGTTCTTCTGGTTAAGTTTTCTGTATGTATTTTTGGCTTTTAGAAGTTAGTATTTTATAGTGGGATGAGGTATACTATGGACATTAGGATTCCAAGTTTTGTAAGAAAACTGGAAACAACATGAGTAACAGACGGCACCCGTCCTGTTTTTTTCGTATTTGCGTAATAACTCAAACATTAATACATAAAATATCTAACTTCTAGGACTCTAACATGAGAATCCAATAATACAAAATATAACTTTATAATAAATTATATAGTAGTACTTATACTTCAGACTCATAATGCTACACTATACTCTAATATTTTTGACATCTTTAAGCCAAGTTTGAAAATGACGCTATATTATTTTTCTAGTAGTGATACAATGTATTCAATTACAATATTTAAATTGCATATTACTATAGTGACTAACATGTCATGTGTCCTAACTTGAGCGCAAGTGGAAAGCTCAATGTTATGGCATATGACATAAGGGACAAGTATTTAACATCGAAGGCAAGATTTACCAAGAGAGTGGTCAATTCGTGCCCCTGCATGCAATATGAATCTATAATAAATTTTATAATAATACTCATACTTGAGACTAATCATGCTACATAATTCTCTAATAGATTTGACATCTTTTAGTCACGTTTGAAAATGACAGTATAGTATTTTTTTCTGTAGTGGTACAATAAGTCCAGTTACACTATTTTGATTGAGTATCACTCTAGTGACTAACATGTCATATGTCCTAACTTGAGCACAAGTGGAAAGGTTAATGTCTTGCACAAATACACAAAGATTACAAAACCTTCATATCACTCAAATTTTCTTACCGATTCTTCTGCCAAAGGCTTTCACCTCAATGCTTCTTTCTTCTGAGAATACTCTTCGGTTTGTTAAGTCAAACTGTGCCTCTCATCCATTTACACTTCCTCCTTCCCCTAATAAAACATCTTGCTTGCTTCCTTCCTTACTATTTTTTTTTGTTTTAACTTGTTTCCTCGAGCATATTGAAGGATTAGTAGTGTTCTATGTGGGAATCTACACGCTCAATCTGATTTCTCATGGGGTCAATGAGAAATGACTTTAAATGCTTACAAAATTCTTTGGACTTCTCCAAGTTAACTGCATGCCCAGCATTTTTAATTATTACCAATTCAGCACTTTCTCCGATATGCCTATATTTCATGTCAATATAACAATCGATCAATGGCAAAAAAGAGGTGGTGGGGGGGGGGGGGGGGGTTACACAACCAATTGACTCCTCTTTGATTGAAATATCATGATTATATCTCAATATGATATGATAATCGATTTATCGAAAGAGTATAGTGTTGTCTTACCTTTTTAGTCTGTGAGCAAGTTCGACAGGAAATATTTGGTCTTGGTCTCCCCATATTATGAGCGTTTTCTGTATTTAGAATAAGAAGGAAATGGGAGTTAGCTAGCGATTAAAAATATAATTTAGGTTACGTACAATTTATTTTTTGTTTCACAAAAGAGATATATAGTATTATTTTTATATATCACATGTAATCCTTGTTAAGTACTCATAACGGTAGTACAATCAATCAAATTAAGTTTGAATCAACAAAAGGATAAAGATGTATAACCAGATTTGTTTCTTTGAATTTGAGGGGGTTAGGTATTCAGGTGAGATTAATAATTTTTTTACGTGACTTATATTTTCCTTTTTTTTAACTGAATTCTGAAAATTTTGTTATTTTTAAATCAAAATTCTAAATTTTCAAAATAGAAGAACGGATTCATCATGATTTGTAGAATTTGATATATTTCACCAAAATCAATTCAAACCAAATAGATCTTCCTATATATACCACTCTTGTATAGGTTGGTAAATGATAGTAGACTGTGGTGAAAGGTAATAAATGGTGGTTAGTATATTTTCATTATCATGTATAATATATTCATACTACCATGGTATACAGTGGTAATGTATTGCTCGATTTTGTTTTGTTCCAAAATATATCGAAGTGAATGTCAATTTGAAAAACGTTATTAATATGAATTTTTTTTATTTTGAAAAAGAGATATAGGTCGTAAAATTTAATGAATAAAAATATTATACATGATCGTTAACCAATTTGGTTGCTGATAAGATCCAGACCCGATAAATTAGCTCTTGACTAGTTAAACTAATTGATCATCAAGAATATGCTTATTGGGAAAATAGAATATGTGTGGATTTGGAGATTGTAACTTCCAGTAATATGCAAAAGTTAGGGTGCTAATACCCAATTTGTTAGCATGGTGCTCAGTTTAAACCAATATGAAATTTTAGTTTTGATTACTTTTTTGTATTTCTAAAGGGTCAACCAAAATCAATGCTTGACTTTTTTAGAAATTATAGGCGGACACATGCGTGCGGCGCTGCTCATTTATTACTCATCACGCCTCACCACAAGTGCCACTAAGTAGACCACAAAATACAGACTAGAAACACAACAAACCACATCATAAATAACATAAACTATATCAGAAAGCTAATAAATCAAACCTGAACCTAACCACATCCAAAATTCACAAAGCATACAAGAAAACTCAAAGATCACAAGTTTCTTAAAGTAGACAAAAAAAACCTCATAAAACATACCACAAGCTCCCTGAAGTAGACCAAAAACCTCATAAAGCATACCACAAGTTGCATGAAGGAGAATAGAAACTTAACAAAGCATACCACAAGTTCCCTAAAGTAGACCAAAATTCTTACAAAGCATACCACAAGTTTCCTGAAGCAGACCGAAAACCTTATAAAGTCGACCACAAGTTCCTTGAAGCAAACTAGAAACTCATAAAGTAGACCACAAGTCATGTCGGGCGTCCTATAAGCATCATAATGCATACCACAAATTTCAAGAAGCAGACAAAAAATATGCGCAACCACACTACAAGTCTCATGAAGCATACTATAGAGATGAGAAAGCACACTAGAAACCTCGTGAAACAAACCAGAAATGCTATAAAAAAGATGACAAGGTAATAAAAGAATTATATTGGTGAAATAATTTTTTTTACAAGTAAACTGCTAATTTTTTTCACACAAAGGGTGAAGTGGAAGTGGGGTGGAGGGCGGGAGGTAGAGAGTAAAGGAATGAAGCAGTAGAGGAATGGGTTGCTATTAGTTGTAGTTACTATAATACCCTTAATTGATTATATTAACATGGTATTAAAACCTTTAGTGTCAGCACCATATCTAATAACCATGTCAAATTTACATTTATTATTAAAATATTATTTTCTTAATGAATTATACTAGCATGGTGCTAACACTATGTGTTAGCACCCTATCTGATCCTAGTAATAACCATGTCCAAATATACATTTATTATCAACACATTATTTCCTTTTTGAAAATCATATATCCACGTACCCAAAAATAAATCAACATATAAATAAATGAATCAACTAACACCAACCCCAAAGAGTTGGCGTAGTGGTAATATGGATATGACAACATCCAACACACCCTAAATTCGAACCTTGGGGCCTACAACCAAAGAAAAAATAATCAACCAACAATCTACTTTTCTTAGTGGCAATGTAAAGAGGATGACCTTTCTATTGAAGAAGCATACATTTATTGTTCCACTACTTAACATATGTGGCTCTCTCATCTTGTGGAACTCACGGTTTGGGAACCTTCTACTTTCCTCCACCATCCCTCCCCCGGGCCACGCATATGACACAACCAACCCAGCCTCCCTTCTCTTACTCTGCTCCCAACTCAGGCTACTCTTTAACAAGGTTGAGGATGAAATGTCAATCAATCACGACCGAAGAATAAGGGAACACCATAGTAAGTTGATGGGGAGCTCGTTAGGAGAGCTTGCTCGAGGCAAGGATTATGGCCAAATACGTTTAGTAGGAATGTACGAGTCTTCTTCTGTTATTAAGTTGGGTAAGGTAAGTGGTAGGGTTCGGCTATAGATAGGTTTACTTACTAGGTTTTATCGTCTATATATTTGTAACTATGACATTAGTTTGAATTATAAAAGAAATAAACTAAAGGTTTTTGACACTTACGTAACTCTCTCGCTTGTGGATTACATGAAAAACTCATGAACCGTGAGTTACAGTCCATCAATTGGTATCAAAGCCTTGTGAGTACGGGAGATAGTGGGAATGGCAGGAGGGAGGTGCTCGGCCTTAGAGGTGGTGGTAAAAAAATCCAGGCTGTGTAGGAGGAGGTGGGGGCTACCATCCGGGAGATGCAGAAGGAGTTCATGGAGGCGAAAGATGCGCTAGCTGGCAGAGTGGACGAATCCCCGGGAGGGTAAGACAACTGAGGGCGATGATGCAGGCAAGACTAGGGGGGGGGGAGCTCATCCGCGATAATGGACCTGTCCGAAGAATGTCAATCCTAGACTGATGAGAAAGGAAATTGAGGCAAAGGCGGTACCACATTTCTCTCCAAGCTTTCTAGGCTTGAATTTCTGAAGTTTTCAAGGGATCATCCGAGAGCGTGGTTATTGCGGGTGAAGCATATCTTAGAATAACAGGAAGTGCCTAAAGATCAGCGAGTGGCGCTGGCCTCTTTCCATCTTGAAGGGGAGGCTAATCGGTGGTAGCAATTCCAGAAACAAACGTACAAGGACGCAGGGGAGTCAATCTAGTGGGAGTATATTAACTGTCATTTATGACTTTTAACTGTCATTTACGACTTTTAACATTACGTACCAAGACTGTAGGATGGTTGAATACATGATAGTAGAAGTATATTAACCGTCATTTACGACTTTTAACATTGTGTACCACAAGATACCACCTCGTACCAGGGTGGTATTGTGTGGTATTTTTTTGGTCCTGTAATTTGTTCAACCAGAAATTTGTAGATCCAATAGATCATGATGAACTCGTCCCTTCTGTGCAAACGTTTTCAAAAACGAATTAAAAATGAAGAAAATACCATATGGTTTGCAGTTGGTACCGAGAGGCCATAATTTTTTTTCCTAAAAAAATATTGAGAATTGATCTCATTTTGTAGAGCACGATGAACTCATTCCATCTGTGCAAAAAAAAAAATTAAAATTAAAATCTGAGTTAAAACGAAAAAGGAAGAGCCCGAGGAGCATATCAAAGCAGAGACGGAGGAAATTTCACCATGAACAATTATAAAACGTCCACCAGAGGCAGAGGTCGTGGTCGTGGACGTGGAAGAGGAAGTTGGAGATCAAATGAAGGTCATGATAAATCCAACGTCCAGTGCTATAATTGCTCGAAATATGGGCATTATGCATCGGAATGTTGGAGTCCGCCTAAAGAAGTGGAGGATACGGCAAACAACGTGCAAGAAGAAGTCAAAAGCACATTGATGCTGTCACATCAAGGAGATGAGAAACCGAGAGACAACATGTGGTATCTGGATAATGCAGCAAGCAACCACATGTGCGGTAAAAGAAGCATGTTCGTGGATATGGATGAATCAGTAAAAGGAAATGTCGTATTTGGAGACTCCTCGAAAGTTCCTATAAAAGGGAGAGGAACTATACTCATCCGGCTCAAGAATGGCTCACGGCAATTTATCAGTGATGTGTACTATGTCCCAGACATGACAAGTAACATCCTGAGTTTGGTTCAATTGATGGATAAGAATTATGAAGTCCACATGGTGAATCGTCAATTGGAGCTGCTAAATGAGAAGAGGCAGTTGTTGGCCAGAGTCCCAATGCCGAGAAACAGAATGTTCACCCTGAACATTCAAACTGAAATGGCGAAGTGTTTGAAAGCATGTGTGAAGGACAATACATGGCTATGGCATCTGAGTTATGGCCATCTAAATTTTGGAGGCCTGAAGTTGCTCGGTCAGAAGAAGATGATGCATGGTCTGCCAGTGATCAATCATCCAGGCCAGTTGTGTGAAGGATGCTTAGTTGGAAAGAAATTCCGGACAAGTTTCCCGAAGGAGTCCCTGTCACGAGCTAAAGCACCACTTGAGCTCATCCATACAGATCTTTGTGGACCGATCACACCAACATCATTTGGCAAGAACAAATACTTCCTACTGTTCATTGACGACTACAGTAGAAATACATGGGTATACTTCTTGAAGCAGAAGTCAGACACATTTGAAGCTTTCAAGAAGTTCAAGATGCTCGTGGAGAATGAAAGTGGCCGCCACATCAAAGCAATGAGATCAGATAGAGGTTGAGAATTTATGCTCAAGAAGTTCAAAAAGTTCTGTGAATATCAAGGAATTTGCAGGTTTCTCACAGTCCCAAGATCCCCACAGCAGAATGGAGTCGTTGAGAGGAAGAACAAAACTGTCCTCAACATGGCGAGAAGCATGATGAAGAGCAAGAACCTGCCGAAAGAGCTATGGGCTGAAGCTATTGATTGTGCAGTCTACATGCTGAACAGGTCACCAACAAAGAGTGTTTGGAATCAAACACCCCAAGAAGCATGGAGCGGAAGGAAACCCACAATCTCTCACCTCCGAGTCTTCGGAAGTGTTGGATATGTGCACGTACCTGATCAAGAAAGGAAGAAGTTGGATGACAAAAGCAAGAAGTACATATTCCTGGGATACTCAGAACACTCAAAAGGTTACAAAATGTTTGATCCCGTGGAAGAGAAACTGATCATCAGTAGAGATGTGGTAGTTGATGAAGAAGCAACATGGGACTGGACTACTGAAGCAAAGAAGAGTTATACTTTTTATCCATTCACTATGGATAAAAGTGATGATGAACCAGATACAGCTACACCTGTGACAAGTCCACCTAGTCACAGAGAGCCTGCCAGCCCAGAAGGAGAATCTAGTGAAGGTACCCGAGAAAGGCCACAAAAGTATAGGGACTTGAAGAAATTTATGAGGAAACGACAACCATTGAAGGTGATGAATTGACACTCTATTGTCATTTCATTGATAGTGAACCAGTGGATGTTGAAGAAGCCATGAAGGATGAAAAATGGAAGAAAGCTATGGATGAAGAAATTGGAGCAATTGAGAAGAACAAGACTTGGGAGCTTTTGTCACATCATGAGAATCAGAAGGCCATTGGTGTGAAGTGGGTATTTAAAGCTAAGAAGAATGCAAAAGGAGAAGTTGTCAGGCACAAAGCAAGATTGGTGGCTAAAGGATGTAGTCAGAGACCCGACATTGACTATAATGAAGTTTTTGCTCCCATGGCGAGAATGGAGACTATTACGATGGTGATATCTCTCGCTGCTCAAAATGGATGGAAGATACATCAGATGGATGTGAAGTCAGCTTTTCTGAATGGATATCTCGAGGAAGATATCTATATTGAGCAACCCCCTAGATATATCGTTGAAGGTCAAGAAGATAAGGTGTTGAAGCTGAAGAAAGCATTGTATGGTCTGAAACAAGCACCTAGAGCTTGGAATAGCAGAATTGACAAGTATTTTCAGCAAAATGGGTTCAACAAATGCCCACATGAGCATGCACTATACTGCAAGGTGCAAGGGGGAGCAATATTGATGGTTTGCCTATATGTAGATGATCTCGTCTTTACAGGCAACGATCCTCAAATGTTTGAAGAGTTCAAGAAGACGATGGTTCGTGAGTTCGAGATGAAAGACATCGGACTAATGTCATACTATCTTGGAATTGAAGTAAGTCAAAAGGAGGAAGGAATTTTCATCTCACAGAGTGGTTTTGCCAAGGAAGTCCTGAAAAAGTTTAAGATGGAGAATTGTAATCCTGTAAGCACACCAGCCAAGTGCGGACTAAAGCTATCCAAGGATGATAAAGGAGAGAAGGTCAACTCAACGGAGTTTAGAAGCCTTGTGGGAAGTCTGAGATACATGACTTGTACTAGACCAGATATTCTCTACGCAGTTGGATTAGTCAGCAGATACATGGAGGCACCAACAATGTCACACTAGAATGCTGCCAAGAGGATATTACGCTACATCAAAGGTACAATCGATCATGGTCTTCTTTATACTAAGTCAGAAAATTTCAAATTGGTTGGATACTGCGATAGTGATTGGGCAGGAGACGTGGATGATCGCAAAAGCACTACAGGATTTGTGTTCTTTATGGGAGATACAGCTTTCACATGGAGTTCAAAGAAGCAAGCTATCGTTACATTATCTACTTGTGAAGCTGAGTATGATGCTGCGACATCGTGTGTGTGTCATGCGATATGGCTGAGGAAGTTGCTGAAGGAGTTGAACATGACACATGAAGAGTTAACTGAAATATTTGTGGATAACAAGTCTGCCCTGGCGTTAGCAAAGAATCCAGTGTTTCATGATCGCAGTAAGCATATTGATACGAGGTATCATTTCTTAAGAGAGTGCGTAGAGCAGAAAGAAGTAATGCTAAAGTATGTGAAGACTGCAGACCAGATTGCTTATATTTTCACGAAGCCGTTGAAGCAAGACGTGTTCGTCAAGATGAGTACGCTACTCGGAGTAATGAAGAATTGATTAAACTTTAAGGGGGAGTGTTGAAATTAAATAAAGTTTAATTAAAATATTTATCTGGGAAATATCATAATTGTCTGGATACGTGTATGATGAGTCTTGGAGAAGTTTGTAGAACCCAAATAAATAGGGTTGGTTGTTAGTTGGATTAGATTAAACAAAAAGAAAAAACAGGAACCATATGTCTTAAGTCTGTTCCCTTGATATTTCTGTAAGTGAAGGCCTATAAATAGGCTTGTAAGCTTTGGAGTTTGTGTGCAGAGCCAAGGCAGAGCAAAAGAAAAGAAAGAAGCCAATAAATAAAAGAGCTCCCTTTCTCAAACTCTCTCTGCCACCTAGCCTTCCATCAAAACTTCTCCACTATTTCCAAATTAAAAAAACCCACCAAAACTTCCATTCCCAAACGTGCCCAACAAAATTATCAAAGGAAATAAATTAATTTTATTTCCAACAGTATTATTCAGTTTGGAGTCACGGTTGGAAAGTCGCGGTGGTAAACTTCCTTGTGCAGGTCGTGACATGTACTCGATCGGATGTGGGAAGTGGGATGGTTGAATTTATTTCCTTATTTGCGGACAGTGGTGATTGGTTGATGATTCCCAACCCTAACTGCTGCAAGGATTAGCTATTTATATGTCCTTTGATTGTTCTTCTTGCTCTGCCTCCACAGCTGCGCACTCTCTCAGTTTCTCAACAACCTTGCCTTCTTCTTCTCATTCTTCACTGAAAGTTCCAAAGCACTCGCACTCCTCGATCCCGCTCCCTTAAGATGAATAATTCGACTTGGTAATTTCATAAGCCCTAATTTATGCCTTCTAGGCGACGCATCATGACTCACCTCCTTCTTCCTCTTTGGCAACACCCTGTCGCCGCTCTTCTTCTTCTCAGTCGCTTCATCATAATTTGGTGGCGGTAGGTCATAAACCAAGTGGTCACAATAACTCAAATTATTGGTAGAAGTCCATGTATGCTACTTAACCACTTTTTTATATGCTCTCTCAAACAAAAGCCAACTAATGGGCTTGGAGATTGCGCAAGGCCAACCATACCATGTATGTGCTTTAAGACAATGGTTAATGTTGAGGGTTGTGAGGACTTGAACACGTGACCTCAAGAACAAACAAACTCTGATATCATATCATAAACCAACTGGTTCTAATAACTCGAGTTGTTGAGAGATGTTAATGTATAGTACTTAACCACTTCCTTTATAAAGGAGAGATAAACATGGAAATTTAGCAAAATTATTTTTTATTATTATTTTATAATTGGTACTTAATTTACTTAGAAATCAAAGTTTATGGTTGACTGTTATCTGAGATGATAATAATGGAATTAGACGATGAATGACCAATGGTCAAACAAGGAGTTAAAATCAGTAACTAGTAAGCAAGGAAAATTTTTAAGTGACAAACATAAAATAAATTAAAATACTGAGTGATCAAACTTTGTAATTGATCCAAGTTTACTGTTCAATAACCTATTATAATTGCTCGAATTCCTGTTGAAATATTTCTTATTTTCCTCTTTTTTGAAAGATACGTGAACTTTATGGACAATGGAAAAATATAAGAAACAAAAATAGCGAGGTGCAAGGGCAAAAAATTTACATGTGAGATCTTTGGTAAGTCAGACAGATGTCGATCTCTAAGTATGGCTCGAATAAGCTCTGTTTTTTCCTCTACATAATCTGTACACATGACCTGCATGTACACGGTCGAACATAGAAGAGTGAATATGATATCGGTGTATAGTTGATAGCTTGATATTAAGTAACATTAACTCTATACAGAACGTAACAAGAGAGGTGCATTAATAAGTTAGGGGTCATGTAAAAATTGATTTGAGGGCTAACACCATTGCAACTTTCAAATATACAAAAAATTGTCACTTGTATACTATTTTATTAAATATTTCATTCCTATCCAAAACTATTATTCTGTTAGTATTGATATTGACATTGACCATTAGTATTTAATACAAGTATATAATGGCACAAAAGTATCTTACAATGGAACACGATTGTTATATTAAATAAAACTTGCGGATTAATATATCTAACAGGATACAAATGACATTTCTTTTATAATTCAACTGTTATAATGGTATTAGCCCGTAATTGATGACTTGAGCACTAGAGTAGTGTTACATGCTCATCAACATAAAATGCCCAACTATCTATAATGTCGAAACGATGGAGGACATAAAAGTGCTCTTATAGTGTCAAATCTGAATTTCAAAACTTGATTGACATCATGAACTATTTTTAATTTATGACATATATGCAAATCCTATATATGAATATTATACTTTTCTAAGGACTCAAGTTTTTGTTTTATCACTTAGACCATAAAAAAGCACATCAACAATATATATATATATATTAACAATACTTTGTAAAAATTATCAAATATACCTTTTTAATGAGATATATGAGTAAATACCTACACAAATTATAGCTGAAGTGCATAACCATGGATACTAGGACAGTATTTTTTTAATAGTTTTTATCTCTTACATGCTTCTCAAACGCAAGTTTATTTGTGAGTTTTTTTTGGTAATGTCTACTTTTTATCCAAATTTTTTTCAAATTCTTTTATATTATCCAAACCTATTAAAATGCTATTAATTAGCCAAATTTTTCGTAATGCATTAAAATATTAGCCAATTTTACATTATCGTTAATAATTTTGTAACTTTTTTTATTTAAAATAATAAAATTTTGGAATATTAACCGTCACATGTCTCTTCCAAGTCAATATCATGTTGGGCCAAGTCAATATCTCTAACAAAATTGCTGACGGGAAGTTAACATTTGGCTAATTCTTAATATTTCGTTAGGTTTAGATAATAAAAAAGAATCCGAAAAAGGTTTGACTAATAAATAGTCATTACCCTTTTTTTCACTTTGTACAACCTCAATATATAAACATATCATCTATTGTACGGTCTAAACCATTAGTCTTTCAGTTTGCATATATAGATTGGAAGGATTCAAAATCATGTCGTCATGACCTCTAAATCGAAGGTTTTGATATCATGTTTAACGAACAAACCATTTCGTTCCAATAACTCGAGAGTTGTCGAATAGGGGAAGGAAGGAAGGGGGATACATACGTCAATGAAGTCAGAGAGGAAGTACGTGGGAACCCCCTTGGCAGGCTTAACAAAGGAAAACCGCATCAATTCCTTCAACTTCTCCGGCGTCTGTGGCATCAGAATGCTGGCCGCCTCGTCCAAGTTCCGCACCTTAAACAAACCATCCTCCATGTCCTTCTCCTCCAGGCACACCCCGGCGCAGCACAACACGAGCCGGTCGATCGCGCCGGGGAACTGGGCCGCCATGCTGTAGCCCACGAACCCGCCGTAGCTGATCCCGACGAGGCTGGCCCGCTCCACGCCGTGCGCCCGCAGCATCCGCATCAGGCACTCCGCCTGGAACCCTTCGCTCCTCTCGGCCCGCCGCGTGTGGGACTGCCCGAAGAAGAGCAGGTCTGGAACGTACACGTTGAACCTGGCCGTGAACTGCCGCAGGTGGTCCCCGTATTGCCACATCGCGTTTGCGCCGAACCCGTGGACCAGCACCAGGTTGGGCTTCGTCTCCTTTTGCGACCGCGGGACCCAGCAGTGCACCACCGTGCCTTCGCCCATGTCGGTGATCGACGTCCGCAGCCCCGCGTTTGCGAACGAGTAGCGGTAGAACCAGTCCCTCGACGCCGTGAAGCTGAAGCATTTCGACATTTCTTTCTCCGTTTTCCTCTATATTGTATGCGGGAGTAATATATGATTTTCTTCTCCTCCTCTCGTTCTTGTTAATATTATTGTGTATTTGATGAAAAAAGAGCAGTTATCATTATTGAAGTGAAAATATTTGCCCAAGTTCTTTTCTTTCTCTTTCTTTTTTTTGCAAATTCATTCTCTGCGTTTGGAGAAGCAAATCCTCTATTTTCAGAAAACCCCCCAAAATTTAGCAACCAATGCCCCACCCCATACTTGACTAAGTCAATCTACCTTAAATACCTCAATTTTTTTTTTTTTTAGAAGTAGAATGGTCATTTCATTAATACGAAACACAGTGTACAGAGTTGATACAAGTACAACACTGAAAGGAAGGAAACAGCCTACTGAACAAGAAAGTATAAAAGTAAGCTCTGCATGTTTGGCTTCATTCCATTTAATGGGCCTATGACCACAGATGGCTTGGTCTTCTCTGGAGAGTAACACAGGCTCTTCGGTAGCTTTTCCTTTGAGGTCTAATGCTGCAAAGGAAATTCAAAAGGATCCCTAACAAAAACCTATGTCGCATGCAGGCGACTTGAGGACATATAAGAGTGCACACAAAGCCCTCTCAAGAGGTCGGGACAAGGGGAAATGACTCATCTTGGGCAGAGATGGGTGTGTCAAAATGTCATGAGGCAAGAGAAACGAGATGGTAAGATACGCCCCTAGGCTTAGCGTGAAGTCATACTTATCGCGTCCAAACCATAATTGTCAAACGTTCGCCCCCGTTCACTAAAAATATGATAGATACGTATGACTGAAGATGACTAGTGACAGAAGAACACTCGAATCGACCACGAGCCCCTATATTCTCATCATCCTCAATGGGCACCATCCTCTCATTGATATTTGGGGATTTCCACCAATGGTGGTTTAAAACGCTACTACATATAACAAGGAAAACATTGACAACGGTTCATCCAAGGGTTAGAGAAACCTTGATTATTAGTTGAATTAGGAGTTAAAACTTAAAACCCTTGCTAGCTATATGTTGTAGACCCATTTTTATAGTGGTCTTCCTTTTTTGTCTTTCTACAATATGCTAACAAACGAGAACGATTAGTATGTTGATCAAAGTAATAACTAAGATATTAAATCTTTGCTTCACTATTTCAAACCAACTACTAGTATTTTGAGTCTTTAGAGTTATGAACCTTCTAGAATTCTGGTATCGTCTTTTCTCCTTGGATTGGACTTTATGCTCATATTGGACTTCAAAAACTCACTTTGGCTTGGACGATGAGATTGACTGAGCTTGGTCCTTCTGACCTAAAGCCAGGGTCGATTAGGAGTGTCAGTCGGTCGGTTTTGGTTTAACCAAAAATCGAATTCTCGGTTATCTGTTAAATCGAACCACCTCCTATGACTGCCGACCACCGACCGTAGGAAAGCTATGGTTAACCGGCCAACCAACTGGCTGGTTTCGGTTTTAGGCTCGGTTAGCCGCATACAAAAAAACCACCCCTTCTCTCCAAAACGTTTTAATTCAAAAAAAATTAAAAATTAAAAAAATCACGAAACATAAATCATCAGGCATCTTCCTCGCCGCAACTGCTATTTCTCTCCTTCTCTCTCCTTCTTAGATCTACTCCTTCTCTCCTTCCTTCTCTCTCCTTCCATCTCTCCATTTTAAACAGGAAGAAGCAACAGTCGCTTGGGGAATGGAGGCGTGGCAGGAATCTGTCGACAGAAAGGAGGCGGAGGCGATGAAGGCGAGGAGAGGAGGCGCTCGCCTTCTCTGTTGAATCTTTCGGAGTGGCAGGACGGCGCGACAGGACGGAGTAGAGGCGACGAAGGAGCAGGGAGAGGAGGCGCTCGCCAGTGCACGACGCGACGATAGGAAGGCGGACGAGCGCGGTGGTGATCGAGCGTGAAGGCGGAGGCGGACAACCGACTGGTCTGGGACGGAGGCGCGGCGCGGGGAGAAGAAGATTTAGCGATTTTTCATTTTTGGGATTTAGGGTTCGTCGAGAACCAAATGGGGAGGGGAAAGGTTAATTGGATTTAGTGCTCTTATTCCTCCTCCTTTTTTATATTTTCGGTTGGGGTTCGGTTAGCCAGTTAATCGCGGTTAACCGCCATCGGTTACTCGGCTAACCGACGAACCCTTCACCCCAGCCGAACACCTACCGCTACTAGTAACCGGCCAGTTTTCGATTAGTGGCTAATCGCCGATTAACCGCTAAACGGAAATAGATCAGCCACCCCTAGGGTCGATTGTTGGTGAACTTCCCTCTAGACCTCTAGTCCTTCATTGTATTAGTTATGGTCCAACATAGTATTTGTCCTTCGGTTCGTTTTTGCTTGAAACCTTGTACACCATCCAAAAAGGTGTAAAAACAATCCTAAGATACGTTAATCACACATTGGCACAATATGAAGCATTTCTAGAGTGAAAGTGGCTAAAGATGCATGGAAATTGATGTAAAATGTGCCGATAATGTGGTATAAAAATAGTATAATATTGTTATGTAGATTCGCCTTCGGTGCTTACTTCTACGTAATGAATCTTTGATATCGCGACTTCAGGACAGCTTGGTCGAAACTCTCAAATAGAAGATCTCCTTTTAATTGTGTGAACAATCCTAGAGTAGCTATGAAACTATTAAACAAATAACAAAGCAAGATCAATAAATCATAAATTGGGTCTCAATCATCTCATATTATTGACCATAGAAAAAAAATATTTATAGAGTTACACAACCAAATCCCTTGTCTCCAAGGTTCGGGGAACAACCACACTTGCTTCAACCGAAACGGTAATGAGTGCTCGACGATGGTGCTCAAATTTATGATACTTCCAATTTAGCTCAATTCCTCCAACGAATCCATCCTTTCCCCACCTATTGTGCCTTACAATATTACCATCCCTAGAGTCATTTACCTCCCTTCTTCTGAGCAGGCTACCATTTAGCTCCAAGTTAGGATTCCATTGACATCAATTATTACCTAGGAACCTATCCTTACAAGCAATTAAATTATTGATTCATTAAAACTAATGCTCCTGATAATGCCAAGTGAGTCTTTTTCAAAATGAAATCATAATAGATAATAAAAAAAAATTCTTTCCATGATTCTCGTGTTGACAGGATCGCAGTATAGTGGCAACGAATTATATATATCAAATTTATGGGTCTCTGGATTTACCGGTACTCAACTTCAATATCTTATTTAGCCAATTTAGGTTCATAAACGATTATTGTAAACAACCAAGACTAACAATAATGTAAGTAAATTTACTAAGTTTTATACTAAGAAAGATCACTCAGGTACTGATTCTGCTTAGCCACTAGCAGGATTAATGATTTTGTAACTTCTTTTTGTCTTTGTTCATAATACATAAATCCTTAACAAGTCTTGAATCTTGATTTAAGTGCCTTGCCCCTTGTCGGGTGTTGAAATTCCCCTATCAGGGAAATAGGGGTTGCCCTGGTCGAGGAAAAATGAATTTCCAATCGGGGAATTGGGGTTGCGACCAGGCAATCAATCCAGGAGGGACCTCGGTCGAGAAGTGCAAAATCCTCGATCGGGTATTAGAGACTGAACGACCGGGGAATGCTAAAAAAACTGCACAAAAAAAACAGGCTTGATTTTGTTCAACATCCCTAACACCCAAGAACGAAAATACCCCAAAACGAGGGCACATCAGATGATCTAAGCTCGACAAACACATATACTAACTGAAACAAACCAAAGTCAAAAGAAAAAGGAAGAAGAAATGCAAACCATGGTGGGGTTGCCTCCCCACAAGCACTTTGTTTAAAGTCTTTAGCTAGACGCAGCAGGCGGAACTAATGGTCCACGAGGTCGATCACCAACTCCGTTCTTTCTACCTCACCTCCCAGATAAAACTTGAGGCAGTGCCCATTAACCTTGAAGGCCTCATTCTACGGATTGGATATCTCAATGGTGTCGTAGGGAAACACTTGTGTGACCGTAAATGGTTCTGACCATTTAGAGCACAATTTTTCTGAAAAGAGTTTCAGGCAGGTGTTGTACAAGAGAACTCAATTGCTAACCTGAAACTCCTTGGGGACCCTCAAATGAGCGTCGTGGAGACGCTTAGTTCGTTGCTTATACAAATAAGTGTTCTCGTAGGCGTGATACTGTCATTCCTACAATTCCACCATCTGCATCTTTCTCTCGATACCTGCAAGACTCATATCAAGGTTGAGCAGCTTAAGGAGCCAAAAGGGTTTGTGCTCTAGCTTGAGAGGCAAGTGACAAACCTTTTCCATGGACAAGTTGATAGGGGGAAGTGCCAATCGTTGTCTTGTAGGCTGTCTTGTATGCCCAAAGAGCATCATTGAGTTTGGTAGACCAATCCTTGCAGGATTGATCCATAATCTTTTCAATTATCCTCTTCAATTCCCTGTTCGTTAGCTCGACTTAACCATTCGTTTGAGGATGGTAAGCCATGGACACCTTATGCTTGACATGATAGTGAAAGAGGAGTTTAGTGAATTTCCCTTGAAAATGGGTTCCCCTTTCGTTAATGATGTCACGAGGTGTCCCGAACCGGGAAAAGAGATACTTCGGAAACAAACACACATGTCTTGCATCATTGGTGGGCATGGCATGTGCTTCTACCCACCTCGAGATGTAGTCTACAACAACTAATATGTATAGATTACTGAATGAAGGAGGAAAGGGTCCCATGAAGTCAATGCCCCAGACATCATATATCTCACAAGTAAAAAACAACTTCTGGGAATCCCATCTCATGCTCTATCACACACTTTCGAATCACTCCATTTGCTCCGATCCTAAAGAGGTATGGATCCTCTTAGAAGTAGTACTTCAGCTCGGAAAAGAACTTTTGCTTGGCATGAGTGGTCATCTCCTCAGGCAACTTTTTTCCCACCAGATAATTGGCAAAGTCAGAGTACCAAGGGGTGACACTCTCCATCAAGCACAGGGCTGACAGTCGCTCACATGGGAAGGAGTCGTCGATTTCTTCTACAAATTTGTCCACCATAGGGGCTTCCAATCGTGAAAACTTATTTGCTGCGACATTATCGACTCTCTTCTTGTCCCGAATCTCGATATCAAACTCCTGCAGCAGCAGGATCCAGCGGAGGCTTGGCATCATCCTTGGTCATCAAATACCGGATAGCAGAATGATCTATGTAGAGCACCACATGAGACAACACCAAGTACGGTCAGAATTTATCGAAGGCATACACCACTACAAGCAGCTCCTTCTCTATGGTGGTGTAGTTCTCTTGTTCATTGTTAAAGGTCTTGGACGTGCAGTAGATGGGCTAGAAATTCTTATTGCGTCTCTATCCCATAACGGCTCTGACCGTGTAGTCACTCGCATTACACATCAGCTCAAACGATAGTTTCTAATCCAGAGTCACCATGGTGGGTGCATGGGTAAGCTTCTCCTTCAAGGCCTCAAAGGCAGCTCTACACCCTGGAGTGAAATGAAATAACATGTCCTTCTCTAGCAACTTGATTAATGGCAATGCGATCTTTGAAAAATCCTTGATGAATCTCCTATAGAAGCCCGTGTGACCTAGAAAGTTGTGGATTCCCTTTACTGAATCAGGAGGAGGTAGATTGTTGATCGTCTATTTTCCCGATCTACCTCGATCCTCTTCTTGAAGATCTTGTTCCTGAGCTGATTCGGGCCTAATTGTACATGTTTTCCCCCCATTTTCCTTAGTCGTTTGTGGCAACTTCGCTCCTAAAAGGTTGGTTTTACGCTAGGTTTCTCGTTTTTTAGTGTGTTTCAAGATTTAACAGGTGAAACCAGCTCCGGAGTCGAAAATTGGAAGAAAAGGATCGAAAACCGGAGAAGAGGTGGAAAAGGGCCAGTTCACGGCTATCCCAGGAAGTTCACGGTCTTGCACGACCGTGATGAAGAGCCATTTACCGTGAACCTCGAGGCGTCTAGAGCCAAAACAGAAGTTAATGATGCAAGGTGAGTTCACGGTCACTAAGACCATGAACTAAGGCTGTCGACCGTGAACGGAAGTGAACGAAGCGGTGAGTTTTGGCATTCATCTGTAGTTCACGGACGCGTTTCATGGTTCACGGCCATGAACTCAGGCTGTGAACTGAGCTCGTCTCTGGTTTAAAAGATGAGCTGAAAGGAGGAGAGAAGGGGAAGCCCATTTGTGTGAAAAGACTTCGTCAGATTTCTAGAGAGAGGAACACGAACCAAAGGAGAAGAAGTCTAGGGTTTTGCTTCAAGGTGGATTTTGGGAAGATTTCCTCCAAGGAAAGTTCAACACAAGGGCCAAGAAGATTGAGAGTATCCTCAAAGATAGTTTCTACCTCTTCTCCTTGTGTTTTTCTCATTTCTAACATGGAGTAGATTTCCATTCACTTGGGTTTTGTGAAACCCTAACTCTACCATGTAGTTTCTTTTATGTGAATTGAATGATTGTCATTGGGTATTTGTCAATTCAATGATTGAGGTATTATTCATGTTGATTGTGCATGCTTGTACTTAGCAACCTAAGGGTTGTACATGTTTTATGCTTATCATCCTTAGGTTTGTGCATTTTGGTTCTTAGCAACCTAAGGATTGTGCATAATTGTGCTTAGCATCCTTAAGCTTTTTAAGCCACCTAACTAGGTTAATTTAGGGCAACCCTCAATGTTGAATTAAGCAAATTGGTTAATCACACTACAAGAAAACTTAGTATTAGAGGCAAATAATCGGAAACCATTATTATATCCGTCCCTATATTTGATCTATTATCGCAAATATATTATTTGTCTCCATATGTCATATTAATTGTCTCTATAAATTAATTTTTTCGTTTACTTTATATGAGATAAGTTCAATTAATTGATTTAGAGACACTTATTCTATTTGCTACTGTAAAATACGTCAGGCCTTTAAAAAAAGCATATATAGAAGCATATATAATTGTCTCCAAATGTTTTCGTAAATAAATGCACGGAATATTATAATTAGAAACAAATATAGTAGCTACTTAAAGTAATTAAGATACATAACAGCAAGCCCAAAAAAGAGCATAAAACTCTAGAAGATATAAACCCATGTGGCTTCTAATGTGAACCAAGCAGAGACGTCTTCGTTTTTAAAGGTCTTAGTGGGCGCCAGGCTACGAAAATTTGAGCGCGCGCGGGGAATAAAATAATTTGAACCTTTTTAATTAAACCTAAAGAAGTCCCGCAACCGTTGAACTTCCTATACCTCCCCTGCAACACGTAGTGAACCCTCCTTACAGAATAAATCCCCAAAACCAGCATCTCACCCATCTCTCTAATCCTTCCCGCGGATCTTATACAACGGAATACAAGGTCGACGCTTAGTACTGCCGGCTGCGGTGAATCAGGTACCTCGAATATCAACATCTTTAAACCATTGTTCAGTATTACCAACTCAGATCGATTATTGTATGTACCCCGTCTTGCTGCGTTTCTTAAGAACTGCTGTGCAGGGTTTGGTCTCTTTTTCTGCACAGTGGGGCCATGTCTCGCCGCCAATCCATGTCAATGTTAAGGACCACTTCAGATCCTAACCAGCGTAGCTCTATTGAGGCTACCAGACAAGATGCTTCAACCTCTAAGAAAAGAACCCGGGGCCCAACAATGTGCATGCCAATTTGGGGTATGCAGCCAGGAGAGCGAATTCAAATCACAGTTAATGATCTTGGACAGCCCATTGGCGAAGGTGCCACAAAGTTGGGAAACTTTCTTGGTACTTTAGCACGTAATAGAATATATGCACCTCTACATTATGAGGTGTAACGTCCCGACCTTTTTCGAAAAAATCAAACCACAACTCAAACCCAAAACCGGTTACTCCGGAGCAACCAAACCACTTTTTAAATAAACAAACTGACAATATTTAAGAAGTTCAAACGAAAAGCACTAACACTTGGGCAATCAAAATCCAAATACTTAAACAACTTAACTCAGCATCTTGAACCTTGAATCTCCAGTACATATACTCATAATCATAATCATAAAATAACTTTCAAGTTTTAACTCCAACCCCTCACCCAGCTTCTTGACTTCTCACTCGTACTGGCACGGCCGGTCACCTCATCTTACTTCTTCTCGGGATGCACTTCCGCTAACCCAACCTCAACCTGGTGAGTGAGAAGGGGTCAGTCTCGTCGTTACTTCCTAGGGTCTCTGCCCTTAGAAAACTCCATACTAAAACACGTTATTAGCGTTTCCTTTCCTTAGATGAAAGTCGTTCTCACTTTCATCCTTAATAACTCATTTCAACTTTAACTCATAGAGGTTCTCAACTTTTATCCTTAAGTCATAGAAGTTCTCTACTACTACCTCAACTTATATACTTATTACTAGGGAATCACCGCGTTACGTATCGCCGTCCGGTGTCCCTATCCTCAAGGCAATGGTACTGCGTTACGTATCGCCGTCCAGTCCATGCCCGGTCAACTACTGCGTTACGTATCGCCGTCCAGTAGTGACCTGACCATCTACCGCGTCCAGTAGTGGCCCAACCGCCCGGGGGTTCAATTACCAATAACCATGCACATTCATACACACACAAGCACAACGCGTGCCTCCACCTTAAGTAGGCGGTGGGATGCCTCACACACATAATCGCGCTTACTTGAAATTAAATAACATAACTGAATTAAAAAGGCATAAACTAAAAGACCTCGACGGAGATTTTACCCCCTTTACACTCACCTTGACGTAACTCGAGCTCCTACGTTGCTAACGAGGATATCCCATGAATTTCACATGTTTCCTCATGCCTCCTTCCTGTAGTACACGCCCCATGTTACACCTTAGTTATCGGATTGCCAAGCTCATTGTGTCCGTAGACATCTCAATATCCTTTAGGTCACCTAACCTTAACAGCTTAATGAAATGACACTCGACAATAAAATACCCTTGTCACTTGTCCATCTTTTAATTGACCTGACCCTTTACCACTTTCAGGCAAAATCCAAATCCATCCCTTTCCAATATATGTCTGTTATAAGATTATTCCATCAATTTTCACGTGTAGCTATTCTACACCCACGCATGAGATCCAAACTTCCAAGAAACGACCCGATCGATGATTATTCCCCAATCTGGCACTGCTAATTACTTCAATTATTTGGGTTTCATCCAACAATATCAAAGTAGTTGAAGGCCTACAGGGGTCCAGCCCTTACCTCAACAGTCGATTCATTGAATCCTCCCCGCATGCTTCTGTCCGCTCAAAGCTCTTCATCGCCATCAACTCCGTCCATGATTCACCACCCTGCCTACGATCGTCCCTCCCCGTGCCGATTCCAAGATTGAAATGCCTTTGCCAGCTCAAAATCTCTACCGGTCGTGATCCTCCTCCCTGCTGCACTTTTATTTTCTTTTCCTTCTCTCTCGTGATGGAGACAAGGCAGGGCGACGGTGGGTTGCTTTAGGTTTAGTTAGGGCTTCCCCATTTAGTGAATGGGGACGGTTTTATGTGCATGGGGAGGGAATATTGATGGGCGGTGGGGATTGGATGGGGCGACCCTTTGTGGGCCCGAGTGAACACACAATAATAATAATAATAATTATTATTATTATTATTATTACTACTAATCCGCGATTGCAATTCTTAGTACGTAATCGTTAATCCAACCGTTCACGTATGATGGTCGAACCTGAACCCAAAGGTCGGGGTGTTACATGAGGACTGGCGGCTTATGCCCAAACATTACAAGAATACCATGTGGAATATGGTACAGGTACCGTGCATGAGTAAGATTATGTGATGTTTTCTCTTATTCCATGATACTTTTATTTTCATTTTTCTGTAATGATAATTGCAGGAAAAGTTTGATGTAGACATATTTCTTTATAATTGGGTCATGACCTCGTTGAATAAGAAGTGGGGACGATTTAAGTAAAATGTGAAATCTGATTGGATAAACAAAAAAGAGAAAGACATTAGGGTATGTGATGAAGATTGGAGCTGGTTGTTGGAATATTGGAGCACCGGAAAGGCTGCGGTGAGAAATTTTCCATTCATTCATTCACTAGTTTAATTGGGTTAAACTATAAAGTATCTAAATTTTGTTTTCCTACAAGCGACGTGAGAGGGTGGGGAAAGAGAACAGGAAGAACATGTTATCAGCTCATACTATGGGGACTAAGAGTTATGCCCGCTTCAAGGAAGATATGGTAAAATTAAATTTTTGGTTCTACATTTGCATATCATGTCTTGTGTAGCTTCTGTGGATTCTGAGTATATCATCATTCAGAAGAAAAAAAAGACCAGATAAGTCAGAGCCAACCCGAGCTGAAGTTTATATTGCAAGCCATGTACGTCCCGATGGGAAGCCGTTGAATGATAAAGTTGCTAAAGTAATTGTAAGTACACTTGAATGATTTCTAGATTGTGATATTAGCAAATCTTATATTAATCACGTATACGATTTGTCCCTTTCTTTTTGTTCCAACATTATAAATCATATAACTTTTTGATTTCAGGACAAAGTGAAGGACAAAATGCAAACACAACCTCCTACTGCACATGATAGCTTTGGACCAAATGACATATTGTCACAAGTGCTAGAAGACAAACCTTATTACTCAAGAGCATATGGATTAGGACACAACTGGGGCAACAAGAATTCAATTGTAAAGAATGCGCTAGAGGCAAAGAAAAATGCTGAAGAGAAAACACAAAGGGTGGAGGAAAAACTAGAGAAAGTGTTGGGACAACAGGAGAAGATACTGGCTTTGCTGCACAAGGAGAATCCTAATTTGGATTTGGATGAAATAATTGATTCACCAAATGAGGTATAACCCCATTGAACCATATTTAACTTTTGGTGAATGTAAATTAGTGGGATGCATTTGTTTTATGATAAATAATACTCATTCTTCTATGCTATAGAATGATGTCCCTGATATAGGAGAGTCTGACGAGTTAGGAACTGTTCCTCTACTTCCCATGTTACAATCATCGACAGCAATACCTGAGACTCAACCAGATGATGTAAGTTTTTCTTTTCTTTTTAAGCTCTTAATCATTACAAATCATAGTATAAATGTCTACTTATCTTTAGAGTTTTTTGTTTTTGTTTTACATTAGGTGACACCAAATTGCATTCTCGACACCTTTATGCCTCTACATCGTACCATCTTGCAAAAAAAGGGGATCTTTGGATATGGAAGTGCAGACACTCAGAAAAGAGAAAGATGATTCATTCTTCAATTACATGGTAAACTCATATCAAGTAAGAGTTATCCTTACTTTTACATAAGATTACAATATCTGATTCATTATAGAAATAAACATGGCTCCTTGCATTTTCATAACTTGTCTTTATATTTGGTAGAATAAAGGCACACATACACTGGGAAATGAGTTGGATGGGAGTAATATTGATACCAACTCAGATAGTTTCACTCAGGTACGTTGACATTATAAAGTTAAGCAAATCTTTATTGCTTGTAACCTTATTTTGCGTCCCCCATTCACCTTATTTTAGCTCGCTCTTTATGAAAATATAGAATGCGGATTTGTCTTTCATGTTAACATGATATACATGTTTTGGTACAGGAACTTTCATGTGTTAAATTGTACAGTTTGCATGATCCTTCTCCCGAGGTAGCTAGAGGAGGGATTGTAAGCAAAAATCCACTATGTCGTGTAGGGGATCAAGAATTGGGAAAAGGATTTTATGAAATATTTTTTGATGTTGCAATTGAGCCTGAGGAGCGTTTAGTACGCCCATATGGAAGTTTACAAACTATTGGAGATGCAGTAGTAGAGTCAATCGCTTGGCCATAGTGCTTTGTAAGTTAATATAAGAATGTTTTTATGAGTCACACCTAGCTAGTTGTACATGTACATGACACGTGGCTTATTTGTTGATGTATATGTGTAACAGGTGAAGAAGACCGGTGTGGTTAAACCATTATGATCGATGGACAAAGCAATTGAGGGTGAAGATCATCTTAGTTGAATAGGCCGTTTTTAATTTCATAGTCCATGTTCGTTGTTATTGAGGGAGCAATTAAATACATTTGAATTCTATCTATGTCATTTTGATATGAATGTTATGACTATGGTTATGATTAAAATATTTATAAATTTCCATTTATTTTGTTAAATTTATTCTACATTACAAATTATATATATATATATATATATAAAATAAGGAGAATAATAATTTATCTCTATATATAGCAATACTATCTGTCTCTAAAAGGATAAAAAGCACAATCATTTCCCACTATACGTAAAAACACAAACTATTACATTTGCACCTGATACATAGACAATTGGAGGCAATAATACGTGACTCCAAAGTGTCATAAAATAACAAGTTATTTGCATATGAAAGTTCAAATAGAGATAAAATTATTTGTCTCAAAATAATATTCATTGGAGGCAAATATTTATGTTTATATATGGGTTTTTGTATGCAAATATAATTGACTCAATTACTACAATTAAAATCAAATTTATATCTCTCTAAAAGTATTTAACAAGCCGAAAAAACATGCTTTTAAAAGTAGATTTACAATCAAATAAATTTGTCTCCAATTGCTTCATTTGTAGCAAATATTATTTGCATCTATGTTTGCTACTAAAGGGAATTAGAGATGGAGGCGTCTGATGCAAATAATATATTTGCCTCTATAGATATATAGAAACAAATAAAGGACATTCTGATTCAAATAATCTCTCCCTCTAAAGAGGTTTTTTCTTGTAGTGTCACGATTAAGTCGTCCGACCCTTGAGTTGAGTGAGGGAGTAAGTCAACTAGTGATTGCCTAAACCGAGAGGGTCGAGTGACACGGCCTATAATGTTTACCTCGGTTTAGCAATTGAGATTGTGGTCTCCGACCATATATGCATCCCTCTACGGTTCGTGGTTACCTTGCTCAAAGCAATCGTTCCAATTCACATAACATGGTCGTAGTTAGGGGGAAGCGACACCCGAGTGATCCTTCCACAAAAGAGTTTTCAAAACCATTCACTACAAGAAAAAACCTCTTTAGAGGGAGAGATTATTTGAATCAGAATGTCCTTTATTTGTTTCTATATATCTATAGAGGCAAATATATTATTTGCATCGGACGCCTCCCTCTCTAATTCCCTTTAGTAGCAAACATAGATGCAAATAATATTTGCTACAAATGAAGCAATTGGAGACAAATTTATTTGATTGTAAATCTACTTTTAAAAGCATGTTTTTTCGGCTTGTTAAATACTTTTAGAGAGATATAAATTTAATTTTAATTGTAGTAATTGAGTCAATTATATTTGCATACAAAAACCCATATAGAAACATAAATATTTGCCTCTCATGAATATTATTTTGAGACAAATAATTTTATCTATATTTGAACTTTCAGATGCAAATAACTTGTTGTTTTATGACACTTTGGAGTCACGTATTATTGCCTCCAATTGTCTATGTATCAGGTGCAAATGTAATAGTTTGTGTTTTTACGTATAATGGGAAATGATTGTGCTTTTTATCCTTTTAGAGACAGATAGTATTGCTATATATAGAGACAAATTATTATTCTCCTTATTATTTATATATATATATATATATATAATTTGTAATGTAGAATAAATTTAACAAAATAAATGGAAATTTATAAATATTTTAATCATAACCATAGTCATAACATTCATATCAAAATGACACAGATAGAATTCAAATGTATTTAATTGCTCCCTCAATAACAACGAACATGGACTATGAAATTAAAAACGGCCTATTCAACTAAGATGATCTTCACCCTCAATTGCTTTGTCCATCGATCATAATGGTTTAACCACACCGGTCTTCTTCACCTGTTACACATATACATCAACAAATAAGCCACATGTCATGTACATGTACAACTAGCTAGGTGTGACTCATAAAAACATTCTTATATTAACTTACAAAGCACGATGGCCAAGCGATTGATTCTGCTACTGCATCTCCAATAGTTTGTAAACTTCCATATGGGCGTACTAAACGCTCCTCGGGCTCAATTGCAACATCAACAAATATTTCATAAAATCCTTTTCCCAATTCTTGATCCCCTACACGACATAGTGGATTTTTGCTTACAATCCCTCCTCTAGCTACCTCGAGAGAAGGATCATGCAAACTGTACAATTTAACACATGAAAGTCCCTGTACCAAAACATGTATATCATGTTAACATGAAAGACAAATCCGCATTCTATATTTACATAAAGGGCGAGCTAAAATAAGGTGAATGGGGGACGCAAAATAAGGTTACAAGCAATAAAGATTTGCTTAACTTTATAATGTCAACGTACCTGAGTGAAACTATCTGAGTTGGTATCAATATTACTCCCATCCAAATCATTTCCCAGTGTATATGTGCCTTTATTCTACCAAATATAAAGACAAGTTATGAAAATGCAAGGAGCCATGTTTATTTCTATAATGAATCAGATATTGTAATCTTATGTAAAAGCAAGGATAACTCTTACTTGATATGAGTTTACCATGTAATTGAAGAATGAATCATCTTTCTCTTTTCTGAGTGTCTGCACTTCCATATTCAAAGATCCCCTTTTTTGCAAGATGGTACGATGTAGAGGCATAAAGGTGTCGAGAATGCAATTTGGTGTCACCTAATGTAAAACAAAAAAAAACTCTAAAGATAAGTAGAGATTTATACTATGATTTGTAATGATTAAGAGCTTAAAAAGAAAAGAAAAACTTACATCATCTGGTTGAGTCTCAGGTATTGCCGTCGATGATTGTAACATGGGAAGTAGAGGAACAGTTCCTAACTCGTCAGACTCTCCTATATCAGGGACATCATTCTATAGCATAGAAGAATGAGTATTATTTATCATAAAACAAATGCATCCCACTAATTTACATTCACCAAAAGTTAAATATGGTTCAATGGGGTTATACCTCATTTGGTGAATCAATTATTTCATCCAAATCCAAATTTGGATTCTCCTTGTGCAGCAAAGCCAGTATCTTCTCCTGTTGTCCCAACACTTTCTCTAGTTTTCCTCCACCCTTTGTGTTTTCTCTTCAGCATTTTTCTTTGCCTCTAGCGCATTCTTTACAATTGAATTCTTGTTGCCCCAGTTGTGTCCTAATCCATATGCTCTTGAGTAATAAGGTTTGTCTTCTAGCACTTGTGACAATATGTCATTTGGTCCAAAGCTATCATGTGCAGTAGGAGGTTGTGTTTGCATTTTGTCCTTCACTTTGTCCTGAAATCAAAAAGTTATATGATTTATAATGTTGGAACGAAAAGAAAGGGACAAATCGTATACGTGATTAATATAAGATTTGCTAATATCACAATCTACAAATCATTCAAGTGTACTTACAATTACTTTAGCAACTTTATCATTCAACGGCTTCCCATCGCGACGTACATGGCTTGCAATATAAACTTCAGCTCGGGTTGGCTCTGACTTATCTGGTCTTTTTTTTCTGAATGATGATATACTCAGAATCCACAGAAGCTACACAAGACATGATATGCAAATGTAGAACCAAAAATTTAATCCTATACTGCACCCGAGTAAGGTTTATACATGGACCTTAGGCATGGATTTATTGTGGTATTCGGAGTGAGTCATGAGCACAATCCCTTCCCAAATCATGAAGTAACACTTATATCAGATGAGTGCAAAGTTCGTCTCCTCACACCTCTTCAAGACAAGTTCCAGGTTACGGAGATAGTGAGAGAATGAGTCTTCATAAACCGAGAATTCATCCAAGAAGACTTCCACAATCTCTCCAAACATTCGGTCGAAGATCGCCATCATACATCTTTGTAAGGTCGCTGATGCATTCCAGAGACCAAAGGAATCCACCGATATGCAAAGGTGGTGAAGGGGGCAGGTGAAAGTGGTCTTCGCCTGATCCTCCGGTGCTATCAAGATCTGGAAGTACCCGGACATGCAATCCAGGAAATAGTAGAACTTGTTGCCCGCCAGCCTCTCCAGCATATGATCAATAAATGGGAGCATGATTTACTAATTGGGGACAATAGTCATCCCGCCTTTCTTTGGGACCACCTAAGTGGGACTGACCCACTGGCTGTCAAAGATGGCGAAGATGATCCATTCGCCCATCATCTTGATAATCTCGGCCTCGACCACTGCTTCCAGATTGGGAGTCAACCTCCGCTGTGGCTACCTGATTGGCCTGATTTCATCCTCCATCATAATTCTGTGGGAGTAGAAGGAGAGACTGAATCTCCTGATGTTGGTAAACTTCGAGGCCAGCGCGCGCATACTGCTTCATCAGGGTCACCAGACTCCTCTTTTGCTCGGGAGTGATTTCCAAGTTAATAATATCGGGAGCTTGTTCCGCTACCGGAGAAATATATACTCCAGGTGAGTGGGGAGGGGCTTAAACTCCAGCTCTGTTGGCTCCTCCAGAGATGTGGTGATCTAGGGTAAGGCAAATATCGACTTGAACGATCTCTCACGCCCTCGATCGCAACTCCATCTAACACTGCTTGTTGCTCCTCCAACTGCAACTCCTGTGATACTTGTTGCCCTAGCAAAAGACAATGCTGAAGGGAATCATTAGTACACGCACTCGTGACGACGAGTGAGATTTCAAAATCAGCAAGCACATCATATTAGTCTAAATCATCATATACATGGGAGAATGTTTAAGATTGGAATCAATATAAATGTAACTTGTTCCTCCCTCACTCTCAATATCAGCTTGCCATCAGTTACATCAATGCTTCCTTTTATAACTATTTCTTTTTTTTATATATGGAACTATGATGACTCTCCAAGCAAGTCCTTCACTAGATTGATCTTCATTGTCCTCTTGCTCGTCTACTATGGAGACCTCTTCCTCTTTGTCTTTATCATTAGCATCGTGAAGGTGTAATTGAGTGAGTCTCGAACGAATTTGTTCAAGATCTCTCTTCTTCCCTACAAACTTCTCATTCAACTCTTGTTTTATTTTGAGGAAGTCTTGAAAAGAAGGGCTGGGACTTCCTATGATGGAAAATTTCCCTATAGTCTCCATGTTTGCCTCTTAGACTTCCTTTTCCTCTTCGTATGGTAAGATATGATTGTAAGCAAGTTGTGCACATGTTTGCTCAACAATTTCTCCTAGTCTCTCCGTTTTTCAGAGGATTTCCTCTGATTTCTGTAATAAGGATGAGTCGATAGGGGTGGTGGTCGTGGATTCCATATCGGATTATGCTTCGGTATCTCGGACAAATCGCTCCACCAAAAGCTCCAATTGGCTTTTTGGCTCCCACTGTGGAGGGAATTCTTCTTGGTATAATGATAAGGCTTAATAACCATGGAGGTGCGGTTGATGATCATGGAGAGGTGGTTGTTCTTGAAACCGGGATCCTTGGCTAAACCCGCTACTAGAAGCTTTGAGATACCACCAATTTGACCTTTGGTAATCTCCCCACTCCTCGAGCCAACCAATGGATCCATTATGCACAAACTATAAACAACAAAAACACTAAAAATACGATCAAACACACACAAACCACCCCTCAAGGAGAAAGGTGGGTGAAAAACACAAACAAAAAACAAAAAGAAAGTGGCTAAAGTATTAACGTCGTCCTTTTTCGCAAGAACCCAATGGACCCCATAACGACGCCAAAAACTTGATCACTCGAGCTAACCAAGTTAAAACTCGATTATCAACTAATGCTACTCCAATCTAAGTTAAGTATGACCTAGACCAGCGATGCAGTAAAGGATTGACTCACGAGGTCGAATTCCATGAGTCCATGGATCTACTGCTACTTCAGAACTAATCTACTATCTAGCCTAACTAGATTTTGGGGTAAAACTAACCAAATATACTCCTAAACAACCAAACAAGTGGTTGGGAGATCGCTAGAGATGAGACGATTGCCTAGGGTCAAATCCCCCTAGCTATGATTGTCAAGTAGGGTTAAGCCAATGTGGTGAGTGAGCTCTTTTCTGTGGGCTTTCATGGTTATCCACACGCCTCCGAGTACGCCTCCCGTATGTGCTTGATGGCGCATACCTGTCTAACCCTAAAACTCCATACCCAGTACATAAGCTCAAGAAGGCTAGTAGAGAAGATTAGGGCGACTTACCCAAATAAAATTAAAGCTAGAAAAGAAATAAAATCAACTAGATAAACTCATTTAGTCAAAACCCATACATACACAACCTATAAACTAGGGTTCATCTTCTTTAAACAACCATTAGAGATTCAAGTCATAAAGAAGGAAAGAAAACACAAACTAGAAGAGAGGGAGTGATGGAATCAATCTTCACGTTCTCCTTGCTCCTCGGGTGGATTGGATCTTCAATGAAGCTCTCCCAAGGTGTTTCCCTCTCTAAAACACTCAAAAACCCTTACTTTATCACTCTAAGGCGGCTCTTCTTTGTCAAGTGTAGAAAAGAGAGTATTTGTAGGATGCTGGCAGTGGTCATGGCATCGACCGGGCTAAGGGATTGAACCTGGTTGACAACCTTGGATCAAACCCATAAAATAGACGAGAAAGACAAACAATTTTTTTTCCAAAAGATAAGCATATATTGATTGAAAAAGAGATCAATAACATTACACCCTAGTCTGAAGCGAGGTCCCAAAGTCAAGGATCGATATGGGGTTAGGAACAAAAAAATGGCATTTTTAGCCATCAAATGGACTGCCTTATTACTATTCAGACCTACAAATCGTATATCAAATTCATTGTGCAGTACCAACATATGTAATACTTCCTAGAGAATGGCCCCAGCGTAGGGGATGAGTTAACATGGTTACTAATTTTTTAGTAGTCGCGCTGGCTACCAAAATCAATACCGTTTATTTTCCTTTCCCCCCTTCTTTTTTGAATTGATGGTCAAGATTGCTATAAGGATATTTTTAGAAACCAAAAAAATAACACATGTGATTATTCCTTTATAAAATACAATTTTCCATATATATATTTCTCTCTCCTCAAACACTAACAGATCGTTTCATATCCTCTCTTTCATCGACTCACCCTCTGTTCGTCCCACCTTCCCCCGTCCGCCGCCAAGCAGCTTGCGTCCCTCGCCTTCCTCCTCGGCCTCCCTCCGCTATTTAATTTGCAGAGCACGTAGGTGCTACTAATCAAAATGCTACCCCCCTTCTATCTCCCTCCATCTTCTTCATTTTCACATTGTCTCACTTCATCCCAAACAGGCTCCTTTATTTGCCAACTAGGGCCTTCAATTGCCAAGCAAGACCCCCAATGTGTTCTTCGCATCGAAACTTAACAAATACGGTCCAATTTTCAATGGTATTGATTTATTTTTGAAATGGTTTTGTTTTGTTTTCATAACAATACTGATATTGGTTCATATTGAAATGGTATTGCTCTTTTGGTATTGATTTTATCGTATTGGTATTGGTAAATCTGCAATAGTATTGATTAATATGTATTGGTATTGGTTCAACCTTCGCTGATATTGATTTATTTATGAAATGATGTTGCTTTATTTTCATAATAATAGTGGTATTGGTTCATGTTGAAATGATATTGCTCTTTTTTGTATTGATTTTATATTGGTATTAGTAAATCTACAATGGTATTGGTTAATATGTATTGGTATTGGTTCATATCGCAATGGTATTGATTTCTTGCAATGGTATTGTTTTTTCCTAATATTTTTTTATAATTTGATAGTGAATACTTGTTTATTTTTGTAGTGGTATTGGTACAGAAGAATCAAGAAGTTTACAGAGAGGTGGCCGGAAAAGGAAATAAATGGCTTCAAAACTAATGAAGTGAGAGAAAGAAATAAATAAAGCTAATTGAGAGAGAGAAAATTATAATTAATATAATGTTTTTAACTTTTTATTTTTGTAATTTAATAAAAAAGATAATTACTAAGTAAGATAGCCTAACGGTAAAGCTGCCGCAACAGTGAAGACTTGGAAGTTGCAGATCCTAGATTCGAATCCAAGCGAGGCATGTTGGTGTTCTAGGAGGTATGAGGCTGCTGGAGGCGAAACCCCGTTGGTGTCGAAATTGATTGTAGGTGGCCCCCAGATTTAGTAGGACCCGCTGTCACAGAGTGGCACGTGAGGCTGAAGTTCCTGGGTAATAAAAAAAGATAATTAATAAATATTATTTTTCATACTCAATTTGTCCTTAATAATCATAACTAGCGTGGACCCCCGGCTAGTTGGCTGGAGGAGGTGAGTTATGAAATTTGATAATGTAATGGGGTGTATAGATTATTGTTGTATAGCTTTTTTAAAAAACATGTGATAAAGATAGTGAATTTTAGCAACAAAAAAAAAAGAGGCATGAATGATGCAATAAAAATCAGGCTTATGAACCAAGTTCGAGCACCGGTTACCTTGTAAAACAATATTATTTTTGATAATTTGAGAAAGTGGAGTAAGTTTATAGAAACCAAATTCTAGAAAATCGAATAAAAAATCGCCTATCCCTCCAGTCTTCGAGAAATGAGCATCTCACAATCGTTGCTAGCTTTTACTCGGCCCGTTGGCCGATTAATTTTCTTTATAAAACTTTCATCTTGTCGTCAAAGTTATTAATTCGAATGGAACAATTCATTCACCAACTCACGGAAAGGGTTAAATAGTTAACCTACGATCCAACTCGATTAGCCTAGTTTTTCTAATTTGTAACATATATTATGCTATTATTTTATATCTTAGTGGCTAAAATATAATGTATTTTAAAGTTATTAAATGGTTAAACCTCGACCAACCCAATTAGTCCAATTTTCATCATTTCAAATATATATTATGTAATTATTTGATATCATAATGATTAAGTTATAGTGTATTTTATAGGGAAGCGTTTGGTATTTGTTAGTAAAAAACTAAACATAAAGATGCATTTGGTTATTTTTAACATTAAAACAATCCTAAATATTTTCAGTTTCCTTTTCGACTTTCTATGGTTTTGTTCCCGAAGCAGTGATGTGAAAATGGCAAATTGCAGTCTTCTCTTTTCTTTCACTATTTTTTATTTTCAAATAGAAAGTTTGAAACTAAAGAATAATTGGAGTTTGGCATAAGGTCGGTCAAACAGGTTGAATTTCAAGGTTTGACAAATTTTGATCAAGTCTAATTTATAATCACATGGTTCCTTGACACCATACAAAAATCTTAATCCAAACCAGTTCGACAGTTGAGTCCGTGTTTACCACCGTTTTTTAGGTACAGAAACGACGGTTCCTATCCCAAATTGTGTTGTTCGTTCTTGATTTCTTTAGATTTTATCATGGCATGACAAAAACCAGAAAGCACAATGAATCCGCCGAACCCAAAATCGTCGGGAAGGAGGGTGGAAATCGCAAGCACAGCGGATGGATCTCCCGACCCAATCTCCGTCACGATTCCTCGACAAGATCTGCTCGTTGGCGGGAGAGAACCAAAGATTGAGGGGTATGGAAACAACTTCCGATCGGTCTGAGAAGTGGAGAAATCGTCACTAGAACAGGAAGAAACACACATTTCACATGAAATTGACCGTGAAGAACTGGAATCGGTGTAGAAGGTCGGTACAAGCGGTGAGTTTGTTGTAAATCACCCGTCGATAAGCATCTGGCTTGCAGATGAGAAGGGTAGATGCGCGGGGGAGTGGGCGATCAGTCTGGCCTTAGGTAATCAGTTCGTGGAGCGAGAGCGTCTATTTCAGAAGAATTTAAAGTTGAAAGGGTGATGAGAGCGTCATTATTACATTATGTATAATTATTTTATATTAATATAATTGACAATTAGTATACAAAATATCATTTATTTTGTTTATATTAACAATATATAAACCGTAAAATATTAATGGATAAAGGTTTAATAATATGGACAAGGGTATATTTTCACAATATTGCATTTAGTTTGTATTAATCCTTCGTTCCATTTTTTCCATCGTAAAATTTAATAATTTGGAACTCGAGTAAAAACTAAATTAAAGTCCAAGATTATTGCCACAAACAAAGTCCAAGATTATTAGTAAATGGTCTTTGGGCTTTCCATCCCTAGTACTTCTACAAGTCTATAGTTACGTTGATGTAATAACAGAAAGGACAATAATATCCAGCAACCAGAAGCATCGAGACGGTGGATGATTCTCCTCAATTCAAAGGTGTCGGCTCTTCCTGTTTGACGTCGAGTACTGGTCGTCATATGTCTCCGACGCCGGAACTCCTTGTTTCCTCCAGAACGAAGTATCTCTACAATCTCAGGGCCTTATCTCACTACTAGTTGGAAGTTCTTTCATTTTCAGCTCGACCGACCTCAATTAATCGGCAATCTCCTTCATCCATTTAGAGTCGATGGTTGCAATGTTCTCGCCTCTCGTTGAGTCTACTCTTATTTCACCCATTCACCCAATTAATGGCTCAAAGTTTCTTTTCAAACTCTATGCAAAAGGGTAGTTTTAATCGGATCCGCGTTCTCCCACAACAAGCGCTCCCGCCGAAATCAATTCTTGAATTGTATACGACTTGCCAGAAATTCGTGTTTTGGCGGATTGAAGTGTGAACGTGGGCTTGGAACCCACGAATAGGATATCCAAAGTCCGGCCGAACAGATGCGCGTGGCTGAAACCTATTATGTTTTTGTCGGCAGTAACAATCTCTGGGCCCGTTCAAGTCCGCGCATGTACTGTAAGTTGGCCCGTTCCACAGAGGAAAGAGAAAAAAAATTAGCACTACCTATTCTACCCCTACTACAAACGCTCATGGAGCAGCAAATTTGAAATGCGAGAATGGGTTTTTTCTTGCTGCTATTATATTATGTGTAGATAAGAAAGATAGAATTTAAATTAAGTATTAAAATACAACTAATCGTTGAAAAAGTTATATGATTTTCAGAATTTAGGTTCATGTATATTTTTAATTTAAAAAGATACAACAAATATACTTAGTGTGATTGGTTATGATACTTGTTTTTTTTAAGTGACCATGGTTCAAATCCCAGTACATGTACTTTTTATGAATAAATAAATAATAAATGAGCAATTGTGAAGACCAAAATGTATTTTCTACATTTACTCTCGTTGCAGGAAATTTGAAATGGAGCGACAGATTTTCTCTTGTGCTATTATATTATGTGTAAAAATAATATTATAAGAATTCGCAATCAGCATAACCCCTCTTCCAGGTAGGGATGGCAAAAATATCCGTAACAGTGGATATCCGCCCGAATTCAACCTAATCAGGTAGGGTAAAACCCGAACCCGAAGGACTTTTAGTGGGTACGGGTAAAATCCGAACAGGAATATTGCGGGTAATGGGTAGACATGGTCTTCTTATTATCCAACCCGAACCCGCCCGATTATACACATGTATATGTATTTTGTCTATAAATAATCATTATTTTTCTCTAACATATTTTATATTTAGCATATACATATAATATTTTCATGACATTGTGTTCTTTTATTAATTTTCTTCATTCTAGTGAATTATTGTCGTATTTTTCCTCTTATGTAATGTGAGTATAAGTGTGAATGTTAACATATTGGTTGGAGTTATAAAGAAAAATTATTACCCATGGATAACCGTGGATACCCGAAACCCTAACTGTCATGGGCATGGTTTTGATTTTTTACCCGTTTCTCATGTGGATAGGTACAGTGGCGGAGCTACGTCTAAGGGAGGGGGGGTGCATGAAGCCCCCTTGGCTGTGGGCAAAAAAATATTGAGTATATATAGTGGGAGATGGGAATCGAACCTCTGAAATGATTCACACAGAGCAATCTCACCATCTCAGCTAGAAGAGGATTTTAATTTATTTGACACACACATTTACTTATATCAGAGTTAATTATCTGTCCTAATATCAAAACACTATCGTCGATCCCAGCAAGGCAGAAACCCCCAATTTCATTTTCGTTTTTCTCTACCCAGCAGCAGAGGCACTGCAAGTGCACTCGCCGACCTCCAAGCTTCCATCCTCCAACGGCGGCGAGTCCACCCTCCAAGCTCTCCATCTCTGGAAATGGAAGAGACGTAATCACGAGGTAGCAAGCAAGCTGCAACTTTTCCCCAACCGTGCATACAACCGTCGAGGTTCATTGTACGCGATGTGTGCATAATTATTATTATGTAATTGTACGGATCTTGGGTATTATGTTATTGACTTCATATTTTCGTTTGAAGTTGACTTTTTTATTGTATAGTTGATTTTTTCATTACATGAACAAGCACCCCCTTGGCAAATTTTCTGGCTCCGCCACTGGATAGGTATGGCCTATGGGTAAAAACCCGAACTACTTTAGATAGGGTAACAAATATGCACTATCCGCACTCGAACCGACCCATTCCCATCCCGACTTCCAGATGTGGGGTCGTTTGGTTTTGGTGATAGTTTGGTTGGGATAGTTACAAAGCATGCAATGTCCACAATCAGGGCCGTCCCATGATATTTGGAGGGCCTGTTCGAAAATTTTAAATGTGGCCCTAATTTTTTTCCCCATAAATTTTATCAAAATTAAAAATTAGTAAATAATTATAAAAAAATACTTAAGTTCAAAAAAAGATTACATCAGAAATAAACGATCTTGTTTCCAGTTTGACCAAGAAAACAAGACAGAATTCCCATCCTTAGTAGGGAGGAAAGTAAATCTGGAAGGAAGAGAAAATGGATATAGCGCAAAATTGAATGGAGAAATGAAAATAGTCTAAATTGATCGAGAGGTGGGTGCAGGGTTGTCTACTAGATCGTGGAGGCCCTATTTCAAAATCTAGACGTGGTCCAAATCGACCTTTAACTATAATAAAATTAAAATGATTATAATAACATTATTCAAAATGTAATATCTTTCTATATTGTTTAAATTAAATTTATCTATTATTTTTCAGATTTTCGTATTCTCCGTGAGATCCTTTTCAATTGTTATTATAGATAAAATTATCTATTAAACACATCATCATATTCATAATCAATCAATCATACACTAAAAATACAACCTACAATATACGATTGGTAACTAACGAATCTAAGTAGAGGCCCCTAATATTTTGAGGCCCTGTGCCGGAGGGAGGGCCAGCACACCCTCTTGGCCGGCCCTGCCCACAATGCATCATTTTTCTGAATTTTCTGCGGAAACATCACATGCATTATTTACTTGATTTGACACAAACTATGACTCAAAATGAGTGATAGTTAAATCTCAAGTTTTCGTTGAGATTGTTGAAATTGTTTGATGGAGATTGTTGTGTTTTCTTCTTCTTTCAAATATGTCCCTGCTTTTTTTGTGTTGCTTTTTTATATTAAAAACAAAGGGTAAAAGTGAATTTTCACCAAAAAAGTGATATAATTTATGTAAATACTACAATAACTATCAGAGAAACCAAATGATGTAAACTATGATACACCAATTTTCTTATATACATGTATATTATTATGCATGCATTGATAACAATACATCAATTTAACTATCACCAAAACGAAACCACCCAACCACCTGTAGTTGTCCCGCTTATCCGCCTGGAGAAAGGCAAACTATTAAGGTATCGTTTGCTTGTGGGATTTGGGTGATGGATTTGGTACCCAAATCCCAAGGTACCAAATCCCAAGCATAATGAAATTGGCACAAGTCCATGGTTTGCTAAGGGACACAAATCCGTGGGGCCCACGGATTTGGAGCCATTTTTTAGATCCAAATCCGTGGACCCCACGGATTTGCAAATCTCACATTTCATTTGAGATTTTATAATGGAAGACAAAATGTGAACAAATCCATCGTGAATCTATGACAAAAATAAACTACACAAACAATGTACTCTTCCAAATCCATAATGCAACAAATCCATCGTAAATCCAAATGTTTTGAAAACTCAAAACCTTCGTTTTCAAATCCAAGCCCTAAGTTTATGGGAATTGAAAGAAAACGTGGGTCTACTGCTCTTCTTCTTTAATAGGTTAGCTGGTTGGACGACCGCCCCAAGTCCAAAGAGCAGGGCCCCTGCAGCTGCGTTTATTGCTTGCGTCAGAACAATAAACACTGATTGCTTAACCCTTTTCTATTCCCGTTCAAAAAGTGAATGGCTTTTCCTGCTCTTCTTTGTTTGTCTGGTCAATTCAATCCAATGTTTTCGTAGATTTTATTTATCCTTTCTTCGGTGTATCCAAGAGAAGAATCAAATCTCTTTGGTAACAATTGGTCGGGTTCGATTTCGTTCTCCCCACCTTCGCAACCGCCCCGGTGCGATCCTTTCTCTTCTGCAGCAGAAAGCATGGTGGATAATGATAATCATAACAGTAATGGGAACAAGAGTAGTAACCACAAGAAGAAGAAGACGAAGACCAAGCGTGGAGGTAGCAAGAGGAAGATGAGCGCGGAGCAGTGCGTGGCGTTCAAGGCGGTGGCGGAATGGGTTTGTTTGAATCAACAACCGCCTTACCTTTCCACAGCTGCTTCCTGCCTGGTGGATGATTTTGGGGTGCAGAAGAGCTCGGGGAGAGGTGGGGGTAGAATTGTATTCGATTTGCACTGTCATTCTAACCACAGTGATGGCTTCTTATCCCCTTCTAAGCTCCTAGAGAGGGCTCATGGAAATGGGGTGAGCATTTTTCCTTATTGTTTTTATGTTCTCTTCTTCAGCCATTGCCTTGCCATTTTCAAATCCTTGTCTTTCTTGTTTTGCTGATATGAAATGGGTTTTTGTTCCTTTTCCATTCCATTCATATGGGTATTTTCTGGGTGATGGTATATGATGTAATTGAGTAATTCACGAAGAAAGAGTCTGGTGAGGGAAACAAATGTTTTCTGATAGGTTGCTTAGTATTCTGTCATAGGGCCATTCAATCTGCTGAAATCTTTGGCCTGATCAGAAACCATGGCTATTGGCTGTTGGAAATTTATTTTAATTAGTAAAAATCTGTCCATCCATAACAGGTGAAAGTTCTTGCTCTCACAGATCATGATACCTTGTCTGGGATCCCTGAAGCCATTGAAGCTGCTGCAAGATTTGGCATCAAGATAATCCCAGGTGTTGAAATCAGCACAATATTCTCTCCAAGGTAATCTGACTTGCTACTCTTCTTCAAATGCCGGCCTCTCTACTTGGAGCAAATGGTTGTCGGAGTTTTTTTTATCGTGGAAGCGATAGATCATACAGGCTGGGTTGACCAGCGACTGTGTTCTATAGTTCCCCTGATGATTAACCTTTTGGTCTTTACACTTGTGTAGTGGGAACCATGAATTGGAAGAACCAGTCCACATCCTTGCATACTACAGCAGCTGTGGACCTTCAAGGGTTGAGGAATTGGATAAGGTGTTGTCTAATATAAGGGATGGCCGCTTCTTGCGTGCCAAAGAGATGGTCTTGAAGCTTAATCACCTCAAGCTTCCTCTCAAATGGGAGCATGTTGCTAGGATTGCAGGCAAAGGAGTTGCTCCTGGTAGGCTTCATGTTGCTCGAGCTATGGTTGAAGCAGGTTATGTAGAGAACCTGAAACAGGCTTTTTCCAGATATCTACACGATGGTGGACCTGCTTACTCAACGTATGTAAAGTTTTGGCTTGTCTACTGCAGCCCTCGTATTGGAAATATATATATGCATCGTGCTGAAAATCGCTCTATCTATTTTGAGGCAGCGGGAATGAGCCTCGCTCAGAAGAAGCAGTCCAACTTATACATGACACTGGGGGCATTTCAGTGTTGGCTCATCCATGGGCATTAAAGGATCCGGTCGCAGTAGCGAGAACCTTAAAAAGTGCTGGCCTTCACGGGATTGAGGTTTTCAGAAGTGATGGTAGACTGTCTGGTATGCTTCTTAGTGAAAATTATTTCTGCTATCCCTTGTAGTTCAGTCATCAAATGCTGTGATTGTGTGCAATTAATTTTTTTGGTTTCAACCTATCTATTGAATACCAATCAGTTTTCTCGCAAGAAAGTGCGATTGATGTTGATAATGTAGGCTAATATGCTTAATTTTGTTGTTTCTTGTGTCTTTGCCTGTTTTTAACATTCACTCAAAGCCTGAAATCTTGAACCAGCCATGTTCTTGCAAAATGCAGTGTACAGCGACTTGGCAGATTCTTACGGGCTTCTGAAGCTTGGGGGCTCTGATTTCCATGGCAGGGGAGGGAAGAGCGAGTCGGAAGTTGGAAGCGTCAATCTCCCTGTAATGGTGCTACACGACTTCCTCAAAGCTGCACGGCCAATCTGGTGTGATGCCATTACGGGCATTCTTCAGATGTATGCTGATGATCCATCTGAAACAAATCTGGCAAGAATTACAAGGTTTTGGAGAATGAGGCAATCGAAAGATAGTATTATTGGAACTGGGGGCAAGGACATGATTGATCATTGCTTATCATTGTGGTTAACAGCTGAAGAGAGGCAGCAGAGTGCGGCCGGGTTTGAGGCCATTAGAGGAAAGCTATCAAGTGTTTCAATCACTTAGTGTTTACTGTGGCCTGCTTTCTTCCTTTGAGGATTCAGCGAGACTTGCAAAAACAACACCAGATAGAGCACAATTTTGTGCGACATTTTGCAGCACTGATGTCTTGCACCAAGTTTGTGTACATGACTGGGTGTCCAATTTAGCTCGGCTGCATTTTTTCCTTATTTCTGAAAAGGCGGTTGCAGAGGAACGATTTCAAGAAAATTGTGTAGGCAAACTTTTCAAAAGCTAGCTTATGCTAGGCGGCTTTGCAAAGAGCATGGTAGATCATAATTGCATAAAAGTCGCTTTGTCTATGAGAATTGAGACATGCAAAAGAGCACTTCTACTATGCTATAAAATATTGGTGTTTTAATGTACAATTTAAAGTTGTACTATAACGTTAAATATTCAAGTTAAGGTTGTACTGTAAAAGAATTTATACCATTATGTTATGGTACAACTTTATAACATAGAGTTGCACCATCACATGAAGGTACAAGTTTAAGTTGTATCATTAAAAAATTGGGTAAATTGCAAGTTTGGTCACTGGGTTTACTAAAAAGGTTCATGTTTGGTCACTAAAAATATTTAATTCCATTCGCGGTCATTAAAATTAGTTAAAAAGTTCAAGTTTGGTAACTCTCCGTCCAACTCCGTTAACTTTAGCTGATGTGGCAGTCAACTCTCAAAGTTGACCGTTAAATATGTGACGTGGCAACTAAAAAATTATAAAACACTAAAATTTAACCTTTTACAATTTCCACCTCATTTTTACAACTATTAAAAAAATTAAAAAAAACCATACCCGCCAACAAACATCCTCCCCTCAGACCTTATGGGCAATACTTGGCTGCTACCCGGGTTGCAGCGCTTTCCTGCATCCAACACACGCTTGGTATATTATTGGTCTGTTTAGTGTTTGTATGTTACTTACTTAATTGCTGTCCTTCATTTTAATTTCCCAGAGTTGCTAATGGTAAGTGACAGAAGTCGTTTATATGGCTAGAGAATTTTTTTAATTTGTCCTGGAATCTTGAATTATTGAGAGTTTAATACAATAATTGAATTAACGTTCTTATTGAGTTGTAACTAGGGTACCGTCCGAATATTGTATATTTCCATACTATCGTGATTAGGGATGGCAAAAATATTCGTAACTTTGGATATCTGTCTGAATCCGGCCTAATTAGGTAGGGTAAAACCCAAATCCGAAAGATTTTTAGTGGGTACAAGTAAAATTCGAACCTCAATATTGTGGAAATGGATGGGTATGGTTTTCTTACTATCCAACCCGAACACGTCCAATTATATACATGCATATGTATTTTATCTAGAAATAATCATTATTTTTTTCTAACATATTTTATATTTAGCATACAAATATAATATTTTCTTGAAATTGTGTTGTTTTAATTACTCCTTTTCATTCTAGTAATTTATTGTTATACTTTTCGTCTTATGTAATGTTAGTATACGTGTGAATGTTAAAATATTGAGTGGAATTAAAAAAAATTATTATCTACTTCATTATTAATCTCGTTAAAAATCAAAATGAAAAAAGCCAACATTTGAGAAACAAAACTATAAAAAAAGAAACCAATGAATGGCCTACACGTGTGTTGGATGCAGGATGGCGCTGCAACCCGGGTAGCAGCCAAGTATTGCCCGACCTTATTCTGCTACCATTCCCAGCGAAAAACTAGAAATTGAATAGGCATCTCAAATCAAAATCACACAAATAAAAGTTACAGTTCTTGCAGCGAATAACTTCCTAAAATTGATTTCAATCCCTTTAATTTGATTCCAAAATGAACGCCCTGGTCCGAAGGCTACCTTCAATTTGGGAGATGTCGGCATGAGGCAACCTCTGCCGCAGATGTTGGATCGTACGGGTGAGAGAAGCCGCATTCCAATCCAATTCTCGAGCATAGCTCTGCTGCTCTTCCATGAACAGACTCGGGATGTCGTCAGCTTCGACGCCGTGAACGCTTCCTTGACCACCTACCACGTCTGTCGCTCATGCTAGTAGTCCCGCCGTAGCCTCCGCCTCTCGAAGTCGACTCCGCTCTGCGATGAACTACTATCGTGGCATCTGCTGATGCTAGTGGTGGAGCCAAAATTGCGGTCGAACCTAGTCGAGCTCAGGACAAGAAGAAATAGGGGCGGGTTTTGGGATTTTTTTTTAACAGAGAGAAGAGCTCGTTCATGGTGAAGTGCGGCGATGAGATCTTGAGAAGGCTCATTTCTTGTGGTGGGCGAGGAGTTTGTAGTCGTAGTCGGAGAACCGGGGAGCCGAATCCCGCAGAGGGGTTGGCGGAGGACGAGATTGGGGAGAAACGGTAAGCGGCGGTGGGCGGCGGCTCTGGCGATGCTTTCCTGAGATTTGAAGGGTGAAGGGTTTATTATTAATAATTTTTTACCGGAGAAGGGTTTCAGATGCAAGTGGGTTGAGGACAGAATTAAAATTTAATTATAAATGTATTTTATTTATTTTAAATTATTTTATTAATGATGTGGAAATTGTAAAAGATTAATTTTTAATTTTTTATAATTTTTTAATTTCCACGTCACGCATTTAACGGTCAACTATGAGAGTTGACTGCCACATCAGCTAAAGTTAACGGAGTTGGACGGAGAGTGACCAAATTTGAAATGTTTAACTAATTTTAGTGAGCACGAATGGAATTAAATATTTTTAGTGACCAAAGCTGAATCTTTTTCATAAACCCAATGACCAAACTTGCAATTTACCCTTAAAAAATTTGTACAAAAGAGTACAAGTACAATATGAAGTTGTACCATAACGTTAAAGGTACAACTTCAAGTTGTACCATAAAGGCAAAAAGCTATAGCACCAATGCTATATAGCAACGTTGTCATAACCGAATCGGAGTATGACCCGATAATGTGAACGATTCGTACTTTAGTAGTCCAACCAGTATTGGACTATTAAAAAATGTTAGAGAACCGATATCATATAAACAACAATATCATAACTATAAGATGCATAATGTATCAATTTAAAAATTTAATGACTGTTAGCAAAAAACATGTCTCTCTCCTCTCTCTCTCTCTAACGGCAATTTCCTCTGAACCGAATAACGGCTCTTTTTCCGTCCCCGTCGTTGGGACTTCTCCAGCTCGATCTGTGAGCGCCATTTACAGCCCCCAACCACCTAGCAAAGATTGCAGGGATCTTGTGGAAAAGAAAGATGGAGGAAGGCGGAGCAAATCACCAACAGGAGATGCCCACATGGAGATTGGACAAGGCAGGGGAAGAGCTGCAAAAGAAAGAAAGGAAAATGGGATATGGAAACCACCAGACAATTCATTATCAGTCTTCAAATGTCAGAGAGGGAAGGCAAGAAGAGGAGTACGAGGGAACAGAGGAGCTAAGGGGTGCTATCCAGGAACATACAAAAGCAATAAATGGAAGAGAGAAGAGTACCTTGAGCCAAGTGCAACTGGAACAGAGCAAGGTGCAGCCGAGACAGAGATGGAAAAGCAGAACAGGGGAAGAATATGTCAACAGAGGGATAATGAAAGCTTTGACAAGATACACAACCACCACCAACTTGGAGAGAGTAAAATCTACCCTCAAGAAGAAGGATTTGAAGAGGGTGAGAGGGGAAGGAGAAGTGTACCTGTCAAAAAGAGAGATCCCATAACAAAAGCTGGTTGCCAATATACAAACCTTCGGTTTTCCCCTGCAAACAGCAAAAACTCAGAAGCCCAAATTAACTTCCACACAAACACCATGGAAATCAGCAATAGCAAAGCTACAAGCAGAGCTAGAGAGAAGTTTGGAACCACCTTGCCATCCCCAAGAAACAGAGGCGATCGGCCAATTCTTTCATCCAACGGAGGCAGAGGCATCTCAATGATGCTGGGGAAGATGCTCACCGAGAACAGAGTTGCTCTGGCCAAGGCGGCAGGGGCAGCACGCTACGCTTGGGGAGGATATGGTGAGGTTAACGTTCAACCAACAGAGACCCAGAACCTATTCATTTTCACCTTCAACAATGAGGCTATTAGGGAGAAGATATGGAGGGACCGACCATGGAGGCTATCTAATACGCTAACGGCTATCGAAAAATACAACGGAAGAGGCAAGCCAGAAGAAACTCCCATCGAGAAGGTTGCCATGTGGGTGCAGATTCATGGTATTCACCAAAATCAGAGGAGCGAGGAGAACATGGTGGCGATTGGCACTCACTACTTCCCAGGGATGCTCGACCTGGATAGAGCGAGCTTGGAATTTACAGGATACAGGAAGTTTCTGAGGATTCTGGTGGAGGTCAACATTGAAGAACCAATTCCGACCGGTTTTGACTTCCCATTCACTGACGAAATCACGGGGAAGTATTACTGCGATGTAATCGATTTCAAGTACGAGAGGTTGGTGGAATTGTGCTATTTCTGTGGAAGAGTAGGCCACAACTGGCCGACTTGCTGGAGGATGAACGAAGAAAGGAAGAGGAATGGAGTGGCTTACCTGTCGGAGGTGTACAATTCCTCTCTCAAGGTGGGAATTGATTCTCCTCATAGGCACCATTCGGCCAACTACAGAAGCAGCAGGGAGGGGGAAGGCTCAAGAAGCTATCTGGGAGGAAGAGGAAGCGCGAGGTCGGGAAGCCAGAGCAGATCGGATGGGTAGAGGGAGGACAATCGTCGGGATCGGTAGGCAGGCTCTATAAAGGGAATCTTCAAATCCCTCCAGGCTTTACGGTGAGAAGGCTAGAGGAGGAGGTTTAGGGAGAGGAATAGCAAATCGCATAGGGGAGATGGAGAGGGAGGTACATGGAAGAGATGGGGGCGACGAATTTGAACGTGGAGATGGATAGGGAGGCGGCGGCGATGGAAGCAGGGCTTCGATTGGAAGAAGGGAGGAGCGTTCAGATTTTGGGGCGGAGCTCAGTGGAGGTGGAGACCGAGTTGTCTCTCGGGCCGACCCAGGCAATTACCCCTGCCCCCCTATCGGGCCAAGAAGGCCCATATGCAATAGATGAGTATCAGCATGTGCAAGATGAAAGGGAAGGGGAGTTGGGCTGAAAGCAAAAGAAAAGAAAGGATATGGGCCTAGTGTGTGGCAACAGGCCCAGCGCCGAATTAAAGGAGGATGGAGCTTTGTTTGTTGGGCCAGATGGGGTCTTTGAAATGGGTGGGACGGGGGAAGTCCACAAAAGAAAGAATCTGATGTGTAAGCCCGTGAGCCAGAATATCGACAAAGGGAATCAGTCAGAAAGCGAGCAAGAGGGCCGAGGAAAGAATAAAAAGGCAGCGGTGGTTCGCCAGAAGCCACCTTGTCAGGAATGAGTATGGTAAGCTGGAATTGTAGGGGTTTTGGCCAAACCCTTGCAAGGAGTTATGCAAAACGTCTATGTAGACGTTTTGGCCCTTCGATTGTTTTCCTCATGGAAACGAGCAAAAACGAAGCATTCATGGAGGAGCAAAGAAGAAGTCTCAAAATTTTCCCCAACAAAGAGTATGTGGAACCGGTTAACTCTTCAAGGGGCTTTGCGCTTTGATGGAAAGCGGGTATTAGCATTAATGTTTTAAGTAGTGATAGTTATTATATGGATTGTAGTATCGATATGGGTCGGAAGTTCTTCTGTACTTTTGTTCATGCACCCTCTACCGTTGTGAGTAGAAGGGGATTTTGGGAGCATCTAAGCTCTCTTCGGAGTAGTAGGGAGGATAACTGGGTTATTGTAGGAGACTTCAATGCTGCTATCTATGAAAGTGAGAAGGAGGGGAGATGCCCTCTTAGGTACGAGAATGTTGAACCTTTTGAAAGGTTTATTTTCGACAATGCTCTGATTGATCTAGGGTTTAAAGGAGAACCCTTTACTTGGACCAATAAGCGTACCGGGGAAAATACTACGAGAGTCCGACTTGATCGAGGGTTGTGCTCGACTTCATGGCGTGTCCTATTCGGGGATGCAACTGTTTTCCATGAAAAGATGGTTGAGTCGGATCATTGCCCAATCAGGCTGGAACTCTGTTATAGAGGGAATAGTAGAAGAAAGACACCCTTCAGAGTAGATGAAAGATGGTTGGAGAAGGAAGAATGCAAGGAGATAGTGGTCATAGCTTGGGATCCAGGAGGGCAAACGTCCAACCAGCTGGCCAAATGCGAACAAGAGCTGAAGGAGTGGTCAAAAGACTTTCACAGGAACAACCTACAAAGGGAGAAGGACATATTGGATCTACTAGATATTCTCCAACGGCCTCCAAGAACCCAGGAAAGGGTGGAGGAAGAAAAAAGTCTCATTGAGGAACTGTCTAAGATGTGGAGGGAAGAGGAGGCTTTCTGGATTCAATGCTCAAGAGTTAAGTGGCTGCAGAAAGGTGACCAGAATAACTCCTTTTTTCATTCCAGCATGATACATAGAAAGCATAAGAATAGAATTCTTAGACTTAAGGACGAGAGAGGCTAATGGGTCGAGGAAGAAGATAGGCTGAAAGGGTTAGCCCAGGATTTCCACAAAGACCTCTTTAGAGCTAGAGACCAGATTCCCTATAACCATCTGCTGGATGGATTCCCAGAAAAGGTTACAGAGGAGATGAACACTGCTTTGTGTGCCCCAGTTTCAAATGAGGAAATTAGGAAAGCAGTTTTCTCATTAGGAGCAAAAAAGGCTCCTGGGCCGGATGGTTTCATGGGTAGATTCTACCGAAGATTCTGGGATATTATTGGGGAAACGGTGTGTAGAGAGGTTAAGGAGTTTTTTGAGACAAGTGCGATGCCGAATGGATGGAATGATACACATATTGTCATGATCCCCAAAGTGGACCATCCAGAATTGATAAGCCAGTTTCGACCTATCAGTTGTTGCAATTTTAGATATAAAATTATATCAAAGATTATGGCAACCCGATTGAAGATCTGGACGTCGGACCTGATCTCAGAGCTTCAGACAACTTTCACAGGAGGCCGACTTATCCAAGACAATGTCATTATTGTCCATGAGGCCCTTCATCACTTCAAAAACCACAAGCGGGGAAGGAGAAGGGGCATGATGCTTAAGCTGGACATGAAGAAGGCATATGATATGGTAGACTGGGACTGTCTCGAAAATCTGCTGAAGAATTATGGGTTTGATGACAGATGGTGTAGATGGGTAAGCTCTTGCATCAGGACGGTCAACTTCTCCATCCTCTTCAATGGTGAAGCAGCAAAAGAGTTCAAACCGTTGAGGTGAATTAGACAGGGAGACCCTCTCTCTCCTTTCCTTTTCATTTTGATGTCTAATGCTCTTACTTTTTTGATTGATAAAGCGGTTTCCCAAAATCAGTTAAAAGGAATTAGGCTGAACGCGAGATGCCCGATTCTCACTCATTTCCTGTTTGCGGATGATATAGTGATCTTCGGAAAGGCTGATATACAAGAAGCAGAGAAAATTCTGGATATAATAAGAGAGTATGGAGCCATCACGGGACAAGAAGTGAATATCAACAAATCATCTGTGTTCTTCAGTGCTAATGTACCCGATGTGGACAAAGGGGCGATCATTGGTCAAATCGGGTTCAACTCTTCTAACTGCCACTCCAAGTACTTAGGAGTACCGACAGAATGGGGGAATTCAAAAAAGGAAACTTTCCAATTCCTGATCCAGAGAATGGAGAAGATGGGTGAAGCATGGAAAAGCCTCCTCCTTTCTCATGGTGGGAAAGAAGTTTTGCTTAAAGCTGTCATCCAAGCCATTCCTTCCTACATCATGTACCTTTTTAACCTCCCGGTGAATCTTACCAAGAAGATGGATTCCCTCCTCACCAACTTTTTCTGGTCAGGGTTAATGCAGAAAAGCACAATGCACTGGTGTAGGAAGGAAATCCTCTGTGCTCCAAAAGCAGAGGGGGGATTGGGGTTCAGAAGCTTCAAAGATTTTAACACGGCTTTGCTAGCAAAACAAGCGAGGAGAATCCTTAATTCCCCTGATGCCTTGTGGTGTCGGCTTCTGAAGGGTCTGTATTTCCCGACAGATGGATTCATGCAATCAAAAAAAGGGAGGACATCCTCTTGGATTTGGGAAAGTCTGTGGGAAGCAAAAAAAGGTTATCAGCATGGGAGCAATTAGAGTCATCGGTTCAGGAGAGGATACTTGGATTGGTCAAAGATCCATGGATTCCGAACTTGCAAAATTTTATCATCGGAAGCGGCCCCCAACAGAACCTGAGGGTAAAGGAATGGATTGACCCAGTTAGCAGGAGCTGGAACACGGAGCTGCTCCAAGGTCATGTGACGAGAGAAGAAGTGGAGGCTATTCTCAAAATCCCAATTGGGGAGGAAGGGTCTGATGATTTATGGGCTTGGAGTCTCACCCGTGAGGGAGAGTTCTCAGTCAAGACAGCCTACCACGCTATTCATAAAGCCAACACAAACTTCCAGGTGACAGGAAGTGAAGAGAAGTGGAAATGGATTTGGGGACTGAATGTTCCACCTAAGCTTAAATTCTTTCTATGGAGATGCTCCAGGAACGGGTTGGCAACGAAAGAAAGACTCTTCCAACGAAAATGTGCTCCTAATCCGAATTGCCAAGTGTGCCATAACCCTATCGAGTCCCTTAATCACTGCCTTTTCTACTGCCCTCATGCCAGTGATTCGTGGAATAGTACCTTCCCATCCCTTCCTTTTCCTCCTCAGGGCACTTCCTTTTTCGATTGGTTCTGCTCCCTCAAAGATACCATCCCGCATAACTCCCTCATTCATATTATCTACCTTTGTTGGAACATCTGGAAGGCAAGGAACGAGAGCACCTTCAAGAATCGGGCACCCTGGCCCCCAAACGTGTGTCTGCAAACCTATAGGGAGCTTACATAATGGATTGCTTGCCCGAGGCCCCCACCTCAAGGTTCTGATTGTCCCACTCAGCTCAGGGGATCCCATCGTACTACGAATCAACCGCCAGGTAATCACTCGATAGTGATTCAATGTGATGGGTCGTTTTTTAGCGACCCCCAGTCGGCGGCATATGGTGTTGTTGTTGTTAACCACCATGGACAAGTGTGTGATGGGAGAGCTGAAAATCTTCTGTGTTCCACCCCGATTGAAGCGGAAGCAAAGGCTCTTTTGGAAGGAATTAAATTAGCACAAGAATATGGATCGGTGTGTACAGTTCAATCTGACTGTCAGTTGCTGGTAAAGGCCCTGAACCAAAATCAGTCTCGATGGCCCTGGAGATGTGCAGCATGGATTGGAACAATGGTCAATATCCTTAGAACTAACCCAGCTATTTCGGTGAAAGAGGTTCCGAGGGCTTCGAACGTCAGAGCTGATTGGGTAGCAAGATCAAAAGCTAAATCAATTCTACCAGAAGACTGGATTAATATTCTTGATCTAATTTCTATTCTCCTCTAAAATTGTAATGGCTTATGAGTGTTTCGTTCGTTTGGTGGAATAAAAGTTGATACTATTTGTCAACAAAAAAAAAATTAATGACTAAAATAAAATTTACTTTACAGGTACCATTTAGTAATTTTACATTATATATTAACAATTAAAACCCTACACCCATCTCATTCCCCACACAGCGGCAGCGCCGCTCAACTCCCTCCCCTTCTATGTTTCAATTTCTTCCTCTTTTATCAAACAAATCTTCCTCCCTCAAAAACCATAAACACCATTGATCAACCTTCTGTTTTATACTATATTTTTCATTTTCTTCCTCTCTGATTCACCATAAAGTAATTGACGAGCTGGGTTCTCGTTGGGTTGTTCTCGCTAAGCGGAGGTTTCAGATTGACGAGCGGGGAGCGGCTACACCGCGATAGGGAGTGGCGACGGAGAACGGCAAAGGGGAGTACTGGCGACGGCAAGCCCGACGTTTTGGGTTTTCAGTTTTTGATTTTCTAATTTTTTTTAATTAACCAAACGGTAAAGTGAAAAACCGGACGATCGGCTCAAACGGCTCGAGCACCACCTCGAATGCTCGCAAACCTCTCGAAAAACCTGTTCCGGCTAATTGCCTGTGCTGAGCCGGTTTGATGATTGAGTGACGATTTTTCAGGTCGACCGGCTCGACTCGACTTTAATAACACTGCTATATAGCATTGTAAAATTCCTCGTGCAAAACTTGGGTTGGAGAGCAATACAATATATGACTTGAGGCGCAAGGATCTAGTAGTAGGATAATTGGACTAGTGGCCCTCCTCACTTTTCAATGGGACTAGGGGAGAGTGATCCTGTTTTGAGGTGCCACATCCTCATATCCTGACCGCACCTAAGAACTTCAAAATCTAAGTACTTCAAAATAAAAAACCGTTAACCAATCCAAAATACGATTACCCCATGCTTTAGTTCAAATCATACCGAAGATATAATGTGTGAAAGACAAACATGGAGATAGCAAGCAAGCAACATACAAATGAAGGAGAACCGCATCATAGCTAACTAGCTATCCACATGGAAATTGCAAAAATATCATGACAGAAGTTAGCGATGGCAATGGATTAGGTTGGGTTGGGCCAAACCCAAATTGCAAAATTTTTGGGTAAAACCCAATGGGTTTGGAAAATTCAAACCCAACCCAACCCATTGAGTATCAGCAGGTTCATGGGTACCCATGGGGTTTTGAGGTAAAAAATTTACAATAACAAGTTCCTATCAAAATAAAAGTCAAACATCAATTTTTCCATATGAATTATCCATACATAAAACACTAGTATAGAAAATTGAAATAAATCACAAATATTCATACAAATTGTAAATTAGATTGAGGGAAATTAGAATTAGGGTAGAGATTGGAGAGAGTATGCGACGGAATAAGTGTGTGCGGGTATCCATCGGCCGAGTATCACTAAACCCAAACCCAACCCAGTGAAAGTGTAACGGGTTTAAACCCAAACCCGGAATAAGTGTGTGCGGGTATCCATGGGTCGAGTATCACGTCGCCGATTGATCGCTCTCCAGCCAGCCCAGTCTCTGACGACCGGCGAGAAGACTGGAACACCGCTGGCTCTGTTCAATCCCTCCTTTGGTGATACTCGACCCATGGGCTTGGGTTTATTATTTGATACCCGGACTATCTCCGAACTTACTATATATAGACGCAAAACCCTACCCTCGACCTGGCCGAACTCGGCCTCCCAAGAGACCCATCTCTACTCGACTGTTTCCTACTAATGACCTAGCTAATCCCAAGCCCATAATATGTAACCCAATTAACTAACAATAATCAAAACACCCCAAGCCCACTACTTCGTATGTCCTGCGCTCATCAGAATCTTATTCTGATATATGTGCATACTGCTAGTACTAGCCGCTAATAGACTAGTGATAATCGACTTTAATATATCGGATTCGTGAGCTTTATGTGACTATCTCATGGTATGTTTAAGCCGATTGGTGCTATTTTAGGGAGAATTAATCCGTAATGGTTGAAAAGCCATTACCATTGTGTTGGAATTTTGGTGTGTGTTTAGGTGAAAAGATAGGTAAAATGGCAGCACTGAAACTTCCGACACAGGAGATGGCGGGAGGAATTGAATCCATGTTTCTTCCACAACAAGTAATTGGGCCAAAGCCCAAGTGATGGAGGCAACGAAAAGAGACAAAAAGAGCGAGAGGGCGGAATTATTTTTTGGGCCAAGGGACGGGCCAGGGCAATTAAATGGCGGCTGGGTGACAAAAATTGGATGGGTGGGGGGCGAAGCAATTACTTGGAGGGACGGAATTAATAGGCTTTTGGGGGGAACGAAATTCTGGGGGGCAGGAGGAATGCTTTGGACAGGAGAATCAGCTGGGAATTATATTTGGAAGGGAGCAGCAGCGAACACGGAGGAAAAGGACGGGAGCGCAATGAGCAGAGCGCGGAGAAGTAGCACAGCGCCGCACGGGATCGCGATCAGAGCAGTGAGAAGAAAATCTCAATACTCTTTTCCTTTTGTTTTGATTCGTGACGTGATTATTATGAACATGATTATATCTTTTGATTTCGTCATGAACTAAACCCCGATTTCTGGGGGAAACACCATAGGATGTAGCTATTTCTTGATTTGATGGATTGATTTATGATTCTTTTCTTCCAATCTCTATTGCATGAAATTGCTTAATGCTTTGTGTTGACTGGCCACCAATACAATGATTTGTAGTTAATTAGGTTATTAGCGACAGTGAAACCCTAATAACTGAACCTATTTCATGTGACATAGTAACTTATCGAAGCGACAGTGGATTAAATAAAGTGTTATGCGGTCTTAAATAGGATATCGATCTTCAGGCTATATAGTTAATTCATTGAGCTGCGACAGTAGGATTTGAATTAATTGTTTAGTATATATTAGTACTGGACCACCCATACTATTTAGTATATATTAGGGCTGTCATTTCGGTTGTCGGTTAGCGGCTAACTGGATGGTCTAACCGTTAACCGCCGGTTAGCGGCTAACCGGAAACAGGAAAAACGAAGGGGCGGTTGGTTGTCGGAGGGGATCAGCGGTCAGGCGGTTAGCCAAAAAACCAAAGCCAGTTAACCAGCTAACCGACCGAGCTAAAACGACGTCGTTTTGCCTAATCTAAAACACTACAATTCCCCCCAACCCTTGCACTGCCTGGCCTTCGTTCTCCCTCAATCCACCCTCAGACCCTCACCTCACACACTCTGTGTCTTTGCCGAACCGCCTCGCCTCGACGACCTCCTCCTCCCCGCTGCCCGTCACCCGCCTCGCCTCGCCACCCGTCACCTGCCACGCCGCCTCGCCCGTCACCCGCCTCGCCGCCTTCACAATCAGGCAGAATCATCTCGGCGCCCCCCCTCCCCCCCCCCCCCCCCCCCCCCCCCCCCCCCCCCCCGGGGGCCGCCTCCCCTGCGGCCCGCCGTCTCCACAGCTCGGCGCCCCCCGACGCCTCCACAACTTGGCATCCCCCGCCGCATCCCCTGCGCCCCGTCGCCTCCACTACTCGGCGTCAGGTAGAATCAGCAAATCAGGACAGAGAGAAGCTCGGCGCCTGGGAGAAGCTCTTCTTCTTGAGCAATGCAGTCAAAATCGAGATTTTGATCGTAAAATCGTAGGATTTTAGAATTTTAATTAGCGATTTCGATCCTGATTTTACTATAAAATCGGTGGACCTTAAAATCGTTCAAAATCGGGATTAAAATCGTTAAAATCGTAAAATCGTACCAAAATCGGGATTTTAATCCTATGTGAACAAAATAGACAGTTTGAGCCAATTCAAAAGAAGCAGAACTGTTTTGGTAGAAAGGACAATGACGGGGATCTTCTCATATATATTTCCTATTAAAAGAACATTTGAGAAAAAAAACCTAATTACGGTTCGGTCAACCCCTTTCCCTTCCCCTTGTTTAACTCATCGGTAAAATAGTTGTCATAATATTGTAAGTACGAAAGAATTAACATTATTATTAACACTTATTCTTAGTTTTAAATCATGCTTAGTAGACGATGTCGGAATACTATTTTGAATTAAACTACATATACACAACATGAAAAACAAGAGCCAAACCCCATGAGCTATATCCCTTTCTCATAAATGATTTTGAGTTATGCATTAAATAACAATTAAAATGATGATTTTGGAACATTAATCTTGAAAATTATCACTTTAAATTTTATATGTCTTTGTGTTATTAATGATTTACCTTATTGATATTATTATATAATAATTTCTATGTGGTACTTAAAATCCTACGATTCTACGATTCGATTTTAAGATTCCGATTTTATCCCAGTTTTCGATTTTAGGTAAAATCCCAATTTTGACTGATTTGTTCTTGAGAGGAGGAGAAGAAAAGGAAAGAGAGAGACCGACCTAGAAGCAGGATCAACACTCAACAAGCTCTTCTTCTTGTTGTTGCTGCTGATTATAATATGTAAGTTGATTGATGATGATTTTAGAGCAAATGATGATTTAGAGTGAATGATGATTGAATTAGAATGATGATTTAGAGTGAATGATGATTGATTTATGAATGAAGAATGATGATTTTGGTGATGATTTTGAATGAATGATGATGATTTAGAAATTTAGAATGATGATTTTGGATGAATGATGAATGATTTAGAAATTTACAATGATGATTTAGAGTGAATGATGATTGATTTATGAATGAAGAATGATGATTTTGGTGAATGATGATGATTTAGTGTAACTGTTGATGTAGGGCGAGACCTCCGGCTCCATGTGTTGGACGTGGCGTACGAGGTGCACCTTCCGTGAGACTGCTTCTCGTGGTGGGAGACCTCCGGCTCCTCGAGGTCGTGGTGGTGCAGGTGCCTCAGCCCCTCCTGCTCAGAATCGGGATCGTGGTGGACGTACAGGAAGTCGGCCTATTTAGTCTGCTGAACCGTCGGCCTCGACATCAATTGCATCGACTCCCGCCCATGCCGGTAGTGGAAGTACACCTGCTGCTGACACTCCATCAGTAGAAACGGTTAATCCGGCTCAAATAAAGGTATAGACGATCCCTTCGATCTAGAGAAATGGTTGGAGACAAAGGGTACAGTGGATTGCTGGAAGGATTTTACGAAGGTGGCGGTGGATGAGTATCCGATGGGAGAGTGCAGGCATTGTCATACTAAAATCAAAGCACATCCATCCAAGAACAACACTTCTGCAATGAATAACCATCGGAAATCATGTTTGGCTAAGGTTGCAGCATCCAGGGATCAGACTGTTCTGAACTTGCAGGCCGCAGATGGTAGTCAAAGTCAAGTAAGTGCTTTATGGAAGTTTGATCAAGCAAAAGCTAGATATGCCTTAGCCATGATGATTATTATGGATGAGTTGTCTTTTCTCTTTGTGGAAAGATAAGGGTTTAAGCAGTTTATGCAAACGGTTCAGCCACTGTTTAAGATACCTGGGAGGAGAGGTATAAGAGATGATTGCTTTCATATATTCTTGGAGAAAAAGATGAATTTGATAGAGTTTTTTGAATCAAAGAGCAAAGCAGAGTTTCAATCACCACAGATACATGGACATCTGACAACAACAAAAATTACATGTGTGTGATTGCTCACTTTATTGGAGTTGATTGGAAGTTGCAGAAGAAGGTTCTCTCCTTTGTTCCCATCACAAGTCATACAGGAAATGATATTGCAGAGAAGCTTGCAGAAATTCTTGAAGAATGGAAGGTGAAGAATCTATTCTGCATGACCATGGACAATGCATCTACAAATGAAATTGTGAGTGATTGCATGAGAACGAAATTAAAGGAGTGGGGGTGTGATTTGATGGATGGGAAGTATCTATAGTTTCGCTGTGTCGCACACATCATTAATCTGGTGGTGAGGATGGATTGAAAGTAATCGGAGGAGCTGTGGATAGAGTTCGGGACTGTGTGAAGTGGGTGAGGTCATCACCAGCTAGGTTGGCAAGGTTCAAGACTGCCATGCAATTTCTGGAGTTGGAGTCAACCAAATTGGTGTGTTTGGATGTACCGACCAGGTGGAACTCCACCTATATCATGTTAGAAGTAGCAGAAAGGTTTGATGGAGTGTTTACCACTTTGTATACAAGTATACAAGATCATTCCTTCAGGGATTATGTTGACGCAAGAGGTGGTCTTCCAACTGAACAAGATTGATAGCTGATTAGTAAGTTGATGAAGTATCTGAAAGTCTTTAATGACTTTACCCTCCTAGTCTCGGGTAAGTGAAATTTTTGCTCACTTTGTTTATTTCAATTTGATCATTTGACAATTTTGGTTTGTTTGATTCTAATTTCCTGTATTCTATTCTCATTTGTACAGGAACTAAATATGTGACTACCCATCTTTTCTTCAAGAAACTTGTTCCAGTTTATGACATCATTGAAGAATTGAAGAATGATCCGCGTGAAGAGCTCAAAAAGATGTCAGAAAAGGTTGAAGAAAAGGTACAAAAGTATTGGTTTGAGAGACCTGTCATGAATGAGGAGAATACTCGGGTGAATCATTTAATTTATATAGCATGTATGCTTGATCCTAGAAGTAAACTTGATCTGGTGTCTGAAGTGTTGGTAATGATTTATGGACGTATCAAAGGAGGGGAAATTCAGAGTTTTATTAAAAGGGAGATGCGCTAGATGTTTGAGATTTATAAGAGGAAGTATGGATCAGAGTCTGCATCTCAGCCTACCACTGATGATCGTTCTGGTGATGGTGATCAGATTAAGATATTGGAGGAGAGGCTTATAAAGAGAAAAAGGGAAGCACTTCTGCTGGAAACAGGAGGTAGCTCTGCTGAGCTTGACAACTATTTGAAATGTCAAACTGATGGCATCAATGAAGAGAGTGATGATGCAAAGTTTGACATATTGGATTTGTGGTCTCGACATTCTGGAATATATCTGATTGTTAGTGAGATGGCTAAGGATTTCCTAGCTGTTCCCATCTCTTCTGTTGCCTCAGAGAAAATGAAGGTAGCTATGGTGGGCTGACTCGCTCCTACTGCCACTCTAGAAAATGGCTAAGTGTAACCACCTCCTAAAGCGTAGTATAGCGGGTTTGGGTTTTAATGTCAACCCAGGTCCTAGATGTGATGACTACTCCGTGAGTTCTTATTATTTAGCAGTGAAACTTTAGTGAAGGTCAAAACAAGCAAACAAGCAAAGCAAGTAAAAAGGTTGTTTTCAAGTCGAGAGAGGTCACCTGGATATGGTTCCCCCTAGACTGTAGTTAAGCCGGATTGTAATTTACCAAGTTCAGGTTCAATGATAGTTATACTACGGGAGGTTCTTAAACAGTCTGAAGTCTCGACTAAAGGTCTCCAGACCCTCTCAAGCTGAGTCTCCAGTGGGCGACTAACCTCCACCGGAGTAAACAGATTGAGACCCTAACGAACCAAACCTCCACTACCGAAGTGAATTTGGTATAGAATAGTGAATTGACTTCTCGACTAAAGTCGTCAATTCACTACCTTCAATCAAGGGTGCTCTATCAACCTGGGCAGATATTCTCTTTCTAGGTTAAAGAAGAAACAACAGGAATTTGATCAGGATTCATGCCATTCAACAAATCAAACCTCGATTGAACATAATCATATCAATGAATCTGTACTTGGGTTCATACAATCAGACATAACATACAAATCTAGGGTTCTTCATACCCAGGTGAATAAGAAAGTTACTCCATAGAGAGAGATGGAAAATCTAGCTCAGATGGGAATCTGCTTCTGGCACTCAATCAGGTCTTCTCCAAGCTCAAGCCACGCTCCAATGGTGATGGAGATCGATCAATGACACTTGCAGAGTCAGATTCGTCACTTTATCTCTCTAGGTATCGCTTTTTCTCTCTAAAACTCGGAACCCTTGTCTTTTGCCCTTCTTTTCCCTTAAAAAAGCTGTCTGTCGCGATCCCTGGTCTGAATACCTGGTCGGGTATTTTGAGTGGCGACCGGGTATATTCAAAATGCAGCGTCTGAAGACAGGGGAAAATCCTCGGTCAATGCCAAGAATCCCCGACCGGGGATGTCCGCTCTGTGCCCGGGCTCCCTTCTGCTTCTCAGAGACGCCCGAAGAAACAAATCCCTGTCTGCTCCAAATAATACTCGGCCGGGTATTTCTGCTCATGGACGGGTATTTTGCTCCTCCAACACACTTCACCCCAAACGTGCTCCTTTCGACCCGAAACTCGTTTCTTCGCCTCGATGCCAACGCTAAGCCCTGAAATATGACATAAACGCACAACCTAGCATAAAATCGGCTTAAAACACGAGAATCAACATCTCAAATGTCTCAAGAATAGGTGTAAAAACATGTGTAATCAATGGTCTATCAAACTTTCCCACACTTAACCGTTTGCTTGTCCCCAAGCAAACCTAACTCAAACCAATGCAACTCTCCAGACCTCTATAGCAACAAACAACCCCGATCATCGGTAGAGGATTTTCTAGATCATATAGCAGCTTACGAGGTCAACTTTTCTTCTAAGACATTCCTTATCTCTCTCAATGCGAGTACTAGACTCAAGCCAGGATCATGAGAAGAAGCAGAAGTAAGACAATCAGTTCATGGATAAAGGGACTCACACCATTAACAACCAAGGACTCGTTGTACCGGGGTGCTCTTTCACTTCATTTCACCGTTGGAACCCCTTTTTCACTTTCATTTTACAGTTTTTTTTCTTTTGAATTCACTTAGCGGGGTTTCCAACTGCATTTTCACGGTCGACCCTTATTAGTCGAGCAAGAGCAATTTATGTACATCTGGCGCTCGCCAGAGTACTTCCTTTAACTCCTTTTACTCAACTCGTGTGGAGGTTCAATGAAATTAAGGGGGTTCGGAAGCTCTATCCATGCCCTTAAAAACACATCCTCAAGTAGGCAAACCTTTCAACGGATGGAGGTTTTAGTTGTACTAGAGACAGCTTAGCTTCACCTTGTAGGAGTACTCCACTAAGGATCACTAAAATCTCTTCCAAAACCCGATTTTGTGCAATGAACGGTGCCGCACACGTTGGGCTTACCCCATGTTAAGATTTAATGAACATTTCATTTTTCACATGAGCACCCTGTTCGATACACGAGTCCATAACACAATCCAAATAGAGTCACCATTATCACATGAATTCAACGGTCCTAGCTCCACTAAAACACAAAATCAACTGGCACAGCAGAGAGCTATATAAGAAAAATCTTATACTTCAACATCCTCCATAGTGCTACACTACCTCCCTAGGTTGCACATTACTATAGAGACTGACGATTCAAAGCATACTGAGCAGGCAATTTGCAAGGAGACACGTACTTGGAGCCCTCAAATCGAAATTTGGATAGTGGACTAGGCTCCAAGCACACAAACAGATCTAATGCACTCAAAAGAGAAACACCCCCCACTTAAGTTCGACATTGCCCTCAATTGAGAAGAGGGAAGGATAAGGAGAACGATGTTACCGGTGTGCACGGACTACATGAGACTGGAAGGGAACCAGCCCGAGTGAAGAGGACTGGAGAGGTGACCAGTCAGGAACACAGGCACAACTAAAGGGAACAGAAGAACTCAAACACAGTAGGTTAGGTCCAATGGTCAGCCCAATAGTACATCATCCAAAACAAAAGAAAACAAACCAAAACCAAACCAGTTTGCAATCCGACCCAAAACAAAAGAAATAACTGCAAACCGTGGTGGGGTTGCCTCCCCACAAGCGCTTCTTTACCGTCTTTTAGCTGGACTCCCATGGCGGATACTCAGCGGGGTGCAGGGACAGGTGCCTCCAAGAGCGGATCCACATCGCTCTTGAGGGACAGCTTCAGATGGTGGCCATGCACCCGACGGGTGCAACCACCAGCATTGGTCAGCTCGACCTGGCCATCCGGCAAGATGCAGGCGAGTTAGTACTCGGATGGCCAGGGCAGTCGTGGTGCAGGAGGTGGGACCAGCTCATAGTGGTCTCAACCTTTCTTCCGAGCAGGCTTAGCCACCTACGGCTTCGCCCGCCACTCCTCCTTGATCTTTATATTTGGAGGTGAGGTCGAAGGGAGTGGCGGCAAAGGCGTGAGAGGGAAGTCCTGCAAAACGAGAGGCACAGAGGGTACACGATAGGCTCGTGTACCTGGTGAGAAATAGCATGCATAGGTGTGACAGCAGGCATATCACAATGATCTGATTCAGCCACAGGTAAAGTAGCTTGTTCATTCCCACACGCAAGGTCAGTTTACCACTATGCACATCAATGAGTGCCTTGGCGGTGGCAAGAAATGGTCTACCCAGAATCAAAGGCACATCCATATCCTCATTTATATCAAGAATAACAAAATCAACAGGATATGTGAATGCGCCTACTTTAACAAGCAGATCTTTTATGATACCCCTAGGATGCACAATAGAGCGATCAGCTAACTGAATGCTCATCCTAGTAGGGCTAAGTTCACCTAGGTCTAGATTTGTAAACAAGTTGTATGGCATGACATTTATGTTAGCGCCTAGGTCCGCCAAGGACTTCCCTACATGAATGCTGCCAATATCAAGAGGAATAGTGAAACTCCTTGGGACTTTGCGCTTTTCAGGCAGCTTGTTCTGCAAGATGGCAGAACACTCCTCGCTTAGCAGAACTGTCGAGAGATCCCCAAGTTTCTTCTTGTTGGTGAGGAGATCCTTCATGAACTTGGCGTACTTGGGCATCTTCGACAGTGCCTCCACGAACGACATGCTGATGTTGAGCTGCTTCAACATTGCCATAAACTTGGCAAACTCAGTCTCCAACTTGTCTTTGTGTAGTCGAGTGGGGAAGGGAAGCTGGGGTACATGCTCCTTAACCACTGGATGTGGCTTGGGAGCAGGGGCTTCCTTCTCCACCCTCACTTCTGCATCGTCGGCTGGAAGTGCTAAAGCAGGCAGTGGCTCTTCCTCCCTGGCCTGGGCAGGTACCGCCGATGTGGACTTGCCACTCCTAATGGTGATGGCATTCAACTGCTGGTGCGGCTCCCGTGGATTGGGGATGGTAGTGGCAGGTAGAGTTCCCGGGGCCCGGGTATTGTTCTGACGAGCTATTCCTCCAAGCTGATGCTGGAGGTCCTGCAGTATAGCACCTTGGTTCCTCTGACCTGCCTCCAGCGAGGCGATGCTTTGGTCTATCCTGGTAAAATTCGCCTGGCTGGTAGTCATGAATGCCGCTATAATGTTTTTCAGCTCCGTCATCTGATTAAATGGAGCCGGAGCTGCTGCTGGCTCGGCATACTAATGCTGAGGCTGCTGAAACGGTTGCCCCTGCCTAGGCTGGTAAGGCTGCTGCTGAGGGACTGGCCCCTGTCTAGCCTGGAAAGGCTGCCTCTGCTGAAAACCACCTGGTGGTTCTGGGAAACCAGGTGGTTTAGTGGTGTTGCTATTCCAAGCAAAGTTGGGATGTTGGCGCCACCCCTCATTGTATGTATTGATGTATGGGTCAAAGCGCCGAGCATTGGCGATGAAGTCCACCTGCTCTTGGGGAGTAGAAGACTCCCGCTTAGCTTGGCAGTCTTCTACCAGATGGTTCGAGCTCTCACACCACTGACATTGAGCTACTAGAGGTCCGCCCAGACCCCTGCTCGGAATAAGACTGTTGGACTGCTTCAATGTCTGCACTAACTCAGCCACCTGCTGCTCGAGCCCGGACCTGGCCCCCATGGCGTGCACACCACGATCCCGGGAATTCCTGCCTCTGGTGCTCTGCCCCAGGAATGATTTCTGGCAGCCAAGGTACTGATCATCTGGTTCAGTTCGAGTGGAGTCTTAGTAAGAATATCCCCTCCTGGGCATAGAGACTCAATCACCCTCTGTCTTTCCGAAGAGAGAGCACTGTAGAAGTTCCCCACGGTGAATGCATCACTGAAACCATGATGAGGGCACTGCCAAAAATACCCCGAGTACCTCTCCCATGCATCACGAAGTGACTCGTCTGGCTCTTGGCGGAAGTGAGTGATCTCCCGCTGGATCTCTGTGGTTTTCGATGCTGGATAGTACCGGTGCATGAACTTGTCGGCCAGATCGTCCCAAGAAGTGATGGACAATGGGGGCTGGTTCTCCAACCACCTCTTAGCATGCCCCCCAGAGAATGGGGGAAGAGGTGAAGGCGGATTGCATCATCAGGGACACCGTTTAGCTTGAACCTGTTCGTCAGCTGCAGGAAACGGGAAAGGTGCACCCTTGCCTCCTCATCCTTCAAGCCATGAAACTAGATAGAGGAAGTCATGAGTTGAATGCAGCATGGCTTGATCTCGAAGTTGTTCGCTGGAATGGGCGGGTAGAGGATGACATGGCGGATATCCGCAATCCGTGGAGTGTAGTAGTACTCCAAGGTGGGACCCGGCGGTGGTGGTTGATGATGAACCCCATCGGCCTGGGGTATTGGGTTGGTCCCCAGGATGTGGTTCACTTGGGGAACCTGGAGAGGTATCCCCTGTGGCGGGTTATGGTCTCCTTCCATCTCGTACTCTTCCTCGGAACCGCTGCTCAAGTGGCCGTCTATGCGCTCCTCCGTAGCCAGTCTAGCTCGCTGTTGTCTCCTAAGTTGGCGACAGGTACGTTCAAGCTCCGGATCCAATGGCAGTAAACCTCCTGACTGGCTACGGGTCATGCACTACCTGCACACAGTCAAGCAGCAAACCCGTGAAGGCACAAGTGTGACAAAGCAAACAATGCGAAAAAGAAAAGCTAAATTAACAGGATTCACGTTTCTTCAACAACCTAGCCGTCCCCGGCAACGACGCCAAAAATTTGACTCGCTCCTACTGTCACTCTAGAAAATGGCCAAGTGTAACCACCTCCTAAAGCGTAGTATAGCGGGTTTGGATTTTAATGTCAACCCGGGTCCTAGATGTGATGACTACTCCGTGAGTTCTTATTATTTAGCAGTGAAACTTTAGTGAAGGTCAAAACAAGCAAACAAGCAAAGCAAGTAAAAAGGTTGTTTTCAAGTCGTGAGAGGTCACCCGGATATGGTTCCCCCTAGACTACAGTTAAGCCGGATTGTAATTTACCAAGTTCAGGTTCAATGATAGTTATACTGCGGGAGGTTCTTAAACAGTCTGAAGTCTCGACTAAAGGTCTCCAGACCCTCTCAAGCTGAGTCTCCAGCGGGCGACTAACCTCCACCGGAGTAAACAGATTGAGGCCCTAACGAACCAAACCTCCACCACCGAAGTGAATTCGGTACAGAATAGTGAATTGACTCGACTAAAGTCGTCAATTCACTACCTTCAATCAAGGGTGCTCTATCAACCTAGGCAGATATTCTCTTTCTTGGTTAAACAGAAACAACAGGAATTTGATCAGGATTCATGCCATTCAACAAATCAAACCTCAATTGAACATAATCATATCAATGAATATGTACTTGGGTTCATACAATCAGACCTAACATACAAATCTAGGGTTCTTCATACCCAGGTGAATAAGAAAGTTACTCCATAGAGAGAGATGGAAAATCTAGCTCAGATGCGGAAACCATACTGTGAAGGATGGGAATCTGCTTCTGGCACTCAATCAGGTCTTCTTTAAGCTCAAGCCACGCTCCAATGGTGATGGAGATCGATCAAGGACACTTGCAGAGTTAGGTTCGTCACTTTCTCTCTCTAGGTATCGCTTTTTCTCTCTAAAACTCGGAACCCTTGTCTTTTGCCCTTCTTTTCCCTTAAAAAGCTGTCTGTCGCGATCCCCGGTCTGAATACTCGGTCGGGTATTTTGGGTGGCGACCGGGTATATTCAAAAGGCAGCGTCTGAAGACAGAGGAAAATCCCCGGTCAATGCCAAGAATCCCCGACCGGGGATGTCCGCTCTGTGCTCGGGCCCCCTTCTGCTTCTCCGAGACGCCAGAAGCAACAAATCCTCGGTCTGCTCCAAATAATACCCGACCGGGTATTTCTGCTCATGGCCGGGTATTTTGCACCTCCAGCACACTTCACCCCAAACGTGCTCCTTTCGACCCGAAACTCGTTTCTTCGCCTCGATGTCAACGCTAAGCCTTGAAATATGACATAACGCACAACCTAGCGTGAAATCGGCTTAAAACACGAGAATCAACATCTCAAACGGCTCAAGAATAGGGGTAAAAACATGTGTAATCAATGGTCTATCACGGGCGGATTCTTAGTCCATTCAGGTCCTCTTTGAGCAACCTAATGGTGGAGGCATTGATTTGTGCTGAGGATTGGATAAGGTATCCCGGATCCAGGGAGATTGATGATAAGGAAGATGATGAAGAGAATTTGACTTTGGAAAGTAGTGAGTTCTCAAACTCTCTTATTGTTCAGTTTTTGGCCATCTTTCCAACTAATTCAATGTATGAATGTACTAACACTTTGTTTTCCTTTTATTTTCTTACTCAGTTAATGTCACTTTCCAATGGAGAATGAGCAGGAGGGTGAAGAAGAAGTACCGGAGGAAGAGTATTAGAAAGATGGATATGATGATTATGGTCATGACTTGTTGCCCCAATTGAACGAACAGGGTTATGCAGATGTTGGTTCTTCTAAGGCTGGTGATAAGTGATGATAGATGATGATGTGTTGGTTGTTTGTTGTTATCTAGAGGATTTATTGTGATTTGTGGAGTTTATGTTGTTGAATTAATGAATGTGAGACATTAAGTTGCTAATTTATATGTATTTTCGATGCAAAAGGAATTGAAATGTAGGTTTGAAATTTTAATTTTAGGCGATTTTAGGTTTTGTTCCCGGTCGGTTACCGGTCGGTTAGGTGGCTCCAATCAAACCGGCCTTCAAATTTCGGTTTCCCTAATTAAACCGCGCTGAACCAAAAACCGACAGGTCGGTATGTTGCTAATCGAGGCTGGAGGGACGGTCGATCGACGACAACAGCTGTTCGTGTCTCGGTTTAACCAAAAACCGAGATTTCGGTTTTCGGTTAAACTGAAACCGACCGACTGCCACCCCTAGATTGTTTACATCTAGGTTGCAATTGGATGTTCAGTTTTTACTTATTTATTTATTTTCCATAGTTATCTTGAAAGAGAATATTAGAAACAAAGTACAAAATCATATCCTTTTTGGTCTGATAAATTCAAAACAAAATTGAAAAGGGATGTTAGTCGATTAAACACCATATATATTTGCATTGCAACGAGTCTCTTTGTGTCTTACTATTATTTTAGGATTTTTTTTCAAAAGAAAATTTATGAAATAATTCATTAATTAGTGCTTGTTAATTAAAATTATTAGATGCATTAATTGGTAAATGAGATTGAAAAAATTACCTAAAATTAGTTTATATGCCTGAATGCAAGTGAATCATCTTAACTAAATTAATGAACTGTATGGAAATATAGGTAAAACAAAAGAATTTATTTCACAATGAGAAGATATTTCTCTCGTCAGAACGTTAGTGTTCTCTCTTGGAACCAACAAAGTAATATTTACTCAATTCATTTTGTACATATACTAAGTGTTCATATATAGAAAAACATTAGGTGTTAGGGTTTTGGAATTTGTTTGAAGTAAAAGGAAAATTTTGGAATATGCTTCTAATTACAGGGTTAGAATGCTAGCTAGGAAGGAGGCAGCAAGCTTCACAGAAAATGGTTTCTTTTGTCATGTTTTGTGATTGATGAGCCATTGGTTCAGATCAAGTCAATAAGTTTAGGTTATGCAATCATACAAAAAAATGTCATTAACTATACTTTAGTCATTTTAATTTGAATTTAAAAAAAAAATCTTACATGAGCCAAATTAGTTGTACTTTATAAATTGGGGTGTTCTGCCATGATGTCTACGCAAAGGGGTTGGTGGAAGACCCTCTTAGGCGGTGCTTTGTAATGCAGCGTGAGATGTTGTTCCAGGAAATTCCAGATCCACTCTTGCCGATTATGCATTTCGTGGCTCTGATGTTCCTGTTGTGGCTAGAACAGTGTTTGGCACAGGTTGCGCCATCGTGGGCGCTTCCTTGTTTATCATGAGCGCTAAGACCGGTTCATCTTCTCTTACAAATATGCGATCACTCTGTTCTGTTGAGCCATTTGCGCACGAACCACTTTGGCCATGAGCTCGGGTTCTTCGTCTTCGATCAATTTCGCTTTTGGGTTGTTGGTTTCATAGAACAGTCTTTGGCTCGTCATTGCTTTGAGCGTGCCCTATCATCATTGCATGTCCCTTGCCTCTCTCGCGGCCCCACGGTGAGCACCAATTGTTTGTGTCTAACTGAGAGTAGGAGTGAGAAACAGGAATGTGGGCTGATATGTTTCAAATTTGTAAATTGAGGCTACCTCACGTCACTCCTAACAAAGCCAAGTATAACTATACTAGGGATGTAGTAAGTGGCTCGATCGTATTCAAGGGAACCTTAGATTTACTATTACTTCCCTCCGAACTATTAAAAAGTACACTCTCTCTCATTCATACATTCATAGCATAAAAAGATCAATTGATAACAAACATTCCACAAACATGATTGCCCCCCCCCCCCCCTCTCACACACACACACACTTAAGGAACATATTGTCCCCAATGTGAGCACAAGTGAAGGATAGGGGAACGAGGTTACCGAATTGTTGATGCCGAGTTGATTGTAGGATCGAAGGGTAGGGTGGATGGGATTGATTGTTCAGAAACATCCACAAGAGAAAGATCAATCATATCTACAAAAAGAAAAATTCAACAAGACAAGTACTCATTAATTTAATAAGAAATCCTACTAAGTACTTAAATAGAAAAACACACATAATACTAGCATCCTATATAGATAATTATTCAAATGAAAAGAAAGACTAGAAAAAGGTAGGAGTTGTTTGGATGAGGAATTGTAACGGATCAATTTGACACAATTGTCTCGTTTTGAGACAAATGTACCAAATTGCCTCGTTTGCCAGCAAAAAATTTGGATAGATCAATCTGCCTGAGGTATTTTGAATGATCCGTTTTGAGTCAATTTCAATTACCTGGGGTGGGGGCAGATAATTCGAATTGACTCGTTTTAATTGTCTCGTTTATAAAACGAGACAATTGATCAAATTGACTCATTTCTAAATTGATCCATCCAAACGACCCCGTAGAGAAATGGCCCTCGGTGCCATCCATGCCATAGAAGGCTCACTCTTTGTCATTGTTGTTGTCGGATGCCTCGGCGATGCCACCATATATTTCAAGATGTATTTGAGAACGGAGGTCTATTGTTCAACCAACTTCGTGCCTTGCCACTTAGGGAGTATGGGAAGAGCCTCAACCTAAGAGCTTCTTGTGGCACTCCATTCATCTGAAGCCATCTGTCAACTTCAGGCTGAGCCCGAACTACAAGCCTTTCCTTTGCTTCCCTTAGCTCCCTCTCACAGAGCCGGAGAGTGCAGTTGATGTTGTCGTCTAGCTGTGCCAAAGGTGCCGGATTACTCAAGGTCATACCCCACCTGAACACACTCCAAACAATACAAGTACAAGTCAAACAAGCAACGCCCAAACTCACACAGTGCAAGAAAATAAATGCTAGGTTAACAGTAGTTTACTTTTTCTGAATAAATAAAACATGCTCCATGCAACGGCGCCAAGAAAACTTGACTCGTGACCTATTACACACTCCCACCGTAGGCCAAGTATAATCCTACGACGAGTGTAGTATAGGGTAAGTATATTTTTAATTATCAATCTAGGCGGTTCGTACCTTACTTCAGTAAACCACACGTCATCTGGAGATCGAAATATTGTTTAAAACTAACAAGCTAAGCAAACAAACAACTAAAACGATGATGAACTCAAGATGAGAACGCTCTACTTGCATGATATTCCCTTTAGTCCTGTGTTGAGAAAGATTGTGACACTTTAGTGCAATAGGCAAGTTCTATATACCGTTAGGAGATCTAATTTAGTTAGGACCTCCTATTCGAGTGCATCCTAACCTGTCTAATCAATCTAATCGAAGGGACGTACCACACTAGCTCAAAAGACCACTAGGGCAACCAATTGCACTCCCTCAGGTATTAACCCAGAATGGCATAGAGACACCAATCACCATAATTCATTGCTCTCTACATTGATTGAATATTGACCCTAATTTCCATAAGAGGATATTCTCTCTCTTAGGTCAACTTGCCCCTAAATTGAGAGATTTGATCAAGAACACTCAGTTTCATGAAAATTGTTCAATTAATATATAATTAACAATGCTCATCATCAAATAGAGATCATTACTACTAAAAAAAATTCAAATAGAGATCATAAACATCAATCTTCAACATCCAAGACTAGAGTTCACATCATTTAAGTAGAAAGAGAAACTACTCCATAGTTAGATAGGGGTGTTCAAATAATTACCATGGTAATAACCCAACCAATTCAGTCTAAATTTTATTAATTATGGAATAAAATGTCTTAACCAAACCGTCCAAATTAACACGAAAACCAAATTAACCAAACCAAAGTTTAATTGGTTTGGTTAATTGGATAATCAGATTAACCAAATAACATTACATTACATGAAAACAATTATCCTGTTAATGAATAAAACATAACCATATGTTATTGCTATCCTAAACTATCATTATATTTAAGCAATAATAATAAGACTAAACATACATGATTATCATCATCATCATTCGAGTTAATAAATTATCCATCATCTCTGCACCTAATATAGTTAGCTTACAACAAACCCTTAACATAAATATTAAATACATAACAATACTATTCATTAGGAAATTAAAGCTCTCCTACAAAACACTTAAACTATACATAGTTTGAGGTGGCTGTCATGGTACTGTACGTAATCCTAAAATCTAGTAGCTATCCAAAATGTTTTGGTTTAGTAAATAGGCATGCTCATTTAAATTTTGACCCATAATGCTTTGGTTTGTTGTGCACATGGATTAAAATAAGGAATCACGAAAGTTTGGTTTGGTTGGTTGCATGGAAGTATAAATAATTTTGTATATTAGGTGTATCAATAATTGGTTAATTGATTTCATTGGTTAGCAATATTGAAACCAAACCAAACCAAACCACCCTACATAGTTCCAGAGCATAGAATGAGCATGGAATTCCTTCTCAATGCCACGCAACTTCCATGAAGATAATACAGGAACGCAAAGAAAAACCCTAACCGCACATGAACACGCAAATTGAAAGGCGCCACCAACTGACAAACTGAACACTACCGGCTAAAGATAAGGTACGAGCAAGTTCGAACAAGGAAAGAAACATAACGAGAAGAAACCTGACAATGGAGAACACGCTTGCGAACACGGCGGGAGAAGGAATCAGAAACAGGGGGAAGAAGCAAAGATACGTTGTTGGTCCATTGAGGAAAGCCTGAGAAACGAATGGTTCTTCCAGCGACAGAGGGGGGACGTTTTTATTCTAACTTTAGGGTTTTATCATAGTTGGAAGAAGCCGCCGGAGAGCTTCTGGTTTTGTCTTTTATTAAGGATTTCTTCCTTCTCCCGTTTTGTTCTCTCTCTCCGCCGTGCTGGTGTTGGCGGTGGTCGTAGTGGCGCGGCGGTGAAATACTGAAGAGAATAGCGTTGTTTCAAAATTATTCAACTGCGTCGAAGGAATTTGGTGCCTTTCCATTTCAGTTATCGGGTTTCAGAGAATAACATTTTTATCCCCCGGCTAGGCCCGGCCCATCTTCCACCGGAACCAAGTCTAGAGTTTTCTCTGAGCTTTTGGTCCTAGGGCCCATTGGAAAATTATAGGGCAATGAGAAAACCCTCGTAAAATATCACTGTCAAGTGTCAACCATATATTTTATTATTTTATCAGCAACGAAATACATTTATCATACGAAATAATGAATATAATTGTTTTATTCAGATAATTAGAAATCAAAAAGTGTTTCATCAAAAAAAAAATATATATATATATAAATCAAAACGTGAGGAGACATATGCGAAAGTGACAATGAATGTTTTGATGTATACACAATAGTAATTTAGTAACCCAATTTTACGAATTTGATTAATTTAAGCATATTTTGGTTGAGTCTCTTGAAGACAATAACTACAATAATTTTTTCATTGCTCTTAAATTCCTTCAATCATATTAGTCTCCTAGATGGCTAGATACGTACAAGCAACTACAATTAATTTCTTATTATTTAACGGCAAATAAAATAAAGGATTTGCAAGAAAGTTACTATGAATTAATGTGCATTTCATATCATGTGACCACGAATTGTGTGTTTCAAAAAAATTACCGGCTCGTTGTTCTTATTCATCACGATCAAGCATAAGGTTTGAAATTAACAAAGCAAAATTTTCGTGATTTCCTCAACTATCATTGTTGAGAGTCCATGATACAAGACATGTATTTTTCTTATTCACTAATCACTGGTCACCATCATACAGTTCTCGAGCTATACAAAGTATATATACTTTCGCTTCCTACAACCCTAAGTCCTAAGTCCTAACCGGTGGCCTCATCAATATGCTAATGCCATTACTTGGTCTGCATAGCGTGCTTAATTATATTATACGTACAATAGCCTTTGCAAATAATTTTAATTTTGCTCTTTTCTCCCTAACAGTCTGCGCTTACTAGCAAAAGTTGAATGTAAATTATAAAGACTATCTATTACATCAAAAGGAAATTCGTTGGGAGGATATTAGTAAAAAGAACTGTCCAAGATCTTATCTTTTTACTACCTAATTAAAGATTGATGTCAGTTTATTAAACAGACATGTAAAAAATCTTTTAGTACGTTCTAGGTTAAGCCAATGCATGAATGCAATATATATATATGGTGGCGTCTTCGGTGCACTCACTTTTTTTGGTGCACTGAACGCACCCATTTTTTTGTTTAATCTCAACCGTTGAACACATCTAACGGTTACAATAATTTGCTTTGTTTATAATTAATTATTAACTAATCAACTATTTTATATTTATTAAAACAATTTATACTGCAACTTGGCCCCTAACATTAACCCTTTCTATTCGCCGTTTCTTTTCCCCGCTTCCACCGTCAATACTATCCCAGTGGCAGGCGAGGAATAGTTTGCAGTGCCTGGCATCGTCGTCCTCCGCCACTAAACCGTCTCAGGCGATTACGGGATGCTCAACATGGAATCAGAGAAAATAAGTTTTCGTTCTTGATTTGTTCCATGAAATCGTCACTTTCTCTTCCATTGTTGGAGTGTTGTCGATCCTTTCCTCTTCTTGACTCGCCACTTTCTTTTTCGATGCCGCTGCTTTCTTGGTCGATTCGTTCGACTTCTCGACGAATTCGCCTTTGTTTTCCTTCGATTCGATCGTTTCCTTGACGAATTCGTGTTTCCTTCTCCAATTTCTTCAATCGGCGCTTCAGCACTCAGTTGTGGTGCGATGGCTCATCTTTTCTTCGAGCTCCGCTTCTCTCGTCTCTGCTCCCGTCGATGCGAACCAGGAGTATTTCTTCGCCAATAGCCGTCACTTGCATCGTCTTCGCCCTTCAGATAACAGCTCCGTCAGGTCCAACTCCTCGCGTTGCTCGGTGATTCTTCTCGGCTATATCCAGCTCATCCAGTCGATCCAGTCCAGGTCTTCAATTGCTCCGGCCGAAGAGTTGCTGAGTTGCTGTGCCTCTGGGTTTCGCGAACACAGGTCCTATCGCCGGCGACGATTGCTAGCATAGGGACTACAGATCGATTTTCGGAAGTCGGGAGCATGGCCGATAGATAAGGGACAGAGCCAGTCTTCAGTAGTCAAATGATCTGTGTTATTGTTTTCCTTTTGCCGCAACGGAGACGCAGGGGAAGGCTTCAGCTCGATAACTGGAAATCGAAGGGGGAAAGCTTCAAGTTGCCATTGACAGCGATGATTGCAGCTTCCTCTTCAGAATTGGGAGAGGAGCAAAAGCAGAAGACTGAGACATGTATTCAATTGGAGAAAGAAGAACATCTAACCACTGAAACTCGAGAAATTTGAAGTGCCATCAATCAGATCTAAAGATCAACCCATAAACGGAACGCCAGATTCCATACTCCCAAACTACCATCGACAAGATCTGAGTAACTAACTGAACATCGAGAGTGACGATCAGATTACAGGAAGGGGAAAAGAAGTACAAAATAGTTAGGGGTCCTGAGTTCGTGGTTGAGCAGAACAGAGGAACTGAAGAAGGAAAAAGAACAAGGAAAGGGAAACGAATTGAAGAGCTGTAGCTGCTAGGGTTAATTGGTCTTTGGTGTTGTGCCTGTATGCTCTCACCACCACGTGTATTAAATTTTTTTCTTTGAATTGCATGTTATCAATTCATTAAAATAAGAGTGGGCCATGGGAACTATCTGTGGCGAAGAATGCAAGCTGGGAACTATTAGAAGCCATATACTAATAGGAGAAATTTTACAATGCTATATAGTATTGGTGCTATAGGATTTTGTCTTTATGGTACAACTTAAAACTGTACATTTACGTTATGGTACAACTTCAGATTGTACCTATACTTTTTGTACAAATTCTTTTATGGTACAACTTGAACTTGTACTTTTATGTGATGGTACAACTTCAAGTTGTAAAGTTGTACCATAACATAATGGTACAAATTGCTTTATGGTACAACCTAAACTTATACATTTAATGTTATGGTACAACTTTAAGTTGTACATTAAAGCACCAATACTATATAGCATAGTAGAAGTGCTCATACTAATAGAAGCAAAATTCTTACATCATAAAGCTGATAAGGAAAAAGGAAAGTTTAATTAAGTGATGTACTCTATATTTTGTTGCTATATTGAGCAATGACGGTAATTTTTTATTATTCTAAATAAATATAATAATATAATAATAACGCTCTCATCACGTTTTTAATATCAAGTCTTTAAAAATTTGACGCTTCCGCGCTCCCGCTCGCGCTCATGCTCTCGCTCCCGCTCTACGAACTGGTTACCTAAATTCAGACTGGAGCGATACAGAGGCGTCAATTTTACGGATTGTAGCAAATTAAATCAAACATCGCTGGACCCCTATGTTGCGGGTAAAAGAACAAAACCAGAAGGAGGTTGAAGAAGGAAGGGCTGTTTTCGATCCGAATTCCGAACACATTCGGATGAGCTCTTATGGGCTCAACGAACTTGATTACTTACCCAGTTATCGGCGGACATAAGGCCGCTAGTTTAAGGCCCAAGTTTCACGTTCTGAGGGCCCAGAATAAAATATTTGCAGGGTAATCGAATCTCTTGCTCACTTGTAAAATGTAATTGAAGCCCGCACATATAAAGTCCCGAGTTTCACCAAAAAGAATGTTTGCAGTTGGGTTTCTTTCTGTACGTTAAGCCCGCACGTATAAAGGCCCGAGTTTTGCCAAAAAGAATGTATGTATGAAAGTTTGAACCCACATCCTCAGGTTCGTACCACGATTGTTAATTAATCGTTAAAATAGCCAGGGATTTAAACCACTAGAGTAGTAGCCCAGCAATTGTGCCACTGACAACCTGTTTTGATTTTAATAATATCGAGCCAAATCAGCAAAAAAAGTGTTTTCACGTAGACTTGAACCTCGTAACAAGATCAACCATCACCCAAGTAAGCAACTTAAACCAGTACCACTAGTTGGCCGCTTGCCACCTGTAAAAATAACGATCTCTTATGACCTTAGATTTAAACTTTAATTCGTAAAATTAGTTGATTGTGGTATGAATCATTCGGTTCTGAAATTTGGAAACAGTTATCCAACCTTGGGTAATAGATTGCGTGAAGGTAAAAAAAAAAAGTAAGTGGTAGCATATGTAATTCAATTTTATGACTGTTGTCAACTACACATATCTTTCATAAGACTACAAGTATTTTGTTGTTCAATTTTAAAATTATCATTTATGGTACTGAAATAGTATGTACGATGGAGTCCATAATTATCATGTTAGCGAGGCACAAAATCGGAAAAAGTAATCCCAATGTAAGCTATTTTGTATGAAAGAGAGTAACACGATCAGTGTCCATTAAATCGTACCGTACCGGCGGTTCAACCACAAAATACCAGTATCGGAGGCTAAACCGATATGCGATATTTACCGATATAATAGTTGAACTACGATTAAACCACGGTTTTACCATAAAATACTCTAACGCTGACTTTCCCGGTACGGTCTCCGGTACGGTGTCATGGACCATGAACACGATAAGACAATAAATCGATCAGTATTTTTGGGATAGATTCGATAGTATACCCGTAATTAACCAACTCGAAATCAGTCATCCCATTTAAAAACACGAACCATGTGTCTTCATGTTTTCTCACATCACATTCTCGAGCTTACTCGACTAACTTGTTTAGTATTTAGTAAAGGAGGTCCAAATGGATCGTCCCTCAGATTTAAAATCAAAGTTATTACAAAACCTCCTTCATTTCACCCTTAAACTTCTCTCGACAATTAACGTTGGATTGTTCTTCGTGAAACATGGAATGAAAGTAGACCACAAGTAATCAAGGTAATTTAACTAATATGAAGATCAAGTTATAGATTTTGAGTATGAAACAATGAGTACATCATTTAGGCCAAGAATGACGGCAACTAAGTAGGTCATCCATTGACAGGGTTCATTAAGCGTTCTTAAAGCGGCGGCGTTGATACTAGAGCTGACCAAGTGCCAATCCCACCTTTTCTATGTTCAACAAAATCCATCCTTGTATGAGTGGAGTCATTAAGTTGCATGTTTCGATCCTCTTCCCCATTACTCATAAAAGAGGAACCCTCGATTCAGGTACAAAAGACTATCATTACCACATGCACAATACTGCTTCATTCGCTAAATGTCACTGCCTTATACTAGCATTGTTTCAACATCGGTCATGGTGCACGCTACCAACATTGTTCAGTGAGTTGTTATCAATATGGGTGGACATAACAGTAAAGACGTCATAGCGAAAGCGACCTTTATTGTCACTAAATCTCGCCGTTGGTACTTGGATAATCTCCAAACTTTTGGTTTAGATAAGTTGTAACTACAATGCAAACTTTTTTATTTCGAGCATGGGTGTCCTATAAAGGAGGTTAGTTAGATTTGTATTACATTTGACAGAATGAATGCTATAGAAAGAAAGACATCATTGGATAGATTATGGGGTTGAGCCACTCGAGTTGAATCAATGTATCTTTCGGTCGACATTCATACACACTTGTCATGATTGTTCACACATGTGATGGTGCACATACAACTTGATGTACGATTTAGATCGATAATCAAATTGGTCCATACAGTTTGACAAAAATGGCATAATTACAAAACAAAAGTGGTACCAATTAATCAAGAATTTGGCGCACCAATCAAATTTTAAAAATGTGTATAGTAAATTTTCATGACCCGTCAACAAATTTAGGCGGGTTATGTGTATATAGGTGTGTCAGTTCGGGTCGGGTTCGGTTACCCGACCCGAAACCCGAAAAAACCCGAAAACCCGAAACCGAAAACCACTAAACCCGAACCCGATAAGGACTTGCGGGTTCCGGTTACCCGAAACCCAAAAATTCCTTATCGGGTTCGAGTTCGGTTAAAGCAAAACCGAAACCCGAAAACCCGAACGCCTAAGAATACGGGTTGAGTTCTATTCATTGGAGATTTTTAGCCAGAACCCAAAAAACCGATAATCAAAACCGAACCCGAAACCGAAAAACCCGAAACCCGAAACAAACCCGAACCCGAAAAACCAAAAATGTATATAATCGGGTCGGTTTCGGGTAAACCCGAAAAACCGAACCTGAATGGACACCCCTATGTGTATATGGTAATGGAAGTAGTAGAACCAAAAAAGATAATGAAAATATTGGAGGGAAAAAAGTGAAAACTCCCTCCACATTTTCGTGTTTGAGGAATTCCGTCCCAAAAAAAATGTGCGACGCGTTGATACTCCCTCTCTCTTCCTAAAGAAAACCCCAAAAATCCTCCATTTCTTGTTCTGCTTTCCTCCAACGAGCAAAAAGCAAACCCATACAATCAGAGGAAGGAATGAAGGGATCTCCTCTCCTGCCCGGTTTCATTCATCTGGACCGAGCCCTAGGTAACTACAGGACCAATTTCCATGACTCCTAGTCAGCTAGGACAGATCTAGATCAGTGATTTATCGATTTCGGCTTGCACATGTTGGTAAAACAATACTTTTTTATCCGATCTGCATTTTTTGGTTGTTAATCCGGGTTTTATTCTTGTTTAGGCTGATTTGGATGAGGATGGTGAGGGCTCACCGGAGAAAGGAGCGTCGGCGGCTTCAGCTGCCGCCGGCGATAAGGTAGTCGACGACCGGAGGGGAGGTTTCAGCAATCGAAGCTGTTGACAATGGAGACAGGAGCTCCATGCAAGGTTTTTTTTTGTTTTGGGTTTTTTTCTAGATTGGGATTTCCCATCCGCTTCCTACGAAGAAGCTGATTTAATATTCGACGGGGTTTTGTCGTCAGCTCCGGGCACTTTGACGGCGCGTCGATTCCACACAGCGGAAGCACAACTGCCGATTTCTTTACTGGTTCGCCCTGCCTGCCAACCTCCTCGGTCGCAACGGTATCGCCCCTTTCTGTCCATGCTCTCTCGGCCGCGCCAACCAGCCGCACCGCCGCCTGTTAGTTTGGTGGCTCGTCCCGCAGGCAATCATCAGCAGTCACCGCCAGGATCCATTGCCACCAAGTCCCTCCTCCTGTCGTCGAAGAGCAGCCTCTCCCTTTCCCAGGTATGAAGTCAATAATGTAGTCCATTTGGAAAGAAAATCGCAAAAATTAAGGTTTGTTGAATTTAGGGATTTTTCCCAATTCTGAATCTAGGGTAAAACTTGAAGAGTGCTTGTCGATTTGTTGGTCCTAAAGCAGGATAGGCAATCCAAATCTGACGAATTAGGTTATCTAAGGCTGGAGTATCAGGGGTGCATGGCATTTAGCCCATCCTGTCACCGTGAGAGGGAGTCGAGTACTGGAAAGACGACTTCGAGTTCTCAAGGTTGTAGAAGGCACTTACCTGGGAAATGTTCCAATCGGAGCTGAGCTCAACCTGGGTCTTGTTCTCTTACCCGTATCTGGTGTTGAAGAACCTTGCTGGCCCCAACGTAGTGTCTTACAACAGTTTTATTTCAGGTATCGGCTTCCATCTATCTCATTTATTTGTCATTTTTGGCTTCAATCAGTCATCTTGCTTCGAAGTGCTCTGTGATTCGAAGAATTTGTGCATCATGGTGTGAATCAGTAGTTGAATGCAAGAGTGTCACTGTAGGGAATTTTCTTGAATTGGGGAGTTCTTGGGAATTCCTGAACTAGTGGGTGGAGTATGCTTTTTGTTGCCAGTTGATCTAAAGTCTGGGGACTGCGTCAAGAGTTATCCTTCGATTCTCGTTTTCAGTTCCAGCATTGAGCTAGTGAAAATGGATGGCAGCTACAGTTCCCTTTTAGTTTAGTTATTTTTCTTTGATGAATTCGAGCTTTCATTGGCGAGAAGGTAGAATTTTTATTGATAACTTCAAGGATGGATATTTACAGTAGGAAATGCAACATGAGAATGGTTTGGACTAATTTCCAATGTAAATTACCTTCCGATCTCCAGTCTGCCTATAGTTCCCTTCCCTTTTATTGATCTTTTGGTTTTGCTTTTCCTTGCTCGATTCAGTTTGATGTTTTGCTAAATTCTGTGGCATGGAAGATTATCAGTAATTCTTCACGTCTACTCATTAAAGAAATCCTTTTTTCGTATTAAGTTCATTGGTTTTCTTGTGAACAGGCTATGGACCAGCTGGATATGCTTTGTTTGTGGCAGTATATGCAGGATTGGAGGTATGTGCTGATTCTCTTATTTAGGCCTTAATTAAATTCAGTTTCATGCATCTAGTGAGATATATGAGAAGTTCTTCGTGGTCTTAATACTAGTAACTACTGATGTGATAGATGCACGATACATGTGATGATTTGAACACCAAATTTAGCATATAGCTTTAATTCCATGTAGACATTTTGTGAAGTTCTGCATACTGATCGAGTTCTTGTGGTCGATGAATGGCCCAAGTTATGATTACTAGTAGCTATGGATATGCTAGATGCACGATACATGTGATGATTTGGACACCAAATTTAGCATAATTCCTTATAGACGTTTTCTGAAGTTCTGGATACTGAGGCCAAATTCGGCTCGTTTGACAGCGGCTACTGTTCGGAGAGGGATTATGTTGGCGGAATCTAAAAATCAGGGTTGGGATTTGGGGAGATTCGTGAAAACATTCTACTTCTTCAATTCCCCTCCGTCCCGAGCTAAGGTGAGCATGTATTGAGTTAACTGTGTTGGTCCTCGTGGTCCTTTGATCGATGGGGAATTGTCCTGGAGATTGTATGAATAATTGTTTTCAATCTTGTGGTTTTGAATAGTTCATTCAGTGTTTGATCAATAGGATTTCCAGTCCATCGCCTTCTGAGGAGAATAAGACAATGAAGACCTCTGGGGTGGTCCTCGTGGTTGGTGCTACTGGTGGTGTCGGTAAAAGAGTGGTTGATATCTTGAAAAAGAAAGGAGTCCCTGTTCGAGCTTTGGTATTCTTCACTTTCTAAATCAAGCCAAATAGAAATTCCTCCCTTGGGTTTCAAATCTCTTCTTGCACGACCTTGTTAACCGAAGAGTGAATTCCACTCGGGGGTCTTTTGTCGATGATTTGGCGTGTTAGGTAATGTTATTTCTCTGAGATTGTCAGATTGTTGGGGACATCACTAAGTAGAACACTTTGAACCCTGAGTACTTTAAGGGGGTCAGTAAAGTCATTAATGCTGCTTCTGTAATTGTCGGTCCGAAGGAGGGTGATACTCCTGATAGGGCCAAGTACAGTCAAGTATGCATTGTCAACCTTATTTACTTCAGTTGATTTTTTCCTTTGTTGGCTCTTCTTTCTCTGATTGTTATTTGTTGAATTGCAGGTAATTAAGTTCTTCGAGCCAGAGATGTGCACAACCATGACGTGTCTTTTCTTCGGACTGATTGACCTTCGAGTACTTTAACAGAAGCCATCAGAGATGCTGTGCAAGTAACTAAATGTTTAACATGTGAGTTGCTCAACACTGATATTAGTGAACTTTTACCTCTCAAATCAAAAACGTTTTCTTCATCTTAAGTTGTTACGAAGGAGGGATTAGGTCTGTGTGATGTGGTTTGCGGATTTATTGTTTCATTGTGTCCGATTTTAGTGTAGCAGTACCAAAATTCAAATAAAATATTTTTTTTATGTTAGTTACAGAAACTCAAATGCGAAAACATAAAGATTTGACCTATTTTTAATTTCAGAGTTTATCTATTTTTTATTTTAAATTGAGATATTGCAGATGCATAAAGATTTTCAGATCCGTAGAAGTCCTTTTCAAACTCAAATGCGACAACAGTGTTTTTGGACAGGTTGTTATAAACTCTTTCGTGAATAAGAATAGTGTTGTCAATCTAACTTTGTGTTTCTGTTGTGTGCAAACTAGTACGTTCCCTTCCCTTCTTCATTCTCATTAAAGTTTCCCCTGTATATTAATTAGTGTTTATTGTGTTCTTCCTTTGCCCCTTTTGCTGGTCTTCTGTGTAATCGTATTTTTGTGCATGTTTACTATGTAGTTGGATAGTAACTGGAAACATGGGGGGTGCGGACAAGGGCAGTGACTCAACTAATGGCCTCAATGGGAATTCTTTGAAGAATACATTGGTGAGCTTCGGATCAGCAACTTTTCAAATTCTATGTTTTATCAAAATGAAGAATATGATGCGAGCGATGTTCACTTCTGTGCTGGAAAATGGGTATTTTTTACGAATCTTTATTATTTGTTTTCGTGGATGCAGGAGAATGCCAAGAAGGTTGAGAATCTGATTAGAGAGGTTTATGAGGGAGTGACGGTGATGTTCATAAAACTGATAGGCGTTTCGATGACCTAGCCATGGACTTATTGGATCTGACATCGAGGAGTTATGAGCATTGTAAACTTTTGAGAGAGACGACTGAAGCGGTTGAAGCGGAAGTTACAGAACTTAGGGGTACCCTGAGTGATGAGGTTGCAGATTTGTCTAAACAGGTTCGTTGCGTGAACAATGCAATCAAAAACCTGAAGACAGATCTGCTGGATGCAGTGAAGAACGAGGTTCAGAAGTTCATTGCGACAAAGAAGGAACGCCAGTATGTCGACTTGACTTTAGAATCAGATGGGGTGAGTTTCTTTTACACGGCTATGTATGCTTTTTATTTCCTTCTTTGCTGACCCTAATTATCATTACATTTTAGGGAAATGGCAAACCTGTACGCTGTGCACGCGCAAGTGCTCGTTCCGTGGGTGGGAAATTGAAGGTGCCAGCGTTTCCGGATATTACAAAACCCAAGAAAAAAACTACAAAATGTAGAGCTGGGCCTTTCACAGTGGGCATTCATGTCAGTCCCGAGGACAGCATGTTAGTGGACTATGTATTCTGTACCGGCAAAGAGGGAGGGTAATTATTTCATAAACTTTTTCAATTTATTAAGTACTTTTGTCTCTGTGACTCTAACTTCAATTATTGCTTTGTTAATTAGTGATGAGAAGATCGCTATGATAATTTGCACCTTTCTAACTAGGGAGGATATTTTGACCCTTGCACCTAACTCTCCACTGAGCACGTTGGTAAGTTCTGAATGTTTGGCCATTGATTTACATTTACAAAGTAACCTACCAAAACCCATTTATAATTAATCTGGTGAACTACAGATTCTAGACACTGTTGTCGAAAAGTTGACATGGGCAGATAGGGACAAAACAAAAAGGGAATGCGCCTTTCTGCCCGTTACATTTGCGGTATGTAATCTATTTTGTTTGTGGCTTTGAGATTTTCATTTGACTGATCATCTTATTGGATTAGGCGAAAGCTTCTGGAAATAGAGACGACCTACGCAGCTTCATCAGCTTAGAGCACGTGAAAACTCTATATTGTACTGACATTCGTGATTGCGAGGCGGTATGTATTTTCATTGTGAATTTGTATATGTATTACACTTAATGTTGGGTTTTTAAAATGCTCTTTATCTTTATATGCTTTTTGTATAGATATTCATTCCCATATACATGGGGAACCATTTCGTGCTGTGCGTGGTAAATCTGAAGAAGCAACAGTACTGTCTTTGGGACTCTCTACCGTCATGCATGGAGAAGACAGAAATTAATCAAAAGCTAGTGGACATTGTAAGTAGATTTTGTAGAGATCGGAATCTGGTAATAGATACACTCGTACTAACATTAACTTGCGCAATTACAGATGGCAGCCTTGGATGTATTGTTTTTTGATGACGGCGCTGCCTGGTTCCATGACGTTAGCTCATTTCTGGCTTTTGAGTACAACCCAACAAATGATGCTCCCCGCCAACCCAATACGTAAGTAGAATAGCAATGTTTTCATTTGTACACCATTTTTTCGAATAAGTTCACTAATATAGCTACTTCTTTGTACAGGTGGGATTGTGGTATGTTTGTGATTAATTGGATGAAATGTGGCCGCTCCTTGAACAAAAAGACAGCAAAGTGCATGGGGAAACGGGTAAGTTAATAAAATCGACTCATTCTCCATTTATTGTGATTTCTCATTTCATTGATCAATTCATTTGTAATTTGGTAGTTCAATAGTGAGGATGAACGTTTGAAGTTGGTGCTGGAACTGATCGATTGCACCCCGAATGAGAAGACAGCCTTACTTGACCGCGCAAGAGAACTGGTCGCATGAATAAGCTTTACTGGAATGAGATGTTTACAGATGCTTAGTTGTGTTTAAACAATTGGGTTGGTTTTTTTTTTTATGTTCTGCAGTTTGCTGGGATTATTATTTCATTGACGAGGATTGGTATCTCTTGTTGATTTCGTTATGTTGTGGGGATTAGTGTTCCAAGTTATGAGGCTTTAGTACTTTGCTTAGACGGCTGGGTTTAAGCTCAATGATATTGCCCATGGATATTTTAATGCGATTTGATGAAACTAAAGAGCTATCTTCTCTTCTTTTCATCTCAGTTCGTTTGAATTTATTCTTTGTATGTTGATGGGAAAGTAAACCGTGTCCTGCTATTATACATTATTGAGTGCAGGGGGTTGTTCATGGGAGCTGTTTACATGTGCTTAATTGACTGTCATTGTGTATCTCTATGGGGGATCGAACCCTCTACCATTCCATGTCACTACATTTAGTCAGCATCTTAAACCACTAGGCTGGTTGCCTGCCATTCGTACATAAGACTATCGTTTACAATTTTACTTAAAGTAGTTGGTGCGAATTGAGAGTAAAACTAAAACAAATACAAAAAACTTAAAGTCTCTGTGGGGGATCGAACCCTCTACCATTCAATGTCACTAAATTTAGTCAGCATCTTAAACCACTAGGCTGGTCGCCTGCCATTTGTACATAAGACTATCGTTTACAATTTTATTCAGGTTTTTTACCCACACTCTGCGCTGGGGTGGATCTTGTAATTAGATAATTTAATTCAGTTTCCATTGATGTCCCACTCTGATATCATGAATATGATCAATGAGTTATTTAACACGAAATTCTTAATCAAGCTGCTAATTTTAACACTACCCAAATGTAATGGTTGTAAAAATAGAGAAGTTCAACTTGAATGAAATTCTGTTTTGGCCCCATGATTGTTTACTCATGCAAAGTTTGTCCACCAGCTAATTAACTAGGAAATTTCCAAGAATTTGCGAGCTAGAGTACATATTACATAATTCAAAGTAGGCATATCTATGCTTGATGCTTCTGCTTTCAGTTCCAGAATTTAGAGCCACACGTAGGGGATAGTACCATTTGATTGCATTACCTGAAATGAATAACAATATAACCACTATAAGCATACCTATATTATTCAAAACAATACTTTGAACGAAAGAATATATACTCAAACCCATGAATTACAAAGAACAATCCAAAAGAGCGTAGTATATCCAAAATGGCAGAAATTAAAAGCAGTGAAGAAGCATTGCACCAACATAAATCAAACAGAAAACAGGAAATCTCAAAAACTTAGAGAACATAAGCACACCAGAATAGTAAACCCAAAAGCTTGAATGTGCTGCCTCTGCAAAGGTGTTCAAAAACGAAATGAAAAGTGGATTTAACTGTTGGGGGAAACTTAGCGAATAATTAGAACAAAAGAAATGCAGCAGAGGAAGCAATGTTATGGAAGCATTTTATCAAAATTGAATTGATCATTGGCCATATCAGTACAAATGAGTATTGTGACTACAGTTGCAGTGTCTTGACTATAAAATAAATAAAATTATATTGCATACTTACTTCAAGAATCGTCGTTGTCATCGTCGTCCTCCTCCTCTTCATCATCGTCCCCATCCTCGTCATCATCCTGAGAGTCATCCTCGTCCACTTCCTCTTCCTCGTCGTCCTCGTCCTCCTCGACCTCGTTATCAAGCTCGTCCTCTGCCTCAACCTTTGCTGTGCTCTTGTTTCTAACTTGCTCACTCGAACTGTTCGTCGAATTTTTTGGAGGATTTTTACAAGTTGAGGCATAATGACCAAAACCACCACAATGGCCACATTGTCTCGATTTGACGACCTTCCCCTTCTTGTTCTTAGTCAGCCGACCACCTTTAAATCGCGTCTGTACCGGATCTTTAACACCTTTATAACGTTCAGATGCATCACTGTGATCATCTTCAATAGGCTCTGAGGAAGCACCTTTCCTAAGAGTACTCATTCCCTTCAATTTCGCACACAATGCTGAAATCTCTGCACGAGCAACTTTGAACATACTTGGAGATTCGGCAGCTAAGGATGTCAATTGTAAGTTGTGGTACTGTATAATGCCAGATCTCCATATGCGTTCTTCTTCCTCTGATGGAGTGTCATTTCTTTGAAGTTTTTCCATAGTACCTTTTGGGTCTTTTCTCCACCTCGACAAAACCAACTCCGAAGGCAACTCTTTCACTCGCTGCTCCCGTAATACAGAAATCATGTGTGCGCAGAGCATACCGGTACTACGAAACTTGTAACAACTGCACTCCATTTCTGATGTGGTTGGTTGATATGTAACTTCTATGACAACCTCGGAGTCTTCATACATTGTCATCTCATAGACACGGTGAGAAGATCTTTCAAAAGATCTGGTCATAATGCATCCATTAGATGCTTCGAGCTGCTCCCGAAATGTAAAAATGCCTCCCTTGAGTAAACACTAGCACCACTTATTTCGAGAGATCTCAAACCTGTGTTTCTTAGCTCAGGAGTTCCATAGTTGGACTTGAAGTCTGCTTTAACCTCATTCTCTCTGAAATGTCGCAATGCTCGATCAAAATCATTCACAAACTCCAGGAGATTATGCTGACAACTAACGTACTTCTTAATGAATGAATTGACCCCTTCACAACGAGATGTCGTCCGGACGTTAGCAAAAAACTTATCTCTTAAGTATGTAGTTGCCCACTCTCGCCGTTTCTCATAAGTGTTTCCAATCCAGGTATTGTCCTCAACTGAAAACTTGGTGATCAATGACCTCCACCTCTCTTCAAACTCCTCAATCCCACAATCAGCAAACATGCATATCTTGAACGAGAAAAGAAACTTCTTATCCTTCACATGGTCCTTTGCATTACCAAACAGATGCCATGAGCACAAACGATGGGTTGCATCAGGAAAAACCTTACTAACAGCATTCGCCATTGCTTTATCTCCATCTGTGACAACGGCATTAGGCTTCTTACCCATTGCTTCCACAAAGGCTTCTAACACCCAATTATAGGATTCTTCATTTTCATTGTTCAAGAGTGCACATGCAAACACACACGTGTTGTTGTGATGATTTACACCTACAATCGAAAAATGTAATGTCAAATTAAAGTCAAAACAAAGATTTTAGTAATGAAGTAATTAGATTACCGAACTTTTTACAATATTGAACAAACATATGTAGATTGAAATTAAAGCATCACAATATTTCAAAACAACAAAAAACTTGTAATTCTAATAATATACCTGAGAATATCACTAGAGGCATATTGTACGCATTTTTCTTGTATGTAGTGTCAAACGATAACACATCACCGAAGCATCCAAAGTCTACCCTGCTTATGCTATCCGCCCAAAATAACTTCTCCAGTCTCGAGTCTTCACCAACTTTGAACCTCATAAAAAACCCATTGTCATTGTAGCTTTTACAACTCAAGTAACTCAGTGCAGCTGTAGCATCACCGTTGCTGATGTTTTCTTTTCGGCACCTATCGACATAGTTATATACGTCTTGCCTCGTATACCCCACATTAGCATACCCACCAGCTGCATTGGACACAACATTCATGATTTGACAGGGCCTCAACCCGCCAGATTTCAAACTTGAGACAAGTGATGCATCTGCTTTACTCAACTCACGGTGTGATCTAAGGTGATGAACTTAATGGTAGGGAGCTAATTGATGATTATGCTCATTTCTAAACCGAGTAACATGCCATCTCATGTCCTTCTTCTTCTTCAAAGTGATAAGCATATAAGCTTCACAACCAAACCTCGTTACTACCCTTGGTTCTATTTTTCTGTCTGTAGTTTTGTTTATTCTGAAACCTGCACCAGAACAAACCCACTTGCGCGACACGATTTCTTTATTTTTATCATACCGAGTATTACTCTTTCTAGTTCCAAACCCAATTGCTCTGGAAAATCTCCTATAGAAAGCTTCACCATCCTGCAAACTACCAAAAGTCATTTTGTAGACATCAGTAGCCTTCAACTTCGATAAATTTTCCCATTCTTCTTCCTCAACATGAATAGATTGTTCGGTTTCTTCTTCATCCACATCGTCAACATGAATAGATTGTTCTGTCTCTTCTTCTCCACCATTCTCATTTGCCACAGATTGTGCGGTTCCTTCTCCCTCTTCATTCACACGACCTTGTTCAACTTCTACTCCTTTTTCCATTTCAGTAAAGGTCTCCTCCACATTTGGCTCTACCCTAAGGTCACTCCTGTAACAAATGAAATAAAAATGGCTATTAAAGTGAGCCGATCTGTTGATAATATAAAATCACATTTACGGATGACTAACCTTTCCCTTGTCGGTGCAATACTGCTGGTGGGTTCCATCGTCCACTTTCAACTAGCTTTGTTGTTTTCTCAAAAGCCAATATGGTTTCAATGATTACGTTGTAGTTAAGAGAAAAGCTACATAAAAACCATGTATAAGTAAAGACAGAACCTTTATGTGTTATAGGTAGGACAAACGACAGAAAAGGAACACATCCAGTGTAAGAGAACTCTAACTTCAAAACCATCAGAAATCATTGCTACCAGGTCACATATTAAGACCTGCTTGTTTGCATGAATTTAACATGGAAATATCTATCTCAAAAGACTGGTATTTTTTTAACTTTATCATGATTCTCATTATCATCATAGGCCATCATTCCTCCAACTTGGGCGCCACCCTACTCTCCTCTTCATATCATCATCACGTTTCCCAACGAACAGCACAAATAAAAAACTGCAACACTGGGTTTGTTTACATTACAAACCAACGAGCAGAATACACAACTTTGCCAATATGAAAGGCAAAACCTATATGAGAATGGCCCTATTTTACAGCCAAAAACAAAATAATTTATGTGCAGTCAGCAACTTCAATACTTCATAATTCCACTAATAAACGAAAAGGGAGAAACACGAACGAATCACAAAGCCAACGATGGCAATGTTTACTCCTTTGAGACTAAAAATACCCTAAAATAGACAGACGAAGAGACAGTACCATACATCAACAAAGCCCCATGCTCAAAAATCACTAAATCAGAGAGAAACCAAGAAATAAATTCAGGAGCAGTTCACACACACCGGAAGGAAAAACGCAAGGTCCGTTTCTTACCTTTGACGACTCCCGATCCCGGATACGTCAAGAAGCAGCAAGTTGGAACTGAATTGGAATGCCAAGTGAGATTCAGTCCCAATTCTACTGTGGACCGCAAACACACTCGATCAATCGCGGAAGTGGTGGTGTCGGCTACTGGGTCATTCCAGTTAAACTAAAATTGGTCAGGACACAAGATTGAGATTGCTAAAAACCTAGAATTGATTGCCAACAGCGGCCAATAACCGGAACCAACTTTAGTTTATCGCCGCAACGAAATTGAGGACAGGAGACTTACGACTTGGATATTGAGTGTCGAACTGCTCCGCTCTGCTCCGCCCTGCTCTACTTAAATAGAATGGAAACGTTTCCTACTTGGCCGGGAATGGCTTTGGCTGACTGGCTACGGCGTACCCTTGAAATCGGGGCGATGGCGGGTTGGGGAAAATTGAAAAATGGACAATTTTGATTAGCTTCACGGGCATGATTCACTTTTCTTTGTAACCGCCGGATAGTTCGTAGTTAAAATGCTTCGGGCTACGACCCAATCTGGGCCACAGGCCCAAATGGATCTCCAGCTCCAGAGTACCTCAACCCCTAAAGGATGGTGAACATCTGCTGCTTTCCCCCAACTCCCACCACCGGCAGCACCCCTTCCGTTCCAATCCCCTTTAGTCGCCCCCAGGACGTTCACCATCCTTCACTCGTCGATCCGGTCCGTGGCCTGCAACCCCTACAAAGTAAAAACAAAGGAATCAGAGAAAAAAAATTCGTTCTTGATTCGTTCCCAGAAATCGTAACTTTCTCTTCAATTGTTCGAGTATCTCGATCCTTGCCTCGTTTCCGCTTCTTTCTTGGTCGATTTGTTCGATTTCCCGACGAATTCGCCTTTGTTTTCCTTTCGATTCCATCGTTTCCTTGACGAATTCGTGTTTTCTCCAATGTCTTCAATCGGTGCTTCAGCTCTGAGTTGTGGTGCGATGGCTCATCTTTTCTTCGAGATCCGCTTCTCTCATCTCCGCTCCCGTCGATGCGAACCATGATTATTTCTTCGGCAATACCCATAGCTTGCATCGTCGTCGCCCTTCAGTAAACAGCTCCGTCAGTTCCAGCTACTCGTGTCGCCCGACGATTCTTCTCGGTTACATCCAGCTCATCCAGTCGCTCCAGTCCAGGTTCTCAATTGCTCTAGGCGAAGAGTTTCTGGGTTGCTGGGCATCTGGGTTTCGCGAACACAGGTCGTATCGCCGGCAAGGATTGATTGCCTAGGGAGATGCAAAGCAACACTTCACCTCTTAGAAACTAATTTTTTTAGTGGTCTCTGTTGGGTGGGAGGAACAAGTGGGTTCGGAGAAGAGAAGATGAGAGAAGAACAAGCCGGTGTAATGACGGGGGCCAAGTTGCAATTATCATTAAGTATAAATTGTTTTAATAAATATAAAATAGTTGATTAGTTAATAATTAGTTATAAACAAAGCAAATTATTGTAACCGTTAGATGTGTTCAACGGTTGAGATTAAACAAAAAAGTGGGTGCACCGAAGTAGCCACCATATATATATATATATATATATATATATATATATATATATATATATATCCGACATGTATAATTGTTTTAGTCATATCATTAAAATTATATTGAGTATGTTACGAGAGTGATTTTTGACATACTCTTGTACAATAAAAATTTAGTTGTTGACTATCATAAAAGTTTGATGGGTTTAATCTTCGGAGCATCTTTTGGTAGAGTCCCTCGAAGAAGATGACCACAATGATCATCACACCGCTTGTCAAGCGCTTCATAAGTTTCCGCAGGGATATAATTTGAAGAAATAGGCATGTTTGTGAACCCTGTGCAACGCTTAAAACAAGCCTTGAAAGTGTCTGCGGCGCACAGATGTGGGAAAGTGTGAGCAACGACGGATAGTATAAGAACTAATGACACAATGGTTTTGGTGTTTGTCATGATCGTGATGTCTTTATTCTCCGAATGAATATAATCAAGTTTTGTTCAAACTAAGATGATTTCTTTGGTAGATTCTCATTACTTATAATTTATCACCTTTATCACCTTTACTAATAATGCTTAGTCGACATTGATGGGGTTTATTATGTAAACATATATATATACACTAGCTGTCTAGCTCGTACCTTGTTGTCTAGTAATTGCTCACCGTCAGTCTACATAATCCTAACTCCTATAAGGAGGTTCTTGGCCGGAACCCCTTCAACCTCACTTTTCCTGCACTGTGCGCAGTTCACGGAGGGATAGTTTGGGAATATTATTTGTAACACTGAATTGGGCCGTGAATCAATTTTTTATTACTTAGCCAGTACAGAACGGATGGGCCCTCCCTCAAAGCCCATTGCAGCTCCTAAATTAGCAGTATTGTTAGGATTTAGAATAGTTTGGATCTATCGAATTAGTGATCATGGGGACATAATTATCAAACGTTGATGACTTTTTTTTTCTTATTTACCCAACGATAGGGTTATGTTTCCACTTCAGGGCATTTGTAATTGGTGATAATGAACTCTCTAGAACTCAAATTACACACATATATTGAATATCTTGCTCGGCAATGCAATCAACCTGACTTCGAATGATAATAAAAGTTTCATTATTTGTTTTTGTCGTGTCTATTTTTATCCAAACAATTTTCATATTCTTTTATATTATCTAAACCTTTTTTTTTTGGACAAAAGATAATCTTATAAATGATCAAAACATAGTTACACCCTGGAGTTCAGCCAGGTCTGATAATCAAAATAACGGCTGCTAGCCGGGTACAAACTCAGGGCCTTTCTAGCCACCAAATGGGCTACCCTATTGACACGCCGACCAATAAACCGAACACTAAAACCTGGAGTCCTATCAAAATACTGAAGCACCTCTTCCAGCACAGTGCCGACCCTACCGTCCCTATCCTCCGCCCGCCTGATCTTATCAATAACCACCTTGGCGTCCCCTTCAAATTGTACACAGGAGAGGCCCTGCCCTAGACACCAACGGACTGCTTCCCGCAATGCTAGCAATTCCACCACCAGAGGGTCATCAATGACTGGGAATTGGAACCCATTGGCCATATGGATCTCTCGATTAGGGCCCATAAGCACCACACCCCCTGCTGAGTGCGATCCTCTTCTGGTAGCCCCATCCCACCCACAAATCAACCCCGGTACCCCTTCCTGAGTTGGAAAGTCGGTTTCTGGCACTACAGGGGCCATACCAGGCGTATCCACCGGGAGGCGCACCCATTCCTCATACTGTTGTAAGAACTGACGCATCAGTGCCGCCACACTATACTGCTTGCATTCAAACACCACCCAATTACGAGATCGCGAGATTCGCCAAAGAATGGCCACTACAGCCAGAAACAGCGTAGGCTGGTGAATGAGTGCCAACACTTTTTTCAGGAATAGCGGAAAAGAGCTCCGGGGTAACCCCTCGCCAATATGTTCTAGGTCCGCTGCTCCCCAGAGTTCACGGGCCACACGGCAATCCAGGAACAAATGCTCAAGGGACTCCGTCCCCTCCCAGCACACCGGGCAGCGAGGGAGAACCAGAATCCTTCTCTCCAACAATGCTTCAGTAGTCGGGAGGATTCGATTGAAAATTTGCCAGACAAACACTTTCAACTTCGGTGGAATGTTGGCCTCCCAAAGGCGGATCCAACTAGCCCTATCCATCAAGTCTGCCCTAGCTTTCCACCGCCCCCTTCTTCTGTCCAGGGTGACCGCCAAATGGTATGCAGATTTAACCGTAAAGACCCCATCCATCGTGTCATGCCAGATAAGCCTATCCTCCACATTCGCCCGTGGGAGAGGAATAGCCTTAATATTTCGACAGGTCGGCGGATCAAACCATTGACTAAGTTTAACATCACACCAGCGACCCTCCCCTTGACAAATTTTTCATTATGCATCAAAATATTAGCCATTTTTACGTTATTGTTAATAATTTTTTAACTCTTTTCTTAGTTAAAATACTAAAATTTTGGAATGTTAACCTTCATGTGTCTCTTCCAAGTCAGTATCATGTTGTCAAGTCAATATTACTAACAAAATCGATGGTATGAATATCGTTGAAATATATTTTTTCCCGTAATGAAATATCAATTAATTATTCGTTGTTATAATCTCTCTAGCTATTTCGCATTGATTGAACTTACAAAATCATTATTCTCCAATTTGCATTTCAGAATTTGACATAAGCCAGAGTTGAAGACAATTAATCAACGATTGACCAAATTAGCAAGAAGGAAACGTGTTATTTATATAAGGCAGAAGCATAAATATGCAAAAATTGTGAACATTCCCACTGGTAATATATTTGTTTCATGTTTGTTTTCGATTCATATGTTATCAAATTATGTGTTAGCCACTAGGATTGCTTATTTTACTAATTCGTATATAGGATTGCAAAATGAGATAAATAACTTACAATCTAGAGTTAATATATTTATATTGACGGAACTTTTCACATAATAAACATCCAGACAATCTTTTTGATGTATAACATCATGGCCCAAACTATACACCAAAGTTACGACATTGGACAAACCCAAAAATTGACCGTTAATTTGGATGGTCAAACATGTTGACTAACGGTCAACGTGCCATGTCATCACCAAGTCAACACCTTTCACTTAAAAAATTTATATTTTCCACCTATTACTATTTATATTTTTCATTTTGAATAAAAAAAATAGTAATAGGTGGAAAATATAAGGTAGGTAGGGTAAATGGCAAGGACCCAAAATTCATTTTTCAGTTTTCAATTTTTTGATATTCAACATGAAAAAAATAAATAGTAATAGGTGGAAAATATAATTTTTTAAAGTAAAAGGTGGTGATGTGGCACGTTGACCATTAGTCAACACATTTGATCATCCAAGTTAACGGTCAATATTTGGGTTTGGCCAGCTTCGTTACTTTGGTGTATAATGGTATGATTAATTTACTATTTTGTCTAGGGCTATCAAGTATTTGTTCAAAATATATCAACAAACCTGAAGACAGAGCAATGGCGACATTGGAATCTATAACTGGTGTTAATGGAGAACACCATAACCAAGAAAAATCTTCAGTAGCGTGCATTTGTATTAATGAGATTAAAGCATTTCTAAACTGTCATCACATCAGGTGAGGCATGCTGGAGACTTTTTAAGTTTGATGTTTGCAGCAGTTTACCTTCTGTGTTGCGTATATCATGTCATTTGTCTAGGGAGAATAAAGCTATTGAAAAAGATGAAACATCAATGTTGTAGTCATGGATGAAAATAAATGCTCATTCTTACGAGGCACGAAAATATACCTTTGTGGAGTTTCCTTAGTAATTTGTTTGGAATCGTAATTTGAAAAGGTGGCAGATGAGGAGAGCAAGATTTGTATTGGAAGATTGTATTATTATCCTCCACTAGGAAAAAAAGATTTGATCTTCGCATGTTGCTGCATTTAGTCAGAGGGTGTCGTTCTTATGAAGAAATTAAAACAATTAATGGTGTTGTCCATAATTCCTTCCAAAAACCATGTTATGCTCTTCGATTATTGGCAGATGATGATGAGTGGAGTAGCTGTTTGAAAGAAGTTGTCTTCTAGGGTTCTAGATATAAAGTAAGGAATCCGTTTGTCACAATTCTTATGCACTGCCAAGTGTCTGATGTGTAATCTTTGTAGAAAGGAATTGGGATTTATTGAGCGATGATATACTGTTCAAACGAAAAAGGGATTTAAATTTACCCAATTTGCAGTTATTTACTAATGAGATCAAAGATATATGCTTGGTGGAGATTGATAAATTGTTGCAAAAATATTGGAAGTCTCTAGCTGATTTCCCAGGTTTGTCCATTCCATTTGGAGCTATGAGATCAACTTATGAAAATTTAATGATCACTGAGGAGTTAAATTACAATTTAGAAGATTTGATGAAGGATTTCAGTACATTGTATCCAGAATTGAATTCGAAGTAGATGAAGGCAATCGATGAAATTAATCAAACTGTGGAGGAAAGAAACGGGAGTAATTATCAATCTTTTTTTGTGATAACAGTGACGGCGATGGACCAAATTCACCGGCGAAAAGCATGGAAGCACATCAAAGGAAGGATGAGGATGAACATGACACTTACGATGAGTAAAGATAAGGGTTATTCAAAACAATTAAAGAATTCGGTACCCTGGTAAAGGGTTTGTCGTTCATTTTTCGTGAATTAATTATGTTGGATGAGTCGGTTAAAATGTCCCAGCATACTATGATTTTCGTATTTTAAATTGATTAAGTACTTTAATAATTTGGACTCTTTTATGTTACGGAGAAATCTTACTATTCGGTAATTTCAGCAATCTAGATTATCGACAACAAACAAAACACACGAAACTCATGCTACTCCTATTCTGTATTAACACGATTCGCAAATTAACCCAACATTGCTACCTATTTATTATTTACGCAATTTAGAAATGTCCGTGACTAGTTCTTATTAAGCTTACTTTAGAGACACCCGGCCCACTTGTTAAATAAATCGAAAGTGAAACTACTCATTCTCATTGACTTAACTTTTCTCGCGTTCAAATTTAAAGTCCAAAATTACTAAACAATACCCGTATTGTCTCATTGCATTAACAATGAAAAGTTCAAACATAAACCTTTGCGAAAGAAAAAAAAAAGTTCAAACATAAACATGAACTAAAATTCCGAATACTAAACATCGATCATCATCAATTGGTGACACCGGCAACGGCACAGGCACCGGAGCGCTTGGCCAGAAATAGAAACCAACCGAGGTTGAGAGCCGCTAGCCCAGCCACCACAAAGTAGTGGTAGTCTAGCCTTCCTCCATTATCCGACAACCAATTGATCTTGTTGTTAGTCGGCGATTTGGTGGCAGCGGCGACGATACTGTCGACCATCACGGCGCCAAAGCTCCCAAAAGAGTAGCCTAGCGCGAACAAGCCGCCCGTCAAGCTGGCCATTGTTGCGGGAAGCTCGGCGTGGTAGAAGTCTATCTGAGCCACGCCGTTAAACCCGTCGGCGACTCCGAGGAGCACCAGCTGCGGCACCAGCCAAAAACATACGGCGGTTCCACGCGTCGCCGGCGCTGGCCTTCCACAATCGCCGCCACAGCCACAGCAAGGGTGGAGATGCACATGCCGATCCCCATTCTCTTCAGTGTGGACAGCTCCAGGAGCCTTTTGATGCGGTTCTGAGCACCACTGCTTCTCCTCTTTCTGGCGAGTGGGATGATGACGTTGTTGTAGAGTGCGACCCACGTGGTGAGGGCCACCGCCGAGAAGATCCCCGTTGAAGCCGCCGGGAGTTTCAGCTTGGTGCCAATCTTCCTGTCCATGGCAGATGCCTGGGCGTATCCGTGAGTTTGGAGCTCCGACGACACCATCTGGTAGATGACGGCGGGAGCCCACATCAGCAGCACCTTGACCACCGATTTGGCATCCTCCACTTGTTCGATGGAGCAGAGTCTCCATGGATGCTGCAGGTGGTAGTCCACGGCTGAAGGCCTGGCGGTGGTGATTTCTCGTCCTTCTTCTTCTTCTTCTTCTTCTTCTTCCCCGGCGTTGCTGCTGATTGCCGCCATGAGGATGGCCGCCTTCTCCAACAACCTGCAGCAGGCACATCGGAGGAGGCAGATGAGATGAAAAGAAAAATGGAAATTAGGTTGGAATTGGAATAGATAGACAGATCAATTTAAAAGAAGGAAATAGCCCATTCTTTTGTTTTGGTCCGAATATGGGCTCAGGCCCAACGCTAACAACAGATAGATGACTTTAATAATCTCAAAGGGCCCAATTTACCAAGCACGTACAATACAATTGGTGCCGTCCATGGCCATGCACGTACAGTACAGATAAAGCGTTTATCTGAGGTGGTTGGTCTTGCAAACGGTGGCGGCGGGCTGGCCATGACCATGAGAAGGGCAGCTGAAGATGTGATTGGGGTGGGAAGGAAATGGCAGATTCCGGTTCCTGAAGCTGGCGATGAAGACTTGCAGCAACGAGACCACGGGGCTCCCCTCCGGCTTGGACTTGACGTAGATCGGCGATCCGGCGAAGAAGAGGAGGTAGGAGAGCATCATAAAGCAAGTCGGGATGAGGAACCCCACCACCCAGCTTTTTGTGATCTCTGGACGATGGGTATGACTATGTGATGAAGTTCAAGGGAGTAGTTGATTTGAATCAACGAGAAGAAGAGAAGCAGAAGTCCAGAAGAAAGCAGCAGCTGATGGTTACAGAAATTGCAGAAGAAGAAAGTTGGAGTTTAAGTCTCATTCGAGAAGAAACGTTTCATGATTGGAAACGTGCATGGTGGCTGAACGCAGCGTTGCGTTTGAAGTAGTTGTTAGTTATTTACAGAACAATAGTAGTTTGACCCTTGGCTTTGTTACCGTTAAGTTACAGTAAATTTGGAATCCTATAAATAAAGAATCCCAGCACGAGATAAGCTGAGGAATTCCCATCTCCTTCTTCCTCCTTTACTTTTCTGCTCAATCAAACCCTTCCTTAGAAAGTTTCATGGTATCAGAGCAGATCTAAGGGATCATGTCAGGCACAACAAGTGGAGGCACCAACACTCCACCCAATACTCCGTCGATGAACTTTGGGTCTTTCCAAGGCCAACCGACGAACAATCAAGGCAGCAACAACCGAGCTGCAGATCTGAGTTTTGGTAACCCATTCTATATAAACCCTAATGAGAATTTGGCTCAATCTATAGTACCCATTGTTTTAGATGGTCCAAATTATCAGACCTGGTCTAAGGCAGTGAAGGTGGTTCTTAAGACTAAGAACAAGCTAGGCTTTATAGATGGGTCGATCGTTGCTCCAAACAAAAATGACAATCTATTTCAGATCTGGGATGTTTGTAATACCATTGTGCTATGTTGGATTACTAACTCTCTAGAGAAGGACATTGCAAGAAGTGTTCTCAGTCATGATAATGCTCATGCTTTGTGGAATGAGCTTAAGGATCGTTATGGTCAAGCTGATGCACAGAAACTTACTAATCTCGAAGATGAAATTCATGCTACCAAACAAGGAACTCAGACCATTACCCAGTACTATACTCATATGAAGGGTCTTTGGGAAGAGTATAGTCAGTTTAATCCTATTGTGCCTTGTGGTTGTTTACCTGGGAATCCTTTATCTTGTGCTGCTGTTGAGGCATTTAAGTTGAAGCAGAACACAGACTATCTAATTCGATTCCTACGAGGGTTGAATGCTGAGTATGATTACATCAGGACACAGCAGTTGATGCAAAAGCCTTTGCCAACAATGGTGCAAGCCTTTCATGACTTGTTACAACATGAACAAAAGCTTAAGGCAGATGGAAAGGGATCAAGTAACAAGGCAACAACTCAATCAGTTGCTCTGGCAGCCAGTTCTCACAGTGGAACTGGATCTACAAACTCTACCACAACATCTCAAAGTCCATACAAAGGAAGTGGAGAAACTGGTACTTACAAAGGAAGTGGTGAGACTGACCAGTTGTTTTGCAACTACTGCAAGAAGACAAATCATGTGATTAAAGACTGTTGGAGACTTAAGAAGAAGAGACAGGATAGAGAAGGATCAATCAATAGGTTTTCTGGTGCAGTAGCTCAAGATACAGATGTTGAAGGAGACAGGAACTTACAAGTTGAGGTTGGAAGCAGATTTTCAAACACTTTTGGTGGTTTTACTGCAGAGGAGATGAACAAGCTGAGAAGCCTCTTGCAGTCTTCAAGTTCCAACTCACCAACCTCACCTCAGAGTCCTGCAATCAATCATAGGTCACATTCTGTGACTAATTACCTACCTCAATTCCCAAACTATGGAGGTAAGCATGTTCTGTCAACTTATCAGAATCACAAAACTTTACAAAACACATGGATATTTGACACTGGTGCATCAGATCACATTGCTTGTTCCATTTCCCTTTTTGATAGTTGTTCTCCTGTGTCTGAAGTTTTTGTTTATCTTCCTAATCGAGCAAGGGTCCAAGTTTCACACATAGGCTCAGTTAGATTGTCTCCACATCTCTTCTTGCATAATGTTATTCTAGTTCCTAGTTTCACCTTCAACCTTGTCTCTGTTAGTAAGCTCACACATGACCTCCCAATCTCACTCATATTTCAATCTGACCTTTGTCGTGTTCAGGACCTAGTGACCAGCAAGAGGATTGGTTTGGCAAAAGAAAATAGAGGCCTATATCATTTCCTACCAGACCAGCCTATCATACCAAACACTATCTCTCAAGTTGCTTCCATTTACAATTTTGAATCCCACAAGATTGAGCTGTGACATTGGAGATTAGGCCACCCCAGTAATAGTAGTACTTTGCTTATTAACAAATGTAATCCAACAGTTCCTGTTGAGAGAGTGAAACACTGTGAGCATTGCCATTTATCCAGGCAAAAGAGATTACCTTTCCCTTTGAGTGATTCTAAGGCTTCAGACATTTTTGTATTGGTGCATGTTGACATTTGGGGTCCATTGTCAGTTAATTCTCATGATGGTTATTTTTACTTCCTAACCATTGTTGATGATCATTCTCGTGCTGTTTGGGTTTACTTAATGAAACAAAAGTCTGAGGCAAGAGGGCTGTTGATTGGATTTTGTAAAATGGTTCATAACCAATTTGGAAAGACAGTTAAAACAGTGAGGAGTGATCAGGGAAAAGAGTTTTACATGTGTGATTTTTACCTTAATCAGGGCATAGAACATCAAACCTCCTGTACTTATACACCTGAACAAAATGGGAGGGTAGAACGCAAACATCAATACATCTTAAATGTGGCACGTGCTCTGAGATTTCATTCAGGTGTACCTCTTAATTTCTGGAGTGATTGTGTGATTCATGTTGTTTACATAATCAACAGACTTCCAACTCCAGTTTTACAGAACAAGTCTCCCTATGAAATACTATACCAAAAACCTCCTTTCCTTGGTCATTTAAGAGTTTTTGGGTGTTTAGCATATGCTGCTAGCACTGTTCCAGGCAGAACCAAATTAGATCCAAGAGCTAGACAATGCATCTTTCTTGGACTTCCAGCAGGCATTAAAGGTTACAAGTTGTTTGATCTGAATTCACATGACTTCATAGTTTCTAGGGATGTGATCTTCTATGAAGACATATTTCCATTTAAAACTCTGAACTCAACTCCAGAAGTTGACAGTGAACATGTTGAAACCAATTCATCACCTGTCTTTCCATCAGTCTCAGATAGTAGTCCTCCTCCTGTCAGTAGTCCTTCTTTACAGGGTAATGTCAATAGTCCTTCCACACAGGGTCATGTCATTAGTCCTTCCTGTCAACCTTCTTTTTCTTCTTCTCATCCTACAAGCAATGAATTTGATGCATCATTTGATAATACTCCTGTGTGTGAGACTGATCTAAGGTTAGAGAATGAAGGAGAAGAAGCAGAACTCCAGCAACTGGAGGAACATGAGGCAGAACCAGTTAGGACAAGGCCTCAGAGAAATGTTAATCTACCAGCTAGATTAAAGGACTACTACTTGGGAATTGTCACCAAGTATCCAATCACAGATGTGGTTGACTATAAGTTGTTGACTGAAGATATGAGAAGATATGCAGTTAATATGGTGACAATGGTTGAACCAGCTTCTTTTGAAGAAGCCAATGAAGAAGAGTGCTGGAGATTGGCAATGAAGGAAGAATTACTTGCACTTATTGAAACCCAAACTTGGGAGTTAGTTAAGTTACCTCCAGGGAAGAAGGCAATTGGGTGTAGATGGGTATACAAAATTAAACTCAAACCATATTGAAGTATTGAAAGATTTAAGGCCAGATTAGTGGCAAAGGGTTTTACTCAAGTTTATGGAATCGATTTTCTGGATACCTTCTCACCAGTTGCCAAGAACAATTCAGTCAAAACACTGCTTGCAGTTGCAGCAGCAAAGGACTGGTGTTTACATCAGTTAGATGTTTCCAATGCATTTCTGCATGGAGACTTGGAAGAAGATGTGTATATGCAGTTACCATCAGGTTTTCCAGTGGATGAAAGTTCTGAAGGAATGGTTTGTAAACTCAAAAAGTCATTATATGGCTTGAAACAAGCTAATAGGCAGTGATTTGCTAAGCTTACTAGATCTCTCTTGAAGAATGGATTCTCACAGTCTTCATCTGATTATTCCATGTTTGTTAAATGGGTTCAGGGAAGGATTGTGATTGTCCTAGTTTATGTTGATGATATAATACTTGCAGGTCCCAGATTAGGTGATTTGGAGGCTGTTAAGTTGTTCCTGAAAAGGGATTTTAAGATCAAGGATCTTGGAAGTTTAAAATACTTCCTGGGATTGGAAGTGACAAGGAATTCTAGTGGGATTTCAGTCTCACAAAGGAAGTATAGCATGGACTTACTTGCAGAAACAGGATTGTTGGATGCCAAGAGCAGTAAAAGTCCACTTGATTGTAAGATTAAATTGAGTGCAACAGAAGGAACACTGCTACCAGATCCAAGTGTGTACAAGAGATTGGTGGGCAGATTACACTACTTGACAGTGACCAGGACAGACATTGCTTTCCCAGTACAGCAGCTGTGTCAATACCAGATACAACCAAGAGACACTCACTTACAAGCTGCTTACAGAGTTTTGAGGTACTTAAAGGGAGCACCGGGTCAGGGTTTGCATTTTAAATCAAACAATGATCTAGTTTTGAAGGCTTACAGTGATGCTGACTGGGCAGCATGCCCTGACACAAGGAGATCCATCTCTGGTTATTGTACTTTCCTAGGAGGATCTCTGATTACATGGAGAGCAAAGAAGCAGACCACAGTGTCTAGATCTTCGTCTGAAGCTGAGTATAGAGAATTAGCTCATCTTGTTTGTGAAATACAGTGGCTTAAAGGGCTACTTGCAGAATTGGATATGAAGGTTCAAGCACCAGTAATGGTTTATTGTGACAATATGTCAACAATACAAATTGCAGAAAATCCAGTTTATCATGAGAGAACAAAACACATCGAAATCGATGTCCATGTTACCAGAGAAAGGATCAAGTCTGGACTTATCAAATTGAAGTTTGTAAGAAGTGAGGATCAGCTTGCTGATTTATTTACTAAGGGCCTAAGTCGATACAGGTTGAGTTACTTGTTGGACAAGTTGGGCGTATTAAACATATACGCGCCAACTTGTGGGGGCGTGATGAAGTTCAAGGGAGTAGTTGATTTGAATCAACGAGAAGAAGAGAAGCAGAAGTCCAGAGGAAAGCAGCAGCTGATGGTTACAGAAATTGCAGAAGAAGAACGTTGGAGTTGAAGTCTCATTCGAGAAGAAACGTTTCATGATTGGAAACGTGGTGGCTGAACGCAGCGTTGCATTTGAATTAGTTGTTAGTTATTTACAGAACAATAGTAGTTTGACACTTGGCTTTGTTACCGTTAAGTTACAGTAAATTTGGAATCCTATAAATGAAAGAATCCCAGCACGAGATAAGCTGAGGAATTCCCATCTCCTTCTTCCTCCTTTACTTTTCTGCTCAATCAAACTCTTCCTTAGAAAGTTTCACTATGAGCGAGGCGGTGATGGAGAGAGTGAAAGAAGCGTAATTCCAGCTAATGAATCTCTCCTTCCCTCGCTGCCCTGCCTCTGTCGTGAGATCGTACTGGTCGATCCCGAACGGCAGATTGCACGACCGGATCCCGGCAGCCGCCACCGTGAAGAAGAAGAAGCTGGTCCAGAGGCCAGAGCAGCGCCATCTGCCATGCTTTTGGATTTGGACTCTCCATCATGAGTCCCTGTCGTCGTGGGGGGATCGCGGTCAATGTTAAAAGTACTGCCGCCTAAATTAAATTTCAAGAAAGATAAGAAGATCGATCGAGGAGGACATTTAATTAATTATTAGGAAACAGGCCGATGTTAGGCAGGCAAAGTCGGTCGAGCGATCGAGTCATATATATAATCAAATAGCTAGCGTAGTAGTGTGGAAGCTGGGAGAAGCACTTGACTGACTTACGAGGAGGGAGCAGGGTGTGGAGATGGAAAGGGTTGTGAAGCGTCCGAGGTAAGAGTCGGACATGACGGCTCCCAGGAGCGGCACCAAGTTGGTGAAGCCCCCATAGAGAAACATGGTGATTAATTGCAGCTTGGTGTTGGGTGAAATTGAAGGCTTTCATTAGGAATGGTTGGAGGAGGGATACGGCGCCAATTGAGCACATCTTCTCTAGGGTTTCGTTGATGATGATGAGGGCTACAGCTTTGGTGGTTTTTGAAGGGTGAGAGAGATGAGACGACAGACTTCTTTTTTCATTTCCCTTAGCCGCCTGTGCCCATCAGCAGCCTGGGGAACGATATGATATATGGATGGATATCCTTAGCTTGTCTGTTCCTTGTCCCTTCGCCCATATCTGCCCTTTAATTTGCAACTAATGCTTCCCCATGCATACACAAAACGGAGTTAATGATGTTTACACCTACGCCATGACTACAAGTTAGCAACACAGCCTAGCTAGCTAAGTGATCATGCATGGAAACAAACAATCAAAGTGCAATACATCAATTAAAGGATTGTGCGTGCCTAGGGAAGCTAATAACAAAGAGACAGCTACCTACCTAGCCTGCTTTTCATTCCACTCTGATCCAAGTTGCAGTTCAAACTATATATATACCCAGATTGGTGAATAACTGAATACGTGAATGGTTTCACTTCTCATGCATTCATATCATGCCATGACATGCCAGAGAAGTAATTAATGATAAAGTGGTGGTTCAACCTATATATATATATATATATATATATATATATATATATATATATATATATATATATATATATATATATATGCATTTGACAACATTTGAAGTGATCGATCAGTCAAACTAATATCTCAACTAGCTAGCTTTGCTGTTATGACTCTGTTGAGTGTTAAGTCACTAGCTAGCCACATAGCTAGGTATAATTAAGCTTTATGGCTAAATAATTGGGGAACTCGATCGATCCTATGTATGTATAATAATTAATATCTACCGATGACAGCATATATAAATATCATCCATATGCATGCAATATTGATGATGACGTACAATATTATTGACAGTGAAAACTGTCAAAATAAAGACCTAAGTTATAAAATATAATGATGCATCACGATGGCAATACTATTCTTGCACCAACAAATTCAATGTGGAACTAATAAGTGTTAGTAGTACACATTGGTATATGATCGATCTCGTGTTATCTAAATCATTCAATTGATAAAAAGAGGCTTATTAGTACCACAATTTCTTATTAATTTTGTTGTCGGGTATGTAAATGAATCCTATATTCAATCAAGGTTATGACCAAAGTACATACGTACATATATAGTTGGGATGTATTCTTTATTTTAGATGATGATCACGCATATTCGAGAACACCAAGTAATTATATATGTAGTTAACTTAATATTGTCGACGTCACAACTTATCAACTCGATTGATGTTCAACTTTGACGTGACTTAATTAACATGGGTTTATTCTGATATATGGTCTACTACATGATATGCATCTTTCGTCGAGAGACTAACCAGTTGAAAATAGATGCTCTCCAGACCATACCCATCAAATCAAAGTTACTAGCTATGAAGTTAGCAACTAAAATATGACTACTATATATACATGAGAAGATCAATCAACTCAATATATACAACTAGTATACGTGATCTATCTATGTTACATTAGCTTCACCAGTGAAAGAACTAGCTAGGTAAGTACATTTTCTTAATTCTAAATATTGCTCAAGCTGACATCAAACTCTAGGTAGTAAACAATATTAGCAATTTACATGCTCCATCACCATGTTCAAACTCTAGGCAGTAAAACATTTTTACAAGTGTTATAATTAATTAAGTTACCGTTTCCAACAAATTAAGATGCAATATATAATTAAGTTGATGCATGCTGATGTATATCATAATCATACATATGCGCATTCCAACTTTCAAGCTCTAAACTTGGGACAATAACCGGCCAGGCCAGGGTGTGATACGATTAATTAATTAAGTCCATCATCATGCATGCATGTCTAGAAGCAAATTAAACTCATCAATAACCAGTGAAGTCATGGAACCAAGGACTAGCAGCAATGGTAAAATGGTTTGGTTTGGTACTTATAGCTGAAACATTAACCACAAAGTTTGAAACGATTTAGGTCATTTGCACATATAGATATAGTCATAATTGAGCGGTTAAGAAAAATGGTTAAGATCATGTTTCGGTTTGGAGTAACCGAAAAATCTTGTTTAATGGTTACTAATCGTTCTCAAGTACTGGTTGGGTTTCAGTTTAAACAGTTTCTTAGTGATTTTGGTTCTTTTAATAGAAATAAAAAAAATGTTTGGGTTTATACCAATTTCGAACCAATAAGAAAAATTAGCAATCAATAAAAGGTGCTTATCAATAGATTCAATCTAACACCATATACTTTTCAAAACTTTTTAAGTGAGTCATTGTATCTCAACCAACTTTATTATGACATTGTTCATGCACTAAGAGTAATAGGCAAATTGATGAATAACCGAGTAAATTTCATGGAAACAGTTAGATATTACTAGGAGTCAAGAACGGGTGAACCAGTTTGATTCAGTTATAACGAATTTCGTTAAAGTTTCGTTTCCATCTAGAGTGACTCAAACCAATTAGTAAATGGTTTGACTCAGGTACTCAAAAGAAATTTGCTCTTAGTACTGAGCAGGTTCCAATTGAAACAGTTTTTTAAAGGTTTCATTGTTTCAATGGAGACCTTGGCCTTGTCATTCATTTAACGTGCTAGTTAGTGTGGCGACTTGTTAATTGTTATTCATGATTCCAACTTCAACGTTGTCACTTTTCAACGACGAGAACACAAACCTCATGCCAAGAGGGAAAGCTAGCTATAAGGCCGAATTATAACTTCCAAGACAAATCAAAACCACTAATTAATCAAATGATCTTTATACAAACAAGGTCGAATCAGTCACTAGGTGTGATGTATATATCTATCTAGCCATTCTGTTGATAATTTTATTCTAATTAAGAATGTAAGTTTGTTATCATAAATCGAAAAAGTAGTGAATCTATATGTAGAAAATAAGGAATTAAAGTAAGCAATTGTCCAAACACAATCCCCCCCCACCACTTCCATTCTCAAACTAAATTCCAACTCTTCAACTCCAAGTTTAAATTCATAACTACTTGATTGAAATCTATTCTATTCGCCATGGATTGATATCGAATTTGAAATTTTTCTATTTTCCTAGCTTAAATCCCAAAAATAAAACTGTCGTGCCAAGAGAAACTGGAAGATTAATTTTCAAATGCGTTCTTGTACTGGGAAGTGAAAGGGCCAAATTATTGCATGATGGAGGGACTTTCGGAGAAAGTTATAAAGAGATAAGAACAAAGATAAAAAAAACAAAAAATTTAATTTTAAATTGAAAAATACAATGACACAACACGTAGTAAAAGAAATAGTTTCTTCCATGTTAGCCAATTACAAATTTACCTAAGCAAAAATTAAGGAGAGCATGAATATTAAAATGGATAAAATTACATGAAACTCTACTATGGAAATTGAAGTATTAAGCACCATAAAAATAAATATGGTAGACTTAGTGGGCTTGTTGATCATGATGTAAAAGTCATTAACTTTCCAGAGTTTAGTGTATGTTTTGTATCAAATAGAAACAACAAATTCATTTAGTGTAGTTGGTTATGATTGTTGTCCTTGTTTGAAGAGATCTGAGTTCAAATCTTGATATTGATATTTTTTATTTGAAATAAATAAATAATTGTAAAGACAAAAATGTCCTTCCTACTTTCACTCTCGTTACAGAAAATTTGAAATGGAGAAAATTACACAAAACTCTTCCATATATTAATGGGGGACATACATTTATCTGACATATATAAATTGTTTTATTAGGATGATTATTAATTTACAATATTTCCACACTTCAATTCAAATGATTAATAACTTGTTTGACACTTAAAGATAAGAAAATTAACTCGCAAGTTTATAAATCATACCTCAATACTCAATAGCTCATAAAGTTATTCCCGAGCTATTAGAAAATATTGATACAGAATATTCAATGCGAAGATGAGGTTAATTCCCCCCCACCCCAATTAATTTCCCAACTCCATCTAATTATGCCTAGGAAGCACCTAAGTATTTCCTTACTCTGTTAAACGTGTTTTTGATACCTAAGTGATGTAAAAACGCTCGTTGAGGCATTTTGGCTTTGCCTAATGTTTAGACTTACCTAAGTGTAAGGTTAAGCATGTTTTTTTTTTTTTTTACTATGATATATAGTATTAATTTATTCACCGAATCTCATAGGAATTTGATATAATTTGTGGAAAATCATTTTATTGAGTCACTCGAAGAAGATGACCACAATGATCCTCACATCGCTTATAATTCCTTTCAATCTTAGCAGGCCCATAGATTGACATAGGATTCGTGCTAAATATGATCATGTTTTCCAACTTTGTGCGACGCTAATAACAAACCCTGAAAATTATCCACAATGCAAAAGCCCGGTGGGGCCAGTATTAGCAACACAGAATAACATTAGAACTAATTACACTATGGTTTTAATTAATGTTTCCCATGATAAAGACCGAATATTTGGTTTCTATATTGATAATGTAAGTTTTCTTCAAATGTGACAGCTTCTTTTTGGATGTTGGAATTGATCATCTTCTCAAATAAGCTCAAAGATACGTATATACAGTAATACAGAGAGAGAGAGTACTTAACTACTCATACTTTGGTAAAAGCAAGGATAATTAAATTTCTATCGCTTGTTGATGCTGAACGGTAAAGAAAGTAACTTAATTAATCGGTAAGCAGGTGAGGTTGCTAATAAATAATGGGTCATCACAAGTTCGTGTGTTCCTCTGCTTTATTAGTTTGCACTCGTACGTACCATCTGGCAAGCAGAATGAAACACCCCAAGTTAACCGCCGACAGTCCCGCCAAAAGAAAGAAGTGGTAATCCAGCCTTAAAACCCATTGACCCGTCCCGACCCGTCCTGACCCTCAGGGTCGGGCTGGGTCAATTTGTCTATAGGATCAATTTAGGGTCGGATCGGGTCAGGGTCAGATAGGGTCGGGTCACTTTTTAACCCTATGACCCTTAGCATCATACAAACATGTTGGACCTATTTGTAAAATTTTATAAGTTTAGGTACTAAATTGTAAAAATTAAAAAATTTGGGTACCAAAACATAATTTTACCATCAAATTTTAGGGACTTATTTGTAAAAAAATAAAATTTAGGTACTAAAATGTAAGAAAAAATAAATTCAGATACCAAATTATAATTTTTAGAAAAGTAGTCCATTTATTAGGGTCGACCCACTGACCCGACCCTTCCTGACCCGCCCCGACTCTAAAGGGTCAGACAGGGTCATAAAAGAAACAGGGTCGAGGCGGGGCAGTTATACATCTTGACCCTTCAGGGGCGGGTCAGGACAGGGTCAGGCCAATTTTCAGCCCTACCGTCAAGCAGGGCGCTGGGGAAGCCGCCAAAAGCATAACCCATGGCGAAAAAAGCGCCGGTCAAACTGGCGACGTTGACAGGAAGCTAGAACTACCTCTATTTGGGGCGGGGGGTTGTTGAGCCCTTCCGCCACCCGCTGCGGGACTAGCCAGAATATGGAAATCCTCCCACCAAAGCGCCGCCGTTTCCCTTCCACGGCGGCGGCCAGCGTCAACAGGAGCATCCCGATGCCCATCCTATATATATATACATTAATACTGAATTATACAAAACAAACAGACGGCCGAGACATGCTCGACGGCAACCAACAGGCCCTGCGTTACTCCTTTTATTAAAGGCAAGAAAGCTCAGTAGCGTCGTCCACCTGCCGTCGACAGAAGAACCCGGCTCGCCTTCTTCCCTTTCTTACCTGCACCCTCGTTGCTCTTGGGGGCCTCTCCAGTCCTTTCCCTCGATATTACATTGGCAAAAGATGGCGTCCCCTGGTTTCTTGTGCCTAACAACACAACACAGGATTCCGATATTCAATCAAGCCACTAACAAATCAGTTGTCGAACTTTGATATATAACAAACTTGTGTCACGTGAGTTTGGTATAAATAATATAATAATAACACCACCAAGCTGTCATCAAAGAAGTTGATAAAGAACCGACGTGAGCTATTTAGCTTCCAGAGTAGACGTACCAGTTCCTGTGCCAGAACCTCCCTCGTGAGCCGGTTCTTTCATGTGACTATTAGCCTGGGATGCCCTAGCTTCCTCGATTCTCAAGCCTGGAGAACCGTAACCAGCAGCATAACCGAGCCGCGTAACATTGGAGAAGAGAAGCTTATCTCCAGCCATGGAAGGGCTTGATGACATCGAACTGGAATTCCCCAAGGCTAAACTCAAAGGCACAGAACCAACCATCAAGCCAAGAAAGATGAACGGTTATAAAAACCAAGTAAAAATGGTCATAAGAAACACAGGAATCAAGATCAATATTCAGTTACTGTCACTACCTTCAAAATCATCCATGGAGAATGTAGGGGAAACGTCATAAGATGATGTCTCGTGCCTAGGTACAAAAGGTATATCATATGCACCAATAGCAGCTTCAGCCTTCACCTTTTCCTTCCGTTCCTAGCAGATGAAAAATAGTAAATACACTATTCTGATTAGGGACACCAAAAGCCAAACCTGCTACTAAATGAAAATAGGATCGCTAATAAATGATCTTTTGAGTCCTTTAAGTGTTCAGCATGGGGCTAACTGGCTCAATTAACAGAGAGTCATTGCATTATGTTATATCTCAAATTAGCATCATACTCTGTCAGCTTGTTGCTTCCGTTGCTGCTCCCTCTTCTTTATTTCGTCCATAAAAGGAAGTAGGGCATCAGGCGGTAGTATCTCACTCATATCAATTTCACACAACTGGAAGAAGGGGGGAAAAGATTAGAAGGAAGAAATTTATGTGCTGGGAATCAGAAATTCCATAGCTCAAAAGTACCTGGACAGTTGTCGTCAAAGAAAAATGACTCAAGTAACGATAACGTCTTCTCATAGCCTCTGTTTGGGTCATAGGTTCCAACTGCAGGATTTTCCCATTTATTCTGCAGAGCATGTAGACTCTAATCAATTGTCTATTGCTTGTAAAGGTCAGAGCACTGCCGTCCCTCCATCAGTTCAGAATCGTAAGCCAAACATACAAGGAAACACTGAAATAAAGCTTCTTCATAACTCAATACTACTTTCCAAATTGTCGTAAACCTCAAATTATATAACTGAATCATTTGATCGGGGAATCATGTTCATGCACCATCATTTTCACATAAAATAGAAACCCAACACTAGATACGGTTGAATTGCATACTTCAAAGCATCTACAAAGCTGCTCAGGGAATCATCCATGGGTGAATTGATTCTCTCAAGTAAATGCGTTGCTAAACTAACAGTTATGTTGCTACATAATGACCATCGAGTGCCATAGAAAACAAACATTCAGAGTTGGCAAAACTACTAAATTTATGTTTCCACAAACCTGTCAGGAAGCATCTCATAGCTCCCATAATGACGAAGAAGACACTTCATGTTGAAAGGATGGAGTATGAAGTGTTGACCATCAACTGCCTGAAACAGACATACACGGATAGTATGTAAGCTAAAGCACCAACTACTGCTGCCAAGTCAGAGGAGCTAAGATCCGTTAAGAACATAAACCTAAAAAGATAATAATGACCATAAGAACTTGAAAATAGAAGGGTAGTTACTGGAGGCCAGCAAGAAACCATCTGTGAAATTCTTAGGTTTCAACCCCAAACTGAAATGTAAAATAAATAAATTGTTGCTGACAAGAAGCAAAGGTCTGATTTTCCACCACAAGGCAGTATCAATCTAACACCAATAGAGCATAATACATTGAACATCATAAGACATGCTTGTGAGAAGAAAACCTGGTAAAAGTTGTATGAGCCTTTATCCCTATCTCTAGAGCCATTTGGTGGCTCGCGTAGGCACTTTTTATCACCATATGAAGATGATAAAACGACATCTTGTTCTTCATGTGACTCGGTGGAATCCAGCTTGATGCTATCCAACAAATTAGCCTGATCAATGACATCAACAGTAGTTGAAGAATACCTGGTACTAGAGACTACATGATGAGCACTAGTGCCAATCAAAGATCCTTTCTGATTACAAGCCTGCTTATGCGTGGTATTGCTATCACATGCCCGCAACTCAATCCAATAATTCTTCCTCTGCTCTAATTGCTCCTTTGCAGCACAAACATAGGGAAGCTTCTCCAAATCATCCACAAGTCCCGAATCAGCTCTAGCTAACCAATCATCCAACTCTGAAATTGGTTTTCTCACGGAAAGTTCTACATCCAACGTAAATATAAATTTTGAGAATGGATCACAGGCATCATCATTGCATCTCAATGTTGAATCTGATTCCTGCTTATTCCTCTGTGAAGGAGTGAACGAATCCTTCTGCCTAATAAGTAGCATGAACTCTATAGTCTCGCCAACACTGTACTGCTTAACATTCTCAACAGACAAAGTGTACAAATCCTTTGGAGATACCATCATAAAACATAAAGGGCACCGCTTGTAGCAATCTCCCTTGAAAACCTCTTCACCCATAAGCAAATATCGAACAATGCAAGGGAAGCAAAAGATATGGCCACAGGAAGTTATTTGGGGGCACAAGGGTTGCTCCAAACATACCGGACACTGCAGTGGTACTGAAGTGGAGTACCTGACACATAAAATATCCTCCCATCTAAGATTTTTATCGGGATCCAAAGCTTCAGGAGAGCTGTCCCCAGTATCCAGCACAACAAACTTGAAATTAGCCTGAAGGAACAAATCCTTATTGTAAGGCTTGATCTTCTGATGATGCCGTCTTGGAGGAGCCATCCTTGGCTGAGACCGCGTTATAGGATCATAATGGAAGTTGAGGAGATGGTTAGCATTCGTCATCTGGGTTCTCCTCCCAGAAGAATGTGAACTTCCACCTTGAGAGTTAGTTGAAAGATTATTCCTTTCACTCTGAAGAGGTGCACCATTTCCTGACACTCTCCCTCTAGATTGCCTGGAGCCAACTGCTCGAGAGCCAGAGGTGGAGGAGCCACCACTCTCTCCATTATGGTGGGACAAAATTGCATTGGCAATTGGTGTCACTGATTGAGTAACCTACTCGCCAAACAAATATTACACAAAAAGTTCAGTAACTGTAACCTGACAGTTACAGCAAAACATCCATGCTAACAACGAGAAGAGTTTAATTTGAGAAGTCACCTCTTGGGAAGATCCACTGACAACCTCTTCTCCATCCAACCCCAACGTCCCTGCAATGCAGAGTTTATCAACTTATTAAGCATCCAAAACTGCTAGCAGTTACAAAGGACCCACACCCCGTAACCATAGCTTCAAGACTTCAGTTAGCAATGGAACAAAAGAAAGTTTACAACTAACCCAAAATGGCAGGACCCCCAATTACCCCAAAAGAAATGATCTTTCACGAAACAGTAATCATCAGAAAATAGGAAAGGAAAAATAGAACAAAAAGGCAGCACAACGACGGCCTTACAAATTCCCAGAACAATAGCTCGGAGCTGAAATATCATATTAGCTACACAAATCGCGTAAAATTCTAGGGTTGGGTCCATAATCGACTCTGTAAAAGTAGGATAAGCAACACCCAGAAAATCAATCACCTGAGACGGAGGAGTTCGGAGAGTGATGCATGGATCGAAATTGGCGGGAGGGAGGAGGATGAGAGGCGGGAGATAGTTGAGCGGGAGAAAGGATGGCGCCATAATCAGGATCGGAGGTTAGAGCAGGAGATTCGAACGAAGAAGACGAAGCGGAACCTTGAGTCTGTATGGGCAAGATGGACATGAAAAATGCGGGGGAGACGAGGAAGGAGGAAGTAGACGGCGGCGGAGGAGAAGCTCAGAGAAGAACTGAGACGGTGAGTCACCGGCTGGAATTAGTTTTGGAGACCGACACGCCACCGTTCGTCCTCCGATCTTTATTAAAAATCCCGCGTCGGAATCTCGGGCATCCGCCGCATCTTTTCCCGAATATTGGCGACGTGTCCCCCTCGGTTACGAATTTATCTCTATACCCCTCGTCACTCCACTTATTTACCATGAAAGCCCACTATCGAATATCTTGGATCAAGTTGCAGAAATGGTCAATAAACTTTAAGTTCAATAGCGAACTAGTCACTAGACTTTGAACTCTTTAACATATTTGCGACTGAAATTTAGAATAAGGGGTTGTTTGGATGAGTGATTGTCTTGAGTTATTTGGGTCTAAATAACTCGGAATGAGTTATTTGAACAGAAATAACACGTTTGGCTCAACTACCATGAATTGGGTTATTATTTCATGGGTTATTGAGAAATACCGCAGAAACGCGGTAATCACAATAACTAGGGGAGGGGCAGTTATTTCAGAATAACTCATCGACGCCTCTTTCTGCCCCTTTATGCCCTTGCCTCTCTCCTCTCTCCTCTCCCCTTTCTCTTTTCTTCGAAAGCTTCCATGGAAAACTGACCAAAATTGATTGAGGGTGAATTAGTTCTTCTGCTATTTTTGAGTTCCTCTCTTCATGCAGATGACAATGAGTAGCGGAATCCCTATGTTGCAGCGGCTAAAAAAAAGAAGGGTTAGCCGGTGGCGACGACGAACAGAGAGAAAGAGAGAAGACGACTCCAAATCTTCCACCAGCGGGGGAATAGAGAAATCAAAGACCTCTCGCATCTGTTCGAGGAGATGACGATGGAGAAGGAAGAGCTGAGATTTGCTACCACACGATGTTGAATTGCTCTGCTGCTCCTTCTCCTGTAGACGAACAGAGACGAAGAGGCGAAAGACGAACAGAGGCGAATGGCGACTTCTTTTGGTTTTCTGGTTTTGGGGAATCCATAAAGATCTTGAGTCTCCGTTTGCTGGTTTTGCAGGTTCATTCCAGGAAATTTCATCAAGAATTACTGCTGAAATTTTTTGGTCTGAATGTTAGGAAACATAGGATGGTTGAAGTTGATGAACCGATAAGGATTAAGTTCCAGTGGCTGCAAAAGCGATCGATGGGTGGAAAGAACATCCAGTTTTGCGAGTCCTGTGGTACTTTCTAGAGAGTGAATTGCTTTTGGCAGCTGTGGAAGGAGTAGGGCTTTCTTTTTGTAATGCTCATATCCAGAATTTCGCAGCAGGTGGTAATGAATGGTTTATGATGAATGAAAGTTGTAGAGAGCCTGAGAATTTTGTAATGGATGGTTTATGATGACAGATGAATCAACGTTGTATTGGATGGTGGACTTGATTGCTTGAAAATGGTAGAAGAAAGAAATTGAAAGAAACAATTGGTGAGGGCATTAAGATGAGGGCACTATGGTATTTTATGCCAAATACCACACCTAAAATAACCCATTGCCTTAGTTCATCCAAACAAGACATTTTAATTCTCAATTTCTACAAATAACACACAAATACCACTTGTAGAAAAAATGAGTTATTTGGTTTTACAAATACCTCAAAACCAATAAACTCATCCAAACGACCCCTAAGGAACACACCATATAGGTGTTACCTGTTAAATTTAACAAATTAAACATCTAGGACGCTAATATAATTAGTACTAATGCTGATGTATAGATGAAAGTTTTATTTTTGGTTCAAACATGCTAATGTGGTATGTTAAACACATACAATAGATAACACTATTATCACCACTATCTTGTAATTAACATACATACTATGTAACATATAATAGCACATTAATGGCGTCTACCAGTCATTCAAGTTTTCACTTGCTTAATAACATATAGACGTACTTATATTGATCAACTACCCCTCTATATGAGATATATATGGTTAAAAAAACTACTAGAGGAATAATATAACAAGAAATATAAGTGGTTTATATAAATGATCAAGTAGTGTTAGTAGAGTTTGTTGGGCACTTACATATGTATGATCTTGTAGGCATCAACTCGTATAATGAGACTTATGTAGTTTTTCTACTATAAATATTATCAAAATTACATTATCATCACATCACACTCGTCACAAATTATAAAATCTAGGACAGGTTTATAAAACCACCCTCTTCATTGTTGTATGTTTAAGGAACGGTTGCCCGCGGTTTAAGGGTATTGTTTGTAACTCACAAGCGAGAGCACGACGTATAAGTGTCGAAAATCTATTTTGTTTATTTATTGATTGATTAATCAGACTAATGCCGTGATTACAATATATAGGCGACTAAATCGAATACATACCCTAGCTAACCTATAACCCTACTATATGGAATTCCAGCAAACTGGAATTCCAGCAGAAGCAACAAAAAAAGGAACAATGGAAAAAGATTATACCTGAGTTACTGTCACCAACTTCCTTCTCAACTTTCTCAAAATAAGCGACTGAACTACTACATTTCCCAAGTACGGCATCTTCATCCTGGCCACTGTAAACAGCTTGGTAACCTGAAACTATCTTGTCCAGTGCTCTTTCAATGGGCTGATTCTGTTTTCAATGAAGCAAAGCTCAGCTGCCATCTTCCATTTTACATATATAAAACCAAAAAGGAACAGTCTATGCTTTGAATGTAGAGTTCCAACTTACTGGTTTGAAACTTAAATCGAGACTTCTTCCATTCCTACGAATACCTTCCAGTTGTCTTCCAAGAAGCTCTTCCTTCAAAACTTGTCCCCTAGAACCAAAAACTTTACGCTCTTCCCAAATTCCAATCTGCACGCAGAGTGCGAGACAGTAAGGAGCTTTAGAAGGTGATCCAAAGCAGCAAACAAATATTGCTGTAGCAAACTTTGCATCTTCAAAATAAAACTTCAATTCTATGTCTTCTAGTTCGATCCTTTTATTCTATCCATGCCAGTTTGGAAAGAGTGACTTCCCAAGTGGAAAAATGAACATTTCTTAGGTAGTTGGTAGGTTCAAGAAATACAGAAACACCAAGAACTAAAATCGTTCTTCAGTATAAGACTTCTGCATAACCCATGGCACATGCACATTTCATCAGGTTACAGAGAAGCATTACTGCCACTTCCTATAAGTTGCCAACTAAGGCTGTCTTATCACAAATGGTTGGTAGATAGCACGATTTAATACCAAACCTAGTTTTTGATTCCCTTCAACAGACATCACTAATTTCCCCCCTAAAACCTTACCACGCTAATTTTACACCTATGCTCTTCTGGTAAGCTTTTGACATAATGAAACCAAAAACATTGACATGATAGAACATGAATGAAGGGGAGTATATAAAAGGCGTGAGGAAGCTGTGAGTACCAATCGCATTGCAGCATTTCTTCCAAACTCATCGCCATGATCTATTGTATCACGAAGAGCTTCTGGAAGAACCTTCCAGAATTCGCCAACAAACTCTGAGCCCTTTCGACGACTATTTTGTAGTATATCATTTGCAAGATACAGAAAAGCTACTCGCTGCTCACGTGGAGCAGAATGGAATTGTCTAGCCCATGTTTCAACGACATGTTCTGCTTTATGCATGTGAAATATGCACCAATGTGATAAAGCTAAGATCAGATTAAGGACACAACAAAGGGGAAATACAATACAAACAGAGGATGACAAAGCACATAGAGGACGAAAGACACGAGTCTGAGAGTCTGACAAAGCATACACAAGATGAAAGACACAAGTCTGGGAGTCTGACACTAAATGCATCATGAATGAGAAGAGAAGAAATCAATATATTCGCGAAAGATGCCAGAGACAGAAGGAAGAAATATCATGAACGGTAACATGACATAATATTTCAATCACAGAAGTTTCCCAGACAGCCATAAAATCACATTTGATATAACTTGATTTAAATGGCATTCATGTGTAGTATCTTTGCACAGGTATACAACTTCCACTTCCACAATTTAAGCTTTGAATGACCATAGCATACATATGTCTTGAAAAACTTAAGTCATTGATTTAGAAAACCAAGGTTTAGTAAATTTTGCTAGCAGAAACTGACAGTAATTGGAAAATGATAGCATCAAATCTTTGCACAGAGGAGGATACTCTCTATGCTTGCTTGAGAATTATTTAGCTTGGCGAGCTTCTCCACTAAAATCTGGGAATTAAATGAGCTGCCCATCTTCTCTTTCAATTAATGATACAAAGGAAGCTGCCTACAAACAAGGAAACAACTCTCAGAGACATAAACGTAAGCATAAACCAAGGCAAAACCATGACGTTACAGGGTAAACTCAAAGCTATCCAGCGTAAAACATTAATGGCAACAAATTCAGTGAAATGCCAAGATAGTCAAAAGGGGGAAATGTCATAGTACATCTCAGCCCGCAGCAAGGGGCTAGCATTACAGCAATAACAACAGCAAATAATACCCCTTATCTACTCTGTCCTAAATGGTTGCAGTATTACGCTGCATGATTAACCACTAATTCTGCTCAATTCTATATGCGTTGAAGCATAACGCCCACTAGTCACATTCATCACAAAAACAAGAAAAAAGAAAAACAACTCGAAAAAGCTTTAAGCTTTTAGGCAGTAAGATGACAACTTGTCAGCTCTATATACGTACAGTGCCCATCTCAACTTTGAAATCCACTAAATTGGTAAGGAAGCAATTACTTGGTAGCGAATTCCATCTACGATTAATGGGCCGTTTACTTGCCATTCCATTTCTGTTAGCTGCTACAATAGAAAACAAAATTAAACTGAAAATGAAACTGTCATTCCCCTGAAAAACAAAACTCGAAGAAACCTTGTTTAGCTGGGAATTTTGGTGAGTTCTAAAATGATTTCTAAAAATGAAAACTTGTTTAGTTGTTTCATACTGTTTTCTGATAACTGATTACTACGATTTTGTTTATTGAGTATCATACAACCCTAATCATGATACAATAAACAAAATTCATCTGCCACTTTCCACCCCACACATTTACAACTCGTTGAAATAAATCAGGAGAACAATAGAAATTAGAAGAAAGAAGGGAGTTCATGAAAGGAATGAGAAAGAGAAGTAAGATCAAATAACAAACAAGTAGTCATATGGGTTGTTGTAAATTCCATGGTGAGAGGCGGATGATTTCTAACAGATGCAACAAATGCAACAACTGCAGAATCTCAATGACCCATCGAAAACACGGTCAAAATCAACACACACATAAAACATGATTTTGATTAAACAAAGGGTAGGGTAACAATTTCTCACAAACAGTTCACCCTGTAAAGTGCTCGACTCGCCGGCTGGAACTTCTTTGGGTGGAACTCTATTCGGCGGCTAGACCTTCGACAGGTGGAGCTCGACTCGCCGGGTGGAACGATTCATCAATGCTGCTTGATTTTCGCCGGACGGAGGGGGAGAGTGAGGCTGGACCGCTTCATCGCTACTACTTGATGTACGCCGGCTGGAGGAGAGAGAGAGGCTAGACGAGAGAACGATTCGTTGCTGCTGGTTGTCTTCGCCGGCTGCTAGTGGTCTGGGGGTAGAGGGAAATGAAGATGAGAGACGGGGGCTGCCGGAGGGATAGGGAGACAATGGCGGTCGCTCGTGGTCTGAGGGAGAGGGAGGGGAGAGGGAGATGATGAAATTCGTAGTCTAGGGTTGCAATGGCAAGGAGCGGAGCAAAACCAAAAAAAAATGCAGCAGGGGGATTTCGAACGATGGACCTCATTAATAAATCAAGTGATAACCTGTTCCACTGTTTCCAGGAAACGACGATTTATTGTTTTCCCCGGCTAGGGGTGAACAAACACACCCGTAAATCGACCCACCCGTCCAACCCGACCCAATCCACCCGTATTTATTGTTAAATCGAAGGTTTTGGGTTGGGCGAGGGTTTTCTTTTGTACAAACCGCTTCTTTTGGGTTGGGTTTGGATTTTGGATTACACAACCCGTAGAACCCGACCCAACCCGTGTTCCAATTATTGGTATGAGTTCGTATCCAAAAAAATATTTATGTCGTATATAGTCATACTTATGAGAAAATTAAGATATTTCGCCATGTTTTCTCTTAAAGTCTCACTAATCTAATGCATTCTTCGACTTAAAGTTTAGACATATATTTAATATAGCTATGATTCACGTAATTTTTTATTCTTGTGTAGAATTTTAAAAAAATATCATATTATGGATGTGTTCATTTGTAACCTTTTTAGACTATTTCAACAAATGTCGTGAAAAAAACTAGACATAAGTTGAAGTAAATCAAGTTTTATTAAAATTGAAACAATATTTGTGAATTTTGATACCTTTTACCTCGGTTTATTCGTTTTAATTTTTAATTTGTTATAAAATATTTTTATGATGTAGAATAATTACATATTTTGTGTTGGGTTGGATTTTTACTTAAAAATATCGTCAACCCGACCCAACCCAATTAGAAACAAACCGTAGGGTTTATATTTTTTTGGGTGGGTTTGGGTTTAATATTTTCCAAACCGTAGTGCATGAGTCGGGTGATTAAAATGCCTAAACCCGGACCACCCGACCTATGTACACCCCTACCCCCAGCTACTTGATTTGTAGCAAATGGATTTCTTCAAAAAACAAAATTGCAAGTGAACACTTTTTTTTTGTCATTTGTTTGTTCATTTTCATTTTCACAACAGAAAAAAAAAAACAAAATGGGAAGTGAACAGGCATAAACCAAATAAGCTAAATTGTTTAACCAAAACAAACCATTTATCCAAATTAATCGAATCCTACCAGTTAATATGGTTACCACAGTAACCAACCCGTCTGAACACCCCTATAATTAGAGAAAGAACAACTAGAGAAGATGAAACCCCATGGGAACTTGATTCTTCTTCCTAGTTTCTTGAATTGATCCTTGGAGATGAAATCTAGCCTCCAAATGACTTGGGTAGGTCAAATACACTTTCATATCCACCGCGTTAATGCAAGTTTGATTTTAACTTGAACGATTTAACTAATCTTAATGTCACGAATGAAATGAAATAAAATATTTTTAGTGACAAACGTGAAACAATTTAAGAAACTCGGTAACTAAACTTGCAATTTACCCAAAATTTAACAGAAGATCAAGTTTGACGTATTGTTAAGGTAACATTTTTTTTATCAAGAGAAAAATTCATAATAGAAACACAAAATATTCTATTAACCCTAACATGAAACAAATAGTTGATTTCTTCTTTAGACCTGTTAGACCCAACAATAAATTACCGTTTACCCCTTCTAACAGAATAAAAGTGTTCTCTGAAATAATACAACACGTTGTGGAAGGTGGGAATCAACTATTTTGGTGCACCATCCTTGCCAAAGTAACTAACCCTCGATCCAACAGCATACAGGGGAGGAAGGAAAAGGACTAAAGAACGAAGGAAATCATCTGAACTTGCCAATTTCCACCTTTTTCTTGATTGCCTTTTTGCCATGGTAGACAAATGAGTCGACTATCCCTGCCACGGTGAAAATACCTGTGCCAAACACGATTCATCAATCTAACCAGAAGTTCTACAACTCTACACAGGCCCACTTTCCAGCACTCGCGAAAACTAACCGGAGCACTTGTGAATGAGAGATAATTATTAGACATGTTTAGATCTTACCTCCTATTACTGCACAGATATTGGTCAAGAAGTGTAAAAACGAAATGTGCTCCTCTTTATAGACGACCTGCACCATGATACGTGATACCCATAATGCATGAGTAACCTCGTTACTCACAGGTTAACGCTGTCAACATGTGGTTAGATTATGAACGACGAGAGGAAAGCTAGAACCATGTGAGTGGAACAGCAGCCCACCTTGATAGGAGACAGTTCATAGAAGAAGAATACTCCGGGGAAAGAGTTGGCACGGATGAAGTCTACATGCCTCATATGCTCCGTAACAGAATACTGCATTCAGAGTCCATTCAGGTAATTCTGACCAGGTGATGATGTAAACTCAGATGAGCATGATTGAGAAGAAACTTATCAGTCTAGGGGAACCTACAACAATTACCTGATTCGAGCGTATAGTGTGCCCTCTGGTGTTGGTGTATACGGTTGGAACCACCTGCAATAACGAGATGATGACAATTATCTCATCCATTCCACACTGAAAGACATGCAACAAAATGTGTAACATCACCCTACAAGTGTTCTTCAACTCATGCAGAGACAGATTGCTTTCAGAAAACGCATGCAACACTCATTTATGTCCTACCAAGTTCATTCATTATTTTTATTGAAGGCCAACTCCAACAATTTTTCTGTCGCTACTGCTTCACCCTAAAGGCGACGAAGCTACAGAAACTACTTTTGCAAGGAGCCCAACAATGTGGCTACAGAATAATTCGATAGGTTAAATCTTGAATGATGGCAAATTTGTTTTGCTCAACCAAGTTATCTCTAAATGGTGTCAAAAGGTTTTCTTTTGTTTGTTGGTTGATGTTGAAATGAGCATATTGTTCACCAATCAGCAGTTACAACTAGGTGATGGTGTTATGCCACATAGAATAAACATCTTCCTTAACAACAATTACCAGTATCTCTATAGGGTTTTGTTACACAAACCTTGATGAAATACTGATGCATGCCATTAGGAGAGTCATGCGTCCACTGTACCCTGAGAAGTCAAGACTTTCAAAAATCAAGATACTGAGAATGGAGAGGTAAATAATCAAACTCCTAACCCCTGTGTTTAGAAGGACCCGGGACCCCAGCGTGTCACTCCTTTCAATTGTTTTCCAAAAAGGTATAAAAATAAAAACTACACGGTGCTGCATCATATGGATTTAACTGCACAACAAAGGACCCAACTTAAGGCTAATAATGATATTACCTGTCAAGGGGGTTGACTACACCAGGAAAATAGTCTCCAAAAGCAAGGCTATTGATACTGTGACTCACCTACATGATTCACAAGAACAAATACACATGAGGAAAAGTACGGTAACAGTTTGTTCAGTTTTCCACAAGGATTTTCTGTTGTTATCAGCATGTCTTACATTATAACTATCCTTTTCAAAGGCCAGTAAATCGTGGATAAAAATATTAGACTGATGGAAACTTTTCCCAGGTATGAAGTGAAAATTCCCTGCTACTTTGTTCACTTCCAAAGACCCATGAATATTGCATCCTTCACCGACTTCCTCCTTGACCTGCTGGATAAATCCTTCCCTTTTGCACTGGAATGGGGAAAAAGCCATTAAATATACTAAAAAACGTGAGAGCAATTAATACCAAACTGGAAATCTGGTATGTTCTAATTACACCCGCCACTTTTATCTTGTTGATAACAGCAAGAAACTATTCCGAATACTTTTAACGGATAGTTTGGTTCATGGAATGTTGCAATTCATGGAATGCGTATAATTCATCCACACGACCTGTATATAACAACGATCAAAAGGTACTAGCAACATGGAGTAAGGATATCGATAATAGAGTACCCAAGTGACCTCTACAGCAAAATTCTATTCCAAGAAGTTGAACTAACACCTCGCAATAAGAAATGTCCTTATTTAGCAGAAGCCAGTATCATCCATGAAAGCTTTTACTGAAGTATCACCCATGAAAAAAGTCAACCACAGTCCATTATTCCCTTCTATTTGACAAACCAGAGAGTCAGTCTAAGTTTATAAATAAAAGAAACCTAGTTCAACAGGCTAAACCTCAATAGGCTGAGAGACCACTAACTCACCACCATGAGATGATTTTTATGACGTTAAGATTCAGCTGGATTACTACAAAGAAGCAGCTATTTGTTCAGTCTTGACTGTGTTGTAAACATCTACAGACCAAACTTAGCTCATTCCTTTTGTGAAATGTTGCTCGTCTCTCATGCTCTCAGCCATGCTCTTCTTTCAACAGTCTGAAACCCCAGAAATAAACACATGGGGAAAATATGGCCAGTATAGCTTATAGTATAATGAATGGTGATGGGAAGGCACCTAGTAGTAGTTTTCTGCACTCACTGAATCCCTCTTCACTTCATTCTGATAGCTTAGTAGCATATCGATAATTCAATCCGTACCAAAATCAATTTCATACTCGAATCATGAAGCCTAAGAGATACAAGATATACACTGAGACCTGCCCGTTAGACTCTTCATTAATCTTGGAAAGAAAGACTCATAGGAGAGACTCATTGCCGGATCACGAAGTTATCCAGCAAGATACTAGGGAACTTATCGTGCACAGAGGATACAAGTTTTTTGGCAAAAGGAGAAGATATGTCTAGTAACCTACATGCAGTTTTCAAGCCATTGAAATGAAAGTAAAGTACATTTACTGTAAACCTAACCTGGTCAAGCATATCTGCATTTGTAAGTGCCCATCCTTTTTTCCTGTATGCTTCTTGAACTTCTTCACATGTGTTACAACAATGATCATCTGCCTGCATTAGGAGATGAGGAAATAAATAACCAAGGAGCATGCGAGATGAGAAAATTTTAGGGTATCTCTTCAATTAGCACAAATGTAGCCAAATCGACCAAAAATTTCAAGGAAAATGAACAGATAAATCAGTTGATAAAGGGATTCATATGCTTCAGGTTTTCTTATTACAATTTACTACTTCATATAGCAGTAGCTATCGAATTGTGAGGCTTTCTTTTTCTACAGACAATCTCCAGCAAGAGAAAGAAAGAGCAAAATAATAATGGTAGTAGTATAAAACCCCAGTGAACTCCTGAAATCTTAAAACTTTTACCATCTGAATCAATGAACAGTAGAATGGGGTAGCATAAGTGAGTTTATCTAATTCTACTCAAGTTTGATGATTAAATTGATTAACAAGTAACGTCGAGTAGATATTAAAAATGGATAGCATCCATATCTAGCTATTGGAAGAACTTCATCTTTTGGCATACAAGTGCTTGTCTTTTTTTTTTTTTTTCTTCTTTTCTTCCTGTGTTTAGAATATGGATAATTGAATGTGCTCGTAGCTAGATATAGATGACATTTACTACAACAATCAAGTAACATTATATTGTTATATGAATAATGATATTTCAAATATTGAGTACGTGTACTTGTCACTTAACAGGAAGTTTTGTGCTTATACTCACATTGTAAGGTCAGATTGAGAAACTATAATTGCTTATCAGGAAGTTTCAATTATGATTCTTGAAACTTAACAATTCTATGGTTTGAGTTCAGATGTTCCAATTTTACATACGTCAATTTTATAGTTTGACTACCTTGCATATAACATAATCATAATCTTACTGTATCTGCGCCATAACATGAGCCACAATAAGTTTCACCATGTTCAAGTCTGGCACCATGCTTCTGCAAGGGCTTCTCAATCTGTGTGAAACAAACCAAGATGGTGGATAACAAACATCAATTAATATAAGAACAAAGATCTAAACTTACACAAGAGTATGCTCCTGGGAAAGTGTCTGTTTAAGAGAAGAAGAGAAGTATGAGAATTTGACTGACCGTTGGTGCACCAATGCCACTCTGTTTGGCTTCAATAACATGACCATGGGCATTAATTCGTTTCTTGGTTATATCATGCCTCTGAAATAACAAGAAAAGCAAAAAAAAAATTATTTAACAATGATTCAGAAGTCGGTTTAAGGAAACTCAAAGGCCCCCCCAGTGAAGTATACAGCAATCCACTCAATCAAACTAAAGTATAGCTGTGATTTCTCCAACCCCTAATAAACAGAACCAGGTTAAAACTGAATCCTAAAGCCACCACACCTTGGGTTCAAACTTCGAAGAAAACATCGTCTACATAAGAAAAGAAGCAGCATTTGTGCCTCACAGAGAGAAAAATCAATGGACTATGTCATCATACGCAAGTCCGGGTTCTTACATGTTAACGATTCATGAATACTGTAGTGAAAATGTTCAGTGCAGAACTCAAAGCAACAGATATTACTTATGAAGGAACAACTTCATTGTCTTTTTGCTACCCTAATCTATGAGTTGTGTGATGTTTAAGGTTTTACCGTTTTAGTATGACCATGTAACTAATCTTATAGTTTACAGTTGGCCCTGTAACATCAATCACATGTAATATATTGCCGGAAGCCAATGAACAATTCAATGGGGAAAATGAGAACACCAAAGGAAGAGGGAAACTTGAAGGCCAAGAATTCAAATGCAAGCAAACATACGATATCAAAATGTTTTTCTCCGCTTATATCCATGGCATCAAGGCTGAGCAGCGAGCACGGAATGGCTGGGAAGGTAACATCAAACTGCATAGCAAGAGTACATGCATGTATCAGAGTAATTAATTATTCAGAAACCCAATAAAATGCCGAACTAGAATGGTTCGGGAACATTTGAAGATCGAATCCAAGAAACAATATAGTGAGATTGAAGATTTTACATTGATCCGCAGTGTCTCGCCCCTTGCGGTATCAACCAGAAGCTTCGTCTCAGTTACCGTATGTAGGTATAACCCTTGACAGAGGTGAACAAGAAAAAGAGGAACTCTTCAAACAATTATACACGAAAGAGAACAGAGAGCCGTAGATCTCCATGAAGATTAGTCACAGAAAATGCTTCGTCAAGAACTTAGTTATAATCAGCTAATAATAGCATTTGCCGAGTTGAAGAACGACAATAGAAAGAGAAAAGAAAAAGGAACATTGGAATAGGACCCGGAGAACACAAAACGAATTTAGGTGACTTCAATAATCAATCGGTTGAACCCTAGACCAGAAATTCAAAGAACTGAATTCCCCATGACTAAGAACTCAGAGCAGATGCAGAGGAGACTTACTGAACTCGGAGATGAAGAGGAAAAACATGACAAGAGAAGAAACGAGGGTAATAACGCCGCCAGAGAGTGTCCGGCTGTAGAAATCCTCGTTAATCTTTGGATAAGCGTCGAAATTCCGGAGCTTTTGTATCATTGCATCCATGGCTACCGGCGGCGAGAAAACCGGCGAAATTTTTTTTAGAGAGGAGAAGAAAGAGAGCTCGTTCCCCTCCCTTTACCGTTAGGAGGACGGAGGGGTTAGCTCAGCATTAAATTTAGAGGCGGCGATATCGTGGCGGAGGCCAGCGGCTACGGCGGCGACTACGAGGGGAGAGAGATGAGACGGAAGAGATAGATAGTCAAATGAAGTCCCAATCCGATGTGGTTAACGTCAAACTTTTCCCAAACTGTTAGCGAAAAAATGGAGTCCCGAATCCGATCGGAGGGAGACGAGACAGTAGACACGCTTTCTCTCCTCTTGCCCTTTTTTTTCTCTTTTTGTCCGAATTTTTTATTTTTTCCCAAACTATTTTTTATCGTCCTTTAATTCCATAAATATTGTTTTTTTTAATTTACCACGAATATTGTGTTTTTAAAAGTATTTACACCAATATTGTGTTTTGATGGAGGAAGTTGGCGACGGCACCCGAGACTCAGCAAATAGCGATTTTAAAGAAAAAGCCAGCGACGACGCCATAGACTGGGGCGCCGTCGCTGGCTACCTTTGTTTTTTAATTCCCCTCCCTCGCCCTCTCGCAGACACCCTCCCTCCATTCATCCCTTCCCACCTCTCTCGTCCTCCTTCCTCCTCCATCCCCTCCTTCACCCTACCAGCGCCGACACAAATAACCAGAGCGGCGAAGCCAAGTTTAAGGTGGCGGCGCCACAGGCCGAGGCGGCGGCGCCACAGACCGAGACGGCGGCGCGAAGAAGAAAGCGGCAGAGCCCCAGCAACAGCGGCGACGCGAGATGTCCGACGACGAGCAGGCCCCCGTCGGCAGAGGAAGAGGCCGAGGGCGGCGTGGCGGCGGCGGCGGCGAACGGTACAGGGGTGAGTGCCGGATTCTCGCCGGCGGCGGCCAGATTCTCGCCGGCGGCGGGTTTTTTCCAGTTCTATTTTTTTTATGTTCTAATTTTTTTTTATGTTCTAACATTTTTTTTTCCAGTTCCTAGGCTTATCGATCCTTGTTCGATGAGAGCACGACCTGCGACGATCGATACTGCTCCGATGGATCCGGACCTTCTTTGGGGGCATGGTCACCATCGGATTGACGCAGTTTGGGCGAATGAGGTAAGTTTTTCAAACTATTTCTATAGTTTTATTAGCTGAATAATATGATAGAATAGAATTAAATTAAATTAAATTACGATTGGAATTAAATTAAATTAGGAATAGAATTAGATTAAGTTACGATTATATTATATTAGAAAAAGTTTAGTTTAGATATATAAATATAAATATTAGGTGAATTGAAGGAATTGAATTAATATAGTTTTGTGCATTAATTATAGGCTGGTGATCGACCATTCCACATTCGTCATACTGGAAATTTAGTCCGATTCAATCCACTGTACCTGCCGTATCTCGTTGATGCCGGCCTGTCTAGTGTTCTGCCACTAGCTCCTCTTACCGGTGATCCGGGTTTGATTACTGCGCTCGTAGAGCGTTGGCGACCCGAGACATCGACATTTCACATGTCGTTCGGTGAGGTGACGATCACCCTAGAGGACGTTGCGACACTCACCGGATTAGCGATCGACGGTGATGCCGTCGTAGTAGACATACCCGACGAGGACTGGTCGGGTATGTGTCTTCGACTATTAGGACAGGCTCCTACTGATCTTGGTGGCGGCGTCATCCGGATTTCTTGGCTGAGGGAGACTTTCGATGAGCTGCCGCTTTCTGCATCACCCCAGACGACAGAGCAGTTTGCAAGAGCGTATGCGCTATCTCTGATGGGAGGTGTCTTGTTCTCCGATCGGTCTGGAGGTTCAGTCCACCTGCAGTACCTACTTTTGGTGGAGGATTGGCACAGAGCGGGGAGGTTTGCTTGGGGAGCAGCTGTGTTGTCGTACTTGTACCGTGAGATGGGTAGATCGGCGCTGCAGATGACAGCATCTTCTTCACTGGGTGGTGACTTTGGTGGATGGGCCGCCTTGCTGATGATCTGGACGTGGGAGCGGTTTCCTCATACATCACCACTACATGCGGTGACGGGTGAGCAGATTACTCAGGACGCAGTGCCACGTGGCCTTCGGTGGCTTCCGGCCCACACCCGTCAGCATGGAGATCAGTTCTACTTGTACAAGCTGTGGTTTGACGAGTGCACGACATTCGTGGTTAGTATATATCATTTCGTTTTATATAATAGTTTTAATTGATTTGTTATAGATTTAGGAGTAATTATGTGACCAATCCTTGTGTGCAGTGGCGTCCGTACTATGATAGAGGTCAGGACTACAGCGGTACTATGCCCCAGTCCCACACGTTTCGAGCAGTTGTTCCGTTGATCTGCTTTTCATCGCAGATGTGGCATCATCCAGATCGCGTGCTCGGACAGTTTGGGATGAGACAGGATCGGCCTCATCCTCCACATTCCGCGGCTGAGATTAGATTTTTTCTTCGTCAGGGACAGCATGGGCCTTCACGTGGACAGCAGTTCATACAGGCAGCCAGCGAGTCGATTGAGCTGTGGGACCGTCGACATGAGTTCGTAGCGCAGACGAGCTACACTGACGAAGAATTAGCTTACCACTCGGAGCATCTAGAGTGGTACAGAGATGTCACTAGACGTTCAGGCACACGGAGAGTTGCTGCACTGAACGCAGCGGTGAGTTTTTTTAGTAATTAAAATTTGTGTTTTAATTGTTTTTAGATGTATAGAATTTCTGATATTTTCCATTTAAATTTGCAGTACGACTCCATGGAGTCCGTTCAGCAGGGTTTACGTGATGGGATGAGATTAGGAGGGCTAACATACGACCAGATGGGGGAGTATGTTGACCAGTTGGCGGCAAGGGTTACAGCTTTAGGTTTTAGTGGTCGCCAACATACTGATACGGAGCCGATACAGCGGTACCCCGATGAGCGCAGCTTAGCTAGCTGGCCAGAGCGTAGGACTCAGTCATCGGCCTGGGGCGTGCCACCGCCACAGTTCACAGAGGAGCCCAGGAGGAGGAGACAGCGACGTGAGCAGCGTGACGTACCTCGAGGAGTGAGGTACTCAGATCGTCAGCCCGTCAGACCTACATCGACCTTCACATTCCAGCCAGTCAGGCCTACTTTTACCGGATTTCAGGCAGGCACCAGTTCCTCTAGCCCTCAGTTTCAGCCACAGGAGGATAGCTTTCACACACTGCAGCATACTACGATGGGAGGCGGGCACATGGGATCAGGTAGTACAGACCTGCATTTGGACGTCGATGAGTGGGAGCGTGTCGATCAGCAGCTTCAGGGTCAGGTCTTCCAGACATCTAATTGGGCATATGAGCAGCAGCGACGAGAGGGTGCACCGGATGAGCATGTTCAGTCTCAAGTAAATGATATGTTCGGCACACAGGATCAGGATGATGGGCCGGAGAGAGATGAGCAATTGCCTCCACGATACAGGAGGCCAGCGAGGTGTGGTACTGGCGGCCATCTAGTGGTCGGCGTGGTGGTCGGCGTGGTGGTTGAGGACTATTTATTGTTATGTAATTATGTACTTCCTTGAGACTATTTATTGTTATGTACTTATTTTGGACTATTTTTAATCTGATGTTCTTAGTGCTATTGTCTAAATTGAGACTTTAAATATAAAACCAACAAACATCAACAACTAGTTCAGTTCATAAAAGTCCAAACAACAACTTCAAACAACAACTTCTTCAAATAACAACAACTCCAAACAACAACTCCAAACAACAACAACTTCTGCGAGATAAATTGAAAGAAAAACAACAACTGCTACATTCGAACTAACTTCTCAGCCACGTCTATTCCCTCTACTTCCTCCTCTTCTACCACCTCTCGCACTTCGTTGGCCACCAATTCCTCTTCGGTTGCTCCCACTCCCACTTGCTTGGCGACCACAGGTTGATGCATTATGTCCCGCTTGGTTACAGTTGCTACACACTTGCTGTGATGAACCCTCCCTTGGCCAATCCATCTCGTTGTGAATTCGTGTTGATCTTGGCCTCCCCGGCTTTCTAATCATGTCCAGATTAGGATGGAGAGTAGGGTCATTATGCTTCTTCCAACCCTTAGGTTCACCAAGAGGTGCGAAACTTGTCCCATAACAAGCCATCACTGTTTCCAGCTTGTAGACATTGTTGACAAACCTATACGCATTAACACCCATTCGGTTGCAAGCTGCAATGGCATGAGAGCAAGGAATTTTATTTCCTTGAAATTTACCACAGGTGCAAAATCCCGTCCGGTTGGGGTCGTCAAAGTGCACTGTGAGTGTGTTTGACCCCGTCATGTTGAAATTGTTGGGAGGAGTCTGAACTACATAGATGCCTTGAGCTCGATCAAGAGCTGTCACAGAATGTCCAACTGCCTTTTGTGACCACGCCTTCATCAGCTCTTCGCACTTGGTGGAGAATTGTGAAGGACCACTCCTAATTTCTGCTCCTGTCTCCAACCTGTACTTATCGAATTTCTCCACCAATCCCCAATAGGTATGTTGCACAAGAGAAGCTATAGGAAGTGCACGAATACCTTTGAAAATACCATTGACGCTTTCTGCCATGTTGGATGTCAGGATAGACCAACGACGCCCACCATTGTAGTTATCGTGTGCTAAACTCCAACGAATCTGATGTTGATCCACCCAGTTATCACATGAAATATTTCTATCAGCGGCCACCTTCTTAAATTGCTCAACTTGACAATCAAACTTCTCCAACCGTTTTTCTCCGGCTAACAAAATAAAATAAACCACCACACGGGTTAGATAAATTCATGACAAAATAACATGAAAACAAGTAACCAAATTATATGAAGAAAGCTTACCGACTCGAAATAGTTGATTATACATAATTCTGCTTTTAGTCTTCCTTTGCAAATTGCTTGCATAGTGTCGCATGCACCACCTCCACTCCCAACCTCTTCCGATGTTATTCATGGCTTCATAGAGTCCTGCATGTCTATCTGAGATGATGCATACATCATTTCGATCAGTCAAACCCTGAACGTGAGTTATGAACCATGGCCAACTATCAGTATTCTCACTCTCCACTATGGCAAATGCAATTGGAAAAATCTTCTTCCGTCCATCAAATGAGCTCGCCATGAGTAGCACTCCTTTATACTTCCTAGTAAGAAATGTTCCATCAACAACCATAACGCCTGGACAATTCTTGAATCCATCTATACTCGGTCCATAAGCCCAAAATACTCGCTGAAATATTGAATGACCTGGTTGAGTCGAAGGAACTCTTACCCAATGAATCACCGATGTTGGCATTTTTCTCTTGACCACCCGCAAGAATGTTTGCAAAAAATCATAGGATTCTTCCCAATTTCCATGCAACTTCTCCAATGCTCTTTGTTTCCCATACCAAGCCTTCTTGTAAGTAACTTGCATATTAAACTTATCTTTCAACTCGGCCTGAACAGTTAGAACACTCAGATTTGGTTGGGCACGTACCAAGTGTTTGACGGCCTCAGATATCACGTCGACATCAAGATGGCGATGATCCGTCGGTTGAGTCGTACTGCTACAAGTATGCACCAACTCGGCCTTTCTCACGCTCCAATCGCCTCCCATTTCTCGACATCCAAACCGCACCATCCAAGGACATTTGTCCTCCTTGTGCATCAAACATCTGATCTTCCAGATTGAAGGTGGCGACTCCACCACGTTATACTGAAAGTTGCGTTGTAGTGCATAGTGTTTCATCGCCACCTGTGCAGCTTGTTTCGAGTGAAATATTTGCCCCTTGTAGAATTCTCCATCAAAACCACCAACAGTAGACCCTGGAATTACGCCATATGAATCAGCATATGATAATTCCTCGTCCTCTTCATTACCCTGCAAGTAAAAATATGGAGGAAAATTAGGTTGTTCTCCTCCCTCCCCGTCGTCGTCGTCGTCCTCCTCCTCCTCCTCCTCATCGTCTTCCTCATCTCCGTCATCACCGTCATCATAATCATGATCGGATGGCATGCTCCATGTGTCATCATCGTCATCATCGTCTTCCTCTCCACCCCGATTCTCACTGAGCTCAGCATGTATCTCAGCACCCAAACAATAAGGATTTTGTGCCATAAAATTCCAAAGCACATTTAAGCTATCATCATCGACAATAGGCATTGCATAATGAAATAAAACACCATTCTGCCATTCTGGAAGACAGTAGGTGAAACCTGTAATCACAACACTATCTTGTACTGTTTCGTCTCTAATCCGTATTCTCCGAATTAGATGATCACAAAGTTTCTGATAGTTCACCCTGGATGGAATAGTCATCTGGAAACTAAGACCACCAACAAAATGGACACCCAAATTGTCTTCTACTTTCTCTGATCGCCACCGAACAGCTAGTTCAAATCTTCTAAAATCACTACATAAAAAACAAACTCACTAATTACATTACTAACTAGACAAAATCATTATGATGAATACATGAAAAAAAAATTACGCCTCTTACCTGTTATTAGCCATCTTCCCAGCAACCAGACAGCAACACCAGAGATTCTTTCAGAACTTCTTTCAGTTTTTTGGTGATGAAGAACCGAAGGAAAGGTGCAGTATATATGGTGAGGGGTGGTGCTGGAGTGGAACAAAATGGCAGTGATAAAGCCCCAGTCTGGGGCGCCGTCGCTATTACCTTCTATAAAGCGACAAAGCCCCAGTCTGGGGCGGGGGCGCTATGTTTTTTTTGTTAAAAAAGCACCCAGCGGTGGCGCCTGAGTCCAAGGCTTTGGCGCTTTAGACATATCAAAAAACACAATATTGTTGTAAATACTTTTAAAAACACAATATTCGTGGTAAATTAAAAAAAACAATATTTAGGGAATTAACCCTCCTTTTCCCACGCTATTACTCTATTAGTAACTAGGTAAAAAATAGGAGATTTAAGATTAAAATATCATTTTAGTCTACTCGAAAACATAAATAGCTGCAATTTAAGACCGGAATATATTTTATGCATAACTTAGAGGTGAATAATCCAATCAGAATCCGCTACATCAGCACATTATTTCTCCTGGAAAGTTTTTAATCTTTTCCCCTTTAATATTTGATGGACAATTTCTCTCTTGTTTTAAGTCAAAATTTAAATTTTTTGCCCAGATAAATCAGATCAATTGTGTTCTTCAAAATAATATAAACTTTGATATATTTTTGGAACAAAAAAAATGAGTCTTTTTTTACCAGTCTATACCATGGTGGTATTAACTAACATTAAAATAAGAGCATACCATATGGTATAAAAGCGTATCATGGTGGTATGAACTTACCAATGCCGTAGAATGGTTGAATACATGATAGTAGGAGTATACTAACTGTCATTTACGACTTTCAACATTGTGTACCACAAGATTCCACCCTCCCTCCCAGGGTGGTATAGTATGGTATTTTATTGTCCTGTATTTGGTTCGCCCAGAAATTTGTAGATCCAATAGATCATGATGAACTTGTTCTTTCTGTGCAAAAAAATTTTCAGAAACGACTTAAAAACGAAGTAGATACCATATGGTATACAGTTGATAACGAGAGGTATGAAAAATAAATTCTCAAAACAATATTAAAAATGGATCTCATTTTGTTGATCACAACAAACTCGTTCCATGTGCAAAAAGAATTGAAATTCGAGTCAGAACGAAAAAGATAAGAGTCGATTAAGAAAACTAGAAAAATAAAATACCTTTAAATCTTCACCCTTAGATATGAATTTTCTGGGCCCACTAAAAAGGAAAAGTCCAAATTTAGTTATACAAGGATGCATAATTATGCACCCTATCCAGAGCCATTTAAGACTATAATTTTTTGTTTACCGTTTAATAATTCTCACTTATAGAGGAACTCACTAAAGACTAATAAATGAGGTTATAAAAGTTGTTCTAGTGAACCAACCCCGTGCAGAGCAATAGGCACAAGGAAAGAGCAATAGACATGACCGGCCTAAAAAACGAGGTCTAAAGTTGGGCAATGCCTAAAGTAGGCTCTTAAAGTATGGGGAGACAAGAGGCGTAGGGTAGGTCAGATGCAAGTGGATCGGAGGCAAGGTCTGCAGGGTTTATAATTACTCCTCTTGCTATAGGACGTTTGTCTAGCCAATATTTAGATTCAACAATATCCAAACTTTTCTAGTTCACTCCAGCATGCCCTACCTGTCCAATGGAAAACCCTCTATATGTTCTTATGCAGATGGCAAACAAACCTTTCTTTTTTTGTTTCAATAGGACCTTTTACGAGTGTTGGATTTATTGGCTTGATTTGTACGATAATAAATACGAAATAAAAGAAGGATCCTTCTTTTGGGAATTAGATTCTATTCTTTGTCTCCCCTCTTCACAGAAAATGGAAAGATGAATTTTCTTGAGTTGGTATTTAAATGGGATCTCCAATAGTTGGAAACAATAGATTCATATGAGAAAACATATGTAAACGAGACTCCACTTGAGCCTCCAGCGCTAAAGGTACATGAACGTGAGTGAAGAAGGGCAATGTCGCATATTTTATTTTGTGGCACGAGTGGAGACAGGTTGAGTCATATATATTTTACAGGAAAAAGGTTTGAGACAGTGTTATTTTTCACTAAAAATCAAGATGCAAATAATGACATGATAAATGAAGTTCAATTAAGATCTTATCTGTCTACAAATTTATCATAGCTAAAATATATGTAATAAAAGTAAAATTCTAAATTCTAAGTAATTTGAGTACAATTGTATATAATTTAGACAAAATGAATCCAAAATGGGATGTGTCAAGGCAAATAAGGTCAAAGCAAGTATCCATTTGCGCCTCACCCGCTTGCGGAAACGTCAGCGCCCAATTATTACCCACCTAAAACAAGTTGGACGGATCAAATAGGACGTACCATATCAAAATTGTAGGACGTTCATCTAGAGGTGGAAGTCGGTATGATATCGGTATTTCAGTACCAAATATCAAAATCTCAAATACTAAATAGTGCTCTAAAATCAATGATCCCAAATAAATTCACCATACCCTCCCAATCCCAAATATTTTTGAATGGTATTTGTATTCCTGAATACCAAATTAAATACCTTCGCAATTAATAAAATATACACATAAATTCATAAGGATTCGAATTTCGAACGCCTCTAATATTGAACTTTTTTATATGGTGTAGACTTGTAGGTGTAATTCCATTATTGAAAACCTTGGCGATGGGAAGTTGAGGTGAGAAAAGTTTAACAAATACTTATTAAAGTCCCCATTGAATGAAATCAATCATAGTCTCCACTGAATGAGTTTATCACAGGTGCCCATTTGAGTTTGTCTGATGTTAGGGAAGGGACAAAGAAAAAGGGAATGAGATGTTGATATTTCAATTTATTGTCTTTGGTAATCTTTGATTCGATGAAATGGAGGTTGAGAAACAAATAAAGAGAGTGTTCGTTTTATGTGTTCTTAAAACAATAAGATATGAGAGTAAACTAAGAAAACTTGGTAGCTAAACTTAGATTGGATAGGGACTTACAAGTAGTCGAACTATGAGCAATGACCAAAAGTTGTGAATTGTATCTAAGTAATTGTATTTTAGGTATTTCTCAGCATTTCAGTATAATATCGATCTCAATTCCGAATGCCCAATAACATCCTAAAATTCGTCTCAATCCCAATCCTAAAAAATAACTCAATATTTATTTTTTATTTTTTGTGGGAGGAAAAACTCAATATTTGGTATATTTAGTATGTTCCAAATACCGGCACCAAACTTCCTGTCCAAATTCATCAATGTCTTTGAGTGGCACTAGTCGTGTTAGATCATCTCCATCCCCAACTTTTAGCAATTGCTAAAGGTGAGGTGGAGTTTAGGTGGCAAAAACTTAGAAATGGTTCGGGATGGGGGAGTTATTTCTAAACTAGCAAGATTGCTAAATTAGCATTTGAGCAATTCTTCTAGCAACGTCACATAGATAATTATTTTCTTTTTCTTACTCATTAACTTTTCAATTGATAAGTGTTAGAGTAGATTTGAAATAGTAAATAGGACCCAATTTGGCAATTGCTAACACATTTTAGGGATGTTGATGAGTAGAACTTGCTAGGTTAATAATTGCTAGATTTAATTATGTGGCGGTAGAGACCACATTTAAAAATTGCTAACCAATTTTAGGGATGATTTAAATTGCTGACCAATTTTAGGGATGAAGATGGTAATGCATAGCCAAAGGGCTAAACTAAGCATTGATCCGGATTCCAGACAAAGACGTGAGGCGAAGAATCCATGGCAAGAGCAAAAACAAAACAAGGTACAACACTAAATCACAATCGGGTTCGAACAGGGAAAGATTGTCGTTGCTAAAGCAATGGGAAGGATAATTGAACACTTCATTCCAAAACCCCTATATAACTGCCAGCGAACCCTACAATCTTTAATCAAACTGTTGCCTAAGTGTCATTTCTGTTTCACTCTTCCAAGTTGCATGGGATGACTGCCCTTTCATCCTCTTACTCTTCTCCTTATCTTTGACGGCAGATCCCTTTCGTTTGCCTTCCTGACTTGCATCGTTGGGTGGTCGATCACCACATTGAGGACATGTAATTCCAGTGCTGTTGGAGAACGTTTTAGGGATCCCACATTGCGAACACAACCTACCGACAATAAAAAAACAAACAAGAAGAAGTCTTTCAAGTTTATATATTCAGTTTCAAACAAACCAAGACGAGTGGGCTTCTTGTCGAGAAATGGTTAGTGCCAAAATGAAATCCACCCTGCATGCCATCAGATACAGTATTAATGAAATGTTCAAGATTTTTACCTCAATAGCTCAGCAGCATCTTCAGCTCCGGGATTGGCTGCACCAGCCACACGCTTTCCTCCTCCATCGGTTGTGCTAGCGACAGATGATGCTTGTGATTGACTACTCTGGATATCACTCCTTACTCGCTCATGTATTCCAACAAGTTGAGGTTTGGACTCCAAGACAGCTCCTACACAGAAGATGAGACAGTTCATAGCGATCATATGCATAATAGTTCTCAATCAATACCTTTGAAATGCAGAGGTTTCACAAAATCAATACTCAATGTCAGCTAGATCTGGCCTTTTTGCAAAATCAATCCCGTGACAGGACATAAAACTGAATTCTCGAGAGGCAAATAAATGATGAAGCATCCATTCCTTACCAGGTGTTAAGCACATAACTAAATTTAGGCACAAATGAAATGCAGCAGATCAATGGGCGAATGTCGGAGGAACAAGCAGAGAACAGAAACATAAGCTGCATTCTTTCGACAACGAAGAAACCATATTTGCAGACATGAACACCATTAAAGTTTCCACTTCCATGAACACTAGACCTACCATTACAAACCTAAAAGCTTAAACAAAACCAAGAAAGACAAGGCAAAGTATGCGAGTTAAGTGAGAAGAGCACGTAGTAAGGAACTCAAAGCAGAAATATAAACAACTAGAATGGGTGTCAGCAAACGTCTATCAACTCGTACAAGTCGTTCGTTCCAAGAATGCAATGATACAGATGATCATTGTAACTTCTGATGTTGGTTACTAACTTATACACGATGATACTTGGGGGGCTCATAATCAGTGTTAGCCATTCTCGAATGGGTGAAAACTTACATGTGCCTCTGTCAACCAACCATTGCCTTTCTGTTTCTAACAAAGCCAAGGCAACTTTCGCCTAAAACCTCATCGTCAACAAATCGATTACAAATTCAATTTCAAGTTCACACTTCCATCGATATGAGCCCATGAACAGTAACAACAACAACAACAACAACCAAAAAGCCAATTGCAAAAAGTGACCAGCAATGTTACCTGAGGGCAGCTCTTTTTTCTCTTTGCGAGCCCTCCAACGGCCATGCCTTGGTTGTTGGAAATCAGTGCCTCTACCAGCGACATTCCCCTCCACGGAGTTGTTAAGGAACTGTGGCGGCGCTGAAACCTTCAACAAGCCAAAAAAAGAAGCAGAAAGAGAAAAGCTATAAGTCGTTGACGTCCAGATGTGACCATCGAGAACAAGGAGATTCGCGGCAGGGGATGGGATTCTACCTTGGAGAAAGCGTCGAGAGCAGAGGGAAGCCCAGAGGACGAATTGGGAGCGTCAGAAGAGTCGTAGACCGATCTGTAGGAGAGATGGCGGGTTTCGGCACCACGAATGCCCGAGGAAGTGCCGTTTTCTTCTGTTTCTCCTTCGTCGTCGGAGAATATGTAATCTTCGGCCGACGGAGTGTGAGGGTTTTCTTCTTCATCTTCCGCCGAAGAGTAGCTCTGGATAAGCCCCAAGCTCATTTTGCCGGAATTACAATTGAATTTGAGGCGAGATGGAGAAGCACCGGCTCTCTTTTCCAGCCACTATCTGCTTGGGTTTCTAGGTTTTCGGGGTTGCCCTCTTTCTTTGTCTCTCCGGTAGGGCTGCAAACGAGTCGAGTCGAGTCGAGTTTTTGCTTAGCTTGAGTTCGGCTCGTTTATAAATTTTTTAGCTCGAGCTCGGTCGAACTCGAATTTTGATTATCCAGCTCGAGCTCGAGCTCGACTCGATTAAAAATAATCCAGCTCGAGCTCGGCTCGATAGAGCTCGGTAAATGCTCATTAACACAGCTTGTCAAGCTGAGTACAAGCTCGGCTCAAGATAAGCTCGATTTGAAACCATTCTTGCTAAAAAATGTGTACAAATAAGAACATTAGAAATTAAAAATAATAAAAAGAACACTAGAAACTAAAAATAACATCTAACTTCCATACACATCCTTATTAAAAATATAATTTTCATGTTCAGAAGAGTAATTAATCCTTCCACAAATTTTAAACAAGCCAGCTCACGAGCTTAGCTCAACAAGCCACCGAGTCAAGCTAGCTCACGAGCTTATCAAGCCGAGCATGGCCTAGCTCAAGCTTGGCTCGTTTACTAACGAGCCGGCTCGCGAGCTAGCTTGTTAAACAATGAGTCGAGTGTCGAACGAGTTTTTTCCGATTCGAACGCCGAGTTGCTCGCGAGTAGCTTGGCTCATTTGCAGCCCTACTCTCCGGGAAGAGGAATTTTCAGTGCTATAAGTTTTTCATACAACATAAAATTGTAATTTAATGTTATAGTAAAACTTTACATTATACCTATATTTTTTATAAAAAAAAAATGGTACAAATTCAAGTTGTACCTTCGAATTTTACCAACCTCATATTCATTCCCTAGCCAGCCAGTTCTACAACCAGGTCCTCGAAATCTCCTATCTTCTCCTTCCTCCTCCACCCCGCAGCTCTACTCCCAAACCATCCTGCCACCTCTTGGGTCCCTCCGCCAGAGGACTTTTTGAAGATCAACTTCGATGCTGCTGTTTGTGCCACCGGGTGTTCGTCTGGGCTTGTTATCTGTGGGTCAGACGGGCATGTGGTGTTGGTGTTTGGGCTGCAACTTCAAGGAATAGTCAATCATTTCCTGGCAGAGCTTCTAGCCTTTAGAGATGCTATCTCCATCGTAGCCTCAAGATCCTTGACCCGCGTGATAGTCGAAGGTAATTCCGAAGTGATCGTCAAACTTGTTCGTCAAGGCGTCGTAGAAGACTTGATTGGTGGTCCGGTGTTACGAGAGTGTCATCAGATCCTTAGCTCTTTGTCTGTTTGTATAGAGTTTAGGGCGGTACCTAGATCCGTCAACAGTGCTGCCCATAGAGTGGCTCTTAAAGCACTGCTTTTGTCTCGTTTAGAGGTAGAATCTTTTGATTTTTTGGGGTGGCTTCTTTAGAGTCTTTTAGGGGTCCCGGGTAGAATTGTAAGTTTAATTATTTTCTTCCATTTATATCACTCAGAAATAAAAAAAAAGTTGTACCATAACATAATCATAATCATACAAATTTCTTTATGGTACAACCTAAACTTATACATTTAATATTATGGTATTAATTCAAGTTGTACATTAAAGCACCAATGTTATATAGCATAGTAGAAGTGCTCCTCCGGAAAATATTCTCTCGGTGGGAGAAGAGAGGGAAAATTAGTGACTTCTATCCCGAAAAGGTTAACGATACGGCAAAAAATCAAATTAGTAAATTACCCTTCCGTGACCTGGGCAACTTGGTATGTGCAATGTGTTAGAGCATTTCACATCAATACGATTGTTTTTGTAATTGTATTTGTGTCCTTTTAATTTTTCTCGACTTTTTTGGTCAAAAGTTATATAGTCTAGCGGCGAAGGTTCGTGGTCGCTCGTTTTGGAAGATCTCGTGTTCAAACCCACCCACCCATCCCTCCTCTCCTCTCTCCTCTCTCCTCTCAAGGCTCGAGGCTTGCTTTAGTGTTCCTGAATGCATGTTTGGCTATTGGGGGCAAAGCCCGCTAGCGCATAATGAGCGCAGGTGACCCCTAGTACTTAGATTTGGTTTTGCCCTGGCATCAAAAAATGTGGTGTGTGTGGGGATGTTCTTGAGTTATAAAATAAACCTTTTGTAATGCAACTCACATTACTTTTATTCACCTACATCAATGCAATTAACTTGCAATTGCATATGTGAGTTCTAACTTATTTTCTTAATAAAATAAAAAGACAAAAAAAACCCAATAAAAATTGGCGGATGCCTACGTGGAATTTGCAAATGGAATTGCATAAAAGGTAGTTCGCATTATTATAATTGACACTTCCATCAATGCAACTAAAAATGCATCTGCATTTTCGTTGTCATGTCACTTTGCAATTCAATATAGTAGGTTGATGTGGATGCTCTCAAATATGCAATTGCAACTCACGTTTTAATTGCATTCACTTACATCAATGAAATTAACTTGTAATTGCATATTTGAGGCTAAATTATTTTTTATGAAATAAAAGGTTTATCAAAAGAAAAAACCAAATAAGAGAGAGAAAAATTGCAAATGGAATTGCATTTTATGGTAGCTTGCATAAATGCAATTAAGATTTTTCATCCATGCAATTAAAAATATAATTACATTTTCATTGTCACATCACTTTGCAATTCATTATGAAAGTTTAATGTTGATGCTTTTATCATCTTGACCACCAAATCGATAACTTTTTCTAGGTGCCCACACTAGAAAATATTGTTTTGCGTAAAAGTTTTGTGTCGGTTGCTTTTTTGTGTCAGTTACATTTTGTATCTGTTGCAACCGACACAATAATGCATTTTTTTGGAGGATTTAGTTTCTAGTTATCGTTGTCGGTTCGAACCGACACCAATTTTTGAATTAATCGATTATAGGTGACACTAAATAAAATTATTTTTAGGAGGGTTTTAGCAGGTTTGGCAGACTTCGCATCGGTTAAATGAACCCACACAAATAATTTTAGTGCCAGTTAAAACCAACAGAAATAAATAAAATTCCCAATGTTAAATGGCATTTTTCTTGTAGTGTCATTTTTGTATTTTCGTCCAGTAGTGCGTGAATTTATTAAAATTTTGTCAACCTTTTCTTATTTATTAGAGTTCTGCTTATGGTTTGTATTATCATATGATCTTCTATAAGATATAGGTGGGAGCTATCGAGAAAAAAACAATGTGCTTTGTTATCTTATTCATTTATTATAGTTCCTCTTTTTTATTGTTATTATCATATGACAACATTGTAACAACTAATAAAACAGAAAGAATAGATTTTAATATAATTTGGCTATTTTTAGCATAAGAATCCATCAAGTTCCTTCTCAAAACAATCATATATGTTACATATATATTCGGGTCAAACAACCAATTTCAGGTTGGGATAGTTGAGTCACACATTAGTCATTTTACAGATCAATCGAATTGATGGATTGCTACGGTCGCGTGTCGATCAGGTTACGCAACAGTAACTTTTAGTCAAAACAAACGAGCAGGTTGCAGATCGGACATGTTATATTTTGACATATCTAGTTACAAAAGGCAAAAATGGTCATGTTGCATAATATGAGCGAGTTAAATGTGAAAATTGGAAAATGAGTCGACTTAGTGATTAAGTTGCACTATATAGTTGAGTTCAGTGCCCATTTTGTATTTAACCGTAAATTGTAAAATAATCTAAACGCGGAAAATAGATGATACTCGATTTACGTGGTATCCCCGGGAAACCGGGACTAATCCACGAAGAGCAGAGCCCTCATGCTGAAGTTTCACTATGTGTTGGAGAGTACGATTGCAATCTTTGTGTTAGGGTCGCCGAGACTGACCACAAACCCTTTTATACCCAGCAACATGCAACGTGGGTAGAAAGGAGAATTACAAAGAAGCCCCAAAACAATACAAAATGGACAGCAAGGTCCAATACTCCCCCTCAAACTGGAGCGTGAATGTCACAAACGCCAAGCTTGGACAGTAAGTGGTGGAATTGCTCAGTTCCCAACGCCTTCGTAAACAGATCCGCCAACTGAGAGCTAGTGTGGACCTTCTGAGGCTGAATGTCTGCAGACTGCACACGCTCGCGAACGAATTAGCAATCCATTTCCACATGCTTGGTACGCTCGTGAAACACCGGGTTAGCTGCGATGTAAAGAGTAGCTTGATTGTCGCAGTAGAGGATAGTGGGAGCAGGTTGCGGAACTCGCAGCTCTCCAAGGAGAAATCGAAGCCATAACACTTCACTTGTAGCACTAGCCATGGCGCGATATTCGGCTTCAGCTGAGGACCGCGCGACAACCCGTTGTTTCTTGGAACGCTAGGAAACGGGGGCACCACCCAACTGAATATAATAACCTGTCATGGAACGACGATTCGACTGACAGCCAGCCCAATCGACATCACAATATGTCGTCAATGTCAGGGAACTAGTGGACAGTGGGAAGAGCACTTGCCTGGGAGCAGCCATGAGATAGCGAAGAACGCGATGAGCTGCAGCCATGTGAGCATGCACGAACTAGCTCAGGATACTGACGGAGTAGGCGATATATGGTCGGGTAATGGTGAGGTAGAGAAGACGACCAACCAGATGATGATAGGCACTAACATTATCGGCACGCTCGTCAGTGGGACGAGTGAGGGTGTGATTCTGCTCCATGGAAAAACCACTAGGGCGAGCAGCATTGAAACCAGCACCTGCCAAAATGTCCAGCGTGTACTTACGTTGACAAAGAACAATGCCTTCCGGTGAGCGTGCTACCTCGATGCCCAAGAAATATTTGAGCGGACCCAAATCCTTAATGTTGAAGCGATCATGCAGGAAAGTCTTCACACGAGATATGCACTCATCGTTGTCCCCTGTAAGCACAAAGTCATCAACATAGATCAAAGTGACCACATACACACCGGTGGTCTCGTAGATAAACATAGAAGGGTCGGTGCGAGACACGGTAAAACCAAATTCCAGTAAAGCAGCTGTGAATTGAGTGTACTAATTTCTTGATGCCTGATGAAGTCCATAAAGTGACTTCCACAGACGGCAAACACGGTTGTCTCCCAGCTTAACAAACCCTTGCGGAAACTTCATGTAGACTTCCTCGTCGAGTTCCCCATGCAGGAACGCGTTATTCACGTCTAGCTGATGAAGTGACCATCCCTTTTGAGCTGCGACAGCTAGAAGAACATGAACAGTAATCAATTTCGCAACAAGAGTGAAAGTGTCATGGAAATCGATGCCCTCCAACTGCATAAATCCATTCGCAACAAGTCGAGCCTTATAACGCTCAATAGTCCCATCGGGCTTGTACTTGATCTTGTACACCCACTTGGAGTCTATAGCATGCTTTCCTGGAGGTAATAACTCGAGTGTCCACGTCCCATTGGCCTCCAAAGCGTCAATCTCGCGTTGCATAGCATCACGCCAGTGTTGGTAGCGAACGCCTTGAGAGAAGTGGCGAAGCTCAACGTACGATGCCATGGCAGCCAAGAAATCACAATAGTTAGCCAAAAAGCGTTGATAACCAACATAGTTGGAAATAGGAAACTGAACGGAGTTAGAGGAAGATCCGGGTAATTGTACCTCATAGGGATTCAGGTAATCGGGGGGATGCATGTTCCGTTCGGGATTACGCTGTGGCTGGACGACGGGTGGGATCACAACGGGCTCGTCAGGGACCGCTTCATCAGAAGCAAGGTTCTCCACGGTATCGGGACTGGTCGCAGATGTCGGGGAAAGTTGCGAAGATGAGGACAATACTGCATCCTGGTCCCTATGCGACCTCGATTCCAAATATATCTGGGGAGGAGAGTCAATGCCAACCTGGTCAACATCATCATCGGCAACAAAAACCTCCCCCTAATCACAAGCACTTTGCATGTTGTGCATGGAGATATCATGCACGTCCATTTGATATGGGAAAGGGGACTCCGGTGCTGATGATAAAGTCTCGAGGAAACGCGGGTCACGAAAGGGGAAGTAGTGCTCTACAAAGTGTACGTTGCGTGAAACCAAGACTTTACGAGCTTGCAGATCAAAGATACGATAGCCCTTTTGATTACTCGGATAACCTAAAAAAATGCCAGTCTCCCCCTATCAGCGAATTTATCGTGACCGTGATGCGTATCCTTGGCGTAGGCTAGGCATCCAAAGGTGCGTAGGTGAGAGTAAGTGGGCATACGCCCAAGAAGAATCTCGAAGGGCGTCTTCATGGAGATGACTGGCGACGACATTCGGTTGATCAAATACGCGGCAGTGACGACACAGTTTCCCCAAAACCGCACAGGAAGGCCAGCATGCAACAAGAGAGCGCAAGCTGTCTCCAAAATATGTCGATGTTTGCGCTCGACAACTTCGTTTTGCTGAGGGGTGTCGGTGCATGAAGTTTGGAGAAGGATACCCTTCTCCTCGTAGTACCGTCGGAGAGAGGTAGTATGGAACTCGAGGTCATTATCGGCTTGGAGACGCCTAACCGTCTTGCCATACTGCGTTTGAGCTAACTCGCAGTGCATCTTCACATAGCGTTCTGCGTCGGACTTGAATTTCATAAGATAACCCCAAGTGGAGCGACTGTAATCATCCATAATGGTCAGGAAAAATCATAAACCATCAAGAGCAGGAGTACGATATGGTCCCATATGTCGAGATGTAAAATATCAAAACAAGAAGAGGTCTTGATTGAGCTATGAGAAAACAGATTTCGTGTCTGTTTAGCACGCAAACAGGGATCGCAATGGAATGAATGCCAAGAATCCAAACTACAACCAAGGGAATCCTTCAATAAAACAAGTCTATCAAATGAAATGTGTCCCAATCTGGAATGCCATAAGTCTGCAGTCTCTGTCTTGTTCGCTGCCTTGCAAGCTTGAGGATGAAACCCGCCAGAGAACCAACTGAAGTAATAGAGGCCATCTCACAGCCTACATACGCAAATCAGCGTCCTGGAAGGTAAGGCATGTATCACACAAAAGTCATGAATGAATACCACTGCAACGTCATGATCACGTGTCAAACGACTAACAGACAGTAGGTTACACTTGAACCCATGCACATGAAGTACACGATTTAGTCTAAGAGAATCCAACAACTACACATAACCAACCCCATGAACCGGGATTGCCGATCCATTGGGAATGTGAACTTTAGATAGCCCCATTATAGTATTGATAGAATCCAGCCAACGCGCATCCCGAACTATATGCTCGTTGCAACCTGAATCAATTAACCACTTAAAAAGGTCAGGATGATTACCCGCCATGTGTGTCGTAGAATCAGGAGTGGTCTCGGGAAGAGGAGAAGACAAGAACTGCTTCAAGGACGCAAACTAAGCTCCCGTTAGGCCAGGAATTGGGTTGTTGTCGCTGCTGTCCCCAGTCTCAGGCTCGACGTGAGCAGCTTGAGGGCGACTCTGGTTGAGGTTGCCCCAATTCTTGCCCGACTTAGCACGAAGATGCCCAAGAGAAAAGCCTATCAGCCGATAGCATATCTCCCTCGTATGGCCAAGTTTATTACAATTGGTGCACCGAGTTTTTTCAATTTCCTCCTTCCTCCCTTTGTCAGTCTGCGCTTGGAACACAACTATATCCACGATAGGACGGCGTCCATTAGTGAGCAAACGATGCTGTTCTTCAGCGGCAACAATTTGATATGCTTCATTCAAAGTTGGCACAGGTTTCGTGCTAAGAATCTGAGAGCGAACGAAAGCGTAGCCATCATCCAACCCAAGTAAAAACTCGAACATGCGTTCGGTTTCTTGCTTTTCATGGTTTTGCGCCACCAAATCACAGCTACAGCCGTCACAAGTGCAGCCATTACACACACACCGTGGCACACTACCGACCGCATCCATCTCATCCCAGTAGCCACGAAGCTTGGTGTAAAAGGCTGAAATGGACCGCTTGTCCTGGCGAAGCGAGCTGATCATGCGACGAAGTTCATATGCGCGCTGAGCAGACCCGCGGGTGAACCGCTTTTGTAAGTCGACCTAAATAGCTCAGGGCGTGGTAGCCATATGGACGTTGTTTCTTGCCTCGCGCGTCATGGTCGTCTTCAACCAACCCTTAACGGTGGCATCACATCTATCCCAGGCCTCATGACGACGATGAGTCCCCACTTTGGTGCGCGGCAAGGAGCCATCTACTAAAGCCATTTTATTCTTGGCCACGAGGGTGTCGGTGAGATCATTGACTCACTCACCATAGTTCAGATCCGTGATCAAATCACTGCCAAAGAGTTGTGCTGGGTTCTCGGATGGATGTAGGTAGAGAGGCAAACTGATCGGAATAACCTCATCGTCGGTAGAGGCGCTTGATTTGCCGTCGATAGTCTCCTCTTCCTTCCCCATGACGAAAAAACCTAATAGTTGAAACTTACTGCTCTGATACCATGTAAAATAATTTAAACGCGGAAAATAGATGACACTTGATTTACGTGGTATCTCCGGGAAACCGAGACTAATCCACGGAAAGCAGAGCTCTCATGCCGAAGTTTCACTATGTGATGGAGAGTACAATTGCAATCTTTGCGTTAGGGTTGCCGAGACTGACCACAAACCCTTTTATAAGGCTGACTATTTGGTCTGGACTGTTTGATTTTACTCAAAACCGAACCGTATAACCCAGACCGGGACCGGACTGGGACCGAATAGCAAACAATCCAATCTCATATTCTGGCTTAGATTTGAGGTAAAAAAAACCGGATAAAGACCGGATAAGAGACCCCAACACTCAAATCCCCACAAGCTCAATCTAAAATCAAGATCAAATTGCGAGCAGACCGGGTCAATACCGGACAGAATCAAGACCGGACTGTATCCAATCCAATCTTTGATTCTTATATTCCCAAAAAAACGAACTGCAACCGAATCAATTTGGTCCAATTTAACTGGACCGGACAGTATAGCCACCCCTAACCTTCTATACCGAGCAACATGCAACGTGGGTAGAAAGGGGAGAATTACAAAGAATCCCCAAAACAATACAAAACGGACAGCAAGGTCCAATATAAATGGTTCACCATTGCCATCGAGAGAGACCTGTTCGTTAATCGTTATAGTTCGGTCTTCAAAGGGAGAAGAGACTGAATTGGGAGCATTTTTATCATCTTCGTCTCCCTTTGAATCTCTCCGTCTGCAATTTCGTGTCTGATTCTGCGTCACAGACTCACAGTATCACAAGTTAGCCTTTTCGGCTCTTCAATTGAGTGCTACCTGATCAGCGGATTCGAGGAGGAAATTTTTCAATGGAGGACAAGGAGAAGGAAAATGTGAGGGCGATGAGCGAGGAGCGATGGCAAGGAGCTATAGTTAATCTGACGGAGATGACATCTAATTTGGAGTCTCTCCAGAAGTTACTCCTTAAGAAGGCCGTCTTCGTTGATGAAGATACATACACCAAAGCCTCACTCACCTCGGAACAAGCCCGTACGATTAAGGTACCGCTCTTCCAATCTTCAGCACTTTCTCCCTTCCTTTGTTCACGATTTTGCATGATCTGGGGCTCTGTTTGCTGCGCAATTAACATAGTGAAAATGTAGCTGCATTCCTGCTATTGCTCAGCAGCTCTTAGGAGTTTGTGGGTTCTGTTCCTTGTGACCGATTCCTTCTGCTGGGTCTCTGAATTTTTCCGTAATTTGTATGGTTAGTGTCATTGAATCACAGAACAGCTGTTGTGCGTATTAAGCGAATTTCTGAACCCGCAAGTTTGGATTCGTCTCATCGATGGAGTTTAACCAGACTGTACATTTTCTTTGTACTTGTTTTTCTTCCACGATCAGTTATTTTGTGAAGATCATTGACATTGTGGTGCTGGTAGGATCTAGAGTTCCATTTCAGCCATTACAAAGACAAGTTCTTGGTGCTTGTTTTTCACATGTTGGACCATCGTGCGAGCTCTAGAATCCTTGTTGGTAGCATTAGGCATATCAATCAATGAAGCATATCTCGTCTTGACCCTGTTTGAGAGATGCTAGGTTGCTTGCATGAGGCTTGTAATGCAACTTTATCTTGCATTTTCTACATGGGTTCAGATTTTCCGTCACTATGTCTACCAGTTTTGGCCAGGAAAAACAGGTATCTATCTTTCTTGGATATAGGGAGTAGATTTTTTTGAGAAGGCTAGGCAGGAGATTCAGTAAGGCATTGTCTGCTGCTGACCTTGAAGAAGCTAAACTATGTGTTTCGTGGCGATTTGATTTCGAATTGTAGAGTTGCATTTATGGGGATATCTCCTGGTATAGACTATATCATGTATGATGTTACTTAGACACTTGTGTCCATGCTCAAACATACTTCAGCTGTCATTCTGTTGGTGTTTATGCAGTTCCCTCTCCCTTGCGGCATTAGCCACATGACTCTTGACTAATGCTTTTGTTGCCCATGTCTCCATAGCAGTATTGCTCATTGCATTACTAACCATCTCTGTATATATGTGTAGGTTCTGGAACAAAGGGTAGAGACTTTGGAGAGAGAACTTGATGCAGCCATATCAGCTGCAGCCCGTGCACGCGCAGAGAAACGACAAGCTGAGGTAGCACAGAAAGCTGCTGAATTACGAGCACAAGGAGTCACCAAAGAACTGGAAAACACTACAAGTAAGTCCAGCCTAGTATTATTTTGATGAAGCATTGTTTCTTTTGTCAATTGGCTAAGTTACTTGAAATGATCTTCTGGTAGCAATGTTTTGTACTGAAGAATGAGGTTTGATGATGATTGTTTTTATGATGGTTGTAGAGGTATTTCAACTACACATGGAGGAGTTGCGAGCAAAGCAAGAGGAGATTGCGAAGCGTGATAATGACATTAAACTTTTGGAAGCAATAATCCAGACTCTTGGTGGAAGAGAATCACATTCTTCAAGTGGATAGATAATAGAAAGTTGAAATTTAGAGAATTGTTGTATTTCGTCGTCTCTTTTGTTGACTTCCGTTGTTGATTCTGACGTAAAACTGGAGCTCTTTTGTCCACTCCAATATAGATGGGAAAAGCTATTTTGATGTTACACAAGTTAAAACTTACCTACACCTACCAGGTAGGATACAATACCCAGCTTTAGCTAAAACCTATTTATTTCTCTTCTCTCGACAGCAAACAGTTGCACACATGACCAGTTCATATCATGTTCACATAGCACACCATTTTCCGTCATACATTTTTACCTGTACAGGCTCCTCTAATATTAACCATGCCAAACGTGTCCGAAGAAGAAAAGCCTAGCAAACGAAGCATGTCCAAAAGCAAACCAACCCCAAGGACGACTACGAAAAAACACCGCCTAATTTCAGAGTAGCACGATCTAATTCAAAATTTTCACACAATTGAGGTCGTCTAGCATATTTTTCCACATCAGTAGGATCCATTTAGTTTGTACACATTAATAATACTCTTTCGTCAAGAAGCATTTGGCGCGGTCTCGCTGACTAGGTCATAGGTGCTGGTTTCCTCGTTGAAGGAGTACCTAAGCATATAGGTAAAAATGATGATCAGTAATGCGGTAGAAGATATACAATAATACAATCACTTCTATTAACTCCTCTACTGCATCTTTTCTAAGAACATCATATAGGTATATAGCAAATTACTCACACATTATAGCCTTAATACTACATATTTGGGATGGCTACATCAATATCTGTGTTGTAACTTGTAAGTAGGTCAATACTCAGTGAAGATTCATTACCATAGCCCCGATGTCGCAGAGCAGTATAGCCCAGTGTTTGGGTCATAATAATAACCCAAGCTGCTGCTGTAGTAGTAACTGAAATAATGACAACCAGGAATCAGTATTTCGACTCGTGGAATACATAAGCGGAAAGAAGAGCATATCTTATCTTATTTACTTCCAACTTCAGGAGACAATTTTATAATAATGCAAAATCCAGGAGGTAGAAGTTTAGACCTCTAGCTAAACCTATAAATGTTTAGATACCATGTTTCAACCTAAGACATTGCATAGAAAGAAATATATTCAGAGATGGGAATGGAAATGGACATTGTGAATCTTCCAGTCCAATTTTAAGGTAAGGGAGTAAGAGAGAGGTACATACCCAGAAGTTTCATCATAAACATAATCACTCTGCAAACCTCCAGCTGCAGACCAAACAACCAAAAAACCATGAGTGCAGAAACAGAAATTAAGGAATGGCTTCAAGATACAAAATCAATCAAACAATAAAAACCTAACCTAGGGTTAAAATGATCTCAGGACCATAAACTCAAGTCAGTGCAAAAAGATTGTGCACTGAAGCACTTTCACCGTAACATTCACTCACCATTAGCAACAGAGCCAGTAGCGATAGCATCAGTGCAAGCAGATGTATTAGCAGTAGTGTTATCATCTTCATCTCCAAACATGTCATATGCATCAGCTCCATCATCAGAGGCTTCTACACTGTTTCCATTAAGGCCTGAAGTACCAGCATCAGCACTAGACACTATAGAAGAGGATGCTCCAACAGTTCCCACATCAGAAAGCATGTGTGTCCTTGTGTTGTAAGGATCCGCTTGTCCCCGATTTATCAATGTGTCTTTTCCTCTAGCAGAAGCTAACTTCTCATATCCTTCTGAAAAAAGATAAAAGGAATAGATAATAACCATAAGCAGCAGTTACTGCAAATTTGCAAATTCCATCACCATCACATACATTACAAAGTAAAATCTTGAAAATGTAAGTTCACCAGGAAAAGAATAAATAGGCTCAATACTTTCAGATCTCATAAGCCTGCACCATCCACTGCCTAACAGGGGGAAAAAGGCTGAAAAAATGTGTCGGCCATAAACAAGGTGGCTTCAGAATAAAATGAAGGCTACGAACACATGATAAATAAACAACCGAACAAATGAAATGTGATCAGGTGAAAGAACCCAAAGGGTTGTCAAGGCTGAGAACTGTGACAAAGCAGGCAGGACTCAAGAGATTAACTACATTCTATTGGGATCTCAAAGTGATAACACTCCTTCATATTCTCTCATTCTAATGATTGACTCATGAAACTCATGCTACCACATGTGGATGTTCAAAGAGATCAGAAACTTTTATGAACTAACCTGCCTCGCGCTCAAAAATCTCCTGCTTATCATGGTAAACATCTGCATAGAAAAGATTTGAATAAGTATCTGATTGCCATGACCAACAAATTTTTTTGGAAGAGCTAATTCTACAAGTAAACTTAAACTATCTGCTGATAATGACAATTGAATTGTGTGAACTTTACCATATTCACCACTATCCAGCAGCTTGTTAGCATCTTCAGTAAGCTGGTCAAATAGAAGTTGTGTCTCAGCTGACATTTTCTCCTTCTTCCCAATTGAGGTTCCCTTCAACCTTCTCAAAGCTTGTAAAACCTGTCAGAAGAAGGGAATGTCACAATACAACTTTCAAAATATGACCAGGACCATCCCTTTATCATATTTGGATAATGAATAATTCAGGGTGCAACTCAGAGTGTTTTGTTTGGGCGCAATTTTTCATAAACCAGGGAGTCCATGCAAAGAGAATATTATCCTATCGCTGCTCTCGATAAATGATTGAAATTTATGGAATAAACAGATGTGTCAACTGTAATCTTCCAACATTGCAATAAATCTAATCATAAAAAGCGAATCGACAACCGAGAACTAACCGTTTCCCCTGGTTCAAGCAAATCTGCAATTCGCCTCTTTATCTGTCCAGTCTCATCAGAAGACATTTCAGGGGCTTCACTTTCGTCATTGTCTTCAGCTACCTTGGAATTAGCATATCTTGTATCAACTTCAGCAGTATCAAGCCATGGATCCTGCAACGAAATCCCAAAAGGTACTAAGAGTTGAAAAACTACAAAAATGATAAGCAATTTCCTTTTAGTTGAAAAGAGCAACCAGCTTCAGAGAAAAGAGATAGTTTACCTTGAAGTCATTCTCATTGACATATTCAACAAAATTTCCCTGAGCATCAAAATAACCTTCTTCCCTCTCTCTGTCAAGATTAAATGGTTCAATTTGAACCCCATCATCAACAAAACTGTCATTATCCTGTCAACAGAGAAAAGAGATTGTTTACCTTAGAGTCATTTCCATCGACATATTCAACAAAATTTCCCTGAACATCAAATTTACATTCTTCACTCTTCGCCAAGATTAAATGGCTCAATTTGAGCCCCATCATCAACAAAAATGCCATTATCCTGTCAATGGAGAACCCAGTCGTGTTTTTCTCTTCTTTTCTTTTTTCCTGGAAGTTCCGGATCCCAGTCATGCAATTGCATCACCATACTCCAACCAGAAACTTATCCATCGTGTATATATACTTAACGGGAAAAAAATACGCCCTTAAAGAAACAGCACAGCGCACAAATACTGATACTGTAAGCATAGTGCCATATATAGCATGTCTGACCCACCAGCAGCACCAGATTACTATACTATAATTCACCTCCTGACCACTTGAGATGTAAGCTACTTTCAAACTTAATAAGGCAGAAGCAGCACAATTTGATTTTACTGCAGTAGGTAACCCTGGTATGCTTTCAATCTTTTGCCCTTTCCCAACCAGCAAAAGTTTCGTAGAATGCCCAAGATTTGGAGGTTCATATCTTATTCAGATTTACAAAACAAAAAAAATGGAAGTAAGCAAACCTCATAAGTGACCTCGGCTGCAGAGACGTCATTGACTTCGCCGTCAAACAGTTCAGCGGTGATCTGGTTACGTCGCTTCGCACGCTCGGTGGCAGCGAGTCTAGCGTCAGCGTCGTCGGCGAGCTTGTCTTGAGGTCCAACCCTTTCAGGACCAGCTGCTGCGGGGACGGTGCCGGAATCATCCCCTGGCTTCACTTTCTTCCCTTTCGGAAACCTTACTTTCTTCTGCTGCCTGAAATAACATCGCGAAATCGCCATCAACAGAAAGTAAAAAGTGCAACGAAGGGGTAAACCCTAAAGGAAACCAAGGTCAGGAGAAACGGGAGGGAGCGGGGCTGTGGCGCACATGGAGCGTTTCGTCGATTCCTCATCTTCAAACTCATCGTTGCGAGGGCGCTTGCGGGAGGAGCGCGGCAGCTTGCCATCCATGATCGTCGCTGTTATCGCAGCAACTCCTCGAAACTGAGCAGATGCAATTTGCAAGACAGAGATTGCCAGAGAGAGGGTTAATTGCGCCACATACCGTGTCGTTATATTTTCCGTTACTAAATTTAATGGTAGGTACTAAATTGTACTTTTCCTCTGCGTAGGGGTGGGCATTCGGTCGGTTCGGTTTGAACCGAACCGAAATTATGCGTATCGGGTCCCCGAATTCTATCAAACGTCAAACCGAATTTGAACCGAATTATAATTCGGTTTGGTCGGTTAAAACCAAATTATAATTCGGTTCGGTTTTTCATACAAAACCGAACTTGTGAGGTTAGCTTGTATCTTCTCACTTTTAAATTATTTTTCACTCCTAATGTAAACAATAAATATGCATCATCAATGATAAAATCAAACATTTCAACACATGTCATAAAACACTAACATGATTCAAATATTTAAATCTCACAATAATCCGCCATTTGGAGCTTGCAATTATAATAATTCGATTTTTCGGTTCGAAATTCAAAAATTTAGTTCGGTCGAAAGAATCTTGGTTTCCAAAATAAGCCATTTTCTCTTCCAAATTCCGAACCTTTACCGAACTGTATGCCCACCACTATCATGCGAGCATTCCAGCTCAGCATATGATAGGCCACAAAAATCTGTATCTCATATGTAATAATTGACTAAGGGGTCGTTTGAAGAATGAGATATAGGACGTGGATTCATTGAATCCGTAGATTTTGTAGAAAGTTATGTTTTTTTATTGTGGATTTGAGCTTTAGAGATTTCAAATCTTTAAAATCTACGGATATCAAATCTCTCATAATCAGAGAGATTCTATATCTTGATTCGTGAGATTTTTTTCCTTCTACTTTTTCTCTTTGTTTTATTTATTTATCATATTAAATATATTTACCAACAAAGTTTTTAATATTTCTCGAACCACTCTATTTTATTATGGATAAACACGTTATTAGTATAAAAATAATTTTTTTATTTTCATTGAATGTTAACAATCACAGTTACCAAACAATAAATATTTTAAAATCTATTTTCAACAATTCGAAGAGTTAGAATCTTTAGATTGTTGACAATCTATAGATTTAAACTCATATTCTCCAAACGAAACCTAATTTCTTCTACTCGTTGCACCTTGTACTGCATTAATCGTTGTGCATCCACAACTCGTACTTTACCGTCACATTCGATCTACTAATCTATATCTGGACTTCACCATATAAATCCCCGCAGGGTCCTCACACCAAACCAGCCTATTTAAGATACACACTCTAGGCAAATTTTTTAAGATCTCCCGCACTGTGCCAAGGGAAAAGGCAGACTGCAACAAATCCACACACCGTCACCCTTCTCCTGGTTAATCAGTTTATTGGAGCTTATTGGTGTATAATAATTGAAACTAATAAACATAAGCTGCATCATCGTAGAGTGGCTATACGGCATGGTCCTGTTAAATTGGTATGAATTGAGCCGGTCCCGGTCTGGTCTTTTCAAGAATATAAGGATCAAAGATTGGATTGGATACAATCCGGTCCGGTCTTAAACCGGGTTAGTCCTGATTCGGTCTTGATTTTAAATTGACCTTGTGGGGATTTGAGTAGGCTGAGTCTTGAAAGGTGAGGAATTGGTTAAATTTTGGGTGTTGGACTCTCTTATCCGGTCTTTATCCGGTTTTTGGTCTGTTTCCGAATGGTTTTTCCCCTAAAATCTAAGCCCGAAGATGAGATTGGATTGTTTGCTATCCGGTTTCGATCCGATCTCGGTCCGAGTTATACGGTCCGATTCAGATAAAATCAAAAAGCTCGGACCAAATAGCCAGCCTTACATCGTGCAAATTTGATTATGAATGTTTATTTTTTTAAGACATGTATGAAAACACAAAAATCTGGTGTGACTAGCAGGTAGGAAACCGACTTGACAACACTGGTTTTGATGATCGTAATTTTTGTTTTGATTAGTGACCGCCTAGTTTTCCCTTATTTTTTTCTAATTTTTATAGTGAATACACTATGGTTGTCATGCCAGTGACATGTATGTTAGTGCAACCGGTACTTTCGGTGAATCCATAAAGCGAAAAAATTTCTTTGATGTTAATTTTTTGCAAAAAATTATAAAAATGAATGAAATGGATTCAGTATGACTGGGATGTTCGATTTCTTATTTAAAAAAAATGATGTCATTTTGGTGAATCTATATTACAAAAAAATTATTTTTGAATTTGAACGTTAAATGTTGATGTTTTTTTTTTGGTATTGCAGTTGATGTTATTTGGTGGACTAAAGTATGAGTGTTTTCATGTTATGTTATTTGTTGGATTCAAGTATAAACTTTTGGATGTTTGCGCTAAATGTAGTATTTAAGTGTGATAATTTTCATTTTTGTTTGGAAGGTTGTATTTTTATTTAAATATGTATGTATAATTTAGAGAGATTGTCTTCAAATATGTTATGTCTAAATTCATTTATTATTAATGATTTCTCACTTCCCTATATGTAATGATTTCTCACTTCCCTATATGTTTTGCTAAAACCGACATGAGCTCGCATAAATCGATTGTATTACCATCGAGTCATACCACTTGCCAAACTAGCATAACGGTATTAGTCGGTTTATACCGTTACACAGGTTTAGCAAGTGGTATGGTCTGACTAGGGTACAACCATTTTATGCCGTTTTTGACAAAAGTGACTATTTTGTGTACTTCAATCAGTCCAGCCATACTGTAAAGTGACACCGTTAAAAGGATGGACGAAAGTGGCTATTTTGTGTATTTTGAAAGTTGTGGCTATAACTGTCACAAACGTAAAAGTTGTGGCTATGAAAGTGTATTTTGCCTTATTTATAACCTAAGCTTTTTCTGAATTGCTATTCGTCGCCCTAAGATTAAAAAAAAATCGCCCTAAACTACACTGAATTGACACATATATCCCTGACTTCAAACCTAAACTACAATCTATCCCCAACTCCAAACCCGATTCTCAAAATCTCACAAAAAATCTGTCGTCCACCAATTCTTACTCTCCGCCACCGCCGCCGCCAGGGTCACTCCCCGCCGCCGCTGCTATTCGTCGTTGCTGTCGACCAGGAGGAGTTCGTCTAGGGTTAGGTTGACATTGTCGAGAAGCTTGTCGTCGTGGATCAAGTGGTAGTCTGTTCGCTGGGCTCGTCCGTGATTGAAATTGTTCCTCCGCGGGATTGGATTGCGGATATGAGTACGGCGATGGTGTCCCACGACGTGGAGGGTGAAATTAGGATTTGCTGCGATTGTAGGTTTACGAATATTTGCATCTCTTCCTGTCTTTTTTGGTATTCCGAGCAGCAAAGTGATGGAACAAAAGATGGGTGATGGCGGTGACCGTGGCCTGGAAACTTTAAATCCTTGATCTCCATGGAGAAATTGATCTTTGCGGTGAGAAAATAAATGCTAGGAATATATTATATACAAAATTAATTAAACACATTAATTATTTTAAGAGATATTAAAAATAAATCAAGGGTATTAGAGTAAATTTAACTAAATTAGGGCGACGAATAAGGATTTTTAGGGCGACGAATAGCAATCCCCAGCTTTTTTTATTGAGGAGAAATTTAGGCAAAATACATGTCCATACCCAAAACTTTAATGTTTTTGACAAATATAGCAAAAACTTTCAAAATACACAAAATGACCACTTCCATCAAAATATTTAACGACATCACTTAACAGTCTGATGGGACTAACATAAATGTTGAGTTGGCAAAGTTATGTCCCCACCAATCTCGTCTCCATTCTTCGGGAAGTGACTTCGCGGACTGCAGAAGTCCGCCATTCTTCTGGATGCTTCACGAGATCGATGAGCTAAAAGTGACCAAGGAAAGAGAGAAAAGCCAAGGCATGAGCCATAGATCTGGGAACACCTCGACGAAATCCCAGATGTTGTGACAAGAAGGTACAATCAAATCCCTAGTCAACACCAAAATCAGAATCGCAATCGGCGCACAAATGACAACATCCTGAGTCTAGCCTCCGTGCCAAACACCAACCCGCCCCCTTCTAGCTTGGGCAACTAGGTGATGGCCTCCGGTGACCCTAGATTTGACATTGGTGTGGGAGTAGAGGAGGATGGAAGAGAGGAGTTGAGTGTGGGGGTTGGCGGTGGTCTGCTGCGACTTGGAAATTGGGGGAGGAGGAATAGGGAAAGAGATTTTCATGAAGGAAAGTGGATATGCGGAATGAGAGAGAGAAAGGGGAGATTGGGAGGATAATTATTTATTTGTTTTTTATTTGTTCATAATTTTTTATTTGTTTTTAAATTTAAATATGACATGGCAGCGATGTGGCATGGTGTGGTGAGTTTGAGTTGATATGGAAGCTGAGGTGGCAGCCACATCAGCATCTTGTTAGTGTTACTAACGGCGTTCCTAACGCTGTTATAGTTTGTAACGGAAATAATTAGATTTGTTATAAAACATTCAAACTTCTTACTATTTTATGTATTTTGAAAGTTTACACTATAACTGTAAAAAAACGTAAAAGTTGTGACTAACCAAGTGTATTTTGCCAAAATCTTATTAAGTTTTTCTTTTTTAATCGGTGGATCCTACATTCCTACTCCTACCCGTCCCGGAAGCGATTTCCTATATATGCGTGATTCATAACTAGAAGTCTAGAACTAGAATTCGGCGATTGAGCAAAATCGGAGGGAGCCAAAGAAAGGCGCGCGGAGGACAGCGAGCCCGAGAGAATGGTAGAAGGCGATGTGGATATGACTGGAGCCGATGCTAACGAAGCTGTAATGTCCCTCATCTGGCCTGCTTTTCCCTATATCAGACTCTCCTCTCTTGTCGCCTTTTGGCGCTCTTATGGATCAGGGAGGAAACCCTAATTACGGTTCTGGTTTTCTTTTTCTGCTGGTCGCGATTTCAGGAATTGGACGACATGAAGAAACGGTTGAAGGAAATTGAGGACGAAGCGGCTGCTCTGCGCGATATGCAGGCCAAGGTCGAGAAGGAGATGGGCTCTGTTCAAGGTGGCTAATTCTCTCTTCCCTTATTCTACTATGGAGTATAACGATGGATTAGTGGAATTTGATGGATGGTACGGTGTGCGATGAATTGGAGGTTTATGTAGTTCTTAGACGGGAAAGTGGCTATTTAATTGATTTCTTATTTGAAGTTTTGTTGATTTCGTATGTCAGCGATTGTGTTCGGCTTGTATGATTTCAATTCGTACTAGTTCATATTCTCTTAATGAGAACTGGATGGATCCTCTCATTCCTTGTGGAGCCATGGTTATGACTCAATAATAGTCTTTTGCATATGGTACACTTTGTTGTATTTGGCTTTGCATACCTTTCGTTGCCCCATATGCTATCGTGACGAGCTTTTGGTGCTCTGATCTGAGGTATGCTGTTATTTCTTTTTGGTTCCTGCTGTACCACCTTATGAGTTAAAGCAAGGTATGATCACATTTGATTAGCAAACCAAGACGATGGTTTAACTGAATCATGATATGACATGATAAAACAAGGACACTTCTGGAACTTCAGGAGGCTTTCATGATTTTATAACCTTCCTAGGTCCTACTTTTGTGTACCAGGGAATTCTTTTTAATTTTAATTTTATTTTTATGGAGAACCTGTTGTAGAAAGGGAGAGATGATGATGAGAGTGAGGATTCATACTTGTATCATTATTTATTCTCCTGTCTGACATGTCTTGCTGAATCATGTGGTGATTACTCTGCAACTTCTTCATTGTTTGGTAAACAAAGAGTTACTTTTAAGATAGCTATTGCCTATTAACATACTTTTCTTCACAATTTGACCATAATTATTGCTCTTATGCCAAACTAGATCCTGGTGGTTCTGGAGCATCTCAAGCAAGCAGAGAGGAAGTAGATTCTCGATCAGTTTTTGTTGGCAATGTGAGGCTTCTATTTACAGCTCGTTTCAGTTATTTATTGGATGAAATGTTTGATTCATGCTCTGGGCTGAGCATTAAAGCCACTTGAATATGGCCTTGCTTTTCTTCCTTCCTCTATTCATTGGAAAAAATTCTTCCTTCCCCTGCATGTTCTTTTCTTGATGAAAGCTTAAATTATCTTTTTGTCTTTTCTCCATGCATTGCTTATTGCTAGTGTGTCTCTAGGAGCCTCCGTAAATGAGATTGCTACAATCCTTTCATATTTACATTAGTAAATTGATGTGGTCTGTCATTGAATTGGAAGTTTGTTGGAGTTGTGTTACCTGTGCCTAGTTTCCCCCCTGCTTCCCCCTTGGGAGATGTGGAGAAGGGAAGAGTGGGATGGATGGGTTGGAATGCATGAGTCTCCTTCCCTGTACCAGTTTAGTAGCATGTTGATTGGAGTTAGTTTCATTCGCTGGCTCTGGTCTGCTATGGACTAGCATGTGAAATGGATTGGCTTAGAAGATTGTTCTGTTGTGAGTATCCGATTATATCCAGGATGGAACAAGAGAAATGCTTTAGAAGTGAGAGTGACTGGAAAGTACTGTAGAATATGCAGCTTCAATTTTTCTCAGCTTGCCATGTTCCTCTTTAGCTTTAATTGCAGATGACTTCGCGAATTGTCTAGCGTTTCCTTTTCCAAACTGCCTAAGTTGAGTGTATAACATTAGTTGAGAGTTCTGTGGAGCAAATATGTGGTGGAGTTGTGCTTTGAGTACTCATTATCCTTGGCCAATTGATATTGATTTGGTAGTAACTGTACTTCCATATTCGATAATCTGAGCCAAGTGATATCGAGGTAGCTAGGTTGGAAGTAATATGTTTAATTTGTTAGGCTCCAGAGCATTATTGAATCGTGGGGAACAATAAGTTATTCATGAAAAGAAGAAGAGAAGGTGATAAAAGTTATCAAGGAATCAAGGGAGTGCCAGGCATTACATATTCTGTCATGGCTTTGTTCCCTCTTCAGCTCTGATAAAACTTATATCCAAATTGTCCTACCTTAGTTTCAGTATAAACCTCTTGCTTTGCTCTCTCCATCCTGTACTAGGTTTAGTTTTCTGCTTGATCCAATGGGTCAGGAAATTGATTTGCTAGCCATATATCTCTAAGGTCTTATTCTACAGGAAAATAAGTTGAACTGAGGCCTTTGAGAATCTTTTAATATAGTTGTATTGCTAAAGCAAAGTTTGAGCAACTTATGCTTCCAGTTCTCAATCATTCCGTTGCTGCTTTTGATTAATTTTACTAGATGATATGCCTACTCTGTGTTGAGTGGTGAAAGTTTAGATGGTCAGTTATTTGTTTTTCTTTTGGCCTGCATTTGAGCTTCTCTGGGTCTTGGTAATACTATTCTTCTCTGACCTTCTTTCACTAAGTTCAGCTATTTGCATTCCCCTTTTTTTTTTTGCTTGAGTTTGAGCTTCACTGGGTCTTAGTCTTACAATTATACTTTGACCTTCTTCTTTGACTAAACTCGCAGGTCAGGCTTCGTTCTTCAGGCGTCTGTTGTTGTTGTTAGTGGTGTCAGTAGTGGTTAGCGTGATAAAAACCGAGTGGGAAAATATAGGGATGAAAACAAAGAGTGTTGAAAAAAAGTTTCATTTGAGTTGAAAATAAAAAAGAAAAAAAAAAGGAAAAGATGAAAACGGTTAATCAGGAACCACAAAAGAAAGAAAAGAATGAAATAAAAAGAAATGAGATGTGGTATTGAAATGGACGAGGGAGGTGTTTCCGAAAATGATTCACTCAGATTAAATCTGAGGCGTAATCCGTGGAGAATGGAGACTGGTGATGTGCAGGCCAGACTGGTGGCTTTCCTGATGGTTATTGCTGGAGGAATAGGTAGATGTTTGCTGCTTATGGTGAGAGGTCTTTGATCTCTATATTTTCACCTCGATTGGGATTGATAGGGGGTTTTGATTTCTTTCAGCTTGTTTATATGCTATCATAGTAATAAACTAATACTAGTTATTCATGTACTCATGAATGCTGGATGATTGCTTGGTGAATGATTTTAAGAAATTAAATATGGATGGCTTAGAAAAAGAAAAAAAGAAATGATGTGGTAAGGCTGATAATAATTCATCGTTATGTGATCATTCTGCTGGCTTGTAATTCCATGCAACCAGTTTTTGCATTGTTTTCGGATGCGCTTGGCTGTAGTTGTATTCAGTGCCCTCATCTGCATGGTACAACCACCTCCTGTGTTTAAAGATACATTTTTCTTGGGTGTGGTTGTTGACTGGAATTTCGAGCTTTCAATGGTCTCTAGTCCTTTGTTTGTGTCTTATAAGAACAACACCTTTGAAATGCAGCAAAGGAAAATTGATCTTTTGTACTGCAAGGCTTCTAAATGTGTTTCAGACACAGCTGTTTTGCTCTACAGCTCATTTTCGATTTCTTCCTTTTGTTTTCCCTGTGCAACATAATGTTCATAGCATGATGTTGCTTGTCCAGTAATAGTGTTGGTTTGTAGTTGGCTTTGATAGACTTTGATGGCTTGTAGTTGGTGTTGAGTGGTAAATTTTGGAGCTTGTTTGACAACACCATTGTAAAACTACAATAATCTCAGTAATATCTTAGACCTATGTATGCTTTGTTTTCTAGAATCTTGTTACACTTTTACCACTTGTAGCTGTTAGCTGTTTATCTCGTAATAGATTCTATTTCATTCACCAAGTGTCAACCTAAACCCTCCTGAAGTGATGGCTTTGTTTGAGATTTAAGAGAATGAGTTAAGACAGGTTGGAGTGGGACTTTTTGATGCAGTCTAGGAACTGGTAACTATAGGATTGTTTAAAGCTAGAATATCACATGCCGTTTCTGTGTTAGCTATTGAATGCTGATAGATTGTGTCAATATTTGTCTTATCTGTTCCTGGCTATTACTAAGCAGGGTTTTTTGTGTTATATCCATTGCAGGTTGACTACTCGTGTACACCTGAGGAAGTACAGCAGCATTTCCAGACGTGTGGAACAGTAAATCGAGTCACTATTCGCACTGATAAATATGGTCAACCAAAGGGTTACGCTTATGTGGAATTCCTCGAGACCGAAGCTGTTCAAGAGGCGCTTCTATTAAATGAAACTGAGCTACATGGCCGACAATTGAAGGTAAAACCTTTTGACGTGAAATCTTCATGTTCTCTTAGATGTCCAATGATCTTCTTTTTCCACTTCAGATATGTAGATCTCAGAACCTTGAATCCCTCCTCTTTTCTAACTGGAGATTTCCTTTTTCATATTTCTCCTTGTCTACCTGTAATGACTTGCAGGTGACTGCAAAGCGGACTAATAAACCTGGGATGAAACAGTTCCGTCCTCGTCGATCCAATCCATATGCTGGATTTCCACCGAGGGGTGCATTTGCAGCTCCCTATTTCTACCCTGCTTATGGATATGGGTACACTACTACCTTTTAGCTATCTGCCTTAGCTTCTTTTATTGTGAACAGCGGATGTTTTTTGTGCTTATTTGCCTCTCTTCCTGTATAGCTTGTTTAGGTTCTCACATTCTTGTTCTATATTGGGGATGTTGGTTGCAGGAAGATTCCAAGGTTCAGAATGCCAGCACGTTACAGCCCTTACAACTGAGAATGGTGTGACGGTTGAGGCAGCAAATTGCTAGCAGTTAGTTGCTTCTGGAGCGGATGTTTTTATGATTGTTTCCTTGAGCTTTTCATTGAGATGGACGGTGATGATTTAGAATGTTGAATGGAAGACCGTGAACCCTTGTAATTGTGATGGGTCTTTTTGCGGATTGATAAATGTGCTGTTTTGGGGCTGGCGTTGGTTATGTTCTTTCTTTTTTGTTTTGAAAGGAGAAAACAGCCCTAGTATATTGTCTGCAAGCTTTCTTTGTCTGGTTTAGGGTCAGAAGAATATGATAATAACATATTTTGGAGGGCGTTGGTTTCTCGTTGCACTGCCGGGATTGAATCACATATACCTTATGTTTGGCCCGGTTTTTAGAAGTGCTTTTCGGGTTTAAAAGCTGAAGCAGGGCCAAACACCTGTAAAAGCTCGGCTTTTAAAAAGCCGAAAAGCGCTTTTACTCACGAGGTCTCTTCATGCAACAGGGGTAATTAAACTATCTTGTGCACAAGGACTCGATATACACCACAAGATAGCTGTGAAGCTATGATATCATTAGTAACATATTCGGTATAAGAACTTGAGTAGTCTCTTGCTTGGTGATCTAGTGATTGTCAAGACACGAAGTCTCTTCATACCTAGAACAATCATCGCTTCAATGCATGGGCAATTTCTTGGCATGTCATGCATTGGACATCACTACCTGTGATTTCTCGTCATGCCATATGGTCAATAGGCTTCCCCTGTCAACTCAGAACTATGACTCATTTACCTTGGCTTAGACGAGAACGAGAAGAATAACCTTGTAGGCTGTAGCAGGGAGAATGGCTTGGTGACGGTCTCTGGCCACCATGATTCTATTCTACCTAGGACTAAACTGTTGAATCATATGCATGCTATCTCATCCACATGGAAAATAAGTTGCTTTAACGTACGGTTTATTTTACAGAAAGAGTTGCGAAAAATTTCAAATCAAGATTGGAGTGCCAAACTTACATACAACACTGTGATGTCGGTGAGTTCAATATATATATAGACAGAATAAAGTCTGGACGTTTTGTAGACAACCCAAGACAGACTTTAGAGCAGAAGCAAGGAAAACACGCAGGCAAACCAGCATGGCTGTTGCAGCCGAAAGGTAGAGATTTAGCACCAGAAGGACCGATCCTTTACAGAAACTTCACCATCTTCCTTGTAGTCCAGTGTCCACCTCTCAAATGTACAGTCTACGAAATCATAATAGCCACCATGGATGGAGAGTTCTCCACCCTTCGCTTTCTCTTCTATCCATGGATAAGTTAGAAGGTTTGTCAATGTACAGCTTACTGATTCCTGCAAAAACCATGACAATATCACATGAATCAATCCCGGAAATTTTATGCGAAATCCGAGAATGACCGATTCTGCAGATTTATTCATTACTATTAGAGGAAAATAAGGAATAACAATCGAGTATGATGACAGTAACTTGAGAACATGAAGCACTTTTTGTAATAAACGAGCCTGGCGATGAATGCTGATTTTCAAGTGTGCACTTTCTCTGTGCAGGAATAGATGGGGATCACGGCAGAGATTTTCAGGTTCTAAAACTGAAACTTGGATGAAATTCAATCCAGAAAGGTGGTGTTACATTGGACATGAGCAGGAAGCTACAAACACTAATCAACAACAAGAATGTGTAGGTAAATACACCAAGCAGTTAGTAACTGACCGGGCAACTCATTACGCACAGTGAAATTTACCTTTTCACAGTGTCTACACTGCTGATCGAAGTTGAGATTAGAAGCATCGGCCTTTGTTCTTTTGCGTGCATTCATTCCAACAGAAACCCAACTACCAATGAAGCTACTGAAAAAGCGAAAAAAAAAAGGAAGGCGAAAATTGAGTTAGGAAGTTAGAGGGGAGCCACTGTATATCACCTAATTGGCATATCTGGTTGCATGAAGGACAAGTGAAGGAATTAAAAGCGATACAAACTGTACAGTAGTTCATACCTTGTTTCAACATCATCATGCATACTCATTAGAGCACGGATACCTCCACATCGACTGTGGCCAACAACTAAGATGTTCTGAACCTGAAACAGGGAGAAATACTAAAGAACTTGCATACAGACATATAATGTCAGGACCATAACCTCTTCGTCAGCCCAAAAGTCTGTTTGATTCTACATGTTTTACCCACAAAGAGTGCATGCAACATTGCTAGGTATGATGCTCTTAAAATTCTACAAAAGTATATATTGGCTATAAGACAAACAAGGATTTTTATGACTGTAAAACTAATGGATGACCTTGGCTAGGTATGACACTCTTAACATTCTAGAAAGAATGCATGCACCATTACTACGTTTCTCCCTTAGAGACAGATAATGTTACTGGTCTCCTCGATATTTTCTTCTCTCAGTGCACGTTCCTTGCACTCCAATCAAGTTCGCACGTGAATGTAACTTCTTTACGTTCAATATGTGTAAGGTTCAAATAGGAAGGTTCAATGCAGACCCTTAGAGACAGATAATGTTAGAAGCACAGGGCTTAGTTACCTTGAGAACGTTTACAGCAAATTCCAAGGCTGCCTTAGTCTCAGATGGACCACTCTGCATATAGAAAGCATGATTATAAGGGAACCGACAGAATAATATCTGAAACTGTGGACATTGGGCTTAGGCTCCATGATCTCTGAACTATGATAGAGTTGGGTTACGAATTTGGGTTAAGGATGTACCTCAAAATGGGGCACCAGATTTGCCACGTTACGGACTACAAAAGCTTCCCCAGGCTGAAATCCCAGAATGTTAGAGGGACAAACCCTGGAGTCTCCACAGGCGATCACCATAAACTGTGTTCCACAATATGAATGAAAGTAGGAACTTTCAAGTTCCAATTTGGTAAGCTTAATATAATTAAATCTAGAAGCTGCAACAGTCTTTACCTTAGGTGCTTGACCCTTGGCAAGACTTTCATAATGTTCAATGTTCTCTCTGTTCAATGATTCCCATTGTTAGCAACTCAAAATGTGGTATCTATGAATGCACAGCATATGTACACAAGTTGAATAATGCTTACAAATATGTATGCTTCTTGAAACTCAGGAATCGTTCTTTCAGATCATCAAATAAATTTTTACTGGTAAGAGTCGCTGTATCATCACTTTCACGTTCCTTAGTCATCCCCGTGGAGTTCTTTGCAACTTTCAATTTGAACTCTGACATGCTCCTGGAAACATAGCAGCAAGTTCATTCCACAACAATAAAGTAATGTAGCAACTTGCGAAGAAGAGACAAGCATATGAAAAGGAAATTCTATATATCAACTAGCGACTTCTTATCTCTTTCAGCTAGTATTATTCTAAACGAGAATCTGTGTTGCTTCTCCGAATAGTGTACGAGTTAAAACTTATATCCTAGACATGAAAATCACCAGCAAAGTTAGGCATGTTCCATTAATTCTTAAGAGACAAGAACCTCAGATTTTCACCAACACCAGTGCTGACGGGACCGAAATACAATGAACACATTCAGCACTCGGAGCTTGAATTGAGCAAACAACCGCAATGAACCCATTTGGGAAGACTCAGAGATGACTCCATTAATCAAGAGAACCCTCAACCACGACGTAACTAGCAGGTGAATCAGACGCAATACAAGCAGAGCTCAATCTTAGATTGCAGGGAATTAGTGATCACACTTGCCAATTGCAGACCAAACTTACTTGGAAGCAGATGACGATCTCAAATTGGTCTGCTCAGAACCAGAAATCTGTGCCCAAAACAATCAATCAAGCACAACAGAATCAACAATCTGGAACACGAAAATCATACTTACAAACAGAAAACACCAGCAGCCAAGAAAGGGGGCTGAGAGAGAGAGAGAGATGAATTACAGATTGGGCTCTCAGGAATGAAGCTCTGGCAGGAAAGGGCGAGGAAGAGGAACTGGAAGATGAAGGGCCTTTGGTGACAAATGAAGCTGGTGAAAGAACTGCCATTAGAGTAGAGATCTATTGCAAAAGGGAGAGAACAACCCCGCTTTCGTTGTCTCTACTGAATTGGAAAATGGCGACGAAAGAAGATGAAAAGGAACGAACTTTGGCGATCTGGCAGTAGGAACAGTCATAGCCAGTCATTCTTTGAAGCTTTAAAAAGGGTGGTTGCTCATCGGTTTGATCGAACCCCACCTGTCCACTTTTCTTGCTTTGGTTTCTCAGCGCTGTAATTTTTATTTTATTTTGAAACTCTTGTTGGTCGTTGTCTCCAGGAAATGCGGAGAAAACAAGGCCGATATGTGAAGCACGAAGCACTTGGCAATCCATCGAAGATGCCAAATGTGGCAAGCCAGCCTTCCCTTGTCCACGCGGATCCCAGATGCCGTTTCTGTTTGCCATTCCAATTTTCCTCCTCTAATCCAGAATAAAATTGTCGGGGAAGTACTAAACTTTTCTTAAGGTTACAGGTTGAATCCTCCTTTTACTTCAGTGCACAACGGTTCAGTTTGTACTTTGTACGATATTGATTTGGACTTGTGAAGTCAGTACTTTGAGTGATGGGATTAGATAGAAATAAAATATTGTTGTAGTTTATTGGCATTAAAAGAAATGAAGTTGCATGAAAATGTGGGTGATAGTAGTGATTATAGGTGTCAAAACATAGCCCGACTTGATTAACCCAACCGATCAACCCGACACGTAACTTGACTGTAACTCGAATTGACTAAAAGTCAACAACCTGTAACCCGCCCGACCCGCAACCCGATTGACCCGCAACCTGACTGACTCGCAACCCGATTAACCCGAACCTGATTGACCCGCAACCTGACTGACTCGCAACCCGATTAACCCGAACCCGATTGACCCGCAACCCCACTGAACCGCAACCCGACTAACCCGTAACCCGACCGACTCAACCCGAACCTCACTTAGTCCACTTAAATAATTATTATAATATACAATACATAGTTTTTCAAAATAAAGTTTTTCATTCTAAACTTACGTAAAATTATTTTTTCATTTCGTATAGGGAATTTAAAAAATATGAAACTCACTTGATATTATGTATTTTAAGAAAATTACAAAAATTGAAACATGAAGGTCACTTGAACACTAAGTTCTTTAACAAAATTAAAAAAGTAAATATAAATCAACATAATGTCAATATTAATAATGAAGAATTAATAATTGAGATCACGGACAATATTAATATAATATATAAATTAAATTTTTTGTTAATTCAACTATTCAATAAAATTATCAATTAAATATAAATAAAATAAATTAATGTATTTGGTAATTTGATGTTTTTAAAAGAAGAGAAAATTTTTGGTGTATTCAACTTTTTGGGAAGAGAAAGAAGAGGGAAATTTGGTTCTTTGAATTTTTTAGAAAAGAAACAAGTTGAAATTTTGGTGGTTTTGATTTGTGGGAATAGAAAGAAGTGGGAAAGTTTAGTTCTTTTGATTATGAAAGAGAAATAAGGAGGGAAATTTTGAGTTTTCAACTTTTTGTGGAAGGAAAGAAGAGAGAAATTTGGTTTTTTCAATTTTATGGAAGAGAAAGAGGAGGGAAATTGAGTGTTTCTAATTTATGGAAGGAGAAAGAAGGAGGGAATTTTTAGTATTTTTTTGTGTAAAAAAAGAATGAAACAAATTTGGTGTTTTCAACTTTTTGGTTTTTCAAAATTTTAGCCTTTGAAATATGAATCTTTAATTTTTATACGGAGGGCATGACTAGTTAAATTTATTCTTATATGCTTTGAAGGCTAATATATATGTATGTATGTAATTGTTTATGGACTAATAAATAAATTAACCATTAGTTACAACAATTATACTAAACTTGATAAGTAATCTTTGACGGTTCGTTGTTTGGGTATAAAGTATATTGGTTAGGGTAAATGGTATAAGGTACAGATAGTTTAGGGAGTATATGGTTAGGGTATAAGATATTGATGGTTTTGACGGTTCTAAGTTTTTTATTAACATATGTTCACTTGAAGTCATTTGATGTCTTTAACGGCAGGAGATCCCTTTTTATTTATGTTTGTGGTACGTGGTTAGGGTACAAGGTATATGATGTAGAGTATAAGATATATGGTTAGGGTATAGCAATTAACAAATATCACTTTTTATCTATGTTTTGAAAATCAAAGTATGAATTTCAGTTTAAATGAACTAAACTAGCAAAATCACAACTCATAAGGACATATGGTTAGGGTATAGGGTATGTGGTTAGTGTATAATGTGTTGATGGTTTAGGGTATACAATCAACAACATATACTAACTTAATATTGTCAATTGAGGGTAAGGCTAAGTGTATAGGATATATGTTATTGAGTAAGTTATGATTGAAGTCCCAATAATTTTACTAGATTTGATAGGTAATCTTTAATGGTTCAATTTTCAGGATAATTCGAACAGTTTTACAAATAACTCGTTTGGCAACAGTTTACTGAAGTTATTTGGGCAATGAGTTATTTTGAAATAACTCCTTTTATCACTCAGCTTTTGCCTAATACCACACGCCAAATACCACATTTGCATGGTTATACTAAATGAGATACTTTAATCCAATTACACTACTGAAATAATACTAAAATATCAAATAAATAATTAATGATATCTTTTGGTTGTAAATATTGATATCACCATTACTATTAGCTAATGTACTTTACCAATTACGGTTAATTACATAACAAGTTTGCAAGTCATACAAATCGATTTAACATTTTGACTCGTTTTTCATTCTCAACCTAAGTAAAATCATTCACATTTAGTTAAGACAGTTCAAAATCTGAAATAAATTGGTTAAAATAAATATATTGTTTTAAAATAAAATTTTTCATTCTCAACCTAAGTAAAATCATTCACATTTAGTTTAGACAGTTCAAAATCTGAAATTCACTTAAAATAATGGTTTTTAATTACAAAATTATGACATGAATTTCTTTAACCAAATTAAAAAAAATAAATATAAAATCAGCACAATGCTAATATTTATAATAAATAATAACTAAGACCTTTTGTCTATAATAATAAACTTTATTATTGGAGAAGATGACAGGGTAAGAACTAAGAAGTAATTTTGGGCGGGTGTGATGAAATTTTGGTTTTGGGCGGGTGTGATGAAATTTTGGGCGCCCAATGTTTTGCAAGCAGAGGGAAGGGTTTTGTGTTTTTGGTGTAATTGTAGTGGCCGGGTGATGATGAAATTTTGAGCGGCCCAATTTTAGTTGTGGTGGGAAGGCGAGATTTCAAATTTCGATTGTGGTGATTTTGACTAGTTTTTCTTAATTAAGTATATATACAAGGTAGAAAGAAATTGATTAAAAATCATGAAAAATATTTTAAATTAGTGCAATAAAATGTGTAAGTTGGTAACGAGTAAGTAACTCGATGCGTTGACCCGAACAACCCGCAACCCAATCCGCCCGAAACCTGCCCGGTCCGAAACCCGATGAACCCGAACCCAATTTGCTCGTAACCCGATTGATCCCAAACCCGATCAACCCGCAACCTGACTAACCCGTAACCCGATTAAACCCGAACCCGATTGAACCCGAACCGATAAACCCGCAACCCGATGAACCAGCAACCCGACTAACCCGCAACCCGATTGAACCCAGCCCGAACCCGCCCGATTGACACCTATAGTAGTGATGGTAATTTGAATCCGTCCTACGGGTATTATCCGGTCTGATCTGTGATGGGGTGGGTATTACCCGACCCGTAGAAGGGTGGGGTGGGGGTGGGACGGGGCATGGATATCTACTTCCGACCCGTCCTGCCCCGCTACGCTATGTTTTTGGCCCATTTTACCTCAAATAATTACAATATCTATTCATATTTCTCATATTTTGACTTTTATTCAACTAGTTAGACTCGATCTTTTAACTAGTTAGACTTAATTACATGTTCTATTATCACTACTTTTCATTTATAAATTTCCCCCCTTCGTTTTATCGTTAAAAGTAAACTTTTGCGTGTGTTTTTTTGTATAACATATAAGAGTGGGTAGACCTGCCCCACCCCGTACACGCGCAGGTATTACCCGCCGCATATTAGTGTGGGGAGGGGAATAGGTATTGAGGTACCTGCCCCGCCCCATTGCCACCACTAGGTTATAGAGAGAGAAAGGAAAGTAAGCGAGAGAAAAAATTATGTCCTCTTTCCTCCCTTCTCTCTCGATTGTTGTCGTTACGACTTGATTCCTCCATTGGAGGAGACCTTGCCGGAACCAAAACAGCCAGACATCTCATCGACAACGACGTTGACTCAGCCAAGTAAGAAAACTAAGGGCTTGTTTGGAGGATGTGATTTCAAGTGAATGATTTAATGAATACATGTAATGGTGAGATTGAGTCGTTTTTCTGGTTTATTTTGCAACAGAATACATGTATTACCTTTTTCTGACCCCACCAACAATCCTTCACATTGAGTGATTTCAAATCTCTACTCAAAGTTGAGATTGTTGATGAAGGATTGTCTGCTAATTTTTTATTCCATCTTTGTCCCTTCTATTTCTATCTTATTTTAGAATTGCCCTCATAATTTGCTTCTCTCTCCCATCGTCGTTCCTCCGCCACTGACTGCATCTCTTCCTTCCTCTCCTCTAGCGAAAGCATCAGGAGTTTGCTCCGGTAAGATTGCGTCTCCTACCTCACTCACACAACCTTCAATTTTCCAAAACGACCTCCATCTAGACTCGATCTCCGAGCTCCCCATCGTCTATTGTCGCCAAGCTCTGCCGCAAAAATTCGTCGCTCCAAGCAATAATAAAGTCATAATGGGGAAAACCTTCACTCACTTTGTCTCACTAATTCTTTCGTCTCCAGAAGTTCCAAGATTCCAAATTTTATTGTTGCAATTGTTGGTTGCAGGGGCGGTGAGGGGAAGGGGACTGGAATAAAAGAATCTGATTTTAGGGTTCTCAAGTGAAAATGCGGCAACTCTCGGAGTGGAAGTTCGAGCCGTAGGGTTGATGATAACGAAAGGGCAAACTTGACTTTATTTACTAAAATGAGTATTGTTTTTTTTTTATTTGCAAAAAGTTGAACCATATTAAACAAACGATGTATTTGTCAAATGCATCTATTCAGAAAATACATATAATTACAATACACAAATTGATAGAATACATCAATTGTATGAATCACAACCTCCAAACATGCCCTAAGGCTAGTTCCAACGAGGGATTTTTGGTGCTAGCAGACATGGAATTTGCTGTAGTTACAACGAGGGCTACTGGCGAAGAAATGGAATTCCATGAAAAGAATGATAAGATCCTCTCTTCAACACCGATAAACTTTCAATCTCATAGGAAGACTCAAACTTCCTACAAGGATTCATTCCTTGAGAACAAGCCCCCTTTAATTGTTCCAAAGGGAGAAGATTTGATGTTAGACGAGTCATATAAAAAGAATGGAGATGATGATCTGGACTGCCCTACAATTGGTATAAAGAAGAGGACGAAACAAAGATTGGGAATCTATGGGGGCGTGTTGTCACCTTTTGTGTTATGGAGAGAAATTTCTCTTTCGTCTACGTTCTAAGAAGAATGCGAAGACTGGAGGGGTGAAAATTGGAGATATTGGGAACAACTTCTTCCAAGCCATTTTTTATCCTCAATTAGACTATGATCGAGCTCTATATGGTGATCCTTGGACGATTAAAGATCATTACATTGCTACAAAACCTTGTAAGGTTGACTTTGCTTATTTAGATGAGGAAAGACTTACAGACATGGGGAAAAACTTGGGAGAGTGGAGAAGATCGATTATTACACAGCCAACAGATTTAGGGGTAATTATGCATATATTTGTGTAGAGATTGATCTTAGGAAGAGGTCGATCTCCAAATATAGAATCAAAATGAGAGCGCGTAGAGCGGAATACAAAGGGTTTCATACAATAAGTTTTGGATGTGGGCAGTATGGACATTTCAAAGATAGTGTCAGGCATTAGCTCAGAAAGATCACTCAACACCAGATCATAGACAAAGGGAAGTTAATATAACAAACCAAAACCAGGAAATTAGACCTGGGATCTTAAATGATATTTTTTTGTGGAAACTAGCCACTCGACCTCCAAGAAGAACCCAAAAACAATGAGCTATTAATTAGAAGTTGAAGTTTCTACCAAAGGGAAAGTAAGGGATCCTATAGGGAGTGAATCAAGATTCAGGGTTCTTGAGAGGGGTACAGAAATAGGGAAGGAAGAGAAAGAAGAGAAAGAAGTCGAGAAAGAGAATCGAGATGCAATGGTTATGACAACTAACATTGAAGATAACATAATGACATACAAGATAGTTGAGGGGAAACATATGGAAGTTACTAGCGATAGGAAAGAGAAGAGGCTAAAGGAAATAGAGAATAGAGAGACAAAAGATCATCAAGAGAAATCAAAGAAGAATGCTCCACACAATAGGAAGGACAACATGGAGGAAAACCAGAAAATATCACCTATTAATCCAAAGCCATGTGAATGAATGCTATGACTTCATCTCATGCTGTTGTTTGTCTATGAGGGGTTTTATGCATATTTCATATGTATGGATGCTTTTAGTTTCGATGCTTATGTGATGTTCATTGATGTTTCTATAGTATGAATGCTTCTTTATCATCGATGATTATGATTATATTGTATGCTTTTATATGCATTGTGCTTATTACTACCTAGGTTGTCAAGAAATTACCATCTACGGATATCGCATTGATGCTACGCGAGTATGGATGGAATGATCAACCATCTATGGTTCGAGTAGTATCAATATTTGATTGTTAGATCATCGATGCTATAGAATATGATTATGGTTCATATAATCCCACAATTAACTATATGCTATCTTAACTTCCTTGTTATTCATTGATTACGTAATGACATGAAGCGAAAGCACAAATTAGCTAGTTAAATCTCTATTCCAAGAGGCGCATGCACGGTAGAGAGTGAGCTTAGAGAAAGGGATATGGTATTGAAATAAATGAACAATTGATGCATGATATGAATGGGCCCTAGTATGCATGATATTCTTTGAGTTCAATACCTTATGCAGTAACATATCTTCACTTTTATACATCGATATATATAAAAAAATCCAAACAACTTTTACTCTTCTTGCTTTGCTTGTTTGTTAAATGAAAACCCCTAAATGTCTTTATGATTCTCGTGTATGTCTTGGATGGTTGGTATGAGTACTTATAAATTATAAGACCTCAATGAATATGATCCTATGGTGTCGTACGATTTTATCACTTGTTTCCGCATCAGCAACCAAAAGTCTGTGCTTAAAGAAAGGCTGAATAGAAGTCTGTGTAATGTGAAATGGATACAATAGTTCCTAGAAACTGTGAACTACCACCCGACCAAGGTGAAGTAAGATCACTAATCTCTTCTTACCTACAACGGTCGACCTTGGAATAAAATCCGCCGATGATAATATTCCAATTCCTTTATCTGTGGCTTGCCCATAATGATTTTTATGATTTTTTTCTTGCTCCTGGAACTATGGGGTTGGTTATTTTGCCTTGCTTGTAGGATCTCACTAAGAAGTTACTTTGGTAATATTTTCAGAAGAAAAAGGAGTCTACTTGACAAACTTAAGAAGTTGTAATCGATTAATGAGAGATCTCCCTCAACAAGAACAATGAACCAGGAAAGAGTGACAAGGGAGGAGCTAGAGCATACTTTGTGGGAAGAGGAGCTCCTATGGAGACATAAATTGAGGCTAACTGGGTGTTGTAGGGTGATCGACATACGAGATTTTTTTACACCACTACTCTTAATCGAAAGAAGAGGAATCACATCATAAGGATGAAAGATGAGAATGGACCATGGATCTTAGATCCATATCCCCTTTTTATGCTTGCTAAAAAGTTGTTTATTAAGTTATTCATTCACCATAGAGGTGAAAGATTCCATATCTTATTACTCTGCTGCTGATTTTCCTTCTTTTTTCTTATCAATGCTTTGCTTGGATAGGGGCTACTCCATCTATGGAGGAGATTAGGGAGATTGTGATGAAGATGGGAGGATTGAAAGAACCGAGTTCTGGCAGTTTCCATTCCATCTTTTACCAGAAGTCGTGGGATGTTATGGGAATGGATTTCTCTAACTTCATTGCTACTTGATTCATGAATACTAATTGCATTAGACTTGTGAATACTACACTGCTGGCTATGCTTTCAAAAAATGAGTCGCAAGTGTCTATGTCTCAATTTCGTTCAATTAGTCGTAATGTGGGGTATAAAATACTTTCCAAGTGTGTTACAAATATATTGAAAAGCCTAATGCCCTGACTTATTCATCCTAGTCAAGCTAGTTTTGTTTATGAGAGGCATATCACTGACAATATTCTGATTTTGCAGGAGAAGGTTCATTCAAAGTCATTGAAATCAAGGAAGAAAGGAGTTATGATACTTAAGGTGGACCTAGAGAAAGCTTATATTCGCATTGACTGGGATTTTTTGGAAGACTCTTTAAAGCATGCTAACCTTCTAGATGAATATGTTTGTTTGATCATGGGTTGTGTCACTTTATCACAATTTCAAAACCTTTGGAATTGAGGCACTACAAAGGGCTTCAAACCGAGCCGCAAGCTTCAATGGGTAAAATCGTAAATCGTAGAATCAAAACATAAAAGCGTAAGCTTTTTACGCATACTATAAAATAACTACAAATCTATTAAGTACGACATATACTATGTAAAATATGAGTGCACATAATTTAGATAAGTTAATAAATAACTGCAATTCATATTTAAAATAGAGCAACTCGTAGTATCTTTACACTAAGTTCATAAATATAGATCTTAACAATAAGCCACCAATTTGGGAAGGGCTTAGCTGGTGAATTAGACTACTTTATTGAAGCCAAGAATGCATCCAAGCTAAGTACCTGGTATTTATCTTTTAATATCAAATGTATCATATTTTTGGTGATTTACCTTTAAAACATACTTTTTATAATTAATTTCATGAAAAGAATACCTATTTAGTGAACTAGAAGCGTAAAAGCATAACCTTTTAAGCTTTAAAGCGTCATTTAGTTTGATTTTATATACTAAAGATTTTATATGGAAACAAAAGCGTTTTGGTGAGCTAGAAGCGTAAAATATAAAGCTTTTAAGTTTTAAAATGCGAGTTTGACTTCATTGCCCTAGGTACGTACAATCTATTTTGAGAGAAGATGGACCATAACCTTTTAGCAAGGAAAGCGAAAAACTTTGTCCTTAGCAGGTAGGGTTATGCTTGCTACGGTTTTTCTTAATGCGATCCCTTCTTATGCAATGCATACTTATCCTCTCTCTCTATCAGTTGTGAAGAGATTGATAGGAACAAGGACATCAAATATGGGATAATCTGTTGCAATTTGTGGAAGCAATGAAACGAGAAAGTAATGGAAGGAAGTACTTTTTCTCATGAATCCCTCATCTGTCGGATCGAAGCTTGGTTGAACATTGTAGATCAGGCATATGTTCGTGAACAGAAAAGTACTACATGCGATGACCACAATCAGACTAATTGAGATCTCTCATGGAATCCTACCCCGGAAGGATGGGCTTAAGTTCAAACCGACAGATCGGTTTTGACGAGTTCAGGAAAGGTTGCTGCTGTAGGTGTCATACGAGACCATCTTGGACATTGTCAAGCAGCCTTCACGCGCAACCTGCGATCTTGTTCAATGACTAGTGCTGAGCTTAAGGGCGGGACAGAAGGAATAAATTTGGCATGGAGGAAGGGATAACGGAATTAGGCATTTGTTATTTTTGGATTGGGAGGTTAAGATATCCCATGTATATAGGGAAGACAATTTAAACTGCTGATGTTATGGCTGGAAAAGGTCATGACTCTCTTTTTGGCACACATTGTTTCGATGTTTGTGACCTAGATTTTACATTTAGGCTATCTATGAGAGCATGAGTATCACCTAACAATGTTATTTTTATAATATGAGATTATGAGCTAAAGAGGATTTTTGCGTATGTCTTTCTAAAACAAAAATTAAATTAGACACTTGGGTGAGACGGGGTTGATAACCCTTCAATCTGTCATTATTCATTGTTTTTTGTTCGTCTAAGTCACAAATTGTTAGGTAAAAAAAGAATTATAGCCCACTTGAATCACACATAACTTTTCCGGTATATCAAACTATCGTTTGCCCGAATTAATCAGTACGAAGTACCGTTTGTTTCAATTTACAAAATTTAGATTTTTTTAGAATATCAAGAGAAATATGAAATAAATCAAATTAAAATTGGACAAAATCGGACTATATATAACCTTATTTGTCCCCAAACAGTAACAAAGACTTTATAGGGTGAATCATTCTTAGTGTATGCCTACCTATAGTGACTTGCAAGTCACCGTAACTTGGAGAAAATGGGCAACCTTTTAAATTAAGTGGTCGACCACTTTAAAAAAAAATGGTTGACCTCTTCCACCAAGCGGTCTACCACTTGAGTCAACCGGTCCACCACTTCTGGAAATAAGTCGACCTGATGACACATTTACTTTCAAGTTTTCGACCTCTTCAACCAAATGGTCGACCAATTTCCAAGAAAATGGTCTACCACTTCCACCAAGTATCCATCACTTGAGTCAACTGGTCTACCGCTTCCGAAAATGGGTCGACCTGAAGACACACTTACCTTCAAATAGTTGACCTCTTTCGCCAAGTGTTCGACCAATTTTTAAGAAAATTATATACCACTTCCACCTAGTGTCTAATACTTGAGGCAACCGGTCACGAGGCAATGATAGGATAAAAAACAAGCAAACCTAGAATTTGAAGGAAAGATGAAAGTCTCTATAAAGTAAGTCAAATATAGGAAATAACTATGTAGAACATTTTCCAAATCTACTGGAGAACAATGACTCGAGAAACTTGTCATTTATGCTTGTAGCCTTTGTACTAATTTTAAATCTCTTAATAACAAGCATATCTATTATTATTGGACTTTAATTATATGGTTATATCACTAGCAATGGTTCATCAGGTCGACCAATTACTGAAAGCAGTAGACGGCTTGGTGAAAGAGGTAGACCACTTGATGGAAGTGGTAAACCGTTTTCTTGTAAATTGGTCAACCTTTTAGTAGAAGTGGTCGACCGTTTGTTGAACATAGCAAAATGGAAACTAGTACATCTGGTCGACCATTCCAGCAAAAAGGTCAACCAATTTTTCAAAATAGATCGACCATATCAGTGAATAGGTCGAACGTTTTGTCCAAATAATAGTGACTTGCAAGTCAACGTAGCAAAGTTCTCATTCTTATTGCGGATCTATAAGAAAATTGAGCCTGAATTATGAGGGTTTATTTTCGAAATTGCTAAACCATTTCTATGGTATTCCTTATGATTTTCGAGATTTGCTAATCAAGCCCTACTTTGCTCAATAAAAATGTCTAAGCACCTATTTGGTCTGAAATTAATCCATAATGACACTATTATTTCTCACCTCATAGAATCACCTATATAAAAACGTAGACAACTTACTAACACAATTCTCAAGTATGCCTAGGGCTTCAAATATGGAGAGGTACTCACCTTTGGCTTGAAAAATTTTGTTGGACACTCAGCTCGTTTAGCAACTAGTTGAGTTTGAACTAAACCTTTTCCACTTATGAAGCTCGTGAGGCAGCTTGACTCGATAGCTTGTTGAGGTTAACTCGTGAGCTAGGTATTATGAACTCATAGCTTAATATTTTGCCTAGCAAGCCAACTCGACTAGCGACTTATGAGCAATTCGATATTAGCTTATGAGTTAGCTTGTTTTAAGTTGTTATATATCTCACGAAATTATGTCTCACATATAATTTAAAAAGAAATTATGAATTAGAATGTGTACTAATATATCTCACATATAATTGAAAATAGAAATTATGTATTAGATAGGCTAGATACTATGAACTATGTGGTATTATCTAATTAAAAGTTATGAGCTAAATAATATGATATCAATAAAGTATATAAACACATGATCAATTAATAATGAAAATGGGCTATTAATATTTTTTTTTATCATGACACATTACTAACATGTATTATATAGTGTATAAATATTATATGTCATTTGGATTTAATATTTATCAAATCTGTTATTTGGAGTTAATTACCACACAAATGTAACATGACATAATACATGTTATTTTCTATACATGTGATATTTGGATGATATATCACGTATGGATTGTTCATAAGTAGTGATATTTCAAATGTGGTATTTGCACTCAAATTTATTATTTTAATAATTACCACTTCTTAAATCCATCCCTTTTTTTGTTTTTTTTTCCGGTAATTATTCTTCCCATTAAGCTCACTTGATTAATTTGATCAAGTCGCATAAAATTTCAGATATACATCTTACAATGAAACTAGCCGAGATCTTAAAAGTGTAATTGTAAGTTTCTAAAAATACTACTCTGTTGCAAAGCTGCATGAAATCAGTCATCACCAATTGCCAACAGCTTAATCTCCTTCTGCAATTGCGCGAAGATCACATCCCATGGTTTAGCCTGTTCTCCAAATACACGTCTACAACGTTCTTTCCAAACCAAACTGTATTCAGCACCAGACAACACTAGTAACAAGTCCTTCTTTACCTTTTTCGCCAGTATACACAGCTCCTGCAACAGCTGCTCCTAATATGTTTTCCAGCTACGAAAGAGATATCCAAACACTTCTGCAAATAGACTACCATCATACCACATTCACAAAACAAATGATATCTACTTTCCTCGTCCCTAGCACACATCACACACGCTGCATATGAAAATTTTCCCCAAGCTTTAAGCTTATCCCTCGTTACAATACGATTCAGAATGATCAGCCACACTATGACCCTGTTTCTTGGAAGAGTGAACCTGCCCCAAATAAGTTGCCACCAGGGAACTGATGGTTTGTGAACTCTAATCGATTCCCAGACCTGCTGCACTGAAAAATTTCTCATAACCTTGCCTTCCCAAAGTACATTCTTTTGGTTGTCAACCATCATCCTATATTGGAACCATCCTCTTAGCTTTAGCAACTGTCGCCAAAGCCAAGAGTCTGTCATAGTAGGCTTTAGCTCCCAAATAGATCGAGCTTTGAGCCTGTAGCGCCTTATCCACGCCACCCAAAAACTCCACCCCCTGCAGAAACAACAGACATAGGAGACAAGCGATACAAGCCACGTTCCAAGTACGAAGGTCCCTTAATCCCAAACCTCCCTCTTTCTTTGGCACAACTAGTAGATCCCAGTCAACTTTTGTTTTCCCCGTGCATTCTCCAAACCATAAGAAGTCTGAGCAGATCTTTTGAATAAGCTCAATGACCTTCTTACGCAGAACAAAAATGGTCATCCAATACTGGCAGAGAGAGTACAAGCCAGAGGAAACAAGTTGGAGTCGTCCTGCATATGACAATTTACCAGCTCTCCAACCTCTGATCCGACTAGTCAACCGATCTACCAAGACTTCACATTCCCTGCTAGTGAAATTGCCAGACACCAAAGGTAACCCCAGATATCTAACAACTTTAATTTGGTGGACCGACCAAACTATTTATTTTGTTCGCCGTGATCTACCTAATCTAGACGACTGAGTTCTGATCTTCTTTGGATAGCATATAGTATTCTCTCTAAACTAGTGATGACAATTTGAACCCGTCTCGCTGGATATTACCTGACCTGGTCATAAGGAGAATGAATATAACTTGGGTTACTCATCGAATTTGCTGCTTGTGGTACTAGGCCAAGCCCAAAGGCCAATACCCTTGTGGCCTGGTTAGATGTAAGATAAAAAAAAAATATATAGCAAGTTAAGTTATCAAATGAAAAAGCGCAAGTGTAGGAGTCATTTGTGTAAGAACGCATTTGTGTTGGTCGTTAGTTACGGCTGAAGACCTGTTCTCCCATTTTCCCCCCTTCATTTCCCCACAGCCCCACCAAAAAAGCAGCTAGCTTGTGCCCATATCCCCACCCCTCTCTTTCTACCAATCTACTTGTTCTTGTTTGACAATCTCGTATCTTTTGCCAATTTGCTCATTACTTGATAGATAACCAAGCGCCTCCTTCATCAATAATCAATCATGGATGAAGAGTACGATGTGATCGTTCTTGGGACTGGTCTTAAGGAATGCATCCTCAGCGGCCTTCTCTCTGTTAATGGCCTAAAGGTCAGTTATTACGTTGCTAGTTCAAGCAACACCTTTCCGAAAAATGTATACGATTCAAAGCACGTTGATCTGGTTCTTACGCAAAAATGTGTGAATTAGGTGTTATGACTCTTTAGATACCACGAAATTTTTCCAAATATTATTATTATTATTATCATTATTATTTTGTTAGACCTCGGTTGCCAATGTGATATGAAGAGCAAGTATTGTGTCTATCGACAGGTTTTGCACATGGATCGAAATGATTATTACGGGGGTGCTTCGACTTCACTTAACCTTAACCAGGTGATAGTTTCCTTCTTGTCTCCTGTCATTGCTTATTCCACTAATTCATCAAATCCTCTGTACGTTGGTACACCAGTTTAATCATTGATTAATTGTCTCCTTCAATTTTTGTGTTCTCTCCATTGATAGCTTTGGAAGCGATTCAGAGAAAACGACACGCCTCCAGAGAGCCTGGGAGCAAGCAAGGAGTACAACGTTGATATGGTACCTAAGGTAATTAATGTCTGATTTCACTTAATTGATTAATTAATGGTTCACCAACATGCATGGTTTTAACACCAACTGATCTTATGTCATATGTATATATGTTGCAGTTCATTATTGCCAACGGCAATTTGGTTCGAGTTTTGATCCATACAGGTGTTACCAAGTACCTGAACTTCAAAGCTGTTGATGGCAGCTACGTGTACAATAAGAACAAGGTCTGATTATTACATCTTCTTCTTCTTCTTCTTCTTCTTCTTCTTCCAGTTTCAGATGCCTATACGTAACACTTGTGACAAATGATTATTACTACGTACTTGGGTCTTTCAGATCCACAAAGTTCCAGCAAACGATGTGGAGGCGCTGAAATCGCCATTGATGGGGCTTTTCGAGAAGCGTCGAGCTCGAAAGTTCTTCATCTATGTCCAGGATTACGAGGACAGCGATCCTAAATCCCACGAGGGTCTGGATCTGACCAAAGTTACTGCCAGAGAAATTATCTCGTAAGCAGCACGCACGTTTTTTTGCAAAATTGATTTGCATTGTGTTCCTTTCCTTCCACTATACACATTATTAATTCTTATTACCCACGGGAACTTAGATACCAAAATGGAAAGGATCTTTAAACAAATTAAGCATTGCAATGTGGTTTGTTACTAAGATTTGATTTCGTGTTAGATCGGATCATTATTTGTGTTGCTACTAAGATTTGGTCATATTATAAAATTTGCAGAAAATATGGGTTGGAAGATGATACAATCGACTTCATTGGGCATGCATTGGCGCTCTATCACGATGACAGCTACTTGGACCAACCCGCTCTTAATTTTGTAAAGAGAATAAAGGTGAAACTCTATTGACTTGTGATATGACGGATAAGAAAGCCCATAAATTTGCACAAAAATCATTCAAGATTTTACTCTGATTTGAATGATTTAGCATTTAGAAATTTATGGTTAGAATTTAAAATTGAAACCTTAAGGTTTAGGATAATTTATTGATTAGTAGTTATTTTATTTTATATACTAATATTAGACCAATGTTATCAATTAAAATTCAAAATTTGATGTTGTTGGGACAGCTTTATGCGGAATCTTTGGCACGTTTTCAAGGAGGGTCGCCCTACATCTACCCACTCTACGGATTAGGCGAGCTGCCTCAGGTAAAGAATGTTATCCCATCCAAATTAATAAATTTGATTTGTGGCTAATCAAATACTTAAGACGGCAGGGAAAACATGCATGGAGCCAGATAATTAAGATTGTTCGTTTCTTGACAGGCATTTGCACGCTTAAGTGCAGTTTATGGTGGGACGTATATGCTTAACAAGCCAGACTGCAAGGTGATTACACTTACATTACATTCATAATCAAGATTAGTTGAGAATAATTAATTATATACGTAATGAAATGATTCACGGCAGGTGGAGTTTGATGAAAGCGGGAAAGCAATTGGAGTCACTTCCGAGGGAGAGACTGCCAAATGCAAGAAAGTTGTGTGTGACCCTTCTTATCTCTCTGATAAGGTAATATACCTACTAATGTACTATTTCATTTGTTGGCTATCCTTAATTAATTACCCTTTAATCTATTTTGTTCTTATCTTAAATTTAATTAAATGAACAGGTTAAAAAGGTTGGCAGAGTTGCTCGTGCTATATGCATAATGAGTCATCCCATCCCAAACACACATGACTCTCATTCTGTCCAGCTTATCCTTCCTCAGAAGCAACTTGGTCGTAAATCAGATATGTAAGGCGCCACACTCGTTGTATCTTAATATCCCTTATAATTTGTATTATAAATGTATTTTATAAATTCTTCAAAATATGAAAACATATTTTGAAATTTAACGTTATATTTTTTCCACGTTGGACCTAACTTAGATGAATTATTGGCTACGCGCCCACTGCATGCAGGTATCTGTTTTGTTGCTCTTATGCACACAACGTGGCAGCAAAAGGGAAGTACATTGCCTCAGTTTCAACTGAGGCAGAGACTGATAATCCTGAGGCGGAATTGAAGCCGGGCGTCGACCTTCTTGGGCCTTTAGATGAGATCTTCTACGACAGCTACGATAGATATGTCCCTACAAACAGCACTGAAGAGGATAATTGCTTCGTATCCACTGTAATTAAAGCCTCTACTAATTGACATACCTATCTTCCTTAATTCCTTTTGGCCAAGATAAAAAAAATGGCCATTTTAACCATATGAATTCATCCATGTGCAGAGTTACGATGCAACCTCACACTTTGAGACGACAGTAGACGATGTGATTGAGATGTACAGTAAGATCACTGGAAAGGTAATGTTCGATTTAATTTATGTGAAAAGATAGCTAGCTAGTATTTTCGTATGTTTTATAATATCTCTTATACCATTTATCGGTGTTGTGATGTGTGTTGAAATATTGGAACAGGAGCTCGATCTGTCCGTCGACTTGAATGATGCAAGTGCTGCCGGTGATGAGTAAAACTTATAAACATAATTTTTCCTAATATCTATTTTGCCCTTTTTTAAAAAAGAAATTTTCATTTCCATTGGGCAGAAAAATGTGGATTCTCTGGGGTTTTTTTTGTTGAACATTCTCTGGTTTTGGTTGAGTGAGAGACTATTTTATTATTCAATATATTGCTCTACTAATGTAGTTTTTTCTAATCAACTTTGGATACATATAATTGTTCAATACTTCAATTCAAAGAATTATGATATTTTTTTTCCTTACCGTTGTTACGTTGATTGTTGACTTCAAGATCTTTCAGTTAGTGAGCATATAATTTAGTCTTTAAGAATTGGGTTAGCTCATGGATGCCATTGTCAATTTCCTAAACCAACGTCCAATACTATCCATCTATAAGTTGAAAACATTCAGCATACTCAAAGATGAGATGATATTCAACTTACAAAGGGCGATAATTATCATGTGTCTCTAAACTTGCCATATTAATTCATGTTTACCATTAAACTGATTTTTAATTCAATTAAACCACTAAACTTACTTTAAAAGCTCACTGTCCATCACTTCCGTTACAACTTAACGGAAACCATCTTAACGATGCCGACAAAGCACTAACGATGATGACGTGACAACACCTAATCCCTATTTATCCACATTAGCAGTTCTATACCTTAACCAAACTCTACCCAAAAAAGAAAAAATTTGGAACCCTAATTGTTTCTCCCAATTATTCCATACCCCCGCTGTCCATCTTCCCCAAAAGCTGTTGTTCATCTTCCCCAAAAGCCACGTACAGAAATATAAAAATCCAAGCTTCTCGTTTGAAAACTCCAATTCGTGCCAACACCATAATGGCACTATGAGCAAATATAGAGGACAACGAGAGATCATGACAGTGTCGACATTTCAGTCATGGTATTATACCAATCATTGCTCTTACTGATCTCTGATGGGATCGTTTCTTGAGAAAGTGAATAATAGAGAGATGAGTATAACAATACTAAGCGAGCATACAGTATTCCGCGAGGAAGAGTTCAGGCAAAATATAACTAGTAGGACAACTAAAATTGACTCAATAAGAGTATCAGAGATGATGTCACAATCCAATTAGAAATATATGATCAGAAAAGCCGTGTATGCTTAAATGGCGTATAGGTTTATAATGGCGCCACTCAGCTGCATCTACTCGCATCCATCCATGGGTATAAGGCTGACTCCAATGCAGCCTGCATTTATGGAGTTCTCGCCATTAATGGCGTTTTGGAGCTCCAACGCAGAGACGAAAAATGGCGAAAATCGGCATTTATGGAGGGCATCGGCATCTGGGTCGCTAAATATGGGAGAGGGAATGCCGAGGTCGGCATTTATGGGGAATGGAAGAATTGTTGGCACGCGCGCAATTAATGTGATTAATGGTAGGAAAGGTGTAATTAGTTGCTTGCTAATTAATGTGATTAATTAAGGGAAGAAAGGAAATTGTTTATTGGATTAATTAATGTAATTAATGCAATTTTTGGAGATCCAACGCAGGAGCTTTTTTTTGTTAATTATTTATTAGTTATTTAAGGAAATTGATTAAGGGAATGAAATGTAATTAATTAGGGAAAAGGGAATTAATGTTTGTATTTAGGTTTTTTAGATTGTATTTAATTTGTGTTTAATATTTTTGTATTTAGGCTTTTTTTCTAAGATGACTTAAATTGAATTCATTTTATTTAAAATTTATGTTTATCATCTTTAAGTTATGTGTAAACAAAAATTAGATCGAACTAAGAATGGAAATTATATTATTGAAATGAAAATGCGTTCGTAAATTACAAAATAAATTGTCACCAACTACAATTTTAATTGAATTACAAAGCATCCCAGCATCGATACCAAGCAACAACAATAACTAATTATTTCCATGCAAGTTCCAAATATGTTCGACCAAGTCCCGACGAAGCCCATGATGTGTTGGTGCAGCACGAAGCCTATTATTCCTAGCTAAGTACTTAGTTAGGGTTGGAATATCTCTATCGACATTAGTTGGTTGTTGGTCGTGGACCTCATAATCAAGATTATCTTCCATCTCATCGTCAGAATCAACCTGCTCATCCTCGATTATCATGTTGTGCAATATAATGCATGTCAACATTATATCATTAATTGTTGCAACATCCCAAGATCTTGCAGGGCCACGAACGATTGCCCATCTAGCTTGAAGAATTCCAAAGGCCCGCTCTACGTCTTTCCAATGTGCTTCTTGACATCGAGCAAACAAGGCTTCTTTGTTTGAGCTTGGATTGCTGAATGTTTTCACTAAAGTTGACCACGAAGGATAAATACCATCAGCCAAATAATAACATTGATCATAGGTATGACCGTTTACCTCAAATCGTACTCGTGGGGTGGATCCGTTGAGGACACCGTCAAACACTGGAGACATCCCCAGAACATTGATGTCGTTATTCGAACCAGGCGGGCTGAAGAAAGCATGCCATATCGAGACGAAGAAACTCCACCATTCGTCGGAGAAACTCCATCGTTCGTCGAAGAAACTCCACCATTTGTCATATCTCGCCCTGCTGGACGCGACAAACAAAAGGCAGCTAAGAAGAAAGGAAAGGGGGTTGTCGAGTCATCAGAGAGCTACACTGCTCAATTGCTGGAGTATGGAAGTGAGTTGAAGGAGAGGCATGCTTTGAGGACTGAGTATGAGCGTAGAAGGATGGAATTCCAAGAACAAAAATCAAAGCGTGACCAAGAAAAGTGGGAAGTTGAGAAAAAAGAGAGGGAAGCAGCATTATTTCGGAACAATCTTGATCTTATTGAAAAGGACTTGTCGAAGTTGACACCAAGAAAGAGGAAGTTTTACAAAAATCATCAAAACATGCTCCTAGGGTATGATCAAGATGATCCCAACTCTGTTCCCGACTATTCATCCAACGCAAGTCAAAGTGGAGGTGGAGATGGAAATGGAGGAGGAGATGAAGGTGGAGGAGATTACGGGAATTACTATTCCCTTCTGGGTGATTATTGACATGTTATGTGTTTCTTTTTAATCATTTCAAGTGTTGTGTGTTATTTTTAAACTTTATGATTAGCAAGTGTTGTGTGTAATATTTAAGCTTTATGATTAGCAAGTGTTGTGTGTAACCTATGAATTGTACCATTTGAATTATTATGTCAACTCATTAAGCTTTATCATTTTTAAGTGTTGTGTGTAAACCCAAATTAGGTCCATAATTTTTCACTAAAAAAAATTCGGTCTCGAAATTTAACAAAATTCTATCGAAAAATTTGTATTTAAAAATGATGACGAACTATACAAAAATTAACATGAATAAATTATATTAAAGTTTCGATAAGTACATTTTTAAATAAATGAAAAAACTGGAAATATTAAGAACCCCAAATATGGAGTTTGTTGCATTGGAGCAAAAGAAGGGAAAATGGGGTTCAATCCCCAAATTTGGAGTTCAAGGCCCCCAAATTTGGAGTTTTGCATTGGACTTGGCCTAAGGAATAGAGACCAAAGCATAATTTTTGGTATATAAAAGCCACAGTTTTGGGTACTGTTCATTAGTGCGCACTACAGGAAAATGGACATATACAAGCGGTTTCCAAGTAGCGGGTTTCACCCCCGCTGCCACAAAAAATCCTCCGGCCCAATAGATACGATTGAAGCAGCGGTTCATCAAACCGCTCCATAGCTGATGGCGGGAACTCTGCGCGGGCCTTGTTCTTTTTTGGGTTTTGGGGGTAATTTAAATATTAAATTTTAATTTGGCAAAAATCTGCGCGGGTTAGCCTCTTGGCCTCCTCCGAAAGGGAACAATCCCCAATTTCATTATCAATCGAGCTCTCACAACTACCAGAACTCACTCTGCCGATCAGACCTCCTTGTCAATTCGCTCAAGCCGCCGGACCTCTTGCTCGTCGGACCTCCCGCTCGCTAAACCTCTTGCTCGCCGGACCTCCCGATCGCTGGCTGGACTTCCCGCTCAGTCCGCTGCCAGAACTCAGCCCGCCGCCAGTGACGATCTCCGTTCGATTTTGTGTATTTAGCAGGATTCCGCAACTCCGATTCACCCTGGACCTGCAATTACTCTGCAGCTAGGTACGTGATTGCTTTACCACCTAATAAATCAGAGGTTTCAGTACTCAGTCCGCCGCCAGTGACGATCTCCGTTCGATTTTGTATTTAGCAGGATGCTGCAACTCCGATTCAGCCTCGACCTGCAATTACTCTGCAGCTAGGTACGTGATTGCTTTACCATCTAATAAATCAAAAGTTTCAGAACTCATAATCGATTAATCCATCTAACAGCTAGGTGCAAGTCTCTTGTAGCTTAATTGAGTGTTGATTTTTGTTCTCCGTATATGAAAAGCTCAATTTAGGGTACCAGTTCCTATAGGACACTTCTCTCCTGTTTCTAAAATCCCTCTATCAAAACGTGTAGTAATCAGCAGGTATAGTGTTATCTTGCCTTTTTGTGCCTTTAGTCTATTCTAGGCCTCCATTTAAGCGATCCACAAAAGGTTGAGGGAATTGTAATACAATGGTATAATAATCAAGATAAATATCCAACTGGTTAGGGTAAGGCCAGGGTAATATGATAGTCAGGAGAATTGGTGTGGAGAAACAGGTTGGCTTTAGCATCTTGGCCATCTTTTCACAATGTGTAGGTAGTACTAAGGTAGTCTAATGGCCGAGCTGAACATAAAAACTGAAGAAGGAAAAGCCAGGGGAATTTTTTGAACCTTGTTATGATGGTCTGGTATGCTTCGGGATTTTGGTCATCTTTTTTCGATGTTGAATTGGTGGATCAAATTGGGTTTGAAAACTTGTGGCAACTGACAGAGTTCATTATCTGAAAATCAACACTCAATTACTCTATTTTAATGGAGGCATCTTTGCTTTCTTATTATCTACTACTGCCTTCTCTCTAGCATGATTGCTGTCAAACATCTTGTAAATCAACTGTGTACTCTGAGTTGCTTGTAATTACTTGTACCCTCACAGCTGAAATAAACACAGCTAATGCAAGCCAACTAAAGACACATCACACATCGGGAAGAAAGAGCTTTGCTGTTGTGACTGATGAAACTGTATAGTAACTTCAGTTGTATCCTTTTTCTTTATTAACTAAAGTACTTGTGAGAAGTGCGTATAATATTGATATGTTTACATTTGTATTCATAGGAAAAGGCCACTGGAAAAGCGCCAGATCGCTTGGAATTGTTTAGGCTGACCCATAAGAGACCCAATGAGCACGTACAGGCAATATTGGTAAGTAGGCTGACTTGTTCCTTGTTTAATTATGTGTCAATTCAATCACAACTTGTTTTGTTGTGCTACATTGCGGAACATAGACTGAACTGATTCCTTGATTGAATGGTTCTTTAAAGCCTATACAAATGAATGCTTAAATTAGTAATAGAAACTTTCACTTATGGTTTCGCTTAAAAGACAAGGGTTTAGCTTCTAGGCTTGCATGATTAGGTTCTGCCAATTTGTTCCTTCATGCTTACTATGTCAAAGAGAATGTACAAGAAGTCATGAGTTTGTGGTGGATTTATCATATTTGAACCTTCTGAAAGGCAGCCTTTAAATCGAGCTGTTGCTTTTGTTTGTGATCATTAGATGATGAAGTTCCGGTTTGTTTCTATGTTGTTCTAATATGGATACGATCTCTCCTTGTAGGAAAAAGCAGATACTCTTATATCTCAGGGCATAACTAACGGTGAGCAGGTGTTTCGGGAAGTGTTTTCTAAAGAGCATGGATGGCGTGTTCGAGGTGCTGGATTTGGTCCAACTCCAACAATCTTTTATGGACCTTCGTTTCCTGGATGTGCTGACTCTACAACTTCTGATATGAGTACTGGCTCATCCACCGATCATAGAGTGCTTTCTTTAGAGAGGAAGGTAGAGGAATTGCAGAAACAAGTTGCTGCTTTCACAGATAGGAGGCCAGAAAGCTCTGCTAGTGTGGATGTTGTTAACATTGAGGTAGGCAGCTATAGTATATCCTATATATGCTAGTCAAGTGTATGGTGGAATCTCAATTTTACTTATTAAATGTTTGCATCTTGTCAAATCTGTTTGAACAGGTTGGAAATCATGGTTCTAGCTAGAATGAGTTCATCGACTGATAGCCTTAATTCCACAACTTAGAGAATCATGCCGTGCAGTCATAATGTCGGTCGCTTCAGTAGTAGATATTTTGAGATGAAGTTTTAGGTCATTTTGTGTTTCGGGTTCAAACCGTACATCAACATATGGCTACTTGGATATTTTAGGAATTGTTACAAGGGTACAGAATCTTTTGGAACTTATATATTTTGAAAATTCTATACATCATCTATATATATTATAGTTTGGTTCAACATTATTGAAATATTATGTGTTGTGATTGTTTACAGGTGTATAATCTACTTTAAAGTATGTTTTCTGGTTAATTTGTTGTGTGTGATTGCTCTGAACCAATTATATGTATATCAAGCTGAATAAACCCCTGCAAGCAAGCATGATAATTAAATTTGGGCCCAAAAAAATAGTGTAGCGGTTTAACCGCTGCAGGATGCCGCAGCAAGAAACCCACCAAAGAAGTCTTCGCGCCAAAGAAGCAGCAGCGGTTTTAACCGAAGCAGAACCCGCCACGAAATCCTCATGATCCCCCGACGTCGGGACCCCAAAGAAGCGGCCAAAACCGCTGCATACCTTACCCCGGCGGCTACTCAAACCGCTGCAGACACTTTGCTGACGGCCGTTACAGAAGCGGCTCTATTGCGGTTATGCCCACCGCTGCAAAATCATTCCTAGCGGTGATAACCGCTGCCTAAGATTAAAATAACCGCTGCTGTATTCATTTTTTCCTGTAGTGACGGTTACCATCTGCGAGTGGGCTTCTTCCACCCGTTTCCACCTGAATGGGCCACGTTGGTCTATTTCCTTACTCACAGAGACACTTGGAACGCCTCAATACCCAACGCGCCATGTGCGAACCAGAGGTTCTGGGTTTTGCCCATCGGACAACCGGGTTCCTCCCCTGCAGCTGCCTGTCGTTCGCTTCTCCTCTCTAACACGCAGAGCCCTTTCTTACGTCCCGTCTCCTCAACACCGGCACAGGCGCCCGAAAGTCCCTGGTCATACGCCGATGCACGCCAACCAGAACGCTCCAACTCCCGATTCCTCCTCGGAAATCGCTATGGGTCATTCGTTCTTCTTTGCTTGGAAGACTCCTTTTCACACACGCAGCCCATCCCTCCCACAGCTTTTACTCCCACCGCGAAAGTTATTCGGCGGAATTCAACCTCCAGCCGAGTCCCAAACTCCCAGGTACGCTGCTGCGTTACTTTCCAGTGGCCCAACCCCTTTCCAATTGCAGCTCTCTAACCCTAGATCTTGAAATCGCAGCGATGCCCCACAAAGCTACACGACGGTCCAACCATGTCGGTGCTCCGCCGTCTCCGGGAATGCAAGAACCGCCGCCCTCTACGCCGAAACCTGCACGGCAGACAACGAATCGCGGTTCTGCGTCGACTTCCAAAACTCCCAAAGCCCTCGAACGCCGCAGCCACGTCCCGCCTCCTGCTGCACAAGAAACTCAGCCGCCGCCGCCGCGATGGAATGGTTACAAGCTATAGGTAACTCTTCATTTACTTTTGTTGCTTGGAATCCATTCACCCTGCTTTTGCCATTGCTGAACTCCTTTTGTGGCATTTTCGGTTGAATCCCAATCTCAAACTCATCTCTCTCTTCCACCCTAGAATCTCATGTTTCGCAGCATACTCTATACGGCAGAATCCCAAGTCACGCTTTCCTCTCCTGCTGTCGAAGAAGAACGAGAAGAGGAATCACAGGTCTCAATCTCTCACTCTATCCTACTGTTGGAGAATGAAAAAAAAGGAGAATCATTGGAAAAGAGAAAGAAGATGAAGATGTTGACGGCTTCGAGCGCGAGAAGCCTGTACCTGATGAAGAACTTCCTTCTTCTTTTGACCTGAAAAACCTAAATCGACTTTGACCAAGTACAGGTGAGAAACAACAACGAGATGCAGAGAAGGTATTCAAAACAATGAGATCAAACAGTGTAATTAGAATTGGGCTATCTCCGTAATTGGGCTAGAACCCTCAAGCCCAATCAGTTTAATCTTCTGCTCCAAAAGAGTTAAAACGATGGGGTTGCTCTGCTCAAAACTGTGTGTTTCAGAACACGGGCTTCTCCTCCTTGCTCGTGTTCCTTTCAGACGATCCCCTGTTTCAACTAAACACTCAACCAAACACACACTTAGCAACAACAGAGCAGAAACAGAGTAAAGTTCTTCACACGCTGTCAGAACTTGAAGAAGAAAAGGACACGGTCAGTTTTTACGTGGTTTCCAGAGCTGGGTCAATTGATTCCCAACTCTGACTAGTCCACGGTCGGAAGATCACGATGATGTGATTTCCGACGCTTCACTAAGCTTGTAGATAGTCTCGGTTACAAGTTTTACAGCTCCGAAATCACTCAGCCCAATCCAAGACTGATGATTGAATCAATCTACTTCCTGATATACGACTAGCACTCCTGCTACTGTGTTTCTCTCAACACACCACTCACCCAAGTTCTCTCCAGAAGTTGGATTACCCTTGCTTTTCTTATCACTCACACTTGCTAAAGCTAAGCACTCCCTGTATGAATGATCACCCGAAAAGTAACTATCTTCTTGTTCTCTTTGGCCTTTTATTCAGCAATCACAGAACCGTTGCTCTTTCTTTCCTTTTCTTCCTTGAATAGGTTTATGGTAAGAACTTGAATACTTTCCTTCTTGATTTCTTCAGACCGTTCCTGGTTTCTTGTACTTCAAGGAACATGCGCTTGGTTCAGCCTCATTTGACAAGCTGCTTCCAACATTCTCCCCCTCAGCTTGTCAATGATTCTTTCCTCTGTGACTGAGGTTCCTGCACATTCTTTAACAAACGGTTACGTGCAGACTGTTCTACCAATTATTATGAGCATATAACCAAATTATGAGAAAGACAGAAGATGACTTCTTTTATTCCAGGATCACATCAATCAGCACATCACAAATCTCACAAAACAACTAGACTCTAAAACTTCCTAGACATACTAGTGCTCTTTCAAAGAGCTTTATTCATGAAAACATAAAACTTCTGGTTTGACCTAACATGCTTAAGCTCCCCCTACACAGGACACCTACGATGACCTAGCAACTTAGAACTGAAACGATGGGGAGGACAGATAGTCAGAGATTTCCCCTTCATCTCCTCCTACACCTTCTTCATCCAGTTCTGCAGTGCTGAGTCCATCTTCAAGATTTTCAGCCGCTACTGGTTCCTCAGGAACAGCTTCATCCACTAAGGGTGCTGCTGCAGGAACTACAGTCTCTTCTCCCCCTGAAGCATTGACTCGAGGACGCCTTCGTCCAACAAAGGCATTCACCTTGCGAAGAACAAACTGAGCACAAAGAGTATCAATCAGATCGACCCGAGCCACTTTGTAACGAAGATCAATACCTAAGCCGCGCAGCAGTAGAGTAATTTGAGGAGCAAAGGGTAGTTCCTCATTGAAATTGTCATCACAGTAATGAAGCATATGATTGAACATGAGATGGGGATAGCTAATGGGGCGATTTTCTTTTGCACTAGCCAGAATCCACATATCCATAGGATAGATTCGATTGAGTCCATGAGAGCGAGGAAGGAAGACCCTAGTGATAAAGAAATGGAGCACTTTGAGATCATCGGGGAGACGTCCAGTGGCAAGCTGAGAGGAATAATATTCACCCGTATCTCTTGTGTACAGACGAATGGCTTCAACTTCATTGAAACCAACTTGCTGGAAGTCTCCTTCATCCAAAACTTCAGTACCAGCAATAGGATACCCGAGAAGGTAAGACAGAATGTCGACCGAGATAGTGATCAAGTAATTGTACACCATAGTGGTGAAAGTGGGAGGATCAGTGTTGAAGCAGGGCTGCATGTTTGCATAGAACATTCGTACAGCTTCTGGACGAAAGCTGTAGCACTGATCCAGCGGCAGATTTGACCAGCCAACAGCATTGATCAGCCCAGGGATGTTCATATCATAGCGATTGAAGCGAGCTGGATCTAGTGAGATAGAAGGACACAGGGGACGATCTTGGAACTTAATGAGGTAGCGAGCATAGTCCTCGGCATTTCTGAAACCCTTCCCAGTGAAGATAGCTTCCTGAGCCAGATGCAGAGGCACATGAGGATTGATTCCGGCCATACTATCTGAAGAGGGAGTAGAATTCTATTGAGAGGAGCAGAAGGGATTTCGATGAGACTGCACTCAGATCTTATGAGGGTTTAAATACTCGAGAAGGGGGCTAGAGAGTTAAGGTAAGGAGAGGACAAGAATTTGAAATTATGACAGACAGGAGTCAAGATGAGAAAGAAATTATTTGCTGACCCTAAAGATTGATAGAAAGAAGGTAAGTCTTGGACCTAAAGAATAGGAGGGGTCGACTTCTCAGAAGGATACTCACATAAAGCCAGAATCACTTCAGATTCTCCAGTTCAGACCAAGAGAACATACCTAATTCACGGCGATTCGACAGAAACAGGTCCGAGCCCAAGGGCTTTGTAAAGATATCAGCCCATTGATTGGAAGTGGGAACAAATTCCAAGGAAATGATACCTTCTTCAACTAATTCTCTAATGAAGTAGTATCTGATTTCAATGTGTTTGGTTCGTGAGTGCAATATGGGATTCTTGGTCATGTTGATGGCACTGGTATTGTCACACAGAACATGAAGAGTTTTTAAGTGAAGACCATAGTCTTGGAGTTGGTGCTTCATCCACAGAAGCTGAGTACAGCAGCTTCCAGCTGCAATATACTCTGCTTCTGCTGTTGACAAGGCAACAGAGTTTTGTTTCTTGCTAAACCAAGAAACCAGAGAGGATCCTAGGAAATGGCAAGTGCCAGAAGTGCTCTTCCTATCAATTGTACAACCAGCATAATCAGAATCTGAGTAGCTAATCAATTCTAAAGATGAGTTGCTAGGATACCACAAACCCAAGTCTGAGGTGCCACTTAGATACCTAAAGATCCTTTTTACTGCAGTTAAGTGACTCTCCTTGGGAGAGCTCTGGAAACGAGCACAAACACAAACACTAAACATGATATCAGGGCGACTAGCAGTTAGATACAGCAGGGATCCTATCATCCCTCTGTAAAGTTTATCATTAATGGGAATACCAGATTCATCTTTATCTATTTTTATAGAGGAGGCCATAGGAGTGAGAGCAGATTTAAGATTTCCTAAGTCAAACCGTTTGAGCATGTTCACCAGATATTTTGACTGATTGACAAAGATTCCATGGGTAGTCTGTTTAATTTGCAATCCTAGGAAGTAGTTGAGTTCTCCCATTAAACTCATTTCAAATGCATTTTTCATATTTGACTCGAACTCCCTACACAGACTTTCACAGGTGGCCCCAACAATGATATCATCAACATACACCTGAACCAGAAGGATTTGACTGTTAAGTTGTTTAATAAACAAGGTTTTGTCCACCAGACCTCTTCTAAAACCATTTTCTAACAAAAAGGAACTAAGTTTGTCATACCAAGCCCTTGGGGCTTGTTTTAAACCATACAAAGCCTTTTTAAGTTTATAGACATGATTAGGAAATCTATGGTCTTCGAACCCTGGAGGTTGAGACACAAAAACCTCCTCTTTTAAATCCCCATTCAGAAAAGCACTCTTTACATCCATTTGATACAACTTAAAACCCTTTGAGCTAGCAAAGGCACACAATAATCGAATGGCTTCTAAACGAGCTACAGGGGCAAAAGTTTCTTCATAGTCTATCCCTTCCTCCTGGCAATACCCTTGTGCAACTAGTCTGGATTTATTCCTAACCACAGTTCCTACTTCATCAGATTTGTTTTTATATATCCACTTAGTACCTATTATTACTCGATTTTCAGGTTTAGGAACAAGTTCCCACACATTGGCACGCTCAAACTGATGCATTTCCTCAATCATGGATGCAGTCCAGAACTCATCTTGGAGAGCTTCATGCACATTCTTTGGTTCAACTAAAGACACATAGGCAACAGTAGAAGGTAAGGTCTTTGATCGAGTAATCATACCTTGATTAATACTTCCTATGATTTGTTCAGGAGGATGACGTCTCACAATGTACGCTGGTGGATGAGCATCTGAATCAGTTACACTGGTCCCTTCTTCTGGTTGCTTCTGGATGGCTTCCAGCTGATCAGGTGCTTCCACTGGTGTTTGAACAGTCTTGACACCATTTTCTTTGGTGTTTGACTGCTGCCTTCCAAGTCCAAAATCGTCATCATCATAGCCATCTGTTCTTACAACAACAGATTCATCAAAAATAACATTGACGGACTCCTCAACCTTGAGGGTCCGTTTATTGAACACACGATAGGCCTTGCTAGTGTTGGAGTATCCTAAGAACACAGACTCATTCAGATTTTGAGTCAAATTTTCCCAGATGATCTTTTGTGTTCAATACAAAACACTTGCAGCCAAAAACATGAAAGTAGCTTAGGTTAGGTTTTCTTCCTTTCCAGATTTCATATGGAGTTTTATTAACACCAGCTCTAATTAAAGCTCTATTGACAGTGTAACATGCTGTGTTAATAGCCTCTGCCCAGAAGAACTTAGGAATCCCATAGTCATTCAGCATAGTGCGTGCAATGTCTATAAGAGTCCTATTCTTCCTCTCTACAACACCATTCTGTTGTGGTGTTCTCGGAGCAGAAAAATTATGAGAGATACCTAGATCATTGCAATACTGTTCAAATGAGTCAGAGCAGAATTCTCCTCCATGGTCACTCCGAATACTACAGACCTTAGCTAATTTTTCATTCTCAATTCGTTTGACCAGGGTTCTGAAATTTTCAAAGGCTTCATCTTTCATACTAAGAAATAGTACCCAGGTGAATCTAGAGTAGTCATCAACTACAACGAAAGCATATGACTTTCCACCATAACTAACTACATTTGTAGGTCCAAATAAATCTAAGTGAGTAACTCTAGAGTCCTTGATGTAGAGATAACAGATTTTGTTTTAAAACTAGACCTGGTCTGTTTGCCCTTGGCACAAGCATCACAGAAAAAATCCTTTTTCTCATTTAGTTTTGGAAGTCCTTTAACTAAATTTAGACGAGCTAACTTAGACAGAACACTAACATTAACATGCCCCAGCCTTCTATGCCATTCTTCCTGATTACTCTTATCAAGACTAAATAAACAGGTCTCATTGAAACTTTCCTTGTCATTTAGATCTATAGTGTAGATTTTCCCATCCTTTTTACCAGTAAATACTACTTGTTTGTTCATGATTTTCTCTTTTCATTTTATTGTATCTCATTTTGACATTTTCGAATTCTACTTGAATGTCTCTGATTGTGTCAATTAATAATTCATTATCATTAAAATCTTCAGACTCATGTATAGATTCAGTGTCACTTACCTGTCCTGAGTTGCTGTTATGCTCGTGTGACTCACCTTCCATTTCAGCAATCGCCATGAATGACCTTTGAACTATAACTTCGTCGTCATCTTCCATTTCATCCTCACTGCAACTCCAAGTAGCAGCCAAGGCTCTCTCTTTCTTGAGCTGTGGGCACTCAGCTTTGATGTGTCCCGCTCGGCCACATTTGAAACACCCTGTGGAGTTTATGCTTCTAATGTTCTGACTAACATCAGCTCTGCCTTTTGAGTAGGTCCTGAGTTGATTCCCTTTCACACCGCTTTCGTTTCTTTCAAGATCCTTGCCCTTACTTCCAGAATTCCCATACTTCTTTTCCCTTCGGATCTTAAGCAATCTGCTGACTTGCTTACTTAGCAATGCCAATTCTTCGTCTTCCATATCGTCTAGATCCTCTGAGTCATCCAATGACGTGATAGCCTTGAAAGCCACTCCCCTTTTACCTTTGTCATTGGTTTCCTTCTCTTGACTTACCTTGTTCAGCTTATCTTCATGAGCAACCAGGGATCCAATCAGCTCATCGACAGATATTTTTTCCAAGTCTTTAGCTTCTTCAATGGCTGTGATCTTTGGTGTCCACTTGTCTGGTAAGCTCCACATAATCTTTCTCACGAGATCCCCACTTTCATACGACTTTCCCAGATTCTCAAGACTGTTTACTATGTTGGTGAACCTCTCGTACATGATTCTGATTGATTCTCCTTCTTCCATTTTGAATAATTCGAACTGATGCTTCAAGGAGTTTATCCGTGAGGTTTTTACCTGTGAGGTTCCTTCATATGTCACTTGAAGCTTGTCCCAGATTTCTTTTGCTGTCTTGCAACCTGCCACCTTGTGGTATTCTTCTGGTCCAAGGGCGCAGTACATCAAATTTGTGGCTTTGCAGTTCTGCTGAAATTTCTCGAAGTCTTCATCACTCCACTTCTCTTGATCTTCCTTGAGTTCATGAGGCCCTTTAATAACTCTTGCCCAAATTTTTGGGTCAGTCGAACCCACGAACAGCTCCATACGATTCTTCCAGTAACCGTAATTGACACCTTCGAATCGTGGCAGGCGATTTTGTGAAAATCCATCTGCAAGATAGAGAGGAGCATTGCTCGCTGATCCTGAAGCCATCTCTAGATTCTCCGAAGGATGTTACGCCTTTATGAGCGGAGCCGGGCTCTGATACCACCTGTTGACGGCTTCGAGCGCGAGAAGCCTGTACCTGATGAAGAACTTCCTTCTTCTTTTGACCTGAAAAACCTAAATCGACTTTGACCAAGTACAGGTGAGAAACAACAACGAGATGCAGAGAAGGTATTCAAAACAATGAGATCAAACAGTGTAATTAGAATTGGGCTGTCTCCGTAATTGGGCTAGAACCCTCAAGTCCAATCAGTTTAATCTTCTGCTCCAAAAGAGTTAAAACGATGGGGTTGCTCTGCTCAAAACTGTGCGTTTCAGAACACGGGCTTCTCCTCCTTGCTCGTGTTCCTTTCAGACGATCCCCTGTTTCAACTAAACACTCAACCAAACACACACTTAGCAACAACAGAGCAGAAACAGAGTAAAGTTCTTCACACGCTGTCAGAACTTGAAGAAGAAAAGGACACGGTCAGTTTTTACGTGGTTTCCAGAGCTGGGTCAATTGATTCCCAACTCTGACTAGTCCACGGTCGGAAGATCACGATGATGTGATTTCCGACGCTTCACTAAGCTTGTAGATAGTCTCGGTTACAAGTTTTACAGCTCCGAAATCACTCAGCCCAATCCAAGACTGATGATTGAATCAATCTACTTCCTGATATACGACTAGCACTCCTGCTACTGTGTTTCTCTCAACACACCACTCACCCAAGTTCTCTCCAGAAGTTGGATTACCCTTGCTTTTCTTATCACTCACACTTGCTAAAGCTAAGCACTCCCTGTATGAATGATCACCCGAAAAGTAACTATCTTCTTGTTCTCTTTGGCCTTTTATTCAGCAATCACAGAACCGTTGCTCTTTCTTTCCTTTTCTTCCTTGAATAGGTTTATGGTAAGAACTTGAATACTTTCCTTCTTGATTTCTTCAGACCGTTCCTGGTTTCTTGTACTTCAAGGAACATGCGCTTGGTTCAGCCTCATTTGACAAGCTGCTTCCAACAGAAGAGTCATTTGTTATCATTCTGTTTCTAGCCCGATGAGTTACGCAACAGTGATGCAATCTCCGACAAAGGGAGATCACTCTGTGGGATTGGGTCGATCGGCCATTGACGGCAGAGGAGGGTGACATAGCACAAGAAGCAGGGAGAAGATATATCCCAACCTTACAAGAGCTCCACGCTTACATGAGGTGACTTCCCTTCTACTCTCCTCTCTCAACTTTACCAGAATTATTGGGTCTCTCTCATCGCAATCATAGTTGCTTTGTACAGTACCCCATTTCCCTTTGGTTGCGCCACACTAGCAAGAATCAACTCATGAAACGAGACGGAAGCGATGCTGGACCTGTTGGGAGTGACTTGGTTCGACAATAAGCTGGGAGCACCACAAGAGTTTTTTGATTCAACGTGCTTGGAAGTTTGTCGATTCAGGTTTAGTCTGGTTTGGAATTTCCTATGCTTTTGCTGTGTTGGTGTTGATGTCAGGTCATTTCCGCAAAAAGGATCCATTTGGTTGCTGTTTTAAGGGCTTTTGCTTTCTTTACGAGTTTCACGGCCTAACTCTATTCCCTGTTTACATTGGGTGATTCATAATACTCATTTTCTGATTTTCATTCTTAAACTGGAAACCTTTAGTACCAGCTTGAACTCTTTTCTTTGAGGATGAAGTTTTTAAAATTGTTACTGTAATGAATTTTGGCCTGAATTTGATAGCCTTAAGGTTGACCCAAAAAATGCATTTTCTACCATGATGCTCATGTTACAATGCTGCTTGGTGCTCTCAAGGAACTTCTGCATATGGATTTTTTTTTTAGATTTGAAATCAAAGAAATTGCAGAATTAGGGTACATTTAAAAATTGAAATGGATTTTTGCAGGGTATAGATTAGAGGAGGAGCGGCCATGAATGAGCTTTATGCTCATGTATCAATGTTGCTTGGTGCAGATGAGAGCCACATTGCAGGTATCAATCATATTTTATGCCTCTCAATGAACTTTTGCATATGCGTTTTTTCATTATTGGATTTCGAAAAAACAAACGGGGTGTTGGGAACGTCTGATCCCTATATTTCAACTGCAAGATGAAATGGGGAATGGTGTAAAAGGTGTGATACAAGAAGGTGGACAAGGAGGAACCAAATTTTGGGATTGATGTAACTCATGTCTTTCCTGCAGGTTTGGCTGTTTCACGCTAATGCCAGTGCTTGATGGATGTGGAAGCTACAAGCCGAAGATCAGGTAATGTTTTGGATTCGTGTCCCTTGGGAAATTCCCCGAGTATGCTGAGTTGTTCATGTTTATTCTTGATACTTTTACCATATAGTTTGCAGCTGGAACTCAAAGTAGATCTAATACTCTCTCCATTCATTTTGATTGCTCGCCAGGTTTTAAGATACGAATGGCAAAACGTATATGAGAGTGCTTTATGCTTTTGTTGCTGGGTCTTCTCGATGGCAGCTTTAGCATGGACCTAGCCTTACAGAGTGATGGAGAAGAAATGACTGTCACAAGTGACACTTTATTCTTCAGAAGGTGCGATTCAACAACTAAACTTGCAAAGTAACTATCAGCAGCCACCCAAACTTTTTAGAAAGTAATATGTTGTGCCCAATCAGTCAGTCTTATTGCTGCACTTTTTCAAAGGAATTGTTCTTTATGGTTGATTTACAAAGCAAATCATTATTCTCAACTTATGCTTGCAGTTTCTGCTGCTTTTTCTTTTTCCAAACTTGGCCTTATTTGCTAATTGTCAACCCTTAATATGATTTGATAGAACCCTTTCAGATTTGCCTACCTTTTCTCATTTCAATTGCTAGGTTCTTTACTTGGAAGTAACACTTTTGCTTAATAGAGAACCTGTTCCACATGACTGTCTTTTTCTTATCCTAGAACTGTATTGTTGTTCCATAGATACTTCAGCTCAGTTTGTATTGACAAGATACATCTTAGTGGCGAGTTCCATATTTCTTTACGTTCCATTTTGTTTCATTTTCAGCTTATATGAGTCATATGAGTCTGTTCATATGGAGATTGCTCAGATCAACATGGGAATTTGAGGCTATCTTGCTTTGACTTGATGCCCTGTTGGAGAGCAGTTGAGCCAATAGAGTTGACAAGTTATGAAAAACCACAATGCGTTGGTGTCTTTAGTTGACAAGGACCTAGATAGCTTTACTGGATTGCAATTCTACAGTCTGACTACTCGATAGTCTTACAAGGGTGCATATTTGCTTTCTAGATGCAGCTAAATCTTTTTCATTTCTCGAGTTCAATGCTTTTTCCCCTTACGATTATAGGGCCATGTTTGGAGTCCTGAGTAGATCCAACTGAGCCAAAGAACTGTTTTTCCCTCATCGGGTGGTCATTGACAAGCTCCATTAAAGGTGCCTCACCAAATCAATAACCCTTAATGCTTGCTGATTTAAATGAATAGGTGATATTTGTTAATCACTTTCACTGGCTTTGAATTTCTTCGGCCACCATAAATAATGCTATATAGCCAAGCCCAGGTTTACTTTAATTAATTTGCTATATATGTTCATCTGTTTATATACAATAAACTAATGTCCTGCATTTTAGAGTCTTGGGGTAAGCAAGTTTATCTTCTCTTATATTTCAGCCATCCGTTTATGTTTTATTCTACCATGGCCTGTAACCGTTTCACGTCTTTTGTATTGGCCTGTGGAACTTATATATGAAAGCTAACCGGAGCCCGAGAATGGATGTTCTTTCAAGAATACCCTGTTATGACATCCAGACACAAGCTGTTATTCAAGTCGAGGATTGCATAATTTGGTGTTTGTGAATGAACTATGAATTTTTATAGAAGTGAAACATTTCAATTTTTTTTTTTGCCACTAATATGTTGGTTGATTGATTGGAACGTGATTATGTTTATTCAAGGTATCCTTAAAGCATGTGACCAACAAATAATTTGTAACCATAGAATCAGAAAATATCTTCAACTGCAGTTTCTATTTACTCTATAGAATGTAAAACATGTACCCTATCAGAAGGTTTTGACTTTTGATATGTTTTGTTTCAGTTGTGCTAGGTTGGCTACAATTGAAGAGGGAAGAGATTAGTATGACTACTATAATGGAAAGAAGTGAGTGGAAGGACATAGGAAGGATTTCTCAGTCAATCGGTCATGCCAGGTTGATATACTGCCTTAAGTATGAACCTGCACATATCACTCCTTCCTTGAACATATAGTTCTTTCATTCCTATGCTTTTCAAAACAAGAGGATCATGGCTTTATTTCCAATGATTAATGGGGAAGGATAAGCAGTTATGATGCTTTTTGTTATGTTGCCTATGTAAAAACTGTTATAGTTTCCCGATTGGTTGATGTCACCTAATAATCACAATTGTCGCTGCAGATCAGATGCAAAGTTGGGGATTTCAACAAGTTAGCATTTGGTTCGTGTTTTTATTCCTTTTCTGGGTTTTATTTTATAGTTTCACCTTTCATGCCAGCTCTCTCCCTCTTTTTCCTTGGTTGTTTGGTTGATTACAAGTTGCAGTTCCCTTCTGTGCTGGAATACTCCTGGATACTGTGGCTCCAAGCACCCTTAAAGGAAGGGGTAAGCAAAGTGAAAGTAGGATGTTGAAGGAGAGTGTGATAGGGAATTGACAAGACCAACTAATTCATTTCCCCTTTTATTCTCTATTGTATTCAATTAGGTTAACACTTAGTGCTGTAACTTATAAGTGCCGACTGACTCAAAGATTTGTCAATGTTATTTCTATAATCCAATATGCAGACTTCTATTGTTAGTACCGTGTGTTGGATAGTGAATTATTATCGTCCTTTCTTTGTTAGTTATAATAATTTTGGGTTCTTTTTCGACTTAATATTCTATTCTTGCTCATTTACGAATTGCGAAGCGTAGCGAGCGGGTCATTGCTAGTATAAAAGACATCGCACTTGCGTCCCATAGGATCAACTTACAGGGTGTAGACAGCGTTCAAAATTTCGTACCATAATCTAATAAAGAGCACATAGAGTTGGGATAGACATATAAGCCTTATCAATGGGTCTACTTGGGTTTGGGTATAATTAGTAATTACCCATGGGTGGGTAATTTGTCATCCCTATTATAAGGTAGATGTTAGAAACAGGGGTTCTAGAGCTCTCGGATTCGTGTGGAAAATGAGGAAAACTAGCTAGATCAATTAGAGAAATCTAACTAGGGATTAGAGAAGTGATGGGAAATGGGAATTGAACACTATTAGTAGGGGTGGTAATTGGTTTTACCGATGCACCGCGAAAGTGAAGGAGAAGAAGCTTTCCAGTTCGGTTAACCTGGATATAACCGGATCGATTCTGGGAAGTGGGCAATTTTACATTTTTTGAGTTTTCTTTTTGCACTTTTATATAATTTCTAATTTAATTCTTAATTCTTATTTAAAATATTTTTAATTTTTATACTTCCATTAATGTACTATGAATAATGGATTATGTTAATGAAAATTTTCAAACATTAAACCAATTTGTTAATTAATTTAAAACAAGTTCGAAGGGACAACAATCATTAATCAACATTAAACATCATCAAATCAAATTCATCAAACATCATTAAATTCAAAAGGTCAACAATCAACATAATCGTCAATCGACTAAAGTGCACTATGACAATGTCTAAATTCAATATAAGTTCAAACTTAAAAATTAAAATAGATCTTAGAAGTCCCCAAATTTAACGCAAACATCAACTCATCAAATTACCACTAGCTCATGCTCCTCCATCTCCGATAGAACTTGTACCACCAACATTAGCACAACCTTGCTGCTTCAACGTCCTGAGAAGAGTATCATCTGGATCGTCATCGTCATCTAGGTTTATGTCTTCGTTGTTGGTGTTACACCCCGCTCTTTCCAAAAGTCAAAATGACTATTATACCCTTGGGTCAAGTTCCACCGTATTGTCGATGAGGATTAAAAATGTGAACTTTCGGTTCAAGCGGTGTTGAATTTCAACATAAAATGAGAAATTTACGAACATTAATTAAGTTTCGGATTAAACTCATCCGCAAGTGTGAATTTCCACAGATAACCCTTTGACTAATTAAAATCCTAGAAGCCTTACCTAACCCACTCGGCCTCACCCCAAACTAAGTAAAACCCTTCATCCTCGAACTTAGCTCGTGGAATCCCTATCCACATCCTAATTCCATTATCGCCAATTTCCATGGCCTCTCAAGCAGCCAGAGGCGGTGTTTCGCTCCCGGAGAAGCGTCCTTCCAAGCGTCAACAGCCCGACTCCGACACCATCCTCGCGAAGCTAACCAACTCCGAGATCGTCTCCAAGGGCAAGCGAGTCGCGTGCGACACCGCCTATGTTACCAAGAGACTCCTCCGCAGCACCGGCAAGGCGGCTTGGATCGTCGGGACCATCTTCTTGATCTTGGTGGTGCCGTTGATCATCGAGATGGATAGGGATCGGCAGCTGACTGAGCTCGAGCTCTAGCAGCAGAGTCCCCTCGGAGCACCGCCGGTTGGTGCGCCTCAGAAGTAGTGGTATGGGCGCCTCCTCTAATCCCCATTATATCTTTTATGGTAAGCAGACTATTGTTGGTCACTTTAATTCTTGAGTCGGTCTGCAATGTGAAGTGGGTAGCTGCAGAACTTGTAACTTAAGGATATGATTGAGGAGGAATTTTACAATGCTATATAGCATTGGTGATATAAGTTTTTTCTTTATGGTACAACTTGAAATTGGACATTTAACGTTATGGTACAATTTCAGATTGTACCTATACTTTTTGTACAGATTCTTTTATGGTACAACTTAAACTTGTACATTATGTGATGGTACAACTTCCAGTTGTAAAGTTGTACCATAACATAATGATACAAATTCTTTTATGGTACAACCTAAACTTATACATTTAATGTTATGGTACAACTTCAAGTTGTACATTAAAACACCAATGCTATATAGCATAGTAGAAGTGCTCATGATTGAGATGTACAAGGGGTTGATTATGGAGTTTTGTCAATTAAAAGATCCATTTCTCAGAGAAGCCAAGCATGGGACAGGTGGCGGGTTCAGAATAGAATGGGTGGAATTATATAATAGGAGAAGTATAATACGTATGGAATTGATTTGACTTTGGAATGGAAATTATATGCAGCTCTTGAAATAATACAAAGGAGATTTGAATTGCATGGAGACTTAACCGAGGTACCCTGGTCAATTCAAAGCGTTCGTAATGAGGTGAGTGTAAAGGGGGTAAACTCTACGCCTTACGGTATATAAGTTTATGAGATTTGACTGCTGTGTGTCGTACTTGCCTTTGTATGCTTATAGGATGTCATCTGATTTATGTGATTTATGCTTTCAGTTTTATGTTGTTGTGTGCTTTACTTACAAGTAAGTTTAAGTTAAAGAAACAAGTTCTTTTTAAAGAAGTAACCCACCTTCAAGAAGGTGAAGTTGTTTTAAGTGTTTTTAGTCACTAGCGCCAGTCCGTTGCCATTTGAGATTTTGAGATAGAGCAGCAGTTATGCTCTTGAGACTTTTAAGATGATCAGCAGTTATGCTCTTGAGAATCGTGGCGAAGAGCCACCACGATAAGTTTAAGATGTTAGGGGGATGAATCGTTACGACTCCCCTAACTAAGTATAAGTTTAAGGAAAGCCTGGATGGCTTCTCATACTTATGAGTTGGCAACCGGACTAGCTAGTGAGGGATCCCCGTGTCAGTCAAAAGATTTAAGTTAAGATTTGAGCTTTAAGAGAGGAGAGTAACTTCAACTCCCTCAAAGTTTAAGAGTTAAGATTTTAAGTTTGGAAGTACAAACAACTTCCACTAGTTAAAGTTAAGTGTTTAAGTAAAATACTCAAGTATTAGAATTATTAATACATAAGGGAGTAGACTGACCCCAACTCACTCACCAGGCCTTAGTAAGGGAATGAGTGAGAACCAGATCGGTAGCAGCTAGCTAGAGGAGCAGTTAGAGAGCAGCGAGTTCGAGAGGAAAAGTTCGAGAGCAACCAGCTAGAGGAGGGCAGTGCAAGCGTCATGGAGGATGCCTAGGTAAGATTTTCAGTAGCAGCAACGACAGAGACTACCTAGTTATTTACATTTTATGATTATGAGTATAGACTAGAGAACAGATTGGGATTTAAAGTTTGAGTTAAATTTGCCCACGTTTTAGGGCTTTTGCTCTGAACTATAAGTGTGTGTTTTCAGTATTTTATTTATGAAAATTTTTCCCGCTGCAATTTAATATTTGAGCATTTTATTTATCAATGGCATTTTAGTAAAAGTAGTACCCGGCCGGGTTAGGGTGTGTCAGTTGGAATCATCATCATCATCATCATCCTCATCAACCGCAACAGGTAAGCTATGTGTTCCACTTGCACTTGGCATATCACTTGCAGTTTCCACTCGAGCTTGAAAAGTAGTAGTGACTAGTAATAAAAAAACACAAATGTTAATAAAGGAATAGTTTAATAGTAAATAATATAGAAAAATTAGAATAATGAATTGAATTCTTACCTTTTTCATAATCGCCTATCTCTTGATCTTCTTCCTTATCATCCATTCCAACTGCAGTCTTTCCACTTTCATACCGTATCCAATCTTCAGCACAAATCAAGGCCTCTACAATGTTTGGGCTCAAAGAAGATCGGAAAGGACTAAGAAATCAACCTCCACAACTGAAAGCAGACTCCGAGGCAAGAGAGGAGACTGAAACTGCTAAGATATCCCTAACCATCTCTGAAAGAATGGGATATCTAATACTGTTCTGAGACCACCACTTTAGAATTTCAAACTTCCTATCATCAAGTTCCTCGTTAATAGCATCACCAACACCTCTCAAATAGGAGTCCAACTCAGCACCGGAACCTCGACCCCCCCCCCCCTAAGTTGCTCCTTTCTCTTCTGCTGGAACCGAGCCTCAAATGCCCCTCCCATAATAGAAGATTTGTCACTAGTACTATCCCCCGCAGTCACAGTAGGAGGAGTAGTCTGAGTAGTATGCTCAGACTCAGAGGGTGGAGGTGTATACCTCAACTTGTAGACCTCAAACATTGCAGCCATCTCTTTCTTTACTTCATCTGCCAAAGCTTTCCCTTTTGACCTCCCATACATCTCTTCCAACATCATAGTCAAATACTCTGGTCTACGCTTGGGATCTAGCACACATGTCATGTAAACTAGCCTATTTATCCTAAGGCTATCCTCCTCGTCATCATGCATCATTCTCAAAGCAATATTTCCTCACCTTTGCCTTTATTCTTTCTGCCATTGTTTGAATCTATCCATCTACATCCTTCTTCAAAGTTGCTATCACTTCATAAATATCAATAATGGCTCTGCAGAAAGTATATGCAGTGACATATGATGTTCCTGATACAAAGTAAAAATAACAAACATCAATATAAATATTATAACTCATAATCATTAATCACTCACTTTAAGATATGAATTTGAAAATTTTGACGTTCACATACCTTATACACGAAGGATAAGTTCATAAAAGAACTTCAAGTACTTCTTGAGCCGCCTAATGTTGCGCCAATCTTCTTCACTTGGAAGACCCTTCTTGGAGTCCACATAGTCTCGGAAGGAAGCATCTGTTGGACTAGCATGTATGAACTTAAAGACAGGCTCGAACCTTTCTGCATAATCCAACATCAAATAGGTGGAATTCCACCTAGTCAGAACATCCAAAGACACAAGTCTTTTCTCATCCATCTCTAGATACCTGATGCTAGAATTGAACTTTGCACTCCGAGCTGGTGATGACTTCATCCATTTCACATAATCCCTTACCCTCTCCATAACAACTCCAACCTCCTTCAACCCATCAGAAACAACTAGATTGATTATATGTGCCACACATCTATACTGCAGATACTTCCCATTTAAAAAATCCGATCCCCACCCTTTCAGTTTTGTTCTCATGCACTCAACTAAAACATCATTAGAAGTGACATTATCCATTGTCATACAAAACAGATTCTTCACTTTCCATTCTTGTAAACATGCTGCCAAACTTTCTGCAATGTCCTTTCCTGCGTGACTAGTAATGGGAACAAAGAAAATTATCTTCTTCTGCAACTTCCAATCATCTCCAATAAAATGTACAGTCACACACATATAATTCTAATTGTACGTTATCAGAAGTCCATGTATTTGTAGTGCTCGAAAACCTTCCTTTGCACTTTGAGTTGAAAAACTCAAGCAACATCTGCTTCTTCTTCAAAAAAATGACATAACAATATGATCTTATTGTTTGCCTTCTAGGTCTGACAAACAAAGGCTGAGTTGTGGCCAGAAATATCTTAAATCCTTCACGCTCAACAAATCTGAACGGTAGCTCATCCAAGATGATCATCATAGCTAATGTATTTCTAGCTTTGTTCTGACAAACTTCCATGGAGTAAGAGAGCCTACCTCACCAACCCCACTTCCAGGTTGATAGTTCAATACTGATTGACAACTAGCTTCCTTCGACCTCCTCTCGCATGCTAGGTGATGGTTTTTCAAACCAGTAGTCCCATTGAGACTTGAATGAGCTTTGATATGCGTCCCACATTGTTTGCATTTTTCGTATGGGTAGCCATCCACAAGCACACGATTATAGGGAATCCACCACTTAGATGTCCTCTTCCTCCCCTTCTCCTTTACAATTTCTTTTTCACACCAGGTACCTCACCACCACCATCAGTAGTAGGGGCCGGATTATTTGCAGATGGAGGTGGATTTGGCGTAGTGGAAGGTGTACTAGTTGAAGTCTTCCCTTTTTTTTTTGAAGAGCTTCGAGGAGGTAGTGAACCACCTTCTTATTACCTCCTCCACGAATGCAAGAAGGTTTTGTCCAACAAAAGTACAACAAAATGAACACATAAATATCCCAAACAACCAATTCAATCAATTCTCATCAATTGAAACTCATACACACATACTGTCATTATCAATTATCACCAATTCAATCAATATTTCTCATATCATATACATACATTTTTTATTAGAAAATATAATCGCTAATTAGCCTGCTTTGCTGCTGCTGGTTGCTCCTGTTTGGATGCCTGCTTTGGAGTTCGGCCTTTGCTCTTGCTTGAGCTCAAGGACTCGGCTGCCTGCGCTGCCTCTGCTCTCATCAACGAAGGATAACTGGTCAGGTAGAGAAGCAATTGGAGATTCTACCTTCTGAGGAGGAGGAGGAGAAGGAGGAGGAGGAGGAGAGGAACATGGCAACTGGGCAAGGGAATCGATCTTTAGTTCCTTACTTATGGAGCTCGATCGGTCTTGCTGGAGCTCCACGACAGCGGCGGGTGTAGGAGATGACTGAGGGAAGAGAGGGCTCCGCGTCGCCGATGATTGGGAAGAGGAGGAAAGGACAGGGGAGGTCGGAGGCGGAGTCACAGAGCGACGGACAGTGGAGGCGGAGAAGCATAGGTAGAGACGCGGAGATGGGATACCCACGGCGGAATCAGAGTCAGCGAGGAAAGGGGCAGGATGAATTGGAGTCGAAGTCATCATCGTCTCTGTTCTATCGATGGGCGAATGGAATTCGATTTTGGAATGGCGACGAGGAAGACAGGTTGGACTGGAGGAGACTCAAGTGGCAGAATTTGGGGTTGGGACATTGCAGAAAGAAAACGTCGGAGTTTTACCCTCCCAGACGGTATCGGTTTGACCAGATATCTATCGGTTTTTACCGGTATTGGAGTCGGTATACCGAAACCCTCTCAAACGCTGCCGACAACCGACACCACCAGTTATCTGTTTTACCGGTAACCGATGGTTATCGGTACGGTTACTAGTTAAACCGACAACCGGATAACCATTTGTCATTCCTAAATATTAGGAAGGAAAAATAACCAAAAATGCGGCAGCAACCATAGAAGAGAAAAAGATAGAAAGATTAGATTTTCGTAATTTCTGTTATGTAATTACTTAATTAGTAATCATACTAATTACATAATATATATCCCGAATAATCCCTTTTCCATACCCAACTAATACGACTTGACGAAATACTCCCTAATTATTTCCACCCCCCCCCCCCCCCAAATAATCTCTAAACTTTATAAAACATTAATAACTGACAAATAAGTCCAAAGGATAGAAATACCAAATATATGTGTTTCTAAGATCTCCGCCTCCTTAAGATCAACCTTGCCCTCAAGGTTGATCCCTCTCATTCTAGTCCTGCTTCCTTGCCTCATCTTCCGCCTCATCCTCCCACCAGCATCATCTAGTCACGCTTCGCTCAATGGTGACCAAAAGTGAACCTCTCATTGCAGATGAAGCAATTTTCTTCCCACCTCTTCTGCACGATCTCAGATGGTGTCAGCCTTATGAACCTGATAGACCGTTAATTACACATGTTTTTACCCCTGTTCTTACACCGTTTGAGATGTGATTTCTCGTGGTTTAGACCGATTTCACGCTAGGTTGTGCTTGTTTGTGATGTTTCAGGTCCTAGTACGTGAATGAAGGCTTAGGAGCGAGTCTGGGGTCGATTGGACGAAGAACGGACGAATAGCGAGGTTTCTGGGGAGCTGCACGGGCAGACCAGGGAGGCTGCACGGCCGTGCACGTGAGCAATATGGCCGTGCGCCTTATGCCGAGGACACGCACGGGCAACCCCTGAAGCTCGCACGGCCGTGCACCCTGGCCGTGCGAGAGGGCTGAAGTTCGACTAAATGACACGCTGCGTTTTGAGTTGCACGGCCAGAATGGTGATATGCACGGCCGTGCACCCTGGCCGTGCGAGTCGGGATTTCCTGGTTTTAAGCCAAATTCCGAACCAAAGAAGGGGGATTGGAGTTTTTGAGAGAGAGATCAGTTCCTAGAGAGAGAAAGTGACGAGCAAGAGTTCCCAAGTGCCCTAGATTGATCTTCAACACCATTGGAGGCCAGCTTGAGCTTGGAGAAGTGCCGATCAACGTCCAGAAGCAGGAATCCATCCTTCGCAGTATGAATTCCGTGTCTGATTCTGCTTTTGCTTTCTTCTCTATGGAGTAGTTCTCCCATTCATCTGGGTATGGAGAACCCTAGATTTGTATGTTAGGCTTTGATTGTATGAACCCAAGTACTGATTCTATGATTTGATTATATTCGATTGAGGTTTGAATGATTGAATGACTTGAATCCTGATCAAATTCCTGTTGTTTCTGCTTTGACCTAGAATGAGAATATCTGCCTAGGTTGATAGAGCATCCTTGATTGAAGGTAGGGAGTTGGTGACTTTAGTCGAGGAGCCAACTCACTATTCTGTACCGGATTTACTCCGGTAGTGGAGATTTTGTTTGTTAAGGCCTCAATCTGTTTACTCCGGTGGAGGTTAGTCGCCCGCTAGAGACTCAGATTGAGAGGGTCTGAAGACCTTTAGTCGAGACTTCAGGCTGTTTAAGAACCTTCCGCAGTATAACTATCATAGAAACTGAACTTGGTAATTACAATCCGGCTTAACTGCAGTCTAGGGGGAACCATATCCGGGTGACCTCTCTTAACCTGAATACAACAGTTTACTTGCTTTGTTAGTTTGTTAGTTTAAACCTGCATTAAAGTTTCATTGCTAGATAACAAGAATTCACTGAGTAGTCATCAAATCTAGGACCCGGGTTGATAATTAAACCCAAACCCGCTATACTACGCTTTAGGAAGTGGTTTCACTTGGCCAATTCCTGGAGTGACAGTAGAGTCGAGTCAAGTTTTTGGCGCCGTTGCCGGGGACGGCTAGGTTGTTGAAGAAAAGTGATTTCTGTTAATTTAGCTTTTCTTTTTTGCTTTGTTTTCTTTGTCCCACTTGTGCCTTCACGGGTTTGTTGCTTGAGTGTGTGCAGGTAGTGCATGACCCGTAGCCAGTCAGGAGGTTTACTGCCGTTGAATCCAGAGATTGACCGCACCTGTCGCCAGCTCAGGAGACAACAGCGAGCTAGACTGGCTACGGAAGAGCGCATAGACGGCCACCTGAGCAGCGATTCTGAAGAAGAGCACGGGATGGACGGAGACTACAACCAACACCAGGGGAATCCACAACAGGTTCCCCCGGTGAATCAGGTCCTGGGGAACAACCCCATACCCCAGGACCATGGAGTTCATCATCCACCGCAGCCGGGTCCCACCTTGGAGTACTACTACACTCCTCGGATTGCTGACATCCGCCCGGTCATCCTCTACCCGCCGATCCCAGCAAACAACTTCGAGATCAAGCCATGCTGGATTCAGCTCATCACATCCTCGATCCAGTTTCATGGCTTGAAGGATGAGGAGGCCAGGGTACATCTGTCCCGTTTTCTGCAGCTGACAAACGGGTTCAAGCTGAATGGTGTCCCGGATGATGCAATCCGCCTTCATCTTTTCCCCCATTCTCTGGCGGGGAATGCTAAGAGGTGGTTGGAGACCCAGCCCCCATTGTCCATCACCTCTTGGGACGATCTGGCGGACAAGTTCGTGCACAGGTACTACCCGGAATCGAAGACTACTGAGATTCAGCGGGAGATCACTCACTTCCGCCAGGAGCCAGATGAGTCACTTCGTGATGCATGGGAGCGGTACATGGGATATTTCTGGCAGTGCCCCCACCATGGCTTCAGTGATCCATTCACAGTGGGGAATTTCTACAGTGCCCTCTCTCCAGATAGCCAGAGGGTGATTGAGTCTCTATGCCCAGGAGGGGATATTCTTACGAAGACTCCACCCGAGCTGAACCAGATGATCAGTACTTTGGCTGCCAGAGATCATTCTTGGGGACACGGTAGCCGAGGCAGACAGTCCCGGGACCGTGGTGTGCACGCCATGGAGACCAGATCCGGGCTCGAGCAGCAGGTAGCTGAACTGGTGCAGACATTGAAGCAGCCCAACAGTATTCTTCCGGGCAGAGGTTTGGCTACACCTCCAGTAGCTCAATGTCAGTGGTGTGAGAGCTCCAATCACCTAGTGGAGGACTGCCAGGCTATGAGGGAGTCTACCACACCCCAGGAGCAGTTGGCCTTCATTGCCAATGCGAGGCGCCTCGATCCTTACAGCAGCACATATAATGAGGGGTGGCGCCAGCATCCCAACTTCGCCTGGAGCAGCAACACCACCAAACCACCTGGTTTCCCAGCACCAGCAGGTGGTTTTCAGCAGAGGCAGCCCTTCCTGGCTCGCCAGGGGCCAGACCCACAGCAGCCCTACCAGCCCAGGCAGGGGCAGCCATTCCAGCAGCCCCAGCGCCAGTTTGCCGAGCCAGCAGCAGCTCCAGCCCCAGATGACAGGATGACGAAGCTGGAAAACATTCTAGCTTCCTTCATGACGAGCACTCAGGCGACTATCACGAGGTTGGACCAGAGTGTAGCCTCACTGGAGGCAGGTCAGAGGAACCAGGGTGCCATTTTGCAGGATTTGCAGACCCAGGTGGGCATCTTGGCCCGCCAAAACAGTACCAGGACACCGGGGACTCTGCCTGCCACCACTGTTCCGAATCCTCGAGATCCTCACCAGCATCAGCAGCTGGATGCCATTTTTACCAGGAGCGGTAAGATCATATCTGCTGATCCTGTCCCGGCCAGACAGGAGGAACCACTGCCTGCTTCAGCACTTCCAGCCGACGATGCAGAAGTGCGGGTGGAGGAAGAAGCCCCTGCTCCCAAGCCACAACCAGTGGTTAAGGAGCATGTACCCCAGCTTCCCTTCCCCACTCGCCTACACAAGAACTCACTGAGTAGTCAGCAAATCTAGGACCCGGGTTGACATATAAATCTAAACCCGCTATACTACGCTTTAGGGAGTGGTTGCACTTGGCCAATTCCTAGGGTGACAGTAGAAGGACAAGCTGGAGACTGAGTTTGCCAAGTTCATGGCAATGTTGAAGCAGCTCAACATCAGCATACCGTTCATGGAGGCACTGTCGAAGATGCCCAAGTATGCCAAGTTCATGAAAGATATATGCACCAACAAGAAGAAACTTGGGGATCTCTCGACAGTGATGCTGAGCGAGGAGTGTTCTGCTATCCTGCAGAACAAGCTGCCCGAGAAGCGCAAGGATCCAGGGAGTTTTACTATCCCTCTTACTATTGGCAGCATGCATGTAGGAAAGTCCTTGGCGGACCTAGGCGCTAGCATTAACGTCATGCCATATAAGTTGTATAAAATGCTAGACCTAGGTGAACTTAGCCCTACTAGGATGAGCATTCAGTTAGCTGATCGTTCTATCGTGCATCCTAAGGGTATCATTGAGGATCTGCTTGTTAAAGTAGGTACATTCACATATCCTGTTGATTTTGTTATTCTTGATGTGCATGAGGATGTGGATGTGCCTTTGATACTAGGTAGGCCATTTCTTGCCACCGCCAAGGCACTAATTGATGTGCATGATGGTAAACTGATACTGCGTGCTGGGGATGAACAGGCTACTTTTTCTGTGACTGAGTTTGATCACTGTGCTATGATTGATGTCACGCCTGTGCATGCTATGTCTGATCAGGTACACGAGCCTGTCGTGTATCCTTCTGCACCTCCTATTTTGCAGGACCCTCCTATCATTCCTTCGCCGCCACTCCATCCAGCCACGCCTCCGAACAAAAAGCTCAAGGAGGAGTGGCGGCCGAAGCAACAGGTTGCTAAGCCTGCACGGAAGAAGAGTGGAGACCACTATGAGGTGGTCCCACCTCCTGCACCACGACCACCCTGGCCGTCTGGGTACTCGCTCTCCTGCATCTTGCCAGATGGGCAGGTCGAGCTGACTGATGAGGGTGGTCGCATCCGTCGGGTGCATGGCCACAACCTGAAGCTGTACCTCAAGAGCGACGTGGATCCGCTCTTGGAGGCACCTGTTCCTGCACCGCCCTGAGTATCCGCCATGGGCGTCCAGCTAATACGACGGTAAAGAAGCGCTTGTGGGGAGGCAACCCCACCACGGTTTGATTTTCTTTCTTGTGTTTTGAGTCGGATTGTAACCCAGTTTGGGTTTGGTTTGTTTTTCTTTTGGTTTGGATGATGTTTTATTGGGCTGACCATTGGACCTAACATACTGTGTTGAGCTCTTTGGTTTCCTCTCGCTGTGCGTGTCTTGACTGGTCCCCTCTCCAGTCCGCTTCACTCGACTGGCCCGTTTCCAGTCTCCTGCAGTCCATGCATACCGGTAACATCATTTCCCTTATCCTTCCCTCTTCTCCATTGAGGGCAATGTCGATCTTAAGTGTGGGGGGATGTTTATCTTTTGACTGCATTAGATCTGTTTGTGTGCTTGGAGCCTAGTCCACTGTCCAAATTTTTAAATTTGAGGGCTCCAAGTACGTGTTTCCTTGCAATTGCCTGCTCAGTATGCTTTGAATTGACAGTTTTTATAGTAATATGCAACCTAGGGAGGTAGTGTAGCACTATGGAGGATGTTGATGCATTTAAGGAGTCTCATTTCTTCTTCATATTGAGTTGGTTGATTGAGTGAATTAGTGATCTTAGGACCCTTGAATTGTGTGGTGTTGTGGATTCTCTGCCTGTCATGGACTCTTGTATCATGTTTTGAAAATAACAGGTGCTCGAAAATGTGCTTCAAAATAAACGTCTCCCGTGCGAATAGGGAGCAAGTGTGTAAGGGGAGACGGGAATTCGTTCCCAATTTCCACCTACTACCTCCAGCCCCCTTACATGTCTTTCCCCCGCACGAGGCTCGAGACATTCGCTCCTGGCATGGCCGGTAAGAGCAGGTTGGGACCCTTGAAAAAGAAAAGAAAAGAAAAACAACAGAAAACAAGCAAAATAGAAAAAAGGGGTTCCAACCATCTTTAAGCAGAAAATAGAGCACCTTGAAAAATGTGAGTCCATGATCTTTTGTTTTTGAGAATCTCTTCATCCACGATTCATTTGTCCTCTGTTCACTGTTTGCCATGATGCGACTCGCCGAAGAAGTTATGAGATGACTTGTGCGTCGGTTGACCTCGTAAGCTGCTAAATGATCTAGGAAGTCCTCTACCTACGATCTGGGTTGTTTGTTGCTATAGAGGTCTGGAGAGTTGCATTGGTTTGAGTTAGGTTTGCTTGGGGACAAGCAAACGGTTAAGTGTGGGGGAGTTTGATAGACCGTTAATTACACATGTTTTTACCCCTGTTCTTACACCGTTTGAGATGTGATTTCTCGTGGTTTAGACCGATTTCACGCTAGGTTGTGCTTGTTTGTGATGTTTCAGGTCCTAGTACGTGAATGAAGGCTTAGGAGCGAGTCTGGGGTCGATTGGACGAAGAACGGACAAATAGCGAGGTTTCTGGGGAGCTGCACGGGCAGACCAGGGAGGCTGCACGGCCGTGCACGTGAGCAATATGGCCGTGCGCCTTATGCCGAGGACACGCACGGGCAACCCCTGAAGCTCGCACGGCCGTGCACCATGGCCGTGCGAGAGGGCTGAAGTTCGACTAAATGACACGCTGCGTTTTGAGTTGCACGGCCAGAATGGTGATATGCACGGCCGTGCACCCTGGCCGTGCGAGTCGGGATTTCCTGGTTTTAAGCCAAATTCCGAACCAAAGAAGGGGGATTGGAGTTTTTTGAGAGAGAGATCAGTTCCTAGAGAGAGAAAGTGACGAGCAAGAGTTCCCAAGTGCCCTAGATTGATCTTCAACACCATTGGAGGCCAGCTTGAGCTTGGAGAAGTACCGATCAACGTCCAGAAGCAGGAATCCATCCTTCGCAGTATGAATTCCGTGTCTGATTCTGCTTTTGCTTTCTTCTCTATGGAGTAGTTCTCCCATTCATCTGGGTATGGAGAACCCTAGATTTGTATGTTAGGCTTTGATTGTATGAACCCAAGTACTGATTCTATGATTTGATTATATTCGATTGAGGTTTGAATGATTGAATGACTTGAATCCTGATCAAATTCCTGTTGTTTCTGCTTTGACCTAGAATGAGAATATCTGCCTAGGTTGATAGAGCATCCTTGATTGAAGGTAGGGAGTTGGTGACTTTAGTCGAGGAGCCAACTCACTATTCTGTACCGGATTTACTCCGGTAGTGGAGGTTTTGTTTGTTAAGGCCTCAATCTGTTTACTCCGGTGGAGGTTAGTCGCCCGCTAGAGACTCAGATTGAGAGGGTCTGAAGACCTTTAGTCGAGACTTCAGGCTGTTTAAGAACCTTCCGCAGTATAACTATCATAGAAACTGAACTTGGTAATTACAATCCGGCTTAACTGCAGTCTAGGGGGAACCATATCCGGGTGACCTCTCTTAACCTAATACAACAGTTTACTTGCTTTGTTAGTTTGTTAGTTTAAACCTGCATTAAAGTTTCATTGCTAGATAACAAGAATTCACTGAGTAGTCATCAAATCTAGGACCCGGGTTGATAATTAAACCCAAACCCGCTATACTACGCTTTAGGAAGTGGTTTCACTTGGCCAATTCCTGGAGTGACAGTAGAGTCGAGTCAGAACCCCCTTGGCATATCACTAGGTCCGAGTCGAGCCACTACCAGTGCCTTCACTGCAGTCATCCCCGCGTCGTTGCCAGCTTTTGCTGGTACGCCTCCTGAACTGCTACTGCGGCGTCGCTACTCCCTTCTCCACTAGGCCTCTGGTAAAGGCCTATGGTGCTCCTCCAGCTTGCTATCTCCTCTTCCTTGAGACCTGCTAGTGTAAAGGAGGTTCATAGTGAATCAGGCTCGAATAACTTAATCGCGGCCGCCATCTCGTGTCGGAGTCATGTCATACATAATCCCACCAGGGTCTCCTTGGGCACACCCTTGCACTGGGTGCCCAACCTAAGGGACTAAGCTCTGTACTCGGCCACCGTCCTCGTTTGTCGTAGCTTAGCTAGTTGCTCTGGTGACCAGTCCTTTGACTTATCAAACTGATAACGTAGCTCTTTTTGAAATCTCAGTCATGTAATCATGGTCTCACCCTTAACATAGTACCTCCCCAACCACTCCCACCATTGAATAGCATCCCCTTCCAAGTAGAAGGATGCTAGATGCATGTTCTGCTCTTTCCTCGTTAAGTGGTTCTAGAACCACATGTCAGCTGCATACAACCACAAATATACATTCTCCAGACCATTGATGTTTGGAAATTCAATGGTTGGGGGTTTGACCCTAAACACAAGGTCATCATCTCCATCATAGCTATGGTGATACCCACCATACCTGCTAATGCTGGAATCCCACCACGGTAGTCTAGAGGAATCTGTGGGTCCCTATTTTGGCCCCATTCTTCCTCATCATCCTCTTGGTAGCTCGCATACCCACCTAGTCCAGCCTGAGGTCCTTGCCCTGCATCCAACATCTTGTCTGATTAATGTCCTGTAACCCGAGAAGTCGTGAAAGGAGGGTAGGGTGTATCCACGTCTCCTCGTGGCCATCTCCAGCTCACGGACCCCTTGTTTCCCGCCCATGTGAATGTTAGTCGATTCGGTTCAGGCCGAACTTGATTTGACCGGTATATGTTTGACTGGTTCTGAGTCGACCTTCCTAGTTGCTTTGCCCAAGCCCGATGGGTGTCTTGCTTGACCCAAGCTCGCGATTGATCCACCAAGCTCACTTCATCTTCCTCTTGAGCTCTGTTGAGGAACAACCACCCTAGCCCATTTTGGATCCCCATGCGCCCAGAATCCTCTTCCCAGGCAATCTGATGAGGGCATCAAAGGGCCAATCACACGAGCTAAGGCAAAGGCAATGAGAGACAAGTTTGCAACTTATTTGGGCTGTTACTTTGTAAGCATGGACGTAGAGCAATTCAAAGGACGGTTTATTTTGGTGTTGCACGTTGTGGAAGAAGAAGGAAGTGTTGAAGATGGAGCAGATTGCATGGAGAAGAAACGAGGAAGTGTTTAGGATGGAAAAGTTTACTTTTGAGAAGTATAAACTCGACCAGACTTTGTTGTTTTTGTTGAAAGTCGGTTTACTTTGGTTTTTCCTTATTATGTTTGGATTTTGTTGTTTGAGGCCTATTTAAAGGGCTGAACACGTTTGTTTTGAAGTTAGACAGTTATTATTGTTCCTTTTAGAACTTTTTCCCTAATTACTCTATTGTGGATTCTGGAGTTTTAGAAAGCACTCTTATCAATTAGGTATTCACCCTAATTGTGGCACGCTACCTTATACCACTTTCTCCTTTTCACGAGTGGGTTCTGACCAATTGGTTCAACTTATCATTGCTATTTGGGTTCGAGTGATTGAAGTTGCGTAACTGTGATTATATAAAGTGGTATCAGAGCCCGGTTCAAACTCAGTGGCGGATTTTATGTGTTCTTGAAGGCACTTGAGGATTTCTTGTTCGTTCTTAGAAATCTTGTGCATGGTCTTGAGATTCTTGGGCGATTGTTTGGAGTTCTTGGAGAGTTATTGTGTTTCTTGTGCCGCAAGAAGAAGCTTAGCATTCTTGGCGTGTTCTTGAAGCAATATTGGTCTGTTTGTTCGAGTTCTTTGAGGGATTTTTGTTTTCTTGAGTCACAAGCATGGAATAAGCATTGCAAGCGATCACGTCTCAATTGGAAGCAATTGCTCGAAATCAAGCTGAGCAAGCAACCAGAACGAAGGCTGTTGAAACTCGGCTTCAGCAACCACAAGCTCCCGTTGCAGAAAACCCTAACCCTATGGCTCGGCTAGAGGAAGGAAGGGAAAAGGAGGAACGAGCACCACCTCTTTTGTTCGATGAAGTTCTGCAATGTTTTTGACAACATCGACGTATAGGAATCCTCTCAAATTCTCGCCGAAAATCATTCTCCCATAAGGTTTTCCAACGATTTGATCTATTTCTGGGCGTTGCTAAAATTATATTAGAACATGTCTTTTCCCATCATTTCTTGATCGTTTGAGCTCGCTTTCTCGCTCTCATGGCCTATTTTACTATAGGTTGTATTGGTTTATCATGTTTCATGTCCTAGTACGTGAAAAGGCGCGAAAAGAGTGAGTTTTGGGACGTTTTGGAGTGATTGGGCAGAGAGCAGGGAAAAGTTACGACCAGACCTAAAATTTATGGTATGGACCGTAACTTCCCAAAGAGTCTGTAACTTCTAGGGAAGCGGGGCCCTCCTCAAAGTTACGGTCTCAACCGTCACTTCTCTAAAGGAGTTGTAAATCTTGGTTTACGAAGCACAGCGACGATGACATTTTGGGAGAAGTTATGGGCTGTAAGAGGGAGTTACGGCCATAACTTTGGCCGTAACTTGTGAATCTCCAGCAAATTAAAGGGGTGCTCGGGAAAATTGCAAAGGATCCGGATTTTTGGAGTTCTAAAGGCAAAAAGAGAACCCTAAGGAGAGAAAGTGACGAAGAACAACCCTTTGGCAAGGATTGGAGCAATCTGAAGACCTCGGAGCTCGATTCCTCACTCTCGGAGTATCAATTAGCCGTTTGGAATAGATTTTCATTGTCCACATGATGATTTCTCCTCCTAGCATGATGTTTCCTCTTCTCTCCATGGAGTAAACTCCCTTTTCATCTGGGTATGAAGAACCCTAGTTTTTTATGTTAGAAATGGTTGTATGAACCCCGTTTGCGAATGATTGATTCGATATATTCAATTGAGGCATTAATCGGAATTGCATGAGTCTTGATCAAACTTTTGTGATTTCTGCTTTAACCTAGAACAATAGTCTCTACACAGGTTAAAAGAACAACCTTAAATTGGAAACGATGAATCAATTGCTTTAGTTGAGAAATCGATTCACTTCTCTGTAGTGGGATTAAAGTTAGTAGAGGAAGTTTGACGTGTTATTGCCTTGGTTAGTTTATGCCGGTAGAGGTAAGTTGCCAGCCGAGTAATCGAACTGAGAGGGTCTAGATTACTTTAGTCGAGATTCCAGACTAGTAAAGACCTTCCCGCGGTATATCTATCAATCATAGTAAAATAGGGATCGTATAATCTGAACTAGCTGCATACTAGGGGGAATCAAACTTGGTTGACCTTTAGCATACTTGAAAAACCGGAACATTTCTTGCTTTCTATTTATTTTGCAATTGAACAACTCACACACTTAGTTTGCTTGATAATAGAAGTTTACGGAGTAGGCAGTAGATCTAGACCCCGGGTTGATATTAAAACTGAACCACTATTATGCATTTCCATCCTACAATTCCACTTGGTCGTAGTTTGGTGTTGTGTCGTAGCGAGTCAAGATTTTGGTGCCAATGCTGGCGACCGTCTTGGTTATTGTAGAAACGTGAACATCTGTTACTTTAGCATTTACTTTTCATTACTTTCTCTCCTCCACCTGTTTGCCGTCATGGGTTGTGTTTTCTGTCTGTGTGCATGTAGATGTAGTGTATGACCCGTAGCCAGTCGGGAGTACTACTGCCATTAGACCAAGAGCTTGAAAGCACCTATCACAACTTCAAGAGAGCTTTACATGCGCGACTGGCTGCGGAAGAGGCTTTCGCTCAACTAAACATCAACTAGGATGAAGAAATGGGTGAACCCAATGCTGACAGGGCGGTTGTTCCCGAGGAGCATACCATGGGATACTACTGGACCGCTAGGGCCGCAGACATGAGGTCCCCCACCCAGAAAAGATCTATGATGATTACATAGGAAGTTCATCGATTGTGGTGGCAAGGGAACATCGACTCCGTCTCCGATTGTCTTGGAGGCGGAGGATGGTTCAGCGACCGCTCTTTGCTTGGTGGTTTGGGTTTTTGATGGCAAATGGTCGGGGACAGAGAACGGAGAGGCCGAGGGTTTTTTATTTTCAGATTATTTTTATAGAAATTAATGATTTTTAATTAAAAGTCTGACGTGGCATTAACGTGTCAGCTAGGCTTTCGCTCAACTGAGCAGGTTCAGTCTCAGGCGGCCTTCCAGACATCTCAGTGGGCATATGAGCAGCAGTGACGAGAGGGTGCACCAGATGAGCAGGTTCAGTCTCAGGTGGATGATATGTTCGGCACACAGGATCGGGATGATGGGGCGGAGAGAGATGATCAGTTGCCTCCACGAGACAGGAGGCCAGCAAGGTGTGGTACTGGCTACCATCTAGTGGCAGAGCACGGTGGTCACCGTGGTGGTCGATGTGGTGGTCGTGGGGGTCGTTAGTGTATTTATGTAACTCTCTGAGATATTTATTATTATTATTATTATTATTTTGTTCTTTGTTACTATGTATTATTATTATTATGTACTTCTTTGAGACTATTTATTATTATGTACTTCTTTGAGACTATTCAATGGTTGCGGTCAAGGAAATCAACGAAGAAGGAGAGGCACTACACTTGGGAACGCTTGGGATTCATGGATAGGGGCTCCAATTTGGAAAGGTACTAAGCTTGGGATTCATGGACACGGGCTCCAATTTGGAAGCTATAGATGTATTAGGAGGGCTTCAGCTGCGAGAGGAAAAGTGACAGAGAAGTGAATGAGTGGCCAACTATATGACTCAGCAAGTATGTTGAGTTGGAATGCCACGTGGATTGAAAAAATGCAAATTGGTACCCACTATTAATTTTTGTGACGGAAAAGGTAACGATACAACTAATAACTGAGTTATGTGGTTTAGTTGCAACTAAAAAGAGTTAAGTGGTCAGTATGCAACCAAAGGAATACTTATACGATATGTGGTGCATTTAACCCCATACCCCGACAAAGCCCTAGTTTGGGGAGCCGCCGCTTTCACTTTTTTTAAAGACCAAATGCCCCAGTCTCGGGCGCCACCGCTGAATTTTATTGAAAAAACAGCACCTAGCGACCGCGCCCGAGTCTAAGACTTTAGCGCTTTAAACATACCAAAATAAACAATATTCTTGTAAATAATTTTTAAACCACTATATTCATGGTAAATTAAAAAAAAAGCTACCCATACATACGCAGGAAAAAAAAAAAAGCAAAAGGCCACCGTGGCAGTAAGCAACAAGAAGGATTATGAGAATGGAGCTCAAAAACAGGCGATTGGTCCGAAATCTATCCACCGCATCTCCAAACCAGATTTCGTCATCCCACTTGGCTGCCTTCCTATCCACCTTTAAGATTCTCCTTCTTTTCTCCCTCCATCTGTCATTATATCCCACCCATAAGTCCGTCCATCTCAAGTCTCAACAGAAACTAAGGAAAAAGGAAAGAAAGAAAGAAAGGGAAAACAGAGTAACCCAGAAGTCGAGCGAGCGAGCATCAGGGCCGTGTCTCGTCTGCAACTTCCTTCCTCCCAATTTCACACAACCATCCAATCTTATCCCTATGGCTGCAGCAGCTACTTCGGGGGGAACGGTGCTGAACGGGACCCTGGGATCTTCCTTCCTCTCCGGAAGCAAGAAGACCCAATCCTTGTTTGCTGCCGCTTCCAGAATCGGAAACAGTATTGGCGGAAGGAAGTTGGTCATTGTATCCGCCGCTAAGAAATCTTGGATCCCCGCCGTTAAAGGCGGCGGCAACCTAGTCGACCCCGAATGGCTCGATGGCTCGTAAGTTCCTGCAATCTCTCTGCTCTGCTTCAATTCGAATGCCAATTTAACCAATTAATTGAATTTGTACGTAATTGCAGGCTGCCGGGCGACTATGGGTTCGACCCGCTGGGGCTGGGGAAGGACCCGGCGTTCCTGAAGTGGTACAGGGAGGCGGAGCTGATCCACGGGCGGTGGGCGATGGCGGCGGTGGTGGGGATCTTCGTGGGGCAGGCGTGGAGCGGGATCCCGTGGTTCGAGGCCGGGGCGGCGCCCGGCGCGGTGGCGCCCTTCTCGTTCGGGACGCTGCTGGGGACCCAATTGCTGCTGATGGGGTGGGTGGAGAGCAAGCGGTGGGTGGATTTCTTCAACCCGGACTCGCAGGCGGTGGAGTGGGCGACGCCCTGGTCGAGGACGGCGGAGAACTTCGCCAACGCCACCGGGGAGCAGGGTTACCCGGGCGGCAAGTTCTTCGACCCGTTGGGCTTCGCGGGGACGCTCAGCGACGGCGTCTACGTGGCGGACGCGGAGAAGCTGGAGAGACTGAAGGTGGCGGAGATTAAGCACGCCAGGCTTGCGATGATCGCCATGCTCATTTTTTACTTCGAGGCTGGCCAGGGGAAAACCCCTCTCGCCGCTCTTGGCCTTTAGATAGAGTTTGTTGTCCCCCATTCTTCCTTCCTCTGTTCGTCCTTTTGGCTGTAGATAAATCTGATGGTTAATCAAAATTTTAGCGGGCGGTTCAAATTAATTCGTCACTCACTGTGGCACTAATGACGAATACTAATAGAATACTGCCTGTGCCCTTGTGAACGCCAAGAGGAACAGGAACGGATCTTAATCTGAATTGTTGCAGGCATTCGTACTTACTTTACAGGATGTTACGATTGAATTACAAGCTACCAAAGAAACCAAAACCCTCCAACAAAGAATGCACAGATCATGTCTCTCTCCTCTCTTTCTCTAACGGAAGTTTCCTCTGAACCGAATAACGGCTCTATTTCCGTCCCCGTCGTTGGGACTTCTCCAGCTCGCTCTGTGAGCGCCATTTACAATCCCCAACCACCCAGCAAAGATTGCAGGATCTATTGGAAAAGATAGAGGGAGGTAGTCGGAACAAATCACCAACAGGAGATGCCCACATGGAGATTGGACAAGGCAGGGGAAGATCTGCAAAAGAAAGAAATGTAAAAGGGATATGGAAACCACCAGACTATTCAATATCAGTCTTCCAATGTCAGAGATGGAAGAAGAGAAGAGGAGAATGAAGGAATAGAGGAGCTAAGGGATGCTACCCAGGAATAGCCATAAGCAATAAATGGAAGAGAGGCGAGTACCTTGAGCCAAGTGCAGCCGAGACAGAGATGGAAAAGCAGAACAGAGGAAGAATATGTCAACAGAGGGATAATGAAAGCTTTGACAAGATACACAACCACCACCAACTGGGAGAAAGTAAACTCTACCTTCATGAAGAAGGATTTAAAGAGAGCGAGAGGGGAATACAAGAGAGCTCCCAAAACAAAAGCTGGCTACCCCTCTACAAACCTTCTGGCCTCCCCTGCAAACACCACCAAAAACCTAGCTGATCCCTTCCGGGTCTCCCCTGCAAACACCAAAAACTCTAAAGCCCAAGTTAACCCCCCTCAAACACCATGGAAATCAGCAATAGCAAAGCCCCAAGTAGAGCTAGAGATGAGATTGGAACTACCTTGTCATCCCCAAGAAACAGAGGCGAGCGTCCAATCCTCTCATCCAACGGAGGCAGAGGCATCTCAATGATGATGGGGAAGATGCTCACCGAGAACAGAGTTGCTTTGGCTAAGGCGGCAGGGGCGGCACGGTACGCTTGGGGGGGATATGGAGAGGTGAACGTACAACCAACGGAGACCCAGAACCTATTCATCTTCACCTTCAATAATGAGGCAATTATGGAGAAGATATGGAGGGACCGACCATGGAGCCTATCAAATACTCTAACGGCTGTCGAAAAATACAACGAAAGAGGTAAACCAGAAGAAACTCCCATAGAGAAGGTAGCCATGTGGGTGCAGATTCATGGTATTCACCAAAATCAGAGGAGCAAGGAGAACATGGTTGCGATAGGTACTCATTACTTCCCAGGGATGCTCGACCTGGATAGAGCGAGCTTGGAATTTACAGGATACAGGAAGTTTCTGAGGATTCTTGTGGAGGTCAACATTGAAGAACCAATTCTGACCGGTTTTGACTTCCCATTCACAGATGAAATCACGGGAAAGGATTACTGCGATGTAATCGATTTCAAGTATGAGAGGTTGGTGGAATTGTGCTATTTCTGTGGAAGAGTAGGCCACAACTGGCCGACTTGCTGGAGGATGAACGAAGAAAGGAAGAGGAATGGAGCGGCTTACCTGTCTGAGGTATACAATTCCTCTCTCAAGGCGGTAATTGATTCTCCTCAGAGGCACCATTCGGCCAACTACAGAAGCAGTAGGGAGGGGGATGGCTCAAAAAGCTATCTGACAGGAAGAGAGAGCGTGAGGTCGGGAAGCCAGAGCAGATCAGAAGGGGTAGAGGGAAGAGCTTCGTCGGGTTCGGAAGGCAGGTTCTCTGAAGGGAATCTTTAGATCCCTCCAGGTTTTACTGTGAGAAGGCTGGAGGAGGAGGTTCAAGGAGAGGAGGAGCAAATCGCGCAGGGGAGATGGAGAGGGAGGTACATGGAAGAGATGGGGGCGACGAATTTGAACGTGGAGATGGATAGGGCGGCGTCGGCGGCGATGGAGGCAGGGCTTCAATTAGAAGAGGGGAGAAGCGCTCAGGAAATGGGGCGGATTCCAGTGGCTGTGGAGACCACGTTGTCTCTTGGGCCAACCCAAGCAATCACCCCAGCCCACCTGTCTGTCCAAGAAGGCTCATATGAAATAGCTGAGTATCAGCATGTACAAGATGAAAGGGAAGGGGAGATGGGCCGAAAGCAAAAGAAAATGAAGGGTATGGGCCTAGTGGGTGGTAACAGGTCCATCGGCGATTTAAGGGAGGGAGAAGCTATGTTTGATGGGCCAGATGGTGTGTTTGAAATGGGTGGGCCGGGAGAAGTATCCAAAAGAAAGAATCTGAAGTTTAAGCCCGTGAGCCATAATACCGACAAAGGGAATCAGTCAGAAAGCGAGCAAGAGGGCCGAGGAAAGAAGAAAAAGGCAGCGGTGGTTCGCCAGAAGCCACCTCATCAAGAATGAGTATGGTAAGTTGGAATTGTAGGGGTTTTGGCCCAACCCCTACAAGGAGTTATGCAAAACGTCTGTGTAGACGTTTAGGCCCTTCGATTGTTTTCCTCATGGAAGCGAGCAAAAATGAGGCATTCATGGAGGACCAAAGAAGAAGTCTCAGAATTTTCCCTAACAAAGAGTATGAGGAACCGGTTAACTCTTCAAGGGGCTTTGCGCTATGGTGGAAAGCGGGTATTAACATTAATATTTTAAGTAGTGATAGCTATTATATGGATTGTAGTATCGATATGGGTAGGAAGTTCTTCTGTACTTTTGTTCATGCACCCTCTACCGCTGTTACTAGAAGGGGATTTTGGGAGCATCTAAGCTCTCTTCGGAGTAGTAGGGAGGATAACTGGGTTATTGTAGGAGACTTCAACGCTGCTATCTATGAAAGTGAGAAGGAGGGGAGATGCCCTCTTAGGTACGAGAATGTTGAACCTTTTAAAAGGTTTATTTTCGACAATGCTCTTATAGATATAGGGTTTAAAGGAGAACCCTTCACTTGGACCAATAAGCGTACCGGTGAAAATACAACGAGAGTCCGACTTGATCGAGTGTTGTGCTCGACTTCATGGCGTGTCCTATTCGGGGATGCAACCGTTTTCCATGAAAAGATGGTTGAGTTGGATCATTGCCCAATCATGCTGGAGCTCTGTTATAGAGGGAATAGGAGAAGAAAGACACCCTTCAGAGTAGATGAAAGATGGTTGGAGAAGGATGAATGCAAGGAGATAGTGGTCCGAGCTTGGGATCCAGGAGGGCAATCGTCAAACCAGCTAGCCAAATGCGAACAAGATCTTAAGGAGTGGTCAAAAGACTTTCACAGGAACAGTCTACAAAGGGAGAAGGATATACTGGACCGACTTGATATTCTCTAACGGCCTCCAAAAACCCAGGAAAGGGTGGAGGAAGAAAAAAAGTCTCATTGAGGAACTGTCTAAGATGTGGAGGGAGGAGGAGGCGTTTTGGAATCAGTGCTCAAGAGTTAAGTGGCTGCAGAAAGGTGATCAGAATAACTCCTTTTTTCATTGTAGCACGATCCATAGAAAGCATATGAATAGAATTCTTAGACTTAAGGATGAGAGAGGCGATTGGGTCGAGGAAGAAGATAGGCTAAAAGGGTTGGCCCATGATTTCCACAAAGACCTCTTTAGAGCTAGAGACCAGATTCCCTTTACCCACCTTCTGGATGGCTTCCCAGAAAAGGTTACGGAGGAGATGAATACTGCTCTTTGTGCCCCAATATCAAGTGAGGAAATCAGGAAAGCAGTATTCTCATTAGGAGCAAAAAAGGCTCCACGTCCAGATGGTTTCTCGGGTAGATTCTACCGAAGATTCTGGGATATTATTGGGGAAACGGTTTGTAGAGAGGTTAAGGAGTTTTTTGAGACAAGTACAATGCCGAATGGATGGAATGATACACATATATTCATGATTCCTAAAGTGGACCACCCAGAATTGATAAGCCAGTTTCGACCTATTAGTTGCTGCAATTTTAGATATAAAATTATATCGAAGATTATGGCAACCCGATTGAAGATCTGGACGCCTGATCTGATCTTGGAGCTCCAAACAGCTTTCACCGGAGGCCGACTTATCCAAGACAATGTCATTATTGTCCATGAGGCCCTCCATCATTTCAAAAACCACAAGCGAGGAAGGAGAAGGGACATGATGCCCAATTTGGACATGAAGAAGGCATATGATATGGTGGACTGGGATTGTCTCGAAACTCTGCTGAAGAACTATGGGTTTGATGACAGATGGTGTAGATGGGTAAGCTCTTGCATCAGGATGGTCAACTTCTCCATCCTCTTCAATGGTGAAGCAGCAGAGGAGTTCAAACCATCAAGGGGAATTAGACAGGGAGACCCTCTCTCTCCCTTCCTTTTCATTTTGATGTCTAATGCTCTTACTTTTCTGATTGATAAAGCTGTTTCCCAGAATTAGTTAAAAGGAATAAGGTTGAACGTGAGATGCCCGATCCTCACTCACTCCCTGTTTGCGGATGATACAGTGATCTTCGGAAAGGCTGATCTACAAGAAGCAGAGAAAATTGTGGATATGATAAGAGAGTATGGAGCCATCACGGGACAAGAAGTGGATATCAACAAATCATCGGTTTTCTTCAGTGCGAATGTACCCGATGTGGACAAAGGTGCGATCATTGGTCATATCGGGTTTACCTCTCCTAACTGCCACTCCAAGTACTTAGGAGTACCGACGGAATGAGGGAATTCAAAGAAGGAAGCTTTCCAATTCCTGATCCAGAGAATGGAGAAGATGGGCGAAGCATGGAAAAGCCTCATCCTTTCTCATGTTGGGAAAGAAGTGTTGCTTAAAGCTGTCATCCAAGTCATTCCTTCCTACATCATGTACCTATTTTAACTCCCGGTGAATCTGACCAAGAAGATGGATTCCCTCCTCACCAATTTTTCTGGTCGGGGTCAATGCAGAAAAGCACAATGCACTGGTGTAGGAAGGAAATCTTTTGTGCTCCAAAAGCAGAAGGGGGACTGGGTTTCAGAAGCTTCAAAGATTTTAACATGGCTTTGTTAGCAAAACAAGCGTGGAGAATCATTAATTCCCCTGATGCCTTGTGGTGTCGGCTCCTGAAGGGTATGTATTTCCCGAGAGATGGATTCCTGCAATCGAAAAAAGGAAGTAGATCCTCTTGGATTTGGGCAAGTCTGTGGGAGGCAAAAAAGGTTATCAACATGAGAGCAATTAGAGTTATCGGTTCATGAGAGGATACTTGGATTGGGCAAGATCCATGGATTCTGAACTTGCAAAATTTTTTCATCGGAAGCGGCTCCCAACAGAACCTGAGGGTAAAGGAATGGATTGACCCAGTTAGCAGGAGCTAGAACACGAAGCTGCTCCAAGGTCATGTGACGAGAGAAAAAGTGGAGGCTATTCTCAAAATCCCAATTGGGGAGGAGGGATCTGATGATTTCTGGGCTTGGAGTCTCACCCGTGAGGGAGAGTTCTCGGTCAAGACAGCCTACCATGCTGTTCATAAAGCCAACACAAATTTCCATTCGACAGGAAGTGAAGGGAAGTGGAAATGGATTTGGGGACTGAATATTCCACCTAAGCTTAAATTCTTTCTATGGAGATGCTCCAGAAACGGGTTGGCAACAAAAGAAAGACTCTTCCAACGTAAATGTGCTCCGAACCCGAATTGCCAAGTGTGCCACAACCCTATCGAGTCCCTTAATGACTGCCTTTTCTACTGCCCTCATGCCAGTGATTCGTGGAATAGTACTTTCCCATCCCTTCCGTTTCCTCCTCAGGGCACCTCTTTTTTCGATTGGTTCTGCTCCCTCAAAGATACCATCCCTAAAAACTCCCTAATTCATATTATCTACCTCTGTTGGAACATTTGGAAGGCAAGGAACGAGAGCACCTTCAAGAATCGGGCACCCTGGCCCCCAAACGTGTGTCTGCAAACCTATAGAGAGCGTACAGAATGGATTGCTTGCCCGAGGCCCCCACCTCAAGGTTGTGATTGTCCCACTCAGCTCAGGGGATCCCATCCTGCTACGAATCTACCGCCAAGTAATCACTCGATAGTGATTCAATGTGATGGGTCGTTTTTTAGCGACCCCCAGTCGGCGGCATATGGTGTTGTTGTCGTTAACCACCATGGACAAGTGTGTGATGGGTGAGCTAATAATCTTCTCTGTTCCACCCCGATTGAAGCAGAAGCAAAGGCTCTTTTGGAAGGAATTAAATTAGCACAAGAATATGGATCAGTGTGTACAATTCAATCAGACTGTCAATTGCTGGTAAAGGCCCTGAACCATAATCAGTCTCGATGGCCCTAGATATGTGCAGCATGGATTGGAAGAATGGTCAATATCCTTAGAACTAACCCAGCTATTTCGGTGAAAGAGGTTCCGAGGGCTTTGAACGTCAGAGCTGATTGGGTAGCACGATCAAAAGCTAAATCAATTCTACCAGATGACTGGATTAATATTCTTGATCTAATATCTGTTCTCCTCTAAAAATGTAACGGCTTATGCTTGTTTTTTCGTTTGTGGAATAATAGTTGATACTATTTGTCAAAAAAAAAAAAAAAGAATGCACAGATCATGTTCGGATTACTTGGCTCGGTTTTTAATCGAGGGATTTAAGTGGATCTAGAAAATCCAAATTTAAAGACGGTGAATTAAAAATATTTTATTTTCACTAGTTTTCTTAATCGGTTATTTTCGTGTTCGTTCGAAAGCAGATTTCAATCTTCATTTTTACATAGGGAACGAGTTCGTTGTGCTCTACAAAATAAGATTAATTTTTAATATTTTTTTAGAAATGTTTTTTCATACCTCTCGTTATTAACTTCGTACCATATGATATCTCCTTCGTTATAAAGTCATTTAAAAAATATTTGCACCGAAAGAATGAGTTCATCATGATCTATTGGCTCTACAAATTTCTGGGTGAAAAAAGTACAAGACCAAAAAAATACTATACTATACCACCTTGGTATGGGGGTGGTAACTTGTGGACGTACACAATGATGAAAGTCGTAAATGATAGTTAGTGTACTCTTACTATCATGTATTCAACCATCCTACCAGTCTTGGTCTGTTCATACCACCATGGTACACTGTCGTAGCATATTGTATGCTCTTATTTAATGCCTGCCAATACCATATGGTATAAACCCATAAAAAAGGCCTCAATTTTTTTTTTGTTCTAAAATTATATAAAAATATATAAAATTTTACAGAGCACAATTAATGTGATTTATCTGTGCAAAATAAATTTAATTCCGACTTAAAACGAGGGAAAAACCGTCTGTTAAAGATTAAAGGTTTTCCATAAGAGAGAGGATGTTGATGTCACGCTGATGTGACATGTTACTCACCATTACTGACTCTAAGGTTACTGACCTGATTTGGACCCAGATTACAGCTATACATCTGAATTCTGATACACGGGAAGACAAAAAAAATACCAGAGCAGTTCAAGTATCCTTACCATGCACGAAGAAATAATTTAGCAATAGTGGTGTGAGCTCTGCAAAAAAAGACGAGGAATCCCAGAACCACCTCTTCATTAGCTGTGAGTACGCTAGGAGCTTCTGGGATTTTTTCAGAAGAAGATGCAACCGGATTCATCAGTTGGGTAGTGATATTATCGACACCGTCCGTAATTGGCCCTCTGCTTCTTTGATTGTTTGGAAGATTGGTTTAGATACTGTCTGATCCACGCCCTGTGCTGGCATCTATGGATTGAGCGTAATAGGCGCATTTTCAATGAGGTCTGTACACCCTTTGGTGTTACAGCGAGGCGAATTGCTCAAGACATCAGTAACTGGATCACCGCAAATGGCAAAGCCAGCAAAACCCAGAGCGCTGAATGGATGAAACTTCACTTTGATTGATGTCTCTGTTTCGCGTAAGGCTTTTGCTTGTTGTTCCCTTCGGTGGCAGGATCTGTTGGCTTCTTCCTGTCGCTGTGTTGTTTGTGTTTTGGTTCTTGTGATTCCTGGCTGGTGTTCCGCTAATGTGTTCTTTTTTTTCTTTTTTCCTTTCACCTGTCTAATGTAAGTTCTGTTTCTGTATATCAAGTTCAGCCCTGCTGAACTTCGAACATCTTTTGTTTGTTCTCGTTATAATACATATTCACCCTTGTCAACAAAAATAATTTAGCAATAGTGGAATAGCAAGGATTTCAAGTAGGGTGGGTCCGGCATAATAAAAAATAAAAATATATCTAATTAATGTTTATTGAAAAGAGTCTAAAATACATTTATCATCCAAACTATCTAGAATGTCACTCTCATCATTCAACACTTCATCAATCATTCGACTCCTGACTCGACTCTACTGTCACTCCAGGAATTGGCCAAGTGTAACCACTTCCTAAAGCGTAGTATAGCGGGTTTAGGTTTAATTATCAACCCGGGTCCTAGATTTGCTGACTACTCAGTGAGTTCTTGTTATCTAGCAATAAAACTGGAATGCAAGTCTAAACTACCAAACAAACAAAGCAAGTAAACTGTTGTATTCAAGTTAAAGAGGTCACCCGGATATGGTTCCCCCTAGACTGCAGTTAAGCCGGATTGTAATTACCAAGTTCAGTTTCTATGACAGTTATACTGCGGAAGGTTCTTAAACAGCCTGAAGTCTCGACTAAAGGTCTTCAGGCCCTCTCAATCTGACTCTCTAGCGGGCGACTAACCTCCACCAGAGTCGACAGATTGAGGCCCTAAGAACAAAACCTCCACTACCGGAGTAAATCCGGTACAGAATAGTGAGTTGGCTCCTCGACTAAAGTCACCAACTCCCTACCTTCAATCAAGGATACTCTATTAACCTAGGCAGATATTCTCATTCTAGGTCAAAGCAGAAACAACAGGAATTTGATCAGGATTCAAGTCATTCAATCATTAAAACCTCAATCGAATATAATCAATCATAGAATCAGTACTTGGGTTCATACAATCAAAGCCTAACATACAAATCTAGGGTTCTCCATACCCAGATGAATGGGAGAACTACTCCATGGAGAAGAAAGCAAAAGCAGAATCAGACACGGAATTCATACTGCGAAGGATGGATTCCTGCTTCTGGACGTTGATTGGCACTTCTCCAAGCTCAAGCTGGCCTCCAATGGTGTTGAAGATCAATCTAGGGCACTTGGGAACTCTTGCTTGTCACTTTCTCTCTCTAGGAACTGATCTCTCTCTCAAAAACTCGAATCCCCCTTGAATTGTGGCTGAAACTCTGCTTAAAAGCATCAGTGGCCAAAGCACGGTCGAGGGCACGGCCGTGCTTTGCCTGACTCCGCCCGTGTCTCGGCCAGGGCTTAATTACACGGCCAGCAAGTGGGTTAAACACGGCCGTGCTTCGCGTTGGACACGGCCGTGCTTTGGTGGAACACGGCCATGCTTCGGTGCCCGTGTTTGCAGCTGAATTGGCCAAACTGAATTTGCTCTCGGCATAAAAAGCACGGCCAGCAGTACACGACCGTGTAATGCCTTGGGTCTGCCCATGTTTTGGCTCCAGCTCACCGAAATGACTTCCGAATGCCCCGAAACTCGCGGTTAGCCTTCCCTTTAACGCCTGGGACCTGAAACATGACAAAATAGCACAACCCGACGTAAAATAGGCCAAAACACACGACTATACTCCTCAAACGGATAAGAACTAGGGGCGCAAACATGTGCATTTACATCGTTATCAACTCCGCAATGTGTTCTTCACATAGTTCATTGCAGAAAATACTCTTTCAATAGTTGCAGTGGTGACTGGTAGCAACATCGCCAATTTCACAAGCTGATAGAACTTCTTCGACACAACCATTTTCCTAGAAAGCACAGTCATTCCTTTTAGTTTAGTGAATCTCTTATTTTTCTTCACATCAAAGATACAACTATTTAGTTGAGTATCTAAATGCAAAATATCATCATTAGAGAATTCATTAGGATAAAAGGCAGCAAGCTTTAATAGTTTTCCTTGTCGAAGTCAACAAACCCATCTGTTTACCACTAAAAAAATCACTCAATACCACATTGATTATTTTCAAGGAGTGGTAGTGATTTATAAGGCCAACTTAACCATATTAATTAAATTGGTGTAGGTTGGGCCTAAATAATGGTATTTTGGGCTTCATACCATGTCAAGCGTTGACACCCTTCAACATCAACCACCCAAGTGGGCACCCCACCATACTTAGCCTAATTTTCGAGTTACCAGTCGCCTACCTACCTTGCGGGTAATTACCCCTAGACATGATGGGTCGAAGAAAGCCAAAATTTGGCTAAGTGTTGAGACCCACAGCACAAGGGGGATCATGCATGACATCGCGCAAGGGGGGTCATGCATGACACCATCCAAGGGGGGCAAGCACAAGGGGGGTCAAGCATGATACCATCCAAGGCGAGTGGAGTATGACGAGACACGAGCTAGCTGTGGTAGCAAAGAGGGACAAAATTTGGCTAAGTGTTGAGACCCACAGCACAAGAGGGGTCATGCATGACACCATCCAAGGGGGTCAAGCACATAGGGGGTCAAGCATGACACCGTGCAAGGAGGCCAAAATTTGGCTAAGTGTTGAGATCCACAGCACAAGGGGGGTCAAGCATGACACCGTGCAAGGAGGCCAAAATTTGGCTAAGTGTTGAGACCCACAACACAAGAGGGGTCATGCATGACACCATCCAAGGGGGTCAAGCATGATACCATCGAAGGGGTATAGCCGCCTACCAGGTATCAAAGCGTGTGGCAAGGGGAGAAGGGCAACGCAAGTCACTAGACCATGATGGGGAAGAAAGCCAAAATTTGGCTAAGTGTTGAGACCCACAGTACAAGAGGGGTCATGCATGACACCATCCAAGGGGGTCAAGCACAAAGGGGGTCAAGCATGACACCGTGCAAGGAAGGCGAAAATTGGCTAAGTGTTGAGACCCATAGCACAAGGGGGGTCATGCATGACGTCGTCCAAGGGGGTCCTAGCACTAGGGTGTCAAGCTTGGCAGCCAAGCAAGGCGACAAGGCTCAATACCAACCCGATCTAGCATCGAGGCCATCAAGCACCCACCAACCCGAAGACGGGCCAAGGAGCTCAAAGGCAATGGAGGTGAAGACCAAGACAACGGTTACCAAGGTGGTTACCAAGGCAGTTACTCCTAGTGGCTATAAATAGGAGAAGCGAAAACGGGAAAAGGGTTCCACAACCAATCATTTGACACACTATGTCAAAATTTATCTTTTCCCTGCAAATCAGCTTTTAGTTTTCGGAGCTCTCACTGAACCTCCATAGGAGTAGAGTAACGTAGCTTGTTCCCAAAAAACCATCAAAACATCAAACACTCTCGTTCGAACATTGTTCGGAGAGGAGTGAACCGTGTAATTATCGTTGTTCAAGAAGTCAAAGGTGCATTTATTGAGTTCAAACACCAGTTTTTCCTCGCCGGAAAACAAATTGGCACACCTGGTGGGACACGCTGTGTGTTTGATTCGATGGCTCCTAGGAGAAAGAATCAGGAAAGTGATGCTCCGCCAGGGTTTGTGGAGGAGCAAGTGGCCAACATTGAACGTGGCCAGTTAGCTGAAGCGGATTCCGGTGAAAATGACGGCGGGGAAGCCTTGCCGCCGCCGGCACCAAGCTCAAACGTTGATGTAGTTGCTGCCATTGGGTCACTTCACCAATTCATGGGGGAAGCTTTGGCCGGCAACACTCTTCAGGTAAATTCTCAACTTGATTGTCTTAACTCCTGTGTAGATAGGCGGTTAAGTCAACTTTTCGAAATTGTAACTAAAAATAGGAATGATTTTGATGAGTTTAGGAGAATTTTGACCACACCAGTGGTACAATCACGAGCTTTGCCAATTGATGGCACAAGTTCAACTCCAAACAATGCAAATTTTTCTCCCGTCGGTGGCCGGAATGGCCAACTACGACAGGATAACTTACCGCCGCCGGTGACAACCCAACCAACCCCTCACCACGCGAATCGCGGCGAGATTCCCGCCACCACTCAAGTGGAGGCTTCAGTTAACGTGGGAGGTGGAGAACTGCCTCCACGAGGCGAAAATTTTGCCACTACGTTCAACACCCATGTTGAACAACCGCCATCCATCCCGGTGGCGAGACCCTACATAGCTCCTCCTAACATGGGTGGGGGAGGAAGGTTAGGTGTTGGGGATCAAGTTCCCCCACGTGCTTACCCAACACCCATACCACCCCAAGTCCATGGGCATGGTGTGGACCCCATGGGGTTCGTACCACCAGGGGGGGCACGATGCTAATGCCCTAAGGGATCAGGTGGCTCAACTCCTTACCGAGCAATTTGGTTTAGGAGTAAGGCCCACCATGCCACCTGTGTACCGTAAGCCTTACCCTGAATGGGTAGATAGGCTATACCCATTCCCAAGAGGGTTTAGGGTGCCTGAGTTTGCCACCTTCACGGGTACTGGTGACCAGTCCACTGTTGAACATGTGGGACGGTTTACTGTCCAATGTGGAGATGTGGGTGACTTTGTCAAGCTGAGGCTTTTTGGCAATTCGTTGACAGGGCCAGCTTTTGCATGGTATGTCAACTTGCCGTCTAACTCTGTCCAAACTTGGAAACAGATGGAACAAATTTTCCATGCCCAGTTCTATAGATCTGAGCCCGAGGTCTCAATGGCTGACTTGGCACGCATGCGCCAACAGCCAGGGGAGTCGGTCGAGCATTTTTTGACTAACTTCAAGAATGCTCGTAACCGTTGCTTTGTCAACTTGACAGAGAGGGAATTTGTCAAGCTTGCTCAAGGTGGCTTGAGCTTTGAGTTAAGGAAGAAATTCCAAGACAGAGAGTTCTCGGACTTGTTCCAACTCATGTCTTGTGCTGTAAGATATGAGTCTCTTCTCCAAGAAGAGGAGAATAGGAGGAGTTCATCAAGGGGGCAATACTTCCCCACAATCAACTACCCTGTTAACCATGTTGGCCAAGAGGCCAATGAGGTGGAGGTAGATCTGGCTGAATTAGCCCCAGGGAAGCCATATGTATGTGCTTCTTTGGCTAAGGCTGAAAATGAGCCGCAAGTGGGCAGACCCAATAGGGCCCCTATCCAGCCACGCAAGTACTCCTTTGACGTCTCGAAAGCTGACTTGATTTTTGACCAACTCTACAAGGATGGTCAGATCAAGTTAACTGGGGGGCATAACATACCACCACCCGAGAAATTAAAAGGAAAGAAGTATTGTAAGTGGCATAACAGCATGTCACATGCCACTGACTCATGTGTGATTTTCCGTAATATCTTGCAGGATGCTATTGAGAAGGGGCGTATCAAGTTCCCGGAGCCAAAGAAGGATGCCATGTTGGTGGATACTGACCCATTTCCCAACGTGGTAGGCATCAACATGGTTAACCCGGACCTCTCCAAAATTGAGTTGCCCCGTTTCAAGTTGGTGTTGGATACAACGCCGCCTCAACATGGGAGCTCCAATGCAATTCATGAACAAGGGAGCTCTTCAGGTACAAAGCAGGCTAGCCCGGCCGCAATGATGACGGATGAAATTGAGAAGTTGTGTGCTCAGTGCAAGAAGAGCCTCAAACATGATGAGGCGAGGCCTTCCGCTCACCAAAGACTTGGCCCACCCAACAGGCCGAGATACCCTTCTTATCAGAGACAAGTGGAGGGGGTCGTCCAACCGGCTTGGGGGCAACGAAGGCAGTGGATAGCACATGGGATTCCTTCCATGCGTAGTCCTCCCGTTAGAGGCCCTCCTGTGATCAGAACTTTTAAGATTCCCAATGTGCCACAAGGAGGGTGGCATACTTATGACATGCGTCGTCAACAACCAATACCCATTGGGGGGATGACAAGGACTCAAAGGAGGAGATTCCTACGTAAGAATGCCGCAGCACGGCAGGGGAGGTATCCAGTGATACTTGGTGCGAGGATCAGACCATCACAACACAATGATGTTGTTCCACCAAATATAGAGGTGGACGACTTAGTGACTACCGGGCTCAAAGTGACAATGACTGACAAAGGGAAGCAGGTCCAAGTACAAGGTGATGTCAAAGTTCGTGAAGGGGTTGAGGATGACTTCCAAGACGGAGGTGAATATGAAGATGAGTATGCTGAAGATGACATGCTAGAAGATGAGCATCCCAATCCCAAATTTGATAGAGGCAACAAGGATGACCAAGGGCCCCCTTTGACAATCCAGTTTGGAAGTTTGCCGCCAGTGGTGGTCACGAACTACATACTACCTATGGTCTTCCAATTCAATGAGGAAGACCGGGATAGGTATGTGGAGGAAGAAGAGGTAATAGAAGAGGCTGAAGATACAGACGGGTCCGTTGCTGAGTTAACTGAGGCATTTGCTCGTTTGGAAGCAAGTGATGAGCCATGGGGTGTTAGGATGGCTCGTTTGGGAAGTAGGATTGATCTAGCTACTGAGGTGGCAAGACAAGGCAAGAGTTCCCAGCAACTCTTGAAGGAACTCCATGAGGCAGGCCATAAGAGCGTTGGCTTGCTTGGTGAAGATGATGGGAGATATCCTTTTTATGTGTTATACCAGGGTCCTGAAGCTTCATCGTCCTCACCCATCCACAACCCTTCTTGGGGTTGGGATTTTGATGGCGAGGTCGAGGATTCGGCGGCAAAGGAAGAAAGTTCGCCGAGAGAAGAGGAAGTCTTGCAAGTAGCCACCTTGAAAGGAAAAGAGGTCATGAAGGAGGAAAACACAAGTGATGAGTTAAGTCACTTAGTGGTTTTCAAGGAACCAGAGCCGAGTATGCTAAGGCATTTGAGGCCCCTCTATATCAAGGCTAGGTTGGATGGTATGCCGATGTCAAGAATCCTTGTTGACAATGGAGCTGCCGTCAATGTGATGCCCACTAGGTTGTTAAGAAAACTGGGAAAGACTACAAGCGATTTGATTCCCACTAATATCTTCGTTACTAGCTTCAATGGGGGATCAGCATCAGCAAGAGGGATACTACCAGTCTTAATTGGAGTTGGTAATCAAGAGAAAATGGCTGCCTTCTTTGTGGTGGATGGGGCGATAAGCTACAATGCCTTGTTGGGAAGGGATTGGATCCATGCCAACAAGTGTGTCCCATCCTCACTTCATCAGTGTTTGATGTTTTGGAATAAAGAAGGAATGGTGGAGGTAGTACAAGCAGACACCAACCCCTTTGCAATTGGTGCTAACGTGGCCGAGGCTCCACTCTATCATGGAGACTTCGGGCCTCTACAAGTGAAGAGTATGGATGGAGGGTCGTGCACAGTGGTGATGTCAAGTGCTAAGAAATTGAACATGGCATGCCTCGACCCCCTTGCCGACATTGTGAGACCATCTATGATTGCTTTGGATGGTCCACCTAAGGCCGAAACGAGTATCAATGATGAGTAGACCACTTCGAGACGAGGTAGTGGGCAAGGCCGAAGTGACGGCCTTGTTGGAGAAGTTAGCCATCTATCAATGCGAGCAGAGGTTAGCTTGTGAGGAAGCAGTGTTGATGGCTGACTGTGTTCCCGAAGATGACTTGCCTGAAGAAGGCGAGGTACCGGGTATAGTTGGAGAAGACCAAAGGCCTATGACATCACGTGATGTGTTGGAGGAGATCAATCTTGGCACCGAGGACGATCCATGTCCTACTTTCATCAGTGCCATGCTCCCCGAAGCCGAGAGGTATGAGTTAATTAATTTGTTAAAAGAATTTAAGGATTTTTTTGCATGGGATTATCATGAGATGCCTGGTCTAGATAGAAAGTTAGTAGAGCATAGATTACCAATTAGTGATGGTTTCAAACCCTTTAAACAGCCGCCTAGACGGTTTGCTTATGAGGTCTTGCCAGAGATTAAGAAAGAAATTGAAAGATTGTTGAAGGCTGGCTTCATCAGGACAACCAGGTATGTGGAGTGGTTGTCCAACGTAGTGCCAGTTAGAAAGAAGAATGGCAAGATACGTGTATGTGTAGATTTTAGAAATTTAAACTTAGCCACTCCTAAGGATGAATACCCAATGCCGGTAGCAGACATGTTGCTTGATGCAGTAACTAGGCATAAGATCTTTTCTTTCATGGATTGTTACTCAGGCTATAATCACATCTACTTAGCCGAGGAAGACATCCACAAGACCGCGTTCAGATGTCCTGGAGCCATAGGGTGCTATGAGTGGCTCGTCATGCCTTTCGGGTTGAAGAATGCTGGTGCCACTTACCAACGAGCCATGAATGCTATCTTTCATGACTTGATTGGTGAGTTGGTTGAGGTCTATGTGGATGACATTGTTGTCAAGTCTAAGGTAACAAGTCAACACTTATCTCATCTTCGTATGGCCTTTTTACGTATGAGAGGCCATAACTTGAAGCTAAATCCACTTAAGTGTGCATTTGGTGTGTCTGCAGGTGACTTCTTAGGGTTCCTTGTGAGCCAACGTGGCGTTGAGGTTGATAAGAGCAAAACCAAGGCCATCATTGAGGCCATGCCACCAAGTAATAAGAAAGAGCTTCAAAGGTTCCTCGGCCAAGTTAACTACATTCGACGTTTCATCTCGAACTGTGCTGGCCGAACCCAAGTCTTCTCTCCTTTGTTGAAGTTGAAGCAGGAAGATGAGTTTGTATGGCGTCAAGAGCATCAGCAAGCCTTTGATGACATCAAGAAGTACCTGGCAACCCCGCCGGTACTCAACTCTCCAATCCCACATCGGCCATTGAAGTTGTATCTTTCAGCCACTAACACCTCTGTAGCGTGTCTGTTGGCTCAAGATAGTGACTCTGGCCATGAACAGGCCGTGTACTACTTAAGTAGACTGTTAAATGAGGCAGAACAAAAGTACTCTCCTGTAGAGAAGTTATGTTTAGCCTTATATTTTTCTTGTATGAAGCTAAGGTACTACTTGATGCTTGTTCAAGTGCAACTCATATGTAAGACTGATATAATAAAGTACATGTTGTCCCGGCCAATCATCCATGGGAGGATTGGTAAATGGACACTTGCACTATCTGAGTTCAACTTGCAATATGTGCCTCAAAAGGCCAGAAAGGGTCAAGCATTGGCTGACTTTTTAGCTGACCACCCATGTGTGGATGTGCCAGCTGAGTTGGTAGAAATAGATATGGTGGAGGAGGCCCCTTGGACCTTATGCTTTGACGGATCAAAAACACGGTCTGGAGCGGGTGCTGGCGTGGTCCTCACTTCCCCATCAGGGCATGCCATGCACTTTGCCTTTACACTTGATCTCCCATGCACTAACAATCAAGCCGAGTATGAGGCTTTAGTGATAGGGTTGGAGATGCTTGTTGACTTGAAAGTCAAAAGTGTTAACATCCAAGGGGATTCCCAACTGGTAGTCTACCAAGTACTTGGTGAATTTCGATGCATCAATTGCATACTAGAGACATATCTTGATTATGTCCAAATATTAATTACCCACTTTGATAATGTATCCATCAAGTATGTTCCTCTCCAGGACAATGGCAAGGCCAACTACTTAGCACAACTAGCTTCGGGGTTCAAAGAGTTTGCTCATGAAGGGGGAGAGCAAATTTTTGTGCGAACGCTCAACCCACTACATGCGAGACTTAAGCAAAGAGTAGATGTGTTTACGATTGAAGAGGATGCCAGTGACTGGCGTACCCCCTTGGTAGCATACTTGAAGAATCCAACAGGGGATGTGGATCGAGCCATCAAATTCAAGGCAAGGAACTATGTCTTGTTGGATGAGGTCTTATTCAAAAGGAGACCAGACGGTTTACTGTTGAAGTGTTTGGGGGGCAAGGAGGCCCTACAAGCCATGGGTGAGGTTCATGAAGGGATATGTGGTGCTCATCAAGCAGGCCCTTCTATGAGATGGGTACTCCACCGGTATGGGTACTACTGGCCATCCATCGGGGAAGATTGTGCCGCTTTTGCTAAGGGGTATGAGGCTTGTCAACGACATGGCCCGGTGCAAAGAGCTCCGGCCATCGACTTGAAGTCTATCATCAAGCCTCGACCTTTCGTTGGATGGGCCATGGACTTGATTGGGAAGATTTATCCACCATCTTCTGATAGACATACGTTTGTCATCTTGGCAACTGATTACTTCACTAAGTGGGTAGAGGCCAAGCCAATGACAGTGGTCAATCAAGGAGAAATCATCAAGTTCATCAAAGTGAATATAATACATAGGTTCGGCTTGCCAGCCACCATAACAGCTGGCCAGGGTACCGTGTTCACAGGAGGGGAAGTGATGGCTTTTGCCGCAGAACACGGCATCAAAATCATACACTCCACTCCTTACTACGCTCAAGCCAATGGTCAAGTTGAAGCATCCAACAAGGTGGTGAAGGGTATACTGTCTAAGATGATTGAAGATAACCCGAGAAAGTGGCATGAAGTCTTGTTGGAAGCCTTATGGGCTTATCGGATGTCACCATGTAGTAGTACAAAGGTCACCCCTTTCTCTTTGACATATGGCCATGAGGCCTTCCTGCCACTCGAAATAATAGTCAAGTCATTGAGGTACATGAGGCAACATGAGTTGACACCCTCAGAGTACTATGAGTCGATGATGTTGGAATTATGTGATCTTGATGAACTCCAACTCAAAGCACTCGACAACATCAGAGTGCAAAAGGACAAAGCAGCTCGCTCTTACAGCAAGAGGGTTAAGCACAAGTCATTTGAAGAAGGAGAGCTAGTCTGGAAACTACACTTGCCGATTGGGGAAAAGGATCCCAAGTTTGGCAAATGGTCTCCCAACTGGCGTGGACCCTTCATTGTCCATGCCACCCGACCCAATGGGGCCTACTTGTTAAAAGATTTAGATGGTGTGTTCCATGATCGATTGATCAATGGTAAGTATCTCAATCCCTACATCCCTTCTCTTTGGGACTTGGGGTGTCAAGGGGTTCTATGTTAATAGGCCACCATGGTGGCCGGCATGCCAAGCCTCCCACACCCTAAGGCATGGCATGATACCCCCATGATGAAGTATGGCTTGAACAGCTAGCCATGACATGGAGGGTATATTGAGACAGAAGTATAACATTGAGAGTGAAGGGGGTGAAGACAAGTAGATTGGTATCACGCTTCATCGATAACAAAAATAAAATTTATTACTAAGGCAATGAAAGAACATCCCACCAAGGGCAAATACTAAAGGCCGAGTCATCTGAATACAAAAAAAAAAGCCAAATCCATGGCTAAGCCGAGCGTCTTAAATCGTGAAAGCAAGCTAACAGGAAAAAAAATGAAGTATGGATGATTTAGCCAGGCAGGTGATGGAGAGCCTCTTTGACTATATCTCGCAGCTTGAGGAAGGTAGCAAGATGGGTGTTGGATACAAAGATGGCTTGTTCCTTCTCCCGAGCTAGTTGTGTCGTAGGAGTCATTGGGCCCATTGTTTCCTTGAGGCTATGAGCTTTTTCCACTAGCTGTCGGAAGTCTTGAGACATGGGAACATGTTGAGCCTGGTCCTCGGCAGCCTCTGCATGAAATTGGGCAAGCTCTTTCTCGAGTTCAGCTATCTTGGCTTGGCGAGCTGCTTCCCTTGCTTTGAAACCAATAAGAGCATCCTTCATAGTCTTGCAATCAACAGTCATTTTGGTGTAGTTGGCTTGGATGGATTCCTTGTTAACAACTTGATTTTGTTCGTGGATAGCTTTCTCCATTGCTGATATGCTGAAGCCGAGACTATTCCTGGCTGCTTGTAAAATGGACATCTTATTCATGTCAAGTCCTGGCAATGGGTTGAGCACAACAAGGCTGGATAGTGACTCAAGAGCTTGTCTAGGCCAGTGATTCTTGGAAGCCATGATTGCCTGTTGGGGAGTGAGTGAGAGGTACTGGTCCAGCTCAGTGAGGGCAGCACGTGTGACTTCAGTAGAGGGGGCCACGAATTGGACTTCCTCACCAAGTGATTCCAAGTTTTGAAGGAGCTCGAAGCTTTGGTCGAGCGAGCTTAGATCCTGTAGTGGTGTTTAATACGTTAACAAGCCGATTTATAAAAAAGAAAGGGAGGAGGGTAGACTGTGGTGCTTACGAGGGCTGGAGTAAGGGCACCAGTGTTGGTTTGGAATTCTGGTATGGTGGAGGAAGAGAATATAGCCCGCTCGGTCTCAGCCATGTTAGTAGTGGATGGTCCGCTGCTAGATCCTTGTAAAGTATGTTGAGTATCATGGTGTTCGGTAGGCAGTTGATAGTCTTCCACTTGCAGGCTGCTATCCATGTGCTTGTTGTTGAAATCTCCTTCCAATGTATTGCGCAGATTATGCTCCATGATGGCCAGGTGGGAGACATGGGGTTGATGGCTTGTAGAAAACAGATTGGTGGCAGGAACGTGGATTGAAGCCTCACTTGGCATTAGGGGTGCCAATGAAGAGGATGATCCTGTAACCAACTTATCAAACACAAGAGTGCCTGTAAGGTGTGATGGTGCCAACATGGATGTCATGACCTCATTGGAGCTTGACGTCATAGGGAGAACCGTAGGAGATGACCGAGGCATGAGGTTCTCTGCCAAGGGGGTGCTCGGGGATGATGACATAGCAGGGTTAATGTGGGCAGTAGCTTGAAGGGGCGCCTGAGGCTGGTCAACAGAAGTCATGTCCTCGTTCATGTCATCCACCCATCCGCAATGATCGCTTTGAGTATCCTCCTCCATTGATTCCTCTACTTCAGATGAGCTAGCTTCAGAGTCGAGATCAACTACGGAAGGCTACAAGGAGATGGTTGTTTTTTTTAGTTCACACAGACACTAAGGAATGAGATTGAGGTAAATAGGATAAACATGAGTAACTCACCTTTTTATCCTGAGTTCTTGGCTTTTTGACGCTCTTACCACGAGCCTTGAACGCCACGGAGGCTAAAAAAAAAGGATTTTAATAATGGCTTGGATTCATTCAAACCAAGTATGACAAGCCAATGACTGATGGAGACTTACATGGTCGACGTTTCATGGAAGAGGAGGATGATGGAGCCATTCTAACCAGTTCGTAGTGGTTTTTGGTGGTTTCTCTTGAAAAACCCTCGTGAAGGAAGATGGCCCAACTCGACGTGAAAGGAAAGGGGTGAAAGTCTCTAGCTTGTCCATCGTGTAGAAGATAGTGAAGTATTCGACGAAGTCTTTGCCCAATGGTTCAGCTCGTATGTAGTGGTGACCATATGAAGCTGGCAGGGTGGCGTCAGGCATCGTGTCTATCGATGGCAATGGCTTGCATAACATTGGGAAGTAAGCATAAAGCCATAGAGATACTAGCCAAAGAGGTCCAAAGCCCGTTACATTCTTGGTGCCGGATGTCACTTGAGTGATGAGAGAATGCATGCCATAGTAGAGGTTGGCAAGGATGATGTCCGGGAAGTCAGCAACGGGGTCACCTTCAGCGAGCTGGTGGGATAGGTATGACAGGGTCTTGCGCGGCCCCGGGGTGTGTGGGCTTATGATAAACTTGTAGAGCCAGTAATGGATGAAGCATGCACGTTCTTCGTCGGTGATAGGCTCGATAGTGAGCTTTCGAAATTTCTCATAAAGTGCTGTAAACGAAGTCGGGGCAATATTGGCTCTTTGAGGGCGTTCTTCCTGAGGGCCAGGCAAGAAAGTTAAGCCGGTGAGAGCTACCACGTTCATGAGGGTGACAGTCATGGCACCAAGGGGGAAGACAAAACAATTGGAGCCAGTTGACCAGAAGCACAATGCTGCTTGAAAGAGTTGGGGATCAGGGTCCCGCATCAGGGTGGTCAAGGATAACAGTCGAGATATGCCAGCATCACCCCATAAGTTGGTGGTGGTTTTGTCCTTCTTGAGTCTTCGATACCAAGTGTTGAAGTCAGTGTCTCTTTGGGGCCATGATCTCATCAATTTCTTCTGCTTATGGAGTGTGAAGAAAGGAGACGGCTTTGGGTCGGCCTTGAAGAGCAATTGGCTGCCGCCTAGTGGGTACAGGTTAAGTTTCTTGGCTTCCGGAGATTTGAAATTGGAGAAGAAAGGACCCAGCTTGCCAGTCTTGTCATCCTTTATGGACAAGTATGTAAAGTTTAGGCCGGGTTCTGCCTTCAATGCACTGAGTTGCTTGCGGTACTCTCGAGTGGCTCTAGAGATCTCCTTCTTTTCTTTTTCCCTCTCGGTGTCACTCATCCTACAAGAGAAACGATGAAGTAGGATTAGACACATGCTTCAACGGGGGTAAAAAAAATAATAATAATAAAATGGATGGCGGCCAAATAAAAAAAAAATTTGATGGCGGCCATTAGTGGTGATGGAGAATTTTTCTCTCACCTTGCTTTGCTTGCTTGAAGACCACGTTGAAGTTGAGAGCTCTTGTTGGAATGTAGTATGTGGAAGTATGTGAAGATGTGAAGAATGAGAAGGATGTGAAGATGTGAAGTCTCTATTTGATGGCGGCCATTAGTGGTGATGGAGAATTTTTCTCTCACCTTGCTTTGCTTGCTTGAAGACCACGTTGAAGTTGAGAGCTCTTGTTGGAATGTAGTATGTGGAAGTATGTGAAGATGTGAAGAATGAGAAGGGGAGGTCTCTATTTATAGAGTTAGAGGAAACTTTAATGAGAAAGTCCTTTGCAATTATGGAAATGATTTGATTGCATTAGAATCCTAGAAGGGAAAGGAAACAAGAATCCTAGCCAAACATGGTATAAAAAAAAATCAAAAGTCAAATATATATAATGGAGGACTTGCCGCCGTGGAGGAAAGAAAAAAGGGCTCCGCCTGTTTGTTTCTCTGTAAAGTCAATTGAATTATAAAAAAAAAAGAATGGCTAAGTGGCTAGGGTGGGTGGCGTGTATAGTATAGGAAGGGTGATTGGTGATTAGTCACCAAACCAAAGCAGTTACCCTAGCCATGCACTTAATTCCCTTCCAGAGCACTGTGTTCTCAATAAATAAATAAATAAACGAGAAGAGTACATTTAACAAACATGGCAAGCTCAATGGTGTTGGCTTTGAAACAAGTATGATAACGAGGCCAACAAATGGCTTGAGATGGAATAGTTGATGTCAAAACTACTTAGTCCATAGTCCTCATGCACTAAGTAGTTGGGGGGCATTTGTTTACCACTAAAAAAATCACTCAATACCACATTGATTATTTTCAAGGAGTGGTAGTGATTTATAACGCCAACTTAACCATATTAATTAAATTGGTGTAGGTTGGGCCTAAATAATGGTATTTTGGGCTTCATACCATGTCAAGCGTTGACACCCTTCAACATCAACCACCCAAGTGGGCACCCCACCATACTTAGCCTAATTTTCGAGTTACCAGTCGCCTACCTACCTTGCGGGTAATTACCCCTAGACATGATGGGTCGAAGAAAGCCAAAATTTGGCTAAGTGTTGAGACCCACAACACAAGGGGGGTCATGCATGACATCGCACAAGGGGGTTCATGCATGACACCATCCAAGGGGGTCAAGCACAAGGGGGGTCAAGCATGATACCATCCAAGGCGAGTGGAGTATGACGAGACACGAGCTAGCTGTGGTAGCAAAGAGGGCCAAAATTTGGCTAAGTGTTGAGACCCACAGCACAAGAGGGTTCATGCATGACACCATCCAAGGGGGTCAAGCACAAAGGGGGTCAAGCATGACACCGTGCAAGGAGGCCAAAATTTGGCTAAGTGTTGAGACCCACAGCACAAGGGGGGTCAAGCATGACACCGTGCAAGGAGGCCAAAATTTGGCTAAGTGTTGAGACCCACAACACAAGAGGGGTCATGCATGACACCATCCAAAGGGGTCAAGCATGATACCATCGAAGGGGGTATAGCCGCCTACCAGGTATCAAAGCGTGTGGCAAGGGGAGAAGGGCAACGCAAGTCACTAGACCATGATGGGGAAGAAAGCCAAAATTTGGCTAAGTGTTGAGACCCACAGTACAAGAGGGGTCATGCATGACACCATCCAAGGGGGTCAAGCACAAAGGGGGTCAAGCATGACACCGTGCAAGGAAGGCGAAAATTGGCTAAGTGTTGAGACCCATAGCACAAGGGGGGTAATGCATGACGTCGTCCAAGGGGGTCCTAGCACTAGGGTGTCAAGCTTGGCAGCCAAGCAAGGCGACAAGGCTCAATACCAACCCGATCCAACATCGAGGCCATCAAGCACCCACCAACCCCAAGACGGGCCAAGGAGCTCAAAGGCAATGGAGGTGAAGACCAAGACAACGGTTACCAAGGTGGTTACCAAGGTGGTTACCAAGGCAGTTACTCCTAGTGGCTATAAATAAGAGAAGCGAAAACGGGAAAAGGGTTCCACAACCAATCATTTGACACACGATGTCAAAATTTATCTTTTCCCTGCAAATCAGCTTTTAGTTTTCGGAGCTCTCACTGAACCTCCATAGGAGTAGAGTAACGTAGCTTGTTCCCAAAAAACCATCAAAACATCAAACACCCTCGTTCGAACATTGTTCGCAGAGGAGTGAACCGTGTAATTATCGTTGTTCAAGAAGTCAAAGGTGCATTTATTGAGTTCAAACACCAGTTTTTCCTCGCCGGAAAACACCATCATTTGAATTTAAGCAAGCCACACAACATAGCAATTCAATGTTCACCTCATCAAAACGGTTGTTAAACTCTTATAACGACATATCCACAACTGTGTAAAATAACTCAACCTTGTAATGATGCATATTTGTGATCTATTAAGCATTTCTCCTTAATCTTCCCGAAACATATAAATCATCCTCGACAGGGCATTCCATAGAGCAAATCTGTACTCCTCTCTATGATCGTCGATCTATTGGGTTGTAGTCATAATGTAGCCCCCTCTTAGAAGTCCTCTTGGAGAAGTAACGAATGTGTACCTCAAAAGGTTGTCAACCACCAACCATGCTGAACAAAGCTACCAGTTGTTCGGAAAAGCATTATACAAGATCATGTAATTGGTGGTCACCTTCCCAATATCTCCTTTCTGCCTCATGTGAAAGTTGGTTCGGCCAGTGCATGAACTATAGGAATGGCAGCCAAATGCACGGTGGTGGTGAATAGCCAACAGCAAACTCAGCCTCCTGGCTCCTTGTTATGGTCTTTCATAGCTCTCGGATAATCATTGTCTACATTATGGGCTGCCAATAAGCTCCAAGAATAGAGTTAGAGAGTGCTCCTCTCACATGATAGGATGGAATCTCTAGCTTCACAATGAAGCTATCATAACTATTGTTGAAGTGTCATCCCGCCAGCCTATATGAGATGCATCTCTGGCTCGAGTCCCTTGTTGGGGGTCCTGGAACTCTCTCGTGAGCACGTCATTTCTCTATCCTCTGATGTTTTTTTTTTTTACAAAAGATAATCATATATTGATTGAACAAAATAGACAGTTACATCCTGGAACTCATCCAGGCTTGATAATCAAACAAACGACTTGTAGTCGGGTACAAAGACATGGCTTTTCGAGTCACCAAATGAGCTACCCTATTGTTACGCCAAAAAGCTGAACCACCTCCTCAAGAATCGACCCCATTCGATTATCCCTAACATCCCGCCGAAGAATCTATTCTCTGATGCTGAATAGTGACAAGAGACCAATCTTATCAAGTCTATTTCTCATTGCTACTCCCCATCCTTGGTACAGGTCGAAGTTTGGTCAGCTAATCTCTCCTTGGGGGTCAACTAGTATGTATCTCTTCTTGGCACTGAAACTTCCATAGGGAAATTGGAGGAAAGTATGCAAGGGTGCCTTTGGTGTATTCTCTCTTATCTCCAACTCGTTGTTAGTCTCAAACACCTCTGCTCTTGGTGGCAGTCGTCCACTCCTGATTCTTGACCTCCTGCTATCAAGTGATAGCCTTTCACTATTATTGCTAAAGGAGATCTAAACGAACCGATATTGAGAACTCGAGTTCCTCGAATCCTCCTCCTCTTCTTTCTCGATCACTGACTCCCTCCTATTGAGTCGTGCAGACCGTCAAGGTGTTGCATACTCTGGGCTCCACTCATGGTGGACCAGGATGTCGTGGCCCTCGTGAAGAAGAAACACCACCATCTCCCTTACTCTTATGCTTATTAAGCCATCCAATTATGTGATTCTTCATTAATCTGCTGAATAGAAAAGCAACAAAGTTAGTAAAATAAATAGGGAATAACCCCACACTTTAAGATAGAGTGGTTTGGATTTGGTATTTGCGATTTGGATTTCTAAATGTCAAATCATGTGTTTGGATATTAATTACATTTAGTATTTAGATTTGTGCCAAATTCATGGGGTGATTTCCAAATACATGTCTAGTGTATTACTTGTCAACTTCAAAATTCAAATGCATTTCAACAACTAGTGATTTGAAATACCTCCTAGCAAAAGATTGGACCAATTTGTAAAATGTTAAAAGTTTAGGTACTATAGTGTGAGTCAAAACATATAAAGGTACCAAAATGTAATTTTATCATCAAAATTTCTGTAATTTACCAAAATTTTAAAAGTTTAGGTACCTAATTGTAAGAAAAAATAAATTTAGGTACCAAACTGTAATTTACCAAAAATTGTAGTAAGTGACCAGAAAATTCAAAATGAGAATAAAAAACTATAAAATTTAAAATACAAACAAATTACAAATGAGCATCCAAACAAGGAATTTGAATTACATTTATTTCAAATGAATGCATTTTAAATACTAGTATTTCAAATACATTACATTTAAAATACACCTATCAAAACGCACCGTAAGGCAATAAGCCATCGACCTGGATAAGCAAAATTAGCGGCACAATTCAATACTCATTTCGAACAGGACAAAGAAAAAGCTTAATGCACAAATCCGTCATCATCTTCACCACCCCCTCCTGCTCCTGGACAACCGACGCCTCCACTGGCGAGAGTGGGAGCGGTTGTCGTCTGTGGCCGAGTAGTGCTAGGGGTGGGCGTTGATGCGGTTTGGCCTGCACCACACTGTATTAATATAAACCGCACCGCATGTTGGACCACATTGTAAATGAAGCTGTCAAACCAAACCGCATAAATTAGCAATTTGGTGCGATTTATACCGCATAGCATATTTGACGGCAATTTATTATAAGTGATAGATAACTAAAAGCTAAATCAACCTTCACTTACCAACTAGGAACCTTTCAATTTACTGGCCAGACCATAAGAGAACGAACAATTAGGCTAAAAAATGAATAATTAATTGGTTAGATATTTTTCGAAAGAGTTGAGGCGGCGTAAGGAAAGAGGAGGTCCTCGCAAAAGAGAAGGAAGAACTTCGGGTTGCCTTGGAACAGAAAAATACGCTCGATAGACAAATGGCGGTTTATGATCAAATGGTGAAAGATCTGGAGCCTGGAGTAGAAGATTACCTCCGTCGTGGAATTTATGAAGTATCAAAAGCTAGAATGAGACAAATTGCAGATGGAGCATGGTAAAGTGACAAGAGAGGCAGAGGAGCTGAAGAAAAGCAGAGCATAGCAGGCTTCAACTTCAACAGAACCCATGACCCAATTATCACTGGTGTTCACTGAATTGGAGATCAAAGAAGTCACCGACAACTTTGCTGAATCGGCCAAGATAGGAGGGGAAGATGGGAGTCGCTGTCTTCTTTCAGTGATAAATGGAGAGCTTTGAGAGAATAGAAGCGGCGGCAACAGCAGCGGAAGGAGAAGAAACAGAGTACTAACATGAAAATAGAGTGTGTTGGCAATCATCAATTTCAAGAGAAAATAAGGGACCATAATTTTCATTTGAGAAGAAGAAGAAGAAGAAGAAGAAGTGACTTGAAGCTCTGGTGAGAAAAGCTTGTTTCTGTTTGTAATGGCGAATTCTCTCTCTCTCTCTCTTTTTTTTTTATCAAAGTTGGTTTCCTACATATTTTTTTCACTTTTTCCGTGAGGTGGAAACTGCTCTGTTTTGGCTTTCTTCAATAGTAAGAGAAATTGAGATGAACTGATAAACCCATATCTGGCAAAGAAAGAAATAGGGGGAAACTGCTCTGCTGCACTTTGCCATGGCGGGCATTGCTTATGATCATGCTAATTGCAACAGTACCAATTGGGAAGCAGTAGTAATTCCCAGAAGGCAAGCGAGCAGGAGATCGTTGTGGTCGGACATGGATTCCGCTGCCGATTACATGTAAGTAGCCCTCTCCTAAGCTGAGCAATATAATCATTTACTAGGCTGCAAATCATTTACGGTTTGAAGTTTTGAACCGCAACAGTGTGGTTTTTGGATTAATCCGACTGCAAATCGCGAGCCGCTAAAAATTCAGACCATATTGCGGTCCAATTTGACTTGATCTTAAAAGCGATTCGGTGCCGTTTGGAGAAGTTTGACTGCACCAATGCCCACCCCTAAGTAGTGCGGATCAGAAGAAGAAGAAGTAGGCATGGATCTCCGGGGAAAGAAATCAAGGCTTGGATCGACGATTGTGTAAGGAGTAAAGATTGTTGGGAGGACTGCTCTGTTTTGGTGGCAGGGAAACAAAGTCAATGTTATTTAATTACGTACAAACCAAAATGAATTGCGGTCAAAATGTCGTGCATTCTAAATCATACCAAACCGTTAACTTATGCGATTTGGTTGCACTGCACCAATAATTTTGCGATCGAACATGCAGTGCGGTCCGATTATGATGTGGTGCGGTGTGATGCTGTCCTAACCGCACTAATGTCCGCCCCTGCCTCATTTTAACCTCCACTCCATTCCATTCCACCACATTAGCATGTTATTACAAATGTTCACATGACTATGTGATTTATCGGTTATATTGCACATACGAAGATGTAGCCTTGACAATTGTGATGATGTCCTTTATCATAATTTTTTTGAAATGATTGTTTAATATAGTAGAATATTGGATTAATAAATTAAACTAACTCAATAATTTGCGCAGGAAAAAACTATTGAAATTTGTTTAAAACGGAAAAGAAAAGAAGAACACCAAGCCCTTGCTGAAAATTTCCTGCTTGACAATATTTGAGGAGGAAAAACACTAAGCCAGAAAACAACTTTGTTTTTCTTTGGCTAAATTACATGTTTGGTCACTCAAATTACGTAAATCTTTCACGTTTGCCACTCAAATTACTTTTATTTCTAACTCGCCACTAACTTTACGAATCGTTTCACCATTAGTCACTGACCGCTAGTCTCCGTCAAAGTCCGTTAACACTGTCAATTTTTTTATGACATGGCAAACAGACTTGTTGAATTGGCTGTCAAGTTGATGAGTCATGCAATTGATCACCTAGTCCGCCACAGCCACACCCACACCCACAATACCCAACCAAACAAACAAACAAAAAAAGCCTAAAGAACTAATAAACAAAACCCAACCCAACATTAACCTTAACCCTCTCGGTTTTTCCCCTCCTTCTTCTACCTTCTGCCGGCAAACAAGACCAGGGAGACAAGAGGGCTCGACAACATCTCCTTGCTCTTCCCTCCCATCCCCGACAAGTAGAAAAGAGCTGTCGCACTGCTCCGCTTCACCTCTGCCTCTAGCAACTCTGGTTCCGCTTCTCCCTCTCCGGCTAATTAGTTCCGAGTACTGCCAAACTGTCCCCGTCGCATCGAATTCGGCAGCCCAGAGAATCATCCAGCAGAATCAGCGGCATATCGAAACCGGCGATCTAGTCGACGAGTTCAGGGACGGTGACGATTAGTTTCAGATTGGAATCGCTGGTTGGAGATTTGGCCGACTGTGTATGCCGGGTTGCAAGTAGTCGCGGCAGCATTGGGGGAGGAGATTGCGAGGAAGCCGAAATACGACGATTGGAATGCTTCGGGCAATCGCCCCCGTGCAGAACAGCAATCGCCGCCACCGTGTGGAAGTCGTCTCTAAAAGCCACCACACCATCCTCCATCGCTTGCTCTACCCCTTCACTTTATCTCACTCATCCTCCTCAACAATCTCATCAGCCCCTCCGCCGCCACTCAGATCTACTCCTCTCCTAGACCACCGGTCATTTCCCGACAGACCCAGACCTCTCACTGACCTCCTTCCTCTTTAGCTCCGCTGCCGTCACCTCATCTCCCGATTTCTCCGCCCTCGTCGACTCAGATTTGGGCGAGACCTTGTCCTTTAGAGAGGTCAGACTCCACGTCACCAAGCTGGCCCACGGTCAAATTGCATGACTCATCAACTTGACAGCCAATTCAACAATTTCGTTTGCCACGTCATCAAAAAATTGATGGGGTTAATGGAGTCTTCCGGAAACTAACGGTTGGTGAGTAACGGTGAAACAATTCGTAATGTTAGTGACGAATAAGAAAGAAAAGTAATTTGAGTGATAAACGTGAAAGATTTATGTAATTTGAGTGACCAAATGCGTAATTTAGCCATTTTTCTTTCTTTTTTGTAATTTTCCCCCGGAAAAAAAAACGCGGTTGAAATGGGTAAAATGTAAAAAAAAAACACAAAAAAAGAAATGTAGTTAATCTCTACTTTACTTCCCAAAAGTAAAAGTATCCATCTAGAGATTTTCTTTCTCGATAAATCCGGGATATCTGTTCAAAATAAAAATGAAAATGAAATTAATCAATTATCCAGTGATTGGACATCCGGGGGAACAGACGTCAGTCGTCACAATGCAACTTTTCTCCCCTTTTATTCCCCCTTTCAGGCTTCTCCTTTAATTTCACTGCACCAAACTATTTCTCTCCACCCCACAGTTGGAGTGAACAAAAAATATCATCAGAGCCCTCCGTCCGTTTCCCTGCACAGAGTCTCGGCACTAGTGGGAGACGGCTGCCTCCATCGTCTCTGCTACGCTCTCCGCCATTGTTTGCAAACGCTAGCAACCTCCAACAATTCCTTCTCTCCCTTCCTCTTCACACCTACAGGTAAATTAACCATCTTGAGCGTTTGCTCTTCTGCCTTCAATTTCCCCCCCTTTTCATGGTGCGGTTCATGAATCTCTAGGAGACTCCTGAATCACAATTCTCAAATTTGACAGAATCTGAAATAGCTCCCCTTAATCTCATAGAAAGACCATAGCCAAGTGATGGAGTTGGAATCGAACACGACGCCTCGTGGCGAAGGAGGACGAGGGATGAGCAAATCGACGAAGAAGGTCCTCCTGATAGTGAACTGCATTCTCCTCTCCCTCGGGAGCGCGTGCGGCCCGCTCGTCCTCCGCCTCTACTTCCTCAAAGGCGGCAAAGGCGTATGGATCTCCGCGGGTCTAGAAACCGCGGGCTGGCCGTTCGTCCTCGTGGCCCTCCTCGCCTCCTACCTCTACCGCCGCCGCACCAACGGGCCTGGGCCGGAGCCCACCAAGGTCTCCTTCATAACCTGGCGCCTCTTCCTTGCGTCCGCCGTGCTGGGCCTCCTGACGGGCCTCGACGACTACCTCTACGCCTCGGGCGTGTCCTACCTGCCCGTGTCGACGTCGTCGCTAATCATCGCATCCCAGCTGGCGTTCACGGCCGTGTTCGCGTTCCTGCTGGTGAAGCAAAAGTTCACGGCCTTCTCCGTCAACGCCGTGTTCCTGCTCTGCCTCGGGGCAGGGGTGTTGGCAATCCACGCCAGCGGGGACAAGCCGGCCAATGAGACAAAGGGTCAGTACTTTATGGGGTTTTTCATGACCGTGGGCGCCGCCGTGCTCTACGGGTTCGTCCTCCCCGCCATCGAGCTCACCTACAGCAAGGCACGGCAGAACGTTACTTATACTCTTGTGATGGAGATGCAGATGGTCATGTCCTTTTTCGCCACGCTCTTCAACGTCGTCGGCATGATCTTCCACCACGAGATCCAGGTCTCTCTTTTATATCCAATCTCTAATCTCTCTTCTCTGCAATAGATTTTTGGGCAAATCGTTAAAATAGTGATGGATGGGGTTTGTTGCAGACAATGCCGAAAGAAGCAAGCGAATTCGAGTTGGGAAAAGTGGGATATTGCATGGTGCTGATAGCAACGGCGCTGGTGTGGCAATGCTTCTTCGTGGGAGCTGTCGGGGTGGTGTCATGTGGCTCTTCTCTGCTCTCCGGGGTGCTCATTGCGACCTTCTTGCCGGTCACTGAGATTTTGGCGGTCTTCATCTATCACGAGCCGTTTGGGGCCGAGAAAGCCATTGCCCTCGTCCTCTCCATTTGGGGTTTCATCTCTTACTTCTATGGCGAGTACAAACACACCAAAAAATCAACGCATACCACCTCGGAATGACGATCGATCATCTCTCTTTTTCTCTAGTTTCAATTCATCCATATATGGCCATTAGAGTAATAGCTTAGCCAGCTAGTAGACAGCTTCTTCTGCCTCCTAATCTTGCTCCCGGGAACTAAAGGCAATTTTATTAATTTAGCCTTTATTACCCATAATCTCGCCATGAAGATTTTGAGTTGTTGATTTAGGAGTCTTGAAAATTTTGAACCATTTATTCCTTTTTCTTTTTCTCGGTAAGGTAATTATCAATTTGCATTGGAACTTATCACCATGGCCAAATATATCCAAGCATTGAATAAATACAGGTCGTATAGCCCACGAGTCACAACAATATAAAGCAAATCCACAGGAACAAAAAAGATAACTACAAAGAGTCTAAACTAAGTAATGAAATTAAAATAAGGCAGACTGTGATTCCCTACTGCAATAGGAGAGGCTAATTTAGGATATAATAATGTACATACTAGACTTCACAACATTAGCAACCATAATGCTCGATAGGAGAGGCTAATTTAGGATATAATAATGTACGTACTAGACTTAACAACATTAGCAACCATAATGCTCGATCTTATACCATTCTCTAACACGCTCCCTCAAACGAAAGTCAACCCATTGCTTGAAATTTGCACAGGCCCACAATATCATGTGCTTTAATCAACGGTTAATATCAGGGGTCGTGGAGATTCGAACACACGACCACTTGACCAAATCAGCTCTGATACAATGTCATAAACCAGTTGTTCCCAATAACTCGAGTTGTTGGGAGAAGGTTATGCTGGATCTTATACCATTCTCTAACACACTATACTTGTATCCGCAAAACATAGCTTTCTACTTAGAGTGACACACGGCACAAAAGGATAAAGAAGAGGAATCGAGTATCACCAGCTGAAGTTGTGTCTGAAACTAAGAGCGACTCTCTTCTTTTGTCACTCAGGGCTGTCTAGTATTGTGACGACGGAGCAATTCGATGGAGACAGGGCCGGTCGGGATGAGGTATTCGTTCATTTTTTTATACATAATAAATGTAGAGGAGGAAACAACAAAGGATTTTAGTGGCGGCGTTGGATACACACGTGAAGTCGCCTGTTTCGTTGGCGAAACTCGCGCGTTCAATGCGCTCTGATTTCAAGGAAACAAAAACCCAAAGTCAGCAAAAAATCTTCAAATATCCGTCGCCGAATGTCGGCGCCATTGATTTGATCGATTAAACAGAAACCAAGATGACTGTCAAATATCCACCGCCGGTGTCGGCGATGTTGATTTGATCAATGCACCCTCGACTTCTAATCAAACAACTGTTACTCGGTTCACACCTCTCCAAACTACGTTCGAACGAGGGTGTTCAACGAGAAACGAGAAACCAAACCGGGAGTGTTCTAAGATACGTTACCTCTACTCCTATGGAGGTTCCTCTGGAGAGCTCCGCAACTACGACTACAAGCTACGACTCTGCAAAGGAGTTCTTTGACAGAGCGGTTCTACAAAACTAGAGAGAAAAAAGATAAATCTGCGTAGGTGCAGTTTGTGATTTGATTTTGCCGTCTCGAACTTCTCTCTCTTCCCAATCTTTATACTTCGCGCTTCTCCTCGTCGTAGTAACCGCCTTCGCGCCTTTGTCTCCCACGTCTTCACTCCTGTCAACCGTGCAGGTAACTTCCTCCCTGTTGTGTAACTCCCACGAGTGCGAAACCGCTTGAGCACGTGGCAACTTGGTCCAAAACGACACTGAGCCAAAATCCACAATTGCTGAACTCTCGTCACGACGTTGTTTTTAATTAAACAACATTGTTTCAGTACCGCGACGGTGTCGATCTCCCACGATGTCGTTTTCGGCTAAAGCGACACCGTCTTAACTGATCCTTAAAATAGTAATTAATTAAACCGGCCATCATTGTTGACACGCTGTCAAACTCTCACTTCGCGGCGCCGTTCTTAATTAAACAGCATCGTTTGGCCCACTCGCGGCATCGCCTTTAAATCCGCGGTGTCGTTCCTTCTTCTTGCGGCATCGTTTTCAACTAAAGTCACCGTGCTAAAAAGTCATTAAAAATATTAATTAACTAATCTGGCCATCACAAGTCCACGACCAACGACATCATTAGCGCCAAAACGGTCCGTTTGTTTTTCCTTTTGCGACATTGTTTTTTATTAAACACTGTCGTTTGCTTGCGGTATCGTTGGGCTTCCTCGCAGTACTGTTTTTAATTCCCCGCGGCACCGTTTTAACTCCTCTTGGTGCCGCTTCTTCCAATCCAACAAGGAATAAAAATAATAATTAATTAGAGAAAACTCCTTCTCCAAAACCTACACTAAAACGCGCGGCCCCTTTTGCTTCCCGCTAAACGGTGTCGTTTCCAGTGCCGCGGTTCCGCTAAGCCTCCTTGCGGTACCGTTTAACTCTCCGCGGTACCGCTTCTCCCCTTCCCACAAGGAATAATAACAATAATAATGATAATAATAATAATAATAATAACTCCTTTTCCAACACCAATACTACGCGCGGCCCACATCTTGCTTCCCGGTAAACGGTGTCGTTTCCAGTGCCGCGGTACCGGTGAGCTTCCTTGCGGTACCGTTTTAACTCTCCGCGGTGCCGCTCAACTCCAAACGACACCGTTTTTTTATCCGCGATCTCGAATTAAATGCCGAGACTAATTAATGCGGCATTTAATTCGGGCCAAATTAATTTTAGGTGTCAACAAATGCCCCCCAGAATTTGGTTTATAAGAATTATGAACCAAATTATTGACATAATACACAACACCTAAAATAATTTTAATTTAGACCACCAATCCACCAAAAATTGGCAGAAATCTTTTGGCCTATTTTTCCTCTTTAGCAGTCCTGCATAGCCGCCTCGGCCACACATGTTTTTTTTTTGTTTTTTTTTTAAAATAAATTCGGCCTGTTGTGTGGCTTTGCAGCGCTGGTTCACGTCCAAACATCCCTGTTTTTTTTTTATGGACGGGCAATGTTGTTTGAGCCATGAAGGAAGACAACGTTCCTTTCTCTCAAACAACACCGTTTTTTTTAATGGTATAATATAATAGTCCTTTTGCTTCCGCGTCACCCTGCCCCCCAACAATGTTGTTGATATGAAAAGAAAAATAAAGCGGCACCACTGCTACGTGGCTTAGGCAAAGATGGCCATGTTTGGTCATTATTTCCTAATCAACCATTATCAAAGAAAATTAAAAGTAAAGCCATGTTTAGTCTTGGTCGATATTGTGACTATCTCGACAACACAGTAATCGGCGGACCATATTTAGCAACTCTGGCTTAAAGAAAACAAACCATTTAGCCAACACAACCATACACCAACAGCCTTGACTATGTTAATGCAATGCCGATGGCATCTACGTAGCTCAGTCATGCATGAATCTAAAATAAAAAGCGATAAACTGGCTATACAACATGATTGCAACATATCCATGCTATATTTCCTAACATTCACACGTGAAACGATCTTTGAAGCCATTCAAAAGCAGAGTTAACTCGTACCTGTAAGATTCATGCAAGATGGCCCTATGAAAGTTGAACGTTGATCCTCCTTCGCACCAAGGTAGATTTCTTCTACAATGTCGGCAACACTGCTTCCTTTCCCACCTCGTTACTCGCATCGTCGCCGTTGATCGGCAATCCCTCCAGCAAGGCCGTAATTTCGGCCTTCGTCACCCTCTCTTGAGGTGGCTTACTCAGATTTTGGTGGACCACCTAATGAAAGCATTGATGGTCTCACGATTTCGGACAATGGGTCCAAGCACGCCTTACTCAACACCTGTGCACTTGACACTATGACGTTAGGTGTTCCTCCATCCCCACTCCTGATTTCGAGTGGTCCAAAATCTCCATGGTACAAATAAGCTTCAGCCACGTTGGCCCCAACGGCAAACGGCTTTGCGTCAGCCTGGACCACTTCAACGATACCGTCTTCATTCCAGAGCATCAAACACTGATGCAGCGATGAAGGAACGCACTTGTTGGCGTGGATCCAATCCCGGCCAAGTAGTGCGTTGTAGCTTATCATTCCATCCACCACGAAGAAAGCACTCATCCGCCTCTGTGATCCAACTCCCACGACTACTGGGAGGATTCCCCTTGCAGAAGTAGACCCGCCATTGAAGCTTGTCACAAACACTTCCGTTGGGATCAAGTCATTAGTGCTCTTGCCCAACTTCTTCAGCATCCTTGTTGGCATCACATTTACTGCGGCGCCATTGTCAACTAAGACTCTCAACATTGGTACGTCGTCAAGTGTGGCTTTGATGTAGAGAGGCCTTAAATGACGCATCATCTTCGGCTCGGGCTCGTTGAAAACAACGAACCTGTTCAATTATTCACCCATGGCTCCTTCGTCCACGGCTTTCCCTTTCGCCTCTACAGCCTGGATAGATTTCTCCAGCTCATCGAAGTCTGATCCCCATGTGATGTTCTCCACCGACACACTTGTTGACTCTTTCGGGCCTTGGTATAACACGTAAAAAGGATATCTTCCCTCATCTTCGCCCAGTAGCCCATCAGCTTTGTGGCCTGCTTCGTACAGCTCTTTCAGGATTCGCGGCGAACTCTTGTTTTGCTTGGCTGACTCCACTGCCAATTCAATTCGACCATTCGTGCGAGCCATCATTGCACTCCACGGCTCAGCCTCGATTGGCAGATCCGCAGATTCGCCAACCAGCCCTGCCGCCGCTGGCTCCTCATTCTCCTCCTCTAAAGTCAATTGAGCAAAACCGCTCACCAGCTCAGCGACGTTGACCTCTTGAGCAGCCTCGTCCAACTCCTCAACCTCCATCACAATCTCGCCATCCTCTCCCTGATTTCCCAAATCAATGTGGAAGATCAATGGCAAGATGTAGTTGTTCACCACCACTGGTGGTAGGCTTCCAAACTGGATCGTCATGGGAGCACATTGGTTGTCATCATCGTCATCCTTGTTCTTTCGATCAAACTTCGACTTTGGCTCCTCCAATTCCAGCATCTCCTCTTCGATAAAGGAGTCATCCACCTCAGCATCGTACTTAGTCTCTCCCGGGACTCCTTGCTCGTTCCCGTCCCGCTTGTCCTCAGCACCGGCCACAGTCACTCTCAGACCCGTGGTAGAGTTATCCACGTTCACATTTGCTTGCAAGCTTGCAATCCTCCTTCCTTCAGCATTCTTGCGGAGGTATCTTCGATACTGCGTCCTTGTCATCTGGTCAACGGCGATAGGCTGCCGACGACGGACATCGTAGGTGTGTCAACCACCTTGTGGCACATTTGGCATCCTGAAAGTTCTCCTGACAGGTGGGAGACCTCTCACTGGTCGGGCAAGTCCAAAAGGCAGACTTTTGAAAGGTGGGGCACTTTGAGCAACCCACTGCCTACGTTGCCCTCTTCCCTAGGCAGGTGCACGTACTCCCTCGACAATGCGTTCATATGAGGGGTACCTCGGCTTGAACTGTCGTGGTCCCAATCTCTGGTGGACCGACTGGCTTGGTCCTGCTCCCCCAATGTTCAGCTTCCCACGACACTGGGCACAGAGCTTCTCTTCCTCAGCTGGGTCCAAGCGTTGCCCCTCCTGCACTTGGGATGATGAAGCACCTTGGGCCACATCAGAACTACCACTCGGCGGTGGCGTTGTATCCACCACCAGCTTGAAACGTGGCAGGTTGATCTTAGAGAAATCGGGATTGACCATGTTGACGCCGACCACGTTTGGGAAAGGGTATGTGTCAACAATCATGGCCTCCTTCCTCGGCTCTGGGAATTTGAACCGACCCTTCTCAATTGCATCCTGCACAATGTTGCGAAACACAACACACATGTTAGTTGAATGAGATGCACTGTTGTGCCACTTACAGTATCGTTTCCCTTTTAACTTTTCAGCTGGCGGGATAGTATGCCCCCCCAGTTAACTTAATTTGACCATCTTTGTAAAGTTGGTCGAAAATCAATTCTGATTTTAAAACATCAAAGGAATATTTCCTAGTTTGAATTGGAGCACGATTGGGCTTTCCACCTTGTGGTTCCCCCTCGGCCTTGGCTAGAGAAGCACACACATATGGCTTCCCCTGCACAATCTCGGCCAAATCAACTTCAACCTCATCAACATCGCTACCGACGTTATTCACACCATAGTTTTCATAATTAGGGAAATATTGTCCCCGAGAGCCACTTCTCTTATGTTCTTCTTCATGGAGAAGTGACTCGTATCTAACAGCGCAAGACATCAATTGAAACAAATCAGAAAACTCCCTATCTTGAAACTTTTTACGAAGTTCAAAAGTTCAAAACTCTCTAAAATCATTAAAATCACGTCTCTTAATTTCAAAATTCATTCTGTTTTTATCTACGACTTCAACCAGTTGGCTAACACGTCTATCAATCCGAGAACTAAGACCATCAAGACGTCCATCCAAAGAGGCTAAGTGAAGTTTTACCTGTTGGTTATTAGCCATGACTTGGCGAAGCATGCGTGTTATCTCACCCTGCTTGGCAGTTTGCGCCACTGCTGGCACTTCCCCTCCGGCGTCGTTGCTCGAACCGCCGTGTGAACCGCCACTCTGGTCAGTCTCTACATTGACCATTGGCTCTTCCTCCACTGAAGTTGATGGAAGATCGCCCTCGTGATTCTTCCTTCGCGGAGCCATCCGAACACACTGGTCCCACCAAGTGTGCCAATTTGTCTCGTTTGCGAAACTCGCGCGTTCAATGCGCTCTGATTTCAAGGAAACAAAAACCCAAAGTCAGCAAAAAATATTCAAATATCCACCGCCGAATGTCGGCGCCATTGATTTGATTGATTAAACAGAAACCAAGATAACTGTCAAATATCCACCGCCGGTGTCGGCGATGTTGATTTGATCAATGCACCCTCGACTTCTAATCAAACAACCGTTACTCGGTTCACCACCTCTCCAAACTACGTTCGAACGAGGGTGTTCAACGAGAAACGAGAAACCAAACCGGGAGTGTTCTAAGATACGTTACCTCTACTCCTATGGAGGTTCCTCTGGAGAGCTCCGCAACTACGACTACAAGCTACGACTCTGCAAAGGAGTTCTTTGACAGAGCGGTTCTACAAAACTAGAGAGAAAAAAGATAAATCTGCGTAGGTGCAGTTTGTGATTTGATTTTGCCGTCTCGAACTTCTCTCTCTTCCCAATCTTTATACTTCGCGCTTCTCCTCGTCGTAGTAACCGCCTTCGCGCCTTTGTCTTCCACGTCTTCACTCCTGTCAACCGTGCAGGTAACTTCCTCCCTGTTGCGTAACTCCCACGAGTGCGAAACCGCTTGAGCACGTGGCAACTTGGTCCAAAACGACACTGAGCCAAAATCCACCATTGCTGAACTCTCGTCACGACGTTGTTTTTAATTAAACAACATCGTTTCAGTACCGCGACGGTGTCGATCTCCCACGATGTCGTTTTCGGCTAAAGCAACACCGTCTTAACTGATCCTTAAAATATTAATTAATTAAATCGGCCATCATTGTTGACACGCTTTCAAACTCTCACTTCGCGGCGCCGTTCTTAATTAAACAGCATCGTTTGGCCCACTCGCGGCATCGTCTTTAAATCCGCGGTGTCGTTCCTTCTTCTTGCGGCATCGTTTTCAACTAACGTCACCGTGCTAAAAAGTCATTAAAAATATTAATTAACTAATCTGGCCATCACAAGTCCACGGCCAACGACATCATTAGCGCCAAAACGGCTCCGTTTGTTTTTCCTTTTGCGACATTGTTTTTTATTAAACACTGTTGTTTGCTTGCAGTACTGTTGGGCTTCCTCGCGGTACTGTTTTTAATTCCCCGCGGCACCGTTTTAACTCCTCTCGGTGCCGCTTCTTCCAATCCAACAAGGAATAAAAATAATAATTAATTAGAGAAAACTCCTTCTCCAAAACCTACACTAAAACGCGCGGCCCCTTTTGCTTCCCGGTAAACGGTGTCGTTTCCAGTGCCGCGGTTCCGCTAAGCCTCCTTGCGGTACCGTTTAACTCTCCGCGGTGCCGCTCAACTCCAAACGACACCATTTTTTTATCCGCGGTCTCGAATTAAATGCCGAGACTAATTAATGCGGCATTTAATTCGGACCAAATTAATTTTAGGTGTCAACATCGCCATAAGTGTTTTGGACAGTATGCCATCGAGGAAGATTGAGGAACACGATGAAGTTCTTCTGGGGTTAGTTTCTTTTTTCCCCCTATTTGTGGCGGCAAAAATCAGATAATAATTAAATAAAAGTGAAAAGGAATTAATAACAAAAAACGAAAAACGTTGATGAGAAAAATTAACAAACGTTTTCAATCTGTTTGACTAAATGATGTGTTTGGGCCACATGATGGCCACCGGGTTTGGGTTTGAGATTGGTTTCAAAATTCAGCCAACGGCATCACACTCACGTGTACCAATCAGAAATAGCGTCATTGATGCCGCACTTTTAATAGCGGCATCGTAGTATTGGCCATGTATTGGATTTAACAATGATAGAATTAGGATGAATAATAGTTTGGCCTAGTGGTATTGTACATATGTATTGGTTGTAATTAGTATGTTATAAACGCGCTGCTACGGATCTGAAAATCGTAGGACTCGACAAAGCAAGAATACGAAAGCGAGAATCGAAAACACGACACACGATTTACGTGGTTCACTAACACGATGTGTGTTAGCTACGTCCACGGGCGAGAGAGAGCCAATTTCACTATATCGAGGAGATTACAGATTACAGAGGAGTATGAGAAGTATTTATAGTACTTCTCCATGTGGGTCTAAACCTAATTCAATCTGGCAAAGGAAACGGTTACAGACCAGGCCCAGAACCCGTACCCAAATAACATTGAGCCTGTACAGCGAGACCGCCGATTACCAGTCGTAGCGGCTGATAGTCCGATTCAAGTCACATCAACATAGTATATGGTTAGGACGAACAAGAGCTTGGTCTAGTGGTTAGGGGTGGCTATACGGACCGGTTAAATTAGTCCAAATTGATCTGGTCTCTGTCCGGTTTTTTCGGGAATATAAGGACTAAAGATTGGATTGGATACAGTCCGGTCTTAACTCGATCTGGTCCCAACTCGGTCTTATTTTAGATTGAGCTTGTGGGGCTTTGAGTGGCCTGAGGCCTCAAAGGGTTAGGAGTTGGTTAAGTTTTGGGTGTTGGGCTCTCTTATCCGGTCTTTATCCGGTATTCGGTCCGGTTTCGAACAATTTTTACCTCAAATTTAAGCCCGAAGATGGGATTTGATTGTTTGCTTTCCGGTCCCGGTCCGAGTTATATGATCCGATTTCGGATAAAACCAAAAAGCCCGGAACAAATAGCCACCCCTACTAGTGGTAATACCACTAGCCTAGAACATGGAGGTCTCATGTTCAAATCTTTTAAATAGTATCTCACAAAAAAAAAAATATATCACCCTTATCTATAAATTTTTTAGCATTGGGATAGGAAGCAAAACACTATATATATATATATATTGATTGTAATGAGGCCTACCGATGTTAAGTGAATAATAAGAAAACCTTATAGGTTCGACCGTGGACTAGTCTCGTTCATCTTGAACGAGGAAACCACGTAAATCTCTGTGTCGATTCTGTTTTTGTTTCGTACTAGTTTCGTTTTCGATTTACATGGTATCAAAGCTTGCTGCAATGGATTCCGATCATATCTTTACCCATCTCAACTCAAAGAATTACGCTCTTTTGGGAAATTCAATTTCGTATTTTCATCGAGGGAAAGCGGTTGATTTGCGCAAGAAGTTTTGCAATGGGTTGCAAAGGTGAAGACGACGCTCCTCAATTGCAAAGACTCATCAATTGTTCTCGAGCTGCGGTTGCTACCAACTGCCGCTGACATGTGGAACCACCTTGCTAAGATGTATGCCACCACCGCTGACATGTGTTTTGGACTACCTGATTCGGGAGGAGGCCAAATTTTGCAAGCAGGCGTCGCTGGATACTCACCCAAGAAGTGGCATGGTCGCCTTCAGCGCTGCTGGTCACGCTAAAGCAAAGGCGTCACCGCTACCGCACCTTGTTCGGATCCAAAGGGGACTATAGTATGTGCTGATTCTGATGATGATCCTGTCAGAGAGGTTTATGCCGCCAACCGTCCTTAGTTACAACGTCGGGTTCCATCTGGGTATGTTGAGTGCCAATTTTGTAGGGTTAGACGACATACGTAGAAATACTGCCGCAAACGAATTACTGTAAGAAATCGAGATATATAATCTCCGATTGTCAAGTTTTGCGGGATCGAATTCTTGAGGGGAGTGTCTTTGCTGAGCCTAGAGCATGTGGGGCTAGTTCCTCATAGAGTTGCGCGCCCCTACTTATGCTGCCCAACTTGCTCCAGCGACGGATGGTGCCCGACTTTCACTGGATTCTCTTGAGAAGATAACGAGCAAAGCCATTGTGTCTGTGTTTTCCAGTCTTTAGGTTTTTGGTAAAGTTCCAAAATGGATTCTTGACTCTGCTTATTTTAATCACATGAGAAGTGATGTGTAAGTTCTTAAGCAGATTCGTTCTGTTGATAATATGGGTTGCAAGTTGTGAATGGTGATTGCATTGATGTTACTAGCATGCGATCTGTTCAATATTTGACTGTGGATTTATCTGACTCTACATGTTCCTAAACTCGTTCTGTTGGGAAACTTACAGACCAGAACTGTCGTGTTGTGTTTTCAGCTTCTGGTTGTTATTCATGACCTGAAAACGGGAAGGATATCAGTAAAGGTAAAAAATGGATCACATTTTCTACATTCCATTTGTGGCATGCTCGTTTGGGGAATGCAAGTTCTAGTCCGTTAGCTCTTATGTTTAAACAACAATTATTTGGTCATAATACTATGACAACATGTTCCTCAAATTTCTCTTGTTAAAGCTATGATAGAAGCCAAGATTACTCGGATTTCTTTTATGTCCAGTCAAATTATTATTTTTGAACCCTTTCAGCTTGTTCATAATGATGTTTGGGGCCTAAGGACTAAGAGAAATAGATTGTTGAGGTTTGATTCGGGTCCAATTGCACAGGTTTTCTCCCCATATTCGTGATGTGTTTTAAACATTTTATCATGTGAGGTTCGATTTTACGCTAGGGTGTGCATGTTTCAAGTATGTTTCATATCCTAGCAGGTGGAATTGGCCTCAGGAGCAAAAGTTGGACGAGAGGGAGCCAAAACGGAGGATCAAAGTTGAAGCCAGTTTTTCACGGTCACGTCGACCGTGATAATGGAGCCCAGACTGTGAAGAGCAATGAGACCAGAGAAGATTGTGTGCCTCGCGGGCCTAAACGACATCACGGTCACGCGACCGTGATAAACTGATAATTCGCCCCCGACCGTGAAGATGTTAAATGATACGACGCGTTTTTGTTCGAGATCATGGTCCACGCTTCAAGTTCACGACTGTGAACTGGGATCATGAAATGCGTGCGATCTGGGTATTTAAGGAGAAGGGAGGAGCCTAGTGAGAGAATTGCATCTTCTTCCTCAAATTTTAGAGAGAGAGAGAGAGTGACGAACAAGAGAGGAGAAGAAAGCTAGGGTTTCCTCCAAGCTTGAAGATTTGAGCCAATTTGACCAAGGTAAAGGAAAATCCCCTTCTTGCCAAGAGGCTTTCATAAGCTGAAATTCCTTGGCCAAATTGAGCCACCTATGTTTTAGCGCTTTGAGTTGGTTTTTGTGTACCCTTCTAGATTAAGGTCCGAGGGAGAAGTCTGGGAAACCCTTAGTCGGTTGGCCAAGAGAGCTTATTCGTTTGCTTGATTTGAGATCCCTTGGCCTATCGACCGAGCGAGTGAAGCTTCTTCACTAGTTGCGCTCTCCTACAGTTTACAACCACTTTTCCACACACTTGCGTTCTTTTCAATTAATCTTGATATATGGCTAGGGGGAGCAACACCCGGATGAAGTCTTCTCGTATAGTATTCAAAACCATTTACCTTTTCGCTTGCTTTCAATTGTAATCCATAGTTTTCACTAAAAATCGATTGCTAGATAATGTTTCAAACGATTGATGTAGGGGTACATGCATCAACCGGGCTTGAAATTTAAGTACTTTCCCTATACTGCACCTGACTAGAGTTTATACTTGGGCTCTAGTTGGGATTTTAATCCATGGTGTAGTAGTAGTCGAGGCAAGGTCCATTAAACTTGCCAAAAATCATTATAATCGTCTTCGAGTAATGTGTTCTGGAGACTTTCCAGGTTTATTGATATTCTCGGTATTTCATTTTCCTTCGTTTATTATAATGTTAGAGATGGTGACCAAATTTCTCTCTTATATTGGAGTTTTCATTTTATTGCAGTGGTTGAAGTGTTTGATATTGGGAATAGTTGCCAATTAAATGCCATCCTAGCAATGCCGGTGATCGTTCTCTCATCATGGTCATTACATCATTATATGTCGTTCCTTACAATGGTAATTTGCATATAAATTAGAGACAACTAATTAATTGATCTTCAAATATGCAGGCGATAACACCTTCTCCTCAACTGGAGCAACCTTGCTGCTGGTGAATTCAAGAATTCCGCAAATCAATAATTAACATGCTTTTTTGGTGAATACAGTGATGGCGAGGCACCAATTCTTCTAATGAAAGCACAGGGAAAACTCAACAGTCAGTCCCAAGCAAAACACTATTTGAGGTCAATCAATTAAAAATTAAAGATGGAGAAGAGATAATAATCAATTTCGATTTAACAAGCCATTAACTATATCATACTAAAACTTGCTATGATATATAGGGAAATACGTATTTGTCAAATGCAAAGTTGTCAAGTTTAAGAACTGGTGGTGTTATTCTGGATGCAAAACCTATCCACAAAAACTCGAAGAAGACTCTGACGAGTACTTTTGTGGGAATTGTACAAAGACATTAAAAATGACAACATAAAGGTAATGCAACCATTATTACATGAAATTTGATTCAGTATAGTTCGTTGATGAATATTCATGCCAAGTAATTAAATATTTAATCATCCAAAATATAATAATTTATATTGTTTTCGTACAATTCAAGGATTATATTACTAAAGCATAAAGATGAACATTTTCCTTAATAATTAGCAATGCATGGTACTTTTACAAGCAGAATCCTTACATACATGTTAAAATATTAAATTGAATATATAAACAACTTATGCCCACTCGTCGTACCTAATGAGGCTATTTTCATATTATTGATTGAATAATTTTGGGCTTTGGTATTAGACACCAAAATAATAACGTGTACTTCAACAAATTTAATTTTTTTTTATGTTATTATCATCATTATATAAACTCAGGAACAATCTTTGAGTTGCGGACAATACATGAGAGGCTGACTTATTGTTATGGATAGAGTGGGAGCTCGATCTTTTGAAATGTCGACTGAAAGACTATTCCAATGCAACGATATAATTAGAGGACCACCACCTGTTCATCTCCTAAAAATTTGAGGGAATGACGTTGTACTTCGGCATCAATCTCACATATTACAAGCTAATCCAACAAGTGAGTACACAATTATCAAAATAGGTAAGGATGAGGAAGACCAAACCACTAACGATATGTTTGACTTGATCGAGGTAAATTAAATTTGAAAAAAGTACGATCAATGATAATAAAAAATTTGTGCTAGCATCAATTAGAATTGGATTTTAATACCATGCACGGTTTATACAGAGATATTTTTTAATATAATTCACATAATGGTCGATTAAGGGAGCTACGTGTTTGATTAACACACTTGGTTGTGATCAAGAGAGCCGATGATTTAATTATTAAAATTGTAATTAATTATTTAACTATCATATTCAGCATCCCGCCACCCTTGCAACAGAGCTCCTGTTATCGGAGAGAATTCCTCAGACACAATTAGTGTATGGTTTAATGGCGTGGTCAAGTGTGGCCAAGGGGTAGTATTGGCTTCGTAGGCTTCCAAGCGACATGTTAATATTCTTTTTTCCTTCGGAAAGTATTATGATGGAATACGCGTTCCATTTGTAATGGCAAGTTTAGCATTACGAGATGCCATACACTAGTGCATAACACACTCTTTTCTTTTCCGTCAAATTTCACGGGAATTATCAATAATTGATTCGGTGGATGGTGGACGGTGACTTGGCTCATGATCGGGATGGAGCTATCTTGGAGGATGCTCGGAGCTTGATTTTTCTCTTTAGCTGGGTTTCTTACTGTTTTATTCCCCGTGGACTCAAAAGACCCTCTCATTGGGAGTTTGACTATCGGTCGACTCCTGCGCTCTTCTTATTTCCTCTATATGACTGAACTTATAACACTTGATTTAATTCTTTCACTGCATGCGTGAAAGTATGGATGATCTGATTTGTATTGAATATGGAAGTTTGCTTTCTTTCCTACTAACTTGCAGTGAATTATATTTTCCGAAAATTTTATCTATAATATATTTTCACAAATTATGATTCGATAAAACCACCCCATATGTTGTACTTTTGAATGTCAATAATCTAAATTTATAATGTTGATGTAGGAGAACAAGAATAACACTACTAATGGTGGATTTAGTGCATACGGTGCTAGAGATGATGATGATGATGATGATGTTGAGAAGAAGAAAGATATTGTTTATGAGGAAGGTATAAAGATTGGTGATGTAGAAAAAGAAGAAATCCAAGATGATATTCGTAACTTGGATGAGGTAATTTCTACTCTAATGAAAAAGAAGATTTCTATTTGCAAATATATTCTACCATCAAATTTTTGTGCTCAATGAAATGAAGGAAAATAAGGAATAACTGAAATTCAAAGAAGAATAAAAAGTCAATTGATATTGGAGATAAATATGTCGCGAATGGATATGAAGACATTATCTATAGTGATGATAAGGATGTTGCTCATGCAGGAGGAAATGCAAACAAGTGAAAAAAAAAACATGCAATAATATTCGGGGTAACTATGTTGTATGATGCGGTTAAATTGGCCCAAATTGATTCGGTTTTGGTCCGGTATTTTTGGAAATATACGAACCAAAGATTGGATTGGATACAGTCCGGTCTTAACCCAGTCCGGTCTTGACCCGGTCCGGTCCCAATTCAGTCTTGATTTTAGATTGAACTTGTGGGGTTTGAGTGGCCCGAGACATCAAAGGGTGAGGAGTTGGTTAAGTTTTGGGTGTTGGGCTCTCTTATCTGGTCTTTATCTGATTTTCGGTACGATTCCGAACGGTTTTTTACCTTAAATCTAAGCTCGAAGATGGGATTGGATTGTTTGCTATCAAGTGCTAGTCCGATCTCGATTAGGGTTATACGGTCCAGTTTCAGCTAAAACCAAAAAGCCCGGACCAAATAGCTACCACTAAATAATATATGATGATGAGGAATAATTACAGGGGCCATTTTAATTGGTATTCAGTTCCCTTGCATATTAATAATTTGATTTCTCTTATTCAGGAATATACGGACCAAAGATTGGATTGGATACAATCCAATCTTGACCCGGTCCGGTCCCAATTTGGTCTTGATTTTAGATTGAGTTTGTGGGGATTTGAGTGGCCTGAGGTATCAAAGGGTGAGGACTTGGTTAAGTTTTGGATGTTGGGCTCTCTTATCTGGTCTTTATCCGGTTTTTGGTCCGATTTCGAACGGGTTTTTTTTACCTCAAATCTAAGCTCGAAGATGGGATTAGATTGTGTTGTCCAGTGCAAGTCCGTTATCGATCAGGGTTATACGGTCCGGTTTCAGCTAAAACCAAAAAGCCCGATTCGACCATTAAACCTCAAACCCCTTGTTGAACCGGTTAGAGGACTTAATCCGGATTGACAACCTTGGTTGTCATACATACTGAGGAAAAATAAAAGGAAAAAACAAAAGGCCACCGTGGCAGTAAGCAACAAGAAGGTTTACGAGAATGGAGCTGAAAACAGCCAGGTGATTGGTGCGAAATCTATCCACCGCATCTCCAAAGCAGATTTCATCATCCCACTTGGCTCCCTTCCTATCCATCTTTAAGATTCTCCTTCTTTTCTCCTTCCATCTGTCATTATAATTTATATCCCACCCATAAGCCGGTCCATCTCAAGTCTCAACAGAAACAAAGAAAAAAATAAAGGGAAAACAGAGTAACCCAGAAGTCGAGCGAGCGCGCATCAGGGTCGTCTCGTCTGCAATCTAATCTATATGGCTGCAGCAGCTACTTCGGGCGCCGTCCTGAATGGTACGCTGGGATCTTCCTTCCTCTCCGGAAGCAAGAAGACCCAATCTTTGTTCGCTGCCGCTTCCAGAATCGATAACAGTACCGCCGCCGCTGGTGGCAGGAAGTTGGTCATTGTATCCGCCGCTAAGAAATCTTGGATCCCTGCCGTCAAAGGCGGCGGCAACCTAGTCGACCCCGAATGGCTCGATGGCTCGTAAGTTCCTGCAATCTCTCTGCTCTGCTCTGCTTCAATTCGAATGCCAATTTAACCAATTAATTGAATTTGTATGTAATTGCAGGCTGCCGGGCGACTATGGGTTCGACCCCCTGGGGCTGGGGAAGGACCCGGCTTTCCTGAAGTGGTACAGGGAGGCGGAGCTGATCCACGGGCGGTGGGCGATGGCGGCGGTGGTGGGGATCTTCGTGGGGCAGGCGTGGAGCGGGATCCCGTGGTTCGAGGCCGGGGCGGCGCCTGGCGCGGTGGCGCCCTTCTCGTTCGGGACGCTGTTGGGGACCCAATTGCTGCTGATGGGGTGGGTGGAGAGCAAGCGGTGGGTGGATTTCTTCAACCCGGACTCGCAGTCGGTGGAGTGGGCGACGCCGTGGTCGAGGACGGCGGAGAACTTCGCCAACGCCACCGGGGAGCAGGGCTACCCGGGCGGCAAGTTCTTCGACCCGCTGGGCTTCGCGGGGACGCTCAGCGACGGCGTCTACGTGGCGGACGCGGAGAAGCTGGAGAGACTGAAGGTGGCGGAGATTAAGCACGCCAGGCTTGCGATGCTGGCCATGCTCATTTTTTACTTCGAGGCCGGCCAGGGGAAAACCCCTCTCGCCGCTCTTGGCCTTTAGATAGAGTTTGTTGTCCCCCATTCTTCCTTCCTCTGTTCGTCCTTTTGGCTGTAGATATATATGATGGTTAATCAAAATTTTAGCGTGCGGTTCAAGTTAATTAGTCACGCATTGTGGCACTAATGACGATTAGAATACTGCCTGTCTAAAATATGATAGTGATCGAGATAACAAGACGAGTTTAACGTGGTATTCTCGATCGGTTGATTGATCGAAACCAATCCACGGGAGAGTGAAATCACTCTTCGGCTGTAGCTTTTATTGATTATATGAATTGATGGCCGAAGCCTCTCGTTACATAAACATATATATACCCTCTTCCACAATACGTAATTAGGGTTTCACACTCGGGAGAGGTGTTGGCTAAGATGCATGTATGGGCCTCATGTGGTCCATCCGTGGGTTGAGCGGCATGGGCCGAATCTGAAGCGGAAGGACGAGCAGCCGAAACACCTACATCACTAAGAATGTCTAAAGCATACTTCCACTGGCACAAGGCGACACCATCCTTTGTACGAGCGAACTCCATCCCAAGAAAATACTGCAACTCACCAAGGTATTTGATCCAAAATTGAGCATCGAGGAACTGCTTGACCTTGGCGGCAAAATCCAAATCGTTGCCAGTAAGCAACACATCATCTACGTAAATCAAAGCCACCACAAAACTGCTCCCCCGGCATTAGATGAACAAAGAGTGGTCCGCAGGAGAAGCATGAAAACCGAGACTACCAAGTGCAATAGTGAATTTATAGTACCAATTATGGGAAGCTTGACGAAGACCATAAAGAGTCTTATGAAGTCGGTACACCCTTGTGTTGCCAGACTGTGCAAATGCCTGAGGGATCTTCATATAAACTTCCTCCTCAAGATCACCATGGAGGAATACATTATTGACGTCGAGCTGGTGAAGAAACAATCCTCGACTAACTGCCACTGCTAATAAGCAGCGAAACGTGACGAGCTTAGCCATAGGAGAAAAAGTGTCATGGAAGTCAATCCCCGCAATCTGTGTATACCCTTTGGCGACGAGACGAGCCTTGAAGTGCTCAATCGTCCCGTCCGGATAAAACTTGATTTTATAAACCCATTTAGGTTAAATAGCACATTTCCCAGGAGGCAAGTCAACTAAGCTCTACGTCCCATTTAATTCAAGTGCACGAATTTCTTTGGACATAGCCTCCCGCAACCGCGTGTCCCTCATGGCTTCCTGAAAAGAGTGAGACTCGATATGTAAAGAAATTGCAGCCAAAATCTAGAATACGTGGGGTTCGCCCCATCAAAAGTGACATAAGCTAAGATAGGATACTGAGTTGTCGAGGCAGTGCCAGAATGAGCAGAAGGAAGGCGCTGGCTCGGTATAGCTGGGGTTTCATAAATAGTTAAATACCCAAATGACGAGGAAGGGTCTTTACCTGATCACTGCGTCGAAGCGGATCAGGAGCTGATTCTGGGGTTGGTGACGGTGCCTGAGTACGAGGAGGATCGAGATCACGAGTTGAGTCGTGCTACGAGGAGGAAGGAGAGGGTGCCGAAGCTTCCAAAGAGGATGACTCTGTATCAGTCAGGAGGTCGGGCGAAGGAAGCATGGGGTCGAGAAAGCCATCGTCATCCTCATAGCGAGTCTCGAACACAAATCGAGGAACCCAATGGAAAGCATCATCGTGACCGTGCTGGAAAGGAAAGATGTCCTCATGGAACGTGACATCACGAGTAGCAAACACTTTGCGAGTGCTGAGCTCATAAACCCTATATGCCTTCTGAGTAGCGGCACAACCATGAAAACACATGCTCACCCTCGCTCCGCAAACTTATCCAAACTAGCATGGGTATATTTAGAGTAAACCAAACAGCCAAAGACACAGAGATGGTAATAATGAGCAGGCTTACCAAACAAGATCTCAAACGTAGTGCGTCCAGTCGCTACGGTTGGAAGCCGATTAATAAGATATGTTGTTTTCAGAATGCACTCAACCCAGAAGCGAAAAGGTAGGCTAGCTTGGAACCGAATAGCTCGAGCAGTGTCGAGAAGGTGTCGATGCTTACGTTCAACAACACCGTTCCGCTGTGGTTTGTCAGTACATGACGTTTGAAGAACAATCCCCTACTGAAGAAAGTAGTCATGCAACACGTGAGTGTTGAATTCAAGGTCGTTATCGGCTTGAATTCGTCGCACCTGGTGACCAAACTATGTCCGAACCTGCTGATCAAATAACATCAAGTACCGATCAACCTCAGACTTATAACGGAGCAAATAAACCCATATGCCTCGGCTGAAATCATCCAATATAGTGAGAAAATAATAAGAACCACTAAGAGATGGACTTTATATCCACCCCAAATATCAACATGGATTAAATCAAAACCGCCCGTAGTTCGCACACTTCTAGTAGGAAAAAGAGTTCTACTTTGCTTGCCCTCGCACAAGAATGATAGGGGTCCTTATTTGAAAGGAATGAAACACCTAACAATGGACTAAGCTGCTCCAACTTGGTGCTCGAAGGATCACCAAGCCTGACATGCTAAAGGACTCTGAAACTCGGCGACCACCAGCCACCGCGCAAGCTTGAGTATCGCCAGCACCAAACAGACGAAGATAATACAACCCATCTCGTAACTCACCCTTCCGGATCAACCTCTTGGAGCGTAAGTCCTGAATGACGCGGAAACCACCAAGAAAAATTAATGATGCATCATTATCCCGTGTAAAACGCCTAACCGATACGAGATTGCATCAAAATTCTGGTACATGCAAGACTCTCTTAGAGTCAAGCCTGTGGGCAAATCCACCTGCCCAATATGACGAACATGGATGTGTGCCCCATTGGGAATCTGAGCTAGGGGTCCATGTACAACTATCTCTTTATGTGACAATAAACGTTCATCCATCGTAATATGCTCATTACAACCTAAATCCAGTAACCACTCAATATGAGGAGAAAATATACATGCGAAATTTGCGATGGGACCATCACCTTCACCGCATGTCCAAAATATTGTTGAGGTTGTTCCAGATGTTGGTTAGTGAATCCCGCAACAGAGCTTTTGCCCTTTTCTTGATGTACCTGAGCTTCCTTGGGAGTCCAATCGCGCCATGGCCCATCACGATCCTGCTGTGGTTTTTCTTCATGCGAAGATCGATCTCCAGAGGGCTGCAATTCGCGCCGTTGTTGCTGATCGCGATCACCATGGGATTCCCACGGTCACCTCGAGAATCCCTGCGATCGCGCGACGGATAGCCAATGAGCTCATTGCAACTCTCTCGTAGATGCCCCGGTTTTTTAAAATAGGTACACCGGTAGCATTCACGCTCCCCCGTAGCTCGTTGACTCTTCTCGCCATCTCCATGAGCAACAAAGGCATCCGTCTCATTGGTCGGTTTACGACCTTGAGTGATAAGACGTTTCTCTTCATTAAGAGCAATGTTGAACACTTCAGAAAGATTAGGCGTGGGTTTCATGGCAAGCACCTGCGTCCGAACTACCGATAATACATCAGGCAACCCTATTAAGAAATCAAACAGTCTGAAGTGTTCTTGTTGCTCGCAAACCGTAGCCGAAACATTACATGTGGACAGACTGCACACACAAGTAGGAATAGGTGAAATTGCACTGGACTCCTCCCATAGTGAGCGAAGTTTGGTGTAGAAGGTAGATACTGAATTCTTTTCTTGTTGCAAAGAACTCACCATCCGACGCAGCTCATATGCCCGCGATGCATTGCCCTAACCAAAACAACTACGGAGATCAGCCCAAATTTCGTGCGATGTCTCGGCAAATCGCACACTACTCCTGATTTATTTGTTCATAGTAGTCTTGAGCCTACCCTTTACCATCGCATCACAACGAACCCAGGCTTCGTGTTGCAGAGCATCTTTCATGTCCCATACCCATTCTCCATAATTTGAGGAAGTTAATAAATTGCCCACCTACAGTTGACCAGGGCTGTTGGATAAAGGCGTATGATAAACCAGTGGTAGCGGATGATTGACGCTGCCGCCAGTAGCCCTTGCACCAGCAGCATCTTTTCTTGCTCCCGTCCAAAGCATGCTCTCGACGGTAGATTCGTCATCGATAGCCATGACCGAACTTCAAGGATAGGAATCCTAGCGCTCTGATACCATGTAAAATATGATAATAATAGAAAAAACTGTCATAAACTAGTTGGCCCCGATGACTTGAGTTGTTGGGAGAAGGTTATGTTGATAAATAAAGAGGCATAGAACTCGGATTGAGACTCTTTATATTACGGCAAGCAAACCCAGAAGTAATCGAAGAAATTCGATTCGTACAACCCACGCTATCAATCAAAGATCCCAAAACCTAGACGTCTCAATCAGTGAATCGATGTGGCTGTGAGAAAAAGGTTGTCCATCATCGTCGCCGATCTACTTGGTGACAACATTGGTGCCTTCGTAGACCCTGTGCTTCATGAGCTCACCGAGGAGAAAAGCCTGACGGTTTTGGATCTCCATGGAAGTGATGGTATGGTGGCGAACTCGAGCAGAACGGTCGTGGAGACCTTGCCCAGGGCAGAGGGTGGACTAGGAGAAGAAGATAGAAATTTAGATCTAGTTGGCGGCAGGGCCGACCCATAATATTTGGAGGCCCTATTTGAAAATTAAAATGTGGCCCTATTTTTTTTTTTACAAATTTATTAAATAATAATAATAAAAATACATAAATTCAAAAGATTATTACAAAGAAATAATATCATCTATCATTGTTTAAAAAGTAACAATCGTCTAGTATTATTTAAAATAAAATTCTCTATTAACTCTTTCATCTATGCATCATTCAAGAAGTTATTCTCAATTGTCAACATAGCTAACTCATAAAGTCTATCTTCTGCCATTGTAAAGCGCAGACAGGAATTCAACAACTGCAATTTCGAAAAGCTTCTTTCAGAATCATCATCAAAATTAATTTAATCCACCATATGAAAATTTGGAGTTTTAATACAAATAACATTTGCATCAGGATTTTCAATAAGGGTATCACTAAAATTATCAATAGGAGCAAAATTAGCATCACCAACACTTTAGCATCACCCAATTAAACTCCCGAACCACAAATATAACCCGAAACTACTAGAACAACCTGTCAGAAGAGGAGGTTAGAGAACTCAATTAAATGATAATTTATTTTAATCGTTTAACAAGATATAAAAAAGGATTATAGATATAATATGCCCCTCTACTATGACGTTTTATCAAACATGCCCTTCTACTATTTTTTTTATATCAAACATGCCCCTGTACTTTGTAAAAATGATCAAACATGCCCTTTTATTTAAATTTTCATCCAAAAAACGTTAACCAAGGTTGAACTTTGGTTTGGACGGCACAAATGTCTAAAATATTCTTAATAATTTCACTTTATAATTTTTCTAGTTCTTTTGTATAGCCAAATAATTCGAATAATTTCACTTTGAATAGACCCAGAAAAATAAAACGGGAGACAAAACTGACATTTTCGCTCCCGTTTGCCGATGTCGGTTCGTCTAAATCTCGATTCAACAATGACTGTCGATTTTTTCAACATAATTTTGACATAAGGGCATGTTTGATAATTTTTTCAAAGTACAGGGGCATGTTTGATATAAAAAATAATAGAGGGGCATGTTTGATAAAATGTCATAGTAGAGGGGCATATTATACTATCACCCTATAAAAAATTAATTTTACCATTTATTTCCCATGAAAAGCTTTTTCGGTAATTAAAGTATAGGCCCATCATTTAGTTAGTGCTAGTCACTTTGTTTCCCAAGCAATTTGAGCAAAAAGAATGGTTACTTATCTGGAGGCCCGTTTAAGCTATAAATTAATAAGAGGCCCGTAATTTAATAATTTGGTTTTCCAAGCAATTTGGGCCAAAACATATTACTTATGTTGAAACCCTTTTAAGCTATAAATTAATTAGAGGCCCATCATTTACTTCAAACAGTTCTCTTTGTTTTCTAACCATCAAGACTCAAGACGGATCACTCATCTATGGGCCTATTAAACTTTATACAAATTACTTTAAGTGAGGTCCTCAATCTTCTGAGGCCCTGTGCTGGCGGGCCTACCAGCACAGGCCCATGGTCGGGCCTGGTTGGCGGCAGCCGAATCAACCTAATCTCCTTTTGACTCGGCACCTCTCCTACATCACATCTCGTCTGACGACCTTGCTAAACGCCAGGTTCTGATATGCCACAGAGTGCTCTGGCTTCGTCGATACTGTAATTTCGGTGTCCATATCTCCTCACCTCCGGCGGATTCGCTCTCTTCACTCAATAATACACCTTGCGACTAGGAATGGATTTGGTGAGTCAATAGGATTTGGGGAGTGGGATTCAATAAGCATTTTGGTGAAAGGAATTTGATTTTGTTTATTCTTGGCTTGGTCCACTTTTGGATTCCACAGATTTTTAATATTCTTCTCTTTGATTTAGAGGAGATTTCTGCAACACCAGAAGGACAAGGATTGGAAGGAAGGAAGAAGAAGAGGGGACAGAGGAAAAATGCCCATTTTTCTTTAATTTTCTATTTTTTATTTATTTAAATGGGACTAGTTGCAATGTCATCCCACTTTTTCTAACTCAGCAATTCCCACGTCAGAGTCAACTGATGGTCAATTGGATGAAAAGTTAACGGATTGATTATTATTTTGTTTTTGAAAAGATTTGGATATTATTTCGTTTAAAATCAAAGGTTTAGCTAATATATTGTATTTACCCTAGTTTTTATTAGACTTTTCACACCTCAACTTCTCATCGTCAATGTTTTCAATCATATAATTAAACCTACATTATAGAAAAATGTTTAGGTTTAGAGGTGTTTGAACCAATATTTAAATGTATATATTTAACTATTAATTACGAATGTAATTATTTGATATTCAGGTATACAGATACCATACCAAAATATTTGGGATTAGGGGACCAATTTGATTTTAAAATCGAAATTGAGATTGATATTAAGATGTTATTCGGTGTTTAATACTGATATACATAAATCATACTCATTTCCACCCTACTCAAACGGTATGACCTCCAATCCAAGTATGGGTGCTAACCGATGGTTTTAACCAATAACCGTTAATCGTTGGTTAGCGACTAACCGAAAATCGACGGTATGTAACCTCGGTCGGTGGTCGGCAAGGGAAAGGGATTGTTCGGTTAGCCAAGTAACCGGAGACAATTAATTGCAGTTACCCGGTTAAATGAAGCCAGCCGACCACCTCCCAATGACTGCCAAACAACACCATTTCTAGCCCAGTTTCTGACTTTCCATAATACCCCCTACAAAAATCTAAACCTAACCGGCTAACCCTAACATCACTCTCCCTCATCCATCGACCTCTGCCTCCTCCACCCTTCGTCCTTCGTCCCTTCCCTAGTTTCACCACCATCTCCTCTCCCGACCTCGCCAGTCCGCTCGTCCTCTCCTCTACTCGACCTTGCCAGTTTGCCCGTCTTCTTCTCCGCTAGCCCCTGCGACCCCGGATCTCCGCTCTGCCGCTCGCCCCCTCCCCTTATTTTCCTTGTCACAGCGACCAGCCAAGCCTCCCACCTCCAGTCCACCCGTCCTCTCCTCCGCTCGGCCCCACGACCTCGGATCTGCTCCGTCGCTCGCCCCCTTCATCTTCTTTTCCTTGCCGACTAACCAAAATTTTGATTGCACGACTAACCAAGCCAAAAACTAGAAACTGACCAGTCGGTTGATTGACTAACCGTGCGTCTCTATCGCTCGGTCGTCGGTGGCCTTCTAGTCGTGGTTCGGCTAACCGATAACCGAGTTTTTTGGTTTTCGGTTAAACCGAAACCAATCGTACTCCACCCCTAAATCTAAGGGGTCGTTTGGTTGGGATAGTTACAATGCATGTATTGTCTACAATGCAATGTTTTTTTGAATTTTTTGCAAAAACAATAAATGCATTGTTTGCTTGATGTGATGGAAACTATCACTCAAAATGAGTGATAGTACTATATCTACTAAAACTTGAGATTGTTGAGATAGTTTTGAGTAGATTATTGGGTTCATTTTTTTTTCAAGTATACTCCTAGTTATATATATATGTGTTCTCATAAAAGCAAGGGCAAAAGTGACCTTTCCCACAAAAGGTAATATAACATTTTGAATACTAAAAGAACTATCAACAAAACCAAACAATTTAAATTAAATTACATCATTTTCCTTAATTGCATGTATATTACAATGCATGCATTGACCATTATGCATTGATTTAAGTATCACCAAAACCAAACGAACCCTAAGTAACATTATTGTTGGTCAGGTATAGGGCTGCAAATGAGCCAAGCTGCTCGCGAGCAAATCACCGTTCGAATCGGAAAAAACTCGTTTGACACTCGTCTCGTTGTTTAACAAGCCGGCCCGCGAGCCGCCTCGTTAGTAAACAAGTCAAGCTTGAGCTAGACCATGCTGGGCTTGATAAGCTTGTGAGCTAGCTTGACTCGGTGGCTTGTTAAGCTAAGCTCGCGAGCTGGCTTGTTTGAAGCTTGTGGAAGGATTAATTACTCTTCTCAACATGAAAATTATCTTGTTAATAAGGATGTGTAAGGAAGTTAGATGTTATTTTTAGTTTCTAGTGTTCTTTTTATCATTTTTAGTTTTTAATTTTCTTATTTGTACACATTTTTCAGCAAGAATGGTTTCAAGCCTCATGACGACCTCATGACGAACGGACGACAAGGTGACAGATCCATGAGGGACGACCTTCTGTCTTCAGAATCTTCATTCCCCGTCCAAGCCGGGGACCTAACATCTCCCAAACACCAAGAGAAACAGGGTAAAGCAAGGAGGCAGACAGGGGAAAGAGGATGAGGAGACAAGTTGTAGACGAAATGAATACAATCTCCTTACTTCTTAGATCGGTTCATCTACAGATCTGCAGAAACAAAGGGGGGAGAAAAGAGACCCATCAGGGGGAAGAAATGCAAACCACAAAAGGGAAAAGAAACGTGAATAAAGGGCTAGAGCAACAGAGGGAAGGAAGGGGAAAACAAAGAAAAGCTAGGAAGACAGATGGAAGCATGAAGGAAGGGGGATTAGCGAAAAAAATTCTGCCATTTAAGAGTGAAGTAAAAATGCAACCGCCTTTCTTCGTCTAGCTTTTTGTTTTGAAGAGAGCTCAATCCTCTTCCTGTGTTCTTTTCGCACAGTCACTCCCCCGTTTTCCTTTCTCCTCCGCAGCAGAGGGTTTTTCCTTTCTCTTTTGCTTTCCTTCCGCAGCAGAGGGCTTTTCGCACAGTCACTCCCGCCGCTTAACCCTCAATCTCAGCGAAGCTCTACCATCTCCACACCTTATTCAACCCCTAATCCAGCCTAACTCCCAGCGACCCCTGTAGGCGATTCGCCTTCTCAAACCTCCTTCGCCTAATGAAATCCAGTCATTCATTCCGAGCAACTAGCTGTTAATCCCACGGAGACACAACTCTCGCTCGACGACCCCTTTTTCCAAAGGTTACCAAGTGCTCGCACATAGTGGTCAGCAAGTACTCCAGGAATGCGCTGCTGGGGTAGTCTGAGTTCATTAAGAGCAGCTTCAAGAGTGGTGATTGACCCTGCAAATCAGTTCTGGGAAAGTCTCTGTCATCTCCCTATCAAGTCATAATCCACCCTTTCCGTAGGATTACCAACTAAAGGGAATCACCTTCTTCAACCGCCTTGACCGCCGCAAACCCACATCTTCGCCACTGCACAACTTTTCATTCGCAGCAAAAGAAACAGTCACGGGATGACTTATGAGAAGGATTGACGCGTTAGTATCTCAATTTCAATGTTGACGAAATCCCAAGTGAACGCCTCTAGGTATAAGAGAACTTTGGCCTTATTACTGAGTGTTCCGTTTAGGTTCTGAATGCCTGGACCTAAGATTGTGTATATACTGAGAGATGTTGATACAAGGCCGGGGACCAGAGGAGCTGAGGAATATCCCCCCCCCCCCCCCCCCCCCACACACACACACACATACACACCATTCTATCTAGTATCCCTCCTGTTTCTTATGACATATTACAATTGTTGGATACTGCTTCGTTTCACTGTGTTCAAGGGTGTGATATTATGTTCTTAAGTTCTCTCTGATTGAAGACATCCATGGTTCATATTTGTTTATTGGGATAAGATGTATGAAATAGAGGTGTGGGATAAGATGTATGAACGAGGACTAGAGTCACCCCCTCCAAATATGGTATTTCAATTGGTAATGTTATCTCCATGGGATCCTATTTTGGATTCGTATATACAGGATTGTTATTCTTTTCTCCGCATGTGCAAATTACATTGTTGTGTCGTTATTGGCGTTTGGGTCGTTATTTTGTAAATGGAAGTTTGGGTAATTGGTTTGCGGAATTGATACCTTGTTGTGTAGTTGTTGGATTTTGGGTGTTCATTTTGTAAATGGATGTTTGGGTAAGTGGGTTGTGGAATCGAGTATTGTATGGAAGAATTGGGGAATGATACCCCGTTGTAGCTTCCTTCTCGACAAGAGGCCCAAATCCCGAATGCCCTAAAATCGTAAAGCTCGATTTTCTAGCTCATGGCTTAGACATTCTCGCTGCTTGGCCAGACAACAGGATTGATCATTTAGTCGCTGCTCGCATTAACCATTATCAAGAATTGACACATGTATTTGTGTTGTTTCATTTTTTGCATCGTATATATTTTAATTCCAGGTCATGTGAGGATCATGCTAGCCTAGACAGGGATGGTTCCGCACACATATGATTATGGTACACCCGTCTTAATGGTCTATTTCGATGGCGGATAGGCAATGATGAGGGAGGTTTGCGGATTTTGACCTTTTTTTATAAGCTATTGTTTTGGTTGGTTATACCTCAATGTTTTGTTTAATTATTTCTTGATTCCTTTGTTCTCTCTTTGGAGTTACTCACCTTAATTTAGTGGAATCTCTTGGCAATTTTTTGATAATTGACTTGCTGCTATCAAATGCACAAATTTGCAGGATGGCTTATGGCAATGCACCAGATGCTGCTCAGCTCAGGTTTCGATTATATCTTCCACCCTGCTATCAAAGTTGATCCTTGGCTTCCGAGATATTGAAGTCTCCTCTTTATGGGTTGGCTTTATTTCTTTCTATTTCCTGTCATGGTCCTCCAATTCTTGATTGTGGGTTTTAGTTCTCAAAATCAGGTTTTGCTTTTCTTGCCATGATATGGCTTCAATGCATGAACCGCTTCTTTTGGTTGAGTTTTTGTTAGTGGTTTAAACAATTAGCATATTTTCTAAATGTAGAGTAATTTGGTGGGGGAAACTAATCAATTCTACATTTTCAGATACATTAGCCTACTTTCAATATGCAATGTTTGTATGTCTGATTCGAGAGTAGGGGTCTATGATCCATATGTCCTCTTTCAGGCCTGCACTTTCGGCTGATATATGTTTATCACTCCAACGAATGAAGCCTTACAAATTTATGGGGGTTGATGCTTAGCCCGGGTGAGTTAGTCGTTGCATTTATGTCCTCTCCTCCCTACTGCTTTATTAGCTGTTTGTCTCACTTTAAGTCGTTCTGCTCTAGAAGGTGACCATTATATCATGTGTGATCTGATCAATTTCAATGTTTTTCATTCATGTGTTTCCTTATTACTAGCTCTATTCCCACACTTCGAATCGATTAGTTTGAGCCTTCCAGTATATGACCCTATAAAGTCATTTACAATTGAATTGTCAGTATAAGCTATTTTACTTGCATTATATAACGCTTTGGAGTTTGGGACATTTTATCCTTAAAGCTTTTAGTCATTTATGCTATATGGTTTCGATTTTTTTTATTTGGTTTAGATAATTATCTAGTTCGATCTGGCTTTCAAGTTGTACGAAATTAAGTGAGAAAATCTTCAATGGGACGGGTGTATTGCACCGCCCCAATTAAAACATGCCACGTTTTAAGTCAATTATGTATATTCCGAATTTATAGCTAATTAAAAGAACAATAATCCTTTTATTGGGTGTAGGAGAAAGTAGCAGCCGGGATTGGGACCGGGATCGCACCCCACCACTAGCAGCGCCGCCGACCTCGACTCTGCCCCGACGATTGTAATCCTCCAGCTTTGTTCGGCGACCACCTCGGTTGAAAAACCCAAAACCCAGAAACTCATGAACCCTTCCCCGTCTTCCATCCGCCAAATCCCCCACATCCGCTTTGTTGTTTGCTTCCACACCGTATCGCCGTTGTAAGATTGTCTCGATCACTGTTTTCTGGCGACGTGCGTTTGCCTCTTTGGCGCTTTCTGGCGATTGTTTCGATCATCGCTCTCTGTCTCTGGCGACTTGCCTTCGCCGATGTGCGATTGTTTCGACGTAATGCTAATGCTAAAGATTGAGTAACCTAAAGATTGAGTAAAAAAAGATTGAGTAATCTGTTCGTGGGAGAGGTGATTATTGCCTGGGAATTCATTTCCCGAGATTGGAATCGACGCCGGAATTAATTGCTATAAGAAATAAGGGTTTAATTTCATAATAACAGAAAAAACGTGTAATTTAATCATTGGAGCGGGTGCACCACGTAGGCTATGCGCCGGGTGTACCGAAGATTTTCTCAAATTAAGCAGGCTGAATCTATCACTTAAAAAAAAAGTTTGCTGAATCTATTTCTTTGTTTCTTTGTTGGATTGTTTGTCAAAAGTTCTATCATCTACTTGAAAAAGAACTCTTAAGGCGTGTGTCTATTTCTTTGTTGGATTGTTGACATAGCCTGCAATTTCTCATTAACAAAAAGGACTATGCATGGTTTCCTACTCCAAACATGCTTTGTAGTGTCTTCCCAGTTCCCACCGCTTCGACATTGGTGAAACACAAAGCTCCTTTGCTATATCACCAACAAAGATGTTTCATTATTCTCAAAACTCCATTGGTACGTGCCTAGACTAATTGTTCTTTATCAATGCCCAGTTAGTAACTTTGTGCTAATATGCCTCTTAATTTTCAACAATGACAAATTTACAGTTGGTTCTCATTCTGTTCAACTTATCTTCCACTATGCTTTCAGTATGCCTCCTTTCGTTGATGTTTTATATGTTCATATGACAAGAATCGTTACCTCATTTTCATCATTGATACAAGATCTCTTGAGTGATCTCTTGCTATTATTTCATAGTAGAACCTTTAAATATACCAAACCAATTTCAGTTACAGACAATCATGTCACCAATTTACCTGAGAAATTTTAATGGAAATCACTGTGGCTTTTTAGCCAAACACTTGCTGATTTTGGTTATTCCCCCGTTGTTACCATATTTGCACTTTAGACACCCAGTTGTAATCTTCGACGATTCCAACTTCGTGTGGATGCTAATTGCTCAATCATGACTTAGTAATGATGTAGTTTTGAACTGACAATTTGCCCCTCTTTTGGGTAAATATGCACCTATTTTTGTTCGCAAATTTATTTTTAATTTCACAACCAAGATAGTCAACTGGGGTCTGGGTGCATTTCCTAATTACAAATGCTTCCCATCACACCCAATGTTCCGCCACCGCCACAATCAATTCCAAGTTCCAACCATGGGCAAGATACAAAACTCAACATCTTCATTTCACCGGCCAACAGGCCAGATCAGAAACCAAATATGTTAAGAGTTAGATAGATAAATGATGGATGATGTGAGCGCTTGACCGAGAGCGGTGAATTGGTTGGGAAGTTGCCAAGTTTGTCGGCAATAAGGTGGTCGGCCACCCTGCCGATGAATCAGACCCCATAACGTAACATTTAATATAAATAGCCTTGATTCTGCTGATGTTTCTATTTTTAGAATGTGAATTGAAATGCTGCAGCAGACTAAGGAGAAGGAAAGATCAATATTTTGGCGGGCTAGGGCTGGAACTGAAAGTTGCGATGAGTTTTGATGTCCATATATATTTTCTATTACAGAAACTGCTAGCCTTAGAGATTTGTGAAAGCTCTCTTTGAGAACTCAGAGTTGTCTGTTTTATTCAACTAATTTGGGCTCAAACAATTGTGCTAACCTACAGTTTATATTGTCGGGCCTCATTCTCTTTTCATTGATAAATTGCCTAATAACAAAATTAAATTGACCTATAGTGACTTTTGTTTTCCAGGTTCTTTCACAGTGTGTGGTAGCGAATATGAAATATAACCGGTAGAATTTTGTTCTTTTTTATATTCACTTTAGAAATTTTACATTTTTTTTGGGATTCAAGAGGTTTGGATCCGTACCTCGATAATAAAAAATCTTATAAAGAAAAACAATTTAAGCAATTTATATTGAATGTAAAAAAGTATAAAATTTTCTTCTAAAATATAAAAAAATATAGATACCAGTAACCTAGGATGGCCACAGCACCAGAACTAATTACTTACTAATATAAAATTCAAAAGTAACACAAATATTATTTTCACTTTATGAACAAACTATTTAAAAGACTGTAATTTTTTTGAAAATAAGCAAATTGGTTAATACAAAACAACAAAATATAATATTTATCCGACCAATGGGTCGGGTAAAAGCTAGTACTCATAAAGAGTAGGTGGGATGGCCACTCGTCCTTCTGCGATATGGGTGAACTTGATTATCCTCCGCCTTGGATGATCTCTTGCACGATCTTGGGGGTGGGGGGGGGGGGGGGTTCTAGTACTTATTGGACTCATATGACACTCTGCAAAACAAAATAAAGTTAAAACTAAAAACATAAGATGGTTGGAAACTTTTATATATGATTAGAATTCTCCATCAATGGTGCCAAAAACTTGATGGAGTAAATCGAGTTAAAATCATAGGATGCCCTAGGGTTGTATTCCACAAGTTCTTCTGATGCATAAATACTCACACCATACAATCCATGATACAAGAAATAGACAATCATCTTTAGGGGTTTTCATTCGAATAATAAGCAAGGGAAAGTGTAAAATAAAGAAAGTACAGTTGTTTAGGGTTTTTTGTAAATCTCGAGTACCATCAATGGGGTATCACTAGAGAGTAATTTTTTTAACAACCTAGATGATACTAAGCACCTGCTTATAGTAGCACACTATAGAGTCATAAGCATCAATGATAAGGAGTATTGAACTAAGTGAGCATCAATGTCATACGCATAGGGACTGAAACATAAAGCATTCATGCATACATAAGGACATCGAAAATCACAAGCATCAACACAAGTGTAATATGAAATCACAGCATCAAGATATGCATTGATAAACGAGTTCACATCCACATACAATCATCCTCGACCTGATCAATCAGAGCCTATAATTCTGCAGTACCCTCAAGCTCCGAGACTTTATATTATGAAGATAGGGCCAAATAGAAGGTTGCACTCAATGCCTCGGAAACTCACCGGAAGAGAAAGAGGGAATCGAGATCCAAATTAGATGTAGCTGCGTAGATTGGGAATCAACAGTTGCATTCATCCAACTACCAGGGCTCGGAATCGATCAGCCCAATCAAATTAGGTGGGTTTTCTCAATTTTCCAATGGCTTTGAGTAGAAATGTCTCACTCTTTCATAGCGTGGAATGTGCATGGCTTGGGTAATCCAGATAAAAGGGAAAAGATTAAGAGACTTTTGAAGAGATGGAAACCATCTATCGTTGGTCTTACGGAAACAAAATGGAAGGTCTGTGATCAAAGCCTGATTTCTTCCATCAGTGGCTGCAAATCAAGCGGTTCGGTCCCCAAGAACTCGACTGGGGCCAGCGAGGTCATAGCTATTTATTGAGATTCCTCAACTTACAAAGTTCTGACTGTTTGGGAAGGCAGGTTCTCCTTGGCTGTACGACTGAAGGTCATTGATACTGAGGATATTATTTCTTTCCTTGTTGTTTATGGGCCGCAAGACAAGAAAGACAAACTAGACTTGTTGAAGGAAATTGATTTGGTGTGCCATGAATATATTTTCGCCTTATGCATCATAGGTGATTTTAATCTTGTCAGATCAGAGGAAGACTTCATCGAATGCCCTAGAAATGCTGAGATTGTGGAAGAATTCAATAGCTTGATTAGCAGAAGCAACCTTGTGGATCTTCCATTACAAGGGGCTAGATACACTTGGAGTAGAGGAGGCTTGGTGAGCTCGTCGCCACGAATTGGTAGAGCATTAATTAATTTGAGCTTTGAAGAACTCCTATCTCCATATACTCTGATCGCCCCTGATCGAGTAGAATTAGATCATAATTCTATACTATTAAAATGGGGAACTATCGATCGTTTTCGACACCCTTGGAGATTCAAAAATATGTAGCTACAGGAAGAGTCCTTTTTGTAAAGTTTGGTGGGTTGGTGGTGTGTCCCCGTAAGCGGCACTAGTCATTTGTTCAAGTTTGGACTGATGTGTAGACAAACCAAAGGTTTGATTAAACAATGGAATCAGTTTCAGTTTGGGAAAGTGGAGAGGCTAATTTCAGAACTGCTCATTAGAATCAAAAGTTTTGATGAGCCTGTGGAGAATAGTGACCTTAATGCTTTACTGTCATTAGAGAGGCGCTTCTTGAGTGTGAAGTAGAGAAGGTTCTAATAATGGAGGAGATTTCTTGGCGGAAACGTTCCAGGGAAATCTGGCTCCAAGTGGGAGACTGATAACACTGAATTTGCACATGTTTTTACCCCTAATTTTTTTATTGTTTAGCTAGGTGTTTATCATACTTTCGTCTATTTAATGCTAGTTTGTGTTCCTTTGAAATATTTCATGACCTAGCACGTAAAATGAAGCATAGGCGCAAGTTTTAAGTCAATCGGAGATCCATTGGCTACTCGAGGGAAGAAACTCAGGCATGAGCCAAGGAAGAATGGATTTATACCGCATTTTATGGAAAAATAAACATGTAATCTAGGCATGGAAAGAAAGAGGACAAGACTACGAGCGTCTGGGATCAAAGGACGACTGATTCAGAGTTCGGATGAGAGAGAAATGACCGAAAGACTAGCCTCTCCAAAGTTACGGGTTGCCCGTAACTTTGCCTGTAACTTGGCCTCTGTGAGCTATATAAATGCGTTTTTGCGGATTTTGAAAAGAGGGAGATGGATTTTGGATCCCAAACACACAAGGTACAAACCCTAGAGAGAGCACCTTGGGATCATTCTTGGAGCTATTTTGGAGGATTTCTTCACCATTGGAGCTCGGGAATCAAGCTTGGAAATGGAGATTGAAGATCTAGATCAGATTTCTGCATTCTCTCTCTTCTCTATGGAGTAAGTTCCCTTCACTTAGATTTTGAGTAACCCTAGATTTGTATGTTAGAAAGAGTTGTATTAACTTGAATACATGATTGATTGACGTTTTATATTCAGTTGAGGCATTGATTCAAAATTACTTGAGTCCTGATCAAACTTTTGTGATTCCTGCTTTAACCTAGAACAATAGTCTCTGCATAGTTTAATAGAGCAACCTCAATTAGAAGTAGTGGATCGATTGCTTTAGTCGAGAAATCGATTCACTAATCTGTAATGGAATTAAAGCCAGTAGAGGAAGTTTGGTATGTTATTGCTTTGGTTAGTTTATGCCGGTGGAGGTTAGTCTCCCGTTGGGTATTCGAACTGAGAGGGTCTAGATTACTTTAGTTGAGATTTCAGACTTGTCAAGAACTTTTCGCAGTATATCTGTCAACTGAGAGTCTGAGACTAAAAATGCATTTATTGAAGCAAAAATGTATAAAATATAAAAGTGATAAACATTTTAAATAGAGTGTCATCACTCATGCCAACCCCACCCTGCCTACGGGGCGAGTATTATCGGCCCAAAACATGTCAAACAAGTCGAGTAAAACAAATAAGGTCAAAATTGCTATTGCTACCTTCACAACCCACTCTATCCCACCTCTCTCTTTCCCAACTCTGTCCCCACCCTCTTCCCCTCTCATTTTAGCTTCTCACCTTCCATTATTTCCAAATTTGCCATCCAAAACTAATGTTTTAGAAGTTGCATCCTATCGCCTAGTTGAATTGGAAATACAAAATATCGAATTTCAAATAATATAAAATTTTAACTTATGAAACGTATGACCCATGGTTGAATCATATGAATAAACTATTGAAATTTGGTAGAACTGGTATCGATTTGAACTAATCGAACCTGACCAAATTGGGTCAAAGCCGGCCAACCCAACCAAATGAACATAATTTATTATTGGAATGGTGTGATGCCGTGAAAATGCATCCCTTCCATTAAATTGTTGCATGAAATTTGGATTGGGAAATGTTACATCTGATCGTGGCATGTGGCTTTGGTGGATGGCAAGTAGTGATTGTGGTTTTGCATGAAACGAAGTGTTGTACATGCCATTGTTTTTCATGAAGAGATGTGTCTCTTCATGGAGAGGTTAGAGTGCTAACTTCATAGTAGTTAGCACCGTACTAACTACTCTAATCCTCATTTATTTTTTTAAATTGAATGTGATGGTGAATAGTTACAAAGGGCTTGTTTGGTATTTCACATTTTCACTATATTAAAAATAATATATAAATAAAAATATAAAATCTATTTTTCTCTCATCTATTTATTAGACATTTTCTACCGGAAAAATTACTAACAAATTCATTTGACTAATAGTAATGATTTTAGGATGATAGTAGTGATTGTAGAATTTTTAATTAATAGCGATAGTTTTTTTGGATGCTAGTAGTAGTGATTCTGGAGGGTCATAGTGATTTTCATGTAGATAATAGTGTTTTAAATTCTTTGAATTTGTAGCGAATGATTTTTTTTTTAATAAGAATCAGTACCGCACATTATAAAACATACTAAGAACAGAGAAAATGACTACCACAGATGGTCAAATCACTACTAAAAGATGAATAATCACTACTATACATGAGCAAAATGCTAATACTGAACAAAAATCACTACTATTAAAATCTATACATGCGTTCCCATTCCTTCTCTCCTTTTCGTCCAGGGGTATATATCTTCCGAAATCACTAGGTAAACCTACAATCCCCATTACAAAATCACTACTATAAACTACATTGACGATAAGAGGCGCACTTGAGGTGAACGGAGGCAACGAAAAGGGTTGTGGGCGGTTGAAGAGACGATTGTGAATCTGGATCTGGAACAAAGAAGTGAGACAAAGAGCCTAGATCTGGTGTCGGATCTGCTCAATGGTTATACCGATCCGCCATTCCCTCTGGTATACCTTTCTGCCCTTCACAGCAGTCTTGGAGGCGACCTCAATGCCGTCGGTTGATAGAGAGAGCCGACGAATCATGGGAGAGACTCCTCCATCGCCATCGTCGCCGCCTACCTCCTCTATCGGCATCTCGTGCTACCCTTCTTCCCCGTCGCCGCCTGCCTCCGTAGCATTTGCATGTCTCTGTGAGCGCCCCTTCCTTCCCATCGCTGCACCGTACACACAGATGGATAAGATGTGAGAGAGGGGAGACGGTTGGTGTTGAAAGAGTGGAAAATGGAGAGGCGGCCGTGGGTGAAAGGGAAGGTGAGATGTGCTTTTTATATTAGGGTTTAATATGATATTACTAAAATATCCTTCACTTAATAAAAAAGTCTTTATTCAGCTGAAAATAAATGGAAGCCGATCTATGGGTTTAGGACGGTGCTAAAGGGGTATGGGGTTAGCATCCCATCCCGTCTCTTCACCATTAAACCGTCCCCAAACTTATGTGTTTCGGTCTCTTCCAATCATTTGGATAGTGAAAAGACACCAAAAATCATTATCTTCCTCCTATTAACTTCTAAGTATGCTTTAGTTTCTTGAGTCTAGAATCTAAAGTGGTGATAGTTTTATCTACGAAGAAATTTTCTGTAACCCAAGGCTTTGTAGAGGGTGGAAATATTCTTTTACGGAAAATGAACGTAGTTCGACTCTATCATAATCATGGTCACCCGATCATGGACTATCGTACGTGTACCATCGTCCCAAAAAGTTCCAACAATCGTAAATAATGTTTCCTGGTATGATGGCTCGAACCGCTTTTTGCAAGCAACCTGTTTCGGTCTATGAAAATTTTGAGAATTTTTTATGATGAGTATTTCATTGATGGTAGTAGAAGATGTGTTTTCTTCGTACTAGTCTCATGGTGTATTCCATAACCGGAAGGTAATTTGGAAGAGGGTTGATTCAAGGACGAGGAAGAAGGAGAATGTTCCGTAAAATGGAGAAATAGAAGGACAATTGCATTTGTATAGGTTACGTACAAAATGGTTAATTTTCCTAATTCTCTATTTTACATTGATGATAGTGTAATTTTGTCTAGTGTTTTATGTTATTTTAAACCAAAGAGGCAAAATGCAGATACAATATTTGACGATTCTGGTAATAGAGTCGTCATATGTTTGTATGTAGATGACATACTTTTCTTTGGGACCAATCAAAGATAGTGGACTTACGGAAAAAAAAATTCATGTAAAATTTCCCATGTGGGACATGGGGAGGAAAATGTGATTGTGTATTAAATCAATCAGAACGAAAAAAAGATTTCTTCTCTCAATTTTTCTGCATTAATTGAGAATGTATTTGAAAAAATTCCACAGTAGAAATTGTCGTGAGTTAAAAACCCCAATGGATCCAAGTATGGAACTTATGATTAATACTGTAAACTAGTTCTTACAACTAGAGTATTTCATGCCCAATTGGATGATTAATGAATGCATGACTTGCATGGTGTCTGATATCGCATATGCGATAGAACAATTAAGTTGGTACATGATGAATCCTAGTTCTCATCATTTGAAATGAAATGAGGCGTGTACTAGGATATCTCAAAGGCATATTGTATTGACTTATAGTGGCTTCCCATCCATTTTGGAAGGATTTGTTGATGTTAGTTGGATTTCTCATGTTAAAGGTAAAACTTCAACATTGAGATGAGTCCTCTTGCTTGGAGGAGGTGCCATATCTTGGGCATCTATAAAGCAAACTTGCACAGTAAGTTTCACTATGGAGTCAAAGTTTGTGGCCTTGATTTCTCTTAGAAAAGTGGCATTATTATTGAGATGCTTGATTTGTGACATTTATTTATTGCCAAAACCAATCTCACCTATTACAATTCTTAGTGATAGTAATGCTACTTTGGCTAAGGCATATAGTCAAGTGAAATGACAAGTATGGTCATGTGGGAGTTAGGCACTGTAAAACCTGTGAATTGATCATTCATGGAGTTGTGTCTACGTAATGTGATCAGACTTGAAATAATTTAGTTGATCATTTGACGAAATGATTAACTAGTGACTTGGTGGTCAAGTCTGTGAAAGGGATGGGTTAAAAGTCCATATAATTTCTAATAATGGGACATCCAATTCCCCTCTAATACAACGTTAGAGGATGAATTCAATGTGGAAAGCTCATTATCAGAAGTTGAAACACAAAATTTGTCATCTTGTGGTATGTGTTCGTTATCCAGCATGAGAGAAGAGGATGAAGTTCAAAACTTCTTAATTAAATCTTTGAAAAAGTGTATTATGCTGGTACACGAATAAGAGATTCAACATGCGTAAGTATGAAGTGTAGCCGCTTCAAGAAACCCATACTTTGGTTTTGTGTGCGCTTATGAGAAGGATTGGACACATGGCGGATAATAGTGTTAAAGTCACTTAGAAGTTTCTAAAACTTAAGTGTATATTATCTTTAAATATTCATATGAGTAAATGGGTTTAATCGTTACCGACACTCAAATATTCGGATATTCGGAAACTGTAACATACTAAGATGAAAATTCAATCGTCACGACTGTTAGAAACCCACTTATTGGGTGATTTCGGCATTTGGACTTGTTCTTCATTTGATTTATGTTTGAGGAATATTGGATATTAATTGGGGGGGTTTTTGGGCGCATTTGAGGATTATTCGGTTATTTTCGTAAGGGATAATAAGTGGGGTAGTTAGCGGGAATTATTCAGGTTATATATTCTGTAATTAGTGCGTAATTACTCATTAAGAAAAATTCTAATTCTCTCTCTCTCACACACACTCGGTTGAACCCCTCCTCTCCTTCCAACAACATCATCCTCGTCGGCCACCCTTTGGCCACCGACCTCCCTCTCTTCTTCCTTCCCAAATCTCGTTATGTCCCCAAACCACTCCTTTTTAATCCCTAACCCCCAATCCCCTATTGATCCCGATCGCAGAACCCTAGACGTAAGACGCCTAGATCCCTGATTTCTTACAGTGGTATTAGAACCTGCTTGGCATCTAGGTCAGAAGAAAGATGAGCTCTTCATATCAATCCCCAAAGAGGAGACTACAGGAAACCGTGACGGTGGAGGACATTGCCCTTGAGGAAGATATCAAGGGGTTGCTGAGAACAATGGAGGATCATCAAATCAGCCTCCTTGTTCGTGTGGGGGAGGTGAACAAAACCATCCAGGAGATGAACAGAAGGAACAGCGATGACCTACGGTCGCTGATGGAACTAATGAAGGTGGCGATAACGCCGCAAGGGCTACCAGCGTCACCGCTGAAGACCAGGGAGGCAGCGGCCATTGCAAAGGAGGCTGCAACCGTCTCAGTTGCAGTGACTGCGGCAGAGCAGGTGCCGGGCGCGGAGATCGGGGCGTTGGTGACGAATGACGCTGCGCGCGCCGTCCTGGTGGTCAGGGAGGCGGCAACGGCAGGTCCTGCCCGTCTGGAGGAGCGACGAGGCGTGCAAGCCAGGGTTCGACGCAACCCAATCCTTCCCCGGGCATGTTACCTACTTTGACGGTCAAGGAAATTGCGGTGATGCGCGAAAAGGCCAAGATGTTAGGCTACGACTCGATAGGGGGGAGATGGGCTACGGATTGGTGGGTCCGGAAGCGAGAAGAGTTTGGGTCCGGGATAACCGTGGGCCAAATGATAAACAGACTGACTGGGCCCGAAGTGTAGAGGAGATGAGCCTGATCGACCAAAGTAGGAAGTGGGTCGAGTTCGACCCACAAAGAGGGCCACTGGGCGGCGATTACCACCCTAACCGGCTGGGTTTGGGTGGTGGCTTGGTGGGTCGAGGTGGGCGGATCGAAATTGGGCTGACCCAAAGTGATCGACCCGAACCGGTTCGAACCAAACCAAACCGATTCAGATCAGACTGAAACTGGTCGAGCCAGAACCGAATAGCAGCGGACAGCGAGGGCAAGGCAGGTCGACTCGGTCAAGGAAGGGCATTGGAGGAGGATTGGATGTTGTATACCCTCCTCTGACGACACCTAAGGTTGATCGGCGTCGACCGGACAGGCATTGGGAAATGGGCCAAGGATCAGGAACTAGGGAGGGCGACTGGAGCGATGAGGAGGAAGAGTGGGGCTTTGACAATCAGGCATGGAGAAAACCTGATCGTGGAGGCCGCGAGGAATCTCGCCTAGGCGCTCATGGCATTGGTAGGCATGGTAGTTACAACTCTGTTTATGAAGGCGAGGATGAGCTGATGTTTAGAGCTAAGCCCCCGACCATTGAGTTTCCAAAATTCAACGGTCATGATGCAGGATTATCGATTTATGTTGCAGATCGGCGTTTTAAGAACCACCCTACTCGAGAGGAGAGAAAGGCGCAGCTGGGGTCTTTTTACTTGGAGGGCGATGCTCTCCAATGGTGGGAGTGGATGAAGCGATCATATGCATAGGCTGAAATGCTGATCACCTAGCCGCGCTTGAAAGAGGAGCTATAATATCAATTCGGGAAGTCCGAGGGGTGGGCCCCAGAGCAGCTAGCAAAGCTGCGACAGATGGGCATAGTGGCTGAGTTCCGATCGGAGTTCCTGAGCCTAGGAAATATGTGTAAAGGGATGCCGGAGGAGACACTGGTTGGTTTGTGTCTTGCAGGTTTGAAGTCAGAGTTAGCTGCCGCGGTGAAGGTGTTCGAGCTTGGGTCTTTAAGGGTCGCATTCCAATTAGCCGGGCTCAAAGTCAAAAGGGCCCTGGCGGGTACTCGGCGGTGACTGAAGGTCGAGGAGCGGCCGCATCTGCAGCTGGAGCTGCACCAGCTGCGGCAACTGCAGCACCGCTAGGAGGACACCCGGGACCCTGGCTACCTCCACGAGGGTCCGTGAAGCTCACGCAAGCATAAATGGAATAGAAGCGCAGGGAGGGTCGCTATTTTAACTGCGATGAGAGGTTTCTTACAACGACATTTTCATTTATGTTGTGATTTTAGTGAATTCTTTGAATACACTAATATGGGGAGGAATGTTGGAATTTAGTAAAACTGATATCGATTTGAACTAATCGAACTTGACCAAATTGGGTCAAAATCTACCAACCCAACCAAATGAACATAATTTATTATTGGAATGGTGTGATGCCGTGAAAATGCATCCCTTCCATTAAGTTGTTGCATGAAATTTGGATTGGGAAATGTTACATCTATACGTGGCATGTGGCTTTGGTGGACGGCAAGTAGTGATTGTCGTTTTGCATGAAACGAAGTGTTGTATGGCCAAATAATGCAACCTTTGACAAAGTGCAGTTGCCACTTGCCAACCGTACATGCCATTGTTTTTCATGAAGAGATGTGTCTCTTCACCATGAAACCCTCCCCAACCTTATGTGTTTCGGTCTCTTCCAATCACTATAAATATATGTTGTTGGATAGTGAAAAGACACACCAAAAATCATTATCTTCCTTCTATTAATTTCTAAATATCCTTTAGTTTCTTGAGCCTAAATTTCTTGAATCTAAAATCTAAAATGGTGATAGTTTTATTCTACGAAAAAGATTCCTATAACTCAATGTTTTGCAAAGTGTAAAAATATTTTTTAACGTAAAGTGAACATAATTCCCGACTCTATCAAAATCCTCATCATCCGGTTATGAACTATCATACATGTACCCTCGTGACTTATCCCATAAAGTCCAACAGTTGAAAGACCACCATTCGCATTACAAATCTGACCAATGATCCATTCCTGTTGAAGCTGTCTAATAACGGCGCCATTCTTAAAAAAACTGTTGAAAATCGTAATACAAACACACTATTTGACAATATTGGCCGACTCCCAACTCTCCCAACTCCTATTTCACAAACACAAAAGCCAAAATGCCGAAGGAATTTCACACAACAACAGATCATTCTTAAAATAGAACAGATCACTCATCAAAACTCTAAGCTCGTTAACATCATGTGGCTAGCTATGCATTCAATTCTTAAACTCGAACTTCTGAAGCTCTTACAAGTCCATAGTTAACTTCTGTTTTGCTGCAAATGACGTTTTCATCATGTGCTGCTACCAAAAGTTCGTTCCACGCCTGTGATTGAGATGCGCCACCATAAAGATACTAGACTCTAATAAGAGATAAATGGCATACTAAAAAAAGAGGAAAAGGGACCTCCATGTTGATGGATTGTCAGTTTGTCACCAGCATTCATTTTCAGTTTACACAAACTGAAGATAGCTACTCCTTAAGAGGAATCAAATTTAGGATTCTTGTCCCATGGCCATCAGAAACTCCCCCTCACAGACCACGTCAGTCCCGACGTAAGCTTTTCCTTCCATCTTAGCTATTCCAAAACGTTTCTGCAGCTTCACAAGGGTCATTCTCATAACCAGGGTGTCCCCAGCTATCACTGGTTTCCTGAACCTGACTTTGTCAATTCCAGCAAAGAAAAATGATGCCTTGTTTCCCCCAACTTCTGGTTGCAGCATTACCAAGCCACCAACTTGTGCCATTGCCTGGAATCAATGGTAGCCAATTTTAAAAATGATGAGAAAGCAGCACTGCCACAGATGTAGTTGGAGCAGCAGCACAAGAGCAGGAAGCATAGATTGCGTGGAATTCATTGCAGAAGCATTCCAGAAAGAGTAGTTATTCATGAATCAATGGTGCTTTTCCGTTAAATCCTAGGTCCAGCAGGTTTTGTAAATGGAATTCAATAAAGCACAGAAGCATTGGCATGCATGACAACAACACAGTTGAAACAAACAAATTAACCAAACAGTAAATACGAGACCATTATCAGGATCACTAAGAATTCAAAGTCCAACTTGTTTCCATTTTATGTCCAAATATAGTCAATAGATATTATAATGCTTGGAGTCAATAAATCTATGGAGGAACTGTGTAGAAGTGCAAGTATTCGAAGTTATGGACTACTGGAAATATATAATGCTATTGATTCGGCGGCTTGAATGATCAGATATGCAATAAACAAACTAATCAAGCTACTGGACTATTGCAAACATGCAATCCAACCAGATCCGTTTCATATTTTTGAACAAACTCCTTTTCAAAAAAAAAAATTTTGAAGAAACTTATTACCTGCAACACATTAGAGTTTGGTCCTATATAGAGTTCCTACATGTCCCAAATGCTTAAAGCAAAAATCCCTCTTCCTCAACGGAAACATGTGTGCTGCAAGATCTCAACTAAATGGCTTCCCTTCCTCAGTAAACTCTAGAGACAATTTTTTCATAAAAGTGAAGAATGATACCCATAGACATTGAGAAAAATCCTCAAACTCCTCTCTAACTTAATCGAAAACAGAAGCTTGCCACAGATTGATCTCTGAGTCTAAGCGCTAAGCTTCCAACAATGAATTAGGGCCTGTAAGTCCAAGCACACGAACTCCTAACTCACTTGGACCTAGATTGAGATCAAGGTACCAGACAAACAACAACAACCCAGATTTCGAAAAGCAGCAATTTACGAAATTATCATCTCCATTTTTAAGAATTTGGGGTATATCTCTTAGTTCGCCAGCAATCAAACAACCAGGTGAAGGCAATAGCAGGCGAAGAGTGGACCCAAATACTACCCTCTAACACAAAAACTCAACATATAAATAAGTTAGCTTTGTCCAACTAAGTCAGGGCCTGGATGGTAAACCTGGTTTAACCGTTGATCTATGGCCCGCATAGCTTAGTTAATACTTAACCTGAAAATCACTGGGCATGCAAGTTTATACTTAACCTGATTGAGTACAAACTACTCGTTCATATAATTTTATAGGCCATGCAAGTTTCTTGCTGGAGCGAGTAACAATGGAGAAAGGTGAAGTCTTTACCTCAACCATGAGAACACCGGGCATAATTGGCCTCTCAGGGAAATGCCCAGGAAAGAAATTGTCATTTATCGTAACATTTTTTATTGCAACAGCCGAAACACCCGGATTGTACTCAATCACTCTATCCACCAGCAGGAATGGGAACCTAAACGAACAAACAAACAGGCAAACCCGTAAGAAACGTAAACACAATTCACGAGCTCCTCACAAAATGCATCCCCCACCCAGTTGCCCAGAGAACACAAGTGTGCACTTACCGGTGAGGCAATATCTCACGAATCTGGTTGATGTCCATCACAGTAGGGTAAGCTGGATATCCTGCCGAAAACAGGGCCACAGAGACAATTGATCAAACACAAGAGCGACAGCCCATAACCCGAGAAGAAAATTGAAATGGATATGGAAAATCAACTGACTCAGTTCAATGGGGGTCTCGTCCTTAGTCGGCTCGGCCTCGTCAGCAGCAGCGGAGGCGGCATGAAGAGGAGAGTTAGCAATGGGCTTTCTGAACATCCTTAGCGAGGTAGTCGATGATTGGGATCTGGAGTTAGAAAGAGAGACTGTTGACGGACTGAGCGCATTGGAGCCGTTGGGGAAAAGGGGAGAGGAGGAGGAGGAAGAAGATGAAGAGCGAGAGGGGAGTAGGAGGGAATTGGCGACAGCATTGATAGAAGCCATTGCTGGAATCGGAGAAAGGGATCTGGGTCTGGCTGCGATTAGTTGGTAGTGTTGTTATATAGGGCCCTGGAGGAGCATGACGAAGTATAAGCTGGAGGAGCGGAGGCGAGACTAACGAGGAAAGGCAGGGGGGATGGAGTGAAGATATCGGTAGGCAGGATTGGTTGGGTTTTATTATTAATTAATCCGTCTTGTTGGTACAAGGATTAGTTGGCTTTTGCTGCGCTGCGCTTGCTTTGCTAGCTTCTATTAGTTTTGGGCGGACATTGCTAAGTCCGCTTCCTGCAATTTGAGCGTGTTCACCGAGGATTTGGGCCGATCGAATCTAGCCTCGCCTGCTGCACCAGATCGGTTAGCAATTTAAAGTGTATTTTTGAGCAGCGTTATTAAAGTCGAGCCGACCTGCTTGGCCCGATCGGTAAAATCGCCACTCAATCACAAAACCGGCTCGGAACAGTCTAAAAACCGCTCCGGTTTTATTTAGCGGTGGACGAGCAGCCGAGGCGGTTAACCGCTCGAGCCGCTTGTCCGGTTTTTACCATTCAACCGTTAAATTTAATTAAAAAAAATGGCAGAAAATTGAAAATTGAAATAAACCAAAAACATCGGGCTCTCAAACTGTTTCCTTATTTCCATTTCACAATTTCGAAGGAAAGAGACGAGCTCTGATTAAGAAATGTCCACTATTTATACTGATAATGTTTATTAGGTACCGGTTCTCCACCGATTTTTAAACGGTCTAATGCCGGTTGGACCACTAAAGTGCGAGCCGTTCGCATTACCGGGTCATGCTCCGGTTCGGTTCTGACAACATTGGTTTTTAGCTTGTAAGCCCGGAGTTCAAATTTTAGGGATGACACTTGGTTTCTCCTCCGCTCACCCTCTAGTAGCACTCTTGTAATATGTTTCTGTAAAAAAATACTCATTTGTAGAGTTTTTTTCTTGGATGATTCCATGATTTTGTGGCTGGAAGTATTTTTTATGATTAATCAAAAATTCTATTGAAGCTCGGGGAGTTGCAACTTGCAAAAACTCCCTCTCAAATGCCAACTCGTAATTACAACCATCAAACTCTCGTAAGAGAAAAACACAACAAACTCCTTCAATAGCTTGAGTGAAACTTGATTTGGGGAGAGAGCTACCGTGGTACCATACAAATGACTGAGCATACCTTTCTCGCCAGATAAAACCGATACCCATAATTCATAAGAGCCTCCCAACCGCAGCTGCATCATTTGACTGCATCCATTGCTGTTCAGCCCAAGCCAACTGCGAATTTCAATCCCCAAATTCAGACCAGACACTGACCTTTTGCAACACTTTTCTTCAAAACTGCAGAACCAAAAGCATAGGCCCCAAACAAATAATCCCTACTTTCAATACCTTCACGACAAAGTGCACAACAAAGATCACAATGAACCCCCATTCAACCAACTTGTCTTTCATTTTGATTATGTCTAATACAATAAGCCACAACATCACACTATGTTTCAGAAAGATTGGCTTACCCCAGACATCATGATACCATGTAACCTTGGGGGAGGGAACTCTGATTGATTCCCAGACAAGCTTTACTGAGTATTTAGCTATAGTGACTCAATCCCATGCCAGTGTGTCACCTGAACCAGATATGTGTTGTGGCGTCAGACCTCGACATTTGGGAACCTTCCTCCAAATTCAAGTACTAACTGTACTGACAGGAAGAGACCAGATGTTTCTTCCTTTGACTCGATACCTTTGCATCCACGCTACCTACAACGAGCCAGCTGCAACTAACAAATTCCATAAATGTCTGATCACGCAAGCCTTATTCCAAGTCTTGAAATCTTGAATGCCCAAACCCCCTTCTCGCCTTAATATTGCAACTTTCGACCAAGCACCAAGAGCTTTCTTCCTTTTAGCACAATCCACACACCACAAAAACTTATTACAAGCTTCTTCAATCAGCTTAAGAACCTTAACAGGAAGCAAAACACTGACATCCAATACTGGAATAGACTGGTGACAAGTGACAATAGATTCTATCAACTACAGTTTTCTTGAGTAACTTAATGAAATGGCATGTCATGTATTAATCTGTTATAAAATTTTGTCTACCAAGCATTCACAGTCTGCATAAGTCAGTTTACCTGACAGAAGCGACACTCCCAGATATCGAACAGGTAGCTCCCCCAAAGAAAACCCAAACTAACCAGAAAGAGCTTGCTTTTCATCATGCGAGTCCCTAGTACAAAACGGTTGACACTTCTGCGGATTAGATTTTAAACCTGAGACTTCATAGAAGGTGATGACTTGTTGTACCCCAGGAATAGCTTGAGATGTCCCATTTGTAAACACCAAAAAATTATCTGCAAAGCAAAGGTGTGTGATCTCTAGGCCTTTACAATGGGGATGAAATGGTATTTGCTTAGCCTTTACTGCTTGAGCAAGAAGACATGAAAATACTTTGATTGCTATAGTAAAAAGGTAAGGGGATAATTATTAGGATATGACTTGAATTTGATTTGGGTTTGTTTTGTGTTTGGGCCTATTTGGTTGGGTTTGTGTTTGGGCTTTGTTTGATCTTTTCCTTGTAAGTTTGAAAAAGGTGTTTAGTTTTCTATTTGGGATTAGGAGAAGAGTTCTATAAATACTCTTCATCACCCTAGTCTGTAGTAAGGCCAGGCAGGTTAGTTTGTTTGGTTTGTCCATTCCGAAATTTGGTTTGCAACCCTTACTCTCCTCAAATTAGTGAAATTTGTTCTCCCCTGCTCGTGGATTAGCTAGCACACATTGTTAGCAAACCACGTTAAATTTGTGTTCGTTTGTGTTGATCGGGATTATCGATTGCACGCTTCTTTTCTGACAAGTGGTATCAGAGCCTGGTTGGTTGGTCAGGCAAAGGGATCGTGGTGATTGTTGCGATATCAGGAGGTAGTCTACGATTTGGGGTTGGCCGAGGAAGCCCTTCAGTTTTTCTCCAAATTTGGTTTGTGGGTTTAGCAAAGCCCGCAATTGCAAGTTGGAGTACCTGGTTTGGACTTAGCAGTAAATTTGATGTTGGTGTTATGGCCGAAAATAACACCAAGTTGGTTCTGCATGGCAAGTCCCAACATGGGTTGGACTTGCTGCATGTTTTGATTTGTTAACCGCCCTTAGGGGCATTTGGAGGCAGGGGAGATTCTGGTACAGCTGATTTGGAGGAGTTTGGTACGTCTGGAAATTTTGATTGCATCTAAGTTTGGCGATTTGCATCGCATTTGAGTTTGGCGGTTTCGATCGCATCTGGGTAAATTTGGCGATATGTATCGCATCTGGGTACATCTGGCAACTTTGGTTGCGTCTGGTACATCTGGTATTTGAGAGAGAATTCAAGTCATGGTGGAGATTGTTAGAATATGACTTGAATTTGATTTGGGTTTGTTTTGTGTTTGGGCCTATTTTGTTTGGGTTTGTGTTTGGGCTTTGTTTGACCTATTCCTTGTGCGTTTGGAAAAAGGTGTTTAATTTTCTATTTGGGATTACGAGAAAAGTTCTATAAATACTCTTCATCACCCTTTGTCAGTCAGGTTAGTGTGTTTGGTTTGTACGTTCCAGAATTTGGTTTGTAACATGTACTCTCCTCAAATTAATGAAATTTGTTCTCCCCTGCTCGCGGATTAGCTAGCACACATTGTGTTAGTGAACCACGTTAAATTTGTGTTCGTATGTGTTGATCTGGATTATCGATTGCACGCTTCTGTTTTGACAATAATAGATTCCGTTGCCTTAATCCTTAAGCTGCCGAAAAGTACCCACACAATCATCCTTTAAAAGACACACTGAGCATAGGTGTAGTTACACAAGCTTCGACCAACTTAACATAGCTAAGTGGCATACCCATATCGTACATAACTTTGAAATGAAACTTCCAATCAACAGAATCAAAGGCTTTCGTCAAGTCTATCTTAAGTACACTCCTAAGGGAGATTCTGCTCCTATGATAGTCCTTAACAAGTTTAGTTGCCATTAGGATATTACTAATTAGTCTGCCTTTCACAAAAGCAGACTGACCTCTTCCAATTAATTTGGGCAAAACCATCGATAATCTGTTTGAAAGCAACTTAGAAATGCCCTTGTAAATCACATTACAACAAGATATTAGGCGGAAATCTTTCATTCTTTCAACAATGGGAAACTTAGGGGTAGTTGTAAAAAAAAGAAGGGAAACTTAGGAATGAGAGAGATGACTGTCTAGGGATGACACCAGATTTGAAGAAATCCAGAACAACATTCTCCACATCAGCACCAACAACCTCCCAATCCAACTTTAAGAATTCTGCAACATAACCATCAGGGTCTGGGGCTTTATCCTTCCCCATACTAAAAATACTTGTTTTATTTCCTCTCTCGTAACCGGAGTAGTCAAGCATTCTGCATTCTCTGCTTGCAGCTTATTAACCTGCAACTCAACAAAGAACTCAGTCGAAAATGGTTGAACATTTGGATCAACCTTCCCTAATGGCCCTTTTTAAAAATCCACTACCAACCTTTTCATCTCCTTCACTTTTGTAACCACTACCCCATCATCAGTAACAAGCTTTTGAATAGTTTGTCTATGATTCCTTGCTTTAACCATACTATGAAAAAACCTTGTATTAGCATCACCTTGAGTAATCTACTGAACCCTCGAATTCTACTTGTAGAAGGATTCCTCAGCGTCCTGCAACTCCCGACACACCCTCTCCTAATCCAACACATCTCGAGAGTTAAACTATGTGGGGTCTGACAAAATATTGGTATGCATTAACTCCAACTACATTTCTGCTTCTCGCGTTCTAACTGAAATATCATAATAGACAAATCGATTAAAACTCTTAAGCTTCACCTTCAACTCCCTCAACTTCTTGTACAAAATACAATATGGTACTCCATTGGCCCCAACTTGCCATGCTTCCTTTAAAATTTCACTATATTGAGGATGCTGCCACCAAAACAAGAAAAATTTGAAAGGCTTCGGCCAAGTGGAGACACCAGAATTTGTTTGGACATAGATAGCACAATGATCTGATACCCCTGGGGCAATAGTTTGTACCAAGCTATGAGGAAAAACATCCAACCATTTCTCAGTAACTAAAGCTCTATCAAGTAAACCACGAGTCAGTAGTCTTGTGATCTCTTAGCTTCGTATCCAATATCCATTGCCTGAAATCAAACATACTCTGAATAAAACCAGGATCATCAGAGCCCTCATTACTGTTTGTGATAGCATTAAAGTCCCAAAAAATATCTCAGGCTCAACATCCACCCCATGCCTTCGCAACTCATCATAAAGCACTGCCCTACCACTTGTTTTGTTAGGGCTATAGATAGCTATAATCAAACAAGTTTCAGTACCAGATGCAACCCTAACACTAATAAAGTGCTCACCCATATCAACCTCACTCACTTTCAAATATGGTTTCCAAAATAACCAAACCCAACCTGATTGAGAATACTTGTAATTATTAAAGTGTTTCAAACTACTAAACTATTTGTTTATTATATCATCAACATTATTCTTGAGGACTCTAGTCTCCAAAACTGAAAACAACTCTATTTGTAACCTAGCTACTTGTTTATTCACATATCTATGTTTCCTCGAGGCATTAAACCCCCCTGAGATTCCAGCAGAATAACTTCATTTCCCTCTCTTCTTGTTCTTTCCACCTTTCTTGGGAGAAGCAGGAACTACAAGTTTGATACTCTTTGAGTTCAGCGGAACTCTTGACAGAACAGCTGAAGCTGGAATATGCACATTACTTCCTTGCTCACAACCTGTAGAATCATTCTTTCCCTTCCTTACCACCAATTGAAACCCATCTGCATCAATCAAACCGTCCCTTGATTTAGTAGAGGAGCTAGCTGCAGTCACAGTAATCTGACCTCCCACTTTTGAGCTACCCAACCCAACTTGAGGATCTACTGCCACCACCCCAAAACTACCAGAGGCACCTGAAGTGGTAGGAATAAGAGGCTCAGGTTCAACTATCTTATCCTTGCCTTTAGCACCAACACCTTCACTGATAACAAAATCAACTCCAACAACAACCAGCTGCTCACTGTACATTTTCCCACACTCTACACCTTCCCCCACCTTATGTCCAAAATCAACACACTGCTCACATCTATCTGGGATATAGAAGTAATGGATAAACAGGGTTAACCTCTCCTCACCTTTAGGATGAATCTGAAGTTCAGATGAAAAAGGACAATCTGCGTCCATCTCAATACACAATTTCGTTGTAGCCATATAAGCCCCAAGCCTAGTTGCTTGATCCATCCAAAGAGGTGTACCCAGCAAGCTTGCAACTCTACTCAAACCCTCCACTGTCATATACTCCAATGGCAATTCATGAATACGCACCCAAATCGGCAACTTAGTGCAATCCATCTTCACTGATTAAATCCCTGAAACCCACTTACGAAGGAAAAGAGTAATGTTCTCACAATGCCAAGGCCCATTTTCGAACATCCAAGTACTCGTCGCCGCATTCTCAAATTGAAACAAAAACATATTTATACCGAAAACTAAGACAAAAACCCTACCATATCTACCCCAAACCGCCGAGCCCAACGACGATGTTAGCAATTGGAGGTGTCGCCGAGAGGATTTGTTGCACCAAGGTATTTTGCCAACGAGCTACCCCTTCACCGCGAACCGCCCTGGGGATGACTAGATCACCATCGACCAGATTCGACACAGCATAGAGAAGGCGATTTCCTTCACCAACGCCAAACAGATGAGCCTAATTTGCCGGCTCCGGTGCGGCCATGCCGTCGAGAAGAAAATGTCTACAAGGTCAGAAGGAGAGAGAAAGAAGAGAGAAGGGAGAGAACCCCTCCAAATTTGAGCTCCGACGTTGGTTATTGATTATATCCTAATTGCATTGGGTACCAGTGTACGAGGTGGAGGGTTATAACAATCATAACATAGACTAATAACAAAACTTGAGATCGTTCTCTGTGTATTAAGGTCGATCACATCGATCAACGAGAATCACGTAAATCAAAATGTTATTTACTTTTTGTGCAAATTGATTCTTCATGATATCAGAGATGTGATCGTTTCTAAATCGCATCACTTTTCTTATCCTACGAATTCATGGGTAGTGGCGATGAAAAATAGAAAATATCATGGGTTCGTCTGGGGCAGCAGTGTTGATACTTCATCTCTGCTTTATTAGTATCATGTCGACAATACTAGACAAATGTTCGTTGAAGAAAGAGTTACAAACTAGAATTCCAATGAGTGGGTTGCCGACATGACAAATTCCCCCATCACAAAGAACGAGATACGGTTTGTGATTGGGGAGATATTGCTAACAGCTGAGGGTATTGATGTTAAGGCATGGGATTGTTTGTGATGCCATGATTAAGGGTTGGCTAAATACATCTATGAACAAAGAAGTTCCTACAAATGTCAGGTCAAGACATCTAGGTGGACTTAGAAGAGAAGTTTGATAAGGTTTTCGTTTCACTAGCTTATGAGCTTCGATGAGCCATTAACCAGCCTCGTCAAGATAAGTTGAGCATTTTCGCATTCTACACAAAGTTGCATTCGTGATGTGAATGCGGGAAGTTTACATGCAATTGGAATAAGTAGGTTAGAGGTTATTAGGAGATAACTCGAATTTTTTATTTCCTCATGGGCTTGGACGATCATCTTAATAATATTCTATCTCAGTTGTTGTCTCACAAACTTATGTCGGATTTGAATGAAGCATACAATCTTGTTTCGAACGAAGAATAAAAGTTTCACAGTACCTCTAGTTGTCATTTCATTGTTGAAGTAGCAGTTTTCATTTCACGTGGTGAAAAGATTATGAAAAGTGGCAACATTATAATCATTGTGAAAAAGGTGGCATGCAATTGAATCATGTTATAGGTAAATTGGATATCCCTTGGACCAAGGAAAGTATAAGAAGAGCTATCGTGATAAGGATCATGACGGAGGAATAAAGGTATCTCACGCTGCCACTGTAGAGGCAGCCAAGAGTCCCATCAGAGCCTCAATTCAGTTAATTTCAATAACTTAAATTACTGCTAAGTTTGCATCCAGAATCCTTCAATGGTCCAACCACGAATATGGTTGGTAAGCTTCATACACAAGGTGATTGTTTAATTGATTATGGGTGTAATGAGCACATAGTTCATGATGTATCTTTATTTGAACCTAGTAGTTCGCATGGTATTAGTGGTCCGGTTAAGATATCAATGGTATGAGTATTCATGTGTGTGTAGTACGAACGTTTGTTCTTCCAACTGGTCATTGACTTGACTGTGTACTTCATGAGTCTGATTTTTGCTGTAACTTGTTATTTGTTAATTGGTTAAATAAGGATCACGATTTGGCTTTGATCTTCTATTGTCATCTGCATTATTCAGGACATCTGCTCCAGAGAATGGTTGGGATAATTAAGGTCAAAGATAGGTTATATTATTTGCAGTAGTGTGGTGTTCTGGAGCCACAAGTTTTCATGTTGGTGGAAAGCTCGCTATGACAATGATTTGGCATTCAAGGTCGGGTTACCCATCTTATGTGAAGCTCATATTAGTTAAGCCTTATTTCCGCGCAAGTTATAATTAAGATGTTTGCCTTATTATACTTGCATTTGGGATAAGCAGACATGCTTTCCTTTTCCTAAAAGCACCATCAAAACTCAAAGATGTTTTGAATTGGTTCATCTTGATATTTGTGGTGGTTATTGACACCCTTCTATAGATGGTTCATGATATTTCTTTACCCTGGTAGATGATTTTATTAGGGTTTTTTGGGTTTATTTACTTCGAAAAGGCCAAAGGTTGAATGATACTTGAAAATGTTTACCCAGCTAGTACACATGCAATTCCATCAGCAAGTACAAAGGTTTTAAACCAACAATGAGTTCCAAACTAATATTTTACATCAATTTTATGAGGATCTTGACATCATTGTCCAAACCACTTGTACTGATACACCACAACAAAATGACATTGTGGAACGTAAACATCAATCTCTTCTTCTCGAGACAGCTCGGACATTATGTTTTCATGCCCCCTTACCTATCTACCTTTGAGGTGAATGTATTCTTAAAACAACATATTTATTCACTCTACTACCCTTCATAACAATTCTGAAGAAAACACCACATGAGGTTCTAAGGGGTCAGATTCCCATATATGATCATCTTTGGAGTTTTGGATGTTTAGAATATGTGAGAGATACTCATCATGGACTAGATAAGTTTGCCGACAAGGGCAGACCCAGTGTTTACTTAGATTATCCGGCTTCACATAAAGGTTGATGTATCTATGATTTGGAAACTCGAAGATAACTACTTCTTGCGATGTTATTTTTGTAAAATACATATTTCCTTCTAAAAGGTCAAAGAATCTTCTTCAACACCAAAACAATTTCTAGCACACTTCCTTTTGAGGACCCGCTGCCTTCTCCCATTTTGGAAGTTATTTTTGTAGAAAACATATTTACTTCTTGCGATGTTATTTTTGTAAAAGAGATATTTCCTTCCAAAAGGTCAAAGAATCTTCATCAACACAAAAAAAATTCTAGCGCACTTCGTTTTGAGGACCCGCTGCCTTCTCCCATTTTGGAAGTTCCTAGGTCACCAAATGTGAATAATTTTCATGCAATGGACCTGCCACACGAAACATCTCCTCTTGAGCATTGTTGTCTCCTGTTGTAACCTCTACTGATGGAGTCATCTCACATAAATGAGCAGTTGTGAAAGTCAAGTGTCTTGGAGTTTTGATGGGTTTGAGGTAGGCCTTTCTACTTTTTTTCAATCTTCTTATAATGTTGTGTGTTACCCTTTGTTTGTCCATGTAGCTTATTCTTGATTTTCCCCTGAGCATCAAGCTTAACAGGTTGTGATAACCAAGATATGAAGCCAATTGTTTTTTCTCATGCCGTTAAATATGAGTGCTGGCAACAAGAAATGCAAGTTGAGCTAAAGAAGTAAATGGGACATAGATACTTCAGCGTTTATCACTAGGGAAGCATTTATTAGATTCTAAATGGTTTTTATAAAATTAAATATAAATTCAACAAGTCTATCAAACGATATAAGGTACGACTAGTCACCAAAGGTTATATACATGGATGGGGTTGACAATCACGATAATTTTTCTATGGTAGCCAAACTTGTGATTGTTCGCCTAATTATTTCTCTTGTAGCTTCAAGTTGGTGGTTTCTTCATCTACTAGACATAAACAATACATTCCTTCATGGTGATCTTTCTAAAGAGGTTTATATGCAAGTTTACCTCAACTAGTACACAAATTTTACCAGTGCTTCATAGGAGTTGGATTTGTGTTTGTTTCATGCCAACGACTCTTTATTTGTGTTTCGATGTAAGGATATCTTTGTGCTTGCCCTTACATATGTTCGTGATCTCATTCTTGTTGGTAATCACATGGGTTTCATCAATCATGTTAAGGTTCTTCTACATGATCATTTTAGAACAAAAGATTTGGGCCCTCTCGAATATTTTTAGTATTGATATTGCTTGATATTCTTAAGCTATCTTGTTTAGCCAGAAAAAGTATACATTGGACATTTTTTAGGAAGCATGCGTTCAGGGGTCTCGACCGGTTCGATTTCCACTTGAATAAAATTACCACCTCGCACTTCCACATTATGATAATGATTCATATCCTAGTTCTTATCATCGATTGGTGATAACACCCAAATAAGTGTTATTTTTCTTCCTAATCTTAGGTATTTCGATGTCATTTTGAGCCTTAATGATTTTTTGAACCCACGATGTAGCCTAGTTTTGCTTTAGCATTTGCATGTGCTTTATCACGTGGCATCATGAGCTTCAAACGTATATGATGATGATGAAGGGCTCAAGTGTGGGAAACGAAGGAACTCCGAGTTCACATACAAAAAGGGACATAACACGACTAAAAGTGCCCGAATGTTAACAAGATCACTAGTTTCACAGGATATCATGGTCGAGATCTCTGATCCTTCGGCCGTGAACTTTAAGAAGCTCTGCACATAGAAATTCAGGAAGTATCACGACCCAAGTCGCGATCCTTCAGTCAAAAGACTGCGAGGGGGATCATGGTCATGACATCCTGATCGTGATCGTGAACATCCATCTGAAGAAGTTCAAGGCAATACTGTTCAACAAACTTTCAGGATCACAACCTGGAACTCCCTTGAGCCAGGTCGTGATCTTGTTCTTGTTTCTGAAATCTATAAATATAGGATTCCTCTAGAAATGAAAAGAGAGACTTTTGGAAAGAGAAACCCTAGAAAGAGAATAGAGAGAGAAAGTGCCTCTTAGAGAAGAAGTAGAGATTAAAGAGAAGAAGATGAGAGCTTAAATAGGGGGGGATTTCCAATAGTTTGGAGTTCTGTTTCCTATGGGTTTCCTTCCTCTCCCCCTTTTACTTATTCCCCTTTCATGGGGCTATTTCTTATGGAATTGGGCTAAGTCCACCAAACCCTAATTTAGGGTTTATTATGTAATGAATGATAATTATTAATTTATGGTTTGATTGAGTTAACTTCTGTCCAATGTTTCATTTCATAGTTTATGTTCATGTGGTTATGTTTGCATGTGTTTTGCCATGTTTTGATTATCTAGAGACTTAGGTTAGGTTGTGATGACCATTCCCCATGTTGAGTTCTCACATAATTGATGCCTCTTGAATATTTACATGAACATTGACTCATTTGAGTGGTGTGCTAACGGGTTAAACACATTTAGAGAGGGTAGGTTATATCCCTAATCAAGGAATCCATCTATGTGACCTCGGGCTTGTGGGTGTCATTAGGAGGAGAATCAGGAGACATGACCATTTCATCAATTCCCATATTAGCAACCCTCAAGGCTCAACTATCGTGGATTTATTTACCAGTTGTTGCATGCTATTATCGATAGTTAAAGCGAGGGAGATGACTCCCCAAGTACATTCTTATTTTTGTGCATCTTTCATAGTTTGAACTTGCTTAATTTCGCTTAAACAAAACCCTAAAGATTATATTAGATAATGAATGCACTCAACGAATAGGCTAGGATTCTAGTGTTATTATAGATCGAGAATATAAACTTTATAGATCAACAGATTGGTGGAAGACTTCTATATCTCACAATTACACACCTGGACATAGCATACACAACTAATGTTCTTAGCCAATTTGTCCACATATCTAACGCCTGCTCATGTGACTATCGTGCACCGCTTCATGAGGTATTTCAACTCTTCTCCTAGACAGGGTTTCTTGTTCCGATCTCATGGTTCAATGAATCTCGCTGCTTATTGCAATGCCGACTAGATGGTTGTGAGAGCACTCATTGCTCTAACACTGAATATCTTATTTAACTAGGTCTTGCTCCGTTTCCTTGAGGGAAAAGAAGCAACAAGTCATCTCTAGCTCTTTATCATATGATGGGTATCATGCTATGGCTAGTATTGTGAGTGAACTTATTTAGCTTTGTTGGCTTCTCTGTGAGCCCGATTGTTTTTAGCGGGATCCTACTCCTCTATACTACGAAAATCAGGATACCTTCATATCGCAGCCAATCTAGTTCTCATGAGTGCACTAAGCACATGGAAATATATTGTTATTTTCTTCGCGAACGCATCACTTTTAGGGCGATTTAGCCGCGACAAGATTAGCTTGACTTACCAGTAAGATGATCTATTTACCAAGGATCGAAGTGATGATAAGTTTCATTACCTACTTTCCTAGTTGGCCATTCATGAACTTTATGCTCTAGCTTGAGGGGGGATGTTGAGATTAATTACTCATTTGTATAGTTTTATTTCTTTGGTGATTAATTTGTAACTTGTTCATGATATGACCATAACTTTGTGGTTTGATGTTGTTGTTGATTATACCCAAATTGCATTGGGTATAAGTGCACGAAGATTGTCAGAGTCATAACATAAACTAGTAACAAAACTTGATATTATTCTCCTTTGAGTAAGGTTGATCATGGGTAGTTATCATAAACAGTCACAAACCTTTGCAATTAGTACAAAATGGTCAATAACCTTCAATTTGTAACGACACGGAAACAAAAGTTTGAACTTGTACGAAGTTGTCACTTCTATTAATCTCCATCCAGATTTATGTTAGATTTATCTAGTCAACATTCCACCTCATCAAAATTATTGATAAAAAAATCCAATTTAATATCTTAAACCAACTAGCAAATTGTACACGGACACATAATGGGGTCGTGCGCCTATAGTAAAATTTTGACAAGTTCTATCAATATCTTGAAGAGTCATGTTTCCTCTATGCCACGACCAGAGTGAGCTTATTGGAGGCATTCCTCCTCTGGTCCCTCGCCCGCAACGGATCTTGAGACCAGGAATCCAACTGGATCAGTTATACAGTCGTCACTACCGATGCATATTCTACCACCATCGACCGTTGTGAAATTCATGTGGCATTTCGACGGCACTAGCAGGAACTACGAGTGGTTCAACATCTTCGCCGCCAAACTCGAACCCGCTACCAAATTGTTAGCCCACATCACCGTAAATGAAACACCAGAAACCGACACTACATCAACCACTTCGCCGATCAGCTATGAAGATGATTGAAGCAATCCAAAATTAATTTTCGACTGGCGATGAGGTTTTGATGAGAAAATCCAACTTGGATTTGTTTATTGATCATTTTGATGGTGTGGACGCTTACATGACAAATATAACAGAATTTTGGATGGATTAACAGAAGTAACAATTTCGTACAAGTCAAACTTTTGTTATCTTGTTGTTGCAAATTAAAAACTTGTGATTTTCTAAGAGCAAAGTTTTGTGACCATCTATGATAACTATCTGGTTAATCACATCGATGGATAATAACCATGTAAATCAAAGTGTTATTTGCTTTTGTGTTGATTGATTTCTTTATTTAATGGATTGCGACTATAGATCGCCAAAGAACCTAGTTTTGTTGGGCATTAAGTTTACTAAAACAATATCATCAGTTATTAAACATTAAATATTTTGAAAAGTAGCATAAACTCCATATAAGAAATTTGAAAATATGTAATTTAACATAAAATTCACACATTCATCGTTGGAAATAAAAAACATGTCACTAGACACCAAGGTGATGTCATAAAATCAATACACACCGGCCCTAGCTTGGTTGAGCCCTAATTTAACTAAAATAAAATTATCGATTATTAAACATTAAATGTTTTGAATATATATAAAACAACATATAAGAAATTTGAAAACATGAAAGTAAACATCATAAACACACATTCATCTTTAGAAAATGAAAAATATGTCATTAGTCTCCAAGGTGGTGGTATTAAAATCAATAGGCATTGCCACCTTGATACGTGCAATGTCATACTTTATACTCTCATCTACACTATATTAGAGAATGAATGGTAGACTCTCACCCTTCTAGTGGGTTAGTCAAGTTAAAAACGATGATATGCAATATATCTCTACACCGTAAGTATGCTATAGTACATTTGTAGGCAAATTAGGCTTCATGAATTTGATAGATTAAACATAAATATGTTGTCCAAACAAGCATGAAGGCTTTTGCTAGAACTAGAGAGTACATTAGGAAAAATGTACAAGGCTTGATACCATATGTATGAATGACCATTTTTTTAGGGCCAGAGTAAACTCCCTCCCATTTTGGGCTTGACAAGGTATCCTATAAGATATGGATTTTTTTTGGAAAAAAGGAATTAGATGGCAAGTTGAATTTGGTAAGAGGATCTTCATCCTACTCTACCTTGGTTTCCAATGGACCCTCCCTATAGCCCATCACTTCGGGTAGGAGTATTGCGAGACCATTCTATGGAATCATCGCTTATTGACCCAATGATGAGGGGATGCATCTTCAAACAACTACAAGTACTATTTAAACAACAATCAATACAAATTATACTATTGATTCCTCCCTCAACATTTATGAGAAAATACAAACTTGTTTGGCATTATTTAAAATCTGGTAAAAGCATTGTGAAATCTGGCCATTCGCCTCTTCCAATGTGAATCATCCCAATTCACAACACCATCCAGGACTACTTGGATACAACAAATTTAGAAACTTTTGTGAATATCTTAATTCACCTAAATTAAAAAATTGATTGAAGACTTGTGCACACCTTTCTTTTGGTGCGAGGGATTCTTCTCTGTCAAAGGTTCACCTCCACATGCTCCTACTTAGTATGTTGCGAGCCAATCAAAGAGATCACCCATTGCTTAGAATTGAAAGATGCTAAGGAACTCTGGCAGATATCATGGTTGGAACAACGACAATCATCCATGAGAGAAATCCCAATGTACCTTGCATGGAAAACATGCCCCCCCCCCCCCCCACCACAAAAAAAATCCAAGAAGATCATAACTGAGACGATTTTCCTATTATGTCGTATATATAAAGGACGATGCAAAGACACCTATGACTTCACCTTCCAAAGTGTTGTTCAGTCAACTAATAGTTTAGGTGGAATAATGAAGGATTTCATCGGAACATAATGCTCGAAATAAAAAAGAAAGACAATGCTCATAAGGAAACACGCCTATAAACCAATTGATAACACCTAAAATGAGTGTTATTAGCCTTCCTAATCTAGGTGTTTCCATGTCTTAATTGAACATGAAAGAGCCTTAAACCTTGCATTATATCCTAGATTTGTTTCTTATTGTATTTGGACTTGTTTAGGTGAAGATGGCAGATGGACAAAATGCTCTGGAAAAAGAAGGAAGAAAACGCTCATCGGGCAATATACCCATAAACCACGTGATAACACATAAATAAGGGGTCTTAGTCATCCTAATTTAGGTGTTTCCATGTATTAACTGAGTGTGAGTGAGCTTCCAAACTTGAATTTTATCCTATATATTTGTTTTATATTGTATTTGGACTTGTTTGGTGAAGATGTGTTGGTATAAGTTAAACTTTGAAGGAATTAGGACATCAAATATGAGTTGAAGAAGATGAGAAGTTTACAGACACATGTCAGAGATCACGGTCGAGAACCTGGGCCATGATATTCGAATTCACGGGAATTACACAAGTTCATTGTAGATATCTTTATCCCCTGTATGTGATCCCTAACAGCCGAGAAGGAAAGAAGAACATGAGGTCTCTTAGCCAGACTCGCAGTCCTTTGTTGGGGACCATGACTTTTGAGTTCATGACCGTGAGAGAAGATCACGATGTTGATCTTTGAGGATTATTAGGGGCCTAACGATGCCTCTTGCAGTTCATGCGGCACTGAAGGAGTTCACAGTCATGAACAAAACTGAACTCCTCAATCCTATAAATATTGGAATGTCCTTCACCCAAGGGGAAGGAGAGCTACTTTTTTAAACACAAGTTAGTGGAGAGAGAAAGTAGATATGAGATTGTTCTTGAAGAAGTGGAGTTCAAAGAGAAGAAGAAGAAGAAGAGCACTTGGTGGATTTTTGGACCTAAATTTCTGCAGCAATAAGAAGAAGAAGAAGAGCACTTGATGTTTTCTCTTCCCCCAAGCATGAGGTGATCTCTTGAGTATTTGGCGTAAGGCCCCCAACCCTAACCTAGGGTTTTGCTTATAATGGATTGAATGGTTTTATTATAGTGAATTTGATCCATTGTAGAACAACGAAAAATTTAAGTAAATAGAGTGAAGGCTATTCAGATTGTATTCGTGTGAGGTCTCTAATCAATCCTATTATTCAAAATCAAAAGTTACAACATATATTAAGTGAAAATACTAAAATTGACATGAATTAAGATTAACTAAATCAAATCAATAAAAACAATTAATAAATCGAATTGAAATTAAGAAAAGGCAAAGTTATCATTCAAATTATGTTTCCCCAAGGTCTGATAGATTTCTATACTATGTGAATTTATCGATTATACGAGGTAATTTCACCCTGTCAAATGTCCAATGATGGTTAGAACTAACAGACTACGATGGGTCCTACAAATTTGTTCTTGATGAGTCGGGGTAGCTCGATCATGATGAGATGGTTGTTTCCAGTCTCACCCAATCACAAAACATATTCAAAGTTGTCAATGCGTGAGAAGATAGCTTCGAGGAGATAATCAATCGTATTGATGTGAAAACATCCATAGAAAATAAAAAATCTGCTATTCGAATCCATTCATCATCCCTAGGGTTTTAAACAATATGAATAGTCTAAAGGTTTAGCTATCCATGCATACAAAAGAAACAAAAAATGGAAGTGGGAAAGAAATCTTCATGGTAATCCTCTTCTTAATTCTTGATCTTCTGCTCTAGCTTGATGCTTGGATCTGATCGAATACTATTGGAAATTTTTCCTTTTCTCCTCTCTAACTCGTATCTAGGGGTTTTGACTTAAAAGTTGATAAAGTTCTCTTCAAAAGAGGTTAGAAAGCCCTTGAATTGACAACACAGAGACTCGCCCCCACCTTGACTGTGGGATAAACCGTGAGTTGAGACCTTATTTGAATCGAAATGGTAGCTCTCCGGGGTTGAAAAATCATTACCAAGGGAGCTCCAAGGCATAGCCACGGCTGTGGGCCCATCTTATAGATCCTCACAGCCGCGGGACAAACTTGGAAGCCCTCGATAACTATTTTCTTTGCTACATTCTTCAAGTCTTTAAGGTTTAAGCCTTTTCTCCCTTGTCCGAACTCCGAAGAAGTCCTCGTTTGAATCCAGACACTCGCATTCTCTTCTTTTTTCTTTCTATGATGAGCTTTCATGATGCTTTGGCCTGAAAATATATAAAAACTACACCAAAGGGCATCACATTTGTAAAAAGATACTTATAGGCTATCAAATAAACCTTTAAGCAAATTCAAGTTAAAATGGCTAAAGATATTAATAAATTATGCAAAACATGTCATAGAACGAGGTGATAAAACATAGATTTTATGTTTCATAAGAATTCTTATTCATTTGATATTTTTAATGTCTTATCCATGTCTAGTTACATGTGGTATTGATCTTGAGGAGTAGATGTCAATTCACCTAGGTCAAGTAGGGCCTTTCTCAATTGATGAAAATTTGAATTATTGCATGAGCATTGAGTTATTTCAATTGTGTGCTTATGGGTTAAATCCATTTAACGATGATGTGTTTATAGTGGTCAATTACAAAACCATTGAGTTGATTGGTATAGCTAGGAGGGATCAGGGAGGCTCTGTATTTTGTCACTGCTCATCAAGAACATATCCTTAGTGCAACGTCAGTGATCACGGATAAGTGAATCACTGACCGTGGATTAGTCAGTGTTGAGATCCTCTTTCTCTCAACACTGGATACCACGTAAAAATTGGCTGTGTCATTGTTTACTCTGTTTTGTGGTGTCTGCATATTTTGATTCTGTTCGTGTTTTGCTCCTCACCAAAACTAGTCTATTGAGTTGGTTTGATCGAAGAAATCCCAAAGAAAGCTCCTGGTAGGTGTTTAAATAAACGACAGCGTTTGGTTTAGTGGCTAGGTTTAAACAGACGGTTTCAGGAGGGGTTTTAGGAGGGCTGGCAAGGAAAACGAGTTTATTAAAATTGTGGGCCTTTACCCTTAAACCAAAGCCCATTAGTCTATATCAATTATACACGTGAGAAGTAACAAGAAGTTGAGTGAAAGTCCAGGTTATCAGATCAACTATTGTTTTCCTTTTTCTTCTAACCATCTTCGGAAGAAACCTAGAAACTTGCAGATATCCGAATTCACCAAATTGCAGGTGAAGAACTCCAATTCGGAAGAAGAAGAAGGCGCGCGCCACAGGACCTACAAGTGGTATCAGAGCAAGGTCGCCGTAGAAGAAGGTTCTGCAACCTCCGGCGGAATCCAAAATGGCGTCGGGCTCGGGAACCAATGCTCCACTCTACCTAGCAGATGGGTTTTCACAAAATCGACCTCCGAGGTTCGAAGGGGTCAATTATGGGTACTGGAAAAACCGTATGGAGCTGTTCATCGGATCAACAGATCCTAAACTATGGGCAAGGGTAACGAAGGGTCCATATGAACTAAAAGCGGATCAAGAAAAGTGGACAGATGAAGACTATGAGAGATTCCAGCAGAATTGTAAGGCAACCAATCTTATGTACTGTGCCCTAGGTCTAGAAGAATATCACAAGGTAGCAGGGTGCAAGACAGCAAAGGAGATATGGGATAAATTACAAGTCACGTATGAGGGCACGTCTCAAGTCAAGACCTCACGGGTTAATTCTCTGAAGCAACAGTTCGAGCTTTTCAAAATGGAGGAAGGCGAAACCATCAGACAAATGTATGATAGATTTACCAACATCGTCAACAGTCTGGAAAACTTGGGGAAGTCTTATGAAAGTGGTGATCTGGTAAGAAAGATATTGTGGGGATTACCTGAGAAATGGACTCCCAAAGTTACGGCGATCAAAGAAGCCAAGAACTTGGAGACTCTACCCATCGATGAGCTCATTGGTTCACTTGCAACACATGAAGATAAGCTTAGCAGGAACAATGGTGAGAAGATGGCTGGAGACAAAGGAAAAAGAGGAATCGCCTTCAAAGCTACCCTAAATGACGACTCTGAAGAGCTTGAAGATATGGAGGATGAAGAACTTGCTCTGCTTAGCAAGCAGATTAGTAGGCTACTGCGAATGAGAAAAGAGAAGAGAAGAGGAAACTTCGTGAGCAAGAACCGCGACATGGAAAAGGAAGGAGCAACCAGATTTGGTCAGCTCAAATCTAATTTCAGAAGTCGAAATGAGCAGATTCAAGGTGCTAAAAGCACTAACTCAGCAGGTTGTTTCAAGTGTGGAAGATCTGGACACATCAAGGCCGAGTGTCCTCAATTGAGAAAGGAACGTGCAATGGCAGCTACGTGGAGTGGAAGTGAAGAGGAAGATGATGATGAGGAACTACATGAAGAGATCTATATGGCACTCGATGATCAATCCGAGTTTGATAACCGACATCAAACAAGTGAGGTAAGTATTCTAAATTCTGACACATATAGTGAGATAGAATATTACAGTGATGATGATCAATTAACTACAACCATAAAAGAGATACAAGCAGAGTTTGGGAACGTCAAAGTAAAATACTCTCAATTAAAAAGGGACTACCTCAAATTAACGAATGAGCATGAAACTCTTAGAAGGAAAATGATTGAGCAAGATAGTGATAATATCAGACTCAGGAAAGAATGTGAGGATTTAAGAAAGGAGTCAGCTGAATTAACCTTGTGTCTAGCAAACTTAACTGATCAAAATGAAAAACTGGTTACTCAGGTTAAGGACTCTATGAAATACAACAACAGTGTGAACGAAGTGTCAGTTAATCAGGATCGGAACTGGAACAGAGTAGTAACAAGACCTCAAAAGATGGGAGTTCATAGATCTAGTGAATGCAATTATTGTCATAGGACAGGACATGAAATTAAAATGTGTAAAAAGAGGTTATCTCTAATCTGCTATACATGTCATAAGAAAGGTCACATTAGTAGGTTTTGTACAAATCACCAAGACAAACGGGTATCCAAGCAAGTCTGGATACCAAAAACCAAATGACTGCTTTTTGTGCAGAAATGTCTCCAAGTGAGCATGGAGACTTCAGAATGGGTATTGGATAGTGGGTGCTCACACCACATGACCGGTAACAAGAAACTCTTCTCGACCTTCACGACAGGTAAGTCAGGTAAGGTATTCTTTGGGGATAACAATCATGCTTACATTCTAGGAAAAGGCAACATAGGGTCTGGTCCCTCTATAAAAAACGTATTGCTGGTGGAGGGATTAAAACATAATCTCTTGTCCATTAGTCAAATGTGTGGTCAAGGTAAGAGGGTTGTGTTTGAGGCTGAATGCTGCTATGTAGAGTCAATTCAAGATAAAAAGGTGTTATTCTCTGGAAATCGAAAAGGAAAAATATATGTTTTGAACATCAATGATAAACCAGATGAGATATGCTTGATGACTCACGATAAAGGGGATCAAGCCCTTTGGCATAGAAAATTGGGCCATGTTAGTATAGGAATTCTATCAAAACTATCAAACCTAGAACTAGTAAGAGGGCTTCCCGGATTGAAAGGTACAAAGGAATTCTTTTGCGATGCTTATGCTAAAGGTAAACATACACGATCAAGTTTCAAGAGCAAGGCTGTAATCTCTACAAATAGACCTCTAGAACTGATTCACATTGATCTGTTTGGCCCTGCTAATATTCGTAGTTATGGTGGGAAGCATTATGCTTTTGTTATTGTAGATGACTATACTAGGTTCACCTGGGTGTATTTTCTGGCATCCAAGGACGAGGCTTTTCAGAACTTTAAAACCTACTCCAGAAAAGTTGAAAATGAAAAGCAACTCAGGATAGGTAGTGTCAGAAGCGATCATGGGGGGGAATTCATATCTGAATCTTTTGAGAAGTTTTGTGATGAAGCTAGGATTTCTCACAACTTCTCTGCACCTAGGACTCCCCAACAGAATGGAGTTGTGGAGAGAAAAAATAGAACCTTGATTGAGATTGGTAGAACCATGCTTAATGATTATGCTTTACCTAAACATTTCTGGGCAGAAGCAATTAATACAGCCTGCTACATTACAAATAGAGCCTTGATAAGATCTGTCCTTAAGAAAACACCCTATGAACTGTGGAAAGGGAGGAAACCTAATATAAGTTATTTTCGCCCCTTCGGGTGTAAATGCTTTGTCCTTAATACCAAAGACCTTCTAGGGAAGTTTGATGCAAAATCCGACGAAGCAATCTTTCTTGGTTATTCTAATCATAGCAAGGCTTATAGAGTTTTTAACAAACGAACTCTCAAGGTTGAAGAGTCTATCAATGTGATGTTTGATGAATCCTTTGATGAGTGCACAGAACAGGTTGATGATGATGATTTTGGACTAGATAGGAAGCAGGTGGTGGCTGCCCCTACAGAGAACTCAGAACCAGTGCTGCAGCAAGAAGTAACTGAGGCAGAATCTACAAACGACAAGGAAAGGGAGGCAGCAGGTTCTGAATCTCAGGAAGGTACAAAGGTTGGAACAGAAACAGGCTTTCAACCACCTCCTCACATCAGCAAACGGCATCCAGCATCCCTTGTGATAGGGAACATGGACCAAGGTATGTTGACTCGTTCCAAAACTCATTATGTGCACGTTGCTTTCGTTTCCTTAATAGAACCTAAAAGCATAACAGAAGCCTTGCAAGATGAATTTTGGAATGGTGCAATGCATGAAGAATTAGGTCAATTTATCAGGGCAAACGTGTGGGAATTAGTACCCAGACCTATTAATAGGACAATTATTGGTACCAAATGGATTTATAAGAACAAGACAGATGAAGAGGGTGACGTTTTCAGGAACAAAGCTAGGTTAGTTGCCAAAGGTTATAATCAGGAAGAGGGGATTGATTTCGATGAAACATTCGCTCCAGTAGCTCGGTTAGAGGCAATCCGATTGTTGTGTGCTTTTGCTAGTGCCAGGGGTTTTAAACTGTTTCAAATGGACGTTAAGAGTGCGTTCTTAAATGGGGATTTAAAAGAAGAAGTCTTTGTGGAACAACCTCCTGGTTTTGAGGATCCCAAATTTCCGAACCACGTATATAAACTGAAAAAGGCTTTGTATGGTTTAAAACAAGCCCCTAGGGCTTGGTATGATAAGTTGAGCAGCTTTTTGATAAGTGAAGGGTTCAAAAGAGGCTCTGTTGACAAGACCTTGTTCATTAAGACAAACGAATCAGATATTCTGCTAGTGCAAGTTTATGTAGATGACATAGTGTTTGGATCTACAAGTCAACGAATGTGTCGTGAGTTTGAAACGTGCATGAAAAACAATTTTGAAATGAGCCTTATGGGTGAGTTAACCTACTTTCTTGGTCTGCAAGTTAGACAGTCTACTCTAGGAACATTTCTGTGTCAGTCAAAATATCTGAACTCCATGTTAAACCGTTTTGATCTTGGAAACCTAAAAACCGCCATTACCCCTATGTCCTCCACTGCTAAATTGGATAAAGATGAGTCTGGTAAACCTGTTTGTGAAAAATTATATAGAGGAATGATTGGGTCCTTACTGTATCTTACTGCAAGTCGACCTGACATTCAGTTTAGTGTATGCATGTGTGCAAGATTTCAAAATAGTCCTAAAGAAAGCCATCTTTCGGCTGTCAAAAGGATTTTTCGTTATCTAGCCGGTACTCCTGACCTTGGCTTGTGGTACTCTCGTGAATCCACTATAAATCTCTCAGGTTTTAGTGATTCAGACTTCGCTGGGTGCATAGTTGATAGAAAAAGCACCACTGGAACATGTCAGTTCCTCGGAAATTCACTTGTTTCGTGGTTTAGTAAGAAACAAGCTTCCGTAGCCTTGTCCACAGCAGAGGCTGAATATGTGGCAGCCGGCCTTTGCTGTACACAGCTACTTTGGTTAAAACATCAGCTTCTCGATTATGGTGTTCATCAAAAGACTCTTGTAGTCCTATGTGACAACACTAGTGCCATAAACATGGCCAAAAATCCTGTCCAGCATTCCAGAACTAAACACATAGACATCCGCTATCATTTCATTAGGGAGCTAGTTGAGGAGGGTCAAATTAGTCTCGAGTTTGTTCCTTCTACAAGTCAATGGGCTGACATTTTCACCAAGCCCTTAGGTTCTGAACCGTTTCTGCATATCCGCCGTGAACTAGGAATGTTCTCCAGGATCGAGATTGAAAATCTGCATTGAATGCTCCAGATCTTTCCTTGCTGAATTTACTACTCCTTCTCCTCTATGTCTTTTCCTCTACTCTTTCGCTCCAAGGCTACTCTTCTTACCTTTTATCTCAACCTCCAGATCTATTCTTGCCTTCCTTGAGCCTTTCCATATTTCCCTCCTGTAGTAACCTTCACGGTTCCCTCTCCTATATAAAGAAGCTCTCTCACCCTTCTCTGCTCATATCCACTCTTATCAAACTCTAGCTTAGCTCATTAAAAAAAAAACATGGATCACCCAAATCCTCATGTCAACCTTGCCTTGGTTCATGCTGCAATTTTCAATGGGAAGTGCTTCGCTAATGCTGAGGACTACTCTCGCTATCTGCTCAAGTTTCAAGATCGTCCTCTCTGTCCTTCGGTGTCTCTTGCACCCTCTGCGTTCAATAGGTATGACATGAACATTCCATCCTTGATCAATGCAATCGGCTGGACAGATGTGCTTATGGATCAGCACTTTGGGTTCTGTCCGGAAGCGGTGCGTATGTTCTACTCAAACATGAGGCCATGCTATAACACTCATCCTCCATCCTTTACCACGATCGTTTTCAATTTTCTGATCACTATCAATGTGAATCTGCTGTCTCAACTTCTCGGCATTCCTATCAATGGTGCTGAAGTCATGGATGAAACTGATTTCCAAGATGTTGGTTTTAACGAAGTGGCTGCCATCAGGACATATATGCATGACACGGGGCGATACTACCCGTCCGCTCTCTCCTCAGGAAGATTACCAGATGACCTCAAAGTTCTTCACTTCTACATCACTAGAGTTTTTCTGCCACGCTCTCATGGCCTGACTACTGTGTCTCCTTCTGATTTATGGATTATGGCCAGTGCTAAGGAGAACCGTGCCATTAGCTACCCCCATCTCATGTTCGATCATATGATGCGCTACCATGATGATAATTATGCTGAGGAACTTCCCTTTGCCCCCCAAATTACCTTGATGTTGCGCAGTCTTGGCATTGACCTTCGCTACAAGGTTTCCCGTGTGAATCTCATCGATCAGCTTCATGCTCAGTTCGTCCTTCGCAGGGTAGATGCATCTGTCGGTCGTCGTGGCCCCAGGGTCAATGTCCCAGGGGGAGACAGTGTTGCTGCTGATGAAGTTGTTCCTGCGCTAGAAGATGGTCTTAGCCTTGCGGATCTTGTTGAGGATAATTCTGATAAAGGGAAGCAGAAAGTAGTTCTCCATCACCTAGAGTTTATTCGTCAATCCTTCAATCGTGAAAATGAGGCTAGCACTAGTGGGCAGATTCCTGAGGAACCAGAAGGAAGCGAAGGGGACATTTCTGACTACATACCATCACCACCTTATCCCTTCTAAGTCAGCCCTAGGTTCAGGGGGAGTTAATAGATGAGTCAAGTTCAGGAAGAAAGCGTCATAGAGTCAGTTGGTTGGATGAGGTCCAGTGTCTTTACTTTCAATAAAGCTTAGCTTCTGCTGAGCATGAGTCAGTTTGATGTAGTTTGGCTTCAATATGTCTTTAATTATGGAATAAATAAAACTCCCTCTTCGGTTCACTCGTGGTACTTTCTGATATAATAAGAGTTGGAACAGTCTGCACGTAATCTGTGTGTTCAAGTGTGTGTAGGAACAACAGGTACATCAGATAAGGGCCATTGACCGGCTTAGGGGGAGATTGTTGTGCTCAAGCCAGTCAATAGGGAACGTGTAGTGCAAGAAAGGAAAGGAACGAGTAAGATGGAAATTCAAATCAAGGAGTTACCAAGTCTGAAGATCTCACAGCAAGGCGGAAACTTGATTGCAGCAACGGCTAGCTCTGAAATCAGTATAAAGCAGGGAAGGATTAGATTAGAGAAATACTTTTTGGGAAAATCAATCGATTGAAAAACTAGCAAGAGTATTGCAGTAATCAGATTGATAGAGAAGTGGTAGAGTGATCGGGGAGATTGCTTGAGTAGATCGACGGGGAGTTGATCTGGGTAAACGGGTTCATCAACGGGGAGTTGACTGCTGTTAGAATCTGATCAGTCTGTGAAGAGTGATCAGGGAGGCTCTGTATTTTGTCACTGCTCATCAAGAACATATCCTTAGTGCAACGTCAGTGATCACGGATAAGTGAATCACTGACCGTGGATTAGTCAGTGTTGAGATCCTCTTTCTCTCAACACTGGATACCACGTAAAAATTGGCTGTGTCATTGTTTACTCTGTTTTGTGGTGTCTGCATATTTTGATTCTGTTCGTGTTTTGCTCCTCACCAAAACTAGTCTATTGAGTTGGTTTGATCGAAGAAATCCCAAAGAAAGCTCCTGGTAGGTGTTTAAATAAACGACAACGTTTGGTTTAGTGGCTAGGTTTAAACAGACGGTTTCAGGAGGGGTTTTAGGAGGGCTGGCAAGGAAAACGAGTTTATTAAAATTGTGGGCCTTTACCCTTAAACCAAAGCCCATTAGTCTATATCAATTATACACGTGAGAAGTAACAAGAAGTTGAGTGAAAGTCCAGGTTATCAGATCAACTATTGTTTTCCTTTTTCTTCTAACCATCTTCGGAAGAAACCTAGAAACTTGCAGATATCCGAATTCACCAAATTGCAGGTGAAGAACTCCAATTCGGAAGAAGAAGAAGGCGCGCGCCACAGGACCTACAGGGCTTAGGGCGCGAACTTCGTGAGAAAGAAGCCGAGGAGAAACAGAGAGTTTCCCAAGGTAGAACACAACCGAAGTACAAAATGACCGCGAGGAAGTTCGTGACCGTGACTTGTGGATCGAGACCTCTAAGTCAACCCGCGAACTCCTCTTCTCCGAATGCAAAAACGGCAACGTCTCGAGATCGCGACCTCCTGAAGAAGATCGCGGCTGCGATCTCCACCCTTCATGCCTGCGATCTTCTCCGTCCTCTTATGCCTATAAATAGAAGACCCCTTTTCCGCATTCAAGAGAGCTTATTTTGAGATAGAATTTCAGGTTTTAGAGAGACAAGAGAGAGAAGTTAAAAGAAAGAGAAAATGAGAAGAAGAGGAGCCATCTTCGCCAACATCAAGTCATCTTCCACCTCTTCTATGTATCTTCTTCCCTCCTTTATGGAGTAGTCCTCTAATGTACTAGGGGTTCTAAACCTCAAACCCTAGTTTTAGGGTTATTATGTACATATGGATATTTTAGGGTTTTAATGAATGAATGTGTTTATCTAGTTGATTTGCATGCTATTCTATCTTGATTGTGTTTGGGTAAGTCGCCTTAATCTTCTCTACTAGCCTACTGGAGCTTCTACATTGGGTATGGATTTTTAGGGTTAGACGGGTATGCGCCATCAAGTAAATTGAGGTTAGATGTATGAATAGGATCCTATGGTGGTCAACGCGACCGAACCCCTGTCATAGGAATGCCTTCCTAGATAGAACCCGGGATGAAACCTCGCTGTGGATGATGGGTAGTACCCATTGAAAGGAGTTATGAGCTTAATGCCCCAGATACAATAGCCTAGATCGAGGTGACTTTATATGGGTTTATGGGAGGCGTACTCGAAGGCGTGTGGATAACCACGAAAGTCCACGGAAAAGAGCTCACTCACCACAATTGACAAACCCTAAATATCTAGACATTGGATAATAGTATTGAGCTAGGATGAGGGGTAGTTCCCCAAAGTACATGCTTTTATCTTTATTTGCCCTCTTAACTAGTAGTTCGCTCATATCCTCCAAAACAAACCCTTAAATCGATTGGCTAGATAACAACAACGTGGGAAGTAGGCTAGGGTACCAAGATGCAAGTGAATAAGACCTTGATTGCCACTATATGAAACGCCATTTTATGTTAAACTTGGCCTAGAATGGAGTAATTGTTGACACGTACTAACCACTGACAATAATTTGCACGGATGAAATCGATAAGAATACATAGAGTTTCCTATATTTCTCTCTAGTCGCAAATAAAAACTTTGAGATCAAGAATGAGGTGATATCGATGATTCAAGCATTAGTTTTATTCAATGAACTCAAGAACAATGATCCTCATAGACATGTGCAAGTGTTTTTGGAGTTGACGGATGGGATTAAGCACAATGGGGTTCCACATGAAGTAATTTTCCAAAGGTTGTTTCGTTTTCTTTGATTGGTGTTGCAAAGTTATGGTTGAATAATCAAAAACCTTGATCAATTGTCAGTTGGACAAATTTATGCGAGAAGTTCTTTGCAAGGTACTTTCACCATCCAAGACTGCTGAAATAAGGAGTGAAATCACATCCTTACAACAAGAGGAGAATGGGCTTTTGTTTGAAGTGTGTGAATGATTCACCTTCCTTCTTTTGAAATGCCCACACCAGGGCCTCACTCATTTATTACAAGTGGAGACTATTTACACCAGTCTCACGAGGGATTCAAAGGACCTTATCGTTGCGGCCAAATGTGGTGCCAAAACTTGATGTAGAAACAAGTGATAATATCTTAGAAGTTCCTAAGGTCGTATTTCACGAGGATTTTTTATAACAACTACTCAAACTTAACCTAATGTGTCGAATAATATGCAAAAAAAAAAAAGCAAATGAATGTGGGTTGAGGTGCCCTTCATTTCGTGTCCTAAGCTATTTATGCAAGAAAGAAAACAAACAATGGAAGGCCAGAGATGGAAATGTGTAATGCAAGTGTTTAAATAATAAATAGTGAGAGATTGTCATATTGAATACTTTAGGGGATAGGGGGAAAATGACATTTTTGTGATAATTGGAGTATTACAGTGAAATAGCCCCAAGCTAATGACTAAATTTGCAACCTACCCAACTTAAATATGAAATGTTTGGCAAACTACACTTATATAGTCATAACTTTCATGTTTGTGACAAATATAGCCATATCTATCGAAAAACACAAAATAGCCCGAAAATTAGAAGGTAGCGTGACAAATCTAGCCAAATCTGTTAGAAACTTTAACGTCGTTTGGGATGCCGTCAAGTTCTGTGACGGAACGCTGACTTGGATCCAAGTCATCGACCACGTAAGATACACATCAGCAGCCCTTTACATGTAAATGCCACATCATCAATTAACTAAAAATAAAATAAAATAATAACTTTGTTACTCTCTCCACACCACCCATCGTCGACATCGGCCGCCGCTAGCAACAATCTAAATCCTTAGACTATTTCGTCGCCGCCCTAACTCCTACTCCCCCTAGCCCTCCATCTTATTTCCACTGCTCGTCGCTGTAGATCCAACTCTCACCAGACAACTGATTCGTCTTCCTCGTTTTTCTATTACTAATAAAAGGACGAGCTAGAGGCAGCAGCGATGGACAATCTGCAGCAGCGCGGGTGGCAGATGGAGGCTTCAGCGGAGTCGGCGATGGGGTTTATGGGTTGAGGAGAACTCGAGGAAGAGCTTCCGAATCGCGGATCTGGAGTTTTCTGGTCTTCCTTTGCCGTGCAGAACAGGGAGAGCAAGACCAAGTCGAGGAACCCGACCTGAAGGTGATACAAGCGGACCCTGAAGTCCGACGGCAGAGTAAGGACCGCATCCCTTGGCTTCTTCCCACGCCGCATCTTCTCGGGTCCTCCGCCGCTCTTCTCCTCCCCTCATCTTCTTGGCAGTTCCACTCGATTTTTAAGTCCAAGAAGAAGAAGAAGGGGAATCCACTCTAATCAACCGCCTCCGTCAGAACCCGAATAAGGGGAACAGTGCGGGAGATGCAGACATAGAATCAAGGGGGGGGGGGGGGCAAATGTAGAATTGAGGTCGACGACAACGATGCAGGTGAGACCGGTGCTCTGCCTCGCGGCCTGCGATTTGCTTAGGTAATTGGTGTGGAATAAGGTTTTGGGTTGCGGATTGCTGGGATGAAGATGATGTCGATGGCGACGACTATTTAGGGTTGTTGGGTAGAGGAGTACGGGGAGGAAGATAGAAGTTTTTTATTTATTTTTCATTTTGTTAAATCAAAAATTGCATTTACGGTTTATATATATTTTTGTTAATACACCTATCCGACAAAAAATCGCCAGGTCAGCATTTCTGTTAGTACAATAAGACTGTTAAGTAACACCGTAAAAAAGATGGATGAAAGTGGCTATATTTTGTTTTCCGATAGTTATGGCTACATTTGTCACAAATGTGAAAGTTATAGTTATGGATAGGGGTGGTCGTTCGGTTACCGGTTAAACCGGTAACCGACCGGTTATACACTAACCGGTAACCGAAGTAACCGAACTTCGATCGGTATCGTAGGCTGGACAAAATGATTTTTGGTCTTAAAAGTGATTTGGTTAACCGATAACCGAGAAACCAAAACCTATTTCGGTCAGTGTTCGGTAGGGGTGGTGATTATTTTGATTAACCTATAACCGGTCGATCGGTTACCGGTTATAACCGAAATAACCGAACTACTACCCTGGTCATGTAAGTTAAATTTGCTATTCTGTTTTGTGAAGATATCCCGAGAAAAACAGACTTTAGCATTTTCCGTCCGTCCGTCGGTTCTTCCGCCAAGAAACCGCCGCGTCCTCACCAATCCACCACCGTTCTTCCCATTTCCCAACCTCCAATTCTCTGTCGGCCGCCATCTTCGGAGTCAAATAGTGGTATCCTTCTAGTCAAAAACTCTCTCAATTGTAGTCATGGATTTCAGCAACCACAAGATGCCTTATTCCCCTACCTCTTCCTCCTCCTCCATCTCCTCCACGCCTCGCCCTACAACCACCACCGCCACCACCTTCGCCGGCGGGGCCACGACGACCTCCACCACCGCTGCCACCGCCGACCCGATGCACTCGTGGTGGGAATCCATCTCCAGAGCACGCTCCCGCATTCTCGCTCTGAACTCCCTCCTTCCTCCCGATCCCTCCTCTTCGCTCTCCCTCTCTTCTCTGGCAGACTCCGACCAGCCGGCGCTCTCCTTCCTATCGTCCCTCGACGCCTATTCGCTCTTCTCGTCTGCGATTTCGGCTCCTTCTTCAGGTTCGGGCTCCGATCCTCTCTGCCAGTGGCTGTACGAGACCTACCTTTCGGCCGATCCTCACCTTCGTCAGATCGTTCTCTCTTTTGTTCCCCTCCTAACCGGAATTTACCTCTCCCGGATCCACTCCTTGGAGTCAACATACGCTCCTTCTCTCGCTGGTTTTGAAGCTGTCCTCCTTGCGATCTACTCGACGGAGGTGAAATCTCGGGCTGGGAAGCCCGTTCTGGCGCAGATTCCAGATCTCTCGCAGCCGTCTCTGTATCACAGTCCCCGGAACAAGCAACAAAGACCCACTAAGCCGAGGCCTTCGGTTGGGGTTTTGAGTGCTCCGTTGGAGCCTCAGCTAGCTGTGAAGTCAACGAAGCGGCCAATCATCGTGGGCGTGGCCCTTGATTGCTATTTCCGGCAGATCTCGCAGATGCCGAGTTGGTCTAAGGTGGAATTGTGCAAATATGCGGCTGCGTGGGCTGGGCAGGACTGTGTTTGCAAGAACAAGTTTGATGCCGAAGAGAAATCCGAGAAGGAATACGCCAATGAGAATGGCGCGGGGTACTTTCTAGAGGGCAGCAACTTGAGCAATGGGTTTGACCAAAATGGCCACGGTAATGGTGTTGAGATTGAACATGAGGAAGATGTGGAACGGATAAGGGAATTGAAGATTGAAAGAGTTGATTCGGGGGAATTGGAATTGAAGGGGGTGAGGATTCCCCTGGCTTGGGAAGTTTTGCAGCCATTGTTGAGGATTCTGGGGCACTGCTTGTTGGGTCCATTGTGCGCCCAAGATGTCAAAGATGCTGCTTCTGTGGCAGTTAGGCGATTGTATGCGAGAGGGTCTCATGATTTGCTTCCACAGGCGATATTGGCCACTCAGAGCTTGATTCGGCTTGATAATAGAGCAAGGGAGTCTGCACAGGTAGCAGCAGCTACAAGTACGCCGTCAAATGCAACTACACCCAGCAAAGCTAAGAAGCCTGAAGTTCTATTGGTTTCCAAATGAACCCTTCCTCCAGGTTGCAGTTTGCTTTACAGGTATGGAGCTTTTGCACATTCTCTTGTATTCGTGTTATTACATGTTGTAGAGTTGTTTCTTGATTGGTGGTAAAGTGAAAGCCTTTTAGATTTTAGTTTGGCATTCAACTTGATTTATGTTGACTGATCTCACCATATGAAGACATACATTGCCATCAACATTTAAACTTCTTTGCTCTGGCAATTCCATTTTCCCCCACTAGTCGCTTGAACTTTTCCTCGGTTCAATGCTCAAACCTGCTCGGAAAGCAAGAGGTTCAGTAAGGGTAATTTTCGATAAGTTGTGTTGAGTTTTTGATTTATTGGTTGAGGTATCTTCAATTTGGTATTGCATCATCTCCTATGGCAAACTATCAGTCAGTAGTGAAGAGGCTGCTGCCTTCTTAAATATACGTACTGAATTTTATAACTAGTATAGGTGTATATGCAACTTTCTCATTCCCTTAGTGTTCGGAATAAAGCTTGCTCTCTCATGCATGACAGATAGTTTTCTCTATAAGATAAAACTTGTTTAGATTTTCAATTTTATGTTCAGGCATTCAGTTCTCTAATCTTATTTAAGGCCCTTTGGCTATGCCTTGATTGATCTTTGACCCTAGTTTTACTGTATTTAGAGTACGTAGAGAAGAATTAGTCTCAAGTGAACATGCAGGATTGCTCAATCTTATCTTTCTAAAATGTAAAATCAGTATTCAATGGATTTTCTTATGTACAGCTATAATTCGGCACAAATTATCTCGAATACATGAATAGTCTGATAATGCTTTTGCACAAACCTATTGACCATGGACTAGGAAGTAACTAGCTTTTGTTCTCCATATTGAAAACCCTAATTTGTTGCTCAGCATTCCTCCTAGTAGAATCCAATTGTAAAGCACTGCTGCATGAGAAATGAGCAAAGTATTTCCATGGAATTTTTACAGAGTGCTAATAATACTGGTACCGTGGCAGTTTAGTATTGCAATGTAGGAACTGTATATCCAATTTAAACTTTTTTTTTTTATAATGGTGAACTGTATATCCCATTTAAACTGATTTGGGATTGGGGAATGAGCATGATTCGGTATTAGAAGGATGAGAGTTTTTCATCAGAAAAGCTTACAATGACGCTTGAATGTTTGTTTTGTGTGGCAGCTAAAAGCAGCTGCTGATTTTAGACTCTATGCAGAAGACTTACGTACCCTGACACGATATCGGGATTGCTGGCTGGAGCACTATGTGATGATGGTAAATTGCTCTTGTGCTAATGTTTTAATGAGTGGATCTTTGCCTCAAAACCACAAGTGTAGTCCGTTGAAGTTTGAATGGTGAAAGTGTTGCGGCCTGGGCAGAATGAAATTTAGGCAAAAAGGCCATGCGGGATCGTAATGCTGCCTCCAGAAATTTGTAACCTCTACAACGAGGTGGTTTTCAGAATTGTGTAGCTCTTGCCTTTACAGTGTGCAACTTCATTAGCAATTCTCATGTTCCTTCAACAAATATTAAAAGCAAGATCGGAAGTGCGCCACGCTCCCCCACGGCGGCGGGTGGGTGATTACTGTAGTAACCCATTTCGATGGGTACCATTTGGCAGCTTGTGAAATTAAAATATCGATATTTAATCATTGCAAATTAGGTAAATTTTTTATATTTAAGGCAAGCTCAAAGGGCATGGGACAAAGATTCGACAAGATTACGTGCCCGACTCAAACACTGCGCGATAGTCCGTATGCAATCAGACTACGATGAAAGAGCTTGTTAAGCCTCTACTTGGGCAGCTCTGAAGAAGCTTCGAGGAGCAAAGACACGACACTGACGGGGAAAACAAAAACAAAAACCCAACATCTTCAAGATAGTCCCGCCAGCGAGATTTAATCTCTTGTGATAGAGATCTCTTGCAAATTAGGTAATTGGTTCACTGATATATTTCATGTTTGTCACTAAAAATATTTTGTCCATTTGGTAAAGCATCTTGAGCAAACACCTCCAAAATGAAAACAAGAGAATAAATCTCAATTGTTCCCCTGAGGATGTCGAAATACGAACAACAAAGCAATCACAACACCGAAGTCGTGACCAGAACCAAACACACCAGATTGCTCTGAACCAAACACACTGCAGCTTACAGAAATGAAGGAATCCAAACAGAGAACACAACATTATATACACGACTTACATAAACCAAATGGAGGAATCCAAACGCATAACAACAACATCCACAAAGTAGAAACCACAGCTTACAACAACATCCACAAAACACAAACCAGATAACTCAGCATCCAACCGCAGCTTATAGAAATCAAATAACTAAAGATAACTCAGAGAATAGGGTGCTTAGATCAGTACAATCGTCTTACAGAAACGAAGGAATCCAAATAAAGAACACAAAACAACACCATCCACAAACCATAAACCCCAAACAAAGACCGCATAGGGTCGCAATTGAATCCGAAAACTTAATTTCCAGTCTCTAAGTTACGCATGCATTTCTCTGAGTTACACATGCAAGACCACATGTAGGGATTCCATTTATCAAAATCAACAAAATCGTATTGTAATCGACACAAACCCAAACTCCCCCAAAAATCCCCAACAAAATGCAATCGGCTGAAAATGAAGAAGAAGAGGGTGATCGAAGAAGAGTAGGGTGATTAGAGTACTGTCGTCTTGCTCGATTCTGCGTGGAGGATTTGATGAGAGGTTTCGGTGTTACAGAGAAGAAATACTGGTTTCGATTCGTAGAGGTTTTTTGAGCGGTGTCTTTCAATTTTTGGGGCAAAAATTCATAGTCGATCTGGTTTTGGAGCGATGGAGGGAAATTAGATTAATTTTTGTGCCCTATTTTCCCTCTCTCATTTCCATTATCCGCACATAAAAAAGAAAAGAATAAAAGTACCCATATTTTGACTAATATAACTTTGTCATATTACTAAAGTTATATTACTTAAAATGAAGTGCAACACCGCTATTTTGACAAACTTATAATGACATAAAATATTTGTCATAATAAAGATGTAATATGACAAAAATATTATGACAATATATAAATTCGTCACAATATGTATCTAATATGACAAAGTTTTATGAAAAAAAATTTGTTGTAAAAAAAACATAACTGATATGAGAAATTTTTGTTCTGCCTATTATATGATCTATATTGTGATAAACCTAAAATGACAAATTGTAATTTCGTCAGGTCATCCCAAAACGGTTGTAGTGCTTGTGTCACAAGCATGGGAGACGACATAAAGACTCTTACGAATTAGATTGAAGCCCTACTTCAAGCGCAAACCAACAGCTAAGTCGAGATCGAAATCGCGCTACAAACTCAAATATTCTCTTTTTATTCACACCACCGTCCACCGACCCAAAACCTCTTGCTCTCTGCACTAATCTTCTTCGCCCACTTCTCCCACCCTATGGATCAAATTCATTTTGAGATGAGAGAAAAAAAATCCCATTTGACATATAATGATCGAAATTTCAAGGTAGAGTGAGTTAGATTGAAATTATCATCTAAAAAGGAAAAATTAAACAACCAGTTAACGAGTTCCTCTGGGCTAGGCCCATTATCATTTATCAAAGCAACTTTATTTTTTACTTATTAAAAACACAAATACAGATACCAAATAATATAATCTACAATACATAAATTCAACCATATACCGATTTAACAATCCGAGAAACCAAACAACCCCTATGTGTAATGTTTTAACTTTTAAGACTTCGTGCTGGAGGCCTGCCAATACTATTGTGCCAGCGTGGTTTCGCGGTCAACCCCGGTGATGCCAATCCCTTGAACTACCTACCATATTTTGCACATATCAAGTTGGTCATTAATTTCTGAGGTTGGAATATGAAGATCCTGGTCCACCTTTGGTCTCGTCCATCTTACACGAAGAAAGAGCTCTCGCTCTCTGTCTTTTTGTTTTCCTGAGATTGTGATTGTGTGGTATTTGTATAGTTGAAGTTGAACTCTAAAGTGGAATCTCCTATAAGATGATACGAAAAGAGAGAAAAAAGTGAGACAGCGTACTGTGATGTGTGATTTGATCGAAAATATGATTTACAGTTTCGCACTATACCATCCTGTTTAATTAATCGAGTAGACAATTGCATAGCAATACCCACATTTTCATTACAAAAACGATGTTTAAAATTACACGAATGTTCCACGAAAAGAACAATCTTACAGTATACACACTTCCCCGAATAAATATTTGCCTAGTCAACGTTTATGCAGAAAATACAAGAGAAAAAGGACTTTGTCCGCGTAAACTTTAATTTCGTGGACTAGCTAGAGGTCAGTTGACAGCGGTGCAGAGTGTACGAATCTCTCCCGCAGCTCCGCTCTTGACCTCAACATTGCCCATCTTCACCATCGACCTCCCGAATTCCACGCCGAAAGTCAGCCCCGCCAGCCCCCGAATCCCCAGGAAGCGCTGCACCAGCCCTCTCGTGCCTGCGTCTGCCCACAGCACGGCGTCGGACTCCAGCACACCGCGCCCACTCCTCAGGTTGCCGTAGTAGTTGGCGTCGAACCGGTTGGGGCTGCCGGTGTCCATCGCCACCCGCCTCGCCCCGTCCCCGTTCTGCGGGCACAGCGCGCGGAGCTGCCGCACGAACGCCGCGTCCAGCGACGGGTCCGCTCCGCTCGCCGCGCCCGGGAAGCCGTACAGCCTGTACCTGAACAGCTGGCACGCTGCCGTCCCGATCGTGTGGGCTCCTGCCATATTTTAGTTATTCCGAACACATTGGTTAGTTTCCACTGCAATGCGCGCATATAGATTAGGAGCGGCGGAATTAAAATTACATTAAGAGTACTCAACGAAGAAAAACAAAGTCATCAAAGAGTTATCGATCAAGTTTTTTTTTTTTTTTTTTTTTTTGTGAAATACTAACGTCACTAAAATAAAATTTATTGAGAAATTTCGACTCAAAATTTGAACGAGCAGGTTTGTCGATTGACAAGCCATTAGGTACGGCCCATTAGATTAGAGTAATTAAGGATTGTATTAAAATACCAGAAAGGGCTACGAGGTCCTGAGCGTTGAGACCCTTCTCGTCGTACTTGCGAATTTGCACGGCCACCGAATCGTTGAAGGCCGGCAAATTGGCGGCGTCCGATGCCAACGACACCCTCCCGTCTCTTCTCCCGGTGGGCACACTCCAAAAAGGCCCATTCGTCTGCATACAAATTCGATGACGACATATTCAATCGTAAATCAACTTATTCCAATAGTTCGAATTGTTGAGAAACTTGGATGTATGGTATTTATTTAACCACTTCAATTTATAATTAAATTATGAAATATGTGGTTAAGTGTGCTGATTAACCAACTCCAACGAAACAATGTATTTTGTAACAAATATGTAAATTCCCTTAGGAAAATATACCACAGAAACCCACAAAAGCACATGGGGGCGCAAGGCAAATGAATTTACCACGGCAACGGAGTCACGGGCCGCAAGAGCGAGGATGTCGGCACAGGAAACGACGCCGGGGCAAGCGACCTCCAACTGAGCCTTGGCGTCATCCACGACGTCGAACCCTCGGAGCTGGCGGTTGGGCGGCGCGGTCTTCTCGGAGGTGGGCCCGTCGAGGAGGATGGAGGCATCGCAGCCGTGGACGAAGCAGTCGTGGAAGTGCATCCGCAGTATTCCGGGCGCAATGCTTGGGTCGGAGCTGAAGTGCGACTGAACCACCGACCGCACGATCGCCTCCGCCCGCGGGCACGTCCTCGAGTAGAACCCAACCCTCGTCCCTTGCCCTCGAGCCCCTCCGCTCGCCACGGCGGCAACCCAGAGCAAGAAAAACAGTACCATATTCCGGCCCAACTTTGCCATGCTAAGCTACACGTGATTGTTTCTTTTCTTTTCTTTTTAGTGGTTGATTGCTATACTGGAGTTCTTGAGGCGTGATGCTCTTATATAGATGGTTGGAAAAGAATATGGTAAGCAAAGGCGGCTAATGAGTGAGTAATGAGTGTATTGGATAGGATGATATGAGATTCATGGGAAGAAATGATCAACTGGCCATGATAGAGAGCAAGAGAAGTTGGGAAGGAAGGAGTCAAAAGGTAGGTAGCTAGGCTGAAAACAATTGAATGATGGGGGCCTGCAACTGTCTCCCCTCTTGTGTTTGCATTAAATGGGTGCGTCGACCGGCCAGGACTTTTGGTGTGTGCTTTTCGTTCCCCGCCTTCGACGTCGGAGCGTGTGTGGATGGGGACGGGATCTGCATTTATGCTATACCAATTTGCGATGCAACTTGGCTTATATTAATTTATGAGAGCTACTTTCACGCGATTAAGTTGCTTTTAGCAAAGAGGTAATTAGTATTATGGCGAGGGTATACGTAGGTCGTCACATGCACAAGTTTGACGAAGAGAAGTGATGAGAGAAGAAACCTTCTTCATCCCAGTCTCAAGTATCTTCAAGATGGGTGTAGCAACAGCTTTGGTTTGGTAAAACCCTAAATCCTATTTCTTTCTCATTCATCTTCTGCGCTTTATAAGCTGCGGATCAAAGTAACAAGACAAAACCAACTCCTTACAGTTTTGTTTGGGAGCTAAATTTGTGAGAAAACAAAGTACAATCTTGAACAGAAAAAAGAAAAGAAAGCGAAATGAAGTGGCAAAACGGCATCGTATGAGTCAGGGATGGAGCCAGGATTCTTGATTAGGAGGGGCCAATTTTTTTTTTTTTCATATATACTTATCAATTTGATAATTCAAAACAAAATTCCTCATAATTTCAAAATTTAAAATAAATCTAGTCGTAAAATATAGTAGTCATGACTATTTATAAATGAAAACATGATAAATTTTCAAAGAAATTAACTTACACGGAAAGGGTAATCAACCCTGAAAAAGTGATTTCAAAGAACCTAATTATAAGTTGAAGTTATTTCAAAGAAGCTCGCCATAAGTTGAAGAAAACAAATACGAAATTAACTAGCAAAGAGAAGGTAATCAACCCCCAACAAGTGGTTTCAGAAAAACTAATTATAAGTTGAAACAAGAAATTTTAGAAAAGAGATGAGGATAACGCCTGCTTAACCTCTACGATGCCAATGTTATTTGTGTTTTAATTTCATATGTTGTGCAATTTAAAAAGTTTAGGGGGGCTAACAAGCTAGCTCTGTCCCTAAAATGACGCTGGAGAAGTCTTCGTCTACCCGAGCCAAGTTACCATTGGAATTGAAATGAAATATCAATGTTCATTGTCTGTTACCCCCCCCCCCCACCCCTCCCCGCCGCCGTAAGGTGGTGGGCATAGATTATGCACACCAAACTTGGAGAAGAGACGATTGAAGGGTGCGCTCGTGGTGATTCTAAGCAATGTAGATGACACTTTGGCTGTCACAATACAAAGTTTCTGGCTTGGGATGATCAACCTGAAAATCACGAAGCAAGTAAAGCAACTATTGAACCTCACAATTGGCTTACGCTAGGGCATGATATTTAGCTTCACAGGAAAATCGAGAAACTATCTTTTATTTCTTGCTTTTCCAGGAAATCAATGAATCACCAAGGAAAAATACAATAATTAGTGATAGAACATCGTGGATCAACACATGCTACTGATAACACCAAAAATGATGTTATTAATCCTTCATATTTAAGGTTTTTTTAGTCATTTCGTTGTCTTATTGGTCAATATATCATCAAATACATCCATTTTGTTCTTCGAAGAGAATATTATTATATTAGGATGATTTAAATGATATGAACGTTTTAGGTACGAAAAGGGGTCACAAGTGTAGCATTAGGTGCAAAATCACGAGATCACGATCGGGAGCAATCGGATCAAGGCAATGAAGAGAGGGCGTGAACCAGAGCACGAAGATCGCAACCTCCATCGCGGCCACAAAGTCTTTAGCCCAGTGCGCGAACTTCAGGAGTAGCCACCAAAAGAGGATCAAGGACTTTCGATAGTCCACTCGCAACTCCAATTATCTTACCCGCGATAAAGTTAAAGGTCGTGACATCTCGTACCAGATCGTGACTGAGATATCAAGCCGCGAATGCAACACCCATGAAGGCATAAATCGTTGACCCTCCAGATTGCGACCTCTCCATCGAAGATCACAGCCGCGATCTTTGCCTACTCAACCGTGAACTTGCCCAACAGTCTAATCTCTATAAATAGGCGACTCCCCCCCTTCATTTGAGATCTGAAATCACTTAAAAATATCTGATTTTTTTAGAGAGAGAAGTTAGAGATAGAAGCTAACGAAATGAGAATAAGAGAAGGAAAAGCCAAGAAGCAAGGTAGCACTACGGGAAAAGTGACATTTGCCAACACGTGAAATGTGTTGTAAAAAGTGTCAAAAGTGGTGTATATGCATGTGATATGCAAAACTTTTAGTAGTGTCACCTATTGGTTGTGTTACCTAAAGTAATAGATAACACTTTTTATAACAAAAAAGCAAAGCGTTGTGTATATACACTCCATATGTATCATTATTTTATATACAACACTTCATAATATTTATACAACGCTATTTAACAAGCAATATCAATATTTATACACTATTCATGATAGGATTTGTCATCACGTAAAATATGTGCAATCGTGACAACTTTTTTTGTAATAAATGCGAGACATTTGTGACGAGCTTGTTCTAACACCAATCATATTTCAACTATTACACATTTAATCTGTCACAATACATCATTTTTTAAGACTAATCTAACACAAAAATTAGGGGTGGGCAACGAGAAACGAGTATTTGGGTATACGACTCGCTAAAACACAACACCAAACTACGATCGAGTGCAATAGTAGTGTGGAAATGCAGTATAGTGGGACAAGTAATAAATGTTAACCCGGGGCCTAGATGTAGTGCCTACTCTGGGAAAAGTTGATTGATAATGAATTTAAACTAAAACAGAAAGAAAGCAGCAGGTTGTTCGGTTTTCGAAAGCAAGAGAAGAGTCACTCGGGAATGAGTTCCCCTAGCTCCTTAATTAGCTCTAAGTTATAATTTCTTTTGGTTGTTTTACTATTGATTAGACTGTGGAAGATCTGAAAATAGCTTCGAATCTCTTAAACTGACCAAGGCCTCTTAGATAGAATACCCGGCAGATGACTAGCCTTCAAATGACTCAATAAACATATCTCAATTGATTAAAATCATCCAGTATAACATTCAAAAGTCATTACAAACAAGATCCCTAATACATGGAATTAGGGTTCTGCATACCCAAGTGAGAGAGAGGTTTACTCTATAGAGAGAGAGAGAGAGAGAGAGAAGAAAAAAGAAATCAAAGCAGTCATACTCATAATTGTACGAGGGCACCGGACCGGGCTGCCCACGGGCTTGCACGACACGACACGGTCAGAGACCAGCACGAGCACAAACACGAAATATATGGGCCAGCCCAACACGAGCATGAATTCTTTACGGGCCGTGCCGGGCCTAAAATTCATGGGCACAGACACGAGCATGGGCATGACATGGTATGTAAATGGGTCGTGGCGGGCCTAATATTTTCAAAACCTTATTGAGTATAAGAACGGACATAACACAAAAAGAATATTAATTTGATAAAAAATAAATATAAAAAGAATAATAGGTTCAAATATTGCAAATATAAGTACAAAAATAATTATTTATTGTTGTTAGAAGTGATCATTAAGATATAAACGTAATTACTACCACAAGAATAAAACGGACGAAGAATTAAACAAAGTAGCTTCACACTCGTTATACTTTCAATTTTCTTCTCCCCTTTGTTACGTTTCTCAAACATTCCCGTTTAATATTTTCATTCTTCGTTCAATTTTCTCCTTTTCATTGGCTCTTTTATTTTATTCATTTTCGTTAAACACAAATATGAGCATGACATGAGCACGAGTAAGCATGACACCATTTAAACCGTTCCCGGACCCGGGTCAGGCCTATCAACAAATGGGCTTGCACGATACGAAAACTAAAGGGCCCTGTCAAGCACGACACAAAATAAATGGGCCTAAAGCGTGTCGTGCCGGCCCAAGCACGGCCCAACGCCCATGTACACTCATAATGATGTGTATAATCTGCTCTAGGATGTCAATCTTCACTCATGGAGACACAATATGGGCTTCAATGGTGAGAAATCCATTCCAAATGGCTCCTAGGGTGTGTTCTTCGTCACTTTCTCTCTCTAGAACTCTGTTTTTTCTCCAAAAAGTCAATCCCCTTCCTTTGGCTCGAATATGCCTATTTACCCCGATATTGGGCAAAATACGAACAAGAGCACTGTCGTGCTTTGCTTCTGACCGTGCTTTGACTAAACCACGTGTTTTACTTAAGCTGGGACAGGGAATTTCACGGTCGCGTTTTGGTAAAACACCGACAGTAATTTGAGAAGCACCGATAGTATTTTGAGAAGCACCGGCAATGCTTTTATCTTCGCCTGCCCGTGCTTTGCTTTCCTTCAACATTATTCAAGAGCCAGCCTCACCTTTAAAAACACGAGCGAGTCGTTGGTGAAACACGGTAGTGCTTTTAGAAAGCTTGGTCATAATTTGCACCTGAACCATCACCACACTCGACAAAATAAACACCAGCAATCATCATGTGAAGCACGGTAGTGCTTCAGGCAGGGGACGACAGTGTTCTGTCTCCTGAACCACCAAATGATCTCCAAACGACCTGAAACTTGCGCCTAAGCCTTCTTCTACCTGCTAGGACCTTAAATGTGACAAAATAGCACAACCTAGTAAAATAGGCCAAGAAACCACAAATTCGAGCCGGAATGGTTAAGAAATAAGGTTGCAAACATGTGCAAATATGGCGCTATCAGTATACCCATACCCACCCCATTTTATTGAGGGTTATGGGTACTCAAATATCCATAAAAAATTGAGATTAGATTTGGGATTAAAATATTCTATAATGGGTACATGCGAATTACCCGTTAATACTCGTTTGTATATTATGAGTACCTGTACTACCTGCCATCCCCAGACGGAAAGAGAGGGATCAGTGTCCTCAACACACAATAATTACTAACTACTTTTTTGGCTTGCGCTTCGTTGCGTTAAGAAACTAATAATTTAGGTGAAATTAAAGAATTTACAAAATTATATGTGTAAATTAATTCCACAATTTTACATAGTGTCTTATTATTGTGAATATTCGGTGTTTAATCACTATGGAAGACCTACATAATATATTTGTTTAATTGATACATAAAAGTCATTATTTTTCCATAAAATTTATGTAAAGTATTAATCATTAGAGAAGACTCGTGTAATAATTTTTTTTACTGATACATAACAAATCATATCCCTCTGCGAATTTTACGTGATGGATTGGTAATTTACATAACTGTTATAGAATGTTGTTACATAAATCTTTCGTAATGTGTGGTCTAATAATAAAATCTAAGTTATTGAATGTAACATTTGATTAAATTGTTATGTCAAAGTTAACTAACTTTGCGCAACCTTTGCAAACTTGATTACATGGTGAATATTTATATTTTAGTTAATAATGATTGAATTTTAGGTAATAATGAAGGAATTACGTAAAAAAAATATCTCATTTGATTTTGATGTGTAAAATAGCTTAACTTACAAACTCTTTGCGTAATGCAAATTGATGAGAAGATCATCGGTTTAGTTAATAACAAAGAAATTCCCATTCAAACTTATATTTCGGGTACATAATATGTTTGTTTAATTGATACATTTAAAAATTATTATCTTTCCATAAGTTTTACATAGTATCTTAATTATTACGAAAGACATGTAATATCTTTGTTTAGTTGATACATAAGAAATCACTATTCCTCTATGAATTTTACTAATATATTTGTAATTAATGTAACTGTTATATAATGTTGTTATATAAATCTTTCATAAAGTGTGGTCTAAAAACAATCCCCATTGGCAAAAAAATTTATACAAAACCTTTATATAATGCAAATAAAAATGAGCTTATGATGAGAAACTAATTATATATCAAATGTGAACTATTCATTTATGATTTAGTTAAAATAAAATAATTTGAAAATCGTAAAATACTTCTATAAGTTTACGTAGAATTATTTAATTAAATCATGAAATGAATAGTTATGTAAAAGTTAATGGATCTTATAGAACCTTTGTGTAATACAAATTGATGAGAAATTTATACACCAAAAGATATATAAATTATGGTACTAGTGTTTTATGTGATTACAGAAAGAAATTTATACATCACATTAAATTTTCTTCAAGATATATATCACTAGATTAAAAATCATATATGTTTTATATCCTTAACAAGACAAGATACACTCTATACAAATGAAAATAGCATACTAAAAACACATAATAAAATGCACCACTATGTGGGAGGGAAAATAACATACTAATGACAGTGGTTCTTGTTGTTGACAACTGTTCGCTTAACTCTCATCACAATTCTTAGTCGTCATTAATAAGTCAACAAACAAAGAGTTATTTAGAAATTGAAGAAACACAAATCTAACACTAAATAATACACTAGCTTTTACGCAACCTGTTGGTCGTCAATATCGCTAGTGTAGGAAGCTTTTTTAGTGTTTACAAGGTTTATTGCCATTGAGACGCAACAATGAGCTCATGTAACAAAATGCAGGAGGTGTGGTAGGTGAATGAGGCTTGGTTTGTTTTTAAACATCTACAATCCCTCACATTTAGCTACAAAAAACATTTTTTTGAAAAGAAGATGAATGTGGATCTCCATGTGCCTAGGTGACATTGTCGAAGGAATGCTAATATAACAAGTTTGTTAATTTAGCAAGCATACATGTCTAACAATTGATTGAAGTGTCACCAGAGTCTACCCTCAATCTCACTTTAACAATGGCTTAAAAATAACAATAATGGTTCCAATCCTTAAGCTTACGGCTAGCCCAAAGTAATTTTCTTTTTGACAGCAACAAGCCCAAAGTAGAGCTTTTGAACTAAAAATTTCGCGTACTGGAATTCTGCAAGTCTACCTGGTGAAAGTAGAGCATCGAGTTTCGCCAATACAAGTCTGCAGCTATTGATAAGTGCGACTGAACTAGAATAAGACTTGTCCAACTCAAAAGCCATGAGGTTTTCATCTTTGCATATGGCCAAATTCTCCCGTTCGCTCTGTTCTTCCTCCTCTCAAAATCATTGGTCTCCTCAAAATCTATTCAAACAAGGGTTCACTCCCACTCTCCAATCCATCAATCAATTCCTTTACTTTCTGTTGAGTAGTCACAGATTCGACTTAATCGCCCACTTCGTCTCTCAAATGAGCGGGAACCGAGTCCAGGGCAACTCCCAAACTCATTCGATTTCGGCTTGGGCTCTCCTCAAACTCAACATGTTTGAAGAGGCAGAGCGTTTCATCAAGACCCACATGCCAAAGTCTTCAACTTTCTCCAAAGATCCCATTTGGGATTGTCTGATTGTGGGGTTTAGTATCCATGGGAAGGACCCGGACAGGGCCTTCACACTGCTGCAAGATTCTTTGATGGATTACGGTGTGTTGCCCGCTTATTCTACTTTCCGTTCATTGATTCATAGTCTTAGTTCTCAGGGAAAGATCACTAGAGCCTTAGAGGTGTTGGAGTTGATGAATGATGACCGTGTGAATTACCCTTATGACAATTTTGTTTGTAGTTCAGTCATTTCTGGGTTTTGTAAGATAGGGAAGCCGGAACTTGCCATTGAGTTCTTCCATAATTCACTGAATGTTAAAGCTTTGAAGCCCAATCTGGTTACATACACTGCACTTGTTACTGCGCTTTGTGACTTAGGTAGAGTAAATGAGGTATCTGAATTGGTTTGTAGGATGAGGGAGGAAGGATTGGTATTGGATGTAGTTTTCTATAGTAACTGGATATCTGGGTGCCTCCGTGAAGGTATGTTAAAGGATGCGCTTCAGAAACATTATGATATGGTTAAAGAAGGAATTATGTCTGATGCAGTTAGCTATACTATACTCATAGATGGTCTATCTAAACAGGGGAGTGTCGAAAAAACAGTAGGATTTCTCCACAAGATGGTATACACTAAACTCAAACCTGGACTGGTTACTTATAGTGCAATCATGTTGGGATTTTGCAGGAAGGGAAAAGTTGTGGAAGCATTTACTGTATTTGAGTTGGTTAAGAATCTGGGGATTGAACTGGATGAATTCGTTTATGGGATTTTGGTTGATGGATTCTGTAGACAAGGAAATTTTAAGCTTGTTTCTGAACTGCTCGATGAAATGGAAACCACTGGTATACGTCCAAGTATTATCACCTACAATACATTGATCAATGGCTTATGCAATGCTGGAAGAACCTCAGATGCTGATGAACTATCAAAAGGTATATTGGGAGACATTGTGACCTACAGCACATTGTTACAAGGGTATGTTGAAGAAGATAATGTAGTACGGATTTTAGATACCATACAGAGATCAAAAGATGCTGGAATTAGCTTGGATATGATGATGTGTAACATACTACTCAAAGCACATTTTATGGTTGGTGCAATTGATGAAGCATATGCTCTTTATAAAGGAATGCAAAGAATGGGTTTGGTTGCAGATTCTGTTACTTACTGTACAATGATTGATGGGTATTTTAAAGTAGATCGAATTGATGAAGCACTTGAGACATTTGACGAATTTAGAAAAAGTCCAATTTCTTCGGTCGCCTGTTACAATTGTCTGATTAGTTGGCTATGCAAGAAGAACTTGGTTGAGATGGCAATGGACGCATTTTTGGAACTCATTGAGAAAAGCTCGACTCTGGATGCAGGTACATATATGATGCTACTCAAGGCCATTCTCAAAGAAGAAAGGTCAGACAGAGTTTTGAATATGATATATAGAATAGAGGAGCTTGGGCTAGACATATTTGGAAGGTTATGTGATTACACTATCAGTTTATTGTGCAAAAGAAATTTTGTCTTGTTAGCAAGTGAGGTTTACATAGCAGCAAGGAGGAATAACTCATCTTTGACTAGCAAATCTTACTACTTCCTCCTAAGAAAACTAATTGTTAGCGGAAATTCTCGATTAACCAGGCCCATACTAAGTTCTTTTGTAAAGCAATATGGTCTCGTTGAACTTAAAGTAAATAAGATACTACTGCATTTTCTCTGCCAAAAGGATATTGAAACTGCAGTTTATTTTCTCAGCAAAGTGAAGGAGAAAAATCTGAAAGTTGACTTTCCATTGAGTGCTTTAAAAGCATTGACTAAAAATGGTGGAGTTTTGGCTGCCTATGAACTGATCATGGGACCTAATGATAATGTACAAGGTATGGATGTGGTTGATTATTCACTAGTTGTTGATGGCCTTATCAAGGAAGGGCATCATATTAAGGCCTTGGATATCTGTGATATTGCTGAAAGTAAGCAGGTTTCTCTGAACATAATTACATACAATTCTCTTATAAATGGATTGTGCCACCAAGGGTGTCTTGTTGAAGCATTTCGCTTATTTGATTCATTAGAAAGAATGAATTTGCGTCCTTCTGAAGTGACATATTCAACACTCATTGACAATCTGTGTAGAGAAGGATATTTGGTGGATGCCAAACAGTTAGTTGACAAGATGGTTGTCAATGGCTACAGAATCAGTACTCATGTCTATAATTCACTTGTTAACTGTTATTGCAAGACTGGTCAGATTGGGGAAGCCTTGAAGATTTTGAGTAACATGGATACAGAACGGCTTAAACCCGATGAATTTACCGTTAGTGTTGTGATTAATGGTTATTGTCAGAGTGGGAACATGGAGCAGGCTCTTGGGTTTTTCTCTGAGTGTCAGTCAAAAGGTACATCGCCTGATTTCTTAGGCTATCTGCTTTTGATAAGGGGTCTATGTACCAAGGGGAGGATGGAAGAGGCCAGAAGCATCTTAAGAGAGATGCTGAAGTCACAATCTGTACTGCAGTTGTTGAGCAGTGTCGATAATTTGTCTCAAACAGAATTGGTGGACGGTTTTCTTGCATCCTTGTGTGACCAGGGAAGTATCAAAGAAGCGGTTATGGTACTTGATGAAGTTAGTGCTTTAATTTTTCCACATAGGAGAAAGTATGATCTTGGTCATGAGTTGGAGGATCAAGCTGTCCGCCAAGAAAGAACTAATGTGGAGGTTCCACCTTGTGAGATGATGGAAGTGGGCATGTGTTTGGAGAATTCTGGCATTATCAAGGAAGGATCTCAATCCAATTTATTTGATTCATGTTCTTCCTTAATTGTATCTCTCTGCTCAAAAGGTGATCTTGGTGAGGCTAATAGATTAGCACAGGAGATGCTGGCTAATTTTGATAGAAACTGAAACAACGTATAATCACCACCTTGGAGCTTTATTCTTTATATGCAGAGGAACTGCATTTGTACTTCCAGGTAATAAATATTTTGCGCTTCTCTGGTGTGTTGCATACTAGAGCAGCTGAATTGTTTTTTGTCAGATCACTGATTTTTCTCTTCATGAACAGATTTTTCTTGAAGCCAAATCCAATATTGGTGATTCTTTGTGGACAGTTTGTACTGACATTGAAATCCATGAGGACAACACGAATATCGGAAAGCATTCTGTGCAATGGAAGGTGCACCGCACTAAAGGTCTTTCACATGGTACAACCTAAGTTGGGTTGTGTACTGAGTGGCATGCCTTCTACCAAAATATTAGAGGTGTGTGAACTTTCTACCCTGTCATTTGCTTGTAAGTTGTAACGTTCTGCCTGGGACACTACTGTCCAAGATATGTCTACAATTCACATGGTATTGTAGCTAAACTTATTTCGATGGCATTTAAATTGTGAAACGTATTGTCAGCTTCAAAATTTACTTGTATCATACAAACCCTTCACTTTGTTGTAGACTTTATGAGTCAAGCGTTATATGTTCCATTGTTTCGAGTGACACATGACGTGGCAGTGGGATCTTGTGTTGGGCAGGCGGATTGTATGCTTTTTCATGACCTGAATGGCGGACTCTTGTAAAAGGGTACTTACCTGCTTGGTACCCTTTGTGGATCAGCATGGTGACTGCCATTGATAGGTGTAGCAGTTGTTTTTCCAAGGTTTCAAGATCTGGGTATGAAGATATCTAAACTCAGTCACTTTCAGTAAGTGATTTTTTTTTTGTAAGTCTAGTGTAAAAAGATTGCATTCTTAACTTAACCTGACCTGACCTGTAAATTTTATGACCTTGTCACATGCACTATTTTCTGTAGGTGAATTGAAGAACGTGCAGTAATTAAAATGGATTTGGATCATGGATTTGAAGATCTTGGAGGTCGTTTGGATCATGGATTTGGATCACAATTCTAACCCTAGTGAGAATTGACCAAATCCGTGAACCCCCGGGATTTGGAATCCCACATAATTTGGTGAGATTTGAGAGAAGGGACCAAATCCTTGATGCTAAATAAACCAATCCTTTCATAACATCTGACATTCATACATCAATTTTCTCAAATCCCAAACGAACCAAATCCATCACCAATCCTCAGATTCATGGAAAGAGAACAGTAAGTGCAGACGGACCTAACCTCTTCTTTTTGGTTGAATAAGTTTTTCGAATTCAAACACTAACAGTAGTTGGACACATTATAACAGGCTAACTCCCAGATCATATGCACTGCTCTGCCGTTCTGGAGATGTAAATTAACTGTACTGCAGCATACCCAGCCATGAAGGATGCTGTAAAAACTTCAAGCCCTTTTGCCATGAGATTGTGAGGTGTACAAGTAAAGCTACGTGCAGCAAAAGATTTTGGTTGTTGCAGTTGACATACTTCATACCCCCGTATCAACTGGTATGCATCAGATTATGCAAGTTGAAGCTTATTGTCTTATATGGTTACATCCTCCACCTTGCTTTCTATTCTGACAAATAGTTGCCAGGATTACCAATACCGTGCAAAATGGTTTACCTTCTTTATGTAAGAAAAATGGTTGTTGCTTAAGTTTGCTTGGTGGAAGTATATAGTGACACATTTTAGTTTTGCTAAGAGTAAGTTATTTACGTCAATGCTAATCGACATTCTATCAAATCTTAAGAATAGGGTTCAAGTGCAAGAAAACAAGTTCCTTCGCGAAGGCATATTTGCATCAAGGTGCATGGAGCTCTGGAAGGATTGTACTCGTTATACTGAAGCCATGTCAAACTCCGCCAAGAAAAAGAAACAATAAACTTGGTAAGTGGCCAGGAATCTGAGGAATAGCGCATGAAGAATACTCTTCGTCATCTGTATGCCGCCTCCTGTGTACTATGCTTTCTTCTCCTGACTGTTTATTTTCTTGAACAGCCATATCTTCAATGGAATAAAGTTGCCCAAATTAACTTCATTGATTGATGTTAACTGTCTTCAATTCTCCCGTGAACGATGTGATTGATAAAGATAATCTATTGAATATTGATCACCATAGAGAGTTGCTTACTTTTTCATGTAGGATGCATATCTGTTTCATTCGCCCTGTCTTGCTTTTCAAGTACTTTCAGAACTCACTACTACAATTAGCTGTCATGGATCACCATGATCCTGATTCCTGGGACGGCAATAGCATCATCAGATGTTAAAGATTTCATGGTACTGCAGAATATGTTCGGTAATGCATTATTCGTTGATAATGTTTGCCCTTGTGTCGTTCCAGCAACTCATCTACCATTTGTTCTCCTTGATCGCTAGCCAATTGTAACCAAGCGCTGACAGATCTGTAAATTCGGTTCCGAAGTTGACTTGCAACTTCCCTCTATGGTTTCCTATTGAATCAATCATCTGACTCCGTGTTGACTCACGCTTTTCCTACACTTGTGACCTCATATGATTTTACATGTTAAAATCCCTATCAAATAGGCATCAATCTTAGTGCCTTGTAGATAGGGAGCCGTGGTTTTTTTTACCGATACTAAGTTTGTAAACAGGCATTCTCCCTCTGACCAAAGAAGAAAAGACTGCCATTGAGAATAAGTTCATATATCTCAACAATGTCGTTCATCAACAAAACAAGAACAAGAACAAAAACAACATTGTGAATAGTCAAGGAAAGATTGCTAAGCTTACACACTCTAACAACCATCTCCAATATTTAGAATTCATGCAGTATTACTTCCGCCAGAGTATCACAAACCTAACTTCTAAAACTGATAAGTTCCCTTTCCTCCAGGCTCACTCAACATCAGTTTTCATGCAAAGCTTTCATCAAGTAAAGTCTGCTGAAGTTTTGCCCAGCAACCCTGCAAAGTGGAGTGGAGTGTAGTGAGAAAAACAGATCAACTAGAAGAAGGATATTAACCTCTTCAGGACCACCAATACGAAATACAAATCAGTTAAGGACCAAATCAATATCTCACGAAAGGTGGACATTGAATAGCTTATGCGGAGATCACAAAGAGCTTGAATACTACACAATGGCATAAATTGAAAGATATCAAATTGACGATTATGGTTCTGACGTACCCATTGATTTGGTTGCAGAAATTTGAAATTTGATTGGTTATGAGAAAGCTATCCAACCGAGACGGCTCAGGAATTGGCTTAAAGATTGGGTTCGATGGATCTTCCTCGGGTAAAGGCTCTTCACCAGCAGCCTTGCGTGCCATGTTCTCAGCCCTACACAAAAACAAAAACATCCAGTGAAGTTAACTTTGTGAAAGGGGGCAAAAAACTATAATTCAAGGATACATGAAATGACAAAGCTCAGAACAAAAAACAAACTACAATAATCACTTATGCTGGCAGATGACGAAATGACTTGAGCTGAAAATCCATTGGAGTCAATGACACTTGCAACTCTATTAAGTTCCAATCATATTGCATAACCTTTCTATCTCACGTGTGCTCTTTTAATCAATATGTTGTCAGGAAATTACCCAAATACAATAATACTTCCATGCAAATGATACAGGAAAATATGAAGAGCACCACAGCAACTCCTAAGGGGACAATTCATGAGTAGAGCAACAACTAACCTCCTCTTTTGGAGCCATGTTTGTTGCTGAGATTGCTGGCGTGATAGGTTTCTATGGTAGAATTGGAACTATGGAAGGGAAGAAAGAAACAAGAGCTTATTAATTATCAGAACAGACAAATCTAAAACACTGACAGAATAAATTAGTTGTAAAAAAAAAAAAAGATAGAATAAATGGCATACCTTCTGCTGTTCCATTGATAAATCGTCCATGCATTCAATCAAAAATTCAGCACTCCTCTCCAAAAAGGGATTGGTTGACAGTTGCAAACGGTCATAGTCACACTAATAGAGATAAGAATATAACAAAATTAGAAAATCCAAAAAAGGAAACATCATGGTAGATATACAGGTTGATATCAAATACACACAACCTTACCTGGGTAACAGGAGTATCATCTTCCAGGCCAGTCATAAAGGCACTGATAAGTGCAGAATTTGAGACTTTGATCTATAATTTCAAAAAACAAGTATAAAAACAGAGGAATTGCAAACCTGTTGAGCTGGTCAAAAAGAACTTATTGAATAAATGAATGGCCACATGTTTCCAGCTCAGAGTAAAACCAGAGCTTCAGACACTTACAGGGATTTCCTCAAAAATATCCACCCATGACAAGTTTTTCTCCCTCAACCTATTGCACAAGAAATGATTTTCTATGCTTAGATTAAATGGTTTAAACAATAAGCTACCATTCCAGTGGAAATTTTCTTACTTCTCTCCAGTGAAGTTGTTAGTTTTGTATAGCTCCATGAACGAATCAGAGAGCTTCAGAGCCTTGAATGCCAGAACACCCTGGCTTGATCTTGATGGATCATAAATGATACAAACACACCGTCTAATGTTTTCCTGCAATTGAGAAAAACATTGTATGACCATTGACACTTGGGAAATTAAACTGATATAAGTGAAAGAAACCTGAAGTAGGGAACCTGATAGTTCATAAATGTTTCAATTAATTCAACTGTTTGGAAAGACCCCATCAGCGTTGACTGGTACCTGAAATGGTCACAGAAGAATGTAAGAAACTGGATGCACATATATTAATATTCACACAGAAATGCACATATATTGTTAGCAAGAGTTGGTTAGGGTTAGGGGTATAAGTATAACAGATGGTGAGACACAATGTTCTTATCATGCATTATCCTTCCCAACTAAAGGAAGATCAAGGCTACCATCTTGATCTGGAATCTAAGAAAACAATGCACAATAGTCTGATCCAAAAACTATCCAGTGACATAGTAGCATCAGAAGAACATTGTGCATTGGAACAACAAAGGAGAGACATAAAATCTTTCTAGCAAATAGCAAGGTGATCAAAAATACAAACAATTGAAAATCAGAAGAATCAAAAAGACAAATCATTCTTCCCAACTAAGCTAGCTGACATACAAGAAGACTAAGAATGAAACTAACCATCCAACTGTGTTGTTGTCAACGTTAACCTCTCTTAAGCATCTCATCATCTCAAGCTGGTAATTGGCACCATCTGCCTCAACCTCTTCATCTTCCTCTCTGATCTGAAAATAAAGTGCGAAAAATTAGGAGAGAGTAGCTATCAAGGAAACACAAGGCAAGCATAGCAAAATCCAATAAACTAGTTTTGGTGACCCTTTTCCCATTAACCCCAGCAGCTATGAGCATGCTCCAGCCTTACCGGGAAGGGGAAACAATTGGTTACTTCAAGAACGCTACCAACATCCAGCCCGAGAAGTTGGCCAGTGACTAGAGCTGGAGAAAACTCCTTGCAATGTTTGATAATCTTCAACATAACCTAAATCACCAAACGGTTCATCGAACAAAAAAAAACAACATTCATCACCAAACCCTAGAAATCGAATTCCGACTCTGCAAAAGAATTAAGAGCTCACGAGGTATAAAAGAAAACGCACCAATCCTTCGATCTGAACGACACGCAGAGGAGTGGCGACCTCCTCAGTTGCCGCTACCTGAAGGAACGACCTCGCTATTGGTGCTGCAGCCATGATTTCAAACTGCTCTCGCCGAAGGAAAAACGCTCAGAAACAAATTCAGAGAAACAATCTTTCTCCATGAAAAGACACAATGAAAAAAATCCAGGAAAGACAGGAATATAGAGACCAGAACTTGAGCTGACAAAACCACCATATGTGTGATAAAGAGACTGTACCTGAATGAGAATCTAAGCACGATGCGGAAACCAGAGAAGAGCTCCTTCCAAATGCTGAATTAGAGACGGCGGCGCACTTCCTAACCAGGGAACGAAAGGAAGAGAGGGCGGAAGGAGGGCTTATGAGATTTTGGACTAGAAAAAGACCGATAGAACCCTCTCTCTCTCCGGGTCAATATGGTTTTACTTTTGGGCTTTTGGCCCATATACGAAGGCCAAGCGCCGTCGTTCCCAAGGTAGGAACCGGTAAGTATTTACGAATTACGGGTAGTTTGTTTCATGTATCAAGTAGGGAATGCAATGGATGGGGTTGGGTTCAAATCTATGGGTATATTTATCAAAACAATTTGGGATAAATATTATTGGAATTGAAAACTCAAGCTCAACCCAACTCATTGGGTATCCGCGTGTTTATAAATACTCATGTGTTATGTGATAAAAAAAAGATGCATAATAACAAGTTCCTACCAAAATAAAAGTCTAACATCATTCTTCTCATATAAATTATCTAAACAAAAAATACCAATGTAAAGCATACAAGCAAACCACAAAGTATTCATACAAATTGTTCAACATTAAAGATAAACATCCATAAACAACATGATTAACTGAAGGGCTAATACCACTATGAAACCCGAACTATTAACTTTGTGCCATTTGTGTCCTAAAGTATTCGATATGACAATTGTGTCTTAAACTATTTCTCCGTTAGAGTTGACCGGCGTTGACCGTTAGTTTTTAACAAAATTCCAGTAAGCACTGTTGTGGCATCTGAAGTGGAATTTTATTATTATTTTCATTTATTTTTCCATAAAATATGAATAAAGTAACAAAAGGAAGTTAAAAGAAAAAAAATTCAGATCTATAGATCTGCATCTCTGGAGAGAAGACGGTGGCAGCGGTCGTGGATTTCCCCAGCCCGGAAACACCTCCAACGCCGGCAGCGGTCGCGGAGTTCTTTCTCCCTTTCCCTACCCTCACCCCACTCTTTCTCACTCTCCCTTCATCCCACGATCCATCCCACCCACCTTGTCGTTGCCATCATTGGGTCAAAGGGTTGAATACACCTCCACCGACGCATACACCTAGCTCCCCTGTTTTCGCTTAGTGAGATTCTTGGAATCCTCCTTGAGATAAAAAGAGAAACCGAACAGCAATCGAAATCCAGTCCAAGCTCCGTAAGTTCTCTCTCGCTGCATCGCATATGAAGCGAGGAATAATTATGTTCTCCATCGTCAGATCTGCAATGTTCTCTGTCTGAGATTGAATCACACAAAAAAAAAATCAATCGTCCCACCTACTTATTCCTCTGAATCCTTCACCGACGGCCGATTGCTAAAGTATCTCGACTGGTATCAGAAATCTAGAGAAGAGAGAGCGAGAGAGCGCCGACCCTAGATTCTTCCGCAACCGCTTCATCTCTACTCGTGCGGACACCGGCATCGATGTTGTCGAGCAAACATATTTTGGGTAAAGCAAAGCAGGAGAATCTATGATGGAAGAGTTGGGCCCGTCCATGGACTAGGTGGATCGTGCAAAGGCGATGTTACCGGTATCTGGTCGCCGCGTCGTCCCCTGCTTTTTCTTCGAGATCTAGGGATTTCGTCAAACTGGTCCATATCAAAGCACTCGCCACCACAAATGCCGACGCCGCCGGAAGCTGTTTGCCCTCTTCAAGATCTCTCTCTCAGCTGGTTGCTTCTCTCTCGCCGACGACGATGCTAGTTTTCCAATCTGGTTTCTTTCGTTTCGCGATTATGGCTAAAAAGGATTTGCCTTCTCTCGTTCTACTCACGATTATGTCGCTCTTCTTCGCTGTTTCCCCTGCTTTTTCTTCGAGTTCTAGGGATTTCCTTTACTTATTTTTTTATTTTAATTTTTAGAAATAATAATAATTAATTGAGTTTACATTTTTCTAATTTTTTAACAGTATATTATTTTTTTATTTAATTTTTAATTAAAATATGAGGTGTCATTGACGTGGCATATATCTACGTGGCTGCCACGTCAACAAAAGTCAACGTTGACTTTCGTTTGGTCAATCGTTATTTATAACGGTCAACGAAATCGTCAGGACATAAATGACACACAACTATCATACGTTGTGACACAATTGTCATATCGAATACTTTAGGACACAAATGGCACAAAGTTAATAGTTCGGGTTTCCCAGTGGTATTAGCCCTTAATTGAAAGCTTCATCCTCCTTCTCAGCTAAACTTTTTCACTCTCCACTTCATAATATCAACTTCATTCTAGACAAGTAGGAAAAACAAATTGGGCATGTCTTCACAAACATAAGGAAGATTAGTTGCTTAAGGAAGATTAGTATGGGGAATGCCCAATGGGAAGTGGATAAGGGATTCGTGGTTGAGGACGGGTACGGGTTGGAGCGAATTGGATATAGCTAAACCCAAACCCAACACAACCGCAAAATAGTAAACGGGTTTAAACCCAAATCCGACCCATAATCCATCAATACGAGTTTTGTCCGCGTTGACCGAGTTAAGTCGGGTAGGGTACTTGTAGGTTCAGGTTATGTTTCCGTCACTAGTATCAAGGATTTGGTACCAAAAATCAAACCATCAAGGATTAGGTCATACTCCTTTGTTTGCTTGGCCAAAAAATTTGGAGACAAATTTGTGCGGCCCACGAATTTAGGTTTCATTTTGGCTCCAAATCCATGGCCCACGGATTTACAAATCCCACATAACAACTTGGGATTTGGCTAATGATAGTATGTTTAAAGGCTCGTGCAAATTTGAAAAGGTAAGAATTATCCTGAATTTTCATGTTTTACAAAACTAAGGAATTGACTTGTGGAAATTGAACGAATTTCACGTTTGGATAGGGTTTAATTTTGTGAGAATTGATGATGAGGAATTTGGTGAAAATAAAAAAATGCCCTCTTTTGTTTATATACATACCTCTCCTAAGGTTGTTGTTGTGTTCTACTAACTACTAATTGCTGCTAACTTTGTACTAACTGATGCTATCTAGCTATTAATTGCCGCTACTAATTAATAATATTGCTAATTATCAATTAGTGTGTTCAACATAATAAAAGTTCTAACAACCTAATTATAGCTACTGCTAACTACAACCAGAACAAAAGTTTGACGGAACAGCCTAAAAGCAATGACAATCAAGGAAGAGGTATGACAGTTACATGCTTGAATTGGGCTACAACATAAGTCCTTATGATTATTGTTTATATCACAACAAGGCACAAGATGGTTTGATGATATATTTGGTTATGTATGTGGAGGATGTGCTCATAACTACGAGGTCGAAGTCTGATATCCAAAGTTAAAAAGGGGCTTTTCAATGGTGAGTTTGAGATGAGGAATTTGGAAACTGCTCAAAAGATTTTGGGTATGGAGATTTACAGGGATAGAGAGAAGAAGAACTCTTCTTGTCACAGAAGAGCTACATCCAGAAGATATTGTCCAGTTTTGGCATGTCTTCAGCAAAACCCTTGAATACTTCTAGTGCTTCATTTGTTCATCTATCCTAAGTTTATGCACGACAACTAGAGGCTGAGAAGGAGTACATGTTGAGAGTCCATATGCTAGTGCAGTAGGTAGTTTGATGTACGTTATGCTCTGCACTAGACATAATTTTGCACATGGTGTTAGTGTTTTCAGCAGTTCATGATACAACCTGGGAAGAAACATTGGCAGGTCGTGAAAATGATCTTTCGGTACCTGAATGGTACCTCTGATGTGGGGATTAGCTTCAGAAGTGATACAGAGTGCTTAGTATCTGGCTATTCAAATTTTGACTATGTTGGAGATGTTGACATGAGGAGATCGATGGCTGGTTATGTATTCACTCTTGAGAGTTAGGTGGTGAGCTGGAAAGCAACTATGCAGTCGACAGTGACATTGTCTAATAATGAAGCAGAGTACATGGCATTGATAGAAGCTTCTAAGGAGGGAATATGGTTGAAGGGGTTGGTTGGTGATCTGGGTCTACATCATGATCAGGCAGTGGTTATTGTGATAGTTTGACTCCAATATGCCTGGCCAAGGATCAAGTACATCATGAGAGGACTAAGCACATCGATGTGAGGTATCATTTTTTGAGGACAAAGAAGAGGATTAAGGTGAAGAAGATTGGCACCACGGACAATCCTGTTGACATGTTCACGAAGCCGGTTCCACATGGCTAGTTTCAACATTGCTTAGGGGCATTAATGGCGGGGGAGAGAGAAGGATCTAAGTACATAAGAGATTTTAGACGAAGAGGATTCAAGTCAAGGTGGAGATTTGTTGATGTGACTTGAATCGAACAATCTGTCTATGACTAGAAGTCACATGGGTCTTGCTGTATGGGCCGATACACGTTTAGGTTGTTGTTCTGGGCCTGGTTTGTAACCATTTTCCTTTATCATATTCGATTAGGATTAGACCACATGGAAAATTCTCATCAGCCTTCAAGAAGGCGCGCCTAGGCTCAATTAGGCGTTAGGCGGTGGAGGATCGCCTTGACTTTGCCATATGCGTTGTAAAAGGCGCTGGTAGTGCTTAATAGGTATGAATAACGCCTAATAGGTGCCTAGTTGGAGAGAAGGTGTTCCAAGGTGAGCATAGGCGGTCAAAGCCTAATACGTTTCGTTTTGGCTTTTTGGATCCTCTCTATTCCTCTAACGTGAATTGTTACTTGCCACTTGCCCTAGAGAATTAGAAACACGCGAAGTCGGGAACATAGGGAGGAGAAATGAGAAGTTGGTGCTCTACTCTCGCCCCATCTGCTGCTCCACTATCACCGCTCCACCGCAGCAGGAGAAAGTTGTCAATCGAGCTTCGTATCCCTCGCTGCTCCTCCCGTCTGTCCACTCCGCCATCACAGGGAGAATCAACTGGTGAACCCCGTCGAGTGCTACTCTCGCCTTCGCACTGCTCCGCCGCTATAGTGGGAAATCGTCACTCGAAACTTGTTAGTTACTGCTCCTTCCTTCTCCTAGGTCCGTCGCACAAGCTTTTTGCCTCTGTAAGTACTACTTAGAAGGTTATTGGTTTTTGTTTCCGATACTGGAAGATGATTCATCGCCCTTTTGGATTTGTTGAGTTGCGTCCCCTGTTCCTGAATTGCAAACCAATCCAAGTTGTGTCCTTGCCTCGGTTGACTGATTGTGTCCCCTGTTTCAATTAATTTTTTTTTTATAATGGGGTGGAGTGGTGCGAAGGCGAGAACTATCCCTCTATAATTTATCTCCCTTTTTGATAATGATTCATCACTGTTTACACTTACTATGAGGGTGATTGAGTATTATTTACACTTACTGCGTCGTTAAAGTTCCTTTTAAGCTTTTACCTATTTGTTAAGTTTGATTCTTTAGGTATATATGTATATGGTTGTTTATGCAAAGAGTGATGAACCATTACATATAGATCAATATATGTATTGAATTTGAATGATCTCTTTTCTCATTTAGGACAGGTTGTGATTCTACACTTTTATCTCTAGAATGGAAGATGCATGTGGATCAGCGAGAGGAGTGTAAAATGAAGAGAATGTCAATATTTTTAAGAGGAAGTTTGGTGATATAGGTTAGCAATATGAAAGATTGGTGGATCCCACCAACAAGGAGAAAGTGCAGTGCAATTTCTGTGGTCAATCATCCTGCCGGCGCTACCCTCATTCACGGTTGTCGTCATCAGGAGGGCCGATGTTCATTTCGCATTCCAACTCCGCCTCTGCAGCCGTCGGTGCCATTAGCACCCTCAACATCATCCTACCGATTTTATGTTTGGCTGGAGTTTCTTTATCATTTAGAATCCATCCTGCAACTGGTTTGACATCACCGGTCAATTCCACAGGGTCGTCTGCTTGTCGTTCTGCCTTGGACCTTGGTTTCTTATCGACAGATACTAATGAAGTTTACATGCCATTTGGTGTTGATGTCGTCGTTAATCATCAAAGCTGGGTTTCTGTCATTTTGTTGGAGTTTTGTCACAAGCGTCCATTTACTTGATCCATCATCCAGTTTTCTTTTAGTGGTGTCACCATATATCTCTCTAGTAGGGATTTTTTTTAGATGGGGTTCTTTAAGTTTGAGGTCTTGGAGGATGCACTATTTTGAGTTGGCAGTCGCTATAAAGATGGTTTTGAAGTCATCGTCAGTTCAAAGAAGGTGTCCCAATGTTTGGTCAAGCAAAATTCTCACCAACATTCATCAAGTAATAACGGTAGAGACACTCTCGACCCAATTATAGGTCGTCCCTTCATTAGTCGGTGTTGGAGATAAATGAAAAATTTCTTAAGTTATGAAGCGAGAAAGTCATTCAAGAAGCGATCGTCCCCTCGACGTTCATCATCAGGTAATTTTCAGTTTTCACCATTTTAACTTTCAAGTTGGGCATTCACGTCGTTCATGCTCCAGCTTGAGGGAGAGAATAGGGAGTCAACATATGTCGATCGCCTAGCTCAGTCATCAAGTCGACCGCAATGTACCAGCGTGAGTTCATGTCGTTCAAGAGACGCAGTCAACCATCTCCACCATATCATTTGGATAGACGCAGTCAACTGTCTCCGTCTAGCCGTTCAAGAAGACGCAGTCAACCGTCTCCATCATGTCGTTCAGATAGTCAACCGTCTCCGTCAGACCGTCATGACGGTCAAGAAGACGCAGTCAATCATCTTCATTAGGTTGTTGGTAGAGAGAGTCAGTCATCTCCTAGTCAATAGCTCGTCCAAGATTTCATTCATCTTGTGTTTTGTTGTACAAGCTTGTCATGCTTGTTCTTCACATTTCCTTTTTCAAGCTCGACATTCTTGTCATACATGTCTTCGCTTGAGGGGGAGTGTTGTAGTTATTTAAACCGTGTGAGTTTTGGGTCTTGTTGGGCCTTGTCCGAGTTGTAGTAGGTATGGATAATTGGTCGTACTCAGCTCTTCTCGTTATGGTTTTAACCTTAAGTCTTTCTCTATATAAGGCTTAGCTATGGTCATCGTGGATTAGTCCTGTTCACGTCGAACAGGGATACCACGTAAAAATCTTATGTCTCTTGTTCTTTTCAATTCCACATCATCAGATTATACAATTTAGCTTATGGTGGAGTGAACTCTCGCAACGACACGCAGAAGGATGCAGTCCGTTTTACGCGTATGTTGGTCCAAGCGAAACTAGTTAGATTAATTTAATCTAATTCATTTAAGTAAGTACTCTACTCATGCCTTTTATTGAAATTGTGGTTATTTTTTGAATTCATTTCTTTCAAATTCGAGTAAGTCATTACCAATTTTACTTTGTAGTGGTAAGGAATTTTGCAAAACAAAAGTCAACTTTGTCATCCTACCAAAACTTTGTCATCCTAAACTTCGTAGTTTCTTCTTCCTTTTCTCATCTTTTTCTCGGGGACTCTGCCTCTAGTTCCTCTGCTTTGCGCTGCACGGCGGCCAAAAGGGAAGGAAAAAAGGGAAGATGATCATCAAAAGTACAGCTGATCTCGTGAAAGACGAGCTCCCAATCGAGCAGGAAGCGATAGTGATTCCAGAGGACGGAGGAGCTGTCTCCGGTCTGGTACTTGTGGACATCATCAACGGATTCTGCACCGTTGGAGCCGGGAATTTGGTGAACAATCTCTTTCTCTTAATACATAGATGTAAGTGAAAATTTTGCTGGGCAAGTGTTTAAAAGAGAATAATGATTATTACCCTACCCTGTTTTTTAAAGGCTCCAACGGAGCCGAATACGCAGATCACCGAAATGATTAAGGAATCAGAGAGGATGGCAAGGCTATTCTGTGAGAAGAAGCTCCCTGTTATGGTTTTCCTTGATTCCCATCACCCTGGAAAGCCTGAAAACCCATACCCTCCTCACTGTCTTGTGGGCACCCCTGAATCCAACTTGGTTCCTGGTACAAATTAAACAAATTAGTATTGTTCTTCCCCAATCGATGTCTCTTTGCTGCAACTTCTCTGCCTGAAAGTATGGATCTTTTCCTTCGCTGCAGCTTTAGAGTGGCTTGAGAAGGAACCAAACGTGACAATCAGAAGGAAGGACTGCTTCGATGGGTTCTTGGGATCAATACAGGAAGATGGTTCCAACGTTTTTGTCGACTGGGTTGCCAAGAATGCCATCACAACTGTAAAAAAATTATCGATCTTTCACCTCTATGAATAGATATAGAATAGTATCCGCTAATCGAACCAATTCGTTTGAGCCGTTAGTCTCATTACTGTTGCTATTCACACGAATGAAATGCGACACAGATAGTGGTGGCTGGGGTGTGCACGGACATATGCGTGCTGGACTTCGTCTGCTCGACGCTATCAGCCAGAAACCTGGGATTTCTGAAACCTCTGGAGAATGTGGTAGTGTGTTCGAATGCCTGTGCTACTTTTGATGTCCCTCTCCATGCTTCAAAGACGGCCAAGGGTGCTATGGCTCATCCTCAGGTAACTTTTTACGCCCGTTTTTTAGCCGATCACTTCAGTAGAACCTAATATTGTACGATGTTCAATGAGACCATGACGACTGTATATGTATGGGCAGGAGCTTATGCACCATGTAGGGCTATACATGGCGAAGGAAAGAGGTGCCGTCATAGCAAGCGAGGTGAGGTTTGCATCCAACAATAATATGGGGCGACTCAATGTGTGAAGAACCAGCCTTACCTACTTGATACGTGGAGTGGAGTTGGCTCTCCCTACAGATGGGAGTTTATGCTCTGTTTCATACAGCTGAAGTTTGGTTTCCGGCAGTCCTAGTAGATATTGTCCCTACTACAAGTATTTTGATCGAACTTTACTTTCCAATGGCGCACCGTTGTTATACGACTACTACTGCTACCTAGTTGGCCACTCTACATGGCGAAACGATATTTTTCCATGATGGAATGTAAACTTAAGTACTTGACTTTTATATATTTCATGCAACTTACTTGGATATATATGTGTCTAGTAAATAAACCGTTTTTATACTACTGTTACTTAGTTCTGCCACGTGAAAAGAAAAAAAAAATCTATAAATTATTAAAATTTCAAGCAAATAAACTGAAACAAAAAGCATTAAAATACATATAAGTTGTTGCTTGAATTTTGCCGAGGTGCAGTTTATTTCGACATGGGGTTGTGTACCGTACGCCTGTTGAGTTTTGCGATTTAGACAATGAATTGATTGGAGTTTGGGGCATAATGTTATACCCTAACCCCTAATGTGTCAATCCCAATCCCCAATTCACTAACCTAAACCATAAGATTCATTTAATCTTGAAATGAAAATCAACGATGCTGATTCATTGAAATTATCGTTGATTATTAAACGAATTTTTCAATTTGGGTTAGAAAATTAGGAACTGGGGTTCACCCATTAGAGGTTAGGATATAGTATCATGCCCCAAACTCCGATTAATTCATGATCTAAATACCAAAACTCAATGGGGCATACAGTAGGTCAGCATACGCTCGGGCATATGCTAGCCTGAACCATATACATATAGGCTAAATTACACGTTTGGTCACTCAAATTATACAAATCTTTCACGTTTGCCACCCGAATTACTTTTCTTTCTTACTAGCCACTAACTTTACGAATCGTTTCACGGTTGGTCACCAGCCGTTACACTCCTTTAAGTTTGTCCTACGTTGCAGTCAACTATAAAGTTTGACCCTTAACTAGATGACGTGGAAATTAAAAAAAAAAAATTTCTTTCCACCTCATCATTGCACTTATTTTGTCTATATAATTTATCATATTAATAATTTAATAAAATTTAATAAATTACAAAAATGGGATGACGACGGCGGTGGAGAAGGGAGATTCTATGGCGGTGATGACGACGCCTTATGGAGGCTTTCCTTCGGGGACGAATTCCAAGCTTATGGTGACAAGAAGTACGTCTCAGACGACAACAACGACAAGTTTCCGCCGTCGAGTTGCCAGAGCTACTGCACTAAATCAAACAGAGTAGGAACGAGAACATGGGAGTAGGAAGTTGGGAATTTCGCGTTTTTGCCGGCCGAGGGTACGAGAGAGACGGCTGTGGAAATCAGGATTCCAAGGCTGAGATTGGCGAGCACAGAGAAGAAAGCGAGGAGATCGAATTCGAAACGACAACTGGGCTCAGAAGAAGTTGTTGAAGCGAAGAAAAAACAGGGGAGGAATGCAGAGGCAGAGAGCCCAGAATTCAAGAAGCAGGCGGTGGTTTCAGAATTAGAAGGCGCCGCGTGGGATTCATCCACAAAGGCGGGAAATTTTGAGCTTGCGGCGGAGATTCTCTCGTCGGTCGAGTGGGGCAAAGTGAAAGATACGAGGAAGTCTCTGCACATAAGCGGCGAGCCGATGCAGAGAAAACAGAGCAAGCAAGCTGCATGGAAAGCCAGAGTTGGTTCGCCGAGGACGCCATCCAAGGCCGAACCTTGCAAAATCAGAGCAATTGAAGAGATGAAGATGAGCATTTGGATTTGCCCATTTTTGTAATTTATTAAATTTTATTAAATTATTAATATGATAAATTATATAGACAAAATAAGTGCAATGATGAGGTGGAAAGAAAATTTTATTTTTTTTAATTTCCTCGTCATCTAGTTAACGGTCAAACTTTATAGTTGACTGCCACGTAGGACAAACTTAACGGAGTGTAACGGCCGGTGACCAACCGTGAAACGATTCGTAAAGTTAGTGGCGAATAAGAAAGAAAAGTAATTCGGGTGGCAAACGTGAAATATTTGTATAATTTGAGTGACCAAACGTGTAATTTAGCCTATATATATTGTAAATTTCATAAACATTTTCCGAGATAAGGTAAATAGGTTATTCATTATAAGCTAACAAATTTGTAATATTTTGTACTTTTAAATTGTACACATGAAAAGAAACAGGGTGAACCATAGCTTGTGGTAAATCTACGTCTAAAATTTAAGTTGAAGAATGCATTAGACTAGCGAGCCTATATAAAAAGAATATTGTAAAATATCCCAATTTCCTCCAAATATCCGAACACTTAGAAAGTAGTTACATGAATTCGGTAGAGTATCTACAGGTTGCACAAATCAAAATCCATACCTAACCTAAAAAAGTGAGCTCTACAAAAGAAACCATCACACAACCTTACCATTAATTTAAGCAGTAAATAACGGTACATAAACCAATCTAAATATAATGGGGATTTAACAACTTATGAATGACATCTAAAACTCAACATCCCAAACACTTTGTAATGTCAAAAGTAAAGCTTGCAAAAAAATACATACAATAAACCAAACTACGACACCATGTAACAAATAGAGAAACCCAACCCTTCAAATCAAAGTGCGGCGGCCATGACTTCATCCACTAGCGCCACGTATAGCTCCTCTGGAAACTTTTAAGACCAGCACCAGCAGGAGCACATCGGTTTTTATAGTCATTTGGCAAAGGAATGAGATTGTCGATGCATGTCCAGAAGCAGAAAGGCAGCATAGAACCATCGTTCCTAACAACGAAGTAGGCCGGATAGCTCCCCACTGTGGGCCTCCGAATTTGTACTGATTGGAGACCCCCTCCCGAACCAACCTTCTTCTCCCACTCTGGATCGCCCTTCTTCAGCAAAGCCAACACTACCGTTTGAATAACCTACATACACAAAACCAAAAAAATTAATCCAGTTGATGGCTCCAATATGTAGAACATGCAATAAAGGCAGGGATAGGAAAATATCATAGAGCACAAATACCGGGTCGGTGATAGGAGATTCATATGGACAAAATTGATTCAATCTTCCGAAATATGAAAACATTTGTGTGGAACTCTGAAATTTCAGCCAACCCAAGGTGACACCACCTTCCCCATCTTCTTCATGATGACAGCTACAAGGACCAACGCATTGTTCTTGAAATTTCTCTGTCAAGGGAAAGATATGATCAACACATTTGATGAAGCAGAAATCCTCCATAGAACCATCTCCCCTAACAAAGTAGAAGCTTCGCAGATCACTATCGTATGCTGGATGGATTCGAACTTGAAATGATTCGACGCCAGAAGAACCAATCTTTTTTTCCGACTCTGGATCACCCTTCTTCAATAACTCCAGTAACATCAGGTGGGCATGCTTCTACAATCACACCCACAAGCAATAAATGACATGCAATCTATGTTTAAATACAGATCAAAACAAAAGTAATGGGCATGAATGAATAAACGCATTACCTCGACGAGAGTCTGATTAAGTGGGGACCTCATAAGCAACGAGTAAAAGTATCTATACATATGCGTGGAGTAATAGAATTTCTTCGAACCCAAGATGACGGTGTTGAGCCTTCCCATCCTCTCCTCCTCATCTAGCCTAGCATTTAGTTCTCGTGTAAGCCTTTCACGTTCCTCTGCCACTCTATCAGCATGCAAACGACCCATGCCTCCTGCTATATGACATGCACAAACAGCAACAACACCACCACCTTGATCTTTCAAATCCTCGGGTAATGGAAGGATGTTGTTTACACAGGTCCTGAAGCAGAAATCTGCGGTCGAATCATCTTTCCTAACGATAAAGAAGGTGCGGAAGTGGCTGCACATCGTGTCGTTTCGGACTCGAAATGAATCGACCCCACAACCAATCATTTTATGTGGCTCGGGATGACCCTTCTTCACCAAGTCCAGCAAGCTCGGCACGATCCTCTGCCAAAAGAATGTGCAAGCAACTGAATCAGATAACTGTACACAAGTAATTTAATTTCACAGAGCAGAAGAATCAGAGCATTAACTAAAGCACCCCGTCCAGAAGATAACAAATAATCTAATCAAAATCTATCAATGGTATGAGCACGGTAGACTTTCACAGACAGCATTATTGAAGCCTTGGATATATAACTAAAGACCCACCATTCCCTTCCCGACTTGATAGAAAGAAAAACAAGCTAAGCATAACTGACAAAACAAAGGGAGTAAAGCACTAAACTACACTATACATTCCCACATCATCAATGCTCAAGCTTGTACACTCAGAATGATGTTCGAAGGAAGGCAACCTTGGCTGCAATTAAGCAAATAAACAAAGGCAGTAGCAGCAAATGAAGTGAAAAGAAAAAACGCAACCAACAAACACATCATGGTCCTATACTGAAGAGATGAGGATCATTCCTTGCAACACAAAGAATTAATCAGCAAAGGCGAGTGGAGATCTAGTTCCAGAAATCAAATCCTAAATTATTTATACATAAGCCATCGAACAACAGCAACCCCTAGCTAGCTCACGCGATGTATCTATCTGTCAAGCAATCATTATTATATTTATGAAGACAGAGGAACAATGGAATAGAATACCCACATTGACGACGGGGAAATTTAGATAACTACCGGTCATCCACCCTTTGACAGTTTGAAACATCTCACGGGAAGTCGTGAATTCCATCGTACCCAAACGGACCACCCCCTCCGTTCCGGGGGCTCCGGCGTCCTTTTTCCGCTTCTCCTTCTTCCAGACATCATCGCTTCTTCCGGCGTCGCCGCTCTCTGCTTCCCCAGTTTCCTCCCTTGCTCGCTTTACAACTTCCTCTGGATTCCTTCCCCTCAAAAAAAAAGCTTCCTCTGGATTCCTTTCAATGGCCATATTGCGTGAGCCTAGAAAGAGAGACCGATAGGGAAGGAAGTTTGTGACAACCGTGTGTGGGAGGAGGTGAATTTAACTACTAACGGCGCATAGGGTAGGGGGTGTTCAAACGGTTTGGTTACCGTGGTAATCGTTTTAACCGGTACTATTTGGATAATTTGGTTTGGTTAATTTGGATAATTGGTTTGGTTTGGTTAAAGTTTTTAGCTTGTTTGGTTTAGGTGGTTTGGTTTGGTTTCAGACACTCCTAATCAGTCAAACCAAATTAACCAGTTAAGTAATTAGTCATATATCTAACATATATTATATACACATACTTAATACTTTATATAACCACTCAAGAGTTAACGTTCATCCCTTTAAGACTCATAAAATATAAAGCTCAATATTGCTCATATAGTGTATATTTGTATATGTAAAGTGTAGACCACAACATATGGACGCCTAATTTAGATAAATTTCATACATTATGATGGATAAAACTTGAAAGGAAGGTCATTTCCAGCCTATGATAATTGCTAAGAGACTAAGGTCGTTTGGATGGATCAATTGTAAAACGAGACAATTTGACCAATTGTTTCATTTTACAAAACGAGTCATTTAAAACAAGTCAATTCAGATTACCTGCCCCCACCCCAGACAATTGTAATTGGCTCAAAATGAGTGAATTCAGAATTCCCCAGCCCAAATTGCTTCATCCAAATTTTCTGCTGCCAAACGGATCAATCTAGCACAATTGACTCAAAACGAGACAATTGTGTCAGATTGATCCATTAGAATTCCTCATCCAAACGACCTCTAAGTCAATTTACTCAAACACAACAATTCATTAACCCATACCATTGTCATAAATTTTTGTTAGGTGAATACTTCTATACTAATCGTAAGATAATTGTCTTAGTTGCATGTATTTTTGTTAAGGGTCAACTATAACTACGTGTTGATTGTTATGTTTTATTCATTATATAAATTGTGAATTGTTGCATTAACCGAAAAATTTTCATCATCAATGATAATGTGATTTGATATTGGTTAATCTGGTTAACTAATTAACCAAATCGATTAAACTTTAGTTTGGTTAATTTGATTGTTGTATTAGTTTGGATGGTTTGGTTATGATATTGTATTCCATGGTTAATGAAATTTAGCCTTATTTGGTTTGGTTATAACCATGGTAACCATTTGAACACCCCTAGCAGAGAGGAAGAACGAGAAGAAGAATGTATAGGAGAGGAGAGGAATTGGCCAATTAGGGTTTCCGACTACACGTACGGAATCGTTGGCAATCACAGATTGTAAATTGTAAAATATTGAATTAGAGGAACGGGGAGATTTTATAGAGTCCAGATCTGGTGACTAAGGGGGTCCTTAGTCACTTGACTAAGCCCCCCACAGCCTTTGGATTGATTTGATGGTCCAGATAAATCAATTAATTATTATTAAATGAGAAGGGTAGTTTTGGCATTATCAATAAATTATTAACTTCTATTTTTTTATTTTATTTTATTTATTATTATTGAATTCTTTTTTTCCATCTGCAACACGTCTCTTCCCTTTCCCTTTTTTGCAATGTCCAGAGAGAGAGAGAAAGCCATGACGGAGGAGGAGGAGAGAGAAAGAGAAAGGCGGCGGCGCTACGCTGGAGGAGAGAAAGGCGATGCCAACGCCGGCGATGATGGAGATCTCGACGGGAACGACGACAACGGAGATCTCGACGGCGCCGACGGTGGAGAGAGGGAAAGGAGATCGCGACAGAGGCGGCAGGCTTGGAGAGAGAAAGAGCAGATCTAGCCGTCGTCGTCGAAAAACAGAGGAGAGAGAGAGATGATGGTGGAGGAGAGAGAGGCGACGGAGAGAGCGCGTCGGGACGGTGGAGGAGAGAGAGGCGGTGCGGCGATGGAGAGAGAGAGATGGAAACAACAGTAGAGAAAGTCAGCGGCGGCGGCAGTGGAAAGAGAGTCGACGGCGGCGACAACAGTGGAGAGAGAGGGAAGAACAATTATTTGTAATGCAAGTGTTGTCGGTTTGTATTGTTAGTATTTTTGTACATAATGTCAGTGTGATTTGTATGTTTTGTAAAAATGACAAATATGTTGGACAAAAATAACAAAGCTTACAAACATTACAAAACAACTCGACAAACATTACAAAATAACAAAACTTACAAACATTACAAAACAACTCGACAAACATTTCAAAATAACAAAGCTTACAAACATCACAAAACAACTCGACAAACATTACAAAACATACTAACAATACAAAATAACACTACTTACAAATACAAATCAGTAAACTTGTATTACAAATCAATGAATAGAAAGTGTACAAATCATAACATAAAGTATACAAACTAGACAACAAACATTACAATATATACAAAATAGTCATATAAACATTACAAACACAACAGACTGAAATAACAAAGTAGAATGATAAACGATACAAACCGAATTGGTATAAACAATACAAACTGAACTTATAAACATTACAATATAGGTTGACAATCATCACGAATTCAACACTGTTGCCGGAAAACTTCTCCACCGTCGCCGGAAAAGTTGACAAGAAAACCTCTCTCTCTCTCCCTCCCTCGAAACTCCATGGCAGGGGAGGGGGGAATATAATTCCCAAATTTCCCATCAGCTCTCTCTCTTTTGGGGAATTCCCCTGGAATAATGGCGCATGAGCTGCCTGGAATAATGCCGCATGAGCTGCCCGACAATTGCCCAGGGGAGCCACCGTCGACAATTAACAACCGGACGGAGACGGGAGGCGGCGCAAGGGGACGGGACTGGGTTAATTTTTTTATTCATTTTATAATTAAAAGTAAAAAATAAACATGCAATTACTACATTACCCTTCATTAAATTGAATTAATAGAAGCCCTTGGATTTAAATGAGGTTGAGTGGCTGAGATTCACTTAGTCACCTGATCTTGGCCTGATTTTATATATACAGTTAATAATAGACACATGTCCCAAAAAAAAATATGATACAAGTAAACTGTTTGATCAACTCGATTCGTAACTCGGCAGCTATTTGAATTGACTAAAATTTAGTGATTCGTAATTCGTTGGACCTATATCCCAATTGATCCGCAAATCGATCAACCTGTAAATCAACTGGTCTGCAACTCGATTAATCTTAACCCGATTAATACACAACTTGATTAACCCATAACTTAATAGATCCAAACTTGATTAAACCGTAACCGTCAATAATCCTATTCACAACTTCACTTAATTTACAAACACAAATATATGATAATAAAAAGGCAAAATATACTTGTATAGCCAAAACTTTCGCGTTTGTGCCAATAATAACCATTTTTTTAGAAATACCACTTATAGCCAGTTCCGTCCAATTCTTTAACAGTGTTTTTTTTTATAGAACAACCTGTATTATTTCATTAATGTGAAATATTACAGGAATCAAGGATAAGTTGGTCCACCAGGAAAATTGGTGGCCTAGAGGCCCAAAGTTCAGTTTCATCCCACCCACGTTGGATATGGGCCATAGTGTGGGCCGCCTTATTGCTTTCTCGGCCCTCAAACCGGATCTCCATCGACCCATCGAAATTGTCGATCATCTCTCGCACTTCAGCGCTCCCCACTCCTTCCTCCAACATCGACATCTCTTCCTTTTCAATTTGTTGCACAGCCCTGAGACAATCCGAATCCATTTCTCCAGGCACAAAACCCTTCTCCATCGCAATCTCTAATCCAAACTTTATAGCTTGCAACTCAGCTAATTCCGCTGGCCATTGAATTCTTGTTCTTCTAACCGCAGCACAACAAAAACCCTCATTTCTATCCCGAACCACAATCCCCAACCCGGTGCCAGCTCCGGCAAACGTTGCTGCGTCGACATTGATCTTGAAAGCGGCAATGTCTGGAGGTTTCCATCGAGCCACATGCCTGGGAGCCGTCTCCGATCCTTTTTGCTGATATTCCAGGTACTCATCCAACCAACGCTCCGCTTTTCCCATTATTTTGAATTCCTCCAGTTTCTTCTTGTTCCAACACTGACTGTTCCGTTCTCCCCATATGAACCAGAGGGCCGCCAGAAATAGGACTATCTGCTCGTCAGACTCGGTCTCGGTCTCCTGGAGAGCCACCATCCACTCTTCGCAGGTTAGATCCTTACCCTTCTGGAAACAAAGCTTTAAGGAACTAGGGCACCAAACTCTCCTAACCCAACTACAATCTTGAAAGAGATGGTTTTGTGTCTCCTCTTGTCCACAAAATGGACATTCATCGCACCCTTTAGTCGTTCTCTTAAGAATATTAGCTCCTGTTGGTATGATATTGCGAATCCATCTCCATGCAAACACTTTAACTTTAGGAGGGATTTGGAGCTTCCAAATTCGTTCCCAGTTAATAGGGGTGTAGATTTCTCCCATTTCTGCCTCTTTGCTAGCTCTCAACGCCTTATAAGTCGACTTCACAGAGTATAGACCAGATTTATCCCTTCCCCAGATTCTCTTGTCTTCTGCTGGTTGTCTCAATATTGGGATTCTCAAAATATTTTGTTTATCTTGAGGGAGAAAATGAGTTTGTAATAGAGCATGATTCCAGGTTCTCGTCTCTGTGTCCATAAGCTCATTCACTTATGTGTTTGAGACAAATAAGGAAACTGGCGATTGAACTCGATAGTTTAGGGAGGTAGGAACCCATTTGTCCTGCCAAATATCAATTTTGTTTCCATTTCCTACTCTCCATCGCAATCCTTCCTTCATGAATTCTTTAGCAGCTAGGATGCTCCTCCAAATATAGTTAGGGTTATACCCTCCTTCTGCTTCCAAGATGTCACAAGTCAGAAAATACTTGGCCTTCATCACTCTTGAGACTAAAGAAGTTGGATTTTGAATCATCTTCCACAACTGTTTTCCTAAAAGAGCAATATTAAAATCATGCAAATTCCTGAATCCAAGACCCCCTAGTTTCTTGGATCTACACAGCTCTTGCCAACTAACCCAATGAGTCCTGCATTCTGAGTCTTGTTGTCCCCACCAGAAGTTCGAAACGATACTCTGAATTTCTTGAGCTACTGATATAGGGATTAGGAAAACCTGCATTGCGTAAGTCATTTGTGCTTGGGCTACTGCGCCTTTATCAAGACCTCCTTCCCTCCAAAAGAAAGCAATTTCTATTTCCACAGCTTCACCTTCCTTCTGACCCTGTCAACAAGATAGCTGAAAACCTCCTTCCTCCTTCCAACTATAGTGGGTAGGCCGAGATATTTGGTATGAAAAGGTACCTTCATTCCAAGAATGGCAGCCAGTTCCTGCCTTTTTACCTCCTCCACATTAGGGCTGAAAGAAATTTTGGATTTCTCAAGATTCACCTTCTGTCCAGATTCCTGTTCATACAGGGTCAGGATATGTCTCAATTGTATACATTCTGGAGTCATGGATTTTGTAAACAGAACACTGTCATATGCCAAGAGTAGATGAGAGATCGTAGGAGCTCCTCTTTTAACTTGTATTCCTGCTATCCTCTTGTCTCTCTCAGCCTTCGAAATTAGAGTAGATAACCCCTCCGCAATGAATAAGAATAAGTAAGGGGATATTGGATCTCCTTGTCTCAACCCTCGAGTAGGAAAAAAGGTCTATGTTTAAAAGCCATTAACCATAATCGAGTTGGAAACAATCTTAACACAAGCCATAATCATCGCCACCCATCTGTCATTGAACCCCAATTTAAGCATAATAAACTCTAGAAAGTCCCATTCCACCCTATCATAAGCTTTTGAGATGTCCAATTTGGCTGACATAAAGCCTTTCTTCCCTTTTATCTTGCCTTTCATTGAGTGGAAGCACTCAGTAGCCACCATAACATTATCCGTGATTAACCTCCCAGGAACAAAAGCACTCTGAAACTCATTAATCACTTTGGCCAAAATTTGCGTGAGTCGATTAGCCAGGACCTTAGATAAAATCTTGTAAAGTACCCTGCATAGGCTGATAGGTCTATAATCCCCCGGGCTCAGTGGCAATTTTTTTCTTGGTAATTATGAAGCTCATTTGTGACATCTGGTCCCACAATATCCCAATTCTTCTGAAAAAAGAGAGCTGACATTCCATCCACCCCTGGTGCCTTGTGAGGTCCCATTTTCTTTAATGTTGTCCAGATTTCCTCATTCGTGAAGGGTTTTAGGAGTTCCTCATTCAATTCTGTAGTGACTTTGCATGGGACTGCTTCCAACATATGACTTATAGAGAATCGGTCACCTGTAGTGAAAATAGATTTAAAGTGGTTAGTTAAAACATTGGTCACTGCACTATGACCCTCCCTTATTACTCCTGTCTTATCCATTAGCTTGCTTATAGTGTTTCTGTTCCTTCTATCAGACGCCTTCCTGTGAAAGAAGTTTGTGTTTTTATCCCCTCCCTAAAGCCAATCTGCTATGGAACGTTGCTTCCATATCAACTCTTCTTGCATCATAATCTCATTAAGCTCCTTCTCAATAGCCTTTCTCTGTAAAATTATTGCTGCATTCTTTTTTCTTTTTTTCCAGTAGCTCCAGGGCCTTTTCTGCTTTAAACTTTCTTGTTCGAAGATCTCCAAAGGTTTCCTTGCTCCACTGAAGGACACGTTTTCGCAATTTGCAATCTTATCTATGACAGAAGCCCCCTAACCTTAAGACCATCCATCCATGATAATTTGCTTGCAGTCCTCATGCTTTTGCCAGAATGGCTCAAAATCAAAATTCCAGCCCCACTTAATGTTGTTGTGAACCAATTGAGTTTGCAGTACAATGGGTGAATGATCTGAACCACACCTTTTGAGGTTATACACTCTGGCATAAGGGTAAAGGGATTGCCAAGAGCTTGTTGCTACCATTCTGTCCAGCCTCTCTTCTAGGTAGGTGTCATCAGAGTGGTTATTATCCCACGTAAAAGTTTTTCCATAATAGCCAATATCTTCTAGGTCACAATCTTCTAAAGCATCGTTGAACATATCCATCTCCTGAGCATTAGCCAAATTAAGGCCATTTTTCTCTTCATAGCTCTGTATTAAATTGAAATCACCACACACTGACCAATGTAGGTCTGTCATATCTCTGAGCTCCCTGAGTAATTCACAAGTTTGGAATTTATTGTCTTGTTCAGGCCACCCATAAATCCCTGTCAGCCTCCATTGTGTGCCTCCATCATCTACTAACACATCTATGTGATTCGTGGATTTTGTTTTGACCACCACTTGAACATCTGATTGGCAGACCATCAGTAGGCCCCCTGCCCTTCCTGTCGATCCAACTCCCCTTCCCTTCTCCCAGCCCAGCTCTTTAATTGCTTCCTCCCATTCTTTTTCCTTCTTCTTCGTTTCCATGAGAAAAGCAATCTTGGGGTTTTGACGACGGAGCAACTGCCCCACTTTCCTAATTGCCAGGGGATTCACCAACCCCCGACAATTATAGCTCAAAACATTCATTGAGCTGGGCGGCCCTGCTGCTTGGCAGGGTCCGCCACTTCGCCATCCAATAAATTGTTAGAAAAAACGAGCTTTTGTTTCTTGCTAGGAGAGTCTTCAGAGATGGTGTCATTTATTAAATGTCCTCATTTCTGTGGAGTTAACTGCATATATGATGGTTGTTGTTTCGATACCATAGTATGAAAATCTTCTACTTTTGGTTGTTGAAAAGCATCTGCTTGTTTGAAGATAATTAAACTATTATCAAAATGCCATGGCCCTACTAGTAGCACTCTATCACGATCACCTTTGTTCATAAACTGGAAACCAAGGAGATGATCCCCTACTTCTGAGATCTGAAAATTTTGTTGCAGGTTCCAAGCTTTTGACAGCGCTATTTTCATTGATTTCAGGTTGGGTTTCTTGGGGGACACTACTCTACCATCAAGCCCTAGCAGGCTCACAGCTTGAACCATAGCTATATCAATGTCTTCGTCTTCTACCACCAGCGCATCATCATCCGCTAGCTTGATCATCTCGATTTGTGACTGAATACTCTACTCTATATCTTCTCGAGTCTGTGTTTTCGTTAATTCATCCATTGGGATAACGCTTTGTCCATTAGTATCACTATGAGGGGTGCCTTGCTCCATAGTGGAAAACACTCTACAGGACGCACACCAGAGGGGTAAACAAGAAAAAAGATCACTCCCTTACCCGCAATCACTTAAGGCAGATTAGGGTTTCAAAGACAAACGAGACCCCAATAGTTCAAGATAGGGACTACTGGGAAACTCTCTCTCTCAGGATTTTGTATTGCAGGAGGCAGATACCAATCCAAGGAACGAACACTTAAAAGCAGGCTAAAGGAAGCTGCTCTCTGAAAACTTTAAAGAGTACTACCGCCTTCAACCCTATAGGTTGAAAAACCTAAGAAAATCACCGGAACCCTAGCTCCGAGACTCTCGCTAGACGAGAGTAAAAATTGCTACTTAATTCTTTAACAGTGTTAGTATTAAGTCTTATTGTACAAACGGAGATGCTGACGTGACGAGCACTTCCGTTCAATTTTGTCCGTAAAAATCCACGTGGATTTAGAGAATAAAAAAAATATTTTGAGAGAGAAAAAATTAATGGGATAAAACAAACGGGGAAGCTCCACTAATCTATCGTCTTTTTTCCCAGAAACCCTACTCTTCTCGTCTCTCTGCTTTCCTCGTCTCCATCAGCGAACAACAAAAACCGACTATTCCTTTCTTCTTCCCAGAAACCCTTCTCCTCTCCTCTCATCTCTATCATCTTCTTTCTATCTTCAAAAACTACTAGACTGGAGAAGCTCCGTCGAAGGCAGTTGTGGGTCTTAAATATGGTCTCAATCAAAAGAGGAGAGAATTACCAGGGTTCGCCACCGATCTGAGTCTCGCCGTTGGGTCGCGAGTCGAATATGTATCCGGACCAAATCTCACCGCATGCTCCTCCTCTTGTATGAATTTGGTACCTATTTACCGACACGGAAGAAGAAACACAAAGCAAAAGCATCGAGGAAGACCCTTGGTCGATTTTGCCTGCAGTGCTACTCGGTTCCCAAACATCTGCCAGTCTTCCCAGGTCGATTTTACCGTGGCTCTCCAAAAATCCCCGACTTCGATGTGTTGAAAGTCGCCGCTTCCCTTGTTGGCTATCGCGCTTTGTTGGCTTCCCATGTTGATTTCCTTTTTCAATCTCTCAATCGACCCGATATTGGGGGATGTAAACGCGCTGGAAATTGGGAAGGTCGGATAAGTTGCTTCATTGCATTCCCAATCGTCGCCGGCCGGTTTCCTGAGATTTGGAAGCCATTTAAGAGATTTGGTGGAAGCTTGTTGGAACTTCAATCGGCGGCGGGTAGGAAAACCCCCAAAATTGAATTTGGGGAGAAGAAGCAAATTGGGGAAAAAGCATGAACTTCAATCGGCGGTGGTAGGAAAATCCCTAAAAATGAATTTGGGGAGAAGAAGCAAATGAGGGAAAGCATAAGGTCAAGTCGGGTGTTGAGGTGGATTTTTTTATTTTTTAAATTAATTTTATGACGTATAAATATTAAATAAAAATTAAAATATGACGTGTCTCTTACAGCTTATTTGGTGCTGATGTGTGTGCTGAGTTGGAGCCTAGTCAGCAAACTGTCAAAGAAGTTGACGGTGTTACTAACACCGTTAAAGTATCTAACGGATTTGGCTATATTTGTCCTATCACAATTACAAAATCTGGCTATAAGTGATATTTCTCCAAAATTGGCTATTATTGGCACAAACGCGAAAGTTTTGGCTATACAAGTGTATTTTGCCTAATAAAAAGGCAAAATACACGTGGATAGCCATAACTATTCACTTTTTGAAAAATAAACTAAAATAGCCATTCTGTTACAAACTTTAACGGAAACATCATGGATATTGATTGGACTAACGGTTTATGCTGACGTAGCAACTTTTCCTCTTGAATTTTCCAGGTTGGAAATATCTTTTTTTAATAATTAACTGAAAAAACAAAAAAAATAAGAATATAGGAAACTCAATAGCACAAACACAATGGATTAAAATGGAAGCAAATAAAAGTTTGTAACTAATTCAAGAAGGTGCTAGGCGCTATGCAAACGTGGGATCCCTGCTAGGGGTGGAAAATGGTGTAGTTTCAATTAATCGCACCGAATAACACGGTTTATCACAACTGAATAAGAGAAAAATCACCAACCACAACCGCACCTCAAATGGTTTGCAGTTAACAACTAACCCCAAATTGCGGTTTGCGGTTAACCGCAGTAGTCGAAGATGATGGAAACAAAAATCTAAAATATTGATTTGGTGGAGATGTTGACCTCAAAATGGGAAAACATAGTTGATTGGATTGGATTCGCGTTAAAGAGGGTTGGACCCATCACCCATCAACATGAAGCATTTCTTAAAGGATAGGGTCAAATATTCTATAGTTTATCTAATCTGCGGTTAGTTATACGGTTAGTTTGTTATTAGGTGAGGTTCACAGTTAGTACACAAACCACAAAATGACCAATTATGCTAACCGCGACCGAATAAGACCCCATTAAGCGGTTTGCGGTTAACCACTAACCGCGGTTATTCTGTGCGGTTTCGGTTAAACTGCAAAACCGCAATTGTTTTCCCATCCCTAATCCCTTCCTAGCATGTCTAATAGGTGCTTAGGTGTTCCAATGAAAATAGAGATTTTTTATAGAAATGACAATTTTGTAGCATGTTTTTACTTTAATTCCATTTGAAGTTGTTAATAACGTAGCTAGCCCTTAACAACAAGGTAAATATGTCATAATTTCAAGTGATAAGTTTATAGAAGTCATGCGGTTGTGGTTGCTCCGTAGTCGATGATGGTGAAGAGCAGGGCATAGTGTCAAGTCAAGTTAAGATGTGCAAGAACTGAAGAAGCCGTCATGTCGACTAGTGCACTTAAGCACGCGTCAGTTAGATTAATCACGTCTCATGCTGATTAATCGTGCTTAGCTTCCCTATATGGCATCTAGGGTTTTGAACGTATAATTGTTCGCCTAGGGCCTAGGCGAGGCATTTGATCATTGTTTAGACCCTACATGGAATTACGTTTTCTTAAACCCTTATACATTGTAGTCCATGCAAAACAATGCTATAGCAAAACCAATAGCACAAACATGAGGGACTGGAATGGAAGCAAATAGAAGTTTCAAACTAATTCAATACTTAACCAAGTGATATCGTTTTACTAAATTGATTCTTTAATATGTTAACAAAGATTGACTCTTCTTTCTGATTTCTTCCCTTCTATTCATGTCCCTTATTCTCCCCTTAATGGGATAGTTCCTCAAGGTACTTTTGGAATGCTCCCACGACCAATGATCCAGCCACTCCTCCTTCCCCTCAAGATCTTACCTCCTCACCTGCCAGCAGCTCAAGTTCAAGTTCGGACTCCTCACTGGCCAACAACTCCTCTTCTTTGAATGACAGCAGCCCCACTTCTTCCCCAGCAGCCTCGCCTTCACCAACTGTTCCTCCTCCTCCACGTTATTCGCAGCGCTCAAATAAGGGAGTCCCACCTCCTCATTTTGAAGATTATGTTGCCCACGGAGTGGACACCCTCATCGTCCCAACTACTTTCAAGCAGGCACATGGAAATCCCATTTGGGATCATGCAATGAATGAAGAATTTGGAGCATTAGAGGTAAATCGGACTTGGACAGTTGTTGATCGTCCTAATCCGTGTCCTCAGACCATTGGAAGCCATTGGGTTTATGCTATCAAAGTTCGTCCAGATGGTTCTATCGAATGACACAGAGCGAGACTTGTTGCACTGGGATACACACAGGAGCATGGGGTGGATTACAACGAGACATTTGCTCCTGTTGCAAAGATGTCTACAGTCCGCACATTACGTTGTTACTGCTTTATATAATTGGCCTCTATGCCAACTGGACGTGAAGAATGCATTTCTTCATGGCGATTTGGAGGAAGTGATTTACATGGAACGTCCTCCAGGTTACACTGTTGACAAGAAGATCAAGTTTGTCTTTTGCAACGATCTCTTTATGGACTCAAACAGGCACCGAGGGCCTGGTTTGAGAAATTTCAGTCCACCATAGTCCAACTGGGTTTCACTCAAAGCCTCAATGATCCCTCTCTCTTTACCAAGGTCACTACCGCAGGGATTATTGTTCTACTTCTTTATGTGGACGATATGGTTATCACAGGTACTGGCACTCGAGGGATATCACAACTTAAGGATGGTTTGAAACAAGCATTCAACATCAAGGATCTTGGAAATTTATCTTACTTTCTCGGCCTCGAAGTCATCCGTAATGATCAAGGTATTTTGTTTCTGTGTTTGTTTCCCTTTCCGTATCCGTCATTATCTGTTTCTATTTTCATCAACAAAAGGGTGCTTAACTTGCTTACAGAGATAAGCGTGAAAGAAGGAACGATTTAGGTAAGTAATTTAGTGATTGATGGTTTGCCGATCCATGAGGGAAAGTAGGAGTGCTTCCTCTTTGATCCTCCTCCGTATGGGATGGGGTAGCGTACAACTAGACGCAATAATCAGTATCACTAGCGCATTGGTGGACTGAGTTTTTTTGCAGATGGTCAGAGGCCCAAGGTTGTCAACCCGCCAGTCGACCCGCGGGTTGACCCACTTTGACCCTGACCCGGTGAGAAAAACGAGCCGCAAGCACCCGTCGGGTCGACCGCTACAAGGTATCGGATTGGAGGTCAAATTGTGTCATTTTTTTCTTTGGTTTGCGAAATGCGCCTGTTTTCCGATATTTCTTTTCGCCTAACTCAATCTTTGAAATCCTTAGTTGAACATTGATGTTATATAAATGTGTGTGAATTTTCACTATATGTTGGATCTAAGTACGACATGTTACTTTGGTGTAATGTTATATGTTATTACTCATATGTTAGATGAGATTTGAAATAATTTAGCAGGATAAGTACAATATAATGGATCTTTATATATTTCCGGGTTAAAACGGGCTAAAATTGGTGACCCATTAACCCTTCACCCACTAGCTCGACCGGGTCTGGGTCAACCCGTGGGTTGACAACCTTGAGAGCGAATCTAATTAAAAGGTTTTACCGGAAAAAAAAGTCTTTCGGTCGAAGAAAGTTTGACGGTCAAAACGTAGAGGCTGCTGGAAAAGAAAGAGAGAGATAGAGAGAAATATAAATGAATTAATTGTAAGATTTAAATTTAAAAAAAATATATATATTTTAATATTAGTTTTTAATTTTCCATGTATAATTAATAAAAAAATAATTATTAAATTTTGTTTTTTTTATTATACTCAAATTGCTTCGACGTGAATCTCACATCCCTAACGCTCCGTTTGACAACGAGGGGGTGCAAATTTGAGGAGGGTGCAAATTGAGGTGCAAATGGTTGGGGGGAGCAAATTGTAGGAGGGTGCAAATTGGAGCGTAAATTCATGTTTGGGAGAAAAAGTAAGGGGGTGTAAATAAGAATGTGAGATATATTATATTAATTATAATATTCTATTAAAAATTAATTTTAATATTTTAAAAACTAAATTTCTTTTCTTTATAATTTCCCTTCTCCCTCACGTGGGTGCCAGCCCATCATACCTTCTCTCTCCCTTTCTCTCCCCATAGGGTCTTGTCCTTGGCTTAAAAAAAGAAAAAGTAAAAATAAGAGTTGCTTGTTTTTTCTTGCACCCAGATTTGAGGGGTGAGCTGGAATAGTGCTTTTGCACCCACTTTACAAACCCCTACTCCTGTTCAAAAACATCCAAACGGGTGCATCTTCCTCAATAAAACCATTTGCACCCCAAAATTTGCTCCCTGCTACTCTTCCCAAACGGAGTGTAAGGGAAGTGAGGTTATCCCATCACTTTATTTTCACTTGCATAGCTCCTCGGCTTCTCTCAATATAATCGCATCTTCTTGGCCGATCAGAACAGTCGGAAAATCAGATCATCAGTTCTTTCCTCCCGGCGATAGCTCATCGTAAATGAAGAAGGTAGTTATCTTTGTCGACAGGAATTCCGTTGCGTTGGTTGGTTTTACTTTCCTAATGTGTGTTATTGTGTCTACCGGAATTTTTTTCCCGGTCGCCGCCGGCGGCGTTTGATTGCATTTACTAATTGTCCCTCTGAAATTGGGAATATATATAGTCGTATGATTGAAGATTGGAGCTGCGAATGCTTGGGTCTTGTTCGAGGAAGAGAGGGCTGTCGGAAGTGGAAGGTAACAACGGTCCAGCTGGAAAGCTGTGTAGAAAATTTAGCAAAAATGGAAGCTCAAAGTGGTTGGAGAGGAATGTATTCACCAGGCCAGAATAATAACAGATGCCTTCCTTCCCTTTTGCACCTCTGCATCGAACATATCTGGGGTATATATGCATATTCTGCTTGCCGGCTGCATTCTGGGTTCCTTAATTTTGTTGGTACTTTTTTTGAAGGCTATAGATAAACACAGTACATTCTACATACTTCCAAGGGACATCAGCCAAGAGATCCTCAATGAATTGGTGTGCTCTCTTCGTCTAACTGATGTTTCTCTTGAAGCATTCTGCGCTCTCCTGGTAGTGGCAAGGTACTTAAAAGAGTGATATATATCCATTTTAATGTGACTGATTCTGGGTTAGGTTATCTCAGAGTCTGCAAGAACATGGAAATTCTTTGTCTTGACTACTGTGACAAATTTCACACCTCAGTCTGAAGGAGATTGGAAGCAACCTTGCTCAGTTTTTTTCAAGTTCATGACTGTATACTGGTTTTGCTTATTCTGTTTGGATCAAAATTAGCTGCCGTTTATAGACAGTAGACAATAATCTGCTTAGGGACTCTCTTTCGTATTCAATGGAGAGAGTTCATTTAGTAAGTCGCATTAGATTTTGAGTTCAGAAAGATTTCCTTTTACCCACCCTTTAGAACTTGTGCAATTATGTTTCTGCCGATGATCTATATATCTTTCTGTCTCTTCCTTCTTTGGCTAGGGTCATTTTCTGATAGTATCTTTCCAGCTTCTTCTCTTTCTTATACTTCTCTTTGTTTGCAAATGGCTTCTCAATGTTGAAAAGCTTGAGTTTCAGAAGCAACAATGCAATAACTGCAGAGGGAATGGGTGCAGTTTCAGGCTTAAAGAACTTAGTCAAATTGGACAGAGAGGTGTCCTTCCTTTGGGGATGGTTTTGCACACCTCAATTGTACTTGTCGAACTTCTTCCAATCCTTGCTCCGTCCGTTTGTTATCTTAACTGTGAAAGATGTTTGCTTTTTTTCTTCATCGGTAGAAGAGTTGTTTGTGTACTTTGTCTTGAGTTGTAGTCTGTAACTGGAAACTGCTAAAGTGCGACAATTCTCCGTATGTTGCCTGATATTTTTTGTCGAAGTTAGAGTCTCTTAACTTCAATTGGCGCATCTAGCAAGAGACTCATGGGTTTTCCTTCAGTTGTATCTGCTTGAGATTATTAGATTGGGTTAATTCTCGTGTTCATATCTTTTAATGAGACTAAAGGTAGCATATGACCAAGACCCATCGTAAAGTTGATGAACCTGTACAGTGTATGAATTGGTGAATCCGGATTTGGATAGCTTCCAAGCTGATTTAGTCTGTAAGCTTTCAGGGTAACAGCATTCTAAATGTTGATATCCTGTCATCCACCTGAAAGTACTCGATAGTTTTTGTCTCGGTCCTTGCTAGCTTGAAGTGCTTGCAGATTTGCCGCAGCAAGGATATGGGTATTTCTTTCTTGATAGGTACTTTTATTTGCTTTTACAATTTCGTGTACTTACGGTGATGTATAAGTTTTCCTGCACGACTCTTGTGTACAAATGTGTTACAGTTTTTCAGGGTTGCATAACCTTACACTTGTTATCTTGTAGGGTTTCCCAATCGCAGCAGCATGGTTGGAATTTCTCTCAGGCAAATCCTCAATTACCCTACTCATCTGCGTTTTCCATTCATGCTATCTTTTTTCGTAGCTATCAATGTTTACCTTTGGAGTCTACCTAGCCGTTAACGACTTTCCATCTCATGGAAATAATTTGTGATATCTGGATAGTCGCATTGGAAATAATTTGGGATGTCTGGATACTGAAGTGAACTACTTTAGCAGGATTCCATTTAAGGTAATCAAAGATGTTAAGCCGCCCACAGAGCGTCATTACACAACTTTGAGTTGAGTGTTCTTGGTACTATAATGCATGCATGCGGAATTGACTGGATTAATATCACTGAACGTGTCGAGTTCAAGAATCACAGCTGCTGGTCTGTGGCATCTAAAACCGAAACCGTAGAAGAGTTTGAAATCATTAAGCATGGAATCCTGCAAATTCACTGCAGTTAACATCTAGAAGCTTCCATCGTTCGATCTCCCTAACTAGTAAGCTCCGGTCCTGAAGAATGATGGCGATCGTAGTGATGTATGTAATTAGTGGCTGCCTGTGAAGATGGAAATATCATATACATATGTTTTTTGAGTAGTTTGTATATATTTGAATGAGGACGAGCAACCTCTGTTTCAGTGAGGAACCATTGGGATATAAGTTTCTCTTTTTTTGTGTTCATGAGTACCGATTTCGAAGACAACTCTCGCCTTCAAATTTCAATCGAAGGAAAGCTGTGGGGATTGGTTTCCATGTTTAAGTGCAAATGATTACCTTTCCTCGTTTGGTCCTTTTTTTAGTGGAATGAGTCCAAAGAACCATAACTATTAAGAACTCGCTTATAGGCCGGAATGTTCATATTATAATATTTATATTTTTATGTTATGTTTAAGTCTATTAATTCGTTTAAATTTATTGAAAATCATTCAATCGAGATGCTACATAAATAATGAATATATAGATCGAACATTCAGGGAAATACCCTTCTCATTTAAGAATATAAAAATATATCATTAATTTCATTTTCATAATGATAATTGAGCCCCCATTAAAATGATATTGGTTAATAGATTGTCCAGAAATATATAATATAAAAGCTCATTGGAATTCCCACACGATCCATAGATAGTTTGAAACTGAAATGAAACCTCACAATCCCACATAAATGGTTCAAAGCTCTCCTCTATGAATAACATGCCACTAATAAAAAAGAAATGGATTTATGAAAAAACAGAAATGAAGAGTTGTTGATTCAAGTAAATCATATGCTAACAACTCAATAAAAAAGAAACCATCAAAACTTGAGAGCAAATGACAAAATTAGAGTTACATCCAATATACTTAATAGACTCGATCAAAGTAGTGAGACACAAAATTAGACACTCCTTATCTACAGGTTCCAGTAGTTTAAATAGTGAATCGACCTTAACTTTAGTAATTCAATCAATGATTCCTCGTTTTAATATAAACATAGGATGTGGTAGTTGCAATAACCATAACACCTAAAAATCCAATAGTTTCCACTCTCCATTGTACAACCAACTTTTTATCCCCTCCATCTTCAATCTCTCGACGTATATGTTTTAAAACAAAATTCAATTTCTAATCCTCCTTCTGCAACTCCATTTATGCTACTTTGATGGGACCTTCTCTCCATGAACCTGAATTTCTCTTTCAATTGAGTTTCTTGTCAGCTTGATCTCCAACTCCTCAATCCTCTTTCTTGTATTTGGCCAATTCATCTTCCTCGGGGCAGTTTTAATAAGCTCGTAAAACCAAGACTCATCTTCAATTCCATCAATATGCTCTTCTCCTCCTTCTATGCCTTCACCTGATCCAGTTCACTTCCATGCCCTTCAATCCCCTCACCATTTTCATTAATATCCTGATCATCTCCCACTTCTCTCTCTTCAACTGCTCCGATTTTGCTTCTATGTCTTTCAATATTCTCCTTGGTTCAATCACTACCCTGACCAACTGCCTCTTCATTGCCTTCACTTGTTGCAAACTACTTCCATGACTTTTTATACACCTTCCTCAAAATCACAATCAACTAACCAATATCAATTCATGGCATTGGATCAGTTTTAAACTCTCTATGAACATCTCAATACCAAAAAAGTCTAAATCTAAATATTCTTTCAGTTAATCATGAACTTGAGTTTATCAAAATCTAATCCACTCCTTCTAAGTTGGAATTCCCATCCCCCAAGCTCATTTTTTGGTTCATTTGATCCCACATAACCATGATATTATACCTCTAACTAAAATAAATCAAAGCATTTTACGAAAAGAAACCGAATCATGAACTTTACCTGATACCAAATCCAAACACAATTTCTTCCTCTCACCACTTCCCTTCCCAAACTAAATATCAACTTTTACTCCAAGTTCACACCCCCAACTCCTAGTGTGTTGCGTGAAAGCTTAATTTTAGCAATCATTATGCTTGCAATTCGATATGAAATATTCGATCCAACAATATTTTTGTTGCAAATTTATGGTTATCGTCTATTTATAAGATAGATAAATTTTAAATTAAGTACTAAACTATAATTAAAATAAAAAATATCAAAATCAAAGTATCAAAACACCAAATAAGTACTTACGGAATATTTATTGGGCTAGCTAACTTTTGAAAAGTTTTGATTTCATATTTTAGCTTCGTATATATTTTTAATTTAAAAAAATACAAATCTACATAGTCAGATTGATTTTAAACCTTCACTTTGTTTGAAGTGACCATGGTTCAAATCTCAATATGTCTATCTTTTTCTGTAAATAAATAAAAAATACAGATAATTGTGAAGAAAAAAATATCCTTCCTAATTTCCCTCTCATTGGAGGAAATTTGAAAAGGGAGATTAAGTTTCAAATAATTAAATCATATACCCTAAATCATTAGAACTTAAACCCTAATATCACATATACTAAGAACATAATCAATGATCCTGATTCACCAAGATGTATACAACATACCATATGCACTATAATAGGATTTAGAGAATTATGATATAGGGTTTAGTTACGTGATTAATCTATGGTCTAGATAATTTTATTTAACTAAGGAGATGCAATAACCCTCAATCCATCGAGCGTACCATAGAATTTCCAATGTATATACACATACCATTGTTTGTTAAATTTAGCCAATGATAATTGGCTCATTTATCAATAGTATTTAGTCTTTCAATTCTATGCTTATAATTGTCAACCATTAGAGAAATTGTTAGCCAATGATTTTTTGTCATTCACTTATAGCATTAAAAATGTCTCGTTACAAAACCATAGATCACAAATGTCAAATTTTATGTTTTGAAATAAAATTTTGTATAGCGCTTTTGTAAATAATCCTTGTATTCCTACAAACTACAAAGTCATGTAACCTACATAGACTCAAAATGTACTATTTGATTCTTGGTGAAGAATTGTGTGATCAGAGGAACTCACTTAGTTGATTCATAAAGCTAGGTATATCATGATGATTCACTTTGTAAATAATTACAGTTATTAATTCATTCGATGATCAATTGTTGAGGTGGATAGTCCTATGATTTTGATATATTTCAGTATTTTCTTTCTTTAATTCAAAAAATGCATAAACATTGTTGTAGTCCAGTTGGTTAATGATATTGACTATCAATCTGAAGGACTTCAGTTCAAGTCTTTGTAATGACATTTTTTTTCTCGTAAGAAGATATTTAAGTTCTAGTTGAACTTACAAATTTACCCCTAGCTACAATTAAGGAGAGTGCAAGGAATTTGAAATGCTCAAAATCTTCTGAAGAATGGCTATATATTATAGAGGGATTAATCGTGCGGGCTGACAAGTCGCCTTCACAAATGCTAATAGCAAACATCTTGATATTGGCACCTCTAAAAAGTGTTATAAAAGATAAAGCGTGACCCAAAAGAGAATATTTTAATTAGTTATCATGAGTCATTACATATCATTAAAGCTTAGGCCCTGTTTAGTATTGTTGCTTGTTTTTGTTTTCTGTTGTGTTTCTGAAAATTGCGGAAATCAAGAAGAAAAAACATGTTTAGTTGGGTTTCTATTTTTTGTTGTGAATCAGATTCACACAACCAAGCCCAAATCAGAGAAACAACAATTTATTGCTTTGAATCTGATTTTTATACCTGTTTTACACGGGTTTCTTCCGGGTTGAGAGTCTGATTTCATTAAACTAGCCCATCAGTTCGAATCCCAACTAAAGCAATTTTTCCTTTTTAACACCCAGCCCACTTGCAAACCCTAGTCGACATCTCATTATCCTTCTAGCCAAAACCGCCGCTGTCGACTTCTCTCTCTCTCGAGGGGAAGGACGAACCCAGATCGTCGCCCAACCTCTAGTCCTCCACCACTCCCTCGCTGCCGGCTTGATCTATCCCTCGCGAGCACTCCTCTCTTCGCTGGGACCATAGGCGACGCTTTCTCTTCTGCACAACAACACAGTCGTCCGCTCGTCCCTCGCCCGCCGCCTATATCCTCTCCATCGCCCTCTTTGCACCATCAATCGAATACAAATCAATGACGGATCCAACCGGCTTTCTCAGGTGGAGTTGTGTTGGCCGCGGATGCCGGAGGAGGAAGAGTCACCGCTGACCAGATCGTTTCTCTTGTAATGGAAGCCGACGACGGAGGAAGATATGGGATTTCAGAGGACGACGAACCCAATGGCATTCATGGATTTGAACTTTACAGTTCTATAGAAAGGCATTATAGGATATGTCTTGTGGTTCCATTCCTTTTGTTGATCCATTTGTTGCTCAAGGAAAGCCATCTTCCAATTCTTCAAAATTGTTCTTTCGATTGACACATATCATTTTGGAAATGGTATTTTGATCCCAGCAGCTCAATCCGTGTTTCCTTTGCTGTATATTGAGAAATGTTCTGATTTTTTGTAATAAAGAACTAAACACGATTTTGTTTCTTGTTTTCGATTTCCAATATATCTCATAATTACGAACTAAACATGTTTTTGTTTTCTATTTTTATGTTGTTGTGGTTTCTCTTGTGTTACACAATCATGTTACAACCACAACAACAACAAAACTATACTAAACGGATTAATTGTTGAGGTGGATAGTCCTATGATTTTGATATATTTCAGTATTTTCTTTCTTTAAGTCAAAAAATGCATAAACATTGTTGTAGTCCAGTTGGTTAATGATATTGACTATCAATCTGAAGGACTTCAGTTCAAGTCTTTGTAATGACATTTTTTTTCTCGTAAGAAGATATTTAAGTTCTAAGTTGAACTTACAAATTTACCCCTAGCTACAATTAAGGAGAGTGCAAGAAATTTGAAATGCTCAAAATCTTCTGAAGAATGGCTATATATTATAGAGGGATTAATCGTGCGGGCTGACAAGTCGCCTTCACAAATGCTAATAGCAAACATCTTGATATTGGCACCTCTAAAAAGTGTTATAAAAGATAAAGCGTGACCCAAAAGAGAATATTTTAATTAGTTATCATGAGTCATTACATATCATTAAAGCTTAGTTAATATAATCATTCCAATTACATAATACCTAGAAAGTCATAACAAGGCCCAAAATGAAAACATAATATACAACTGCCTGTCAATTAGAAACCAAAACACCTCCCAATCCATCCTACTTTTGCTCCGCATTTCTTCTCTTCTCTTCTCTTCTCTTCGACACATTGAAAGAAAGAGGAAACAAATCACTAAACCATGTTGATCCTTTCTCCTCATTTACATCCATCTCCCTTCTCTGCTTTTAGATATGCTTAGAAATGAGGAGGAGGAGGAGGAGGAGGGGGAGGGGGAAGTCCATCATTAACCCTAGCTACAATTAAGGAGAGTGCAAGAAATTTGAAATGCTCAAAATCTTCTGAAGAATGGCTATATATTATAGAGGGATTAATCGTGCGGGCTGACAAGTCGCCTTCACAAATGCTAATAGCAAACATCTTGATATTGACACCTCTAAAAAGTGTTATAAAAGATAAAGCGTGACCCAAAAGAGAATATTTTAATTAGTTATCATGAGTCATTACATATCATTAAAGCTTAGTTAATATAATCATTCCAATTACATAATACCTAGAAAGTCATAACAAGGCCCAAAATGAAAACATAATATACAACTGCCTGTCAATTAGAAACCAAAACACCTCCCAATCCATCCTACTTTTGCTCCGCATTTCTTCTCTTCTCTTCGACACATTGAAAGAAAGAGGAAACAAATCACTGAACCATGTTGATCCTTTCTCCTCATTTACATCCATCTCCCTTCTCTGCTTTTAGATATGCTTAGAAATGAGGAGGAGGAGGAGGAGGAGGGGGAGGGGGAAGTCCATCATTAATATGTTGTTGCAGATCCTGAATGTATTGTAGCGTAGCTGAGCATTGTTTTGATTCTGAAATGTCTCATTTTGTTGCAACAGATTATCTCTCTGTGTCCCCAAACCTTGTATGTATCTCTTGATTGAGAAACCCAGCTTCTTGTTGATGGACAGCCAAAACTCCTCTAGCCCCACTGACATGGTTGTTTGTACGAGCATTAATCTCGAACATTAGGGAGTCGAAGAGGACCCTATCATGGCTCCGGTTGGGTACATTATGCATCAGACTATCCACTATCTGAATGCATTCGCAACTATTTGGAAATTTTGCTCCACAGGACGATAGTAGGGTCTGAGCGATAGTCTAGTGGACACGGTCTTTGACTGTACCTGCACCTTTGGCACTTATCCGTCATTTGCTACCTGAAAAAGATTAAGAAAACAAACTATGAATGGGGAGCTTTACTTAAAAAAAAAGATGAAAACACAGTTTGGATTCATTTTACAATCGAAGGAAATAAGCATGTCGCTCAATGCAGCGGGCTTGATAAATGATGAATTATTTCTCTTTAATATTTAAGCCCACAGCAACTCAAAAATTTTAATCGAGAAATTACATTAGCCCATCAAAAAAACATCTTGATATTGGCACCTCTATAAAAGTGTTATAAAAGATAAAGCGTGACCCAAAAGAGAATATTTTAATTAGTTATCATGAGTCATTACATATCATTAAAGCTTAGTTAATATAATCATTCCAATTACATAATCCCTAGAAAGTCATAACAAGGCCCAAAATGAAAACATAACATACAACTGCCTGCAAATTAGAAACCAAAACACCTCCCAATCCTTTCTACTTTTGCTCCGCATTTCTTCTCTTGTCTTCTCTTCGACCCATTGAAAGAAAAAGGAAACAAATCACTAAACCATGTTGATCATTTCTCCTCATCTGCATCCATCTCCCTTCTCTGCTTTTGGATATGCTTAGAAATGAGGAGGAGGAGGAGGGGGAGGGGGAGGGGGAAGTCCATCATTAATATGTTGTTGCAGATCCTGAATGTACTGTAGCGTAGCTGAGCATTGTTTTGATTCTGAAATGCCTCATTGTGTTGCTACAGATTATCTCTATGTGTCCCCAAAGCTTGTATGTATCTCTTGATTGAGAAACCCAGCTTCTTGTTGATGGACAGCCAAAACTCCTCTAGCACCACTGACACGGTTGTTTGCACGAGCATTAATCTCGAACATTAGGGAGTCAAGAGGACCCTATTATGGCTCCGGTTGAGTACATTATGCATCAGACTATCCATTACCCGACTGCATTCACAACTATTTGGAAATTTTGCTCCCCAGGACGATATTAGGGTCTGAGCGACAGTCTAGTGGACACGGTCTTCGGCTGTACCTGCACCTTTGGCACCTATCCGCCATTTGCTACCTGAAAAAGATTAAGAAAACAAACTATGAATGGCGAGCTTTACTTTAACAAAAAAAGATGAAAAACAGTTTGGATTCATTTTACAATCGAAGGAAATAAGCATGTCGCTCAATGCAGCGGGCTTGATAAATGATGAATTATTTCTCTTTAATGTTTAAGCCCACAACAACTCAAAATTTTTAATTGAGAAATTACATTAGCCCATCAAAAAACATCTTGATATTGGCACTTCTAAAAAAGTGTTATAAAAGATAAAGCGTGACCCAAAAGAGAATATTTTAATTAGTGATCATGAGTCATTACATATCATTAAAGCTTAGTTAATATAATTATTCCAATTACATAATCCCTAGAGAGTCATAACAAGGCCCAAAATGAAAACATAACATACAACTGCCTGCCAATTAGAAACCAAAACACTTCACAATCCTTCCTACTTTTGCGTAGCTGAGCATTGTTTTGATTCTGAAATGCCTCATTGTGTTGCTACAGATTATCTCTATGTGTCCCCAAAGCTTGTATATATCTCTTGATTGAGAAACCCAGCTTCTTGTTGATGGACAGCCAAAACTCCTCTAGCACCACTGACACGGTTGTTTGTACGAGCATTAATCTCGAACATTAGGGAGTCAAGAGGACCCTATTATGGCTCCGGTTGAGTACATTATGCATCAGACTATCCATTATCCGACTGCATTCACAACTATTTGGAAATTTTGCTCCCCGGGACGATATTAGGGTCTGAGCGACAGTCTAGTGGACACGGTCTTCGGCTGTACCTGCACCTTTGGCACCTATCCGCCATTTGCTACCTGAAAAAGATTAAGAAAACAAACTATGAATGGCGAGTTTTACTTTAACAAAAAAAGATGAAAAACAGTTTGGATTCATTTTACAATTGAAGGAAATAAGCATGTCGCTCAATGCAGCGGGCTTGATAAATGATGAATTATTTATCTTCAATGTTTAAGCCCACAGCAACTCAAAATTTTTAATTGAGAAATTACATTAGCCCATCAAAAAACATCTTGATATTGGCACCTCTAAAAAAGTGTTATAAAAGATAAAGCGTGACCCAAAAGAGAATATTTTAATTAGTTATCATGAGTCATTACATATCATTAAAGCTTAGTTAATATAATCATTCCAATTATAAAATCCCTAGAGAGTCATAACAAGGCCCAAAATGAAAACATAACATACAACTGCCTGCCAATTAGAAACCAAAACACCTCACAATCCTTCCTACTTATGCGCCGCATTTCTTCTCTTGTCTTCTCTTCGACCCATTGAAAGAAAAGGAAACAAATCACTAAACCATTTTGATCTTTTCTCCTCATTTGCATCCATCTCCCTTCTCTGCTTTTGGATATGCTTAGAAATGAGGAGGAGGAGGAGGAGGGGGAAGGGGAAGGGGAAATCCATCATTAATATGTTGTTTTAGATCCTGAATGTACTGTAGCGTAGCTGAGCATTGTTTTCATTCTGAAGTGCCTCATTTTGTTGCAGCAGATTATCTCTCTGTGACCTCTAAGCTTGTATGTATCTCTTGATTGAGAAACCCAGCTTCTTGTTGATGTATAGCCAAAACTCCTCTAGCACCACTGACATGGTTGTTTGTACGAGTATTAATCTCGAACATTAGGGAGTCGAAGAGGACCCTATCATGGCTCCGGTTGGGTACATTATGCATTACACTATCCATTATCCGAATGCATTCACAACTATTTGGAAATTTTGCTCCCCAGGACAATAGTAGGGTCTGAGCGACAGTCTAGTGGACACGGTCTTCGGCTGTACCTGCACCTTTGGCACCTATCCGCCATTTGCTACCTGAAAAAGATTAAGAAAACAAACTATGAATGGGGAGCTTTACTTAAAAAAAAAAAGATGAAAAAACTGTTTGGATTCATTTTACTATCGAAGAAAATAAGCATGCCGCTCCATGCAGCGGCCTTGATAAATGATTGACTATTTCTCTTTAATGTTTAAGCCCACAACATCTCAAATTTTTTAATTGAGAAATTATATTAGCCCATCAAAAAAACATCTTGATATTGGCACCTCTAAAAAAGTGTTATAAAATATAAAGCGTGACCCAAAAGAGAATATTTTAATTAGTTATCATGAGTCATTACATATCATTAAAGCTTAGTTAATATAATCATTCCAATTACATAATCTCTAAAAAGTCATAACAAGGCCCAAAATGAAAACATAACATACAACTGCCTGCCAATTAGAAACCAAAACACCTCCCAATCCTTCCTACTTTTGCTCTGCATTTCTTCTCTTGTCTTCTCTTCGACCCATTGAAAGAAAGAGGAAACAAATCACTAAACCATGTTGATCCTTTCTCCTCATTTACATCCATCTCCGTTCTCTGCTTTTGGATATGCTTAGAAATGAGGAGGAGAAGGGGGAATTCCATCATTAATATGTTGTTGCAGATCATAAATGTACTGTGCGTAGCTGAGCATTGTTTTGATTCTGAAGTGCCTCATTTTGTTGCAGCAGATTATCTCTCTGTGTCCCCAAAGCTTGTATGTATCTCTTGATTGAGAAACCCAGCTTCTTGTTGATGGACAGCAAAAACTCCTCTAGCACCACTGACACGGTTGTTTGTACGAGCATTAATCTCGAACATTAGAGAGTCGAAGAGGACCCTATCATGGCTCCGGTTGGGTACATTATGCATCAGACTATCCATTATCCGAATGCATTCACAACTATTTGGAAATTTTGCTCTCCATGACGATAATAGGGTCTGAACGACAGTCTAGTGGACACGGTCTTCGGCTGTACTTGCACCTTGGGCACCTATCCGCCAATTGCTACCTGAAAAAGATTAAGAAAACAAACTATGAATGGGGAGCTTTACTTAACAAACAGATGAAAAAACAGTTTGGATTCATTTTGCAATCGAAGGAAATAAGCATGTCGCTCCATGCAGCGGGCTTGATAAATGATGGATTATTTCTCTTTAATGTTTAAGCCCACACAAGTCAAAATATTAAATTGAGAAATTACATTAGCCTATCAAAAAAACATCTTGATATTGGGACCTCTAAAAATGTGTTATAAAAGATAAAGCGTGACCCAAAAGAGAATATTTTAATTAGTTATCATGAGTCATTACATATCATTAAAGCTTAGTTAATATAATCATTCCAATTACATAATCCCTAGAAAGTCATAACAAGGCCCAAAATGAAAACATAACATACAACCGCCTGCCAATTAGAAACCAAATCACCTCCCAATCCTTCCTACTTTTGCTCAGCATTTCTTCTCTTGTCTTCTCTTCGACCCATTGAAAGAAAGAGGAAACAAATTACTAAACCATGTTGATCCTTTCTTCTCATTTGCATCCATCTCCCTTCTCCGCTTTTGGATATGCTTAGAAATGAGGAGGGGAGGGGGGAGGGGGAGGAGGAAGTCTATCATTAATATGTTGTTACAGATCCTGAATGTACTGTAGTGTACATGAGCATTGTTTGATTCTTAAATGTCTTATTTTGTTGATGCAGATTACCTCTCTGTGTCCCCAAAGCTTGTATGTATCTCTTGATTGAGAAACTCAGCTTCTTGTTGATGGACAGCCAAAACTCCTCTAGCACCACGGACACGGTTGTTTGTACGAGCAATAATCTCGAACATTAGGGAGTCGAAGAGGACCCTATCATGGCTCCGCTTGGGTACAGTATGCATCAGACTATCTATTATCTTAATGCATTCACAACTATTTGGAAATTTTGCTCCCCAGGATGATAGTAGGGTCCTAAACGACAGTTTAGTGGACACGATCTTTGGCTGTACCTGCACCTTTGGCACCTTTCCGCCATTTGCTATCTGAAAAAGATTTAGAAAACAAACTATGAATGGGGAGCTTTACTTAAAAAAAGATGAAAGAACAGTTTGGATTCATTTTACAATCGAAGGAAATAAGCATGCCGCTCTATGCAGCGGGCTTGATAAAAGATGGATTATTTCTCTTTGATGTTTAAGCCCACATCAACTCAAAATTTTAAATTGAGAAATTACATTAGCCCATCAAAAAAAAATCTTGATATTGGCACCTCTAAAAAAGTGTTATAAAAGATAAAGCGTGACCCAAAAGAGAATATTTTAATTAGTTATCATGAGTCATTACATATCATTAAAGCTTAGTTAATATAATCATTCCAATTACATAATTCCTAGAAAGTCATAACAAGGCCCAAAATGAAAACATAACATACAACCGCCTTCCAATTAGAAACCAAAACACCTCCCAATCGTTCCTACTTTTGCTCCGCATTTTTTCTCTTGTCTTCTCTTCGACCCATTGAAAGAAAGAGGAAACAAATCACTAAACCATGTTGATCCTTTCTCCTCATTTGCATCCATCTCCCTTCTCTGCTTTTGGATATGCTTAGAAATGAGGAGGAAGAGGGTGAGGGAGAGGGGGACGTGCATCATTAATATGTTGTACAGATCCTAAATGTACTGTAGCGTTGCTGAGCATTGTTTTGATTCTGAAGTGCGTCATTGTGTTGCTATAGATTATCTCTATGTGTCCCCAAAGCTTGTATGTATCTCTTGATTGAGAAACCCAGCTTCTTGTTGATGGACAGCCAAAACTCCTCTAGCACCACTGACACGGTTGTTTGTACGAGCATTAATCTCGAACTTTAGGGAGTCAAGAGGACCCTATTATGGCTCTGGTTGGGTACATTATGCATCAGAGTATCCATTATCCGACTGCATTCACAACTATTTGGAAATTTTGCTCCCCAGGACGATAGTAGGGTCTGAGTGACAGTCTAGTGGACACGGTCTTCGGCTGTACCTGCACCTTTGGCACTTATCCGCCATTTGGCACCTTTGGCACCTTTGCTAACTGAAAAAGATTGAGAAAACAAACTATGAATGGGGAGCTTTACTTTAAAAAAAAAGATGAAAAACAGTTTGGATTCATTTTACAATCGAAGGAAATAAGCATGCCGCTCCATGCAACGGGCTTGATAAATGATGGATTATTTCTCTTTGATGTTTAAGCCCACAACAACTCAAAATTTTAAATTGAGAAATTACATTAGTCTATTAAAGAAACATCTTGATATTGGCCCCTCTAAAAAAGTTTTATAAAAGATAAAGCGTGACCCAAAAGAGAATACTTTAATTAGTTATCATGAGTCATTACATATTATTAAAGCTTAGTTAATATAATTATTCCAATTACATAATCCCTAGTAAATCATAACAAGGCCGAAAATAAAAACATAACATACAACCGCCTGCCAATTAGAAACCAAAACACCTCCCAATTCTTCATACTTTTGCTCCGCATTTCTTCTCTTGTCTTCTCTTCGACCCATGGAAAGAAAGAGGAAACAAATCACTAAACCATGTTGATCCTTTCTCCTCATTTGCATCCATCTCTCTTCTCTGCTTTTGGATATGCTTAGAAATGAGGGGGAGGGGGAGGGGGAGGGGGAAGTCCATCATTAATATGTTGTAACAGATCCTAAATGTACTGTAGCGTAGCTTAGCATTGTTTTGATTCTAAAGTGCCTCATTTTGTTGCTGTAGATTATCTCTATGTGTCCCCAAAGCTTGTATGTATCTCTTGATTGAGAAACCCAGCTTCTTGTTGATGGACAACCAAAACTCCTCTAGCACCATTGACATGGTTGTTTGTACGAGCATTAATCTCAAAATTAGGGAGTCGAAGATGACCCTATCATGGCTCTGGTTGGGTACATTATGCATCAGACTACCCATTATCTGAATGCATTCACAACTATTTGGAAATTTTGCTCCCCAGGACGATAGTAGGGTCTAAAGCGACAGTCTAGTGGACACGGTCTTCGGCTGTACTTGCACCTTTGGCACCTATTTGCCATTTGCTACCTGGAAAAGATTAAGAAAACAAACTATGAATGGGGAGCTTTACTTAAAAAAAGATGAAAAAACAGTTTGGATTCATTTTACAATCGAAGGAAATAAGCATGCCGCTCCATGTAGCGGGCTTGATAAATGATGGATTATTTCTCTTTGATGTTTATGCCCACAACAACTCAAAATATTAAATTGAGAAATTACATTAGCCTATCAAAAAAACATCTTGATATTGGGACCTCTAAAAATGTGTTATAAAAGATAAAGTGTGACCCAAAAGAGAATATTTTAATTAGTTATCATGAGTCATTACATATCATTAAAGCTTAGTTAATATAATCATTCCAATTACATAATCCCTAGAGAGTCATAACAAGGCCCAAAATGAAAACATAACATACAACTGCCTGCCAATTAGAAACCAAAACACCTCACAATCCTTCCTACTTTTGCGCCGCATTTCTTCTCTTGTCTTCTCTTCGACCCATTGAAAGAAAGAGGAAAAAAATCACTAAACCATGTTGATTATTTCTCCTCATTTGCATCCATCTCCCTTCTCTGCTTTTGGATATGCTTAGAAATGAGAAGGAGAAGGGGGAATTCCATCATTAATATGTTGTTGCAGATCATAAATGTACTGTGCGTAGCTGAGCATTGTTTTGATTCTGAAGTGCCTCATTTTGTTGCAGCAGATTATCTCTCTGTGTCCCCAAAGCTTGTATGTATCTCTTGATTGAGAAACCCAGCTTCTTGTTGATGGACAGCAAAAACTCCTCTAGCACCACTGACACGGTTGTTTGTACGAGCATTAATCTCGAACATTAGGGAGTCTAAGAGGACCCTATCATGGCTCCGGTTGGGTACATTATGCATCTTACTATATATTATCCGAATGCATTCACAACTATTTGGAAATTTTGCTCCCCAGGACGATAGTAGGTTCTGAAGCGACAGTCTAGTGGACACGGTCTTCGACTGTACATGCACCTTTGGCACCTATCCGCCATTTGCTACCTAAAAAAGAGTAAGAAAACAAACTTTGAATGGGGAGCTTTACTTAAAAAAAAGATGAAAAACAGTTTGGATTCATTTTACAATCGAAGGAAATAAGCATGCCGCTCTATGCAGCGGGCTTGATAAAAGATGGATTATTTCTCTTTGATGTTTAAGCCCACATCAACTCAAAATTTTAAATTGAGAAATTACATTAGCCCATCAAAAAAAAATCTTGATATTGGCACCTCTAATAAAGTGTTATAAAAGATAAAGCGTGACCCAAAAGAGAATATGTTAATTAGTTATCATTAGTCATTACATATCATTAAAGCTTAGTTAATATAATCATTCCAATTACATAATCCCTAGAAAGTCATAACAAGACCCAAAATGAAAAAAGAACATACAACTGCCTGCCAATTAGAAACCAAAACACCTCCCAGTTGGGAGTACGCGGTTACCTCCGCGCGCAAGGTTGGCAATTGCCCCCTGGAGTGGTTCTGGGTGTACACGGAGTACTGGTTGATGGGGTTTAAATCCCCTATTGATCCGCTGCTATGCGCGTTGTACAGTCGCCTCAACTGCTCTGTCGAGCGCCTTTCTCCCTTGGTGATTATGCTCGCGTCGAGCCTCCGCCTCGTGTGTAAAAGGCTTAACATTCAGCCGACTTACGGGTTGTTCCGTAAGATATACAAAATCAATGAGCTAAAGGAGAAGAGCGATTGCCTTTCTATCAGGCGCCACGATAAAAGACCCGACGGTTTCGTGTATGGGTCGCCAAAGTTGAAGAAGAACTTGTTCGAGCGGTTCTTCTTCGTTAAGTCGACTCTGGAGGAGTGGGTGAGTGAGTACGTGGAGGAGCCTACTGTCTGGAAAAAAGGCAGTACGCACGGATATGAGTCGGATCATGGCAAATACGACAGTTTCGATGACGAATACAAGGCGTGCATGTTGCAGAGGATCAATTTGTAGTTGAGTGGAGTCCGCGAGGCTTGTTTGGAGGAGCTCTTTGCGGATGGTTAGTTATGTTTCTTTCTTTTTTCATTCTGTCATATTAACCGCCTTACGATTTATTGGCGCCAATGTTGACTTCTCGAACTTGGTGAGCATGATGTCGGTTGACAACGTTGTGAAGGCTCCTCGGGCTCCGCGTGCTGAGAAATAGAAGAAGGAGAGCGCGCAACCCACCAGCGCGAAGAGGAAGGTGGTGGAGCAGCCGTTGGTTGCGGAAAAGCCAAGGAAGACGGCTCGAGTGACCGAGCGGCCCGCGCAGGCGGCGCAACAGCTTCCTCTAGTGATTTCTAAACCGGAGGCGCGGGTGTGCAAATCTCCTCGCCCTGAGAGGACAGTGGCTGCCAGTCCGTCCAGGGCGACCATTCAACAGAAACTGCTAGAGATGGCCAGTTTTGGAGGAACTGTCGCCGCCGCAATCAATTACTTCCGCGATGTGCGAATCCACACCGGTGTGGCGTGCAATAGTTCGGCCGCTCAGACCGCTCTTCGAGCGCTTGACCCTATACTGAGTGTCCCCACGCGGCTGGAGAAGTCAGACCCGCTGCAGGACCTGACTCAGGTTCACTTCGCGGTAAGATTAGGTTGATCTTGCACGTATTATTTGTTAAATGAAATTTTGCTAAGTCTTGCGGCGTTGTGAATGTAGGGTTTGCTGGCGACTTTCCGAGCTCAGCAGGAGCGAGCTTCGCACCGCGCGAAGCTGAAGGCGGAGGAGTCGAGGATTGTCCAATTGGAGGGCAAGCTCGCTAGAGCGGAAAGTCGCGCGGAAGTGGCGATGAATAAAGCCAATGAGGCTATGGAGGAGCTCGGCGTTCTGCAGAGCAAGTTGGCAGAGGACGTGGAGGCGGCGAAGGAGCGGGTCAGGGCGGAGGAGCGCGACACTATCCGAGTGGAGTTGCGAAGTCAATTCGTGGAAGAGAAGAAGCAGCTTGAGGCGGAGCACGCGGAAAAGCTGAGGCAGGTCCGCGAGGAATCCCAGAAGGAGAAGGAAGATCTGGTCCGCCTACATGATGTAGCGAAGAAGGTGCAACCAGAAAATCCGGGGATCCGCTGGAACACTCGCGCGATGGTGCGACATGTTCAAATGTGGCTGGGTGAGAAGAGGTCTTTAGAGTCCAATTCTGAGCCGGAGGCTGAGGAAGAGGAGGTGCGTGTGGATGCGAGAGAGGATGAGGAAACTAGGTCTGGCGGCGAAGAGCAAGCTGATGCGGCGTGGACTACCACTGAGAATGTTGTGACGGACCAAGTGTAGTCGCGCTAGTTTGATATCGTTTTGCGAACATTGCTCCCGTTAATTGAAGTCCAAAAAGTTTCAATTCTATCTTTAATCTCGTGTGACGCGTAATTCATGATTGGCGCTTTGTGTGTTTTTGCGCTCGTGGAGCGGTGGCGCGAATAATTCATGATTATTGCTATTCGTGTTCCGTAGAACTTTTGCACAATTTGTGATTGACGCTTGGTATGTTTTGCTTGCGTGGAGCGGTGACGCGAATAATTCATGATTATTGCTATGCATGTTTCATAGAACTTTTGCGCAATTCGTGATTGACGCTTGTATGTTTTGCTCGCGTGGAGCGGTGGCTCGAATAATTCATGATTATTGCTATGCATGTTCTATCGAACTTGGTATTTATTTCATGATTCTTCGCGCAAAAGGCGTTGTTGTTAACAAGATACACATCAGGTGGGGTGGCAGTACTTCCTGAGGTTTTGCGCATTCCACGTCCTTGGGATCTTCGTGCCCCCCAACTCGCTGAGCTTGAATGTGTTGGCACCGATAACCTCGCGGACTAGGTAAGGGCCTTCCCATGTTGAGGCAAGTTTCCCATGTTTGGGGTCGGGGCGGAAGTTTCGCCTAAGTACTTGGTCTCCTAGGACCAGCTTATGGAACTAGCTTTGCGTTGTAGTACTTTGCTACTTGTTCCTTAGTGGCGGCTAGCCTGATGGCTGCCAATTCCCGTCGCTCTTGTGCCAGCTCTAAATCCAGCAGCCACGCTTGGTCATTAATCTCCTCATCATACATCGTGATTCGGTAGGTGGGTGTGGCCGTCTCGATGGGGATCACCGCGTCTGTGCCATATGTGAGGGCGAAGGGGGTTTCGCCTGTCGCCACTTTGAATGTGGTGCGGTGCGCCCATAGCACTGTGTGAAGCTCGTCTACCCAATTTCCTTTCGCCTCGTTAAGGAGGGTGTGTAGGCCGTGTAAAATTGCTTTGTTCGCCGACTATGCTTGGCCGCTGGCTTGGGGGTAGGCCACCGAAGCGAATCTCGCAATGACTCCAACCTGATTGCAAAAGTCTATCACCTGCGCGCAATTGAACTGCTTTCCATGGTCAAATACTAGTGCGTTCGGAACACCAAATCGCTCAAGGATGTTATTTTTTAGGAAGCGGGTCACCTGTTGTGCGGTTATCGATGCTAGTGCTTCCGCTTCATTCCACTTGGTGAAGTAGTCCACCGCCACAATTATGTACTTGCGCTTTCCATTTGCCGTGGGAAAGGGGCCCAAAAGGTCCACTCCCCATTGCGCGAAGGGCTATGGACTTAGGTTGCCTTGAAGCTCGGTCGATGGTAGGTGATGCTAGCGCGCGTTCACTTGACACTTGTGGCATTGGTCTGCGTATTTTTTTGTGCCCTTTTTCACTCGCGGCCAGGCCAGTAGTATCCGTGCATCAAGATAGTTCGTTCCATGCTGCGCGCCCCTGTGTGTATTGCGCACAAGCCTTCATGTACCTCTTCTTGCCCGATGCATTTTAAGTACACGCCAGAGTATGACCGGTGGTACAGCTCCCCACCAATGAGCGTGCAACGGGCCGCTTTCTGCCTCAGGGTCCATGCCTCTTTAGTGTCTTCTGGCACCAGGCCGTCTTCTAGGTATCTTATGATCGGGGCTCTCCAGTCTTCTTCCTGTACTATTTGTGTGGTGTTGACCACGATGTCCCGGCGGGCTTCCTCTTCTTCTTTTTGGACTGAGACTAGGCGCGACGATTCAAAGTCGGTGGCAGTTGCTAGTTTGGATAACGCGTTCGAGTGCATGTTTTCCTCTCTTGGTATTTGCACGTAGGTCACCGCTTCAAAGGTACTTGCTCATTGTTTGACACGCTCAATGTATTGCGCGAGCGTGTCCTCTTTTGCATCGAAGTTCCCGTTCAGGTGGTTGACTGCCAGCGAAGAGTCAGATAGCACCCTGATTGTTCTTGCGCCCAGTTCATTGGCGGCCGTCATTCCCGCCAAGATGGCCTCGTACACAGCTGCGTTATTTGTTTTCAACACTCTGAATCGGATTGCTATTTCATGGACGACGCCCGTCGGGGTGCGCACGACAACACCCGCTCCAGCCCCCATGTTTGCTCGTCGCGCCGTCCACGTATACCTCTCATACTCCTTCTGGTGTTGTATCAAGAGTGACTCCTTCGGCAATGAAATTCTCTAGTATCTGCGCTTTTATTTATGGTCTTGGAGCGTATTGGATGTCGTACTCTGACAACTCGACCTACCATTTAACCATCCGCCCGGACACTTCCATTGATGTCAGTATCTTTTTCAGCGGAAGGTTGGTCAGGACTGTGATCGAATGCGCTTGAAAATAGGGACGTAGTTTTTGCGACGCGCTTACTAGCGCCAAGGCGGATTCCTCAATCGGGGAATACCTTGTTTCTGCGCAAACTAGGGTCCTCGACGTGTAATACACGGGGCGTTCACCCTGGCTGTCTCTTCTGGATATTAGCACCGCGCTCACAGCTCTTGTTGACACCGCAAGGTACAAAAAAAGTTTTTCATTAAGCTTGGGAGTGGTCAGTACAGGGGGGGATACAAGATATGCTTTGAGTTCTTGGAAGGCAGCTTTACATTCCTTGGACCATGCGAATCGCTTGCCGTTCTTGAGCGTTTTGAAGAAAGGGGCACACTTGTTGGCTAATTTTGGAATGAATCTTCTCAGGGCCGCTATCTTGCCATTTAAAGATTGTATCTCCACCGCGCTCCTTGGCGCTCGCAGCTGTTGGACGACCGTGATCTGCTTCGAGTTGACTTCGATGCCTCGCTTGGTAATCATAAAACCCAAAAACTTTCCCACTTCCGCTCCAAACACACACTTCAAGGGGTTCAAGCGGAGGCTGTGTTTGCGGAGCGCTTCAAAAGTCTCGCGCAAGTCTTCCAGATGGGAGTTGCCCATTTTGGTTTTGACGATGAGGTCGTCCACGTATGCCTCAATATTCCGCCCTATATGTTGTGAGAACACCGAGTCGATCATTCTCTGGTAAGTGGCGCCAGCATTCTTCAATCCGAATGGCATCCCGACGAAGCAGAAGTTTTCGAATGGCGTCATGAAAGTCGTCTTTTCTTCATCTTTGCGGGACATTGGGATTTGATGGTATCCTGAGAACATGTCTAGGAAAGACAGTGTCTCGTGGTCAGAGGTGGCGTCAATTAATTGGTCGATGCGCGGTAGCGGGTAAGGGTCCCCTAGGCACACCTTGTTGATCATTGTATAGTCGACGCACATCTGCCAGGCCCCGAAGGATTTTTTCACTAGGACCACGTTGGCCAACCCCTTCGGGTATTTCACTTCGTGGATCAGCCCCGCGGCAAGTAGGCGCGCGACTTCTTCTTCTATGGCTTTCAGTTTGTCGCCCGTGAAGCTTCGTCGTGCTTGCTGCCTTGGTTCCGCATTTGCGGGAACTGCAAAGCAATGTTGCGCTACTTGTCTTGGTACCCCTGGCATGTCTTTAGTGCACCAGGCGAACAACTCCTTGTATTCTTTTAGGAGCGCGATTAGTGGTTCGATCACGTCGCTGTGGACGTGCATTGAGATGCGAACCTTCCTTTCTGGTTTGGTGGGATCGAGAGAGACTTCGAAATCAGAGTCCATGGATTCTGGGCGCGGGTCCTCTGCCCTCTGTCGCGCTACCCCCATCTATCAGTAGGCGGTGGATTTTGCAGGCGGCCACCAGTGCCGTGATGGCGAGTGGGTCTTCTGACGGGGTCCCTTGCGGGAATTCGGTGTCGTCGAAGCTTAAGTTACATTTTCGCTGCACCTCGGCTGTCACACATTCCATCGCGCGCTCACGCTTGGTCTTTTTCTTTGGGCGGTCTCCTTCCACTGTTACCACCCCTATTTCTTTTCGTACTACATACGAGCCGGTGGCCTCGTCATAGTCGGGTTGCGGAGGGGGTGGCGGTTTTCAAGGTTGTTCCTTCTGCTCTTCCGCCCCATGAATGAACTCGGTTAATAGTCCCCTCCTGATGAGGCCTTCAATTTCGTAGCGCAGTTCCCTGCAGCCTTCCGTCATGTGGCCCGTCTCCGTGTGAAATTCACAACGCTTGCTTGGGTCGCGCATGTGTGGTAGGGCCCTCACGGGCGCGGGCCAGTTGATATTGTAACCCTTCTCGCGGAGCACATGGAACACATTTTTTATCGGGTCGTTGAGTGGGGTATAATTGTTTTGAGGGCGACCGTCTGGTGAACGTCTTTGCAGTGCCAGCTCTGTTGGGGCGGGCGTGCGCCTCGCCCCGCTGTGCAATTGTGCCAGCTGTTCCCATGGCACCGCGAGTTGCTTCCGCCCTTGATCTTCTCTGGGTGGTTTCGAGGGTTCGAAGCGTCTAACAGAACCTGTGCCCAAGGTTTCTTCTAGTGTGATGGCTTTCTCAATTTTAACTTCCAGCTCTGTCGTGAGCGTGACTGGTCTTTTTGCCAACGCTCGCTTGAGTTCCATGTTGTTGGTGGCGTCCATGAGGTGATGGGCGGCGGTTTCGAGGGTCAGGTCGCGCACGGCCATTGCCACCCTGGACCATCTGGCGTAGAATGCCTGTAAGCTTTCTCCATCTTTTTGCCTGATGTCGATTAAGGCCTTGAGATGGAGTGGTCTTCTTTTTTGTGACGCGAACTTGGTGGTGAACAACAGTGTGAACTCTTCAAATGAGCGGATGATTCCATTGGGAAGTCTGTTGTACCAATCGAGGCATATGCCAGAGAATGTTGAAGGAAAGGTTCGGCATAGCGCCGCGTTGGAATTGGTTTGGAGTTGCATTCTAAGGCAGAACGTGCTGACATGGTCCTCCGGGTCAGTTGTCCCGTTATATGTAGGGAGGGCGGGCGGTATTCCGCGTAGATGTTCCGCCATTATTTCCGCTCACAATGGTTGGTTGAGGATTCTTCTAGGGGGGTGAGGGCGGTACTGCGGGGATAGGTGTTGTTCCAAGAAAGTGAGGTCTGCTCTGCCCCGCGGCTCCACTTGTTGCACTTCGCGCGCGGGCGACGCGATCGCCATAAGTTGTGGCGGTGGGACAAGTTCTGGTTCCGGGATGAGATCTGGCGCTTCATCTGTTGCCGCGTTTGGTTCCACGTGTGTTATTGCCGCGGCCTCCTTGCTCATCATGAGCGCTATGACTTGACTCATCTTTTTTTGCATACCGGCTATGACTTCGTTTTGGCCATTTGCTGCCTCATTTCCTTGGCTGTCATCTCGGGCTCTTCTTCCTCGATGAGCACCGTGTTAAGGTTTGTCATTGCCTTGATCAGGTAAGTTGGGGTTGTGTTCTATCATTGGTTGATTTCCTACTGCTTTTCTACTCTGCCCCACGGTGGGCGCCAATTGTTTGAACCTAACTGAGTGTAGGAGTGAGATTCTGGAGAAGGGGACGAGAAGAGTAAGCAATGGGAGTTCACTAATGGTCGAAGAACAAAGGATTGAGAGAATGTGATTGAGAGAGTATATCTTAGAGAGAGAAGTTCGTAGTTTGTAGAGATAGAGTCAGAAAAATCCGATCCCCTCACCCACCGGAGTAAATGCCATATTTATAGGCTACATGGTGGTGGGTGAGTTACATAGTGATATGACTACTGACATGTCAAAACTTTAGACCACACCTCTACCTAGGACTAGGAGTTTGGTCCATGATTGTACCTAGGACTATGATATGACTACTCTTCGAGGAATGCGGCGTTGTTTCCATGGTTTCTTGGTCTGGTCAACGCTTGGTTGAAACGTCGTCGTTCGGCGTCTGGGATTTAGTCCGCGAGTGTTGCCTCTGCCGCGCTCAAGGTTCTCGCGCAGGCGCAACTTTGGTTGTGTTGGCACTAACGCGCCTGACCCTTTTGAGGGCGATGCCGGGGTGCTTCTTTGGCGCGGCTAGACCCGAGTCATATGCCCAACAGGACCCTATCATGGCTCCGGTTGGGTACATTCTGCATCAGACTATCCATTATCCGAATGCATTCACAACTATTTGGAAATTTTGCTCCCAACTATTTGGAAATTTTGCTCCCCAGGACGATAGTAGGGTCTGAAGCGACAGTCTAGTGGACACGGTCTTCGGCTGTACCTACACCTTTGGCACCTATCCGCCATTTTCTACCTGAAAAAGATTAAGAAAACAAACTATGAATGGGGAGCTTTACTTAAAAAAAGATGAAAAAACAGTTTGGATTCATTTTACAATCGAAGGAAATAAGCATGCCGCTCCATGCAGCGGGCTTGATAAATGATGGATTATTTCTCTTTGATGTTTAGGCCCACAGCAACTCAAAATTTTAAATTGAGAAATTACATTAGCCCATCAAAAAAGAGTCTAAGTTTTCCGATTAACAAGTTTTAGTGTGCCGTAGAATTGTCAAACGTGAGTGAAGAATATATTTGAAGAAATTACATTAGCCCACAACAAGTAAACGTGCCAATTCAAACCTTTGGTCATCTTTCGGTGTCAGGTCCACTAATTAGAGAAGTGACTTGCAAACCACCGGCAATGAACGGAAAAAACAAGCCTATTAATAGGGTTTAAAATAAACAACGGACCCAAAATTCCAATGTAAACAACACCTGACCTGCACTATTCTCTACAAAGAGCTTGAAATTGCAGCAAAAAACGAGCCTTACCCATACGCAACACACCATAATATGAAACCCTAAATAAGCCTATTCTCTGCAAAGAGCTCAAAAGATAGTTCAAGCCTCGAAACGAAGCTAGATACTGGCGTTCGTAAAAAAGGACTAGACTAGAACTAAGAAATGGAGAAGGAGAATCATATAACTGAAGAATAGCGAGTACCGTGTGCCGTCGAGAGCTACTTTGGATGTCCGGCAGAGCAGCCTATCGACCAAATAGCCAGGGAAGAAAGTACCAACTGTTGGGATGAATAGCTTTGAAAAGCTATAATGAAATTCCTAATTAATTATCCAGTATTTTCCCATAATACGAAATTAAGATGGATAATTAATAAAAGGAATATTATGGAGATAATTAGGAATAATTATCTTAATAGATTATATTTTAATTATGGGAGTAATTATCTCCCCAATTAAAATGTGACTTATTCCCAAAGAAAGAGGGAATATTCTGGGTTTTCTGCTCCTATAAATAGGAGACGCCCTAGACCCTCTAAACACACCTCAGAGAGCAGAAACACGAGAAAGAGAGTGAGTTCATAGAGCTCCGGTTTTCGCACAAAACCGTTGAGCAAATCGCAAGAGTGACTATTTTATCCTGGAGGCGACCGGTTGATAGTCTGATGTGCGAATAATGAGGTAGTGCCGCGAACGTCTTAAAGAGAGCGACCTAGTCCGCGACTCAGCCAGATCGGTAACCCTATTTTTCCTGTTCGATTCCTAACAATTTTAATATGTTTGGTTGCTGTGATTTGTATCAAATAGGATGTCGATTCTGGCTCGAACGATTCAATTGCTTATTGTTCACGACGAAGCAATTGCAATATCTCGGAGGCAGTGAATTCTTTCCCAAACCTCGAGTGGAGAAGCCATGTTCCCGTCCCCAGCATCATTCGCAGTGGCAACAGAAGGAAACGAATCCTTTCCTTGCGGCGCAAACAGCAGGGAGACCTTTCCCCTAGGCAACTTCTTGTCCTAGCAGTGAATCGGGATGAGCCTAGGCCGGCGGCAGCTGTATTCTATTTAGAGCGGACGTCGGTGGAGCTGAGTGCGTTGGCATATTGCAAAGTAAAATGGGATACAACAATTTTGGAGCTTTCTATTATTCTTCATCCACGTCAATTTCAGGTGGTCATGGGATGGGATATTGATACGAGAGCTTGTGAATGAATCGGTGAATCAATTCATAATTACAAGGGTGCAAAGGCTTGGTGGCATGTCTTTGTTCCTTTGTCATCCAAGAAAAGACAAATATGGAGTTGGTGGCGGGATTAATTGGACAGGGAGGAAAGCGCAGGCGACCTTTTATTTCCCCTCACATCACCATCCTTCCACCGAGGAAATCAACGAGATGAAAGAGCTGGAAGCAGCAAAGCTCGCTTACGTGTTGCTAAACCTAGTCCATTGTCCTCTTGTGATTGAGGTTCATAACCTGACTACTAAGTGGCTTGAGGATTATAGGTTGAACACGAAGTAGGCAGTGGCTTGAGGATTATAGGTTGAACACGAAGTAGGAAAATGACGAGGAGAAATTGGTCTCCAAATGGACTGTGGTCAATGACGTCCTCTACCAGCAAAGTGTTGAAGCATTTGCTGCTAATCTATAGTTTGTGATTGCCACGTCTGATTCCAACAAAGCGTTGTGCAAGCGTTGAAGGCGCTATACTGCGAATTCTGAAGACAACGTCTTCATGCAAAGAGGTAAGATTTTAATCTTACTTGTGAGTCATTTATGAATGACAAAATTAGAATCTATTCAATAGAATTTTGAGCATACAATTGAGAAACTTGGTGAATGCTAGAAAAGAATCTAGAACCGATGCATGATTATGTTGACATTGAGATGTGGTTTCTTGATGATTTGAGTACAATTTTATGTACATGTTGTAAAGTAGAGTAATTTTGATTACATAAATGCATACTCTGCAGTATATATATATATATATATATATATGAATGTGTATTATATAATCATATGCTATGGGAATGGGTTGTATGCCCATATTTATTTTGAACAAGTACTATATGTCAGTACTAAGTGAACCAGATCCATACCAATTAGAATGGTGCCCTTCGTGGAAACCAAAAGATAGTCGGTCAATCCTCTAAGAATGATGTTTTATTTCTCTACTATAATTGTGAGAAATTAGGTCATATGACACGGAAGTGTAGGAACAAGTATAATATTGGTTCTAGTGTTATACTTGATTAAAGAGGAAGATTGGTAGTTTTGATTGCGAAAAGAGCAGAGATTAACCATGATGGTTACTCTAAACAATGGTGGATGGATACTGGTACCTCGAAGCATATTGAGGAATCTGTTTTTAAGAAAGTGCTGTTGAGTACTGCTCACTCGACTATTTATAATGGTCATGAGAGTATGCATATTATGATAAAGCTAAAGTGTTGAATTCTTTTGTGTCTGGCATGCACGTCTTTTACGTATATCGTGAAGAATTGAAAGATAGAGTCACATTCTCATAATTGTTTGTGATAAATATATGATTTATAAACAAACTAAAAGATCCATAAGCATATGACTAGAGAATCAAAATCTTTGTATTTGATTCATTTTGAAATGGGTGAATGTAATGAGATGACAATTTGGAATAATATGACATTTTGAAATACTCTTTGTTATGTCATTATGTGGAATCCATTGATGCCATTCCATTTAAATCTAGAAATAGTGGGGTGATATCTTGCCTGCTATTTGAAATAATGGATAACTAGTGTGGGTAATGAATTTGAGTATAAACTCAGAAGAGACAAATGAACCATAAATCGCAAAAAGATTTTGGTTATGAATTTGTTTTTTACACCCTAAGAAGAGATCCTACAAGTCTGCTAGAAGTTCGAACTTCCATAAAGATGCAGATTTGTGGGAGAATCTAGGGGTGGGCAACGGGAAACGGGTATTTGGGTATACCCGTACCCGTCCCGTTTTCTGAGGGTTACGGGTACCCAAATACCCGTTATATTTATTGTGGGATGGGATTTGGGATTGTAATTTCAATATTGGGTACCCGCGGGTTACCCGCTAATACCCGTTTGGGTAATTTGGGTACCCGTTATACCCAATCACATTACACCAAATTTGATTTATAAAATCAGTTCCCAATACCCTATACACATAAACCCAGCCCAGAATCCCGAGCCCAGCCTAGCGTCTAGGCCCATATCCTATCACCTCTCCCTCACTCGGCGGCGGCGACTACTCGTGAGCCTAAGAAACAGAGACAGACTCTCCCTCTCTTGCGATCCCGGCTCGCAACAGTAGACCTAGAGCAGAGCAAGATGAATCCCGACGCCGCCGGCCGCTCCTCTCTTCTAGATCCCTGCCCCGACACCCGTCGCCCTCGAATCCTCTTCTCTGGCTCTCCCTCTATTCCGAATCTGCATTCCGAATCATGATGCGCCGGCCTCTCCTTCTCCTATTCCCCTGAGGCCGACAGCCATAGCATCTGGATTGTCATCACTTTCAGAGTACTCGTTGCGTGCTGCTGTTGAGCTACCCAGTTCTCATCAGCTTTCAAACTTCTTCTTGTGGACATTGGGGGTTCTTTTTTATTTGTGGCCAATGGGTATGGGTTCTTATTGTGGACAGTGGGGGTTCTTTTTCATTTGTGAGCAATGAGTGACTGTCGATTATGGAAATGGACAGCTGGTTTTTTTTCATTTGTGGAAAGCAAATCAGCGGGTTTTAACGGGTATAAACGGGTACCCGTATGGGTTTGGGACTTGAGATAGACTTTACTCTCCAAACGGGATTGGGTACCCGTTTCAAACGGGACGAGTATCACGTCCCGTCCCGTTGTCCACCCCTAGGAGAATCCATTATTAATGAAATTGAATTTGTGGAGTCTAGTAAGATTTAGAATCTTGTAGAGTTACCTTTTGGTTGTCAAGCCTTGGGTAATATATCGGTAGAATCAAACAAGATTTGGCATCTTTGAGAATTACCTCTTGACAATGAAGTCATGGGTAATAAATGGATTCTTTAGAGAAAAGTGAAACCTATTGGTTTAGTTTATGAGTATAAGGATACTAAGGCTTTAGGCGAAAAGGAAAAATTGTAAATTTTCTTGTTATCTATTCACCATATATAGAATAACATCCATGTATGGTCTGATTGCTAGTGTTGTGCGCCAGATGGATTGTTAAAACTGTTTCGTGAATGGTGGTTTAGATAAAGAAATCTACATGGGACAACCTACAGGGTTGTTATTCCTGAACATGTTTTTAAAGTCTATGGTGAGACAAATCATGTTATGATATGAAATCGACTTTAAAGATCATGGCATGCATGGATGATTCTCTCTCATGGTTTTGAATAAAAGTGGCAAATACATTTGTTACTAACTTGAGAACGACACTTGCACTATAAAAGACATGTTTCTTTGTTGCAAAGACTCATGACACGAATAAATGTGAAAAACCATGTTGAGTGAGAACCTTGATGAGAAGGATCCAAGTGTTTCACTTAGAGATCCAAATGACTAGGACAGTGAAAGAAATTTTTTATATATCAATCTAATTGTTTGGTTAAGATCTATAAGAAATACAAGTTATACTCTTGTCTAAATGTTTGAAGACGCTAGTACAATTTTTAAAAGAGCACTAAAGACGGTGTAAGAAAGTAAGAACATACTAGCATCGATAGTCTGCAAGAGGCAGCTAATAAACATGAGACCTGACATAGTGGGGGCACTTGGCAGGTTTACTGATTGTCCTAGTATGAAGCATTGAAATGCTATTGAAAGGGGCCATGAGATGCCTTAAGAGAACAATAGACCTTCTTGATATATGTTATCAACGGTTTCTTGTTGTATTGGTAGGGTATATTGATGCGGACAAGAATACCCTGTAGAGGACTCCAAGGCATCCAGTGGGCATGTTTTAACATCGCTGGAAGAGTTGTGTCTTGAGAGTCTAAGAAGTAAACGATCCTGGCTCAATCAACTAAAGAATCAGAAATGATGAAACTAGCAATGGCTAGTAAAGAGGAAAGTTGATTGAGAGGGTCATTACTAGAGATTCCCTTATGGGAAAGAACGATCCCTCCGGTAGTTGATTCATTGTGATAGCACCGCAGCTATTACTAAAGAAGGGAACCGGTTCTAGAACGAAAAGAGACGACAAATTCGTCGTAAGCACAGTACTGTAAGAGAACTCCTAACGATAGGAGCAATGAGGGTGGATCATGTCAGATCCTAACAGAATCTAGCTGATCCTTTGACGAAAGGATTACCTAGAGAGAAAAGTCCAAAATACCACGAAGGGTATGAGACTTATGCCTACCGAACCATGGATTACAAGTGATGGTAACCCGACCCGATAGACTGGAGATCCCAAGAAATGGGTTCAATGGGTAATAGCAAGTCATGAGTAATATTGAGAAAAGTTCATGCATAGTGAAGCATGAATCCCAAAGCCTTGGAGGTTGAGTTAAACTCTTAATGAGATCTATACTCTATGTGGAGTGAAGTACTTTACTTTGGGGGTACTTTTGATAGACTCACCTATGTGAATGTGGGAGTGGGGCCGCTCCCTATGGAACTTTGGAGGCACAAAGTTGCTAGAGCGTTCACTAAACCGGGATAACGTGCATGGTCATAAACGCACGGCCTATGAGAGAATATCGCTCAATGAAAAGATCTGGTGTGCTACATTGTCTGAGATAGGGTTCAAGACTACGAGTCACCCTTATGAAATCGGAAGTGTAACTACTACGCTAAGGTTCAAATCTTCGTGATACCTTAGCTTATGCCCGATCTTATGGAACTGTTGATGCTTAGAGATAGTTTCAAACTATTCAAGTGGGGGATTGTTGGGATGAATAGCTTTGAAAAGCTATAATGAAATTCCTAATTAATTATCTAGTATTTTCCCATAATACGAAATTAAGATGGATAATTAATAAAAGGAATATTATGGAGATGATTAGGAATAATTATCTTAATAGATTATATTTTAATTATGTGAGTAATTATCTCCCTAATTAAAATGTGACTTATTCCCAAAGAAAGAGGGAATATTCTGGGTTTTCTGCTCCTATAAATAGGAGACGCCCCAGACCCTCTAAACACACCTCAGAGAGCGGAAACACGAGAAAGAGAGTGAGTTCATAGAGCTAGGGTGTTCAAACGGTTTGGTTACCGTGGTAACCATTTTAACCGGTACTATTTGGATAATTTGGTTTGGTTAATTTGGATAATTGGTTTGGTTTGGTTAAAAAATTTAGCTTGTTTGGTTTAGGTGGTTTGATTTGGTTTCAGACACTCCTAACCAGTCAAACCAAATTAACCAGTTAAGTAATTAGTCATATATCTAACATATATTATATACACATAATACTTTGCATAACCACTCAAGAGTTAACGTTCATCCATTTGGACTCATAAAATATAAAGCTCAATATTGCTCATACAGTGTATATTTGTATATGTAAAGTCTAGACCACAACATATGGATGCCTAATTTAGATAAATTTTATACATTATGATGAATGAAAAATTGAAAGGAATGTCATTTCCCGCCTATGATAATAAGAGACTAAGTCAATTTACACAAACACAACAATTCATTAACCCATACCATTGTCATAATTTTTTGTTAGGTGAATACTTCTATACTAATCGTAAGATAATTATCTTAGTTGCATGTATTTTTGTTAAGGGTCAACTATAACTACGTGTTGATTGTTATGTTTTATTCATTATATAAATTGCGAATTTTTATGGTTAATAAACCATTAGATTTAGTATCTAAAAATATTGATAAAAAATACATTTTAGTACCTAAAGTTTCTGTGTCTTACTAACCGATACCTTAACTTTTCATGTTTTTACAAATAGGTTCAATATTTATACGTGTCATCGTGCGATTAAATTCCAATTGATCACTGCTCCCTCAATCTGTATCTCACCCTTTCATTCCACTCTTGCTCTACTGCCGTTGAACGACAGATACTATGGAGAAAAGCGAAGCGGTCGCAAATGAAAATCTCCGTAATGGAGGTGGTGGAGATGGTTCAATTTGCGGGTACGAGTCACTGTGCCAGCTTCTCAGTTCTAATCTCGAGCCCCATCTCTTAGAGGTACCAAATCAGGCGAGCGCTGCTGTTTTTTCTTTTCTGTACTTTTCTCGTTGGGAATAGCGAACTGTCGATCTGGTAAGCGATTCGATATTGCTGTTGGAATGTTATTGGAAATTGGTTCTCAAGGTCGGTCTTTGATGGGGTTTCCACCTCTACGGCCTAATGGCTGAATCATATCTTGATCAAGCTTTTGACCTTGACGATTGACTGGGAATTCACGTCTTTCAGGAAGTCAACCGCTTGATCCTGGGTTTGAATTGCGGCAAGGCGCTCCAATCGGTGGCAATCCCAGAGCCTGCAAAAGCTCTTTCTGACGAACATGATTTTGACCTTCAGGTATGTATGTATGTACTTGTGTATGACAAATAAGTCGTTTATTTGTGATGAACCCTTTTACTGTTGTGTTATCTGGTTCTTGACTTTCTAATCTCGAGGATTATAGTTTTTTTTTTTTTTTTTGTATTCAACTGTATGGTCCTTGTACGGCTCTGATGTTAATCTGTTAGCTATACTGAATTGGGTGGTTCAGGCTTTTCGTTTCAACGCTGACAGAGAGGCATTGCGAGAACCTCGGGTGGTCAGAGTTGGCCTTATCCAGAACTCGATAGCCATTCCAACAACTGCCAGCTTCTCAGATCAAAAGAAGGCCATCTTTCAGAAATTGAAGCCAATTATTGAAGCTGCTGGTTCTTCGGGTGTAAACATTCTTTGTTTGCAGGCAAGTTGGATGATGACGCATGAGTAACTTCCGCTGTTCCTTTAGGTTAAGTTATTTTATCTTATAGTCCGGGAATTACAGGAAGCATGGATGATGCCCTTTGCTTTCTGTACAAGGGAGAAGAAATGGTGTGAGCTTGCAGAGCCTATCGATGAGGAATCAACGAAATTCCTTCAGGAATATGCACGCAAATACAACATGGTTATCGTAAGCCCTATTCTAGAGAGGGATGTAAACCATGGAGACACTCTATGGAACACTGCTATTATCATCGGCAATCATGGTAACATAATCGGCAAGCACAGAAAGGTATACAGATGGCCTACATGTTGTGCCACATGTTCTTTTGGTTTCCCGGTCATTAAATGACTAATCATTGCTGCCCTTGACAGAACCATATCCCTAGAGTCGGCGACTTCAACGAAAGCACATATTATATGGAAGGAAATACTGGACACCCTGTGTTTGAAACAGCATTTGGAAAAATTGCTGTCAATATCTGTTACGGGAGGCACCATCCTTTGAATTGGTTAGCATTTGGCTTGAATGGTGCAGAGATTGTGTTCAACCCTTCAGCCACTGTTGGGGAGCTCAGCGAACCAATGTGGCCAATCGAGGTGATCTTTCTTCTGGCACCTTGATATTGTTTCCATAGAGTTAGATTTACATCAGCCGAGATGGGTCAATTGCAGTCCTGATAACTTGAAACTGGTTGTTCTTGTCCCATGGAATGGGATTATACTGATGTTGTATCACCTCTTCTTTTCAGGCTCGTAACGCAGCAATAGCAAACAGCTACTTTGTTGGATCAATCAATCGTGTTGGGACTGAAATATTCCCAAATGCATTCACCTCTGGTGATGGGAAGCCACAGCACAATGATTTTGGTCATTTTTACGGGTCAAGTTACTTCTCAGCGCCTGATGCTTCTTGCACCCCCTCATTATCTCGTCGCAAGGATGGTCTGCTGATCACGGACATGGATCTTAACCTCTGTAGACAGCTCAAGGATAAGTGGGGATTCAGAATGACTGCTCGGTATGAGATATATGCTGATTTACTTGCCCGATATGTGAGGCCGGATTTCGAGCCCCAGGTCATAACTGACCCTTCGTTGAACAGGTAAAAAGTCCCTGCAAGTTTCTGATGCCTGTGTATAATTTGGGGAAGTCGTCCGTGGGATTTACTATGTTAAACCATCAGCCGAAATAAGGTTATTTGATGTCCATGTATTTTATGTAGGGATTGTGAAGGCTTTATCTCGTAATGTATGTCGTTCCTTCTCATTCTTGTAATTGGTGTGTGGTGAATCACTTACAGTGCAGGAAGATCCTATTCTAATATATTTTCTGGTTGAAGACGATCTAATACCGAATCAACATTTAAATAGCCCTGAAGGCTAGAACCATACCCTATGCATGTGGCCAGCTATGGTTGGACCAGAGTTTGGCTAGGGTGTCATAACAATTAACAAGAGTAGATTTGATAATTTATAATCCAATTCACAAATCCAATCCATCCACTTGAATATCGTACTAATCCAATTCATTTTATTCAAATTTAATTAGATCGGTGGTTTCATGGATTGCATTCGTGGATCGTTGGCAAATTACAATATTGTACATACAAAAAATGTCATGAGAAAGTTAAGTTTGGTACCTAAAATTTTTTATTATGATATTTTAGTACCTAATTTTTCAAAATTTATATATTGATCCAAAACTTAAATGTCATTTGGATTGATTATCATAGACCAATCCACTAATTTATATGATCCAATCCATTGATACATGGATCTATCAATCTATGGATTCAATCTATTTATGGGCCATCCGATTGGAAATAAATCTAACTATTCAAAGGATACATAGGGACAACTTGGTCAAAGTAGAATAATTCCACCATGGAACGTATTCGAAATTCAAAGACCAATTAGATCCTACCATGGAACGTGAAGTTTCGCCTTCTCCGTTTTCTCCAATTCCAAGTAGCGACGGTTCTTCTTTGATGGTTGGGAAGGACGGGAGAATGAATTTGCTCACGATTTTGGATGGCTGTTACATGAAGATTTTTTTTTTTTTTTTTTTATGGGAATGGTTTGGTTTCATATACGGCAGCGAAGTGGGTTCGAAAATGTTTGTGTTAGGCAGGTGTGGGTTTGGGCTATAACGATGGGATCTCGGCAGCAGTGAATCGATAATGAAAAAGCTTTGCTTGATTAGATAGGATGCTACGAACATTTACTAACCCCAATTGGGAGTCTGATATTTGTGAATCACCTTCACTTGACGTACAACAAATTCAATTGGACAATTCCTTCAAGCACTGAATTGAAGAGCTTTGATCCCGTCCAACTTAGTTGACAATCACCTCAACTTGTTGTACAACGAATAAACCACTAATCTTATAAAGCACACTAAAAATATGAGAAAACACACAATAAATCTCATAAAGAAAACCAGAAACACTACAAGATCGATAATAAATATTTAAAAACACACAAAAGCCTCCTAATAAGACCATAAACAAGAGATAGCAAGCCACACAAAGCACATCACAAATGTCTTAAAAAGCAAAAAAGAAAAAAAAAGGAGAAAGTAGACCACAAATCTCGTGAAGCAAATCAGAAACACCACAAAGCATACAATAGATATTTTCAAAACACACCAGAAATTCCTAATGCAAATAACGAATATTATGAAGGATACTAGAAGCACGACAAAACATATCACAAATATTTTTAAAGCACGTCATAAACTTTTAATACATACCATAAATCTCATGAAGCAGACAATAAACACCAAAAAGCACACCAAAATATTTATATGGCACACTAAAAACCTCCCAATATAGGCCACAAACCTCATGAAGCAAAACAAAAACACTACAAAACAGAGCACAAATATTTTTAAAGCAAACCAAAAACTTACTAATGTAGAACAGAAACACGATAAAGCAACCACAAAATGAAGACTGGAAACACGAGAAACAAACCACAAATCTCATAATGCATATATAAAAATGTGGTGACTAGTGGTTGGAGTTTGGATTTCGACGACTTGATTACGATAACAGTGAGTCGTAACTCACCCATGGGTCCAATCATGCCAGATTTTCCAGAGATTTAATCTTTAAACTGAACTAAAATTTTCAAAAAATTGGTCACCTATAATTTGCACAAAAATATCATTGCTTTATGATAGTTCTAAAAATTAACAATAAGTTAAGAAATCTACATCATCTCTACAGATTCAATACTGCAATTCAATACACAATATTCAAACTAATGGTATTTGGGTTGTGATTTCAAAACTATCCTCCGTGTATAAGATAACCATAAATTAATTTATTTATTAAACTCTAATTAAAATTATGAATGTATGAAATAAAAATATCAAACATCAAAGAAATACTTACAGCAGAGTTAGTGGGCTAGCTAACCATAGTGAAAATGTCATATGATTTTCAGATGATTAACCCGGCGATTAGGGATGGCAATGGGTCGGATTGGGGCGGGTTTTGTCAAACCCAAACCCAAATCCATGGGTTTATCCGCCAAAAAAACCCGGGGTAAAACCCGCTGGATTTGAAAAACTCAAACCCAACCCAACCCGCTGGGTATCCGCGGGTTCATGGGTACCCGTGGGTTTTTGTGGTAAAAAATTTACAATAACAAGTTTCTTTCAAAATAAAAGTTTAACATTAATTTTCTCATACAAATTATTCATACAAAAAACACCAATCTAGAGCATACAAGCAAACCGCAAATGATCAATACAAATTGTTCAAAATTGAACATAAACATCTATAAACAATAAGATTAATTGAAAGCTTTTTACTCGTCAACTAAGTTTCTTCACTCTCCACTTCATAATATCAACTTCATTCTAAACAATTAGAAACAACAAATTATATATGTCTCCACAAACATAAAGAATATTAATTGTTTAAGGAAGATATATTATTTAGAGTATTAAATATACCGGAAAAGTAATTATATGTGTGTGGGCGGGTACCCATGGGCCGGGTTTACCTAAACCCAAACCCAACCCGACCTGGTGAATAGTGTAGCGGGTTTAAACCCGAACCCGGCCCGAAACCCGTCAACACGGGTTTTACCTGCGTTGACCGGGTTGGGTAGGGTGGGTACCCGTGGGTTCGGGTTTTGTTGCCATCCCTACCGGCGATTGACCCGTGAGAAAAATGGGTCACACACTCTCGCAGATCGACCCGCTGCAAGGTTACCGAGTTGGAGGTTACACGACGTCGTTTTTCTCTTTGGTTTACGAATGCGCCTCTTTTCCAATTTTCTTCTTCGCCTAACCCGATATTTGGAATTCTAAGTTGAACATTTGAATATGATGTTATATATGTGTGTGAATTTTTACTATATGTTAGATCCAAGTACAACCTGTTATTTTTGCGTGATTTTATATGTTATTACTCATATATATGTTAGATGAGGTTTGATATAATTTATAAATGGTTAATATATTTATATGTCCCAAACTTTTCACAAATTAAACATATTGGCCAATCTTTTCAATTGATAATTTCGTTGTCTCAACTATGCATCAAAGTTACGAAATTGGCCAAAACCAAAATTTAACTGTTATCTTGGATGGTCAAACGGGTTGACTAACAGTCAACGCGCCACATCACTACCAAGTTAGCACACACCACTTAAAAAATTTGGTCTTTTTCGCCTATTATCATTTATCTTTTTTTATTTTGAACAACAGAAAAAAGGAAAAGAAATTTAAAAATAAGAAAGATAAATGGTAATACGTGGAACAAACAAAAAAATTTAAGTAGTCTATGCTGATTTGGAAGTGACGTGGCGTGTTGACCGTTAGTCAGCGCGTTTGACCGTCCAAGATAACGGTCAAATCTCGGATTCGGCCAATTTTGTAACTTTAATGCATAGTTGAGGCCACAAAATTATAGATCGAAAAGACGGCTCAAAATATTTAATTTGTGAAAAGTTCGGAATATACAAGTATATTAATCTATTTATAAATGTATTAACAATATAATTTTATTTGAATATTCGAGCTAATCCGGATAAAACGATTGAACCATTAATCCTTAACTTACCACTTAGCCAACAGATTAAATCGGGGGTAATTCACTTTTAAGAATGTTGTATATTGGGTAATTCGGATCCATCTTCAAATGTAGAGCTATTATACTTCTTTTTATGAATTATACAATTGATGTTATACATTCGGTTATGTCGCATATGCCTAAAGGGCATTCCTTAATCTCTTGAGATAGAGATCTTTAGCATCGCAGTGGATGCCTTTTTGGGGTTAGATATAACCTGTCCTAGCAAAAGTATATTGATCCGGTTTGATTGGGTCACAAAGAATCTTCACGACTGTGCAAACTGACTTTGCCAGATTTTCAGGTGATGGAACTGTCTCATTTGCTTTTGGTAAAATTTATTATGCTATTACTATGAGAAAGTGTCTTACTTATAATGTTTGGTTGTTACCTCTCGAGGATATTCTCAACCGGTCATTAGGATACTACATCGAAGAAGTCTTCCCATTCTAAAGTCGGAGATATTTTAAGGGAAGTTCTTTCTCTCTTCTCGACTCCCTATATCAGTTTCGCGTCTTTGCTCCTCGGAGCTTTCATAGAGCTGCCCACCTCGTGGAAAAAAGGATCTTTTATCGGGAGTCCGGTTGCATACGGATTACCGTTCTTTATTATTATCAGTTTTATATATTTGTTGTTCCGCCATGGCCTTATCTTGGATAATAAAAAAAAAAGGATTAAATCGGGTTGAAAACTCAACACAGTCGGAAGTCTTCAACCCAAAAGAAAAAGAAAGGAAAGTTCAGTCTCCAGTGTGAAATCTGAACTCTCCGTCCTTACCAGCAAACACCTCAGTACTCTTACTCCGTTCAGTCATCGGTCGTCAGTTCAATCATTTATACGGAGGAAAGAATGTCGCTCCAATCATCTGTTCAAAGGGGTATGGAAAAGAGGATTCTGTTCTTCTAATTTTGCCCCAACATGCTCTCTGTTCGCCTCCTTTCAATTACTTCGTTTGGTTCTGCAGTGAGAAACCTCGGTGGATTAAGGCCTCGGATCGTTGGTTCCTTGGGAAGGCCTCACTTCACTACTACTGCTACCGAGTCTTCTTCTTCTTTTCCTCCTCCTTCCTCCGATCAAACTTCCCCTCCGGTAATCGTTTTTGTTCCGAATCCTAAATGGTTTTCTGTTTTGGGTACAGCTTCGAAACCGCAATACTAAATTCAAAATTTTTGAGATGTTGGACGTTACCCCCGGCTTTCAATCTCGCCGTACTTCTATCTGCTGTTATTTGAATTCGAATCAGTTCAGATTTTCGATGAATGATCGGATTAGGTGGTTATCAACTTTGTAGTACTGTATTTGTTATATGGTGTATTTATTTTTGCTTGGTGGTTTGCAGAGGGTTCCCAATCTCATAGGAGGTTCATTTCTTGATTCAAAGTCACCTTCAACAATTGATGTGATTAATCCGGTGAGTATACGAAGCAAGCATATTTGTAACTTGAGCTGAGTCTGGAATTATATGGGTAATTGGATTCTAATCGATAGTAGTTTCGACTAGGCCACTCAAGAAGTGGTATCCCAAGTTCCCTTAACCACACTTGACGAGTTCAAAGCTGCTGTCTCTGCTGCAAAGAATGCTTTCCGGTCATGGCGTAATACTCCAATTACCACCCGTCAGAGGGTCATGCTTAAGCTCCAAGAGCTTATCCGGAGAGATAAGGCATGCATGACAACCTTTTGTCCTTGTATTGATGAACTCATGATACCTTTCTTTGAATAATGCTTTTGTTTGTGAACTCAACGATGGTGATATTGCAGGATAAACTTGCGTTGAATATTACAACCGAACAAGGGAAGACGCTGAAAGATGCACATGGGGATGTATTTCGTGGCCTAGGTTTAATTTCTTATTTTCCACCGCTGTTTGGAGTTGTCTCTAGTAGGCAGAGGTTTGGGCTTCATTGATGACTGCTCTATGTTCTCTGGATTTTTCTAAATGCAGAGGTGGTGGAACATGCTTGTGGAATGGCAACCCTCCAAATGGGGGAGTATGTTTCTAATGTGGCACATGGAATTGACACATATAGCATCAGAGAGCCACTAGGTGTATGTGCTGGAATTTGCCCATTTAACTTCCCTGCTATGATTCCTTTATGGGTAAGTTTCTAGCTATACAATATCTTGTTTCGCGTTCTCATTTTACTTTGTGTCTCTTAGTTTGCTCCTCTTTTGAGAATACATATTAGTTAGTGATGCTAATCAGGACAAGCATTTTACATGTGCTTGTTTTCCTGCAGATGTTCCCCGTTGCAGTTACATGTGGCAATACCTTTGTTTTAAAGCCATCAGAGAAAGATCCAGGTCAGTCTTTGTTCATCAATATTTTGCTGACCTACTGCAGTGTTGTTTGCTTATGGAACTACAATTTTCTTACTCTTATACATTAGGTGTTTTCTGATAACTAATATTTGGTCCCTTGTGATTCACATGCTAATATTTTTCAGTTCATTGGTTGCTGCATTATTTTACCTGTGTAGGGAATAGTGAATATGATTTAGTTGCCAATGACATCTCTAACTGCACTAGCTTTTAATTTTTCCCTTCCTCGTATGTCATAACTATAGAAAATCACATGGCGGCTTATATATGCCATACTGGGCCTCACAGGCCTGGTGGAATTTGGTACACTCAACATTGTAAGAGAGAGAGCAGAAGTATCGATTCAGTAGCATCATTTTGACATATTCTGTGACTTTTTCATTCAAAATTTTCATCAAATAGAATTAAGTGGTTCTTGTGTGCACGGGTTAATAACAAGGCATAGTTTCTTGGGAGAAAACCCCGAATAGTTCGTAGTCCAATGTGATATTCCTTGCTTTTAATCAGTTTCCTTATTGTCTTGTCCTGTGTATGTTCTAACCTTGGTTCCAGCTAACTACAGTCTGAAGAAGGGTTAAAAGAAGACACATGTTTTTATGTTAGTAAAGTAGTAGTAAACTTTTTATACTTCTTTATACTGAGTGATAACTTAGTCATCCTATATGTCACCAGGGGCGTCATTAATGCTTGCCGAATTGGCAATGGAGGCTGGCCTGCCAGATGGTGTTCTGAACATTGTCCATGGCACCAACGTATGTATATTCTGGACACATTCTCTAGCACGTCTAGCTTTATATCCTGGTAGTCTTTGGAAATAAATAATAAGGAAAAATGAAAGTGTTAAATATGTCTAGGGTACTCTCAGTGTCAAATTTCAGAAAATATGGTAGGCAACTTTTCTGGCTTTGTACTAACCTGTGACACTCAACTGTAGCGGGCCTTATTCTGACTGCATGGATATTCCTCACTGTGTTTCACAGAGTAACTGCCGATGTCTAAATAGTGATCAACATATTTATTCCTCTATCATAAATCCCCTCCTCTTCATTTCTGTCTCATTGATGCAGGATATTGTCGATGCTATTTGTGATGATGAGGATATCAAAGCTGTTTCCTTTGTTGGCTCTAATACGGTAAGTCATTGTTGCGAGTCAATGATGAAGTTCTTATATAATTCTTGGATATATGCTCCTGCGTCTTTGATAGTTGAAGCCCAACATATGTTTGGCATTTTTTGTAAGAGAAACATATGGATAATGTGATACCTTTTGATGTTTCTTATACTGACCCTGCTTCTCAACTAATCGGCCTTTCAGTTTTCCTGTGGATAAAGTACACTATTTTTTTTTTTGGTTTATCAGCTTTTCATTTTTCCGTCTTGTGATAGGTTGACATTACGTTTCAGTCCTTAATATTTTGTGGTCCCCTTCATTTTGGACAATAGATGCTATTGTGCTTTCAAGATTAGTTGTTGTCAAATAAAACTGAGATCATACATTAGATGGTTATTAGATGGCCTACAATTAGTAACTTGTTGCTATGTGGACATTTATGTCATACCTCTCGGCTTATTTTTGCCCCAATGAATCAAAGGCTGGCATGCATATCTATGCAAGAGCATCTGCAGCAGGAAAGCGCGTTCAGGTTAGACTCAATTCATTCACAATAGATATTTGTTTCTTCTTTATGGTGCTTTGAAACTGCTTAATTGATTCTGCATTGGGATTAAATGGGATTTTCTTAATGCTATTCAGTCCAATATGGGTGCAAAAAATCACGCAATAGTGATGCCTGACGCCAACATTGATGCTACAATAAATGCTTTGGTTGCTGCTGGTTTTGGTGCTGCTGGTCAGAGGTGCATGGCACTGAGCACAGTGGTTTTTGTTGGAGATTCAAAACCATGGTATACTATGCAACTCCTGTAACTGCTGTTTAGTCTTGGTCTGATTTTATTTTGAGCATACATGGGATAATTTTTGTTTCTTCCAGGTTGAGTAGACTTGTGCAGTCTGCAAAAGCTTTGAAAGTAAATTCAGGAACAGAACCTGATGCTGACCTAGGTCCAGTAATTAGTAAGCAGGTATTGCTCTGGATCTTTTTCAAGTCTGCATGCCATCATGATGTGAAGTTGATTCTTGATACTCCATATCATTTTCATTTTATTATGAGTGGGTTTGATTGACGATGCTCCAAAATGTTTATTCCCTTATTGCTTGTATGCTGAATTTAAAGTACTATTGTTCTTCTATCTTTACAGGCCAAGGAACGGATACACCGATTAATTCAAAGTGGTGTCGAAAGTGGTGCTGAGCTAGTACTTGATGGGAGAAATATATTGGTATCTTCATTCGTAGTTCATGCTCTCTTCTATTGCTTTTTTTCTTTCCCAAGTATCAGAAACCGCGGAGCTTCTTTTTCCATAGATGGGCGCCTTTCCCTTTATTTGTTCAATCAATGCTGGATTAGCTGAGAGAAATGTCATTCTGCTTTATTGCTTTCTTTGCTTGGGCAATAGGTTCCAGGGTATGAGAATGGCAACTTCGTTGGTCCAACCATCTTGGCAGGTGTCAGACAAGATATGGAGTGCTACAAGGTACAGGGTGCACTTCCTTCAGTTGAATTTTCACGAAAAACAGTGTTTTCCTACACTGTATGATATCATGTAGGGAGCACCCTGCAGATCGATAGAAGATTTGATTATTGTACTGATTTGAAACATTCTGTTTGCAGGAGGAAATCTTTGGTCCTGTTCTAATCTGCATGGAGGTGAGTGAAGCCCAACTTCTTCAGTTTCTCTCTAGCAACACCTCTGGTGGATTGATGAGTAGTTGTTGACTCGTTTCACTTGTTTTTCATCTGGGTGTAAGGCTGACAGCTTAGAGGAAGCAATCAGTATTGTGAACCGAAACAAGTATCGTCCGCTTAATCGCTTCCTTTCTTCCTTCGTTTCTCATTGGCCACTTTACCTAAGCATCTACCTGACCTGTGGACACTTCATATCGTGGCAGATATGGCAATGGAGGTTCTATCTTTACGGCATCAGGTGCTGCTGCGAGGAAGTTCCAGACTGAAATAGAGTGTGGACAGGTAAAACTAAAGCTTTGCAATATTCAAGTGTTTGTTGTCCCAAAAAACTCCACAGAACTGGAAATGGCGCGGTATTTGTGCGATCGATTGAATCTTTTCCCCCACTACTATCTTTGTAGGTTGGCATCAATGTTCCCATCCCGGTTCCATTGCCCTTTTTCTCCTTTACCGGCAATAAAGCGTCATTTGCTGGAGATCTGAATTTCTATGGTAATTCACTCCCTTTCTCTGATAAGTGTGTTTGACTTGTGAATACCTGATCACATTATAGCTCGAGCTGGCAGCCTATGAAGGGGAATGTTGATGTCGTGGGAATTTGGTTGCAGGCAAGGCAGGAGTGAACTTTTACACACAGATCAAAACAATAACCCAACAGTGGAAGGATTTGCCAGATGGAAGCGGAGTTTCACTCGCAATGCCTACTTCTCAGTAGCTAAATAAAACTAGTTATTTGCTGTTTGTGATTGGCTCTCTTCTCTCAGCTTTCTAAATTGAAACTGGATTTTCGTTCATTTTGGGCCAAGCTTCCGAAAATGAAGTTTGTAAAAGTTGAGTCAATGGAACAGAAGGTAGTTTGTTGACTGATATATAGCTTTCTAGTTTGTTGACTGATACTGATATATATCCAAAATGGGCCGTGTAGTGCTCAACCCGGACCCAGCTTGCTTCGATGCAATTGGCCACGCCTTACACTGCTTGAGTCCTACCTAGCGCACCGTACTTTGTTTTCTAGTTATAATTTGTGAATTATTAGGTTAATGATTGCTGGAACATCAATGGAAAGTACTGTCTCTTTGATAGGGAAAGGGTTTATGAAATTTGTCCTATAAATACGTATGAATAAGAAATTGAGCATTAGTAGCAATTTCTATGTTATTTTATTGCTTTTCGTAGCTTTTCCTAGCTAATTTTCGCAAGTTTGTCGAAACTCGATGTGAAAAATTGATAGTGCATCAAAATTAACTAGCATATTGATATCCCACAAGATGTGCCTTAACGAGCTCATTTTGTCTCTCTAAAGTTGTTGTTTACACTCTTGAAGGAAGTCTTCCAAAGGGCGATTCTCAGTTCCATATCGCTTAAATAGCTGTGCATAACTTGGAAGTCTGACTTGACTCTGACTCTGACTAATAATATCTCAAATAGGTTTTATGCCCTTTCTATTCTAGGTGTTTTCAACTTTTCATATGACTTTTTATGCATAATTGAACACTAAATCATTTCATTTTAGTTTATGATTGTTTCGTATTTACTATGGACGTGTTTTGGATGAGTATTGCAAACTTTCGTCAATTTTGAAGCAAAGTTGAACAACAAGTGTAGGGAGAAGCCGAAGATGGAGTTTACCGTTTTAGGCTGAAGATCACGATTAGGATTCCTAGGTCGTGATCTAAGTTCACGAGCGAGTAAAGAAGTTCAGCCATGATCTGGAGTCGGGAAGATCAACCTGGGTCGTAGCCAGACTAGCGTGCATCAAAGAGGGACTGCGACTTGAAGATCACAGTCGCGAGAATAGAGAATATATCACGATCGCCAACATGAGGCCATGATCTTTTGGCTGTGTAGGAGTGAATTACAACGTAACAAGAATTCACAAGCTCTTCTTGAAGTTTCACGGCTAGTGAACTAGGACGCCCCATGTTTCATATATATATCAATTTTGAGAAGAAAGAGCTCGGGTTTTAAAATATTTCCAGCACAAAGAATAGAGAAAAAGAGCAAAGTGTTCCTTTGGAAGATGAGAGGAGCGAGGAGAAGAGGATGATCCTTCAACTTGGAGCCTTGGAGATGATTTTCCCCGGATTTGGAGTTGTCATGATGTTGATTTCCTCTTTATTCTCTTATGTTCTTCCTCTCCCTATCAAGAGATGATATTTTAGGTGTCTTGATTCAGACCTAATTGTACATGTTTTGCCCCCGTTTTACTTAGGTGTTTGTGGCAAATTCACTCTTAAAAGATTGGTTTTACGCTAGGTTTCTCGTGTTTTAGTGTGTTTCGGGGTTTAACAGGTGAAACCAGTCTCGGAGTAGAAAGTTGGACGAAAATGATCGAAAACCGGGAGAAGAGGTGAAAAAGGGCCAGTTCACGGCTATCCCAGGAAGTTCACGATCTTGCACGACCATGAAGAAGAGCCCTTGACCGTGAATCTCGAGGCGTCCAGAGCCAAAACAGAGGTTACTGACGCAAAGTGAGTTCACGGTCACTAAGACCATGAACGCAGGCTGTTGACCGTGAACATAAGTGAACGAAGCGGTGCGTTTTGGCGCACGCCTGCAGTTCACGGACGCGTTTCATGGTTCACGACCGTGAACTGAGCTCGTCTCTGGTTTAAAAGATGAGTTGAAAGGAGGAGAGAGGGGAGAGCCCATTTTGTGTGAAAAACCTTCTTCAGATTTCTAGAGAGCGAAACAAGAACCAAGGGAGAAGAAGGCTAGGGTTTTGCTTCAAGGTGGATTTTGGGAAGATTTCCTCCAAGGAAAGTTCAATACAAGGGCCAAGAAGATTGGGAGCATCTTCCAAGATGATTTCCTCTTCTTCTCCTTGTGTTTTTCTCATCTCTAGCATGTAGTAGATCTCCTTTCACTTGGGTGTTGTGAAACCCTAACTCTACCATGTAATTTCTTTTATGTGAATTGAATGATTGTCATTGGGTATTGGTTAGTTCAATGATTGAGGTATTATTCATGTTGTTTGTGCATGCTTGTGCTTAGCAACCTAAGGGTTGTGCATGTTTTGTGCTTAGCATCCTTAGGTTTGTGCATTTTGGTATTTAGCAACCTAAGGATTGTGCATAATTGTGCTTAGCACCCTTAGGTTTGTGCATGTTGGTGCTAGCAATCTAATTAGCCACCTTAACCTAGCTTAGAGAGGAAAATCCCCCTTCCAAGGGAGACTCAATTGAGTTGGTTTTCCTTCGGCTTTTTAAGCCACCTAACTAGGATAATTTAGGGCAACCCTCAATGTTGAATTAAGCAAATCAGTTAATCGCGATTAACCCGTCCGACCTTTGAGTTGAGTGAGGGAGTAAGTCAACTACCGATTGTCTAAACCGAGAGGGTCGAGTGACACTGCCTTTAATGTTTACCTCGATTTAGCAATTGAGATTGTGCTCTCCGACCATATATGCATCCCTCTGCGGTTCGCGATTACCTTGCCCAAAGCAATCGTTCACATATCATGGTAGTAGTTAGGGAGAAGCGACACGGAGTGATCCTTCCACAAAAGAGTTTTCACAACCATTTACTTTTGCCCTATTTTATTATAATTAGCAAACTTTTAAACCAAAACTTTGTTGCTAGATAATGATTAAAACAACTGAAGTAGGGGTGGACGGACCGGCCCGGGTTGATATCTAAATACTTGCTCTATACTGCACCCGACTAGAGTTTAAAAACTTGGACTGTAGTCAGGATTAGATTGTGGTGTAGTTTCGTACGAGTCATGCCTGGGGTAAGGACCCCTAACATAGCTGTAGATAATTATGAATTGTAATGGATTTATCTGTTGAATTTCTAGTATATTATGTTTCCTTGATTTATTGTAATGATTTTTCATGCCTTAATTGTGTGTGGATGATGATTTGGTACTTGGCCCATGAAGGTGACTATCCGATTGGGTCAACCTTAGACCTAAATCAAGTAGACCAATTAGCTAATCTACATGATAATCGAGTTACTTAGAGAGCTTGTCCTAATTACAAGAATTGTGTTTATCCCTAATCATTATGGTAGATTGCATGACCATTGAGTTGGCCACCGTAGTTAGGAGGACAAACTACGTGCATGATCATTGAGCCAATTGCCTATAAGATATTCTTGCACCATAAATACTATAAATGAAACAAGTAAAGCTCATTATCGATACATTCCAATGAGTTAGGTTATGGAGACAACTTTCCCAAGTACTCTCTCTGTCTCTCTTTAGATCTTAGTTTTATAGCAATTGTAAGTTAGTTGATAACTTCATCAATTGTTAGATTAGATAACAATTTAATCCTTTAAGTAGACATAATCTCTCCATCCTCTGTGGAATACGACCTTGGGAAATAGTCAACGCTATGTTGCAATATAAATTTAGGGTATACTTGTGCTAGATTGAGTTTACAAGTAAGAAGGTAGCAAGTTATTTTTTTATTACTTGAATCACTCACCTTGGCAAATCCCACCGCCTTCAATAGTCAAGTTTCTTTTGAGAGGTTGAGGAAAAGCTCGATTAGTCGATTTGCTGCAAACGCTGCAGTGTGCACAAAGGAATATGAGAAACGTTGGCCACTACCTACTACCGAGTTGATAAGAAGGGCCTACTCGATTTAGTCTGGACTCTCCCCTATTCTTTAGTTGGGCTTTCCGAAATGCTTGCTAGCTATATTTTGGGCCAGCAAAAGTACAAGGGCCCAAACAAAATACCCCAATCGTTCGCGCCGGTGTTTTTCCTTCGTAGTTTTTTTTAACTTCTTATTTCCTCGACTTTCAGCCGATTCTCTCGCTTGCTGGTGCTTCCTTGTGGCTGCTCCGCCGGACGTCCGAAGTAGCTCTTCGACGGCGCACGGTACTCCTTGTTCTTCAGTTACATGATTCTCCTTCTCCATTTCATAGTTTTAGTTCTTTTTTCGGCCGCCGCTACCTAGCTTCGTCTTGAGGCTTGAACTATCCTAGAGGTCTTGAAGAGGGTTTTATTTAGGGTTTCATGTTATGGTGTTTTGCGTTGTGTAAGGCTGGTTTTTTTTCTCCCTTTCGTTTATGAGCCGGTGGTTCGCAAGTCTCTACTCTAATTTGTGTGAGAAGGCATCACAAATTGTGATCATCAACTGCAAGAACGCAGATTTTCCTTCAAAATTACATTCTTCACTCTTCTATGGCACACTGAACCTCGTTAATCGAAAAACTTGGATTTCTGATTGTGCTTATCGAAAAACTTGCCCAGCTTTCATTTTCTTACTTGTATGCTCTATGTCCCTGCTTCCTACTATGATCCTTGTTCTCTTTTGTCCACAGTTTGAAGATAGATAGATTTTCTACAGAGAGGAACAGTAACAAACTCGGTCGAGATGGTAATGCTCTTGCTTGAAAGGAAAAAATGAAGTGTTTTTTTTTCTTCTTCTTCTTCTTTCTGTTGTCTAATTGTGTCGCATTTTCTCCAGTCCGGAAGGAAAGAGACGGTCTTGGATTTGGCAAAGTTTGTGGACAAAGGTGTTCAAGTCAAGCTCACTGGTGGTAGACAAGGTACTTTCATGGGCGACTCTGGAGCTTTTGTACCAATGCCTTTCATGCTTTACATCTGACACAGAGATTTATCCGAAAAAAGAAAGAAAGACAGTACACAATCATACATATTGACGCTTTTAGCAACTCTGGAGTTTTTGTGTAGCTAATGTTCTCATGATCCACATATGACACAGTATGATAAAAAGAAACATCTTACTCAGAAAGAAAGTACTTCTGTCATGCATATTGACTTTTATTAGTCATCTGCTTAATTGTACCGCATGAATCCTTTGGCTTTTAAGAGACGATCTCGCAAGAGATCAGTTTGCATCATTGGTAGATGTATACGATTTACTGATTTGTTTCTCTCTGGCTCAGTTACTGGGACACTAAAAGGCTACGATCAGTTGTTAAATCTCGTGCTGGATGAAGCTCGAGAGTTTCTACGAGGTAATCCCTTTCTGGTTTCTTATGTACTATCTCTGAATCTTTTCCTTATGTTTCTGATGGATTTTCTAGGTTACCTGGCCAGAACATTGTTGTCTTGTTCCCACATCAACATTATGGTGTCTGATGAAAACCAAGAAAAATGATAGTATGGTGAAAGTACCATAAGGGATTGACGATTTTTGCAATCTTTTTCATCCGTCTCTATGATTCATATTAATGTTCAGCACTTTCATCTTTTTTGAACATCATATATGCTTGATGCACAATAGTAGATACAGACAACACATAATGCCAGAAAAGCTTACTCTTGTTCATGAAATAGCGAAGGATGATAAAGGTGGAAAGCACATGATGCTAGAAAATCTCTTACTCCCATTTCATTAACTTGTTTTAAAGATGCATAGGAGTAAATATCCATCTGCATTCATGTTCTGTATTGATCAATGAAGTTTATAATGTCAGAGCATAGCAAACCTTTTAATTACGCAATCGTTTTCTTTATCTGCGATAAATGTCTAGTGATTTGAGTCTGAAGTTTCCATTTGTTAGTAAAATGCTCTTGTTTACTGTATAATTGAGGTTTCAGGGAACTGAAGCGGTGAGTGTTCTATTCAATCGTCATCCATGTAGATTGATGCTATCAATTTTCTCTTCTTTTGGAGCAAAGTCCCTGACTAATTGAACATTTATTTGCAGACCCTGAGGACCCAATGAAGACCACTGACCAAACTAGGCAACTTGGACTAATTGTATGCAGCTTTTATTATACTTCCCTTTATGACATCCCAGTCTGATCCTAAAAGCTTTCATTCAGTATTCCTCCCTATTTTGATTTGGTTTTGTATGATGTTAGTTGTTACTAACCTTGATGGCGTTTGCGGATGGTAGGTGTGCAGAGGAACTGCTGTAATGCTGGTATCACCCACCGACGGTACTGATGAGATTGCTAACCCTTTCGTCCAGCCAGATGGTGCATAGCTAGTTAGCTCAATCTCTGGTGCAGTCTAGATCCGTATGCTCAGCACCGTCTTCATCCTGGACTTAGATTTTCAATGTTTAGGAACTGCAGTCTTGGTATCCTCCAATGTTCGTGAATTTAATTTCATATGAAGTAATTTTGTCTTTGGTTTTCATGGACGAAAGGATATGGATGGTATGCTATTGTTGGACATGCAGCTTAAGATTCTGCTCTTTTCTTGGACAATTTTAGGTTCTATTGAAAGTTGGATTATTTGAATGTGTATATTATTAGAATGCCTGTATTTGAAATGTTCAATGACATTTTTGGTCATTCTATTATGTGATTTCAACGAACATACTCGTGGTATTATTTTGAAGTTTGAACCGACAAGGTCCTCTACTGTAGGGATAATTCCCTAAATACATATAAGAGTAAATAAATTCCTAAACTACCATATTTATAAAAAAAATTCTCAAAATACTTAAATTTGGAGTGGTTCGAGTTTGAGGAACTCGAACGACTAACCGGTTCGAGTATAGGAGACTCGATCTAGTCGTAGATCGATGATTTGTGCTCGGTTATCCGATCGAAGCAAACTTTTTTTTTTCATTTTGCATAACTTTTCGAGGACTACAACTTTTATAATAAAAATATTTTCAGAATATATTTGAAAATGTGAAAATTAAAGTTAAAGTTACTCACAAAACCCCTTATATTGAAAATTATTCGTATTTTGAAATTTTATTCCTAGTAAATGTTGTAGTACTCAAAAAATTATGCAAAGCAAAAAAAAAAAACTTTGTGACGTTCGGATTGCGGAGCACAAAGTTATGATCCTCCAAAGTTTTACAAATTATGAAATTTGCTCGTTTATGTGTAGCAAATGACGTTTTCACGAAAGATAGCCATCCAAAAATTTATCGTTTGGAAAAATATTGCTCTTTTGGCAGAAATTCCCTATATATAAAAAAAAATCTCGTGCCTTCGCCCCGAGAAAATGTCATTTGTTACCCCCTAAAACGAGCAATTTTTTTATTTTGCCAAACTTTAAAGGATCATAACTTTGTGTTCCGCAATCAGAACGTCGCAAAGTTTTTTTTATTTTGCATAATTTTTTGAGTACTACAACATTTACTAGGAATAAATTTTCAAAATAGGAATAATTTTTAATATAAGGGATTTTGGGAGTAACTTTAACTTTAATTTTCACATATATTCTGAAAATATTTCTATTATAAAAGTTGTATTCCTCGAAAAGTTATGCGAAATGAAAAAAAAATTTGCTACGATCGGATAACCGAGCACAAAGTTAAGGTTGTTGGAAATTTCAAAGGAGTGGTTCGAGTCCACTGAACTCGAACCACTTCAGCCTCATATGGTTCGAGGCTTATATCATCGATCTACGACTAGATCGAGTCTCCTACACTCGAACCGGTTAGTAGTTCGAGTTCCTCAAACTCGAACCACTCCAAACTTAAGTATTTTGGGAATTTTTTTTATAAGTGCGGTAGTTTAGGAATTTGCTTTACTTTTATGTGTATTTAGGGAATTATCCCTCTACTGTACCTCTTTCATCAACTTTGCTCTTCCGTGCAGCAAGGATATTCTCCGCAGGGCCAAATATTTTCACCCTTAAATAGGGATGACAATCAAACTCATGCTCATGGGTATCCGACACCTAGTTAACACTAAGAATCCCCGCTTTGACTGGGTATGAGGCGGATATGGATAAAACTCGCAAAATGTTTGATGGGTAAGGGGTGGGTATGGTTTTAGTCTTCCCGTCTCATATCCATACCTGCCCCACCAAGAATATTTGTTCACATAAAAAATACATGGATCAAATAGTAAGCTATCAATGATAGTGAGGGTAGCTCAACAAAATAATTAGTAAAAATGCAATTGAGTGACCACCTAAATGAAAACCTAATTCCTTTTCCTCAACTCTTCCTTCACTTGTTCACTTTTTCCTCATGTTAGCAAGATTATATTAGTTAATTATGGCTTAGTATATGTATTAGAGTAAGGGAATAATGATTTGGGTTACATTGTACTCTATTTTATGGATTAAGGGATGTTTTAGGATAAGATGCTTTGAACCATATTAAGAATCATTGTACTTTGTTGACTTCATGATATAATAGGTGCGCTTAATGTTATAATTGAAAATTTACATATAAAATTTTAGGTGTTATAATGTTGGATGTACGGGCGGGTATTACCCATGGGTAATCGAAACCCACGAGTATGGGGATGGGTTTGCAAAATCTTCCCCGCATGGATATGAGGGAGGTATGAGTTTAAATATTTAACAACGGAAATGAGAATGGTTTAGACAAACCCGCTCATTACCATTAGTTGGGTTCTTTAATGTGTATATTATTATTTTCTTAGAAATATGGACAACTGGCTACCTAATTCATAATATTAACAATACGAGAGGTGGAAGTTTCCATTACATCATACAAAAGCTACTATTCAAGTTGGAGGGTATTTGGAGGAGAAGTTGTTGGATCGGCTGCAAGGGTGGAAGCGTAGAACGCTGTCCTGGGCGGCGAAAGAAACCTTGATCAAATCGGTTGCGCTGGCTCTCCCGCTCCATGTCATGTCTTGCTTTAAGATCCCTCTCTCTTTATGCCGGCTATTGGATAAGCACGTGGCTAGGTTTTGGTGGGGCGTGGAAGATGGCCAACCAAAAATTCGATGGATGTCATGGAGGAATATGTGCCGTAGTAAACATGAGGGGGGGATGGGGTTCAGAAGGTTTGAGCAGTTTAATCAAGCTTTGCTTGCCAAGATAGGGTGGCGGATCCTTAATGAACCCCAGTCCCTGATTGCCCAGGTATACAAAGGGAAGTACTTTCCAATCGGGTCGTTCCTGTCAGCTAAGGCGAGATCGCGTCCGTCTTGGGGGTGGCAAAGCATTTTATATGGGAGGGAATTGCTGGTAAAGGGTGCCCGATGGCAGATTGGCAATGGTAGGACTGCTCCGTTGTTAGACTCGAATTGGGTCCCCCAACTCCATCCGCAAGTTCCGGTGCATAACCCCCAGGTGCTCCCGGCTGGTCAGATGTTAACAGTGAAGGAAGTGATTTGTCAGGCGGAGGGGCGGTGGTGTGACCAGAAGCTTAGCCAATGGTTCGACCCAGCGACGTGTCAGGCTATTAAGGCTATCCCTCTCCCTCGGCAAGAGGTGGAGGATCGTCTGATATGGCATGGGACGTCGGATGGGGTTTTCTCTGTCAAATCGGCCTATCATTTTGCTGTTCTTCTTGATCAGCAAGAAGGTCGGTGGCAGGCCATGGCAAGTTGGATGGATAGGGCTAGTTGGATTCGTTTATGGTCCACTAATATTCCGCCCAAGCTGAAGGTGTTTATCTGGAAAATTTTTAATCGGGTCCTTCCGACAACAGAGGCCCTTTTGGAGAAAGAGGTGGGGGTCCTTCCTCGGTGTCCGGTCTGTTGGGCAGATAAGGAGTCAATGGAGCATTTTTTTTGGATCTGCTCGGTGGCTAGGGCCCTTTGGGACCACTCGAGTCTTGATGAGTTAGGCCAGGGGTTGCCGCGCCATTCTTTTCCTTTCTTTCTCAAAAAGTTGATGGCGATTGTTTCCCCGCTCCAGTGGTGGGCGGTGGTGGCCCTCTTGTGGAGAATCTGGTGTTCAAGGAATTGGGTGGTGTTTGAGGCGAAGCAGTTCGGGATAAAGGCCCTCATGCGCTAGTATTATCAGCAGTATCAAGAGTGGGCCCACCTTCCCATGGATCAGGGAGTTCGGCGGGATGAAGCTCCAACGCCGCCAAATTCTGGAGCGGTAGATAATAGGATGGTGTGCATATGGGATGGTGCCACGAAGCGTGGGTCGCACTCGGCAGGCGGCATGGTTCTCATGGACCAGGAGGGCCGCACCAGTATAGCTATGGGGACTCAGTATCCGGTGATGGACGATCCTATGGTGGTGGAGTTACTAGTGCTCCGGGAGGCGATCCTTTGGTGCTTAAGTATGGGGCTCTCAGAAATTCGTTTTAAAGGGGATGCTAAGGTGGTGATTGACAAGATTCTTCAAGAAGATACCAGGGATAGCCGAGTGGGTGCGATTCTGGAGGAGGTTATAGGTTACCTTTCGGTGCATCGTGGCTTCAGTGTGCGATTTGTAGGTCGTAGGAACAATCGGGTGGCCTATAGGGTGGCCAGGAAAGCCCTTTTATTGTATCCGGCTGTAAGTCGTGGTTTTGATTTCAATGGCTGGCTTCGGGCTAGTATGTAACTATCAAGTTTATCAATATATCTGATTATCTTTTGTATAAAAAAAAACTACTATTCAAGTTGAGGGTTGCGTACATTGAACTGATCTGTGCCAAAAGCAATTTCGAAAGTTACGTATGAACATACTGAGCATTTTGAAATTTTTGTATAAATGATGTTTGCGTGCAAAAATACAACACAAAATTGAGTAGTAGTCCAGTAGATGAAAAGTTTCCTTAGTTTGCCTAGGTCAAGAATTCGACACTTGTTGCAATATTTTTGTTTAATTTTTTAGTTAAGTCCCTATTAAATCGTTTTCTTTTAAAGATGTATGTATTTTATCATATTAAACAGTTCTCTTTTCAAAATGAAGTTCAAAAGTTCTAATTTATATTTTTTAAACTCAAGTAATTCAATTCAAATCACATTAATTAAGTTTTTCAAATTACAAATTGTGAGAATACATTTGGGAAGATAATGAATAAATATTTCTTTCAAATAATAATATTAAATGGTATTTATTTTTCAATTGTTAAAATAGATGAATTAAATATTAATATTGAAATGTATTATTAATTTGTTTTTTTTTTCTAATATTATCTTAAACATGCCATGGTATTAGTTTATATCTTATTTTAATTAATTTTAACAACTTTACGCAGTTATAGAGTATGAAATCGGACCCTCCTTCGACGGCCAAATCCTGACTCCGCCCCTGATCAATGACTCTAATATCCTTTATTTAGCTTTTGTCTTTCAAAACATATAAACAATAAACAAACACATACAACTATACCAAATACCATATTCAAACTCGACAAAAAAAAACATATTAAAAATAACAAATTACAAATACAATAAAAAAACAGATTCAATGAAAAGAACAAAATACAATAATTTTTTTTACAAATGAGCTTTGTCTTCTCCGTGGGGGAGTATGGCGTCGTTCTTATCAGCTTTGGGAAATAGTTGGGTTCATTCTGGTGAAGTTGTTGCATTCTTGATAGCTCTGGCTAAAACTTCCAGTATTTGGATTATCCGTCATTTAGTTGAGGCGAGATTGGAAGAGATTTGTGAAGTGCAATCATTCTTCCTTTGAATCAAGGCTAAAAACAACCACGAATCTCATTAGAGTCGTAGCTATTGAGAAAGTCCACACATGGCTAACTCTGAAAACACGGCACTTCAACAACTCAAACGGAACTTTCCACCAGACAAACTGGCTGCTTCTTCGACCTAATGGATATTTAATTTAAATAAAAATGGTTAGAAATATTCGTTATTTTCATTAAAAGATAAAGAAATTAATTATAATACGATAAAATGTAGTTAAATTATTGGAGAAATTGAAATTTTCACTTATTTATAGCTAAAATATGAGGTAATAAAGAATTTTAAGTAATCTGACTAAAATTACATGTAATTTAGGCAACAATGGATAAAAAATGTTGCCGGTCAAGACATGTCGGATCGATGAGAGGTTACTGGTAGCATTTGGTTAATTTGGTTTGGTTAATTTGGATAATTGGTTTGGTTTGGTTAAAGAATTTAGCTTATTTGGTTTAGGTGGTTTGGTTTGGTTTCAACACTGCTAACCAATGAAACCAATTAACCAATTAATGATACACCTAATATACAAAATTATTTATACTTTCATGTAACCAACCAAACCAAACTTTCGTGATTCCCTATTTTATTTACATGTGCACAACAAACCAAAACATTATGACCCAAAAATTAAATGGGTCTGCCTATATTTACTAAACCAAAATATTTTGGACAATTACTAGACTTTAGGATTACGTACTATACCATGACAACCACCTCAAACTAAGTAGAGTTTAAAATTTCTGATGAGGGGTATTGGTATGTATTTATGTTAAGGGATTTGTTGTAAGCTACCTATATTAATTATTAGGTGCAGAGATGACGAATTATGTATTAACTCGAATGATGATGATAATTATGGATGGTTAGTCTTATTAGTATTGCTTATATAAAATAATAGTTTATGTTTGTTTTCATGTAATGTTATGTTATTTGGTTAATCCGATTATCCGATTAACCAAACCAATTAAATTTGGTTTGGTTAATTTGGTTTTCGTGTTAATTTGGACGGTTTGGTTAGGACATTTTATTCCATGGTTAATGAAATTTAGACTTAATTGATTTGGTTATTACCACGGTAACCATTTGAACACCCCTACCTACGGAGCAGGTCGAACCCCACCCCCAAAACAAGACAAACAAATCGAATAAAATGGTTCAGGTCAAAATTGTCATCACTAACCATATTCATCTTTCATTTGCACTCTTTTCTTTCTCCATTCTTTCTTTCTATGCATCTCTCCCAATCTCAGTCGCATCCATTCTATTTGAAATCACAAATCCAATTGCTCCAATCTCGTACCACAAGTGAAGGAAACAAAAGAAACGTTGCCGGCAGGGAATTCGAGAGATCGAAGATTGGGCTTACAACGAAGATTGATTGTCGGTTCACACATACCTCTGACTCTGATGGCCGCTCGACGTCGGTGGCTAGGGTTGGGAGAAAGATTAAGAGGACAATGGGCTGCACGAGTCTATTAATCTGGTTAATTTCTTGGATTTTCATTTTTCTCTCGTTTACTTTATTTATGTAGGGTTAATGATTGAACAACCAAGCTGAAACTTAAATCACTTCCAATGCAATTAACCTTGTTATATGTATACATTATAAAATGGTTCAAACTAGTTGGACCTTGATTGGACCATTAAATTTCATTCTAATGAAAAACCGGGTTGACACCTTGGGAAAGAGAGTGATGAGTGTAAGGTGGAGGAAAATTGGGGACAAGCCGCAGAACGGTTGTTTTAGGGGTTTCTTTAGATTATATATAGTATGTAAAATTATAAAATGATACTTTAAATTATTAATTATCTAATTTTAAATTGTTACGTATATATCTTTATTACATTAATAAAATAACTCAAATAAGTTGTACTCTGATTGGACCATTCAACCTCAAATTATCTGGTTGACTTAATAAAATAACTCAAATAAGTTGTACTCTGATTGGACCATTCAACCTCAAATTATCTGGTTGACCGGCTCAATGGCTGAGACTCGGCCTATCAGGAATGTCAAATAGCATTTTACACGAAGAACTTCTAATTAGGGTAAATTTAAAGTTTGGTCACTAGGTTTAACCAAACATGTTATGTTTAGTCAGTGAAAAAAAATTAATATTAATTTTGGTCTCTAATATTAGTTTAACAATCCAAGTTCGATCACTTTCCTAATCAGTCGGATTTAACACAAAAAATACTAAACTCGAACATCATCAAGACTTGCTGCGTCATCTCAACCCTCTTACAAAGTAACAGTCCAAGTTTGGTCAACACTTAACGGACTCCATTAACGGAGTTGAACGGAGAACGGAGAGTGACCAAACTTGTACCGTTAAACTAATCTTAGTGACCAAAATTGATATTAATTTTTCCCAATGACCAAACATGACACGTTTAGTAAACCAGTAACCAAACTTGGAATTTACTCCTAATCAAAGTTGCACATTTGAGGGCACATTTGAGAACTTCTAACCAATTATTTTTCTAGTCAAGACACTAGTATAACTGTGTAAGTACTACTTGAGAAAGGAAAGGGAATGCAGACTGTGCAAGAAAAGAACAACGGATGACAAAAAGAACAGACAGCAACAGCATGTGCATGTTTTTCGCAACATGTTCCCAACTTAAGCGTCAACCCAAATAGCAATACTTGCAATTATTGTGTCAAACCCTTTCTGCCATTAGTAACTGTTCAAGTTCCTCTCTTCTCCTCTCCAAATCCTGCAACCATTGCCACACAAGTTACGTCGATGAAACTGACAATCAAGCAAAAGATTTTCTGGAGAAAATAATGGCTGGTAACTGCGCTTGGCAGCTTACCTCCAAATCTTTGGCTGCCTGTTCCCTCGTTTGTTCCCTCGTTAGTTCCCTCTGCTGCCGAACACGTTTGAGCAAGCCAATACAAAGAATTCCCTGCATATTGACATCAAAATCAAGGCACAGTAAGTGTACTTTAAAATTTCCAATAAACAGGAACACATAAAGAGATACCAGCGATTTCAAATTCTGAAAGTAGATGTGGTAAGAATCTTTAGGACAGCAAAATTCAGAATAGCCAACTTGTTCCTGTAACTGATAATAAAGTTAAGGGAAGTCTCCGCTTGAATGGTGAAAGGTTGTCTTGGAAGATATGTACTCGCTGAAGAAATGTAGAGGAGAAGCTGTTCACAGAAGACCAGCTTCATGGTGAAAGGTTGTCTTGAAAGATATGAAGTACTTATCTTTAAGGAATTGAAAACTCGCAAGGACTTAAGATCGAAATTCAAGTGGACGACAATAATTTCCATATTTTCACAAGTGCCCCTACTCTGCTTTGTAAACCACAGAAGTAAGATTCGCCACCTTGCAGGGCCTTTGCAACTTCAATAACACCAGGTCATAAACATCATCGTAGATGTACGTGGAGACTTAAAAAAATTGTGAAAGCAAATCTCTGTCAACATTAGCCAATTGCTTCCAGCATAGGCTAAGTTGGAAAAGATTTGTTCTGGCATTATCCTAAACTAAGAAAAGGCAAGGTGTGATTCATCAGCTGGCTAATCCAAAAGGTTTAGATTTTTAGCATCTTACCGAAACAAGATAGACTGCACCACAACCAATGAGAATGTAGCTTGCTATATTTTGAAGAAGAATAAGCTCCGTGGGGTTCCGATGGTTAGGAAAAGCCCTCGTCATAACTGCAACACTGAAGACGAAACCAAAGTGCGTCAACTGTAAAACTGTAAACAAGAACGGGAAAAATTTACTCAAATTCTATTACTTTAGTTTTTAATGCGTTTCTTAGTCGGACATGAGACATACAAGATTTGCAGCATGCCCCTGCCTGCCCAATACTCTAGGACCTATAAGAACACAGCAAACAGTGAGACGGTATTATAAATGTGAAACTCCCAGAACAGATAACTCCTATTATCTCTTAACTAATTTTACATGGACCAACAGTAGTAAGAAAAACTATCACACTAACAGGTAATTTGTTTCTAGTGGATCCATTCATTCACGAATAATGGTCTCCAATAATGTGGCATAAAATAAGGTTGTTAGGAAACTAGAGATGCATGAAGGGAGGTGATCATGAGCAAATGCGACAACAAACACCAGAAAAGCCAGATGAAAGCCTTTTAGCAGCTCCGAACTGACCGTAGTGTACTGTACTGTACTATCTCCCTGAGGAGAAGGTGATACAGAAGTTGCTATGCTAGTTAGGTCGAACGCTTATTCTGCGATGATCACTTACGACACGAACAGAACCAAAAGAAAGACTAATTTTTTCTGCTAACGAGCCAAAGCTGGAAAACCGCTTACGTTACCCAATCTAGAAGCTATGGAAGAGGCCTGAAGCTTTCAAAGACAAGAAAACCATACACTGATATTCTTTGTTGGGATGCTAGCTTCATCCACGCTGCAGATTCTTACAATTTTGCACAAAGATTTTGATAGGCCTTTCACTTCTAAGTTCTAACTTCCTCACAATGCCATTTGCCACTATCAGCTGTGCTAGTTCCCAAAGTCCAAAGAACAGTGCAATCTACCCTAAAACCATGACACCCATACTTGCAAGAATGCAGACAAATAATGACGGGAAGACATTTTGATGAGCGAAACAGATACATGGATTGAAAAAAGAAAGCAGTGGCAAAGGAAGCACAGGAAGAAAGAAAAACGAAACCTTCCAGAACTTGAAAATGAATCCCCATTCCGTCTCCGCTAAGATCACGACAAACGCAATTACCACCGCGTAACACCTGAAGATTCCATCGAATATCTACAAACGCAAGAAAATTAGGAAAGAAAAAGAAGAGACAGTCACAGCTGCACCAATCAAGACCAGCAGCCAGTATTTCTGTAGATCGGCTGGTCACCAAACGTTCACGATGCAGTAGTTTTCAGCAACTTACATCGGATCCGTCCTTAAAGGAGCGAACGGCGGAGAGAATGTTGACAGCGACGCACAGAAGGGCGGTTACAGCAGTAACGAAGCTAAAGCATCTACACACCACCAAGAACGGGTCCGGTCGAGAACTCAGCCGGCCGCTGGACGAAAGTCGAGGCACCGCCGCATTCTCTCCTCCGCTTCCACCTTCTCCTCCGTCTTCATTTCTCGCCATCTCAGAAGCCGATTTCTTACCCTGTCATTTTTCTTTTTGATTTATGGGCTGGGCTGCTAGGAAATTAGAAAGAAGTGTTGGAAGTTCGCAGTTTTTGTTTGGGTGGTGGGGAAGCGTAGGATGCTAACATTAGATCCAGCCGACATAAATATTTCGTTTTATGACTCGGGTTTGTCTGTGATTATGTGAATTCATAAAAGGAAGCACAAACAGTTTTTAATGTCATTGTTAGAAAACGAGACACACATGCGTGTGTTGTGGATTAATTCTCTAATATTATGTAAATATTTATATATGGATGACCAATGGCCTACTACATTTAGGGGTGTCCATTCGGGTTCGGTTTTTCGAGTGTACCCGAAATCGACCCGATTATATACATTTTTAGTTTTTCGGGTTTTTGGTTTTTCAGTTTCGTGTTCGGTTTTGCTTATCGATTTTTCGGGTTCCGGCTAAAAACCTCCAATGAATAGAACTCAACCCGTATTCTTAGGCGTTCGGGTTTTTGGGTTTTGGTTTTGCTTTAACCGAACCAAACTCGATAAGGAATTTTCGGGTTTCGGGTAACCGGAACCCACAAGTCCTTATCGGGTTCGGGTTCGATTTCAGTGATTTTCGGTTTCGGGTTTTCGGGTTTTTTCGAGTTTCGAACTGACACCCCTAACCACATTAGATGCTCATTTGAGAGTTACATACATGTAACTCCTATTCCTATATCATTATCTCTAATCCATACTAGCTTTTTATACGGCCCGTTGGCCGGAGAGATTTATTTTATAATTTATATTAATTAACTTATTTATATGTTTAAATCATTTTGGATCTTCTAAATATTTTTTGTTCTTGATTCATAAAAGTGTTTGTAGTATGTCTATATTGAAAATTTCCAATATTTAGCACACTCACTTCTGTTGCTTCAGTTTCCTAATCATAAATTATGTCGCTATCACGTCCCATTTATAACTTATGTCAAAATTTGTCAATCAAAACACTAATATTTAGCATACGCCAACATGAACCACACACACACACTACCATACGACCATTGAGTTTTACTATTTAGACTCCGAAGTTTTTGGGGGCATGATACTATACCCTAACCTCTAATAGGGGGCTAAGATCAGGTGACTAAGGGGGGTCCCTTAGTCACATGACTAAGTCAATCTTCACCCTTGCACCTCATTAAAATCCAATGACCCATATTAATCCAATTTAATAAAGGACAATATAGTAATTGCATGATTATTTAATTTATTAATTTAGATAATAAACAAAAAAACAATTTGGTCGCTGCTGGCTTCCGCGTTTCCCCGGCCGGAAAAATTTACCGCCGGCTTTTATTTCTTTTCCTCGTCTCCTCTGCTGTCCATTCATTTATTTTGGGCAGGAGACATGGGAAGAATTGTCCCAGGTGAACGAAAGAGAGAGAGAGATTTTGTACTGTTAGTATGCTTAGTATTGTTTGTCGATTTATTTTGTAATGTTTGTACGCTTTGTTATTTTGTAATGTTTGTCGGGTTTTTTGGTAATGTTTGTAAACTTTGTTATTTTTGTGTACCGTATTTATCATTTTTGTCAACCATGTTTGTAATGTTTTTTATGTCTAAAAAACAACCTAGTTGACTTTTGGATGAAACTCCTCTATATAGGATGGAGCCTCCAAAGTCAACCCGGGTGTTTTTTCCAGTTCGTATGGATTGTCGGTCTAGTTTGTCATTTTTGTCCACCATGTTCGTAATGTTTGTATGTCTAAAAAACAACCGGGTTGACTTTGAGACGGAGCCCTCTATATAGGGATGAAGCATCCAAAGTAAACCCGGGTGTTTTTCTAGTTTGTATGAATTTTTGGTCTAGTTTGTCATTTTTGTCCACCATGTTTGTATGTCTAAAAAACACCCGGGTTGACTTTGGGAAGGAGCCCCTCTATATAGGGATGGAGCCTCCAAAGTCAACCCGGTTGTTTTTTCTTTTTGTATGGTTTGTATTGTTTGTACAGTTCATACGTTTGTAATGTTTGTAAATCTGTTTGTATGTTTTGTCGCTCTAGTTTGTACTGTTCGTATGTTTGTATGGTTTGTACTGATTGTAAATCCAGATTGTATACTTCGTAATTTTCCATAATACCCAAACTACCCCTGTCATTAATTAAATAGTCCTTCCCACTTTTTAACCATTGGATTGAAGTGTCCAGATCTAATGGCTAGGAGGGGCTTAGTCAAGTGACTAAGGACCCCCCCTTAGTCATGGGATCCACTCTCTCTAATAGGTGAACTCTAATCCCTAATTCTCTAACCTCTAATTTATGCACATTTGAAATTTCACTTTCTTTGTCATTTTTCTTGAGTGTGTTTTTCCTATTAATGTGTTAGTTTAATATAATTTCTCTTTATAATCCTTATGTGGTTTAATTTCATCTATTATAATCATGTCATTATTTTTATATTTATTTGGAGATATTTTCTTAATTAATTTACTTTCTATCTTTTGTGAAGAATGAATATTTCCATGCTTAGCACCAAGATAAAAAAACCCTGATGTGTGTCTTATCGATAGTGCATCGACACATACAATCCTGAAGGATAAGAAATATTTTTCTCATCTTGAAATGCGAGAAGCAAATGTTAGTACTATATCTGGAAGTACAAATTTAATTGAAGGCTCCGGAAGAGCTAGTGTATTGTTACTAGAAGGAACCAAGTTATATATCAATGAAGCCTTATACTCTTCAAAGTCTCAAAGAAATTTATTGAGTTACAAAGATATTCGCCGAAATGGATATCATATTGAGACAAAGGAAGAAGAGAATAAAGAGTATATTATGATAACAAATATGGTCTCCGATAAGAAATACATATTGGAGAAATTGCCTGCTATTTCTTCTGGGTTGTACTACACGTTTATTAGTACAATTGAAACACATGCAGTGGTAAACCATAAGTTTACAAATCTTGATAATTTTATAGTTTGGCATGACCGGTTAGGCCATCCCGAATTGATTATGATGCAAAAAATCATTGCCAATACACATGGACATCCATTGAAAGGTCACAAAATTTATCAGTTTAAAGATGTACCATGTGTTGCATGTTCTCGTGGCAAGTTGATTATACGACCATCACCTGTGAAAGTAAGGAGTGAAACTCTTACATTTTTAGAACGTATACATGGTGATATATGCGAGCCAATTCACCCACCATGTTGACCATTTAGATATTTTATGGTTTTAGTTGATGCATCAACTAGATGGTCACATGTGTGCTTACTATCAACTCGCAACCTGGCGTTTGCTAGATTACTTGCCCAATTGATACGACTACGAGCACATTTTCCTGATTTTCCAATCAAGAAACTACGTCTAGATAATGCTGGTGAATTTATTTCACAAACTTTCATTGACTATTGTATGTCCACTGGGATTGATGTTAAACATCCTGTAGCACATGTTCATACACAAAATGGCCTTGCAGAATCATTTATTAAGCGTTTGCAACTTATTGCAAGACCATTGCTTATGAAAACAAGCTTGCCAATTTCTTGTTGGGGACATGCTATATTGCATGCGGCAACATTAATTCGCATAAGGCCAACAAGTTATCATGAAATTTCCCCCTTGCAAATGGTTTTTGGTCAGGAACCTAATATTTCCTATCTAAAAATATTTGGGTGTGTCGTCTACATCCCTATTGCTCCACCACAGCGTGTTAAGATGGGTTCTCAAAGGAGGTTGGGAATTTATGTTGGATATGAGTCCCCGTCAATCATAAAATACTTAGAACCCTTGACCGGAGATTTATTCACTGCTCGTTTTGCTTATTGTCATTTTGACGAATCAGTTTTTCCAACATTAGGAGGTGACAACAAACAGCTAGGAAAATATATTTGTTGGAATGAATTATCATTATCTCACCTTGATCCTCGTACTAGATAATGTGAATTGAAAGTTCAAAAGATAATTCATTTACAAGGTTTAGCAAACCAACTGCCGGATTCTTTTACTGACCAGAAGAGAGTGACAAAGTCACACATGCCAGCTGTAGATGCTCCAGTGAAAGTTGATGTCCCTATTGGACAATCTGAAATTGAAAATGAATCTAAACCACGAATGAAGCATGGTAGACCAGTAGGTTCCAATGATACAAATCCTTGAAAAAGAAAAATTGTTATGAATCAAGTTGGTCAAATCGAGGATCTGAAAGCTCAAGAAGAGTCCCCAAGCATAACTAAGATTGTAGTTCCCGAAGAACATCAGGTACCTGAAAGTTTTGATAATGAAGATATCTCAATCAATTATGTCTTGGATGGAAAATGTTGGAACCGAAGTGAAATAATCGTCGACGATGTTTTTGCTCACGCTGCAGCATTGAGTGTGATGAATGAAAATGAGGATCATGAACCAAGATCTATTGATGAATGCAAGTCAAGAGATGATTGGACAAAGTGGAAAGAGGCCATTGAGGCGGAATTAAACTCGCTTTCAAAGCGAAAGGTTTTTGGACCGGTAGTCCTTACACCAGAAAACGTAAAGCATTGGGATACAAATGGGTTTTTGTGCGGAAAAGAAATGAAAAGGGCGAAGTCGTGAGATATAAAGAACGTCTTGTCACACAAGGATTCTCACAGACACCTGACATTGGTTATGAGGAGACATATTCTCTTGTGGTGGATGTAACTACGTTTCGATACTTGATTAGTCTGGCAGTTCGAGAAGAACTAGATCTGCGTCTAATGGATGTTGTGACAACCTATTTGTATGGATCACTTGAGAATGATATATATATATATATGAAACTCCCTGAAGGATTCACTTTGCTAGAAGCAAACAAAAAACATTCTCGAGAAAATTTTCTATCAAATTGAACAAATCCTTGTATGTATTGAAACAATCTGGACGAATGTGTTACAATTGTATCACTGAATATTTGATGAAATTCTTCAAAAAAAAAAAGAATATTTGATGAAAGAAGGATACAAGAATGGCCCTATTTGTCCATGTGTTTTTCTAAAGAGATCGGGTAGTGAGTTTGTTATAATATCGGTTTATGTTGATGACATAAACATCATTCGAACTCCCGAAGAGCTTCCAAAAGCAGTTGATTGCTTGAAGAAAGAGTTTGAAATGAAAGATTTAGGAAGAACAAAGTTCTATCTTGGATTACAGATTGCACATTTGAAGGATAGTATTTTTGTGCATCAAGAAGGATATGTTGAAAAGGTGCTTAAGCGATTTTATGTGGACAATTCACACCCGTTGAGTAATCTAATGGTTGTAAGATCACTTGATGTGAAAAGAGATCCATTTAGACCTCGAGAAAGTGATGAAGATCTGCTTGGCCCTGAAGTGCCATATCTTAGTGCGATAGGAGCATTAATGTATCTAGCCAGTCACACGCGGCCCGATATATCGTTTTCTATGAATATATTTTCAAGATATAGCTCTTATCCCACTAAAAGGCATTGGAATGGAGTTAAACATTTACTCTGTTACCTTCGAGGAACGACGGATATGGGCTTGTTCTATTTGAGTGCATCGAAGTTGGATTTAGTGGGATATGCAGATGCAGGATATCTCTCAGATCCCCACAATGGATCTCAGACAAGATATTTGTTCTCTTGTGGTGGTACAACCATTTCATGGCGTTCCACAAAACAAACTATAACAGCCACATCATCCAATCATGCTGAAATCTTAGCAATTCACGAGGCAAGTCGTGAATGTGTTTGGTTAAGATCTATAATTCGACACATCAGAGAATCGTGTGGACTATCTCTAGGAAAAATGATCCCGACGATCATGTATGAAGATAATGCAACATGCGTTACTCAATTAAAGGAAGGATACATTAAAGGAGATAGAACAAAACATATTCCACCAAAGTTCTTTTTCACTCATGATCTTCAATAGAGTGGTGACATAATTGTTCAAAAAGTTCGTTCAAGTGAGAATCTAGCAGATTTATTCACCAAGTCACTCCCATGACAATCTTTGTAAAGCTTGTTCGTGAAATTGGAGTTCGACGAATCAAAGACCTTAGCTGATGTGGTCATGAGGGAGAGCATATACGCGATGCACTCTTTTTCCCTTAACCATGGTTTTTCCCACTGGGTTTTCATGGTAAGGTTTTTAATGAGGCAGCATGAGATAGCGTAATAATGCAATCTAGTGGTCATCCAAGGGGGAGTATTATGTAAATATTTATATATGGATGACCAATGGCCTACCACATTAGATGCTCACTTGGGAGTTACATGTAACTTCTATTCCTATATCATTATCTTTAATTCATATGCATTGATGTAAGGATGTAGTGGTTACCAAAGGGTGCTTATAAATAGAGCACACTATTGTATCACAAATGAAGTATGAATAAGAACTATTCCCCTCTCTTCTCTTGTGTCTTTCCCTCTCTAATCTTCTCTTGTAGTTGTTTATATTTTCCATTAGTTTCATAAAATCTAATTCATTTTTGTCAAGAACCAGTTGCTCCCAATAACTCGAATTGTTGGGAGAGGTTCAATTGTGGATCATATACCACACACTAACACGCCCCTCAAACGAAAGCCACTCACAAGGGCTTGAAGTTTGCACAGGTCCGAATACCATGTGCTCTGATACCATGTCAAGAACCAGTTGATCCCAATAACTCGAGTTGTTGGGAGAGGTTCAATCGTGGATCATATACCACAACACTAACACACCCCCTCAAACGAAATCAACTCATAAGGGCTTGAAGTTTGCACATGTATGAAGACAAGAATACCATGTGCTTAACAAATGGGGGTCACCGGGAATCGAACACAAGACCTCTCGGTCACAGAAGGCTTTAATACCATGTCAAGAACCAGTTGATCCCAATAACTCGAGTTGTTGGGAGAGGTTCAATCGTGGATCATATACCACAACACTAACACGCCCCCTCAAACGAAAGCCACTCATAAGGGCTTGAAGTTTGCACAGGTCTGAAGACAAGAATACCATGTGCTCAACAAATGGGGGTCATCGGGAATCAAACACAAGACCTCTCGGTCACAGAAGGCTCTGATACCATGTCAAGAACCAGTTGCTCCCAATAACTCGAGTTGTTGGGAGAGGTTCAATCGTGGATCGTATACCACACACTAACAATTTTTACTCTATTTTATACTTCGGAAAGTTATTTACAAGTCTTGAATCTTAATTAAAGAAAACAATACCCTCTTAAATATACTGCTTAGAGGGACTCTATCTTCAAATAAGTCATAATATCAAGAAGTTTGCACTAAACTCCCTCTATAGGTAAGATTCTCACTCAATACAAAGCAATGAATCGACTCACTCTCGTGCAATTGATGTCCTACTTTCCAATCAATGATGCTCTATTAACCTAACCAAATATTCTCTCTCCAATGGTAAAGATGGCATTGCAAGAACGTGATAAGGGCTCAAACAATTCAATAACTATACACAAATTGGATATAAACTATGTGTTTAAACAAATCAAAGTATCATACATTCATCTATTCAACAATCAAGACTAGGGTTTCTCATACCCAAGCAATAAGAGGGATTAGTTCCTGAAGGATGAGAGAACAAACACAGCAGGAGGAGCAGGGGGAGGAGGAGGAGGAGGAGGAGGAGGAGGAGGAGGAGAAGAAGAAGAAGAATTTAGCTCCACGGTAGAATCTTTAATTGATCGCTCTCAAGCTACTCCTATGGTGTTCAATTGCTGGAAAACACTCTTTCTATTCTCTCTATCTCAATTTTTAGGTTATGGTCGAGTTTGGTCGTCCCCCTTCAAAAAAACCTTAAATCGGCTTAAATAGAAAAACCTGAAGTGCGCGAACACGGCCAGAGGCACGGCTATGCTCCAGGCCATGTCTGACTCGACATATTTATTCTTTCTTTGACTTGTAAATTGCACTTCACATGTCGAGCACGCCCAACAACACAGTCGTGCCCTAGGCCTTGTTGGGCTCCTAAAATATCTTCAAATCACATCAAAATGCTTTTCAAATTGTCTCGAACTCCATTACTACCATTGTTAGTGCGTCTTTTGCCCAAATATCATCAAATTCACTCAAGGTAACACGAAACACACTAAAACCACAAACCAAACATAAAACGAGCAAAAACATATAAATCTCATCGAAATGATAGCCCAAACAACATCAAATGGGGAGTAAAAACATGTCTAATTTACGGTGTATTAAATACCCCCACACTTAAGTGTTCTCTTGTTTCCAAGCAAGTCAAACTCAAAATCATACAACTCGCTAGAACCTTACGAGAGTACGTCACTTTCAATCGTCGGTAGTGGGTAATAGTAACTTACGAGATAATCAAAGAAAAGAAAACTCAAATTATCCCAGTAAGGACATTGCCCTCGAATCGGTACAACACAAAATAGTAAATCTAGGATAGAAGACTTGTGAATGAGAGACTCGTAGAGAAATAAAAGAGTGGACTCGTTTATTATTCTTCTTCTTTAAAGGCTCAAACTTTCGAGCTTCTTAGTATTTGTCTTTGTTTCTCAAAATTTTCTTGCAAAGAGTAAGGGATCTTTCAATCCTTATTATCTCGCAGCTAGATCAGAAGTAAAAATCACTTATCTTTCAAACCCATGCGGGGAAGCGATGTAGAGAGAGGTGTCGGAAGCTTTATCGGTGTCTTTTAAACACAATTCCCAAAGATGCACTCATATCCTTAATGAAGAACTTTGGTGGTCGGCCTAAGTTTTGATATGTTGCCACGTCATGTGAGATATATATAGATTGCAGTCTCGTGACTTGAGTACAATAAATCGTCTCTTCTCTATCAAGATCATGCGGAGGAGCGGTGTAAGGAAAAGTGTCTTAAATTTTATCCTTGCCTCCCAGACACAATCCTCAAAGTGCTTTTCAATCCTTAAAACGAGCCTTAAGCGGTTGCCTTAAGTACATTGACCGACTACCCCATTAATGATACACTATATATAGTGTTTATCACTCCCATATTTTATACATTTCCCCTTATATCAATGCATATTTAGTTGGTTTGATTAAATTCCATATGAAATTCATAACTATTTGAATAATGAGCTTATGATAGACCTTGAGTGTGTTTTTATACTATTTGATGCCTTTTGGTGTTGTTTTGCACTTTTTAATGAGATAATGCACTCAATATGAATATGGATCACCGAGGGACCCAATGCATAAGAAGTCGGACGAGAATACAAGCATTTGGGCTCAATTAGAGATGGATTTGGACATCAAATGCTCTATATGGCTAAAAAAGTAGATATGCAAGTGCAGCAAGCCCAACCAATGTAGTAAAATGTGTGTTTCTAAGCAGAAGCGGAAACTTGAGTAGAAACATAAAACGTAAAAGCGTAGCGTAAAAGCGTTAGTTTTTGTGTATTATATTATTAATCTTCAACAAACTACATGTCTCATTTAAAAATGCACTACTCATGAAGATAAATCTAATTTGACAAACTTTTAATAGTGGAGCAAACATACAACCAATGCAGTCAAAAGCGCGATTCTACCTAGAAGCGGAAAATGGGTAAAATCGTAAAGCATAGAATCAAAGCGCAAAAGCGTAAGTTTTTTATGCATAAAGTATAATAGCTAAAATTTGTTAAGTACGACATAAACTATGTAAAATATGAGTGCACATAATTTTAAAAAGTTAATAAATACCTCCAATTCATGTATAAAGTAGAGAAACTCATAGCATCTTAACAATAAGTTCATCAACATAGGTCTTAACAATAAGCCACCTTCCCCTCTATGCTAATGAATTTGGGAATGGCCTAGGTGGCGAATTAGATTACTCTATTGAATCTGAGAATGCATCAAAGTACCTGGTATGTATATTTTAATATAAAAATTATATATCATATTGTTGGCCATTTACCTTTAAAATATATTTTTATAGTTAATTTCATGTAAAGAATACTCGTTTAGTGAACTAGAAGCGTAAAAGCGTATAATATTTTGGTGAACTAGAAGCGTAAAACCGTAAGTTTTTAAGCTTCAAAACGCAATTTAGTACGATTTTATACACTAAAGATTTTATATGGAAACGAAAGCGTTTTGGTGACCTAGAAGCGTAAAATCGTAAGCTTTTAAGTTTTAAAGCGTAATTTTGACTGCATTGCATACAACTAAACCAAATTATGCAATAAGGGAATAATGAGACTTCTTCAATCATAAAAAGTATAACCAATTAACAACTACACCTTGTTATCAACCGTTTTGTTTCAATCTGGATGTCCAATTAAACAAGATTACTGAGAATTCTTTTATTATGAGGTTCTTCATCCATTGAACATGATAACAGAGATTATTAGTAAATATTAATCACTTACGTCACACATCAAACAACAAAGTAATCACTTGATACAATTGTGGTGTAACATCATCGTCCCTCTTGAACATGTCATATGCCATGCTTACATCAAGGTGACGTCATCCCAATATTTGGACAAGCTTTAAATTATGACCCAACGGCAAACCTTGAAGGAACCAGAAAAATTAGGGGGAATTAGAGTTGGAGAATTAAGTAGGAAAGAAGAAGGAAGGATGAGAAGAATAGAGGAGCTGCGGAATTTTCGTTTTGCAGAAAGGCAGTGAGTTCAAGCGGGGATTCCAAAAGTACCAGCAGTTGGATCGTCCTCAACTTTGAAGGACACGTTTCATATCTTTTGGGATCCAATCTGATCGTTCGGATTGTCATTATTATCTTTGGTTTGTTGAAAAATATTGCTAGTTAGGTAGGGTTCGACCTTGTTTTCCTGTAGCTGTGCAGTTTGTTCAGGGGAAGATTCTAAAGAAACTAACCGTTGGATCGTCCTCAAACTTTAACGACAAATTTAAAACTTGTTGTGGATCGATTTGACTGTAGCGACCAATGTTTTGACCATTGATTTGTTGGGAGACAATACTGGACAGAGAGGATGTGAAATCGGTTGAAACCCTTCCAACTGGAAACATACAAAAACGGATCAAAAGCAAGTTTTTGACCGTTTTATCGCTTTTTAAATGCTTTTGCACACAATACATTTTTATTTAGAAACTAAAGCATTTTGCCTAGTCAGAAACATTAAAATATGCGTTTTTGGGTTTTAAGATGCGTTTTTTACTACATTAAGCCCAACATTGACCAAGTCCAACGGAGTTCTATAAGTCAAAATACGCCCAAATTTGGAGAAGAGGCTACTTTTAGGCCAAGCAACCAAGCCCAAGTGAAAAGGGGTGTCGGCCTCAACTGCCGCTCGTGCCCTAACTCTTGAGAAGCTTCTAGAATGTCCTTACTTTGTCTCGAAGTTAAAGGAATCCAAGTTCAAAGCATATAAGAAAGGATCAGTTGACTTTAAGAAGAAAAAGACTAGAAGTTATTGTTTCTACAAAAAAAAAAAAAAAGACTAGAAAATCCCCTTCTATAACTATTATAAATAGGAGGCTAGATCTTTCATGCACACCTTTTACCAACATTCTACCATAGGGGCACAAGTAGCAACCATAGTAAGGAGGTGAAATCCTGCTGGAGCGCGACTAGGAAGAATTCACCATCGATGCTTGTATCTATGGTGATGTTTTGTTTTTTACTTATCTATGGCATGATAGTTGATTTGTTTAGGGAATGCATGCTTTATTGAATGCATGTCTATGATCGTCGATGCTCCTTATCATATGATATTTTGATTGTTCTATGTATATTATGAATGCCACTATAATTTATACTACCATTATGGAGACAAGGAAACTCATCTCGTGTAGTATATAGGCATCATCTTTAGATGATGCTTGATAATTTAAATCATCGATGTTATAGACCATCGATTATGACTCAAGAGGCCCACACTTAATACTAAATGTGATATCCTAACTTCCTTGTTCTTTATTGATTAGGTGATTACATGAAGCGTAAGTACGCATTAGCTAGTCAAATCTCTATCGCAAGAGGCACATACACGGGGTAGAGAACAACCTTAGAGGAAGGGATAGGGCATCATAGTATAAGATGCATATATGCATCTTAGGGAGGAGAATGTATGTATGATCATCTAGAAAGCACTACCTAAGCATTTCTTTCATTGCCTTGCATCGTTTTTTATACTTCTTTCTTGCATGAGTGGAGTAGATTTCACATAAGGGCACCTCAACCCAACTTAGTTTTATTTTCAATTGCATAATCATTCAAGCACATCTAGTTATGTTTGAGGAGTTAATATCCAAAGACCTCGTGGAATATGATCCTAGGACATGCTAGGATATGTATCATTTGATTTCTAGATCAAGTTTTGGTGTCATTATTGGGGATTTTTTAAAAGTAATTGAAAGAAACTAACCTCTTGTGTTAGATTACATTGGAAATCTATTACCTCCTTGTTGTTTTGTTTTGTAGGAATCGAACTCTAGGGAAGCATAGGAAGGCATCCAAGGAAGAGAATAGTCAAAGCATCACTTGAAGAATGATGAGTTTCCTATTCTATTCAATTGGTTTAGGCCAAAAGAATCGAAGGTCGAGGCAAGCAACATCGATCCTCCTCCACTGCATTACTATGAATGAAGGGTTCGTGATGAGTGGATGAGTAGAGAAACAGATATAGAAGATTTGAGGATACTAAAGAGGATGGGATTTCACCCAACATTGTAGAACATTAAGCAAGCTATCGAAGCTATTGACGCAAGATACCAGATCAAGTCAGAACCTCCTAGGAGCATCGAAGCTAGCACCAATGAATAAGGGCCAAAGCCATTGCTAGAAGTTGTTCATATCATCGAGGAGCATCCCGAAGCTGATAAAGGAAGTTCTAATGAGGTGCATGAAGGTTTTGGAGAGATCAAGGAGCACGAAGGGCTTATGAGCATGAAAAATTCGTGGACCATGAAGAAGAGGAAGATCATCTCAAACCCAACCCATTAGATAAGGAAGAAGATGGAAAAATCATGGACCATGGAGAGAAGGATCATCATGATGCCAACGAACTTAATGAAGAAAAATATTAGTTTATAACTCAATCTCAGGAAAGAAAAGGCAAGAGAACCCATCAAGAATATGAAAAGGATGAAGGAAGTTGCTCACAACATGATGAAAGTATCACACCAACCATGGAGACCATGATCGAGTATCTTCAACCTATCAAAGATAAGAAGAATGATCAAACTATCAAGGAGCCTCAAGAAGAAGATCATCTCATGGCCAACTAATTTGATGAGGAAGAAGATGATTTTACAACTTTTGAAGAAAGGGAGGACGAGATACAGTCCTAGGAGTGGAATTGGAGGAAGAGAGATGTAGTATTGAAGAACTTGCACTAATCCAAACCATTTTGGATTCGTGGGAAGATCTTGAAGGATTTACACCTGTCAAGGGCTTGAACACTTCCCACACCGTATTCAATATGAATCTAGGAATAATCCACCAACCAAGGCATCCACCATTGGAAACATCCAGAAGGAAGAGTTCAAGTATGATGACCCCACTACACCTCTTATTCGAAGTTCTCAAAACCTTTGGAACCGAACATTGAATAAGAGATTGATGGAGGAAAATTCAAACAAGGATGATCAACCTTAAATAGAGTGGTAAGCGTTTGGTTAATTTCCTTCATTCTTTATACTCGAATATAGAAGATGAACCCTCTAAAACCCTTCCCTTTCGAGACAAGGAAATCTATTGGGCAAGACGATGCGAGAAGAAGCAATAAAAATGACTTAAGATGCCATTCCTTCCGGTAATTAATTTAGAGCCCTATATTGCACTACTCTGGTTCTTCCTTTAATTTTTTTTTTGCTTCTTATTGTTAGGGATTTGAAACGACTGAGTGATGAAGATAGCTTGTTCATGGGTTGATGAAGAAATATGTGAGTGAATTTTGGTTTTTTTAATAATGCTCTATTTTTCTTGTATGATTTCTTCTGTATGATTTCTTCTTTGCTATTAGATGACCAATGGCTAAAAATATACAGGATATACCACTTCAGGCATGTGTCTTTTTTATTGTTTGAGTTTAAAAAATGCGTCCCCTACCTTTTTGCAGCTGTAAATCTCAATACATGTTATTTGTTTACAAATTCTTATAGTGTTTGTTTTTATTTAGGACTTAACGATTATAATTTTACAATCGAACTCCATTATAAGGGAGAAGGGTGCATATATATTGTAGACACCACTTTTTGTCTGGGTTAAAAACATATCAAATTAAATAAATATTAGTTTTTGTTTAAAGTTGGAAATAGCAAATCTTAACGAATCTTCTAGCCGAAGTTGTATTTAAGTGCTTGGATAAGTCGTATTTGCTTTAGACCAATGAGATTAGCAATATCAAGTCTCGTTTGAAACAATTTGATAATGACGCGTTCCAGTTTTAGCAAATGGATTAGGCAATCTCCTAATTTAGTCCCCATTGAATTGATTATTTCGGAGCGTTTGTCTTTCACGAGAATTGGTCTCGAATTTGGAACGATAAAGGAAAAACAAATTAATAAGTAACATTGCAATTACAATTACATCCACCTTCATTAGACAAAAATTACAATTGCTATTACATTAATTAAAAATAATAAAATCAGGCCCTAGTCAAGCTCCAGCTCAGTCAACTTGAGTCAAGCCCAACCAAAAATTCAACTCGCACCAGTCAACTTTCGTCAGCCTAAGTCAACCATAAGTCAAGCCCAGACACAGATGTAACAGACTGGCCCAATCAAGTTTGGACCAGGCCGAATCTAGGCTGAACTAAATTGGTTCAACCAGACAAAGCCTAGCTTATTCAGCATCCAATAAGAAAAATACAACCGCGCTACATTTCACTATTCTTCTATAAAACAAACTCATGGCTTTCTCTATTCTTCGGTCTTCGTCATTTTGAGCTAGGGAACTCTCTTCCCTATACTTCTTCTTTGCTTGGACATAAAGACAAACAAAGGGGGTCCAAACTTCTTCTTCTTCTTCTTACAGACAGACCGAACTTATGTCTTCTTCCTCGACGGTTACCTACCATTTTCCAAAAGACAGGCAGAAAAAAAGAAGACAGTAGACTGGCTTTCTTTCTCCTTCTTTTTGGCACTTCCATTTCCTTTTCTCGCAAAAACAGACAAAAAGAGCAAATCAAAACCAACAGAAAAACACACAGCACACAAAAAACTTTCCCCACTTCATATGTTCTTCCTTCTTAACCACGAAAACCCACACACAAACTACACAACAATACTAGAAACCCACACACAGAAAACGAAAAAGACACTATTCTCTACTTATTATCTTCTGGCTATCCACAAAGCAAGAATAACGAAGCTTAAAGAAGTAAGCAGACAAACGGTAGGAGAGGCAAAAGAGAAGAAAGAGAGCAAAAGTCAAGGCTCCATCTCAGCAAACCTACAAGAGAAGGAAACAAGTAAATAGTAGACATCACAAGGATGAGTCGCTCATAAAAGTCAGGTTTGAACTTACTCAAAACATCACAATCATCCATCCATCTATTATGCTGCTTCTATTCATCAAACCATTTCATTTCTTTCGCATAAATCCTATCAATCCCGAGCAGACTTCAAGTCGGCCTAAAACAACTTAAAAAGAATCAAAGCCCAATAAGCCCCAAACAAATTACAAAATGACAAAATCTCACCATTATATCAAGATAATCAATAGAAATATTGTTTGCTTTATGTTTCTCTCTATTTCTATTTCAGCTTTTGTAGATTGTTTCAGTATTTCCATTTAAGCGATTTGCCACTACCACCATCTACTTATATACTTTTATCTTTCTATTTAAGTTCCTTTTCTAATTTAAGAACTTACTATTATCATCATCCATTCCATGTGCTTGTTCGTCTCCCTCCTCTTTCTATTTCTATAAACTACATAGCTTAACATGTATTTCAGTTAAACACATATCAAATTAAATAAATTTTAGTTTTTGTTTAAGGTTAGCAATAAGAAATCTTAAAGAATTTTCTAACAGAAGTCGTATTTAAGTGCTTGGATAAGTTGTATTTGCTTTGGATCAATGAGATTAGCAATAGCAAGTCTCGTTTGATACAATTTGATAGTGACGGTTTCCAATTTTAGCAAATGGATTAGGTAATCGCTTAATTTAGTCCCCATTGAATTGATTGTATTCGGAGCGTTTGTCTTTCATGAGGATTGGTCTCGACTTTGAAACGATAAAGAAAAAAATTAAGAAGTAACATTGCAATTACAATTACATCCACCTTCATTAAACAAAGATTACAAATGTTATTACATTTATTATAAATAATAAAATCAGGCCCTAGTCCAGCTCCAGCTCAGTCAACCTGGGTCAAGCCCAACCAAAAAATAATCTCGGACCAGTAAACTTTAGTCAACCCAAGTAAACCAAAAAGCAAGCCCTGTCCCAGATGTAACAGACTGGCACAATCAAGTTCGAACCAGGCCAAATTTAGGCTGAACCAAACTGGTTCAACCAGACAAAGCCCAGCCCATTCAGCTTCCAATCAGAAAAATACAACCACCTACACTACTCTAGTGCTACAGTTCACTATTCTTCTATAAAACAGACTTCTCGCTTCCTCTGTTATTCGGTCTTTGTCTTTTTAAGCTGTGGAACTCTCTTTCCTATTCTTCTTCTTTGCTTCGACAGAAAGACAAATAAAAGGGATCCAAACTTCTTCTTCTTCTTACAGACAGACCAGACTTTTTTCTTCGTCCTCGACGGCTTCCTTTCTCATTTCCAAAAGACAGGCAGAAAAGAAAAAAAGTAGACAACATACTGGCTTTCTTTCTTCTTCTTCTTGGCACTTCTTTTTCCCCTTTCTCGCAAAAACATACAGAAAGGGCAAATCAAAACCAACAAAAAAACACACAGCACACAAAAATCTTTCCCCACTTCCTCTGTTCTTCCTTCTTAACCACGAAAATCCACGCACAAACAACACAACAATACTAGAAACCCACACACAGAGAAAGAAAAAAAACACTCTTCTCTGCTTATTCTCTTCTTACTATCCACAAAACAACAATAACGAAGATTAAAGAAGTAAGCAGTCACATGACAGTAGAGGCAAAAGAGAAGAAAAGGAGCGAAAGTCAAGGCTCCAGCTTAGCAAACCTACAAGAGAAGGAGACAAGTAAATAGCAGACACCACAAGGCTGAGACTCCCATAAAAGTCAGGTTTGAACTTCTTCAAAACATCACAATCATCCATCCATCTATTATGTTGTTTCTATTCTTCAAACATTTTCATTTCCTTTGCATAAACCTTATCAATCCCGAACAAACTTCAAGTTGGCCTAAAACAACTTAAAAAGAACCAAAGCTCAATAAACCCCGAACAAATTACAAGATGGCAAAATCTCACCATTATAACAAGATAATCAATAGATCTATTGTCTGCTTTATGTTTCTCTCTATTTTTATTTCAACTTTTGTAGTTTATTTTAATATTTTCATTTACGCATTTTACCACCACCATCATCTACTTATATACCTTTATCTTTCTATTTTAAGAACTTACTATTATCATCATCCATTCCATGTGCTTGTTCGTCTCCCTCCTCTTTCTATTTCTATAAACTACATAGCTTAATAGTTAAGTCAGCTTATGTATGCTATTATTACCGCTATTAATAATCTACTATTCACAATTTAACTATATGTTTCATCTATCATCTTAGTTAAACTTCCAAATTCCATCATTTAGATACATAAGCGAAACAAGGCTAAATTCACCTTCAATCACGGAATGGAAAGCAAGTAACATGTCATAACTCCTCTACCAAAAAATTGAACCAAATCCTACATGCAACCCGAAAAGAGACTAATCTATGACCTTCCTCATCACAGGTATCGATTGTCGCAGTCCCCGTCGTCGGTGTTGTCTTCTTTTTCTTCCTTTTCTCTCGGTAGTTTCCACAAAGAGAGAAGAATGCGGATCGAGAAGAGTGAGAGAGAGAAAGAAAATGGAACAGTTTGGTGTTCTTTCTTTCTCCTTTGCTCGATCCAGAGAGAATGTAGAAGAGGGAGGACTAGTGAAGTCGATGAAGAATAGAAGAGCGCCGGTATGGCTAGGACTAGTGAGTGAAGGTTAGGTTTTCGTTTAAGCCTGAAGAGGAACAAACTCTTAAATAACAGTTTACCCCTTGATGTTTCTTAAAATTACCCACTGCACTTCTGAAAATGGAAAAATAAAAAATCGTAACCAGGTTAAGTCTCGAGCTTGCCACTTCCACCTCACACGAAATCACCATTGTTCTAAACCACCAACCTATAAACTGTTTTATTAACATCTTTGCTTCGTTATCATTTTAAATGTCCTTAAATATGCAACTCACGGTTAATAAAACGTTACAAGGTTCTCAAATGTCAACATTTCCTCAAATTACCAATCCTAAATTCATGATTACCACTTTACATTACTTAAAAATAGAAATTGTTATCTTAATCATGATCAATGATTGTGGTAAGATCACGTCATAAAATCACTACATTTGAGCGAACTACGTGGACTTTACTAACTCGGGTACGTAGACAAACAATAGGTTCGAGTCCAACTAACCAAAAACTCTTTCTTTAATTTTGAGGACTACGTCAATAAATGTATGATCAAATATTAGCAACAAAGACATAATTAATCGAGTCATATAATTAAATACGTAAATAAGCCAAATAATAATAAAACACCCAACAATTAAAAACTTATCGATTTAAGTAGTATTGATTTAGGGCGTTGTGGGATGTGAACACACTTTCCCACACGTACCCGTACTCCCGAAACCAAAACTCTAAAATTTCGTAGACCAAATCCTGGTTTTGACTCTAAGGTCGAGACCGGGCACAAAGGTGTTTGATCCACCACAAAGTGAGATCGATGGCTACTCTGAGCGACACGCGACGGGTCCCCCAATTCCAAATCGGCAGGGGGGGAGGGGGGTTGCGACATATATGGTGAAGACATATGCTATTTTAAGGGCAAAGTTATATACTTGCATTTGATTGAGCCAAATTGTTTTGTCTGTATTCGAGCTATATGGTTATCTTGTCCACATCGGTCATTTGGAAAATAAGAAAATGATGGAGAAATATAAGAAAACACATGGCTCGGCATGATATTGGAGACTACCCGGAGACAGATTGAAGGAAGGGCTACAAGAACCGTCTAGTGACAGTGATATTCTGGACATGGCTGCCAAGATAGTTTAAGAAACCAAGTTTGTGGAGGTATATTTAATCAATAAAGAAGAGTTAAGGAAAGTTAGATTAGAAGCAGATCCAGGAGAACGTCCAAGTATGAAAGTTCTCTTACATGGAAACTGAACACCAACATGAGATGGTTGCCTCTTAAATTGTACGAAGACAATAGTAGTGCAGTACTCACTCTTTCTGTGGATGGGACATTCCAAACCTCAAAGTACACTCAATTTTCGGAGGCAAAGATTACTCTACATCTTTAATGACTCTTCTGAGGATATGAGACCTCAATTCCATTTGTAGATTAGCAAGCTATGAAAAATACAAATTAATACCCAACATAATGGAGCCAATGGAACCTTGCTTTTAGAGCAGTGCACATGATCAAACCACATTGCACACATGATATGACAACAAAAAAATCTGTTTAGAAAAGAATGATGAACTGAATTATGTTCTTAAGATTCTGCTGTAACTAGAACATGCAACCATGATTAATTATTGGTATCTCATGCCTGAATCATCCTTTGATTTGGCCATTCTTTTGTTCAGTTACAACATAAGCAAAGATAGCAACAACAGTTAAAACTCACAAGATTTCAGGCTTCATTAACCATACTTAGATTCCTCGATACAGAACACAACATAAAAAAGATAGCAACATCATAACTCATTCCTACAGTTTCTTCCATACATAACAAAACACTACTTTATTACATGTTCTCAAATATGTAAGTCATCACTCTCTTCGCCAAAGCAATACCAATAGAAATAAAATTCCTTTCACGAGTTCTTTTATAAACGAGCCATGGTTGTTTCTACTCTCCATCTCTCGGATGCTCTTGTGTAAGGAAAGAAGAACATGCTTAGTATTCTCCTAAACTGGCAGAGCAATCCAACAAAAATAATTACTTGTTTTCCCATCCTACGAATCAAATAAGAGAAGAACAAGAATAAGAACTAGGTCAGAGTTCCGAAAGTGAAATTGAAAGCCAAGATTGTAGTGTTCGTCGTACCTTGGGGTGGGCAACAAAACGAGATTGGGTATTCTTCCTGTTTGAAATGGGTACCCAATCTCATTTGGAGAGGAAACTTCATCCCATGTCCCAAACCCTTACGGGTTAACGGGTACCCATTACCCGTACGTAGGGCTGCAAATGAGCCGAGCTACTCGTGAGCAACTCGAGGATCGAATCGAGAAAAACTTGTTCGAAACTCGACTCGTTTACTAACGAGCCAAGTTTGAGCTTAGCTTTGTTAAGCTCGTGAAGCTCGCGAGCTAGCACGACTCGGTGGCTTGTTGAGCTCAACTCGTGAGTTGGCTCATTTAGAGCTCATGAAATGTCTCAACATTCTGGTTTGAGGGCCAATTTGATCACCGACTTATGGACAAATCGATCTAATTTGGACCTTCATAATTCATAGGATTGTTAAATTATATATCTCACATCATGTGAAGTTTAACATATTGAACATGTAAGAAAATATGCCTTATTTTTAATTCTAGAAAGAAATTATTTACAAAATTGTTTCGATACTATGAAATAACATAATTTGAACTAGTTAAAATTTATTAACTAAACAATATGACACCTACAAATTATAATATAAGATTAATTAATGTTGAACATTTGATTATATATTTATCGTTACATTAATCACATGTACCATACACGACATACAAAATGAATGTATCAAATACGATCTAAGAATTAAGTAAACAAGCTTAGCTCGAACTCGACTCGGCTCGAGATCGAGCTCAACTCATTTGTTAACGAGTCAAACTCAACCTGAAATAAAACTCGGCTCAGCTCGACTTAGCTCAGCTCATTTGCAGTCCTACCCGTACGAGACAAATAAGGGTACCTGTCGGTAACCCTTTTTAAATACTTAAAATAAAAAAAAACATAATTAATCACTTCAAAATAACAAGAATGCCATTCACAAAAGTATTCAATAATAAACAATTCCTCCGCCTACTTTTGATCCTTACCAAGTCCCCTACCCAGCACCACCCATTACCAACTTCTTTAGCCCACTAAACAACACTATTATAAGCAAAATAAAGAACCACATTAAAGATAAATTAATGTCAAATTTTTCCATCTCACAACATCATCTAAACCACCGGCATAAAAAGTATTAACGTGATCATGTTGTAAATGAACACGAGAACAAAGAACCAATGGTAGTTTTTGCTTAAATAAGCGGGTAGTATGAGTACCCGTAATACCCAAACGGGTATTAACGGGTAATCCGTGAGCACCAATTATAGAACTTCTTGATCTCATGTCCCATCCCTTAAAATTTTTTTCCGTATTTTTGGGTACCCGTAACCCTAAAAAGGGAGACTAGTATGAGTGTAACCAAATACCCGTTTCCGTTGCCCACCCCTGATCGTACCCCATAATTGAAGCAGCCAAAGAAGTGTCTAACGACATTGACATCAGTTCATGGAGTTCCGAGAATCGCTGGTTCAGCAGAACGACACAATGGAGTTGCAACCGCGATTCAAGAGCTATAGAAAGAGGGATGAAAATGCACACTCTTTTAGTAGAAGAAGAGTACTTTCGAGTGTACTGAGGTTATCTAGGGAAAAGAATTGGGAAGGAGAAAATTATGAGAAGAGAGACGGAATGTAGAAGAAAAAGAGGTTTTTGTTGGGGAAAGGATTGCGAAGAGAGAAGATTTATTTTGTGGCGGGGAGATAGAGAATGAGGAAGGGCTCTTGGGTCTTGGGAGAGATGATGGTCCATTTATTGGATCAAAATAGAGGTGGGGCATATATGAGTTAGCAGACAACAAGTGACGTGGAATGTTGACATGACATAGATAATTATATTTGTACACCTACCATTACTTATGGGGACGAAATTAGTGATGTTCAACCGAAATTTGACGTAAATGGTTTAGTAACAATAAAACATACTTAGATGATCACTGTGCAACAAATAATAAACTTAAGTGCCAATAAGTGAAATTAACCCTATTAAACACACACATAGATAGGGGTGTTCAAACGGTTTGGTTATCGTGGTAACCGGTACTATTTGGATAATTTGGTTTGGTTAATTTGGATAATTGGTTTGGTTTGGTTAAAGTTTTTAGCTTGTTTGGTTTAGGTGGTTTGGTTTGGTTTCAGACACTCCTAACCATTCAAACCAAATTAACAAGTTAAGTAATTAGTCATATATCTAACATATATTATATACACATACTCAATACTTTGCATAACCACTCAAGAGTTAACGGGATTTTTCCAAAAGTAGCACTGTTTTAAAAACAAAATTCCAAAAATAGCACCCAACTCCGAAAATTTCCAAAAATAGCACCCTTTCTGCAAAACTGCCACCCGTGGCAGCGGTTTAGGCGAAAACCGCCACCCGGCGGCGCGTTTTTCGATGAAAACCGCACCCCCACCATGCGGTTTGGTTGCAGATCGCACCCCCACCATGCGATCTGTTTTTTTTTTTTTTTTGAAAAATCCTAGCCTAGGTGGAAACTTCAAAAGAACGTATCTTTGTGTTCGGGTATCCGATCGTCGCGAATTTTTTTTTGATTCTGCATAACTTTTTGAGATCTTGCAAGTCGAAGACTGCCGAAGGTGGTGTGGTCCCACCTTCGTCCCAAAAAATGTCGTTTGCTACCCCGAACGAGCTTTTTTCCGATTTCGTCAAACTTTGGACAAAAAATGTCGGCAGGGCCTGGTACTACACACAGACTGCTTTTACTGTGCATTGTGACCTAAATGTAGTGTTCTATCCTGGCGTGGGGTGGCATGTGGGTGGGTGTTGGGTGTTGCCTATTTGGAATCGGATGGGATTTGCCAACTCGGTTGTGATGGAACTCTGATTTGTTTGTTGCTGGTTCGGTTGGTGGTTGTTGATAATCGGCTTTTGCATATTGAATTCTTGGACTTTATGTGATTATCTCATGGTATGTTTTAGCCAATTGGTGCTATTTTAGGGCTCGCTAACCCGAGAATGGTTGAAAAACCATTACTGCCTAGTGCCATGAGTTTGATATGATACAGGTGGAGAAAGCACGAAAAAGGAGCGAGTGCACAAGCAATAAATCGGGCTCGAATTACTTGTGGACTACTCACTTGGGCTCAAGGCCCAGAGAAATTGGCTGGAGACAAGGAGAGGAGGCGGATTGGTTTTGAGGGTGGCTATTCTTTTGGGCTATGATATTTTTGGTGTGCAAGGCTGGGGAACGAATTCTTTGGTGGGGGGTAATTACTTGCTTGGCGGGGGATTCTTTTGAAAAAGCAAAAGAAAACGCAGAAGGCGGAATTATATCAGGAGGGGAATTCTTGGGACATAAATATATTTGGGACACGAAAATTCTGGGCCGGGGAAAAAAGGAAAAGGACGAAAGTCTTGGACGAAGGCTGCGCAGGGAATTGGCTAGCGGTGGACTTTTCTTTGGGACGAAACTTGGAGGCGGCCAGTAATTAAAACGGAGAGTAGCTCGCGCGGAACGAAATTGATTTTGGGAAAAAGGAGAATTAGCTCGCGCGGAACTCTTGGACGAGCAGCTGGGAATAGGGCAGCGAGTGGAGCATATCACTAGTACCGCGAATCGGAAGAGAGAATCAGATTTTGTGCTTCTATTCGTATCAGTATTTTCTCTCCTTTTCGTTACTAGCATCATGATGAACAAGAACATGATTGTGTGTTTTATTTTCGTAATGAACTAAACCCCAAATTCTGGGGGAAACACCATAGGATGTAGCTATTTCTAGAATTGATGGATTGATTCGTATTTCTTTTCTTCCAATCTCTATTGCATGAAATTGCTTAATGCTTTATGTTGACTGGCCACCAATACAATGATTTGTAGTTAATTAGGTTATTAGCGACAGTGAAATCCTAATGACTGAACATATTTCATGTGACATAGTAACTTATCGAAGCGACAGTGAATTAAATAAGGTGCTATGCGGTCTTAAATAGGATATCGATCTTCAGACTATATAGTTAATTCATTGAGCTATGACAGTAGGATTTGAATTGATTATTTAGTACGTAGTAATTCCCGACAGGGATAGCTAGCACATTCGTGATATCCTGGCTGTAGAGAGTTGGATTAAATTGATTGGAATATGTGAATAAATCTGGATAGGATAGGTAGTGAATCTCGGTGTTTCTCCCAGAGCTTCTCCCATTGATTTTCTCCCGATCATTTTACTTTGCTTAATTAGTTTAATTATTTTTCTAGTAGTTAATAATCTCATTAAACCATTTTCACCTATAGTTCGCTCTACAAAATTGATAGAACTTGAGGTTGTACCAGTCCCTGAGAGACGATACCCGGACTTTCCGGTTTACTACAAGATAGGATTAAGGCATACGCTTTTGCCCTATCAAGTTTTTGCCGCCGTTGCCGGGGACTGCCATATCTTATTTTTATTGATTTTTGTGAGTGAACTATTTTGATCTGGGTGTTAGTGTGCAGAAGAATTTTCAGGTTTATCCTCCTCGTGCATGCCTAGGAGGACGACCGGCGATTTACTGCCACTAGATCCGGAGATCGAGAAGACCTGCCGACAGAACAGGAAGCAGGTCAAGTTAGGGAAGCAGCCAACCACAACTCCTAGGCCTTCCCTAACTCAGAATCGTCAACCGAGAAGGCAGGTGTCACCACCTGTCATCCCTACACCACCGACGCCGCCGCCGCGCATCATCGAGCTTGTCATGATGGCAGAATAGGATCGTTCGATCAGGGCTCGTTTGAATCGGAGGACTGGAGCCCGAGCTTCATGTGTTGTCATTCCGGCTGGGGATGCAACCATGCAGATTACCCCAGCATTCATCGACATGATCACCAATGGGTATACTTTCTCTGGGGCTAGCAGTGAGGATCCTCACGAGCATCTTCGCCGGTTTGCGAGCATATGTGATACGATGAAGAGCCCAACTGTGTCCGATGATGCAATTCGTCTTCAGATGTTCTCATTCTCTCTGATAGGGAATGCATCACACTGGTTTCAGAACTTAACACCATGTTCCATCACGACATGGGCTCAGCTTGAAAAGGTCTTTCTGGATAAATACTTCCCACCTGCCTTGGCAATGAAAAGGCAAGAAGAGATTGTTACTTTTAAGCAGGCTGATGATGAGAGTCTGACTGAGGCATGGGAGTGCTATAAGGGGCTATTGATGAGATGCCCAAGCCATGGTCTTGAAGATTGGAACGTGATCATTATTTTCTTCAATGGAATCAGAAGGGAGTTTCGAGATGCCCTGAATAATGCTTCTCGAAATGGTTTCACAAGCATGGAGGCACCAACAGCATATGATCTGGTAGAGAAGATTTGTTCAGAAGCCACTGAATGGGGTAGTGAGACCAGTATTCGAAGAAGAGGAGGCTTGCATGAGATAAACCGAGTTGCGAGTCTAGAAGCAAAGATTGATGCTAAGCTGGATTCAAAGTTCGATGCACTCGAACGAAGGCTGGCCAAGATTGCTCTTGGTAGACAAGAGGAGGTTGCTTTGTGCGAATTATGTGAAGGTGCTCATCATAGGGATATGTGTCCACTGGGAGCTGCTCAGTTGGAAGATGTCCAATATATCAATAACCCGCGAAGTCAAGGCCAGGGTGGTATGTATTCAAATACATACAACCCTCAATGGAGACATCACCCCAATATGTCATGGTCGAATAATAATCCAGCTGGTGTCCGTAACATCCCACCTCCCGGTTTTCAACAGCAGCAGCCTCAACCAGAGAAGAAGCCACAGCTGGAGGAGTTGATTTTGGCTCATATGCAGAAAAAAGACAATAATTTCAAGGGTCTTGATCAATTTGTCACTCAACAGCTAGCCATCAATAATAATATGCAATCATCTATGCTAGCAGCTATAGAGAGGCAAATAGGCCAGATGGCTCAAACTTTGGCAGATATTCAAGGTAGGATTCCTAGGACTTTACCAGCAAATACTGAGAGAAATCCAAAGAACGCCATGGTTGTAGCCGTCACATTGAGGAGTGGGAAGGAGTTGGAGGATCCAAAGAGCAAGAAAAATCCGGTAGAAAAGGAGGGCAAAGCAGCTGTAGATGAAGAAAGTGCAAAAGCTGAAAAATCTGACTTGCACAGGCAAACTGCATGCAATCTGCCTGTGCAAAAGCAATCTTCCCGTGTACCTCAAAAAGTGGAAAAATTGAAGAACGAAGAGGTAAAGCCTTATGAACCTCCCGCACCATTCCCTCAAAGGTTAATGAAGCCCATGGAAGACCCAAACTTCAAGAAATTTGTGAATATCTTCAAGCAACTTCAGATTAACATACCCTTGGCGGAGGCACTTGAACAGATGCCTACATATGCTAAATTCTTAAGGGAGTTGCTGACAAAGAAGCGCAAGTGGGCTGATCTAGAGAAGGTAACCCTTACTTCTGAATGTAGTGCTGTGATTCAGAATAAATTACCAGAAAAGAGGGATGATCCGGGCAGCTTCACCATTCCATGTGTCATTGGAGGTACAGAATTCAATAAATCACTTTGTGATCTTGGAGCAGGAATTAATTTGATGTCATACTCAGTCTACAAGAAATTGGGGAGATGTTCTTAAGCCTACTCGGATCACTCTCCAATTGGCTGATCGATCAGTGAAAATTCCAAAAGGAGTGGTGGAGAATGTATTGGTGAAGGTGGGGAAGTTTATTCTCCCAACAGATTTTGTAATTCTGGAGATGGAAGAAGATCGGGGAGTGCCTCTCATTCTTGGGAGACCTTTTCTAGCAACTGGAGATGCACTCATCGATGTTGGGAGAGGCAAGTTGACATTCCGAGTAGGTAAGGAGGAGGAAATTTTTAATGTCTTTCAAGTTGATCATAATCATGATGCATTTGATGACTTTGAAAGTGGAGCTCGAGAAAGGAAAAATTCCTCTTCCTGTGATAGTGGATCAGCTGAAGTATCACATGTCCTAGCTGCTCAGATTCTGAAATCAAAGCAAGGGCAGAAATCCTTGCCAGGTCACCTCAAGTATAGATATTTGGGTAAGGATTTCAATCTTCCTGTTATTATTCCTTCTTCACTGACATTGAAACAGGAAGAGTACCTGTTTGAGGCGCTGCAGTACCACCTACGCCTCACTAAAGGGTCTAACATGCCAGCTAAGAAGGTCATACCAAATTTTCGCACACCTGGCCCTGCAGAGGTGACTCATATGTTGGATGGAGGGTATGCATTCTATCATTGCTCGGGAGGGTATTCTGGATACCTTTCCATACCCATTGGTTGAAAGCTCCATGAACGTCAGGCTGAGGACGTTAAATAAGCGCTTCTTGGGAGGCAACCCAAGGTAAGTTTTCTTTTCTTTATTTTTATTTTTAGTTGTGTCAAACCCGTGCATGTTTAGATTAGGAGTTGAACATTAGGGACAATGTTCCATCCTGAGTGTGGGGTGGCGAGTCTTAGTGTTTGTTTGTCCCTTTTGTCATGTGGTCGGTAAAAAAAATGCAAAAAAAATTCAGAAAAAAAAATTGCCATTAGGTTGAGCACACCCAAACTGCATGCAGTTTGCCTGTGTAAAAAGCAGGCTACCTGTGCAAAGTTAATGGCTAAAAAACACCTAAAAATCAGAAAAAAATAAAAACAAAACCTTGTACTCTTGTAGTAACATGATGTAAATGACCGTGATGCCTTGAAAATGAGTTTGTGCTTGAATGAAATCATCAAAATCACTCCCACTAGTGTTGAATTGCATAGTTCTTCACAATGAGCTTGATGTTTTGACTGACTTGATGTGCTTTGAATGAGCAACTCTTTAAGCAACATTCTCTTTTGTGAGGATAGTGTAACGACTTTTGGTGAAGTAGTTAGGTGGAGAACATTGACCATTCGACATGTTTGGCTACCGTGCTTACTTGCATCAATTATGAGCTTTTGATTTGGCAACGAGTCTCTCTGTTTTGATTGTTTTATGATGGGGTGAACTGTATCTCTATAAAAGAAAACACTACCTGACAAGTAAAATATAAGGAAGTTGCCATAACAATTAAAGTGTGGGTAAAAATGCCAAAATCGTGTGAGGCAATCACTCATTGCACATGGGGATGAGGAAAGATTCAATTGAGAATCAGTTCGTGACCGTACGATGTTGCTTATCAAGTACGATCCCCAGTAGAGTGAAGTGCCATTAGATGATGCAATGACCCTCCACACGGACCGAGGAAAATGAGTTAAAAGAAGCCCTTATGCGAGTGCTAAGAAGCAGAAATTGCTCTTGCTCGGTCACCGGTAGTAAGAAACAAATCCCACTTGTACTAAATACGACTTCTTGGCAAGCAAAATCAGAAAGAGAGAGAGCTCTCCTTGTCATAAAAGGTAGTGATGTGCTTAAAGTTAAAATCATGTTTGCGAAAGGCTTCCCCCATTAGTTTTTGAGACTCATGCTTAATTAATTGCTTATGATTGGTGTTAGTAAGCCAGACTGTCCTCACGAGATATGCACCTCACTGATGTGGTTAGATTCTCCTAATAACTATTCCATCATAAGTTGTTAATCACCCGCTACCGACGGTCGAATTTGAGTGTTGCTATTTGAGTTTTTGATGGATTTGAGTCAGTCAATGGTAATGGTTGCAAAGACCTTGAGTGTGGGGTGAAAGGTATGACCATTAGAGCACAACTTGTCCGTTGAGAAAGAAACTACTGATTACAACAAGAGTACAAGGAAATTTTGTGTTTTGTTTTGAGTGGTGAGTCTGTGGTGTGTCATTGTTTTGGATGATTATGTGTTTGTGTTATTTGAGTCGTTGCTTAGGGACAAGCAACAATTGAGTGTGGGGTTGTGATAATCGGCTTTAACATATTGAATTCTTGGACTTTATGTGATTATCTCATGGTATGTTTTAGCCAATTGGTGCTATTTTAGGGCTCACTAACTCGAGAATGGTTGAAAAACCATTACTGCCTAGTGCCATGAGTTTGATATGATACAGGTGGAGAAAGCACGAAAAAGGAGCGAGTGCACAAGCAATAAATCGGGCTCGAAATACTTGTGGACTACTCACTTGGGCTCAAGGCCCAGAGAAATTGGCTGGAGACAAGGAGAGGAGGCGGATTGGTTTTGAGGGTGGCTATTCTTTTGGGCTATGATATTTTTGGTGCGCAAGGCTGGGGAACGAATTCTTTGGTGGGGGGAGGGGGGTAATTACTTGCTTGGCGGGGGATTCTTTAGAAAAAGCAAAAGAAAAGGCAGAAGGCGGAATTATATCAGGAGGAGAATTCTTGGGACATAAATATATTTGGGACACGAAAATTCTGGGCCGTGGAAAAAAGGAAAAGGACGAAAGTCTTGGACGAAGGCTGCGTAGGGAATTGGCTAGCGGTGGACTTTTCTTTGGGACGAAACTTGGAGGCGGCCAGTAATTAAAACGGAGAGTAGCTCGCGCGGAACAAAATTGCTTTTGGGAAAAAGGAGAATTAGCTCGCACGGAACTCTTGGACGAGCAGCTGGGAATATGGCAGCGAGTGGAGCATATCACTAGTATCGCGAATCGGAAGAGAGAATCATATTTTGTGCTTCTATTTGTATCAGTATTTTCTCTCCTTTTCGTTACTAGCATCATGATGAACAAGAACATGATTGTGTGTTTTATTTCCGTCATGAACTAAACCCCAAATTCTGGGGGAAACATCAAAGGATGTAGCTATTTCTAGAATTGATTGATTGATTCGTATTTCTTTTCTTCCAATCTCTATTGCATGAAATTGCTTAATGCTTTGTGTTGACTGGCCACCAATACAATGATTTGTAGTTAATTAGGTTATTAGCGACAGTGAAATCCTAATGACTGAACATATTTCATGTGACATAGTAACTTATCGAAGCGACAGTGGATTAAATAAGGTGCTATGCGGTCTTAAATAGGATATCGATCTTCAGACTATATAGTTAATTCATTGAGCTATGACAGTAGGATTTGAATTGATTATTTAGTACGTAGTAATTCCCGACAGGGATAGCTAGCACATTCGTGATATCCTGGCTGTAGAGAGTTGGATTAAATTGATTGGAATATGTGAATAAATCTGGATAGGATAGGTAGTGAATCTCGGTGTTTCTCCCAGAGCTTCTCCCATTGATTTTCTCCCGATCATTTTACTTTGCTTAATTAGTTTAATTATTTTGCTAGTAGTTAATAATCTCATTAAACCATTTTCACCTATAGTTCGCTCTACAAAATTGATAGAACTTGAGGTTGTACCAGTCCCTGAGAGTCGATACCCGGACTTTCCAGTTTACTATAAGATAGGATTAAGGCATACGCTTTTGCCCTATCAGTTGTCGACCGCGTTGGTCACCAACCAACCAGAGACCTTTATATGCCCGGGGCCTGCATAGGTGCGCGGATCGATGTTTATTCAGTTGCTTTTGGAATGTTCAGTTGGGAAGGGATCATAGTGGTTGGAGATGTAGCGAGTTGGGGGATGTGTCTGTTGTGTATCAGAGAGGTTGAGGCAGACAGTGTTGTCTTGTTTTTGACAAAATCGGAAAAAAGCTCGTTCGGGGGTAGCAAACGACATTTTTTGGGACGAAGTTGGGACCACACCACCTTCGGCAGTCTTCGACTTGCAAGATCTCGAAAAGTTATGCGGAATCAAACAAAAATTCGCGACGATCGGATACCCGAACACAAAGATACGTTCGTTTGAAGTTTCCACCTAGGTTAGGATTTAAAAAAAAAAAAAAAAGCAGATCGCATGGTGGGGGTGCGGTCTGTAAAACCGCCCCCTGCCAGTGCGGTTTTCATCGAAAAAACACGCCCCTGGGTGGCGGTTTTGCAGAAAGGGTGCTATTTTTGGAAATTTTCGGAGTTGGGTGCTATTTTTGGAATTTTTTTTTAAAACAGTGCTACTTTTGGAAAAATCCCAGAGTTAACGTTCATCCCTTTTTCGACTCAAAACATATAAAGCTCAATATTGCTCATATAGTGTATATTTGTATATGTAAAGTGTAGACCACAACAGATGGACGCCTAATTTAGATAAATTTCATACATTATGATGGATGAAAACTTGAAAGGAAGGTCATTTCCAGCCTATGATAATTGCTAAGAGACTAAGTCAATTTACACAAACACAACAATTCATTAACCCATACAATTGTCATAAATTTTTGTTAGGTGAATACTTCTATACTAATCGTAAGATATTTGTCTTAGTTGCATGTATTTTTGTTAAGGGTCAACTATAACTACGTGTTGATTGTTATGTTTTATTCATTATATAAATTATGAATTGTTGCATTAACCGAAAAATTTTCATCGTCAATGATAATGTGATTTTATATTGGTTAATCTGGTTAACCAATTAACCAAACCGATTAAACTTTAGTTTGGTTAATTTGGTTGTTGTATTAGTTTGGACGGTTTGGTTATGATATTATATTTCATGGTTAATGAAATTTAGCCTTATTTGGTTTGGTTATAACCATGGTAACCATTTGAACACCCCTACACATAGAAACTACTAAATACACATTTGGGCAAATACCGAGCAATTCAAAGTCATAATTCATAATGACTAAATATATGTAAAAATGATGAAAAACATGCCCAAAAATGAGATGCTAAAATCATATACTTTACGTGTCATCATCAATATTGACGATGATGAAGCTCGAAGGAGACGCCACAAAATTCCCATCTCGAATTTGCAATTTCGCGAAAAAATTAGCACAAGAAGGAACCAGATTTTCGATTAGGTAAAGATTATCATGAGACTCAAGGATAACTAAATCAAATTCCATAGTAAAAGAGTTGTTTTCGAGATATCCAATTCAATTTAGTGATAACTAGTAACTTAAATGGTTCGATCTTCACTAACCAAACATGATTAATGGTCAATCATAACCGGATACCTAATTATCGGTTATAACCGAATCAAATATTACCACCAAGGTTGGCAAATATGTATATGGCCGGGCGATTTACCAGAGCAGTCAGTTCAACCAGATCTGACTAGAACAGGTCATTTACACAGTTGGAATATACTCTTCTAGTCATATCGAAGTATATTTTAGTGAAGATTATAAAATTCTACCTGAACTAACTTTTAAAAAACGAAGCAATAAGATCATGGTTGAGTTCTACACCGATCCCTTCACATTTGAATGAGTGGCTCCGGTTGAACAAGTTGTGGGGAGAAAAGTCAAAATTGGGTTGAACCAGTCAAAATAAGGTGATTTGACCAGTCAACCGAGTTTGAAGATGAGGATTGATAAATTTGTAATAGATATTTCTTTTGAAAAAAGGTTAATAGCATTTTGTACCCCTCTACTATGATAAATTAACAAACTTACCCCTCTACTAAATTTTTGCACAAACATACCCTTCCATAATAAAGGGGTACAAAATGCTATTAACCATTTGAAAATAATTTGGTAATATATAAATGTAGATTAGTGAGATTATTTTAAAATATGTCAAATATATGCATAATTTATTTGGTATTAAAGGTTTTTTCACATATTATGTTAAAAACCGACTTGAACTATTTGAATTTGATTCACTATTAAATCTGAAACCAATTGTCAAACCGGTTTGATTGCTTAATCCGGTTTCACAACCTTTGATCAACACTGAATACACCGGACCGGAGCACTGAAGAATTACTCATTCTATTATGATCGACAGAGAGAGAGAAAGACAAGGGCTTGGAAGGAGACTACGCGGAAATAATTTCCACGACACGAGTTCTACCGAGTCCGGGTCCGAAGAAAAAGGGAGGAAGTCGAAACGAATTTGGGCTTCATCGAGAAATTGAATCGGCATCTGACTTTCCAGTCGTCCGAGTTACTGGGGTAGGGGGACATTCAGGTTCGAGAATCGAAAGTGGAGTGTCTCCGAGCTAAAGCAAGATTTCGATTTTGTTCTTTCTTGGGTTGGTCAGTGATCTATTATTGTCAAAACCTTTTTGAGTATTCTTTCCTCCCCTTCTGCTGGGAAGTTGATTTGGGAAGAGTGTTATCATATGGAAAGGGGTTCTAGCATTCTTGCGTATTAGGACTTGCTTATGATGCCAATAGGTCTTTGAGAATGGAAAATAGAAATGGGTTGGACTAATTAATGTAAAAATTGGAGTGGACGCGGTGTGAATTCTCATGATTAGGTTAAACTTTTTATCCCCGTAATTTGTGTCCCTGCTAGTATGAGCTCAAGTTACTCAATTGCATTGCTGGGCATGGATGTATTGTGATAACGGTGCTCCTCTTTTCTAAAGTTAGGTGCTTTTGAATATTTTGAATCACCGAATTTGTTCTGCTAGGTGCTTCTTGGCCTGTTGCAACCATGAGGATCACTGTAATGACTTCTGATGAGCAAATAAGTTCTTTGGATGTCGATCCCAATGAAACTGTAATTACTCTGTTCCCCCCGAACTTTCTTTTATCTCATGGCTTCTACTTTTATTTCTTGGTTTGTGTTCAATTTTGTATATCGGTTTTCATTCCGAATCCTTTCTTCTTTTTTCATCGGTTGTAGGTTGAGAACATAAAAGCATTGCTGGAGGTGGAGGTGGGGTGTTTCTCCTTTTACTGCTGTGCTGTTATATTATGTTCGTTTTTGTTTCCTGCAAGCAGAATGACAAGAGCTTGAGAATCCAGTGCACAATAAGCTACTGTTGTTTTCATTCATGTTTCTTGGAAACAAAAAAACAAGAAAACTTGAGCACAGTGGGAGCTCGGATTGTCTTGTTAATGTAGTTTCTTTTACATTATTGGGTGCTTTCTTAATGGCTTCTCTTGTTTCATTTCCTGATCATTATTATTCATCTATGGACAGACTCAGGTGCCTCTCCAGCAACAACAATTGTTGTATAATGGCAGAGAGATCAGGAATGATGAGAAATTGAGTGCTCTGGGTGTTAAAGACGATGATTTGATAATGATGGTTTCGAAGGCACAAGGGTATGTCGATGATTCAGTTAGTTGCTTATTAATTACTACGGTTGATAGAGTAGCCTTCATGTTCATCTAGTTGGTGCCTGGACTACAAATCACTTCTGGTTTAACTGGCTTCTAGCAGGATGCTGTTTGTAGTTAAGCTTTCTTTGCTCAGTTACAGTATTGCTCAATATTCATGTGTTAGGATTGGCAGTCAGAATATGTAAATTCTAAAACTTGAAGTGCATAGAAGCATATATTATTGGTTCTGTCCAGGAGCCGTCTACTTGGCTATGCTAATTTTGCTGAAACCAAGCAGCCGGGTGTAACTATCAAAGAAATGCAATTGTATGTTTGTAATTTTCGTTGATGAAGGTCTCTTTGCTAGGGCTATGTTCTCTCTGTTCAACCTTTTTCCTTTCTGGTACTCTTGTGACATTTCATTAGGATGCCTGGTCCCTCATTATTGGTCATATTTGTTGTATGGTACTAGCCACTTCACTCTCTCTGTGTTTTATGTCAACCTATTTTCCTTCAAAAGTTTGCATGCACATTTATGAGAAACATTTCCCCTACTTTTAATTGAGCTCTGCATGCTTGCAGGAGGCATTGCTTGATATGTTCGATTCCTTGTGTTATTTAATACTATATGTGTGTGTGTAAATGATACAAGGTGTTTTTTTTCCAGCCCCGGTTCACAAGGCATGAGCTCCCGTTCCAATGTCCCTTCGGAGAATGCTGCAGCCTTTCAAGAGCATGTTCGGCGTGATCCAAATTTAATGTCCCAACTGTTTCAGGTCACTAGTCATTCTTTATTGTCTGTAATTGGCTCTATCCTTTGGAGCCATGCATATATGATCATTACATTCCCATTTTGACGATGCTGCTATAGTTGGAAGCTTTGAGATTCCTTTCTGCGCCTTATCCCCTACTTTCATATCCTCTTTTTGGGAGCTGTGGAATTGGCTATCTGAACATGCATTTTATGAGTTCGCCTTATTCTGCGCTCCTACTTTTGGATTTAGTCCAGTTACGGTGCTGATTGGTGACTTTATTTACTACTGGGGTTCATGAACATCTGTAGTAGGAAGTGTAAAGCGCTGTTATGCTTTTACCCGAGGCTCCTTGTGGTGCTTCTTCTCTTACTTGGTTACCTTACGTTGCTTCTTTGTTTTCTTTATATTATTTGCAGGCTGACCCTGAACTTGCACAACTCGTTCTTGGGAATGATCTCAACAGACTGCAGGAGCTGTTGAAGCTACGCCAGAGGCAAAGATCTGAGTTACACCTTCAGCAAGAGGCTGAACTTGTGAGTAACTTCTGTCTAGCTACACCATTGTTTCATTTTGATGTTATTTGCTTGAAGTTATTCAACTCATTTTTACCATTATTCCTAATTACTATTCCCACTACTCAAAGTCAAAATAGATTGATATCTAAAGCCTAAGAGCTGAGTTAGTGGTAAAAGGTGGATTAAACTTCCAACCGATCATAGGTTTGAGCCATGCGTCGCAGTTTGAATGGTATTATATAGATAAAGACTCCAGTTGTTGCAGCAGGTAGTCACCTGTAGCCAGTGGCGTAGTCGGACTTGGAATTGACTGGGGTTCTTAAAATTGTTTAAACGTTTTAGTTTGTGTATCTAATGAACTTTGAGTTGATTGTTGTCCTTAGATGAGCTAATATCAACCAAAGTATGGGGTCCTAAATACAAAGGATCATACTAAACCGTACACATCTAAAGGATTTTGTTGCCCCGTTTTTCCCAAGTGGGGTCCTAGGACCCCTCTCTACACTTCCAGCTTAAAACTTTTAGACTTGCAATATTTCAATAAATTGATCCCCACAATTTACTTTATCATCTTTAATTCATCTACGTTCATATTCTATTTTTGTTGCTTAAAAAACTTGAAAAGCTTATGGGATCATTTTAGTTAATTTACAATCATACACCTAGTTAATTTTTTTCCTCGGCCACAAAATGCTAACTTAAAACTTTTCTAATCGCACTTGATTCAAATTGTACTATTTGCTCATGTTGGGAAATTCTCCTAAGCGTCTCCTACTGGTTGAAACAAACAGAATTGATGTATAGGTATGAAACTTTAGATCAAAGCATAAAACTTCCCATGTGGTCGTCATCTAACTTGTTTTTCTTCTTCTCCTTTTCCAGTTATAATGAATTAGAAGATGACATTTTATTTTATTATTTCTCCTGTTCAATCAGGCACTGCTTGAGGCTGATCCTTTTGATGTTGAGGCTCAAAAGAAAATTGAAGCTGCCATTCGCCAGGTCAGTTTTACCTATCGGAGAGTGATGGCCAAGACAAGCAGACACATTTTTTATGTTTTTCCTGGGACAAACAAGCTCATAACATGCTATTGTCAGTCTGTGTAGGAAATTGGTGCTCATAGGTTTAAATTGCATTCTAGATGCTTCATACTGCTTTGCTAGTGCTCATTTGTTCCCAGATTCTCTTACGTCTGAGCTGCATTTTCTCTTGCAGTATAACCTTTCCAATTGAGAAGTTTTAGATTAGACTGGTTCAGTAGACACTCTTGGTATATTGTTGACTTCTATTAATGTGCATGCCACAAATCTCACATGGACATGGTCAAGATAACTTCATTTCTTCTTTCATTCTGATACGCAGAAAGGCATTGATGAAAATTGGGAAGCAGCTCTGGAGTACAATCCTGAAGCTTTTGCTAGGGTGGTAAGTATGCTCTTCAACCTAATTAACCACCGCTGCTATTCACATGGTATGTTTTGATTTGGCTGCTGTCTGAAATGCTTCAGATTATGCTGTACGTGGATATGGAGGTCAATGGTGTTCCTCTGAAGGTAGAGGTTGCAAGTTACAACTATTATTAGAATTTATGTTCTGTTCATCCTCCAATTATTCCTGCTCTCACTTGTGACTGGTCTGCTATGTTATTACCTCAATTCACTGGTTCATTATCAGCAGTGACTATAAATGAACTTTTTCTAGTACGATTTCTTCATTTGTGTTTCTTGTATGATTAGTATGTTCATTATGCTGGAAGCTGAATCATAGTACATATAATTTCTTTAATTTCTTGTAGGCATTTGTTGATAGTGGCGCTCAATCAACAATAATATCGAAAAGCTGTGCTGAAAAATGTGGGTACGTGCTATTGTCATTGATGATTTGTGAATTAAAGCATCACATGTCTTACTGCATAGTGAAGTCTTTGAACTTACAGCTAGAAGGGTGCACTTTCAGCTCTTAAGTCTCCAGGCTATCATTTTGAAAAGTTCCACTTTAATTAATGATTCTCATTTTAGGAACCAACTTTATGAACTTTAATTGGGTAAGCAACCATTATTCTAGTGTTCAACTTCTGAAGTTATAAGTTATGGTTATGGAGAGTATCTCCAATTTTCTGCTATGAGTTTCTGATCTTGTAATTTACATGATGCCCTTTTTTAGGGCATGTACATCCCTTCTACATTTTGTCATTATGTAGTAGCATTCATAACTTGAATCTTCATATTCCGAGATAATTTCTGTCGCCTACTTGAGTTGTACCCTACCTTGTTAACGCTCATCATGATTCATGTTGGATGACACCCGAGTGAAACAACTTTTGAATCCACATTTATTAGTGGATATTTTTTTATAGCCACATCATTTGAAGCAACTCACTGGATGTTCCACCTTGTTAACGCTCATCGTGATTTATCTTGGATGATATCCGAGTGAAACAACTTATCAATCCCCATTTATTAGTGAGATAGTTTAAATAGCCACATCATCTGAACCAACTCATTGGATACTCCATTGCTTTAATTATTACTGGACTGACTTATTACAGATTGCTGAGGCTTTTAGATCAGCGCTACAAAGGCATTGCGCATGGTGTTGGTCAGTCAGAGATATTGGGCCGAATACATGTAGCTCCAATCAAGGTACAGTTTTCTATCATCATAGTAACGGTTATCTATTATTACTTTTTTTTTAAGTCATTATCTATTATTACCTCTGCTGCACATACCTTTCCAGTCTACAGTGGACTTCTGCTTTATCTGGTAACTTATTTTTGTTCATGTAGATCGGTAATATATTCTATCCTTGCTCCTTCATGGTGCTGGATTCTCCCAACATGGAATTTCTCTTTGGGCTTGACATGCTCCGCAAGCACCAGGTACAATCATCGTATGCCATAAGCATGAGTTCCCCTAAGTTTCGATCTTTTCTGACCTAGTCCCTTGTCTGCAGTGCATTATAGATTTAAAGGAGAATGTTCTACGATTAGGTGGTGGCGAAGTTTCAGTACCATTTTTGCAAGGTAGTAATGTAATTTGTGCATTTCTCTGATGTGTGTTCTTTGTGTGGTATTGCATGTAGTGTGTTAGAAATGATATTTTGTTAAACATTAGGGTCTATTGTTTGTCCTTTGTGTGCTACAAATCTCATTCTTTATGATGTTTAGCTGCTCACTGGTTACTGTATCCATGAACTACCAATGTTTCAGAGAAAGACATCCCATCTCGTTTCTTGGATGAGGAAAGATACTCCAAAGAAGCATCTAGCTCTGGAAACCCGGTAAGCATACTTCTCTTGTTGGTTTGGTAAGTTTCTGCCATTGTTGTGATTATCACTGGTACTAGTACTTCTCTGTAGGTTGCTATGGTATCTGATTTACTAACCTCAAGGAATTTGACAAATGCCAAGATTTCCCCGAATGAGGCATGAAGTTGAACTTGTTTATTTTATTCCCTACATGTCCTTAAACTTGTAGAATGAGTTCTTACATACTTATATTGTTAGGATTAGTTTGAAAGCCTGCCAGTGGAATATTGCTCGAGATATTGCGCTAATTGCTCGGCTGTCTGACTAGAAGTGTTGGCATGCTTCGTATATTCCAACCTGTGTAAAGCCTTGGAAATTGGAAATCTTATGGACAGGATACTTGTGCAAATTTTTATTTGCATCTTAATTCAGTTAACCTCTGAGGGCCCGCGATGTCTTTGGTGACAATTGACATGAAATAGTCATCTTAAGAACACATGTTTTGCTGTTGGGCCATGTGTCTTACTGATTTAAGGAGCTACTATTGCCTGTACTTGCAACCTCAGTCTGAGATTGAACTATCTGAACTTTCAAAACCCGTGTCTTAAATTACAGTTCCCTTAAGCTCTAATTCTATCTTTGAGAGGTCCAAACAATAATGTACTCTTTTGTATTGATATCTTTTTGTGTTTTTAGGCTGTACAAGCAGCATCAAACAAGAAGAGTGATGCTCCAGTAGTAGGATCATCATCATCTGGTTAGTTTCCTGAAAATCTTGGATGAAGTGGAACTATACTTGTGTGATTGGCCAAATTTATCAAGCTAAGGATTGGGTCCATATCTTTGATTGTTTGAGATTTCTAGGACTTGTCTATGTAATGCCAATAGTTCTTAAGTTCATCCCCATGAGTAGCATTTTCATCGTTTCTTTCCCTTTTGACAGGACCTGCTAGCGGCAATGTGATGCAGGTAAATGTCTGCTGTTAATGTTCCTTTTTTCTCTCTTTACCTATGGTCTTGCATTGTCATTGAAATGCTCCCTTTGCTTGTACTGATGTGTGCTAATCAACTGGCAGTTGGTTCTTTGTTAGATTTGGAAAAAGAAAACGTCTCGTGGTCTGTGTAACTGTGTCAGTTATTGTTTGGTCATGATTTTTAGTTTAAAGCATTTATCTTTGATTTGTAGGGCCCTGATTTTGAGGCCAAAGTAGCAAAACTCGTGGAACTTGGGTTTGGTAGAGAAGCTGTGATACAAGCTCTTCAACTGTTTGGAGGGAATGAAGAACAAGCTGCTGGATTCCTCTTTGGTGGCTAAAGGAAAAAAGGGAACAGAATGGATGTGTGGTTCGCTTTGAAATTTTAGGCAGTGCAAAATTGACAGGTTGACCATGACATTGTAACCCTCTGTTCTACATTGTTGGAAATTTAATGGGATTTTCTGTTGGATTCACTTTGGTGGCTAAAGAAGCCCATGTTGGAAAAAAAAAAAAAAACAAGGAACGGAGTGGATGTGTGGTTCTCTTTGAAATTTACGAATTGCAAAATTAACAGGTGACCATGACATTGTATCCCTTCGGGCTACACTACGTTGTTGGACGTTTCATGAGATTTTCAATTGTTGTCTTTTTGAATTGCAGGCGATGACATGGCGTTTTGCCCTGCCAGTTAGAGGGATGATGTCTTATCTTTTATATTAGTTAATTTATCCTTGTACTCAGAACTATATTCGATCTTCTAAATCACATATATATTGATGAATGCCAGTTTGAACTATGATGAATCATAATTGTCGGTTATTTTTTACTTTTAGTTTAGAGAATTACAAATTCCTTTTAAAAAAAAAAGATTAAGGATTGAGGTTATATATTAGAGATTAGAAATAGTATCATATTTTGAACTCAATTTAATTCACAGTATGGATAGAGATAGCTCATTAGAAGTACATGGTGTATTTGAAGTATATTAGTCTATTTGAAGTATATTAGTCTAACCAATATATGTATAATGTTTTGTGTTTTTTATTTATAGTCTCTTGATTGGTGATCCAGTGATTGTTTTGCTTGTTGGCTATAGAATATTCTTCCTTTCTAATGTATGCGTTGTTTCTTGCTGTCATGCACTGAATCATCGAAATCCAGATTACCATGTATGTGCAAGATTGTCAAACCGGGTTAAGTCATTGAGTCGGTCAAGCAAGGGGTTTGAGATTTATTGGTCTGATTGGGTTCCGACCGGGTTAAGCCGTTTTATACATTTTCTAAAAATATATACAAATAAGCTAGTAATTAAAAATTAACGACTGCAATGAAATTTATCTTACATGTACCTATTAAAAACTTATTTCCCACAAAATATAACCTACCTAACATCCATGAGTCACCCACCATCTTCCTTCCTTCTTTCCCCCTCCTCCCTTTCCTCTCTCTTCTTCTCCCTCTTTAAGGGTCAGACTAGAGAGCTTTCTGTAGGCCGTTTTGAAGTCTGACTCAGGTCCAACCGGGTCCAATCAGGGGCCCGATAGGGGTTTAACAACCTTGTGTATGCACAATATCTAGTCTACCATGCATGAAAAGTCGAGGTAGAAAAACAAGAGTGATGAATGAAAAATGAATTCGACTTCGTATATTATTTACTAAACAAAAGCATGGCTACACATGGTTCCACCTCCTAAACAACGTGGAGTGCTTGTCCCGCTCGTGGGAGAAAATGCGACAACATGGCTGCTTCTCGTAATTAAGTTACGTGTAGTTTGGGAGGGGCTAAAACGCACCCCCAAATTTTAATCTAAGATTATTATGTGTATATTTATATATTGAGAAAGCATTAGATGGTCGTAGGATGGAGGCTATTAGGTCCCCTCTTCCAAAATTTAGGCTCAATCGTGGGAAGATGTTGCATCTTGTTATTTTCAACCCTTTCTCACTTTAAACCCCAACCTCGCCATTGACTTTTAGAGTTTAGAATCGTGAAATTGATCAATGTTCATGGCAAAATGGAGAGATTTTTGACCTCTTTAGATTTCGGATTCCTTTACAATGAGGCTCAACCCCCTATTTATACGAAGATCCCAAGGCATGAAAGGACATGATGCTAATAGACTTTACATAGGGTTTTCCCCTTCAAATTTGAACTTGGACTCATTTTCCTTGGCACAATAGGAAGCTTCTATAGCAACAACGGGTTTGGCGAGAAACTTGAGCCTCCGTGGTTTTCATGTTGTCAGAACAGGACAAAAACTAGTCCACACGTCTCTCTCGAGTTCGTAGACCTCTACCAAAAAACAGATGCAATGGGTTGTGGCGGCCATGCCAGCCGCTTGCGCCGCTGTGAATATGCCCTCCTCTAGGGACTTGGGCTTTGCTTCGTATCCATTTCGAAATACAACCTAGGCCTCCTTGTACCTAGTGATGGCAACGGGTCGGGTCGAGAACGGATAGTGTATATTCGTTACCCTACCCAAATCAATTCGGGCTTTATCCATACCCATACCCACACCCACATAAGAAACGGATAGAAAATCAAAATCAAAATCATGCCTATACCCGTTTGGGTTTCGGGTATCCACGGTTAGCCATGGATATAATTTCTCTTTATAACTCCAATCAATATGTTAACATTCACACGTATTCTCGCATCAAATAAGAAGAAACGTACGACAGTAATTCACTAGAATGAAGAAAATTAATTAAAGAAACATAATTTCATGAAACTATTATATTTATATGCTAAATATAAAATATGTTAGAGAAAAAAAATGATTATTTCTAGACAAAATACACATGCATATTTATAATCGGGCGGGTTCGGGTTGGATAGTGAGAAGATCATACTCACCCATTACCCGCAATATTGGGTTCGGGTTTTACCTACCTGATTAGGCCAAATTCGGATGGATATCCATGGGTACGGATATTTTTGCCATCCCTACTTGTACCTTAAAATCACCAAAAGCTATACACATGACATCAAATAATACAAAATCATGCCTAAGATCTATTAATGGCACATTGGACAGTTTATTGTATTTGTATACAAAGTCAACCAAGAATGTGCCGACAAGGAATTATATGATCCTAAAATATGAGTAGAAAAATAACACTTTTCAAGTGTCCTCTGGTGAACAAAATCATAGCTGTGCAAAATGGATTTTGCGAGTGTTTTCTAAGTGAAAATTCGGTCATCAATCACGGAGATTTTTTAGTTGAGAATTTGAGAAATACTAAGTGTTTTGTTTGCTGGGTAGCTGATAGGGAATGAAAATGAGTGTGTTTTGATCAAGCGGGGAGCTGATCGAAAGTATTATATGTGACTGTGTTCGAATTTGATGGAAGTGGTTTTGATTAGAAATAATTAAACCAGACCGGTTTGAACACCTGTTATTAACGTTGCATGACTATAATTTGACATGACAGTTAGCTAAAAAAACAACGTGTCATCATTTCAAATTAATGACATGGAAGGTTGTTATGGATAAAACTACGCTTCATTACATCCCTCCTTGTTTCCTTCAAGCATTATGTCCTTCATATAGCCACGGTCGTCATGGATAAGTGCAATCTTTAAATGGAACGATGCACAGTTTGGCAATGAAGCAATATAATGCTTCTTGTCCTATAAATAGAGGAACTTGACTAATGGAAAGGAATACATGAAAAAGATAAGTTCTTCTTACATTAAAAAAAAATTCAAAGTGCGCTTAAGTGTTGCAATTCTTTTGACTCCTCAGGATTCGTTCGATAGGCTTCCTTGTTTGGAATCGTAGCTCCAGGAACGAAATCAATCTGATGTTCGATCCCTCGAATAGGAGACAGTCCCTTGGGTGCTTCTTCTGTAAAAACATCATCGAACTCCTCCAATACAGCTTGTGCCATGGGAGGAACTTCTTGGACCAGCTCCTGATTCAGTAGTACATCTTTGTAGATGATCACGATTAACAGTTCTCGTTCATATACAGCTTGCTTCATGTAACCACTTCGTGCTAGCATAACAGCTTTGGATTCCACAGCACTGGAACCTTCTTCTCCTTTCTTGGTCGAGACACTGCTTGCCTTCTCCTGCTCTCGACGTTGCTGCATTTGGAGTTGATCTCGATAGACTTCACTTGGAGACATAGGCTTCAACAAGAATTTATGTCCTCCATGTAGTAGCTTGTATTTATTAGTAACTCCATCATGATGTACTTGTCGATCAAACTGACGTGGCTTGCCAAAAAGCATACGCGCTGCTTGCATAGGCACTACATTGCACAAAATCTCATCCTTGTACCCACCAATTTCGAATCTCATCAGTGCTTGCTTTGTGACTTTGATGGATCCATGATCGTTGCCATTGCAACTTATAAGGTTTCAGATGCTTCAATGTAGGCAGCCCTAGCCTCTTCACTGCACACGCACTCACAACATTCGTGCAACTCCCTCCATCGATCACTAGGGACAGCAATTTCCCATCAACCACGCACCTCGTATGAAATATATTTTCTCGTTGTTCACTTTCCTCCTTAGGCTGCGCAGTCAACACTCTTCTTGCTACAAATAGACTACCCGGAGGTGCTTCTATCTCAATGGATTCATCAATCTCCGAATCGGTGGCTTCCTCGACTTCCTCTTCAAAAACATAATCACCATTATCGAGAAAAATCAAGGTATTCTTATTAGGGCATTGGCTCGCAATATGCCCTCTTTCGTGGCATTTAAAACACTAAATTCCCCCTGACGATCCACCTTGCTTCATAACTGGATTTGCACCATCAACCTTTGCCGCAAGTCTTGGAGCTTCTTTCATGGGCATTTGCGGCTTAGGGTTGGTTGAAACTCCCGGATTAGTTCGTTGGGAATTCGTAGAGGGTTGGAACCTCCTGTTTCTTAGCTGCCGTTCCACTTTGCTTGCCATATCCACCAAAATCTTAAAGCTCAAGGAACGGTTGTATTTCCACCACATTCTTGATCTCACAATTGAGACCATACAGAAAATGAGCAATGGTAGCCTCGCGATCCTCTCTAACATCAACTCGTATCATCAAAACTTCCATGTGATAATTTTCAACACTTTTAGTACCTTGCCGAAGAAATTGGAGGTTCTGATACATATCTCTCATATGAGAATTCGGCACAAATCGATCCCTCATTATACCCTTCATCTCGTCCCACATTTCAATAGGATGTTGTCTATTTCTCCTCCTTCTCGTGCATAAATGATCCCACCAAACCAGAGCATAATATGAGAATTCGAGGCATCCCAACGCATATGCTGTTGTAGTTCATAAACCAAGGGAGGAGGAGCTCGATTTTCCCTTCCCTTTCTTCTTGTCGAGGTCTAGGGCTAGGGTTTGGTTTGGCAATAGCTGGCTGTTATAGTCTCACTTCCATTGCCTCCATCCTCGTCACCTGCTCAGTCAGCCTCGTCGTTTTCTCCTCTTGAGCTTGAGCGATGTTCTCCAATTGGGGTTTGATAGCGTCCAGCGCGGCCTCCATGCTTGCGATGCAAGAATCACAAGATCTCCAAGAACCGAACACAACCTTCTATCCTACGGCTCAAGAAACTCAAGAACACGCCAAGATCTTCAAGAATTCACATGAGAACTTCAAAGAACCACCAAGAATACGAACAAGATCGTGAAGAACTCGTGAACTCCACCACTGCGTTGAACCGGGCTCTGATACCACTTGATACAATCAAATTCGCACAGCTCCAAACAATTCGAACAAAAAGAACCAGATAGGACGGAATCGATCGGACAATACTCACTCGTGAACAATGCCAATCGATATATGAATAGATCAGACAAATTTAACTCGAAATAAAGGGCAATCGATATGGGTAGCTCGCCACAACTAGGGTGAATACCTAGCTGATAAGAGTCGCTCTAACACTCCAGAATCCTCAACAGAGTAATTAGGGCAAACGTCCTCAAGGGAACTAAACAATAGCCTCTGAAATTCAATAATAATCGTGTTTTTTCGCCCAAACCAACGAGTTCAGCCCTTTAAATAGGCTTAAAACAACCCAAATCCTAAAATAACAAGGAAAACATTAAAGTAAACCAACTCAAGCTAAAACAACTCGTTAAGCCCGCTTATTGCATTCTGCCGTCTCTTCCAGACTTCCTTATTCATCCACTCGAATCATCATATAAGGCCTTCCTCTAAACAGCTCCACGTCCATAGCTCCAAAATAATTTTCCAAATAAGTTGCGAGCTTCTCTTTCAATGCTCTTGTTTTAGCACGTGTGACTAGCCCTTGGATGCCCTCATCATGAAAAAGATACATTCTTCTTCCCCTATAAAAAACTTTAAGTGTGCTTTAGTGTCCTTAACCTTAGAATCTGAAGTGGTAATAGTTTATCATATGCAGAAATTTTCTGTAAACCAAGGCTTTGTGGAGGATGGAAATATTCTTTACGAAATGTCAACGTAGTTCAAAACTCTATTATTATTCTAGTTACCCTATATCAGACTATCGTACAAATACCATCACCCCAAAATTTAACCATCACTATGTAAATATGATTTCCTTGTCCTGGAATAGTCATATACACTACGATATTGGAAACTATATAAAAAATCAAACATATCCTTTATTGCGTTTCGATACTTATCTACTGTGTGTTCTTTGTTATTCTTCCCGTTTTAATCTGCAGGGAACTTTGATTGAAAAGAAGAAAAAGAAGCAAGGAAGTGTGTGTTTAATTTATACGATTTTTTTTTGGGTTTGTGTGATTATTCAAATAGTGACTGGTTGTGCTGAGTATATGTGTTAGTGTGTTGTCAAGTTGTAGACCAAAGTGGACTTAAATTTGCAGAGTGACAACTGTGACCTTTGGGCGTTGTGTTATAATTCTTGACTATACAGTCCAGTAATTTTTGACGCATTAGAAACAATAAAACAAAGGGCCTTCCATTTCTTTCGATCAAAACAACATTTCTTAGTGCTTTTCACTTATTTATGGAAGAATTGGCCCAAAATCGACCATCACGGTTTGCAGGAGTGAACTACAATTATTGGATGAATTGCATGAAACCATTCATCGATCCTATTGATAAAAAAAAATTTAGATAGAGTTGTTGATGGTCTACATAAGTGTAAGGCAGATACAAAAGAGTGGATGGACGAAGACAGAGATAAGTTCTCAGCAAAACTGTAAGGCAACAAATCTCATTATTGTGCTCTTGGTCTAGAATAATATCACAAGGTGGGTGGATGCAAGACAACAAAGTCGTGCATGAAGGAACATCTCAAGTGAAAATTTATCGAATAAACATGCTAACATCATATTTTGAGACTTTGAAGATGGAGAAAACTCGATACATTAAAAAGATGTCAGAAAGATTCACAAATGTCATCAACAGTCTAGAGAACTTGAGAGTCACATATGAGAGTGGTGACCTGGTTCGCAATCCAATTCAATCCATCCACTAAAAAATTCGACTAACCCAATTGATATTAATCCAATCAATATAATCCTAATCCAATTGAATTGGTGGATTAATGGATTGTTGGATAATTACGGTTTAGTATCTATTTTCTTATATTTTACGATTTGTTACCAAATTTTTATTTTAATAAAATATATCATTCAAAAATTCAGTTTTCGTACATAAAATGTTCTATAATGACATTTTAGTACCTAAACTTTTCAAATTTTGTATAATGGTCCAATGTTTACATGTCACTTGGATCCATGAATCCACAAATCCAATCAATTTGCGACTAATACTCATTACAAAGTAATGAGATCCAAAGTTTATTGCCATTGAAGAAAGTAAAGATTTGAGCAAATTAGATGTAGATGGATTAATTGGTCATTAGGTACTTCTGAATAAAGACTCAAAAGAGAAAACGGTGAAGATCCGAAGAAAAAGAGGAATAATTAGAAGGCATGTTAAAAAAAGAAAATGAGTCTCATAAGTATGAAGACATGGATGATGAAGTGTTTTCAATCTTTCACAAGTACAAAACTCAACTGATGGAAATGAGAAAAGAGAGGAGATGAGGAAGTTTCTCAAATTACTACAAAGAAATGGAAAAGGAACGATAACAAAGTTCATTAAAGCAGGGAGTATGTCGGATCAATCAAAGGTCCGAGCAAAGAAAGTATGAAAATTGAGAAGAACCAAAATGGGTGCTTCAAGTGTGGTCGACAAGATTAAAGAGCTTATTATCCTCTCTGAAAAAGGGAAAGTGTTATGGCAGCTAGCCACATGGAGTCGCAGTGAACATGAAGACAATGAATACGATGAGCCTTAAAATAATTCCACATGCATAGCGCCCACACTTTATAATCTAACAGTACTTTAACACCAAATATGGACTTTGTGCATAACCATGGGTGTGAGATTTTAATTTAAATCCATGATGAAAATCCTAAAAGCAAACGATAGGTGTTTTGTCTCTAGAAGTGCCAAGAGACTTGATTCTATCCTTTATTACCAATTGTGGTTGCCTCTCATATTTTCTTAGACCATCTTTTAGTGCCAAGTTCCAAAAGTCGAAATTTTGAGGCTAGAAATCAAATTTTAGTCTCTCCTTGTGTTTTGGCATTAGTGGTGAGGTCCAAAAGTTCAAATTTTCATATTTCCATTTTAACGCATAATCCAGTTTAGTGTAAATTTCATCATTCTTATTACTTAATTTGTTCATTATTTTTATATAGGTACTAATAATTAATTACGACGAACATTTCGATAATTTTATTTGAACTCAGACAAAAATTAATTTTATGCAAATATGACGTAATCCATGATGAAAACATCATTATTGGTTCATATAGTAATAGATTCATCGCATGCTTGTCAAATTGAGTTGTGTCATCAACTATTCATTCAGTTTTAATTATAATGAATTGTGTCATCAACTATTCATTCAGTTTTAATCATAATGAATTGTGTCATTAAATGTTCATTCAACTTTGAACGCTGGTACAAAAGGAATCATTTCGGGTTTCTATAAATAAACCACCAAACTTGGTCATTGAACTCATCCACCATTCAACCTTCTTTCTTGAAAAAAAACCATTGATCCTTCATTCTTCTCTTTGGCCACCCAAAACTATTTCGCCTTCATCGATTCCTCTGATAGAGAAGCTTATGAGAGGGAAAGGGAAGCTGATGAGAGGTAATGGGATTATGAGTGCCAATTTGAGCGTGAACGTGTTCAGATGTTCGGTGTTTGCGCAAACCATCCTTGCCAGCATAAAGCAACTTCATCTCCTGACAGTTCATCAACACGAAAAACAGTGAGACATATAAAGAAAGACGTTCACAAGCGCTTGATGCAAGACTATTTCAACCCAAATCCAACCTAGCGATGCTAAGGACTTCACAAGGAGATATCGGATGGCAGTGCCTTATTCAACCGAGTCATCAACGATGTTGTTCAGTACGATGACTACTTCAAGCAAGGGGATAGATGATGTCGGTCGCAACTCATTCTCCCCACATCAGAAGCTGACTAATGCGTTTCGCATGCTTGCTTATGGATGCTAGCAAACTCTTTGGATAAGTCATGTCGAATGGCTGAGAGCACCGTACTGTTGTGTCTGAGGAAATTCTACTCGACTATCACCAACATTTATGGTGCTCAATACTTGCGTGCACAAACAATAGATGATATTTGTCGCCTCCTTCATCATGTTGCACAACGTGGCTTTCCGGACATGATTGATTATATTTTTTGCATGCACTAGGAGTGGAAGAACTTGTCTAACTAGGTGGGCAGGCCAATTCACTGGGCACAAGAAGAAACCAATCGTTGTCCTCAAAGCTGTGGCGTCATACAACACATGGTTTGGCATGCCCTCTTTAGAACGCCTAGATCAAACAATGATATCAATACTCTTGGAGTGTCCCCATTATTCAATCAAGCAGTTCGAGGGCTGGTTCCCATGGTCAGTTATGAGGTAAATGGTCAAATGTACCATCAATGTTATTACTTGGCTGGCGAAATTTATCCTGAGTGGGATACATTTGTGAAGACTATTAGCAATCCAAGTAACCAAAAAAAAGTTGTTTGCAAGGTGTCAAGAGGCTTACCAGAAAGATGTTGAGAGGGCCTTTGGCATACTTCAACAAAGATGAGCCAATGTTAGGGGGTCGAGTCGTCTTTGGGAGGCGTAAACACTTCGTGATATCATGTTAACTTGTATTATTATGCATAATATGATAGTGAAAGATCATTGATACGAGTATGGGGATGGAAAAGAGGTCAACATTGAGTACGAGAGTAATCCAATTGTCGAAATAAAGAAAGTGGTACCCTAATGTATTACCTATGTTTTCCTAGCGTATTTTATATGTTATCTTAATGTATTTCCTTGTTATTTGCAATAAAGAAGGTACTTGCATTAGCAGTTGAAGAAAAGCATACATCAAGAAATAAACTACATGAAAATTACAAGGAAAAACGTACAACAAACATAAATCAATTGCATGAAAATTACAAGGAAAAACGTACATCAAACAATAAATCAACTTCATGAAAATTAGAAGGAAACGAGCACATCAAACATAAGACAAAACTACATAAAGATTACATATAAGGATCATCTTGGTAAGAAGCCACAATGTCATCATTTTGTCTTTGATACCAAGCTCGAGATCAATGACTCATTTGAGAAAGATCTTTATTCATTACCATCATCTCATGTTTATTCTTTTCCTTTAATTTCTTTGCTCTATCTCTTGCTTCTCTTTCAACTTCGCATTCCTCTATATCGAGTACTATTCTCGTGTGTGTTCAAATTATCCACTAATTTGGTCATACTCTTGTCCCAACTTTCTGATTCTTCTTCTTTTGTTTTTCCCAGCCTTTGGGAAGGTTGATCACAAAGGAGTAGCTTGAACGTCGGGGCTATCACTCTCGTTGGATGGCATGCCCGATGAAGATCCACCTATTGGTGGAATGGGTGGCACAGGGGAAGTAAATTGATGCAAAATCTTTGGAGAATGTTGAAATATCTCCCAACAATGTTGCAAATTGAAAGCCTTTCCGGTGTCTACCTTGAAAATATTTTAAGCTCGTTCAACCTATACAATTTAAAAAGTATTTTTAACTAATATGAACAAGCTAATCAATTAAAAAATTAAATGTATAATAATTCTTAGTTGCACTTCACTAACCACATCGTTGATGTTTTCTCCACTCACTGGTGTCACGCTTGCTCTCCTTGATACTGCATTTCAGGAGAATTGGGGAAGGATACCACTAAAATCAACTTAGGGCACTGGATACCACGTAAGTCGATTAAATGTGCATCCTTCTATTTTCACATTACATCATCATCCACTCAGACAATAAAAGAACCCAAATTCTTACTGGCACCTGAATCCTTTGAATTGCAATTTTGTTGGGAGATGAAGAGGTTGATTTGGGGGAGTCATTCGCCCCAACAGCCCTCGTCATACCGTTGTTTTGTTCTCCGTAAGACTTAACGGAGTTGTGAGGAAGATGAAGAGGTTATCACATTTTGCAAGAGAGCATTAGGGGTTTGGGTTCTTATTATTATTATTATTATTATTATTATTATTATTATTATTATTTTGTCCGTATAAATGGAAGAATTTTATGGGTGATGTGGCAAAAAAAAAATAAAGTGACTCATGAGCTTATGTGGTATGTGGAATACGATGAGTTGGTTTTTTTAAAAACTCCGTTAGTGAAATAGACGGAAAAGTGGAAGGACACACATTTACTTGACTTAGATGGTATTTGATGCACTAAACACAAAATTCAATGATATGGAGTGCATTTCTCTTCTCTCTACATCCACAAACCAGAGTGTGTTTTTGGGACTAACTCCTGTGGGAAAGATGTGATTCAAGGAGCAATAAGTTGTCTTCCTATGTCGACAAATTCTCCAATTTATGTCTATTTGGATATGTCAACAAATCAATAATCTCTAATTCATTAGGTTGGGTATTGGAATTTTTTTTGCGTTCCACTGATTGACAGAACCTGCTCGCATCACTACAGTCTGCCAGCCTGACCCCCATTTTGTTCGGGATCTTCGAAATTCACATTCTCTTTTGTTTGGCCTCCAAATGTTCTCCCTTTTGATTCCATGTGGTTGTGCATTGATTCGCTAGTATGTCAGGTTCTGAAAACCACATAAATTAACCTCCAAAAGGCATCAAAAGCATACAAATGCTCCAAGAAACTATAAAACAAACAAATAATCTCCCCAGACTTTAGTTCGTCGGAAGTGGCTCATTATCAACTTACGAGGTCAATAGCAATAGAAGACTCTGAGCACATCCTTGGAGGCATTACCCATTTTGTCCTTCCTGTGGATTAGTGAATCTAGGACAAAGCGAACATTAATGAAAAGAGAGACTCTAAAATGTCACGGTAGGGTGATTACTCAAACCTTCTCCTTCTCTAAAAAACCTTAACATCTTTATTTCGTTAGGCTCAAAGGGGATCTCATGACCTGAATAGGAGTATCAATTGTTTTGGCGATTTCGTTACTTTCAACTCTTCTATCAAGTGCATGCTCACGGTTAATGTATAGAAGGGTGTCAACAACTCTATCCATGCCCATATGTTCTTAAAGTGGCTTCCCAATCTTCGGGGGAATTGTTCTTGAGGGTGTTCCAACTTTGGACAAGCGTGAACAAATTCTCAATTTGTGCCTAAAACACCACATATTCAATGAGGGGTTACCTCAACATGAGAGTGTTTTTCTTGTCCCCCATCTACTTTCGATTATACATTAATATCATTGGTTAAAATTGGTTCTTCTATCTTTCCTGCATATTTTGTGATCATGAACACCAATGAATCTGATGCTACCTGGACTCTTGGACGACCATTCTTAGCAACCATTCTCCTCATAGACCGATAATTCCACTCATGCTTTAATACTCGATTGACACATTTTTCACACCATATTTTTATTTCTTTTAAGGGGTTGTTTTCACTCGGATTGACTTGCTCATCCCAAGTCGTCAATCAACTCATATATTGTTGACAACGTATATAGAAGGCAAGGAAGTGTAAACTGTAAACCCTTCAACAACCAACTCATTCCCCAGAAGTATTAACTTTAGTTGCGTTCATTGATCTCAAATCATACTGCTCGATCCACATGGAAACTGCGACTAGCCGCCCTTCTCAACCTAGGGGTATCACGATGAAACTTTTTCTTCGATGGTCGGATAGACAGAATTCTTTGTCGAGCAGACGAGCACCAATTGTAGCAGAAGACCATGCCATCCTTCACTCAATCAAGATGGAGCTTGTTGATAATACCCCTCATTCTATTCTATCATAATGCAAGACTGTTGCAAAAGCTCTAGGGAAGAACCCAGATTACCTTGCTTCTACTTTCCATCTATTCTAAGTGCAAAAATTCTTATATACCTCCATTTTTTAAAGATTGTTGCAGAACAGTGACAACCAATTTTTTTAAGATTACTGACCCTATATATACCTCCATTTTGGAAGACTCGGTGGTTGATATAAAGAATGACCAAGTCATCAGAACTTATCTATCTCCTTGGCCATGAACCAATTGGAAAATGGGATCACTAAATTCAGCAATATGCAAACACTTGGGATATTTTTGCATTCATTTGCAGAGTTGAATACCGTCTTTGGATTTTGGGGGAGTCATTTCACTACAGTTATGAACAAAAACCCCGAATCTATACACGTGCAAAGGAGATAATGATGCAGCAAATGGTTATTGAAAGCAACACTCAACTTGCAATGGAGTTAAACTAATGTTGATGGTTTGCAGTGCAAAGAGTCTTGAACAGAGAAGGTTTCGGCGTAGTTTGGAATGAAGTTTAATATACAGCCTACCCCGAAGATTGACGACACAAGGGCAAATCGAAACAGAAAGCAACAAATGCAAGAGTTATAGTTCTTTTCCCAGTGATTCTAACATCTGACCATGGGTGTGGATTTTATTCATGTTTGTCCAGTGAGAATAAATGCTTGAAGAAGGCTTTGTGCTGCCTGGGTTTCATCAGGTGTTCCAGATATAACAATAATCATGTCACTCGATCCTACACGAGGTTCATGCACTATAACCTTGGCACCTGAGATCTGATTAAGACGACAAGATAAGTGGCTAATTCATTTCAGTTCAGATTTACAAGTAAGAATGGACATATGTTGGTAACTTTAAATGCTTGTCTGCTCTATTATTCTTTTAAGACTTCAACTGGAAGCAAGCACGAATTTCATCTTGTTATACTTGCTTGTGTGTACAATTTCTTGGTAAGATTGACTCGCATGCTAATGCACAATAGCTCGCAATGAAAACACGAATATCAGCATTATGCATTTTATAGCATTGGAATTCCCTATTTTATATGGCTTCTTCTCTAGAACTACAAGATAATAACAACAACCAGCTCTTGGTGTTGAACGTCTCAGTGTCTTCGATCATGCCTCATAGTTAAATCTCGACATAGTTTTGAGTTCAACATTCGGCATTCGTGTTTAGTTATTTCTGTACTTCTTGAGTTTACAGCAACAATATTCTTGTGTTAATAGATTAGACTCTGGTTATAAAGGTTGTAACCTTAGCGATTGCCCAATTTACCGTCGCTACCCAGCTTTTAAGCTCAAAGCACAGTTTGATAAGAATAAAAATAGATGCCTTTTCTGTTTGTTTGTTTGTTTGTTTTGACATTGATCTTTCTTTTGCTGTTTTTTTTACTCTTAATTGATTGTTTAACATAAAGTCTACCGAAGTAAAGACAGTCTAGATTTTATATAAGTCTATATACTGTGCAAGACACCTACCTTCTGAACATAATGATGATATTCACAGAAGCTGGACCATCGAGGATAAGTATAAAGACAGGCTTACTTATTTAATCCATTTGATAATACACTTAAAACAAGGAAAAATCAATGGGAAAGAATGAGAAAGTGAAGAGGTACCTGTCTCAAACGAACCAGATTGTTCCCATTTTCACCATACACACAGCCGATAATGCTTTCAGGTACCGCAATCTCCACAGTTGTATTTGTGAAAATTGCAGACTTGCTGGAACTAAGTACAAACAGATGACACATTAAAGATTTTATGATATTTTTTATAAATATCAATGACTGGTTGTTTATCCAACATAAGTTTCTAGCTAATAGATATGACAAAAGGTAGGTAAAAAGAATTCACTCATCAATCATAATTCACACTAGATTTCTTCCTCTAGGATGCAAAAATTCAATGAAAATGTAATGTGAAATCTTCTCATCCTACACCATGACATTTTAATTTATGGACATAATAACTTGCTAAAGAATGAACAAAAACATCAAAGAACAATGGTGAGATAGACAGTGGAAATTTCAGCACTGGAGATATTGATAGCATCACTATCTTTAATTCCAGGAACTAAGTATTTTTACCAACCTGGCCAGGTGAAGGCCTCCTTTGAAGGAAGATAATCCTCTGCTAACATCAGCAAAGCCTCTTGTATTTTCCCCGATTTTCATCTGTTTACCAAAAGCAAACCATACAAAAATGGGAGACTAATCTTAACTAATCATGTAAGTTTACAGCGTTAGACCATAAAACCACAGCATCCACAAGAGAAACAGTGGGGAGAGGACACTTGACCTCAGGCGTCCACGTCTTTGGGGACAGGGGTCGATCCTGAACATGAGAAAAACCTAGATGATCCAAACTCTGTGCAAGATTAGAATGTCGACCTAAACTATGAGAAGTGCCAACTGAAAACTGTGAGGAAAGAGGAATGGGATCTGTCAGTTGATCTCTTAATCGGTCTCTAGAATGATCCCTAATTGGGTCTCTGAATGAACCCCCAAGTGGCTCCCTCAATGGCTCTATGAAAGATTCCCTCAGTTGCTCTCCTGAAGGATAATTATAGGGATCCGTGAAAGATTTCCTTGATCGATCCCCCAAATGGTACCTATATGGGTCCGTGAAATATTCCCCTGACGAGTCCCCTGAAGAATGCCTATACGGGTCCGAGAAAGATTCCCTTGGGGGGGTCCCCCGAAGGATACTTATACTGGTCTATGAAAGATTCCCTTGATGGCCCCCTTAATGGTTCCCTTAGAGGGATCCTCGATATGTTCGTTTGACTTTCACAGGCATTGGTTCCAGTTGATATAGGAGTCCTTGTCATAGAAGTGCTCCGTAAACTCGAGAACAGGTTGTCTCGGAGCCTGCCAGTAACATGGTACATTGCATCTCTTACCTTGATCAAATCTCCTGAAATCTGTTTAACATGCAAAGGCAGCAAATACCCAGAAACTCAAAAGCAGTTGCACAATGCAATAGCATGCTATTATACACAACGTCAAAGACTTGTCACTTTATATATTAAACTCAAAAGGATTTAATATATGCCAGGAATATGAAACCATAGGCCGGACCATAAAACTATGGAACCAGAGCCCAACTAAATGGCTTGCTGTATATCAGCCAGTTAACCAGTGCCCAGCTTCATTGTTAGTGATTATTTAGGTCATCTAATTCATTATTGTTCACTGATCCATTGCTCGAAATAAATGAAATAAGCATCTATAAGCAGGGACCCACTAGAGATGTCTCCATCTCCAAACTACTCCATTGTATTAGAGTTAATGTTTTTATTGGCGGTAAGGATATTATTGGGAGGAAAGTTTTAGATTTTTAAAATGACAAAAGCAGCATGACTGAAGGTTCCACTAGTTTTCCCTCAGTATAAGCAACCAAATCTTATGCCATCCACAACAGTGGTACATATGCCACTCAACTATACTCTTATATGGAGGCAGAGTTCTAAAAAGCGGGCCTAGGCACTCTCCTTGGCTATAAGCGGTGTTGAAGGCGTTCCCAGTGCTTCTACAATAAGAAGCTATCATTCAAGGCGACAAGAAGAGGGAGGAATCATGGTTGATGCGGGGCCAGGATGAAGTTTGAAACTTAAACAAAAGGACTCTAATTGAAACCACACACCAATTCTCTCTTCTCCCTCTCGATCTGCTGTTGTACCGCTGGGCCTATTTTTTTTTTCTTTCTATCTTTGCTTGTTTATGGGATTTGGGGGCTGGTTTTCACCTAGACTTAGAGATTTTATCCTTATGTGAGGAATGAGTTGCGAGATTGGAAGGGGTGTCTTCCTTTTTGTTTTGGTGTAGAGACGTCCACTCCCTAAGGAAGTTTCTTGTTGTCATTTTTGTTCCCTCTTTGTATATTCCTTTGAATGTCTTTCTTTTCCTCTTCCGTTTAGATTTTTGGTTTTTTGTTACTAGCCCTTTGCTATTTTTATTTCCATCGCCTAGGCGCGTCTAGATGGCGCTTAAGCAAGCCAGTCGCTAGGCAGGTTCCCAATGTCTGTCTTAAGCCTAATGCTTTCTTGAACCTTGTAAGCAGGTATTATGTGCAACCTCAACCAAAAGAAACTCAGCCAAAGTAAAGATGGATGGTATGCAAGCTGTTTACAGAACAAGAAATATATCCTTAGATGACCACATAAAAGCAGGAACACATCCACCAAGCCGGAAACAATGAAATCAACAAGTAGATTATATTGTACCTGTATGACTTGATCACTCTTTGGAACACACATTGGCAACTGTTGTCCACGTCCTAATACCCGTATGCTAGCACTAGTAACCTTGCACATTTCTGAAATTATCACCCCTCCTTTCCCCAACAGACAACCAACCCGGTTTGTTGAGACTACCATCCTGGCTGTGATAGAGGATCCGTTAAGAGAGCCTTCCAGCCGCTTTTCAATCCCAACATCCACAATTCTTGTGAAAACGAGGACTGCCGCCTTCTGTGCAGCAGAGTATCGACATTCTGGATTCTGCAGCAGAAGATTCCAAACATGGCATGCATTAACATAAAACATATGATGACATGAATAAGTATAAGAGGATCAAGCACATGATTGCTAACCTCTGATGCTGCAACAGTGATTAATCGTTCATCACAATCAGACACTGTAGGTCCAATAATTACTGAAGCACCTGTCTCATTTTGAAGAGCCTGGATAATGTTGCCACCCTTTCCAATGACACCCCCAACTCTATCACTTGAACAAGGGATTCTAAAAGAAACTTCTTCTTCCAATTCCCTTGTTTCCTGGTTGGGCGGCTTTTCAGATTCCAATGACAAAGAATGACCTCCTAAAATGCAAGATGTAGAGATATTTGGTGTGGCAGCTAGAAGTGAGGTATGTTGTGACAGTACATCCAACCGCGCTTCAGGGAAATATTCTTGAGGAACCACCTCAACAGCTTTGCTGCCAGTCATTCTTGTCATATCAAATAGTTGAGAATCTTGAAGACAGCGAGAGACGGCAACCAGTGCCTTCTTCATCCCTATAACTTCCCCTTCAATCTGAAATTGTGAAATAAATATATAACTCATTAAAACAGTAGCAATTAACCAGATGAAGTGTAGACATTGACAATATTACAGAAACTAGATCCTCGCTTAAGCAATTACCATGCTACATCAATTATTGAATGTTGAACCAAACATTAGAATACAAGCCAGGAAACACACATTCTTACATGCCGTTGTCCTATTTTCCCGACTTTCAACAATCAATATGGGATCCTACCCATCTCAACCAAGTAGCTCAACGAATCATATTCAACATGGCTAGTTTGGAACACAGATTACATATCTTCAACTCTTTCTAAATCTTCAACTGCCTGTGAGTAGTTGAGCTCTGACTGAACCCTACCCCATATAACAACATATCAAATTCCATAGAAAGAGATACATCTCACAACCCCAGAGATCTCTGTGCCAAACATCTGAGAAACGATTAAAATTAACAGACTCGAAATCAATCAACAATCAGAACCAGCCGCAAGAAAATGAATTTCCAGCACATAAACGTTGAATCAAGCCTACAAAGTCGAGTTCTTTCTTTCTTTTTGGTGAACATAAAGTCGAGTTCTTCAAGAAAAATGTAGTAAATTCAAAGGCGAGAGAAAAGAAACGTTTACCTCAATCATCTCCTCCGTTGAAGCAGCACAAAGAGGTAGCTTATCCCTCATAACCTTGATTCTAGCACCACAATCCTTCTGTATCTTCTACACAACCTTCCCTCCCTTGCCAATCACAGACCCAACATGGATCCCATCCGCCAACAATTTACAGGACACCACCCTTCCTACTGGAATACTTCCCCCATCCGTCTCGGCAGCTACTTCCAGAATCCGCTCGGACATCCTGACCAAAGCTTCCTGGGCTTTGGAATAATCAATTTCACCACTATTGACAACACCGGGAGCGACTACGGAGATGACTCTGTCGGGGCACTCGGCCGGAGCATCCTCAACACGGATCTTGGCGCCGGTCTGCTGCTGGAGCTGCTTGACTATGCTGCCGGACTTGCCAATCACGCCTCCGACGCGAGAGGAGTGGCAGAGGAGGAGGAAGCACACGTGGCCAGGAGGCACGGACAGCTGATGCTGATGTTGATTCGGAGATGGAGAAAGGTGCTTCAACCGCTTGTTGGGGTCGGACATTCCTCCAGCAGCGAGATGAATGGTTCGTTTGGCAGGAAGGGAGAGATATGTAATGTCCATATCCCTCTCCTCCTCCTCCTCCTCCTCCTCTTCCTACTTCTCTGTGTCGGATTCTGAGCTAATTGGTACGGCTCCTCTTCGTCTCCCTGCGGAATCTTTGCTCCTAAACCTATCTGTACGTTACGACTTTGGGGAATTTGGAGAAAAGAAAAGCCGGGGAAATCCTAATCGTCGACGGCAGCAAGTGACGGAAGACCAATGCCTCTTTTTCTTTTCTTTTTTTCAAGGCTTAGTAAGTAATAATTATATACTTACCGATAAATTGCAAGCTTGATCACTGATATTATTAAATATTTCACGATTTCTCACTAAAATTATTGGTAAATTACAAGAATGGTCATTGGAAGTTAAAAAGTTCATATTTGGTCACTAAAAGTATTTTATTTCATTCATAGTCACTAAAAGTGGTTAAATCTTAAATGTAGAAGTGGGCATCCGGTTCGATAAACCCGAACCATTTCGAACTGAATCGAAACCGAACCTAAGCAAAAAAAGCTCACCTACGAGTCGAAAATCAATCAAATCTCCACTGGCTTTGTTTATTTGGTTCGGAATGAACCGATCCGAATTCCTGATCATCGAATCGAACTCCCGATCCCCTCATCTCCCGTACATGTCCAACTCCTCCACTTTTTCTACGCAAAAGGAGGAAGGAAGTCTCCAGACCAGAGACAGACCCGAGCTTCCCAGTCCACTCTCTCGACTTCTCTCAACTCTGAAGCTCGATTGTTCTGAGCCTCCCCCTACCTCCCTCCCTTACCTCTCTTCTTCCATTGACTCAACTTCGGTCGGCAACCGTCGTCGTGTCAACTCCGGGATCTGGCGAAGGGCAAGTGGCGCTCTCATGTCTTGAACGAAGAAGGGAGAAGGATGAATCGGCTCTATGCACCGTCGTTGAACTTCGTTGCTTCCTCAACTCTCGTCTTCTAGAACTCCGAATCGGCTCTCATGTCTCGAAGGGCAAAGGGAAAACAACGAATCGGCTCTGGAATCTGGTGAATGGCGAAGGTCGAATCGACTCCATGCAACGTAGGCCTCCACTGATTTCCTTCGTCTCCTTCCTCCAATTCCTTACCAATACAATAGCACAAGTCGGCGACAGTCAAAACCTCTATTAAATCAGTCTCAATTTCCGCTGTCACTGCACAAACTCTTTTTCCCTCGCACCCGCATCTGTATTCTTCTGGCAAGCTTCGACAGTCTGGTTGTGAAGTGTGAAATCAACACCGTGTTACTAGTGTTGTATCCGGCCCGTTGGCCGGTTTGTGGTCATTTGGCTATTTTTTTAGTTAAACGTAGGTGGTTCGATTTTTAGTATTGTGCACTGGTGGTACAAAAAAGTACTTTGATAGTTTATGCTTTTTAGTGCCCATTAACTTTATAATTTTATTAAATTTGTATTTCATTTTATACTTAACTATAAGAAGTTTAAGTTAGACAACGAATGAAATGAAAAGCTATCTGGAATTATATTCATGCCTTGAGATATTAAACATAAAAAAAATCAACAAAAATCTGTATCTTCGTTATATGTGAATAATTAGCTTGCAATGAAGCTTTGAAAATTTTATTACTATTTTAATTTAAATATTGTTGATTGTCATCTATTGAAATAATGTACATAATACTACTATAGATGTATAACATTTAAATAGTTTAAAGATACAAAAATTCGAGGAGAAAAAAAATGTCATATGGAAACTGATTATTTGGACAATTATGTAAAGCAAATCCAAAAATATTAGTATAGATGTATTAAATTTATATTTTTTTTCGTTGAATCAGTAGCAATTGTATTACCAAACTATATGAAAATAACATATAGTGCCCGATACAACGAAAGGATTACTCAAGACAAGTAACCCTGCAGAGAAGGGAACAAACTCCCCTCACAAACCCACCTTACTGCACTAAACTCTCCCACCCAGACTATAGGAAACCAATAGCCACCAGATCAGACTGTAAGTCACTGTCAACACTCCCCAAATACAATAGATCAGAAGTAATTAGCCTACTGAGAGTTGCAGCATCCCTTGGAGCAGTTTGATGCTGTCGATTACATCTTTCACGCCACAGATATGCGAAATAGGCACACCAGAAGACACCAATTACCCTCCCAATCGAGGAACTCTTCATGCTCAAAGCCACAGCAACCTGCACATTCTCTTGCCAACTCGATCTACAGAGCAGATGACCTCCTCTCCAGCAAGAAATAACCTGCATTGAATAAGGACACTGAAAAAACAAGTGCTCCCTAGTCTCCAAGGCCCCCCTGCAAAGCAAGCATGAGCCATCCACGATCTTACCCCACCTTACTAGCTTGTCCCTGGTAGTAGTACCATCCATCAAGACCAGCCAAGTGATCAAACTGTTGTTAGGCAGATGCTTTTTACCGCAGACCAGCTTTGACCAATCCACTTGTTGATGTTCCACACGCAGAGTATTCCATACAGTAGATACCTTATAAACAAGCATCAGCTTACCATCCCAACTAGGAGTGTCACCAGCCATTGTTAGATGAGCCTGCAGTAAAGGTCGAATCTTGAGGACCTTTCTCCATGCCCAAGAACTACTTGGACTCACATTCATGGTCCAAACACTACCCTGCTTGACTCTGTATTTCCACATCCAAGCCACCCAAATTGCACCACTTTTCATCATAAGAAGCCAAATCATTCGAATAGTACATGCTCTATTCCAAGCCAAGAGATCCTTTATGCCCAGTCCCCCCTCACCCTTTGGTCGAGCCAATCTCTCCCAGCCAATTTTAGCTCTACCCTCATTACCCCCATGCCAAAGAAACCTTGAACATACAGAATACACCTGCTTTAGAACCTTTTTGGGAAGGAGGAAAACCTGCATCCAATATTGCAGGATGCCCATGAAAACAGAGTTAATCAACTCAAGTCTACCTGCATAATTCAATTTCTTTGCACACCAAGTCCCAATCTTCTGAGTGATTTTCTCAACCAATTTATCACAATCAGCCGAGGAAAGCTTCCCTGAAAATAATGGCTTTTGAAAGAGATAAAAATGAAAAATATTAGCAAAAGAATATTTTGACTTGAAATGGCTTTTGTAAGTTATTCAATCATTTGAACTTTAGTTATCATAATTCAAACTTAATCTTTAACAATATGCTCATATTTTTAAATATTTTATTGACTATATCCTATATTTTTAAAATCGGAGCGGTTGTCGGATGGAAAATTTCAGTGACTCATGATTAATGGTTTATCATTATACAACTATTTCCATTGGACCATATTTTACGTTTAATAATTTTCTAATAAAACATATCTCTACTTTAAGCAATTACATAAAGAGTAAAAAAAATTGATTTTTTTGTCTAATCTAATTCCACCCAAATATCTAGTCGATACGATATGGATGGAATTATTGTTTAACATATGACTAAACATGTGATATTACCTTTCAAAATTTAATGTAAAAATTAGACATGCTAATATGAAAATTAAAAGAATTAAAAACAATATAAATTGATTGTATTTTGCCAAGATTTCCCATTTTTCTTCCTCTTCATGTTTGCCGAAATCACTGTGAAATTAAGATTCTAAAACTTTTGAAGGTTGATGCTTGGTTTATCTGTTTAACGTAAAACCCTAATGCAAAAAGCCTATTCAGAAGGAACCTCTTCCCAAACATCCACGCCACAACGATATATCATCTTTGTCATCTCATAATCCAACTCGCAAGCATTATCTCATTTAGGAGTTAAAGAACTTTAGATAGCCTCTGTTTTTTCCTTAACCACACAAAATAAATCTACACATAGCAAAATTTAAATAATTATTATGTAGCATTTACCTTAAAACAAATCTTTTTTCCCTTAATTCTAATCGCATTTACTAAAAAGAAAACCAAAAGTCCAATAATAATGAGTGATCCTTGAATGTTTGAAAAATTGTCAAAGTTGCCCTTCCACCAAATAAGGGGAACCAATCAAAGTGCAAGGTGGCAACAATGACATAGAGTGAAGTGCATAATATATTGTGCAGATGTAGATTCAAGTATGACCCAGGCCTGGAGCTTTAACGTGAAAAATCTTTGAACTGGAGGCGAGTTGCCGTTAGAACGACATCGTATAGGAGGAGTAAGCTAGCAGTCAACAGTTCGGCCAAACCCGAGCCAAACTGGGGATATTTTGGTGTGGAATGTACCGAACCAAAACAATGTTCGGACACAATACGGCTTGGATAGGAAGGGTGGTTTTGGTTTGAGTTTGTTCGGGTTTGGAAAACCAAACCGACCGAATGTCCACCCCTACGTTTCACGTTTGGTCACTCTCCCTAGTCTTTGTCAGCCTTCGTTAACAGTGTCAGTGTTTTGCTAATCTGGCTAAAAGAAATGCTGATTCACTCATTTTTAATCTCACACGTCAGACGCTCTACATAACCCAACCTAATTCACCCTAACCCAACTCTACTCAGCACGACCCAACCCCATCCACTTTCCTACCACCACCACCTGCCATCTCTGCCTTGCACCATCGCGGCCTTGATGCCACTCTCCTCCTCCTCCAGTCCTCCTCCTCTACGACCTCCATAGCAACCTAGACTTGCTAGACATCACCCCTTACAAACACCTTGCATTTCACCAACCACATACCCGTCTATCACATGCCTCTAATTTCCGCTACCCACAAACTATAAAAACGCCACCTCTTTTTGGAATACATGGCAGCAGCTCCAGCTCCGAGGAATTCTCCTAATCCAAATCACTGCTCGCAACCATCGTCACCGTATCCGAGGAAATCGAGCTTTCCATCAAAGTGGGATTTCAAATGTCACTTTTTGTACTAAAATAAAGTTAATATACTATATATGAATATGATTTTAAGGTTATAAAATCATTTATGGTATTAATTTATAATATATAATTTTAAAAAATTATTAAATTATCAAATAATCAATAACTATTATAAATTATTAATTTCACCATCCCTACTACATTATTTTATAGAGGTTTTACTATATAAAAAGAGGGTACTGTTTGGCAGATTTCTTCCTTAGAGATAGATCTAAACACATATCCGACGATTTTAATGTGATGCGCTTACGAGAAATGCAAACCAATAATGAAGACATCTATGACCAGATCAACATTATATTTGGTCCGGTTTAAATGTCAATTCGTCCACCTTTTAAAGTATTTATAAAATATATGAACCAAAAATCGAATCAACATCATATTCGGTCCGATCCAAATGTTAATCATGTCAATTTTTTATTAGTATTTATAAATCATGAGACCAAAATTTTGGCCCATTATATTCGATTTGATATTGGTCGAGTCTCCAGTCCAATGGTCGGTTTGATATGCGCGGTCCAAACCGTTCCACACGCTATGCGCACCTAATCAAGGACGCAGCCCTCGTATATATTAACCAGAAGACTTCTCAATTAGGTTTTTTAACAAACGCTTTTCTGCATCGGTTCTTGCGACTCTCTCTAGAACTCTCTGTTCGTTTCTTCGCCGCTATCTCTATACATCATGGCTCGCCGGAGCTCTGGAGGTCTGTTCTCCTTTCAGATCTGCTTTTACATTTATAATTTCTTACGACACTATCTTTATAATAGGTTCATTTCACGTCTTCGTGTGATGGCTTGGGTTTCAGTTTAATATGTCGTTCTTCTACTTTGATTATGTTGCGAATTCGTTGAGTTAATTGGTTCATGAGATTTGAGGAAGAGGAATAGTAAATATCTATCATTTTTTCCCGATCTCGTATGGCTGAATCGTCATCGATTTCCTCTATATTTCTCGCGAAATGAAGATTGAGTCTCATGCTTGGGGTTCTTAGTTCTCTGTTTCCTTCTGCTGCAGTCCTTTCGCGTTGTTTTATTCGGGATGTCGATACTTATGAAATGGTGCTTAATGAATGTAAAAATCATCTGCCAAAATCGATTTGAAAATTTTCGGAGAATAAATTGTCTAATCGTCGTTGGTTTGTGCCCACGGTTGGGTGTTCGTTCTTGTTTCTATGTCATGCTTTTACTCTGCTTATCATCGCGATAAATGGTCATCGAGTGAGCGATGCAAGGGTCGGCGAACTAGTTTATTACCCCTGAATCTCTATTGAGGATCTGTTATGGAACTGAAGTCAGATCGTGAAAGGGTAACTTGCTGTGGTAAAACCTTCTGTTTACCCTTGAATATGTGAAGTTTATAAACTACTTTGAGTGGGTTTGAACTTCAAGCTTCTAAGGTGGTTTGATCATTGATGTTGCGAAGTTGGTTCATTGTTTTGCACCCTAGAAGCTGCAGGAAGACTCTCTGATACAATTTTGTTGTTTTTTTGTTTCCAGTTTATTTTGATCCTCCTTTGAGTAGCTGATACCTCGTGTTTCGTCTGTTGAAAAATATACACTGCTGTTACTGCTTGGTTTCTTTTAGGGTTTTCTTAAGAACCTTTCACGTTGAATTGTGTTGTCTGTCCTCATTAGTTCTGATGTTATTCTTTCAGTAATTTAGCTTTTGAACGAGAGCTTGGGCAAACCTAAGCTATACTGTGAATTTTTTCTACAGGTAGATCTGCTCCTAGGGCAGCTCCTCGTCGTCCAGCACCTCAACCAGGTATAGTTGTGTTGACCATTATGTCCTTTAGTGGCCTGTTAAACATGTATATGTTAGAATTTTTTTGTGCGTTGCTTCTTTCTGGGTTATGTTTTGGCATTCGACACAACAGAATTGACATGTTTTAACTTTTTGTTTCTATGACCTTTTGCAGCAAATCGAGCTACTCCTCCTGCTGTTGCTCAGAGCAGTGGTGGCGGCTCATTGCTTGGAGGGATTGGCTCCACCATCGCTCAAGGTAGGTGAAGAGTACAAGTGTTTATTTGTTGTTGCATCCTTCATAATCTCTAGCACAGATTCTCCATTACAGCCGGTGAACTTTTTCTTCTTGCACTTTTTGTGTCATCTAGGGATGGCTTTTGGCACTGGGAGTGCAGTGGCCCATAGGGCTGTTGATGCTGTGATGGGGCCCCGTACTATTCAGCATGAAACTGTTGTCGCTGAGGCTGCTGGTATCCCTGCACCCACTGCGAGCAACATGTCTGTTGACGGGTGCGGTATTCATTCCAAGGCTTTCCAGGATGTAAGTGTGCCTCTCTTTCTACGTTAAAACTGAACTCTGAAGCAGAAACCAGATGTTTAGTGATATCGATTGGGTTGGTTATTTTTGCAGTGCCTGAACAGCTCCGGCAGCGAAATCAGTAAGTGCCAGTTCTACATGGATATGTTGGCCGAGTGCAGAAGGAACTCTGGTTCTGGGTTGAGCGCCTAAATGCTCTTTCTTATTGTCCTCTCGTCAGTTGTCTATTTGTGCACCTTGAGGGTGAAACACGAAGTATGTCTTTTGCTATTTGTTGAGATACTATTTAATAACGGCAGACTTGAGTAAGGGAGCCTGATGAATTAGATCATTGAAGGATATTCCAATTATGGTTTCGTAGTTCCTTTCCTTCAGATTGATTGGTCTCGCTTACGCGTCAATGGTTTGGTTCCCACTTGTAGTTCTGGATATATTTTGTTTCGGTCTTCGGAATTTATCAATATTGAACAAAATATAAGATCGAAGACGAGATCAACTTGGATAATGTCTGACCGAATATAGTCACGGTCTTATTCTTTGATCCTCTGTTTTGTTTTACTATTAGACTGTGATTTTTATGGTTTAATTGGGGTTTTCGTAATGATTATGTCTTCTTGGTTTGTTAGAAGCAAATGGGGATGTAGGATTAATATTTAATCATAGGTTGTGCAGTTGTGTATTATTGTGTTTAGGCTCTTTACTTTACGTATGTTAATTATTGATGGCTGAGAATCTTTTTGAGAATAACTCACTATTTATACTCTTTACCATAGAGGTAATAGATAGTAGATTGTGGTTAGTATATTTTTACCACCATATTAACATAATTTCTATATTTCTATAACAATGTTATATTTTCATATCACCATGTTGTATCATTAAACTTAAAATCGTTATATAGAGGAATTTTACAATGCTATATAACATTGGTGCTATAGATTTTTGTCTTTATGGTACAACTTGAAATTGTATCTTTAACGTTACGGTACAACTTCAGATTGTATCTATACTTTTTGTACAAATTCTTTTATGGTACAACTTAAACTTGTACCTTATGTGATGGTACAACTTCAAGTTGTAAAGTTGTACCATAACATAATGATACAAATTCCTTTATGGTACAACCTAAACTTATACATTTAATGTTATGGTACAACTTCAAGTTGTACATTAAAGCACCAATGCTATATAGCATAGTAGAAGTGCTCCGTTATATAATATAGCAAAAATGCATTGTTTATATTAAGGTGAATGTCATTTGTAAAGCGTAATCAATCTAATTTTTTATGGTTAATTGATTGCTTGGTCACTGAGATTACAAAAAATGTTCATGTTTAATCACTGGAAATATTTAAATCCAATCATGGTCACTCAAATTAGTTAAATGGTTCAAGTTTGGTCACTCTCCGTTTAACTCCGTTAAATTTGTCTGATGTGGCAGTCAACCCTCAAAGTTGTCTGACGTGACAATTAAAAAATAATAAATAAAATAAATTTTAATCTTCTACTATTTTCAACTCATTTTCACAATAAAGTAAAATAAATAAAAAAATAATAAATTATTATAATCACAAATTGAAAGAGTAGCTTCCGTCGCGCCGCCGCCCATCACGATCCTCTCCGAAAACCACGGCGCCGTTAAAAGAGGGGGCGGCAGTGCAATCGCCGGAGGCTGCTGCTGTTTTTGGTGTTGAGGATGATGATGAAGAACGCTCGTTGACTCGTTAATCATCGGCTTGCCAGAGGATGGAGAGACGGAAGAGGTTCTAGGCGTGTTCCCGCCGGAAGTCGGACGAGAACCTCCGTCGCCACTGTTAGTGTTGTGGTATATGATCCACGATTGAACCTCTCCCAACAACTCGAGTTATTGGGACCAACTGGTTCTTGACATGGTATCAGAGCCTTCTGTGACCGAGAGGTCTTGTGTTCGATTCCCGGTGACCCCCATTTGTTAAGCACATGGTATTCTTGTCTTCAGACCTGTGCAAACTTCAAGCCCTTGTGAGTGGCTTTCGTTTGAGGGGGCGTGTTAGTGTTGTGGTATATGATCCACGATTGAACCTCTCTCAACAACTCGAGTTATTGGGACCAACTGGTTCTTGACAGCCACCGCATCCGTCTTTCTCTCTTCGGTTTTCTTTTTTTCCTTTCTGCAACCGGCACCCAGACGGCACCGTCTCGTCTACCCTTTCTTTGCCGCGTTCAAAACGGACAATCGCTTCTTCTTCAACGAAGAAAACTTCCGGTGAAGTCTGGACATAGACCAGATTATTTAAATTAACATTTTATTTTCCGGTCGCCACCTTCTCTCCTCTCCACCGGCGGAGCTGAGGTGGAAGTAGGTGGAGGATTACTGCTAGAGGAAAGGTTGCTTCCGCCACCGAGTTATAATTTATTGTGATTATAATTTAATTTAATTTAATTTATTTTATTGTGAAAATGAGTTAGAAATGATAGAAGATTAAAATTTATTTTAATTATTATTTTTTAATTGTCACGTCACCGAGTTAACGGTCAACTTTGAGGGTTGACTGCCACATCAGACAAATTTAACGGAGTTGGACGGAGAGTGACCAAACTTGAACCATTTAACTAATATGAGTGACCAAGATTGGATTTAAATATTTTCAGTGACCAAACATGAACGTTTTTTGTAATCTCAATGACCAACCATGCAATTAACCCAATTTTTTATGTAGAAATTCAGAAATTTGAATTAAACCGAGTAGAAAACAACTCGTTACATTTTAACAGGGAAGGAGTAGCCTAGCCATAAATTACTTGCATATTATATTTTAGATCCACCACAATGTGTGTATATGCTTTAGGGGTGGTTTGACTTTGATGATTGTTAAAATGATGTATTGTTATCAATGCATGCATAATAATATACATAATAATATACATGTATATAAGAAAATTGGTGTATTGTACTTTATATTGTTTTGTTTGTGTGATAATTATTGTAGTAACACAGTTTGAACATGGACGAAATCAACTCATTGTGAGGAGTAGGGATGGCAGTGAGGAGGGGCCAGGTCCCCTAAAATTTTAAATATAGCTTGGGTGCACATGATAATCAACAAAAGGTTGTGGCGTATTGGCTATTTGGCTTTGTTCTACTATTTTGCAATTTCAAATATGAGTCTAGGGGTTTGACTCCTCTTGTACGCCGTTTTCCATCCCATTTGTTAGCTATTGTGGTCTGTCTCGAGTGAGAATTCTAACGGATCAATTGGATTGATTCAATTGTAATTTGGTCAAATTGATTCGTTTGACAACACAAAATTTAGACGAAGCAATTCTACTTAGGAAATTTCAAATCGACACATTTTAAGGCAATTGCAATTGTTTAGTGTGGAAGCATACAATTAATTGACTCGTTTTATGAAAAGAAAATTGGCCAAATTATCTTGCTCTTCAATTGATCCATCCAAACGACCTATTTTTTTAGTATCTTCTTGTTGTTTTTGATTTAGTACTTGTGAACAACAACAATTTGAATTACGGTTTATTCCTTCTATGTTCTCAATAAATTATTGTCGCCTTTATAAAAATGTGACTAGTAAACATGATTTTAAACTTATCAAAGTAAAAAATGAATTTCAAAATTATAAAAGAAGGAAAATTGTGAAAATTATTACACACAATATATTTTCTTATAACCAAATTTCACAACGAATATGATAGAATATATCTAGACTCCATAAATATGTCCGCATTTATTTTTAATTTAAAATATGATTTATTTGTTGAATTTCTCATTGTAAGAAAAAAAATTGGCCGCTCCTAACATATAATCCTAGCTCCATCCCCGAGTTGGAAGAAAGAAAAAATCCAACAATCTCACAAAAAACTTGAATTTTAACTATCACTCATTTTGAGTGATAGTTTGTGTCACATCAAGCAGACAATGAATGTATTGTTTGTGTAGAAAATTCAGAAAACATTGAATTGTGGACAATACATGCGTTATAACTATCCCAACCAAACTATCATCAAAACTAAACGACCCCGGTGATTGGTCTCTTATTGAAGAAAATTTTTACAAGACTCGATAATATGCTACTCTACTACACCTAGTCAAGCCAAATGTAACTCAACTAGGTGTTGTAGTATAGTGATGATTGATGTCGTATCTCTAGGGTCAAGAATCTCAACTACTTCAAAGGATTAAAATTGTGTAGGTTTTGTTGTATTTGGGATTTAATCCCCCTCCTTAGATTGATGGAATTTGCAATGCAATGGATATTCAATAGTTCGATTATTGCGTTGCAAGGTAATAACTACTAAGGCAATTGGGTCAATCCATACATCCAATTGCCGTCCTAGCTATGATAGTCAACTTTATTGTCATGCAATTAACCACCATAGCCAGGAATATGCTCAATCCACTTTAATGAAATTAAACCTATAAGGCTATAACCACACAATTAGATAACCGGTTGGTCATTCAATTACTTAAGTTGCACTAACTGATCATAGCCCCTACTTGAACTAATTGCATGGTCGTCTACGTTAGGTCAAGCCTCTAAGTCATTACCCACGTATAAGCAAGACATGGATAAGACATTAAGCACATCAATTAGACAAGAAGTCATTATAATTATCAAGATTCAAAAGGCACTAGGCAAAAGGCAGGCATTGAGGCTTTGCCTAACTCGTCTAGGCGTAGACTAAGCGCTGGAAGAAAATAGCTATTTCGCACTGCATGATGGATGAAATAATAGACTCATAGCTCAATAGCTCACAAAATTCTTGAGTAATTTAAAATATTGATATAGAAAATTGATTTCGTAGTTAACGTTAATTTTTTCCTTTAATATTGATTTCCTAGCTGCATCTAGTAATGTTTAGGAGAGACTTATATGTTGCCCTATTTCATTGACGTGTTTCAGTATCTAATTAGACGTGAAACCCCTAGGCGAGACGTTTTGCCATTGTCTTGCGCCTAGGCGTGCCTAAGTGTAAGGTTAAGCGTGCCTTTTTGAACCATGATAATTATAACCAAATCATTATGTTACATACAAAACCTAAGCTAGATTAGAGGTTCGTACCCCATATAACTAAGATGTTACCCCATGTGCGAGGGAGGAGAACACAAAAAACATAGGAAGAAACCATAAACTTGAAGCTCTTGATGTTGGAAAAATCAGCGCCAATGGCTTCAAGTCGGGAATCATAATTCAAGGGTTGAGATGGAAAATTGGGAATGAGAGTGATGTTCAAGCTATTTAGGATGCTTGGCTAATAACCACTCATATGTCAAGACCTCAATTGCCACGAGGGATCACCCCATATGCAACAAGAGTATAATTAGCTTCATCAAACAAAAATCTAAGAGTTAGAATCTAGGGGTTGTGCGTCTATGGCATATGGTGGGGTTATCCCATTATCTACCTTTCCCTGAAACTTCTGATATGTCACTCTTTCTGCGTCGATTGTTGCTCCCTTCGTCGTTCAGTTTGTCAGACAATGACTATTTGGTTTTCTAGATCACATCGATTTTATGGCAATTATGGTGCACCGTCTAGTTTAGTGATTATCAACAAATTTCTTCGGAGCTAGCAAGCCAATGTCACTTTCAAGTGAACCAAGACAAGGCGGCATGTATGAACATACATGCAGCAAGCTCTACTCAACAATTGCAAACCTAACAGCTTTTGAATGCACACTTGCCCAACTATCAATACTACTGTCATTTTGATGAAGCTACAAAGATTGGATCAAATGGAGCGATTCGACTTATGATTGTGGTGGTACCATTCTAGAATATGGTGGCTTTTGGAAAGCAACATCCCCATATTCAAAACCTAACATTCATGGAGTCCTTGGCTCTTAGGGATGACGTTTCTGAATGTTTGCGCTGCGGCCTCGAAGTGTACTTTTCAATGGAGATGCTCAAGTAGTAATCTAGAAATGTTGATACCATACAGCTACAGACGCTTCTCCATGTGCATACATGCTAAGATTCGTCTTGCTAATGAGTCATGTTCAGTTCATCTTATAGGTCGTAACAATAATAGGACAAACCATTTAGTGGTCTGTCTTGTTCTCCTTATGTCGCCCCCAATATTAAAGGGGTTCGATTTTGTTTCTTTGTTGTGCTTTCATTAGCCGATATATGTGTTTCCGTCTGATGTCGTTGTATCTTCTAACTGGTGTCCTCATTTTGAGTCATCTAATAATGTTAAATAAGGGGAATAATTCCCTAAATACACACAAAACTAAAACAAATTCCTAAACTACCACACTTTTAAATTTTTTTTCCAAAATACCTAAGTTTGGAGTGGTTCGAGTTTGAGAAACTCGAACTAAAACCGGTTCGAGTGTAGGAGACTCGATCTACTCGTAGATCGATGATATAAGCATCGAACCATGTGGGACTGAAGTGGTTCGAGTTCAGTGAACTCGAACCACTCCTTTGAAATTTTCAACCACCTTAACTTTGTGCTCGGTTATCCGATCGTAGCAAACTTTATTTTCATTTCGCATAACTTTTCAAGGACTACAACTTTTATAATAGAAATATTTTCAGAATATATGTGAAAATGTAAAAATCAAAGTTAAAGTTACTCCCAAAACCCCTTATATTAAAAAATATTCCTATTTTGAAAATTTATTCCTAGTAAATGTCGAGTACTCAAAAAATTATGCAAAATAAAAAAAAACTTTGCGACGTTTGGATTGTGGAGCACAAAGTTATGATCCTCCAAAGTTTGACAAATTCGAAAATTTGCTCGTTTATGGGTAGCAAATTACGTTTTCAAGGAAGATAGCCATCCAAAAAATTCTCGTTTGGGAAACTATTGCTCTTTTGGCAGAAATTTCCTATATATAAAAAAATTTCCTGTGCCTTCGCCCCGAGAAAATGTCATTTGTTACCCCTAAACGAGCAATTTTTCGATTTTGTCAAACTTTAGAGGATCATAACTTTGTGCTCCATAATCCAAACGTCACAATGTTTTTTTTTTATTTTGCATAATTTTTTGAGTACTACAACATTTACTAGGAATACATTTTCAAAATAGGAATAATTTTTAATATAAGGGGTTTTGGGAGTAACTTTAACTTTAATTTTCACATTTTCACATATATTCTGAAAATACATCTATTATAAAAGTTGTAGTCCTCGAAAAGTTATGCGAAATGAAAAAAAAGTTTGCTACGATAGGATAACCGAGCACAAAGTTAAGGTTGTTGGAAATTTCAAAGGAGTAGTTCGAGTTCACTGAACTCGAACCACTTCAGCCCCACATGGTTCGAGGCTTATATCATCGATCTACGACTAGATCGAGTCTCCTACACTCGAACCAGTTAGTAGTTCGAGTTCCTTGAACTCGAACCACTCCAAACTTAGGTATTTTGGGAAATTTTTTTAAAAGTGTGGTAGTTTAGGAATTTGTTTTAGTTTTGTGTGTATTTAGGGAATTATCCCTAAATAAGGTGATGAAGTATCTGAAGGCGGAGTGACGAGTTCTTTGACAACCTCTCCAATAAGCATCATAATAGGTGGTAAGGACCAAATCATTGTTGGCCGGGAAAAATAGGACCTGACCAGAAGTAGACTTCAGGTACCAAAGAATGTGAGTGGTTGCATCCATGTGTTCTTGACGAGGAGCAGATATGAACGGACTAAGGACGTTGACTCCGTAGGTAAGGCCAGGTCGAGTGATGGTCAGATAAAGCAGATGACCAACAAAATGTCGGTAAGAAGATGGGTCAGCCATGACCTTGTTAGAAACAGTGGTGCGAGTCAAGTGATGATTTTGCTCTATCGGGAAAGCACTCAGGCAAACAGCCGTAAAAACCGCATCACTCTGAGGATGTCCAAGGCATACTTTCCATGACACAGGGAAACACCATACACCATGCAAGCAAACTCCATCCCGAGAAAATAACGTAACTCGCCAAGATCATTGATGCCGAACTAAGCATCCAGGAACGTCTTCACCTTGGCCGCAAAAGCCAGATCGTATCCAGTATGCAAAACATCATCAACATAGATCATTGCTCTCTCGATGATAGATAAACAAAGAGTGGTCTACAGGCAAATCCTGGAAACCGAGACTACCAAGGGTGGTGTGAACTTTTGATACCAATTACGGGAGGCTTGGCGAAGACTATACAAAGACTTATGCAACCGTCACACACAAGTATCCCTAGGTTAAGCAAAACCTTGAGGTTTCTTCATATAAACCTACTCCTCAAGATGACCGTGGAGGAAGGCATTGTTCACGTCGAGCTGATGAAGAAAACAACCCCAACTAACAGCCACGGCTAGCAAACAACGAACTGTGGCTAACTTAGCCACATAAGCAAAATTATCGTGGAAGTCAATCCCTTCCATTTATGTGTACCCTATCGCAACAAGGTGTTCCTTGTAGCGCTCAATCGATCCATCTGGATAAAATTTAATTTTATAGAACCACTTGGGCAAAATAGCAAGCTCACTAGGAGGTAAGTGAACCAAACTCTAAGTGCCATTTAGCTCAAGGGCATAATTCTCCTTTCACATAGCCTCCCGCCACCGTGGGTCCTACATAGCTTCCTGAAATGTCCGCGAATCTAGATAAGAAGAGAAGGCGGCCAAAAAATTTGGTACATGGGGTTCGCTCCTTCGAAAGTGACAATAGCAGAGATAGCGTACTTAGCTATCGAGGCTGTTCCAGGTGCGTCAGAAGAAGGACGTTGGCGTGGGATAACAGGGGTACCATAAATCTCCAAATGACGAGGAAGTGCCTTCACACAATCACTACGTCGAAGTCGAGCAGGTCCAGGTGCGGGTGATGGGGATGACGACACACAGTTGGAAATTTTGTTGAACAGAATTAACTGAGTCATACTGGTTTTGGGTTGGACCAACCAACCTGTTTGGGATTAGACCAACCAAACCAATATTCTAATTCCATGAAGGTACACATCCCTTTGTCCTAGTGGTGGTTGCATTTTCTTATGAATAAGGATGAAACTTATGGATAAGTATGACCTTATGGATAATAACGATTCTTATGGATAAGGATGACCTTATGGATAAAGACAATTTTTCATATGGACAAAGACAACCTTTCATATGGATAAATCAACCTTTCATGAAAAGATGCATGGTTTGAAACCCTATAAATATATACAGGGGTGGATAATACCACATACGATCAAACATATTCTTCCTTTTCTTTCTTCCAAAAGCTTCTAAGTATGCTATAGTGTTCTTAAGTCTAGAACCTAAAGTGGTGATAGTTTTATCCTACAAAGAAATTCCCGTAATCCAAGGCTTTGTAGAGGGTGGAAATATTCATCATGGAAAGTGAACGGTTTTACAAATCTATCATAATCCTGGTCACTCAATCTCGGGCTATCATACGTACACCCTCGTCCCAAAAATTCCAACAGACATGAGGGTCGGTGACCTCAAGATCACGAGCTGGGCTGCTAAATGAGGAAGGGGGAGAGACTGTTGACGGACATGGAGATGGAAGCTCCTCAGCTGGGACCAAAACAGGCGAGGGAACCGCAGAGTCAAGAAGAATGTCATCATTATCTTCACGAGCTTTGAATACAAACTTGGGAACTCAGTGAAAATCACTGCCATGATCCTACTGGAAGGAAGTATGTAATCATGGAAAATGACATCACAAGTGGCAAAAATCTTCCACTAAACAGATATGCTTTCTACCTAGAAGCATATCAAAGAAAAACACAAGCTCTGTCGTGCTTCACAAATTTATCCAAACCAACATGTTTGTCTTTAGAATAAACCAAGTATCCAAATATACGTAGGTGAGAGTAAGGAGTATGTTTACCAAACAGGATATCAAAAGGCGTCCGACTTGCTGCAACCATCGGTGGTCGATTGAGAAGGTAAGCAGCTGTCAATATGAATTTGTCCCAGAAACAAATAGGAAGACTGGCCTGAAATCTGAGAGCTCGAGCAATGGAGGTGTTGTGTATCAATTTGGTAAACTTGATGTTGGTGTGGTGTATCAATATTCAATACAAGATGTTTTAAGAACAATCCCCTCCTGAAGAAAATATTCATGTAATTAATTGGTATTGAATTCAAGATCATTATCGACTTGAATGCGTTGCACCTGCTGGCGAAACTGTGTTTGAACCTGCTGATCAAACAACATCAAGTATCATACGACCTTAGACTTGTAACGAAGTAATTAAAATCATGTACCTCGACTAAAATCATCCACTATAGTGAGAAAATAATGAGCACCGCTAAGAGATGAAACTTTATATCCACACCAAATGTCAACTTGGATTAAATCAAAACATCCTTTAGTTCGTACACCACTAGAAGGAAAGGGGGTTCTAGTTTGCTTGGCCCGGAACAAGAATGAAAGGGTCCTTATTTGAATACAAGAGACACCTAACAATGAACTAAGTTGCTTCAATGTGGCGCTCGAAGGATGACCAAGCTTGCCATGCCAAATGGTGTCCAAAATTTGTCATCCTCCATGCACCCTGCAAGCCCGAGCATCTCAAGTGCTAAACAGACGTAGATAATAGATACCATCTCGCAACTCACACTTCCCAAACAACTTCTTGGAGTGTTAGTCCTTAATAACGCAGAAACAATCATGAAGAATTAATGCTGCGTGATTATCCTGAGTGAAACGACTCACTGACACAAAATTGCATCAGAATTCTGGAACACACAAGACTAGCTTAAGAGTCAATCCTATGGGCAAATCAACATGACCAATGTGGCAAACCAAAACACTAACCCCATTGGAAATTTTAACAGGAGACCTATTCCTAACTACCTCCTTATTCGACAATAAATGCTCATCCATTGTGATGTAATTTTTTTAGCTCCAACCTTAATTGGACGTATAAGCTCCAACCAAGTTACATGTCACTACAAGAAAATTATCGTTTAGTGTCGGTTATTTCTTATGTTTTTTGTCCGGTTACATATCACACAAAAAATATGTGTCAGTTCACTTAACCGACACGAAACTTGTCGACACTAACCCAATTTTTGCCGGTTAATGACAACCACTGGAATAACCTACACAAAGTATTTTGTCGGTTACTTTGGGTCGATTAAAATGACTCTAATAATCTATTACAATAAAATCATTTTTGGAATTATATTAATGGTTTGTGTCGGTTTAACCGACTTGAAATAACATACATAAATGATCAAAAATAAAAAAATAAAAAACCCCAAATCGGCGTCATCGCTGCCCTTTCCAACCCAGATTGGTGATTTATATAAAAGAAAAACCCCAAATCGGTGATCTGTATCTTTTGACGGGATGCGTTGACGACCTGGAGAGAGAGACAGCGAACGGCTAAAGATTGCGCCGGTGAAGGATGCGGTTTGGGACTGGAGCAGCGGTGATCGCGAACTAGCGTGGCTGCTGAGCGAGGCGACAACTAAAAAAGAAGGTACAAGCTGCGATGAGCCTGGATTGGGGATGGATAAGCGTTCACCCGGGAACGGGAACGCCACATAGACAACCCTTTATTGTTGATGTTGACAAGGGATTTTATGTGGTATCCTCGATCGATTGATCGAGACTAATCCACGGTGAGCTCTGAAGAGCTCACGGCTGATCTCTGAAGAGCTCACAGCTGATCTCTTATTAGGTTTAAATTGTGATGGCTTGCTTACGACAGGTTCGTAGCTAAGTCTTATATAGAGAGAGACTAGGGTTAAAACCTTAACGAGAAGAGTCGAGTACGACCAAGTATCTGTACCTACTACAACTCAGACAAGGCCCAACAAGGCCCAATACTAACTTGCTTTAAGTAACCACAACAGAGGTCGTGAAAGGCACCGTGGTAGCTGATTGTGGAGGTGACGAGTCAAAACAGGCTTGCGGCGGCCGGAAACACTATGGTCGGAGGCAGAGAACACATAAGCCAACGAATCGAAGAGGGAACGAGAGAGTTGGGAGACAGATGAATCAGGGGGAATAAGGGGGTGAATTTGTTTGAGATGGAAGAAGGATAAAGAAAGAAAACAAGAGAGAGAGTGAAAGGAAATGAGCTCGCAAAAATTGGGGAGGGTTTGATTTTTTGGGATTGAGCGGGAGGGGAGATGGATTTGGCGGCCACTTGAAAATTGGAAAATTTTCAATTTGGAGCCAAATATTCCATAAAATTATGTCGGTTCTCATATCAACCGACACAAAACCATTAAAAATTGCGTCGGTTCATGGATAATCGACACAAATTCATGAAACTTGTGTCGATTCTAACTAAACCGACACAAAAGTAGAAAATTTTGAGTCGGTTACTTAATCGACACAAAATTGGGACACAAAACAAAAATTATATGTTGGTTAAATGAACTAACACAAAACATCCGACTCTAAACCATTGTTTTCTTGTAGTGAGAACATTAAATATTAAGAAAAAAGGAAAGTGAGTCTATCAATAACAAACTAACATGTGGCAGGTTGGAGCTTCTGCATCCAACCAAGGTTGGATCTAAAAATTTTCCCATTGTAATATGTTCATTACAACCCAAATCCCGTAACCACTAAGTATCAGGAGAGGATATACATGCTGAATTAGCGACGGGTCATTTTCCCTAAATGTTGCTAAAGTTGTTCCAGCTGCTGAAGGGTCAAACCCGAAACTCGAATCTTGGCTTTCTCCGGTCGCCATGAGCTGCTTTGGGAGTACAGACCTGCCATACCATATGCTTGAAAGACAACGGTTAATATTGGAGGTCGTGAGGATTTGAACACGTGACCTCAAGGACAAACCAGCTCTGATACCATGTCATAAACCAGTTGGTCCCAATAATTCGAGTTGTTGGGAGAAGGTTATGTTGGATCTTATATAGGCCCATGTATGGTACTTAACCACTTCCTTACAATTTTTTTGTGCTCAAACGCGGGAAGAAACATTGCATGTGCAAAGGCCACACACGCAGACGCAGCTAGGATAGGGGCAGTTGCACTAGATTCCTCCCACAACAGTTTAGTGTAGAAAATATAAGGGTTATAGGTATAATATGCCCCTCTACTATGACGTTTTATCAAACATATCCCTCTACTATTTTTTACATCAAACATGCCCCTGTAATTTGGAAAAACTATCAAACATGCCCTTCAGTTGAAATTTTCATTGAAAAAATCGTCAGTCATGGTTGAACCGAGATTTAGACGACCTGACATCGATAAATGAGGGGGGAATGTCATTTTTTACCCTTGTTTTATTTCTCTAGGTCTCGTCAAAGTGAAATTATTAGAATTATTTGGCTATACAAAAGAACAAAAAAAACTCTAAAGTGAAATTATTAGGGATATTTTAGATATTTGGGTCGCCCAAACCAAAGTTTGGTCTTGGTTAACGGTTTTTATATGGAACTTTTAACAAAAGGGCATGTTTGATAAGTTTTCCAACGTACAGGGGCATGTTTGATTTAAAAAATAGTAGAGGAGCATGTTTGATAAAACGTCATAGTAGAGAGGCATATTATACCTATAACCCAAAATATAAACATAATTCTTTTTTTTCTGTAAAAAACTCACCATCTGGCGCAACTCATAAGCCCGCGTCGTGTTACCTTGTCCAAATCAGCTATAGAGGTTATCCCAAATCATACGCAATCTCAAAAAATCTTACTCTACTCCGGATTTCCTTGTCATAGCAGTCTTGAGCAGTGAATCACAACAAACCCAAGCTTCTCGTTGTGGTCCATATACTGACATAGCATGCGTCCGCACAAAGAAACCGAACTTGTGCTTGGCCAAAGGTGCATCCCTCTTGTCCAACACCCATTTTCCTTAGTTCAAAGAGGTTAGGATGTCTCCCACCAACAGCTTGCAAGGACTTTCAGATAATGGCATATGATAAACCAGAGGCAAAATCTCATTAATGTCGTCGATATTTGTGTTGCTGCATGCAGCCTTCTTACTTGCCCTCGTCTGGAGCTGCTCTCGATGGTAGACTCATCGTCGATGGCCATGAACGATCTTCAACAATAGGAATCCTACCTCTTTGATACCATGTAAATATTGCAATAATAAGAAAGAGGAGACGAATTTAATGTGGTATCCTCGATCGAGTGATCGATCGACACTAATCCACCGTAGAGTAGAGTAAACACTCCGATTGTACCTTTTTATGATAATAGAAATGGGGACCGAAACCCTCTGGTTACGTAGGCATACATACCCTCTTCTACAATATGTAATTAGGGTTTCATTATCAGTGGAGGCAGGACCGGTCCTGAGGGTGTGCCGGCAGTAGGGGTTGGCATACGGTTCGGTAAAATCGAACCGAACCAAACTAAACTGAATATAAACCGAACTGAAACTGAATTAATGCTACTCGATTCGGAATTTGGAAGGTATTAGGGCATGTTTAAGAAATAAGGGTCCTTTCGAACGAACTGAGTTTCAGAACAACTGAACCGAACGGAATTATAATTCGATTTGGACCAACCGAATCGAATTAATAATTTGGTTCGAATACGGTTTGAGTTCTGATTAAATTCGGGGACACGGTATGCATTATTTTTGTTCGGTTTGAATCGAACCGACTGAATGCCCACCTCTAGCCTGCAGGCCCTCCAACACAGGGCTTCCAAATTTTGGGGACCTTCGGATCTCCATCATGTAAATGACTAATTACTAGTACGAACTATTGAGTTTCTGATTGATTTCATCCGTGTAGGTTATTGCCAATGGTTAGCACGTGTCAACAACTACCACATCCTAGACCAAGTTTAACCTAAAATGGTGTTGTCGTATAGTGGCAATCAATGTCGTATTTCACTCGGGCCCTGGTACCCTAGCCTACTTCCCACGTTGTTGTTATCTAGACAATCGGTTTAAGGGTTTTATGTGGAGGATATGAGTGAACTACTAGTTAAGAGGATAAATAAAGATAAAAAACAGGTGCTTCGGGGAACTATCCCTCACCCTAGTTTAGGACTACTATGCACTATCTAGATACTTAGGGTTTGTCGAATGTGGTGAGTGATCTCTTTTCCGTGGGCTTTCGTGGTTATCCACAAGCCTCCGATTACGCCTCCCCTAAACCCATTTATAGTCACATTGATCTAGGCTATCGTATATGGGGTATTCAATTCGTAGCTCCTTTCAATGGGTACTACCCACCGTCCACACTAAGGCTTCCTTTTGGTTTCTATCTGGGAACACATTCCTATTTCAATGAGTACTACCCATCCATAGGATCCTATTAATACATCTAACCTTAATTTGCTTGATGGCACATACCCGTCTAACCCTAAAACTCCATACCCAACATAGTAGCTCAAGTAGGCTAGTAGAGAAGATTAAGGCGACTTAACCATACACAATCAAATCTAGGAAATCATAAGAATCAACTAGATAAACACATTCATTCATTAAACCCTAAAATATCCATACATACATAGTAACCCTAAAACTAGGATTTGGGATTTAAAATCTAGTAATTTAGAGGACTACTGCATAAAGGAGGCAAGAAGATACATAGAATAGGTTGAAGAAGACTTGATGTTGAGAAATATGTCTCCTCTTCTTCTAGGTCCTTCTCCACTTCTCCTTCCTTCAGCTTCTCTCTCTTCTCTCTTTAAAATCAGAAATTTTATCTCAAAATTGGCTCTCTTGAATGGGGAAAGGGGTTTCTATTTATAGGTATTAGAGGAAGGAGAAGATCGCGGGCATGAAGGTTCTAGATTAGGCGTGATCTTCTACATGGAGGCCGCAATCTCGGGGCGCTGCCATTTTGGCCTTCGGGGGCGAGGAGTTCGCGGGCTGCCTTCGCGGTCGCGATCCATGAGTCACGACAGCGAACTTCCTCGCGGTCAGTTTGTGCTTCAGCCGTGTTCTGTCTGGGGAAACTCTATGTTTGTCCTTGGCTACTTCCTCACAAAGTTATCACCCTGAGCCCTCTAGATCGCAACCGCGATCTTAGGTTTGTCTTCGAAAGGATGGTTATCGACCGTGATCCCGGGCTCCACGCTGCGATCTTCAGTCTCTGCCCCATTTGCTACACTTGTGACCTTATTTTGTACCTAATTCTCATGTAATGTTTAAAGCACCCTAAAATCATGTTGAAATCAAATAGGATCGAAATAGAGATGCAATTGACACTGTTCAAACAATTATGCTCTTGAATTGGCACGAAACAAACCTTCATATGAGGGGTAAATAACACCAATTTTGGTGTTATCAGTTTTGATTATGAATTTAGATGCAGAAAATTTATGAATTGAGTTTTGATTATGAGTCTAAAATAATAATATTCAAAATTTTAAATCCGAAGGCTAAAGGAACGAAAGGATCACATGAGAGGAATACTTCCTTTTTTATTAGACTTTCTTCAAACCATATAATAGAGTTAATTTTTTGTCTGTGTTTCCTAAATAGAATAAAAGAGGTAAGATTGTCCAAGCCCCATTATTAGCATTATTAAATTTGTTGTTTTAATTTTCTTCATTTAAGCTTTTTAAGGGGGGAAATAATTCAATTTTCGCTAATTAATCTGTTTGTACTAGCAAGGCAGTAATGCTAAATTAATTATATAATCCGCATTGATTTATCAAACATTAATCATAATAATTAGGTGCAAGCCACCAATAGTAGTAAAGGAAAAAAAAGCTAAATCAATTATAAATAGTTTGTACCATACTTAACTTTCGGCTAATTTTTTTCCCTATTTCTCCTATCTAATTTAGTTTACTCTATTATTTGTTTATACTATTTGATTCTTCTAAAATTATTTTCCTCTTCTATTTAGGTAAGTTCTCATTACCTACTAGTCACGGGCCCGGCCGATTGGCCGGTTTCATTTCTGAATCACGTAAATACTAAATAGGTAGCAATGTCCAGTTCATTTGCGAATCGTGTAAATACAAAATAGAAGTAGCATGAGTTTCACTTGTTCTGTTAGTTTACAATAATCCAGATCTCTAAAATTATCGAAATGTAAATTTCTTGGTAGTGTAAAAGAATCCAAATATTAACATCATAGTATTAAAGTACTTAAACCATTTAAAATATGAACATCATAGTATTATTGGACATACTAACAGACTCATCGAACATAAGTAATTTACAAAAAATCAACGACAAACCCTTTACAAAGGAACCGAACTCTAAAAGTTCTGAACAACCCTTCTTTACTCATCGTCAATGTCGTGCTCGTCCTCATCCTTCCTCTGAGGTGCTTCTATGCTTTTCACCGGTGGATTTGGTCCATCACCATCACTGTTATCACCAAAAATAAGTGATAATTATTCCCATTTTGGTTTGTTCAACATCAAACTCATAACACGCAAGCAAATATTGTGAGTAAATGATTAAGAACTTCACCTTGTCCTAAAATTAAATACTTCTGGAATTCTTGGATTCGCGAGTAGTAAGGTCGCTCCTGAAGAGGTGAATTTAATTTTACCTGCAAAATAGCATTAGTTTGATTAAATGTCGGTTACTTAGTCAATGTTTGATCAGTGAAAATAAGGTAATTAAGATGTCTCCTTAATGTTGTATGGAACGATGCATAAGGAAGTAATGACCAGGATGAGAGGTCGGTTGCCCGCATTTTCAAGGATTGAATTTAGTTGGGCGACTATCCTACCAAAGAGAATTACCTTGACAACCAATTCCCTATTGTCAAATTGTAAATTAGAGTTGCGATTAAAGTTAAGAAAATTCATGATATTTAAAATTAAGAATAAAATGAGTTACATATTTCGGAAGTTTTAGTTGGAGCTCTCTGCGTGTGTAACCTTTATGGTGAGTGTAGTAGATATCATTAAATCCGAATACTGAATAAGTTGGCCGACGACATCTGTGTAACAAATATTTTATGAATAGTACTTAATACCTGAAAGAAAGTTCATTTGATTGGACTTCCTCTCAATCACATATTCTTCGGATAAGTAAAATTTGTAAGTTGATATCTCTGGAATATCGTCGCATGCTTCGTTCTCGGTATTTGATTGAAACTTGTAACTGGAAGTTATTCATTTGCCCTTTAGGAATTTGCACCAAAATATCATTACCCTGGGTCAAAAAATAGACATATTAATAATTGTCAACGCATTGAATCACAGACATAATTTTGTTGTTCATTGTTTACCTTTGAGTCGATGACTATCATATCGAGACGAAGAATAACATCTGTCTTGGAGTTGACTGCCAACCACTTCCTCGAAAAACGACATTGAAGAATCTAGTTCATCTTTTCGGTTGTGAGATCGGAAATCAGATGGGATTGCATTTTGACTATCTTCCAAAAAAATAACAGTCAAACTATCTATTATGTTTCACAATGTAACTCTCTAAATATGTACCGAGCACAATGTTAATGTAGGAAATGTGTAATTAAATAAGGTATCAGGAAATAGATGGGACAGTATTTGTAATCTCAACATTAATAATTACTATTAGGATATGAGGATTATATTATTATTATTATTATTATTATTATTATATATGGTGGCTTCTATCGTACCTTGGCTAAAATCTAAGGTACGACATACCTTGAGTAAGAAAACGCTATTTAGACTTTGTATTAATTGGATTTTTTGGCATGATACTGTACCCTAACCCTTGATGGGTGAACCCTAGGTCTTAGTTATCTAAATCATAGAGTCTAACCCCTTAGATTGTGCATTTAATTTTTTGCATATATTGCGACGAATCATGACTGTTGATTTTGTTCCTAATTAAATTGATATTAGTGTATGAGATTTATAGAACTAAGACATAGATTTCAATCTTTAAGGGTTGGGGAATAGTACTAGATGCCAAACTCCGGTCAATTCGAGGTCTAGATTGCATTTTTTCACTCATGATATGTCGTACCCTTGATTTTACCCAAGGTACGATAGAACCATCCATATATATATATGGGTGGTTCTATCGTACTTTGGGTAAAATCAAAGTTATGACATACCTTGAGTAAGAAAATGATACCTAGACCTTGAATTAACCGGAGTTTGGCATCTGGTACTATTCCCAAACCCTTTAAGATTAAAATCTTGGTCTTAATTCTATCAATCTCATACACTAAGATCAATTTAAGTAGAAACAAAAATCGACGGTTATGATTCGTCGAAATATATGCAATAAATTACATGCACATTCTTAGTGGTTAGGCTCTATGATTTAGAAAACTAAGACATGGGGTTCACTTATCAAGGGATAGGGTACTGTATCATGGTCAAAATTCTGATAATTCAAGGTCTAGATAGTGTTTTCTTACTCAGGGTATGTTGTACCCTAGATTTTACCAAAGGTACGATAGAAGCCACCATATATATATATATATATATATATGTTATTGTAGTATGTTAGGTTTGATAGTCTTATAATAATACACAATATTTTATTGAAATTATAATACATAATAATGAATTATGACAACAAACAATATTAAATATTTTACCTTAGCTATGTGTAGAGCAAGGTTGTCTAACTGGCTTATATCGTTAGGTTTGATAGTCTTATAATATTACATAATATTTTATTGAAATTATAATACATAATTCTAAATTCTGACAACAAATAAATACTTTACCTTAACTATGTGTAAAGCAATATTGTCTAATTGGCTTATACCTGTTTCAACCTAGAACGTACCCTAGGCCAATACAATAGTAATAATTGGGGGCTCTGATATGTACTCCCTCGTTCGATCTTTTCAGGAGGTGAGGAATCTCTAGGGAGGAGGGGGTGGCCCCGTGATCTAAACTCTGACGGCCAAATTAGTATGCATGTAGTGATCGTGTATGAATTGTAGAGAGAGTATAGAGAGATAACCGTAGAGAGTGTGGGAAGGGAAGAGATGATCTTCTTTTTGGACTTGGGGCCGAGGTGAAATGCTAAGCGGTGGACTTGGGCCCGTAGTAGTTTGTTGTATTATTCAGATTTATTCATATCCCAACAATACCGTTGTGCCGCTTTACCTAGTAATATGGTTCTACCGGGGTAAAACCGATTTATATTAGTTCATGCCGGTCAATCCTGGTTTAATAAAAATATGTAGAAATGTGAAATACCATTAACATCAAATGAATTGAAGCACATATATAACATATTTGAAGACAATCTATGTACATTTAACTCACATGTTCATGGACTAAATCATAAATAAATTATTTTGTTAACTTCATGTACTAAAACAACGTCATTTATTTAAACGCCGTAAATTTATCATGTTGGTCATACCAGTGGTATTCATGCCCGTTTTATGGCCAGAATCGGTTGATGTACCGCGATGACCAAGAATATAAATTCGTACAACACACTTATATCATTTCATGTTGATCTATTCTGGTTTAATAAAATATATGGTTCAGGGTAGCATACGCCTAGCATACGCCTCGTTGAGTTTTGCTATTTATATCATGAATTGATTGGAGTTTGGGACATGATACTATACCCTAACCTATAATGGGTGAACCCTAGTCCCTAATGTCCTAACCCAAAGCATGAGATTCGTTTAATCTTAAAATGAAAATCATTGATACTTTCGATGAATCGGAATCGTTGATTTTCATTTCAAGATTAAATGAATCTCATGCTTTGAGTTGGTGAATTGGGGACTGTGATTCATGCATGCATTAGCGTACGCCCGTTGAGTTTTCTATTTAGACAATGAATTAACCGGAGTTTGGGGCATGATACTATACCCTAACCTCTAATGTGTGAACCCCAGTTCCTAATTTTCTAACCCAAATCGCAAAATTTCCTTTAATCTTAAAATGAAAATCAACGATAATTTTGATGAATCATAATCGTTGATTTCATCTCAAGATTAAATGAATCTCATGCTTTGGGTAAGTGAATTGGGGATATGGGTTCACACATTAGGGGTTAGATTATAATATCATGCCCCAAACTCTGGTCAATTTATTGTCTAAATAACAAAACTCAACTGGCGTACGCTAACCTTTGTTATATATATATACATATATGGTTTATATATATATATATATATATATATATATATATAAACCATATTTCAACATTTAAATCTCATATTCATGGAATTTATCGTAAATAAAGTTTTTTGTTAACTTCATTTACTAAAACAATGTCATTTGTTTAAACGCTGTAAATTTATCAGGCTGGTCATACAGGTGGTATTCGTGCCGGTTTCATGGTCGGAATTGGTTGATGTACTGCGATTGCCAAAAATATGAACTCGTACATTCGGTTTATGTTCGTTCATGCCGACCTATGTTGATTTAATAAACTATATGTACAAATGTGAAATACCATTAACGTCAAATGAATTTAAATAAATAACTTATTTTGTTAATTTCATTTACTAAAACAATGCCATATTATTTAAACACCGTAAATTTATCATGTCAGTCATACCACTATTCATGCCGGTTTCATGACCGAATCGGTTGATGTATCGCGATGACCAAAAATATGAATTCGTGTACTAGTATGATCGAAAATATTGTTTATGTACTGGGATAATTAAATCATGAAAGTTTAGGTGTGAAAGTGATGTTCTTGTCTTAAATTAGCTTAATGAGGGTTTTTTTTATTCTTTTGTTTGGAATTTGGCTTTGAAAGTTGAAACTACCATAAAAAAAAGTTGAAACTATCAAATAGCCGACCAATTTTTTTTAACCAACCGCATATAATTATTGGGATTAGTAGGGGTGAACTATCTATTCTGATTCTATGTCCCAACTCCAAAGTTTGCAATGAAAAAAGAATGGGACAGGCCCAGTTCAATGAATAAATGCACAAATACATTTACCAAATTCCTCATCCGTGAATTGCGCAGGTGGCACGAAAAGGAGGATTACGGGGGTTCCGGACAAAAACCTCTATATAGTACTAGCTTTATACCCGCCCGTTCGGCAGCAAATTTTGATTGGTTATTATATTTTTTGTCCTAGTATTATAATTTTATTTATGATTCATTATGTTAAATTATTATACATTGAATTGTTAATCTCACTTACCAAATTTCATATATTGTTTCACATTTTTATATATTTCATTTATTTATGAAAATTTAATTTTATTAGATGAGCTCTCTCTAGTACTTTCTTTATTGATTTATAATTATGTATTGAATCCACCATTTAAGATATAAACTAAAGAGATTATTAATTTTTTAGCACACAAAGTGACAAAGAAGTTAAAATTTTAAAGGACACAAAAGAAGAAGTTAAAATTTGCAAAAATATTTCAATTAATAAAAAAAAGTGAAGAGCTTTCTTTTTCTCACCCTTCTCGTACGTTGGTATATGATAATAGAGAATATCGCGATCTAGATCCCACAAATATCGTGCAATATCAGTTACTTGTGTAATTTTGGAAGAATGAGAAATCACATTGGCATCCACATCATCAATCTTCCGCTTCTTCGTTTAACCCCCTGCTACATTTTGTGGGGCTTGATCTAGTTTCTTTATTATCAATGCTGTGTTTTATTATCAATGTTGTATGGGAAAAGGAATAGGAACAAACCAGAATGTTGCATTCATTTTTATTAACTTAATTTACTTTTTATTGATAATGATGACAATTTAAAGAGTAAGCAAAAAATCACACCAATTAGACTTTGTCCAGCGTCGAAGGGTGAAATTAGTTTTAGATTCCAAAAATATTAAGTAATGATTATATATGATTTCTTGGAATTTTTTTTTATAAAATGTAATAACTCGTAGAAACATGGTGACATTTTACATACATTTGAATTCTTGAATGTATTGTAGACATATCTATTAATATCTAAGAATATGTATAACGATTTTATTTTAACTTTTAACCCTGATTAATACCTTTGAACAGGGCTCATCGACTGAAATATGAAAACAAAATTTTGTGGCCAGGATAACTCGATCTAAATACAAATTGCTTACTCTTACAAACCAAAAGATTTCCATTTTGATACTTCGATATTGAAAAAGTTTTTGTTAGTGCCAAAATTTGGTATGGAGTCACAGACTCACAACCATATAGCTGGGGTTGTTTGCTTGATGAATTTGGAGCTCGTGAACTTTGTCCAACCATTGCTTGCGTCATGTATTTAGAGGCAACAAATATGTGGGTCTCATGTATTTTAAGGTTCCAAATTTGTGGGCCCAAAGGACTTGAAAATTTCACCTCTTTAGATGGAAATTGATCATGAACTTTGAAGTCTATTATTTATGACCAACCTATCCCTCATAATTCATTTCCCTTCTCATACCAATGAGGGTAATATATGTCATTTTCACTTCCAACATACAAATTCAATTAACCAAATGCATCATGAAATCTATGAAACAAAATATGGTATTTTCAAATCCATAATGAACCAAAACTCTCATATATCCATGCTTTTACAAAATCCAAGTTTTATTAAAACTTTCAGTTTTCAAATCCTCGAAGCAAACGACCCCAATGTTTTATTACAATTGCCTTACTAACACACTTATCTTTATTTATTGCCTCAATCCTCGAATTTAGATCTGTCTACCAAGACATCAACTATTAAATAAATTTTTTCAACCCTTATTTGATCAATGCTAAGGTTAGTGGTTGATAAAACGTGATGTTTATCGTATATCCTCAACGAAGATTTTCTTAACCTTCACACCTGTTGTTTTTAAGTGATGTTGTGTCTCATCCTAGGTATGAAGTCAAAACTCGTCAAAAATCATAGTTAAGTCATTTTAAAAACTTTGATGTAATAATATTCGACAATATCTCCAAATCTGAAAAGAAATTACTTAGCATTCGACTTATGACCTCAATAGAGATTGTTCAATTAATATGATCTAGTGTGAATATTTTAATATAAACCCTAGGACAAATTATAAATTATTGCACACCTGATTACTCTTAATTTGAGAAACTGAAGGTAGAACATGAATATATGTTTTCACTTAATCACGATGAATAAGAAGTTTTTTAAAGAAAGAACTATTATTGCTTAGTCAAGTTTATATTCAGAACTTTTGCTATATAAGACTTTTTTTAATTGATAGAAATATTTATTAGAAATAATTCGACGAAAAAAATACATTAGAAATAAGAGAGTTGTTAATACAAAAAAATATAAATTCATATATATCATTTTCAAAGTCGATTGATAAAAATATTATTATATATGTGTACTTTCTTAATCATTTGTTTTCAATGTTTCTATTTTAATATTTTGTTTAATTGATATAAATATTATTAAATATGTGTACATTTTTAATCATTTTTTCAATATTTTTATTTAATATTTTGTTTAATTGATACAAATATTATTATATATGTGTACTTTTTAAGTTTTTGTCAAAATGTAACTTATTATTAAGTTTTGGTGAAAATGAGTAAGAAAATTTACTTGATAAGATTTAATCATATACTTTTTATTTAATCAAATTCGATACAGTCACACTCTATTTCCATCTTTATTTTTTTTAATTGACAAAAATATTATACTTTTGTGTGTTTGTTTACATTTTCATAAAAAAGGTCATTTATTATTAATTTTTAGTAAAAATGAGTAGAAATATTAAAAGAAGAGAGAGATAGCTCCATAAATAGATCAATAATGAATTTTTTGTTTGCAAAAAAAGGTGTCCACCTTGGCAACTTGTGAATTCTCCAAATGCTTATGTGGCAAGAAGTTACTTTTGAATTGCCATAATATATAGTATAGATAGATAGATAGATAGATAGATAGATAGATAGAAGATTGTTAGGATTAGGATTCAAGTGAGTGTAGTTAATTGATTTATTATCAATGTAGTAACTATTTGTATTCTTTTATTTGGATTTTTTATTCAATCTTTCAAATAATTAATTTTTTAATTACATCTTACTATTTAAACAACGGTTTTCCCATGCAAATTATCCATACATAAAACACCAGTCTAGAAAATTGAAACTAATCACAATTATACTAAATAAAAGCACACTGAATAAGTGTAGTGAGAGTTATATAAGGGGAAATTTGAAGTAGGGTAGGGTTTGGGGAGAATAGGGCGACAAAATAAGTGTGAGCGGGTATCCCTAAACACAACCCAACCCGGTGAATAGTGTACGGGTTTAAACCCGAACCCGGCTTGAAACTCGTCAACGCGAATTTTAGCCATGTTGACCGGGTTGGATCGGATAGGGTACCCATGGGTTTGGGTTTAGTTGCCATCCCTACTTCCAATAGATAATAATAAAAAGAACACCCATTTTTAATTTTTATTCATCACAGATTGAACCGAAATTCAAGTGTTGCGATTCAATTCTTATTAAAAGAGCAAAACTAGCCTTGAGAGAACAATCTCGAGGTTTTTTTTTTACAAAAGATAATCTTATATTGATTCAACGAATAGGCAATTACATCTTGGAATTCAGCCAGGCCTGGAAATGAAAGAAACGACGCATAGTTGGGTACAAAGAAAGGGCCTTTCTAGCCACGACATGGGCTACCCTATTGTTATGCCGTCCTATAAATAGAACATTGGACCCAGCATGCATGGCAAAATAATGAACAACTTCTTCCAAAATCGCCCCAACTGGTTATCTCTAGTATCAGCATGCAGAATCTTCTCAATAATCACCTTGGCATCTCCTTCAAAGCGCACTTCCATGAAGCCCTGGCTCAGACACCACGAGATTGCTTCCCGAAGCACTAGTAACTCAACGATCATCGGGTAATCAATCAACGGAAACTGGACCCCAGAGACCTAAAGAACTTCCCTGGCCGATTTCATGATAACCATCCTGCCTGCCGAGTGAGATCCTCTCCTCGCCGCTCTATCCCACCTACAAATCACCCAACCTTGCCCCCTAGGGTCAAGATCATGGAGAATAGGGGATGAAAGCCGAGGAACACGATCCAACGGCAAGCTAACCCACTCCTGGTATTGCTGGTTAAACTGGCGCATCAAGGCTGGCATCCCAAACTGTTTTCCTTCAAAGACCACCCAGTTATGAGACCGCCAAATCCTCCTTAAGATGGCCACAACCGCCATAAAAGGGTAAGGTTGATGGATCAAAGACATAAATATTTTTAAGAAGAGAGGGAAGGTATGACGACGCAATAGTCCCAAAGGGCGCGAGCGACCGGCATTGGCGGAGGCACATGGAATGGTGTGGGGTCAGTGGACCCCACTTGGATTTTAGGCTGACATTAAAAAAATATAGGTATTAGAGGGGGCAAGCATGGGAATCGAACCATGGACCCCATCTTACCAATATCACAAGCCTTACCACTAGGACAACTTACTCAATTAATTATAATGTGTTCATTACTCTTATATTACTTAACTTAAACGACTTGAACATCGCAGCAGATTAAACTAATTTACTAATCCCTAATCAAATATACTTTTCTCTGTCTACTGCCGCCCCAAAAGAATCCCTTCCCATACAAGAGCTCGTAGAAAACTCTCTGTGCAGCGCCGACCTTTTGCCTCCCCATTCATTGTCGTTTCTGCTGCCGAGTCCCCTCCAAATCTTGTCCTCCTCTCTTCTAAGTTTGAGACGCAAGCAGCAGTAGTACTAGAGGACATCAAGTCTTCTATTTTGAACTTCGGCCGAGAAATCTAAGAGCCAAAGACCAAAGGTAACTCGCAATTCAAACAACTAAGCTAATAATAGTATTGTATTTACGTTGACTATTTTATGCCTATATATGTTTTATTGTTTCTTTTCATTCATGTCCATAGATTTTTCAAGTTTCAAGAATAATCTGCTGTTACGCCTATAAACAATAGTGTACCAATCGAATAGTAAATTTTATATTAATTGATACCATGCTCAATAATTTTGTAGATTTCAAACAGCTATGGAGCGTTACTTTTCAAAGAAAGCAAAGACTACCCCAACCCCTAATCCTGTAGTTCCTGAAGATAACGGAGCTTCCAATATCCATCCAGAAGCACATGAGTCTCCCTCTGCAGCTACAAATCAGAAAGTTGATCTCAATTCCTTGCAAGCTCATCCAGGGTTAAGACTACCGGTAACCTCCTTCCATCCTAATGTTCATGATGAGATTAGAAGAGCTTATCTTCAAAAAGGACCATGTCAACCTCGATTGCATCAATTTCCCTTTAGAGATATTGGTGGAGGGAAACGGAGATTTAATCCTTCTTGGTATGATAAGTACTCGTGGATAGAGTACAGTGTTGCCAAAGATGCTGTATATTGTTTGCCTTGCTACTTATTTAGAAGTGAGATCAGCAACAAGGGTGGAAGTGATGCTTTTGTTTGGGAAGGTTTCAATAGTTGGAATAAGAATATTGGGAGGTTGGATACTCATGTTGGTGGTTCTAATAGTCCACACAATATAGCTTCAAGAAATTGTGAGGCTCTGATGAAACAGTCACAAAGTATCCAAGTTGCCCTCTACAAACAATCGAATCAAGCCAAGAAAGATTACAGGATTTGTATGGAGGCTACAGTCGACTGCATCATATTTCTTATACGCAATGGATTGGCACTTTGTGAGCATGATGAATCAGATTCTTCAAGAAACAGAGGTAACTTTCTTGAACTTCTAGATTTTCATGCTCGAGGTAGAGAAGCTGTACATAGAGTTGTGTTGGGAAATGCTCCTAAAAATCTCCAAATGACTTCTCCAGACATACAGAAAGATATTGTTCATGCAATAGCATCTCAAACAACCAAGAAAATCTTGAAGGATATTGGGGATGATTTTTTTGCTATTCTGGTGGATGAATCTCGTGATGTGTCTGTTAAAGAACAAATGGCCATTGTTTTGAGCTATGTAGATGGGCAAGGATGTGTTGTAGAGAGATTTCTTGGTGTGTCTCATGTTTCAGACACTAGAGCAGTGAGACTGAAGAAGGAAATTGAGTCAATGCTTATAAGACATGGATTGAGCTTGACAAGAATTAGGGGGCAGGGTTATGATGGAGCTAGCAATATGAAGGGGGAAATTAATGGACTCAAAACATTGATTTTGGAAGAAAATTCATCTGCATACTATGTTCATTGTTTTGTCCATCAACTTCAGTTGACACTTGTTGTTGTTGCCAAAAATCATGGGGATGTTAGTTGTTTCTTTACTACTGTTGGTAACTTACTCAATTTGGTTGGTGGGTCTTGTAAAAGAAAGGATACTATTCGGGAGAGCCATGCTGTCAAAGTTGCTGATTCTTTGGCTCGTGGTGAAGCAGAGAGTGGTCGGGGTTTAAATCAAGAGATCTGGCTGAAAAGACCAGGTGATACTCGTTGGGGATTACATTATGGTACTCTTGTTAATTTGACTTTGATGTTCACAGCTGTGATTGATGGTTTGGAGGTCATTCAGAATGAGGGAACTTCTGAAGCAAAAGGTGAAGCCGTTGCTATGTTAACTTTAATTCAGACCTTTGAATTTGCTTTCATCTTGAGAATGATGACTAAAGTTCTAGCAATCACAAATGAGTTGTCTTTGGCATTGCAAAGGAAAGATCAAGATATTGTCAATGCAATGACACTTGTTCGTACTGCAAAGAGTAGATTGCAAGACATGAGGGATAAAGGATGGGATCCACTTCTGAATGAAGTGTTGTCTTTCTACAATAAAGAATGTCTGCCTATTACTGATATGAATGGTACTTATGTTGCTCTAGGAAGATCAAGGAGGAATGCTCAACGAATCACAAATTTACATCATTTTCAGGTTGAGTTATTTTACACAGTGGTGGATATGCAGCTGCAAGAGCTTAATATTCGTTTTGATGAGGTGAACACTGAACTCTTATGTTGTGTGGCTTGCTTGACTCCTGATAATTAATTTAGTTCTTTTAAGAAGCAGATGTTGTTGAAGCTTGCCACGTTGTATCCTAGAGACTTCTCAGATGTGGATATCTCATGCCTAGATGATCAGCTGGATACATATATTTATGATATGATGTCAAATGAAGATTTTAGAGAACTGAAAGGAATTGCAGACCTTTCTAAGAAGATGGTGAAGACAAATAAGAATCTATCAAATCCTTTGGTGTATATGCTTGTAAAGCTAGCTCTAATCTTACCTGTTGCAACTGCAAGTGTGGAGAGAGCTTTTTCTACAATGAGCTACATCAAGAACAATCTGAGGAATCGGATAGGCGATGCTTGGATGAATGACTTCTTAGTTGGGTACATTGAGAGAGACATACTGGATGGTTTAGATAAGGAATCTATTTTAGAGTACTTTCAGAATATGAAAACCCGTCGTGGTTCATTGTAGACTTGGTGACACGCTAAAACACAACACCTAACAATGGCCAAGTGTAACCAATGAAAGGGACTGCAGTATAGTGGCACAAGTAATAAATATCGAATCCACGGGTCTCTAGAGTTACTATTACTCAGCTTCAGTTCATTATCTAGCAAACTAGATTAAGGATTGATTTATAAACTACTCTAGTGACTACTCTACTAATTACAAGTTGTGAACTCACTTAGGTATGATTCCCCCTAGCTCCTCAATTAGGTCCAAGTTGCAATTACCTTTGGTTGATCTACTGTTGATTAAACTGCGGAAGATCCGACAGTAGTTTGGAATCTCTTAAGCTGACCAAGCCCTCTCAGTCCAACTACCCGGCAGGCGACTAACCTTCACCGGGATAGAAAGCTGAGGCTATGAACACAGAACTCCACTACCGGAATCGGATTCCAGTTAGAGGTGGCAAATGGATTGGATTGATGGATTGGTGGATTGGATTGGTGGATCCATGGATCACATGGATTGGATCTAATGGATTGGTGGATTCATGGATTGGATCAAGTGGATTGGTGGATTATCCATGAATCCAAATGACATCCTCAACCAAGGACCAATATGTAAAATGTAAAAAGTTTAGGTACTAAAATGTCATAATGAAAAATTTTAGATACCAAAACGTAATTTTCTAATGATATTTTTCATATAAAAAATTGAATTTTAGGTACCAAAATGTAAAAAATAAAAATTATAGGTACTAAACCGTAATTTGCCATTGATCCATGGATCCAATCCATGAATCCACCAATCCAATTGGATTTGGATAAAATGGATTGGATTTAAATGGATTGGATTAGGTGGATATTTTTAATGGATTGATGGATTGGATTGATATTGCCACCTCTAATTCCAGTACAAAGCAGTAGATTGGCTAACTCTCGTATAACCAATTCATCACCATCAATCAAGGAAGCTCTCTTAACCTAATCAGATTCTATCTATCATAGGTTAAAGCAGAAATCAAGAGAATTTAATCAAGATTCAATTGACTCAATAAATCATGCCTCAATCGATTATAATCAAACAATATAGCATCCAAAACTTCATACAAGAAAGATCCTAACACATGGAACTAGGGTTCCTCAAAACCTAAGTGAAGGGAAGTTACTCCATAGAGAAGAGAGAGACTGCCGAAACTTGATCTAGATCTTCAATCTCCATCTCCAAGCTTGATTCCCGAGCTCCAATGGCGAAGAAATCCTCCAAAATAGCTCCAAGAATGTTCCCAAGTCGCTCTCTCTCTCTAGGGTTCGTCCCTTGGGTGTTTGGGAACCAAAAACCCAGCTCTCCCCTTTCCTTTGGCTAAAAATCGAGTTTTAAACAGAAATTCCCGATCACGCGGCCAGGCCACACGGCCGTGTGGCTTTCCCAGCTGCCCGTGTGAAGGCTCGGTGATTTCCACACAGCCACGACCCACACGGCCGTGTGGAGTTCCAGGATGCCCGTGTGGCTTGCTCAGCCTCTGTTTAATGCTTCGTTTCTCCATCGTCCGGACTCTGAATCAGTCCCTGTTTGATACCAGACGCTCGTAATCTCGTCCTCTTTCTTTTAATGAAAAGCTTGCATGATTCTTTGTCCATAAAGTGAGGTAGAAATCCATTCTTCTTCAGGTCCTGCCCGAGTTTCTTCTCCCGAATCATCAATTGATCTCTGATTGATTTAAAACTTGCGCCTATGCTTCACTTTATGTGCTAGGACCTGAAATGTGACAAAGGAACACAACCTAGCATAAAATAGGACAAAGACGCAATAATTCAAGCTCAAACAATCAAGAAACAAAGGGGAAAACATGTGCAAATACCTAGTCATCAAATCCCCCCACACTTAACTGTTTGCTTGTCCCCAAGCAAACCTAACTCAAACCAATGAAGCTCTCCAGACCTCTATAGCAACAAACAACCCCGATCGTCGGTAGAGGATTTCCTAGATCATATAGCAGCTTACGAGGTCAACTGGTATTCTAAGACGTCCCCTATCTCTCTCAATGCGAGTACTAGACTCAAGCCAGGAACATGAGAAGAAGTAGAAGTAAGACAGTCAGTTCATGGACAAAGGGACTCACACCATTCACAACCAAGGACTCGTTGTATCGGGGTTCTCTTTCACTTCATTTCACCATTGGAACCCCTGTTTGCACTTTCATTTACATTTCTTTTTCTTTTTTTTTTCTTCATTCACTTGGCGGGGGTTCCAACTGCAGTCTTTTGCACGGTCGACCCTTATTAGTCGAGCAAGAGCAATTTTTGTACATCTAGCGCTCGCGAGAGTACTTCTTTTAACACCTTTTCCTCAACTCGTGTGGAGGGTCGGAAGCTCTATCCGTGCCCTTAAAAACACATCCTCAAGTAGGCAAACCGTTCAACGGGTGAAAATTTTACTTTTACTAGAGACAGCTTAGCTTCACCTTGTAGGAGTACCCCACTAAGGATCACTAAAATCTCTTCCAAAACCCGATTTTGTGCAATGAACGGTGCCACACACGTTGGGCTTACCCCATGTTTAAGATTTCAATGATTTCGACATGGAGGACCAACTGCTTCCCATTTTCCATATGAGCACCCTGTTCGATACACGAGTCCATAACACAATCCAAACAGAGTCACCATTACCACATGAATTCAACGGTCTTAGCTCCACTACTTCACAAAATCAACTGGCACAACAGAGAGCTAGATAGGAAAAATCTTATACTTCAACATCCTCCATAGATCTACACTACCTCCCTAGGTTGCACATTACTATAGAGAAGTCGATTCAAAGCATACTGAGCATGCAATTTGCAAGGAAACACGTACTTGGAGCCCTCAAATTTAAAAATTTGGACAGTGGACTAGGCTCCAAGCACACAAACAACCAAACATTCACCCGCATACATAATCGAACACCCCCCCCACTCTTAAGCACGAAATTGTCCTCAATGGAGGAAAGATAAGGAGGGTAGAACGAAGTTACCAGATCAAGGGTGAATGATGATGGACAGGTCAGGCGGTGCATTCCAGGAAGAGAGAGTAATCAGAACGCAAACACCACACCAAATCTCACAAAGGTTGAGTTATTGACTCTAAAATCAAATAACAAAACTGACTCAACCGAGGAGAAATAGAGAAAGAAATGCAAACCGACTGGTTGGGTTGCCTCCCAACAAGCGCTTCTTTCACGTCGTGAGCAACACGATGGATCCTAAGTTTCGGTCCATGCTAGAACCTCCTTGAAGTTGTGGTTCTCGTCAATGAGGTGGAGTCGCAAGTCACGAGCATGTGGTATGACTGGTGATGGAAGCTCGTGCACTTGATGCAGATGAAGTCTCCATCCTCGAGACCTCTTCTTCTCTTCTCTCGTGTCATTGCCCCAAACCATATATGACAACATCGATTGACCACCATCGCGTCCACCAAGAGGGACCAATGTCAATGTGGCCTTGGTCTGGCAAAGAGACACTGCAAATGGGTCCTTGCTAAGTAGTTCCTCGAACTTTGGTGGGTATATTACTTGCATTATAGGGACGGTGCAAGCCTCTTCCACCTCAACTTCATCCTCAGCTTGGACACCAATTGCTTCTTCAACCTCCCTTTCTTCTTCATGTGGTATCACCCCTGGGAAATGATCAAGAACTCCTTCAACTTCACTTTTGTCATCCTCCACAACTTCTTTCTGCACCCTTTCTTGCTCTTCTTCTTCTAGCACGGATTGGAGAGCAAGCTGCCAAGCAATTTCTTTCATGAGATCTTCTTGCATCTCCTCACTCATGTCCGCCTCTTCAAAGCTCGGTTTGGGATGTGGGAAGGTGTGGTCGGCTATGACAGGACATTTCTGATCATGATCATCACGGGAGCTCTCCGTGACAACTTTAGTGTGCTCCACAATGTCATTGTAGCCTTCTTATTCCTCCTCCTCTTCTAGTATGGTAGCAGAAGGGTGATCGGGAGCAGGTTGTGCACAAGATAACTCAAGATCATCGACGCTCTTCTTAAGGCTCAGGAGGATCTCCTCTGTTTCACGATAGGCCTGGACACAATGATCCATCCTGGAGCATGTTCTCTCACTGTCTCGAGCAAACTGTTCCATGAGAAGCCTCAATTCATAGTTTGGATCTGGCTGTGGAGTGTAGCATGGCTCTGCAGAATGGCCCGTGAAGGCTGCCATGGGTAACTCCAGCGCCGATGGCCCTTCTGGTTGTGGGAGGGATTCTTCTTGGTAATGAGGTTATTCTTGATATGCCCAGGGGTCCGGTTGTTCTCCGTAGTAAGGGGGTTGGTATTGGAACCCGAATTCATAGCCTTCTCCTCCTTGATTGGTCCAGGGACTCTCGGGGTAATACCACTCGGGTGGTGGTGGATACCCCCAATTGTTGGAGAAGCCATGAGGATCCATGATACAGATTTGCACCCACAAAAACAAAAACACCCAAGTGAAAAGCAAGGGTGGGAAAGAAAAGAAAAACGCTAAATTAACAAACTTCTGCCTTTCCTAATAATCTAGAAAGTCCCCGGCAACGGCGCCAAAAACTTGACACGCTAAAACACAACACCTAACAATGGCCAAGTGTAACCAATGAAAGGGACTGCAGTATAGTGGCACAAGTAATAAATATCGAATCCACAAGTCTCTAGAGTTACTATTACTCAGCTTCAGTTCATTATCAAGCAAACTAGATTAAGGATTGATTTATAAACTACTCTACTGACTACTCTACTAATTACAAGTTGTGAAATCACTTAGGTATGATTCCCCCTAGCTCCTCAATTAGGTCCAAGTTGCAATTACCTTTGGTTGATCTACTGTTGATTAAACTGCGGAAGATCCGACAGTAGCTTGGAATCTCTTAAGCTGACCAAGCCCTCTCATTCCAACTACCCGGCAGGCGACTAACCTTCATCGGGATATAAAGCTGAGGCTATGAACACAGAACTCCACTGCCGGAATTGGGTTCGAGTACAAAGCAGTAGATTGGCTAACTCTCGTATAACCAATTCACCACCATCAATCAAGGAAGCTCTCTTAACCTAATCAGATTCTATCTATCACAGGTTAAAGCAGAAATCAAGAGAATTTGATCAAGATTCAATTGACTCAATAAATCATGCCTCAATCGATTATAATCAAACAATATAGCATCCAAAACTTCATACAAGAAAGATCCTAACACATGGAACTAGGGTTCCTCAAAACCTAAGTGAAGGGAAGTTACTCCATAGAGAAGAGAGAGACTGCAGAAATCTGATCTAGATCTTCAATCTCCATCTCCAAGCTTGATTCCCGAGCTCCAATGGCGAAGAAATCCTCCAAAATAGCTCCAAGAATGTTCCCAAGTCGCTCTCTCTCTCTCTCTAAGGTTCGTCCCTTGGGTGTTTGGGAACCAAAAACCCAGCTCTCCCCTTTCCTTTGGCTGAAAATCGAGTTTTAAACAGAAATTCTCGATCATGCGGCCAGGCCACACGGCCGTGTGGCTTTCCCAGCTGCCCGTGTGAAGGCTCGGTGATTTCCACATGGCCACGACCCACACGGCCGTGTGGAGTTCCAGGATGCCCGTGTGGCTTGCTCGGCCTCTGTTTAATGCTTCGTTTCTCCCTCGTCCGGACTCCGAATCAGTCCCCGTTTGATACCAGACGCTCGTAGTCTCGTCCTCTTTCTTTTCATGACAAGCTTGCATGATTCTTTGTCCATAAAGTGAGGTATAAATCCATTCTTATTCTGGTCATGCCCGAGTTTCTTCTCCCGAATCGTCAATTGATCTCTGATTGATTTGAAACTTGCGCCTATGCTTCACTTTATGTGGTAGGACCTGAGATGTGACAAAGGAACACAACCTAGCATAAAATAGGACAAAGACGCAATAATTCAAGCTCAAACAATCAAGAAACAAAGGGGGAAACATGTGCAAATACCGAGTCATCACTTGGCTATACCTTTCTTCTCTTTGTTTCTTTTGGTGAACATGTTCTTTTAGATACAATTGGACAGATGCTTTTATTATTGGACAAATGCTTTTGTTTGACAATAAGATCATTTGATGAATAATTTATTGTGGTTTTTTTATAAAGTTTTTGGACCCCACTATTACATTTTGCTGGCTACGCCAATGGCGACCGGGCAATCGAGAAACAAGTGTTCCATTGTTTCTGATTCAACCCAACAAACCGGGCACCTAGGTAAAACATGAACTTCTCTCTCAATTAAGGCCTCCATGGTTGGCAGGACGCGGTTAAATATTTGCCAGACAAATACCTTCAGTTTAGGTGGAATATTAGCCTCTCATAACCGAATCCAGTTGGGCTTATCCATCCACACTACAAGAAAACCTGGTTATAGAGACAAAGATTATTTGCGTTTAAAAGCCATTTATTTGTCTCTGTATATCTTTTGAAATATATACGTTATTTGCATCGGACGTCTCTGTCTCTAATTTCATTTAGAAACAAATATTGATGCAAATAATATTCGCTTCTGATTAATGAATTTGAAGCAAATTAAATTGATTATAATACCATTTTAAGAAGCTAACGTTTCTCTTCTTATTTGTTATAGAGACAAATATTTTTGTTTGTAATATCAGTTTTTGAGTCAATTGTATTTATTTCTAAAAGACTTTATGGAGGTACAATATTTGCTTCTAATGAGTATTTTGTTTCAAATAAATTAGCTTATATTTCAATATATAGGTTTTTATTTTGTTTTAATTTTTAGCTTTGAGGTGAGGAATAATTTTTGTATCACATATATTTGTTTCGGTATAGGTGGTAGAGGGACACACCATTCAATTTTTATAAAGATTAAAATAATATTATTAAATAAGATTTCTCAATATATTTACTCTTAAAAATAAAATGCATGAATACATCAGGGGGTCGTTTGGATTAGAGATTTTGATAATGAGGGATTTTAATTAAAATCTCTCTTTTAAAATACCTGGAAATTTGTATGTGGGATTTGATCAAAATAACTCGTTTGGATTGAAATGCATAATTTTAACCTTAAAACTCAATTTACAATATTCTCCTTTGTCTTCTTCGTTATTCTACCTCATTCACTCAATCAAACAAATTACAGACTAGAGCAATGGTTCCTTCTTCTACACCTACTATTCACAGCAATCATCTGTTCTTCCCCTGCTTCTACAACAACTAATCACAACAAAAGCTGCTTTTCTTTTATGCTTCCATCACAACCCAAAATCTCACAACTGTGCAGAGTAAAGAAAGAAGATAAAAACCCCAGAATCAAAGATAAATAAAAACCCCAAAATCACAAACCCAAAATCTCACTCCCTTCCAATTCCAACCGATTGGGTTTGCACTTTGCAGAACAAAGAAAGAATTGCTAATCAATTGAAACCCAAATTGGGTGATTCCCCCTTCTCTCTCCCATCAGACCCCCTTCCCTTCCCCAAGAATCCATTTGAACCCGCCAATTTCCCAGCTTCTTCTCGATTCTTAACCATGCATATGCGAACAGCATATCGGAGTCGGCGTGGCGGGTGTCTCCGGCGCGACTAGTGAACCCTGAACCAAGGGAGAGCTTCTCCGCCATAGAGAAGTTGTCGATGGGTTGTTCTTAGGGTTCATGTACGACGGTGAAGGCGATCTGGGAGGAAACAGTTAAGCGTAATAGATTGAATCCAGATTCCAGATCTGCCGCCGAGGAGGATGGAAGACTACCAAGCTGATCCTCCATCTCCCACATTGGTATTGCCGCTATCGTTGTCAAGTGAAACGACATTTCCTCCGAGCCACCATTGTACCTGCATCATGTCATCGCCGGCCACTTAAAGGTTGCCGCTCCCTCGCCGATATCTGAACACCATCGCCAACCATTTGAGAATCCAAACCATAGGCCATAGCTTATAAAAAGGTCAAATCAGGATATATGGACAAATGTAAATACAACTTGCTAGTAATTCATTAGCTACCTTTAGCTAAATTTCTAGCGTTGGCGACTGATGTGCAACCGATTAGAAATCCACCTATATAGACAAACCATTCAGTTAAGAAAACAAGCTATTTCTAGGATTTTTAAAATTCCTGGGCGGCGTTTGATGAGTGTGGCGGCGATGTAAAATAACAAATAGGATTTGCAACAAATGAAGAACTAGAACTCACCCCAATACTTTTGTGAATAGAAATTAGAAGTCGTATGTTGCCTAAAAAACTTCTCAACAATACTCCTCCAGCCCTCTGTAACTAGTAGCACTGCAAAAGAAGTAGATACGATTTTTGTGATGACGGTGGAAATACAAGAACCTGAAGTTGGAGATGGAGGCAAATATAGAAGGCTACAAGAGAGACGGTGGAGATGAAGATGGAGTGATTAGGGTTTTAGGAAACGAAAAGAATTAAAACAATAATAACTTAATTAACCGCTGAGAGGAAAATCAGGAACCCACTAACGAAAACTTTAATTTAAAATATTGTTTCCAATTAAAAAATATTTCTCGTAATCTTTTGAAATAATGTAGCAAATTAGGATACATAGTGCGAGGATAATATATTTTTTTTCTTATTTCATTTAAGTAATTAGAAAGCATTATAAAATGGAAGTAGATAAAATAACATAATGAAGCAAATATATTTATGCCTCAAAAAGCTAGAAAATATTATGAAATAGAGACAAATACAATGATATATTGAAGCAAACAAATTTATGCTTAAAAAGATTAGAAAATATTACGAAACAGAGGCAAATGCAATGACATATTGAAGCAAATAATATTTTTGCTTCAAAAGTTTATTTAGAGGAACTAATACCATAATTGTTTCTAAATATTTGTCTCTATAACTAAGTTTTCTTGTAGTGCAGCTAGCCCTTGCACGCCAACGACCATTGCGTTTATCAAGCAAGACAGCTAAATGGTAGGCTGATTTAACCGAATAGACCTTGTCACCCGTAGCATGCCAAATTAACCTATCTTCGACATTTTGACGAGGTAGAGGAATAGCTTTGATGGCACGACAGGTCGACGGGTCAAACCACTGACTAAGTTTGAGGTCACACTAGCGACCTTCCCCTTGACAGATGACCTCCACAACTGATGGGTCACCACCCTCCGGTAGCACCTGGGGGTTATACACCAAGGGACTGGGATGTAACTTGGGGACCCAGTTGGAATGAAGAAGAGACGCAAGTCTAGGAACTTTTTGTATCGATGTCTCGGGACAAGCAACGGCATTCGAAGAACTGGAGAAAAGTTTATTTTTTTGGGGTGTTACCCACGTTGACCGGAATGGATCGGATAGAGTACCCATGAGTTTGGGTTTTGTTATCATCCCTACTTCCAATAGATAAATAATAATAAAAAAGAACACCCATTTTTAATTTTTATTCATCACAGATTGAACCGAAATTTTTTTGGGTAATTAGCATAAATGGTCACAAATCTTTGCACTTAGTACAAAACAGTCACAAACCTTTAAATTGTAACCATTTGATAACAAAATTTTTTTACTTAGAACAAAACGGTCACAAATTAAACAGTGTGACCATTTCATACCGGTTCAAACTTTTGTTACCGTTTCGTTGCAAATTAGACTTTTGGTGACCATTTTGTACAAATTAAGTTCAAAAGTTTTGTTAATGTATGTTAATGATATTATGTTGTTTAGGATGACAATGAGAGAATTCAATGGCTCACAAACGGGTTCCAGACTGCTTTTTAGTTGAAAAAACTATGTCTACTTTCTTACTTTATTGGTATCGAAATTGAAAGGTCAACTGAGGGCATTCTTATTCGGCAAAACAAATATGTCGATGAACACGTGACCTAACATCTTATATGTCATTCAAGTGGTTAGTGTCATATACTTAACGAACAAACTACCCGACCTCAAAACATGACGAACATTTAATTTGTAACGATTCAGTAACAAACCTTTGCTCTTAAAACAAAACGGTCATAAATTAAATAGCGGTGACCATTTTATACAATTTTAAAGTTTTGTTACCGTATTGATACAAATTAAAGGTTTGTGACCATTTTGTACTAAGTACAAAGGTTTGTTACCATTTATGCTAATTACCCCCGAAATTCAAGTGTTGCGATTCAATTCTTATTAAAAAAGCAAAACTAGCCTTGAGAGAACAATCTCGAGTTTAGAGCAAGTCTAGGAACTTTTTGCATCGGTGTCTCGGTACAAGCAACGGCAGTCGAAGAGCTATGGCAAAGTTTATTTTTTTTTGGACAGATTGATTTGTTCGAGTACCGCGCTTGCTATTGATTGGACGAATATACTTACCGGGCTTGCATGCGGATGAAGTACCACTCGTAGCTCCTCCAAGAAATGATTACTTACTGCACAATCAATTCCCATTTCCAGTGACTGTCTGTCTACCTTCTCCAATCACTTAGTTGATTATTTATATGTATCATAGCTAGGGAATAAAGGTTTGCAAGCGTCGGCCGACCCGCAGAGACAGGCGAAGAACTGCACTATTATTGATTACTGCATGCTACAAGTAATTAGCAGTTATCAGAAGAATGCGTTTCCTCAAGTTTCTATTGGAGTACTGCTTTCCCGCTTTTGCCAACCGCAGCAAGTATAATCTCTACGCACCTTTATCTCTCTCCTCCAACCAAAGCTAGCTTCAGGGCTCTCTAGCCTTGATTTTTACCGCTAATTATGATGAATTATGGGGTGTTATTTGAACTTGAAGTGATAGCGGCTTAGTACTAATTATTTGCTGTTGAAGCTCATCTAAACTAGTTTAAGTGCATGTGTTGTTATTTCGTTATTATCACTTGGTGATAGAGAATTTGATGGCACATTTGTCTGTCTCGATATGTATATATGTATGGAGTTGATCTGGAAATATCTGTGTTATCATCTTCTATGTGTATTTTTGTATCAGTTTTCCCATCTGAAATACTATGATAATAAGAAGGAAAAAAAAAAACAGTAGACAAAGTTCTTTGACAATAAAGGGGAAGAAGTAAGATGAGGCCATCCATGAGAAAAAAGTGTCTAAAAAATACTATCACTTTGATTATTATTCTATTCTAACTCGAACTTTGCATCATAAAGTTATTTTGGCCTAAACTTTACAATTAATAAGATACTTTTAATTAAATTTTGAGGATAAAAGAACAAATTTGACCCGAATCTTGGAACCATTATATTTTATCAATGACTCAACCTTTGGTGTTCTTTGGCTATTACATGACCACCAGGCAGACGTGTAACCTTTTGTCAAAACAATTTCATGAAAACAATTTGAAACCTGAAAATGAAACAAAAAATGAAGTCAAATGGACATTTGATCAATTTTCAATCAAAATTCCTAACTTTTTTTTCTCTCTATTTAACGCTTGTCGACAAATTGTGGCCCAAGCTCTGCATTCCTTCCAACTATCTCCATCTCTTAGCTATCTTTTTCACAATCAGTGGATGATGGCGGAGGCCATAGTTCCCGCCTTCGCCATCAATTTTGATTCACCTAACTCCTGATGGTTCAAACTCCACCGATCAGAAAGATGTTGTGCCAGCCATTTTTGTTGTTCAACTTGGCATCTACTCCTACTTTCCTTTCTCCATTTGGTTGTCTCAGTCAGAACATCTAAACCTTTTTCTTCTTCTCCAATGGTACCATCACCTCTTAAGAAAAGAGACGAAGCTCATAATTTGGGACAGATGAGAGCTCTTAGGAATAGCAGCACGTCATGTTTGGTTCGGATAGTACCAAATTCGCACCTTGTCCTACCGTAAAATTCGTAATTCGTTCTGATCCGTGCCTTGCAACGAATCGTAAATATCTGCCCCATGCTTTTGCTCTGCATGGGTAGATAAAATCCATTATGTCCCATCTTCGACCATCCTCTCATAAAATAGAAACTTCAAAGGCATTAAGTTTCTAAAATAAATTCTTAATGGGCTTCAAAACCCAAATTACTCATAAGTAGAAAAAACTTCATGGCCTGTTCGTGTCCCGGTAAGATTTTATCCGCCCCATGTTACGAATCAGAGCGGGAAATATGTCAAAGTGGATCTAGATTGTCATCAGGTCCCTAAGGGCTCGTTTGCTTGTTGGATTTGAAAATGAGGGTTTTGAATTTTCAAAACCTTTGAATTTATGATGGATTTGTTGCATTATGGATTTGGAAGAGTATATTGTTTGTATAGTTTATTTTTGTTATAGATTCATGATGGATTTGTTCACATTTTGCCTTCCATTATCAAATCCCAAATGAAATGTGGGATTTGCAAATCCGTGGGGTCCACAGATTTGGATCTAAAAAATGGGTTCAAATCTATGGGCCCCACGGATTTGTGTCCCTTAGCAAACAATGGACTTGTGCCAATTCCATTATGATTGGGATTTGGGTACCAAATCCATCACCCAAATCCCACAAGCAAACAGTACCTAATTCTATCACCTCATATGCTTGTGGTTATGGAATACAACAATGCAACTTATCCATTATTAGATGGTTTGTTGGATATCCTAACCGATTCCATCTCCACCACTTGTTTTTTTGTTTAATTTATGTGTAGAATTTTGTAGATAACTCTACAATTAGCTTCATTTTTTTATAATGCCCTGAAATTCTTTGTCAGATTCTTCGTAACAATAATAGGGTAGCACATTTGATTGCTCGTTATGCCCTAATAATCATATCGCCCCATATATTAAAAAGGAGTTCAACTTCGTTTCTTAATTGTGCTTTCACAACGTATGTGTTTCGGTCTGATAATCTACCCCATTTTTTTTATCCATCATAGATTGAACCGAATTCAGGTGTTACAAATTCAATTCGTATGATGTAATATAACTAGCCTTGAGAAAACACTGTACATGGAGTTGAGAGCAAGTCTAGGAACTTGTATCGGTGTCTCGGGACAAGCAACAGCAGTCAGTCGAAGCATCACTTCCACTTTCCATGAGGTTCTCGAGTAGCTCTTCCAAAGAACAAAGTAATTAATTAATGCACAAATATTCAATTCCCATTTCCAGTGACTGTCTGTCTATCTTCTCCAATCACTTACGACGACGTACGGTTGATTTGATTATCTATATATATGCATGTGAAATATAATATAGATTAGGTTTCCAAGCGTCGCGGCCGACCCGATAGAGAGAGGCGATGAGAACTGTTGATTACTTCACGCAACGCAAGCGCAACAAAGTAATTAGCAGATCAGAAGAATATGCGTTTCCTCAAATTTCTATTGGAGTACTGCTTTCCCGCCGCCTTTCCCAACCGCAGCGGGTCTAATTTGTACGCAACATCATCTCTCTCCATCCAAGGCTAGCTTCAGGGCTCTCTTGCTTTGATTTTTTTTTTCTTTTTTTTTTTTTTTTCCATAGCAAGCTTCTACTTTCATGCATGGCTTATTATTTTGTATTTGTAGGGACGGAGAGAGCTTGGGACGTCCTGATGATGAAACTAATAATAATGATCATGATGAACACAGCAACAATATCCGAGGAGAGGTGGACGAAACCTGGGCTCCTGATGATCAGGAATCTGATGAGAAATCTGGTTCTGACCTTGCCCTGCATGATGATTTTGACGAGGAAGCAGTGGTGGGACCGGGGTCGGAGCAAGAAGAGACGGGAGTGGAATTAGTAGAAGACGTCCCAGGCCCAGCTGGCCCGGCGGTGCAATCGCGTGTTTGGGGATGCCATCTCTGCCACGTCACGGTGGCGCGTGAGGAAACGCTGAACTCGCACCTCCGGGGGAAGCGGCACAGGCTGAACCTGACCAACCAACTGAGGGAGAAGAAGAAGAGGGTGGTGATGGTGAGGGATGGGCGATCCGAATCCAGTGTGGTGCTCGTGAGGCGCACCGGCGCTGCCACGTGGCACTGCACCGTCTGTGATGTAAGCTGCAGTGGGACGATTAGTATGGTGGATCACCTCCTCGGTAAAAAGCACTCCGCCGCCGTCATTAGTTAGTTCTCAAGAATCTGGGTCATATATATATATATATGGAGCATGCATGATGCATGATCATGAGTGCGTATTGTGTAGGTTAATTTTTTTTTTTTTGTCGTTTTATCTTCCGGGTAGGTGATTAACATTTGGAGGACTTTCGTGATTGTGTAGCGCTAATTCTCATGAATTGGGGTGTTATTTGAACTAGAAGTGATAACGACTTAATAGTTAATACTAATTATTTGACCCGAATCAAATTTAAAATAAGAAGTGATAATGAGTTATTAGTAGTTAGTACTGATTATTTGATAACAACTTTAGTACTAATTATTTCAACTATAACGACTTTAAGATACGACAATTTTAGCCAAAATTTGAAAATAAAGAACGAATTGATCCGAATCTTCAAACCATTATCTTTAACAATGACTCGACATTTGGTGTTGATTTGGCCATTACATGACCACCACGTGGCAGACACGTAATCTTTTGTATAAAAAAAAACTTGCCTAAAAACAATTTGAATCATGAAAATGGAACAAAAAATCTGAAAAGCGAAAAAGAAGTCAAATAATGGACACAACATCAATTTTCGATCAAAATTTCTAATTTTCTTCTCTATTGAACGCTTGTCGGCAAATTGCGACCCAACCTTTGCAATCACTCCAACTATCTCGATCTCTTAGCTATCTTCTTCTCAATCAGTGGATGATGGCAGTTCAATGGAGGCCATAGTTCCCGCCTTCGCCATCAATTTTGATTCACCTCAGTTCTGATGGTTCAAACTCTGCCGATCTAGAAGATGTTGTGGCAACCATTTTTGTTGTTCAACTTGGCGTCTACTCGTACTTTCCTTTCTAGATTTGGTTGTCTCGGTCACAACATCTAAACCTTTTTCTTCTCTAAAGGTAGCATCACTTGTTAAGAAAAAAGATGAAGCTCATAATTTGGTGTGGATGAGAGCACCAGAAAGTCTGCCTCATCTCTTTAGGGGTTTTGTATTTATACGAGAAGAAACAACTAATGTAAAATAATTAACCATTTTTTCAATCCCATTAACCAATCGGCTCAGTGGGATTCATTATTACATCACTAATATGTGTTAAAACAAATCAAAGAATAAACTAATCACTGCAATTGTTGTAGTTCTGTTGATTTCTTGTGGGACAGGTTACGGTGATTAGTAATCACCGTGGTTACTAAGGGTAAATTGGGTATGAAAAATAAATTATATTAATTAATTTTTTTAATAAATTACATTTTAGATAATTACAAGAATCTATTAATTACAATTTTCTCTCTTTCTCTCACTTCCATAATCTTCAGCCAGATCTCTTTTCCTTATTTTTCTCAATCTTTCTGCAAAAGAAGAAAAAACACGAAATCACTACCAATCCATTAGACAATCACTACCACTCTGAAAAATATCAATACCATTGCAGAAATAAATCTATACCATTACACGAAAACTACCAATATAAACAATCTACCAATATAAATCTATACCATTTCACAAAAAATCAATACCATTGTAGATTGAATCAATACCAATACATGCAAATTAATACCATTGCATAATAATCAATACCAATGCGACAAAAACAATACCAATGCAAAAAAACACTACCACTACGAAAAAATCACTACCAATGCGAAAAAAAAAATCAGATCTAGGGTTTTTATTCATCCCACCTTTTCCAGCCGCAACCCTGAGTCGCAGGAGTGGATGGAGTACGACTCCTGGAAAGCGTCGAGAGTTAGAACCTGAGCCTCCTCGTCGCCTTTTAGGTCACCGTGGCCGGAGAAGAGGATCTTGGCGATGAATTCGGGGTCGTCGGAAAAGGAGGCGGCGCCACGACTTGCTGACGCAGCGGAATCGGGCGATGGAGGCAGGGGTCGGCAGCCTGGACAAGATTGCTAGCTGTAGTTCCTCCGCTAGCCACTGGTTGACGGGGCGGCGCTGGACTTGGCTTGTTTGTCCGGCGAAAATGCACAAAAACAACCAAAATTGGAGAGGGAGTGAGGGAGGGATCAGAGGAGGTGGGCGGATGGTGGGGGGGAGAGACTGGAAGAGAGGGGAGGGCGGGTGGGGGGAGGGGATGAGGTGGGCGGAGGTGGGGGGAGGGGTGATGTCGTCTAGGGTGGGTGGAGAGAGGGGAGGGGAGCGGAGGAGGTGGGCGGAGGTGGGCGGACGCCGTCGTCTAGGGTTGGTCTGGAGGGATGGTAGATTAGGGTTTGAGTAGAATATATAGAATAATCAGGTGTGGACTCTTTTTTGTTTCCAAAATTACCCTAAAACAAAATTAGCCATGAGATTAAAAAAAGAGGAAAACAAGAAAAATGAACGGCAGATAGTGATGTAGCCATGGTGGCTACTAAAATTTTAGTTGCCACCCTAACTCATCCCGTTCCTGCTTGCCCTGTCTCGCGGTACTCTGTTATCAGCCTGTTTGGCTCAACGAAGAAGAAGAACCATCTTATTTCTTCCATACAGAGTTAAGCCTTGGGATGGTGTTGAATGGAAGTTAAGTTTAAAACAGTGGGCCTAGGTTGACACAGCCCAATCAGAACTTGTCCAGTCTGTTGAGACTTTATTGGTTCGGTTTATTTTTGGTTTAATTTGTTTTTTGACTGTTAGAAGTCAAAATCCCTAATTGTTCTCTTCCTTTTCCCATTTCACGAACTCATATTTTCTTCAAGTGGTATCAGAGCAGGTCCTTGAGAGAGCTAATTACTGTCAAGAGGAATCCAGGCAAATGGCGTCGAGCAACTTTGGGCAAGCATCTTACAATCATCCGACTGTATTCACCGGCTCGAATTACACTGCGTGGAAGAAGAGAATGAAAACGTTTCTCTGGGGAGTCGATGAAGACTAGTGGACAGTAGTTCGTGATGGTCCCATTGCCATGGAGGATGCTGAACAAGGTATATGGTCTGCTGCACAGAAGAAGAGTGCTCAGCTAAATCAAAGGGCGATGCATATTTTACAGTCCGCCATGATACCAGAAGAAGCCGACAAGGTTGAACACTGCGAAGGCTCCAGGTGAGGGAATTCATGAAATGTATTCTCTGGAGTTCTCTTGAAAGCACATACGAAGGCTCTTCAAATATCAAGGAAACCAGAATTGATCTTCTGGTTCACGAATATGAGTGCTTTGACATGGCTCCAGGTGAGGGAGTTCATGAAATGTATTCTCGATTTACTGTTCTAATTAACAAGCTTAAAGGGCTAGGAAAAACTTATCTTTTGAAAGACTTGAAAAGAAAAATCTTGAGATCTCTCCCTAAGGAATGGTTACCTAAACAAACTGCTATTGAAGAAGCAAGAAATCTGAATACTATGCCTATATAGGCTCACTCCTCAGTCATGAACATGTTCTCAAAGAAGTTAATAGGGATGATGAGAAACGAAAGAAAACCCTAGCTTTTAAATCACTAGCAGAAGAGTATGATTCTGATATTGACTTAGGTGAAGAATTTAGTAGGGAATTTGCTTTGATTAGTAACACGTTTCATAGGATGCTCAAGTACAAACAAGAACAGAAACAGAAATCTCTGAATTCCTCCTATTGTACTAACCCTTTTGACAAAGTCAGAAGCTCTTTTCAAGACAGGCTGCGTACTCCGCAGACCAGACAATTTGATACAAGAAATCAGGAGAAAGAAGTTCAAGATTGCTACAAATGTGGAAAGCCAGGGCACATCAGGGCCAACTGTCCACTGACACTAAGAGCAAAAGAAAGAGCTATGAAAGCAACATGGAGTGACTATGAGTCAGAAGATGAAGAAGATGGTGGAGATGAAAAGGCACTCATGGCTTCTGTAAGCAACGAGTTGTCTATCAAAATCAATCAGGATTCCACTTCCTCAGATGACTCAAAATGGTACATCGACAGTGGATGTTCACATCATATGTCTGGTAAGAAATATCTATTCAATTCTCTTACTATGAAACGTGGGGGTAAGGTCACTTTTGGAGATGATGGTCAAGGATTGATAATAGGATCTGGCAGTATAGGTAAAATCCTTGCCCTATTATAAAAAATGTGTTGCTTGTTGAAGGTCTGAAACATAACCTACTATCTATTAGTCAACTATGCAGTAATGGAAACCGTGTTATTTTTGAAAATGAGAAGTGTTCAGTTGAACAGATAAGCAATGACAAAGTTCTATTGGTTGGAAAAAGGGTCAACAACATGTATATAGTAGACATTTCTGATCCTAGTTTAGTTAATGCCAAATGTCTTCAGGCCACATCAACTTCTCCTGAATTACTATAGCACAAAAGATTAGGGCATGTTAGTCTGTCTAAGTTAGTTGTTCTTTCTAAATCTAGTCTAGCTAGAGGAATTCCAAACCTAAAAGATAAAATAGAATTCTTCTGCAATGCATGTGCTGCTGGTAAGCACAAACGAAAAAGTTTTAAATCTAAACCAGATATTACCACCTCCAGAAGTTATGAGTTAATTCATATGGACTTATTTGGACCATGTAATGTAACTAGTTTGGGAGGTAAAAATTATGTGTTTGTGTTAGTTGATGATTATTCTAGGTTTACCTAGTTATTATTCTTGGCTCACAAGGATGAAACTTTTGAAAAATTACGCTCATTTGTCTCTTTGAATAATGAATCTTTATAAAGTATTCGTAGTGACAATGGGGGAGAATTCATCTCTGAGGAATTTGCTAATTTCTGTGAAAAATCTGGAATAAATCACTCTTTTTCTGCTCCCAGAACTCCTCAACAAAATGGAGTGGTAGAACGTAAGAACAGAACCCTGATTCAATGTGCTAGAACTATGCTTCTTGATTATAACATTCCTAAGTTTTTCTGGGCTGAAGCAGTAAGTATTGCTTGCTATGTCATTAATCGAGTCTTAGTTCGAAAACAGGTGAATAAAACTCCCTATGAGATCTTAAAAAGAAAAACTCCTAGATTATCTTACTTCCATCCCTTTGGATGTCCCTGTTACACTCTGAATACTCGTGATTCACTAGGAAAGTTTGATACTAAGTCTGATCCTGCTACTTTCCTCGGGTATTCATCTAAGGGACAAGCATACAGAGTTTTTAATAAGAGAACTAGGAAAGTTGAAGAGTCTGTGCATGTTGTCTTCAATGAAACAGATCTAGTAACACCAGATATCACTATGACTTTTGATCTATGTGAACTTACCACTCCTTGTCCAGCTTTTCTTGGTGAACAGATCACCACTGAGGAAGACTCTGAGCTTTCCAAGCATTCTGATAAAGAACCAGACGCTCCCACTGAAACTCCCAAGGCTCCAGCTCATATTCAGAAACGTCATTCTGAGAGTCAAGTCATAGGAAACATAAATGACAAACTGCAGACAAGAGGTAAATACATTCCTGGCCAATACGCCTTCGTTTCTCATATTGAACCAAAAAATTATAAAGAAGCCTTAAATGATGAAGAATGGAACCTTGCTATGATAGAAGAATTAATACAGTTTGAACAGTTGCAAGTTTGGGATCTTGTTCCTAGACCTCCTAATGTTATTGTGATAGGAACCAAATGGGTGTTTTGAAACAAGTCTGATGAGATGGGATTTATTATTAGAAATAAAGCTAGGTTAGTGGCTCAGGGATACCTTCAAGAAGAAGGTGTGGACTACGATGAAACTTTGGCCCCTGTAGCTAGGCTCGAGTCAATAAGACTTCTGTGTGCATTTGCTAGTCACTTAGAGTTTCCTCTATATCAAATGGACGTTAAAAGCGCGTTTTTAAATGGTTTCATTCAAGAGGATGTCTATGTCTCACAACCCCCTGGGTTTGAAGACTTTGAACATCCAGATCATGTCTATAAACTTAATAAAGCGTTTTATGGACTCAAACAAGCGCCTAGGGCCTGGTTTGAACGCCTCACAACCTTCCTTCTTGAAAATTCTTTTGTTCAAGGAAGCTCAGATAAAACTCTTTTCATCAAGGAAGTTTCAGTAAGATTCTTTTAGTCCAAGTCTACGTCGATGACATAGTCTTTGGATCTTCTGACCCATCACTTTGTACTGCATTTTGTGAAACCATGAAATCAGTTTTTGAAATGAGTATGATGGGTGAACTTAAGTTCTTTCTTGGTCTGAAAGTTTAGCAAAATCCGTTTGGAATTTTCATAAATCAGTCTAAGTATCTTAAGAACATGCTTACTAAATTTGAACTCGACAACATTAAGTCAAGCCCAACTCCTATGGCAGTTAACCTTAAACTAGATAGAGATGAAAAAGGAGTGTCAATAGATGAAAAGAAGTATCGAGGCATGATTGGCTCACTCCTATATCTCACGACTAGTCGACCAGACATTCAATATAGTGTCTGTATGTGTGCTAGGTTTCAGTCAGCTCCAAAAGAAAGTCACCTTACTGCTGTAAAAAGGATCTTTAGATACTTCAGATTTTGCGGGAAGTTTAACTGATAGAAAAAGCACTACTGGTACCTGTAAGTTTGTTTGAACTTCTTTGGGTTCCTGGTCTTGCAAAAAGCAAGGAGCAGTTGCTCTGTCTACTGCTGAAGCAGAATATATAGCTACTGGCAGTTGCTGTACCCAACTCACCTGGCTCAGAAACCAACTTAGAGACTATAATGTTCCTATTACCTCTATACCTCTCTTTTGTGACAATACCAGTGCCATATGCATGTCAAAAAACCCGGTGCAGCATTCCAGAACAAAGCACATTGAAATTAAATACCACTTTATTAGAGATCTAGTTCAAAAGAACACTATCCTTATTAGATATATACCCACTGAGTATCAACTGGCAGATCTGTTTACTAAAACCTTGAATGTTGATCGATTCACTTTCCTTTGCTATGAGATAGGGTTACGATCTCCAGACAATCTGGAAGATCTTCCCTGATTCCTCATTCTTATACTGATTTGTTTTCTTTCCTTTGTTGTATTTATTTTCTTTCCTTGTTTTGTGTGACTTGCTTCTTTGAATTCTTCAGGTTTAGTTTGCTTGGTCTTCTATTTAAGTCTATTGCGTCTTGTTTTGTATTCACTCATCGCTCTCTAGATCTCTCCCCTATTCTTAGTCATGGTGCTTGGGTTCTCCAAAACCTTCACAGGTACTCTTTTTCACGTTCCAATCCCTGTTAATTATCACCGCCATTCCATATCCTTTTCTCATCGCCCATTCATTCCCACTTACCATGTCCCTTTTGCTTGCCTCATTGAATATGGTCTCGATGTCTCTCAATTCATCCACAATCTGGGTTGGGATTTCCTGATAGAAGATACACCTGAGCACATCTGCCCTGAGGGTGTTCGTCCTTTTTACTCCAACTTTCGATCTTTTGGGATGTACACCCGTACCTTCACCACTCTGATTTTTGGACATCTTGTCACTATTCCTCTTGAAGACCTTGGGCGTCTCCTAAATATTCCTCTGTATGGTGAAGCTCTGGATCATGACTCTGAACTTGTACGTTTCAATTTTGACATTGTTCAAGAGTTTGTTCAGCTTACTGGTCATGTGCCTGATGCTTACCTCACTTTGCCTGCTGCCCTGTTGCTTCCTTCTCTTCGCACTCTTCATTATCTGATAACTCGTCGGTTCCTTCCTCGCACCATCCTTCTTGATAGAGTTACCCCTCTTTATCTTTGGGTCATTACTCATGCTGTCCACAATGTCCCTCTCAATTACTGTCACCTCCTCTTTGGTCACATTTATCCATTTCAACAGTTTGAGTATCTCAGTCCTATACCTTTCGGTCCTCTTATTACCCGCCTCATTATTCGCCTAGAAATTTCATTAGACCCCTTTTGCATCACTCTCCAAACATCTACCCTACTGCTGATGATATTCTGGATGAGATTGCGCTTGCTGTTGAGGGGGAGGATGATGACTCTGATGAATCTGAGGAGGACTCTGACGAAGATGATGAACCTGCAGAAGACAATCCTACAGATAAAGACCTTGATGATGAATTTGAAGAGCCAGAACCTAGACCCGACGTTGAAGTACATTGGATTAGCAGTGATGACTCGGACAACGATGATTCTGATGAATCTGGATCTGGATCTCCGTCTCTGTCAACCGTACTTGTTGATCTCAGGGATGCTTATGATTCTGAGCAACTAAGTGGATTGATAAGATTTGTTTTGGTGTGTTTGTTAGACTATCTGTTTGGTTTGATGGACTTGATTGTTTTTGTTTCTGCTTAACTAGACTGGCTTGCTGGCCGTGTTTTCCCAGCTGGAACTTAAGGCTATTTATTTTTTTTGGACTAGTGTTTGTCTTCTTTGTTGTATTTTGGGTGTACCTGATTGTTGATGCGGGATTCAATCGGCAAATCAGCAATCTCTAACTTAGGGAGAGATTGTTGGTCTAGAAGATTTCCAATCAAATCAAGTCAAGAGATTGCTTAAAGGGATCGAGGTAATTGATGCCTAAATCAAGGGGGGGGGGGGTTGATTGATGATTTGAACAACTTCCATATCTGAAAAGGACTTCAACGGCTACCTCGCTGAAGGCTATATAAATGGAGATCGAAGACCTTTCTATCTTGAAACAGTGGCTTTGATCAAGACTGGGTATAGGTTCAGTCTGTCAAAGGTTGTAAAGAATCCCTGCGCGGATTTGGGTATAGTGTCTTGCCTTTTGATTTTCTCACTTCATCTTGTAACTCAGTCTTGTTTTCCCTTTTTCATAGAGTCAAAGAAAATCAAAAGTGTCTCTTGGAATAGTGGGTACTATTCCGGGACGAGTAGTAACCCTGTGGTGAACCTCATTAAAAATCTTGCTGTGTTCTTCGATTTCGTTTCTTTACTTTCGGCTTTCTGTCGTCGATTTGTTCCTGCTTCCCCTGTCTCGCGGTACTTTGTTTTCAGCCTGTTTGACTCAACGAAGAAGAAGAACCATCTTCTTTCTTCCATACAGAGTTAAGCCTTGGGCTGGTGTTGAAGGGAAGTTAAGTTTAAAACAGTGGGCCTAGGTTGACACAGCCCACCCAGAACTTGTCCAGTCTGTTGAGACTTTATTGGTTCGGTTTATTTTTGGTTTGATTTGTTCTTTGACTTTTGGAAGTCAAAATCCCTTATTGTTCTCTTCCTTTTCCCATTTCACGAAATCATATTTTCTTCACCACGGGTGAACATACAGGGACTAGGCGATCGAGATGAAGGGTAACAAGCTAAGTCACCCATGCTATAGTGGCTGGTGGCAGCTATCAAAAAGAGAGACGGGAGTCCAAGGATCACCGTGCCGTAGGAGCGGTGGTTGGGAGACTGGTTATCTGAGGTTAGCGGTTGGGATCGACAAGCTTGATCGAGGATAGTTCATGAGATCTATGTGTATATATAAGGGTTAGCTTTGCAAACTGATGTGAATCACATAAGGGAAAGAGTGTTGAAAGTATAGGTATATCTTGAGTTTGTTATGTATACCAGTTGTCTCCATATATATAGAGATCTCCTATAGTAATTTGGATATAATTTCAAGTTAGGTAACTTGCATACATCTAGACCATTAGATTACATTAAGATCATCATTAGCCGTTGATTAAAAAAAACTAAAAAAATAAAGATTGGGCACCGGCAACGCCGGTTATTACTTTCCCATTAGCTTCCGTTTATTTCTTTTCTTTTTCACAGAATTTCCATTTTTTTTTTTGGAATTCCGTTTACATATTTTATTTTCACCTTTGGGTTCCTGCTTTGATTCTAACTTTCCATGTTTTTTTATTCTTTTCATTTCTATCTTTAATGATTTTGAGTGTTGATTTTATGAGAGGTATTACGTAAAAATTTCGTAATAATTTAATACTTTACGTAATTAGTTAAATCAGAAGAGTAATGTAAGGCTTTCGTAATGACTTAGCACTTTATGTAATGCAAGGTTAATACTCATTACATAAAGGGACCTTCCATTACGTAATTTTTCCGTAATGAAATTTTACAACTGTTACGTAAAATACAGATCCATTACGTAAAGGTTACAAAACGATAGTTATTTCTTATATAATAGGTAAATCACAAGCATTACGTAAGGCTTCCATAATGACTTAACACTTTACGTAACGCGAGGTTAATACTCATTACGTAAAAGTACCTTCCATTACGTAAAGGTTAAGAATGACAGTTAAGTATTACGTAATAGTTTAATTAGAAGCGTTACATAAGGATTCCGTAATGACTTAGCACTTTATGTAACGAGGTTAATACTCATTACGTAAAAGGACCTTCCATTACGTAAAGATTAAGAATGACAGTTATTTCTTACGTAACGGTTAAATCGGAAGCGTTACGTAAGGCTTCCGTAATGACTTTACACTTTACGTAATGCGATGTTGGTATTCATTACGTAAAATAACCGTCTATTACGTAAGGCTTACGTAATGATAATTTACAACTATTACGTAAGATTACCATACGTTACGTAACCATTACGTAATACCTATTGTCTTTTACGTAACGCGGCCTGTGAAACCTGCTATAGCAGGTAAAAAAATTCAAGTTACCTTATTTCAAGTTACCATAGGAAATCCCTTATATAGTTATGTATGTTATACGAAAAGACTAACTAATAATAAGCCTAAAACATGAGAGAGCTACTCCACGTGGACTAGTGTCATATCGAAGAAACCACGTTAAAAAAACACGTGTGTTCATCTTTCGATCTTCTTCGATTTGCTATTTTGACATGGTCAGAGCCTACGATCTGAGACCCTTCTTCTAGGTCATATTTCGCCCGGTTATTCACATGGTTTGCTACCTACGGTTGTTTGCTTGGGTTATAGGTTTTTGGTCTCTGGGGATTTTTATTCTTGATGCCTCACTGTTGTTTCTTTGGCTGGGTTTCTTTCTTTGCTCGACTGGGTTTATTTCTAGATTGGCAACATCTTCTTTGACAAGCCTTTGCCTTTAGGTTGGTCTTTGGTTGCTCAGGTTGCTCTATTTGGTTTGTTCTTCGGCCTTTGCTTGTTTTCTGTGCTGCTTCCTTGCACAATAGTTTATGGTAAACTTGACTCTGTGACCATCAAGTTCGATGGTAAGAATTTTCCTCTCTGGCAGTTCCACTTTCGAACCTTTGTTGAAGGGTGGCGTCTTCTTCTGATTCTAAATGGTACCTCTCCAAAGCCGGGACTGATTGCGTCCACCAAGGAAATCGATGATTGGGTTGCGGGGAATGCCCAAATCATACACTGGTTGCTTTCTTCTATTGATATCGCTCCTACTCTTAGTCTGTTGCAGTAATCTAGTGCGCATGAACTATGGTGTCGCATTGCTGCCACTTATTCCCAGGCCAATACTTCTCGTTAGTTTCATCTTGAATTGGATCTTGGTCCTTGTTCCCAAGGAGATCGCGACATTCGAAGCTATCAAGACTTGGTGTCGAAATGGACTAAGTATGACTTGTTGTTCGCTTCTCTTTCCCCTGCTGCCAACACTGCCAGGGTGATCCAGGAGCGAACTCGTACTCGCTTGCTTCATATCTTGATGAAGCTTCATCCGAAGATTGAGCCCATCCGGGCTTCCTTGATTCATCACAATGTAACCTCTATTGACGAGGTGTTTGGCGAATTGCTTAGAGAGGATACTTGCCTGCAAAGTCAATCACAACTTGACAATCATCGTGGTAGTTCTGAATCGGTTTTTGCTGTTAGTCGCGGTTGTTCGCAGCATTCTGAGCGACCTCAAATCAATCCAAGTCGTACCAGTCACCTCACCTGGCACTTTTGCCACGAGGTTGGTCATATTCAGCCCCACTGTCATAAGAAATATTTATGTATTTATTGAAAGATGCAGGGGCATATTATCTTGACCTGCAAAAGCCTTTCTAGGTGTGGTCGAGCTGTTGTGTCCTCGGGTTCTGGCGGTTCTAGCTAAGCGGTTGATCAGGTCATTCCATCCTCGTGTGCACCTGGTGATTTGGCTGCTTCTCCGCATCTTCATACATCTTCATAGGTAGTGGATCATTAGAAGCTTACAAGCTCAACCCTTGCACTTGAAAATCCTTTATCCGAGCAATGATGTTAAAAACGTACTTCATAAGAAGGAACCTATTTGCTTCGCACGAGATGGAGTTCTCTTTTTCTGCCTCAAATCTTCTTTGACTAATATTGGGATGAAGCCTATGTAGCTTGATTAGAAAGTATTTTTCACTCTTGCCCACATAAGTCTTTGTGGACATTTTCGTATTAAGAAGATCTTGACATGAATCATTGCACTTTTCGTGCTACTTTATACGCAGGAGGGGGTATGCTAGAGAGGAACAAGCATCATCTCATAGGCCTGCCCCACCAAGATTCGACTAGTATGTCATCCAAAACTCGATTTTTCCAAGGATAGGACACCACACATATGGCTTTTACTTCACTTTTTATTTTTGGTATTATCTTATATTGATGTTGACTATACGTAGTAGGATATCGAATGTACAAAGCTAGATATAGACCCCATTTTTGCTTTAAGCATAGAAGACTTTCTAATGAGGAGGAGTTCGAGAACTTGAAAGGAATGGTAGGAAGCACCAAACCATACGTTTTTCTTAAGATGGATTCAAGGACATCCTTCATAGCCCCTACACTAGCCTCCTTAGATCACGTGTTAACGCTGAGACTAGCAATTCAAAGTATGACGAACTTCAAGTTTGTTTGTGTGTGGAATTATTCATGATTTTCAAATTCTATGCGCAAATGCACACACCAAATTCTTTTCCCATACACATATTAAGCATGTGACTGAATTTGGAGGACCATCACGTCTTTCTCACAGACTGCCTCACGACGTGAGCTAAATCGTGGAAATAGGATGGAAATTCCCAATTTGAGGAAGTGGGATTAAATTTTCTTAGAGATTCATGGCCAAACCCACGGCTGTAAACAGGCTGATGGGTGTGAAAAGGCAGTGTACAACAACAAAATTTCCTCAAATGAGAGGTTTGTGCAATTTTTACGTGTTTGGGTAGGAAGCACCATTTTCCATATGCATGAACAATGAGAACATGGTATATATAAAGAAAACCAGTCCCATCCCACAATTTAAATGGGAGAATGTCCTCATTGGACCACACAAGTAGGTTCAGAAAAAGTAGAACAACGTTACCATATTGGCCAAAATGCATGCCAACCAGCAAGGTTTGTTGATGATTGATTAGCACAAACAAAAAAAAAGTGAAACAGTGAGAGAAAGTGCATCATCTCCTCCTCTACAAAAGTACCTAAGAGGTTTGCCCAAAGCTAATCTAATGGAATAGTCTAACTCGAGAGAAGTAGACACCCAATAATGCTAGGCAACATGCCAAAGGCAAGGCCATAATGGCATCAAAATGTATAAAGGTGAAATAGTGATGCCCTCACTCCCCAAAGATGAAGAGTGGCAATGATAGGACTGGAGAAGACACCATTATGTATCCTCGTGAGGCATTTTATACGAGAGTGGCATTAGACAATGCCCAATTGATCACCCCCACACTTTAGTTATCTCCATTTCTAAGTGACGCAAGTACCTAGCTTTAGCAATTAAAATCGATATCGAACATGACATCCACGTATGCTTGAAATGTGTCATGTCACAACTCACAAGCAGAGGGCACCTAACCTCGATCCATAGACACCAAACAATCATCTAATCCACCAAGTAATCATACTCCATTCACGCGTTCAAACTTCATTGCAACAAATACCAATAGGGATAAACTCTAATGATATGACAAGGGAAGCATTAGAGCCAATGTGTTACGAGTGCATGTCGAATGGACAAATGAAGCTCAAAGATCCGAAATGCAAGCAATTACATGGTACCGCTCATGCATCCACATGGATTCAAACTAAGGATATTAGACAAGGTGAACATAATGAAGAAGAAAACAGGGTGGGTGGTGCGGGTGAAAATTCAACAATGGCAGTGGAGTAAGCAAACAAAGATTTTTCAATTGTCTACATAAGGACGACCCTAGCTAGGCACGCAATCATGGTCAACGATGGGGGAACCGATGATCGAATGTGTAATGATTGTCGTAAAACCCTTCTTTGCATTGAGGTCCACCATTAAGACAATATCTCATTTTCAAATATTTTCCTAATGCCATTTAAGATGTGCGGGCGACAAGACCACTTAAACACAAAAGAGCTACAACCACTAGTTCTTTTTAAGCATAAAGCTGTAGATTACGAGAGTTTAGGATCATCATTTAAAATGGTGTCATCTTCATGTCATTTCATGATATGTGCTACTAGGTACAACCTATAAAGGTAGGGTCTACCAACTTTATTGATGATGGGCTACTCCATGAGAGTACTGAAATTGAAACCGAGTTATCTCTCTTAAGTACCTTTCATTAACATCTTTAAGTTAGACACAAGACATGAGTTGCTTCCCACAAAGAGCTCTTCGATTTACGCTTTTGAGCTATGAAAAGTATGGAAATTCAAGGGCATACCTGGCTAAGTGCTTCCTTGAAATCCCTAAATGGGGAAGAGAAATCATAGGATGCATCCTTCAACTCTCTCGCACACAGTGATGTCCAGGATGTTAAGGGTCTCCACCTAGATATCCTCCGTGCAGAACACGCCCCTTGATGCGAAGGGTCATAGGGGAAATCACAAGGATCCATGCAAAAAGAGTAGGTAAAATTTGATCAATGGTCGGATGCCGCTCTAGATGTACACCAAATGGGTCCACTGCAAAAGCAAGGGAGAGAAAAGGTTCTTTCCGAATTTCGCAATTCACCCATTGGTGGATATAAGTGTAGGTTCCCTTGGTGTTATTGCGCGGAGCGGACTGGGGAAGCATGAACTCTCTGTATTCCTTTCCTACTTCCACTGTCCAATGGTGTAAGCCAAAATGAGGCTTCGTGAAGTTCTAAGGAATAGGCGTAGGGGGCTCATAAGGGTGCACCCCACATTCTAGAGAAGCAGGGGTAGATTGTGGTATGCGTGTAGTTTATGGCGCGTCCATATTTGTGCTAACCATAATCATTGCTTCGAACGCCGACGAAACAGTTTCATGCAGCACCAACTCCTCGGGCAAGGCATCTTTCCCTCCCATTGTCCCATAGTTATTCTATTCTATGGAACTAATGGACTTCCAAAATGTATAGTTTCAATTAAGGGCATCTTAGTGGCAAGTAAGGTGATCTCATCCTGTACGTGAGGTAGATTGCCTCCCCTATCATCCAGGATCTGCTTAGCAGCTTCTTCCTCTTACAAAGCCTCGATTATATTTTGGGAAGCATCATTATTAATGCTTTCTCCTCGCATTGGATTTTGTTGTAGAGGGATCTTCCCACATGAGTCGACAATTGCCCAGATAAGCATGAAGGACCTTCTTGGAAGAGTGGATCCAAGACATGATTTAGATGGTATGAGACATCCCTTGAGGTGGGAGGATGGTAAGGAGGATCATGCTCTAAGCCACAGAGAGGTTGGGGACTTAGAAGCTCTTCTTGCGGTTGTTGGTTGAACGAGCACTTACCATTAAGCGTGGAAGAAGGGATAAACCCTAGTTTTTCTTGTTGGAAAATACTTCCTTTATCAATTCCGAATATGCTGGAATTTTTGCAGTGTCTTTGATGAATGGGACATTGACATTGATCTTCCCCACCTAATCTAAAGCGCAACATCTTTTTGTACTTGAGTGTGGTTGGGCTAAATGGGGTAGAGAGCTAACGGCATAGAAGCCATATGATTGAGATTACTAGGAGATCCTCCCCCGTTGTGTTCTTATGGGCCAACATGGGGCCAGAAAAGTCATTAGTGCTAGAAATTTCATTTTCTAACTTAAGTGGGCTAGCAAATCCACAACACATATATTAGCTATTTGATTTTGATGGGCTAATTATAAGTGATAAATACATGGAGCCCATGATTACTCAAGCCCATTATGGGTCAAATGGGTGAAAACCCAATACTTGTTCACCTTGGGTTTTATGGGAACTAGCCCATGGTGACTAGTATATAAAGAAGCTTGAGGTTGTGGTCCCCAATACACCAAGTCAAAGCACATACTCTCCTCTTCTCCCCATCAGGAAGATCAGAGAATCCCGTAATGGAAATATGGAGGCTTGGTTGAGGAAGATCATAGTTCCTCTCGAAGAAGAGATGCGGCCGACAGTTGTTGCCGAGAAGAGATGCAGCTGGCAGAGATATATATATATATTACTTAGAGTTTAAAAGAGAGAGAGGGTGTGATTAAGGGGAATAGCAATCACATGCGATAAAATTTTGATTTCCAAAATTACCCTAAAGGAATATTGACCGTAAGATTAAAATAGAAGGAAAAATAGAAAATCTAATGGTGTACAAAGAGGTTGCCACTATGGCTACTAAAAAGCTAGTAGCCACCCTAACCAATTCCAGTTCGATAGTGTTGGTTCAATAATAATTATTTATTATTGTTGAATTAGGGAATTACGGTTGGAAGGGAGGCTTTTGCGGAAGGGATTAATTAATTATTAAAACCGGTTGTTTTAAGTGATTAATTAATTACTTGATTATTATCTTTCAGTTGTTATGCCTCTCACAGAACCCTTACTTCGAAAGTGCGGTACGATTCTATTGAAAAATAGGTCAATTTTGGATCGTCTGATCAAAGCCTTTTATTTCCTAGTCATTCTTCTCTAGAACTTGGTTGTTGAAATCGTTATTCATAAAAAAGGATTAATAGTTTCATTTCTATCTCAACCTACTAGATTATGGCCCGGCCTCTTGGCCGGAGAGTTTGATTCTCATGTTGTCATGTATAAGTGTAGTTATATATTTTTGTTATGGTTCATGTTGTTGGAGTTTCAAGTTATTATTTAGTTTGGTAAGTTCTCCATTAATAATATATGAAAGTATTTGATGTATTTGACTAATGAAGTTTTAAAAATGACTAACAACGTCAAACTACACTAACATAAATACATATTTTCAAATGAAGTTGTAGATATAAAAACATCTAAGAAGAACAATGGTAAGAGTTGTTTTACATCATACATGCATAATCAATCTTCAGTATACGATAAAATGTTTCGACTTTTCCATTGACTTTAGTGTTTCAATGATATAATGGAACAAAGTATATGTTTAGAGTGTCCTTAATAAGAAACAAACTAAATCACACACTCATGTTTCGAGTGGCATTTCATATAGAAGTCACTGTGACATTAATGTAGTCGAAGCATGCAGATCTCCAACTGGCAAGTTCAACTAATAGAGCAACACTTAAAAAGCTAAATCAAACCGAAAAGAATGCGAAAACTAAAAACAACATACCTAATATTTTGGGGAAAGACTTTGATTTAACAGTAGGTAAACAATGATAGAAAGACTTTGATTTAACAGTAGGTAAACAATGATATGTAGTGCTTAAGCCTTAAGAGGGAAGATGACACTTTACATTCTTTATCAATATGCATCTTAGTTTCATGTTTCTCAAAAAATGCATCTTAGTTTCATAAACTTCAGAACAAAAAAGTAGTAATTCAATAATCAATATAAGAATCAATATGGACACAATATCGAATCAAGAGAAGAGGAAGCGAAAAAAATACAAATTGTTGTGTATAGATTCTGCTCACGATATTTCATAGTGAAAAATATCATAAAAATTAGGGAACGACAAAGGGAAAATGCATCAATTTGAACCTAAAATGAGAGGAACAAATATCTTACACCATCATACAATAATGATATATTATATCCAAAAAAATCATTAAAAAATCTATCTAAACAAAAAAGTATACTAAACTGAATCCAATGTAAAAGTAACGATGAAGATATATATTATATCTACCTAAGGAATAATAAAGTAAGCCATGTTTCTTAGAGACCTCTCTCGATAGAACCACTCTATGATAAAAACTATTTCGTCAAACAATTGTATCATTTGAGTTTTAACTTAAAAATTTAAGTGCTTATAATTAGCTATTTCAGCTCATAAATGAATTAATTATACCATTTGGTATTAAAAAATTATAAACTTGAGAGTTATTTTGCTTGTTGTTAAATCATTTGAACTGAAGTATGAAAGTGCTTCAGAACTGTTACTTCATTCATCATTATTAAAAATTACTATTTTTATTACAACGATTAAGCGTGTCTAGGCGAGCTAGGAGATAGACAAATGCCCAATGACCACTTTACGATTAACGTGTTGTTGAACCTAAATAATTATAGCAAACTTTGAGAGCATCTTATAAATTTTATCACTTCTATTTGGTATAATTGATTACATCCTGAAACTGATCAATCAAGGAGTCTTTCGATATGGTTGATAAGATGTCCCCTACTGCACAATTAGTATGACTAAATTACAATAAGATAATCATGTATTGAATTTAAATTGATAAAGCAAAAGATCGTACTAACTCAAGTAGAGTTTTAGCTACTTAGTACTACATTTTTACATGTAGATAGCTACTTCAAAGATTCGAATATTGATTGAGTTTGTTGAACTTTACCTAACAAAACTATGATATCAATCGCAAGATATGATGCTTTTTCGAGAGATTGTGAGAATATGTTGGAGACATCAAACCTAAACTGGATACCGTTGAATTTAAATAATAAGCAACATTCATAGTCAATAGATTATACATGAAAAAATATTCATCATCCCATAAGGTGGTAGGAAGCAGTGAATAATTAGGAATGGAAAGCTAGTAAAATAGTTGATTTAACAAATAACTGCAAAAAATATTAGAAAAAAGAAAAAAATGATCGGAGTGTAGGCACAAGAGTGTTACATTAGACCCTCAAACAGAAAGCAAGTAATCATTAATAGTTAGCTGTGGATATTGAAATAGTTTACTAAGCTGAATACTATATACGGGTGATTAATAATTGGACCTTAGCTTGAACATTGCATCATGTTGATAAAAATTATTTCATTAATTACAATGCTGAAATAAGGGGTTGTATATGGAAGTCTTGATTGTTTTTTTAGATTGTTAAAATAAATACATTTTTCATAATACAATACATACGTTTTTATTTTTGTTCATACACAATCGTGAATTATTTGCTTGCTTTGACTAAACTATCACTCAAATTGAGTTATTAAACAAATTCAAATTTTAGCATAGGCTGTCGAGATAATTGGTATCAGTGTTTGTCATCTTTATTTTTCTTGAAATGTATGGTACCAATGTTCTTATGTCGTCATTGAACACTTCAATTCAATTCACAATATTCCAACCAATGATATTTGTGTTGAAATTTTAAGATTATCCTTCATTTATAAGTTAGAAAAAATTCTAAATTAATTATTAAAATATGAAAATGGAATTGTCAAACACCACAAAATACTTACAGGAGACTTAGCGGGCTAACTAACCGTGATAGAAAAGTACTCTGTTTTTCATAATTTTAACTTCCTCTATGTTTTGTATTAATAAAGTACAAAAAATGTGTTTAGTCTATTTGGTTACAATTCTTGTCTTTGATGGAAGAGACTGTGGTTCAAATCCTAGCATTGATATATTTTTATATGAAATAAAAAATTGATTGTGTAGACGAATATACCCTTCCTACTTTCACTCTCGTTGCAGGAAATTTGAAATGAAGCAAATCAAAGTCTTTAAAATGTATTATAAGTAGTGTAGATATACAATAAAATCATGAATTCTCATGTAGAATAATTAGAACAATAGAAAAAAATCTAAACATACAACATTGTTATGATAATAAAAAAATCTTACTGTATAAACCGAGAATTGAACTTTACCATGCTACAACTACAAGAAGAATGCTGAACTTAGGCACTGTCATCCAAAACCACATTATTCTGCTCTTCAAGTTTTTTTATAAAAAGGATTAATAGTTTCATTTCTATATCAACCTATATACAATAAAATCATGAATTCTCAATAATTATAACAATAGAAAAAATCTAAACATACAACATTGTTATGATAATAAAAAAATCTTACTGTATAAACCGAGAATTGAACTTTACCATGCTACAACTACAAGAAGAATGGTGAACTAAGGCACTGTCATCCAAAACCACGTCACTCTGCTCTTCATGTTCTTTATAAAATAAATTTGTGGGGGGGGGGGGGGGGGGGTGTGAGGGGGCAGGGAAAATAAGAGCAAAGGGGTTATAGACGTCCTTACTCATTGTTTGATTTTGAAGCAGTAGTGAGTTGGAATGCAGGAAAATAGAGACAAAGAATAAGTGGTTTTCACAGTTTGATTTTAACGAGAGAACTAGACAGTTGAACATTTTCATATGTTATAATTGATAAACACATCTTAAGGGCAGTCAATAGTTCTTCCTGACACAGTATCTGTGTCAGTCTCAACCTCAACTCTGTCTATCATATTTTCTTCTTTATCATGGAAATATGTTTTCTGAAAAGAGGGCGGAAGATGAGAAAATGAAAAGATAAAAGAGAAATATGTATTAAATTGTAGCGTGCCAAAGTTCAGTTTTCGGTGGATGTAGTAAGTTTCTGATTAACAATTTTCGTTTTTTAGAGTTTGTTTAATGTTATAATTATGCTAGCATAGAATCCATGATATTATTATATATAGGTTGAGATAGTCATGAAACCATTACTCTTTAATCCTCCACTTTTTCCGACAGATATCACTATGAGTCTTGTAGCTAATTTTATCAAACAAGATATGAAGACGAACGACTTGGAAATAAAAAGTTTTGATCAGACGATCCAATTCTTCTCCATCCTAACTATATTCCCTTGCGGTTTATTATCCGATTTGATCGGTGGTCGACCGCTGTGATAACATTATAAGTGAGAACACAACGAGTCATCTTGTTCAAAGCCACTCCTAAGCTAATAGCTTGACCTCAAGTTTTGAATAACAGTACATCGGAGCTGTAGACCGTAGTGTTAGATTCTAGGCCCAGAGTGTATGCAAAAATCAAGAGATACATACACAATCTTTCTTTTGTATCTTCTAATAGATGAACAAATCCTAAGATTCTCGAGAAGATAATGATAAGCATTTCCTTATACATGTTACCTAGTTATATCTTTTTTGTTTTAAGTCGTAATTTAAATATTTTTCACATATACTTGAACTTTGTTAATTTGAGTTGAGAAGTTTGGGAAAATGACAGACACTTGAACTTTTGTTATTGTTATAAATATTATTATTACTATATTTGGATTAATATTATCACAACGGTAATATATGGTTGTACTAGTTTATCCAAATATATAAGAATATGAAAAGCCTATAAGTTTAATTTTTTTCGACGAATGTCTTACCTAGGTTAAAACATCAAACGAACGTAACTATGTGCTCGGGTATCCTATCATCGCGAAATTTTTTTTTATTTCGAATAACTTTTCGAGATCATGCAATCCGCAAACTTGTACAGCAATAATAACAAAAAGAATATGATTTGTTTACAGTTTAATAAATATTTCACTTTTGTCTTTTCATTTTCTCATTTTTTGCCCACTTCTCAGAAAATTCCTTTCTATGATAAAGAACAAAATCCGATAGACAGAGTTGAGGTTGAGACTGACACTGTGACAGGAAGAACTTTTGACTATACTTAAAATGTGTTTATCAATTGGAACATATGAAAATGTTCAACTTTCAAGTTCTCTCCCGTTAAAAACCAACAGTGTAAACCCCTTGTTCTTTCTCTCTATTTTCCTGCATTCCAACTCTTTACAGCTTAAAAATCAAATAGTGAGTAAGGAAGTCTATAATCCATTTGCTCTTTCTTCCCCCCCCCCCCCCCCCCCCCCCACAACTCTCTTAATTTCTTTTAAAAAAACTTGAAGAGCAGAATGACATGGTTTTGGGTAAGAGTGCCTAGGTTCACCATTTTTCTCGTGGTTGTAGCAGGACAAAGTTAACTTCTCGGTAGATACAATAAGTTTTTTATTATCATAACAATGTTTTTTGTTTAGATTTTTTCCAATGTTATAATTATTCTACATGAGAATTCAAGATTCTATTACATACAGGTTGATATGGAAATGAAACGACTAATATGTAATATTCATCTTTTTCCCATGGATATCTCTATGAGCATTGTAGCCGATTTTAACAAACAAGATCTGAAAACGAACAAGTTGGAAATAAAAGGCTTTGATAAGAAGATCCAGTTCCTCTCCATCTTAACTATAGAACCCTCCAGTATATTATTCGATTTGATCGCTCGTCGACCCCTACTCATTATCTTCGTGATCTTGTCCTTTTTGCGATACCTTGTGATAACAAATTATATATCAATCTCTATGTTCGTCATGCGATGTTTTCTTCTTATTCTTGCTCTCGAACTCGCACTTACGATCACCACATTATACGTCACTGAGATTGCAAATATGAGAATTCATGGACATCTGTTATGTAGTAGCTTGATGACTGGACCTATGGTCTTGCTGCCTCAACATACGGACCACCTCGCTTTGTATCGCTTCTTTCGGAATCCCCAACAGCCACGTCTGCGACTTGTTATCTCGCTTCTTTATTTGAACATCATGCAACAGCTTTGTGGAGTCGAGCTTATCGTTGTATTCTTCGTTATGTCAATCTTACCATTCAGAAGTCATACGCTGGTTGGAGTTCTGGTCTCCTTGATTAAAATTTCCATCACTTTGATTCCGATGGCCACGGTGGACAGAATTGGACGGCGCCCTCTCTTGCTTGCAAGCTTCGTGCTTATCACGATCTCCTCCAGTGTATTGGGCTTCATTCATCCACTGGAAGATGAAAAAGATCGATGGTTTATGTTTCTTTTAATATTCGGATACACCTTGGGACTAGGTCCTGTCACGACCGTCTACAGCTCCGAAGTTCTTCCATTCAGAACTCGAGGTCAGGCTATCAGCTTAGGAGTCAGTTTGAATAAACTGACTCGCTGTATACTCATTGATATTTCGCCAAGGATGAACTACGAGTTGAAGTTCAGTGGTCTCTGCATTTTATTTGCTGTCATCAATCTCTTGGGCACCGTATATGCATACTATGTTATACATGAAACGAAGGGATCCGAGGCATTGAAGGAGGAAGGTGCAAATCAAGACCAGCCGAGCTTTGTGGATGAGGATCAACAACAAGAAGTAGATTGTCTGGTAGAGTGAATGGCCAGGTTAAATTATGGACACTTAGTAGCATTATAATATATATGATTATGCATCTGTTAAGTAGTAGCCTTTTTTTGGACATCTATTATGTAGAGTGAATGGTCAGGTTCAATTATGGACACTTAGCATTTTAGGGGTTGTTTGGAAGTTGTGATTTTTCAAATTGATGTATTGGGACAATTATATAGGATATGCATCTGTTAAGTAGTAGCCTTTTTTTGGACATCTATTATGAAGAGTGAATGGTCAGGTTCAATTATGGACACTAGCATTTTAATATATTGGATATGCATCTGTTAAGTAGTAGCTTTTTTTGGATATCTATTATGTAATAGCTTTTAGGGGTGTTCAAACATGGTAACCGTTTTAATCGGTGGTATTTGGATAATTTGGATAGTTGGTTTGATTTGTTTAAAATATTTAGGCAAAATTCATCTGTGTAGCCAAAACTTTGACGTTTGTGACAATAATAGACACTTTTGAACAAATACCAATAATAGCCAGAATTTTGAAAATTTGATGACAAATATAGCCATTTCCGTTACATAATTTAACGGCGTCAGTAACACCGTTAGTCAAATTAACAGAATACTTACCAAGCTGCCAACTCACCCACTCTTTCGTTGCCACCTCAGCATTTAGTGACGGGTCCATTGACATGTCATTTACAAAGATAAAAAAAATAAAAATAAAAAAATCCTACCGGCGTACCTAAATGGGGGGAGGATTTTCATTAATCAGAATTAAAAACAAAAAACAAAAAACAAAAAAGACAATTACCTTTCATCTTCTTCCTCTCGCCAACGGACAGAGGAATCCCAAACCAATTGATTTGGGGATAAACATTCAGGAACCACCACTTCTAAAACCCCAGATACGGAGTGGAGGATGAGGCCAACGATGACGATGCGGAAAGGCAGACGATGACTCTGACTTTTCTACTTCGGCAACAACAACGTCGGCGAAGAGAGAAGATGGTGGTTCTGCCACCATGGTCGGTCTCAGAGCTCCGGTCGTCTTCCCCGATGAAAATCCCCTGCGACGACGATGGGAAACCTCGCCCAATTCCTCCTCAACCGCAACGACGATCTTCTAATTTGCCGGATTCAAGAGCGCAGAGTAGGGTTTTTACCCGCCGCCGGTCGATGGGAGACTTAAGTGGTGAGATACGAAAACGGCAACGATGATTTCCTCAAATCGATCGCGATGAAGAAGGCGACATTTTTGCAAGAAAGAAGAAGGCGGAGATTTCAATATTTTCTTTTTAGATATTCTTCAGATCTCATCATCTATACCAGTTTTGTTTTGGGATTTTTGGGTTGCGAACTCCAAAGTAGAGAAGCGAGATGGTTGATGAACGACGATGCTGAAATTTGTTTTTGCCCTCACAGTTGCCACTGGCGCTGCTTCTGGTCGGTGGGACTTGGGAGATTCGATTTCCTAGTTGGTTCCTTAAGAATGACGACAACTGGGCGGAGGAGGATGAATCCATTGATGGAGCAATGACATGTTGGTGTAGAATCCCAGTTAGAAAAAACAGTTCTTGTAATCCAGTCCTTGCCGAATGATTTTCAGACTTTCAAGATCCCCAATCGGACATCAAACAGAGGAGAACAAGAAAATGGATTTATGGGAAGTTTGGGATATAATGCGATTTTACAAGTTAGGAATATAGTGGGTTTGGGTGTGATCAATTTTTGGAGAAGAAGAAGACGAATTTGGAGTACTTGAAGAAAAAGTATGGAGATTCTGGATTTTTGAAGAGCCAGAGGAAAACGAGAGAGTTTCCGCTGGGGAAGAAGAGAGCTGGGAGAGAGAAAATAAAAAATATTTATTTAATTTATTTTTATTTTCCACCTCACATTTTTAATTGATTAACTTTTACCAACTCAGCAATTCCGTTAGTCCAGTCAGTCCGTTACTTGACACCGTCAAACAATTGGACGGAAGTGGCTATTTTTGGTATTTCGTCAAACGTGGCTATATTTGGCCAAACCATCAAAGTTTTGGCTATACAAGTGTATTTTGCCAAATATTTAGCATGTTTGGTTTATGTGGTTTAGTTTGGTTTCAGACACTCCTAATCAATCAAACCAAATTAACCAGTTAAGTAATTAATCATATATCTAATATATTTATTATATACACATACTTGATACTTTGCATAACCACTCAAGAGTCAAATATATATTTTTTATAATGGTGAATAGATTAAAATGAGAAAAAACATCTGTTCGAATACAACAAAACCACAAACTAAAAAACACAGCAGGGTTCAAAAGGATTGAACCACAAGAACAAATAGAGTTCCAACTAAGTGGATCGAGCCACTTTTAAAGGAACCAAAAAACAAAGAACTCCAACAGAAAGCAACAGCAAAGGCTAGATGGATCGGGCCATGCCTGCACAAGAACAAAGCCAACGAACAACGAGCAAAAGACACCTCCGGTGATACATAATCAGAGAAGAGTCAAAGCATCCACGCAAAAGGCAAACAACAACCAGTGCAGCAAAATTCAAGCCCCAAAAAGACAGCTGACCTCCACCGCCAGCTTCATTCATGCCAAACCAAACCCGCATTACACTAGAAAAACCTCCCAACACATCATCTCCTAACCACAAGAATCAGATTTCAACAAAACCACCAACAATACTTTCATTGATATATCACGTGTCTCATCAACCAATATACAGAAAAAATCATTACCAATATCTGCAATAAGTCTCTTAGTAGTTTCACAAGCCATGGCATGAACAAGATCTCTTTGAATCATTGGAGAGGTAAGCTGAAGGTTTCTTGGAGCATTCTTCCCAACCACTCTTTGCACATCTTCTCTATCAAGAGCATGAAAATCTAATAGCTGAAGAAAGTTACCTCTGTTCGTTGAAGTTGCAGCAAATTCTTTATGCCCTCAAAATGACAATCCACTCACTACTAGCCACCTTATGCAATTAAGTGAAGCAACCAAACGAATTCGATAGTCTCTTTTGGCTTGATCTGTTTGTCTGCATAATGCAACTTGAATGCATGTTGCTTGCTTCAGTAAAAGATCAGAACTGTTTTGAGCTCTATTGTGGTAATTGTTATGCGCACCAACATGATCAGCAAAAGCTTTCAATTTATTCCATGTTTAAAACCTTCACCAATAAAGCCATCATCACTTCCACCTCTCTTGCTGAACACATAGCAGTATAGATAGTAAGCAGCATCTTCTGAAACACTGTACTCAAGCCAATTATGCTTTTTAAACCAAGACTCTTGGAATCTACGCTTCTTTCCATTGAAATTTCTGCAGGGAAAATCATGACTCTTTGGTTGAGTAGGACCCTTTTGAAGATAATATCTTCAAACCTCATCACGGATATTGGGATGAAAACTAGATACTTTAGCTCTTAATCCCGGATCTAGTGGCAAAGAGTTTACATCAAACTCCCTATCCGACTTTGCTGAAGAAGACTCACTTTTCTCTGGAGAGTGATTCACTGAACTTGAAAGATTTGGTTCTTGTGTTTGAGTAGCTCCCACTGCCTGTGAGGGAGGAAAGGTTTGAGCTTGTCTACTTCCACTAGCTTCAACACCTTCAGTTTGAACATTTGGACTACTAAGGACCTTTCTTGTGTAATATCTTTCCATTTGTTTGTACCTAATTCAGAGACAACAATAAAAACAACTAAGGAATGAATAAAGAGCATATTTCTGGAACAAAACACCCTGTCGCAGCATCCAAACTTCTCCTGCTCTCGGCTCTCACCCAAACAAGAACAAAGGCAAGTAGGCAACGAAGAATGCAACTAGGGATGGCAACTTTGCCCATACCCATGGGTTTCTTACTATCCAACCCAATTGGGTTGGGTATGAAATCCAAATAGATGGATATGGGTAGAGTTTGATGGGTTTGTACCCATACCCATTTACTTTGGGTTGAGTTGGGTTTATATCAAATGGATTTGGGTTTGTACCCATGCCCAAATACAAATTACAGTTTGGTACCCAAACTTAATAGATATGCATATTTAGTACCTAAATTTAATTTTTTTGCATATAAGTCCTCAAAATATCGATGGAAAATTACGTTTTGGTACCTAAATTTTTTTGGTCTTACATTTTGGTACTTAAACTTTTAAAGTTTTACAAATAGGTCCAATTATAATGGACGGGTTTGGTATTTGGATATTGTTTGTATCAATGAACTGGCCCATGAAAAAAATTTGTTTATCAAACATGTAAATAGAAATTTTCCATAAATGATCAAATGAAGTGTAGTTAAAACACCCTCAAGTAAATGGATATCCATATCCAACTCATACCCATTTAGATTATGAAAGCAATATTCATACCTTACCCAAATCCTTATGCACTTCACCCATACCCAACCCATTATCAATGGGTCTACTTGGGTTTGGGTATAATTACCCATGGGTGGGTAATTTGCCATCCCTAAATGCAACATATGACTACCAAATAAGAACAGGACCCCACCCAATTGAAATTCACAGACAACAATTGAAATTATGAAACAAGAAAACTTGGAAACCTACCTGTGTTATGCGAACAGTGGCTCCTGCGGAGTAGAAGGAGGAGGTTGGATTCGAAAGAGGAGGTCGGAGTTGGAGATTCGTCGGCAAACAACTGGTCTGCCGTCGCCGTTGCCTGAAGGAGCCTTGGAGGAGCAGCCGAGCAGATGCTCGAGTGGCGCTGGCCGCTGGGAGCTGGTTTCGGGAGTGCGGCTGTGCGAGGGCGGCAGCGGCGGAAATCAAAAGGGGATTTCTTTGGTCTCCGCTGATGGAGGGGTGTCCCGATATTGTTAATTAATTTTTAGCTGTCTGGCCCATTCAAGTTTTGATTAATAAGTATGTTTCCAAATAATGACAAGAATTCGGATGTAGCCCAGCGGATAACATTGACATTAACAATTACCGTGTCCTGAGTTCGAATCCCACCAATTACATGTGTATTTTTTTTTTCGCCATACAAATTCTACTACCGGGGGATCGATAATTATTTTTCCAAATTTTAGGGTAATTATTTTTCCAAATTTTAGGGGTGTCCCGGGACACCCCTAAACATCCATAAATCCACCTCTAAACTTCCCCCATTCATTCAGCGATCAAGACTCCCACATCACCATCCAAGAGATCACATTCCAAGCACATTCGCCCTCAATCATCTAGCCCCATCATCTCTATTAATTTTTCCACGGGCAACAATCCAGGCCAAAGAGCTGCTTTCTAGCAACAGAGAGTGGCGTCCCTTTCTTCTCCTCAAACACGCGTTGGTTCTTTTCCATCCAAAAGAACCACCAAACAGATTTCAGGATCACAAAGTTAAACCACCTCTTGATACTCTCCTCCTCTAGAACCAGGCCATTGCTTGATAATCGAAACAATGTCCCACTCCATAAATTCCAAAGCTCGCCAGTTGCCCAAACTGTTCCTCCATACTTCTTTGACGAATTTACATTCCACGAAAAGATGAAGGGTTGTTTTTTCCTTGGCCTGACACAAAGCACACATGTTCGCCAAGTTCCACCCTCTCCTTTTCATGTTGTCCAACGTCAACAAAGTTTTTTAAAGAATGGGGGCCTGATATGATCCCAAACACCCCCTTTCACAAGTCTGGGTTACTTGCCAAAGAAGCTGTCTCAACTCATTTGAAGAACCTTGAATTTTGGCCAAGTATTGTGACTATTTCAGGTAGCTATCCTTACAAGCATGGTTCTCTCATTTTGGCTCGATGGAAATGGGATTTGGAGAGTTTGTTTTGAAGCTGGGGAGTTCCTCTACAAGCTGGAGTGCTTGGGAGCTCGAGGAGAGGCTGGAACTTCATTTTTCAAGCTCACCAAAAACCTATGTCAACACAGGAAATCTGCCAGAATTTGGCTAAGTTTGGGAACGTGTTCGTAAAGGCGATTTTGGAGCTATGCTCGAGAGACGAAAAGCATGGTGGCGTTTCGAGCCCAGAGAATTACCCACATGGAAGTAGGTACAATCTACTACAAAGGTGTGGAGTTGGATGAAGGAATGGGTACCTGGAGGTCTTCGATCGAGAGGCTCCAAGATGGCATCAAGATTGTTTGTTACTTGCGTTTTAAATTTTCCTTATTGCCTTAGGATTATGACTGTTTTGAATTTCCTTGTTTCATTAGACTTACTTGTTGTTTTAGGTTACTTGTTAGGTCTATTTAAACCTCAAAGGGACTTGTAATCGTTCGTTATCAATTGATTGAAGTTTAAACCCTAAAAACTATGTTTGAAAGCTTGTTTTTCGTTGAGAGTTTGGCCGAGAAAACCAAGCTCGATTGAAGGTAATCGTTCGTTATCAATTGATTGTAATCGTTCGTTATCAAAATCGCATTGATCGTGGGCGAGCATCGACTTATAGTGGATGAGCCTTCCTCCAAGTGTAGGATTGCACACAACTTCCATCCAAATTCGTTCTTCCTCATCTGCATAACTCTATTTCCAGTTTTCTGGCGACATCAATTCAAGGTGCAAGCTTGAATTCCAAGCCTTGCATTCAAGAATCAAATCCAACCCACTCAGGGGGTTATCAGATTAATTGTGATTCTATGTTATATCATAATATTAGACTAATACCATCAATTAAAGTTCAAAATTTGATGTATAATGACCACTTTACTTACGAGATAAGAAACTTGTTCTTAATTAACCTCAAACAAGCACAATCTGCTTATATATATGTAAAATTTTGGTTAGTAAGGGTAATAGAATAAATTCCTAATATAACAACAAATATAATTTAACAAAGTACATCATCAAATATATCAAGCAAGGACTGGATTTATCCAAAAACCAAATGGACCAATTTCGTCATAAATCCATGGTTTTCTAAAACCCAAGTTTTAACAAAAATCTTTATTTTTCAAATCCGTGAATCAGACGACCCCTTAAGGTTTGTTTGATTTATGGATTTGGTGATGATTTGAATCCATTATAGACGTTGTCCAAGCTCAATTATTTGTTTCATGTATTTAGGGATAATAAATTTGTGGGATCGTCCCAGTATTTTGAGGGCCCAAATCCGTGGACCCCACATACTTGAATATTACACCCCTTTAGGTGGAAATTGATTAACAAAATACATTATAACAAGAAGGAAAATAATGTATACATTGACATGAGAGAGACTAGAGAGGGAAATAGATCATTCCCGAGAGAGGGGGTGAGGGAGAGTTTTTTTGTTTTGCAGGTAGGAGAACAAGGGATCAAAAGGATCGAAGCTCGGCGGCGGGGAAGCAGAGGTCGGGTGCAAGAGTCAGGTTAAGGTGGGTTCAAAGATTGTGTCAGCTCGAAGATATTGGGGTCAAGTTTTCTTCAGGTCACAATTTGAAGGCCACGGAAGACTATGGAGTAGGGGTGTGCAATGTTTCGGTCCCTATCGGAAAACAACATACCAAATCAAAGTTTGGATAGGACCGCCAGACCGATTAAAACACGGTCCAGTCCATGGTCCCATTGAATTTTAAAATTACTGAAGAAATGATGGACTGAGCTAATATTTGTACCAGACCGAATTAGACCAACTGGACTGAATACAATGATGGTCTGGTCCTTGGTCCTAAGATATCTTTCACTAATAGACCATGGTTCTCATGAGTTTGGTCTGGTCCGGACCAAACAAAACCGAACCGTTGCACACCCCTACTATGGAGCATTTTGCTGGATGATACCCTCTTCGCTTGGGTGCTTGACTCGCTATGACACAACTCCTAACAATGGCCAAGTGGAACCAATGAAAGGGACTGCATTATAGTGGCTCAAGTAATAAATATCGAATCCACGGGTCTCTAGAGTTACTATTACTCAGCTTCAGTTCATTATCTAGTAAACCAGATTAAGATGGAAGAACTAAAACTACTCTAACAAACTACAGTTAAAGTTAATCTAATTACAGGTTGGGAACTCACTTAGGTATGATTCCCCCTAGCCACTAGCCAGATTAATGATTGATGATTTCTAACTTGTTTCACTTTCATTCACAATGCCGAGAATCCTTGACTAGACCTTGAATCTCGACTAAAGGATCAAGGCCCTCTTGAGTTGATTGCCTAGAGGGACGTATTCTTCTCTAGAATAACTGATCAAGGCGTTCTGAACTAGACTCCCTCTATCGAATGAAGTTCTCAATCGATACAAAGCAGTGAATCAACCCTCGACCAAAGCAATCGATCCAATACTATCAATCTATGGTGCTCTATTGACCTAATCAGGTATTCACTCTCATAGGATCAAAGCATAATCAATAATCTCGACTAAAGCAGAATTGAATCATCAAAACATGCATAGATTGAATATGAGCTCAAGGTTATCAAGTCAAAGTACTCATACAATCATCCAATCAAACAAACATAGCTAGGGTTCCTCAAAACCTAAGTGAAGGGAAGTTACTCCATAGAGAAGAGAGAGATTGCAGTAAGAATCTTCAGATGATCAGTCTTCAAGTCCGGGCTTGTTCCTCGAGCTTCCAAGGCGAAGAAATCCTCCAATTCCAATCCAAGAATGCCCTCAAATCTCCCTCTCTCTCTTTGGTTCGTCCCTTGGGTGTTTGGGATCCAAAACCCAGCTCTCCCCCTCCAAAAACGCACAAAACAGGCTTTTAACAGCTTGCGTTCGCGACCCCCGGTCCAAATACCCGATCGGGTATTTATGGAACCGGTCGGGTATCAAAAAAATGCTCCGGGTCACTCTTCTGGGCAAAAGGGAAAATACCCGGTCGGGTATTTTTGGTTTACGACCGGGGGGCCTTCTGATGGTGCCAAAAATACCCTATCATATGGTCAAAATACCCGGTAGGGTATTATGATCGGGTATTTTGCAGTTACGGGTCCCCTATCTTTGATTCTTCATTTCTCTCTCGTTCAGACTCCAAATCAGGTGTCGTTTGATCCCAGACGCTCGTAGTCTCGTCCTCTTTCTTCTCATGAAAAGATTACATGATTATATGGTCACAAACTGAGGTAGAAATACATTCTTCTTCAAGTCATACCCGAGTTTCTTCCCCTGAGTCGCCAATTGATCTCCGATTGACTTGAAACTTGCGCCTACGCTTCACTTTATGTGCTAGGACCTGAAATGTGACAAAGAAACACAACCTAGCATAAAATAGGCTAAAGAAGCGATAATGCAAGCTTAAATGATCAAGAAACAAAGGGGAAAAGATGTGATGTGCAAATATCGAGTCATCAGTGCTAGGTGTGTTACAAACAACAATAAGAAAGGGATGGAGGTTGCCGAAGGATTGTGAAGAAGAGTGGCAACATAGCCATTCATATGGGTAGGGCAAGTAATCGATGGGGTCATTTTATACAGATTTTAGAACAAGCAAATAATGGCAGGACGTACATGGTTATTAAACCGACTACCGTCGAGCCAGGCAATTGGGCTCCTCTGATCAAACTACTGCAATAGTTCTATCACGAGGAGCTAATGTTCCAGCTAAAGTATGATATGATCCCAATTGGATCACTCTCTCAACCTGAATTGCTTGATCAAGAAGCAAACCCAAACACTAACAACAATTCTAAATTTTGGCCAAGTCATTTTATAGATCCAGGTTACCCTCTTTGGAGAATTGGTTCTTTCAATTTACTTGATGAAAATTCGCGTTTGATGGTTTGTGTAGACACCACTTTTTGTCCGGGCTAAAACATATATAACTAAATAAAAATATAGTTTTTTGTTTAAGATTTGCCATAACTAAATGACCTTTTAAGTAAAACATATTTGTAGCGTTTCGATTGAGTCTTATTTGCCATAACTAAATGAGATTCTCAATAGCGAATTTGTAATCACAAATCATGGTACAATTTGATAGTATTGACTTGCTTCGGTCAAACAAATCGGATGATCATATAATTGACGCTAAGACTTCGGATCTTGCAATGATTGGGCCTCAATTTTGAACAATAAAAAATAAGTCGGATCAAGAAACATAAATAAGCATCATATTAAACTTAATTGGAATTAAATAAAAAATAAATAATTCTACAAGCACAATGCTATTACATAATAATTGTTCAATAGTTATTACATTAAATTTACAAATAAAATACAACAATAAAATAATTTAGGGCCAAAGTCAAAGTCAATTCTTGGTCAACGCGGTCAACAAAAGTCAAAACGGTCAACCAGGTCAGGTCCGACCAAACCCAAACCGTTCCAACCCAAAACCGCTACTGTAGCAAACTTATTCCCCAAGCTGCCTTTTCCTAAAAAGAACTCTTTGGGCTCTTGCAAAGGAGGCGGAGACAGCTTCTTCTTCATCCGGATAAAACTCTGCGAAAATAAACAGAGGAGAGACTGCCTTCTTCTTCTTCCCTACGGTTTCCAATCTTTCCTTTTGCTTCCCTTCTTACCTGCAGAAAACAGAGAGCTTCTTTCTCTTACAAAGAGAAACAGAGAGCTCAAGAACTAAAAAATCCTACCCACAACCTTCTTGCCTAATCCACAAAACTCAAAGAACAGAGGAACTCTGCAAAAATCCATTCCCACCTCATCTTCTTACTCCTCGACACCAACAGACAAGCAAAGACAAGAGAAATAGTGCAAATTCTTGAAAACCTTCACCAACACCACAACAATACAAGGAGCAGAAAATAAAAAAAAGGCAGAAAGGAAAAGGAGCAGGGAGGAGAGGAAGGCAGCCACATCCCTTCCCCAAACTACAAAGACAACAGGTGTGTGTAAACCTAAATCCCATCCATCTTTCTATTATCATCATTCATAATCATATCTCATCTTCCTACCATGGGAAGCTTTTCTCCAAAAATCAACCAACTCCAAGCAACTACCAACAAATTGATTTTGTCAAAAAGAGGGTCAAAACCACTCGAAGTAAACGACAAATATTAAGTGAAATAGTCAAGGTTCTCGGCATTGTGAATGAAAGTGAAACAAGTTAGAAATCATCAATCATTAATCTGGCTAGTGGCTAGGGGGAATCATACCTAAGTGAGTTCCCAACCTGTAATTAGATTAACTTTAACTGTAGTTTGTTAGAGTAGTTTTAGTTCTTCCATCTTAATCTGGTTTACTAGATAATGAACTGAAGCTAAGTAATAGTAACTCTAGAGACCCATGGATTCGATATTTATTACTTGAGCCACTATAATGTAGTCCCTTTCATTGGTTCCACTTGGCCATTGTTAGGAGTTGTGTCATAGCGAGTCAAGCACCCAAGCGAAGAGGGTATCATCCAGCAAAATGCTCCATAGTACGGGTGTGCAACGGTTCGGTTTTGTTTGGTCCGGACCAGACCAAACTCATGAGAACCATGGTCTATTAGTGAAAGATATCTTAGGACCAAGGACCAGACCATCATTGTATTCAGTCCAGTTGGTCTAATTCGGTCTGGTACAAATATTAGCCCGGTCCATCATTTCTTCAGTAATTTTAAAATTCAATGGGACAATGGACTGGACCGTGTTTTAATCGGTCTGGCGGTCCTATCCAAACTTTGATTTGGTATGTTGTTTTCCGATAGGGACCGAAACATTGCACAACCCTACTCCATAGTCTTCCGTGGCCTTCAAATTGTAACCTGAAGGAAACTTGACCCCAATATCTCCGAGTTGACACAATCTTTGAACCCACCTTAACCTGACTCTTGCACCCGACCTCTGCTTCCCCGCCGCCGAGCTTCGATCCTTTTGATCCCTTGTTCTCCTACCTGCAAAACAAAAAACTCTCCCTCACCCCCTCTCTCGGGAATGTTCTATTTCCCTCTCTAGTCTCTCTCATGTCAATGTATACATTATTTTCCTTCTTGTTATAATGTATTTTGTTAATCAATTTCCACCTAAAGGGGTGTAATATTCAAGTATATGGGGTCCACGGATTTGGGCCCTCAAAATACTGGGACGATCCCACAAATTTATTATCCCTAAATACATGAAACAAATAATTGAGCTTGGACAACGTCTATAATGGATTCGAATCATCACCAAATCCATAAATCAAACAAACCTTAAGGGGTCGTCTGATTCACGGATTTGAAAAATAAAGATTTTTGTTAAAACTTGGGTTTTAGAAAACCATGGATTTATGACGAAATTGATCCATTTGGTTTTTGGATAAATCCAGTCCTTGCTTGATATATTTGATGATGCACTTTGTTAAATTATATTTGTGGTTATATTATGAATTTATTCTATTACCCTTACTAACCAAAATTTTACATATATTTAAGCAGATTGTGCTTGTTTGAGGTTAATTAAGAACAAGTTTCTTATCTCGTAAGTAAAGTGGTCATTATACATCAAATTTTGAACTTTAATTGATGGTATTAGTTTAATATTATGATATAACATAGAATCACAATTAATATTATAACCCCCTGAGTGGGTTGGATTTGATTCTTGAATGCAAGGCTTGGAATACAAGCTTGCACCTTGAATTGATGTCGCCAGAAAACTGGAAATAGAGTTATGCAGATGAGGAAGAACGAATTTGAATGGAAGTTGTGTGCAATCCTACACTTGGAGGAAGGCTCATCAACTATAAGTCGATGCTCGCCCACGATCAATGCGATTTTGATAACGAACGATTACAATCAATTGATAATGAACGATTACCTTCAATCGAGCTTGGTTTTCTCGGCCAAACTCTCAACCAAAAACAAGCTTTCAAACATAGTTTTTAGGGTTTAAAATTCAATCAATTGATAATGAACGATTACAAGTCCCTTTGAGGTTTAAATAGACATAACAAGTAACCTAAAACAACAAGTAAGTCTAATGAAACAAGGAAACTCAAAACAGTCATAATCCTAAGGCAATAAGGAAAATTTAAAACGCAAGTAACAAACAATCTTGATGCCATCTTGGAGCCTCTCGATCGAAGACCTCCAGGTACCCATTCCTTCATCCAACTCCACACCTTTGTAGTAGATTGTACTTACTTCCATGTGGGTAATTCTCTGGGCTCAAATCGCCACCATGCTTCTCGTCTCTCGAGCATAGCTCCAAAATCGCCTTTACGAACACGTTCCCAAACTTAGCCAAATTCTGGCAGATTTCCTGTGTTGACATAGGTTTTTGGTGAGCTTGAAAAATGAAGTTCCAGCCTCTCCTCGAGCTCCCAAGCACTCCAGCTTGTAGAGGAACTCCCCAGCTTCAAAACAAACTCTCCAAATCCCATTTCCATCGAGCCAAAATGAGAGAACCATGCTTGTAAGGATAGCTACCTGAAACAGTCACAATACTTGGCCAAAATTCAAGGTTCTTCAAATGAGTTGAGACATCTTCTTTGGCAAGTAACCCAGACTTGTGAAAGGGGGTGTTTGGGATCATATCAGGCCCCCATTCTTTAAAAAACTTTGTTGACGTTGGACAACATGAAAAGGAGAGGGTGGAACTTGGAGAACATGTGTGCTTTGTGTCAGGTCAAGGAAAAAACAACCCTTCATCTTTTCGTGGAATGTAAATTCGTCAAAGAAGTATGGAGGAACAGTTTGGGCAACTGGCGATCTTTGGAATTTATGGAGTGGGACATTGTTTCGATTATCAAGCAATGGCCTAGTTCTAGAGGAGGAGAGTATCAAGAGGTGGTTTAACTTTGAGATCCTGAAATCTGTTTGGTGGTTCATTTGGATGGAAAAGAACCAACGCGTGTTTGAGGAGAAGAAAGGGACGCCACTCTCTGTTGCTAGAAAGCAGCTCTTTGGCCTGGATTGTTGCCCGTGGAAAAATTAATAGAGATGATGGGGCTAGATGACTGAGGGCGAATGTGCTTGGAATGTGATCTCTTGGATGGTGATGTGGGAGTCTTGATCGCTGAATGAATGGGGGAAGTTCAGGGGCGGATTTATGGATGTTTAGGGGTGTCCCGGGACACCCCTAAAATTTGGAAAAATAATTACCCTAAAATTTGGAAAAATAATTATCGATCCCCCGGTAGTAGAATTTTTATGGCGAAAAAAAAATACACATGTAATTGGTGGTATTCAAACTCAGGACACGGTAATTGTTAATGTCAATGTTATCCGCTGGGCTACATCCGAATTCTTGTCATTATTTGGAAACATACTTATTAATCAAAACTTGAATGGGCCAGACAGCTAAAAATTAATTAACAATATCGGGACACCCCTCCATCAGCGGAGACCAAAGAAATCGCCTTTTGATTTCCGCCGCTGCCGCCCTCGCACAGCCGCACTCCCGAAACCAGCTCCCAGCGGCCAGTGCCACTCGAGCATCTGCTCGGCTCCTCCTCCAAGGCTCCATCAGGCAACGGCGACGGCAGACCAGTTGTTTGCCGACGAATCTCCAACTCCGACCTCCTCTTTCGAATCCAACCTCCTCCTTCTACTCCGCAGCAGCCACTGTTCGCATAACACAGGTAGGTTTCAAAGTTTTCTTGTTTCATAATTTCAATTGTTGTCTGTGAATTTCAATTGGGTGGGGTCCTGTTCTTATTTGGTAGTCATATGTTGCATTTAGGGATGGCAAATTACCCACCCATGGGTAATTATACCCAAACCCAAGTAGACCCATTGATAATGGGTTGGGTATGGGTGAAGTGCATATGGATTTGGGGGTTTATAGATGGGTTTGGGTAAGGTATGAATATTGCTTTCATAATCTAAATGAGTATGAGTTGGATATGGATATCCATTTACTTGAGGGTGTTTTAACTACACATGCAAAAATTGGACCTATTTGTAAAACTTTAAAAGTTTAAGTACCAAAATGTAAGACCAAAAAAATTTAGGTACCAAAACGTAATTTTCCATCGATATTTTGAGGACTTATATGCAAAAAATTAAATTTAGGTACTAAATATGCATATCTATTAAGTTTGGGTACCAAACTGTAATTTGTATTTGGACATGGGTACAAACCCAAATCCATTTGATATAAACCCAACTCAACCCAAAGTAAATGGGTATGGGTACAAAACCATCAAACTCTACCCATATCCATCTATTTGGATTTCATACCCAACCCAATTGGGTTGGATAGTAAGAAACCCATGGGTATGGGCAAAGTTGCCATCCCTAGTTGCATTCTTCGTTGCCTACTTGCCTTTGTTCTTGTTTGGGTGGGAGCCGAGAGCAGGAGAAGTTTGGATGCTGCGACAGGGTGTTTTGTTCCAGAAATATGCTCTTTATTCATTCCTTAGTTGTTTTTATTGTTGTCTCTGAATTAGGTACAAACAAATGGAAAGATATTACACAAGAAAGGTCCTTAGTAGTCCAAATGTTCAAACTGAAGGTGTTGAAGCTAGTGGAAGTAGACAAGCTCAAACCTTTCCTCCCTCGCAGGCAGTGGGAGCTACTCAAACACAAGAACCAAATCTTTCAAGTTCAGTGAATTACTCTCCAGAGAAAAGTGAGTCTTCTTCAGCAAAGTCGGATAGGGAGTTTGATGTAAACTCTTTGCCACTAGATCCGGGATTAAGAGCCTTGATGCTTTCATCACTTGGTGTGTGAATGACTTGGGAATAGACAATCTCCAATCTAATGGAGATAACAGGTTGAGGGGGAGCCTTGATGCTTTCATCACTGTTAACACACATGCAATTATAAGAAATGCGCGAAATTGCAGAAAATAAAAGCAGGGGGAGATTGTAGAGGAAAAGCCTTCCCTTTCCGTCAAGGTAAAATGAAACAAATTATTACTTACCATAGTTGTGAATATGTGATTACAGGAAAGAATCTCTCAACAGATCACGAGGAGACCACTGCATCAAATGGAAGTATAAATTTTATTTTATTGTAAACCTGCTACAAAAAGAAGTAATAAGGGAGTATAAATAGAAGGAAGCAACAAGACAAGCTCACAGAATGTGATAGAGCAATCCTACACAAAGCAAGATCAAACACTGTGATTAGCAATAGGTGTAAAAAGTGACATGTGTTCACTGTCTGTATTTCTGTAGTGTTTGTGAGGTTGTGTAGTTTCTCTCTTTAGTGTGAGTGCTTGTGAGGAAGGGAGAAGAGCTATATTGCTCTATTCTTGTCAAGGTTTAGAGTTCCACTCGAAATGAACTCAACTTGGAGTTAGAATGGAATAAGATAAAACCTAGACACTAGGTATCAAAGGGTGAGCCACCTTTGAGCCGAGACGTAAGCAATAGGCTGAACTAGGTTAACAAAGAATCTTGTATACATGTTCTTCACCTTGCTCTTTACTATCTTGTGATTGATATACGACCTTGCTAGTCAAAAGTGGAAAACGATCAGTGAAAAGCAATGTTGTCAGAACCGAATCGGAGTATAACCCGAAAATGTGAATGACTTGCACTTTAGTGGTCCAACAGGTATTGGACTATTAAAAAATCGTTAGAGAATCGGTACCTTATAAATCATAAAATCATAAGTAGAAGACACATAAGGTAATAATTTAACAATTGAATGACTAAAATGAAATTTACTTTGCAGGTATCACTTACTAATTTTACACATTATATAAATAGCAACTAAAAACCAACCCTGCCCCAATCTTAAGCACCAGAGAAAAGAGGATTTCGCTCCACCCTATCCTATTTTGCTTTTCCTATCCTATTTACTTTGTAGTCATAGGCCGGCTGCGGTTGATCTATCCTCATCGCCTCGTTGGAACTTGTGGGCGGAGACGATAGGCTAGCCAGTGGTGGTTGTTTGGGCAGGCTGAATTGGAGGCCAAGGTCGGCTGTTGGTGTTTGATTTTGTTTGTATCATCTTTCTCCTTTCTCTCTCGGTTAGAAGGGAAAAATCGAGAAAGCGGGTCGAGCGGCTAACCATCTCGGCCGCTTGCCGATCACTTCAAAAATCTATTGCCGTTTATTGACTGATCCGAACCTGTTTGGCGGGCGGGTGATGGTTTTACCGATTGGGCTAGCCGGCTCGGTTCGGTTTTAATAACGCTAATAAATAGGTCAATGTCTATCTCAACAACCTCTTGGGCCTTAGCAACGGGTCAAGGCCACGCACAAATCCAGACGACTAACTACTAATAACACGTATTTCATTTATCTTATTATTTCTATGATTTGTTCTTGCGCTTCTTGCTCAAGATTTGGGCTGAAATACACTGTAGATTCCTTTAGATTAACCCGCTGACCACTAACACTTTCATATTATTTCAAAAGGAGTAATGAAATGTCATAATCACTCTGCAATGCTTGAAGATAGAAGTAAGAATCATCAACAAAAAAGGTGGAAAACCTGAGGACATCTATACTTGCCATACGAACCTTATGAAGCTCACGAGATGCGACCAATTGTTTGAGCATTGTTGTGACGCCTCTTCTACAATGCACAAAAAAGCATTAGGGATAACCAATCACTCTGCTGCAAGTTTGAAGAATATAGAACAAGAATGATCACTCTCTGCGATCATAAGCTTTTTCTCATGTCAAGTTTTAGGGCCATAAATTACAACCTCGATGTCTGTTCTTAATGAAATGCATTAGCTCATAACCAACCAAGATATGACAATAATCTGGTGATCTGAAAATCCATTATGCTCCGGAGCAATCAAATGAGGTAAGATGCTAAATAACTGTGAAACTAAGATTTAAGTCATACCCTTGTATAGGAATTGGCATAGATTGACTAGACGAAGCTGATTCATCCAATCCATTGTTTCCGCTTTGATTATAAGAGTTAACCCTAAGAGAGGGGGGGGGGGGTTGGATTTGAATCAAAGTACGCAACTAATCTCGAACAAAAAATAATTGAACGAAAGACGATGGATAGGTAGAATTTCGCCACAAACAAGAGTGTTTGCTTGATTGATAAGAGACTTGTTAAGCTAATTTTGGACTCCTCAACAAAATGGCTTCAACAAAGTTCAAACAGGTTGTACAATAGGTGGAATCTTTTCACTCGCTAAACCAAGTATAAACAGTTTGACAACCACGTTGGATTCCCATATTGGATCATCGCCCGTGAAGCCCGCAGCAAAGCCCAGTGGTTTTAAAGAGTCTAAGACTCTTGAACCCATGGTTGTCACATTGAGCATTTGCCGGTAGTGAATAAGAATTCCAGCAACCAACGCTATTTGGCTCCGGAAGATGCGTCCATGCCTTGGGATTAGACAGCTAGAGTGACAGGAAGGTCAAGTATGGCGAAGATGAGGCTGCTACTGCTCTTGAAGCCTTTCGACATGTACCCAGTTGGCCAACACTTCTGTCAGTCCCGCATTACCAATCCCAAGGTGGATGCATTTCCACGAACTACCCAACTTTTACTTCTCCGTTGGTTTTGTGAGGGTGTTAGTTAGTTTAATTATTAAAATGGTAGGGAATCGATGGGTCTTCTTTCTGGGTTTCTTGTCTTGTGTTCAGCTTGAATGTCACGAAGACGTCCTGTTCGATGAAATGCCTCACTCAGGACAAAGTTCCCCTTTTTGCTTTTATGTGGTCTGCGTCTATTTCATTCTGGATCCTATACCTTGAAGCTTGGGCTGTTAACAAAACCAATTGACTTATCAAACCATTTTTGTTACAACAAGAGTTTCTTCAGCTTAGTCATGCTCTGTTGTAGAGTTCGACGTGGTATATGAGGTATAGAGGTTGAATGATCCCCGATTTCTATAAGGAGAACATCTTGACACCAAAGTTTCTCTATTTATTCTACCCTGTTCTTTGTTTTTTCCCCTTTCTGGAGCTAAAAGCTCTTTTGCATAATTCGAAATAATTCAATTGCCGAGTTAAGCCCTTTGTCGGCTGATGCTTGCCATCTCCATATATCTAATGTGGACATCTATTTCATACATTGCAGATTTTTCAATTCCTAGATAATAGGCGGAAGGTCCACAAAGAAGCTGTGAACTTCTGTCAGAGCATTTTACAGAGGAAGGCAGTTGATTGGGAGCCGGTTTTACGTGCTAACCTGTCTCAACCAATTCATAATTTTGATTTTGTTGTTACTGTTGGTTGTGATGGCACTCTTCTGAAAGCAAGTCATTTCATGGAAGATTCAATTCCGGTTCTTGGAGTGAACTCAGACCCAACTAAAGTTGAAGAGGTAGGGCTCTTGATCCAGTCTATGTAGCATCTGGGAGTTTGCTGCATTTTACACTTGATTTCAGTGCCTTCTCTTGTAGGTTGAGGAATTTGGTGACGATTTTGATGCTACCAGGAGCACTGGCTACCTGTGTGTGCGGCAACTATGAATAACTTTGAACAGGTAAAAACTTACCTTGTGCGTTTGTTATAGTATGATTGAAATCGTTCTTCTGCTAAAGGGTTATCCTGTCCTTCCTCATTCCTAGCTGACACAAATCTATTCAGGTTCTAGATGATATCCTAGACGGTCGTAAACAGCCTTCCGAATTGTTGAGGATGTCGATTCGAGTAAACTCACAGCTGTTATCTACGTTTGCCCTTAACGACATATTGGTAGCACACCCATGCCCTGCAACAGTCTCTCGATTTTCATTTAGGTAAAGGGGCGTTTTTCCTGTTTGCTAGAAAACCAAATACGCTGCTGGGATGTTATCCATCTTGTTTCCTTGTTTATTGGCAGGATTACAAGGGGTGACAAATCAAGTACGCCACTAGTGCACTGTAGAAGTGGCATTAGAGTCTCAACTGCTGCCGGTTCGACAGCTGCAATGCTCTCAGCAGGTGGGTTCGAGATGCCAATCTTATCGCAAGACCTCCAATACATGGTTCGAGAACCCATTTCACCTGCAACTGCTGTTTCTAGCTTGACGATGCATGGGACTATGAAGCCAGACGAGGCCATGGAGATGACTTGGTCCTCAGAGAAGGGTTTTCTATACATTGACGGTTCCAACGTTGTGCATAGTATTCAGTATGGAGACACAATTCAAACGTCTGCTGCAGCCCCTCATTTGAAAGTTTTCTTGCCCGACAGGCTGGAGTCCTCATGAACAATTCAGACTAGAACCACTAATGTAAATAATAAAGCAAAGGTCTGCAAAATGTTCTTGTTCTGGTTGTACACCTGTAAAGTTACCGAGCCAATTCCCTAACTTCATCAACGGGTTGCTCGGTGCTCCAAAAGCTAGGTTAGAAGCTTCAGGCTTCAGCAGCTTTTCTGTTCCCAGAGAATAAGGTATGGCTGTTTGTTTGAGTGGTGTACTACAGAAGTGCTTAGATGTCAACATCAGAATTCGCACAGTTCTGCCTTGGTTGCCATATCTGCTTTCCGGACCCTGGATTTGCAGGAGTTACAAGTTACAACTATCCAACCTGCATCAAGTGCTGTCAAATGGTTTTCGAAATAGTTTGTTGAAAGTTGGTATTAGAATTTAGCCTCCCCTGTATTTGATTTCAGTATTGACAAACTGATTCACTGTCTTTAAACCTTGAAGATCTGTTTGGGTGCTACTCATTCTACTTTGTGCCACCAGCAGTACGACTCCAGGAAGATAAAATATTGGCGAGGTTAGGTGCGCTTTTTTGAACCATGGTTTATGTATACCCAAACATGAGAATTGAGTCCAACTACTGCATTTTGAGAAAACTGACCCCAATTACCACAGCTAAACAGCCCCTTAGTACTGAGAGTGACAGCCAAAAAGAGACCTCCACAGGACTGCATGCATTAATAGTAAAAAACCAGGAATGCAACGTGAAACACAAGAGGCTAATAAGAAATCAGAGAGAGCCATAACCCCATTCATTAATCAATTAACAGTATCCCTTACAGTTGAAACATGCAACATTAACAACACAAACCATCAACATATATATGGTAGCGTATTCGGTGCATCCACTTTTTTGGGTGCATTTAATGCACTCGTCTCATAATCATCATTCCGAGAAGGCGATTCATGTGAAAATGATATTAGTCAGCACTTGTAGTTTGATGAACAAAAAACACATGAATTTGTACAAAAATCATTCAAGATTTACTTTAATTTGAATGATTTAGGGTTAGGGTTAGGGTTTACAATTTGGGATTTTGGGTTGGAATTCAAAATTGAAGGTTAAGGGGTTATGATAATGATGGATTAGTTGTGATTTTATATTATATCATCATCTTAGACTAATGAACCCATTAAAATTCAAAATTCGATGTATTATTATCACTTTTAGAGTTGAGTGCTCTGAATGCACCCAAAAAAGTGAGTGCACCGAAGTAGCCACCTATATATATGGGGAGTTCTACGATACCCAAGGTGAAATCCCAGGTACCACATACCTTGAGTAAGAAAACGCTATCTAGGACTTGAATTGACTGATCTTTCGGACATGATACTATACTCTAACCCTTAAAGATCAAAATCTAGGTTATAATTCTCTAAATCGTTTACCCCAAGATCAATTTAATTAGAAACAATGATCGACGGTTATGATTCGTCCAAATATAGGCAAGAAAATCAATGCATCATCTTAGAGTTTATATTTTATGATTTAGATAATTAGAACCTAGGTTTCACTCATTAAGGATTAGGGTATAATATTATGTCCAAAAATCCTGCTAATTCAAGGTCTAAATAGCGTTTTCATACTCAAGGTATGCGGTACCCCGGATAACCGACTAGCACTAACATATACGATCATGCAACTTATGTGAGGCCCTATCTATAGGGGAAATTAGTCATCAATATCAATCATTTAATATAATTTTTCCAACTGGTGTCAGCAATGTCTTTACACATAAAAACTTGCTCATACAACTACCAACTATGGCATTGATGTCTACTAAATCTCTTTCTAGCAGTTTAAACTGTTGCAGTGCATGGATTCTTTTGAGCCCCTTTTTGCTCTAGCTCCCTTATGTGAAAATCTGAGTCCCCAACTCATAAATCCTAATTAAAATGGCCCCTTTCAGGATAATCAGTAACAACTTATTGAATGCATACTGTTTGTCCACAACTTCAATTAGCTTGTTGGCTATGGCACTTGCATACACAAAAGACCCTTCACATATTTGCTAAAAACAACAACAACAAGAATAAGTTTAACTATGTAGGCTCAGTTACCAACATGGAAAGGGGAAACAAAATAGCAGAAACTTAACTCTAAGCCAACAAGAAGAAAAAAGAAAAAAGAAAAAAGAAAAAAGAAAAAAAAACTAGGCAAACCTTCATATCGAAGAGGAAGTTGTAATAATCACCTACACAATGCAGTCAAAATCGAGATTTTAAGTAAAATAAAAAACTGAGATAGAATCGAAATCGTAGATCGAAATCGTAAAATCGTAAGATTTTAAGGTTCATATTAAAATACACACTTAAAACACAGTGATAAAAAAAAATGCATATCCTGAATAACAATAAACCACATAAAACATAATTACTTCCTAAGATAAGTTCGTTTGCTAAATAAACAAAATTAAATCCATATATTTATACTTGTACATAATATAAACACACAAATAAGCAACCTAAAACCTCATAGAAATCACTTAAGAGTAGAAAATCACATAAGATCGTTAGGATCAATATTAACATCAGTTACACATCGTTGTCATTATCCTCACCCTCATCCGTGTCTATTTGCTTGAGGACTAATATCATTACTCTTAGGATCACTTGAAGTACTTTCACCATTAACCATATTTCCTTGATCACCATCATCTTGCAAAAATAACTCATTGACTGATGCATTCCCTTCTTAATTGATAAAAGTTTGGGGTTAGTAGTGTTGAAGGATTGGGAGATGAACTTAAGCTTGCAATGAATTGGAGATTTGGATTATTGTGAGGGTTGATGACTCGATATTTGCACATGTTTTCCCCTTTGTTTCTTGATCGTTTGAGCTTTAATTATCGCGTCTTTGGCCTATTTTACGCTAGGTTGTGTTCCTTTGTCACATTTCAGGTTCTAGCACATAAAGTGAAGCGTAGGCGCAAGTTTCAAGTCAATCAGAGATCAATTGGCGATCCGGGAGAAGAAACTCGGGCATGACCTGAAGAAGAATTGATTTCTACCTCACTTTATGGACAAATAATCATTCAAGCTTGTCATGAAAATAAAGAGGACGAGACTACGAGCGTCTGGGATCAAACGGCGACTGATTCGGAGTCCGGGCGAGGGAGAAACTAAGCATTGAATATAGGGGAATAGGTTCGGTAGTAAAAACACGGCGCGCCTAAATCAAAACACGGCCGTGCCCATATTTGGGCACGACCGTGTTTTGGGCGACGCGTGCGGGCCTGTTTTTAACAAGGGGCAAAACACGGGCGGGCAAAAGCAAAGCACGGTCGTGCCCTCGACCGTGTTTTGCTCAGAATCGGGTTTTTTAACCCAAATTCGAGCCAAAGGGGAGGGAGAGCTGGGTTTTGGATCCCAAACACCCAAGGGACGAACCAAAGAGAGAGAGGGAGATTTGAGGGCATTCTTGGAGTGGAATTGGAGGATTTCTTTGCCTTGGAGGCTCGAGGAACAAGGCTGGACTTGAAGACTGATCATCTGAAGATTCTTACTGCAGTCTCTCTCTTCTCTATGGAGTAACTTCTCTTCACTTAGGTTTTGAGGAACCCTAGCTATGTTTGTTTGATTGGATGATTGTATGAGTACTCTGACTTGATAACCTTGAGCTCATATTCAATCTATGCATGTTTTGATGATTCAATTCTGCTTTAGTCGAGATTATTGATTATGCTTTGATCCTATGAGAGCGATTGCTTTAGTCGAGGGTTGATTCACTGCTTTGTATCGATTGAGAACCTCTTTCGATAGAGGGAGTCTAGTTCAGAACGCCTTGATCTGTTATTCTAGAGAAGGATACGTCCCTCTAGGCAATTGACTCAAGAGGGCCTTGTTCCTTTAGTCGAGACTCAAGGTCTAGTTAAGGATTCTCCGCATTGTGAATGAAAGTGAAACAGGTTAGAGATCATCAATCATTAATCTGGCTAGTGGCTAGGGGGAATCATACCTAAGTGAGTTCCCAACCTGTAATTAGATTAACTTTAACTGTAGTTTGCTAGAGTACTTTTAGTTCTTTCATCTTAATCTGGTTTGCTAGATAATGAACTGAAGCTAAGTAATAGTAATTCTAGAGACCCGTGGATTCGATATTTATTACTTGAGCCACTATACTGCAGTCCCTTTTATTGGTTACTCTTGGCCATTGTTAGGAGTTGTGTCATAGCGAGTCAAGTTTTTGGCGCCGTTGCCGGGGAATTTCTAGAGTATTAGGAAAGGCAGATGTTTGTTACTTTAGAGTTTTTTTTTCTTTTCCACCCTTGCTTTTCACTTGGGTGTTTTTGTTTTTGTTGGTGCAGAACTGAATCATGGATCCTCATGGCTTCTCCAACCATTGGGGGTATACACCACCATCCGAGTGGTATTACCCCGAGACTCCCTGGAGCAATCAAGGAGGAGAAGACTATGGATTCGGGTTCCAGTACCAACCCCCTTACTACGGTGAACAACCGGACCCCTGGGCATATCAAGAACAACCTCATTATCAGGAAGAATTTCTCCCACAACCAGAAGGGCCATCGGAGCCGGAGTTACCCATGGCGGCCTTCACCGGCCATTCTGCAGAGCCATGCTACACTCCACAGCCAGATCCAAACTATGAATTGAGGCTTCTCATAGAGCAGTTTGCTCAAGACAGTGAGAGATCATGTGTCAGGAAGGATCTTTGTACCCAGGCCTTTCGTGAAACAGAGGAGATCCTCCTGAGCCTTAAGAAGAGTGATAGACCGTCATTTACACATGTTTTTACCCCCGTTCTTACACCGTTTGAGGTGTTGATTCTCGTGTTTTAGGCCGATTTCACGCTAGGTTGTGCTTGTTTGTGATATTTCAGGTCCTAGTACGTGAATGAAGGCTTAGGGGCGAGTCTGGGGTCGATTGGACGAAGAACGGACGAGTGGCGAGGTTTTTGGGAGCTGCACGGGCATACCAGGGAGGCTGCACGGTCGTGCACGGTTGCAAGCTGGTCGTGCGCCTCATGCCGAGGAGCTGCACGGGCAGGCCCTGAAGATTGCACGGCCGTGCACCTGGCTGTGCAAGAAGCCTGAGTTCGACTTAAGGGATACGCTGCGTTTCAGGGTGCACGGCCAGAATGGTGAGGTGCACGGCCGTGCACCCTGGCCGTGCAACTCGGGAAAACCCGGTTCTTAAAGCCTAATCCGAGCCAGAAGTGGGGGAATCGGACCTTTTGAGCAAAAACAGAGTTTTAGAGAGAGAAAGTGCGAAGAACTCACCCTAGAAGCCATCTTGGAGCTGGATTTCATCAATTCAAGCTTGGAGATCGTCCTAGGAGTGGAAATCATCATCCCGGAGTAGATTTTCCTCATCATTATGAGTATGACTACTCCGATTACTGTTTTCTTTTCTCTCTCTATGGAGTAGAACCTCTCTCTCACTTGGGGATGAAGAACCCTAGTTCTATGTGTTAGGGGATTGATTGTAATGACTTGGGATGATATTACTGTTTGATTATAATCGAATGATGCATGTTTATTGAGTCAATTGAAGTCTGATCAACTTTTCCTGATTCCTGCTGCAATCTGAGATAGATAGAATCTGATTAGGTTGCTAGAGTATCATCATTCGATAGTAGGAGACTGGTTATACGAGAGTTAGCCAGTTTACTGCTCTGTACTGGAATCTAATTCCAGTAGTGAATTTCTGTTCTTACTGCTTCAGCTTTCTATCCCGGTGAAGACTAGTCGTCTGCCGGGTAGTTAGACTGAGAGGGCTTGGTCAGCTTAAGAGATTCCAAGCTACTGCCGGATCTTCCGCAGTCTAATCAACAGTAAATCAACCCAGGGTAAATTGCAATTGAAACCTAACAAAGGAGCTAGGGGGATTCATTCCCGAGTGACTCTTTCCTGCTTAAGAAAACCGATTAATTTCTTGCTTTATTTCTGCTTTTAGTTTAAACAACAATCACTTACTCTAGTTGGCTAGATAACAGAGAATCACTGAGTAAGCAGTAGATCTAGAGCCCGGGTTGATAATATAACTTGCCTGTTACTGCATTCCCGGTCTGCGATTACACTTGGTCGCAGATTGGTGTTGTGTTTTGGCGTGTCAAGTTTTTGGCGCCGTTGCCGGGGACCCCTCTAGGTTATTGGGGAAAAGTGAGAATTTGTTACTCTAGCTTTTTATTTTCTGCTTTTTATTTCTTCCACCTGTGTGCCTTCACGGGTTGTTTCTGCTGATTGTGTGCAGGTAGTGCATGACCCGTAGCCAGTCGGGAGATCTATTACCACTAGACCAGGAGCTTGAACGAACCTGCAGAAACTTCAAGCGGGCTCTAAAGGCGCGACTGGCTGCGGAGGAGGCGCTATCACAGCTGCAGTTAGAGGAGGAAGAAGAAGAGATGGCTGAACCAGGGAACCATGCTGTGATCCCCGAGGAGCAGACCATGGGCTCCTACTGGACCGTTAGGGCTGCGGACATGAGGTCACCCATTCAGCACCCTCAGGTCCCAGCCAACAACTTTGAGGTGAGCACCTCCGTGATCACCATGCTGCGCGGTTCAGTAGTGTTCCGTGGTAAGGAGGGGAGAGTGCCCTCGATCACATCTCAGGTGATTCCACGAGCTCATCGATGGAATCAAGATCAATGGGGTACCAGCAGATGCCATCCAGCTGAGGTACTTCCCATTCACTCTGGAGGGGCAGGCCAAGGAGTGGCTAGACACTCGATCTCCGGGCTCCATCACCACGTTCGCCAACCTGGCGGACAAGTTCCTCACCCGCTACCATCCTCCATCCAAGACAGCTGACCTGCAGAAGCAAATTACACATTTTGCTCAGGATGAGGATGAGACCATCAGGGATGCATGGGAGAGGTACAACAGTCTTTTCCTCAGGTGTCCCAATCATGGTATCAACGATGCGTTCAAGGTGGGCACCTTCTATCACGCCCTCTTCCCGGAGGACAAGCAGCTGATCGATTCGGTTTGTGGCGGGAACATGCTGACCAAAACCCCGCCACAGCTGAATCAACTCTTTGAAGAGATGGCGGAGAATGGTTATGATTGGGGCACTGCCAGGAGATCGAGGAGAGCACCAGGCCGGGGTGTGCATGCTGTGGGCACCCAGTCATCTGATTTGGTGCAGGTAGTATCGAAGCTGGTCTCAGCTATCGATCGTTCCGGGATGATTCCAGGGACGGCGGCAGCAGCAGGCGATGCTCTGCCAGTGGTGCGAGAGCACCCATCATATGGTGGAAGACTGCCAGGCGATGAAGGAATCGACCACACCCCAGGAGCAGGTGAACTTCATCAACAATGTCAGGCGCAATGACCCCTACAGCAACATTTACAATGAGGGGTGGCGCCAGCATCCTAACTTCTCCTGGGCTGGGCCAAATCCCAGACCACCAGCTCCACAGGGACCACCGGGCTTCCAGAGGCCACCATATCAGCCCAGACAGGGGCAATTCCAGAAGCCAGGTGCAGCCCCTGCTGCCCCAGTGCAGAATGATCAGATGGCTGAACTGCGGGACTTGGTGGGTTCTCTTGCCAGTGTTAGTGCTCAGAAATTCAACACCTTTGAGCAGTTCATGGAGAAGGCCTCGGGTCAACTCCTGGCTCTGGAAGCTGGTCAGAGGAATACACAGGCTGTTTTGCAGGATATCCAGACCCAGCTGGGGAGCGTGGCCCAGGCAGTGGCTCAAAGGGCTCCTGGTACTCTACCAGGGCAGACCATCCCTCACCCGCCGACCCCGAATGAGCGCTGCAATGCCATCATGACCAGGAGTGGCAAGATGACTGTTGATCCCCCTGCTCGGGAACCGGAGAAAGAAAGCCCTGTCTTAGCGGCTCCAGCGGTTGAACAGGAAGTAGAGAAGGAAGTTGAGGTGCCTGCACCTAAACCGCAACCAGTAGTGAAGGAGTATGTCCCTAAACTCCCTTTCCCTACTCGGTTGCACAAAGACAGGCTGGAGGCAGAGTTCGAGAACTTCATGGCCATGCTTAAGAAGCTGAATGTCCAAATGCCCTTCCTGGAGGCACTATCGCAAATGCCAAAGTATGCGAAGTTTCTGAAAGAGCTTCTCTCAAAGAAGCAGAAGCTGAGTGAGCTGGCCACGGTAGAGCTCAGCGAGGAATGCTCGGCTATTCTGCAAAACAAGCTTCCGCAGAAGAAGAAGGACCCAGGTAGTTTTACTATCCCGTGCTCTATTGATAAATTGCATGTAGAGAAGTCCTTGGCGGATTTAGGTGCTAGTATCAATGTTATTCCATATAAATTGTTCATGAAACTAGGCCTAGGTGAACCCCGTGCTACTAGGATGACCCTTCAATTAGCTGACAGATCTGTAGTGCATCCTAGGGGTATAGTGGAAGACCTTCTGGTTAAGGTTGGCAAATTCACATATCCCGTGGATTTTGTTATCTTGGACATCAGTGAGGACACAGAAGTGCCTCTTATACTGGGAAGGCCTTTCCTGGCCACCGCCAAGGCTCTCATAGATGTGCATGATGGGACCTTAGTTTTGAGGGATGGCGAGGAGCGAATAACGTTTTCTGTTGCTGATACTATACCTGCTTCGTCACCTCTGCATGCTGTTTCTCACCAGGAGCACGAGTCTGTCATGTATCCTTCTGTGCTGCCTATTTTGCAGGAACCGCCTCCCACACCTTCGCCGCCACTCCGGACCACTCCGTCACCCAAAGAACAGATCAAGGAGGAGTGGCGGCCGAAACTGCAGGCAGCTAAGCCTGCTCGAAAGGAAGCCGGAGACCACTATGAGCTGGTCCCGCCCCCTCCTTGGCCATCCGAGTATTCACTCGCTTGCATCCTACCGGATGGCTAAGTTGAGCTGGCGAATGCAGGTGGCCACATTCGTCGCGTGCATGGCCACCATTTGAAGCTGTACCTCAAGAGCGATGTGGATCCGCTCTTGAAGGCACCTGATCCTACACTTCCCTGAGCATCCATACTGGCGTCCAGCTAAAAGACGGTAAAGAAGCGCTTGTGGGGAGGCAACCCCACCGAGGTTTGCATTTTCTTACTCTTTTTCCTTTGATTTTGTGTGTTTTTGAGTCTTGAGACGTTGATCCAGAGTTACGTGTCATTTTTGAGCGAAAATAGGTTGATTTCGGGACCCCAGCAAGTCGCACGGCCAGAACCTAGACTTGCACGGCCGTTCGGGTACCCCCCCTGGCCGTGCGAAGCTCTCGGACACAAGCGCACGGCCACAAGTGCACAATGCACGGCCGTGCGCTGAGCCTGGCTTGGCCGTGCGATTTGCACGGGCATGGCATTGTCTTGCACGGCCGTGCGCTATGCCTGGCCTGGCCGTGCGAGCTCTCGGCCAGGAGTGCACGGCCAAGAGCGACAGGTACACGGCCGTGCGCCTCGGCTCGGCCAGGCCGTGTCGGCCTGCACGGGCAGAAGCACGCCGTGCACGGCCGTGCGCGCCTGCCCGTGCGGCCGGGGCTGCTTCAGCTGACGGTGATGATGGAACTGCTGGCGCTGCTGATGATGATGCGTTCATGACCGACATCGACCTCGACGATCTTGGCGACGAGTAGGCTGTACTCGTTGCCCGTCTCAGTGCGTTTGTTTTGTTTGTTTTTTTTCTTTTTAGACTTTTGTGTGTTTGCTCCATGTGTGCGGAGCTTGAACTTGGTGTCGTTTGTTTTTGTTTTTGGTTTTTCATTTGTGGTTTGATGTAGCCTTCTGGGCTAACACTTATCCCTAACGCCAGTGTGCTAGTGTGTTTCTGATGTTCGATTTGTGCAGCATTGTCCACTCTCCCGTTCGTTTCTCGCTGACTGGTCCACTTCCAGTCCCCCAGCAGTGTTCTTACCCGGTAACATCGTTCCCCTTATCTTTCCCTCTGCTCCATTGAGGGCAATGTCGTTCTTAAGTGTGGGGGGATGCTTTGTATCGATTGGAATATTTATGATGGTGCTTGGAGCCTAGTCCGCTGTCCGAATCTTACGATTTGAGGGCTCCAAGTACTGCTGTTTGATCATATTGGCACTGTGTTTTGATGGATGAATTGATTGGTTTTCGGATTAATGCATGACAACTTGTTTGCGACTAGGACAACCTATGATGAGGACTGAGATGTGCAGTAGAACGATGTAGGGGTTCAGTTTTTCAACTGTTTGCTTGCCAACTGTGACTTGATCTGACTTGATCTGATTACTTGTTCTTAACAGTCGTTTATGCATCTAGTTCAGGGTAGCAGAATATGAGATAGAGCATATAGGTAGCCATGTGAGATTTGAGCCTGCTCGTTTCTTTCTTGTGCGATAGATCCCTCTTCCATGATGTGTAGCATTCACGTTGTCACTAGCTGAGATGATGGGGGCATAGGATTAGCCCACGCCCAAAACTGACTGTCCTGATGTGTCATATCCCCTAGTCAGCCCCTTTGAGCCGTGTGTTATCCTTTCTTTTGGTCTATAATGAAAAGAAATCACCCTTGTTGCATCTTTTAGAAGGTTCCACAGAGTGGTTTTTATATATTCTCTGCTATTTCTGCTAAAGTCTATGTGAGTGTTGGAGGTAGTGCTTAAAAGTTGGGCGGATGTTTGAAATATGTGCAGGAGTGGTGGCTCTCTTAAGAAATGAAAAGAAAAATAAAAGAAAAACAAAGAAAAATTGAAAGCAAAAGAGAGCCACTACTAAAAATCTGAATAATGCCCAGTAAGTAGTGTTTCTTAGCAGTCTGGCTTGGAAATGCTGATGTTTATGCCTCCTTCGCTCTTGTGCTCTTAAGATATTGAGTAATGCAGGATAGCAGAAAGAAAATACCAGGTTGCTGACTGTGTTTGTGTGTTCGGGAAATGTGGAACCTTTTGCTATGAATACTTTCACCACCTAAAAGGTCTTTTCCCCATGTCCAAGACCCTAGCCAGTCATTTGAACCTGTGTCTAAGACCTCCTGATTAGTTAGTGGTGACACCCCATATGTGAACTCTAGCATTTAGAGGCTGCCATCATGGTGAAGAGATGATAGGGATTGAGAGAAATAGCATGCGCATCTTTCGCATCAAATTGTCCTGACCCCACTGGTCGAGAGTGAGTGATTCATTTTCATTTTCTATATGCTCTTGTACCCCGGTGAGGACCTAGATTGCTCGGTCTCTATTCTGATGTCTTGAGTTGGATGCATGAGTTGACTGTTTTGAGTAAGTGGTTGAATCAAGTCTAGGTTGGCCAGTGAACAGACGGGAGACTCTTCCTTTACTCGATTTGCTGCACTCGAATGTCCTTTGTGGTGGTTGTCCAGGTTGTTATTGAGGTTGTGCATGTATTGATGTTTGAAAACCAGTGCGATTCACGTGTTCTGTGCCTCTATGACTTGTCCCCAATGTTGGTTGATTGAAATATGTAAGCTTACCTAGTGTCTGACTTGGTTTGCTTGGGGACAAGCAAACGGTTAAGTGTGGGGGAGTTTGATAGACCGTCATTTACACATGTTTTTACCCCCGTTCTTACACCGTTTGAGGTGTTGATTCTCGTGTTTTAGGCCGATTTCACGCTAGGTTGTGCTTGTTTGTGATATTTCAGGTCCTAGTACGTGAATGAAGGCTTAGGGGCGAGTCTGGGGTCGATTGGACGAAGAACGGACGAATGGCGAGGTTTTTGGGAGCTGCACGGGCATACCAGGGAGGCTGCACGGCCGTGCACGGTTGCAAGCTGGCCGTGCGCCTCATGCCGAGGAGCTGCACGGGCAGGCCCTGAAGATTGCACGGCCGTGCACCTGGCTGTGCAAGAAGCCTGAGTTCGACTTAAGGGATACGCTGCGTTTCAGGGTGCACGGCCAGAATGGTGAGGTGCACGGCCGTGCACCCTGGCCGTGCAACTCGGGAAAACCCAGTTCTTAAAGCCTAATCCGAGCCAGAAGTGGGGGAATCGGACCTTTTGAGCAAAAACAGAGTTTTAGAGAGAGAAAGTGCGAAGAACTCACCCTAGAAGCCATCTTGGAGCTGGATTTCATCAATTCAAGCTTGGAGATCGTCCTAGGAGTGGAAATCATCATCCCGGAGCAGATTTTCCTCATCATTATGAGTATGAATACTCCGATTACTGTTTTCTTTTCTCTCTCTATGGAGTAGAACCTCTCTCTCACTTGGGGATGAAGAACCCTAGTTCTATGTGTTAGGGGATTGATTGTAATGACTTGGGATGATATTACTGTTTGATTATAATCGAATGATGCATGTTTATTGAGTCAATTGAAGTCTGATCAACTTTTCCTGATTCCTGCTGCAATCTGAGATAGATAGAATCTGATTAGGTTGCTAGAGTCTCATCATTCGATAGTAGGAGACTGGTTATACGAGAGTTAGCCAGTTTACTGCTCTGTACTGGAATCTAATTCCAGTAGTGAATTTCTGTTCTTACTGCTTCAGCTTTCTATCCCGGTGAAGACTAGTCGTCTGCCGGGTAGTTAGACTGAGAGGGCTTGGTCAGCTTAAGAGATTCCAAGCTACTGCCGGATCTTCCGCAGTCTAATCAACAGTAAATCAACCCAGGGTAAATTGCAATTGAAACCTAACTAAGGAGCTAGGGGGATTCATTCCCGAGTGACTCTTTCCTGCTTAAGAAAACCGATTAATTTCCTGCTTTATTTCTGCTTTTAGTTTAAACAACAATCACTTACTCTAGTTGGCTAGATAACAGAGAATCACTGAGTAAGCAGTAGATCTAGAGCCCGGGTTGATAATATAACTTGCCTGTTACTGCATTCCCGGTCTGCGATTACACTTGGTCGCAGATTGGTGTTGTGTTTTGGCGTGTCAAAGAGCGTCGATGATCTTGAGCGATCTTGTGCACAACCTGCTACAGTTCACCCTTCTGCTACCATACTAGAAGAGGAGGAAGAAGAAGGCTACAAGGACATTGTGGAGCACACTGAAGTTGTCACGGAGAGCTCCCGTGATGATCATGATCAGGAATGTCCTGTCGTAGCCGACCACACCTTCCCACATCCCAAACTGAGCTTTGAAGAGGCGGGCATGAGTGAGGAGATGCAAGAAGATCTCATGAAAGAAATTGCTTGGCAACTTGCTCTCCAATCCGTGCTAGAAGAAGAAGAGCGAGAAAGGGTGCAGAAAGAAGTTGCGGAGGATGACGAAAGTGAAGCAGAAGGAGTTCTTGATCATTTCCCAGGGGTGATACCACTTGAAGAAGAAAGGGAGGTTGAAGAAGCAATTAGCGTCCAGGCCAAGGACGAAGTTGAGATGGAAGAGGCCTGCACCGACCATGAGTTACATGTGATATCTCCTCCAAACTTCGAGAAATTGCTTAGCAAGGACCCATTTGCAGTGTCTCTTTGCCTGACCAAGGCCACATCGACATCGGTCCCTCTTGGTGGACGCGATGGTGGTCAATCGATGTTGTCATATCTAGTTTGGGGCAATGGGACAAGAGAAGAGAAGAAGAAGTCTCGAGGGTGGAGACGTCATCCCCATCAAGTGCACGAGCTTCCATCACCTGTCCTACCACATGCTCGTGACTTGAGACTCCACCTCATCGACGAGAACCTCAACTTCAAGGAGGTTTTGGGGTAGACCGAAACTTAGGAGCCATCGTTTGGCTCACGACGTGAAAGAAGCTCTTGTTGGGAGGCAACCCAAGCAGTCGGTTTGCATTTCTTTTTCTTTTTCTCCTCGGGTGAGTCAGTTTTTTTATTTGATTTTAGAGTCAATAACTCAACCTTTGTGAGATTTTGTGTGGTGTTTGTGTTTCGACTACTCTCTCCTCCTGGAATGCACCGCCTGCCCCGTCCACCATCATTCACCATTGATCTGGTAACTTCATTCTACCCTCCTTATCTTACCTCCATTGAGGACAATGTCGTGCTTAAGTGTGGGGGGATGTTCGATTATGAATGCGTGTGAATGTTTGGCTGTTTGTGTGCTTGGAGCCTAGTTCACTGTCCAAATTTCGATTTGAGGGCTCCAAGTACGTGTTTCCTTGCAAATTGCCTGCTCATTATGCTTTGAATTGACAGTCTCTATAGTAATGTGCAACCTAGGGAGGTAGTGTAGCACTATGGAGGATGTTGAAGTATAAGATTTTTCCTATCTAGCTCTCTGCTGTGCCAGTTGATTTTGTGAATTAGTGGAACTAAGACCGTTGAATTCATGTGGTAATGGTAACTCTGTTTGGATTGTGTTATGGACTCGTGTATCGAACAGGGTGCTCATGTGAAAAATGAAAAGCAGTTGGTCCTCCATGTCGAAATCATTAAATCTTAAACATGGGGTAAGCCCAACGTGTGTGGCACCGTTCATTGCACCAAATCGGGTTTTGGAAGAGATTTTAGTGATCCTTAGTGGGGTACTCCTACAAGGTGAAGCTAAGCTGTCTCTAGTACAAGTAAAACTTCCACCCGTTGAACGGTTTGCCTACTTGAGGGTGTGTTTTTAAGGGCAAGGATAGAGCTTCCGACCCCCTTAATTTCATTGACCCTCCACACGAGTTGAGGAAAAGGAGTTTAAAGACGTATACTGGCGAGCGCCAGATGTACAGAAATTGCTCTTGCTCGACTAATAAGGGTCGACCGTGCAAAAGACTGCAGTTGGAACCCCTGCCAAGTGAATGAAAAAGAAAAAAAAGTAAAATGAAAGTGAAAAGGGGTTCCAACGGTGAAATGAAGTGAAAGAGCACCCCGATACAACGAGTTCTTTGTTGTGAATGGTGTGAGTCCCTTTATCCATGAACTGACTGTCTTACTTCTACTTCTTCACATGATCCTGGCTTGAGTCTAGTACTCGCATTGAGAGAGATAGGGAACGTCTTAAAAGACCAGCTGACCTCGTAAGCTGCTATATGATCTAGGAAATCCTCTACCGACGATCGGGGTTGTATGTTGCTATAGAGGTCTGGAGAGCTGCATTGGTTTGATTTAGGTTTGCTTGGGGACAAGCAAACGGTTAAGTGTGGGGGATTTGATGACTCAATATTTGCACATGTTTTCCCCTTTGTTTCTTGATCGTTTGAGCTTTAATTATTGCGTCTTTGGCCTATTTTATGCTAGGTTGTGTTCCTTTGTCACATTTCAGGTCCTAGCACATAAAGTGAAGCGTAGGCGCAAGTTTCAAGTCAATCAGAGATCAATTGGCGATCCGGGATAAGAAACTCGGGCATGACCTGAAGAAGAATGGATTTCTACCTCACTTTATGGACAAATAATCATTCAAGCTTGTCATGGAAATAAAGAGGACGAGACTACGAGCGTCTGGGATCAAACGGCGACTGATTCGGAGTCCGGACGAGGGAGAAACGAAGCATTGAATATAGGGGAACAGGTTCGGCAGTAAAAACACGGGCGCGCCTAAATTTAAACACGGCCGTGCCCATATTTAGGCACGACCGTGTTTTGGGCGACGCGCGTGGGCGTGTTTTTAACACGGGGCAAAACACGGGCGGGCAAAAGAAAAGCACGACCGTGCCCTCGACCGTGTTTTGCCCAGAATCGGGGTTTTTAACCCAAATTCGAGCCAAAGGGGAGGGAGAGCTGGGTTTTGGATCCCAAACACCCAAGGGACGAACCAAAGAGAGAGAGAGGGATATTTGAGGAAATTCTTGGATTGGAATTGGAGGATTTCTTCGCCTTGGAAGCTCGAGGAACAAGCCCGGACTTGAAGACTGATCATCTGAAGATTCTTACTGCAATCTCTCTCTTCTCTATGGAGTAACTTCCCTTCACTTAGGTTTTGAGGAACCCTAGCTATGTTTGTTTGATTGGATGATTGTATGAGTACTCTGACTTGATAACCTTGAGCTCATATTCAATCTATGCATGTTTTGATGATTCAATTCTGCTTTAGTCGAGATTATTGATTATGCTTTGATCCTATGAGAGTGAATACCTGATTAGGTCAATAGAGCACCATAGATTGATAGTATTGGATCAATTGCTTTAGTCGAGGGTTGATTCACTGCTTTGTATCGATTGAGAACCTCTTTCGATAGAGGGAGTCTAGTTCAAAACGCCTTGATCGGTTGTTCTAGAGAAGGATACGTCCCTCTAGGCAATTGACTCAAGAGGGCCTTGTTCCTTTAGTCGAGACTCAAGGTCTAGTTAAGGATTCTCCGCATTGTGAATGAAAGTGAAACAGGTTAGAGATCATCAATCATTAATCTGGCTAGTGGCTAGGGGGAATCATACCTAAGTGAGTTCCCAACCTGTAATTAGATTAACTTTAACTGTAGTTTGCTAGAGTAGTTTTAGTTCTTTCATCTTAATCTGGTTTGCTAGATAATGAACTGAAGCTGAGTAATAGTAACTCTAGAGACCCGTGGATTCGATATTTATTACTTGAGCCACTATACTGCAGTCCCTTTCATTGGTTACACTTGGCCATTGTTAGGAGTTGTGTCATAGCGAGTCAAGGGTGTTGGGAATAAACTACAAGCTAATTGGGAGGGTGGAAGATATCGTTGATGGAAGGAGTTGGGCGTTGACGTGCGAAAGAGGAATATACGAGGAAGAGAATGAAAATAAATTGAGGGTTGCCTATTGGGTTAGGTTTATGTTTCTCATTATGTTGGGTCAGGGAAGTAAACTTGACTCGGTTCATGGGAATAACCCGACTTGAACAGCCTAATTTGCTCCAACTCATATGAACCTTAAAATCGTACAAAATCGTAGAAATCGTAGATTTTAAGGATTCTAGAGTATTAAATTTGGATTTTATGGGATTTTAAGGTTCAAAGAGTTTACAGTAAAATCAGGATCAGAACTCATAGGTAAGATTGTAAAATCATAAGAGTTTAAGATTAAAATCGGAATATTGACTACATTGCACCCACATAGCTTTCGACGACATGGTGAAGATCCAAATGAAGTTCATCAAGCACCCTTGAAACAAACAACAAGCAATTTATCTTCTTCCTCTGAACCAACTTAATGGTCACATCGTCTTCAATGATCCTCACATCAATCTCCGTGTCCTTAGACTTCCTCTAAAGCCAAGAGCTCCTCAATGTCGACCCATAGTAGGATTTGCCATGTTTATCAACCTCGACAGCTGCGAACGAAGCTTTCATCTCCTCCAACGAGCTCTCCTTCACGTCCTCTTGATCCGTCCTGTGCCTCTTGTTCCTCCATCTGCTGCACCTCTTCTACTCCACTAGCAACTTCAGTTCCTCTACTGTGCTTAAAAGCTCCTTGATGTAGGCAATGGCGTCTCCCACTATAGAAGCTTTGTCGGTCTTTTTGGCACAAACCTCACAAACACATTAGCCATGAACGCAATGAACTATTAAAATTGAAGGAAGCTTGGAAAATTGCATTTCAATGTTAACATGGCTTTACCTTGGTAGGATTGGGAATCAAATTCCTGAGGGTGTCGAACTTGTCATTAATTTGCTGCCTCCTCTGGCATTATGATGTCAGTGGCTTGGCCATTCTTCCAGATGCCCTCCCTTTCGCTAGACAAGCCATCATGTTCCAATTGAACTCCAAAACGTTCCTGTCTAGCTGATGAGATCCATCGATCCCATCTGCAGCGTAATTCGAGGTGCTGCCGCCCACGCTGCTTCCTTCCCCATGGAGATCGACTCCGCCGTGGGAGGGGAGGTACTGGAACAGATCCCTGAAGAGAGGCGGTTGCGGCGGTAGGTTGAGGTAGGAAAGCGGGTCGTAATGGAGGGAAGAGGCAGAGTGAGCTTCGTCGGAGATGGGAAGGGAGGAACTGGGGTCAGCGGTGGTGAAGGAGATGGAGAAATTTGGGAGAAGAGGGGAGGCGGAGCATGTGGGTAGGTTAAAAAGGTGGTGAGACGAAACAAAGGTTGAGGGCAAGAGAAATTGAGGAGCTTCTTTCCCTCTCTCTTTCTTTTTGTTATATATACATTATAATAGTTAATACAAGGCTACTGTTTCCTTTCTAACAAGTTGCTACTGCACTCTAACAAACCAAAGGGAAAAGAGAAGAAGAATTACACAGATGAAAAGAAAAGAGAGTGGGCTATATAATTCAGCCAAATTCGACAATATTATGCTCCTTAATTATTTGGGCCTAGAGTATCTCATTCAAGTCTGCCTCATCTTTGTAACTTGGGTGCTGCAGCTTTTCACCAGAAACCATATACCTGCAGTTCTTAATAGCTGAAGAAGTACCTTCTATTACTCCCCCGCAAGCTGGAATACACAGATTGTGTAGTCCAAGCTTGGAAAAAGGTGATGAAATGGAGCAGGTCCCAAAGTCTTTGTAAACAAATCAGCCAATTGAGAAGTAGTAGAGACATAGGTGGTTTTAACGATACCCTCTTGAATCTTCAAACGTATGAGATGACAATCGAGCTCTATATGCTTTGTATGTTCATGAAATACCGGGTTGTTGGCGATATGCATGGCTGACTTGTTATCACAATAAAGAAGGACAACTTGAGGATGTGAAATTCGAAAATCATGGGGAAGATACAAAATCCATTATAGTTCACACGAAGCAAAAGCCATTGCCCTGTATTCAGCTTCAGCTGAAGACCGCGATACAGTGCTTTGCTTCTTAGGACGCCATGAAATGAATGACTGACCGAGGAACACACAATACCCCGATATAGAACGTCGAGTATTTGGGCAACCTGTCCAATCCGAATCAGCAAAACCATGTAAGTGAAAATCAGAAGTAGCCAGAAAGAATAGACCCTGACTAGGAGCCCCTTTGACATACCTCAAAACTCTTTGGGCTGCTCGCTAGAGTTGTACTGATGGCTTGTCTAGAAATTGTGAGAGTTGTTGCGTAGCAAATCAAATGTCCGTCCGAGTTGTCGTTAAATAAATCAACTTCCCTACAAGTCTTCTATAATTTGTGGCATCCACGAATGCTGAACCATCATGTGGAGATAGAAGCATTTTTGGCTCCATAGGAGTAGACATAGGTGATGACTTGATATAGACACATGTTTTTACCCACCATTCTTGTACCGTTTGAGTCTTATTTCTCGTGTTTTACGTCGATTTCACACTAGGTTGTTCTTGTTTGTGATATTTCAGGTCCTAGTACGTGAATGAAGGTTTGGGAACGAGTTTGAAGTCGATTGGACAAAGATTGGACGTTTGACGTTTGGTGTTGTGTTTTAGCGTGTCAAGTGTTTGGCGCCGTTGCGAGGAACTCTAGGTTACTTTAGCATTTACTTTTATGCATCCTCACTTTTCCACCCTTGCTTTTCACTTGGATATTTTGTTTTTGTTGGTGCAGATCTGATACATGGATTCTCAAGGCTTCTCCAACCATTGGGGGTATCCACCACCACCCGAGTGGTATTACCCCGAGACTTCCTGGAGCACCCAAGGAGGATAAGATTATGGAGTTGGGTTTCAGTACCAACCCTCCTACTGCGAAGAACAATCAGACCCTTGGGTATTTCAAGAAAAATCTCATTATCAAGAAGAATTCCTCCCACAACTAGAAGGGCCATCAGATCTTGATTTACCCACATCCTTCATGAGCCATCCGGCAGAGCCATGCTACACTTCACATCCAGACCCAAACTATCACTTGAGGCTTCTCGTGGAGCAGATTGCTCAAGTACCTAAGAGATCCTTTCCCAAGATGGATCCTCATATCCAGGCAATGGCCCATACTGACTTCTCCTTTCCCTGTGAAACAGAGGATACCCTTCGGAGCATAAAGAAGTACATAGAGGTCATTGAGAAAGCTTGTGCACAGTTTTCTCAAGACAACCTCTATGCTGCCATACAAGTAGAGGAGGAGGAAGAAGAAGGAAATCATGAGGATGTTGAGGAGCATACAGAAGTTGTCACGGAAAGCTCCCATGATAATCATGATAAAGTGTATCCTCTGGTGGTAGATCACAATTGTCCCCATTTCCGCTCTGATATGCTGGGCCCGAGCGAGGAAATGCAAGATGATCTCATTGAAGAAATTACATGGCGACTTGCTCTCCAATCTGTGCTAGAAGAAGAAGAGTGAGAAAGGGTGAGGGAAGAAGTTATGGAGGATGAGGAAAAAAGCAAAGAAGAGGAAGTTCTTGATCTTTTCCAAGGGGAGAGACCACATTCTGATGAAGGAAGGGGGGTTGAAGAAGCAAGTGGTGACCAGGCTGAGGATGAAGTTGAGGTGGAAGAGACATGCACCGGCCATGAGTTACATGTGACATCTCCACCAAACTTCGAGGATCTCCTTGGTAAGGAGCCATTTGCAGTGTCTCTTTGCCAGACCAAGACTACATCAACATCGATCCCTCTTGGTGGATGCGATGGTGGTCAACCGAATATATCTTATTTGGTTTGGGGCAATAAGAGCAGACGCGAATGAGAGGTCTCAAGACTTGAGACTCTACCTCATTAATGAGAACCTCAACTTCAAGGAGGTTCTGGGGTGGACCAAAACTTAAGAGCCACCGTCCGGCTCACGACGGTAAAACTTGGAACTATGGTTTCTTTCATCCAGTTTGTGTGTTTTCATGACTCTAGCTCTGTGCCAGTTGGATTGGTCCACTTCCAGTCCCCCGACAGTCTTTCCTTCCGGTAACATCGTTCCTCTTATCTTTCCCTCTGCTCCATTGAGGGCAATGTCGAACTTAAGTGTGGGGAGTGCTCTGTATTGGTTGGAATCTATATGTGTGCTTGGAGCCTAGTCCACTGTCCAAATCTCGAGATTTGAGGGCTCCAAGTACTGAGGTTTGCAGGATCATATTGGCACTGTGGATTTGATTGGTGAATCGAATGTCTTTCGAATTATTGCATGATAGCTTGATAGTAACTAGGATTACCTATGATGATGAGTGAGACGTGCAGTAGAATTGTGTAGGGATTCAGTTTTTGTTCAATTGTTTGCTTACCAACTGTGACTTGGATTGATCACTTGCTCTTGACAGTCGTTTATGCATCTAGTTCATGGAATCAGAATGAGAGATAGAGCATATAGGTAGCCATGTGAGATTTGAGCATGCTCGTTTCTTCCTTTTACGATAGTTCCCTCTTCCATGATGTGTAGCATTCACGTTGTCACTAGCTAAGATGATGGAGGCATAGGATAAGCCCATGACCAAATTGAAACGTGTTGAGCTTACCTTGTATATGACTTGGTTTGCTTGGGGACAAGCAAATGGTTAAGTGTGGGGGAATTTGATGACTTGATATATACACATGTTTTTACCCACCATTCCTATACCGTTTGAGTCTTATTTCTCGTGTTTAAGGCTGATTTCGGAGAGGCGTTGCGACAGACCCATCGGAAGAATTTTTTTCATTTTTTTGAAAAATGCTGAAAGACAGCATTAACAATTTGGATAATATATCCAAATTCATTCCTTTTTTATTGAATTCATTGAACATGATTCCTATGGCTGCAATAAACAAAGTAAACAGTCCCAATACAAGAATCGTACCACATACTTGCGGGTTAACCGCACAAGGTTCGCAAGTTAGAGGTCACATGACATCATTTTTGTTTGTTTGTGAATTGCACCTCTTTTTCCATTTTCCCTTCGCCTAAGCTTACTTTTGGAAGTCTAGGGCTTGTTTGTTTGATGGATTTGGTGAAGGATTTAACGGGTCGTTTGCTTCAAGGTTTTATTGATGGATTTGGTGATGGACTTGCATTTATCATGGACTTTGACAAAAGTCTATTGTTTGCTTGATGGAATTGGAGGGAGTAAATCTGTGGGCCCCACAGAGTTTGGAGGTCCAAATTCATGGACCCCACGGACTTGGAAGTTCCACCTAAGGAGGTGGGAATTGGGTGATGGATTTAAATCCATGATGACATTTTACTAGTTTATCCCTACTTATTTTGCCTAATGACTAATCTACCCTTCCTTCTTCCCTGGTGGTGGCCTCCAACTCTTTGTCCTCAGTTTTTCATACAGAGCAATGAATGATAAATGGACTCTCATGTTTGTTTCTCCTTGTCTCTTTCTTTTTTTGGGCTTGTTTAATATTAATTTCTCGCATAAATTGTGAATTTCGTGACGAAATTTCGGATTAAGCGTGGTGCTCGAGTTTGAAAAAGAAATCGGGACATTTTCAATTGTGGTTGAATTTCACATCTTCTTCTACTTAGTCTTCTATTTACTCCTATATTGATATTTCTAACACTTTAGGCTCATCTTGTGCATTATTGCTAAATCGACAGTTGGATCCAAAAATTAGGGAGTTCTGTCATGTTCAAACTATTATGCATTTCTATATTTGTAATTGAACGAGTTCACAAAGTAGAAGTTCTGTTACTTTGTATACATTAGATTACGAGTTCACAAAGTAGAAGTTCAGTTACTTTGTATGCATTAGATTTCTTTTTAAGGGAAATATAATTACATAAGGGTAACAAGTTAATTTGTATTCCATATCCACAAATCTAATCAAATAAAATCCATTATCAAATCCAACAAGCAAACAATAGACTTGTTCAAATCCATGATGCCACCAAATCCATCATATATCCATGGTTTTTCAAAACCCTCATATTTAAAATCCACGAAGCAAACGACCAGTAAAGGCTAGTTTGGTTGATGGATTTGGATTCATAATGGACTTTGTCCAAAATCCATTCTTTGCTTCAAGTATTTAGAGGTAACAAATCCGTGGGACCCATGGACTTTGAGGGTCCAACTGCGTGGGCCCCACTGACTTGAAAATTCCACCTCTTTAGATGGGAATTGATCATGGACTTTGAAGTCCATCATTTTTTACCAACCTACCCCTCATATCCTCTTTCTCTTTTTATATCATTGAGTGCAATAAAGGTAAATTACACTTCATACGTACAAATTTATTTAACTAAAACTATCATGAATCCATCAAACAAACAATGGTGTTTATCAAATCTATAATGAACTCAAAACTGTCATATATCCATGGTTTTTCAAAACCCAAGTTATACCAAAACCTTCAATTTTCAAATTCACAATGCAAACAACCCCTTAGCTCACAAGGGGACAATCATTCAAGGTTATCAAAATTCAATTCTCTACCTAAGAACTCTAACTCTCAATTCGCCATAATTGACCAAGCAAGACGCGAAATCAAACCTGGAGACCCAAGTAAAGATGTAGCTGAAGGTGAGGGGAAGGCAAGGGGAGCAAGGTGGCAGGTCACCAATGAAAGTACGTCTCAGGTAAAAATTTCACGAATAAATACGCTTAAGACTAAATTTGAGACCTGCAAGATAGACGGCACCGAGACAATTAAACAAATTGCTTAGAGATTTACAAACATCATCAATTGTCTGGAGAATCTTGGAGTCTCTTATGAAAGTGTTGACTTGGTTCAAAAGATTCTTTGGTCTTTACTAAAGAAGTGGAAACCGAAAGTAGTGAAAAACAAAAGAAAGAAAAGATTGGAGTCAATTCCAGCAGTCACGCACATGAAGAGCTAGAATCATATAATTAAGAGGAGATGGATGATGATGAACTAGCTATGCTCAACATGCATATTATTCAACTTATGAAAATGAGAAGGGATCGACGATGAGGAAATTTCGTAAGCCTTCAAAAGGATAAGGAATCCAAGCACAACCAGGAAAGACAAGGGTCATCGAAATCAGTTCAGAGACAAAGGAAAGGAGATAAGCCAATTGATAAGATTCAAAATGAATGTTTTAAATGCGACATACAAGGGCACATAAAGGTAAATTGCCTACTCTAGAGAAGAGAGAAAGCAATGGCATCAACTTGGAGCTGTAGTGAGGAGGACGATGATGAAGGTGAAAATCAAACTAGGAGAAGAGTCAACTGCCTGATAGCTATTGATGATCAATCAAGCTAAAGAGACCACGCACTTCCTCTGCACTACAAACCTCATCCCCATCTTGTGCAACTACATTCTTCATTACAAGATTTTCTTGAACTACAACTTCTTCTTCAAACTCAACTTCCTCCTCGAATTCAACGTGAGGTTCCCCCCGAACCATGAGCCTTTCTCTTCACTCCCTTAACTCCCTCTCTCTAGCTAGTAGTCGAAGAGTGCGATTGATGTTGTCGTCTAGCGGTGCTAAAGGTACCGGGTTTCTTCGGGTCATACACCTCATGCCCACACTTCACACAAGACAAACAAGAGCCAAAAAAGCAAGATCCAAACTCAAAAGGCAAGAAAACAAATGCTAAAGTAACAGTATATTTTTTTTCCAAATGATAGACCATTCTCCCTAGCAACGGCGCCAGAAAACTTGACTTGCTACCACTGCACTTCAACCCCAATTATATGCCCAATGTAACTTATAACCTGGTGGAAAAGGACTCCTACCCTTATAAAAAATCTCTTCCTCGGTCTCCATTACACACTTCTTTGACTTTGAGATACAAGGTAGTAATGGAGGACCAGGAAGCATGAGAGGGCGCAAAAATTTAGGCGGACAGGATGACAGAATTTAGCTAAAAAATGGCGCCCCGTCCGTCAATTTTGAAGGAGAGCAGAATAATGCATAATCAAAATTTATGACTGCCTTTCGCGAATTCCTGACCAGCTTAGGTGGTGAGGAAAGTGTTTTATCACTACTAAAGGACTTCTAAAAAATGTCCAACCTCGTTCAAGCATTGATAACAACCCTCGGACTCCACATTATGAATGCTTACCTTTGATGATGTACCACCAGACATTCTTATCAAGTCCACCTTACATGATTTTGATCCGACAAGGTACTTCTTGAATAGAAGCCATTTGAGATGTCATATGGATAAGAGTGTTCCCTTTCTTACCGACGGAAAAGGTGAAATAATGGCTAGAATACTAGTTTGTAGGTTATTGATGACACTCAAATTATAGTGTTTTTCGCTCCCATATTTTATACGTTTTCCCCTCCATTAATATATTTTTCCATACTTTAGGTATAAATCATGACTATGTAATCAATGTGCACCTTGAAGAACGAGAAGGCATGATCCTATCATTGAGAGGGAGTGTGACTCAGTCAGGAAAGACTACATATTCATCCCTCTCACCTCCAGTGAGAGTAGTGGCTGACTATCTTGGGATAGTAGGAGATTGAGGATTCAGAGTGGTCAGATGCACAGGAAGAGGCCGAGGAGTCACGGAATGTGGCAATGGAGACTGATGAGAAGCACGAGATCGATGAGCCACCAACAGTACTTCTTCATCCACTGCTCCAGTTTTCACCAGATAAATAAAGAAGAAGGAAAGTAGAGCACTGGAACACAACACCTATGAAGAATTCTTCCAGTACCAGGGTTGTGGCACCAACATTCGAGACATATTGACCAGGGTAGCGACTGAAGCTCTCAACATAAAGGGAGAGAGCATCAATATGTTGACACGAGAGTTCTTTGGAGGTGCAACAGGTCAATAACTCTAGCCACACTGGTATTGTATATCAGTTGGCAGAACAACGCTTTAAGGATTGTTACGATTGCTTCTTGGTGAATCTAGGACTCCTCTCTATCATGACATTAGAGGAGCACTTTCACCAAGATGTGGAGGACGATTTTGAGGAATATTACTTTGTTGCTGGATATGTTCATCCCACCGGCATCAACGACTCCTTCATTAGGTTCGTGCATTACTTTGTCCGAACTTGATTTCACATGAGATCGAGCAGATATGGATGAAAGCTGACCATGACAGATATGCTAGCTACTAATATACAATTCAGTGCCCAATAATTGGTGGCTTTTTCATCCAAGATGGAGGTTAAATTTGTAACATGGCCACTAGGTACATCAATGAGCATCATGACGAGTTTGGATTCACTCTCTTGGATACCTTAGCAAGGCATGGATACATCTTTAGACAACCAACCTACCCCTTTGGAGTAGATAGGATGACATTTGTTGGAGTAGACCTTGATGAGAAAGATTTCCCCACTCATTATGCACGATGCTAACAAGGAAGCTAGTTATGCGCTTGATTAGAGCATGTCATGAGATCAAATACCAGGAGAGGAGGTTGGACCATCACATTCGGCACCATCGAGGCAGGAGGAGAACCTACTCAAGTACCATCATCACAATGAGCAGTGTTGGGATTCTTATGATCATGATCATAGAGATGAGTTAGGGATACTCAAGCTTGGAGAGCATCAATGGAGGCACAATAGCGAGATTTGGCAGAGTAGCCGAGGTAAAGCTCCAAGATGTTATGTATAGCCAGATGCAAGATTTTAACCAAAAGTTCAACAAGATCCTTTATATGCATAGACCAGGAGGAGGTGACCAGTAGAAGTTTATTTTCTCTTATTTTATGGGATTATCTTTCTTTTTATTTGTTTTTGCTTAGTTGGGAGATGAATCATTAGGTCTCTCCAATATCTATCTTTTTTTTTTGCCTTCTTATTTTGATACTCCATGAAAACAAAGGTGAACTACTCTAAACCTATCGACTATTTGTGCTTTAATTAAGAATGACAAATTAGGTAAACTGTTCCAATCCTTTCATTGCTCGCCTATGTTTTAGTGCATTGAGAATAATGTCCAGTTTAAACTATGAAGGATGTGATAGTTAATTAGATGTTATGATTATATTGATATGTTTTGAATGTCATGACATTCAATTCATTATAGATTATTACCTATCTAGACATAAATGTATCATTTGAAATTTGTCATGTCATGTTTCAAAAAAAGTGTGGGATTAGCACAACATGTGGGGCATCTATACATTGCACAAAATCAAATTTTGAAAGAGATACTAATTTAGTTTCAGGGCATGGATAAAGCTTCTGGCATCCTTTGATTTCATTGACCCTCAACCCGAATTGGGGTATAAGAGTTGTAAGAAGTACTTCGACTATGGCATAGATACATAATTTTCTCTTGTTGTAGTAAATCTCCCTATACACAAAAAAAAACCCAATAATAGTGAAGAAAAAGTCAATAAAAATTGAAAAATATATGTCGGTTGAAATGAAAAAGTGCTTATGGGGTACGGTGAAAAGATGGTAGAAGCATTTCAAAGTTCTTAAATGTATTTGAACAGTTTCACCCTATGTATTTTGAAACTCGTGTATGGTTGGTGGCTTATGATTGAGATGAGTATCTTGTTGTTCATGCATGTTGATATAGGTTGAGTCAGCGGTAGCCAAATTTTCATTTATTGTAGGTTAAAATGTGGCAGAAAATTTTCATTTACTTTGGCTTAACTTTTCACAAATCCACATACATTCTGACAATATGGCTATGATAAAAGTCGTAGTCCTTATGCGAGATAAAAAAAATTTATGACGTTCGGATTGTAGAGCACAAAGTTATGGTCGTCCAAAGTTTCGCAAAATCATAAAATTGCTCATTCGGGATAGCAAATGACGTTTTTCGGGACGAAGGCAGGACCAAACAGCCTTCGGCAATTTGTGACTAGCAAAACCTCAAAACGTTACGGAATCAAGAAAAAATTCACGATTATCGAATAACCGAGCACAAAGTTACGTTTGTTTGAAGTTCCAGCCTAGGTAGGGCATTCATCGAGAGAGAAAAAAAACTTATAGCTTTTTCACATTCCTACATATATTCATAAACTAGCACAACTGTAAAATGAGCAGGGGCCGGCGACCGATCAAATCGAATAATGAACCGCAAGGTAATATAGTCAGGTTGGAGAAGAACTGGATCATCTGATCGAAACTTTTAATTCCAATTCGTTCGTCATCATATCTTGTTTGATAAAATCTGCTACAAGACTCATTGCGATATCTGTCGGAAAAAGTGGAGGATTAAAGAGTAATCGTTTCATGACTATCTCAACCTATATATAATAAAATTATGAATTCTATGCTAGAATAATTATAACATTAGATCAGTTCTAAAAATCCAACATTGTTACGATAATCGAAAACTTACCACCAAGAAGTGAACTTTGGAATGCTACAATCACGAGAAGGATGGCAAACCTTAGGCACTTCCATAAAAAACCATGCAATAATGTTCTTCAAGTTATTTATAAAAGAAATTAATTGAGTGGGAGAGCAGTGAAGAAAGAGAATAGAGGCTTATAGACTTTCTTAATTACTGTTTGATTTTTAAGCTCCCAGTGAGGTGTAATGCAGGAAAATAGAGAGAAAAATAAGTTGCCTTTACCGTTTGTTTTTAATGGGAGGGAACATTTTCAAGAGCAGGAACATTTTCAAAAATAAGCTCCCAGTGAGGTGTAATGCAGGAACATTTTCATCAGTTAAAATGAGTAAACACATCTCAAGAGCAGTCAAAAGTTCTTCCTATCATAGTGTCACTCTCAAACTCAGCTCTGTCTATCCCACTTGTTTCTTTATCATGGAAAGAGGTTTTCGGAAAAGAGGAGGAAAAAGAGAAAGGGTAAAGACAAAAGAGAAATAATGATTAAACTATAAACATATCGCATTTTTTTTATCTCTTAGTAGTGTACAAGTTTGCTGCTTACAAGATCTAAAAAAGTTATGCATAATAAAAAAAATTATTGACAATCTGATAACCAAGCAGAAAGTTATGTTCGTTTGAAGTTTCAACCAAACTAAGACATCAATCGAGAAATAAAAACTTATAGGCTTTTTAAATTTCTATATATTTTGATAAACTAGCACAACCTTATAAACCTGTGTGACAACCTTAATCCAAATATGACAATAGTAATTATAATAATAACAACCTTCTATCTAGGGGTGTACATGGGTCGGGTGGTCCGGGTTTAGGCATTTTAATCACCCGACCCATGCACTACGGTTTGGGAAATATTAAACCCAAACCCACCCAAAAAAATCTAAACCCTACGGTTTGTTTCTAATTGGGTTGGGTCAGGTTGGCGATATTTTTAAGTAAAAACCCAACCCAACACAAAATATGTAATTATTCTACATCATAAAAATATTTTATAAAAAATTAAAAATTCAAACGAATAAACCGAGGCGAAAGGTATCAAAATTCACAAATATTGTTTGAATTTTAATAAAACTTGATTTACTTCAACTTATGTCTAGTTTTTTTCATGCCATTTGTTGAAATAGGCTAAAAAGGTTACAAATGAACGCATCCATAATATGATATTCTTTTAAAATTGTACACAAGAAAAAAAAAATACGTGAATCATAGCTATATTAAATATATGTCTAAACTTTAAGTCGAAGAATGCATTAGATTAGTGAGACTTTAATAGAAAAACATGGCGAAATATCTTAATTTTCTCATAAGTATGACTATATACGACATAAATATTTTTTTGGATACGAACTCATACCAATAATTGGAACACGGGTTGGGTCGGGTTCTATGGGTTGTGTAATCTAAAATCCAAACCCAACCCAAATGAGGCGGGTTGTACAAAAGAAAACCCTCACCCAACCCAAAACCTTCGATTTAGCGACAAATACGGGTGGGTTGGGTCGGGTTGGACGGGTGGGTCGGTTTGCGGGTGTGTTTGTTCACCCCTATTGCTATCATATATCCAACCTTCTCAAGTTATATTAACACACACATGCACTTAGCTACAATAGTTAAGATAAAGAGGAACTGGATCTTCTAATTAAAGCCTTTTATTTCCAACTCGTTCGTCTTCAGATCTTGTTTGTTAAAATCGGCTACAAGACTCATAGAGATATCCGTGGGGAAAAGATTAAGATTAAAGATTACTCGTTTGATTTCCATCTCAGCCTATATAAAATCTTGAATTCTTATTTATAATAATTATAATATTATAAAAAATCTAAACAAACAACATTGTTATGATAATAAAAAAAAACTTACTGTATCTACCGAGAAGTTAACTTTGTCCTGCTACAACCACGATATAACAATAATAATTACTGTTATAATTAATCCAAATATAACAATAATACTTTGATAAAAAAAACTTACTGTATCTACCGCTGTGATAACATTAATCCAAATATAACAATAATAATTATAACAATAACAAAGTTCAAGTGTCTATCACTTTCCCAACCTTCTCAACCCAAATTAACAAATACATGCACCAAGCTACTACATAACATATGTCACATAATCTCAAACCATATTTAAAAACACATGTATCAATCTACAACACAATAGATGTCCACAAATTCTAAATTCCACAAATTTCAAATTTGTAATCTCAGCAATGTATAATAGGCTGATCGAAAGTGTATGTCTGAGAGCTAGAAAAGTAAGTAAACAAACGTCTCATTATGAACGTAGTACTGATATAACAATTTTCATCACAACATTGTTATGATAATATGAACTTACTGATTTAAATTGCTATATCAGTATCTACGTTGATAATGGGACGTTTGCTTACTTGTTTTTCTAGTTCTTAGACACACATATTTCCGATCAGCCCATTATACATTGTTGATATTACAAATTTGAGATTCGTGGACTTCTATTGTCTTGAATTGTCCATGTCGCAAAAGATGGAAAGACCGTGTCTGCACGTTGAAATCAACAAGCCTTTTTGCAGAACTTGGAGGCCCAAATTGGGACCATAGCTCACGCGGTCACTAATAGAGACACTCCCGAGTCATACCATTCCGAATTCAAAGGACCAAAAAGCAGCATTGCATACCATTCCACTACTGAGTGGGAAGGTAACAAAGGACATTCCTCCAAGGCACCATGAAAAGCGTGGGAATTCCTCTGCCCAACCACCAGAAGAACTAAAAATTTTGTGTACAACAAAAAGCAGACCACAAGTCCCCCCCCCCCCCAACTAGACCACAAAAAGGAGGATGCATACCACAAGTATGAAAGGAAAATTATGAACTATCAAAAAGCAGATACATGTTTACAAAAGCATACCTTAAACATAAAAAAGAAACTAAAAATGTAATAATGCACAACAAGAAACGAAAAATATCACGGGGAGTACAAGGCATACCACAACTCTCATAAAGCAAGCAATGAGAAAACATGAGAAGCCTATTAAATCAGACCATAAACACGAGAAACAAAACCAATAATGTAATGAAGCAAACAAAAACACTAAACAACAAATTGATTAGGCGATTCAAAAATAGTAAATGGACATCTCCATTGAAAATGGAATCGTTGTTCATTGATTCCAACAAGCTCTCATTGAAGTGGTATGAAATGTGCTTGCATTAGTTGTACTCTTTGAAGTCATAGATGATGTTCTTTTGCATTAACTTCAAAAAACTATTTTTGCAAGATGATAGCCATTAGGGAAGAAAAGAGCATCAAAACTATATATGATAAAATGTCTCTCCAGCAATTGGGATCGCTCTTGCTTAGTAGTTCCAGCTTGAAATATGCAAACTTAGCATCTTCTTTTGAATCATATGGGAGATCTAGTTTCTTTCACCATTCACTTTTAATGTGTGTGGCTATCCTTTCCTTTATATTGACCTCAACTGTCATTGAGGCATCCCGTATACCCTTTTCACGTCATGCTCTATTGTATTGAATTGTCCATGTCGCAATAGATGGAAAGACCGTGTCTGCACATTGAAATCAACAAGCCTTTTTGCAAAACTTGGATGCCCAAATTAGGACCATAGCTCACGCGGTCACTAATAGAGATCACTCCCGATTCATACCATTCTGAATTCAAAGGACCAAAAAGCAGCATTGCATACCTTCTCACTACTGAGTGGGAAGGTGACACGCTAAAACACAACACCAAACTGCGACCAAGTGTAATCGCAGTCCGGAAATGCAGTAACAAGCAAGTTCTAATGTCAACCCGGGGTCTAGATCTACTGCCTACTCCGTGAATATCTATTATCTAGCCAACTAAGTCAAGTGATTGTTGATTTAAGTAAAAGCAGTAAGAAAGCAGGAAATGGTTCAGTTTTCTGAACCAAAGGAAGAGTCACTCGGGAATGAATCCCCCTAGCTCCTTAGTTAGGTTCTAGTTGTAGTTAGTTTTGGTTGCTTTACTGCTGATTATACTGCGGAAGATCCGACAGTAGCTTGGAATCTCTTAAGCTGACCAAGCCCTCTAAGTCCAACTACCCGGCAGACGACTAGTCTTCACTAGGATAGAAAGCTAAAGCTATGAACACAAAACTCCACAAGTGGAATTAGATTCCAGTACAAAGCAGTGAATCGACTAACTCTCGTATAATCAATTCACTACTACCAATTGAAGAAGCTCTAACAACCTAATAAGATTCTATCTATCTCAGGTTGCAGCAGAAATCAATAAAAGGTGATCAGACATCAATTGACACATTCAAAACACTTCAATCGATTATAATCAAGCAATATCACAATCCAAACGTAATTACAATCAAGATTCCTAACTCATGGAACTAGGGTTCTTCATACCCAAGTGAGAGAGAGTTCTACTACATAGAGAGAGAGAGAGAGAGAGAGAGAGAGAGAGGAAAACAAAATACAAAGCAGTCATACTCATAACAATGGGGAGAATCTGCTCTGGGATGATGATTTTCACTCCTATGATGATCTCCAAGCTCGATTTGGTGAAACCCAGCTCCAAGATCGCTTCTAGGATGTGTTCTCCGCACTTTCTCTCTCTAGGGCTCTATTTTTGCTCTGAAAGTCCATTCTCTCACTTGTGGCTCGAAATTGGGTTAAAACCCAGAAATTCCCGACCACACGGGCAGGCCACACGGCCGTGTGGCTTACCCAGATGCCCGTGTGAATGTCAAAATGCGGAGTTTTGATTAAGTGGACTTCAAGCTTCCTACACGGCCAGGGACACACGGGTGTATGGAATCTCCAGAATGCCCGTGTGAAGGCTCGGTAATTTCCACACGGCCACTTGGGTTCCTTACACGGCCGTGAGGGTTTTAGGAGTGCCCGTGTGGCTTCCTCAGCGTCTCGACACACGTCCGATCTTCGTCCAATTGACCCCGAACTCGTTCCCAAGCCTTCATTCACGTACTAGGACCTGAAATATCACAAGCAAGAACAACCTAGCGTGAAATCGGCCTAAAACACGAGAAGCAACATCTCAAACGGTGTAAGAATAGGGGTAAAAACATGTGCAATTAACGGTCTATCAAAATCCCCCACACTTAACCGTTTGCTTGTCCCCAAGCAAACCAAGTCAGACACAAGGTAAGCTCACAATTTCAATCATACCTACATTGGCGACGAATCATATAGGCACAGAACACGTGAATCATACAGACTTTCAAAAATCAACACATGAACAACTTGAATAGCAACCTGGACAACCACCACAGAGGACATTCGAGTGCAGCAAAATCGAGTAAAGGAGGAGTCTCCCTTCTGTTTATCAACCAACATAGACTTGACTCAACCACTTACTCAAGACAGTCACCTCATGCACAAAACTCAAGATATCAGAATAGAGACCGAGCAATCTAGGTCCTCACCGGGGTACAAGAGTATAGAGAATATGAGAAAATGAATCGCTCACTCTCGACCAGTGGGGTCAGGACAATTTGATGCGAAAAATGCGCATGCTTATTCTCTCAATCCCTAACATCTCTTCACCATGACGGCAGCCTCTAAGTGTTAGAGCTCACATAAATGGGTGTCATCACTAACTAGTCCGGAGGTCTTAGACACAGGTTCAAATGACTGGCTAGGGTCTAGGACATGGGGAAAAGGCCTTTTAGGTGGTGGAAGTATTCAATGCACAAGGTTCCACATTTCCAAACCCAACACAATCAAAGTCAATCAAACCACTTACTTTCTTTCTGCCATTCTGCATTACTCAAATTCTTGCACAAGAGCGAAGGAGGTCACATAAATGTTAGTATTTCCAAGCTAGACTACTAAGAAACACTACTTAATGGGCACTATTCAGATTTTTGGCAGAAACAGCAGAGAACATGCAAAAACTACTTTGTGGAACCTTCTAAGAGATGCAAAAGGGTGATTTTTCATTGTAGATCGAAAGAAAGGATAACACACGGCTCAAAGGGGCTAACTAGGGGGTATGACACACCAGGACAGTCAATTTGGTTTTGGGCTAATCATATGTGTAACATCCCGTTCCGGCAAAACCCATATTTCGATCGCTAGAAAATTTCACGATTTAAAATCGAGCATTTCGACACTTTTTCGACGAAAATTGGATTATCGATCGGATAAGTATACGTATTAATTATATATATAATTTATTAATTATATATATATATATATAATTACATAGCGGCCGGGCGCATATATATTAAATTTCCCCCGTACATTTATCTCCACCATCATTTTACATTCTCCACCGAGAGGAAACCGGAAGCAGAGCGAGCAGAGCGCTCGACAGAGAATTTCTCAGGCTCAAAATCTTGAGCCCTAGTGATCCAAAAATCCCGTAAGTAATGCCTAATTCATCTATTCATCGTGATTTATCGATTTAGAGTTTTAAAACGAGATTTTGGTTCAGGAATTTCTTGAATTCCCGATAAGCCAAATTAGGGTTTCGGAGTATCCGGAAGCCGGATTGAGCCCAAATTTCATATACGAGCTTCCTGCAGCGAGGTAATCAATCCTCTAGTTCTAATCTCTGAATTTCGGCAATTATTTAGGCCGGGGTCCAAACCGCTGAATTTAGCTCCGGCCAGGGTTTGATGTGTTTTTATCGAGAATTAAACCCGGAGCCTAGAACTAATATTGACGGGGATACTGCAGGGGATATTAGGACGGTCTCGGATTTTAATTCGGGGTTCGTTCGTGAAATTGACGTTTTAGTACGGGAAGGTTAAATCGGGGTTTGAACGACCAGAACTGGTGAGGGATTAGCACGGCATACCGGGTTTGTCGTATCACGATAATTATATTGATGCTTAGAATTGATCTAGGTGAACTAGAATGGCATGATTAAGGGTGTATGGATTTTTGTGCTATATGATGAACCCTGGACTGTTGTATGATATTATTGACTTGCCCTAATCGATATGAACTTTGTTTATGTGGATGATTGCATACATGTTGCCATTTGTGGCTTAACTGTTGATATGACTTCATGGTTGTTCGATAAGGGGTTTTGACATGGCGTGATATTATGGTTGTATTTGGATCCATAAGTGGTGGAATAAACTTCCCAAGGTGAGATTATGATTTTTAAGGAGGATGACTTGCAAGAGGGTTTATCCCGAGGAAGTGCAATTATACGACTCCTGATTTACCTATGTTGAGCCAATTGTGGCCTGGTCAAGTACATGTGCAAGTAACGAATTATGATTAAGCAAGATGAGACATGAATCATGTATAAGGATACCAAATATGAGTGTTGTGGTCTCACGGTCAACTACATAGTAATTAGGGCTCCCTATGCTATTACTCTATTATGATATGTATGATAGTCACACCTCTCATGTGGTGGTGACTGAAGAATTCTTATGAGATATGACCACACCCAGAGCGGTGTCGGGGTATGACTATACCCATAGTGGTGTGGGGTATGTATGACCACATCCGACGGGATGTTGGGGTATGTATGACTACATCCGACGGGATGTGGGGTATGATTCCCGGGGGAGTTATTAGCATGGGAGTAGCCAGGCGCCTATGATAAAAACATGATAAGATGCATATGCATAAGTCAAGGTGGTTGAGTCTTTTGCCTATTGGGATGTCGGAGGGCTGAGATCTGATCCTAGTGCTTTGGTTTGTTTGCTAGATGTATGGTAGTGGTATGCTATGTTATGAACTCACGATGCTATGATTATCTCACTCAGCTATGAGCTGACCCTCTTTTATTCTTCTTCTCTGCTTATGCTATGTGTAAGTAGATCATCAGTAACAGCAGTAGATAGGTGTATAGGTGGGAGCTGAGCAAGAGTTGAAGGCAAGATGAGGTATGGTCTTCAACCATTCTGTGCTTGGACTACTACTCGGGATTTTGGCCAGTGATCCACACCTTTTTGTAAAAGAATGTTTTGAGAACGTTTTTCATGTGCATACTAGCTTCTGATGTAGTGTGAGATATCCACAGGTGTGGAAAGTTGATGATATGTGTATATTGTGTAATTAGGTAAGTAGTGATAATTATAGCATGTATCAGTATAGTATGCAGTTGTGTAGTATGAAACTGTGACTATGGCTATGAAAAGGCAATGCATATGGTTGTGAGTATATGTGTTTGTCTATGAATGCATGGATTCAGATGAATTATTTTGCAGGATCATATGGAAGAACTGTTAGCCCATTACGCGAGTAATTCATGTCGAAATTTTATTTAGGTAAATTTTGATAATTAATGTAACACCCGAGATTAATTCCGCTGCAATTGTATGAACAATATGATTAGGCAAAACGTATAGGGTAGGGTGTTACAGTTTGGTATCAGAGCCCGGTTCCCTCTTTTTGCTGTTATGGCGTACTATACCCTATGGGAGGTTAAACACTCCTAAGGAGGGGAGTACCCCATAATGACTTAAACTGGGAATTGAGTTTGACATGATTATGTGTATTGGTATGTTGGATGAAATTATCTGCATCATGGTTTTCAAAATTGAGTTTTGAACTTCTATGTTTTCAAGTAATTATTTTGGAAAATTTTTGTTTTAACCAAGTGAGAAATTTGGTGAGGAATGAATTTTGTGTGGATCAATCTAAGGCCAATATTTCCTTGTAGCTCGCACGGAAGTTGTCATAATGTTCCTACTGACCAGTCGAGAGGAGTGGGGGCGGTTGATGCAAGACCGCCAGTATTAGATTATGCAAAGATGAAGAGTTTGGGTGGTAGGGACTTTAAGGGAGATGTGAGCCCAGATGCTGTAGTAGAGTGGTTGAGAGAGATGGAAGATGTGTTTGAGTATCTTTATGCAACCCCAGAGGAAAAAGTGCAATATGTTGTTTTTCTCCTAAAGGGGTACGCGAGGAGCTGGTGGTCCTCAGTCTCTAGAGTTAATGGTGAACGAGTTCAGTTCACCTGGGATGAGTTCCTGAAGGCCTTTAAGACAGAGTTTCTTCCCGAAGCTTTTATCAGGGAAAAGAACAATGAATTTGCCAACCTTAAGCAGGAGAACATGACAGTTACTGAGTACACCATCAAGTTTGTTCGACTGCTTTACTTTGAGGATGGGTTGGCGGATACTGAGCATAAGAAGAAGATGAGATACTTGCATGGTCTGCGCATAGGGTTGAAAGAAAAGGTCCACAGGGTTGATGAAGAGAGTATGGCCACAATCAAGGAGGCAGCACTTAAGTATGAAGCCTATGAAGTTGAGAGCCGAGAGGAACACAAGGCCAAAGAAGAGGAGAAGAAGAGGAAGTTTGGAGTAAATTATGCTGGACCTCGTTACCCACCCAGGAGAGGTCCTAGCAGTTTTGGGAGAACATCGAGTCAATCTATGTCAGGAACATCATACAGGGCACCAATTTCCTCAGCCACACAATTTCCATTTTGTCAAGTTTGTCAGAAGAGGCATCCTGGAGAGTGTAGGAGATTTTCTGGTGTATGCTTTCACTGTGGCCAACCTGGGCACATCATGAGGGATTGCCCGCATTCGAGAGAAGTAAGAGCTACACAGTCAGAGCCTTCAGTGCACATTAGTAGAGCCCCATTCAGGGGTGGTTACCAGGGAGGCCGTAGTGGATTTCAGAGTGGTCGTGGTGGTTCACAGGGTGGTAGAGGTGGTGGTCGAAATCAGCCATCAGGAAGTGGTACGCAGGGTACCAGAGCACAGGGAGCACCGAGGGTTTATGCAATGACTCGAGGTGAGGCAGAAGTGGCACCAGAAGTTGTAACTGGTATGCTTTCTATCCTTGGCAAGCAATTATATGCTTTGATCGATACTGGTTCCTCTCACTCATTCATGTCATATACGTTTGCACATATGCTACGCTTAGTTCCAGATAAGCTAGGTTATACCTTATGTGTTAAAACACCTGTGGGAGATACCTTAAAGGTAGACTCAGTTATTAGAAGTTCCTTCATTTGTGTGGAAGGAGCTTTCCTAGCAGCAGATTTAATTCTGCTACCTTTTGATGAATTTGATGTCATCCTTGGAATGGACTTTCTGGCAACACATGGAGCTGTTGTGGATTGTCAAAAGAAAGAAGTGTTATTCAACACACCAGATAAAGGTCCTGTTGTATTCCGAGGCATTAAGAAAAAGGAGACTCATGGTTTTCTTTCTGCCTTGGAAGCTTTTCGATTAGTGAAGGAAGGTTGTGAAGCCTTTCTTGCTCAAGTTACTGTAGTAAATGATAAGAAGGTTGAGGATGTAGAGGTGGTAAGGGAGTTTCCTGATGTATTCCCCGAAGAACTTCCCGGCCTTCCACCAGAAAGGGAAGTAGAGTTTGATATTGAATTGGTACCTGGCACAACACCAATTTCAATGGCACCATATAGAATTGCACCAATTGAGCTGAAGGAGCTTAAAGAACAATTGCAAGAATTGTTAGACAAGGGGTTTATTCGACCTAGCATCTCACCTTGGGGTGCACCAGTTTTGTTTGTCAAGAAGAAAGATGGCTCCATGAGAATGTGCATTGACTACCGAAGGTTGAATAAGGCGACAGTGAAGAATCGTTATCCCCTTCCAAGAATAGATGACTTGTTTGATCAATTGCAGGGTGCATCGGTCTTTTCTAAGATTGATTTGAGGTCTGGATACCATCAATTGAAAGTGGCAGATGGAGCAACCTCAAAGACAGCTTTTAGAACAAGATATGGGCATTATGAGTTCCTGGTAATGCCTTTTGGACTCACTAATGCACCAGCGGTATTTATGGCTCTTATGAACAGAGTTTTCCATGAATATCTTGATAAGTTTGTGATTGTATTCATAGATGATATTCTCATCTATTCTAAAAGCGAGGAGGAGCACAAAACTCACCTTAGAATTGTGTTGCAAATTCTAAGAGAGAAACAATTATATGCAAAATTCTCAAAATGTGAGTTTTGGCTGAAGGAGGTAATATTTCTGGGACATGTAATATCTGGAAAATGTGTTGAGGTGGATCCGAAAAAGGTGGAAGCAGTGGTGAGTTGGGCTCCACCAAAAGATGTGTCGGAGTTGAGAAGTTTTCTTGGCATGGCAGGTTACTATCGGCGGTTTGTCGAAGGATTTTCTAAAATTGCTGCACCATTGACTAAACTGTTGAGGAAGAAAACTAAGTATGTTTGGGATGAATCATGTAAAAAGAGTTTTGATGAACTGAAAAAGAGATTGACCACAACACCAGTACTTGCACTACCTTCAAGTCAGGGAGAGTTTGTGGTGTATAGTGATGCCTCGTATCAAGGACTGGGTTGTGTGTTAATGCAAGATGGAAGAGTTATCGCATATGCCTCTAGGCAATTGCGTCCTCATGAAGTAAATTATCCCACTCATGACTTAGAATTGGCAGCGGTGGTATTTGCTCTCAAGATTTGGCGATATTATTTGTATGGTGAGACTTTTAAAATCCTAACTGATCACAAAAGCTTGAAGTATATTATGGATCAGAAGGATTTAAATAGTCGCCATAGGAGATGGATAGAGTTGTTGAAAGATTATGATTGTACCATTGATTACCATCCAGGTAAAGCTAATGTAGTTGCGGATGCTCTGAGCAGAAAAGGCAAGAAGAATATAACGGATCTGGTTGATTTGAGGGCAATGAATGTTGATTTGGAAGTGGATGGTGTAACAGGGTTACTAGCTCGGTTGAACATTCGACCTTTGTTGCATGACAAAATTCGTGAGAAGTAGAAGGAGGACCCAGAGTTGGCAAAAACCATTCAAGACATTGAGGAAGGAAAAGAAAGCCCATTTGAAATGGTAGATGGCATGTTGAAGATTAATGGAAGAGCATGTGTTCCTAATGTTGATAACTTGAGGAAAGAGATACTAGATGAAGCTCATTCTTCTGCTTATGCTATGCACCCAGGAGCAACTAAAATGTATCACACGATCAAACCATATTTTTGGTGGCGTGGGATGAAAAAGGAAGCGGCTGAACATGTTTTCACGTGTCTGGTATGTCAGAAAGTTAAGGCAGAACATCAAGCTCCTGTGGGAAAACTGCAACCACTTCCAATTCCAGAATGGAAGTGGGAAAGAATCACAATGGATTCTGTATATGGTCTCCCATCATCAAGGGGAAAAGATGCAGTATGGGTTATTGTGGACCGACTGACCAAATCGGCTCACTTTTTACCCATTAGATGGAAACCATCACTGGAGACTTTGTCTCAACTATATATTAAGGAGATCGTCAGATTGCATGGTGTGCCAATTTCTATTGTCTCTAATCGAGACCCGAGCTTCACATCTCGGTTTTGGCAAAGTTTACATGATGCCTTGGGAACTAAACTGCATTTTACCTCAGCTTATCATCCTCAAACAGATGGGCAGAGTGAACGAACCATCCTTACCTTAGAGGAGTTACTTCGATCATGTGTAATGCAATGGGAGGAATCATGGATTGACCATTTGCCCTTAATTGAGTTTGCTTACAACAACCAGTACCATAGTAGCTTGGGTGTTCCACCATATGAAGCACTTTATGGGAGGAAGTGTAGAACACTATTATGTTGGGATGTAGAAGGAGCAAGGCAAATCTCAGGGCCAGAGATAGTTCAGATCACAGTTGACAAGGTCAAGGAAATCAGGGAGCGTTTAAGGGTGGCTCAAGATCGACAGAAAGTTTATGTTGACACGAGTAGGCGTGAAGTTAATTTCGATGTGGGTGAGAAAGTATTTCTCAAAGTGTCACCATGGAAAGGGGTTATGAGATTTGGTAAGAAAGGAAAGCTTGCACCTCGATATATTGGGCCATATGAAATCACAGAGAATATTGGACCAGTGGCTTATAAGTTAGCATTGCCTCAAGAACTATCCCAAATCCACAATGTATTTCATGTTAGTATGCTGAAGAGGTACAAAGTGGATCCTTCCCATGTTATACAACCAGAAGAGATCGAGTTGGGTCCAGATTTAACTTTTGAGGAGGTTCCAATTGAGATTGTTGATTTTCAGATTAAGACTCTTCGCAGGAAAGAAATTCCAATGTTGAAAGTGGTGTGGAGAAATCAAGATAGTGAGAGTGCTACATGGGAGACTGAAGCAAGTATGCGAGAGAAGTACCCTGAGTTAGTAGCAACCTACTTTGCAGGTTAACAATCTTGCCTAATAAGTTATGTTTTCAGCTTGTTGATGTGCTTTTGTTGTGATAGCCCAGTATAGGTTTTTGAAACCTAAACATGGGAACTTGAGGTGTTATGTGTTATTTTCTATGTTATGAATCGCCTATTCTAAGAGTTAGGAAAGGGTTTATCTATGATAGACCATGTTAAGGGTAAGTAAGAGGAGTTAGAGTACGACTCAAGGATAGATTTCGGGGACGAAATCTTTTAAGGAGGGGAGAATTGTAACATCCCGTTCCGGCAAAACCCATATTTCGATCGCTAGAAAATTTCACGATTTAAAATCGAGCATTTCGACACTTTTTCGACGAAAATTGGATTATCGATCGGATAAGTATACGTATTAATTATATATATAATTTATTAATTATATATATATATAATTACATAGCGGCCGGGCGCATATATATTAAATTTCCCCCGTACATTTATCTCCACCATCATTTTACATTCTCCACCGAGAGGAAACCGGAAGCAGAGCGAGCAGAGCGCTCGACAGAGAATTTCTCAGGCTCAAAATCTTGAGCCCTAGTGATCCAAAAATCCCGTAAGTAATGCCTAATTCATCTATTTATCGTGATTTATCGATTTAGAGTTTTAAAACGAGATTTTGGTTCAGGAATTTCTTGAATTCCCGATAAGCCAAATTAGGGTTTCGGAGTATCCGGAAGCCGGATTGAGCCCAAATTTCATATACGAGCTTCCTGCAGCGAGGTAATCAATCCTCTAGTTCTAATCTCTGAATTTCGGCAATTATTTAGGCCGGGGTCCAAACCGCTGAATTTAGCTCCGGCCAGGATTTGATGTGTTTTTATCGAGAATTAAACCCGGAGCCTAGAACTAATATTGACGGGGATACTGCAGGGGATATTAGGACGGTCTCGGATTTTAATTCGGGGTTCGTTCGTGAAATTGACGTTTTAGTACGGGAAGGTTAAATCGGGGTTTGAACGACCAGAACTGGTGAGGGATTAGCACGGCATACCGGGTTTGTCGTATCACGATAATTATATTGATGCTTAGAATTGATCTAGGTGAACTAGAATGGCATGATTAGGGGTGTATGGATTTTTGTGCTATATGATGAACCCTGGACTGTTGTATGATATTATTGACTTGCCCTAATCGATATGAACTTTGTTTATGTGGATGATTGCATACATGTTGCCATTTGTGGCTTAACTGTTGATATGACTTCATGGTTGTTCGATAAGGGGTTTTGACATGGCGTGATATTATGGTTGTATTTGGATCCATAAGTGGTGGAATAAACTTCCCAAGGTGATATTATGATTTTTAAGGAGGATGACTTGCACGAGGGTTTATCCCGAGGAAGTGCAATTATACGACTCCTGATTTACCTATGTTGAGCCAATTGTGGCCTGGTCAAGTACATGTGCAAGTAACGAATTATGATTAAGCAAGATGAGACATGAATCATGTATAAGGATACCAAATATGAGTGTTGTGGTCTCACGGTCAACTACATAGTAATTAGGGCTCCCTATGCTATTACTCTATTATGATATGTATGATAGTCACACCTCTCATGTGGTGGTGACTGAAGAATTCTTATGAGATATGACCACACCCAGAGCGGTGTCGGGGTATGACTACACCCATAGTGGTGTGGGGTATGTATGACCACATCCGACGGGATGTTGGGATATGTATGACTACATCCGACGGGATGTGGGGTATGTTTCCCGGGAGAGTTATTAGCATGGGAGTAGCCAGGCGCCTATGATAAAAACATGATAAGATGCATATGCATAAGTCAAGGTGGTTGAGTCTTTTGCCTATTGGGATGTCGGAGGGCTGAGATCTTATCCTAGTGCTTTGGCTTGTTTGCTAGATGTATGGTAGTGGTATGCTATGTTATGAACTCACGATGCTATGATTATCTCACTCAGCTATGAGCTGACCCTCTTTTATTCTTCTTCTCTGCTTATGCTATGTGTAAGTAGATAGGTGTATAGGTGGGAGCTGAGCAAGAGTTGAAGGCAAGATGAGGTATGGTCTTCAATCATTCTGTGCTTGGACTACTACTCGGGATTTTGGCCAGTGATCCACACCTTTTTGTAAAAGAATGTTTTGAGAACGTTTTTCATGTGCATACTAGCTTCTGATGTAGTGTGAGATATCCACAGGTGTGGAAAGTTGATGATATGTGTATATTGTGTAATTAGGTAAGTAGTGATAATTATAGCATGTATCAGTATAGTATGCAGTTGTGTAGTATGAAACTGTGACTATGGCTATGAAAAGCCAATGCATATGGTTGTGAGTATATGTGTTTGTCTATGAATGCATGGATTCAGATGAATTATTTTGCAGGATCATATGGAAGAACTGTTAGCCCATTACGCGAGTAATTCATGTCGAAATTTTATTTAGGTAAATTTTGATAATTAATGTAACACCCGAGATTAATTCCGCTGCAATTGTATGAACAATATGATTAGGCAAAACGTATAGGGTAGGGTGTTACAATATGCCTTAGCTAATGACAACGTGAATGCTACACATCATGGAAGAGGGAACTATCGCACAAGAAAGAAACGAGTAGGCTCAAATCTCACATGGCTACCTATATGCTCTATCTCTCATTCTGATCCCCTGAACTAGATGCATAAACAACTGTCAAGAAAAAGTGATCCATCCAAGTCACAGTTGGTAAGCAAACAGTTGAAAAACTGAACCCCTACACAACTCTACTGCACGTCTCAGTCATCATTATGGGTTGTCCTAGTCGCAATCCAGTTGTCATGCATTAATCCAAAACCATTCAATTCACCAATCAAATCATAGTGCCAATATGATCAAACAGTAGTACTTGGAGCCCTCAAATCTTAAGATTCGGACAGCGGACTAGGCTCCAAGCACACATATATAGATTCCAACCGACACAAAGCACCCCCCCCCCCAAACTTAAGCAGGACATCGCCCTCAATGGAGCATAGGGAGAATAAGGGGCACGATGTTACCGGATTGAAATACTGCCGGGAGACTGGAAGTGGACCAGTCAGTGGGAAACAAATGGGGCGAACGGAACAATTCTGCACGAAGGGAACATCAAGAACATACTATCACACTGTGCGTTAGGGATCAGAGTTTGCCCAGATGGCCATGAAATAGACAATCCACAAAAGAAAAAAAAACAAACATAAACGACAGACTCAGTTCAAGCTCCGCACACACATGGAGCAAACACGAAAAGTCTGAAATAAAAACACACTCAGAGTGGCGACGAGTACAGCCTACTCGTCGCCAAGGTTGTCCAGATCAATTTCGTTCATGAAGGCATCATCATCATCAGCTGGTGGAGGTGGAAGTGGAGAGTCCTCCAGACTGGCTGCTTGCCCGGTAGCAGCTGGAGAAGGTGCTGCTGGACCTCCTGCATACGCCGAGATCGGGCCTTCTCCCACTCGATGTGAGCCAGTGTCACCCGCTGCTGGGTCTCCATACGATCCAGGCGCTCATCAAGGGCAATCATCAGGGTCTGATACTCGGCCTAGTGAGCCGAGTACTGCTGCTGGAACTGGAGATGATGGTCAAGGAGTTGCTGATTCTGGAGGCTCAGCTGATGGAACTGGTGAGTGAAGTAGTCCTGGCCTGGGAAAGTGGAACTGCTACCCCCGTACTCGAAGGTGGTGGGGCGGGGGGCAGTAGCATCATCCTCATCCTCGGGGTGGACATCCTCAGCAGCCTCATCCTTAGGAGCATCGGGCTGGTCCTCCGCTGGGATCTGAGGTTCAGGAAACCCCGCGATCCACTTGATGTCGCGCTCGACTCGTAGCAGATGCATGTGCTGGATCGTTTCTTCCCTGAAGACATGAGTGTTCCCCTGCTCCGTGCAACCCTGCAGAGGAATCTGGAAGTAGGTGGCCAGGCGGGTGATGAGGGGAGTGCAGTGAAGGCTCTTCAATTCTGCAACACTCTTGTCAAAGGTTCTGGCCACCACAGAACCCAGGTGGAGAAGATGGTCCGCCTGGCGGATGGACTGGATGAAGTACATGGCTCTCTTGTTGATGGTGCTGGCACTTTCCCCAGCTGGAGTGTAGGACTTCGCCAGCAAGTGGTGGAGAATGCGGTTATCGAGCTGCAGGGTGCTGGCCTTCGTCCGCCCTGCCACGAAAGGACGCTGGCCTGGCTGAGCTAGGCGGGTGTACAGCGTCTTGAAGTTCACTCCCACCTGATCGTTGAGCTCGGTGACGTAGTCCCTATCATCGGCCAGGCCGAGGTCGAGAGCGGTCGCCAAGTCGTGGTAGCTCATGGAGCGGGGTGCACCGCCGAGCCTGAACTTGATGGCTTCACCGTCTGCCCGGTCATCTGTCTCTTCGTGCTTGAAGGTCGTACAGAACTCAAGCACGAGGTCGTGGTAAACCTTCTCGCGAATGGATAGCAGACGACGCCAAGGGCGGTTGGTGACAATGGCGGAGAATGCTCGTAGCAATTAAGCTTCTCAAACTCCCGCCTGGACCGGCAATGATGCTGCCCAAACGAGCAGGCCAGGACGCGCTTAAAACGATACTGGTGGGGGCTCCTCTTCAAATCCCGGATGAACGGGTGCTTGAGGTCGGGATTTTTCATGGTCCTGCAAAAGAACAACCCAAAGTGGAGCCAAAAGAGCCATTGAAAAGGTTAATCACACCCCCACACTTGAGAACAGAAAACAGCCGAACCATAGTTTCATCCATAGTTCGGGGGTCAATAACTTGATCAAACGAGCATAATCTGGGTGAGGGTGCACATCCACAATGTAGTAGGAAACTTAAGGTTCACATCCATAGCAAATACACCATCAAAGCCCATCATTAAGGGCCCCAACCGGTTCCCACAACATGGTATGAAAAACTGGCATTTCATCGAACACCTTGTGTGCACTATTAAGTTAAGCATGGAATTGACAAATTTCTTGCACACAAGGGCTCAAACAAGCATGGGGGACATTTCCCAACACAATTCACACATAAACCAAGCCTTCCCGTCAATCAATTGCACACAATTCACACAATGCAAAGGTGTTCTCTGAACACACACACTAACACCCAATTCTCCATGATTCACAAGGTAAAGGGAAAAATCAAACCTGGAGACACGAGTAGAGGTGTAGGGGATGATGAGGGGAAGGCAATGGAAGCGACAAAAATCCCAAAATCTTCCCGGAAATGCTCGTCGGAGCCTCGCTGAAGTCTCGCCAGAAATCGCCTTCGGTGACTCAAAATTGGGCCAAATCGCCTCAAAATCGAGGGATAGACCGAAAATGGGGAGGGAAGGTTGGGTGTCGTGAAAAATCGATAAAAAATGGCTGGAAAATCCCCAAAAACGGTGAAAAGTCGTGGTTTTCCGGCGAGGGGGATAGGATTCCGGCAAGGGGAGGTGGGTTTTCTGACCACGCGGCCGTGTCGGCCAAATATATAGGCGCTGGTCGGCCACACGGGCACTCTCACACGGCCGTGTGAGGTGCAATAGCGCCCGTGTGGGCCGACACTGCCTGGCCGAGGATTTCACACGGCCGTGTGACTAAGCATTTTCTGGCCGTGTGATTGCCGAGCCTTCACACGGCCTGCCTGAAAATATGACACGGCCGTGTGGGGGACCCTTCATGCCCGTCTGAAAATTCCAGGGCCGCCACACGGCCATAACCCAATACCACACGGCCGTGTGAGGTTTAGGACTGGCCGTGTGGTTTGCCAGAACCCCGAATTTGACCTGTTTTCACTCAAAATCGACATCCGACTCTTGGACAGCACCTCAAGACTCAAAAACACAAAAAATCAAAAGGAAAAAGGTAAGAAAATGCAAACCTAGGTGGGGTTGCCTCCCGACAAGCCCTTCTTTACCGTCTTTTAGCTGGACGCAAGTAGAGGAACTAAGGGTCCCCGAGCTTGATTAGTAGCCCTGCGCGCTCGACAGCACCTCCCAAATACAACTTTAGGAGGTAGCCATTCACCTTGAATGGCTCAGTTTGAGCATTGTTGATCTCCACCGCACCGTGCGGGAAAACTTGGGTGACCGTGAAGGGTCCCGACCACCTCGAAGGGAGCTTGACTAGAAAGAGTTTCAGGCGTGCATTGAAGAGGAGTACACGATCACCTACCTGAAAATCTGTCGGGCCCCTCAACCGAGCATCATGGAGACGCTTGGTTTGATCTTTGTAGAGGAGGGTGTTCTCGTAGGCGTGGTAACACCATTCCCCCAACTCCAGCACCGCAACTTATGTTCTGTACCTACAACACTCAAATCCAGGTTTAACAGCTTAATAGCCCAGAAGGCCTAGTGCTCTAGCTCTACTGGCAAATGACACGCCTTCCCATAGACAAGCCTATTGGGAGAAGTGACAATCGGGTTTTTATAGGCCGTCCTATATGCCCAAAGAGCATCATCAAACTTGGTGGACCAATCCTTGCGGGACTGATCCACCGTCTTTTCAATTATTCGTTTTAGCTCCTGGTTCGTCAGCTCGCTTGCCCATTTGACTGGGGATGGTAAGCCACCGACACCTAATGCTTAACACCATAGTGAGAGAGGAGTTTAGTGAATTGCCTTTGAAAATGGGTTCCTCTATCACTAATGATGGCGCGAGGTGTCCCGAACCGGGAGAACAGCTGCTTCAAAAATGAGCAGACCCGTCTTGCATCATTGGTGGGCATGGCTTGAGCTTCTGCCCACCTCTAGACGTAGTCCACTGCAACCAGTATGTACAGACCAAAAGATGGAGGGAATGGGCCCATGAAATCATGACCCAAACATCAAAAATTTCACAAATGAGAGAAATATGTTGGGGCATCTCATCCCGGGAAGAAATGGTACCTGACCTTTGGTAGCGGTCGCACTGTCGTGCGAAGGTGTCTGCATCCTTGAAGAGCGAGGGCCAATAGAAGCCCAACTGTAGCACCTTCCGCGCCGTGCGGTTTCCTCCATGGTGACCCCCTCGTGGCATTGAGACAGGATGTCTCCCATCTCGTGCTCCATGACATAGCGCCGGATCACGCCATCTGCTCCGATCCTGAAGAGGTAAGGATCCTCCCAGAAGTAATACTTCAGGTCGGAGAAGAACTTGCGCTTTGCATGAGTGGCCATCCCCTTGGGTAACTGCTTGCCCACCAGATAATTGGCAAAGTCAAAATACCAAGGGGCCACGCTGTCCACCAGCGTCATCGTGACACGCTAAAACACAACACCTAACAATGGCCAAGTGTAACCAATGAAAGGGACTGCAGTATAGTGGCACAAGTAATAAATATCGAATCCACGGGTCTCTAGAGTTACTATTACTCAGCTTCAGTTCATTATCTAGCAAACTAGATTAAGGATTGATTTATTAAACTACTCTACTAACTACTCTACTAATTACAAGTTGGAGAACTCACTTAGGTATGATTCCCCTAGCTCCTCAATTAGGTCCAAGTTGCAATTACCTTTGGTTGATCTACTGTTGATTAAACTGCGGAAGATCCTAAATTAGCTTGGAATCTCTTAAGCTGACCAAGCCCTCTTAGACAGAATACTCGACAGGCGACTAGCCTTCACCGAGATAGACTGCTAAGGCGATTCACACAGATCTCCACTACTGGAATGAATTCCAGTACAAAGCAGTAAATTGATTAACTCTCGCACAACCAATTCACCACTATCAATCAAGGAAGCTCTCTTAACCTAATCAGATTCTATCTATCATAAGTTAAAGCAGAAATCAAGAGAATTTGATCAAGATTCAATTGACTCAATAAGTCATGCCTCAATCGATTATAATCAAACAATATAACATCCAAAACTTCATACAAGAAAGATCCTAACACATGGAACTATGGTTCCTCAAATCCTAAGTGAAGGGAAGTTACTCCATAGAGAAGAGAGAGACTGCAGAAATCTAATCTAGATCTTCAATCTCCATCTCCAAGCTTGATTCCCGAGCTCCAATGGCGAAGAAATCCTCCAAAATAGCTCCAAGAATGTTCCCAAGTCGCTCTCTCTCTCTAGGGTTCGTCCCTTGGGTGTTTGGGAACCAAAACACAGCTCTCCCTCTCCTTTGGCTCGAATCTGCCTCAAAAACCCGATTCTGGGCGAATTACGGGCTGAATTACGGTCGTAATTCTTCCCTGCCCGTATTTTGCCCAAAACACGCGTTTTGGTTAAGTTTCAGCGCACCCAAAGCTCCTCTCGGCAATGAAAATACGGGCATGGGAGGGGAAATTACGGTCGTAATTCTCCTGCCCGTAATTCTTCCTCCGCCTGTTCAAAGCTTCGTTTCTCCCTCGTCCGGACTCCAAATCAGTCGCCGTTTGAACCCAGACGCTCATAGTCTCGTCCTCTTTATTTTAAGAGCAAACTTCCATGATAATTTGTCCATAATATGAGGTAGAAATCCATTATTCCTCAGGTCATGCTCGTGTTTCTTCTCCCGAATTGCCAAATGATCTCCGATTGACTTGAAACTTGCGCCTACGCTTCACTTTACATGCTAGGACCTGAAATGTGACAAAGGAACACAACCTAGCGTAAAATAGGCCAAAGAAGCGATAATGCAAGCTTAAATGATCAAGAAACAAAGGGGAAAACATTTGCAAATATCGAGTCATCACATCGCTAGCAATCTCTCACCCGGGAAGGAGTCATCGATCTCTTCCACGAAGTTGTCCACCGGAGGGGGCTTCCAACCGTGAAAGATGATCTGCAGCAGCATTCTCGGCTCCCTTCTTGTCCCAGATCTCTATGTCGAATTCCTGCAGAAGCAAGATCCAGCGGATAAGCCTAGGCTTTGCATCAGCCTTGCTCATTAGGTAGCGAATTGTCGAGTGGTCTGTGTAGACCACCACATGGGAGAGCACCAGATATGGTCAGAACTTATCAAATGCATACACCACAACGAGGATCTCCTTCTCGGTGGTGGTGTAATTCTCCTGTGCATCTTTCAAGGTCTTCGACGCTGGAAGTGCTTCCCGCGTCTCTGACCCAGAACGGCTCCGACTGCATAGTCACTCACATCGCACATCAGCTCAAAGGGAAGAGACCAACCATGAGTCACCATGATGGGAGCATGGGTGAGCTTCTCCTTCAAAGTCTCGAATGTCGCTGTGCACTCAGGAGTGAACTGAAATGGTGCATCCTTCTCCATCAGCTTGGTAAGAGGCAGGGCAATCTTCGAGAAATCTTTAATGAAGAGCAGGTAGAAGCCGGCATGACCCAGAAAGCTGCGAATCCCCTTCACAGAAATGGGAGGAGGTAGCTGACTGATCGTCTCAATCTTCGCACGATCCACCTCATCCCCTGCTTGGAGATCTTGTGCCCGAACACAATCCCCTCACGGACCATAAAATGGCACTTCTCCCAGCTGAGTGCCAGATTAGTCTCCTCGCACCTCTTCAGAATGATTTCCAGGTTATGGAGACAATGAGTGAAGGATTCTCCATAAACTGAGAAGTCAACCATGAAGACTTCCATAATCTCTCCAACCAGTCGGTCAAAGATCGCCAGCATGCATCTCTGGAAGGTCGCCGGTGCATTACACAACCCGAATGGAATCCTCAGATAAGAAAATTTACCAAAGGGGCAAGTGAATGTGGTCTTCGCCTGATCCTCCGGTGCGATAGGAATCTTGAAATAACCAGACATGTCATCCAGGAAGCAATAGAACTCATGGCCAGCCAACCGCTCCAGCATCTGATCAATGAACGGTAGGGGAAAATGATCTTTCCTGGTGGCGTCGTTCAGGCGCCGGTAGTCGATGCAGACTCTCCAGCCGGTCACGGTCTGCATCGGGATCAACTCTTTCTTCTCATTCAGGACCACAGTCATCCCGCCTTTCTTTGGGACCACTTGAGTGGGGCTGACCCACTTGCTGTCAGATATAGCAAAGATGATCCATGCATCCATGAGCTTCACAATCTCTGCCCGGATCACTGCCTCCAAGTTAGGAGACAATCTCCGTTGTGGCTGCCTGACTGGCTTAACCTCATCCTCCATTAAAATTCTCTGGTAGTAGAAGGATGGGCTAATGCCTCTGATATCTATGATCTTCCATGCCATGGCCCGGGCATACTTCTGCAGTAGAGCCACCAGCCTACTCTTTTGCTCGGGTGTCAGATCCGAGCTGATAATGACCGGGAGCTTATTCCCCTCCCAGAGAAATGCATACTCCAGGTGAGAGGGGAGGGGCTTAAGCTCCAGCTCTGGCGGCTTCTCCAATGATGTAGCAATCCGGGGCGAGATAGGGATCGGCTTGAATGGTATCTCTCGCCCCTCGATCGCGGCCTCGTCTAGCTCCGTGAGCTGCTCCTCCAGCTGCACGTCCTGTGATGCCTGTTCCCCTAGCAAAAGACAACGCTCGAGGAAAACGTCAGTACCCGCACTCGTGATGGCGAGTGCGGTCTCAAAATCAGCAACAACATCACAATAGTCTAGATCATCATTGGTGCTAGGGGTGTTTCATATTATCAGAAACAGAGAAGGTGATTTGTTCACCCCCAACTCGCAAAATCAATTTACCATCATTCACATCAATGAGCGCCTTGGCGGTGGCGAGAAAAGATCTACCCAATATCAATGTCACATCCACATCCTCATTTATGTCCAAAATCACAAAATCAATAGTATATGAAAATGGCCCTACTGCGACTATCAAGTCCTCTGCAATGCCCCTAGGATGCACAATGGATCTATCGGCAAGTTGAATGCTCATCCTAGTATCACTGGGTTCACCTAGGCCTAGCTTTTTAAACAGTTTATATGGCATGACATTTACGGTAGCGCCTAAATCCGCCAAGGACTTCCCTATATGCAAACTACCAATCATGCAAGGGATAGTAAAACTCCTTGGGTCTTTTCGCTTCTTTGGTAGTTTGTTCTGTAGGATGGCAGAACACTCCTCGTTGAGCATCACCGTTGACAGCTCCCCAAGCTTCCTCTTTTTGGTGAGGAGATCCTTCATGAACTTGGCATACTTGGGCATCTTTGATAATGCCTCCACGAAGGGCATGCTTATGTTTACCTGCTTCAGCATTGCCATGAATTTGGCAAACTCAGTCTCCAGTCGGTCCTTGTGCAACCGAGTAGGAAAGGGAAGTTGTGGTACATACTCCTTCGCCACTGGTTGCGGTTTAGGAGCAGGCACCTCAACCTCCTTCTCCATTTCCTCCTCATTAGTTGGAAGTGCTGAAGTAGGGGTCTCTCTCTCCTGTGCCCGCACAGGTGGATCAGCAGTCATCTTGCCACTCCTGGTAGTAATGGCCTTGCAGTGCTCATTTGGGTCTTGCGGATGAGGGATGGTATGACCGGGTAAAGTACCAGGAGTCCTCTGAGCTACAGCCTGAGCAACACTCCCAAGCTGGGTCTGTATATCCCGCAACACAGCCGGTGTGTTTCTCTGACCAGCTTCTAGCTCCAAGAATTTACCTGAAGCTTTCTCCATGAACTGCTCGATGTTATTGAACTTGTTTGCACTGGAGGTGGCCAGAGAACCCACCAGATCTCGCAATTCCACCATCAGTCACTCGATACTGGGGCTGCGGGTGCTGCCCCTGTCTGATGAAATGGCTGCATCTGTGACTGAGGTGGAACTGGCCCCTATTTGGGCGGGTAGAGAGGCTGTTGTGGCTGCTGAAATTGCCCTTGTCTGGGCTGGTAAGGAGGCCTCTGGAAGCCAGGTGGTCCCTGGGGGACTGGTGGTCTAGAATTGGCTCCAGCTCGGGAGAAGTTAGGATGCTGGCGCCACCCCTCGTTGTAAGTGTTGCTACAGGGGTCGAAGCGCCTGGTATTGCTGATGAAGTCCACCTACTCCTGGGGAGTAGACGACTCCCTCATCGCCTGACAGTCCTCCACGGTGTGATGGGAGCTCTCACACCATTAGCAGTGCATTGCCTGCTGCTGTTCTATACCTGCAATCATCCTCGAGCGATCGATGGCTGAAACCAGCTTCGATACCACCTGCACCAAATCAGATGACTGGGTAGCTACAACATGCACACCCCGCCCTGGTGCTTGCCTCGATCTCCTCGCAGTTCCCCAATCATAGCCCTACTCTGTCATCTCTTCAAAGAGTTGATTCAGCTGTGGTGGGGTCTTGGTAAGCATATTTTGAGGTGCTAACCTCGAAATTGTTGGCTGGGACTTGAGGGTGCTGAATGGGAGACCTCATGTCCGCGGCTCTGGCGGTCCAGTAGTACCCCATGGTTTGCTCCTCTGGAAAGCCCACCTCATGGTTCTGTGGATCCTCCATCTCTTCTTCGTCAGCGATTTGCAGCTGTGCTAGCGCCTCCTCCGCAGCCAGTCGCGCCTTTAGAGCCCGCTTGAAGTTCCTATAGGTCCGTTCAAGCTCTTGATCTAATGGTAGTAGTTCTCCCGACTGGTTACTGGTCATGCACTACCTGCACACAACCAGCAAAAGCAACCCGTGAAGGCACACAGGTGGAAGAGAGAAAATGCAGTAAAGAAAAAGCTAGAGTAACAAACTTTCATGTTTCCCCAATAACCTAGAGGTTCCCCGGCAACGGCGCCAAAAACTTGACATGCTAAAACACAACACCAAACTGCGACCAAGTGTAATCGCAGTCCGAAAATGCAGTAACAGGCAAGTTCTAATGTCAACCCGGGGTCTAGATCTACTGCCTACTCCGTGAATATCTATTATCTAGCCAACTAAGTCTAGTGATTGTTGATTTAAGTAAAAGCAGTAAGAAAGCAGGAAATGGTTTGGTTTTCTGAAGCAAAGGAAGAGTCACTCGGGAATGAATCCCCCTAGCTCCTTAGTTAGGTTTCAGTTGTAATTACTTTTGGTTGCTTTACTGCTGATTATACTGCGGAAGATCCGACAGTAGCTTGGAATCTCTTAAGCTGACCAAGCCATCTCAGTCCAACCTACCCGGCAGACGACTAGTCTTCACCAGGATAGAAAGCTAAGGCTACGAACACAGAACTCCCCTAGTGGAATTAGATTCCAGTACAAAGCAGTGAATCGACTAACTCTCATATAATCGATTCACTACTACCAATTGAAGAAGCTCTAACAACCTAATCAGATTCTATCTATCTCAGGTTGCAGCAGAAATCAATAAAAGGTGATCAGACTTCAATTGACTCATTCAAAACACTTCAATCGATTATAATCAAGCAATATCACAATCCAAACGTAATTACAATCAAGATTCCTAACACTTGGAACTAGGGTTCTTCATACCCAAGTGAGAGAGAGTTCTACTCCATAGAGAGAGAGATGAAAACAGAATACAAAGTAGTCATACTCATAACAATGGGAAGAATCTGCTCTGGGATGCTTATTTTCACTCCTATGATGATCTCCAAGCTCGATTTGATGAAACCCAGCTCCAAGATCGCTTCTAGGATGTGTTCTTTGCACTTTCTCTCTCTAGGGCTCTGTTTTTGCTCTGAAAGTCCATTCTCTCACTTGTGGCTCGAAATTGGGTTAAAACCAAGAAATTCCCGACCACACGGGGAGGCCACACGGCCGTGTGGCTTACCCAGATGCCCGTGTGAGTGTCAAAACACGGAGTTTCGATTAAGTGGACTTCAGGCTTCCTACACGACCAGGGACATAGGGCCGTGTGGAATCTCCAGAATGCCCGTGTGAAGGCTCGGTAATTTCCACACGGCCACATGGGTTCCTTACACGGCCGTGTGGGTTTTAGGAGTGCCCGTGTGGCTTCCTCAGCGTCTCACCACACATCCGATCTTCGTCCAATCGACCCCGAACTCCTTCCCAAGCCTTCATTCACGTACTAGGACCTGAAATATCACAAACAAGAACAACCTAGCGTGAAATCGGCCTAAACACGAGAATCAACATCTCAAACGGTGTAAGAATAGGGGTAAAAACATGTGCAATTAACGGTCTATCAGAAGGTAACAAAGGACATTCCTCACGGGGAGTACAAGGCATACCACAACTCTCATAAAGCAAGCAAGGAGAAATCATGAGAAGCCTACTAAATCAGACCATAAACACGAGAAACCAAACCAATAATGTAATGAAGCAAAGAAAAACACTGAACAACAAATTGATTAGGCGATTCAAAAATAGCAAATGGACATCTCCATTAAAAATGGAATCGTTGTTCATTGATTCCAACAAGCTCTCATTGAAGTGGTATGAAATGTGCTTGCATTAGTTGTACTCTTTGAAGTCATAGATGATGTTCTTTTGCATTAACTTCAAAACACCCTTTTTGCAAGATGATAGCCATTAGGGAAGAATAGAGCATCGAAACTATAAACATGTTTCTCCAACAATTGAGATTGCTCTCGCTTAGTAGCTCCGGCTTGAAATATGCAAACTTAGTGTCTTCTTTTGAATCATACGGGAGATCTAGTTTCTTTCACCATTCACTTTTGATATGTGTGGCAATCCTTTCTTCTATATTGACCTCAAATGTCATCGAGGCAGCCCGTATACCCTTTTCACGTCATGCTCTATTGTCTTGAATTGTTAATGTCGCAAAAGATTGAAAGACCGTGTCTGCACGTTGAAGTTGTCGAGAACCCAATGACCAAATCATTTGGCATCGTCGCCATCTTGGCGTTTCCAACATGTTCCATCCCAATAATTTCTATCTTCTCCAGCATCTCATCTATTGTATTCTTATCTTAAATGTTCACATTTAGATTATATTGGACTTGCAACAGTTTCTTTTGCCATATTGTAACTTAAGCTTTTCCTTTTGCATCATTACTTCTTTTATTTTTTCCAGTAACTTGTGTTGTTTTTTGCTTCTTGAGATGCTTATGTTTTGTCTTCCATTCCTTTTTTGTGGAATTGCACTCATTGTGATTTATATCTAGAACACAAGAATTCTAATCAAGAAGTGAGTGAATAATGTACACCAAAGTAGTAAAGGCATACCATAAATGTAATAAAGCACACAACAAATCTACTAGTCCAAACCACAAATATGTGAAACCACACCACAACACTCATGAGAAGACCAAAAAGTAGAGACTCCATACCACCACAACACTCATGAAGTAGACAAGAAAGTAGAAAACCCACACCACAATAACTGAACACAATGCAAACCACAAATCTACTGTTCTATACAAAAACCCTAATGAAGCAGACCACAAATATGTCAACCGACAACACAAATAATATGTGAAACCTGCTCAAGCATACCACGAATATTTGAAACCGTACCACACAAATGAAGTAGATTAGAAAGTTGAGAAAGTATACCACAAAGTAATCAAAGCATTAATGAAGCATGCCTGAAACATATTGAAGCATACCAAAAAGTATAGTAACTAAACCACAATACCATGACACAGGCCATAAAGTCGAGAAAGTACACCACGAAGTAAAGAAAGGACATCACAATCGCTGAAGACAACTTGAACCACATCACTAATGAAGTATACTAGAAACCTACAGAAGCGGATAAGAAACTATAAAAAAATATACCACAACACTCATGAAGCAAACCGCAAAGTAGAGAAACTGCACCACAAATGCTTAACACAAATCTATCGATCCAGACCCTAACGTATTGAAGAGACCATAAACCCGACGAAGAGAACCAAAAACCTAAAGAAACACATCACAAGTGTTGAACACAATGCAAAACACACATTATCATGCAAAGTGTTGTTTTAGGTCTTGAACGGGTGCCAGCGGTGTGGAGTCGCGACACAGTGAGTTTTTTTCGATACAACGACCGAAGGTGCGGAGATGTAGGAGACTGATCGTTGCGATGTAGTAGAGAAATTGATGATGAGAGGAAATGATATTAAGGAAAATGAGGCAAATTATGATTGATTGAGGGGACAATATTTGCTGCTATAAGTCATAGTTAGCAAACTATCCTTATAATTAGTGTTAGTAGCGTACTAACACCCTATCTGATCGCTGAAATAGAGTGGGATATTTTCAAATTCGATTTAGTAATCTAATTGCATTATTCTATGCATCAATGTATTTATATCTGAAGTGTTAGTTTACAAAAGGAAAACAGCTTATTTTAGTTGAAATAAAAAATATGATTCAAATTTTTGCAATAAAGGAACTGTTAATTTTGGGTATAAATTAATATATATATATATATATATACGTAATCATAATTTCTATGGTGTACCGATACAGAGGGCGGAGACAAGAAGAAGTTCAAATTAGTTATGAAACAAGAAAGCTGTAGATTTTTGGGATACGAACAGTTTGTGACTTGTGTGCTGCCGATAACACTCGTTGTTTGTAATAATCTCTTAATTTGACCACAAAAACAAGAAAACAATGTAATAATTGATTAATTAATTCAACCACTGTCATCCCTTCTCATTCCAATCCTTGTAATGTTCCACTGATGTAATCGTACAACGTTAAGTTAAATATGTGTCAAAATCTTCATCGCCTTTTTCTAACTCCCAATCGTTACTTCCTATTAAATATATAAAAAGAAAATTGATTCCAGGCTGTACCAGCTTTCTCTCTCTCTCCCCTGGAGACTGGAGACAGCCTTTTCTTTTTAATTTATTATGAAGATAAATTGATTTCTTTGATGTATGTAGTAAGTATACGTCTCTAATCTTGGAAATATATATGTAGTGGACGAATTAAGAACGGTGACAAGAAAACAAGAGCAATGCCCATCTGCTGTCATCTCTTATGCTAATTGCCAAACCATAGCGGAGCTAAATAAAAAAGCACACATCTTCACTGGGGAGGTACTCCAAACCTCTTATGCTCTATGATCTGTTAGATTTTTGGCTTTTCTGAGCTGTTTTATTATTAGTATGCAGACATGAGTTGAAGAAAGAGACATAACTAGCTTCCGATGCCAAATCATGCAACAACCACGAATGGGTTATAAGGCTATAACATAAATCAAGGCTAAATTAAATGTTTTGTCTGCCTCAATTAGGGTTGGCAACGGGGTGGATCGGGGATGGGTAGTTAGTTTCCGTTACCCATCTGTCAAGGCAAACGGATTTTCCCGTCCCCGTCCCCGTTCCGTACTCGTAGCCTGGACGGGTGGCGTTTGGTTTCCGCTACCGTCCCCAGACGAATTCGGGTTAACCACGAATCCTGAGAAATAACAAAAGAAAAGGAAAAAGATAACCTAAAATTCCTGAAATTCAAACTTCAAAGTACCTTAATGTTCAAGGCACATAAATCCAAAACACAAAAGGAAGATCTGGGGCTGTAACCCTCCCACCACCCAGCACCCAAATCTTCATAGTCCAAACAATGAAACAAAAGTGATAGGTTGCAGGAACCAAACAAGCTGCTGCAACCAAAAAGCCACCACCCAAAACCCATATAACATGTTCCTCACTACATCTATCGACTAGCGTTCAAGTTCAAAAGGAAGAGATTCAAAAACAGAGGCAGCCAGCCCAATAACATCATCGATAAATCGAAATAAAACCAATACTACTAGCACACGAGTTCCTTTGATCTTTTCCTCCAAAAGCAAGCAACACTATGCTGGAAACCAACTCAACAACAACATTCATCCTTGAAAAACAATCACTCCAAGAAAAAGAGTAGCAAACACAGTTAGAGTAGTGAAACTCATTTTAAATTGAACAAGTTAAAAAACCTCAAGTCTGGCTCTATACCTTGAACCTTTCAACAAATCAGTCGTTTAGGGATATTAGATGCTTCTTCATCACAAGTCCCCCTTGATATGCAAGAATAAACTAATAAAGTTAGAGATTGAAACTAGCAAACTAATTATCAATCTAAATTGAACTAATTACACAGAAGCCAAAATTGAGAACCAACTATTTTACCAGCTTCGTCTTGATCTTCAATGCTGGAATCTGCAATTGCTAGAGCTGAGAACACCCCTTTCATTGCCTCCACAACAGCCTTCGATGATTCTGCAGATTGAAGAAAAAATGAAAAAGAAAATTAACATTCAATCCAATTAACATAAAAAAAAATTAGGGTTAATACCTTAGTTTGGCCTAAACTATACACATACTTTCTACTTTGGCACGTGGTATTGAAAATTGCTATTCTGGCCTGAACTATGTAGCAAACTTCCTCATTTGGCCTGGAGGCGGGTTTGACCGTCAAATTAGACGGTCAAACCTGTTGACCATTAGTCAATGTTCACCTCACCTGCCACGTCAGCTTTGAGGACATAAAAAATTATTTTTTTATTTATGAATTTTGTTTTCTTTCGATTAATAAAAATAATAAATAAATAAAAATTAATTCAAAGAACGAAAAAGGGCCCATTTTTAGCAAATGACAAGAAAACAAAATTCAGAAATAAAAAAAAATATGTCGTCAAAGCTGACGTGCTAGGTGAGGTGGGCATTGACTAACGGTCAACAAGTTTGACCGTCTGATTTAACGGTCAAACCATCCTCCAGGCAAAATGAGGAAGTTTGCTACATAGTTCAGGCCAGAATAGCAATTTCAATACCACGGGCCAAAGTAGTAAGTATGTGTATAGTTCGGGCCAAACTAAGGTATTAACCCAAAAAACTAATATGAGAGTAATTGTAGGTTACCTTGTTGCATTTCCTCCATAATCTAACTCCTGGTACACATCATTGCCTCTATTGTATCATAGTGCAATCTACTTCGATGAGGGCCTATTAACCTCCCACCAGAGCTAAAAGCATATTCACAAGCCACTTATGTGATTGGTATGGCCTAGAAATCCTTTGCAATTGCTTGTAAAGTGGGGTACTTAAGGCCATTCAGTTTCCACCGCATTAGTATATCAAAGTCAAGAGACCTTTTAGGAATCAGTTCCTCAAGAAAATAGTGATCTTGTTCAGTATGGATTAGAGATGCTTTGCTATTTTTCCTCCGACTCACAAACAGATCGAAATCCTGATCATCATTTGCAGGACCAGAAGAACTATCATAAGCAGTTGAAGAAACATAATCGTTCTTCTCAGACTTGGTTTGGTAATCAAGCACCAAACCACAAATACATTGCTTAATCTTATCGGCCACCAAGTCAGTATTGGTACTGCCAAACTTAGCAGCATAATTCTCAATCACATGCAACTTGTATCTAGGATCAAGAACCACTGCCACAGTGAGAGCCAAGTGTATATCATCCCAATACTTAGCCAATTTCTCCCACATACTCTCAGCCATAGCCAAGATAAGAGAATTGGTATCAGCACACCATTCCAACAATGTCATTCTCAGATCACAAACCTTGGGGGAAAACAAATTAGCAGTGGGATACTTGCTGCCAGAAAACAGCTTTGTATTCTCACTGAAAATTTCTAGCTTATCAATGACCATAGCAGCAAAATCCTAGTGCATACTAGTAGGGACAATGGTGTATTGACTATCCCACTGTCTCAAAAGAGAAAACATCTCTATACACAATGGCACTAGATAGCATATCATAGGTGGAATTCCACCTCTTTTGACAATCAAGCACAAGTTGCTTCTCACAAGGCTCTTTAAGCTGCTTACCAGTTTCAAAGAAGGTTTGTACCCTCTTAGGAGTAGACTTTCAGTACACAATACTATCTCTAACCAATTCAATGCCATCCTTGATGACTTCCAACCCATCTTTCACAATAAGATTCAAAACATGAGCAGAATATCTCATTTGAACCAGCACACCATACAACAACAAATCATCCATAGCAAGTTTTGTTTTCATATGAGTAATCATGGAATCATTGGTTGTATAGTTATCCAAGGTAATCAAGGACAACTTCCTATCAAGATTCCAACCAAGCAAACACTTGAACGACCTATCACCCAACCTCTTACTAGTATGAGGGGCAAGGACATAGATAAAGCTCAACATCATGTTTTTAAGTTTCAAATAATTGTCAATAAAATGCCCAGTCACAGCCATATACCCCCTCTTTAGGTTAGTTGCAGTCCACATATTAGTTGTGACTGCAAATCTACCAATATTACCATCTAAAACCTTCTGAAACTTTGCCATTTCAGCCACATATAAAGCAAATATGTCCCTCTTCACTGTATTTCTACAAGGGACAGTGAATTAGGTTGCAAAGAACAACAGAAACGTTTAAACCCCAAGTGTTCAACAATGTTAAGGGGATACTCATTCACCATAATCATAGAACACAATTCCTTCCTAGACACATCAGAATTGAATTAAGTAGCAGATAGGAGGGGTTTTCCAGTTGGTTTATAATCAGGACCAATAAGTCTCTGCCTACCATCATGTATCTTTCTTTGGGTGCAAGTTTTGTAATGATTCCTCAGGTGGGAGGTTCCATTAGTAGTATCACCTCCTAACGTTTTCTACAGTATATACATTTGGCTTTAATCTCCCCATTAAACTTCACCCTCACAAAATGTAGCTAGACATCAGAAGTCAATTTACAATTTTCCTCCTGAATTATTTCAACATTTTCATTTCCATTAGTCAACGCATCATTACCAGAACCATTAGTAGTAGCAGTAGCATTACCATTTTGATTAGAAGGCACAGTAGGATCATTCACATTCAAAGCACCATTTTTCAGTAGAACCATCCATCTACATAAACAATTAAACAATTGCATGCAATCAATCAACCATAACTACCCAGACAAATCACACAACACACAATAAAAATTACAATTGAGAGTTGAATCGGAGTAAGGTTATGCCTAACCTGTAATATGGAGAGGGAGACTTTGTTCACCAGACTACAGATGGTCAGTTGATGCCTAATGTGCACCTGAAGAACTCCCAAACAAAGCCAAAACAAACAAAATAACATTAGCATGCAGGTAATGGGTTTAGTGAAGAAGTTAGGCTGACTAGTGACCTGAAATTAATCGAGGGGTTACTATATATACGAGAAGAAGGAAGAAGGTAAGAAAGTGCAACAGAATACAAAAGGAAAAGGGAGAAATATCGGTGTCTGATATCACGCTGATTTCCCCCAATAGCTGCAAATCGAAGATTGTAGCTGGCAATTTAGGGTCCTGCATGCTATTTCCAGATGAAATCGCCGGCAAAACTAGCCTCCAATTGGCCAAATTAGGAGATAATGATTGCCTACTGGCAATCATAGTTGTATAAACAACCTGGATTGGGAGGAATTCATGGGGAATCAGCGAGATTTTTTAGTGGATTGGATGTTTGGAGGATTGGATGGAGAGAAAATCGCCCTAGTTTGGAGAGTTTCTCGAAGAGGAATGGGAGCAGTTGATGGGGAGGTAGAGGGGAAAATGAAGATTAGGGTTTCCTCTGTGCTTCGTTTGGTTTATATACGACATCTAAAACGACGTTGTTTTATGATACGGGGCAGGGGCGGGGCGGATACCACTTATTCCATCACCACCCATCACCCGCAACTCGCGGGTTTCGGGCAAACCCAAATCCGCCAAAAATCCACGCCAAACGAGTATTTAGGTCACCATCTGGACGGGTTTCGAGTGGATACCTGACGGGTCGGTCAGGGTTGCCAAACCTGGCCTCAATTGCACTCCATATTTCATCTGTAACATTTTGGTTTGTGATATTTGAGAATCATCAATGACACCCCAAAAGGTCACAATCAGCGGAATAAAACATATGAACGAAGAAATAAATGAAGACTCTGTACAAATCTCTTGGGAACAGCTTCACAAATTCTCAAACTAATTAAACATACATTCCTTGATTTATGGAGACAATTTTTCTATTTGTTTCTAAAGTCACTTAAAATTGCATTTTCGGAGATGGAATAAATTTCTTGGCTCCCATATTTGTCCTCTATACTCGTTAGTTTTGTAGTGTAAGAAAATAAAGTCTCATCGAAAGATCTTTTGTGCGTGCATAAGGAACCACTGTAGGTGTTTTCTGTTAAATAACCCATGCAAAAGACTTGCTACTAAGAGGTGAATTGAAGTTAAAAAGACAAAAACATGCATGCACTGTCGACTTCGTATTAGTTTTAGCACATAATTATGGTGTTCTATTCCACATGAGCTCTATATACACCGGGGGTGGACAAGAAACGGGTATCCAATCTCATTTAGAGAGCAATCTCCATCCTATTCCCAACCCCGTACGGATTAACGGATACTCATTATCCGTACGGGACGGATAACGGGTACCCATACTACTCGTAAATATCCTTTTAATTGGTGGAAGAACTACAAAAGTTGTAACACACAATTAAACAAACCCACCTAAAATGAGAAGCTGCCACCATCACTATCATGAACACACAAATCACACAATTAAGGAGGGTTAAAAGGCTAATATGAGAAACCTACAAACAATTACACAATAAAACAATAAAACAAACCTACAAAACCACATAATCTGAACACTAAAAGAGTGAAAGAGAAGCCGCCAAAACAACAACAAATTCTTTAGTTCTTTGGCTCTAAAATTCCAGTCGAATCCTTCTTTGCACTAATGAGTTTCGGGCTTTTTGGACTAATGGGTATAACGGGTATTAATGGGTAACCCGCGGGTACCCAAAGTAGTGATTGTTGATCCCAAATCTCATCCCGTTAAAAAAAATACGGATATTTGGGCACCCGTAACCCTTAAAAAACGGGACGGATACGTGTATACCCAAGTACCCGTCTCCCGTTGCCTAACCCTAATATACACTCATCGGCCTTCATTAAACAAATTAAATATGTTTTTTTTTTTGTAAAAACCAAATTTATACATAGTTTGTATCTATATCTATTCTTACAAATGATTTTATGGCACAAACTTCATTTGTACCTTCAACATTGTGGTACAAATTCACCTTGTATGTGAAAACATCAGTATTATTAGGATTGTAAAATTCATCTATTCTATATATACTTAAAAGCTCTATAAATTTGCTAAAGAATTCTCGTAGAAAATTCACACTAGTTAGAGAGCTAGTGAGAGAAAGTAGAGAGAGAAAAGCATCTTCTTCCCTGTTTGATTAGCTGAGGTTACGCCTTCGGGGCTGGCTAGCTGCATCGGCGCAACTCTGTTTTCCCCTTTGTTTATTCTGATAAGGGAATCGCCGTCGGCGAGTTCTGACCCGCAATAGGGAATTTCGTCCAGCTCAGCTCTAGGGCCAGCAAAGCCTTGGGCAAATCGTCTAAGAGGTGAACAGAAATTACAAAGACAAAAACATGCAGTGTCGACCTCGTATTGGTTCTTAGGAGAGCGGATCCCATGACTAGAAATTACAAAGACAAAAACATGCAGTATCGTCTCTGAAGCAAATCGTCTGAATTACAAAGATAAAAACATGTAGTGTCGACCTCGTATTAGTTCTTAGGAGAGCGGGTCCCATGACTAAGGGGGCCTTAGTCACTCGAGTAAACCCCTCATAGCTCTTAGATCTTGACACACCAATCCAATGATTAAAAAGTGGGAAGAGATTTTTAATTAGTGCCAGGGGCGGAGGTGGCTTGTTAGGAGGGTGACTCGCTCCTAACGTCACTCTAGAAAATGGCCAAGTGTAACCACCTCCTAAAGCGTAGTATAGCAGGTTTGGGTTTTAATGTCAACCCGGATCCTAAGTGTGATGACTACTCCGTGAGTTCTTATTATTTAGCGGTGAAACTTTAGTGAAGGTCCAAACAAGCAAACAAGAAAAGCAAGTAAAAAGGTTGTTTTCAAGTTGAGAGAGGTTACCCGGATATGGTTCCCCCTACACTGCAGTTAAGCCGGATTGTAATTTTCCAAGTTCAATTCCAATGATAGTTATACTGCGGGAGGTTCTTAAACAGTCTGCAGTCTCGACTAAAGGTCTCCAGACCCTCTCAATCTGAGTCCCCAGCGGGCGACTAACCTCCACTGGAGAAAACAGATTGAGGCCCTAACGAACCAAACCTCCACTACCGAAGTAAATCCGGTACAGAATAGTGAATTGACTCCTCGACCAAAGTCGTCAACTCACTACCTTCAATCAAGGATGCTCTATCAACCTAGGCAGATATTCTCATTCTAGGTCAAAGCAGAAATAACACGAATTTGATCAGGATTCATGCCATTTAATAATTCAAACCTCAATTGAATATAATCAAATCATAGAATCTGTAATTGGGTTCATACAATCAGACCTAACATACAAATCTAGGGTTCTTCATACCCAGGTGAATAAGAAAGTTACTCCATAGAGAGAGATGGAAAATCTAGCTCAGATGCGGAAACCATACTGTGAAGGATGATAGTCTGCTTCTGGCACTCAATCAGCTCTTCTCCAAGCTCAATTCGTGCTCCAATGATGATGGAGATCGATCAAAGACACTTGCAGAGTCAGGTTCGTCACTTTCTCTCTCTAGGTATCGCCTTTTTCTCTCTAGAACTCGGAACCCCTCTCCTTTGGCTGGAAATTGGGTTAAAACCCAGAAATTCCCGATCACACGGCCAGGCCACACGGCGGTGTGACTTTCCAACCTGCCCGTGTGAGTGTCAAAACGCGGTGTTTCGATTAAGTGACTTCCAGGCCTGCTGCACGGCCAAAACCACACGGCAGTGTGGATTTCCAGGCTGCCCGTATGAGCTCCCTAGACTTTCCACACGGCCACAAAGAGCCCCCCTACACGGCCAGTGTAACTTGCCCGTGCAATTTGTTGCCACATGGCCAGGTCACACGGCCGTGTGGGATTTTAGGCTTGCTCGTGTGGCTTCCTCAGCTTCTCGCCAAACGTCCAATCTTCGTCCAATCGACCCCGAGCTTGTCCCCAAGCGGTTATTCACGTACTAGGACCTGAAATATCACAAACAAGAACAACCTAACGTGAAATCGGCCTAAAACGCGAGAATCGACATCTCAAACGGCTCAAGAATAGGGGTAAAAACATGTGCAATCAATGGTCTATCAAATTTCTCCATACTTAACCGTTTGCTTGTCACCAATCAAATCTAACTCAAACCAATGCAGCTCTCCAGACCTCTATAGCAACAAACAACCCCGACCGTCGGTAGAGGATTTTCTAGATCATAAAGCAGCTTGCGAGGTCAACTGGTCTTCTAAGACGTCCCCTATCTCTCTCAATGCGAGTACTAGACTCACGTCAGGATCATGAAAAGAAGTAGAAGTAAGACAGTCAATTCATGGATAAAGGGACTCACACCATTCACAACCAAGGACTCGTGGTATCGGGGTGCTCTTTCACTTCATTTCACCGTTGGAACCCCTTTTTCTCACTTTCATTTACATTTTTTTTCTCTTTTTTCTTTCATTTGGCGGGGTTCCAACTGCACTCTTTTGCACGGTCGACCTTTATTAGTCGAGCAAGTGCAATTTCTGTACATCTGGCGCTCGCCAGAGTACTTCTTTTAACTCCTTTTCCTCAACTCGTGTTGAGGGTCAATGAAATTAAGGGGGTTCGGAAGTTCTATCCGTGCCCTTAAGAACACATCCTCGAGTAGCAAACCGTTCAACGGGTGGAAGTTTTACTTGTACTAGAGACAGCTTTGCTTCTCCTCCAAAACCCGATTTTGTGCAATGAACAGCGCCACACACATTGGGCTTACCCCATGTTTAAGGTTTTGATGATTTCGACATGGAGGGCCAACTGCTTTTCATTTCCCACATGAGCACCCTGTTCGATACACGAGTCCATAACACAATCCAAACAGAGTCACCATTACCACATGAATTCAACAGTCTTAGCTCCAATAATTCAGAAAATCAACTGGCACAGCAGAGAGCTAGATAGGAAAAATCTTATACTTCAACATCCTCCATAGTGCTACACTACCTCCCTAGATTGCACATTACTATAGAGTCTGTCAATTCAAAGCATACTAAGCAGGCAATTTGCATGGAAACACGTACTTGGAGCCCTCAAATTTAAAAATTTGGACAGTGGACTAGGCTCCAAGCACACAAACAGATTTAATGTAGTCAAAAGAGAAACACCCCCCCCCCACATTTAAGATCGACATTTCCCTCAATGGAGAAGAGGGAAGGATAAGGGGAACGATGTTACCGGTGTGCATGGACTGCATGAGACTGGAAGGGCACCAGTATGAGTGAAGAGGTCTGGAGAGGGGACAAGTCAGTGCAAAGGCACAGCTAAAGAAGACACAAGAACTCAAACACAATAAATTAGGTCCAATGGTCAGCCCAATAGTACATCATCCAAAACAAAAGAAAACAAACCAAAACCAAACCAGTTTGCAATCCGACCCAAAACAAAAGAAATAAATGCAAACCGTGGTGGGGTTGCCTCCCCACAAGCGCTTCTTTAGCGTCTTTTAGCTGGACGCCCATGGTGGATACTCAGAGGGGTGCAGGAACAGGTGCCTCCAAGAGCGGATCCACATCGCTCTTGAGGTACAGCTTCAGATTGTAGCCATGCACTCGACGGGTGCGACCACCAGCATTGGTCAGCTCGACCTTGCCATCCGGTAGGATGCAGGCGAGTGAGTACTCGGATGGCCAGGGTGGTCGTGTTTCAGGAGGTGGGACCAGCTCATAGTGGTCGCCACCTTTCTTCCGAGCAGGCTTAGCCACCTGCGGCTTCGGCCGCCACTCCTCCTTGATCTTTTTATTTGGCGGTGGGGTTGGAGGAAGTGGCGGCGAAGGAGTGAGAGGGGGATCCTGCAAAACGAGAGGCACAGAAGGATACACGACAGGCTCGTGCACCTGGTGAGAAATAGCCTGCATAGGTGTGACCGCAGGCATAGCACAGTGATCCAATTCATCAAGCAAATGGGAGTGCTCCCCATCCTCAGACACAGAAAAAGTAGCTTGTTCATTCCTAGCACGCAAGATCAATTTACCACTATGCACATCAATAAGTGCCTTAGTGGTGGTGAGAAATGGTCTACCCAAAATCAAAGACACATCTACATCCTCATTTATATCCAGAATAACAAAGTCAATATGATATGTGAATGCACCTACCTTAACAAGCAGATCCTCTATGATACCCCTAGGATGCACAATGGAGCGATCAGCTAACTGAATGCTCATCCTAGTAGCTCTAGGTTAACCTAGGTCTAACTTTTTAAACAATTTGTAGGGCATGACATTTATGCTAGCTCCTAGGTCCGCCAAGGACTTTCCTACATGCATGCCGCCAATAACAAGTGGGATAGTAAAACTCCCTGGATCTTTACGCTTCTCGGGCAGCATATTCTGCAGGATAGCAGAACACTCCTCGCTCAGCATCACTGTCGAAAGATCACCAAGTTTCTTCTTGTTGGTGAGGAGATCCTTCATGAACTTGGCGTACTTGGGCGTCTTCGACAGTGTCTCCATGAAAGGTATGCTGATGTTGAGCTGCTTCAACATTGCCATGAACTTGGAAAACTCAGTCTCCAGCTTATCTTTGTGTGGTCGAGTGGGGAAGGGAAGCTGAGGTACATGCTCCTTAACCACTGGCTGTGGTTTGGGAGCAGGTTCTTCCTTCTCCATCCCCACTTCTACGTCGTCAGCTGGAAGTGTTGAAGAGGGCAGTGGCTCTTTCTCCCTAGCCTGGTTGGGGGCAGGAAGTGTCGTCTTACCACTCCCGGTAAAGATGGCATCCAGCTGCTGGTGAGGCTCGCGATGATTAGGGATGGTGGTGGCAGGCAGAGTTCCCGGCTCCCTGGTATTATTCTGGCGGGTTATTCCTCCAATCTGATTCTGGAGGTCCAGCAATATGGCAGCTTGGTTCATTTGACTTGCCTCCAGCGAGGCGATGTTCTGGTCGATCCGGGCAAAATTAGCATGGCTGGTAGTCATGAACGCCGCTAAAATGTTTTTCCAGCTCGGTCATCTGATTATCTGGAGCTGGAGCTGCTGCTGGCTCGACATATTGGCACTGCGGCTGCTGGAATGGTTGCCCCTGCCTAGGCTAGTAAGGCTGCTACTGTGGAACTGGCCCCTGTCTAGCCTGGTAAGGCTGCCTCTGCTGGAAACCACCTGCTGGTGCTGGGAAACCAGGTAGTTTAGTGGTGTTGCTGTTCCAAGAGAAGTTGAGATGCTGGCGCCACCCCTCATTGTATGTATTACCGTATGGGTCAAGGCGCCAAGCATTGGCGATGAAGTCCAACTGCTCTTGGGGTGTAGAAGACTCCCGCATAGCCTGGCAGTCTTCCACCAGATGGTTCGAGCTCTCACACCACTGACATTGAGCTACTAGAGGTACGGCCAAACCTCTGTCCGGAATAAGACTGTTGGGCTGCTTCAATGTCTGCTCCAACTCGGCCACCTCCCACTCTAGCGCGGACCTGACCTCCATGACGTGCACACCTCGATCCCGAGAATTCCTGCCTCTAGTGATCTGCCCCCAGGAATGATCTCTGGCAGCCAAGGTACTGATCATCTGGTTCAGTTCGGGTGGAGTCTTAGTGAGAATATCCCCTCCTGGGCATAGAGACTCAATCACCCTCAGGCTTTCCGGAGAGAGAGCACTGTAGAAGTTCCCCACGGTGAATGCATCACTGAAGCCATGACGGGGACACTGCCAGAAAAATCCCGAGTACCGCTCCCATGCATCCCGAAGTGACTCATCTGGCTCTTGACGGAAGTGAGTGATCTCCCGCTGGATCTCTGTGGTATTCGATGTCGGATAGTAATGGACAATGGGGGCTGGGTCTCCAACCACCTCTTAGCATGCCCTGCCAGAGAAGGGGGGAAGAGGTGAAGGCGGATCGCATCATAAGGGACACCGTTCATCTTGAACCCGTTCGTCAGCTATAGGAAATGGGAAAGATGAACCCTTGCCTCCTCATCCTTCAAGCCATGAAACTGGATAGAGGATGTAATGAGTTGAATCTAGCATGGCTTGATCTCGAAGTTGTTCGCTGGAATGGGTGGATAGAGGATGACAGGGCGGATATTAGCAACATGTGGAGTGTAGTAGTACTCCAAGGTGGGACCTGGCGGCGGTGGTTGATGATGAACCCCATCTGCCTGGGGTATTGGGTTGTTCCCCAGGATCTGATTTACTGGGGGAACCTGGAGAGGTATCCCCTGGGGCGGGTTATGTTCATCGTCCATCTCGTTCTCTTCCTCAGAATCGCTGCTCAAGTGGGCGTCTATGCGCTCATCCGTAGCTAGTCTAGCTCGCTGTTGTCTCCAAAGTTGACGACAGGTGTGTTCAAGCTCCGGATCCAACAGCAGTAAACCTCCCGACTGGCTACGGGTCATGCACTACCTGCACACAGTCAAGCAGCAAACCCGTGAAGGCACAAGTGGGACAAAGCAAACAAAGGATGCTAAAAAGAAAGGCTAAATTAACAGAAATCACGTTTCTTCAACAACCTAGCCGTCCCCGGCAACGGCCCAAAAAACTTGACTCGCTCCTATCGTCACTCTAGAAAATGGCCAAGTGTAACCACCTCCTAAAGCGTAGTATAGCGAGTTTGGGTTTTAAAGTCAACCCGGGTCCTAAGTGTGATGACTACTCCGTGAGTTCTTATTAATTAGCGGTGAAACTTTAGTGAAGGTCCAAACTAGCAAACAAGAAAAGCAAGTAAAAAGGTTGTTTCCAAGTTGAGAGAGGTCACTCGGATATGGTTCCCCCTATGTAGTTAAGCAGGATTTTAATTTACCAAGTTCAATTCCAATTATAGTTATACTCCGGGTGGTTCTTAAACAGTCTGCAGTCTCGACTAAAGGTCTCCAGACCATCTCAATCTGAGTCCCCAACAAGCGACTAACCTCCACCGGAGTAAACAGATTGAGGCCCTAACGAACCAAACCTCCACTACCAAAGTAAATCCGGTACATAATAGTGAATTGACTCCTCGACCAAAGTCGTCAACTCACTACCTTCAATCAAGGATGCTCTATCAACCTAGGCAGATATTCTCATTCTAGGTCAAAGCATAAATAACAGGAATTTGATCAGGATTCATGCCATTCAACAATTCAAACCTCAATTGAATATAATCAAATCATAGAATCTGTACTTGGGTTCATACAATCAGACCTAACATACAAATCTAGGGTTTTTCATAGCCAGATGAATAAGAAAGTTACTTCATAGAGAGAGATGGAAAATCTAGCTCAGATGCGGAAACCATACTGTAAAGGATGATAATCTGCTTCTGGCACTCAATCAGCTCTTCTCCAAGCTCAAGCCGGGCTCCAATGGTGATGGAGATGGATCAAAGACACTTGCAGAGTCAGGTTCGTCACTTTCTCTGTCTAGGTATCGCTTTTTTCTCTCTAGAACTCGTAACCCCTCTCCTTTGGCTGGAAATTGGGTTAAAACCCTGAAATTCCCGATCACACGGCCAGGCCCCACGACGGTGTGACTTTCCCAGTTGCCCGTGTGAGTGTCAAAACACAGAGTTTCGATTAAGTGACTTCCAGGCCTGCTGCACGGCCAAAACCACACGGCCGTGTGGATTTCCAGGCTGCCCGTGTGAGCTCCCTGGACTTTCCACACAGCCACATAGGGCCCCCTACACGGCCAGTGTAACTTGCCCGTGAAATTTGGTGCCACACGGCCACGTCACACGGCCGTGTGGGATTTTAGGCGTGCCCGTGTGGCTTCCTCAGCTTCTCACCAAACGTCCAATCTTCGTCCAATCGACCCCGAACTCGTCCCTAAGCCTTTATTCACGTACTAGGACCTGAAATATCACAAACAAGAACAACCTAGGGTGAAATTGGCCTAAAACGCAAGAATCGACATCTCAAACGACTCAAGAATAGGGGTAAAAACATTTGCAATCAATGGTCTATCAGAGGGGGTGCCTTGGCACACCCTTGCCATGGGAGAACAAAGTTAAAAGAGTATATTAGATTGTTTATAAAGAAACCTTATACATGGAACCACATTCTTATCGTCACAATATCATTAGGTGAACTTATTGTGGTAGTATTTGACTATGTTTCCCTTTTCAATTCCAATCAAAACTTTTCATCTCAAACATGATCGCTAAGTCGCTCGACGCTACCTTTTCATTCAACCGCCTTTCATCGGCTATCCATGACCATGATCACTAGGGAGTCTTTACCATAACCCGCTATGAATTGGAATGATTAACAAAATTATGAAGCACTAGTCGATTGGATATATTGACAATAAGGTCTTTGATAGTTTAGATGAAGAATTAGAGGTAACAATTCTCAATCCAATCCACCAAATCCAATCCATTTAAATCCAATCCATTTGATCCAAATCCAATTGGATTGGTGGATTCATGGATCAATCCACGTATCCAAATGAAAAATTACGTTTGGTACCTAAAAATTTGATATTTTTCATTTTGTTACCCAAAATTTAATTTTTTATACGAAAAATATCATTGGAAAATTACGTTTTGGTACCTAAAAATTTTCATTATAACATTTTAGTACCTAAACTTTTCACATTTTACATATTGGTCCTTAGTTGATGATGTCATTTGAATTCATGGATATTCCACCAATCCATGAATCCATTGGATCCAATCTACTTGATCCATTGATCCATCAATCCAATCCACCAATCCATGGATCCAATCCATTTGCCACCTCTATGAAGAATATATAATTTACAAGTTTTATTAGAGTAGAAAAATGTTGTGAGTCATTGCAAAAATTAATAGTTTCTCATATAAAATATATTTATTTAAAAAAATTGGCATCCCCTTATAGAAAATCCTGGCTACGACACTGTTAGTGACATGGGTAATTTAGATATTATGAAAAATTAAGAAGTATACAAACATTACAAACCATACAGACAATACAAATCAGAACGAAAAAGATACAAACAGATTTACAAACAGTACAAAACATACGAACTATACAAAATAAATAAATAAAACAACAATGTTGACTTTGGAGGCTCAACATCTATATAGAGGGTTTCTTCCAAAGACAACCCGGTTGTTTTTTAGATATACAAACATTACAAACATGGAGGACAAAAATGACAAACAATACAAAATGGAAAAATAACCGGGTTGCATTTGGAGGCTTCATCTCTATATCGAGGGTTCCGTCCAAAAGTCAACTAGGTGGTTTTTTAGACATAAAAAATATTACAAACATGGTTGACAAAATTGACAAACATGTTGGACAAAAATAACTGAGTTAACAAAATAAATCAACAAACGTTATAAAACATACAAATAGCACAAAATGTCACTCTTACGATACAAATCAGTAAACTTTTATTCCAAATCACTAAATACAAAGTATATAAATCATAACATAAAGTATACAAACTAGACAAACAAACATTGCAAATTAAAATATATACAAATTTGAAAATAAAATTAAAAACATAATAGATAAAAATGAAAAACTAGAATAATAAATGTTAGAAACCGAATGATATAAAATTACAAACCAGAATTACAAACATTTAAAATAGTTACAAAATTGTCATTGTCGCTGGAAAACTCCATCATCAGAAAATTCTCGCCGCCACCAAAAAATCATTTACGTTGTCTCTCTCTTTCTGCCGTATGGGGAGAATATATTTCCCTGGCCACCTCTCTCTCTAGGAAAATTTTCCCAAGGAGCCTTTCTTTTTTTTCTGGTCGAAATCAGGAGGAAGACGTCGGAAAAATCCTGGTTGGAAGAGGTGCGGGGTAACTACCGACCGCCGGAATGGAAGGGAAGCACCGAGGCAGGAGGACAACGTCACTGCCCAATTATTTTTTTAATTATTAAACAAATATAAGATAAAATTACCACTTTATTCTTCATTAAATGAGATTAATTTGGACTATTAGATTAGAATTTGAATAAGTGGTTGGATTTGACTTAGTCACGTAATTAAGGAACCCCTTAGTCACCTGATCTTACCTTGGTTCGTAGCACATAATTATATTCTTCCATTCTATATGAGCTCTATTAAATGCTAATGTGCTTGCATTTAACAATTAAAATATAAACGTTACACAAAAGAAAATTTAAACTTGTGATGCAAATTTAGTTTATACATATCTCTGTTCGTATAAATTCTTTTATACTATAATCTAAATTTATACCTTCAACGTTTTGGTACAAATTCACCTTATACATGAAAAGATAAGTATTTACGAGAATTGTAAAATTCATTTATTTACGAGAAAAGATAAGTATTTACGAGAATTGTAAAACTCCTGGCTTCCACGTGATCAGCTGATGTCCTCTCTTTTTGGCCCATTTTCTCTCCTTTTCGTCCAACTTTTGTTCTCGAGGTTGATTCACCTGCTAGGATCTGAAACATAGCAAAACAAAGCACAACCTAGCATAAAATTAAACCCCATTGGGTAAAATCTCCTTAAACATCTAAGGAAAAGGGGGTAGAATGTGTGCATTTGGGTACTCAATCCTCTTACTACCTCAAGAGCGTGATATGAGGTGTTATCCGATAATTTTATCTCCATATTAACTCCTTCCATGTTATCTAGCCCCATATCAACATAGAGTTGAAATGGTAGGATATCGATGCTTGCACAAAGATCAACCAATTCCTTCTCCGGATGATGATGATCTAAGAGACACTTGATTATGCAATGACCATCATATTCTTTTTGTTCACTCACAAGAGCAAGTTATTCATATTCCAAAGGGTTTGATTTGATGGTGATCCTAAAGAAGTCTTTCAAGTTTCTCCTTTGGGGTTCTTCATAGCAATGATGCTCTCCAACAATGATATGACATCATCTTTTCCCAGGGCTTCTAACAAATTATGAAAGAGAGGATGGTATTGAGTATCTTTTTCAAAGGCAGCCATCCTTCTCATAATTTTATCATCATTCTTCTCCTTATCTAAGCACGTTTGGAATGCTCCTATGATTGTCGAAATCGCTTTGCCCTCTTCCTTCTTTGGATTTTTCTCGATGTTACTGGGAACGTTCCCTTAAGACTTTCGAGGTTGTTCATCAATCAATGATGCAAATTAACATTCTATGCTATGGAAATCTAGCTTGAAGTCCATATGCTATTGCTTTTATATTCTCGAATCTGGTAGGTTGTTAACCACAAGGATTGTCTTATTGTTGATTATATTGTGATTGGTTCCCGAATCCTGTGGGGCTGGTCTTTTTTTTCCATTGTTGTATGTGAATAATTGGCATTCAAAGATGTAATATTTGGATAATATTATGGTTGTTCAGTATTGGTCATTGAACATTGGACACTTGAGGTTGATTGTAGCATTGATAGTTGTCCTAACCTTCTTATAGTTGCTGATTTTGGTAACCTTGATTGATGAAATTAACATCAGTATGTCCTTGACCTCCAAGGTTCCAACAGTTTTGAACATCATGGCCTTCAACTCCAAAGGCATCACAAACATAAAAGTATGTCACTTTCTATTTTTTTGGCTTACTTTTGACATTTTGAGTTGCTGAGAAAGCTCTTTCAATTGCTCGTGAAGGATAATAGCAACATCATCACTTGTTTGGGAATTTTTCAATGGTTTAAGCATTGATTCCAGTCATTTGAGCTAAATCACTATCGACAAATTGATTTACTAACATTGTGGTATCTTTATCCAATCATTTGGAGAATTACTTGGCAATTTGTTCTTGTGTGAATCCATGGTGGGGGCATGCCTTTTTATGTCCTTGAAGTATTCCCATGCGTCATAAGAACCTCTCAAAAGACATAAACTCTTTGTTTTATGAAATTGGAATTCAAACTAAGTTATTCTAGCATGCAATTTCACATATACACCATGTTGTGCCTAGTGTTAATTTCCTAGGTATTATATCTTAGTTAAGGATAGTGCCCTCTAAGTAGTCTATTCAAGAGTTGTCCGCTTTAATCAAGATTCAAGGCATGATAAGGATTCTCTGCATTATGAATGAAGAGTGAAACAAGTTAAAGAATAATCAATCATTAATCTGGCTAGTGGCTAAGGGGAATCATTACCTAATTGACTTTTTACCTTGTAATTAGTAGTTTAACTTTTTATGAGGTTTTACAGCAGTTTTAGTTGTTTAACCTAAAACAATTTTTTTGAATAATAAATCAAAACCAAGTAATAGTACATCTAACTAGAGACCCGTGGATTCAATATTTATTACTTGTGCAACTATACTTAATTCCCTTTTATTAGTTTGCACTTGACCTATGTTAGGAGTGTAGTTCGTAGCAACCAAGTTTCTAGCTGCGTAGCTTGGGACTGTCTAAAGTCACTTTAGATTTTCATTGTTTTGTTTGTTTTTCTTTTCCAACCTTTCTTTTCACGCATTTTTGTTTGTTTTTGTTTTTATAGATCTGAATCATGAATCCTAATGACTTCTACAACATGTTTGGGTATCAACCAACATTCAATTGGGTTTACTTCGATAATCCGTGGGGATACTAAGATGGTGAAAGCACAAGGCTCGGATTACAGGACCCATCCCCATTCTACAAAGAAGAACAATACCCCCTAGGCATATCAATACATCTTAAAATATCTTGAAGACCTTCCTCCACAACCCGCAGTGGCATCCAATTTTGAATTACCATGGAGGCCCTCATTAAAAATTATACAAGACTAGGGTACATTCCACGACTAGATCCAATGAGCCAGTTAAAGCTTGTTGTGGAGCATTTCGTTATAGATGGTGAAAGAGCATGCTTCAATCACATTCCTCTACGTGAAATAGATGAGACTCTTAAGAGCATAGAGAATAGAGGAGACGTTGTTGAGAAATCTTGTGCATGGCTAGGTCACAGACGCCTTTTAAATATCACGCAAGAAGAGAATGAATAGGCGAGCCATGAAGACATTGTGAAACAACAAGAATTCATCATAGGGAGCTCCGCTGATGACGATCAATAATTTTTCATTCTGGCTACCTTCACCCTTCCCCATCCCTATTCTAGTTAGGCAGAGATGGACACGAGAGTGGAGTAGCAAGTTGATCTCATTGACCACATTGCATGGCAGCTTGCTCTCTATATTTTGCTTGAAGAAGAAATTTAAGGGTGACAGAATAAGTTTTGGAGGACGAAGAGAAAACAAAAGAGAAGCCTTTATTTTTACCAAGGGGATGCACTAATTTATGTAGAAAGGAGGAAAGTGGAAGAAGCAATTTGACGCCAACCAAAGAAAGAGGTCGTGGTGTTTTAGGCTTTTACAAGCCCAAAGCCATTATCCCTCATAACTTTTCATACCACTTTCTCGGGACTTGAGACTCCGCATCTTCGATGAGAACCTCAACTTCAAGGAGGTTTTGGGATGGACCAAAACTTAGAAGTATTTGTCCAGCTAAAGAAGTAAAAGAATTAGTTTGTGGGAAACAACCAAACCCATCGGTTTTAATTTCGTTTTCATTTTCCTTTTTCATTTGATTTGTTTTTGTTTGGGCCCCGGTTTGTGTTTTTATTCTTTTGAGTGAATAACATAACCCTTGTCAGTGTAGTGGTCCAAGCTACTCTCCTCTACATAGACTACACTCTTGCTCGCTCTTCACCCATCTAGTAACACTACGGGAAAATAAGCTTTACCCAACACATGAAATGTGTTGCAAAAAGTGGCAAAAGTGTTGCATAAGTGATATGCAACACTTTTTATGGTGACCCCTATAGGTGGTGTTGTATAAAGTAATAAGTAACACTTTTTTGCTTTTTTGCAACATTAAAATTATGTGTTGCATATGTATACCACTTAGGCAACACTATTTTAGACAACACCTCAAAAGATTATGCAACACATTCTAACAAGTATAAGCAACATGTTTATATTTTATTCGTGACAAGTTTTATGGTCATATAAGATTAACCAGTCGTGACAACTTTCACTAGTAACGACTGCTATACATTTCTGACAAGTTTGTATTGACACCAAATAATTTCAATTCTCACCAATTTAAGTTTGCCACAAATGTGTCTTTCCATACTGTATTGTCATCACAAAATTAGGTTTTTGGGACGATATTATTATTACTATATCATGTTTTTGTGACAAGGAGATAATTTTGGCTATGGTGCCTTTGTAGCGAAACACATTTTTGTAATGAAGGCTTTTGTCTATGATGCAATATTTGTGACAACTGTACACTATCAAAAATTGTATACATTAGTGGTCATCTGGTTCATTAGTAAACCACATCTTGTTACAAGTTTTGTACATAAAATAGAAAGAAAGAATACATATGATCCTCCCACTCATATATACAAAACTCTGGCGATCTATCTGCAAAAGAATTCCCAAAACAAATATAAAAAGCTATATATTTGAATAAGTAAATGTGATTCTTGCTACACTATGAGACTGAGAAAAGCTATACATTTGCAAACAGAAAGAATGAAAGGCAAATAAATGAATTGCCCACTGCAAAAGCTTTCCTATCATCACTAAGCCTCAAGCTTTGACTTTCTCATGAAGTACTAGAACCCGAAGAAGCATCTTCCACCGGGACTTGGCTAGGAAGAGTTCACTTATAGCCACAATGTTCTTTCTTTCAATGGTAAGCAACAACACGATGCTCCGCTGCACACTCTTCATATGTCATTATATATGTGGATCACATCTCTTGTATGCTGACGTTAAGATAAAATTGCTATGAAGAGTTCACTTATAGCCACAATGTTCTTTCTTTCAATGGTAAGCAACAACATGATGCTCCGCTGCACAGTTTTCTTTCAAAAGAAGCCAATTTTATCTTAACATCAGCATATAAGAGATGTGATCCACATATATATTGACATATGATCTAGTATGTTTCGTCACAATTTTGAACTAACATATTTATAAATTTCCATCTTTTCTACTTACAACAATATACAACATCTCTCCAAAGAGAGAGCGAGAGAGACCTTGCATTCTCCATAAAGTCAATGGAGCCGGCATATCTTTCTCTCAACAAGACCAATACATCATAGAGATGCCAGAACGCAGAACCTACAAGCATACCTGAAAAAATGAGTAATCTCGAGTCCCAATTGATCATTTCTTTACACAGAGCAAGTGAGACAAACAATAACCAACCCAAATAGACAAAGCCAGTCAAATGTATTGTAATCCGTCCAATATATTTAGCAAAATGAATAAAAAAGGCTTCTACTACAACTTGAAATCAATAAAAGCAACCAAATTGTCCAGCCTTAAGAAATGGTTCTACTTTGACTTGAATAAATTGAAGCACGCAAATAATCCAAATCCAATTGAAAAAAGGTTGTGGAGATTATATTACGAATGCTGAAGGCGTACTCTATTTCACAATAGATTCTGCTGCGAGCCCCTACGTAACGCTAATCCTCATAATTGTGTTAGGCCTACAGCTATGCAAACTGAGTGCCTTGTGTTCACATAAGGAGGCGACGAACCCTCAATTTCCCATTCATTATTGATTTGATTCTCTAGGTCTCTTCCCAAACAACCCACGCATTATTAGACGATTATGCTCAAATTGACATTCTTGAACCAAAATTTCATAGTAGCGCAATACATAAATTACCTTTAAGGTTGGCCTCAACTCCCTGGTTTCTCCCGTTGTCCATTGTTGTTTGCAGACTCCAGTGGTACCTATCAACTCAGGAGCGTTGATTTCTAGGGCTTCCACTAACTCCAGCTCGCGTCGGCTACCGCTCCCCTCCTCAATTCTCTTCCTCCAGCGATGGGTTTGGTTTTCTTGCAGGGATAGAGATGAAGGGAAGGAAAAGTGTAATTGGTCGTGGATTGATTCACGATCGAGAGAGGGGCGAGATGGGAGGGTTAGCGCGGCTACTCTTGTTACGAAAAGGATTTTCTGGCCGATTAGATTTAGGTTTAGTTTAAGTTAATTGTAAGGAGTGGAGGGAGGCCGATAAGTAAAGCGATCGGCTAAGGAAGGCATCACCTATTCAGCTTAGGTTATTAGTTTAAGTTTCTTAGGTTATTAGTTTAAGTTTTGATGGCTGCAACTAGTTGAGGGGCAATTTTTGAAATATAATACACTTAGGTACTGGGTGTTACAATAACCTTCATGCACATTTTTATTTTTACTGATTGAACTTCTCTTTTATTAATTTTAACAAATGTCCCTGAAACAAAATACGAATGTGGAAAAAGGAGTTCAAAAATGTAATTTTTCAATAATTGTGAAGTAGTATTAAGTAGTGAATATTTTTTTCTTTTGTTTTTTAACCATTGTGGGAGTTGCTTATTAAAAAAACCATAGTGAGAGTTCTAGTTATTTTTGTTTACTATAATTAATAATAAAAACTATAAATCATTATATTATGTTACAATTTTTTATCAAGTGTTGCCTAAAATGTAAGAATAGACAACAAAACTAATTTTATTGGGTAAGTGTTGTATATTACTAGAGATATGCAACAAAAAATTTAGTTTTGGTAATTTTTGTTGTATAAAATATATATTATGTGACACATAATCAAAGTGTTGTGTAAATCTACTTTATGTGACACTTCTAATAAGTGTTGCAGGACGAGTGTTGCACAAAGCCACTTTTCCCGTAGTGTAACTTTGTTCCTTTTTTGTACTCTGTTTCTGGTTTCCATTGTGGACAATGTCATGCTTAAGTATTTGAACATGTGTTGTGAATCTTATGGCTCATTGATGACGATGCATTAGTACTATGATTGAGTTTGAAAGTGACTTGTAATGATGAGTGAGAATTGAAGTAAGATTATGTCAAGTGTCACTCTTCATTCGATGGCAAAACTGCATAAAAAAATTGTTTAGCCGTTCACTATCCTAGGTTTTAGTCGTAGAGAGTGAGGAATTCTCTTGAGAACTTAGCATCTAGGTAGCCATGTGAGATTTATGTCAGTTCATTTCTTTCATCTGTGATTAGTTCTCTCTTGCATGATGACTTAGCTTAACCTTTGTATGCGACAGAATCATGACACCAATTATTAGGAAGATGGAGGCATAGATTTAGCCCACACCCAAATTGACTACCCATATCATAATATCTTTTATTCAGCCCCCGTTAAGCCTTAACATGTTCTTTGCTACTGCAACTCTGTTGAAATCCAATACCTACTCTTTGAAGCCAAGAATTGTTTGATCCCTTTTCAATGTTTCACGTGATTAGTTATTACACGTTTTCTGCTTCATCATAAAGTGTGAGTATTGCACGAAATCTTTTAAAAATATGGTTTTTTTTTATCTTTGGCTCTCCGGAAAAAAATTAAAGAAATGAATAACAGAAAAAAGAAAAGAATAAGGAGAACAACCACAACGTTTGAAATTTTGAAAATATTCGTTTTCCGTCCCAATGGCTACATAACTGTGAAAGTTCTAAAAATTTCCTCTTATACTCTTGTGTTTAAATTATAGGAAAACAGAGAAAATATTAGTTGTATGTGGTATGATTTGAGATATGTGGAACCTTCAGCAGTAAGTATTTGCCACCACCATAAAAGACATGTTCCCCATGTCCTAGATCTAACAAAGTTACAACCCAATCGAAAGCTCTTCGGACAAGTTAGTAGTGACCCATTAATGGAGATTTAATTGCATTGCCAAGTGTCCAAAATCTAGTTTTGTGACAAAGAAATGATATGTTGAGAGTTACAATATGTACATTTTTTCATAAGTTATGGTCCTAACCCTACTGGTCGAGTGTTGAGGGACATATTTCCATATTCTAAACTTCGGTGAGGAGTTAATTTTCTCGATGTCTTGTTTGGTGTGACTTAATCTTTGTGTTTGGATACTTGGGAATTTTATAAGTTTGGATACCTGTTGGCTAGCCGTGTTTGCGGGCAATTTTATAAGTTTGATGAGGAATGTTTGTAATCATAATTGTTGTTTAAATGTCGTGTATGATGGTTGCTAGTGTCTCTTCATGTTGCTCATGTACTAATTTTGATGGTCACTTGTGATTCACTATGTTTGGGTACCCTTATGACTTCGTCCCAATTGGTTTTTTAATAGATGCCTTCAGCAAATCTTTGTTCTACTTGGTTTGCCTAGGGACAAGCAAACGGTTAAGTGTAGGGGAGTTTGAGTTACTATCCAAGGCTAGCAATAATTAAGTTAAAAAATGTCCACATTTCTCGATTTGGGGTCCTGACTTTTTCTTCCATCTAACATGTCCTTTCTTGTTTGGTTGTTTTCAATAAGTCTTTCATCACTTATAACAAAACTTAAGTTACTGCAAATTAGTGAGGTGCTAGTGACTAATGTGATGAATAATTAATTTGTCATTTGTTTGTCTTGAATAAGTCTTTCATCATTTATAACAAAACTTAAGTTACTATAAATTAGTGAGGTGCTAGTGACCAATATGATGAATAATTAAGTTAAAATTCTTCTGATATAGATTTTCCTTTTTATAATGATGGTTAGTTGATGAATTTTTGTAGGTAGGAAGGTAAGGAGGGCAATGAACCCAATGTCTCCAAAGTTTTCTCGAAGTGATGCAAAAATGGTGGAATATTGGTGACAGTGACAGTTGCAAAAGTTGTATGTCACACTCTATCTATATGTTAATCATACTAATTGGTACCATATATGCAGTTGGTATCTTATAGAATCTTAAGTTTTCTATATAGATGTAGTGAATAAATCTTGAGCAAACTAACCCTGGAATGAACAAAATAGATGTAGTGAATAAATCTTTTGGACTTCAGAATCGAATCCATGTTGTTTCATATGGTGGCATGATAACAACTAAACAATTAAGGAGTTTTAAATCTAAAAGGAATGCAATAACCCAAGAAAGGATGCAGTTTAGTGAAATAGGAAAAAATAGCTCTTGAAGCTACGAAGGAAGCTATAGCAGCTAAAAAGGTTGCTTTAGACTGGAGACAATGGAGGAAAGCTAAGGATTCTGCGTGAAATGGATGTCTTACGCAAGCAATGGATGTCTACTCCACCTACAAAACATTAAGAAGCAATAAATCTAGTCAGGTTTGTTATATACCTTAATTAGTTATTATTGCAAATAGTGATTATATATTTTGTTATCTAAGTAGTTCAATGTTATGAATACCAATTTCATATTGTATTCTTCATAGTCAGGCCTTATAATGAATGATTGAAATCTGTCAAAATATGCGAGACATGTTTTCTCATGATGGATAGATATTTGTGTGGTTAGCTTGTTTGTTTTTGTTAAAAGGATTTTATATAATTCTTTTTTTTCCAGTTTTCTTGTGTTGGTTTTTTGCAGGTTTTAATTTAGATTTTATGCCGACACTTTGCATTTACTTTTGGGTTTTCTTTGAAGTTTCTGTGAACCATACCTTGGTTGAATTTGTTATTTTTCTTTCCTGAATTCAAGTACTAATGTTGTTATAATATGACTCTTATGAACAAGTGTCTTGTTTCATGGGAGGAGCTAGATGGACAACTCAGTGGCGGACCTAAGGCATGCCAGGGTGTGTCGTCCGACACACCCTCGCTCGAGAATTTTACGAAGGACCTACATATTTTTGGTACAAAATTTTTTACTACGGGATAGCTGACACACCCTCAATAATTATAGCCGACACACCTTCATTATACTCGAAGAAATTATTATCCAAATGAATCAATCTTAATCATAATCCTTTTTAATTTTGTTTAAAATAACTCATAAAGCATAATCCTATCCTTCCTATTAAAAAAAAACACTCTTAGACCATACAATATACATTACTATCAAGTCGATTTATTCTATGCAGTTATAGATTTGCAGCTGCAAGAATTGAATACTCGATTTGGTGAGGTGAACACTCGATTGTTGGACTGCATTTCTTGTTTTAGTCCAGCTAACTCTTTTGCTTCTTTTGATAAAGCAAAGTTGATAAGTCTTACTGAGTTTTATCCCGAGGAGGTTCCATCCAATGTGCTCTCACGACTTCATCAACAATTGGGGGGCTACATTTCTCATGTCAAGGAGGATAAGAGCTTTGATGGATTTCGAGGAATCGACGAGCTAGCTAGGAAATTGGTGGAAAGGGGAAAGGACACTCTTTATCCTTTAGTTTACTTGCTGTTAAAGTTGGTGTTGACCTTATCTGTGGCAACTGCAAGCTGCGAAAGAGCATTTTCAGCTATGAAGATAATCAAGAACGATCTTCGAAATCGGTTGAGTGACCAATTTATGAATGATTGTTTAGTTGTGTATATTGAAAAAGATTTGCTTTGCAGCATAAGTGATGAATGTATTTTAGAGACATTTCAGCAGATGAAAAGTCGTCGCGGTTCGTTATAAACATGACATTATGAACTTTATGAATTAATTTCTTCTAATTTTAACTTAATTTTTAATTTAATTATTATTTTATTTTATCGGCGACACACCTCTCCGACAATCCTGGGTCCGCCACTATGGACAAGAGATCATCCTGATGATTCTATATATGTTTGATGTATTTTAATATTGCACTTACAATAATAAAAAACCAAACATTTTAACATCTATCACCATATGCTTTTTTTTGTAATCTCTTGTCCATGATTTTGTTTATGAAGTAGCAATATCAAGAATACTACAACATATGGCTGGTTGATATTGTACTTTATAATCATAAACTTTATGTTTTACCAATATCTAATTGGATCAATGATTTTACTACTAATTGAGTGCTTCTTGCTGCAAATATAAACTTTTTTCAATGTTGCAATATTTAATGATGAAAATTATCAAAACAAAGAAACTATCAATGTAAGGAACGACATGTATATTTAGGGGTTAATTGCACCACATGCCATTTTAGTTTACTATTTTTTGCACAGTGACCACCTAAGTATATGTTTTGTTGCTATGAAACCATTAACGTTAACTTCCTGTTGCACCGTTACCATTTTCGTCCCCCAAACTAACGGTAGGTGTCGAAATATAATTATCCATGTCACGCAGGCTGCCACATCAGCGACTATAGGGTGACTCACAGCCACATCAACTGTTGCAGGGTGAGTCATGTGTAGGCCACAAAACTCTTGATCCAATAAATGAATCCCTCTCAAAATCGAACATAAGGCTTTTCTTTTTCCAATTCCCCCCTCCCCCCAAAAAAGCAGCTTCCCAGTTTGCAAACCACCGCCCACAGAAAATCTTCCTCTTTTCTCCAATCCTTCCCTTATTTGATTCGTAGGAACTTCATTGTACTATTAGAACTACATTCTTCTCTTCGCTTCTCTTCTCTTCTCCAGCGTAGAAAATCTTCTTCTCTGCTCAACCCCGTAGCGCTCTCCCTCGAACATGGTGTCAAAGGTTTCCTCCTCTCTTTCATTAGTAATATCGCCCCTAGGTTTTTCTCTTGGTCTATGCAATGGTTAATTCGCCTGTTTTTCCCGTGTTTCAAATGGAGCAGTTTTTTGTGCTTTGATTTATCTTGGTGAAATCCAACTCAGCATTTGGCGGGGAAACCATATACATAATGACTGTAATAAAATGTTTGTAATCCAACGGGGCTTCCTTCTTTGTTCCCTTTTGAATGAAATGACTTGTTGTGTTCAGGCTGCTTACACACACTACACTAATTGGTTTCCCCATTACCCTTTCTACTCATCCTCTCATTTCCATCTCTAAACATACGTTCCTGCTTATCATGACCTGGTGTATCCTTAATTCCCTTTCTCCTTTTGGTTTGCCACCTTCCTCGTATTTTTTTCCTTGCATACTCACAGATGGTGGCTCCACAGTCTCTCTTCAACTTGGTAACCATGATTCCGACCAACCATTAGTTCCACATTTCCACCGTAAGTTTTGATGTAGATTTTCCAATTTCATTTCGTAATGATTCAAAGAAATTTTATTTGAATGAAGTTTGCAACTTCATAATGCTTGTCCACATAATTCTCAACTCTTCTCAATATTTGCCGTATGCAGCGAATGGCATGCGGACAAGGTAAACCTGTCAAATCCTACATCCTACTAGTACATTTGGAACTGCTTAAATATACCAAAAGCCAACCTATAGACACAACTTGAAAATTTTTTGTGGACCACTTTGGATGGCAGTACATCAAAAGCTATCTTTTTTAGACAAGTCTTGCTTTTGTTGGATTGAAGGAAAAAATTGACCCTTGAATTTTTAACTCTACCTTCTCCCAGCTTACATGAAATCTCCGCATAAGAATATTCCTTATGGTCTCAAGCATGCTCATGATTGTTTTGGGTCTTGCTCCTAAGAGGAAGCTATTCCGACTCTCATATATGTTGTTTGGTCCTAACTCCTTCATCTGCTTCTAATCTAGCCTTCCATAACTCTTCTTTATTGCTTAGATATAGCTACAAATTTGGTTTTTTGAACTATCTTGGCAGCCATGTCCACAATAGCACTGTCACTAGTTAGTTCTTGCAGCCCTTTATTCAATCTTTCTCCAGGTAATCTCTGATAATATGCCCAACCATGTGTTATCCTCTATTCCTCCAGAAGGCTCATACTTCCCAAATGAGCAATGTCGACAAGATAACCATCTAGCTCGAACAAAGATAGATAATCTAAATCAATCCAATCCAAGTATATAACTTCACCTCCAAAAGAGCATATGTCTTCATCATGTATATACACCATTTCTCCCTTACAGTGGAGTTCGATTATAAAATTGTCATTTCTAAGTCATAAATAAAAACAAACAGTATAAGTATTTGTAACAAAATAACATTTATTGACATTTACGGCAACAAATTGCAGCTGCAAAATTACAAGGGGGAAAATGCAGCAGCCTTTAATTGCGAAACTCACCATATATCGGAATTCGTTCAGTTTCCCCTACTTCCCTAATGTTTGGACGCATTTCTAAGCTCAAACAAGTAGAAAACCTGCATACTTTACCCATTGATCATTGAACATCGATGAAGAAGACCATACATGAAAAACAGAGGATCACTCAGTGAGATGAGAATTCACTCACCTACTTCTCCATCAACCCATGAACAAGATATTTTTGTAGGTCGTTTCAAATCCATGGAAATAATAAGCAAAGAATTAGAGTAAGAACAAAATTAATCCAATTGCAGGGGGTTGAATTAGAGGAATAAACAGAGTACTGCAACAAGGGTCTTGATCACTTACCGTATGACTTTTGCTGCGTACGTTGATCTTTATTCCTTCTTTGTGTGATCGCCTCGCCAAGTAATTCCCCTTGATGATTTATTCTGTTTAGAGAAGGGAAGGGTGCTCGACGGTTCACCTGCTACAATCAAGTATGGAAGGAATTCTTTAAGTTTTGTGGGCCCATCAAGATTGTGGTGGCTCACATGTGACTCACCCTATAGCCGCTAATGTGGGAGCCTACGTGAAATGGATAATTTCATTTTTGACACCTAGTATTAGTTTGGGTGACGGGAATGATAACTGTGCAACTATTCGTTAACGTAAATGTTTTAATAGCAACAAAACATACTTAGATGGTCACCGTGCAACAAATAGTAAACTTAAGTGGCATGTGGTGCAATCAACCCTATATTTAGCTTGATTTTTTCGTTATTTCCAAATAAACTATGACTACATATGACTATATAGTGCCAATCTTTAATGATGAGAAACTTGTCGTAATTGATCATTGATATGGTCGTGAATGAGTATCTTCAATGACTAGAAAATTGCCTCTCAATAGAGGTCTCAACGACCGAATATGATAACCCTTTGTTAATACTTTTAGCGGCAACACCTGTAGTGAGTGGACTTTCCCTTGTTAATGACTTTTTACGACGAGTTTTGGGCTTTTAGTGACTGTTTTCCACTCGTAAATACCATTTTTTACAATGTTATAGGCCCGTGCAAAAGTCAAAGTTCACGACCTAAACATGCGTGGCAGTTCATGACCATGAACTTACACAAAAGGGAAAATCACGGTTACATGGGGGTCATTGTGAAATTCACGATCTTGAATTAATTCTCGTAGTCGTTAACTTGTTCTCACGGTTTGGCCCTTCGTGTCTGCGAGGTTGGCCGTGAGAGCTTCTGAACTCAATGTTGATCATGCAAGTTCGAGGAATGGAATTTCAAGGTCTGAGCAAGAGTTTTTCACGGCCATGAATTACATGTTGCGTGACCATAATTTTTTTAAGGGTGATATAGATTTACTTAAGGTACTATTGAAGGAATTCAAACTAGAGACCTCCAAGTTCAAGACTAGTGGTATTACCACTAGACCAAGCCTTTGTTCATTTACGTGACCTTAAATTTAACCCTTAATCTTCTTTCCACCTTCTTCTCATCTTTCACACGACTTTTGATTCGCTCGAAACTTGGCATACCCTTCTTTATCATGTTAGGACCTAAGATTAGGAAAGAAAACACAGCTAGCCTAGCATAGGAAGAGAATGAACGAGTTACGAGCTAAATGACCAATAATAATAAATTCGTGCTAAATCTTAGCTAGGGTATTAATATATGAAGTGAATAAAGCACAAAATCAACCCAAAATGTTCCAAGTATAATTTGGGCTTCCTTGCTAAATCTTAGCTAGGGTATGAATATATGAAGTGAATAAAGCACAAAATCAACCCTAAATCTTAGCTAGTGACAGATTTGTCATATTGAATAGTTTAGGATACAAAAATCACGAAACGGATTTAGTTTGTGCCAAATTCGTCATATTGAATAGTTTAATACACAAATGATACTTTTAGTATAGTTTGGGATTCCTAGTGAAATTATCCTTTATTAATAAACTAATTAAAATAATCATATTTACTTTTAGTATACTATTTCCTACTCCAGTTATACCGTTGTGTTATTTTGTTGGCTGGTTGGTAACTTCTTTATTGGATTTTCTCATTAGTTTTCCGGTTCCTGATGGCGGGTTCATCAGTAGAGATAATTTTTTTTTTTGACAAAAGATATATTGATATTGATCACAAAATAGATAGTTACATCCTAGAATTCAGCCAGGCCTGAAAATTAAAGAAACGATTCATAGTCGGGTACAACGAAAGGGCTTTACGAGCCACCATATGGGCTACCCTATTACTACGCCGACCTACAAATCGAACACTAAACCCAGTATTGCTGTTAAAATATTGCAGAAGCTCCTCCAGAACAGCTCCAACTCGGTTATCCTTGGCATCCGCCTGATTGATTTTATCAATAAGAACCTTAGCATCGCCTTCAAACTTAACATCTGAGAGGCCAAGCGACAAGCAACACAAAACAGCTTCTCGAAGGGCTAGTAACTCCACCACCAAAGGGTCATCCATGCAAGGAAATTGAACTCCTCTTACCAGCCAAACATCTCTCGCTGAAGTCAACAGGACCATCCCACCAGCCGAATGCGACCCCCTTCTCACCGCCCCATCCCACATGCAAACAACACTGCCCTCCCCATCAACACCTCAAGGAGAGACCCCCGTAGGATTAACCGCCATGGGTACAGATCTGGGGTTCCTATCCATCGGCAAACAGACCCATTCCTCATACTGCTGATTGAACTGACGCATCAAGGCATGAAACCCAAACTGCTTGCCCTTAAAGACAACCCAGTTACGCGAACGCCATATCCGCCAGAGGACCGCCACCACAGCCATGAACAGCGTAGGTTGGTGGATGAGAGCCATCAGTTGTTTCAGGAACAGAGGGAAGGTATGCCGAGGAAGCCCCTCCCCCAAATATCCCAGGCCAGAATAATCCCAAAGGGCACGAGCCACCGGACAATCCAAAAACAGTGCTCCATTGTTTCAGCACCAGCCCAACAAACTGGGCACCTGGGGTGCACCGGAACATGTTTTTCAATAAGGGCCTTCGTGGTAGGCAAAATTTGATTGAGGATTTTCCAGACAAAGACTTTGAGCTTCGGAGGGATATTAGCATCCCACAATCGACCCCAGGACTCCTTATCCATCCAATCAATCGTTGACCGCCAACCACCCCTCCTCCTATCAATTTCGACAGCCAAATGGTAAGATGATTTGACCGTGAAAACCCCATCCACCGTACCATGCCAAATAAGCCTATCTGCTACATCCTGCCTAGGAAGCGGGATAGCTTTAATGGCCAAACAGGTAGGCGGATCAAACCATTGACATAATTTACGATCATCCCAACACCCCTCACCAGGGCACATAACCTCGGCAACAGGTGGGTCCCCCCCAGCCGGAAGGATCCGAGGGTTATAACAAGGGGTTCCAATTGGCACAGAGGAATCCAGTTAGAATTAAGAAGGGAGGCAGACTGGCCATTCCCGATTTGCCACCGTAGACCCTTAACCAATAACTCCCTCCCAAATATGACACTTTGCCACCCCCATGATGGGCGGGACCGAGCCGTAGCATTAAGAAAAGATCCAGTGGGGAAATATTTTCCTTTATAAACCCGTGCCAGCAGGGAATGAGGTTCCATAAGGATACGCCACCCAATCTTAGCCAACAAAGCCTGATTGAATTGCTCAAATCGACGAAACCCCAACCCCCCATCACGTTTGCCACGACATAGATTTTGCCACGATACCCATCGGAGCCGAACATGATCATCAGCATCACCCCACCAAAACCGGGCCATATGCCTATCCAATAACCGACAAAGGGAAAGCGGGAGCTTAAAGCAAGACATCACATGCAGCGGCAATGCTAAAGCAACCGACTTGAGCAAGGTCTCTTTACAGCCCATGACAAGGTCCTCCGTTTCCACCCCTGGAGGCGCTCCAGCAGCTTCTCCTCCAAATGCCGGAAAGTGGCCATCTTAGACCGCACAATAAGTGTTGGCAGCCCGAGGTACTTATCATGGACCCCAACCGCACCCACACCCAATATCGCGGCCAGAAACTCCTGATCTGCACGGACAATATTCCTACTGAAACAGACAGCCGATTTATCCAAATTCACCCTTTGTCCACTCAGTTCCTCATATTCCTTTAAAACCTCGATCAAGTTTTCACATTCCCGGAGGGTACCTCGCAGAAATAAGTACGAATCATCAGCAAAAAACAGGTGCGAGATCCGCGGCGCACGAGGAGCCACTTTAACCCCCTCTAAGCGTTTTTCCGAAATAGCCTTGCGAAGGAGAGCCAAAAAACCCTCCGTGCAAAGAACAAACAGAAGAGGGGAGAGAGGGTCTCCTTGCCGCAACCCCCGGGACGGAGTAAAAAAACTCGAGGGGGTTCCATTCATAAGCACAGAGAAAGATGAGGAGCGGAGGCATTCCCGAATCCAACCTTGCCAAAGAGAGTTAAAACCCATCCTATCCAAGACTGCAAGGAGAAAGGGTCATTCGACTCTATCATAGGCCTTTTTCATGTCAACCTTTAGAGTCATGTACCCTTTCTTCCCTCGCGTCTTAATTTTCAGATAGTGCATTAACTCATGCCCTAGAAGAATATTCTCAACAATCTGGTGTTCACGGATGAACGCATTTTGATCCTCAGAGATAATATTAGGTAAAATGCAGGCCAGACGCTCTGCCATGATTTTAGAGGTAATTTTATACACAAATTGGCATAAACTAATTGGCCGCAGCTGCCGCATAGATTCCACATTGTCAACCTTGGGTATCAACGTTAGCCACGTATGATTGAAGCTACGGAGCATCCGACTAGTTGCAAAGAAGGAACACACAGCCGCAACTACCGAATCTCCTACCACATCCCAGAAAGCCTTAAAAAATGTACCAGTGAAACCATCTGACCCTGGTGCCTGCTTAGACCTCATAGCAAACACCGTTTTACGCACCTCGGAGGGAAGAACTTCAGCCGTAAGACTGGCATTCATTTCTGGGGTAACACTACGAGCAATAGGCAAGGATGCCATTCGCTCCGCCATGTTACCCACCTGATTCTCCGTCGTAAAAAGGTGTTGATAGAAGGAGGTAGCAATACCAGCCTTTCCGGCCTCATCCGTAATCCACTCCCCATTATCATTATGAAGGCCAGCCACAAAATTTCTTTTGCGTCGAGTCTTAGTCACTGTATGAAAGTAAGATGTAATTTTATCCCCCTTTTTCAACCAGTGCACCCTGGACTTTTGCTACCAATAAACTTCCACTGCTTCCCATTGTCGATTCAGCTCTCCCTCCAATCTCTGGACCATATCCCAATCAATGGGCTGGACAAGCTTAACCCTATCAAATTCACCCTGAAGGGTATGAATATTCTGCAGGGAGTTAGTTGTTCCGACCCTACTCCAATCATACAAGAGATGACGAAGTTTCTTAAGGTGTTGCCAAAGGCAGTACATAGGTGTTCCCTGGATATCCTCCTTCCAGACATAAGTCACCATAGCCCTCACTTATTGGTTATCCGCCCAACGGGCATCAGTCCGGAAGAGGGGCCGGCTATTTCGAATAAAAGGTTTATCGGAAAAGAGGAGAGCTCTGTGATCAGACCCTAGGTCTGTATAATGTTTGACCAAGGTTTCAGGGAACCGATCAACCCAGAGTTGGGAACACAGAGCTCTATCCAGCCGTTCACGAATGCAGGCATTCCCCATTCTCTTGTTAGTCCAAGTGAAAAGGTCACCTTGGAAACCTGGGTCATGGAGGCCCAAGTCATGGATAAAGTCGCGCAAACTAACCGAACTATTAGCATTCCAGAGATTGCCACCATCTTTTTCGTTCGCATTGAGGATAGTATTAAAATCACCAATAACCACATAAGGGAGATGGAAAGTGGAGCAAAGCTCCTAGAGATGAGCCAGCTGAGCGGTTCTAGCCGGGGCAGAACAACTCATATAAACACAAACCACAATATAAGACAAATTCTCTTCATTAATTTGGGAACAAATACAAAAGTTGGAGGAATAAAAAACCGAGGTCCGAACCTCTGGAGACCAAGCAAAGACTAAACCACCCGATGCATCAATAGCATCAATAAAAAACAACGAGAAATATCGAAAACAAGTCCCCTCATACGCCTGGAGACAACACGCGGGCTTGATCGCGTTTCAGAAAAAAACACGAGATCCGGTTTATTAGAGTGGACCAGACCCAAAGCCGTTTGGAATGTGAGGGAAGGCCCAATGCCCCTCACATTCCAGGCTAAAAGCTTCATTTATCTGGTTGGGGCCACTCTAGGCTGGCTTCCTCCACCTTCTCTTGGGCATCAGTGACTTCCACAAATTGCTTCTTTGGATTTGGTGGGGCACCCAACTCCCCATCAATGGCCACAAAAGGACGTTTATTCAATCCAGAGGGAGGTTAGTGACTCGACTCTACTGTCACCCTAGGATTTGGCCAAGTGAAACCACTTCCTAAAGCGTAGTATAGCGGGTTAGGTTTATATGTCAACCCGGGTCCTAGATTTGATGACTACTCAGTGAATTCTTGTTATCTAGCAATGAAACTGGAATACAAATCTAACTAACAAACTAACAAAGCAGGTAAACGGTTGTATTCAAGTTAAGAGAGGTCACCCGGATATGGTTCCCCCTAGACTGAAGTTAAGCCGGATTGTAATTACCAAGTTCAGTTTCTATGAAAGTTAAACTGCGAAAGGTTCTTAAACAGCCTGAAGTCTCGACTAAAGGTCTTCAGACCCTCTCAATCTGAGTCTCTAGCGGGCGACTAACCTCCACCGGAGTAAACAGATTGAGGCCCTAAGAACAAAACCTCCACTACCGGAGTAAATCCGGTACAGAATAGTGAGTTGATTCCTCGACTAAAGTCACCAACTCCCTACCTTCAATCAAGGATACTCTATTAACCTAGTCAGATATTCTCATTCTAGGTTAAAGCAGAAACAACAGGAATTTGATCAGGATTCAAGTCATTCAATCATTCAAACCTCAATCGAATATAAACAATCAGAGAATCAGTACTTGGGTTCATACAATCAAAGCCTAACATACAAATCTAGGGTTCTCCATACCCAGATGAATGGGAGAACTACTCCATAGAGAAAGAGGCCAAAGCAGAATCAGATGCGGAATTCATACCGTGAAGGATGGATTCCTACTCCTGGACGTTGATCGGCACTTCTCCAAGCTCAAACTGGCCTCCAATGGTGTTGAAGATCAATCTAGGGCACTTGGGAACTCTTGCTCGTCACTTTCTCTCTCTAGGAATCGTTCTATCTCTCAAAAACTCGAATCCCCTTGAATTGTGGCTGAAAATCTGCTTAAAAGCATCAGTGGCCAAAGCACGGTCGAGGACACGGCCGTGCTTTGCCTGAGTCCGCCCGTGTCTCGGCCAGGCTTAATTACACGGCCAGCAGTTGGGAAGAAACACGGTCGTGCTTCGCGTTGGACACGACCGTGCTTTGGTGGAACACGGTCGTGCTTTGTCTCGGCCTTGCCCGTGTAATCAGCTCAGCTCTCGGCATAAAAAGCACGACCACAGGAACACGGCCGTGTAATGCCTTAGGTGTGCCCGTGTTTTGGCTCCAGCTTGACGAAATGACCTCCGAATGACCTGAAACTCGTGGTTAGCCTTCCCTTTGACACTTGGGACCTGAAACATGACAAAATAGCACAACCCGGCGTAAAATAGGCCAAAACACACGACTATACCCCTCAAACGGATAAGAACTAGGGCCGCAAATATGTGCAATTACATCGTTATCAAACTCCCCCACACTTAACCGTTTGCTTGTCCTCAAGCAAACCAAGTCAGACACAAGGTAAGCTCAAAACAACAAGGCATGACAATCGGCACAAAACACGTGGATCATACTGGCTTTCGATCATTAACACATGGACAACTTCAATGACAACCTAGACAACCACCACAGATGACATTCGAATGCAGTAAAATCGAGCAAAGGAAGAGTCTCCCTTCTGTTCACCAACCAACATAGACTTGACTCAACCACTTGTTCAAAACAGTCACATCATGCACAAAGTTCAAGATATCAGAATTAAGACCGAGCAATCTAGGTCCTCACTGGGATAAAGAGTATACAGAATAAGAGAAAATGAATCGCTCACTCTCGACCAGTGGGGTCAGGACAATATGATGCGAAAAATGCGCATGCTCAATCTCTCAATCCCTAACATCTCTTCACCATGAATGCAACCTCTAAGTGCTAGAGTTCACATATGGGGTGTCATCACTAACTAATCCAGAGGTCTTAGACACAGGTTCAGATGACTGGCTAGGGTCTTGGACATGGGGAAAAGGCCTTTTAGGTGGTGGAAGTATTCATACAGCACAAGGTTCCACATTTCCAAACCCAACAGATTCACAATCAATCAAACCAATAACTTTCTTTCTGCTATTCTGCATTACTCAATTTCAAAGCACAAGAGCGAAGGAGGTTACATAAATGCTAGTATTTCTAAGCCAGACTGCTAAGAAACACTACTACATGGGCATTATTCAGATTTTTGGTGGTGGCTCTCTTTTGCTTTCATTTTTTTCTTTGATTTTCTTTCATTATTTTTCATTTCCTAAGAGAACCACCACCTCTGCAAATTTTCAAACACCTGCCCAACTTTTAAGCACTACCTCCAACCCTCACAATACATTTAGCACAAATAACAGAGAACATGTAAAAATCACTTTGTGGAACCTTCTAAAAGATGCAAAAGGGTGACTTTTCATTGAAGACCGAAAGAAAGGGAAACACACGGCTCAAAGGGGCTGACTAGGGGTATGACACACTAGGACAGTCAATTTGGTCGTGGGCTAATCCTATGCCTCCATCATCTTAGCTAATGACAACGTGAATGCTGCACATCATGGAAGAGGAAACTATCGCACAAGAAAGAAACGAGCAGGCTCAAATCTCACATGGCTACCTATATGCTCTATCTCTCGTTCTGATTCCCTGAACTAGATGCATAACTGACTGTCAAAAGCAAGTGATCAAACCAAGTCACATTTGGTGGGCAAACAGTTGAGAAACTGAACTCCTACACAAGTCTACTGTCATCACCATAAGTTGTCTAAGTCACACTCAAGTTGCCATGTATCAAGTCAAAAGCCATTCAATTTACTAATCACATCCACAGTGCCGATACGATCAATCATCAAGCAAACAGCCGTGCTTGGAGCCCTCAAATCTCAAGATTTGGACAGTGGACTAGGCTCCAAGCACACATATATACGTTCCAATTCATACAAAGAACCCCCCCACACTTAAACGCGACAATGTCCTCAATGGAGCAGAGGGAAGGGGAACGATGTTACCGTGAAACAGTGGTCAGGAACGCAGACTAGATGGCGGACCAGTCAAAAGAAGGGGCACATAGCTAGAGACAACAAAAACACACACTGGGTGATAGGAGTCAGAGTATCAAGTCTACAATCCGAGATAGAACAAAACAAAACGAAACCACAAAACACGGAGTCTCAGTCTGGAAAACAGATAAAGCACAAAACCCGCTCTAGAAGGCATCACCACCATCGTCGGTGGGGGGAGGGTACTCATCCTCAAACCCCGGGGACTGCACGAACGGGTAGTGGACCGCGCTCGGGTCCAAGCCCAAATAGGACATGATGTAGTGCTGCCCGGACAGGATACGACGCCCTCGGTCCCGCTCACGATCAAGGCGGGTGTGAAGGAGCTCCTGCCAGCTAGGAGGCGCTCATTCTACTGGGAGATCGCCGCCAACTGGTCGGAGATGGGAACCACCACTGGGGGAGGTGACCCTGGAGAAGGAGACCGGGGAGCAGGAGAGGGGCTCGCGGGAGCCTGTCCACGATGGGGAACGCGACAGCGACCTCGGCGTCCACCAGCGGCGCTCGACTCGGCCTGGTCACCCTCTGCAGGAGGAGGTGGCTGAGGAAGGCCCTCGATCCAGCGCTGACGCCCGTGGCGAGCAAGCAAGTGCTGGTGGCGAAGAGTAGCCTCGCTGAATGGGGACGGCCCGCGCACCATAGTCATCCCCGTGTAATCCACCCCGTAGTTGCGGGCCAGGGCGGTGATCACCAGGCCACAAACGATGGCGCGAGTCGTGGTGATGGCTGGCTTAGTGAACGTCCTCGCAAGTACAGAGCCCAGCTGGATGGTGTTTTCAGAACGACCCATCGCATGCATCAACCAGAGTGTGCGGAGTGTGACCCGGTTGGCCGAGCCTGCGCTGGGTGTGTAGGAAGTGCACATCAGGTGGTTGAGGATCCGCCACTCCGGACGGAGGAGAGCAGCCCGCGTCTGGCTGGCCACGTACTGTTCATCCACACTGTCGGGCAGGCAGATGCTTTGAAAGTACGCCTGAGAAGGGAAGTCCGTGGGATCAGCGAGATCAAGGCGGAGAGGCGGCCCACCGGCTTCCCGGGAGTTGAGGCGAAGTGCATTGGCGAACTCCCAGTAGCTGAGGGAGTGCTCCACCTCACCGAGAGTGAACTGGACTGCATTAGAGTGATCGGAGTTTCCCTTCTGATTGTGGGTGAAGGTGGCGTAGAACTCCAAGACCAGCTCCTTGTAGGTCGGCTCGGCGAGGGTGAGAAGACGCCGCCAAGCAGGGGAGCGGACCGCAGCCTCCATCTGTGGCCTGGCATGAAGCTCCTCGAACACCTCCCAATCGAGGTGATGGTGCTCGGCGATGCTGCGGGTGCGGAGGTTCCGCAGCTTATGGCGCTGGATAATGTTCAGCTGGTCGAGATAATCCTCCATGATCCTGCAAAACACAATGAAGGACAAAGGGTACACAAGCAAACGAGGTCAATGTTAGGCCAAAACCACACTGGGAGTCCTCATATCGGAAGATATGGACAGTGGACTAGACTCCCGGCGACACAAGCATACCCATCATACGAGAAATACCAGCTGAATACACCGGGGACCCTCAAATCAAGCGATTTGGACAGTGGACTAGGCCCCCGGTTAAACAAGCATACCAACTCTGCTCTAAATAGCACCAATCGAGGCATCACAAAAAAATCACAATTCACACAGGCCAGTCAACATGCAATCAGCCCAATCATCCCCCAAACCCACAATAATCCCCAAACCATGCATTCCACAAGCAAAAGTTCTTCACCTAACTCTAGGTATCGATTCTCCAAAAATATAAGAAAAGACAAGGAGAACACACCTGGAGACTCAAGAAGATACCACGAGAGAGAGGAAGAAAGTGGAGAGAAGCACCCAAAGTCGCCGGAAAACACACCGGAGACTCGCCGGAAAACTCACCGCCGGCGACCCAACCTCAGCCAAACCAGCCCAAATCGTTGGGGAATGTACTCCTCGACGCCAGGAGCGTGGGGGCGCTCGCGGTTTGTGATTTGGAGGTCGGGAGAGGGAGTTATGGCCGGAAAATCGAGGGAGAAGGTGAAAGGGGCGATTTTCCAGCGAGGGGGGGGGGGGGGGGCTGGGGGTTTGAAAAAAATGGCTGATCTGACTTTTGGGGTCAAAAAATCGCTTTTATAGGGGGGAGGCCGAAACACGGGCGGGCCATTACACGGCCGTGTTTCGGGTGCTCCGCGCCCGTGTAATCCCCCAGAAAAGCACGGCCGGGCTCTGATTAAAACACGGCCGTGTTTTCAGAGCCCAGTGCCCATGTTTTTTATACCGAGGACAAAAGGCATTACACGGGCAGGCATAGGGCGTAACACGGCCGTGTTTTATGCCCCTGCTGCCCGTGTTCTTTATGCCGAGCCTGAAATGCAATTTTTTCAATTTCCAATCGCAAACCACCATGATTCATTCGTGCCCCGGCTCTGAAATTTAACCAATCACACATCAAAACGAACCGCCCGAGGCATGAAAAACTTTCCAGACTGACTCCAAACTGACTCAAAGACTCAAAAACCGACCAAGTTGAAATAAATAAATAAAAACAAAGGTAGAAATGCAAACCGTGGTGGGGTTGCCTCCCCACAAGCGCTTCTTTACCGTCTTTTAGCTGGACGCCAATTGCGGAACTAAGGGTCCGCGAGCTCCACTGCTAACTCCGCACGTTCGACCTCGTCTCCCAGGTAGAGCTTGAGACGATGGCCATTCACTTTAAACTGCTCAGTTTGTGCGTTAGCAATCTCAATCGTGCCATACGGGAACACCTGCGTGACCGTGTACGGTCCAGACCACCGGGAACGGAGTTTTCCGGGAAAGAGTTTCAGGAGAGAGTTATAAAGGAGAACTAGATCACGAACCTGAAACTCTTTCAGACCCCGCAACCGTGCATCGTGGAGGCGCTTCGTGCGCTCCTTGTACAGCTTGGTGTTCTCATAGGCGTGATAACGCCACTCTTCCAGCTCCAACATCTGCATTTTTCGCTCATCACCTGCAACACTAACATCCATGTTTAGCAGCTTAAGGGCCCAGAAGGCCTTGTGCTCTAGCTCCACGGGCAAATGGCATGCCTTTCCATAGACAAGCCGGTACGGTGAGGTGCCAATGGGCGTCTTGTAGGCAGTGCGATATGCCCACAGAGCATCATCGAGCTTGGTGGACCAATCCTTGCGGGATAGGTTCACCGTCTTCTCCAAGATCCATTTGAGCTCCCGGTTCGTCAGCTCGGCCTGGCCACTGGTTTGAGGATGATAGGCCACGGACACCTTATGTGTCACACCATAGCGAGACAACAATTTATCGAACTGACCCTGGAAATGGGTGCCTCGGTCGCTTATGATGGCTCTAGGTGTCCCGAACAGGGAGAATAGCTGCTTCAAAAAACCACAAACACGTCTAGCATCATTAGTGGGCAAAGCTTGCGCCTCAGCCCACCTAGAGACGTAGTCAACAGCAACAAGAATATATGTATTGCCAAAGGATGGAGGGAAGGGGCCCATGAAGTCGATACCCCAGACATCAAAAATTTCACAAGTAATAAACACATTCTGGGGCATCTCATCACGGGCAAAGATGTTACCTGACCTCTGGCATCGGTCGCAACGGCGTGCGAAGGCGTCTGCATCCTTGAAGAGCGTGGGCCAGTAGAAGCCCGACTGGAGCACCTTCCTCGCCATGCTGTTTCCTCCGTGGTGACTGCCAGCAGGTCCTTCATGACAGTGAGATAGAATGCCCTCCATCTCACTCTCCATAACACATCGACGGATGATCCCGTCAGCTCCGATCCTGAAGAGATGGGGGTCATCCCAGAAGTAGTACTTCAGGTCGGAGAAGAACTTCCGCTTGGCGTGAGTGGTCATCCCCTTGGGAAGCTGCTGGCCCACAAGATAATTTGCAAAATCAGAATACCAGGGGGTGACACTCTCCAACAAGCACATCATCATCAGTCTCTCATCTGGAAAGGAATCATTGATCTCCTCCTCGAGGTTGTCCGCAGGGGGTGCGTCCAACCGGGAGAGGTGATCGGCGGCAACATTCTCTGCTCCCTTCTTGTCCCGAATCTCAATATCAAACTCCTGCAGCAGTAAGATCCATCGTATGAGCCTAGGCTTGGCATCAGCCTTGCTCATCAAGTATCGAATCGCGGAGTGATCAGTATACACAATCACATGGGACAAGACCAGATAGGGCCGAAATTTATCGAAGGCAAACACCACCGCGAGCAGCTCTTTCTCCGTAGTGGTGTAGTTCTCCTGGGCATCATTCAAGGTCTTCGAGGCGTAGTAGATGGGTCGGAAATGCTGATCACGCCTCTGCCCCAACACAGCTCCAACAGCAAAGTCACTGGCATCGCACATAATCTCAAATGGTAAGGACCAGTCAGGAACAACCATGATAGGAGCCTGGGTGAGCTTCTCCTTCAAGGTCATGAAAGCCGTTGTGCATGCATCAGTGAACTGGAAGGGGGCGTCCTTCTCTAGAAGTTTCGTCAGGGGCAGAGCAATCTTAGAGAAATCCTTGATGAACCGCCTATAGAAACCTGCATGACCAAGAAAACTCCGGATTCCCTTAACAGATGTAGGAGGAGGCAGTTTGCTGATAGTCTCGATCTTCGCTCTATCCACCTCAATCCACATCTTGGAGATCTTATGCCCAAGAATTATGCCTTCTCGAACCATGAAGTGACACTTCTCCCAACTCAGTGCCAGGTTCGTTTCTTCACACCGTTTAAGGACAAGCTCCAGGTTATGGAGACAGTGAGAGAATGAGTCTCCATAAACCGAGAAATCGTCCATAAACACCTCCATAATCTCACCGACCAGACGGTCAAAGATAGCGAGCATGCATCGCTGAAAAGTCGCCGGGGCATTGCATAGCCCGAATGGGATCCTCTGGTATGCAAAGGTGCCGAAGGGGCAGGTGAAAGTGGTCTTCGCCTGGTCCTCCGGTGCAATCGGGATCTGGAAGTACCCGGACATCCCATCCAAGAAACAGTAGAACTCGTGCCCCGCCAGTCTCTCCAGCATCTGATCAATGAATGGTAGCGGGAAGTGGTCCTTCCGAGTGGCGTCGTTGAGACGCCGGTAATCAATGCAGACACGGTACCCAGTCACCGTGCGCATCGGGATCAGCTCATTCTTCTCGTTAGGCACCACAGTCATCCCACCCTTTTTGGGTACCACCTGGGTGGGACTGACCCACTCGTTGTCGGAAATGGCGAAGATGATCCCTGCATCCAGCAGCTTCACGATCTCTGCCCGAACCACAGCCTCCAGGTTCGGTGTCAGTCTCCTCTGCGGCTGTCTCACTGGCCGCATCTCATCCTCCATCAGTATCCGGTGGGAGCAGAAAGAAGGGCTGATCCCCCGGATGTCTGTGATCTTCCATGCGATGGCTCGCTCGTACCGCTTCAGCAAGGTTACCCGTCTGGTCTTCTGCTCGGGTGTGAGGGTCGAGCTGATGATGACTGGCAGCTTATTCCCCTCCCGGAGAAATGCATACTCCAAATGAGGAGGGAGGGGCTTAAGCTCCAGCTCTGGTGGTTCCTCCAAGGAAGTAGCGATGCGGGTGGAGGATGAGATCGGTTTAAACAGCCTGTCGCCCTCCAAGAAGGGGCCACTCTCCAACTCGGCCAACTGCTCCGCCAGCTGCGGCTCCTGCGATGCCTGCTCACCTAGCAAAATACAACGCTCAAGAACATCGTCAGTACCCGCACTCGTGATAGCGAGTGCGGTCTCATAATCAGCAAGCATATCACAGTAATCTATGTCATCGTGCAAATGAGGGTGTTTCCCATTCTCAGACACAGAAAAAGTAGCCTGTTCATCACCAGCACGCAGAATCAATTTACCACTATGCACATCAATAAGCGCCTTGGCGGTGGCGAGAAACGGTCTACCCAAAATCAAAGGTACATCCACATCCTCATTTATATCCAAAATAACAAAGTCAACAGGATATCTGAATGCACCCACATTAACAAGCAAGTCCTCAATGATACCCCTAGGATGCACGATAGAACGATCAGCTAACTGAATGCTCATCCTAGTAGTTCTAGGTTCACCTAGGCCTAGCTTCTTAAACAGATTATAAGGCATGACATTTATGCTAGCGCCTAGGTCCGCCAAGGACTTTCCTACATGCATGCTGCCAATAACAAGAGGGATAGTGAAACTCCCTGGGTCTTTTTGCTTCTCGGGCAGCTTGTTCTGCAGGGTGGCAGAACACTCCTCGCTCAGCATCACTGTCGAAAGATCCCCAAGTTTCTTCTTGTTGGTGAGGAGGTCCTTCATGAATTTGGCATACTTGGGCATCTTCGACAGTGCCTCCACGAACGGCATGCTGATGTTGACCTGCCTCAACATTGCCATGAACTTGGCAAACTCAGTCTCCAGCCTGTCTTTATGCAGGCGAGTGGGGAAAGGAAGCTGGGGTACATGCTCCTTAACTACTGGCTGTGGCTTGGGAGCAGGCGTTGTTGTGTCTTCCCCCACGTCTGCAGTATACTCTGGAAGTGTTGAAGCAGGTAGTGGATCATCTCGACTGGGCTGGGCAGGAGCAGCTGATGTGGTCTTGCCACTCCTGGTAGTGATGGCATCAAGCTGCTGCAGCTGGTGAGGATCCCGAGGATTCGGGACAGTGGTGGCAGGCAAAGTCCCCGGTGCCCTGGTGGTGTTCTGGCGGGCCAAGATGCCCACCTGGGTCTGCAGATCCTGCAAAATGGCACCTTGGTTCCTCTGACCTGCCTCCAGTGATTCTACACTCTGGTCCAACCTCGTGATAGTCGCCTGAGTGCTCGTCATGAATGAAGCCAGAATATTTTCCAGCTTCGTCATCTGAGTATCTGGAGTTGGAGCTGCTGCTGGCTCGGCAAACTGGCGCTGGGGCTGCTGGAAGGGTTGCCCTTGCCTAGGCTGGTAGGGCTGCTGCTGTGGAGCCGGCCCTTGTCGAGGCTGGTAGGGCTGCTGCTGTGGAACTGGCCCCTGTCGAGCCTGGTAGGGCTGCCTCTACTGAAAGCCACCTGCTGGTGCTGGGAAACCAGGTGGCTTAGTGGTGTTGCTTCCCCAAGAGAAGTTGGGATGCTGGCGCCACCCCTCATTATATGTGGTGCTGTACGGGTCGAGGCGCCGAGCATTGGCGATGAAGTCCAACTGCTCCTGGGGGGTAGTAGACTCCCTCATAGCCTGGCAGTCTTCTACTAAGTGGCTCGAGCTCTCACACCACTGATACTGAGCAACTGGAGGTGTAGCCATACCTCTGCCCGAAATAAGACTGTTGGGCTGCTTCAATGTCTGCACCAGCTCAGCTACCTGCTGCTCGAGTCCGGATCTGGACTCCATGGCGTGCACACCACGGTCCTTGGAATGTATGCCTCTGCTGCTCTGCCCCCAGGAATGATCTCTGGCAGCCTATGTATTAATCATCTGGTTCAGCTCGGGTGGAGTCTTAGTGAGAACATCCCCTCCTGGGCATAGAGACTCATCACCCTCTGGCTATCTGGAGAGAGGGCATTATAAAAGTTCCCCACTGTGAATGCATCACTGAAGCCATGATGGGGGCACTGCCAGAAATATCCCATGTACCGCTCCCATGCAACACGAAGTGACTCATCTGGCTCCTGGCGGAAGTGAGTGATCTCCTGCTGAATCTCTGTAGTCTTCGATGCCGGATAGTACCTGTGCACGAATTTGTCAGCCAGATCGTCCCAAGAGGTGATGGGCAATGGGGGCTGGGTCTCCAACCACCTCTTAGCATTCCCCGCCAGAGAATGGGGGAAAAGATGAAGACGGATTGCATCATCCGGGACACCATTCAGCTTGAACCCGTTCGTCAGCTGCAGAAAACGGGAGAGATGTACCCTGGCCTCCTCATCCTTCAAGCCATGGAACTGGATGGAAGATGTAATGAGCTGAATCCAGCATGGCTTGATCTCGAAGTTGTTTGCTGGGATAGGCGGGTAGAGGATGACCGGGCGGATGTCAGCAATCCGCGGAGTGTAGTAGTACTCCAAGGTGGGACCCGGCTGCGGGGGATGATGAACTCCATGATCCTGGGGTATGGGGTTGTTCCCCAGGACCTGATTCACCGGGGGAGCCTGCTGAGGATTCCCCTGGTGCTGATTGTAGTCTCCGTCCATCCCGTACTCTTCTTCAGAATCGCTACTCAAGTGGCTGTCCAGGCGCTCTTCCGTAGCCAGTCTAGCTTGCTGTTGTCTCCTGAGCTGGCGACAGGTGCGTTCAATCTCTGGATTCAACGGCAGTAAACCTCCCGACTGGCTACGGGTCATGCACTACCTGCACACACTCAAGCAAGCAAACCCGTGAAGGCACAAGTGGGACAAAGCAAACAAAGCAAAAAGAAAAGCTAAATTAACAGAAATCACTTTTCTTCAACAACCTAGCCGTCCCCGGCAACAGCGCCAAAAACTTGACTCGACTCTACTGTCACCCTAGGATTTGGCCAAGTGAAACCACTTCCTAAAGCGTAGTATAGCGGGTTAGGTTTATATGTCAACCCGGGTCCTAGATTTGATGACTACTCAGTGAATTCTTGTTATCTAGCAATGAAACAGGAATGCAAATCTAACTAACAAACTAACAAAGCAGGTAAACGGTTGTATTCAAGTTAAGAGAGGTCACCCCGATATGGTTCCCCCTAGACTGCAGTTAAGCCGGATTGTAATTACCAAGTTCAGTTTCTATGAAAGTTATACTGCGGAAGGTTCTTAAACAGCCTGAAGTCTCGACTAAAGGTCTTCAGACCCTCTCAATCTGAGTCTCTAGCGGGCGACTAACCTCCACCGGAGTAAACAGATTGAGGCCCTAAGAACAAAACCTCCACTACCGGAGTAAATCCGGTACAGAATAGTGAGTTGATTCCTCGACTAAAGTCACCAACTCCCTACCTTCAATCAAGGATACTCTATTAACCTAGTCAGATATTCTCATTCTAGGTTAAAGCAGAAACAACAGGAATTTGATCAGGATTCAAGTCATTCAATCATTCAAACCTCAATCGAATATAAACAATCATAGAATGAGTACTTGGGTTCATACAATCAAAGCCTAACATACAAATCTAGGGTTCTCCATACCCAGATGAATGGGAGAACTACTCCATAAAGAAAGAGGCAAAAGCAGAATCAGATGCGGAATTCATACTGTGAAGGATGGATTCCTGCTCCTGGACGTTGATCGGCACTTCTCCAAGCTCAAACTGGCCTCCAATGGTGTTGAAGATCAATCTAGGGCACTTGGGAACTCTTGCTCGTCACTTTCTCTCACTATGAATCGTTCTATCTCTCAAAAACTCGAATCCCCTTGAATTGTGGCTGAAAATCTGCTTAAAAGCATCAGTGGCCAAAGCACGGTCGAGGACACGGCCGTGCTTTGCCTGAGTCCGCCCGTGTCTCGGCCAGGCTTAATTACACGGCCAGCAGTTGGGAAGAAACACGGCCGTGCTTCGCGTTGGACACAGCCGTGCTTTGTCTCGGCCTTGCCCGTGTAATCAGCTCAGCTCTCGGCATAAAAAGCACGGCCACAGGAACACGGCCGTGTAATGCCTTAGGTGTGCCCGTGTTTTGGCTCCAGCTTGACGAAATGACCTCCGAATGACCCGAAACTCGTGGTTAGCCTTCCCTTTGACACTTGGGACCTGAAACATGACAAAATAGCACAACCCGGCGTTAAATAGGCCAAAACACACGACTATGCCCTTCAAACGGATAAGAACTAGGGCCGCAAATATGTGCAATTACATCGTTATCAGTTAGACATATTGGACCCGTACTCATCAAGTATTCCAGCATTCATCCCCTCCAGGCTGGCATTCCCAGCATCAGCTAACCCGCCGATGCCTCCGGCATTTGACGGTATTGCCATCGTATCAGTAATATTCAAGCCCGCCTCAAACGCTGCAACCACTTGGCTAACCCGTCCTTTGGAAGGAGGGCAAGGCTTTTGCGGTACAGCCGGCTTTGCACGAGTCATCGACCCATTATAAGTTTGCGAGGAAATTGGTTGATCCCTCCTACCCGGGGCCATGGGTTGATTTCGGGAACCCATCCCCACTTCTCCTCTTCCGGTCGCTGTAGGGGGTCGATTTTGGCGATTGAACCAAACTGATCTCCTGGACTCCCCAAAAGAGAGCCCATCATCATCTTCCTCATATATCTTTCGACCCAACTTTTTAGTCGACATGTGCGGTCCGAATCGCTCTTTGCCATGTGGTGGATCAAAAGCACCGTCACGACGCGCATGACCAACTCAGCCGCAATGAAAACAGAAGCTCGGCGGGAACTCGTATTTCAAGCTAACCCAGAAGCTATCAACATCATCACTAACCGCCAATAATTGCGATCGGAGGGGTTGGGAGAAGTCAACAACAGTATTAACTTTTATAAAATGCACTCCAGTCTCTTTGCAAGCAAAGACTCCCGATTCCAGAACCTTTCCAATCGCTGCAGCGACAAATTTCTGCCCAAAAATTCTGGTACAGCAATCCTCTTTCACTCCCCATAACTGAATCCGAAATGGGGCCTTGGACATTTCATCGAAGGTTCCTTGGGACATAACAGGAGATCAAGGCCGAAGAATGATCCGCCGATCATTAACAATCCATGGTTGCGAGATAGGGCCCATTTTTTAGCTTCCTCATTAGGGAGGATGATCTCGAACAGCCCATGTTTCGCTTTCAAGACTCTGAGCTGCCCTCGGATCTTCCAGGCGTCCAGCAATCCTTCTCGCAGCCCCATAGGTGTGATTGGATCATTAGTAAACACACGACCAAGGAGGGATCGCGAGGCTCGGAGCTTGGTCAACTGCACCTCCTCCAAAGAGAATTGGATCACTTGGTCTTCTGTAATACGAGCCATCGTACTCAACACTTGGCAAATAGGTGGAGAGCTTATATTAAAATTAGGGATATTACACCCTAGCACCTCTTCCATCGAGGGTGTATCCTTCAAAGAAGGGCCGTGACGAGGATGCATAACAGATGGTTGATTATAAGACTTAGTGAAAATAGGCGGAGGAGGTGAACGAGTGATTAAAAATCCCAAATTACCTGGGCAACACCAGGACGAACTCACAATGGAAAGAGCTCCGATAGCAGAAGTTTCTCCAGGGCGCCGAAGCTTTTGATCAGGTAATCTAATTAGCCCAGGTAGGGGGGATAAATATAGAGGCCCTGCGCCTCGGTAGCAGCCTAATCTCATGGACGCGTTCATTCCCAGAGTTTGAGAGTAAGTAGGAGTAGGAATCCCACGCGGGTTGGGATCCCGAACAGATTTTTCCGGTTGGGTTTTGATATTCCAGTAACCACCAACCAATCCCGAAAAAGCGGGAGGGGAGGAACCAACTCCACCAATCACGAAACCGAAGGTCCACAGATCACGGGATTGGGGGGATACTGTCCACGTGCTCAGGCATGGGGGCTCATCAGTCGCGCCGCCGGCATCACCTACCAGAGGAACACTCTTTGGCCAGTTAATCACCAGCGAGCGGACTTCCGCCGCTTCCGTCACAAAATCACGGTCATCCTGACTGATCTGACAACCATCCCCCCCACATTGGATTACTAGCATCAACCATAGACCCATCGGACTTGGATAACAGCGATTCATCGCCTACCATCTCCGATGACGAAGGGAGCCAGAATCTCCATTCTTTCATTCGATCAGCTCTGCGATTTTTGGCAGGTTTAGGGTTTGATAAATGGTTTTTAGCCGAGGGATTGACATCAGCATCAGCCACAGACCCATCGGACTTGGATAACAGCGATTCATCGCCTACCATATCTGATGACGAAGGGAGCCAGAATCTCCATTCTTTCATTCTACCAGCTTTGCATTTTTTGGCTGGTTTAGGGTTTGATAAATGGTTTTTAGCCGAGGGATTGACATCCTCTCGTACCAACGCGCGTTTCTGCTTACAAGGCACCCAACTAGGGCAGGACCCCCTTTGGCGGAGGTGTCGAACAGCCGCGGAGTTTCTACTCCTCATCGCTCGCCGATCATCGTTATCCCATCTTCCCTGATCGCTCACATCGACCAGAGTATCCCCAGCAGCTCTAAATCCAGCACTTCACTGGTTTTGCAAGCTGATCAGAAGAACAGAAGAAAGGATTCGCCATAGCCAGTCGCCAAGCCTGTACAGCCATTCGAAGAGAGAGGAGAGAGCTCCTCTCATTTTTTTTTAATCTTCCGATCAGTAGAGATAAATGGAAATGGTTAATTATTGAAAAATAGTTATGTGCTTAAATATCAAGATTGATTTGCTTGAAACCGTAAATAAATTGTGTGTGTGTTTCCATAGAAAAAAAAAATGTGTGCATTTATAATTACTATGGATCAATTTGCATAAAAATAGGATAAGTGTATTAGTCATAAAATAGAGTTTTCTTTTTTCGAGAACAAATTGTGGCGAAAAAGTTACTCTCAAACATATTGAGTATTCTAGTCGATTGTGTATAATCATAAGTCACAATATACTTAATTGTTTGTACTTTAAAGTAGTCACAATTGCGATTTGCTCGTAGAAGCGTAAAAAAATTAATATTTTTAACCTTTAAACCGTAGATTTTGACTACACTTATAAAGGAAATGTGCGATTCTACATATAAGTGTTTTAAACCTATAAATATAAAAGCGTAAAATTTTAAAATTAAAAACGCGATTTCGAGTACAACACTTAAAAGACTGAAACATTATATATATATTATAACAATGAGAGGAATCATAATGGAGTGATTTGTACTTGGTTGAATAAATGGGAAATAAAAGCATCAGAAAGAGGCAAGAGGAAATGTCTGAGTTAGCAAAGAAACCCACTAGTAGGATTACCGTGTATATAATGCCAGCCATTTAGGGACTGGTTTCCCATGCCCCTCTCTCTTTTCTTTTCTCTTTCAGCGCAAACCAGTAAGCTCCATCTCCATCGATTCATGCCTTTCTTTCTTTAGCTAGCTTTCCTCTTAGGGTCACGAAGCATTGCTTTTCAAAGTAGCACCTGCCTGTCTTTGTTATGATATATTTCCCCATGTCCTTTCTTCGTTATTCGGTCTAACTGTCAAACTGTTTCATGAGAGTTTGAATCAGCTGGATCCATTGATTTGGTCTGTTTATTTTGTGATTTCCAGGGTGCAGGAGGAGCTAGGGAAGTTTTAAAGATATATTGGGAATCAAGGCGATCGGATCGCGGCGTGTTATCATCATGGGGAGAGGGAAGATCGTGATAAGGCGGATCGACGACTCCACAAGCAGGCAAGTGACCTTCTCCAAAAGAAGGAATGGTTTGATTAAGAAAGCCAGGGAGCTCTCCATCCTCTGCGACGCTGAAGTTGGTCTCCTCGTTTTCTCCTGCACCAACAAGCTCTACGACTTTGCCAGCACCAGGTCACAAATTTGTTATAAATTTCTTATAATATACATAAGTCCACTCTTCATCTCTTCTGCTGTCCTGTTGTTCTTTTGATGTTGACCGACCGAGAATGGTTTTTAATATTGGACGTAGTTAAGTAGGGATCTACTCTGTGGTAATCCTATAATAATATGATTATTGTAGGGTTATACCAAGTAATAAATACGATTTTCAGAATCCCAGCTGCTGGGATTAGATGAAAACGATCTTCATTCTATGTTTATTGTAGGTTAATTATTACTCTCGTGCACCTCCAACCTTAACTAGGCGCGTAATTGTATGAAGTTATAACAAAAGGGGTTTCATCTAACCGCAGTTGGATCACTCACTGCGGCTTTGAATCCTTTCAGGCAGGAAATGGTTCGAATGTTAACCCTAGCTATACCTAGATCTATAAGAAAGAAAGAAAGAAAGAAAAGAGTGAATGGAACATGGAAGAGTACTTACTAGGTATAGTAAGCTAGCTAAGGCGTTCAACACGAGATGTGTATAACATTATTATAATATAACCTAGAAAGCATCAAAACAACACACACGTCACAATCAACACAGAAACAATAGACACGTCACTGCTATCTTACGTCTCATCCTTTTCCATACTACACAAGGAACAAAAAGCTGAAACAAGTGGTCATTATACAAATATTCCCTCTTTTCATTTTTTTTCTTCTTCTAAAAATCGGTATCACCTTAGACAAATTTTAAATGTTTAAAAATACGAGTGAGATTCATGGTTTATAAATAATAAACCGCGACATTAACTGATAAAACGTATTTCCGAGTGAAATAGAAGAATTCTTATAAATACCCTAAAACTAAATGTGCCCTTTGTAAAATAATGTAAAGATGAATGACTTCTTGATAAGTAGCCTTGATATTCACATCAAGTGAAAATTTGTGTGGGTCTGAACTCGAAATGGAAAATATTTTGGTCGGAAATCGGTTGAGAATGTTACAAATCATTAGGGGGAAAAAAATCTTATGAGAGAACATATTATTTTGAAATTTGAAAGTCTAGTCGGGATTCGCAACTGAACAAGCTAAAAGAGACTTCAGAAATGAATCTTACTAATATACTGATCCAATGGTTTTTAATAACTCAACTGGTTAATACTCAAGAAGCACAAAAATTTCTTCCATTAATTTCTTTCGAAATCGTGCCTAAGATCTAAATCATCCAAGATCCTCCCATAAATTTTACAACGAACAATTCCGAGGGGCGAGGAGGGAGTACACAAAAATGGGTGATAAAGGAGAAAATAATTTTTAATTTCCCTATTTGAAATTAGATGTTACTTTTGAATTTCCCAACTACTATTGTAATTTTTTTATCTATTTTTTAATTATTTTGAAAATTTTGAGATAGAACATTGGATTCCTTATAGGTCTATAGAATGATTTTCAGTATTGATCAGTATATATTTCGAGAATTGTTTTTTAGTTACGTACGTTGATCACAATCTACCATTGTCACACCTTCATGGTAATTAGTAATTATCTTCCATTAGGGTTTCTTCTCCCTTTCGCGTCATTACTTCAATTGGAGCCAAGATTATTAGAAGGCGCATGACTTGACAACCTCGAAGCCTTGCTAGAACAACGTACACGTGCATGCATGATGCACGAGAGCCGACATATGATACGACAATCATGGTCCCATGCACAATGGAACCAAAAACCAATGTATAGATCTTTTGACTTTTGACATGCAATGTAGGGAACGCCACAATCGTTCGCTACAAGAGAAACAGGACACCAGATAATACAACACTAGCCTACAACTATTTTTCAACAAGATTCGTCTATATTAGTTGAAGTCAACTTAAGTGAAGTCAATGCTTTTTTATCATGAAATATGAAACTACACAAGTCAACGCTGCCCTACAAATATTTAACGATTCATACAATGACTTTGAAATCTCTTACAGACAAGAGAAGATCTAAATGGTTTTCTGGAACAAAAATAAAAGATTTTGTTTCCACTCGCTCAATAACAAGGCTGATCAATAGTAGTTTCAGGTTAGCTAGTTACAGGTATGTTTTAGTTTTTTATTTTCAAACATCGAATCAACAGAACAATGTTCATAAGCATCGATACTTTCATGTACAAATTGTGTTTGAACTACAACGTTGAATATACAAGTTCAATATGTATCATAAACAAATTTGTATGAATAGGTATATGATAAGGTTAATGCAGTATTACACATTGTTATTAAACATAGTTTAATTTAGAGGTTTGAAAGGGAATACTGACTACCTTTCTGATTGATAACATCCACCACAAGTTAATTGCAAATCATGAGACCAACCATATATCGAAGGATAGTTAAAACAAAGAACCATTTATTTATTTATCATCAGGTTATAAAAACATCAACAACAAAAAAATTTGCTGGAAGTCAGTTTAAGTTCAGTTGGGTGCCATGAGGATTGGTTATGCTTTCTTTGCCACCATCATCATGTACTATTTATAGACTGGAATGTAAATAAACTTCACTACATAATTAACCACTCTCCCATTTGTTATAACCGTCAGCTTTCTACATGGTATGCAGTATGAAGTCTGTTATTGATCGATACAACAAGCAGAAAGAAGGTCAAAGTCAACCGTTGAATCCTGCTTCAGAAGCCAAGGTATATACAGAAAAAAACCAATTCTTCAAATTGAGTTTTTTTTTTCTTTCATTTTTTCGTTTGTGTTACTCGTTCTAAATTACACCCAGACACTCCTGGTTTAAACATAACATGTTGGTTTAGTTGGAACAAAGACAAGAGACACATACATGCATGTACAATCATCAACCAAAACCATTATTGTTTCTTTTTTACACAGAGTTACAAAACCTCATTTTTTACTGCTCACTTGAATTTTCGGGCACATAATTAATGACTCAATTTGGCCCTACCGTAGCTTTTGCAGAAGCAATTTCTGGATTGAGCTTTTATAGAAGTACTTTCAAAAAAAAAACAGTTGAGTGTTTGGTTGAAAATTTATTAAAAGTGTTTTTCAATATGAGAGGTTGTATAAAATGACTATAAAGGACTCATAATATAAACTATGAATAATGATTCTAAATAATAAAATGTAGTCAAAATTGATCTTGTTAGACTTCTTTTTATATTAAATAATATGATTTTATACTTTATTTTATTTTTAAAAGATATAAATGAAACAAAATTATATTTTGTGAAATAAAATTAAAATATGGCAAGGATGATCTTATATTTTCAAAACAGCTTTTCGCAGAAACTCCAAATCAGAGCTTCTGCTTTTATGTTATACAAAAGCGTTTTTCGGCTTTTCAAAAGCCAAACTTTTAGAAGTGTTTGGCTCTGCTTTAGCTATTGAAGCCGAAAAGCACTTAAAAAGCCGGGCCAAACATAGGCAATAGACGTTTTCAATCTCTCTCAAATTTTGAACAATTTCACTCATGTTAACCGGAATTGCAACAAATTTTGCATAGAAGATTTTTATTTTTATATTTCATAAAATTACATTCAGTTTGATTTTTTTTTGTGGAATCTTACCATAATCATATCATGATATTACCGTAATAATAATATCATGATATGACAGTGGTATAATGTTGCTTTTTTGTTATACCATAGCGGTAAGATGGTATTATGGAGTCTTATCGTATTAGTATTATGTGTGTCTTATTAGTGTAAAACTACAAGATGACATTTAGTTCAATATTTTTAAGCGAAATATTTTTGTGTCATCCTTACCGGTTACCACTGTAATATAATTGTATAATTGTATTAAAATGGCGTTGTGTAGCTTTACCATAGTTGTATAATCATTATATAATTGTGATGTGATAACACAAATTTTATGTCGTTAAGATATAGCAGAAGTGAATTTCTATTATATAGATATAGTATTGGTGCTTTAATGTACAGCTTAAAGTTGTACCATAACATGAAATGTATAAGTTTAGATTGTACCATAAAAGAATTTGTACCATTATGTTATGGTACAACTTTACAACTTGAAGTTGTACCATCACATAAAAGTACAAGTTCAAGTTGTACCATAAAAGAATTTGTACAAACAGTATAGGTATAATCTAAAGTTGTACCATAACGTTAAATGTACAATTTCAAGTTGTACCATAAAGGTAAAAACCTATAGCACCAATACTATATAGCATTGTAAAATTCCTCATAGCATAATGGATTTCATTGTGTACATCTTATTTGATACATTCATTCTATGGAATTTTTTTTAAGTTTTAAGTTTAGACAAAAGAGATTGAATCAGGCCATGAGTTTGGGCATATTATTTAATGGACTGGGTTTAAGAGTTCTGTAAAATTTTGTAGAAAATGGTTTGTACCCTATTCTTTTCCATAAAATGATGAGCAATGAACTTTATTTTTTGTAAGAATTTTAATGTACTTCCCATGCATTACAATTAAGTGAATAATTTTTGTATAAATATTTGTTTCTGGGCTCAATCATATACAGTTTTGGCAAAGGGAAGCAGCAAAGCTCAGGAGGGAACTGCAGTCCTTACAAGAGTATCACAGGTAATTAACATCCTAATGGATGGAGTCTGGAAACTCAAAACTTACCCTTTTATTTTTACTGAATTTGTTTATAAAAAAATTTAACGTACGCTTTAGCTGAGCATTTTGAACTGTCATTTGTTACGTATTTATTCTATGATTATACCTAAAATAATTTATTGCAGATTTACGATACTTTAAAGTTATATATGATCCGAATGCATGCATGCATGTTCAGGAAACTAATGGGAGAAGAGCTGTCAGGGTTGAGTGCCAATGATCTGCAAAACTTGGAAAACCAGCTAGAGATGAGCCTCAAGGGAATTCGCACGAAGAAGGTACAACTTACAAATCAAATATTGATCAACTTAATTATTATAATTTGTCCTTCAATTCATTATTTGTACACTCCCACTGCTTGTCTCTTCTCTAATTTCTCTTCCCGCCTTCTATATAATTCCTCCCTTGCAGAACCAGGTTTTAATTGGGCAAATAACAGACTTGACAAAAAAGGTAACGCCCCAATTTACGTACATTAGATCAATATGCCTATCCTTCTGCATCTATGTATATCTCATGCTACAACCTAGATTGCTATCTATATGTCATGTTTACCCTTTGAGTTAAAAGAAATTATATGGGTGCAAATGTCAAAATGCATGAATAATAATGACTTTTTTCCCATATATCAAAAACTAATATCTCCTAGGTCGTTAAATATTTCATCAAATTCATTATAAAATAAATATTCCGTGAACTTAGACCCTCTACATGTACGACACATGGGAAAAGGTCATCCTCAAATGTATTTTATTTTGATTAATTGGTGATCTATAATTTTGTGTATACAGACACGTAATTGTTGTTGTTTTTCATTATGATTATTGCCCTAATACGCTATATGAAAAACTTAATTATGAGTTTGGATGTTAAATTGAATGTTGCAGGGAAATCTATTCTATCAAGAGAATATAGAACTGCACCGACAGTTGGACCTTCTGAGGAAGGAAAATTCAGAATTGCGAGACCAGGTATGTCAAAATCCATACGTTCCATTCCAACAGTCGTATTAACTGTTTTTACACTGAAACAATATATTCGGTCGACCTAATACTAATTGAGTTCGATTGAAAAGTGCCAGCTACGGTAACATGCATGTCATTTTAGATGCACCCTTAAAGTTTTCATCCCATAAAGAAATGGTCATGACGAGCTGTCTAGTGTGTATCGTCTATATATGTTGCATCATGGCTGAGTAATATGCAGACACTATTAATATGATATTACTTCCACAAAAATTGCGAGCAAGAAAGACGAGCATTGACCCCTTTCTTTGTTGGGAACAATCGCAAATACCTCCATTTATAGTTAGACTGAGCATGTTGTTGGGACTTGGATGGGGTTCTCTATTAATACGATACTGTTCACTTTAGCGAAAATATACAATCATTTACGACTAGTGAAAATTGATAAATACTTGCATGCATGTATATAAGGATCATTTCTCTTGTATGTACCATATTTTTTTACAAATAAAATGTGCGCAATAATATTGCTCAATTTTTTCTTAACTACTAATAACTGAAGTAGAGAGCGTTTTAAATGTATTGTTGATATTTTCTACACATCTGAGAGTTATATGTGATATGATGAACATGTTCTCACTAAATGAATAAAAAAGAAGATATAATTTATCTTGGTGGTGAAATTTCCATCTCTTTTTATCTCATTATTGTAGGTCACGGGAGAAAGGGATGCCGAAAGGGATGCAACACTAGTACTGCACAAAACTTGTCATCACCAACATCCACAAACTACTACTAGTAACCAGTTCGAGTTCATACCTCATCAGTTAGACTTCAACTGCCCCAAACAAAACTAGCCTACTCTTTCTCCTTGTTTGTTTGTTCTTCACTTGTTGTGAAGGAACTTTTTTTAATTTACACATGCGCCATAAGTACTTTTGATACATCGGGATCATGGGTCGACATAATCAAAGTATTGGTATACCATACGTGCTATCTTCTGGTTTTCTTCTTCTAGAGTGGGGTTTTTTCTTTGTTGTTTGTGTTAATTCTTGTCTGCTCAACTGTTAGAAACAAGGCAAACTTGCAATACTTGTTAAATTAAATTATGTTGTCTTTTTCTTCCACTTGTTCATGTTTTACGAATATACAAAAATTATTGATGTTTCAAAATGAAACGAGTTAGGATGCATGCTCTTTCATTTCTTATTTCTCCTTCACCACCAAAATCCAAATAAATTTGTTTAAGTTAGCGCTTAGATTAATTAATATATATAAAGCTAAATACCATTTACTGTTGCCTAAAACAATTATGTTTCTATGGAAGCGCGTGGCCTACACTAGCCATTTCCATTCGGCCTCGTTTTTCAGTTCCTTACTTTTGTGTTCTAGCACTGCATTTTTTCAAACGTTGTTATACAAGTTCTTAATTTGAGAATCATGATTAATGAGTGGATCTCTAGCTATTATCTCCACATCCATCATCCTTTCTTCTTTTTTGCCTTCGATAATACACCCAAACCATAGGACAAATTTAAAAACAATTTACTGTTGCCTAAGCCCGGGTAAAGAATTTGACAATTAAGTGTTTCATTAAGCACGTTACCAACTTATCATACGTCGTTGGTACTCATTATTACGTGTTGGTTTTTTACCTTTGTTATTATTATTATTTTTTTTACCTTTGTAGCTGGATTGGAAATATATTGTAGGTGGAGATTTGCAGATGTCCAGCTCAGAAAAACAAGTCCAGCTTACATTTGAGCCCAACATTAAATGAAGAATCATGACACTAATTTTAGCATAGATTTAAGTCTTAGTTGTAATTTATTTAACACTTTTACATCAGTATAATAATATAAATTTAGAGCTAGGCAAAATATTTGAGAAATAACTAGGTTGAGATATTAAGGGACAAAATATTTACTACCCATTTCCATTTAGATAAAAGAGAAATATTTATTAGATTTTTAAATAGCATTTATTTATATAAAGTCTTAATCGTGGAATGTTTTTTGGTACAAATTGTGACAAATAATATTGACATAATATTTACGCGCGAAAGTTATTTTTTATCATATCAATAAATATTTGCAAGTATATCTTTTTTTACGTAAATTCACTAACCACTGACCAATATTTTCACGAGATCTTATCAATCCAATTAATCGGTCCCACAATTCCACCAACCATCTTTATTAGGCCTTTGGTATGGAGTTCAAATGTTTCAATGAGAATTTCAACTCTGCCCGTTTGGTAATTTCGGACCTGGCTCACACTAGAGCGGTACATGGGTTACTACTTTCGACCTTGCCCCGTCTCGCGCGCATTCTTGACTGTCTTATCTCGCTTTTTTTCAATTATCTATTTGAATTTCTCATTTTTTTTATGAATCGGTATACTTTCATTCCATCAAAAAAGTGGTGCTGGCAACACCCTTGCAAGCTAGGGGAATGGGATCAAAACTATTAGTGGAACCAGAAACAGAAGCCCAAAATTGGAAACAAAACAGAGCAGCCAACTGTACCAAAACAGGAAACAACAATCTCGGGTAAGAGATTTAATGAAGCTAAGAACCAGAAACCCAGAACCTGTCCAAGTCTTTCAATTCCTGCACCAGAACACAAACTTCACTCTTGATCATTAAAGCCAGAGCCCCAGGAGACCTCCTGCTGCCACCAAAAGCCCTCCTACAACGCTCTCTCCAAACATGACTCACCATAGACTGTCATATCAGTCGACCTGTCATTGCACACACAGACTTAACTCCAAACTTCCTTATAGCCAAGTCAAGATTTTCCTCCCAATTATGTGGAGAGAAAGAGCTAAACTTCCCAACAGCAGCTGATGAACAGTAGAATAGTAGGGACAGGCAGAGAACAAGTGGTCCCTTGTCTCACCTGTCTGATCACAGAGGGAGCAATGATCAGAGCCAGCAAAACCCCACTTCTGCATCTTGTCTTTGGTTTGAATTTTGTTGCATATAATGAGCCAAACAAGAAACCTGTTCCTAGGAATAGAAGGCCCTTTCCATAAAAGCTTGTACCAACTGACTACATTGTGCTTTAGCCTAACAGATTCCACTACAGGAAAATTCAACTTCGATCACGGGATTTCCCGTGATTGAATAGTCAATTCCCGTGACGGAAAGCATTTGTCACGATATTTTCCCGTGTCAAGCATGCCCGTCATCAAAGGTAAAATGTTAAGGGCAATCCCGTGAGAGAAAAGATACAATAACGGGAAAAATCCCATGACAGAAGCTTTATTTTGTCACGGTAATTCCCGTGATTAAGTTACAAAATAGTCACGGATTTCACGTGACTTCTTGCATTATTCGTCACGGGGTTCTGTCCAATAGTCACGAAATTGTAATGATTGTGACCAATTTAAAGCAAGGGTTTTTGTCTCAATCGTCACAGGAACCCCGTGATCGTTGATCCTTACTAATCACATGGAAATCAAGTGATGGATACTAATCAATATTCGCTAGAGAAACCTGTGATGTGGTACATACATTATTTTATGAATAAGAGAGGTTCTATTTCATAAACATGATCAAAAAAATTCTTTATACAAACTGTCAGCGGCTACTAACTGCATTACATACAACATTTGCATTCTTTTTGTACACAAGTCCGTAGTTACAAGTGACTCTAGACTGGGCAGGGTTTGCTGCAAGATCTGCTGCAAATTCAGGACACACCAAACACTTCAAGTAAAGCATAGAGAATGTTCATTGTTGTACCGAACCCAGGAATGCGTTTGGACAGGGTTTCATTCTTCGTGGGCTGCCAGTTGCCAAAAGAGACATTGTGGGCTGAAGGATGTAACTTCTTCTTCAGGGTCATCCACATCCAAATGGCAGTATGGAAAACCGAGGTAGCATTTTGCTCTATGTACTTAGGGTGACAACAAATCCGCCTTGACACTTTGTCCAACTTTACCATAGTTATAGTTCCTGTGGATATAAATCAGTGTGAACATCAATAACAGTTACTAATGTTTTTATTTAAACATTCTACAATTCCTATACTCTCACTTTGGTGAAGGAAGGGAGAAAGGAAAAAGAGGAATCCAAATGATTCATTTACACACACGCATACAACACTAGATAATCATGAACTTCGCATCAAGCTATGTCTCTTTTTTTTTATCATTCGCAGTGTAGCCAACTGAAGTATAGTTAAAATTAGTTATCTCAACCCCATTTGACTGCACTACATCTCTGCTAGCTTGCTTAATTCAAAGAAAACAGGACACCAGTAATAACCAAAATAGAGAAGGAAGCATTGGTATCTACCAGTAGATAGGAATGGTGCCACGACCATAGTAATAAGCTCAAGAGGTACAACGGTAGCTGCACTTGAAGTAATCATCACAGTATAACTGCTAAAGGCTTTCTTGTCGCCACTCCATAACCACCTGAACAGTATCATCAACACCATTGCACAAATTTATTAGCTTTCAATCACATCTCATCCATGGTCAATTTTCATGATATCGATTCCAATTATAGAAATTTAACATTGTGGTCCCCTTGATCTTGTATTTCAACCCACAATTCAGACATGAATTCGAACAATATGTAACCAGCATATCATAAACTGCATCAATGCATCCAAATCATTAACTCTGCTACATATAGGTAGCTAGATAGATGTACCTTGAACTAGAGCCTCAGGCCCGAAGTTAGCAACAAACTTATTGAAAGCTTCAGGGATGATGAACCCAATGGCTCCAATCATTGCACACCTGCCTTGAATCATCTTGTACTCCTTATACATGCAATAGATCAAGCAAACTCCAATTAGTTAAATTTGATTGTAAAGCAGCATGAACTCGTTCATGCGCAGAGATTGAATGCAATTACATTGAAGGCAAGCACATATTTCAACATTCTTTATAACAACATAGAGAATTGAATCAATGAGATCAGTGCCCTCAGTGTAGTGATCTATGGTCTAGTTGTTACCAACACCATGATAGAAGAGAACGAATTAGGGTTTTACAGAAGTGGGGGGCTAAATAAAATTGGGATTGGAGAAAGCAATGAAAGAAGTTATATGCGGTCCTTCAACACTTTCTTCAAATTCTAAAGCACATAACTGTTTTTCCATTTGTGCTTCTTTGCTCTCTGTACGTAGTAACCTGAAGAGGTATTTGGAGGCGGAGGATGTGGATTTGCAGGCCACAGCTGTGGTTGGTGGTGGAGGAGCTGGGGTGGGGATATTCTTTCCCTTGCGTAAAATCCCATCTATATCCATCCGATTCTCACTCATGCATCTTTGCCATGTTTTAGCAGAGGAATGGCGTTTCTTCTTTGCTTGCTTGGTTCAGAGAGAGAAAGGAAAGGAATGAAAGAATGAATGAAGAAGGTAAATTCGGGTAAAGATAAAGGGAAAGAATTGAAAATAAGCGAAATAATTGGAGAGGGCGGGGCACTTGAAAATTTTCGGAGCCAAAATTTTCGGGAGATAAAAACGGAGGCGGCAATTATTCCCGCCTATCATATTTTTGTTTCCGCCCACCAACAGTCACGAGAAACTATTTTGATTGTTGTTTAACTACCAACAAGTCACGGGAATATCTCCTTTAATAAATAGGTCATTATCGGTCACGGGAATCTACCCATGACAAATGTTCCCGTTATTAAAGATGGATTTTCTTGTAGTGTTCCTAGATCAACTTAATAGAATATCTCTCATTGGTTTATCATTCCAGTAAAGCAGTCCATCTCTCAAGCAAAATAGATTAGGGATCTTAGTTCTGATTTTCAGCAACTTCCCCCAGTTCCATGAGCCACTAACATTCACAACCCATAAATCTCTACCTTTCAGCTTGTATGCTTGTATCCAAGCAACCCACAATGAGCCATGCTACATCATAACCGCCTAAATCTGCCTAAAGACACAAGCAAAATTCCAAGAAGAGAGATCTCTCAAACCCAGCCCACCTTCTTTTTTTGGGATAGACAAATACCTCCATGCCATTTTTGCTTTTAGCTTAAGACCAGGTCCAACAGACCAGAGAAAGTTACTACATATTTCTCTTATTTTGACTGACTATTTAATCGTATTTTTCATTCAATGAAACTTGAAATAGGTGCACGACTTGACATTTCAATTAGTTATACTCAATCACTCATTTTACTATCACCATGCTTCATTAGTGACGTTTGTTTCTTTGTTTTATCATAAAAAAATTGTGTTAATTTTGTTCAAAATATCATATGTGAGAATGGGAGTAAACTTGGCTGAGGATACGTCCCCCACAAATTCTACTTGCATGATTGCGGGAAAGGAAATTGTTTGACTTGTTAGAGAAGAGATCCATTGCTGAATTTGATTTAAATCGACGGAGGAGGCTAACCCTTCTACTTCAGTGTGATAACACTCAAATTATAGTGTTTATCACTCACATATTTGCTATATTTTCCCCTTCTATCACTAGATCTTTAGGAATTTTTACACGAATTAATATGAATATAATAACTATTTGATCGATGACCTATTATTATACCTAGATGGTGTTTTATATCTTTGATGCCTTTGTTATATTTTTTTTACTTTCAAGGTAAAACACAACCTATGATACTTTGGATTGAAGCTTGGATGATTATGGAGGGTCAATTAAGTATATTTGAGAAGATGAAGGGGGGTTTTCACCTATTAAACGAAGGCTAAAGAGGGGAAGTCTTCTGGAAGTCTTAACTAGAGCCAAAGAAGAGCCCATTGGAGATAACTTAGCCCAAACCAAAAAGGAATCTATAGCGCCCTCACAGACGGGTCCAACCGCTGCTAGCCCAATACACTCAGCTCGATCCCAAATTGCAACGAAATAGGGACTCAATCGACGACATTCTTCTGATTATGCACATGAATTAGCACGAAACAAACCTAAATATGAAGGGGAAGTATCACAAATTTAGGTGTTGTCACTTAGGGGGGACCTTTTGTGGATTTTTGCTCCGAACTTGTTTCTTTTAAGTGCTATTTGCAGCAGTTCTTTTCCTTGTTGGTTTTGACGTTTTAGACTTTCTGGTTTTATATTGGGTTGGTTATGCTTTTTGTTTGGAGAAAGGATTCTTTGATGTCTTCTAGTGCAAGTACTTGGTATTTGCAATTGACTAGTCCCGAATATCACAACCAAATCTCACCTAAGGCCCAAGTATTAACCGTAGATGGGTGCAATATAGGACAAGTATGTTTAAATATCAATCCAGGCCGGTCCTTGTACCCCTACTTTCATTGTTTGAAACATTATCTAGCGGATTGGTTTTTGGTTGAAAACTATGAGGTTTAAATTAAAACAAAGCCAAGGTAAATGGTTTGAAAGCTCTAGATGAGAAGGATCACTCGGGTGTCGCTTCCCCCTAACTACTACAATAGCACATGGACTCGAATGGGATGTTATGGGCAAGGCAATTGTGAACCGCTAGGAGGTGCAACTATGCTCGAAGACCACACTCTCAATTGCCAAAACAAGGGATACATTATAGGATACTAGAGTAGCCCTCTTGGTTAAGGCAATTGAGGGTTGACTTACCTTCTCCCTCAAACCGATGGTTGGACGGCTTAATCATGATTACCCTAGTCGATTAATTCAAGATAGAGGTTTGCCCTACATTAACCTAGGTAGGTGGCTTGAAAAGCCCAAGGAATCCCAACTCAATTGAGCCTCTTTTGGAAAGGAGGATTTCCCCTCTAACCTAGGTTAGAATGGTCAATTAGATTGCTAAGCACAAACGTGCACAATCATCATGAAAAATACCTCAATCATTAAATTAAGGCTAATACCATTGGGAAACCCGAACTATTAACTTTGTGCCATTTGTGTCCTAAAGTATTCGATATGACATTAATGTGACAACGTATGATAGTTGTGTGTAATTTATGTCCTGACGATTTTGTTGACCGTTATAGATAACGGTTGACCAAATGGAAGTCAACATTAACATTGACTTTTGTTGATGTGGCAGCCACGTAGATGCCATGTCAATGACACCTCATATTTTTAATTAAAAAATAATATATTGTTATAAAAATTAAAAAAAAAAATGTAAACTCAATTAACCCTCCCTCTGCAGATCCGAACATTTTCCTTCGTCTCTTCACCTCCCCTCCCCCGATAACCTCTCCCTTCCTTCTCTCCATAGCCGCCGCTGCTTCCGCCTCCTCCTATGCCGTCGCCGTCTCCGCCACCTACGACATCGTCTTTCTTCCTCGAGGTGGACTCCTAGCTTCGCTTTCCTTGATTTTCTCGTCTTTGTTCCTCTTTCCTTGATTTCACGATCGCGATGTCTCATCTGCGAGTTTTTCTTCTTTCTGACGAGTTCTCTTGGGAAATGTCACAGATTTCGTTGACTCATCTAGGCTATTGCTCGTGGATTGCTGGGAGAAGCTGATGAGAGAAAGAGCAAGTGAGCGAGAGAGAGAGAAGCGCTTGTGTTTCCTTCTCTTTTTGTATCTATAATTTCCAGTTTCCTTCGTTTGATCGAATTGATCCCCAACGGCGTTAACTCGACTCTGTCTTCGTCGTTGAGGGTTCTGATCAAGAATCCATTATTGTTGGCGAGGAAGGCACATAATCGATGCAGGAAGTTCAGCTCCGTAATCGCGACGCTGGACAGCAGATGGTCGACAGCAGAGTAGAGAGGTGTCTCTCACATGTAGGGATTGGTTCACCGCCACTGTCCACCATCGAATACAAAAAAAATCCCCAAATTTTAGGGTTTGGTTCACCGCCATTGTCCACCGTCGGGGTTTCCTTGAAGCTCGATTGTGGGCTCGTCGTCGCTCCCTAGCCGACTTGTGTGCAGCGAAAATGAGGGTTTGAGAAGAGGGAGAGGTCATGTAAAGTGGACGAGAAGGGGAGAGGTCGGAGAAGACGATGGAGATGGGTTTTTATTTTTTATTTTGTAATTTTCTTTTTTATATGAAAAATAATTATAAATTAATATTAATAATTCTACTTTAGATGCCACATCAGCGCTTACTGGATTTTCTGTTAAAAACTAACGGTCAACGCCGGTCAACTCTAACGAAGAAATAGTTTATGACACAATTGTCATATCGAATACTTTAGGACACAAATGGCACAAAGCTCATAGTTCAGGTTTCCTAGTGGTATTAGCCCTTAAATTAAACAACACACATAAACAATCATTCAATTCATACTACAACTACATGGCAAATAGTTAGGGTTTCACAACACCCCAGTGAAAAAGGTAACTACTCCATGCTAGAAAGGGGAAGAACACAAAAGAAAGAAGTAGAAACCATCATGGTGATGCCTCCACTCTCCTTTGATCTTGTGTTGATCTTCTCTTGAGGAGATTCTTCCCAATTCACCACTTGGAGCAAACCCTAGCCTCCTTTCTCCTTTGGTTCGTCCTTTCTCTCTCTAAAATCTAAAGAAGAAGGTGCTATCTCACTCTTGGGCTCTCCCTCTCTCTTCCTTTCAGCTCATGTTTTATACTGGGATCAGGCTCAGTTCACGGCCTCAGTTCACAATCGTGAACTCTTCAATGCGTCCGTAAACTTGGAGTGTTGTGTCGAAATGCACCACTTCACTCACTTGAGTTCACAATCTTGTTGACCGTGAACGCACTAGGCGTCAGTAACTTCAGAAATCGCCCTGGACGCTTCGATGTTCACGGTTTATGGCTTCAGTTCACGGCCTTAGGAGACCGTGAACTCCAATGTAAAACCATGAACATGGCCTAAATAACCCTCTTTGCCCGGTCTTTGCCCCTTTTCTTCCAACTTTCGACTCTGGGGTTGGTTTCACCTGTTGGATCCTGAAACAAACTGAAACGCACAAAACCTAGCGTAAAACCGACCTTTTAGGAGTTCAAATGCCACAAACGCCCAAGGGAAACGAGGATAAAATGTGTACAATTAGGCCCGAATCAGCAGTCTCTAATTCAGGGGGAGATTGATAAACGAAGTCAGAGCTTACCAAATGCACAATCTATGGAAATTTTTATAAGACCGGGGTTTTTATGGAAAGAAGATGATTTCCCTCCAGCTGCTAGCTAGGTTGTCCATTGTTGCAGTATATATTCGCAGTCTGTACCTCGTAACTTTTGTAAGCTTTAAGAGGTATAGGTCTCGAGTTTCAAAAGGGCATATTTCTTTCAGTGGTATACGTTCTGAAGTGATGTTTGTAATAGCAGAGGCTGGGGCTCAGAAAGGGTTTCTCGGTGGTATTATTTATTTTCAGTTTTGACATTCTACTTTTGGATTAGTATTAAAAAATTCAATAATAGTGTCTCCCTAAATAGTCTCCATGACGTGGAGTAGCCATCTGGTTAACCACATTAAAAAATGCTTTGGTGTTCTCTCTTTCCTTCTCGGTTCTTGTTACTCAGTGCATTCTCTCTGTTTTTGCGCTAAGCTGAAAGAACAAGTATCATGCTTGACAGCTACTCATTGTGTTGGGCTCAATTGTCTAAAGCCCACTTGCCTCTCTTTCGGCTGCCAGTTTGTCTTTTATCTTTAAGCCTATAGACCTAATATCTAATCGAGATTCCTCCTGGTCAATATCTTATTTTCTTAACCTTCTTCTACTTCCGTCTCTCTTCTCCTCCTCATTCTCTTCCAATCTAAATCCATTTTTTTCTTCTGCACTAAATCGTATTTCAGTGCCAACTGGAAAATTAAGGGTAGATGAGTGGAGTGGCGATCGAAGCCCTTCTATAGGAATTCCTTCCTAAAATAATGCTAGAAAAGTCGCACGCGTTCTGATCGAAACACATCTCTAGTATGCATGATAGGTTAAACCTATTGAGAGGAACTATAGGAGCAACCATGGCACATAAACTTAGACTGATGTGACATTGGGTCTTTGTGGGTCGTGTTAGGAAGAGGGAGAGTAATCGTTGAAATCCCCATATTAGAGAGATGTGCATCCTATCCTATAGACCCAACATAGTTAGCCATTTACATGATGATCCTAGTCTAGGACGAGGGTTGCACCCCGAAGTACCTTGCTTATATCTTTGCATTTTCCACTAGTATCTTCCAATCAACCTCCAACCCAAAAACCTAAACTGTTGACTGGATAACAATGAAGTGAGAAGGTATCGGAACCCATGGACTATGGCCTTGGTAGCCACTCTACTAACAATGTCATTTTTACTTATACTTGGCTCAGAATGGGTAGTTAGATAGACTGTGCAAACGATTGATAACACTCAAAAGAGTGTAGTAGGACCATACATCCACCTACTTTGATGCATGATGGTGATGTAGGATTAAATATAACATACCTTCGAGAGGTTTTGAAGAAGACAGAGAAGGGCATGAATCTCTACCAGTCAACTAGTGAGTCTATATGGGATGCCTATGAGCATGATCATAGAGTTGAGCTGGAGGAAACTCGAGCATAGCACGCTGAGATGAATGCTAGCCATCAGAGAATGGTCGAGCATGGCGCACTGAGATGAATGCTAGCAATCAAAGCATGGTCGGCTAAAAGAGGAGAGACCATGAGTTGTTAAGGAGGCAAGGGTAGAGGCAGAAAATGGAACGGGCTAAGTACCCGTCCCGTTTGAAATGGGTACCTAGTCCCATTTGGAGAAGAAACTTCATCCTAATTTTCAAACCAGTACTGGTTAACGGGTACCCTTTACCTGTACGGGACAAATAACGGGTCGCGGGTAACCCATAATATTTTAAAGGGAAAAAACTTTAATCTCATGATAGCAAAACGAGTAAAGCTGTTCAACGACAAGTTGAAGAAAAAGAAGAACACATGCATCATCAACTACCTACAACAATGTCTCTCTCTACTTTTTCTCTGAACCCTCCTGGTGAGGATAGACACTTCCTTTATGGAACTAATTGCAAACTAAATTCGAAATCTGATCTCTCACCTACTGCATATCTAAACCATGAAAGCAAAGTTATTACATCTCCTTCTTGTAATGATCCTGGGAAGAAGAAAGGAAAGGACTATGGAGCCCCAAAATCTCTTACCTTTCTACCTCTTCTCTAAGAGCATTCAAGTCCAGATGTGGGATGCATACCAAATTCCCGACTCCTCCTTTTAATATGATTTTCCTCTATTGGAAAGAAAGATGGATTTTTTGTGTATTGTCCCGTCTGCATATTTATTTCACCCAGATCTTGCTGGTGGGGATAGGACTTATACTCTGTTACCTAGTCATGGAAAGGAAGAAGAGAGATCACATTTATGTGGCAAATCTCAACTACCTTTGGAAATGCAATAAACACAGAGCACCAACAACGAAGATTAAAGAACATATCTATGAGAAGATTAAAGAACCACCTTTCTCACACCATCTGTGCAGCCAAACAAAAACCCAGATAGCACTTATCTACTCTCATTCCCCTGATATCTCCCCAAAATCCCCTAAAAGCTCTCAGAACCAAAAAAAATGGCTGGCAATGGTATCTCTGACCTTTTGAAAAAAAATAGAATCTCTCAGTGTGTCTGATTCACTCCTCAGTTTCAAACCAAAAAGAGGTCCGGCAGAAAGAAAGCAAAGTGAAATTCTTGTGGGAAAACTTATCTCTGATAAGAAGTTCAATGCTGGAGGAATGGATATGCTCCTAGCAAGAAACTGGAGAGAGGTGAGGAAGCCAACGGTAGCCGAGATTGACCGCAACACATTCGTCATCACTTTCTACTCGAAAGAAGACAAGGAGAAGATCTGGGAATCAAGACCATGGAAGATTGCTGATGCTTTACCCATCCTCAAAGAATGGACTAAACAATGGAAAGTCAGAATTGAATCTCTGGACTTCAATAGATCTCGTATCTGGGTTCAGATTCATGATTTACCAAGTGATTTGTGGTCGGAGGAGAATGTGGCCCTACCCCTTAGCAAAATTTTCAAGGAGTTGGTCAGAGGAGAAGAAGCTGGAGTTGCGAAAGGGATCTACATGAACTTCATTAGAGTTCTTGTGGAGGTCGACATCTCAGAACCCCTTCCCCTTGGGTTCTACATCGAAATCGAAGAGGGTAGAGAACATTAGGTGGAGTTCAAATATGAGAGATTCCCCTCGAATGTTTGCTATGGTTGTGGCCAAATCGGACATACCTAGCTAATCTGCATACATCCAGGAGATTTTGTGGAGGGGCGATGTGGAGATTGGATCAGAGCCGGTCCTCACTCCCCGGTCTCCCCATTTGCTGTGAATCGAAGAAGAACACCAGGAACAGCTGAGAGTAAGACAGGGGATAACTTCACTCAGGTCGATGGAAGAAGAATGGCAGATTCCTACCTCGACGGTCGCCTCTCCGGTGGGCGTGGTTTCCAAAGGAAGGAGAGAGGTAGCACTGAGCAGGGCATTACCCGTAGGGCTTTGACCTTGAAACGGCTAACTTGTCAAGGTTAGAGGGTGGAAACTCGGGCCCTCCCCCTGGCTTCGAAGGCAGAAAAGTGACTGAAAGAGTCGGCCCTCCACTAGCACTGAAGCAGACCGGAGATTTTTCACCATACAAACCAAGATCGTTGTTCTAAGAAGAATAAGAGGGAGTTCAGGGACAAGGGAGGCGGATTCTTGAGAGGGGTCAGGCATCTGGTGCCTTAGACCAAAGTGGGAGTGGGCTGGGCCACGCTAGTGGATCCCAAAACTTCAACCCTTTATTCACAATGGGCCAACCTAATTACTTGCAGATGTCCCAGGGGAGTTATTTTTCGGCCCAACCTCAAAAACCATTTGTATTGTGGGATAATAAGCAAATAGAGGCCCAATTTTTTAGTCCTTGGGGTCTGAAGGCTCAAGAGCCCAGAAAGAAGTTGAAAATCAGCAAAAAGAGAAAGCCATGATCAATCTCTATGGTTGGTGATTTTGATATGGGGGATGAAGATACGAAACAGGATGAAAATGGTGATGGGAAGGAATCTGGAAAGGAGAAGGTGGCGCTCCATAAGCCACCCAACCAGCCATGACAATCTTATGTTGGAACTGTCGTGGTCTTGGCACCGACACGGCAGTGAAGTATCTTAGAGATATGCATCTATCTTATAGGCCAAGTATTTCTTTTCTTATGGAAACAAAACAACAAGAAAGTGTATTAGAAGTAGAAAAGAGGAGGGCCAAATTTTACAACAAATGGTACCAAAATCCGGTAGGAAGTAGGGGGTGTATCTCTTTGGTGGGTTAAAGACCTAGTGATCAATGTTATCGATCACTCGGATTTTTTTGTTCATGTTTTCGTCAAGCTAGGAACGGGGTTTTTTCTTACTTTCCTTCATGCTCCCAATGACCCTAGTGAGAGAAGGGATTTTTGGGAGATCATTAGTAATTGTAGACCCCCTAATGATAGACCTTGGCTTTTGTTGGGGGATTATAATGCGGTGTTGGATGCTTCGGAAAAAAATGGTGGTAATCCCCCAAGAAGAAATGCTATGGAACCATTCAAGGAGTTTGTTTTAATAACGAACTAATTGATTTGGAGTTCAAGGGACCAAGATTCACTTGGTCTAATATGCAACAAGGTGAGAGGAAGATTCTTGGAAGATTGGACAGGGGTTTATTCTCAATTGAGTGGAGGGAGGCTTTTCATCAAGCCATCATTCACAATGAACCTATGGTGGGGCCAGACCATTGCCCTATGAGAATTGAATTATTTGAGGACCAAAGAAGGAGAAGAGCTATATTCCGATTTGATCACAGATGGCCTAGCTATGAAAACTGTGGAGACATCATTAGGCGCATCTGGCAGGGGACGAGGCAGCCACCACTACTGTCTGAATTTATGTCGGAGAGAGCTACTAGAATGGAGTAAAACAAATGTCAGGAATGCAGCTCTTCGCATCAAAGCTATCCAGACTAGGTTGAAAGAAATTCTTGATTTTTCTAGAGATCCGATTGTTGCGGAAGAAGAGAGAAAGCTACTTACAGAGCTTAACAATCTGTGGAAGGAAGAAGAGGTGTTCTGGAGATAACGATCTAGAATCCAATGGCTCAAAGGAGGGGATATGAATTCGAGATTCTTTCACACATCCACTATCCAAAGGAGTCATCGAAACAAGGTCATGAAGTTGTTAGATGGATGGAATAACTGGCAGACTAACCAACAGATTTGCAACATCATTGTGTCTCTTTCTACATGAATTTGTTCAAAAAAAGAGAAGAAAGTGTGGATATGAGATCCTATCAAGACATTCCATATGTGGTGAATGATGAGATTAATCAGGCTCTTTGCCAACCTATTGAGAATGAGGAGATTAGAAGGGCTGTCTTTGAGTTGGGATCTGGTAAGTCCCCTGGGCCGGATGGTTTTCCCGGTCTTTTTTACAGGACCTACTGGGACAATATTGGAAAGCAACTTTGTGGAGAAATTAAAACTTTCTTCTCACAAAGCTCAATGCCTGAGGGATGGAACGATACTCACTTGGTGCTAACACCGAAGATCTTGAACCCGGAGAGAGTATCCCAATTCAGGCCTATTAGTTGTTGCAACTTCCGGTACAAGGTGATATCCAAAATAATTACAACAAGACTTAATGTTTGGATCCCTCAACTGGTTGATGAGATGCAAACGGCTTTTAATGGAGGCAGAGCTATTCAGGATAACATCATCATTGTCCATGAGGTCATGCACCATTTCAAGACTCGCCCAAAAGGCGGGAAGTGGGAAATGATGATTAAGCTGGATATGAAGAAGGCCTACGATATGGTTGAGCGGGAGTGTCTGGAGAGTATCCTTAGAGCTATGGGTTTTGCACATCAATGGTGTCTTTGGATCAAGGAGTGCATTGAGACTGTGTGGTTTTCGGTCTTGTTCAATGGTCAACCCTCAGAGTTCTTTCAGCCGTCCAGAGGCATCCGTCAGGGAGACCCACTCTCTCCATTGCTTTTCATTCTCCTTACTAATGCGCTTTCTTTTCTCATTTCCAAGAGTGTTCAGGAAGGTACTTTTCAAGGCATTTCTCTTAACCCAAATTGTCCTAGACTTACCCATGTGCTTTTTGCAGATGACACAATTCTGTTTGGGAAAGCATCTCTGGCAGAGGCTATGCATATTTAAAAAAATGGAGACTTATGGCAAAATGACGGGTCAGGAGATCAATTGTGAAAAATCGGCCCTCGCTTTCAGTCACAACACCCTGATACTATCAAGCAGATCATCGCTCAATGTTTGGGTATCCCTATTGAAAAGGGTTTGTGAAAATACCTGGGGATCCCTACCGAATGGGCAGATCAAAGAAAGAAGTCTTCTTTCTTGTGAGCAGAATGGAAAAGCTTTGTCAAGCATGGAAGGGTCTTGCTCTATCTCAAGCAGGAAAGGAAAAAATGTTGAAATCAGTCTTTCAGGGTTACCCCACCTATATTATGTCCTGCTTCCTCCTTCCAAAAGGGACGACTAAGAAGATGAATTCCCGCCTCAATGCTTTCTTCTGGGGAGGGGACATGGAAAAGAAGGCAATCCCATGGAGAAAAGGGAGTGTTTTAACGGCTCCTAAGCAGGAAGGAGGTATGGGGTTTAAGGATTTCCATCAATTCAATATGGCCCTGTTGGCGAAGCAATGATGGAGAATTCTTAATGGGAAGGAAGAGACATGGATCAAGCTTCTTAAGGGCCTCTGTTTTCCTAGTGGTGATTTTATGGAGGCTGAGAAAGGTAGGAGGCCATCCTGGATTTGGTCTAGCATTTGTGAAGCAAAATCCATCTTGAAGTTGGGGGCTCGAAAGAACATGGGAAGTGGAAGATCGATCTCATTGGAAAAAGACCCTTGGATTCCAGGTATCCCCTACTTTAAGTTGCAGCCGATGAGTAGGCAACAACTGTGGGCTTTTCAATGGGTTATGGATGATGGGTGTGAATGGAACCTTGACATTATCCAACAAAGCTTATCTTCGGATGAAGTGGAGGCTATTAAGAGAATCTCGATTGGCACGGATTCTTCTGATGATGACTGGGTTTGGCATTTTGAGAGATCAGGGTTGTTTTCAGTGAAATCAGCCTACCATATTTTCAAGGAGTCAGAAAGAGATCGGTTGGGGACCCCAAATCCGAATCATCCTAATTGCACCTCAAAAGGTTGGAAATGGCTTTGGAGTCTTTCTTTGCCTCCAAAGATCCTCTCTTTTCTGTGGAGGATATCGAGGAATGCGATTGCTACGAAGGGAAATCTCTGGCATAGAAAATGTAGTTCATCCCCGCTTTGCGATGTCTGTGAAGGGGATGTGGAGGATGTGTGGCACTGCTTCTTCCAGGGTCCTCACGCTGCTAGAGTTTGGCAGATCTTTCAGCCTTAGCTCTCTTTGCCCCAGGACCAGGCGCTTGTTTTTATGTGGTTGTTGTCTATCTGTGTAGTTTCCCCTGTGGTCTCTATACCTGGGGTCGTGGCTTGCCTTTGGGCAATCTGTTTGGCCCGGAAAGAGAGTCTTCAAAGGTGTCATCCCTCGTCCTAAAGTGACTTCAGCAAATGCAGTTACAGATTTCTCCTTCTGGACGACTCCCCTTTAGCATCCTACCCCCCTCGGTGTCCAAGCCCAACACCTCTCTAACCATAACACACTTCGCCCACCGCCTAGCTCTTCCTAGTGGGAAATTCACTGTGATGGATCTTATAGATCGGAATCACAGGTGGCGGCTTATGGGGTCATCATTAAGAACTCCCATGGACAAGTTGTGGATGGTTGTGTTGGCACTTTCTTCTGTTCATCAGCGATAGTTGCGGAAGCAAAAGCTCTATTGACGGCGGTGAGAGCAGCAGTTTCCCTCCACGGTTCAGCCTCTATCTTCTCGTACTGTAAGGTGCTTGTGGATATCATTCAAGATCAGCATAAAGTAGGTCATTGGCAAGTGAGAGCTTGGATTCAGTGGATACGCAATCTGCTCAGAGTGAAAGTCTTACCCCAAGATCTTGTAAAAGAAGTGCATATTGGGTGGCAAAAGAAGCGGCAAACGGATCTCTCCCCCAAGATTGGATCCAAGTGCTTAATATTATTGATCCGATGTTGTAATATGGCTTTGCTTGTACTTTTTTCGTTGATGAAATGGAAATCACATATTGTAAAAAAAAACGACCTACTATACTAGGTATATATCTTGACAATCATCATCAACTATGACAAAAAAAAAATACCATCATCAGCAGCAGAAGGGCAGACAGCAGCAGTAACTTCTCCTTCTTTACACGAGTCACTCTGCTGGAAAACTAACCTTGAATTTATCTTTTGGGCTCAAGAGGCAAAAGCCTGTTTCTTTCCATCTCTATTCCACTTTCTTCTCCTGCTTTTTACTCCATCTAGTTGGGCTTTTAGAATTTAAGTCCACCCTTGAAGTGAACGAAAACAAGTGGGAAGGAGAAACACATTATGTTGTTTATTTTTTCCAATTCCTTCCACTATCACTTTGTCTTTCCTTTTTCTGCTAATTCAGAAACCTAAATCTTCTCTAGCCGATTGATCTTCACTAACCTTATTCTTGATTATTACTGTGGAGAGGACGGGTATCCTTACTACCCAAACGGGTATTATTGGAAAACCCGTGGGTACCCATTATAGAATTCTTGATCCCAAATCTCATCCCCTAAAAAAATTACAGGTATTTGGGTACTTGTTGACCACCCCTAGACAAGGAACCTGGATAAAAGAATATGATCCGAAGTTTGATGAATATTTTAGCATTCATAGGCATGGAGGAGGATCTGAGGACCATATTTTAAAATTTGGTGGGTAGTGTCTATTTATTTTTATTTTTATTATTTTGGTTAATTTTTAGGAAGTGAACTACTAGTTCTCTCTCCATTTCATTTCGTGCTTTCACTTTTCATTTCTCTTGTTTGAATTCATTATAAACAATGAAGGATATTGTATTTAAATAAGCCTTTAATTACTACTACAAAATAAAATAATGAATGAGGTAAAATATTTCAACCCTTTCATGTTTGGATATGTTTTAGTCCATTGAGGACAATGTAAAAGTTGTTACGTTTATTCATCGTTATGCTTTATACATGCTATATAATTTTTCATTAAACTTTTGAAAATTTTATGCTTAATGTTTTTCACTAAGGATGCATCATCCATCCATTAGGTTGTCGAATTATTGAGTGCAATTTTTTGTGCGACCTTTTTCATAACTTTTGAAATTTTATTCAACTCTTCCCATCCCCTACAAGCATGTTCATTGCTCATCTTACTTTGAATAAATGAATCTAGGAATTTTATTTGACCAAGAGGCTAATGTGGTGACTATGAATGATGCGATAGTCAATGAGACATATCATTTGATATGTTTGGATACCATGCTATTTGATTCTTTTTTTATTATACCAATGAGTCTCACCTTTTAAATATTTTTAGAATGGTGAATGGTACCTTCTAAAATCTACCAAAAGAAACATGAATGTATTATATATGCTAATGCCATTTAAAATGATAAGTATGGGATAAACCAAACGTGTGATACATCAATTCATTGCATAAAAAGGGTTTTCGAGGATATATCAATTAAAATTCAGATCGCACCCATCCGATGTTGGACCATCTCTAGTACAAGTAAAATTTTCACATGTAGAATGGATTGTCAGCTCGAGAATATGTTTATCGGGGTACTGATAGAGCTTCAGACAACTCTCAATTTCATAGACCTCCACACGAATTGAGAAAAATGAGTTAAATGAAGTACTATGATGAAAGCAAAACTACAGAAATTCCTCTTGCTCAACCGATAAGGGTATAATTATTTGGTGTATAGAAAGCTCCCCAGAAGAAAAAAATCAAAGAAATTATGAAACGCAAAAAGTGCAAAAAAAGGTGAAATTCTTTCGTGTTATTGTTTACCTTATAAGTTGACTGATGATCCATGATGTATGAAGGAAGTCTAATTATGTTTTCAAGCTTTCATTGAGTAAGATGATTATGAGTAATGTTTTCTTGGGGACAAAAAAAGTTCAAGTGTGTGGTATTTGTGATAACACTAAAATGATAGTGATCTTAGTGTCCTATATTTGCTACATTCCATCTCATGTCGATGCAACTTAAGTAGTTTCTATTATGTTTTCTGTGAATATCATAACTACTTAATAAAAGTGCTTATTTTCGACCCTGGTTGTGTTTATGTATTACTTTCTGCCTTTTCGGTATTATTTTGTACATTTCAGGATAAAATAAATCAAGAGAAAATTTGATACAATAATGGACCAAGAAGATCGTAAGTTGGAGACCCAGAAAGCATAAAGATGGAAGACTAACAAAATCCAATTGAGATTCGACTAGGATTCATTTGTCCCAAGAGAAGATACTGCAAGAAAATCAAAGTATTCAGAGGATGCCCAATAACAGCGACCACTTAAAAATTCTAACCGATGTTAGCTCAACGAATCCATATTAAAGCCGATTCATCAAGAAGCTTACATAAGGATCAAGTAATCCAAATTCGAGGACAAAAATACACGATGGGTGTAGCCGCCATCCCACCACCATTTCTCTATACTGATATGATCTCAATTGGATCAATCCACAATTCAAAATTACTTGTCAAAGAAGCTATCTCACCTCACATGAAGAATTCTGATTTTTGGCCAAGTGTTGCAATAGTTTCAGACAGCCTACTTTGTAAGTTTGTATCTCACACATGGCTCAATCAAAATGGGAGATCAAGAGCTTGTTTTGCAATTAATGTTATTATGTTTACATTGGTATGTTTTGGAGATCAAGGAGATGTCTGGAAGGTCACTTTCAAAGCCCATCAAAAGGCTACCTCAAAACAGAAAAACTGCTTAAATTTGGCCAAGGCAGAAAACTGTATTGAGATACCAACTTTGAAGGCCTATATCTGGAGTTTGGAGCATGATCTCAGGCTGATTCAAGTTGGAGGTGAAAGAGGAAGTTTTCTTCTATAAATGCAAGGAATTGGTTGAGTTCGAATCAACCTAGAAGACCATTTTCGAAGGGCTCAAAGATGCTATGAAGCCTGTTTTCCTAGGCAGACTTGCTTGCGTTTTAAGTCCGTTTCTTGGCCAGCAAGTTACCTTGTTTTACACGAATTATTTAGCATTTTCCTGTTATAATTAGTTTCCTTGTTCATGTAGGGTTGTATTAGGGTTAATTGTGTTTAAATACCTTTCCAATTCACGTTGTAAAGTAGAGTTGATTGAATTGAATACAAACCGAGTGTTTGGAGTTCTTGAGTTGCGTCTCGAGAGTTTACCCATTGTCGTTAGCTACGAGTGGATTCCTTAGCTAATTACAAGACCGTTGTGAAGCTATTCTGAGTGGATTCCAGAATCGTTTAGCAAGTCTCTTATCAATCGATTAATCACCTTGATTGTGGCGAGAATTCTACCTATCTATCATTCGATTGTGTGTGTGAGCTGCGTATTCTGATCAAAAGCACCCCCCTAGTGCTTTATCATATACGCTTCTTATCTTCATCATCAAGTAAAGGAGTCCGAGTTCAAGTCAAACAAGGAAGGTTTCAGGACAAAATTATGAAGGAAAACCCCAATACCACATCTTTTGTCCACAAGCCTTCACCACTTAAGTTAGTACTATAAATAGAGGCTTAGGCTAGAGTTTTAGAGCAAGCTTTACAAGTTTCACATATCTGAGAGTAGTCTTACACACTCAAGTAGAAAGGATTCACACGACTTCTTTCAAAGTTAGGGCTTTTACTCACGGAAAGGCCCCCACATTTAATTCTTTTAGCATCCATTGGAGAGACGACATTCTGCCAGAGTTCAATGGAGATGCCTTCATCATCAATGGTGACATTAAACCTCTCTTTCATGGCTAGTAAAATTATTAATATTTAGGATGTGAATTCTATGAAGTTTCATGTTTCACTTTTGATGATTTAATGATATGTGTATGATGTTGTTATCTTTTATTATGTGTTATCTTTGTTTTGCACTTAATACCATTATAAGTTGCTAGGAACTTGCACTTGTGTGGTTTGCTATTTACTTATGCATGCATGATTTGATTGGACTCAATTATTCATCTATGTATATGCTTGATTGTTGATGTAGGTTTGTCGAGAATTCATCCTAGAAATAGGCCATCAAAACCAAGGACCAGTGTTATGCGTACAGGCCTTAATTAGAAAAGTGTTGTCTATGATCACTTGTTCTTCATTGATTGGTTAGTGGGGTGAAGCAAAAGCACGCATTAGCTAGTCTTAATTTCTTTTGCATGTAGCAAAAGCTTGATTAGGAATACATTAGTGGAGTAGATGGGGCATCATTCATGAATGCATTATCATTAAGGAGTTAGTATGCATGTTCATGTAGATGAAGATACTTAAATAGTTTCTCATATTCATTTAATTTTTGTTTTATTGAATCACTTTCATTATTTATTTAGTTTCTTTACTTGAAGTACAAAAACTCGGCCATCATTAGGGAACCTCAACCATTGTGTTTACTTGTTGTTACATCTTTATTCGAGCACAAGTGATTAGTAGCAAAGTAGTTGATATTTAAAGACTCATGAAATACGACCCTAGACAAAATATAGGATATATTACTTTGTGAGAATAGTACATTTCAATCCACATCAAAGTTTTTGGCATCATTCCCAGAGATTTTTAATAATATTTGAAAGTAACCAACATTCTTGTGTTTCTTTTATTATCGTTCAAGTATTATGTTTTGTATATTTTTTATAAGCTCTTTCCAAATTAGAAAATAAAGCAAAAATCAAACGATCATAAATCAATTCATCGACAAATGAGAAAATTTTAGTACACCTTTGTTGAGATTAAAATAAAGAGCATCTAGCTCAAGTGAAGAGTCGAAGATACTTCAACAAGGGAGAAGGAAATTGAAAAAGTTTACAACTTTGATCTAGAAGATGAAGGATCCACTTCATTATCATGCTCAACATTTATGGTGGAAGGAGAGAATAGAATATTTTTCCCCACCAACTCTCTATGAAGATTCAAAGCCAATAGCTTCGAATATCACCAAGTAGTGTTGCACCCCCAGCGAATGTTGAAATTCAAACATCACTTACGAAATGGTACAAGTACAACAAGGTGTAAGACTCACTGGAAAGAATGATCATAGTCTTGTGCAACATTTGAATATTTTATTAGAGATCATTGATTTGGTTCCTGGAAACAAAGCCACTCGAAATGCAATTGGACTAAGAGTCTTTCCTTTCTCACTAACTGGGAAAGCAAAACAATAGTTTGATCACAAGGTTTCATAGAAGAATTCTTTCCACCATGGAAAACAGAAGAACTTAAAGAAAACTTCTCACAATTTTAATAGAAAGATGGAGACTCATTCTATGATGTGTGGGGAAGATTTCGAGGACATTTGAAGGCAATGCCCTCAACAAGGATTCACACCAGAACAAATAGCCTAGTATTTCACCAAAGTATTGGATAGAGATACTAAAATACTGGTAAATCAATATGATGCTAGTGATTTCACTCAAATTACTAGAATCCAATGGCAAGAGCATTTCATCAATCTAGGAAGGAAATCAGAGAACTAGTCCAAGAAGTTCATCACTAAACTAGTTAAATCTACCCAAGCAAGTGATGACGTTGAATCCATCCTTCACAAGCCAATGAAAGATATTTCTTAGCAACTCAAAAATGTTGCAATGATGCCAAAGAATAAACCAGTGACATCCTTATATGTTTGTGATACTTGTGGACAAGAAGGTCATGATGATCAAAATTGCTGAAACCTTGGAGGTCAAGAACATGTTCATGTCAATTTCATCACTCAAGGTTACTAAAATTGGTAACCTCAAGGAGGTTCCAATAACTTATTGAAGCTACAATAAAAATCAACCCCAAGTGTCATATGGTCAATGGACAACCCTTGGAAAAAAGAAGCCAAAATACTACCCAAATATCACATCTTTTAGAGCCCTTTATATTCATGACCAACAATGAAGCAAAATTCTCAGTCCTCCTAGATTCGGGAACCAACCACAATATAAGCAGCAAAGAGAAAGCCCTTCCGATCCACAGTCTACTAGATTCGAGAAAATAGAAGTCATAGCTTATGGATATGGATTGCAAGCTAGATTCTAAAATATAGAACGTCAACTTAAATTATTGATTGATGTGCAACCTTAAAATCCTCTAGGGAATCTTCACAGTAATATCTAGAACAATCAAAAAAAAGGAGGAGTTTAAGGAAATTTTTATAATAACAGGGCATCCCAAATGTGCCTAGACAAGGAGGAAAAAGATGAGTAAATTCCGAAAAGGATGGCCGCCTTTAAAGAAGACACTTAGTATCATCCTCTATTTCTGAATGTGTTAGCAATTCTTCAACACTCAAACAACCCAAAACCTCAAGGGTAGATTGGTGGCTAAATTGACTCCCATTCACCAATTTATTCACGTTACGACAATTTCTAGAATATTTGGGAATCTCGTCTTTGACTGATGTTCTCCCAAAATCATGTCCCCATGAGTGGTTAGTTCGTTAGTTGTGTAGCTTTGTGAAACCTAGAGGTTCTTTAAAATTTGTAACCATTGAGTATTTGAGTTCTTCTTTTATGTGTTTGATTTCTTATTTTAATTTATTTTCAATTTGATTGTGGCATAAAATGAAACTACTATCTCATAAGATATAGCCTTCAAATCCAACTATGTGCTGGATGTGATTGGACACTACCATCCTTCATAATCTATCATCAATTGGTTGAATAGCGTAACACCTCAAGTGAGAAATTTGTATGGTCCCTATAGCCTACTAGGTTGGGGAAATGCCACGATACAATATAGGAATAACCTACTAGAATCGAACAGCTGGTATATTACGTTGCTAGTATTAATCGCAGCAAGTCTAAGTAAATTCTAAGGTGACCTTGTCTATGCAACACCTTTCCTCTTCTGCTTCCCCCTTCCAAAGACGGCTTAGATTTTTCTTTTTGTTTTTTTGTTCTTTTTTTTTGTTTTTTCAAAATCAAGGGAAACCTCAATCCAGAAAGCACTTTAACCACTACATTCGTCTGAAAGTCCAAAGAACAAGTCACTTACAATCCGAGTAAGTGATCGTGGGAGATCCTAAGTGAATATGATTCTGGTTATCGACCTGGTAAATTTGTGTTTGTTCTACTACGAATCATGAACCTTAACATAAGTCGTAGAACAATGTGATTTCTGAATCTGCCAATCCAAGAACATTGATCTTGAAACATACGCTTTGAAATATTAAAGTAAAACGCCATAATGTAGGCACTCAAACAGCAAACAACACATATGCACCACTACGATTAATTGGAAGGTACTAGTTGTGAGAGATTAATGCGGTTATTGGATGAAAAGCGAAAAGTGGAGAGAGGAGAGAGGATAGAGTTTTCCCCTTAAGGTTTACTTTTCATCGTTAATTTTTTTAGTTGGTGGAAACTTGCTTATGAAAACATTATTTTTAAGAGACAAGATAATTTACATGGACTTTTAATATAAAGATCACCGTAAACTATGAAATTTTCAATAAGTACTATAAAAATAATTAAAAATATACATCAAAGAAAAAATAATAAAAGCATCAAAAAATTAAAAAGGAGATAAAATAAATAAATAACTACAGTAAAAATCTATAAATAACCGGCCCACCATTTGCAGGAAAATATTTTCAAAGTAGATACATTCCAAAAAGAAAATGGTCATAAATCAATCTCCGAGTAATGTGGATTCTGTTTCTCGTGCCTCTCAAATCTAACACAACTTTTTTTCCGCCCCTCCATTACCTTGTTAGCCAACGCCAATTGACTTAAAAATCTATCTATCCTGCATGATTACAATTAAGAGAGACAACTTCGGCTCGATAATCTTAAGCAACAACACCGCCATGGTGATGCATACATGAATCGCTTAAACCTACTTCCTAACGAGGATAAAACTCTCATGGTGATATTTATAGAATTTCTGACAACATTCTTCAGCTAAACTATCTCTCCAATAGGACTTGGATTTCCCAAATTGTAAAGGTTCGCATTTTTAATCTTATTGTTCTTGAATTTGATGTTCAATTTATTTTTTAAGAATTTTATAGGCAGTGATAATCTTATATTTTGAGTTTCCCAGGGACCAACGAGGATTGAACTCCAATTTTAATGCCTCTTTCTAAGTTCTTGTTGAGGCTTCTTCAACTTGTAAAATTATATTTTAACGATCTTCTCCGCGATTTAATTTTCAGGAGCCACCACCTTCTAGAGCTTCAAAGACAACTTGGCCGAATCTTGAATTCTAGAGTATTTTATTTATGAACATATTCTCAAGGGTTTGACACTAATCTAGGGAGTACATACATGGAGATTTCTAGGGATAATGAGTCGATCACAAATAGCGAAGTAGAAGAAATTGATAGAGAATCCACTAATAATGACATCCAACAGAATGAAAACCATGTCCCTCGAGTGCGTCTCCCTGGCCTAGTCCGAAAGAAAGCCTACATATTTGATGGTTACGGGAATTACTACAACAAAGAATGGGATCTAGCAGAAGGTATAGGCCAGGAGTTCTGTTGGTACCATATTGAGCTCCCAAGAAGCAACCAGAAACTAACTTCATCTGCACAATGGCTCATCGACCTTCTATGCCCTCCCTTGAAACTCCAGGACATCTTATCACTAGTGAGCAACGGACCCTTCTGTGGATATGTAGATGGAGCACTGGTGTTTAGAGTTAATTCTCCCGGTCCCCCTTCGAGCAACTTTACGTTCCGATTGGCTGCTAGAGTTACCGAAAATTCGGTTATTACTGTATCATTAGGTCACATTCCTAGGGTAGGATTCTCACCGACGAGCCAATCTCTGCTTTCGGAGATTCCTAGTGTGGAATCTCCTTACCGTAGAGGGAGGAACAGGACAGCTGTTGGACCTGTGATTAAAGAACATGTTCTTGAGTTCCTCTTGACGATGAATCACTCGGAGGAGGCTGACAATCCAGTTCCAAAAACAATCTCAAATCTTGTGGTTCATATTCTTGACACTCATGTGGACCACCTTCAAGATACTGTGACAAAATTAGAGATGGAGTTAGAATCTGTGGAGCTTGACTTGGATAAAGGTAAGGAAATTTTTATATGATATTTTTAGTACCTATTTGGTTCTAAGTTATGCATAAACTTAATTTAAAATCTTCATGTTGTATTTTGTAAGGCTTGCAAACATACATATTAAAGTGTCTTATTTAATAAATAGGTAGGTATGATATGTTTTTTAAGATAGTATCTTTTGTTTATCTTAACAACTTCGTTTTACATAGTGTACTTTCGCTAAGGGAATTCATCTCAAATCATATTTTAATGTAATCGAGGCTATTTTCATGATCTTCTCAGGCAGTTTTGCTTTGAAGAAACAAATGCTAGATGATAGAAGGTTCCCAAAAATGCACCTTAATCTCCAACGGTTGCTTCAGGTATTTTATTTAATAGTTTCTTCCAATATGTTTCTTCTAATGGGAAGAGTAGAACTTGAACGATACCCATGGTGGTCCCCCGGGAAAGAGTAGAATTTTTCTCTTATTTTATGGATTTCTATTTTGTGTCTTATTGATTATGAGATTTTATTGAAATAATAATTTGTTGTCAAGTTTTAATTTTTATGAAATAGTATGATTATTTCACATATGGTATTATTTTGTGAAAATATATAGTATATTGCTTGATGATATTTTGTTAAAAATATTTTGATTTTTAATATAAGAGTTCTTTGTTTAGCTTATAATTTTCAAATTATAATTTGGTATCAAAATTAATTTTTACCATAATTTGATATTGAATGTGAATTTTTTCATACATATTCAAAATTAAAATTAGATGAAATGAGGAACTTTTTAGAATTTTTCCCCATTTTAATAATTTTTTTTATGATATTTGATGGTAAATGACCAATAAATTTGAGGTATGTGTATGACATGAAATGTAATACGAACTATTATTTTTAAAACTATCCAAGTAATTTCCTAGATATAAACAAATTATGTAGTAACTTATCATTAATAGTATTATCACGGGGAAAATTCATCATATTCCAACTTGAATTCCTGACTTCGTCCCTAACGATACCTAATCATAAGTTCTATTTAACCTACATGGTTGTAGGTGATTGCACACGGGGAGCAGGTACTTCCCCGAGTGAAAGAGAAGTGCTCTTTGAGAGGGTGGTTTGCTTGTGAAGACATTAATGCCTTGGAAGAGTATATTGGGAGCCTGAGGAGGCTGAAAGAGAATGTAGGGTTCATAGCAAATCGAGTAACCGCAATTCAAGCAGGTCTTGATAGTTGGCAAGCTGAGCAAATCAATAAGAAACTTTACTATATCTCCTTCCTTTCCATTGTATTCCTTCCATTATCAATCATCACTGGAGGTTAGCTTGCACATACTTCTTCCTCAATTATCATCCTTCCTTACACTATTATAATGTCTTATCCATCTGATACATATATACAGTCTTCGGCATGAACGTGGGAGGCGTTCCATGGACGGGGCAAGATGATCCAGCACTTAAAGATGGTTTCCAGAACGTCATTCTTATATGCCTTATGATGTTGTTGCTCGTCTTGCTATGCTTCCTTTTGCCATGGGCTTACACTTCTTTGGCTTCTTGGAGGCGCAGAGTGGCAATGAGAAGGAGCTGGTCAATAAATAGAAAATCATTTCTCAGGAGAACCATCGGAATGAATCACAGAGGAGGTTATCTACGTCTATGATTGTCGTTTAGGAAATCTCTAGGTAGTGTGTGCCACAAACATGCATTGTTTGTTGCTAACATTAAGTTTTCATTTCAATCCTAAGGATATCCCACATATATACTCCCAATGGCTTGAACTAAGCTAACACTATAGTGTTGGTATTTGGCAGAGGGCCTCCTATTTGCGCACAAAAAAACTTTACACCATGACCTTTTGATATTAATGAAAGTTGGTTTTGGTGTCGAAAGACTCGTCATCATAATGACGGTTGTAAATAATAATAACATATTTTAGTTATCATGCAATGATACTATTTTTATACTTTTTACTCATTAATGTGGGCATTTATAACAAATGTGTAATTAGTAAGATAGAGTGCTTAAAAATGGAATCATTAAGAAGTTGCTTTAACTCATTACAGTTGTTAGATTAGTGGGTAAAATGGTTGGGATACCATCAAAATTTGAAAAATGGAGAAGGTATACCACTTAAATAAAAAATGGTTCACCAAATATCACCTATGTCTCTCTTTCATAGATCAGCCCATTTGAGGTTTATTGTGTGTTTTGGCCAACGACCTTATTTTTCAACCGCCATATTTTTCCTTGTTGTATTCTTTTTAATAATGTCCTTGTTCAATTATTAATGGAACAAATTGGTGGCACCACTCATTCTGTGAAACATGTGATGAGTTATCGTCTTATGCAAATTATTGGGACTTCGTCATTGAGGACGCCCTATTTTCTTTCTTTCGACCAAAAATCATTTTAGGAAAACTCGCATATGAAAATAGAGGGGGTTGGTGCTATTTATAGAAAATTATGGGGTGTGTGTGAAGGGAGGCGACTCTTCGTATGGGTGGGTATACCTCAACCATTGTAATGGTTCGTTTAAAATATTTCAACCATTGCAGTGGTTCGGACCATAGGAGTTGAACCGGTTTGGTTACTCTAACTGCCATATCAGTTCGATTCGGTTCAACTTGGTTCGGTTTGATCCGGTTGGTTACACAAACCAATTTATTCGATTACCAACGTATTAAATTAAATCAACCAAATTCGAAACTCTGTTTTCCCACATCTTACCAACGTGGTACTTCAAGATCTTCTTTTGGATTTTTCTCCTTTTATTCCCATTCACACCATTCAAAATCCCAAACATATGGTATAATCCTTCCTCCCTTCTCCCCAACTCCGGCCTTCACCTATCTTCTACACCATAACCTTAATCTTCACAGACCTCTACAACCTCATCAATATCATATCTGGCCTCCCCATGGCCGCCTAGCCCATTAACTTCATCGCAAGTCTCATCGATTACTATCAATGCATAGGATATTGGAGAGTTGGAGTTCTTGCACAAATCCTAGGAATCTATTGTCAAGTATGAGACTTTTTTTTGTCCAACTATTAAAACAATAAAGGGCATATTGTTGTGAATTTCGATAGATAGACGTATAGAGTATGAAATAAGACAATGTGAGATATAATAGACAAAGTAGATATAAAACATATATAAAACACTCTCTCTTTATTATCTTTCAACAGAGTATACACATAGAGAAATATTCTCCCTTCCTACTAATGTTTCTCTGAATGATTTCTGAAATCAGAAATCTCAGCTATTTATAGAAATGGAAAAGTTACTATGCAGAAACTATGAAGTCCTGTATACACGTTTTTGGGGACGGCTGCTTAATGAACAGCCAGCCGCCCTTCAATAATTCTCAACACTCCCCCTTGGATGTTCATTGATCAAGAATATGCCTCGTTAAAACTTTGCTAGGAAAACCCAGTGGGATAAAACCTAGTGAAGGAAAAAGAGTACACAATTCTTGTAATACGCTTTTGTATACTGCCTCGTTAAAAACCTTACCAGGAAAACCCAGTGGGAAAAACCATGGTTAAGGGAAAAAGAGTGCAGTGCGTATTTTCTCCCCCTCAAGGGGAGATCCATCAATTTTGAAGTCATCAATATCCAATATATTATGGACTAGCTTTTCACATAATATAGAATGAAATATTCTAGTGATACTCATGTCACATTAATGTTTAAACAAACTAGCCAAACATTTAGTTGGGCGTTTGTACGAAGGTCATGAGTGGAAAAGAACTCTTGTGGAAAACAATATATATCATATCTCCATCATCATCTCTAATTTCAATTAAGAGATATACTATGATTGATCATCAAGATCAATTTTTCGGAACATATACCAATTTTCTCCGATGAATTTTATCATGAATATTTTTCAAACTGATTCATGATTTTCGTATTTGTGACTATGGTATCTGCATGATCAAATGATGTAGATACTCTATGTTGCTTTGTCAAGTAGCCGTATAAACTTTATTCCCGCTTATATGGTAACATCATCAAACTTGTTTGTGATCATATCACATTGCGTGATTAACTCTATATTGTACCACTAATATATCAAGTGGCAATATATTAATATTTCGATGATACTAAGATCATGTACTATACGACCATGTATTTGGTAATTACTTTACCAATAGACAAACATATGATTATTTTCATATAGATCTTACTCTTTGATCTATTCAATGGATAATTCATCCATTATTATCATTTGTGCATATTTATATATCTTTTGATGCAGAGGACTTTGTCTTACAATATTTGATTTTGTAATCCAAGTTAAAGTCTCGTCGTTTTAAGTTATTGATTTCAATAACTTATTGCCTTTGAACACTCTTCAAGAGTTTCAACCATATTTATACCTTTCATCTCAACTTGAAAACATATTACAAACACCTTCTTATAAGAAGTTTGACACCCACAACCAATGATTCTTTGTCACAACATATGAAACAATCATTGGAAGATATTCTGAGTACGCAGATGCCTGCCTCAAAATTATTCAGATCATTATCTCATATTAATCGATGCTCTTTCACTTTGTTTAAGGTGAAATTCAATTTACTTGAATAACGTTCTTAAAAACCTTAACATGTTTGCTTCGTGCAAACTAACTCCTCCAGGGAGTTCCATATAAATATCATCATTATTAAGCATGTTTTTATAAATGCACTGTAATACATCCACTAGACGTTTTTCCTCATACTGCCAGACTAATTGATATATCAAAAGTCATATCCACCATATGAGAGTGAGTCTCCTTATACTCAATGTCAAGTATTATATAATACTCTTTTGATAAGTCGAGCATAATATCTCTTAATTTCTTCCCCTTTGTTATGTCATTGTAAGACATCATGTATGCTTTATTGACATTACTTCTTCGTATACAAGGAGTATAAATCCCATGACATTTTATTCTGTAGGCGAGTTCATAACTGCCTCCAATGCGTCGTTATGATTTGGCCAATCATCTTGTTTTATATTCTTTTCGATCCTCATTTTTCATTCATCATATTGCGCGCTACAATATATACAAAATTCATTGTCAACGTTGACTTCCTTTTGATTCCATCAAATTTCATCCAAGATATAATTTATTGAGAGCTCTTTCATTTTCCCAAACAGGTACCTGTGGTTATACCAAACCAATAATTCTTGGAGAATAGAATTACAATATCCTCATTATAAAGACCATTTTTATTCTTAGCTCCCTTCTTACTTGAGGATTTGTATTTCTGGAACCGATAATTTTTATCACACGTCATATGTGTATAATATATCCCTCTAGGATATTAACTTAGGAGCATTAGCAGTTGCTCGTGACTTAGTCACTTCTTTTTGGGTTAGTAACGATGCCTGGCAGTAGGCTAACCAATCTTGGCAAATGAATTATCTTTGAACTTCATGTTCACATTCTAAGTATGAGGATCATAATTCATTTCAACCAATTTGCAAATCAACTGCTTACCCTTTCTTTTTCTCCCCCTGATATTGGAAACATTGACTTGTTCATATAACAACGTCAATAAATATCATATAAAAATTCTAGTCTCACTAAAACAATTAGAGACTTCTTATGCAACTTCAGTTTCCAATTTTCCTTTGCAAAACCCATCTTTGTAAATTGTGGTGGATCAACTTACATCGTATATTGCACTTTCATAAATTCTCTGATGGGATATTTTAGGTCCTGACCAGAACCAATTATACAGGGGTTTATTAGTAACATCTTGTTGGCATGATGCAAAATCAGTGTTGCCGCATGTAAGATGACATTTCAGAGTGAGTGATTCATCGAGATCATTTTGTGCACACACATGTGCTACAAGATATTTTGTATTAATTCTAGTAACCACCAGTATTTGTCAAGATATATTTTCTTGATTGGACATTCATCAAAATGTGCCCATAATTGAATCAACTGAGCAATCAGTCTTGCAAACTTCAGGTTGCAGCTGAATACATGTGACCATTTAGTCGATGCATCGATTAAACTCATAAAATACCTAAATGGTCCACATGGTGTATTGGTTCACCAACTTGGCATTATATATGCTCATCGTATATAATATTCAAATTCTTACTTTCACTGGTGATGATCTCATGATCAACTTTCTTTGAGAACAAGCAGCACAAGATAAAACTATCTTGTTGAATTCCTTCAAATGTCCACATAAATTCTTAATTTTCTTTTGCATCATAATTAATCCGGGATGGCCCAACCGGTCATGCCAAACTATCAATTTATCACGTAATGTAAACTTCAAGTTTACTGTTGCATTTGCTTGATTGCTTCTTTCTTAAGAAAAATAATTAACCACGAGAATTAATCCGTTGTCTAAATCACAATAATATATATTATGAAATAATCTAAGAATGATACCAAAAAGGGACGCGGCTGAAGTGGTACGGCTCTATGCCCTCACCTGGAACGTCGTAGGTTCGAGCTCCATTGACGCCAGATTTCGAACCCTATTCTTTTTATTTCACTGAAAGAGAACTGTTAGATAGAACATACAGCATAATATCAACTATGATTACCTGGTAAATTCGATATGCTTTTTGGCACTTCCTGTGTGTTATGGCGGCCGACATACACTACACTATCTATTTTCTTTTTCAAAATTTCAAACCACAATCTCTTCATATCTTCACAATCTTATCAAAATCTTACCACATCAATACAATTTTATCTAAAATCTACAACATCAATTATTTTTTTCCAACATACATCCTTCTTTCATGGCTATAAAAACCACAACCTTCCTTCCTCTTCATTCATTCCATTCAAAACCGAAAATCACCCATCATCTCTCAATTCCATCATTCTTCTTCCCTTCTTGGGAACTCTTCTCGTTATAAGTCGCTTCAGGGATCTTATCGAGTTCGGGTGAAGCAATGGCGGAAGAAATTTCTTCCTTTCTAATCTTGATTTGGGTGTCATGGATCTTTATGATTTTGTTTCTCATTGCAATACTTATCTTGCTAGAGATACACTATCGCAATCATGAACGCTACGTTTCGATACACAAACGCGAGGATCATAAGCATGACTAGATATTTTCTAGTCTTTGATCCATATATGGTAGTATGAAAAATGAGACTTAGATCTCAAATCATGTATGATGTATGAATGCTATGAATAAAGTGAAGTTTAAGTACTTCATTGTATCAATAAATCCAAACTTTACTTCCAGAAAGTTTGTGGTATATATTATATTCATCATCATTTTTGGAGTCAAGTCATAAACTGATCATTAACTTCATTGGATCATCTTATGAGTAATACCCCATGAATCATTATATCAAATGGGCGTATAATCAAATCCGGTGTGTCCCACCTTGGATAAGCCCTTAAATGCTTTGCCATAAAATCTTCAGGATATGATCACTTTATTCAAATGATTCTTGATTAAATCCATGAAACGATTCAACGTACAACTGGTACGTTATATGGACAATATCTTTGTCCCTTTATAGGAAATTTCTTTACTATCCCATTTTTCAATGCAGGTGAAAATTTATTACCGTTGGAATTTCTCATCATTAGGACAAACCAATTTAGGTTTAGGTATTTTAACCTTGTCCTTTTTCACTTCACTTCCGGGAATGGAATTACGTCCAGAGGATTTCTCATAATTCGGATAACCCATTTATCCATAGGTCATTTGACCTTAGCTATTCACTTTAGCTTTTATCATTCTGGAACCTATCAATTTCAGGAATTTACTCTGATTTCTTTTAATTTGCTATCACTGTAACATAGCATATAACAATAATTGTAAGAGTAATAATAATACGATTAGTGTGTTAGAAAGTCAGTGGCATAGCGGTGCCCATCATTCAATATAATATCATATAAAAACAATAATAATAATGTCATGGGCTCCACAAATAGTATATGCATAGTAATTTTACTATTTGATGAAAGCGACCCTGCAACATTACGTTAAAAAAAACTGTGCAAATACTGTGCATAATGGCAAAATAGTTAAGGCTCTGTTTGTTTGAGCTTTTTATAGAAAAGAGGGTATGCGTACCTGATGATGAAAAATATCTACCTCAAAAACAATTTTTGACTTGCAGGACCTTGAGTAGGTAGAGCGCTCGTGCTGATAACGTGTTGTGAATTTCGATAGATAGACGTATAGAGTATGAAATAAGACAATATGAGATATAATAGACAAAGTAGATATAAAACATATATAAAACACTCTCTCTTTATTATCTTTCAACAGAGTATACACATAGAGAAATATTCTCTCTTCCTACTAATGTTTCTCTGAATGATTTCTGAAATCAGAAATCTCAGCTATTTATAGAAATGGAAAAGTTACTATGCAGAAACTATGCAGTCCTGTATACACGTTTTTGGGGACGACTGCTTAATGAACAGCCAACCGCCCTTCAATAATTCTCAACACATATATGTTTTTAGCTCACAAATAATTGATGGACCCCAGACATAACAGACTACTTAACAGTTAACAGTAATATTAAAGGAGGGGCTCATTTGTTTCTAAGTTGTAGTACAAGGGATTGCTTCTGAATAAACATAATATAGGGACTTATTCGTTATCTTTGCATAGTACGGGGACTTGAGTAGTTATTAATCCTTTATATTATTTATTATTTGTATTAGCTATCGCAAGTCAGCTTATGTTGGCTTATAATCATTATATGTCGGCCGGTTGACCCTGTTTCAACTTGTGTCAGTCATGAAACTGGCATAACACCAATGGTATGACTGGCATGATAGACTTACGAATTTTAAGCAAAATGACATCGTTTTAGGGAATCTAACTAATGCAAGATAAATCCTTGCTTATGATTGTCAGAGTCACACAATTGAGGTTCAATCGAAAAAAACTCAATTGAACTTGGGAAATTGAAAACTAAAACGAACCAAAGGTGCAACTTCACACTAGGGAAGAGGCTCGATTGGGTTTGGATGAAGCTCGACCACTATTGATATTGTTTTCAATCGATACGAAGCACAAATCGAAGCTGGAACACAACCAATAATGAAGGGTTTGGTGAGAAAGTCACTTTTCTCCAATTCAACTAAAACTGACTTTTACATAGAGGCTTTAAGCCTTTATATAGCAAACAACAAAGAAAAAAACTTCTAATCTAACAAGGAATCAAATCTAGGATCAATCTCTAACAAGGAAACTAAAATCCAAACTAGAAAAGGAAAGAATGCTCGGTTGCTTGACGCACAAGTAGTTGCTTTCTTGCACAAGAAATGAACTCAGCCTCCGTAGCTACTTTGAGGCTCTCATTCGAAGCTTACCAAGGAGCTTCGATCCAATCAGGCTTCATTCATTTCTTCAACAAGTCTCAGGATTCATCCTCCAACTTCTAGCTCCCCTTGATTGTACCAAAATCGTCTCAAATAAGCCCTCAAAGTAGGTAGCTCGAACTGTCTCCAGACTTGGCCAAAATCAGGAAGTTTCTCGGTAGGTATATAGCAACTTCAACAAGTTGGTTAATGTCCTTAGGGACTTTTTCGTGTGCAAAGCAACCATTAGAGATGTAGTTTAACTCTTGTTCTTGAGATTCCCATCTTTCCCTTGCATTTCCATCGACTAGAATTTAAGATATGAATCTCCAAAGTAAGCACCATTAAACGGGTTGAACACTTAGCCAAATTCTTTCCTTTTTCCTTCCAACATGAATAGATCCTTCGGCAAGAAAATCAACCTTGTTCAAGGGGGTAATTAGGATCATATCATTAACTAATACAAAAAATTAATTTTACAGCAGCAAAGAAAATTAATTTTATGAATTTAAAAGGCAAAAATTGATGTTATTTGCTGGATTGTATGTAAATTATCCATAAATATGATTTATATATAATTAAATACATTTGATATTTATAATTTTTATAATTTTACATATTTTGTTAAATCGGTATGAACTGGTGCACACCGATTATACCACCACTTGCCAAACCTGCGCTATCATACAAACTGGTTTGACAAACTTTTCTAATTGAAAAAGAAAAGAAATGTTATGCGGCCAGAACCCGAACTCATTGCATAGAGCCGTCGAAACTAACCAACGACACAACACAAGTCTCCTCGTCCCTTTCGCCGGTGAGCTGCCGATCAACGGTAGCCGTCCAACTACCACAGCACCGGCAGCTGGTCTTTGTCCCCCTCCCCCATTCTGTCTCTCCATCAAGCATTATACAGGCCAATTGTGGCGATCTGAATTTTGTTTTAGGCTCCTGAATTCCTCCTACAGCTGAAACTTTTATCCTTCTCTGATTCTGGGGACTCGGGGAAGGAAAGTGGCATTTAGGCTTCCTGAATCCTGACTAGTGACTACGTCTGATCCCGGATCCGTATGATAATGAGTGCACACCACTTCTTGTCTCAGATTAAGGTCATTGAGATCTATCCTTCTCGTGAGGGTAGTAGTTTTCATCTTCTTGTTGTTTGATTTTCGTTTGATGAATTATTGGTTGAGGATAACGTAGCATCTCTGCCTGTACAGGGACTGTTGAGGATTGAAATGTGAAATTGTTCCTTCTTCTCGGTGTTTGTTCGGTTTGCTTCAAATTTTGATGAAGAATTATCTGTTAGCTGGTGATTCCCTAGTTGTAGTTCTGGTTGTTTTCTGAAGCGCCTTTCATAAATTGTATCTCAACTCAATTGTGACATGTTGGGTTCTATAATGTAGGAGGCTTCATGATCAATTTCAAGGTGCTTTGTATTCTTTGGTGGTCAACATTTTAGCCATTCCTAGAGTTTACCTTGGAGTCTTTGCATTGTATGCTCTTTACACATTCTTAGGATTGCATAATGCATACTGGAATCTTGGTCGAAATAGATGGAGCTTTCCAGAAAAGAACCCGTTGCCAATGGGCACGCAGAGGAAATTGATAGAGAACCCACTGACGACAGCCTAACTCATGAAAACCCTGTTGATCGAGCTCGTCTCCCTAGCACGATGAGGCAGAAAGCTTATATATTCGATGGTCATGGTAATTACTATAATAAAGAATGGGTTATCACAGAAGGTAGAGGTCAGGAGTTCTTTTGGTACCATGTTGAACTCCCAAGAAGCAACCAGAAACTAACTTCATCTGCACAATGTCTTAGTATTAATTCTAGTTTTTCTCCTTGACTTTTGCCTATCTGGTTGTGAGGCTTCTGAAGAATATTACACTTTTGATGCCAGTTGCATCTTCATTTATGTTGTTTTATTTCATTTGTAGAAGTTGCAAATATAATGGAAGTGTCTTTTCCAAATCAGTGAAAGGATGCTAGTTTTAGAATGTCTTTATTTTCATCTTGTTTATCTCACTAGTTTACTCCCTTTCAATTCTGTGGCCATAGTGTATCTTGACCTGGCAAGTTGATTTCCACTTTTCTTTGAATTCAAGTTTACTCCCTAGTTCTGTGGCCATAGTGTATCTTGTGTTGACAAGTTGATTTCCACTTTTCTTTGAATGAAACTGAGGTCCTTTACTTTTCTTGGTATCTTTCAGGGAGTTTTGCTTTGAATAAACAAATGCTAGATGATAGAAGGTTCCCAAAAATGCACCTTAATCTCCAACAGTTGCTTCAGGTGTTTCATATGACTCATTTTCAGCAAATGAACTTAAGTAAGCCAGATGCTTCAGTTGTTGGATTTATCCTCCTTTTAACAACTTTCTAGAAAATAGGGCAGAATTAAGTTAAGTTCTCAACTTGTATCATTTGGTTGATCACAGGTGATTGCCCATGGGGAGCAAGTACTTCCTAGAGTGAAGGAAAAGTGTTCAACAAAAGGGTGGTTTGCCAGCAAAGACATTAATTCCTCGGAAGAGTTGATTGGAAGATTGAGGACACTAAAAGAGAATGTGGGTTTCATAGCAAACCGTGTAATGGTGATTCAGGCAGGTCTTGATAGTTGGCAATCTGAGCAAATCAACCGAAAGCTGTACTATCTCTCATTCCTTTCCATTGTATTTCTTCCACTATCAATCATCACGGGAGGTAAGATAGGCAGCCTCTTGCCCATTTCAATCATTGGCTCTTCAATAACACTATTACACAGGCTCTCATTTTAATCATTTTATGCAGTATTTGGGATGAATGTTGGAGGAGTCCCATGGACAGGCCAAGATGAGCCAGAGTTAAAAGATGGTTTCCATAATGTGATACTTCTACGGCTGGGAATGATGTTGCTTGTGCTGTTGTGCTTTATCTTCCCTTCTACTTGGACATCTTTTGCTTCATAGAGGACGAGAGTATCCATGAAAAGAAGTTGGTCGATCAACAGGAAACCATTTCTCAAGAGAACCATCGGGTTACAAGAAAGCAAAGGATACTTGCGCATTTGATTCAGGAAAGTGAACGTTCATATGGCTAACATGACTTTTTGATTCATGTCCTTAAGAATTCTTCGGATTCTTATTAGTAAAGAAGCAATGTAAGTAGGAATAGCATATAGCAAATTAGCGTTGATGTTGTCTGTATTGGGCCTTCCCTACTGGATTTACCACAAAATCTTGAGCGACTTTCGGCTCATTGTTGTAATTTGGTTTTCTCTGACGTCTCTTTTCTCTAACATAATTTGATAGCGGTGTGCAGCTCATTATATATGCATGCGAATGTATATGCCCGCTTGTACTTTTCAGTTTTTGCAGCTCACTTTCAAATGGTTATTATATTATCTTTACCGGAATCAAAATTGAGCTTAAACTGTCGTGTAACCTTTCTTTATTTCGCAAGAGTTGCGGTAAATTTTGAATTTTCATATTCAACTGCGATCAGTTGAAATTTCAGGTTTTTGTTGTACTGTATTTGTTTCATGGAATTCTAAAACTCTAGGAGAGAAAAAATAGTTATTTTTCCATTTGAGATGGTTGGTCCATAGCTTTTAAATTGTAGAGGATATGGGAAATTAAATTCTCTCTATTGCGTGTCGAATAGATCGATTTTGGTCAATACTGAATGATAAGTAAGTTTTCTCGTATTATTGTTTGCACATTGTCCCCTGGAATATCATCTCGTTGTGGATTTTTGGTCCAGATAGATTCTCACTCACTCTCTCTATTGCTAGGATAAATGAGATGAGCAATGATAAGGCTAGGTCCAAATATAATTCCTACATAATTCTACAAAGCTTATTGGAATATTATTGACATGGAAGTAGAAGACACTATTTTGGACTTCTTTTTCCCATGTGTTATGTCAAGACATGCAAGTAAATTGTGATGGAATTCAATTGAGGAAACTTCACTCAGATGAGTTTCCCCCTAGTCTATGTCAAGCTGGCGTTGTGACACTCTAGCATGATACTTAACATATATTGTAGGGAGCTCTAATCTAGATAGTACTCCCTATTAGTGTTATCCTATCTCACTCAATTGCACTACCTGAAGAGGCTTACCAAACTACCAACCTAGACAATTGAGGCAACCAAAGCTACGACACAAGGGATCTAATCACACTCTTTCATATACCCCAAATGTTGATTTGGTTATGCTCTAAATTAACCCTAAGGATATATTCTCTCACTTAGATCAATTAGCCCCAAATTGAGGGAAGTGATCAAGAACCTTCAATTTACATGATTAACATACAAATCAATATATAATCAATCATGCAAATCTAAGCACAGTGTTCTCAATCATTTAACTACAACATAATAGACGCGTTCTACATCGTCAAAGTGAATAGGAGGACTACTCCATGGCTAGAGTGAGAAACACAACCAAATAGAAGGAAACAATCATCATGATGTGAAGCTCCTCTTCCTTGGTTGCTTAGGATGCTCTTGGAGATGGAATCAAGTTGATAGATGTATGATCTACTTCTACGATAAACTACAGAGAAAACTAACAACTTTAGGATTTATTCTTCACATAATACGACATAATGACATAATGACATAACGACAGTTTATATAGTAGTCTAACCCTAATGACTACTAGCAATTAAGTAAATAGTCCTAATACGCTAAGTAGCATGTAGCATACACACATCAAGCCCCTCCCTTCCAAATAGAGGTATCAAAACATAACCCGACCCATTCCTTTCAAGACTTCCTTATTGAGTAGCAAGTTTTCAACTAGAGGTTAGAAGCAAAGAAGAAAGATCTTGAACAAATTAGTTTGAGAATCAATCAAACTCACCTCCTCGATTCTAATAATTAAGAAGGAGAGGAAGAAGTCTCAACGGTCGGCGAGCAAGTGGACTCCAAAGATCATCAATCTAGTAAAGAACTTGCTTGAAGAAACATCATAGCCCCCAATCAACAAAGAGGAATATGTATGGAAGAGATTATTGATGAAGTTGAAAAGGAGAAGCAGATAGTGAAAAAGAGGATGAGCTTGATACTCAATATGGAGGAAGACATCAATGAAAAAAAAGGAAAGGATGTTGAAGAACAGGATGAAGATGTTTTGGGGATCACCAGGGTTGGTGTGCAAGAAGAGGTCATTCACTTTGGCCATGGAAGGTCACCCAGCCCTGGAAGACCCTTGCATCGGATTCTTTTGCATTCACTCTTTGCTAAGAAGAGGCCAAGGCATCATCAATCGCTCTTGGTGGATCCGATGATGACCCTTTAAGGATGCTTGATTTGGTTCAAGGCAAAGAAAAGAAAATAAAAGTTTTTAAGAGAGGTTTCATTGGAGGTGTCTTAAGTATTCTCATCTATATGAGCCTTCAACGAATGATCGGGAACCCAATCAAAACTTGAGGCTCCACTTTGCAGATGAAAACCTCAACTTCAAGGAGGTTTTGAGCTGGACTGAGTACATGAAGTCAGCCATCCACCGATACGTAAAAGACGCGCTAGTTGGGAGACACCCCAACCTCATTTTGACTTTTCTTCCACTTACCTTTCAATAAAGAACTTGCATGTTTTAATCTTCTTTTAAGGATTTTTTGTAGCATGAGGAATAGTAAACGACATTGCCTTTGTTAGGAAGGATGAAATGTTGGTATGTTGTTGTGTGTTGTATGTTTATGAATGAATGTATGTGGTCTGGAGGCCTTGGTGGGCATGAATTACATGATTCTAGATGCTTTGATTGTCGCCTACTAAGTGCTCGATGAAATGCCCAAACCACATGGTATGTACTTGTAATGATTTGATGAATGAAAAATGAACTTCAATGCTTATATTATACCCTTAAAAGCATGTTTGAGGTGTTGTTTTGAATCTTCATTTGTTGGTATAGGGTGTATGACCACTTTGCTCACCTAAGCTTACCCCTTTGCTAGATAAGCAAGTTTTCAAGACTTCATTTGCTTCTAATCTGGTTTATGATTTCATCACCATCTCTCAGGGGATGGGGGTCGGTGGTGGCACTTGAGATCCACTCAAGGATACGTCTGGGTGGGATAGAGCTGACTCTGTTAGAGAAGGAACTGGTGTGCCTCCTGCATGTGGCGGATGCGGTCCCGCTAGCACTCGAGGCGAGCGAGGATGACTCCCTGCTGAGCCTCCATCTGGGATAGCTGGAGAAAGACTTTGGATTACTGGGGTAGCTGGAGAAACACAACGAAGTGGGATGATTTCCCAAGCTTAGGACTTTGATCAATTGGCACTATAGAGAGGCGCTAACATTCAAAAAAGCGGGTGGCCGCCCATATGCTTTTTTTGAAGGAAAGAGATGAGTTGATTAGATTGGCATGTGGGCTTTCAGATGAGCCTGGCCCAATCAAGTTAGAAGACAAGTGGAGTAAAATGAGGTTTGCGGTTTGTTTGGGTTGCAGCTCTTTCCTCTAAGAGAGTGTAGACCGAGCGAAGAATAAAAGAAGTGAATTTTGGAAAAATCTATAGCTTGTCTTCACCACCATGCACGTGGCTGGATATGTGGAGCATTCCCTTGAAGATTTCACGCTAGTTAGTGATGAGGAGGATAAAGAAGAACATTTCTCCGATTCATATTGTGTGGATTTCAACGAGGAAGAAGACTTGTCGAGCTACGGAGGACGTGACACGTATCACGTAGTTGGAGAAGAGTGGAGGGAAGTTGAGGTTGTTGGAGAAGAGTTCACTCGTGGGATTGAGTGCAATTGGAAACGAAGAAAGCGAAAGGTCAAGAGAACAAAAAATTAATACAACCTTGAGGACAAGGTCTCTTTTAAAGGGGGTGGATTGTCAGAAACCTACCTTTTGTGGGATTCCCTTATTATTTATGGTAGGATAATTATTAGGGATGTCAATAACTTGAGGGTTAAGTTTAGGTTTATTATTAGGATTTCCAGTATTTTCCTACAAATATGTATTCGGCCATTCATTTACGATTAAGCAAAGATTAATAGAAGAAATTATCTCGCAAACCCTATTTTATTCTTTCTCAATCTCGTCTATCTCTCTCCTCCAAAGACTTCGGTCGTTTCTTCTGTTCTTCCCCAAATCCCCAAATTCTTCTCATAATCTCTAATTTAATCTTCTTCGACCCTAAATCCCCAATTTCTTACTATAATCCCTAATTCCCAAAGACCAATCCAGATCCGGAAACCCGTTATTTCTAACAGCTGTGCGCATGAAACCGGTTGTGGATGCTTTATATAAGTGGTTATTCTGAGATTGCATCAGCAGTCAAGTCAGCTTTAGACAGTAATTAAGATTTGAGGTTCTGGTTACATGGTACCAAACAAATAACGGTTGCGTTGGGTTTAGGTAAATATCACTTATTAGACAAAAATTTAAAATTTGTTTAAATTAGATGCTCTCTTCTCAGTCAATATACATATTGTCAAATCAATATTATTTAACAAAACTGCTAACAAAAAATTAATTTTAGACTAATAATACTAACAAAACACCATAACGGGCCACATAATACATGCCCATATACCATCTCCGCCCCGCGACAAAGCGCTACATCGCCACCTAGTTAATATATATAAAGGTAAAGCATTTTAAGTGTTCACTAACATTTTAGCTGATTGCACTAGCATAATTTCTTTTGTGCCACGTTTGCAACCCGCAGCAGAGTAAAGGAAGAAAAAAAAGACAAATTGGTTGCCATATAAGTTGAAAATGACAAAGGAAGGAAGGCGGAAGAAAAACAAAAGAAAATAGGCATCGCATAAGTTGTTTGCAGTTCGTTGTTGAACTATCATAACAACTTCGATCAAAGTGGTTATATAATTTAAAGTTTTTCCAAGTGTCGGAGTCTAAGGGGTGACGTATAATGGTCTTCACATCTGATGTTGGTGGAGCTTTCGACATTACGAAATGCTATCTGGTGGTGCCATCTTCCAGGGTTGGAGAATGTGCACTTTGAAGGTGATGTGAAGATCGTTATTGATAAGGTTAACATGGGTGGCATTCGAAATACAAGCTATCTTTTAGGGGGGAAAAGAAAAAGAAATAAAGACATAAAATTCTAATTAGTTACCAAAGTACTCTTTTTCTACTGCCTCTCCATTACTTTTGTCAATTACTCTTCATCTATTTTCTTTATTTTCACTTTTGCATTCTTAATCTAACTCGAATGGTTCTATAAATGATTCATCAACGTGTCTATAATGATCGAAACTGAATCATAACCACTAAATTTTTTTATTCAACGTTTAGCTCAATTCAAAATAAAGGTTTCTTTAGCTTTGACAATTATACGTAAAACTACAATCTATATACGTTTATATCAAGTAAAGAATCATCAAGAAAACTATTATCGCAGCTACACCCATTACAAAAGAATCAAACCCTAACGGGCAACCAAAATAATACAATAAATTTACAACTGTGGCAAAGCGCGGTCCTAGCCTAGTATATATATACTAGCTTATAAGTCGGCCCGTTGGCCGGAGGAGCTCAGCTGAATATTGAATTATTGGGATATTCGGCTCAGCTCCTCCGACCAATGGCTCGGGTTATAAACACCATAAAATTAAATCAGTTCTCAACATTTTTTACTGTCACACTACGTATGGGGATTACTTATTAGAAAATGAGAATTTGGCTGAATATTTCTATATTTACGACATAGATATCAAGTAAGCTAAATTTAGTAGTGGAGGCTTTCATCCCTTAATGGCCCACTCCCAAAACTTGACCACCTTTCGGCATAAATTCTTCAGCTAGAATTTGAAAGATTTGACAATGGTAATTATTTTCTGTTTTCCCCTTGTGCTTTATTTTTATTCTTATTGGAAGTTAACATGAATCTTTGACCCCCTTGTGCTTTATTTTTATTCTTATTGGAAGTTAACATGATTTGTTTTACTATACCACAATCCTTGGAACCCTGAAGCGGAAGTTAACAAATTACTTAATGACACCGGGGAAGGAAGGAGCCTTTAGGCTGCTATCACATTATTAACACAAGTTTGCAGCAATCAAATCAGTTCTATCCTTGTAGCTTTTGTCATGACAAGTTCTGGGACATCATCTCCCACGTAAGAGCTGCACTTATAATCTAACTCACACAGCTCACTCAACTTCACTATATATTGGAGCCGAAGAGTCAAAGTTCATCGCCCAATAAAGAAACTGATTCATAAAGGAACTGTTAAGTTTACCATAAAGCAGAATCATAATAAGCAAGTTACAGAAAACCAACTATTTACAATCGAAAGCGACAATTCACATTAACATAAAGTAAGAAAGTGATAAGCAACACATAAATGAAGATGATTCACAATCCAATTATCCACTATAATCATTTATTTTCTCTTAGCCCTCTCAAGTCATGATTTTGAGAACCACAAAGTGCACTACTTCATCAGTTATATCCATCTTAGAAATCATAAATTAAACCTGCCTAGTAATGACTTTAGACTATAGTGTAAGAGCATGAATATAAAGAACTAATTCATAAAATATGATATTGGTGTAGAGGTCCATTCAATGGAGTCAGGGTATAAATACCTCGATGACTGAAACTAACCCCTACTTGAAATAAGAAGAGATCACATGCGATAGCCCTCTTCCCATCATGAGTTAGTCGTAGCTACTCACTATCGCCACCTCCCAAGCTCAATTCAACAGAATCAGGACTATAATCCTGCAAGAGAAGTTTCCTTTTTTGTTATAGAATAGTGTAATATTGAAAGGATCAGAAATACACCTCAATATTTTTATTCTACTTTTGCAAGACACATCCAGTTTCAGGTCAATCAGACACACACATCAAATACTTTAGTTTTAGCAACTCTATCAATAGAAGTAATTAAGAAAGCCTTCTTATGTAGTTTCTCTTAATCGAACTGAAGTTCTACATATCAGTTCTACATATTAGCATTACATCGTCCTCTTTTCGTTTCCGTGTTTTTTGACCCGTCTCGAGTTTCTCTGTTCCATATTTTTTGTTTCCTTTTTTCCTTTCAGAAGAAATGCAAACTTGGAATCCCTGCGAGATGGCAAGGCGTGCGTCGTCGTCATCGAAAAGGAAGAAAAGATTAAATGAAGCGAAGCGAAGCAGAGCAGAGCAGCTAGCATTGAAGATTCGACCCATGGCATCATCTTCTGATTTCGCTTAGTACTGGGCTACTGGCCTTCCAAATGCAAAAGGGTGGCAACCAGGAACCGCTCCCGCCCTTTCATTTTCCTCCCTACAACAAACCCACCATTCTCTCCTCTCAAACCCATTATTCTAAACGCAAACATATTCATCAGACTAGTGGGAGAGGAGAATGTCAACAACAAAGTAAAAGAAAAGAATCTGTCTGTGTGGGTCTTGTTTCTGTTTTCCTCCAACTTTTGGATTGCAAATTGCAATACAATACTAGAGATTAGAAATCAACTTTACATATATATATTCCATACCTGATATTCCCTTTCCTAACACTCTTCTTCTTCTGCACCACTCTTAGCCCCGTGCAAAAAGCCACCAGCTCAATTTGTATTCAAATGTTGCAGTCATGTGTACACAAAGTACTCCCGAATAACCCAAGTCCCCTATCTCCCTTTCCCACAACTCTATTCACCACCACTCTCTCCCCTTCTAGACACCACATCAAAAAACAAACACAAACTTCTAAAACTACACTTCCTAAACTAACTTAACACCGGCCGGCCAGCCAGCCAGCCACGGCTTCAGCCTCCCTTTTCCTTCTGCTAGCTGGATCCTCTCTTTATATTTATATTATACACAACAAGTCCATCCACTTTTCTTCCACCAACAAACCTCGGAAAGAATCCACCTACTCACTTTCCTTTCATCCAACAAACCTGTCACAAAATAGATTCGCATCAAATTACTACCAGCATACCATCTCAAATGCAACCAATCCACCATCCCAATCAGCATACCTCATCCTTGCATTCACCATATGCAAGACAACCTCCGCGATCCTCCGCCTCCAATCTACAATGCCGAAATCTCATCCACAATGGTTTTGGTTACGTAATGGATATGGCACTACGAGTGAGCACCCTCTGAATCACTCCCAGAGGAGCTCCCTGAATCCGAACCTGCATAGTCAAGTTCACAGTTAGTACTTTGAACTCGCAAAAGATTGGCAGATCATAAAACCCAATCCTTTCTCCACGAGTCATAGGAGGTGGGTTATACCACTGGAGGACGAAGAATCGTCGCTGGAACTACTGGAGCTGCTAGAACTGCTACTGGCATGCCCATTGTCCTTCTCAATCTCCACAGGCGGGAAGCTGCTCACTGGCATTTCATCGCCTATGTCAACATCTTCTTCGCCAGCGTCACCTTTCTTTGCCTTCTTTGCCTCCTTCACAATATCCATTCTCTCGTTGCCAGGCACATCCTAATTCGCAAGAAAACCAAAGTCACCAATCAGACAATGCACCACAAAGAATAACTGGTGGTATAAAAGCAAAACCCAGTTGGCATTATAACTGATAATGAACTAACAATATACCTTGTTGCCTTCACTCGCAGCAGGAGCCCTAATATTGCCACCCATTAGTGCTTGACGCCTAATCTTGCTCTCCATTTTCTTGTAATTGGTGACGAATCGATCAAGCTCCCACAGAGTCTCTGTATCAACGGCTTCGATGTCGAGCTCAATCTCATCTCCATCTTGCCTCAAATGGCCATTCCTCTTCTTTATAATTTGCACAACCTGCTCCATCTTCTCTTGAGGCAAATTCTGCAATCCCACACCCAATTTATGCTTCTCCTCTAGGTTCATCTCCCTCTTGTTTGGATCCTTAGCCTTGGGCTTCGGAAGCTTTACAGGCTTCACTGGTGGAGCCCGTCGTGGTGATGGGGTCCTTACAGGCAACTGTGGAGCCAAGTTAGGGTTAACATTTTGGCTCGATCCAGTAGCTGGAGGAGCCACCGAGTTACCAATTTGCTCGGATTTAGCCATCACTTGCATCACACCGCCTTGGCCTTTCGATACTCTTTCGGTCTCCACCGATCCCCGGTGGTTGTGATCCCAAGAACTCGCTTCTACTTCTTGCACCTGCTCTTCCTCTTCCTGGACCTCCTCATCCGTGAACGCATCCTTGATGGGTCGGAACCAGTCTTCAAACTTTGCAAGTAACTCATCCGCAAAAACATAAACATCGTGACCCTTAGGATTGTACCTCATCGCGTTGTTGAAGGTCAGCCTCACATCTGCAGCAAATTCCTGCGGCGAATCATAGAGGTTTTTCCCCAATTTCTTTTTCACCGTGCCCAAATCCATAGGAACTTTGATTATGTCGTGGTAATCGTGAAGCTGCATTCCAACGACGTCCACCGGAACATTGAAGATAGGCCCGAACTTGTGCTTCATCAATTTGGACAGCACCTGGCCGCACTTCTTCATCAATTGCGAGTTATCTGGGTGCTGCGATCTCTTGAAATCTTGAACCCCAAAACTCGAATCGGTGGCAGGGAAAGGCCTCTTGTTTCCCAATATCTTCTTCTTGCCGTTTGTACCACCAATTAATTTCTTGTGGTGAAAATTTGAGCTGGATCTGATCTGAAAATCAGGAGGCGCGTCGATGCGGCTCTTCAATTGACGAATCTGCTCCAGCTCAGCCATAAATCGATCCTTCAGCTCCAGCAGCTCCTTCCTCGTGTAGGAAGAGATGTTGAAAGTAACGAACCCCCCGGTGTTTAAATCATTCGGTCTCCGATTTATCGAAGACGCGTCATCAGACGCAGCAGACTGCGTGAACGCCGGAGATTCATCGAGATCCTCCGAAGGGAACGCCTGAATGTGCCGCTTCTTGGAGAATTTAGGGTTAGAGTTAGAGAAGGGGTATTTTCCCATTAGCTTCGGACCGCCGGCCGGCTTTGGCTGCATCCAGTTCGGTTCGCTCCGATTAGCTAGAACGGCTGAAGCCATGAGTCCGGTAGAGTCCGGGGACAGCCCCGGCAACGGAGGTTTCCCGACTCAGATGACCAAGAACACATGAATCACATAGAGCGTGAACGCCACGCGTCTACTAGGCTTGAAACGCGACGCGCCGGACAAAAGAAGTCGGGTGAGAGGGCACGAGGACAGAACCACCGACAGAGAGAGAAGGAACCAGCCGGACCGTCGCGTGTTAGGGTTTCGGGGTGAAATGGTTAAAGGAGGGAGAAGATGGGAATTGGGGATTTTTTTTCCCTGATGAGCGAAGAAGATAGGAAGGGCAGCCTCGTTCTTAAAGGCAAAGAGATCTGCCCGGAAAGACGATTGGCAGGATCGGAACCGTGTATTCAATTTTCCAACTCGCGATCTGCTGCCCGAGAAGCTGACCACCGTGACTTGGCAGGGACGGCATGGATCTGCCTTTTGAAACACCTTGTGGGACTACGGGCCGTTAGATGGGAGAGGAAGAAACCATCTCTTATTTATTTAGGCTTAATACCCCATTTTGACGACAAGTGCTCCGACTCATGGCGCAATTGGCGTGGTGGGCTTGGATCAGAATGTGCCAGTTTTTGCAATGGGTGGTTTCTTTCCAAGCCTTTTTAATCCTAAGATCATGGAGGTGTTGGCAATTAGAGAAGCTATGTTACTACTTCGACAATGGCAGTGGCAGGATCGACCGATTGTGATTACAAGTGATGCTCTTGCAGTTGTACAACATTTAAAGGCTTCTGATGCCAATGATGCCCTTGTGGGGGCTATCTTACGGGAAGTCATCTTTATGTTGCAAGAATTCCCTTTGGTTTCTGTTGCTTTTACTCCTAGAGAAGCAAATCGGGCTGCCCATTTTGTGGCACGTAATGCCTTATGCTACTCTGGCTCTTGTAGTGTTCGTTTTAATTGTTCTTATTTACTTTGACTATCATTTCACGAAGAAGCCGGTGTATTGTGGCTGTCTCGTGCTTACCTAGTTAATCCGCAAGGGTTTCTATGACAAAAAAAAAATACCCCATTTTGACTCGAAGTTTGACGGTAGCGACGATATTTACCCCAACTTTTCAAAATATTGGATAAATTTGGCCTAAAATTTATTTTGACCGTTAAAATTGACGGTCAAAACTTATTATGTTTATGACTCACCATAAAAAAATGTTGAACTGGCTCTGACGTGGCTGCCACATCATTTATTTAGAATAAAAAAATCCTAAAAAAACTAGAAAATATAAAATTTGAAATGAATAAATCCTTTCAAACCCTTTCCCCCCCCCCCTTCCCCTCGACAAAAATTCACGACCCACCGTCTCCCTCCTCCGTCGACTCTGCCGCCTCTATCTGCTGCGTCAAGGTCACCGGAGAACACACCACAACGTCCTCAATCGACAATGGAAGATGTTGTGGTGGTGGGGCGAGTACTTGTTTGGAGTCCTATGTGGCGGCGGCGGGCGGTGGGTAATGGATCATGGTGGAATGGACGCCATCTCAAAATCCCTTCGCCTCGAATGGAATCGTCTGTCCCTCCAATCGCCCTCCGTTCTTCGAGCCGCCGCCGGCGAACGTCTCTTCTTCTTCCCTGCTCGCCCATTTTCTCCAATTCACTAATCGATTCCACGAGCATAGACTCCGCCGCCACAACTTTCCCATCTGATTTGCCTACTTCGAGAGTTCGCGCCGCCACCGAGCTCGACCTTTTGTTTTAGATATGGACTTCGATCTATAAGGAAGCCACCTCTCCTCTGCCTTTTCTTCACTTTTATCACTTTTATAACTGAATCTTACATTCCAGTTCACGTCGCCTTTTCTTCTCCAAGGGAGTCAAAAGTTGGAAACCCAACGCCGATTCAAGGGAGACCGAACTCACCGGTTCTAGTTCTGCTCTAGTTGTTGATGAATCGAAAATCAGAGGCTGATTATCTTGCAAGGGCGACGAGGGACACAAGGCGGCGATGCGAGGGCTGGCGGAGATGGCCGCATCGAGGCGAGGGATGGCGTAGGTGACGGGCGGTGAGGTTGACGAAGAAGACAGGTGGCGGAGGCAGTACGGAAGGCAGGCGGGCGACGGAAGAATCGTCGGACTCGCTCGGTCGGGAATGGATGGGTAGGAGAGTTCGATGGAGGTGTGAACGATGGGGAAGGGGAGGAGACAGTGGTCCTCGTGATCCCTCCCTTCTATCTTTTTATTTTTATTTTTTATTTGAATTCAAATTTTCTTTAATTTAAGAAAAAATGTGACAAGGATGAGCTGTGCAAGCCAAATTTGTCTATTAATTTGAAAAATTGGCCATAAATGTCTTATTGAAAACTTCGGGCCAAAACTGACACTTACGCCAAACTTCGGGCCAAACTAGGGTATTAAGTCATTTATTTATAAACACCTACTTCATTTTATTAAGAAACTAAATTTAACATACCAACATCATCTTTTAGTAGAGATACCAAAAACACTGGTCTATCCACTTGAATCTAGCACTGATAAACGATTATCATGTTAACGGTATAACCGATAACTGAATCGGAATCGATGATTAACAATTACATCGATAATCGATTAGTAAGCGGATGGTTCTCGGTAGACAAATTTAGCTAATTACTAATCGTAGGTTAAACGGTTAGTAACCGACGGTTAAACAATTAAGCGATTACATCCATCCTCGTAGTTATGTGGCAAAAATAATTGGTTTTTTGTAGCTCTACAAGATCCTCGTAGTTGTTTGCTTGACGAATTTGATGATGGATTTGGAATCATCATGGATTTTGTCCAAAATCTATTGTTTGCTTCATGTATTTATTGGTAACAAATCCGTGGGTTCCACGAACTTTAAGGGTTCAAATTCGTCGACCCCACGGACTTGAAAGTTCCACCTCTTTAGGTGGGAATTGATCATGGACTTTGAAGTCCATCATTTAAAACCAAACTACCCCTCCTATTTCATTTCTCTTCTCATACTAATGAGGGAAATAAAGGTAAATTTTACTTCATACATTCAAATCTAATTAACCAATTTCATCATGAAATCTATGAAACAAACAATGGTATTTTGCAAGTCCATAATTAACCCAAAACCCTAATATATCCATGGTTTTACAAAACCCAAGTTTTACCAAAACTTCATTTTTCAAATCTACGAAGCAAACGACGCGTTAGTTGTAATAGTGACTTAGGTTCAGATGAAAATAATTAGAAGGAAGGGCTTTAGAAGGAGCATAATGGAAAGTTGGACTAGCGCACAGTAACTCGACAACAATCCATAACATTATTTAAGCTTCCATGTAATTTGGTGGGGTTTATGAGTTGAGTAATTATTGTTGGATCACTTAATTTTGTTTTCTTCTTTAATCAAATTTCAAGGTAGAATGGTGATTGATATCTATGTTAAAGTATTTGTTATTCAATGATAGCAATTTAATAAAAAGAACACACACGTATGTATGTATGAAAAAATATACAAAAATGCACAATTGTAAAAAGGATGAACTCTTATGTTGGTTAAAATGTCTATGCTATTGAGCTAAAGAGACACCAAGGTGCCGCCTAGGCATAATTAGATTGAGCTAGGTAGCAAATATCAAAGGGAAAAATCAACATCATCTAACAAACTTACATCTATATCAATCATTTCAATAACTCAAGAAATTTATGAGATATTGATCTATAATTATATGAACTTGTGAGCTATTTTCTTGTTAAGTAAGTTACTATCATTCTAACTTAAATGGGAGTGTTGTAAATTTTTATTGCATTTATTATATATTTTATAAATTGCTAATTTTGCTTCAAATGTCTATGCATGTTTAGGAACTGCCTAGCGTCTAAATGGCTAAGCGAACTAGACACTAGGTAAAGCCTCTACGCCCTTCTATGCTAGTCCATGAAACAAACTAGTGAGTCATTTGGAGGTTGCCATTGTTTTGTTGAGATTGGTACTATACTTGTATTTTTTATGGTTACATAAAAATTGTATTAAGAACAAGCATCCAATAGCAAACCGCTATGGAGCCCGTCAAGAACAAACGAAGTCTCACACTTCTAGATCCATACATCCTGGATCAAAGCTCCCGCCATATCAGACTTATCACCACGCACTAAGACAACTGATTCAAGGCTATTGTAGCTGACTCACCATTCCATCGTGATACACAGCACTGTAAGACCAACTGCCAAGCACTCAACGCTATAGGGGCCTCTTCTTGCAACATCAATGACAGAGCGTGCCTTGTATATGCTCACTCTGCAAAAAGATGAACTAGAGTCCAAGTCCTCCAGGACAGAGGAGCGTGTCTGGTACTATACATGTATTATTTAGAATGCATCATTTTTTGATTTTTTTAGCAGAAACAATACATAGATTGTTTATGTGATCTGACAAAAACTATTACTCAAAATGAGTGATTGTTATATCTCACCTTTTAGCTGTGATTGTTGGTATTGTTGAGTTAAGATTGTTTTATCTCAACTTTTAGCTGATATAACATATACAATCACACATACCAAACATTGTATTTTACAATACATCAAATGAATTTATAATAATACATGCATTTACATAAAGGTAAAGCTCGTCCGACACAACAGTCATTTTGGAAAAGTGTTTGCGGACAAGAGAAACGAAGGAAATCATTACCCAGAATATTTGACTACCAAAGAAGGGCCTTCTTTTTCTCTATTTCCACACCACATTCAAACAGCTACAAACTAATACCAAACCAACAACATCCTGGTATAAAATATCAAATCTTCATACCAACAAAAACTTCTACTAAAACAAATCAACGCAGAAGAAAAGCTTGCAAAACATACATATAAGCCAAACTACGGCACCAGGTAACAAATAGAGAAACCCAACCCGTCAAATCAAAGTACGGCTGCAATGACTTCAGCCACTAGCGACATCTTTAGCTCGACTGCAATGGCTTCAGCCACTAGCTGACACCTTTAGCTCCGCTGTAGAGACTTTTAAGACCCGCACCAGTACCAGCACCAGCAGGAGCACATCGGTTTTTATAGTGCTTTGGCAAAGGAATGAGGTTGTCGATGTATGTCCAGAAGCAGAAAGGCACCATAGAACCATCGTTCCTAACAATGAAGTAGGTCGGATAGCTCCCCCACTATGGGCATCCGAATTTGTACTGATTGGAGACCCCCTACCGATCCCAAACCAACCTTCTTCTTCCACTCTGGATCACCCTTCTTCAGCAAAGCCAACACTACCGTTTGAATAAACTACATACACAAAACCAAAAAATAATCCAGTGGAGCCTTCAAAGCAAGAAAGAAAGCCAAAAAACTGATTGGTGGATCCAAAAAGCAGAAAATTCAATAAATGCAGGGATAGGAGAAATATCATAGGGCATAAGTAACGGGTTGGTGATAGGAGAGTCATATGGCCAAAATTGATTCAAACTTTCGAAATATGAAACCATTCGAGTGTTCCCTGCTTGTTTTTTCCAATCAGCATGGCACATTGTAGGTCTTGAAATTACTGCTGCTGTGCAACATTGTCTTCTTAATTGTTCTCTTCCTCCAGGTATTAATTCTACTCTATTAGCACTAATACCTAAGGTTCATAACCCAGAGGAGATGAAGTTATTTAGGCCAATTTCCTGTTGTAACACACTTTATAAGTGTGTTGCAAAGATTCTTGCTGCTAGGCTTAGCTCAGTGTTGCCTTCTCTAATAAGTCATAACCAGACTGCTTTTATTAAAGGGAGAGTGATTGGTGAGAATATTTTACTAGCTCATGAGTTAGTTCAGAAGTACAATAGGAGTGATATATCTCAAAGAAGTATTGTCAAGGTTGATATTATGAAGGCTTTTGACTCAGTGGATTGGGATTTTCTAATCATTGTGTTAAAAGCAATGAATTTCCCTGAGATTTTTGTGAGGTGGATTGTAATGTGTATAACTACTCCTAAATTGAGTGTGGGTTTCAATGGAGGGATTGTGGGGTATTTCTCAGCAAAAAAAAAAAAAGGTTTAAGACAAGGGGATCCATTGTCCCCTTATCTGTTTGCCATTTTTATGGAAATCCAATCTTGTTTAATGGCCAAGGCAGTTAGAGAAGGGGAAATGCCTTTCCATCCTATGTGCAAGAGATTGGGTTTGACCGATTTAATGTTTGTAGATGATTTGCTTCTGTTCTCAGATGGTTCAAATCATGGTATTCAGTCTATTCAGAAGGTTTTGAGGGAGTTTAGGAGGATCTCTGGTCTTAAGTCTAATCCTGAAAAATGTGAATTGTTTTGTGGTGGAATTCCTATAGAATGGCAGAAACAAATGGCTCAAAGGGCAGGGTATAAGTTGGGAACTCTTCCAATCAGATATCTGGGGTTGCCTCTAATCCCAGGTAAACTTTCAATTAAGGCATGTAAACCTCTGTTGGTTAAAATAACAGGAAGGATTCATAATTGGAAAACAAAGTTTTCTTAGCTATGTAGGGAGATTGCAGTTTTTCTCAAAAAAAAAAAAAGGAGATTGCAGTTGGTGATTTTAGTGCTTGCAAGTTTAACACAGTTCTGGATGGCAGTGTTCATTCTGCCCAAAAGGATTATAAAGGAAATTGAAAGACTTTGCAGTGACTTTATTTGGGGGGTAGGTGAGGGGGGAAAGAAAACGGCCACTGCTGCCTGGAAATATTTAGCACTCCCTAAGAAAGAAGGTGGTTTAGGAATTAGAGACCTTGTGAACTGAAATATTTCTTGTGTGATCAGACATATTTGGTTGATACTGCTTCAGGAGGGGTCTTTGTGGGTGGCATGGGTAAGGGTTTACAGATTAAAGAAGCATGATTTTTGGACCTTCCAGTCTAAAACTGGTTCTTGGATTTGGCTCAATTATTGAAAAGCAGAGATAAGATTGCTCAGAAGATGTCTCTGGTGAATGGGGAGGTATGGTGGAATGGTAAGATAATGAAGAAGTATAGTATCAGGCTGGTTTGGGAGTCTTTCAGACCTCAAGAGGCCCCTGTTCCCTGGTGGTCTTTAGTATGAAAAGGCCCATCTCCTCCAAGGGAGTTCCTTGTGTGGTTAGTTATCAAGAACTATATTACAACCAGTGACAAAGTTGCAAATTGGGGTGGCAGAGGTCCCTTTACTTGTGTATTCTGTTCCTGCCCTCTGGAAACCAGAGATCATTTGTTTAGTGAATGTATTATGTTTAAGAACTTTTTTGCAGGTCTGTTGGCTAGAGCTTACCCCAGAACTCCAACTGATAACTGGAGTACAGAACTGCAGTGGGCCTCTATTCAGTTCAAAGGGAAGCAGGTGAGCAAATAAGTGGCTAGGGCAATCTAGCAGGCTATAGTCATTTTAATCTGGCGAGAACGTTGTGTGCAGAAGCATGGAGGTGGAAAGAAGCAACGCCAGGAAATTATTGAGAAAATTAAACATGATATTGTTGTTCTGTTCCCAGATGAAAACCTGCATAGTTTCTGGGTTTGATTAGCTTTGACTCTTGGTTCATAGTACAGGTTTTCTCCACTTGTTGATATTGTTGTGATCAGTGGGGTTTTCTCCCCCTGCTGTTTTGTTTTACCCAGTTTGGCAGGGTGTTGCCTACAGTTTTGGACCTCTTTTTGATGATATATAGATTACACCAATTCATCAAAAAAAAAAGCCCTTCTCATACATATTCCCCAACCTTCCATTCCTCTTCTTCTCGTACCCCTGACAGATCGACGAACCCAACGAGCTCATAAGACCACCATCCCCTCCATCGATCAAACCCTTCATCCACTCAATATCACCCTTCGACCGCGTCGTCGCTGGTAGAAGAAAAAAGGACAACGTTCGACGCGGCGGCAGCGGTGACGAGTAAGAAGTCATATCTGCTTCTCCCTAGCTCCACTCATCCCTTCAACTTCCTTCCGACGCAGGGCCAACAACATTCATCCCACTCTGTCCTTGTGCCCGGTACGGCCAACAAACCTTGCTGCCGATGAATCCCGATTCTCGAATCGGAATCACTGTCTTATCCCCCAACCTATCTGACTCGTCACCGTCTTCGATTCCCGCCACTCTGCCTCCATCCCCTGCTTCCTTGCGTTCCTCCACAAATATCTAACAAATCCTTTTGGTTTCTGGGTTTTCGGATCTAACAGATCATTTGGTATATGAGGCGATGGAGGAAGTGGAAACGCAGAGAGCCAAATTAAAAAATTGAAAATTGAAAATAAAATGAAAATTTGATGAGTTTCTAAGGTGGATGATGGCAAAGATGCTGAGTTGGTCAGTTACAATACGTTTGGTTAATAAATAGTATTTCAGTAGGTTTGGATAAAATAAAATAATCTGAAATTTTTTGGGTAGTAAATAGACATTACCCTTAAATTTATAATAATAAATACATTTAAATATTAATTTCTGATATGTACACTGACGTGGGGCTCAGTTACAAAATAAGTAACGGTAACAGAATGAATGCCTAGACTTTGATCCGTTACAATACGTTTGGATAATAAATATAATTTTTATATATTTGGATAAAATAAAATAAAAATTGAACAATAAATAGACACTACCCATAAAAGTTCTACAAGGTTTCTCTCCAAAAAAAAGGTAACTTAACACAACATTATTAGCTTCCACAATTTATAAAAATTACCAAATTGAAAGCCTGAATCAACTCATATGCTTGGTTGGCTCATCGAAAGAAACTCTCTGAATGAATCCTATGAAACCACTTCCGGTGACGGAACACATCTCCTCGGGACGACCGCCAGATGGTGGACAAACCGGGGCAACATGGTGTTGCCCCCGCCGGTGGAGCCGGTAGACCTGATAGCGGCGGAAAAGAGCGAAAACCCAGGGTTTGGTGCGATGAGTATGATCGTAGATGTGCAACCAAAGGGACTGATCGCGGATCAGCAACCTACATCGTCCTCCCTATCATATGCGAAAGCTGTGGCTGGACAGAATACAACAACAACCAACACAATGGCCGCCTGTACACCTGTCGGCGAACATGATCTGATAAGTGGGACTTTCAATGGCGATCCGGAGCTGAAAGTTTCGTCGGGATTCAAGGAAAAACTATGCATCTCGTGGCAGCGGACTCTCGTTGTGCGGCCTGTGGGTTTAGATATCTCGTACATCACTTTCAGCAATAGAATCAAAGCATTATGGCGGCCGACAGGCTCTTTGGAAATCATGGGTCTGGGGCACAGATGCTTTTTGGTGAAGCTAAGCAACGATACTGATTATTTTAGAGCCCTGACGAAGGGCCCTTGGAGCATCTTTGACCATTATTTGGTAGTACATCAATGGACACCAGCTTTTCGGTTATCCGATGAGCTACCGAAGTCTATGGTGGGCTGGGTGCAGTTGTCGGCCTTCCCAATCCACTTCTACCATAAGGAGATCCTATTCTCATTGGGCTACATGATAGGTAGGGCAATCAAGCTAGATTATCACACTCTCCATCAACAACGGGTTAAGTTTGCTGGGATCGCCGCCGAGCTGGACTTATCCAAACCTTTACTTACACACATTAGACTCGACGGAAAGTGGCAATACATTGAGTACGAAAACCTTCCCACGGTATGCTTTGAAAGTGGCAATACAATCAGAGCCATCTTAGGCCGGGATAAGGAAAGAGCAGTCAGAGGGATATGGAAACCCTGAACTGTAATAAGATCGGGACGGAGGACAAAGAAGACAATGCTAAAAAGGGAAGCTATGATAAAGGGAAAGGTCAAGCAAATACGCAAAAGGGGAAAGAAAAGATTGGCAACAAAATTCTCGCAACTGAACGGAATAACAAAGGGGTCCTTGGGCCCCAACATCTTTGGGCCGCCAGCAAATTAAAAGAGCCCAACAAGGGCCTAAACTCAAACTCAAGGGCGGCAAAAAGTAGTTCTGGGTCGGGGAGTGAGCTAAATTCACACTCAATAGCATCTCCGAAGCCTAAAACAGGAGAGCTGCATGCTACACCCCCCACAACTCTGGTAGTGGCTGGCCCAAACAACATTGCTATTCAAATTGTGAGTGTCCCCCAATATTAGACATGGAGGAAAACAGGTGAAGGGAAAATTGCTCCCTCAACGGTTAGCAGAACAAAAAACCACCGAGCCCAGAAAAAGACGAAAACCCCAAAAAATCCCCGAGGCCGGTCGCCGCAAAAACACTCCAAATCGGGACGCGATGAAAGAAAGGAAGAATAAAGCGAGACTACACTTAGCATCTCTTACCTTGCAGGAAATTGCAGCCTGCACCAACGCAGCCAAACCTCCCCTCTCTTTGGATACATCGGAAGCAACGACCCAAAGTGAAGAAGCGGCCATTCTGCAGGCGGGGATTGCTGTAGCGGATCAAACGCCTGCTACCTAATGCCCTTAGCCTACTCGGCTCTCACTCTTCTCCCTATCTCGCCTATGTTTTTTTTAATTCTAATGTTTAATTCCCAATTTTCTAATTTCAAAATCCTGTCCTTGAACGTAGGAGGGGCAGGAAGAAATGCTTTCATTCGATCACTCAAGCTCACTATCGAGAGCCACGACCAAACTTCCTCATTATTCTTGAGCCACAGATTAGTGGACATGTCGCCAACCGTGTATGCGGGAAGCTGGGGTTCCCTAACATCTTGAGAGTGAAAGCTGATGGGAGGAAGAGCGGTATTTGGATCTGTTGGGATGGTGGGGCCTTTAAGCTGGAAGTGATTTTGGCATGTGCCCAACACCTCACTGTGATGATCTCTGCTGGGCTGTCCACCCCTGTGTTACTCACGGTTGTGTACGCAAGTCCTAGACAAGGTTTGCAGCATTTCTTGTGGGAGAACATGTTCAGAATTCAAGCACGGTATGACCTCCCTTGGCTGATCACCGGTGACTTCAACACCATCCGAGAACCAGAAGAGCAAGCTGGGCGAGCATCTGAGAGTACCCTCCGCCGATGTAAACGTTTTAACGACAGGATCAACCAAGCAGAATTGATTGACCTGGGCTTCTCCAGACCTCATTTCACTTGGTCTAGAGGGGCTCTCTCTAATTCCTACAAAGCTAGCAGGATCGACATGAGCCTTTGTAATACCCTTTTGAACATTACTTTCCCGAGCACGACGGTTCTTCCATTTGTCCAGGCTGCACTCTGATCACCATCCAATCATTACCATGACCGAAAATCAGGGAGTCACCACCCCCATCCCACGCTCTTTCAAATTTGAGGGAGCCTGGCTCTCTCATGACTCTTTTGATGGCTTGTTCGCAGATGGATGGAATGGGCATAGCCCGCTTCATAAAGCTCTCCAAGACATAGCTGATAAATTAAAGGCCTGGAACCAGTCCACTTTTGGTAACATTTTCCGCAAGAAAAGAAGATTGTTGAATTGTATTCAAGGAATTCAAGCTCGAGTAGCTAAAGTTTTCTCTCCATGTCTCTTTAAGCTGCAAATGATGTTGGAAGCTGAGCTAGACAGGGTCCTCGAGTAAGAAGAAATGCTTTGGTTTCAGAGGGCTAGGGAGAGATGGGTGCAATTTGGCGAAAGGAACACTTCCTACTTCCACAATCAAGCTAATATTCGTCAGAGGAGGAACTAGATTGAGAGCCTTAAAGATGCCAATGGAGAGTGGATTTCTGACCCTCATGCCCTTGCCTTGCTGGTTTTTGACTTTTTTGAAGCTCTATATTTGCAAGATAACTAGGAGTATAACGAATACATGCCTAAGCTGTCTTTCCCGCGGCCGTCCCATGACATCTGCTACACCTCCTCCGGCCTTTCAATGGCGCCGATATTTACAAGGCTATCCACGAGATGAAGCTGTTTCAAGCCCCAGGACCTGATGGTTTTCATGCAGCTTTCTACCATAGGGCTTGGCAGATTGTGGGCACAACTCTTATTGATATGGCTTTGAATCTCTTCTATGCAGGGGCTCTCCCGGAGAAAGTTGTAGAGTCGACGGTCGTGCTGATTCCAAAAGTTGAGCACCCGAAGATGGTGTCCCAACTTTGCCCTATCTCACTCAACAACGTATGTCTCAAAGCCATCACGAAAGCCATCACTAATCGCCTGAAGCCCGTGATGAGGAAGCTGGTGTCCCCCAGACAGAGTAGTTTTATACTGGGAAGATAGACTGCAGATAATATTATTGTTTTGCAGGAAGTCCTCGACTATCTCCGAAAAAAGAAGGGCAGGAAGGGAGGGATGGTGATCAAGATTGATCTCGAGAAGGCATATGACAGACTCTGTTGGGAATTCCTGTGAGACATCCTCATCGAGATAGGACTACCAAACTCCTGGATCAACTGCATAATGTTCTTTGTAGAAAACAATCACATGTGCCTGCTTTGAAATGGAGAACTCTCAGCGCCGATCACCCCTACCAGAGGAGTTCGACAGGGAGACCCTCTTTCTCCTTACCTCTTTGTCATGTGCATGGAACGTTTATCTCATAGAATTGATCAGGCCATCCAGGATAAGTTTTGGAAGCCCATAAAGCTGTCCAAAGATGGACCTCCCCTATCTCACCTCTTTTTTGTAGATGACCTGATCCTGTTTGCAAAAGTAGAGGGGAGCCAAATACAGATCATATGCACTATTGCCTGGATGTGTTTTTTCAGAGCTCAAGACAGAGATTCAACTATAAAAAATTAGTTATGTTCGTGTCGCCAAACATTGATAGACGTGTGGCCAGGAGACTCTCCAACCGAGTGGGGATCCCCCTCATAGTGGATCTGAGACGGTACATGGGGGTAATGGCGATCCATGAACGGGTGAACAAGGCTAGATATCAGGACCTCATGATCAGAATCCAGAAGAAGCTTGGCCCCTGGAAAGCTAAGCACCTTTCCCTTGCCTCTAGTATCACTCTTGTTAAGTCAATCTCTGTCGCTATTCCCATTTATCCTATGCATACAGAGCTCCTCCCTATGAGTGTCTGCAAAGATCTGGACTGGACAAATAGGAGCTTCATATGGGGAGACACAAATGACAAGAAAAAGCTGCATTTGATCGGATGGTCACAACTCCTCCTCCCAAAGAGCAATGTAGGCTTGGGAATCCGACCAACAAGGTATGTGAATTTAGCAATGCTTGCAAAAGGAGGATGGCGCCTTCTACAAGAGAAAGAAAGCCTCTGGGTGCAGCTAACTCGCAACAAGTACGATAAAGGATGACACAATTTAGATCGGCTGAGATCATCTCAGGGAAGTTTCTTTACCTGGAAAACTTTTACAAAAGCAGCAGGCCTAGTCAAACAGGGTTTTGCTTGGAACATACACAAATGAGACACTACTAAGTTCTGGTCTGACATTTGGATTGCGCAGGTACCACTACAAGAGTTGGCAACCAGACCCATTCCTAAGGAGGACCGAAATGCTAAAGTTGCAGAGTTCGTGGACGAAGAAGGGAGATGGAGGGCAGATAAGTTCAGCAGCCTACTCCTAGTGGAGATTCAACATTACATCACAGTAGTAGCAGGGGACCCTCTAGCAACTGAGAAGGATACAATCTTTCGGAGGCCGACTTCTAATGGGAGATTCTCCACCAAGAGTGCGTATAATCTCCTTCAAAACACCACAAACAATGCGGATCAGCGATGGTGGAAGACTATATGGCAGCTTCCTGTACCGGAGAGGGTGCGTTGTTTTCTTTGGTTGGTTGAACATGAGAAAATCAGCTGCAATGAGCAAAGAGTTGTGCGACACATCTCGCAAGACCCCAACTGCTACAGATGCTTGATAGTAGTGGAGACCCCACACATATTTTCAGAGACTTCCCTCCAGTAGCCTTCTTCTAGGCTCGCATGATACCGACGACATGTTAGCAAGAATTCTTCAGCCTCCCCTTCAAGCAATGGTTGAGGCAGAACCTTGGGAAAGAGGACGATCTCGCAGCTAAAGTTCCTTGGAAGGCTGTCTTTAGCATTGCGTTGTGGAGCCTGTGGAAGAATAGGAATGATGGCATTTTTAAGGGATCTCAGAAGACCCTTTCCCCTCCATCGCCCACGCAGGCAATAAGGATCAAGGCGGAGCTGTGGTACAAAGCCTGGACAACACCAACTGATATTCTGGGTAGATGACTGACTCCTCCAACGCATGCGAGACTTGAGATAGGGTGGCTTCCGCCTCCCCCCGACTGGACAAAGGTTAATGTGGACGGAGCTTCTAACGATGTACAGGGACAAGCAGGAACAGGCGGAGTCCTTCGGGATGAGAATAGAAAGTGGATTGGTGATTTTGTTTCTAACCTCGGGTCGTGTCCAGCAACCATGGCAGAGGTTTGGGTAATTTATCACAGGCTCAAGGTGGCTTGGAATCTTGGTCACAGAATCATGTTGTTAGAATCGGATTCACAGACTGTGATACAACTTATTAACCACAGATCATACCCTCTTCACTCCTATGCAACTTTGCTTTCAGGTATTAGACGTTTGATGTCTCAAAACTGGGTTGTGAAGCTAGCTCATACATACCCGTAGGGATAGACGAGAACAATAGGGGAGCTACTCTGCCTAGGGAAGTTATAGTTACCACCACCCTCTCCCAGTCTTAATTCAGGCCCCCTGTAACCTTCCTTTCTCTTTGGCCTTGCGCCTCCCATGATGAAAGTAAAAACATGTTCTTGTTAGTTATTAGTAATATTAATTGGCCAATGTACTTAAGGGGTTCAGTAAAATAAGGTAGGGTACACCGTGACTATTCTGCACCTGCTTTCTCCAATTACCCAACCCGTATTCTCCCTCTGCGATTGGCTTGGCGGCTGCCCAAGTTTTATAATCTGATTCGATGGTGAATGACTCGGTCTCCCTCCGACGATTGCCTGGCGGCTACTCAACTCTGGATCTCCCTTCCCCTTCCAGAAACCCTACACTACCCACGTTTGAGTGCAGCATAGACCCAGTTGGCGGCTGGAGAAGCCTAGGGTAGCTCAATTTCTTCTCTTTCCCTGTCAATCAACTGGCGCTTGACGAAGTTGAGTCACTGACTGGCGGCTGGAGAAGCCTGGGCCATCGGTGGCGAGTAGGGACTAGGGAAGAGAAGGGGGATTGAAGTTGTCACCGTCTTCTTTGACGAACAGCTGAAGCCTCCGGGTTTCATTCTGCTATGTTACTCTACTGTCGATTCTTGAGTTCAAATAACAATTCGAGGCATGTGGATACTCGATTGATGATTTTCTCTGTTGCTTGCAGTCTCTCTTCCTCGGTTAAGCAGTCACAACCCCTCAACTTGACCCAGCTCTTCCACCCTCATAGTCGGTACGTCCTCCCTGATCCCAAATTACTATTTCGCCTTCTTATTTCACTAGAATTATAACCTACATTGATCGCAAGAGCAGTTTTTTCCTTCGTCAGTTTTGTCCTTCAGGCTTACGCTTGGCTTTGAATTGACGTTCTCCAGTAAGGAGATGGGTTTTACCCTGAATTCATGGACGGTTCATGAGCTTAACTGATTTAGCATAAACCCATTGTAGTGAATGTTTCATGGGAACTGTAAATATGAAATCATATTTTAGCTTATGTAGTTTTGGATGAAACATACAGGTTATGACGAGTAAGTTATATCTTATAATTGTGACATTTTGGTGTTATAGTACTATCATGTTCATGTTTAAGGTAAATAAAATGCACATTCTATATTTACATTGAATTTTGGTAGCTCAAACATGCTTTCTAGATGCAGAATGTGCTCTTTGCCACAAGAGTAGAGATGTAGTTTATAAAACTGAAACACCTGCTCACAAGGAAGAATAACAAAGTACTCATGCCGGAATGACACGGTTGATGAATCCAGTTAATCTTGGTATGACAATCCTCTTTTGGTCCATCAATTCTTTGAAATATATAACTTAATGGATAGAACTATCGCAAGTTGGTCCAAGTTTTCGAAGATACACTATGTTACTCTTTCATTTCTTTGATACAAGTTAACGCAGAGTACTATACATAGTTGGTACTTGGTTCAGCTTCATAGAAGACACAAAATTTGTCTGCATTCGGATATTTGGATTTAGATATGGGTATGACTAAAATCATGGCGCTGCTGTCATTCGCGTATGGGTGGTTTATTGTGTAGATATTTACATCTAATGATAGAATACTTGATAGGAAAATTAGATTACAGAACTCGCGGAAGAACTATGTGTTCTCCTTCATTTAGAAGCTTTGTGTTGATTTTACCAACTCTTATCATTATTATCCTTAATTGGTCCTTGCCCAAATGTAAGGATGGAAACTTTTCTCCTGGAAGTTTCCACTGATTGTGTGAGTGAGTTTTGTTGGCGAGTTATGCTTAAAGGATTCAGTAGTATGTTAATGAACTATCTATTCCGCTCCCGTGAGTTGTCATCTATTGTGTTGATTGACGGTCGATCTCTCTCCCATTCGTTTTTCACTGGATTGATGCTTTTCTATGTTGCTTGCAGTCTCTCTTCCTCAGTTCGGTGACCAAATTATATTTTGGATATGGATGTTGTGGGATGGATTTGTTCAGGGAGATTCCCGCGTTGAAGGTAAGATCTCTTTATTGTTTGTTCTTCATTCCCCAGTAGTTGTTTGCCTTGGTTCATGTGGGGTATTAAAAGCAATTTGTGTTTGTTCTCATTTCAATGCATCATAACCGATATTATCTCTTAGCTGGAGTATTTTATTTGATCCCTAGATTGCTTCTCATTGTGTTATAGTTAGCTTGCGCCATATGGTAATGGTTGGTAAGGGAAGTTTGGTATTTGGATGTGGATTTCATTTTAGTTGGTTGGGAATCAATTTATTAAGCAAATCTGTCTCTTGGTTTTAGGTCTATTGAACAATATATGGAGTTCCAGTTGTATCATTTCCCTTATCTACTCATGTTATGGTGTGTGTTAGTAACTCAGTATATATTTAAGAGTGAGTATGTTGTGGTTGCTTAATTGCAGAGCCTTCATTGCAGTTTTGAAGTGACCAAATGCAGAAGTAGATTGCTTAATCAGAATCCTTGGCTTGATCCATATAGCTTCAGCTTATGCCCTAATTTTGGGTTATATGTCGTACTTTGAAAATGACCTGAATCCCTTCTGAAGGTCACGAGACAAACTGTATTGTAAGTTTGAGAAGAAGAAAGGAAACAGAAGAAAAAGAAGAACCCAACATATGCGTAGCCGGTTGAATGCATAATAGAGGATCTTTACATAGTGAATTTGCTCAGAGTTCTGTAGAATCCCCTAATGCAGCAAAGAAGAAAATGAATCTTGGAGGAGTTCAAGAGATGAACTTGATACAAGCCAAATTAGATATGCAGGTGAAGTTAAGGAATTATCTAGCAGGGTACAAATGTAACCCCAATCGATTTTAGTGCTTTAAAAGGGAGGTTCTCGGTCCACTTTACTTTTGTTATGTCTAACTCCATTTGTCTGTTTGAAAAGGCCCTCTTGATGTTTTTTCGGTTGTATGCTAGGCTGGCTTTTGGTTTTACAGGTTCAAGAATGCCAAGATTACACAACTTCGGCATAGATTTATAGCCTCATGATCATAGCTTTAATACAATTAGTAAATACTCTTCCCTCTCATAGGATTCAGTTCTGTATAATGTTCCACTTACGCAATACCTTTATTTACCTTGGTTCTTATCAAATAATTTAAGCCCGCCAGCTGCGGATAGTCTTAATTGGCTTTGTTCTTATCATGGTGGTTTTATGTAGCTGTTAAGATTAGGAAATGATCCTCACGTACATATTGTAAATGTTGAACTGACGCAATTTGTTATCACCATTGTCTGCTTTAATAATTGATTTTAACCTTTTGATAAATAATGTGATGGTGGTACACCTAAGCCTTGAATTAAGTGATGGATGAAGGGATCAAGTTGAGTTTAGTTTTGTTCTCTAAATAGGCAATTCTATCAGTGAGCAACATTCATACCTTGCATGCTACAATCTAGATTGCTTGAACCTCCATTTCCTTCGCACTCGCTCTTGCTCACGCCTTCTAAACTTATATATTATAGTTCTAATCTAATCAAAAGTTTATTTCAAATCATTTGAGAGTATAGCCTACCAATTACCGCGGCAAAGCACAAGCCAATTTTCTAGTTTTTTTATAAAATGAAATCGAGTTGTGATGGTAACTCTTGTGTGAAAGTAGCCGAATTTCAACCACAACATCAACCAAAGTGTACCAACTACTAACCACTCCCATCCTCGACTCCTCGCAGGCGGGAATGACAATGTACATCGTCAGAATCGCCGGCAGCAGCGATGGGATGCGATTCCTGCAACACGGCGAGTGGGCTTAACTAATACTGTCCAAACGGGTTGAACCCTAATTATAATCCATCCCTAATTTCTCTATTGACGATCGCTATGGCGTAAATCGACGGATAGTTTTGGTAATCGAAAACGTTGTCGACAGAAGCCCCAGTCGAGTTCAAGGCTTGGATCCTGAACAAGGTAGCGGCGTTACGATAATTGTTCTCTAGTTGTTAGTCGCAGTTCGATCCGACGCCATGTATGGAGGAATTGAAAATCAATTAGAGTTTCTATCTCTTGCCTGGTGGTGGTGTACTGTTCATGCACCCCCTCCGAAATCCAGCTGGTCTACTCTAGAAGCCGCAAGAAGAGAAGATGTCAGTGGGAAACGTCGACCAGTTCCAGGTAAGATTGCCAGGACGAGTCAACGGCGGGATGAATTTCCTGGTAAGGTTGCCGGGATGAAACCGGGGGGTTGAGTCGTCATAGAGGCCATGGACGACGAAGTCGTCGAGTGGAATAAAACAAAGTCCACCCTAATAGTGAAACCAACTGTACTGCTTTTGGAGCTGCTTCTCGCCATTACTGCAGGTGATGGGTTTGGAGCAGTTCAGTGGAGAAGACAAAAAGATGGATCATTTGGTTATATTTTTGCTTTTCCCAATTCCCAGTGGGTCTTATGATTTTGTCACCTTGAGTTGGCCCCGTTCCTCTGCTTGACTGCTTCGCGCTCCATTGTTGTCAACGTCTCTGTTTGTGTCTCACTTTCCGTCGCAGTCCATATGTCGACTTCCTGTATGGAAATCCATACGAAGTTCCTGATCTGCTTGGTTGCTTCTGCCATCCTCTCACTGTCAAGAGATTAATACTCTTGTTTCCTCCTCCATCTCCTTTGTCTCTCTAAGCTCCAGAGTCTCACCGCCATTTCCATCTTCATCTTTGGGACTGTCATTCTTTTTCCCTTCTCTGTCCAAAGCCCAGTCCTCTTGTTCCCATCGAGAAGAGCTTTTTTTTTTTATAGTTGGAGACGGTGTGATTAATTGACAGCGTCACAGTTTTACTTTCTACGTTGAATTTGGGTAGTTTTCTGTGAGGCATTTCCTCGAACGGGCTTCTTTCTCTACAAGGTCTTTGTTTTCTGGAGTTCTGCTTGATTGACTGGGAAGTAGATAGAAATGGGCAAGCACCGTGTGATGGTCCCTGTGGATGAAATTGATTTGTCTGCTGTCAAGTACGAGCAAGAAGTAGTACAAGGTTAGTGTTTGCAGTACCTTTTCCTCCTTACTCGATGAAAATTGAATTCATGAGATAACTCACATTGGTCCACCCTTTTTCTTCTTTGAGAAATGCAGCTCCAAGTTTGTCTGGTATAAGATTGAAGCTGTTTACAAGGATACTTGAATCTCCATTCTTTGGTTCTCTGATAGTTTCTCACGTGAAGAAGCAGAACAAGATGATTGAGGTCTGTCCTTCCCTCCTTCAGGATTCAGCCGGTTAATTATGTTATTTTTATCTGTTCCTGGTTTGCCGTTGTAGAAATAATTGATGAACCAAGCTGTTTTGCATTGTTTTCTGGTTGATTCTTCAGTTATTGCAGAACACTGAGATACCTGAATTGCCCATGTTTAAACCGGAGTTTCCTCTTCAAGGTATGTTCCTCCGGGGTGCATTACATACTATTTTTAATTGCAAGTAGCAAGAGGAAGACAAGAAAATAAAGCCGCAGCTTATGGCTGAAACATGGATGAGATTCGATGCAGAACCAGAACGTGGTGTATACATAGTGGATGAATTGGAAACGCCAGAAGAAAGGGTAGCATCAGCATTGAAGTGTCTTCCTGATTACAATCCTGCTCACTCCTTGGATGAGAACCCAGGCACCTGTTTCAGATACTGGACGATTCGCGACTATGCACATGCTTATCGTTCAAAGCTTGTGACCCCCTTAATGGTAATAAATTATAACTGCTAGAGTGTCCTTTGCTGATAATTCAATTATGCAAGAATGGGCACTATCAGATCCTCCTGTTGTAGGTGGCAGAGAATATCGTTTTGGCTTTAAAGGATTTCGAGGGGAAGACTCCACCATGTCCCCTGTTGGTTTCTTTTGATGTTGATGATATAAGGAAGCAAGCTGCAGCATCCACTCAAAGATTCAGTGAAGGTAAACTGCTCTATTGATCCAATGAACTGTTGGATTCCAGGTTCTGGCTGCAGTTATCATAATCTGACTCGTGTTGGGAATGTTGGGATTTTACAGGAAAAGAAATATCGGTCTTGGATGGAATTTTTATTGCAATCAAAGATGATATAGATTGCCTTCCTTACCAAACTAAGGGTACCCCATTTGGCCTTTTTGTTCCTTCTGTTCACTAGTCTTTGTCCTGGCTAACGAATTCTAAGGTATTAATTTTTTTCCCCCTTTGCAACACGAAGGTGCAACAACGTGGATGCATGATGTTCGCCCCGTAAAAAGTGATGCAGTTTCAGTTTCTAGACTGCGCAGCTGCGGTGTTATATTTGTAGGGAAGGCAAATATGCATGAGTTGGGCATGGGAACTACAGGAAACAATCCAAATTATGGGTTAGTTCATTACTTGGACGTAAACCGTGATGTAGGAAAGGAAACAACCCATTTTAACTATCGTTATCGGACGCAGAACGACAAGGAACCCTCATGACCCAGACAGATACACTGGTGGATCGTCGTCAGGGCCAGCAGCAATTGTAGCTTCCGGACTGTGCTCTGCTGCCTTGGGGACTGATGGTGGAGGTTGTGTTCGAATCATGTTCTGCTCAGCTTACTGATTTGTTTTCTTGTGAACACTTGCTAACCTTTATAGTTCCTTTCCTTCAATGGCATTGGAAAAGGGCAGGTTCAATCCGCATTCCTTCTTCCCTTTGTGGTGTAGTTGGCATGAAAACAACTTACGGACGCACGGATATGAAGGGGTAAGCATTTCGAAGTTGTTAATGTCTCATTTTGCTAATAAATAGGTGTTAACTTTCTTCATTCATAAAGCTGGTGATTTTTTCTGCTTGCCTAGTTCTCTGTGTGAAGCTGGTACTGTGGAGATCATTGGACCAATTGCATCTTCCTTGGAGGATCTCATGCTCGTGTGAGTACTTCTTATTGATGTTAGTTTTCTTCCCAGATTAATAAAACTAGACTATAACGATCACAACAAAATTTCCATTTTTTTCCAACTTATTAGGTATGCAGCAATTCTTGGTTCTTCACCGGTGGATAGATTTAGCCTGCACCCGGTAATGTTTTAAATCTGCATTTGCAACTATCATTTGCATTACACGATTCTTGGATTCTCACAATGTTTTTATCAATGCCCCTCTCTGTAGTCTCCACCTTGTTTCCCGAAGTTATCAGCAAAGAAGAGTACGGATGTGGTCGGATCAGTTCGACTTGGAAGATACACACCGGTGGGTGGAAATAAACTAATAAACTCATCTACCTCCTTTCTGCAATTTATTAATTTCTTTCACGTTAACGCGGTAAGAACTAAGAACGGAACCGGAAAAAGTATTAGAGAAAATGGCTCAGCACTTCTATTTGACCCTTAGGCTAATAAAGTGTCAGTTAGGGGGGGGGGGGGGGGGGGGGGGGGGGGAGCACAATTTTTAGTTTTATCACTTCTTCTTCTTCCTAACTTGCTGCTGGCTAATCGAGATGGCTGCTGCAAGTTGAGACTCTAGGGGTTGGAGAAAGAGGGCATGAATTGTTGATTGACACATAGGGTGAAGGTAGAATTGTTGATTGACACGAATAATATTTTGACTGAATCAAATAGAGGGTGACTAGTAGTGAGACGTAAATGTAAAGTCAGTGACCACTAATTAAATAATAATAAAAAAGTTAGCAAAAATGAAACAAATGAATACATTTGAGTGACATATACTTTTTTCTTCTTGGTTCATTCATATGTAATCTCCGAGTCTAAGAGTGAATGTTGACTATTCCCCACAACAGTGGTTTAATGATGTTAAGCAAACGGAGGTCTTGGACAAGTGCGGGGATGCTCTTTCCCTTCTGTGTAAGACCCATGGCTGTGAAGTAAGTACTGTGCTTTCGATGTAATTAAAGCTACCCATTAACATGGGCACTAACGGGATTGAGTTGGTTCAACTATGGTGTGTTGGCAGATGGTGGAGATTTTGATACCAGAGCTGCTGGAAATGCGGACTGCTCACCTTGCTACCATTGGAGCTGATATGCATTCGATATTAAGTCCTCACATCAGTAATGGGTAACGTTCAGGCTTCTTGAATTGTTGACCGTTCAATAATTTGGTTGTTTTTTTTTTTAAATTTTATTACTACGGTATAATCAACCCTGTATGCAGGAAAGGTGCCAAGTTGACATGCGAGAGTCGCACTAGTGATGCATTGTTCCGATCATTCACTGGATCTGAATATGTTAGTGCTCAACGCATTAGGTGAGTCTATAAGGTTTTTGGTGCTTCAAACTTTGAACCTAAAGAGATGTTTCACTCAGAAGCCATTGCCGGTGCGGAGCTTAACATGATGGTGGTAAATGGAAAACTGGTAAGAGAAAATGAAGTGATTTTAAGCGGGTGGCTGTTGTTTTTGCAGGAGAAGAATAATGTACCATCACTTGGAAATTTTCAAGAATGTTGATGTCATTGTTACTCCTACAACTGGGTAAGTTGTTAACGAGAAGGAAACAATGGATTGCTCTGCTCTCGACACTTCGACTATTACTGCTCACGCCAGCCTCTCCTTACCTTGATTATATCCCTGTCCTGTTAACTTATTATAGAATAATCTCCAAGCATCTCTTGGTTTGAGGGCAGGCTTGATCTTCTTCTTCTTCTTCTTCTTCTCACCTGACCTCCTTTTGTGTGAAACAGAGCCACAGCACCTATGATTCCTCGCAGTGCTCTCAAGTGCGGAGAGAGTGACATGAAGACTACAGGTTTAATTCTCGTCTATTATTTGTCCCTCGTCTGATTTCTCATTTTTCATGTTTTCTTTTTCTAATTAAATTTTAAAAATGTAGAATGTTTAATTTAGCTATCTAGGATAAGCTTAGGTGATGTTAGCAGTACTGCCTAGCTATCCATGCAGCAGCAGCAGCAGCAGCAGCTTAGAACATCTCTATAGCGGAAAACGTTCCTTCCTCATATGTACCCAAACCGAACCTCAGCTTCAAATCTATGAGGTCGCCTATGTCTGTTCACATTTTTCATAATCTGCCAAGTGTACCTCTCGTTGTTCAATCCTGTATTCTCATTTAAATTCTGGACAAATTCTTCTTTATTCGCACCAAGTTAACATGCTCATCAGAAGGTAACAGAGTTAAATCCACAGGCGTCAATGCATTAAAATCACACATATTCAAAATAACCTTATGCATTAAAACCCTACACATATTCAAAAAGCGAAAACTTAGTAGTAGGCTGAATAACCTTATTATATACGAATTCAACATGAGGCAAACATTCCTCCAAAGTTCTGATATTACTTTGAATTGCAGCCCTAAGCGTATGAGACAACTATTGACTATTTCTGTTTGAGGGTGACATGTTATAGAACACATCAACTTAGTTACTAACTTATTCCACAAAAAAATTCAGAAATAACTAAAAAACTTGGCATCACGATTAGATAGAATAGTGACAGACTTTCAACGCCGCTTCACTATTTCTCTAAAGAATAAGTAAGCTGCATAGGAAGCATCATCACTTTTGTGACGTGGAATTTAAATGTGTCATTTTCATAATACGATCAACCACAACAAAGACATTATATCTTCCATGTTTACTCCTAGAGAGAAGAGTATATTACCTGGTTGTTTGAACTTTTGATTTGGGTTAGCGGCATTTAAGACTTTGTGCACCCACTCACTCCACATCACTTCTCATATGGGCCAATAAAAAGGTTCTTGTACGCAATGGCGAGATGTATCATCTTTTCAAAATATGAATTATATATAAATTAATATTTAGTAATATAATAAAAATCGAGTAGATACTTTAGTTTAGTGACAAAATACCCTAGTACCAGCTCAAAGTGGTGAATCGAACTCTTACATAGGCATACATAACTACATACGGATGTATTTTTTATACCAAAACTTACAAGTACGTGCGCAAACCACCTGCTAGCCTATAGCAATTCAAAGTGTTGGGTGATCCCCGGAAATGAGCCATAAGACCTCCATCATTCTCTAACCAATAACTCCATAATAGAAGCATGGGGCATACATATATACTAGGGGGCGATGTCGCGGAGCGGAGATGGCCTATGAACATGTATTATGTGGCCTGTTATAGTGTTTTGTTAGTATTATTAGTCTAAAATTAAAGTTTTTAGCAATTTTGTTAGCAATATTGACTTGACAATATGATATTGATTGAGAAGAGATATATGGTGGTGCACATTCAATTTAATAATTTCTGAAAATTTTGGCTAATAAATTATATTTACCTAAACCCAAGTAGACCCATTGATTATGGGTAGGGGTATGGGTGACATATATATGGGTAGGGAAGTTTGTAGATGAGTTTGGGTAGGGTATGGATATTTACTTCCATAATTTAAATATATATGAGTTGGGTATGAATACCCATTTATTCGAGAATGTTTTAATTACACATACAAAAATTAGACCTACTTGTAGAATTTCAGAAGTTTAGGTACCAAAATGTCATACAAAAAATTTTAGGTACTAAAATGTAATGTTCCATCAATATTTTGAGGACTTATGTGCCAAAAAAATAATTTTAAGTTATAAATTTAAAGATCAATTAAGTTTAGGTACCGAACTATAATTTTCATAGTTGAGGATTAATTCCTTTATGGTGATGTATTTAAGATGATAATTATTTACTTTTTTATAGAAAAATGGAAACTATTATTTGATATGTGTAGATACCTAGCCAAACATTCCATGTATAATTGTTGAAAATTCTAGCCCAGATGAAAAAGAAAACTCTAGAGAGAAGCAAAAGGAATACAAACTGGAACTCGTTTAAAATTTCACGCCGTCAAATCCCATAGTGGAAAATGATGACTTTCTAATAAGTAATAACCATATATATTTATATTTAATTGAACTCGACATTGAGTTGAAAAAGTTAATGGTTCATAGTTCAATTATTAATTCTCTAGACTGTTAGTGAGTCGTGTATGGACCCATTCACACTTGTGATTATAATACATAAAAATTGTATACTAATTAGGGTTAGACGAAGAAGACAAAGAAAGAAAGAAAGGGTTATGGAAGACGAGTGAAAAATGAAACGAAGAGTAAGTAGATGATGGAAATGTTTTGAACAATTCTTTTAGTTGGCCGTCAATACAATAGTCAACCATTTTCACCGTAGCAATTTATTGACACTTGTTTATGTAGAAGTCTCATATTTTGTTACATGTAGTTAGTGGAAGTATGTTTAGTATCCCGTAAACGTACTAAATGAGTTTATAAAATCGCTCTTGTAATATTTTAGAGTCGTCTCTCTTTTATCATTTATTTAATGTTTCACGTAATGAGCACATATAAAATGGTCGAATCCTCTCCTACACTTGAGTAATACAACATCTTGTATGGTACAAACTAAATTTATACTTTTATATTATAGTGGATTAGATTCATGGATTGGTTCAAAAGGATTAGTGAATTGGATTCATGGATTCAAGTGAAATCTAAAATTGGACCAATATGTAAATTTGTAAAAATTGTAGGTATGAAAATCTCATAAAATTTAGATACCGAAACATAATTGTTCAATGATTTTACATTAAAATTAAATTCGGGGTATTAAAATGTTAAATGTATAGCCGCCCAATCAGCTAGTGAGTTTAGGCAACATTAACCTCACTTGTGCTTTATATATATATTAATTTGGTTAGCACGAAACAAATAACAATAAGCTTGATTATATTTTCCTTCACCATGTTTCTCAAAGCCCTACAAATATCTCCATAGTTAGAATCATCAACTTATAACTCTTTTATGTGTTCGAGTCCAATGATTCTATCATCAAGAGACTAGATTAAAGAATACATTCGAGAAATGGCTTCATCAACCACATTGTCCTTACCTTGTATAGAATCACACATGGAAAGCATTTTTGGTTAGTGCAACAATTGTTTCTAGAGCTCAAACCCAAAGCGTAGAGCTCTTCGTGACGCACTAATGTTGGAGTTGAAATTGGCTGAGTAGCTTTAGTGTCGATGTTCTCATCATTCCTCCTTAATGCGATGTTGCTCCTAAACTTCTTCATTTATCATCCCGACGCCTTCAAATGTTGGCTTTCTCTTTGTTAAATGACGTTTGCATGTCCGCCTTTTCCTACTTAAATGCCTCCTTTTTGCTGCTTCTCTTGGTTGAACGATGCCTTCAAGTCATCCTTCTATTTGTTGATGTCCTCCTGCATCTCTATAGTTGAGTTTACCATGTTTGTACAACTTCCTCCATCAATGACTGTTGAGATTAACTTCTTGTTGGCTAAGTAACGAGTATGGATCAAGCTCCCTTGTTGTTTAATCTCATCGTTTGTTGCAACTCAGAAGCTTTCGAGCTTGTCTTGGTGTTGATGTCGACCGCAATATGTTTTATTCCAAATAAAACCTCAAATATTTTACCTAATTGCCAATTCAAATATTTAATGAACTTGATTCTTGTAGACCAAGTTGGCTAGTGATGCCAACTTGATTGTATTAAAATTGAAAACTTCAAAGCATTTTTTTGGAGAAATTCTAACATTCTTATAAAATTTACTCATATGAATGAATCCAATCACGAGAACGTCTGGTACAGAAAATTGTTTAGCTGAGACTTGTGGTACTTAGATGTTGTTTACATTGCTTGCTCATTGTGGCAGGTTTTCTTATGCGCTTTATCATCGCACCAAATCTCATTGGTCTTCCGGCTATATCTGTCCCTGTGAGTTGATCTCTTTATGAGTTTTATCTTGAATAACTTCTTTTTTTCCGATGAAGTTTATCTTATAATAATTGGTTTAAACATTTGATTGCCAAAAGTTGGATCATAGGTAGATTTGACAAAGTTTATAAACAAGTCCCTCTATAAATTTTCATGGCAATTTTGCTCTTCTAATAGTGAAATATTATCAAACATACCCTCATTTATTATTCATATGAAAATTGTATTAATTATGATTTATCTACATAATTATATCGACTATGGTAAGAGTTGTATCAAATGATGACATCTTGTATAGCACAAATGAATATAATTTCGCTAGTTACGTTGAAAATTTAGGTGGGATTGAAAAGGTCTGTTAAATGCACACTAGAGCACTTCCAAATTCCAAGGCCTAGAAAATGTGTGGTTGTCCAAAAGTTACCTAATTTGTTTACTATGGCTTATAGTACGGACCATTAGATTATACTCTTTTTTTTTTTCTTCTTCCCCTTCTCAAATGAATGTATATTATTGGTGATAAAGTTGTACGTAAGCATGGGTGGCAACTGAAGCACTGGAAAAAAAACATCAAATCCTCCATTTTTGTTAGCGAAAATGGTAAATGGAGAAGTAACAGTGAATTTACGTTATTAATAAATTTGTTTGCAGATTGGTTACGACAAGCAAGGGCTTCCCATTGGCTTGCAGCTAATCGGCCGCCCATGGGGAGAAGCCACAATTCTCAGGCTAGCTTTTGCGATCCAGGTACTATTGAATGAAAAGGCCAAAAAGGAAATGAAGGATTTAAATGTGTTTTTGTTTCAAAGTGCCAACAAAAGATGTTGTTGGTTTGGTTCATCATACTAAAATAAAAATATGTTGCTATTTTTAGATAATTTGTGTGTTTTGGCTGCGCCTGCAGGAACTATCTGCGGCTTCCTTGAAGAAGCCAACGTCATTTTATGATGTTCTCAAAGCAAACTAAAAGCATTTGACTTGCCAAAGATACTATGAGTTTTGGATATTATGATATATACTATCCCGAGGACTGTGTCACAGTACTATCATGGATTTCTTCCTTGTTTGAATCTTCTAATTCTAGTGATCTTGTATTACTTTCGCAGTAAAAATAATTGAAATGCTTGACATTGTCTTACATAATTCTGAAACCGTCAAGAACCACTTCCTTCCAATAACTCGAGTTGTTGGAAGAGGTTCAATCGTGTATCATATATCACTCACTAATACACCCCTCAAACGAAAGTCAATCAACTCATAAGAGCTTTCGTTTGCACATGTCCTGAATACAAGAATAAATGTGTTTCACAAATGAGGTCACCGGGATTCGAACAGAAGACCTATCGGTCACAGAAGGCTCTGATACCATGTCAAGAACCTATTTATCCCAATAACTCGAGTTGTTGGAGGAAGTTTAATCGTGAATCATATACCACTCACTAACAGAAACCTTATCGACGAAGTTGATATTTTTGGTCCAGTAGTAGAAACTTGTAACAAATAACAGGGGGTCTACTGATAAAAGGGGTGTCTCACTTTATGTGGGATTAGGAGGTATGGAGGTGAGGGTGGGTATGCTATTCAAATTTAGTCAAATGACCAGACCAAACCAAAGTTTTAGCATGATGAAGATATAATAAAAATCGTTTTAGGTTATGCTAATCAGAAAGAGCTATGAATTCTAGCACTCTGTCTATCGGATTTAAGTTCGACCGAACACAAATCTACTAAATGCTTAAAGGGTGATTGTGTTTGTGGTTGTCGCCATGTTGTTGGATGGTGGCTGGTGGATTTGGGGAGATGGTTTGATGAAGGATTGGGCTCTGAATGGGTTGTGGAAAATGGGCCGGGTGGAGAGGGGAGGGGTAGTGTTAAGTTGGGCCCAAGGTGGGCGTAGGAGATGGAGATGGAGATGGAGATGGATTAATGGGAATGGTGGGTGGGCATGGTTATGAAATAGGTAATGATGGGCCTAGACATTTAATGACGGGTCAGACTATGTACATAAAGAAAACGAATAAACGCAAATCTAAATGGCTAACTATATGTTATGTTTCTCATGTAGATTTCTCTTTCTCTATGCCTAGACAACCGTGACCAGACAAATTCTCATACAAGTTTGCCATCATATACGAAGTGACACATGACACAACCCTACTACAATGTCGGTGGTTCACAAAATTCAGAATTTATGTTTGAACATAACCACTAGGCTCATGCAACTAGAGACCACAAATGTGCTTGGAGCCCTCAAATAAAAATTTGAACGGTGGATTAGGCTCAAAGTTCAATATCTCAATCAATCATCACAAATATTCATGTTCAATAACCCATTATTTTAGCCTAAATAACTCATTTTGAGTTCTTTGGGCCAAAATAACTCATCCAAAACACCCATTCAGATGACCCCTAACTGTAGGCAGCAAACATAGCACCAAAGCCCTTGAAAATCAAAATAACTAAGGAAAAATGAGTTTAACTAAGGTCCCGTTTAGTATTGTTGCTTGTTTTTGTTTCCTGTTGTGTTTTAAGAAATTTGGAAAACCAAGAAAAAAAATCGTGTTTAGTTGGGTTTTTATTTGTTGTTGTGAATCAGAGTTGCACAACAAGGCCCAAATATGAGAAATAACAATTTATAGCTTTGGATTTGATTCTTAAACATGTTGCACACGGGATTCTTACTGGTTGGACGCTTGATTTCATTAAAACGGGCAAGTTTTCGAATCCCCACAAAAGCAAAATTTTTTTTATTTTAACACCACCCACAAACCCTACTTACTTCAGCCACCCCCACCTCTCCATTTTGTCTCGAACACAGGCGCCGCTCTCCCCTCCAGCCATACACGCCGGCGCCTTCTCCCCACTCCAGCCACAAACCTGCCCTCCCGAGCCTCCGCCTCCGCGCCTCCCGACCGGCCGCCTCCGCCCTCCGACCCTCCGCCTCCGCGCCTCCCCTGCTCAACAGTCGCCGCAGCGACCTCCCCTCCCCTGTTCAACGGCCGCCGACCGGGCCTCCCCTACTCAACAGCCTCGCCGCCGCCGGGCCTCCCCTGCAGCTCAATCCATGTTTCCTTTGCTGTATATTGAGAAATGTTCTTATGATTTTTCGTTACAAAGAACTAAACGTGTTTCTCTTTTTTGTTGTCGATTTCTATGATATGTCATAATTACCAACTAAACATGTTTTTGTTTTCTATTTTTATATTGTTGTGGTTTCTCTTGTGTTACACAACCATACTACAACCACAACAACAACAAAACTATACTAAACGGGCCCTAAGCGTCCAGAATGAATAGGTAACGACTACAGAGCCAAGGAGATCCTTCAAGCTCAAAATCCTCATTTTTTTTTATACAAGTCTGTCTGACATTCAAATTTATTGTATCCCTCCAAACTTAGCATTCTCTAGTAAATCAACTATCTTCTATGCCAACACAACAACTACAAACATATGCCTTCACAACATGCAGCAACCTCTTTAATCAACAATTTGTAGTGAAATTAATTAAGGATGTGAGTGAATGATATAATCAACCAGTTCTCAACAGTTTCTAATGTAACTGTTGTTTGAGAGCAACTGAGCCTCACATTTCAAGAATAAAAGTTGATATCACAAAGGAATCAAGTATAACAGTCATAGATGAACATTTGATTTGCATCCTATGCTTATGCACATTCGCATAGAAGTATCATTAGCAGGAGCAAGTTCTTAGCTTTACAGAATCATTCTAATATATAACTTCACATTTTTCTTGAACTATGAACTAACCACTTTTCATTGCAATAACCCAAAGATCATGAACTACTGTCTTCGATTCCTAATCTCGGTGCCAATCCCCTTGCACAGATCGACGTCACCCTTGTTTCAGAATCTGGTTAAGTGGCGAGGGGACACAGCATTACCCCATCGTGGAAGAGGAGACTATTATGGCAAGGCCTCTCTTTCTTCCTTTTCCCACTTTTGAATTGATTTTTTTTTTTAATTATTAACTGATGCAACTAATTACCAAGGCTCAAAATAGGGTGCATAACTTTAGTGAGTAATCAAATTTGAACCCTTCTTTTAAGTGGCTGCAGATTGAAGGATGTTACCAGCATTAACCTGGTTGGATAGGATAGGGTACCAGTAGGTTCGGGTTTTTGTTACCATCTCTACTCCCTTCTCCCTAGTGGCCAGGGAATAATATTTGAGAGCGATTGGATAGGCTGCTGACTCCTTCCATGCCTTTGGTCCCAGAATTCGTTTTGGGTGGAAACGCTAAGCCAATATTGTATTTGGATCCAACAGGTTGTCGAAGGAATTGGCATCTTGTTGGGACCACGCAACGCAAGTAATCTCTACGCCACCCTCGCAGTGCAGTGATAATTAATAACCACCCATCCGCCAATCGATCATTGCAATCCTCTCCTCGGTGCTGTTGTCACTGCATTATTTCCCGAAGCTCTGCTTTCAGAAATTAACGATTCCGACCCAAAAAACGCCGGCCGGGCCACCCACCGTCTTCTCCAATCGACCTCCGTCGGCGTTTTTTGCGGTCAGTTGAATCTCATCAAAGATGATGCACATGACGCTGTATTGGGGGATCCAAGTCACGCTTCTCCTCGACTCCTGGAAAACCGACTCCTTGCTCTCTTACCTCCTCACTTTACTAGCCTGTTTCCTCTTCGCCGCCTTTTACCAGTACATGGAAGATCGCCGCATCCGGCTCAAGGCCTCCACCAGTTCTTCTTCCTCGCCGTCCCCGGTCAACGCTCCTCTCCTGCTCCCCAAGCCCGCCACGGGTCCGACTCGCCTCGCCGGAGCGATCTTGTTTGGGGTGAACTCGGCGATGGGGTACTTGCTGATGCTGGCCATCATGTCTTTCAACGGCGGCGTCTTCCTCGCCATCGTTCTCGGCCTGTCGCTCGGTTATCTCCTCTTCAGGAGTGGAGACAACCAGGAGCCGGAGATCCTTCTCGTAGATAATAATACCTGCGCTTGTGCCTGATCTCATCGCTAAAAACTTATTTTGTTGATACACTGTTGTTTTAGATTTTCTCAGATTACGGTTAATGGCTTGTAATCCAGCAGAGGCAGTGATTGAAACATACAGATGAAGATAGTCACATCTATATATTCTTCATCATCATCTGATCTAGGTTACTTGGAACATGATTATTGTTACGGTAAACGATTGTTTATGAATGAATGAATGGATGAATTCTTCTAATGATAAGAAGCAAAAACGGTCACAGCAGAAAGATTACTCTGCTGTCACGATTGCTCTGCTTCCACTTCGACCTCCCACCTATGGCTATGCTCATCTATAGATCCTACCGGTTTCAAACTACTACTAGCTCCATACTGTACAAGAGCACGCAACTAGTATCAGATTTTGGGAGTCACTGATTCAAAGCGGTCAATAATCTGCCACCACTGCAACTTGTTAACAGATCTACACAGCCGATAGAAGAACAAGTCACTTTACGCAATTCAAAGACGAGTTTCTATTGCAAAAAAAAAAAAAATGGTACAGGAAGATAAGAGACTTTGCTGCAGTATCCTAGGTAGGTATAGCTAGCACAAAATTTTCTTATGTGCATTACCAATACACAAATGGATGTTATGAACTCTGGATGGCAAAGAAAGCAAATTACAAAGCCAAAGACGGTTCCTATAGAAACAATTTACCTTCAAGGCAAGTCAACAATTCAATTCTAGACTCTGCTTCTTTGCCCTCTTTCCACTGAACACTCCAGGTTGAACCATCTATGCTGAACTTGGACGCTTCATCGCGTATTTCCTGTCGCTGCTACTAGCATCCAACACTGCCCACAACATGCATCAGTGCTCCCTAATGATGATCCGACTACCTATACGCTGCAACCCAGTGTGATCAATAATAAGCACCAGCTAGCTAAGGCAGATTCAGCAGCAATGGCCGATTGCCGATGGACAAACAAAGAGAGATGTCCCAGTGACTATTCCCACGAGCTGCTCCACAATCATATTGATTGGGATCATCTCACAATCACTAAACAAGCAACAGGTGCAGAGATATGCTTTTGACCCAACATTTGCAGCCTCTTAACTGTAACTGAGACATGAATCCTACTTCAAGAATCCCCATCATCAAAGATCAAACTAAAATGTATCCAAAATGTCAAACCTGAATAACAAGGAAGTCTGTATGTGCTGCGCAAATCTGAATGTCATATAAATCAGACACTACTAGGTCTTCCATCAAGGCTAGCAACTCATCTATGTTGCTTGGGTGGGCTGCTTTTGTTCTTGTTCTGTACCTGTATCACTCCATTTTGGAGCACCCTTTTCAATTCTACTAAACAGTTTCCATAGTGGCAGTCTGCAGTTTTCACCTTGTTAATCTGCCAAAATCAAATAAGTTTTCCTTGAGCCAACGAGAATGACGGATGAGTCGGGATTAAGAAAAACCCAATTCCTTTTCCTACTCAATTTCCTGCAACGGGAATCAGATTTAGATGCGGAAAAGGAAATAAGAAGGAAAATTTATTTATAAATACCTGCTTTTCAGTTTTAGATGGGTTATTGTATATCGTTGTCCATCTTTATTGCGTTGCTTTTAAGAGCCGCGAGAGGATTCCCTTTCTTTCGCCCTTCCGCGCTGCCCTCGTAACGTCCTGGAATTGAAATTCATATTCACAGACAGCGATTGGCGAGCGACCGAGCGAACGAGAGAGCGATTAATTGCGAGAGCCCTTGTGCCTAGATCTCGAACAGAAACACACAGAGAGAAAGAGATCCGATTCGGAGCTCCGAGAATCCAAGGCCCGGCGAGCGAGAGGAGAAAGGAAGGATGTGCTGCGGGGGGAGGATGTGCATGCTCTGCACTTGCTTGATCCTGGTGGTGGTCTTGATCGGAATGCTATTCGGCTTCGGGGTCTTCAAAGATGGCTTCCACAAGTTGAAGGACACCGTTCACGTCTCCGACGCCGCCGCTTTCCACAGTCGCCCCTTCTTGAAGGGCTTTCACGCTCCGCCTCCTTTCTAAGTTCCGCAGAGTTCCACCGCCTCCACCGCGCGCTTCCTCTGCGAAAGTAGTTTTCTCTCTTCAGATTCTGATTGTTCCTTCCCTACAATTTCTATTTTTTCCGGTTTTAGGGTTTCGCGTCGATTAATGTAATTTGCGTCTGGTGATGGGGATTGGGGAGTGTTGCTGATTAAGTAATGTAATCAATCTCTTTGTTACCGTAATTCGTTTTTTTATGTGTATAGTGATTAGCAATTTGCAGCAGCATTTCGATTAATTAGATCTTTCGTTCTCTACTGTCTCTTCTTTGCTTTTTGGAGGATGCAGAGGGAGAAATAAAACTGATAAGATAACAGTAGTGATGATCTCTGCCAGATTTATCGGCACTTTTTTCGCCTTTTGTGGAGTTATCCGTTGAAACTTAAAAGAGAGATGACCAAACCGTATCCATGAATTCAAAACGACCAAAGACATGCTAACAAAAACTTGTTAGAATAATTCTGGATTGATATTTGATAAAACCTTCAGTCCCCCATTTATTCTTTTTTTTTTTACAACTCAATCTTTAATATTATTAAAGATGGTTCAACGGTCCATTACATTCTTGGCTTAACACATCAACCAAGATAATAGGGGTCTTGTAAACCAAACCTCTGATTCTTCCCAATTACAAGTGGTTTGGGCCATAATATGAGCCTCTCGGTTCCCGGTTCGACCCCAGAACCTCCAGCCTCTTACTCGCATTCCTGTGGAAAAACTGTGATTTTATCTCCTTCCTTGAGCCAGTCAACTCGCGATTTTTGTTTCCACCTCATCTCTTCTAGATGAAGTACCTCATTCGGTTCTTTCTCCAAGGCTCTCCTTTGCAGTAACACAACCTTATTCTTTTTCTGCTTGGCGATTACTGCTAGAGCACAGGATATAGATCAACAGCCTAAGACTCTACCTCTACCTCGGTGTCCTGCCTCTAAGCCTTCTTTTCTTCTCCCTGCTCATTAAATCTTTCTTCTTCTTTTCCTGAGGTTACCAAATGTGTTTCTGCTCCATTCGATCAATCTCTTCTCACACTCTTTAATCCTTTCTTCCAGTGATCTGTTAGGGTCTTTTCCCCAGACTTCAGCTATAACTGTTGTGCAGTCTTCATGTTTCTGCCAGTAGGGCTCAAATTTGAAGTGCCAACCCAAACGTATTTTCTCTTCTTGCAAGTTAAGTTCTAGCAGAATCAGTAGATGATCATATGTCCATCTCTCTAGGTGATAAACTCTCGCCTCGAGAAACTTATCTTTCCATCTTTCATTCGCCACCATTCTATCTAATCTCTCTTCTAGAAAATCTTCCTCCACCCTCCCATTGTCCCATGTGAAAGGATACCCAAAGTACCCTAGCCCCTAGGTCTTCAAGATGGCATTCATCAAAGGTGCTTTGGAATTCTTCCATGTTTCCGGTATCTGGCGGGTTGATTCAATTTTTCTCTTCGTATCCAAGTACCTAGTTAAAATCTCCACAAAGCAGCCATGCCATGTTCTCATGTTCACTTAGTCGTTTAAGCATTTCCCAAGTTTGAAATTTCTGATCCCCCTCTGGCCAACCATAAACACCAGTAATTCATCATGGTTCTTGTGTTCCATCTTTGTAAATCCAAGCATCGATGTAGTTTGAGCTACAATCCTTGATGCTCACCTTGACCTCTTCCTTCCAAAGTAACAACAAGCCTCCTGCCCTATTGCAGGATCCCACTCCCTACCTTTTTTTCCAACCCAAATCATCAATCAGCTCTTCGATTTCACGTTCTTTCTTTTTTGTCTCCATTAAGAAGACAATGTCGGGGTCTTTATTTAGTAGTTCAGCTACTCTAGCAACTGTCATGGCCTTCCCCCATATATTCTCAATCAAAAGTATTTATAAATATAATGAAAATTGGTCGGAGTCTTGATCATAAGGTCGGTTAGCCATGATATGTATTCAATCCATCCTTGAAAATTGGGTAAATACAATATATTAGCCACAACTATTAAACAACGAGGAATTATAACCACAACTATCGAAATACAAATTATTAGTCAAACATTAACTCTCAATTTCCAATTCTGTTAGATGATGGTGAGTTGGTAGATGTTATGCTGACGTGAAACAAACATTCTGATGTGGTAGTGAACAAAAAATGCCACATTAGACGGTCAACCATATCAACTTATTTATTAATTAATTATTTTAAAAAAACATCCGATGTTTCTTCTTCACCCCTCTTCTTCTTCTTCTTCTACCTCCGACCAGAAAAAGTCACGCCACCACCACCTCTGTTGTTGGTGACGCTTATTGGAGTCGACGAATCCTCCCTCCCTCTTTCCCCTCGATCGGACCCCACTCCAAGTCCAGGAAAACACCAAGGGAGAATTAGGTAATAAACCCAACTAAATCCTTGAACCCCCCCTCCCCCCCTAAACATCAACATGCAACTGGATACAAAACTCAACTTCAACCTCCGGCACCATCGTTGTCGCCTTTGCTGTCGTAGATTGACGCCGCTGTCTCTCAATTTTGTTCCTTCTTTTTGTTGGTTTCCAAAAGAAAAGAGAGGGGGAGATAGAGTAGAAGATCGAGTGAGAGCAGCTAGGTGCCTGGATGGAGGCGGAGGGAGCGGCATGACGCTGGCAGATTTGGGCGGAGGAAGAAGAAGAGGGATCTCCTCTGCCTAGATCCGACAGATTTTCCGAATGGGTACACGCTCGGATTCGGCTGGAAACCACCGGGATCCTGTCTGGCAGCAGCCTCTAGTGTCGCGCGTTCTGCGCCTTCTCAGTAGTCTCAGAAGCAGCAACGTTGGTGGAGAGGAATTTGGTGGAGGCAAATGATGGTCGGAGGGAAGAAGAAGAAGAAGAAGAAGAAGAAGAAGAAGAAGAAGAAGAAGAAAAAGAAAAGAGGAGGTAAGCGCAAGAATCGGGTCGAAAGGTGTTGTGGCTGGGGAAGAAGAAGATAAGGGGAAAGTAGGGTTTGACCCTTCATTTTAATTTTTTTTGGTTTTTTTATGTTTGAAAATTACAAATAAAAATTAATCTAATGTGGAAGCTGATGTGGCTGCTGACGTGGCTTTTTCCGTTACAAAGTTAGTAACGGAATGTTAGCCATCTATTTACGCGCAACAATAGTTATGACTGATAATTAATATTTTATAGTTGTGGCTATAATTTTCCGCTGCTTAATATTTGTGGCTAATATATTCTATTTACCCTTGAAAATTCTTTATACTTAATTTACCTATGCAACCAAGGTTTCATTTTTGGCTTACAAATTTTTAATTAGTTCTACCTACTATGATAGCCAAAAAGTTTATTCAGGTCTAACTTAGGATCAATAATCTAATGTACATAATCTAATTTGAATGAGTTTGTTGTGATCTACAAAATTATATAAATTTTTTAATATATTTCGAGCAAATTTTTTTACGTATGACCCATACCTCTCTTTACCACCCTGCTACCACCTGGTATCATTTGATATCACCTTCATTTTTAACTCAAATTTTGAAATTTTGTCTGGAAAGAACGAGTGTAGTGGTTGGTTGGTCCCCTAGAGTTGATGCTTCAGTGTTTTATCATTCTAATTTTTCGAATTGCATTCGGATTAATGAAATGAACTTTTCTTATTTTGTGGTTTATGTTTACATTAGTTGTACCGAATCTGTTCAAGCAGTTCAGTTGGCGCATTTTAAGAAATATTTGTTAAGAAATCCAATTACCATAGTGGTAATTTGGGCTGGGAAAATAGACCAGACCATTAGAAAAATCACGGTCCAAACCGTACCGCACAGTTTGGTCCGGGCCGTAGACCGTTAAGTATGGTCCGGTCCGGTCTGTGTTATTTTATGTTTTGATTTCTTGGTCTGGTCTAGTCTGATCGCGGTTTACCGGACCAAACCGTGGACCCAACCGACTTGTCAATACGTGTTAACAGCTCATTCGACCACTCTCCCAACTCACACAACGACACCCAAGTCTCAACCTTAATTTTGTGAATCTCGTCCCTCCTTCATTCACAACCACACTTAACCAGAGAGTAGAGATAATCGTGTCTCCATATGACATTATGTTAATGTTTATAACATTATGGTGCAAGTTGGGATGCTTTTACTTGATTTCTTTGTTATGTACTAAGATTTAGGGTATCAAATTTATTCATGCATGTTAGGATTAATGTTTTAAGGCAAATAAAAAATATTTTTCTTGATTATTGGTTCAATTTTTTGTGCGGTTGACTGAACAAATTGTTCATTTTTCGTTGAGTATGGTCTATCTGGACCAGACCAAACCAAACCAGACCGCACAGGCGTGGTCTGGACCGGACCGTATAGTCTGTGGTCTGGTCTGTGGTCTATACTTCATCCTCTCAGTCTGGACCATAGATCGTATATATGGTCTGGTCTGGACCATACCGCACCGTATCCCAGCCCTAGTGGTAATAGGTGGTTTCAATTCTACGTTGAGTGAAAGTGAAAAGGATGGGGAAATCCTTGGAATATGGCCCAGTCGATGGATCTCCGTAATTTCATTCAGAACCTTGAACTTCATTATCCTGGTTACCAAGGTGATCAATTCACTTGGACATACAAACGAACGGGATCAGCTTATATCCGCGAAAGACTTGATAGAGAGCTCTATTCTCAGTCCCGGATTGATCGTTACCCGGATACCCTTTTCAAGCACTTTTCAGATCAAGGGTCTTATCACAGAGCTTTGCTTGTGTCAGATAAACCCTATGTGCGTTATAGCATCCCCCTTTTCCAATTTAATGCTCGGTGGACTGATAATCCGGAAGTCAAGACTATAGTGACATATGTTTGGAAGGAAGATACTCCTATGTACCAGTTGTGGGAAAGGTAAAAAGACTCCGTCATTTGCTATATGATTGGAGTTGCGTTGGTACGACTAACTCTCTTCGTAATATTAGGACTCTCCAATTGGAAATCGGTCAAGTGAAGTTAGTCCACCTGATTAACTGGGATGAGATCTGAATATTAGAGGCTGAGCTGAGCTGCAATGGGAAGCAGAAGAAGTCTATTGGCAGCAAAACTCTAGGGTCCACTGGCTTAAAAAAGGCGACAAGAACACCTCTTACTTTCATATAGTCACGCATGCCCGTTGAAAGCATAAATTTATATCAGGGCTTCATAATGACTCTAGTGAATGGCTGACAAGAGGAAAAGATCAAGGCTGATATTGCCACTCAATTTTATCAATATCTCTTTACCTCAGAAAACCAAGTTCTGAACATGGGGGATAGGATTGCAAACCTCCCGATTTATAGCAAGGTAACTGAGGAGATGATGAATAATCTCATTGCCTAGGTCCTCCCGGCGGAAAGTCGTCGAATGGTGTTTTCCATAGGCTCAAAGCAGGTGCCAGGGTCTGATGGGTTTATTGGAAAAATTTTCAAGTCCTATTGGAATATAGCAGGGGACTCTGTGATAGCAGGTGTTGGCTATTTCTTTAGTTAGAGCAAGCTTCTTAAGAGTTTTAATCACCCTTGGCCGACTTTGATCCCAAAAGTAGATAATGTGGGGAGCATGAGGCAAATCAGATCGATAAACTTGTGCCAGTTTGTGTATAAGATTATCGCTAAAATTCTTTCTGAGAGACTAGCCCAGCTCTTATCGCAAATTATTTCTGAAGAACAAAATCCTTTTATCCGTGAACGACAAATCGTGGAGAATGTCTTACTTGGGCATGGGTTAATGCACTATCTAAAAATCAAAACTACGGGTAAGAAATGTTACATGGCTATGAAGGTTGATATGGAAAAGGCCTATGATAGAGTCGGGTTTTAACTCAACCAGGCGATTTTAGATAAGTTGGGTTTTAACTCAACCTAACGAGGCTGGATCCAGGAATGTCTTAGTATAACTTCGTTCTAGGTCCTTATGAATGGCACACCCTCGGGGTTCTTCGCACTTTCTCGTGGCCTCTGTCAAGGTGCCCTCTTTCACCCCTCCTATTTGTGATTTGGACAATCAAATCTATTCCACTTCCTCGTCAAGATGTGGAGGATAGATTGATCTGGCATGACCCTTGTGATGGAATTTTCACTGTTAAGTCTACCATCTTGTAGTTTTTCTGGATAAGTAGGAGGAGAGGTGGTGATCTTCGGCCAGTTGGATGGACATGACTAGTTGGATGTGCTTGTGGAAAACCAACGTCCAACCCAAACTTAAGATGTTCTTATGGAAAATCTTCCATCGGATCCTTCCCACGCTGGAAGCCCTTTTAGAGAATAAAGTCCGAGAGGATCGCAGATGTACGGTGTGTTGGGAGGAGTCGGAAAAGATGGAGCATTTATTTTTTGAGTGCCTAGTGGCACGGACTTTATGTGATATCTCTGGCCTTGAATATCTTGGTCAGGCCCTGGTTGCCACACGTTTCCTCTCTTTCTTAAAAAGTTGATGTTAATTATCCATCAGCCTCCTTTGTTTATGGCTGTTGTGGTCATCCTCTGGCGGATCTGGCACTCCCGAAATCGGGTAGTCTTCGAGGGGAAGCAATTTGGGTTTGCGGCTTTGATGCGGCAATTTACCCAGCAATATCAAGAGTGGACCAATTTGTCAGTTGATGGTGTTCAGCACCAGGGGTGCCCCCAAGCTCTAGACCTGATCCCTGGGTCACATAATTCGTTGATCTGTAGGTGTGATGGAACTACCAAACTTGGGTCTCACTCGGCTAGAGGAATAGTTCTTTTGAATCACGAAGGGGAGATTCTTTTGGCGAGGGGGTTGCAGCTTGCCATTATTGACGATCGTTTGGTGGTCAAGCTGCTCGTCCTTGGTGAATCCATGATCTGGTGTTTGGAGCATGAGTTCGCAAAGACAATATTTGAGGGAGACGTCAAGATTGTCATTGGTAAGATCATTCAAGCTGAGACTCGCGATAATTGGATATGAGATGTTCTTGAAGAGGTGATACGCTGCTTGGCAATTCACATTGGGCTTAATGTGCGATTTTTAGGTATGAGTATAAATAGGGTAGCTCATTTGGTGGCTAAAAATGCCATTTCTTTGTACCCGTCTACATGTCGCTTCTTTGACTTTCAGGTTTGCCCCGTTTCCAGGATGTAATGATCTATTTTTTCTAATCAACGAATATGATTATCTTATGTAAAAAAAAAATTCTCGATCTGTGGGATCTCAAATATTTGGGGAAAAAAGAACCAAATATATATAGGGTGGTATCTGGGGATACATTAATGATATATGGTAAGTATATTCATGCTATCATGTATGCAACCATTCTACACTTTGCTATGTACATAACACCATAATACACTTTCATACCACGTGGTATAATCTTATGTACTACCAAGCAATACCACATGATATGTACTGGTAATAAATGTCTCAAGTTTTTTGTTTAAAAATATGTCAAGTGGATGTCATTTTAAAAAGCACAATTCATTTGATTTAAATGTGCAAATATAAATTACGACTTAAAACGAAAGTGATACAACCAAGGTTCTAAAAGGCGCTAGGCGTAAGGCAGGCGCTCGGCTCCTGACTTGCGCCTTGCCCGATTAGGCGTAGCCTAGGCGCGCCTAGGCGTTCAGAGCATAAATGGAAAAATTCTCTAATATTTATTGTTTTCTGGAATAATTCATATAATCCAAGTGCATATAAAATTAGCAATGCCTAGTTCTTAACCGTAAACACTTAACATAACAAATAACAAGTAAATAGTGACCAATCATCTGCTAATAGGTGCTTATAGAGGCAAGAAGCTTGTGCTACGTACCGAGGAGAAGGAAGGAGCAGCAATTGACGAGTTTCGACTTTATTTCCCACTATAGCAGCGGAGCGGTGTGAAGGCGAGAAGAGTGATCGATGACTTTCTCCTGCGGTGGCAGAGAGCAGCAAATGGAGCGAGAGCTAGGGCGGCAGGCGGTAGCAGATGGGGCGACAGCTAGGGCGGCAGGCGGCAGCAGATGTTACTTCCTGTGTTTCTGATTTTCTAGGGCAAGAGGCAAGTTTCTGATTTTCTAGGACAAAACGAAGAGTATTGGGTTTAACCGCTTAAGCTCGCCCAGAACGCCCAGGCACGCCTTCTCTCCACTAGGCGCAAACTAAGCACTATTCCTACCTACTAAGCGCTACCAGCGCCTTTTACAACGCCTATGACCAAGTCAAGGCGATCCTCCACCGCCTAGCGCCTAGTTGAGCCTAGGCGTGCGCCTAGGCGCGCCTTCTTGAACCCTGGATACAACTCGTTAAAATTAATTAAGGGAAATTTAGTCACCTTCCATAAGTGATAAATTTAGGGTTATTCATTGTCATGTTATCCGCTCCCATTTATGCGTGTGACTGCAATCGTAATTTATTTATTTGTTTTTTTATGAATGGTTGTTATTACTTCTACATCATCAAAAGTAAAGGTTACTTATTGCAACACCCCTTGCCCCTAAGAGAAATTAACTAGAATAGGACTTGCTAACAAATCACAAAAACTTTGGAGCCAAGAAAAAAAGCCTAGAGACAAGTTCAATTATAAGAAATTTCAACATAATCACTATTAGACAGAACTACCGGATCTTGTTTTGTTTGTCTCACCACACACATTGAATTAGTCGACCCTTCCTAGATGCTATCTCTCAGGGTACAACTGATAAGAGCTTGTAAGATAATCCTTCGTGCCTTCGAGTGAAGAGCTAAGCCAGAAAAAGAGGATACAACCCATTAGAGTTTTAGTCATCCAGCCATTAGAAGAGCTTATGCAGGTGAACTTGAAAAATAGTCCAATATAAAGATCTTTATATATGTTGTACTCAGAAGTAGTAATAGGACCTAGCTGATAGCCCTAGCTGGTCAGCTTGTCACAAGTAGTAATAGGACCTTTCTAAAGCAAGTCGTATCAATGTACGTGCCTCAATTGATTTAGGTCTAAATTGATTCCAGGACAACTTTGTAAAAAAATTAATCAATGCTATTCCATTCCAACAACCAACACCCTCCTTCACATATGATCCAAATGGGTGTTAAAAACTAAGCTGAGACCTGATTGTTCAATTGAAAGGCATAAAGCAAGACTGGAAGTCAAAGGTTTCACACAAATCTATGACATTAATTTTCTAGATACATTTTTAGCATCAACAAAGATAAGTAGTGTTAAGACACTCTTAGCAGTAGCAGCATCAAAGAACTGGATTTTGCATCAGGTGGATGTTTCAAATTTCTTTCTATGTAGAGATTTGGATGAAGATGCATACATGCAACCACCACCTAGTCTTCCGGGAAATGCAAGGAATGTTTGTAGACTTAGAAAGTCGTTATTATATGGACTGAAATAGAACAGCAGACAATGGTTTGCCAAACTGACTTGTTCATTGCTAAAAAATGGATTCACAATCTACATCAGACTATTCCATATTTGCTAAAAAGGTACAAGAAAGGAGTGTCATACTACTTATTTATGTAGATGACATAATTGTTGCATGATAAGGACTTGATGACCTAAAGTCATATGAAGTTATATTTGAAGAAGACTTTTAAGACCAAGGATATAGGTACCTTGAAGTATTTTCTAGGACTTGAAATTTTAAGAAATGGAGATGGAATAGTTGTTAATCAACAAAATTATTGTTCTGAGTTAATTGAAGACACAAGTTATGTAGATTCCAAAGAAACTCACTCACCAATTGACATGAAAGTGAAACTTAATTCCAGAGAAGGGACTCGTTTGGAGAATCCAGGTTGCAACAAAAGGCTTATGCGCAGACTACTGCATTATCTCACCATTTCTAGACCATACATATGCTTCACTGTAGAACAACTGAGCCAGTTACAAGGTAATCCACTTGACACACATTTAGGCACCATATAGAGTTCTAAGATATCTCAAAAGGTCACCATGTCAAGGAATTATGTTTATAAGGCAATCTAATTTTTCTATCACTAGATATAGTGATTCTTATTGGGAAGCTTGCCTTGATACATGAGGATATATTATATATTTTGTCACCTATTTAGGGGATTATCTCCTTACACGAAATTTTTTAAAAAACACACAAGAGTTTTCGTATACTCATCGGAAGCAAAATGTCGTGCATTGGACTATCTGGGTTGTGAAGAGCAACGGTTGAAGGAGCTTCTATGATAATTGGAAGTTCCAGTTGCAACTCCTATTACTCATGTGTATTGTGACAATAGATTAGTCATTCATATAGTTGAGAACCATGTTTTCCACAAGAGAACAAAGCACATCGAAATCGACATGCATGTGACCAGGAAGAGGATCAAGCGTGGTCTAATCAAGATGTTCTACCTTCATACTTCAAACTAGGTAGCTGACATTTTCACTAAAGGAGTTAGCATATTCACATTGTTGGAATTGCTTGGCAAGATGAGAGTAATTGATGTATACTCGCCACCTTGTGGAGGCCTATTGGAAGAACAACAAGAAATCGGGATGAGTTAGGGTGGCAACTAAAATTTTAGTAGCTACCATGGCTACATCACTATCTGCCGTTCATTTTTCTTGTTTTCCTCTTTTTTTAATCTCATGGCTAATTTTGTTTTAGGGTAATTTTGGAAACAAAAAAGAGTCCACACCTGATTATTCTATATATTCTACTCAAACCCTAATCTACCATCCCTCCAGACCAACCCTAGACGACGGCGTCCGCCCACCTCCGCCGCTCCCCTCCCCTCTCTCCACCCACCCTAGATGACGACATCACCCCTCCCCCCACCTCCGCCCACCTCATCCCCTCCCCCCACCCGCCCTCCCCTCTCTCCACCCACCCTAGAGGGAGAACGAAGGTGAGATTAGTTGATTTAATGTGGCAAGGGGCAGGTGGAGAAAGACATGGATGGATGGATCATGGGGGTCAGAGATTTGGGTTTGTGGAGTGGAAGGCGGAGAAAGAAACGGTGATGACCCGGATGTTACGAGATCGAGCCATCGTAGCATTTCATTAATTACTGGGCTTGCGTATCTTTAGTATTTTATTATTAGTTCGTATTTGGATATTATTGAGTCTTAATTATTATTGCCTTAATTAGTGGTTTTCTTGTTCAAGTCAGTTTTGGTCATTGTTAGTTGTTTCAGTGTAGGAGTAGAAGTCAAGTTCTAGATAGGAAAAGGTAGAGACTTCTATGCTTATAAATATGTACTTTGGTCGTTCGTTTAAAGATGAGAAGATTGGAACCCAATAGTTAGCTTTTGTTCTTTATTTGCTATTTCATTAGTTATTTTCTTTGAGAGTTCTTTGCGTTTTATTCCTTTTACGAGAAAACCCTAAATTCGCCATCCCCCTACGTCACATCATCGTAACACCGGAGCCCGACTAATCATGTTGCTCCGTCACCCTCACCGCTGGGATCGACCACTTCCACTGCCTCCCCGACTCCCTCCTCATCGTGGAATGATCAGGTGGAATTTTTTTAAAATTTTTTAATTTCCACGTCATCTAATTAACAGTCAAACTTTATAGTTGACTGCCACGTAGGACAAATCTAACGGATTGTAACGGCCAGTGACTAAAGGTGAAACGATTCGTAAAGTTAGTGGCGAATAAGAAAGAAAAGTAATTCGGGTGGCAAGTCTGAAAGATTTGTATAATTTGGATGACCAAACGTGTAATTTAGCCTATTTATGTTATAATAATCTCAAAGGATAATTATTTATGGCAATTGGATTTGCCTGTATAAATCCTAACACTTTTACAGGCTATTTTATGTGCTTTTAGATATAGTTGTATTTAAATTAGTTGCTTCTAACTGTGGCAGATAGATATTTGCCTCTAAAGTAACAACTTGCATGATTTTTTAATGGAAAATAGGTGATTTAGAGGCAAATGAAATTATATCCAGCGGTAATTAAGTTAATTGTCGTTATACACAGAGGTTTAGAGGTAGAAAAAAATTGCCTCTACTATTAGCTGCTAATTAATCTTGTTTCTCTTGTAGTGGAGAAGGCTTTTAATTTTTTATAAAGAGCAAAATTGACATTTTTTGCGTAATTGTGGGCGGCAAATAGTTATTCAATTTTATTTTTCCTAGTTTTATAAATCTACTCTTATCTTCTTCATTTTAATTGGATGTCAATTATTTTTTTACAGATGGAACTATAGTTAGTTGTGCTCTACAAAAAGAGATCCATTTTCAAATATATTTCGGGAAAAATATTCATACAACTTGTTACCATCTCCATACCATATGGTATCTCGTTCATTTTTAAGTCAATTTTGGAATTTTTTGCATAGAATAAACTAGCTCATCATGATCTATTCTACAAATTTCAGGGGATAAATACACGATAAAAAAACACCACCCCATAAAACCCGAATTTAGGGTTATAGGGTTGGTGTTTTTTTTAACACAATGTTGAAATTGTAAATTACAGTTAGTATATTCCTACTATCGTGTATTGAACCATTCTACAGTCTGGTATGTTCATACCACCATGATACACTTTATACCACGTGATATGCTATTATGTAATACCAAATAATTCCACCATGGTATAGACTAGTATTAAATGTCTCATAAAATTTTATTCAAAAAATACATCAAACTCGATATCATTTTGAAAACATAATTAATGTGATTTATCTGTGCACAAAAAAAAAAACTCCGACTTGCAACGAAAGAGATATAATCCGTAAAAATTTAGAGGAAAAATATTAAAGTCTTCCATTAAATGATGAGTTGACACTGAGATGTAAGGATATGCATGGAAAAATTATGCACCACAACTACAAGGTTGTTAAACCCCTATCGAACCCCCCGGTTGGACCCGGTTCAACCCGAGTCGGGCTTCAACCCGGTTGTTATATTTCGATAATAGAAGGGCATGTTTATGCATAAAAATTCTAAAGGGGCATGTTAATTTGTTAATTTGCAATAGTACAAGGATATAAAATGCTATTAACCCAAATATGTATGATTATTTTACTTCATCTTTAAGCTAATGTTATATTTAATAGTACGTTAATAGTCATAAATATATAAAATTAATTATTTAAAAAAATAATAGTAAATTTAACAATTTAATTCATTAAATACGGATATTAAACATTTTATGTGGGTTTTATATGTGTTTAGTACGGTTGTCATCAAATGAAAGAAAAAAATAAAATAATATAACAATAATATAAATACGTAAGTTTTAACCATATAAAATACGTACGGATACATATACCGAGTATTTATGGACTCTTAGGAATATACCCTCTTGCTTGGGGAATAAGTCGGATTTACTTAATTAGGGCTGACCTCCCTCTCCCACAAAAGTGGGTCACCCCAAGGAACATGCCCTTAGGAGAGAGACTTCTATCTTTATACACATTTCATCAAGTAAAACTACCAATGTGGTAGTTTTTCCACTTGAGACTCTATAGCTTTCAAGACTATTCATACATTTCCAACAATGATGGCCGGCGGAGCAGGTAACGGGGGAGTCGATAAGCTGCTAGGAATAGGAATCAGAGACATGCAAGAAGAAAGAATCAAAACAGAGCAGGAAAAAACAAGGAAAGAAGAAAGTCTCGACTCTTGAGGTCCCATTTCCTTCCAGCTAAACTTAAGAGACTTTTTCTTTCTTAAGAAAGTCTCAACACTGAAAGCTTTACACGTTGAAGCTAGGTGTCGCCGGATCAAGATGTCGCCGGAGAAGCTGGAACAACGTTGGAAGATGACGATGCACGGCGTGGGCTGAATTATTATTAAGTAAAGAATGAAGCAGAAACTAATTTGGGAACTTGCTAATCCTCGATTCCCGAAGGAATACATTCAAAATTTAATTATTATTAGCTACAGAATTAAGTTAATAAATTATGACTTTTTCTACTTCTGTTGGAAAAAAGAGCAAATATTTTTTATATGTGAGGGCAAAATAATCAATTTCCACTTCATTTTACAGATAGGGGTCGTTTGGAGAATGGGATCTAGGGCGTGGATTTATTGAATCCGTAGATTTTGTAGAAAGTTATGTTTTTTTGTTGCTTTTTGTATTGTGGATTTTAGTTTTAGAGATTTTAAATCTATAAAATCTATGGATATCAAATCTCTCATTTTCTCCAAACGACCCCTTAGTTAATATAATTTTGGACGGAAAGATATGTTTGTTATATTTCGATAATAGAAGGGCATGTTTATGCATAAAAATTCTAAAGGGGCATGTTAATTTGTTAATTTGCAATAGTACAAGGATATAAAATGCTATTAACCCAAATATGTATGATTATTTTACTTCATCTTTAAGCTAATGTTATATTTAATAGTACGTTAATAGTCATAAATATATAAAATTAATTATTTAAAAAATAATAGTAAATTTAACAATTTAATTCATTAAATACGGATATTAAACATTTTATGTGGGTTTTATATGTGTTTAGTACGGTTGTCATCAAATGAAAGAACAAAAATAAAATAGTATGACAATAATACAAATACGTAAGTTTTAAACATATAAAATACGTACGAATACATATACCGAGTATTCACGGACTATACAAAATAGATGTACGAGCACTTACTAATTTTTCCAGATCCTATCTCCCAAACCCTCGCTAGTGTTGGCCATAGGATATATAGGGGGTAAAATCAAATTCAATAGCCGCCGTCATGGTTTGCACGTTATAGACCCAGCCCGGTGCCCCTAGCTAGGGTTACCAAACTAATTAATGCGTTCCGAAAGAAAGAAGGACAAAGCGATTACAAAAGCAACACGGAAAAAATAATATTATTATGAATAAAGAGGAAGAAGGAAAAAAGAAGCTGTATCTCTCTGGGCGTTAAATAGGAAGTTTTCCTCTCTTGCTTTAAGATTATATAGGAAGTTGGCATGAATTAATGAGAGACGGTCACATTCCATACCTGTGATTCCTAACTGCACCATAAAATGGAAAAAAAGCGTAAAATATTTCCTCAAGAACAACCGTTCGATTTTCTATATAATGGGTGCGAGAGCGAGGGATGTCGCGCCACACAAAAGAAAGAAAGACGGAAGAAGGTGGAGAAGAAACAAAAGCGATCGAGCATGGTGAAGGGTAGCGGTAAGTCGGCGGGAATGATGGTTTTGGTAGTCGTCGTCTTATTTATCATGGCGGTGGGTGTCTCCTCTCACAAGTCCGATATGGAGAGGTTCCGCGACTGCTGTGCCGAATGCAAGTATCACTGTACCGACAATGGTCGCAATGACTATCTTACCTGTGAAATCCAGTGCAACAACGATTGCGATTATCTTCTGCATCTCCATAAAAACGCTTCAGCCTCCGCTAGCAGCGGTTCTCGCAACATCCCATCAACGCTGCTGCATGTCCCGGAAGATTATCATTATTATTATGGTTTCTTAGATAAGTCAGTCATCATCGCTTCTATCATTCTCCTCCTCCTCATCCAAGCTTAATAATAATAATAATAAGCACCACCATGCATGCACTATTTTTCTTTAGATGATTGTTTTGTTTTTCGTCTACTATAAATCCTAGTTTTAAGCCCCAAGTATGATTTATGTTTGCGTTTATATTTATTGGTTGTACTTTCATATATTTCAACGAATAAGACTTGTCTGTTATTATTAATTATGTTACATTAAATAGATTTTCTCGTTTCCAAAATCAGCGATTGGGGTTGGATCGATCCATTAGTGATTGTGATATAGTACCATATCTCAAACTCCAATTTATTACCGATTTAAATAGCAAAATCGATGTGGGCCTACGTTAATCTGAACTATATATATCATAATGAACCCACGCTATGCTACAGATGACAAGAGATAGAGAGGGCCAGAGCCACGATTTAGCTGTCGGGGGGCCGGATGATTCTTAATATTGTATCGTAAAAGGCTAAAACAATATTAATAAGGAAATTATTGGATTAATTTTTTACTAATTCACTAATTTTCATTTTATTATAACGGCAAACAAAAAATCATATTACACTTAATATGAATCATAAATTATTTTTTTTAAAAGAATGTCCACCAAGCATCTTTTTAGATAAGGGTGCCATGTGTTGATTTTTATAAGTAGGTGCTACCTAAGGTATTAGAAATCAACTTTAAAATTGAAGAATTTAATTAATCTAGTTTGAAATTAAAAAATCAACAAAACAAAGTTGAAAGCTAAATGATAAATATTATTGAATTTAATCAAATCAAAACTTAAGAGGGAATAAAATATGTAAATATTGCTTATATTTCAATAAAATCGTTAAATTTTTAAAATAAAGAACTTGAAGAGACAAAGTATAATATTTTTTTGCCAAATTTAATTGTAAAAGTTTGAATGATGAAATCAATTGAGTTAACACATGAATTAATGAATAAGTTGCTGATTTACATGAAAATTAAGGATTAATATTGCTTACCATTAAAAAGTGTGGTAACTGGTAAGAAACAACAAATTGCTTACAATTAGCATCGAACACACAACTATAAAGATTGTATGTTAGTTATCTTCCGCTGGACAAAATACATCTATTGATCCATATTGCGCGTATGTTTATTTTAATAATCATTACCTTCAGTTAATACATATAACTCCGAACCATTTACCCGTAATTTTCAAAATTCTCCCCCTCCCACCCCCAAGGATAACACATGATGTTTGTTTCAAACTATTTCGTGCTTGGCTACTTTATTAACTATTTTTCGTAGGATATGTTTTTATGGTTTAATGTTTATTTGACTGCACAATACAACTTTACATCCATCAAAATACTACGCGTGTCCTACTAAGTCCTGTGAAAAGCACTATACGTATGAACAATAACAAAATCTATCAAGTACTTGTTATCTTGTGAAACATCATGATTACTGGTGATATTGTGGAGTAAGTTTTATAGAAACTAGATTCCAGAAAATCGAATAAAAATCGCCTATCCTGTCGGTTTTCGGGAAATGAGCATCTCACAATCGTTGCTAGCTTTTACTCGGCCCGTTGGTCGATTAATTTGCTTTATAAAACTTTCTTTTTGTCGTCATTGTGCTTTCTGGTTTTAGCCAGACTATGATAAAATTTAAAGAAATAAAAAACGAACAACACGATTTGGGATAGGAACTGTCGTTCCTGTATCCCTAGAAAATGGTGGTAAAAACAGACTCAGCTGTCGAACTGGTTTGGATTGAGATTTTTATCGGGTATCAGGGAACCATGTGATTATAAATTAGACTTGATCAAAACAGGCCAAAACTTGAAATTCAGCATGTTTGACAGACTCATGCAAAACTCCAATTATTCTTTACTTTTAAACTTTTTATTTGAAAATAAAAAAAATAGTGAAAGAAAAGAGATGACTGCAATTCGCCATTTGCACATCACTAATTCAGGAACAAAACAATAGAAATTCAAAAGAAAATTGAAAATGTTTTGCATCGTTTTAATGTTAAAAATTACCAAATTGATCTTTCTGTTTAGTTTTTTACTAACAAATACCAAATGATTCCCTATAAAATACACTATAATTTAATCATTATGATATCAAATAATTACATAATATATATTTGAAATGGTAAAAATTGGATTAATTGGGTTGGTCGAGGTTGAACCATTTAATACCTTTAATATACATTATATTTTAGCCACTAAGATATAAAATAATAGCATAATATAAGTTATGCTAGAGAAAATAGCTTGTTTTAGGATAACAAACCCATGATGTTCATTTGTTTAACTTGATGGCCAAATCCCGTATAGGTCAGGCCCATTCAACACTTTTATTTTATGGTTAGCGGTTAGCCCATTAGAATCCAATCATTAGTTTATTGTTAAAATTTTTCTTTTTAGAATTAAAAATGACTATTATTTTTGTCTTTTCATATATATATCTTACCAACACCGAGAAATATAAGAGCTTAAAAAAACCTGTTCTTTTTTGTGGGCCGCAACAATTTAGGAGCCCGTTTAAAATGGGGGAAATGTTTTTTTCCTACCTGCTATTATATTATGTGTAGATTTTGCCAACACTAAGAAATAAAATGGCATAAAGAAAAAAATTGACACTCATGGGGTCGTTTAAATCCGCATGTGTACGGTAAGTTGGCCCGTTCCACAGAGGAAAGAGAAAAAAATTGACTCTCTCTATTCTACCCTTCCACCATTGAGCATGACATCGTCTCCTTAGCTGCAGACACTTCTACTTTAAGTAGGTATCACTCGTGTAAAGTGTTATAGAGAATTTATGCATTTGTTCTATTTATAGGGGAGGACCTCGGCCTAAAACTTCCTAAACCGACTAGGAAAGAGTCTCCTTCTCCTTGTAGGCTAAGCAAACTTCTTCAACAAGGAGTAATGGCTAGAGGCGGTAGGGCGACGGTCGGACCCAGTGCTCTTTTTCTTTGTGGGATGGGCTTCCTGGTCCATGGAATTTTCCTCCAGACAATTTGGATTTGTCTTAAGATGTCTCCCATATCGGCGGTTGGGAGTGATGCTTGGGCCGCCGCTTGTCCGTTTTGTCCAAATAGGTCGAGTCTTCTTCCTAAGGGCTTTTCTTAAGATTACATAGCTATTTCTATTTGACTTCTCCATCATTGGACCTCTTCTTTTACACGTAGACTCCAAAATCTTTCTTTAACACCTCCTTTGGTCCTCCAGAGTTATTCAAAGCTTGATCCAAATTCCTTAGGTTGTTTTGTACCTTCAAAACCAACGAAAACATACCAAAAAGGTATCAAAGAGTACAAGAACATAACTTAGGTCTATTAAAAGCTCATCGATCATAAAGTTGTGATTTAGACAAAAAAATTCCATCGAAATGGCTAAAGATGCATTGATAGTGGGAGTGACAAGCCCTATAAATAAATTGTCATCAACGCATCATTTCTTTGAATTCTCTCTTGTTGCCAGTTGACAACGAGTTCCCCTCATAGAATTGTCTAGGGACGAGTTCCAAACCCTTTTCTATGTTGATTGGAAGAGTCATATCGCCTTCCCAATAGTTAGGCATAGGAGCTTCCCAAGGAGGCAGGAAAATGGTGCCCTTATTGCTTAATTAAAGTTACTTATGTTGTTGAAGCCGTCTAATCCTCTTAATGGGGGATTGGTGGCTTCATCCACCTCCCTGGCAGAATTGACCACCTCTTGAAGAACTTTTATGCTTGTACGATTAAGAGGGGCCATTCCAGAGTGAAGAGAGAATTCCTTATCCTTATGAGGTGTGGAATTCTTGACCGCCTTATTTTTCATGTAGAAGTTCCTCATGGAGATGTGAAGATCATTGTGAGGGGATATATAATTCTCTATGTAGGAGTTTCTTTGGAAAAGAATTCTCCTCACTCTTGTCTTCAAAGTTTGGTTGATATGAGGCGGGATATGCACCTTGACTGACCAACTCGTCGTAGATGGAGTTTGCCCGTGTAAAGTTCTTCCCCATGGGCTTCTTGCCCCAAAATATGGTTCGAAAGCTCATATCTAATAGGGAGAAAATTTTAAGCATAGCAAAAGTCCATCTCTAATTTCCCTTATCAAACCCTTGTGGTCCAAATGACCTTGGGTTCTGCTTATGCAGTCCAAAAGGCTCGGGTTTGGGAATCTGTTCTGGAGGCCCAGAAAGTTTTTCTTCGGACGCCAATTTTGGCCCTAATTCGACATATGGGACGCCATTTTGTAGAGGCCACAGGAGGTAAGTTTTCTTTGGTCCATGAGTACCTTCAGCGCTCCCTTCCTCGTGAAAAAATGTTTTTTGTGAGTGTAGTGGGTAGGGTGACTCGCGCTATCACTACTCTTAATCCCAACAACCTATAGAGGGTGTAGGATAGGGTAAGTATTTCAATATAAACCCGAGCGGTCTATATACCCTTACTTCAATTGTTCACACGTTATTTAAAGACCAAATTGTGGTGAAAGCTAAGGAAACTAGTAATTAAAACAAGAAATCAAGTAAACTTTGGTGAGTTCGATTTGAGAAAGCATTACTCGAACATTGCTCCCCCTAATCTCGTGTCAAGATAAAACGAATGAAACTCTAATGTGATAGGGATGATCATACACCATGAGGAGTTTGCAATTAGCTAGCTACCCCTAGACCTCTCAATTTATTAATTAAGGATTGACACTATTAGCTAGGAAACCACTAGACCTCTTAATAGATCAACCAAGGTTCGCAAAAAAAATCCCTCGAACGTTATTCCGAAATGGAAAAAAATAACCAATCAAGACGATATCATGGCACTATTTCGATGAATGAGAAATGGCCCGAAATGCCCTATGGAAGGTTACCGAAATTGCCAATATTGGGGTACAAGGGGATTTCCTTCTTCTAGGTCAATTGTCCCAAAATTGAGATATGAATAATCAACACCCAAATTCCACGAATAATACCTCAAACATTATATAATTCACAAACCCAACACATATAGAGTTCAATTCCTACAATCTAACACATTCTAGGCTAGGGTTCACAACATCAAAGTAAAATTGGAGACTACTCCATAGCTAGAGAATAGAACACAAATAAGATAGAAGAAAAACAAATGACCATATGATCTTCCTTCCTCTTAGATGCTTGATTCCACCTTGGGAGAAGAAATCAACCTTCATGTAGCCTTGGGTAGGTGAGAATCTCCTTCCTCCTTTTTTAGCTTGTAGCTCTCTCTTTCTAAACCTTTAAGAAGAAGCTCCAATCTCTCTCTAGGACTCCCCTCTTTGAATTCAACTAACTCTCCCTTTTATAGTCCCTGAGTGCAGAAATCACGGTCTAAGATTAGGGTTGTGAAGTCGACAAGGTAACCATGATCTCGGCACAAAACGCACCATATCACTTAAAATCTTCACAGGCCGCTTGCTGACATTATGTTATGCGACCATGATCTTGACATTGCCTACGAGCTATAGAGATCTCCCTGGAATTGTGCGATATTCATGGTCTGGGACGTTAGCTTGTCCCCAAGCAAACTTGCTCAAACCAGTACAACTAGTAGGACAAAAAAAAATTGTATGCACAAAACTTATTAGCGAAACATTTTGTCAAGTAAAGTTACTCTAGTTTTGTCCAAAGTCTAGTTGTAGTAGTATCGCTCACCATCTCCTTCAAAACCGATTATGGTAGGCATAATTTAAAAAAGCTATAAGAGTCTTTTCATCGAGCTCTTCCCGTGGGGCATCAGCCAAGGTCTCTGGTTTGGCTTTGAGATCAAGTAAACCCTTTTGAACATCGTTCTGCATCAAATTCGCCTTCAATTGAATTGATCATATCGAGAATGATATCTTGCATCAACCTTCACATTTATCTTTGATAGACCGATAATTACACGTATTTTCACCCCTATTCTTGAGCCGTTTGAAAGGTTAATTCTCGGGTTTTAAGCCGATTTCACGCGAGGTTGTGTGTTTATGTCATATTTCAGGACCCGGCGTTGGAATCGAGGCGAAGGAACGAGATTCGGGTCGAAAGGAGCAAACGAGGATTGAAGTGGGCTGGAGGAAGAAAATACCCGGCCATGACCACAAATACCCGGCCGGGTACTTTTCTGAAGAGGCCGGGGATTTCCCTTTTTGGCTTCTGAGAAACAGAAGGGGTCCCGGTCATGAAGCTTAAATCCCCGACCGGGGATTATTGGAGCTAACCGGGGATTTTTCCCTGCTTCAAACGTGCGTTTTGATAATACCCGGTCGAGACCCAAAATACCCGACCGGGTATTTCGACCGGGTATCGCGACAGGCAGCTGTTTTAAGGGAAAAGAGGGCTGAAAATCAGGGGATTCAAGTTTTTGAGAGATAGAACGATTTCTAGAGAGAGAAAGTGACGAGCAAGAGTTCCCAAGTGCCCTAGATTGATCTTCAACACCATTGGAGGCCAGCTTTAGCTTGGAGAAGTGCCGATCAACGTCCAGAAGCAGGAATCCATCCTTCGCAGTATGAATTCCGTGTCTGATTCTGCTTTTGCTTTCTTCTCTATGGAGTAGTTCTCCCATTCATCTGGGTATGGAGAACCCTAGATTTGTATGTTTGGCTTTGATTGTATGAACCCAAGTACTGATTCTGTGATTGATTATATTCGATTGAGGTTTTAATGATTGAATGACTTGAATCCTGATCAAATTCCTGTTGTTTCTGCTTTAACCTAGAATGAGAATATCTGCCTAGGTTGATAGAGCATCCTTGATTGAAGGTAGGGAGTTGGTGACTTTAGTCGAGGAGCTAACTCACTATTCTGTACCGGATTTACTCCGGTAGTGGAGGTTTTGTTCTTAGGGCCTCAATCTGTCTACTCCGGTGGAGGTTAGTCGCCCGCTAGAGAGTCAGATTGAGAGGGTCTGAAGACCTTTAGTCGAGACTTTAGGCTGGTTAAGAACCTTCCGCAGTATAAATATCATAGAAACTGAACTTGGTAATTACAATCCGGCTGAACTGCAGTCTAGGGGGAACCATATCCGGGTGACCTCTTTAACCTGAATACAACAGTTTACTTGCTTTGTTTGTTTGGTAGTTTAGACTTGCATTCCAGTTTCATTGCTAGATAACAAGAACTCACTGAGTAGTCATCAGATCTAGGACCCGGATTGATAATTAAACCCAAACCCGCTATACTACGCTTTAGGAAGTGGTTTCACTTGGCCAATTCCTAGGGTGACAGTAGAAGTGAGTCAAGTTTTTGGCGCCGTTGCCGGGGACGGCTAGGTTGTTGAAGAAAAGTGATTTCTGTTAATTTAGCTTTTCTTTTTGCTTTGTTTGCTTTTTCCCACTTGTGCCTTCACGGGTTTGCTTGCTTGATTGTGTGCAGGTAGTGCATGACCCGTAGCCAGTCGGGAGGTCTACTGCCGTTGAATCCAGAGATTGAACGCACCTGTCGCCAACTCAGGAGACAACAGCGAGCTAGACTGGCTACGGAAGAGCGCATAGACGGCCACGTGAGCAGTGATTCTGAAGAGGAGTACGAGATGGAAGACTACAATCAACACCAGGGGAATCCTCAGCAGGCTCCCCCGGTGAATCAGGTCCTGGGGAACAACCCCATACCCCAGGATCATGGAGTTCATCATCCACCGCAGCCGGGTCCCACCTAGGAGTACTACTACACTCCGCGGATTGCTGACATCCGCCCGGTCATCCTCTACCCGCCTATCCCAGCAAACAACTTCGAGATCAAGCCATGCTGGATTCAGCTCATTACATCTTCCATCCAGTTCCATGGCTTGAAGGATGAGGAGGCCAGGGTACATCTCTCCCGTTTTCTGCAGCTGACGAACGGGTTCAAGCTGAATGGTGTCTCGGATGATGCAATCCGCCTTCATCTCTTCCCCCATTCTCTGGCGGGGAATGCTAAGAGGTGGTTGGAGACCCAACCCCCACTGTCCATCACCTCTTGGGACGATCTGGCTGACAAATTCGTGCACAGGTACTATCCGGCATCGAAGACTACAGAGATTCAGCGGGAGATCACTCACTTCCGCCAGGAGCCAGATGAGTCACTTCGTGATGCATGGGAGCGGTACATGGGATATTTCTGGCAGTGTCCCCACCATGGCTTCAGTGATGCATTCACAGTGGGGAACTTCTACAGCGCTCTCTCTCCAGATAGCCAGAGGGTGATTGAGTCTTTATGCCCAGGAGGGGATGTTCTCACTAAGACTCCACCAGAGCTGAACCAGATGATTAATACATTGGCTGCCAGAGATCATTCCTGGGGGCAGAGTAGAAGGGGCAGACAGTCCCGGGACCGTGGTGTGCACGCCATGGAGACCAGATCCGGGCTCGAGCAGCAGGTAGCTGAGCTAGTGCAGACATTGAAGCAGCCTAACAGTCTGATTCCGGGCAGAGGTTTGGCTACACCTCCAGTTGCTCAGTGTCAGTGGTGTGAGAGCTCCAATCACCTAGTGGAGGACTGCCAGGCTATGAGGGAGTCTACCACACCCCAGGAGCAGTTGGCCTTCATCGCCAATGCGAGGCGCCTCGATCCATACAGTAGCACATATAATGAGGGGTGGCGCCAGCATCCCAACTTTGCCTGGAGCAGCAACACCACTAAACCACCTGGTTTCCCAGCACCAGCAGGTGGTTTTCAGCAGAGGCAGCCCTTCCAGGCTCGCCAGGGGCCAGACCAACAGCAGCACCCCTACCAGCCTAGGCAGGGGCAGCCATTCCAGCAGCCCCAGCGCCAGTTTGCCGAGCCAGTAGTAGCTCCAGCCCCAGATGACAGGATGACGAAGCTGGAAAACATTTTAGCTTCATTCATGACGAGCACTCAGGCGACTATCACGAGGTTGGACCAGAGTGTAGCCTCACTGGAGGCAGGTCAGAGGAACCAGGGTGCCATTTTGCAGGATCTGCAGACCCAGGTGGGCATCTTGGCCCGCCAGACCACCACCAGGGCACCGGGGACTTTGCCTGCCACCACTGTCCCGAATCCTCGAGAGCCTCACCAGCATCAGCAGCTGGATGCCATTTTTACCAGGAGCGGTAAGACCATATCTGCTGATCCTGTCCCGGCCAGACAGGAGAAACCACTGACTGCTTCATCACTTCCAGCCGACGATGCAGAAGTGCGGGTGGAGAAGGAAGTCCCTGCTCCCAAGCCACAACCAGTGGTTAAGGAGCATGTGCCCCAGCTTCCCTTCCCCACTCGCCTACACAAAGACAAGCTGGAGACTGAGTTTGCCAAGTTCATGGCAATGTTGAAGCAGCTCAACATCAGCATACCGTTCGTGGAGGCACTGTCGAAGATGCCCAAGTATGTGATGACTCGGTATTTGCACATGTTTTCCCCTTTGTTTCTTGATTGTTTGAGCTTTAATTATTGCGTCTTTGGCCTATTTTACGCTAGGTTGTGTTCCTTTGTCACATTTCAGGTCCTAGCACATAAAGTGAAGCATAGGCGCAAGTTTCAAGTCAATCAGAGATCAATTGGCGATTAGGGAGAAGAAACTCGGGCATGACCTGAAGAAGAATGAATTTGTACCTCACTTTATGGACAAAGAATCATGCAAGCTTGTCATGAAAAGAAAGAGGACGAGACTACGAGAGTCTGGGATCAAACGGCGACTGATTCGGAGTCCGGACGAGGGAGAAACGAAGCATTGAATATAGGGGAACAGGTTCGGCAGTAAAAACACGGGCGCGCCTAAATCAAAACACGGCCGTGCCCATATTTAGGCACGACCGTGTTTTGGCCGACGCGCGCGAGCGTGTTTTTAACACGGGGCAAAACACGGGCGGTCAAAAGCAAAGCACGGCCGTGCCCTCGACCGTGTTTTGCCCAGAATCAGGTTTTTTAACGCAAATTCAAGCCAAAGGAGAGGAAGAGCTAGGTTTTGGATCCCAAACACCCAAGGGACGAACCAAAGAGAGAGAGGGCGATTTGAGGGCATTCTTGGAGTAGAGAAGGAGGATTTCTTCGCCTTGGAAGCTTGAGGAACAAGCCCGGACTTGAAGACTGATCATCTGAAGATTCTTACTGCAGTCTCCCTCTTCTCTATGGAGTAACTTCTCTTCACTTAGGTTTTGAGGAACCCTAGCTATGTTTGTTTGATTGGATGATTGTATGAGTACTCTGACTTGATAATCTTGAGTTCATATTCAATCTATGCATGTTTTCATGATTCAATTCTGCTTTAGTCGAGATTATTGATTCTGCTTTGATCCTATGAGAGGGAATACCTGATTAGGTCAATAGAGCACCATAGATTGATAGTAGTGGATCGATTGCTTTAGTCGAGGGTTGATTCACTGCTTTGTATCGATTGAGAACCTCTTTCGATAGAGGGAGTCTAGTTCAGAATGCCTTGATCAGTTGTTCTAGAGAAGGATACGTCCCTCTAGGCAATTGACTCAAGAGGGCCTTGTTCCTTTAGTCGAGACTCAAGGTCTAGTCAAGGATTCTCCGCATTGTGAATGAAAGTGAAACAAGTTGGAAATCATCAATTGTTTGTCTGGCTAGTGGCTAGTGTGAATCATACCTAAGTGAGTTCCCAAACTGTAATTAGATTAACTTAACTGTAGTTTGCTAGAGTAGTTTTAGTTCTTTCATCTTGATCTGGTTTGCTAAATAATAAACTGAAGCTGAGTAATAGTAACTCTAGAGAACCGTGGATTCGATATTTATCACTTGAGCCACTGTTCTGCAGTCTCTTCCATTGGTTACACTTGGCCATTGTTAGGTGTTGTGTTTTAGAGCAGTCAGTATGCCAAGTTCATGAAAGATCTCTGCACCAACAAGAAGAAACTTGGGGATCTCTCGACAGTGTTGCTGAGCGAGGAGTGTTCTGCTATCCTGCAGAACAAGCTGCCCGAGAAGCGCAAGGATCCAGGGAGTTTTACTATCCCTCTTACTATTGGCAGCATGCATGTAGGAAAGTCCTTGGCGGACCTAGGCGCTAGCATTAACGTCATGCCATATAAGTTGTATAAAATGCTAGACCTAGGTGAACTTAGCCCTACTAGGATGAGCATTCAATTAGCTGATCGTTCTATTATGCATCCTAGGGGAATCATAGAGGATCTGCTTGTTGGTGTTGGTGCATTCACATATCCTGTTGATTTTGTTATTCTTGATATACATGAGGATGTGGATGTGCCTTTGATTCTAGGTAGGCCATTTCTTGCCACCGCCAAGGCACTTATTGATGTGCATGATGGAAAACTGATCTTGCGTGCTGGGAATGAACAGGCTACTTTTTCTGTGACTGAGTTTGATCACTGTGCTATGATTGCTGTCACGCCTGTGAATGCCATTTCTGATCAGGTACACGAGTCTGTCGTGTACCCTTCTGCACCTCCTATTTTGCAGGACCCTCCTATCATTCCTTCGCCGCCACTCCATCCAGCCACGCCTCCGAACAAAAAGCTCAAGGAGGAGTGGCGGCCGAAGCAGCAGGTTGCTAAGCCTGCACGGAAGAAGAGTGGAGACCACTATGAGCTGGTCCCGCCTCCTGCACCACGACCACCCTGGCCGTCCGGGTACTCACTCGCCTGCATCTTGCCAGATGGGCAGGTCGAGCTGACTGATGAGGATGGTCGCATCCGTCGGGTGCATGGCCACAACCTCAAGCTGTACCTCAAGAGCGACGTGGATCCGCTCTTGAAGGCACCTGTTCCTGCACCACCTTGAGTATCCACCATGGGCGTCCAGCTAAAAGACGGTAAAGAAGCGCTTGTGGGGAGGCAACCCCACCACGGTTTGATTTTCTTTCTTGTGTTTTGAGTCGGATTGTAACCCGGTTTGGGGTTTGGTTTGTTTTCTTTTGGTTTGGATGATATTTTATTGGGCTGACCATTGAACCTAACATATTGTGTTTGAGCTCTTCTGTTCCCTTTTGGCTGTGCTTGCCCCGACTGGCCCGTTTCCAGTCCCCTGCAGTCAGTGCCTACCGGTAACATCGTTCCCCTTATCCTTCCCTCTTCTCCATTGAGGTCAATGTCGAGCTTAAGTGTGGGGGGGGGGGAGTTTATCTTTTGACTGCATTCGATCTGTTTGTGTGCTTGGAGCCTAGTCCACTGTCCAAATTTTTAAATTTGAGGACTCCAAGTACGTGTTTCCTTGCAATTGCCTGCTCAGTATGCTTTGAATTGACAGTCTTTATAGTAATATGCAACCTAGGGAGGTAGTGTAGCACTATGGAGGATGTTGATGCATTTAAGAAGTCTCATTTCTTCTTCGTATTGAGTTGGTTGATTGAGTGAATTAGTGATCTTAGGACCCTTGAATTGTGTGGTGTTGTGGATTCTCTGCCTGTCATGGACTCTTGTATCATGTTTTGAGTTTAACAGGTACTCGGAAATGTGCTTCAAAATAACGTCTCCCGTGCGAATAGGGCGAAAGTGTGTAAGGGGAGACGGGAATCCGTTCCCAATTTCCACCTACTACCTCCAGCCCCCTTGCATGACTTTCCCCCGCACGAGGCTCGAGACATCCGATCCTGGCATGGCCGGTAAGAGCAGGTTGGGACCCTTGAAAAGAAAAAAAAAAGAAAAATAACAGAAAACAAGTAAAACAGAAAAAAAAGGGGTTCCAACCGTCTTCAAGAAGAAAATAGAGCACCTTGAAAAAATGTGAGTCCATGATCTTTTGTTTTTGAGAATCTCTTCATCCACGATTCATTTGTCCTCTATTCACTATTTTCCATGATGCCGACTCGATATTAGTGCTCTCGCCGAAGAAGTTAGGAGATGACTTGTGCGTCGGTTGACCTCGTAAGCTGCTAAATGATCTAGGAAATCCTCTACCTACGATCTGGGTTGTTTGTTGCTATAGAGGTCTGGAGAGTTGCATTGGTTTGAGTCAGGTTTGCTTAGGGACAAGCAAACGGTTAAGTGTGGGGGAGTTTGATAGACCGATAATTACACGTATTTTCACCCCTATTCTTGAGTCGTTTGAAAGGTTAATTCTCGGGTTTTAAGCCGATTTCACGCGAGGTTGTGTGTTTATGTCATATTTCAGGACCCGACGTTGGAATCGAGGCGAAGGAACGAGATTCGGGTCGAAAGGAGCAAACGAGGATTGAAGTGGGCTGGAGGAAGAAAATACCCGACCATGACCACAAATACCCGGCCGGGTATTTTTCTGAAGAGGCCGGGGATTTCCCTTTTTGGCGTCTGAGAAACAGAAGGGGTCCCGGTCATGAAGCTTAAATCCCCGACCGGGGATTATTGGAGCTGACCGGGGATTTTTCCCTGCTTGAAACGTGCGTTTTGATAATACCCGGTCGAGACCCAAAATACCCGACCGGGTATTTCGACCGGGTATCGCGACAGGCAGCTGTTTTAAGGGAAAAGAGGGCTGAAAATCAGGGGATTCGAGTTTTTGAGAGATAGAACGATTTCTAGAGAGAGAAAGTGACGAGCAAGAGTTCCCAAGTGCCCTAGATTGATCTTCAACACCATTGGAGGCCAGCTTGAGCTTGGAGAAGTGCCGATCAACGTCCAGAAGCAGGAATCCATCCTTCGCAGTATGAATTCCGTGTCTGATTCTGCTTTTGCTTTCTTCTCTATGGAGTAGTTCTCCCATTCATCTGGGTATGGAGAACCCTAGATTTGTATGTTTGGCTTTGATTGTATGAACCCAAGTACTGATTCTGTGATTGATTATATTCGATTGAGGTTTTAATGATTGAATGACTTGAATCCTGATCAAATTCCTGTTGTTTCTGCTTTAACCTAGAATGAGAATATCTGCCTAGGTTGATAGAGCATCCTTGATTGAAGGTAGGGAGTTGGTGACTTTAGTCGAGGAGCCAACTCACTATTTTGTACCGGATTTACTCCGGTAGTGGAGGTTTTGTTCTTAGGGCCTCAATCTGTCTACTCCGGTGGAGGTTAGTCGCCCGCTAGAGAGTCAGATTGAGAGGGTCTGAAGACCTTTAGTCGAGACTTCAGGCTGGTTAAGAACCTTCCGCAGTATAAATATCATAGAAACTGAACTTGGTAATTACAATCCGGCTTAACTGCCGTCTAGGGGGAACCATATCCGGGTGACCTCTTTAACCTGAATACAACAGTTTACTTGCTTTGTTTGTTTGGTAGTTTAGACTTGCATTCCAGTTTCATTGCTAGATAACAAGAACTCACTGAGTAGTCATCAGATCTTGGACCCGGGTTGATAATTAAACCCAAACCCGCTATACTACGCTTTAGGAAGTGGTTTCACTTGGCCAATTCCTAGGGTGACAGTAGAAGTGAGTCAATCTTGTCGAGGATTTCAATTGGTTGCCAAACCTTTGATACTACATGTTGCCACTTTAAGAATTTTTAACCCGGATAAAAGAGCACTAGCGAAGGCAAACCCAATATGAAAATCGAACCAGAAAAATAGAGAAAGAAGGAAAAAGAACAAGATGATAAAGCACCAGGGGGTGATTTTGATAAGAATTACGCAGCAAACAATTTAATCCAAAGATTGAATTGAACTCGAACCAAAAACAGTGTTCTTAATACGAATTGGGATAAAACGGAACCAACAGGCAATTCCACACCTAGGGAAAGCCCGTATGGTATAAAATGGTAGTTGCTCGACCACGATTGAAGAGACTATTCAATCGATACAAAGCTCACAAGTTCGGAATCCACCAAACTCACAAAAGTTTGCAAACTTGCACAAAACCAAAGGGTTTCTATTCAATTCGTCAAAAGCTGAGTTTTACAATGAAACAAGACATTTAAATAGGCCTAGCTAGGTTTACACACGTCCACATAAGTCCTAATACAATCTAATATGAAAGGAACTAAACAGTATAAAAAGAAACTAATCCTAATCGAATAAGGAAAAAATTATGTTTATCAATTCTATGACTTCGTACTATCTTTGAGCCTTTCGTTCGAAACCTTCCAGGTATTTATTTCTTCATCCAATGCCTTGCCTTTTTAGAAAGCGTACCTACTTTCATGTGGTTGAAGCCTCTGGACTAGACTCTCATCCATGCTTCTCGAATTAAGCTCCAAAGTAGACTTCACAGTCACGTTTCCAGACTTAGACATTTTCAGGCAGTTTTCATGTTTTGAGATAGCAACTTTAAGGCTTTGGAAATTCACCTTAATGACTTGTTCTGGATCCACCAATGCATCCAACATGTAGATAAACACTCCATCTTCAATACAAACCCCTAATCTTGAATTTCATTGAGCCAATTGTGAGAACCAAGCCTCCAAAGTAGGCATCTCGAAGCTGTTCCTACACTTAGTCAAATTCTGCCTCTTTTCTTTCCAACCTTGATAGCTTTTTTGGCAAGTAATTGTGACTGGTAGAATTGGCCAATGTGGATCATATCAAAAGACACCAAACTTACGTGGAACACTTTCCAAATCAGAGGAAGAAAAAACCACAGGCTGGACAACCACTAAATCAATTATGATCAAGGAACAATCTTCAGAATAAAAGTTTTGGAGTAAGTAGAAAACTCCCAACATCGGGGAAAGGCACTCAAGAAGATATTTTATAATGTCAGGAGAATAAAAGAGTTGTAAGAACCGACACTACAAAAAAAAGATCTATGACAAGAATATTTTCTACCTATATCAAGGGTTTTAACCACTGCTACGAGTTCTAGCACGGGTTTTACCAACCCCTGCATGAACCCTCACCAATGTTGTCACAGTACATGTAGCAAGAGTTTTTAGCAACCCACGGTGGAAGTCCCCTCCAAGGGTTGGAGCAGGGGTTTTAACCCTTGAAAACCCCTGTTACATGTTTCAAGGGTTAAAACCCTTGCTACACTTAACTATAAAATCCAATAATAAGAGGTTTGTATCAGGGGTTAAAACCCTTACTAAATTTGCTGCTCTGACTATCTGACTAGCAAAGGTTATAACCCTTGCTTAACTCGTCGCTAAAACTATTTGCAACCAACTCAAAATCGTTGCTAAATAGAATCACTTGGTCTCCATTACTGTTGCAGATAATCTGGTCACTATAGATAAATCCAAATATGCTGGTCACTAATACAAATCCAAATCCAAGCCTCTCTATTGCTAATTTTTTTACAATACCATTCTTGGTAGCCAAATCGCACTATAAACATCAATATTTCATAATTCATTCCATGATCCAAGATAATAATATTGTTTCAACAGTATCATTTATAACTGAAAAGTAAAACTGCACCCTCCATTCAAATTTTCCTGCCCATAGAGTGATTTTAGGAAGCTGATGTGGCAGGGTGTTAAGCGGGGAAAAAATAGAACTCCCCGCCAGATTGCAGAACTAAGAAACCGTCCACTACCCACCTTTTCTCCTGGTTTCCCACGTTATCATTTATTTTTAATTTAGTTTTCATTTAGTTTTGTGATGACCAATAATTACACATGTTTGCATCCTTAGTTCTTATCCGTTTGCTAGTCGTGTATTTTTGGCCCGTTTACGCTGGGTTGTGCTACTTTGTCATATTTCAGGTCCCAGACGTCGAAGGAAAGGCTAAGCACGAGATTCGGGGCGTTTGGAGGTCATTCGGTCGAGCTGGGGGCAAAACACGGGCAGGAGTCCTGAAGAACACGACCGTATACACAAACAGGCACGCCAGTGTTTTTATGTGCGAGAGCTGAACAGATGGAAAAGCAAAACACGGGCTGGCCTAAAGAAAAACACGGTCGTGTCCATATTTAGGCACAATCGTGTTTTGGCCGACGCGGGCGTGTTTTTAACACGTGGCAAGGACACGGACGGGGAAAAGCAAAACACGGCCGTGTCCTCGACCGTGTTTTGCCAAGAATCGGGTTTTTGAGGCAGATTGAAGCCAAAGGAAAGGGAGAGCTGGGTTTTGGATCCCAAACACCCAAGGGACGAACCAAAGAGAGAGAGGGCGATTTGAGGGCATTCTTGGAGTGGAACTGGAGGATTTCTTCGCCTAGGAAGCTCGAGGAACAAGCCCGGACTTGAAGACTGATCATCTGAAGATTCTTACTGCAGTCTCTCTCCTCTCTTTGGAGTAACTTCCCTTCACTAAGGTTTTGAGGAACCCTAGCTATTTTTGTTTGATTGGATGATTGTATGAGTGCTCTTACTTGATAATCTTGAGTTCATATTCAATCTATGCATGTTTTCATGATTCAATTCTGCTTTAGTCGAGATTATTGATTCTGCTTTGATCCTATGAGAGCGAATACCTGATTAGGTCAATAGAGCACCATAGATTGATAATAGTGGATCGATTGCTTTAGTCGAGGGTTGATTCACTGCTTTGTATCGATTGAGAACCTCATTCGATAGAGGGAGTCTAGTTCAGAACGCCTTGATCAGTTGTTCTAGAGAAGGATACGTCCCTCTAGGCAATCGACTCAAGAGGGCCTTGATCCTTTAGTCGAGATTCATGGTCTAGTCAAGGATTCTCTGCATTGTGAATGAAAGTGAAACAAGTTAGAAATCATCAATCATTAATCTGGCTAGTGGCTAAGGGGAATCATACCTAAGTGAGTTCCCAACCTGTAATTAGATTAACTTTAACTGTAGTTTGTTAGAGTAGTTTTAGTTCTTCCATCTTAATCTGGTTTGCTAGATAATGAACTGAAGCTGATTAATAGTAACTCTAGGGACCCGTGGATTCGATATTTATTACTTGAGCCACTATACTACAATCCCTTTCATTGGTTACACTTGGACATTGTTAGGAGTTGTGTCATAGCGAGTCAAGTTTTTGGCGCCGTTGCCAGGGACTTTCTAGAGTATTAGGAAAGGCAGAAGTTTGTTACTTTAGCGTTTTTCTTTTCTTTTCCACCCTTGCTTTTCACTTGGATGTTTTTGTTTTGTTGGTGCAGATCTGAATCATGGATCCTCATGGCTTCTCCAACCATTGGGGGTATCCACCACCATCCGAGTGGTATTACCCCGAGACTCCCTGGAGCAATCAAGGAGGAGAAGACTATGGATTCGGGTTCCAGTACCAACCCCCTTACTACGGAGAACCGATTTTGTGCAATGAACGGTGCCACACACGTTGGGCTTACCCCATGTCTTAGATTTTCAAATTTTTGACATGGAGGACAACCTACTTTTTCATTTCACACTTGAGCACCCTTTTTCGATACACGAGCCCACAACACAACATAAGAGGAGTCATCAATACCACATAAATCAACAGTCCTAAATCCACTAGTTCACAAAATCAACCGGCACAGCAGAGAGATAGATAGGAAAAATCTTATACATCAACATCCTCCATAGTGCTACAACTACCTCCCTAGGTTGCATATCACCATATAGACTGTCAATTTAAAGCATACTGAGCAGGCAATTTGCAAGGAAACACGTACTTGGAGCCCTCAAATTTAAAAATTTGGACAGTGGACTAGGCTCCAAGCATACAAACAGCCAAACATTCACCTGCATACATAATCGAACATCCCCTCACACTTAAGCACGACATTTTCCTCAATGGAGGAAAGATAAGGAGGGTAGAACAAAGTTACCAGATAAAGGGTGAATGATGGTGGACGAGGCGGGCGGTGCATTCTAGGAGGAGAGAGTAGTCGGAACACAAACACCACACAAAATCTCACAAAGGATGAGTTATTGACTCTAAAATCAAATAACAAAACTGACTCAATCGAGGAGAAATAGAGAAAGAAATGCAAACCGACTGGCTGGGTTGCCTCCCAACAAGCGCTTCTTTCACGTCGTGAGCCGGACGATGGCTCCTAAGTTTTGGTCCACCCCAAAACCTCCTTGAAGTTGAGGTTCTCGTCGATGAGGTGGAGTCTCAAGTCACGAGCATGTGGTATGACAGGTGATGGAAGCTCGTGCACTTGATGTAGATAACGTCTCCACCCTCGAGACCTCTTCTTTTCTTCTCTCGTCTCATTGCCCCAAACTAGATATGACAGCATCGATTGACCACCATCGCGTCCACCAAGAGGGACTGATGTTGAAGTGGCCTTGGTCTGGCAAAGAGACACTGCAAATGGGTCCTTGCTAAGTAGTTCCTCGAAGTTTGGTGGAGATATCACATGTAACTCATGGTCGGTGCAGGCCTCTTCCACCTCAACTCCGTCCTCAGCCTAGACGCCGATTGCTTCTTCAACCTCCCTTCCTTCTTCATGTGGTATCACCCCTGGGAAATGATCAAGAACTCCTTCTGCTTCACTTTTGTCATCCTCCACAACTTCTTTCTGCACCCTTTCTCTCTGTTCTTCTTCTAGCACAGATTGGAGAGCAGGTTTGCCAAGCAATTTCTTTCATGAGATCTTCTTGCATCTCCTCACTCATTTGCCCTATTTATGTATGTTCAGCTTAGATGTAGCAAATCCAGAAACTTGCTTTTCTCAGTAAATATGTAGAAACTTCCCTTTTCCCAGGTTTGTGACTTCTGTTTTAAGTGTTTGTCATAACTTCCTCATTTTGTGTTTGTGTTCCAGGGGCAAGTGATTTTTTCCAGTGTATTTTAGGTGCAGATCCACGGAGGCGAGGACTGCAGTGGATGGTGACTGGATTCATTCACTGCCCAGCCGGTCGTCAAGCCTCTCAGTGTCTTCGGCTGTACTATTGGGTTTCGGCTTCTTTCCCTACTCAATCGTGGTTCCAACTGCCTTCTTTGGATATATATAGCAGGTCTCACTGATTTAAGTTTTAAGATCCTAGAGGTATTTATTTAGCATATGAAAGGTTGAGTGAGGAAGTGTTTGGATTTGTTGGATCTTTAGAAGTTGTTCCAACTTAGGGTTTTCGACTCTAAGAAATGTAGTGCACTTTCTTAGTTTCGTTTCGTTTGAACTCTAGCTAGCAAAGTTGGTTAACAAATCGATTTTCACCTGACTATCGCTGCAATAGAAAGTGGCAGTGGAACGCGGTGGCTCATAGAGTGAATTATCACATAACTATTGACATTTTTTGCCCTGGTAGTTTACCATACCGATTAGTACTGCAATCTAGGTTAGTATGATGATGATGATGATGATGAGAGCTCAATCCTTTATGTGATTGGCCATATTTATGTAATTACTTTGATGGGTTGGCATATATGCAGAGTGAGCTCAGAATTCAGCATGATAGCATATGGGAAATTGCTGCAGGATTGAATAGGAAGTTTGGTATTGGACAGTGGTAGCTTTAGGTCTAGCGGATTTGGATTCATGACACGACCTATGCTTGGAAGGCTGGGATGCTTTTTGTATTGGTGATACAATCCGCGGAGCACGTAAGGGTAAACATCCTATCATCCATTCATCTTTATGTTGATTAAAAGTTGTTTACTTATTAAAGACTACAACTTTTGGAAATGGACTCCCGAAGTGTGGTTTGGTCATGTCAAAAGGGAACTGGATTCTGAGAAATCGTACAAGAACATGGATAGGCCGAAATTGGTGACAGAGGTTTTATGTCAAATTACTTCAAGAATTTGGTAGGAATTTCAAAAGCGCGGTTGTGATTTTTCTGCGATGGATCATCCTGAAGGAACTTATGGAGACACTCTGAGACCTTCCTAATGACGAAACACGATTGTATTATGGTGGTTTCTTTGTGGTAGAATAGGCTGTTCTTTCTCTGTTTCGGTTATTGTAAGCATGAATGAGAGGATGAACATGTTGTATACAAAGTATAAGAATGAGCCTTTTCCATAGCATCCAGTGTTTTTCCTTCTAATTTTTTTATTGGCCTTGATCATAAGTAATTATAGTAAACAATTTTTTTGTATATTTTTCTAAATCTACAAAATATATAAAACTGGACTTGACAATCTTGCCATAGAACAAATTTATTGAGTCGTGGAGTAGCAGCAAGAGCATTTTTGATGTAAGCACTTGCCCTGATGTAGTTATTCAAAGAAGTGTTTATTCTTGCCGGTTTGACCAGCTATCCACTTTAACCACTTACCCTTCATCAGTGAAATAAAATACTAATAAAATATTTTTATGAACTTATGTTATTTAAATTACTCTTCTTCATTCTGGTGAAGTATTGTCGTAATTTTTGTCTTACGTAACGTGAGAATACGTGTGAATATTTACAGATTGGTTAGAGTTATAAAGAGAACCTATTATGGGTAGGGGTAACCATGGATACCCGAAATCCAAACGGGTTTGGACACGGTTTGGATTTTCTATCCATTTCTTATGTGGGTAAGGGTATGGGTAAAACTCGAACTATTTTGGGTAGGGTAACGGATATGCACTATCCGTCCCCAACCCGACTCATTGCCATTTCTACGAGGCAATAAAATTTAAATACCCAATGAACCTCGCTGTTGAAACAATAGATGTATACATGATTATAAAAAAAAAAATCAAATGGGCCTAGCACTACAAGCCCTAATATTTTACAAACCTATATCTATTAGCCGCTGCACACATATAAAAGACCCTGTGTATATATAAAAAAACATACACTACTTAGTGCCAAAACTTACAGTCCAATATATAGGCTTCCCCATGGTTTTATGGGATTTTTCCAGAAATAGCACCTTTTAAAAAAATTACAAAAATAGCACTCAGCCGAAAATATTTACAAAAATAGCACCTTTTTTTATGGACCGCACCTTAGAGGTGCGTTCCATATTCCTGGGCCAAAACCGCATCTTGTCCAAGCAGTTTCAGGTCTGACCTACACAAACCGCTTGGCCGAGGTGCGGTTATGGCCCAGCCTACCAAAACCGCACCTTGGAGATGCGGTTTGTTTCTCCAAAGCAAAACCGCACCCCAAGTGCGGTTTGTGTGTCAATTATTTTCCGACACCAGACCAGCAGCCATGCAGATTCACAGACGTGCGGTTGCATGGCAGATGAAAAACGCACCTCTAAGGTGCGGTTTTCATTGATGATTTTGCCTATAAAAAGCAGTCGGGAAATCTTCTTCTCTTCACACCTCTCCTTCTCCCTTTTCAATTTTCTATTGTAGCTCCATATTTCTCTAGTGTTTTTGCGGTTAACGTTAACTCGTAAGTTTTTTTTTTGTATTACTTTTTATTGTGCATTGTGATTTGTGATTTTTATGATATTAGTTGAACTATTGTTTTTTCGCATATGGCATTCCAAAAGTTCACGCTTTGGTTACGGTGGAATGGTTACACAGAAGAGAGCGGAAAGGGGGTCACCTACGTCGGTGGCAATTTTTAGAAAATAAAGGTCGCTACCAGACCGATGCTTGAAGAGCTCTATCAAATGTGTACTAATGTTACTTGCATGGATGGCACGAGAAGAGTTGATCGTATGGTGTACCGATATCCAAACAGAGAAGGCGGGTCGTTGTGGCACGAGGAATATCTTATAACCACTCAGGATGAGGTAGATGCCATGCTCGAATTCTTAAGGTCCAACAAACTTTCCAAAGCCGAGATGTTCGTTTACACCGAGCCGGTCGTAGGTGTTGGAGGTCATTCTGGAGATGGTCAAACATTTGGTATCCATTGTGGAGGTGATGAGTATGGAGATCATCCCTACCAAAGTTACCATGATCCTCATTCCTATTTTCAGTACCAATCTTACCCGTCATATGAAGAAGAAGTTCAACCGGACCATGCCAACCAACCCCAGTACAACTTCCACTCAGGCAGTGGTAGTTTTCACAACTACCATTATGGAGCTGATGAAGGTGCCTTTCATGAGTTGGATCAGATGGAAGATGCCCTGCCAACACCAGTCAGTGACCCATCCGATGAAGAAAGAGAGAACAATGTCAGTGCAGACAGCTCCGACACACTTGAAGGTGCTGATGATTCAGGACCAGAGTCAGACTCAAATAATGATGATGAGGTGGCTCATGACCGTGTACCAGTCCCCTACTACAATCACAATCCGGACGGCAATTGGATGGTCGACAGCGACATGGAACCGCCGGAGGTTCCAATATGGGGTCCACTCACTGGTTTATGAAGGGCCAACAATTTGGCTCGAAGAAGGAGGTGTGGCATGCCATTGATACTTAAGCAATGAATTGGCATTTTGAATGGCACACAACTCATTCCAACACGAAAAGGCTCATAGTCAGATGCCGTAATCATAACGAGGGATGCAATGTTAGGATCCGGGCCATCAACAGCAAGAGACACGGCCATTGGGTCATATCCCGTGCGGTGAACACACACACATGTGTGTCATCCATAACATCCCAAGGCTATCGGCAGTTGAAATCCAGGGTGGTTGTTGTGGCTATCAAGCATCTAATTGAGCAAGATCCTGACCTAAAGGTGAAAGTCATAATCGCTGACATTGCAAGTCGTTATGGTTATATGATTAGCTATAAGAAGGCGTGGCATGGAAAGCAAAAAGCTCTGACCGCGGTATATGGTGATTGGGAAGAATCATATGCATTCCTTCCCAGGTTGATTTTGGCACTAGAGGCATCTAACCCTAGCACTGTTTTCTCCCCTAGATACCAAGATGAAGAGGTACAAACGCCAGAGCCAGGTAACAAACGCCATTTCAGACGACTTTTTTGGGCATTCAAGCCATCTATTGATGGTTTTGGCTTCTGTGTCCCTGTGATCCAAGTGGATGGTACATTCCTTACCGGCAAGTACAAGGGCACTCTACTGATTGCCAGTGGGGCGGATGCAAACAAACAAGTCTTTCTGTTAGCCTTCGCCATTGTTGAGGGAGAGAATACTGATAGTTATGGATGGTTTTTCTGGCAAATTCAGCTCCACGTCACTAGGAGGACGAACCTGACAATAATCTATGATCGGCACGCCGGGATTAGAGCTGCCATCTTAGGTTTGGATCCAGCCCGGAAGTGGTCCCAAAGGTGGTGCATATGACACTTCAAGAGCAACTGGAACCATCATTTCAAGCGGAAGAAGCTTGCTGATAATTTGTGGTGGATTGGTAAGCTCTCTATTGGTTGTTTAATTTTGGAGAAGAACAATATCTTATATCAAATAAATGGTACACTTGTTAGACTCTTTATAAAGAGATGCACGTCTAAGGAAATGGGGTTTTAAGCGATTATCATGATCCTCCCATTTCTTAGGAAAATCGGGTATTAAGAGATCCTCGGATCCCCCCTTTTTCTGTCAAAAAGGCTGCGTTTCTAAGAAGATGTAAACCTCTCCTAAGAGTCTAACGAGAGTACCTGATTGTTGTTCGAATTGTAATAAATTGCCAAATTATTACTAACATATTACTTAATTGTGATTACCTCGGCTGTTGCATACCAGGAGAAAAAATTCCAGGAGAAGTTGCAGAAGATGCGCGAGTTATGCCCTGAAAGGGCAAAGTGGCTGGATGGACACGACCTATCCATGTGGAAATTCCATAAAGACGGAGGTACAAGATGGGGTGTGGCCACAACGAACTCATCAGAGAGTATCAATTCTGCCTACAAGGGTGTTCGGGCGCTACCAATCTCTGCCATTGTGGAGATGACTTTCTGGAAAACGAATGGATGGTTCGTCAATCGACTACACTGGGCAAGGACAAACGAGGCACAGGGATAGGTCCATGCCAATAAAGTCACAGAAATACTGGAGCATGACAATCGGAAGAGTAGTCAACACAGTGTAACCGTTATGAATCGGGCAACTGGTGAGTTTAGCGTGACAACCGAACACCGTGAGAATGGTAGACGCGGGGGCCATCGCCATGAAGTTTTGGTAAATTTCAGGACAAAACTTGGTGAGTGCTCATGCCAGAAGTATCAGGGGAGAGGGTGGCCATGCTCTCATGCAATGGCTGTAATTAAAAACTGGAGCAAAGACCCCCGTCATTTCGTCAGTCCATTCTTCAATATCGACTCACTCAAAAATTTCTATGGACGTAGTTTCCGTGCATTGCCTGATGAAGCTTACTGGACGGTCTACTTAGGAAAGTTGATAATCCCACCGTTCGGACAGAGGCGTGAACCGGGTCGATCGAGGAAAAAGAGAATTCAAAACGAAATGGATCAAAGTGGAAGACCACCACGAGGCCCAAGACGATGTTCAGTATGCAGAGTTCCACGGCATGATAAACGGAGTTGTCCAGGTCCGATTGGTCCGCAAAATCCAGGGCCTGATGTGGGGGAGTCAGCTAATGCGACATAGTTTGCGGTTTTCATTTGTTGGTACTTGTTATGTATGTTTTCAATTATTGTCAGAGTTAGAGCTATGATGCTTGGAACTTTCATGTTTTCAAATAACCCTCATGAGAACACTCAAGCCTTAAGTTAAAACGATAAAAGTAGAGAAAGCCAAGAACTTATAACTAAAATAAAAACTAAAACAACACTCAATTCAAGAAACTTCATCAACATAAACTCCCTCTCCTTGCCACCAATCGCTCATTTTTTTGGGAAATTTGGACAGAGATTCGGCTAGGTTCGGCGGGTTTTGAGGAAAAAATCAAAATTCGGACAGAGATTCGGCTCGGCGGGTTTTGAGGAAAAAATCTAAGAAATGTTTTCCGATGGCAGATCGGACTTAGCCGCAACCAACAGACCACTATTTCCTAGGCTTTTGGGAGGGGAGGGTTTAGAGAGATAAATTCTAGAGAGAGAAGGAAGAATGGGTTGTGGTGTGAAGAAATGAGAGGGGAAGGGGGGTATTTATACCCATCAGACCGCACCCTCCAGGGGCGGTCTGGTAATTTTCCCCTAGTCAAAACCGCAGCTTCCCGGCGCGGTTTACGCTCCCCGTGGGTTGACAGCTCCCTGCCGCTGCGGTCTGCGATCTATGGCGTGAATCGCTGAGGTGGCAAGCGGTCCGCCGCTGGATTGCAGCTGGATCCTGCGGTCTCCAAGGCCGCTCCCGGGGAAACACAGACCGCACCTTGAAGGTGTGGTTCCCAGTCTGACGTGGCGCAAAACGCACCTCCAAGGTGCAGTTTATACATAAAATGCACCTTGGAGGTGCGGTCCAAAAAAAAGGGTGCTATTAGTGTAAATTTTTTCGGCTGGGTGCTAGTTTTGTAATTTTTTTTTAAAAGGTGCTATTATTGGAAAAATCCCTGGTTTTATTGCTATTCTGCAATACAATGATGTTGTTGAAATTTGTGAGAGTGCTGACACCATCGATCTCATTATGTTGCAAGTGGATGTGGCAAATCAGGTAACTAAACGAATAAATTTCCTTTTAATCGTACGCCTTTTGTGGCATGCTGCATTTTCTCAATTTGCTTTGACCATATTCCTTTCTGTGTTTACATTAGGGCACCTCTTTTCTGTTATCCGGACGTGTAACGGATTTGACGACGTCCTGGTCCCCTGCATCTAGAATCCATTTCGTCCACCTCACAATTGAGGACAATTTCATCGGTGTTGACATCGTCTTCCCGTCATCACAGTTACGAACGATTGTTGGATATGTATTCAGTCATGCTGATGTTGTCAATGCTGACTATATGGCCCTTCTGAACATGCTTGGAGGACAGACATTTGAAGTCATGGTCACAGTCGGTCCCTGGAACAATGCATTTGGTTATTAGAACTTGTGTTGGTCAAATTATTTTTGCCTTTGTTGAATTGAGTACCATGTCATGAACAATGAGACAATGTCTTGAGTTTCCCTATTTTGGACCTTCATGTTATTTTTCATAATATTCAACTAGATTAAATTTTGCGATCAGTAAATTTCGTTAGTGTTTTATATTGATTAGCTAATCTTGAAATGTATCTTCCTCATGCTTACAATAGGTGTGTGCTCATGCTTACAATAGGTGTGTGAATGGTTTGCTTTTTCCCTTAATTAAATAATTACTTTGTTTTAACTAATTGTGAATATTCATTCAAATTACAGCTTTGTCTTCAACGATATGCAAAATTACAACAATCTTATGATAATATTAAACACGACTCATTTCTCGACACTACTATTATAGATATCATAACTCCATTTTCCTTAAACAATTACGGCCAACGACCCGAGCTATAGGCTAGTATAATATATAGTGAAATGGTAAAAACTAAAAACAATAAATATTGAAATGTAATACAATGAAACATGGTCTACTACTCATAATATTCCAAGTACTCAAAACTCAAAAGAACCTACTAATGTAATCATAATGCAACATCCTTCAAAGACCAAGGATAATACCCCTTTAGATATCTTCCTTCTTTTTAGAGCACCACTTCTTGGTAGCACACTGAATCGAGTAGTTTCATTCCCACTTGAAGTTCTCTATTCCCTGAGATAGTAACAAGTTATGATCTAATTATTGAGAGTACTGAAATTTAAAGAGTTCATCCACAGAAAAGGAATTACATTGTTTAAGCATCATGTATAGCATTTGTACCTCTCCTTGTCATTCCCAGCAAACAAAAGCGAGCTGGAAGGATCACCATCTGCAGCTACAGTCGATCTACTTTGGAACTGAAAGTCATTAGCAACATAGTATCAATGGATACATATATTCCTACCCAAAAAATGCATACATAGTTTTTAATTCATCCAAAAGCACAATAGCCACTACCAACAAGTGGCAAGCTTCTAGTAGCTTGCTAGAGTAAAAGGATGAAGTAGCAATTAGAAAGAGGGAACTGACTGGTTTCCAATTTGCAAGATATTTGAGTTCATAATTAATTCAAAATCACTATTAACTTACACCAACCAGACTCAAGCTTTTTTCAAGTCCACTGCTAGAAGAAAGCTGAAAATAGATAGGCAGCTATGCGAACAATAAACAGGGAGATCGGAAGAAAATACCGCCATTTCTCTTCCTGATGACCTTGATGGTGTCTATATCTACTAGACTCATCTGGTTGTCTGCGGGCTGAATTGGCGGCGGCTGAAGAAAAGACCGCAAAGTGAAATCCAGTAAATCAGCTAACAATCAAACAAAATAGTACAGGGAAATGACACTTCCAAGCTCTGAATCGGATTCCATTTCCACAAGAAGAAATAGAAATAAACAAAGAGATCATCATCATGAGAGAGAGAGAGAGAGAGAGAGAGAGAGAGAGAGAGAGAAGCGTACAGCATCAGGCTCAGTTTGAGAGACGATTCAAACTCCGTCGCAATTGACGAGCAGATCAAGACTCCAAATGCTATAGAATGGATTCAGACAGTTAGTAATCCTGGTTAACTGTCAAATGCTATAAATAAAAGCCATAGCTCTTCTCCGGATATACACCCACTGCTAGCACTCAAGCCACAAACACAGAAGGACAAAGAAACAAGAAAAAGCTATGAATATATCACGTTAAGAAAACTAAATATATCATAATATAAACTAATGAAAGCTACCAACTTAACCATCTAACAGAACATTATATTAATAGCATAAGTATGATGGCAGCTAATTATCGACACAAATATGAAGAACAAATACGAAACCAAAGAATTAGATTATACATTGATTACACTACTTAGTTCCTGCGTACATACATATTTTGTTACAGACTTACAGTCACTACAATAATTCAAGTTAATTCACAACAATGGGTAGTCTATGTAATCCTCCAAGTGCTAGTACATACAACTACATACGACATGGAACAACAGCATATTTTGAGGACAATAATTGGAAGTTCGACTCAACGTATTAGTTGGTCACTTCCTGTTCCAACAATCACAAAGCTACAATACTTACAGGTGTTGACACTGCAATAGGCACCCTTAATTCAGAATAGGGGAAGGACTATTCACAGAAAATCAGGATGAATTCTAAATGAGGTTCAGTTCTCACTGGTCATCATCATCGTAGTCTTGATCTCCGATGTCAACCATATGTTCTCTGCAGATATAAAGCAAAGTCATTGTCAAATATCTCAGATAAAAAACCGTTCCAGAACATCAAAGCGGCAAAAGGATTGATCACATTACGAGCAGCAAATAGTTCGAAGTTCTAATTCGGGTTTGCTATCATAAATCGAACAAGTAACAGATTAAAAAATGAGGCAGAGGCCTTCTTAAGATCCTTTGCATCATTCACATACACCACCTGAAGCGGCACCATCAACCATGGCACGAACTCCTTCACACAAACACATAACTTCACCCCACTGTGAACTGGGGTATTGGGATCCACGAACGCCCAATTGAACCAAACATGTCTACAACAACAAAAAAAGAAGCTCCCACCATCAGACTCTTGTGTTTCCAAATTCACGACACTGACCAGCAAAAACACGACGTACCTCCATGTCCGAAGAGCATGCCTGCCCTTTTCATAAGATTCTGAACCAAAACCCTCGCATGGTTCAGTGAGAAACCATTCTTGACAAGTTCGCCATCTTCTTTGAGGGATTCCAGCGGCTTAGCAGTTGCTCTACTGAACTTGGAATCGTAATTGAAGCTACCGCTCCTGGCAATACAGATTAACAAGCAAAGGAAGAAGGAACCCACTAATTCAAGATTAAAAGAGTGACGAGACGAAACGGTAGTTAAGATAGCGAGACTGATACATATATAATTACATCCGGAGACAATCCTGCTGCGGGGATGGTCGCGAACAGCACAAGAACACCATCTCTGCGCGATGAATTCATAATTCATTGGAACTTTAAAATCGATGAATTGAAGAGAGCACGACATTCAAGACTCCAACTTCTTAGTGAGTCTTACATCTCGGCTCTCTTCAAGCTCCTAAGCTGCGAAAAGCGCTTCAATCTGAAGTCGCAAGACTGGTGAGGCACAGTATGCTTGGATCCTTCGGGGGAATTTAAGCTTCACATGCGCCCCATATCAATAATGGACTTCATTCACTCAGTTTCCCGATAACACGATGAAGGATGCAGGCGGTGGGCGGCGGTGATGTTTACGAAGAAGAAAGCAATGAACGGAGGCAGAGGATCAGAGTGACCATCAACGACGAAAATGAAATGTATCTGAAGTAGTCGCCATCAAAGAGGATTTAGGGTTTCAAATCGACAATCTTCCCAAAGCGAGAGAGATTCAAATTTCAAAGTCTAGTGGTTCGAGCGAGCTACGGAGATCGATCAGAACTTAAAGAAGCAAATCGTCGAAGAATTCGAACGATCGGAACAGAGAGAAAAGAAAACGGGACAAGGAGCTTTTTTCTTTACAGTAGACAAGGAGCTTAGAATCTCGAAACTGATTGGGGATAGAAATCGGAACGGTACCAAAACTACAACTAAGTACTCAAAGTAAATAAATATTAAAGACTCCACCCTTCATTGTGCAAAATATGTAATATAAGTTCTTAGATTTTCATTTTCGGACAACATTTCAGATCGGAGAATGAAACGAGAAGTGACAATTTGTCATGTGTGTAGCAGGGGTTTGCAAACCCCTGCAATAAATCCATGGTATTGTGAGTTCTAAAATTTTTAGCCGGAGTTTATTGAACCCTTGGTATGGGTCTAATTTTTTGTAGCGGTGTCTCTTTCCCGTAACAAAGAACCCTAATTTAAAGCCATGTAAATTACCTTATGAAATGGCTATAGAATTGCAATCTAAAGACTGAAACCCTGCGTAATTAATCTAAGTGACTCCAAATCTTGCAAGCGCTAATCCAACATTGTCCCCATCTGCAAGTCGATCCACTAATTAATCAACAAAAAATGATAAGCCACAATTAAATGTTGTTACAGCGACATAGCTAAGCTGTGACAATATATGTGGAAGTGACCACAACTCTACAATGGCAGTGTAGCCAAGTATAAATAGAAGGTTGATGAAGGTTTTGAGGGCAGCGGTAAAGAAAAGAAAGAAAAACACTAAGAGAGTAGTAGCATGAGAAAAGAATAGAGTTTGCCGAGAGTTTAAACTGTATTTCGAGGGAAATAAATACAGTTAGTCACTCTGAGTTTTGAAACTAAATTTTCAGTAGCTAGTAGTTGGTATATAAAAGCCTTGGTTGCCACTACTGTTTATTAGTGGCCCCCACTCTCTCTTCTGCGACTGGGCAATCTCCAAATGCTTCCCCTTCGTTCGCCCATGTGGCACTCTGCTCCTCTCACACAAAAAACCAACTCATCTTCTTACCCAACTCGCCATCGATGAACCATTGGATATTTCATTTATCCACTGGTTTCTCCTCCGAAACTCTTACAACGCCATTTTGCTTTTATGTCTAACTCTTTCTTCCCTCTTCCACTTTGCACGCCAACTCTGCAATTCTCACAGAACCCTCTTCCAACCCTTATTCTCTTTCTTTGCTTTTCTTCCCACACACAACACTTTTCTTCTTCCAACCATTCTTCTGACATCTTCTACTTCCAATCCTTCATCTATTAGCATCTCCTCTTTCTCATTGTCAATCAACACTATGGTTAAGGGTTGCAACAGCAGATTCAACTTCATCTGCTAGATCTTCAATCACCCTTTTACTACCATTCATCTTTTGCTTAATGTTTTCCTTTGTCTTTGTTGGTCGTACCTTTTCGGCGGAATCCCAAGTCCCAATCTCTCCTTCTCTCCCGCTGTCGAAGAAGAACAATAAGAACAAGAGATGAATGGTAGCTTTGCTCGGTGGAATACTAGCTTCTGATCCCGTTGTTATTCATTCCCCTTATATCTTGCCTGCTGCATTCATGTAGCTTCTTTTTGTTTTTGTTTTGATCTTTGTTCCCTAATTGGTTTCCAGGGAAGTAAAAACACATACGATAGCGTGGGAAAGAGATGGCGGGTGACGGGTGAAGTAGCGTGGATTAAAGAAGTCCAGAGAGAGGAGAGGGAAAGCCTCCTGTTGAAGCGTGAAGATCTGCTATAGATGGGATTCCGTCGAGGCCGGCGCAGGTGGAAACGGATGCAGGGGAGGGCGTATTGGGTGGGATTCCACCGAGGCCCTTCTGTGCGGCTGAAACATGATGTGGAAAGTTGAGATTATGTTGCCAAAAACAGGGAAAACACACTGGTTTCCAGAGAAGGCATGCCACCCCCACCGCACACGCATCCAGGAAATTGTCCATGCCGCGGCGTATTTAGGGGATGAGAGGGGAACCCTATCTCCTCCAGAATTAACTTCACCCAGCAATTTGCAAACCTCCTTCAAGCACAGATGGCGGAAACCTTGATTGCCGCCCCTTAATCATTTTCCCAAATCGCTCCCGACGAATCGTCCCTGATCTCCGACTTGGCAGCAGTCCCGAATCTCCTCTTCTAGCCTTCCAACTTCACCACCACACCCCCTATTTCCGGTTCCACCTCAAATGGCTTCGGTGGAATCCCAACTTCTGCAGATCTTCACGCTTCTGCCTCGGCGAAATTCCAACCTTGAAGATCTCCCCTCTTACATTGCATGACTTTCCCTCTTTGCTCTCCTCTCTCAACTTTACCATACTACTAGGTCTCTCTCCTTGCAATCGTTAATGCTTCCTACAGTACCACACATAGAACAGGACAAAAGCGGTGCCGGACCTGCCGCTGTTGACTTGGTTTGACGACAGGATGGGAGCGCCATAAAAGACAATTGATTGAACGTGTTTGGAAATTTTCGATTCAGGTTTAGTCTGGTTTGGAATAACCTTCTACTCGCTTTCGGTGCTTTTAATTAGCCAAAAAAGTCTCAAGTTTTCCTTCCGCTTTTGTTGTGTTGTGTTACTGTCAGGTCATTTCCCAAAAAAAATCATCCATTTGAGTCGCTTGTGGAGTTTTGGGTGTGTTTTCTTTTGTGAATTGTGTTTCAAATTTTCACTCTCATTTCCTTTGGTTGTGGACTCTGCAGGTGTTCATTAATTTTCAATTCTTGGTATTGTAGGAGACCAGCAAGTTCTCAATCCTCATGAGTTGAGTTTCCAGCTACTATACCTCTCCCCTCAAGTTCTTGGTTTAGTTTTTATTTTATTTTTTTCATGTCTTTGTGGTTCTGAATTAGTGAATTTTACAGTGTAGAAAGTAGAAACAGCAGAGAAAGACATACAAACTGTCAATGTGCTCTCATGAGGTTGAACCAAGGAGTCTAGACATTAATCTCATCAACATGACATATGAGCATCTCAAGTGGTGGTAATTTGTTTATTATATGATGTACTCATTCTGGAATGGAAAAAATATTTGAATTTAGTATTTGCTGATTCTTTCCAGGTTTTGTGCAGTTTTCAAAGAAACTACAGTAGATACACAAACCCTACAACTCCTAGAAGTGCCAAGTTCATGGTTTGCTCTCTGCCCACAATTTTCGTTAATCATCATTTCCATTGCTTCTCTACCTTTCTCATCATTGTGTTGTACAATCCAAATCACTACAGCATTGCACATTGAATTTCACTGCTGTTGCAATCTGGCATCCTTCTTAACAATGTTAATACGATCATGTCTATAAGATGTAAGGCTTATATTGAAGTTCATGCTTGGCTGCTATGACATAATCATGCACCCTACTATTTCGTTAACCCTTGAGAGCAAGTAAACTTTTCAGTCTGATCATTTTCGTTCTAAGATGTCTAAATCGAGCATTGGCTGTTTCCATTTTAGCTTACATTATGTTCAGTTTTTCCTTTTTACCTTGTGATGTATGCATCTTCTGAGTTCTGGTTTACCTTCAGCTGCAACCTTCTGATTGCATTGAACTTTCCCAGTCTACGGGCAGTTGCTGCTTTCGCAACACCAGCAACACCTTTTATAAATTCATCTCCCCTCAGATCTTAATCTTTTCCAACTCCTTTCTCAGCATCACAAACGACGGTGCCTTCTTATATGCTGCAAATGGTTAAAATATGCAGTTTGTGGTGGTAAGATGACACGAGAATGATTTTGGATGTCTCAAGTGCAGCTTTACTTTACATGAAGGGTAAATATTGCTGATTGAACGCAGTCATATATTTTGCTTCAGTTAGTGTGAAAAAAGTAGTTGGGTAATTTGCATTTTGCCTCAAGTCATGAATCACCCATTTGAATTGTAAGCTCCTTTCCAAGAGGGATCTTTATGATCAACATGTATGGACCATAGGTAAAAAGTGTGTGAAATCATCTAGATTCTTACTTAAGATGGATAGAATGCAATAGCCATATTGAGATTTCCCATATGAGGAAATTTTATCTTATTTCTTTAAGTTCAATTTCATTTCACGAGTCCTATGTTGTTATATAGTGCACCTGTAATGTCATTCTTTCGAGAATCTCCCTGTTTTGAACTGTTGTTTCTGGCATTATTGACTATAGAACCAAGTCCTTCACTAATTACTTGGTTTTCAGGTTACTTGAACATGTTCTTTGAATCGATAGGATCTTACAGCTTTCTTCGTGTTGCCTCTCATGTCGATATCTTTCATTCTCCATGTAACAATAATTAATTCTCTCATCATTTTGGTTTACGTCCTGTCAAATGTGATGTATATACTTTATCATATTTTTCTCAACAGCAATAGGCAAAAACATATCCGTAGAGCTCTTAACTGTGCCTATGTCAGCTTGTGGAGGAGGATTACAACTGTGGATTTCTGCTCTACCTGAAGGACATTGCATGGTACAAATTCTTTCGCCTCGCTCATTCGTTTGCCTCTTCCATTTTAATGCACCTTGGGAATTACAATTCATCTTTGTGGAGCTTCCTTTCACCCTTGGCGATTACTTCAGCTCTTTGGATAGGGGTTAATTTGTTCAAATTTATAGTTCTGCAACACATATATCATCTTATATGTAGTATAGGAAGTTGAATCCATCCAAAAGCCTGCCCTCGAATGTAGTTCATGTGAGTTCTACAGAATATCGTACTATTAAATTGATGGGTATGAGGCTAGGTTTTGAGTTAAATTTAAGTGTGTCGATGTGCTATTCACTTCCCTATCACAGTATGAAACTAGGTCTAATTTAGTTGCTGATATTATATTATTATTCCTCCTATTACTGAGTTGTTTTAATTTACAGTATGCATCAATTTATGCTTCATTCATATGTATGTTTAATCACTTTGCTATTGCTGCCCTCACCCAATTTATTGGTCATTTCGTAGTGTCTCCGATCACACAAACAATAGCAACATCTAGGAACTCTTAAAACAGTCACTGCTGCACTTTATCACCTGCTACCCCAGGTTTACCGTTCGATAATCTGTCCAATTATTTGTCTCATGGAGGTATTCTATTTTTTGCTCCACTCAGAAACATGCTCAATGAAATGATGAGGAAATCATTCAAGACCTCTCATTATATATTTGAATTCATAGACCAAGTGGCCAAGCTTGCATCTTTACATGGTTGTCATTGGTTGATCTGATTTGGATAGCCTGTCAAATTAACCTGGAACCAGCACAGCAGTGATCGGTTTGAAGTTTTTGCTCATTGAGCGATCGGCACGGCAGCAGAGTTCCTGGGTAAATGTTGTACAACTGTGATTTGGGGAAGCAAGGGTTCAGAGGGTGGCGATAGGAGAAGCGACAGGTGGGTTGGAGCTGTCGAGTTTCGTGGGGAAATGCACCGGCCTCCTCTGCGAGCAAGCAAGGTTCACCAAACATGGATAGATTTGAGCGGCACAATACAGTAAGAAAGCTGCGACCAGTTAGTTATTTCCCATCCTCTGTAATTTCAGTTCTCCCAATTCTGGGTTTTACAGATTTATGAGCTTGACAGACTGGAGAAGCCCTTATATATGGTGGATCAATTCGAATTGGGTTTTTGGTTTCTTAGTTCGTAGAGGACCACTGAATAAAGTTGTTTCATTTCTTGGTTTTTGGTTGTTTAAATTTATGTTTGATTGCTGCTGATACTACCAAGTTGTGCACTATTTTTTATAGTGAACTGTTTGCCATCGCCATGTTGCCAATCTTTACTAGGAATCCAACTCTAACAGCAGACCGTCTCCTCATTTCCACTGCCTTTCTATCCCAGCTCATGATCCTCTATGGCAAGACTTATATATGTGTGATCTTTTTGGCTGCGTTTTGTACAGGTAGCATTATGATATTTGGTCGTTCTGTTGCCCTTTATTATTGTCTATTACTAATTTCTAATAATTATGTACTAATTCAAACCTGATATGATCTCACATATATGTGTGAAGCGTAGCGAGCGGGTCTTTGCTAGTCAACATAAAACTAAGACATGCATAAGTCACATTCTTCTCAATGTACGACAATCATATATATATATATATATATATATATATATATATATATATATATGGTGGCTACTTCGGTGCACTCACTTCACCCACCTCTAAAAGTGGTCATAATACATCAAATTTTGAAATTTAATGGGTAGCATTAGTTTCATATGATGATATAACATAAAATCACAACTAATCAACCCATTACCCTAACCTATTAACATTCAATTTTGAATCTAAACCCAAAATCCCAAATTGTAAACCCTAACCCTAACCCTAAATTCCTAAACCCTGAATCATTCAAATTAAAGTGAACCTTGATTGATTTTTGTACAAATTCATGTGGTTCTTGTTCATCATACTACAAGGGATGATTGACATCGTTTTCACATGAATCGTCTGCTCAGAATGACGATTATGAGGCGGGTGCATTGAATGCACCCAAAAAAGTGAGTGCACCGAAGACATAACCATATATATATATATATATATCATCTTGTGCTTGATCGAATTAGCTCAATATGTCTAAACCTAGGGGCGTTGTCTTTATGGTCCTTGTTGGTTGTCACCCGGGAGACCTGGTATATCTTGATTTGCACCTTCCTCATTCAATCCGTCGGACCCCTTAGTTTCTTCAATTGCGTAATAAGCATAGACGGTGCCGAGTAGATTAAGTATAGCAAACAAGATGCAGACACCCTGAGGCTTCAAAGTGTGATCCATCTTTGGCGTAATCACTTCAACCACAACACGAGTGACCTTGTTCAATGCCATTCCTTGAAAAAACTATGGTGGAAGTGTTTGAAGAATGCAAGATTGTTTCTCTGCTTCTTGATTCATTTCATTACAATGAGTCTTCATTTATACAGCTTACAAACGTGATAATGTACAGTACAAGACATGAGTAATAAATGTGGCTGGTGTGTGTCTCCAATAATGGTGTTGAGTTGATCTTTGGAAGATTATGATCTTTGGAAGATTATGTATTGATTGTAGGGATTTGCAGCTGTGATCTTCAACAGTGTAGCAGCTGTGATCTTCAACAGTGCTCTTACACTCCCCCTCAAACTGACGCATGAAGGTCACAAATGCCCAGTTTGCGAAGAAGATAGTGAAACCGCTCAGCACCGAGCGCTTTTGTGAAGAGGTCGGCAAGTTGGTCTCGAGTGTTGATTTTAATAGGAAGAATTTCGCCAGATTGTACGCGTTCGCGAACAAAATGACAATCCATCTCGACGTGTTTAGTTCGCTCGTGGAAGACAGGATTGGCCGCTATGTGCAGGGCGGCTTGATTGTCACAATGGAGTGGCGTTGATTGAGTTTGGGGGACTCCAAGCTCAACCAGAAGACCACGTAGCCATATTAGCTCACTAACTGCAGTAGCCATTGAACGATACTCGGCCTCAGCGGAAGATCGAGCAACCACACTTTGCTTCTTGGTGCGCCAAGAGATGGGAGCGGCACCAAGGCGAATGAAATAACCAGTGGTGGAGCGGCGAGTTAGAGCACACCCGCCCCAGTCTGCATCACAAAATCCTTCTAACTGCAACGACCCATGACTAGGAAAGAAGAGCCCTTGGCCAGGAGATTGCTTGAGGTAGCGCAGGACCCGAGCTGCGGCCGTGATATGTTCTTGTTTAGGGTCTGCAACAAATTGACAAAGAAAGTTGACGGAATACTGGAGATCTGGGCGAGTAACCGTCAGATAGAGCAAACGACCAATCAGCCGACGATATTGACCAGGATCGGCTGAACTAGGTGTGTTGGCCATGCCTAGTTGGTGGTGCTGCTCCATGGGGAAAGCACTCGGCCGGCCATTGGCAATACCACTATCCTCCAAAATATCGATGGCATATTTGCGTTGACTAAGGACAATTCCATTTGGCGAGCGTGCGACTTCGATTCCAAGAAAGAATTTGAGAGGTCCTAAATCCTTGATGCTGAAGTCATTATCGAGTCGTTGCTTCACCAGGCTGATGAATTGTTCATTATTTCCGGTCAAGACAACATCATCAACATAAATGAGAGCAGCGACAAAAGTGGAACCTTTGTGTGCGATAAAAAGGGAGTAGTCAAACTTGGATTGCTTGAATCCCAGTTGGAGGAGAGATGACGTGAATTTGGCATGCCAATTGCGGGATGCTTGTTTCAAACCATATAAGGATCTCTTCAATCGGCAGACTCTCGTGTCATTTGGTTGACCAAACCCTTCAGGCATCTTCATGTACACCTCCTCATCCAAATCACCATGAAGGAAAGCGTTATTGACATCGAGTTGGTGCAGTGGCCAATTCCGTAAAGCAGCAACAGCAACCAAACTACGAACAGTGACCATTTTGGCAACAGGAGCAAATGTATCATGATAATCTACCCCTGGAATTTGGGTGAAACCTTTGGCAACCAACCTTGCCTTGAAGCGTTCGATGTCTCCAGAGGGTTTGAATTTGACCTTGTAGACCCATTTGGAATCAATGGCCTTCTTCCCCGGTGGTAAGGTCGTCAATTCCCACGTTTGATTGGCCTCTAATGCTTCAATCTCCTGTTTCATTGCCTTTTGCCATCGAGGATCAATCGCGGCTTCACGATAACTCTTAGGCTCTTTTGTAAGGGTTATGGCAGACAAAAAAGCTTTGTGAGACACTGAAAACCGATCATATGACACATGGTTTGCTAATGGATATACCTGAGGGGAAGCTGATGGTGGGGCAGGTTCCGTGATGGTGAGAGATGCTGGGAGTGATGTGTCAAATCCTTTGAGAGTTGAGGAAGGTCTTCGTTCTCGAATGCTACGTCGAAGCTGAGTAGTGGGAGCCGTTGGTCGAACGCTTGGGTCTATGGTCTCCTCTACAGTCAATGGGGTTTCTTGGTCTTCATTGGCGGGCACAAATGGAAACATGCTAGGGTCAATATCTTCATCAAAGGTAACAAGAGGTGGATGTGAGGTTGGAACCGAGCTTGAGACTTGAGATTCGAAGTTTGAGAGTTTATTGGGATCTTTATGTGGAAATGAGCTCTCCAAGAACTTGATATCTCGAGAGACTATGACCCTCTGAGTCGCCATGTCGAAAACCTTGTAACCCTTTTGCCCTTGTGGGTAGCCAACAAAAATACCAGCTCTCCCCCTTTCCTCGAATTTGTCCTTGACCCTTTTATTGTCGTGAGTGTACACTAGACAACCAAACACGCGCAGGTGAGAGTAATTTGGTGGCTTCCCAAGTAAGACTTCATACGGGGTACGATTGTTGATTGCCTTTGATGGCAACCGATTGATGATATAAGCTGATGTGAGAACACATTCTCCCCAAAATTGGATGGGGAGGTTGGCATGAAACCGAAGGGCTCGTGCAGTTTCGAGGATGTGTCTGTGTTTTCTCTCAACAACCCCGTTTTGTTGTGGTGTGTCCGTACAAGAAGTCTCCAACAATATTCCCTTCGATGAATAATAATCCTGCATTGATCGAGAGCGAAATTCTGATCCATTGTCTGCTCGAATACGTTTGACTGATGTGCCAAACTGCGTTGCAACCATGTTACAAAAACGAGGGAGCAAGATGCCAACCTCCGACTTATGCTTCATCAGATAGATCCATAGTCCTCGACTATAATCATCAACAATAGTCAGAAAGTAATGTGCTCCTGATAGGGAGGGCGTCTTATAGTCACCCCAAATATCACAATGTATTAATTCAAAACAACCACGTGTGCGAATAGTGCTGGTGGGGAAGGGCAAACGAGTTTGCTTAGCTCTAACACATGCATCACAATGACCGGACTTGTGAAATGAAACCAATTTTGTTGATGTCTTCAGTTGCTGATGTTTGACTGGAGATGTGTGTCCCAACCGTTGATGCCATATATCTGATGTGCTTTCATGTTGCACAGTCATTGCCAACTTCTTTTTTTGACACATCATCCCAGACATATAATCCATCTTGGAGCCTACCCGTCCCAATCAGCCTCCTCGTTGGTAATTCCTGTATCACACAAAAATCAGAGAAAAATGTCACTGCACAATTTTGATCTTTGGTAAGGCGGCTGACGGATATTAAGTTGCATTGAAATTCAGGAATTTCAAACACTCCATCAAGCTTGATTTCATCGGTCAATTTTAGTGTCCCGGTATTTTTGATAGGGATTTTCGCTCCATTAGGGATGCTGACGCAGGCTGTTTTATGGTGCGCTTGTTTTGACTCCAACACGTCTGGACTGAAAGTAATATGATCTGTGCTGGCAGAGTCCAAGACCCATTCGTTACTTGGCTTACCAGTGAAATTAGCCTGGTGAACTGTTGGGCTCCCTGAAGTCTCACCTTGGCCCAAAAATTCCATTAATTTAGAAAGTTGGGCTGGTGTCAACCCTAAGCCCGTTGGTATGGCTTGAGCCCCCTTGTTGGCCTCGTCACTCACTTGTGCCGCACGAGGAGGAGGCCTCCTTTTGTCTCCATTTCCATTCACGTTCCTTTCCCGTCGACCGCCGCCGAGAGACCCACCGTCGCGCTTCTTCCACCCTTCCGGCCAGCCAAGGATCTCGAAGCACTGCTCCTTTGTGTGGCCATTTCGCTGACAGAAGGTACATCTGGGTCTCTCTCGCCCCCGTTGCTCTCGTTCTCCTCTCGTCTCTAGGGATTGCTTCGCCTGGAAAGCTGCCCCTTCTGCCGTTGTGTTTTGTGCGGCGGTGGTGGAGATTCCTCGGGTTTGTTCATCCTCAAGGACAAGATAGAAGGTGGTGACCAGGCTGGGTGTTGGTTGGAGGCTCAAGATGTGCGTTTTCACCGCACCAAATTCGTCGTTCAACCCCATAAGGAAATCGTAGATTTGTTCCTTCTCTCGTGAAGTTCGTAATTGCTTTTGTATATCGCATACGCAATTTCCGCAACTGCACCGGGGTGGAGGAGAGATCGACTGAAGCTCATCCCATAGGGTCCGAAGCTTTGTGAAATAGGCAGAAACTCCCATGGATCCTTGTCGCAAGAGGCTGATTGTTCTTCGCAGCTCATACGCTCGAGGTGAGCTTCCTTTTCCAAATCTTTCTTTCAAGTCACTCCAGATCTCTCTTGCGGTGGCTGCATAACGAACACTGCTACGCACTTCTTTGGTCATGGCGCTCTTAAGCCATCCCTTAACCATGGCATCACAGCGAAGCCAACTCTGCAGATTGGTAGACCCTTCTTCAGGTCGCGGCAGAGTTCCATCAACAAAGCTGTATTTATTTTTGGCAAACAATCCTTCCGCCATGTCAGTCGCCCACTCACTGTAATTGGCGTCAGTGAGGAGGTCCTGAACATAAACTTGGCCTGGACTGTCTGACTGCGGTAGATGATAAGGAGACATCACGTCCATTCCACCGCTGGAGCTGGGTATGGTGGCAACCGATTTTGATCCTTGAGTTTCGTCGGTCATGACTTCCTGCAAGGTAAGTTTCGATTGCTATACTGATTTTTTTTTTTTTGTGTTTGTTGTTTTGAGTCAGAGTCGTGAGGATCTCTGCTCTGATACCATGAAAAAACTATGGTGGAAGTGTTTGAAGAATGCAAGATTGTTTCTCTGCTTCTTGATTCATTTCATTACAATGAGTCTTCATTTATACAGCTTACAAACGTGATAATGTACAGTACAAGACATGAGTAATAAATGTGGCTGGTGTGTGTCTCCAATAATGGTGTTGAGTTGATCTTTGGAAGATTATGATCTTTGGAAGATTATGTATTGATTGTAGGGATTTGCAGCTGTGATCTTCAACAGTGTAGCAGCTGTGATCTTCAACAGTGCTCTTACATTCCTAACCCAAGGACTTGAGCTCTGGTTTTGAATGGCAGAACTTCCGTACTATAGACTGCGGTTATAGGACCTAGTCCCAAAGCGTATCCAGCAATCAAGACAAAGAGAAAGAACCTGGTGCCTCCATCTTCCAAATGAGAAAACCCCAAAACAGCCGAGGCAATAGTAATAAGCACGAAGCTTACGAGCAAGAGAGGCTTCCGTCCGATCTTGTCCACTCCAAGCATCGGAACTAAGGTGATGAGCAGTTTGACCAAAGCGACTAATACTCGAGACCAAATCTGATTCTTCATTGGTATGACTCCTTTGACGAAATTGCTTATGATGACATCGACTCCGCAAATTTGTTGCATGATACTCAGATATAGCACCGATACAATAACCTTGAAGCGAGGTTGTTGAGGATTCCGGAAAAACTGATACAGAGCAAGAGGATCCGTCTCTTCTGACATGACAACAATGTTTGCCGTAGAATCAACTGGTATCTTTGCAGCCAACTTAAGCTCGTTGAGTCTAGCACTGGCAAGTGATCCATTTGATGCTGTCTTGGATAGAGCCATTGACGTTTCAGCGATCCTGCCTCTATGAATGAGCCATTGTGGCGACTCCGGAAGCCAGAACATTCTGATGGCTAGGATACCTGATGGAACCATGCCAAAGCCAATTATCACACGCCAGCTAATGTGATGAGGAACGCTGGAATAAATCTCCATGTTCAGCAAAGCTAGTAATGATCCAAAGATCGAAAGCACCTGTAGTTTCACAATATGATTATTATTATTATTATTAATTAGCATTCCGCTTGAAATTCAGGGTGTAATATATAATATAAACAATGACTGACATTCATTATTGTACCATATATATTTCCAACTATAGGAACGAAAAGAACAATGAATGATGCAAAAGCAATTTAAGGTTTAAACCAACCATCATACCTTTATCATTAACCAAACCCACTATTTATAAGCAAAGTACAAACCAAATTTGAAATCAACATAGGATTTAATCCATCACACCTTTATTATTATTAACCCAATCGACTATTTATTTATAAGTCAAGTAGAAACTAAATCCGAGATGATTAAGGAAAAGCAAACCTCGGGTGTACAGTTCAGAAAGCCACGAACTTTTGGCGTCGCAATTTCAGCGATGTAAAGCGGGGTGGTGGGGAGCGCAAGTCCGACTCCCAAAAGGCTCAACATTCGTCCAATAATCAACATGGACACCGATGACGCAATGGTCATCACAAAGTACCCAACAAACGCTGACATTCCGACGATGATCAGCAGAGGACGCCTACCGATCCAGTCAGACAGTGCCCCAGAAGGCACCATGGTCAGGACGGAGACGAGTTGAATTGTGTCCACGAAACAAGCTTTATCTACCGCCTTCATATCGAGATCCTGTTTGATGAAATTCGATACCAAGCTCATAGAGATCTCTGGAGGGAGGGAAAAGTAGAAGAAGAATTACTTTGTCAAATCAAGTCAAAACATAAACATTTTCAACGAATCACTAGTCTAAATATTATAATCGTACTACTAAAATCGAAAACACATACCGTAACCACAAAGAAGGGAAGACTGGCAAGCCGCACATGCCAGTAGAACAGTGTATCTTTTGACGTGTATCGAAAATCGCGTCATTGTCGTCTTCTGTTCAAACCTTTGAAACGAAAACGGGAAGAAGATGAAAACGGGAGAAGAGAAATATCAATTGTTGGATGGGGTGAGTGGGAGTAAAAATACCATTGTATTCGTGGGGGTGGTTTGTAGAATTGGTCTGTTTGGTGTTGGGGTGAGTTGATACTTGAGAGTTGAGAGTAAAAACTAAATGGTAAAAACACCAAGTCCGAACTCTTCTGTTCACTGTCTCAATTCAATTGTTTTTCCTTTTTCTGTTTTTTCCCGTTTTTCCTTTTCTATCTTAAAAGATATAAATAGAAAAATTGTTAAGCAAGGGCTTCAAGGCGCGGGACAATGACATAAATATTGTTTTTTTTTTTAAATTTACCACGAATATGGCCAATTAATAACTATTGACAAAGATATTGTGTTTTATACATCAGAATTGGCGGGTACACCTGAGACTCAGGCGCCGCCGCTTAAGACTTGGTTTTTGGCCCGCTTTATTAGACTCGGGCGGTGGCGCCCGAGTCTCAGGCGGCGGCGCCCGAGACTGAAGCGAGTAGGTGGGAAATCAAGACTCCGGTGGTGGCGCCCGAGACTGAGGCGAGTAGGTGGATTGGCCACCCACCCTATAAAACCCAGACAGACATTTCGTTTCAGATTCACACCACAAAAAAAATCGTCCAAAATAGAGGAGAGAGCTCTGGTTGCTGCTGCAAAAATGGCTAGGTAAGAGACACATTTATTTTTGTAATTATATTATTCAAATGCTATTATGATTGTGTTTAGTTTTTAATTAGTGAGTTTGTTTTTTTGTAGTGATTTTAGAAGATTTGAACTAGTTGTTCGGTGGAAATCGGAGAAAGTAGAGGATAATTTGGGTGTCAAATTCGTTGGTGGTAGTAGTTTTCAGTTGACGGTTCCATCCAGAGTCACATATCACAAACTTTGTGAGACTCTAATTCCGAGAATACGGCGCAGAGACGAAGCAGTAAAAGATAGTGATGTGATCACAGGTTTCACTTACCGTCTTCCAGAATGGCAGAATGATGTTTTATTTCATTATGCGTTACCTATTGTGGATGATGATAGCTTGGATGTGCTTTGGAATTTTATGGCACAAAATCCTTATTGTTTGGGTGCTGAGATACATGTTGAGCTCAGTGATGATCAGGGTGGAGAGGAAGAAGATGATACATGGAGCGTGCCATCCGATCATGACTATGATCACGGTGATGACGGAGAGGAGGAGGAGGAGGAGGAGGAGGAGGAAGGAGAGCAACTTAATTATCCTCCATATTTTTACTTGCAGGGCAATGAAGATGACGAAGAATTTGCACTTGCTGATTCATATGGCGTAATTCCAATGCCTATTGTTGATAGTTTTGAAGGAGAATTCTACAAGGGGCAGATATTTCACTCGAAACAAGCTGCACAGATGGCGATTAAACACCACGCACTACAATGCAACTTTCTATATGGCGTGGTGGAGTCGTCACCTTCAATATGGAAGGTCAGATGTTTGAGGCACAAGGATGACAATTGTCCTTGGATGGTGCGGTTTGGATGTCGAGATGTTGGGGGCGAATGGACTGTGAGAAAAGCTGAGTTGGTGCATTCTTGTAGCAGTACGACTCAACCGACGGATCATCGCCATCTTGATGTCGACATGATATCTGAGGCCGTCAAACATTTGGTACGTGCCCAACCAAATCTGAGTGTTCTAACTGTTCAAGCCGAGTTGAAAGATAAGTTTAATATGCAAGTTACTTACAAGAAGGCTTGGTATGGGAAACAAAGAGCATTGGAGAAGTTGCATGGAAATTGGGAAGAATCCTACGATTTTTTGCAAACATTCTTGCGGGTGGTCAAGAGAAAAATGCCAACATCGGTGATTGATTGGGTAACAGTTCCTTCGACTCAACCTGGTCATTTAATATTTCAGCGAGTATTCTGGGCTTATGGACCTTGTATAGATGGATTCAAGAATTGTCCAGGCGTCATGGTTGTGGATGGAACATTTCTTACTGGGAAGTATAAAGGAGTGCTACTCATGGCGAGCTCATTTGATGGCCGGAGGAAGATTTTTCCAATTGCATTTGCCATAGTGGAGAGCGAGAATACTGAGAGTTGGCCATGGTTCATGAGGAAGGTTCAGGGTTTGACTGATCGAAATGATGTATGCATCATCTCAGATAGACATGCAGGACTCTATGAAGCCATGAATAACATCGGAAGAGGTTGGGAGTGGAGGTGGTGCATGCGACACTATGCAAGCAATTTGCAAAGGAAGACTCGAAGCAAAATTATGTATAATCAACTATTTCGAGTCGGTAAGCTTTCTTCATTTAATTTTGTTATTTGTTTTCATGTAATTTTGTCATGAATTTATCTAACACGTGTTGTGGTTTATTTTGTTAGCCGGAGAAAAACGGTTGGAGAAGTTTGATCGTCAAGTTGAGCAATTTAAGAAGGTGGCCGCTGATAGAAATATTTCATGTGATAACTGGGTGGATCAACATCAGATTCGTTGGAGTTTAGCACATGATAACTACAATGGTGGGGGTCGTTGGTCTATCCTGACATCCAACATGGCAGAAAGCGTCAATGGTGTTTTCAAAGGTATTCGTGCACTTCCGATAGCTTCTCTTGTGCAGCATACCTATTGGCGATTGGTGGAGAAATTCGATATGTATAGGTTGGAGACAGGAGCAGAAATTAGAAGTGGCGGTTCACAGTACTCCAACAAGTGCGAAGAGCTAATGAAGTACAGGTCACAAAAGGCAATTGGACATTCTGTGACAGCTCTTGATCGAGGTCAAGGCATCTATGTAGTTCAGACTCCTCCCAACAATTTCAACATGACAGGGTCAAACACACTCACAGTTCACTTTGACGATCAAAACCGGGCAGGATTTTGCACTTGTGGTAAATTTCAAGGAAATAAAATTCCTTGCTCTCATGCCATTGCAGCTTGCAACCGAATGGGGGCTAATGCGTATAGGTTTGTCAACAATGTCTACAAGCTGGAAACAGTGATGGCTTGTTATGGGACAAGTTTCGCACCTCTTGGTGAACCTAAGGGTTGGAAGAAACATAATGGTCCTATTCTCCATCCTAATGTGCACATGATTAGGAAGCCGGGGAGGCCACGAGTTACAAGGATCCACAACGAGATGGACTGGCCAAGGGAGGGTGCATCACACCAAGTGTGCAGCAACTGTAACCAAGCGGGACATAATGTATCAACTTGCGGCGGCCAAGCTAGTAGGAGTGGGAGCAACCGAGGAGGGAGTGGTGGCCAACGAAGTACGAGAGGTGGTAGAAGAGGAAGTAGAGGTAATAGACGTGGCTGAGAGGTGGTAGAAGTTGTTATATTTCTTTTGATTTACCATGTAAAAGTTGTTGTTTGTTTGAGATGTTGTTGTTTGGTATGTTGTTGTTATCTTTTGATTTACCATGTAAAAGTTGTTTGTTTGAGATGTTGTTTGTTTGAAATGTTGTTGTTTGAGATGTTGTTTGTTTGAGATGTTGTTGCTTGAGATGTTGTTGTTTGTTTATAGTACATAATAATAACAATCCAAAAATAATAGTCTGAATGAAGTACATAATAATAACAATCCAAAAATAATAGTCTGAAGGAAGTACATAATAATAACAATCCAAAAATAAACGTCTGAAGGAAGTACATAATAATAATAGTCTCACTGATGATCACCACGACGACCACCACGACGACCACCACGACGACCACCATGCTCCACCGCTAGATGGCCGCCAGTACCACACCTAGCAGGCACCCTGATGCGCACTGGTCTACCATCATACTCCTGTGGCTCATCTTCCTCAACTCCACCATCCTGGTCCTGTGTACCGAACATCTCATCCTGCTGAGACTGAAGATGCTCATCAGGCTGACCGCCACCACTACGCTGAGACTGAAGGTGCTGCTCATGGATCCACATCGTCTCCCTAAACACCTCATCACCCTCTTGCCACAGGTCGGGAGACGCCGCTGCTCTAGTATCACCACCTGATGCCATGTTTCCCCTCGTAGCATGCTGCGGTGTATGGAAGCTATCCTCTGGCTGATAGAAGCTCGATGACGGATCTGACTGAAACTGCTGTCGTCGCGGCGGCTGAAAGCTCGAGGAAGGATCTGACTGAAACTGCGTCCGAGGCGGATTAAACTGGAAGCTCCTCGATGTAGGCCGGATGGGCTGTGCTCGCTGTCGATCGGAAACCCGAAATGGGTTAGGTGCATCACGATGCTCACGTCTCTGTCTACGTGGCCTATGCTCCTGTCTGAACTGTGGCTCTGGGACGACCCAGCCCGGTGTCGGATCAGTACGCTCTGGCCAGGCAGTCATGACGGGCCCCTCATAATGGCGCTGTACAGGTACTGTGAGATCAGGGTATCTACGATCCTCAAACCCTAGAGCAGCAACCCCGGATGCCATAAAGTTGGCCAAGTCCTCACACTGGTCGGGGGTCAGCCCTCCAGACCGTACACCGTCACGCAAACTCACCTCAGCATGCTCGATAGTGTCGTACTAAAAAACACCCAAAAAAATGTCAGATATTTCACACAAATAACAACAAATTAAGCAAATAAATCAAATAACTAACCAACGCCTCTGCTGCAGCTCCTCTCCGTGTGCCGGATCGTCTGGTGACATCTCTATACCACTCCATATGCTCCGAGTGGTAGGCTAACTCCTCATCAGTATATGGAGCCGTCGCTACAAACTCGTGTCGACGGTTCCAGAAAGCAATCGACTCTCTGGAGGCGTGTACCAACTGCTGCCCACGCGATGGCCCACGAGTAGCCTGGCGAAGAAAAAACCTAACCTCAGCCTCAGAATGTGGCTGATGAGGCTCATGCTGTCTCATGCCAAACTGCCGGAGCACGCGGTCTGGATGATGCCACATCACCGATGAAAAGCAGATAAGTGGCACTACTGCTCGAAATGTCTCCGACTGTAGCACACTACCTCTGAGATGAAGTGCTCTCTCAAAGTAAGGTTGCCACTACATTAAATCCAAAAATTATCGTTATTATCCCTAAATCTAAAAAAATAAAACAAATGAAAACTATTATATAAAATGAAATGTTATATACTAACCACCACGGTGTCCATCGCGTCAAACCACAGCTTGTACTGGAATAGCTGGTCACCATACTGACGACTGTTGGCCGAAAGCCATCGAAGACCACGTGGGAATGCATCCTCGGTGGCCTGTGCCCTCGTCTCCTCGTCTCGAGGTGCCAGATGTGGGAATCGCTCCCACGCCCAAAACTGCAGTAGGGCGACCCATCCACCAAGGTCACCGCTAAGAGAAGTGCCGGTATGCGTAATGTGCAAAGTCGACCTACCCATCTCACGGTACAGGTAGGATAAAACAGCAGCTCCCCAGGCAAACCGTCCAGCTCTCTCCCAATCCTCAATCAGAAGTAGGTACTGTAGGTGCACCGTACTTCCAGACCGATCCGAGAAAAGTACACCTCCAAGCAGAGATAGAGCATAAGCTCATGCAAACTGCTCTATAACCTCCTGTGATGCATTCTCCGGCAGATGACTGAATTCAACCCTCAGCCAAACAATCCTAACAACAGCGACACTGCCTACAAGATCGGCCGGAACTCGTCCCAACAGTCTCAAACAGATCGCCGACCACTCCTCATCCGGTATATCAACTACGACGGCATCACCGTCGATCGCCAGACCGGACAGTGTAACAACGTCCTCTAACGTGATCGTCATCTCACCACACGGTAGATGGAAGGTCGACGTCTCGGGGCGCCACCGCTCTACGAGCGCAGTAATCAAACTAGCATCGGGGTTCATAGGGACTAGGGGCACGACACTAAACAAGCCTGCCGCTTCGAGATATGGCCGATAAAGCTCATGGTAAGGTACTAAAATGGTCGTACCTCGAACATGGTACGGTCGATCACCAGCCTATAGTGCACAAAACTTATATTAATTCATTTTCATTCGTAATAATTCTAATTTCACCTAATAAATTCTAATCTGTCTTATCTAACATAAAATTATACTAATTTGAAATTATACTAATTTCACCTAACAGTTCAGTTCACTACCTAAAATAATCTAATTAGCTAATTAACTTTACATGAATAATTATCAAATACTTACCTCGTTTGTCCAAACAGAGTCGATACGATGTTGGCCGTGTCCCCAAAGAAGTGTCGGATCGACCGGACTTGGATCAATTGTCGCCGGCGGTAATCTCATCGAATAAGGATCCATAAGTCTCGGAACTGCAAAAACAAAGCAACAAAACATTAAAAAAAACACAAAACATTAAAAAAAAATCAAGCTGCCGACGAGAGTCTCACCGCGCAAACGGCTGCCGACTCCACCACGACCTCGCCGACCTCTACCTCTGCCTCTGCCGGCGGCGACTGGTTCTTCGTCGGAGGACATCTCGGGCGGCGGCGGGTCAGTCAAAGGCGGCGGCGCCGAGGTCTGGGACGGCGGCGCTAGTGGCTGGGGCGGCGGCGCTCGTGGCTGGGGCGGCGGAGCCGAGGTCTGGGGCGGCCGCGCGGATGTCTGGGGCGGCGGCGCCGGGGTCTGGGGCGGCGGCGAGGGGCGGTAGCAGGCGGGTCTCTGGTTCGCAGGGGGGGAGGAAGAAGGGTAAGGCTGTGTGGTGTGTGGTGTGGGAGGGGATAAGGTGGAGGGAAGGGGGACCGGCCGAAATTTTAAAAAAAAAGAGTCCGGGGCGCCAGCGCCCAGGACTGGATAAAATATCAGTCCCGCCTGAGTCTCAGGTGGTCCCACCCCAATCCTTACTAAAAAACACAATATTTGTGTCAATAGTTTTTAATTTGTAATATTCGTGGTAAATTAAAAAAAAATAACAATATTTGTGTCATTTACCCTCAAGGCGCATCCAGGGCTCCAGGCAATAATCACATATTCAGATTGTTTGTGCTGAATATGTGCAAGTAGAATTAGTAATCCCCCTCCCACCGATTGTCAATCTTCCTCTTCTCTTCTCTTCTCCCTCTGTGCTGCAGTCCATCTTCCCCTCTCTCCCTTTCTCACCTCTGCACTCTGCAGATCCCAAACTTGGCCTTCATTGCACATGGATTCCATAAATAACAGCTGTTTTGACCCTTCGTCACCAACCACGACGGCGACCTTGAGCACCCGCCGGAGGCAGTTGCCAACCTACCCACATGCTCGGCCTCCCCTCTTCTCACAAATTCCTCCATCTCCTTCAGTCACCACCGCCGACCCCAGTTCCTCCCTTCCCATCTCACTCTGCCTCTTCCCTCCACTACGACCCGCTTTCCTACCTTAACCTACCGCCGCAGCCGCCTCTCTTCAGGGATCTATTCCTTTCCAGTACCTCCCCTCCCCTCCCACGGCGGAGTCGATCTCCATGGAGAAGGAAGCAGCGTGGGCGGCGGCGCCTCCTCTGCAGGTGGGATTAACGCAGCAGACGGGAGCGTTTTGGAGTTCAATTGGGACATAGCGGCTTGTCTACCCAAAGGGAGGACAGCTGGAAGAATGGCCAAGCCACTGACAACAGAGCGCCAGAGGAGCCAGCAAGTTAACGACAAGTTCGACACCCTCAGGAATTTGATTCCCAATCCTACCAAAGGTAAAGCCAGGTTAACATTGAATTGCAATTTTCCCGACCTTCCTACAATTTTAATGGCCAATTTCATTCATGGATCGTGTGTTTGTGGGGGTTGTGCCAAAAAGACCGACAAAGCTTTAGTGGTGGGAGTCTGGGAGACGCAATTGGCTACATCAAGGAGCTTTTAATTAAGCACAGTGGAGGAACTGAAGTTGCTGGTGGAGAAGAAGAGGTGCAGCAGATGGAGGATCAAGAGGCACAGGACGGATCAAGAGGACGTGAAGGAGAGCTCGTTGGAGGAGATGAAAGCTTCGTCCGGTTGATGAACAGGACAAATCCTACAATGGGTCGACATTGAGGAGCGCTTGGCTTCACTTCAGAGGAAGTCTAAGGACACGGAGATTGATGTGAGGATCATTGAAGATGAGGTGACCATTAAGTTGGTTCAGAGGAAGAAGAAGATCAATTGCTTGATGTTTGTTTCCAGGGTGCTTGATGAGCTTCATTTGGATCTTCACCATGTCGCTAGAGGCCATGTGGGTGATTTTTACAGTTTTCTCTTCAATACCAAGGTCTGCCTAGTCTTTTCTTTTCTTGTTGGTTTGGAGTTGAGTTTCTCCTATTGTGTTTCCATGTTGGTAACTGAGCCTAATTAGTTGAACTTATTCTTGTTCTTGTTTTGAATTTGAGCAGATATGTGAAGGGTCTTATGTGTATGCAAGTGCCATAGCCAACAAACTAATTGAAGTTGTGGACAAACAGTATGCATCCACTCCATCAATAAGTTGCTACTGATGATCCAGAGAGGGGCCATTTTTAATTAGGGTTTATGAGTTGGGGACTCAGATTTCCACACAAGGGAGCTAGAGCAAAAAGGGGCTCAAAAGAATCCATGCACTGCAACAGTTTAAACTGCTGGAAAGAGATTTGGTAGGCATCAATACCATAGTTGGTAGTTGAATGAACAAGTTTTTATGTGTAAAGACACTACTAATACCAGTGGGGGAAATTATATTAAATAGTTGATGTTGATGACTAATTTCCCCTGTAGATGGGGCCTCACATATGTTGCATGATCTTACTGTTAATGTTGCATGTTTCAACTGTAAGGGATACTGTTAATTGATTAATGAATGGGGTTATGGCTCTCTCTGATTTCTTATTAGCCTCTTGTGTTTCACGTTGCATTCCTGGTTTTTTACTATTAATGCATGCAGTCCTGTGGAGGTCTCTTTTTGGCTGTCACTCTCAGTACTAAGGGGCTGTTTAGCTGTGGTAATTGGGGTCAGTTTTCTCAAAATGCAGTAGTTGGACTCAATTCTCATGTTTGGGTATACATAAACCATGGTTCAAAAAAGCGCACCTAACCTCGCCAATATTTTATCTTCCTGGAGTCGTACTGCTGGTGGCACAAAGTAGAATGAGTAGCACCCAAACAGATCTTCAAGGTTTAAAGACAGTGAATCAGTTTGTCAATACTGAAATCAAATACAGGGGAGGCTAAATTCTAATACCAACTTTCAACAAACTATTTCGAAAACCATTTGACAGCACTTGATGCAGGTTGGATAGTTGTAACTTGTAACTCCTGCAAATCCAGGGTCCGGAAAGCAGATATGGCAACCAAGGCAGAACTGTGCGAATTCTGATGTTGACATCTAAGCACTTCTGTAGTACACCACTCAAACAAACAGCCATACCTTATTCTCTGGGAACAGAAAAGCTGCTGAAGCTTCTAACCTAGCTTTTGGAGCACCGAGCAACCCGTTGATGAAGTTAGGGAATTGGCTCGGTAACTTTACAGGTGTACAACCAGAACAAGAACATTTTGCAGACCTTTGCTTTCTTATTTACATTAGTGGTTCTAGTCTGAATTGTTCATGAGGACTCCAGCCTGTCGGGCAAGAAAACTTTCAAATGAGGGGCTGCAGCAGACGTTTGAATTGTGTCTCCATACTGAATACTATGCACCACGTTGGAACCGTCAATGTATAGAAAACCCTTCTCTGAGGACCAAGTCATCTCCATGGCCTCGTCTGGCTTCATAGTCCCATGCATCGTCAAGCTAGAAACAGCAGTTGCAGGTGAAATGGGTTCTCGAACCATGTATTGGAGGTCTTGCGATAAGATTGGCATCTCGAACCCACCTGCTGAGAGCATTGCAGCTGTTGAACCGGCAGCAGTTGAGACTCTAATGCCACTTGATCTACAGTGCACTAGTGGCGTACTTGATTTGTCACCCCTTGTAATCCTGCCAAAAAACAAGGAAACAAGATGGATAACATCCCAGCAGCGTATTTGGTTTTCTAGCAAACAGGAAAAACGCCCCTTTACCTAAATGAAAATCGAGAGACTGTTGCAGGGCATGGGTGTGCTACCAATATGTCGTTAAGGGCAAACGTTGATAACAGCTGTGAGTTTACTCGTATCGACATCCTCAACAATTCGGAAGGCTGTTTACGACCGTCTAGGATATCATCTAGAACCTGAATAGATTTGTGTCAGCTAGGAATGAGGAAGGACAGGATGTCCCTCAAGCAGAAGAACGATTTCAATCATACTATAACAAACACACAAGGTAAGTTTTTACCTGTTCAAAGTTATTCATAGTTGCCGCACACAGGTAGCCAGTGCTCCTGGTAGCATCAAAATCGTCACCAAATTCCTCAACCTACAAGTGAAGGCACTGAAATCAAGTGTAAAATGCAGCAAACTCCCAGATGCTACATAGACTGGATCAAGAGCCCTACCTCTTCAACTTTAGTTGGGTCTGAGTTCACTCCAAGAACCGGAATTGAATCGTCCATGAAATGACTTGCTTTCAGAAGAGTGCCATCACCACCAACAGTAACAACAAAATCAAAATTATGAATTTGTTGAGACAGGTTGGCACGTAAAACCGGCTCCCAATCAACTGCCTTCCTCTGTAAAATGCTCTGACAGAAGTTCACAGCTTCTTTGTGGACCTTCCGCCTATTATCTAGGAATTGAAAAATCTGCAATGTATGAAATAGATGTCCACATTACATATATGGAGATGGCAAGCATTAGCCGACAAAGGGCTTAACTCGGCAATTGAATTATTTCGAATTATGCAAAAGAGCTTTTAGCTCCAGAAATGGGAAAAAACAAAGAACAGGGGTAGAATAAATAGAGAAACTTTGGTGCCAAGAAGTTCTCCTTACAGAAATCGGAGATCATTCAACCTCTATACCTCATATACCACGTCCAACTCTAAAACAGAGCATGACTAAGCTGAAGAAACTCTCGTTTGTAACAAAAATTGATTGATAAGTCAATTGGTTTTGTTAACAGCCCAAGCTTCAAGGTATAGGATCCAGAATGAAATAGACGCAGACCCCATAAAAGCAAAAAGGGGAACTTTGTCCTGAGTGAGGCATTTCATCGAACAGGACGTCTTCGTGACATTCAAGCTGAACACAAGACAAGAAACCCAGAAAGAAGACCCATCGATTCCCTACCATTTTAATAATTAAACTAACTAACACCCTCACAAAACCAACGGAGAAGTAAAAGTTGGGTAGTTCGTGGAAATGCATTCACCTTGGGATTGGTAATGCGGGACTGACAGAAGTGTTGGCCAACTGGGTAGATGTCAAAAGGCTTCAAGAGCAGTAGCAGCCTCCTCTTCGCCATACTTGACCTTGCTATCACTCTCGCTGTCTAATCCCAAGGCATGGACGCATCTTCCGGAGCCAATTAGCGTTGGTTGCTATTCTTGTTTACTGCCGGCAAATGCTGAATGTGAGACGCCATTTAGTTAGAATGTCTCTGGTTCAAGAGTCTTAGACTCTTAAAAAGCATTGGGCTTAGCGGCGGGCTTCACGGGCGATGATCCAATATGGCAATCCACCGTTGTTTATACTAATGTGTCGGTTTAGCAAGTGGAAAGATTCGACCAATTGTACAATTTGTTTGAGCCTGTTCATGATCGTATAACAAAATATACAGAAATGTAAAAAATAATTAACATCAAATGAATTTAATCATGTATTAATTATACTTGAAGACAATTTACTTATAAATCATATTCATATTTAAATAAAATATGATATTTCAAAAAAATAACAAATATTCATATTTAAATACAATATTTATACTTGAATCCAACAAATACTATCAATACTTAACTTTTATTTATAAATAAATAATATATTTTTCAATTAAATTCACTAAAATGACATGATTTTGCTTAATTGTCTTAAATTGATCATATCGGTCATATTAGTGATGTTCAAGCCGGCTACATGACTGGAACCAGTTGAACTAGGTTCAATCGGCCGCCATGACAACCATGGTATCTGTTTGTGCCATCTAGCTCCTGGCACAAACAATAATTATGGGTTGCGTGGGACTTGACTCGCGATCCGCTCATCTAATCTCGTCGGGAGGAAGGGAACCTGAGGAATGACAGGGATGTCCCCGAAATATACTCTGGCAATCAAGTTAGTTCGTAACTTATAGTGAGTTAAAAGAATAATTAGAGAGAGAACCAAAATATAAAGTGAGGGTGAAGAAGTTGAGTCCCCTCTCTTGGAGAACTTAGAAGCCTTTATAAAGTTGTAGCGGGCATCAAGCGTCAATCTTCTCGGTTAGGCGTCACTGGTGGGTGTCACTCTTAGCACTCTCAGCTAGTCCGCTACCACTTAGTTACTACTTGCTACCAATACCCTCAGTTGGGGGTTTGATCACTTGAATCTATGCAGGTTATTGTCAGAGGTTAGCAAGTATCAACAACTATCCCATCTTAGGCCAAGTTTAACCTAAAACGACATTGTCGTACAGTGGCAATCAAGGTCGTATTCTACTCGGGTCCTGGTACCCTAGCCTACTTCCCACCTAGTTGCTAATTAGTTAATCGGTTTTTTAGGTGAGTGGAGGATATGAGGAAACGTTAATCTAGATGTTGATCAAAGCTAAAAGCAGGTAATTCGGGGAACTATTCTGCCCTTAGCTTATGGTCACTATGCATATCTAGATATTTAGGGTCATCGAATGTGGTGAGTGTGCTCTTTTCCATGGGATTTTTTGGTTATCCACACGCCTCTGAGTACGCCTCCCCTAAACCCATGTTCCAGTCACCTCGATCTAGGCTATCGCATCTGGGGCATTAAGCTTATGGCTCATTTCAATTGACACTATCCATCGTCCACAACGAGGTTTCATCGCGGATTTCATCTAGGAAGACTACCTTTAGCAGGGGTTTGGTCGTCTCGACCACTATAGGCCCTCATCCACACATCTAACCTAAACTCGCCAGTTGGCATATACCCTTCTAACTCTAGAACTTCGTACCCAGCGTGGTAGCATAAGTAGGCTAAGAGGGAAGATTAGGGCAAATTACCCAAGTGTCATCATTTAGGAGAGAGCGGCATTAAAATAAACTAGACAAACACATTTATTCATTCAAACCCTAAAATATCCATACATACATAGTAAACCCAAAAACTAGGGTTTGGGGTTTATAACCCCTAGTACCTTAGCGGACTAGTCCATAAAGGAGGGAAGAAGATACATGATAGAAATAGAAGAAGACATGGGGTTGAAGAAGATGCATCCTTGCTCCTATATCATCCTTCTTCTCCTTCTCTTGTCCTTCCTTCAGCTTCTCTCTCTTCTCTCTCTAGAACCAGAAAGTTCATCTCAAAATCAGCTCCCTTCAAAAAGGGGAAAGGGGTCTTGTATTTATATGCATTCTAGACTCGAGAAAGTTCGCGGTCTGAGGTAAGGAGATCGCGGGCGAAATCTTTTGTCTCTGGGCCATAATCTCAAAACGCAGTCGTCAAGGCCTTTGGAAAGGGAAATATCGCAGGCTGAATTCGTGGTCGCCATCCACGAGTCACGACCGCCATCTTCCTCGCGGAAAGAATGAACATTGGTCGTGATGCGACTGGGGAGACTCTCTGCTTCTCCAAGGCTCCTTCCATGTGAAGTTTGCGCCCTAGGCCTCTAATATCGCGGTCGCGATCTATGGCTTCTGGGCTACGATCTTCAGCTGGTCATTGCAGCTTGTGATCCCGGCCATGATCTTCGGCTTCTAAGCCACGATCTTCAATTCCTACCTCTTCTCTACACTTGTGACCTTGTTTTGTACCTAATTCGCACATATTGACTAATACACCCTAAAATCACATCAAAATCAAATAGGAACGCAATAGGGATGTATTTGACGATGTTCAGCCATTTAAGCACATGAATTGGCACAAAACATACCTATATATGTAGGGTAAATAACACCAATTTTGGTGTTATCAGTGCTCCACTACTTAGTCTCGGTTTGGTGTCACTAGGATTATCTCCAACAGTATCCACTATCTGGAAAGCAATTTTCGATAATCCAAACAAATTTTTTTTAACTTTGCTATGGGCCCAAATTCCGTGAATTATGAAACCGTGTCGATGTTTACACCGGAAAATCAATGGTAGGGTATTTTGTCCTAAACCGAGATTTAATTATGGTTAAAATGTGTCATATCGGTAAAATGTCCAAATTTTTAGGATCTGATACCCGGTATTTCTGACCCTACTAGGCGATAAGGTATAGTTTCTAAAATATTGCTAAATTTCAAATAAAAATCACTTGAAGTCTAGTCAATAAAACCGACAAATTGGTATGGAGCGAGACGGGACGATTATACTCCTATAAAAAACAAAACAGTAGGGATTTTGATTTTATTCAGGCTCTACCCTTTTATTCCTTTGTTGATAATTTAGAGTTCATTGACATAGGAATCCTTTTGACACGTTGTAGGGGATAGTGTGATCTAAGTTCTGCCCTCATTTATCAGTTTCATAAATTGCTTTGTAATTTCAACCATAACTAGTTAACTCTCATAATCAAAGTGGAAATAATGGATTGGATGAATTAGCTTCGTCTAGTCAGTCTATGCCAATTCCTATACAAGGTGTGACTAAAACTTACCTCATTTGATTGCCTCAGAGCATAATGGATTTTCAGATCTCCGGATTATTATCATATCTTGGTTGGTTATGAGCTAATGCATTTCATTAAGAACAAACATCGAGGTTGAAATTAAGGCCATAAAGCTTGACATGAGAAAAGCTTATGATCGCATAGAGTGATCATTCTTGTTTTATATTCTTCAAACTTGCAGTAGAGTGATTGGTTAATGGTTATCCCTAATGCTTTTTTTGCATTGTATGAGAGGCTTCACGATAATTCTCAAACAATTGGTCGCATCTCGTGAGCTTCATAAGGTTCGTATTGCAAGTAGATGTTCTTAGGTTTCTCACCTTTTTTGTTGATGATTCTTACTTGTATCTTCGAGCATTGCAGAGTGATTATGGCAATTCATTACACCTTTTGAAATAATATGAAAGTGTTAGTGGTCAGCAGGTTAATTTAAAGAAATCTACAGAGTATTTCAGCCCAAATCTCGAGCAAGAAGCGCAAGAAGTGTGCACCACGTGTTTCACACAAATAAGAGAAATGATAAGATAAATGAAATACATGTTATTAGTAATTAGTCGTCTGTATTTGTGAGTGGCCTTGACCCGTTGTTAAGGCCCAAGAGGTTGTTGAGATAAGCTTTGGCCTTTTCATTGATCGTCTTCCACCTTTGACTAGCAAGGTCGTATATCAATCACAAGATAGTAAAGAGCAAGAAGAACATGTATACAAGATTTTTTGTTAACCTAGTTCAGCCTATTGCTTACGTCTTGGCTCAAAGGTGGCTACCCCTTTGATACATAGTGTCTAGGTTTTATCTTATTCCGTTCTAACTCCAAGTTGAGTTCCTTTTTGAGTGGAACTCAAAACCTTGACAAGAATAGAGCAATATAGCTCTTTCTCCCTTCCTCACAAGAACTCACACTAAAGAGAGAAACTACACAAAATCACAGACACTAAAGAAATACAGATAGTGAACACTTATCACTTCTTACACCTATTGCTAATCACAGTGTTAGATCTTGCTTTGTGTAGTATTGCTCTACCACATTTTGTGAGTTTGTCATGTTACTTCCTTCTATTTATACTTCCTCTTGATGCAATGGTCTCCTCTTGATCTTCCTTTGATTTGAGAGATTCTTTCCTGTAATCACATATTCACATCTATGGTAAGCAATAATTTGTTTCGTTTTACCTTGACGGAAAGGGAAAGCTTTTCCCCTACAATCTCCCCCTGCTTTTCTTTTATGCAATTTCACACATTTCTTATAATTGCATGTGTGTTAACATTGATGGAAGCATCAAGGCTCCCCCTCAACCTGTTATCTCCATTAGATTGGAGATTGTCGATTCCCAAGTCATTCACACACCATAGTGATCAAACTAAAGCAAACCATTATATCATAGAGTAAAACACAATAAAGGTTCAGGTGCCAATAGTTCACACATAGTACTATATAGGTTGAACAAGAGAAAAGCTTTCTTGTCATCACTTAGACTTGTGCCTATAAAGGTTCTAAAGAGCTTATGACAGATCGGCTAATGGAGACGCACCATCAGTTGACGAGGTTGTGCTTTTGGAAGGATTCTCATAATCGTATGGCGCGAACTGAGGTAAATCTGGGTCACTTTTGTTAGCAAGAGAGGTCGACTCACTAAACTGAGGTGAATATGGGTCACTTCTGTTAGCAAGAGAGACTGACTCACTGAAATTAGAGTCCTATAACTCTGAATCACTGTCGCTGCTTATCCATATTACTTTAGGACCATTCTCCCCCTCAATCGCAAGCTCCAATTCTTGTAAGACATCGTTTTTAGTGAGAAACAGAACGAAAGTGGTGGTTCAAAAGGCTAATAGATTTATCTCAGGTTGATGAGAAGATAAACTATCATGGGTCCAAATAAAAGTGGGTCATTATATTTGAAGTCTCCAAAGGTGTGATGGCTCCAAAAAGAGTATATGAGTAAAATCAAGAGGAATGGAGGCTACAACATGAGAGGGAATCCAAAGATTTACTCGTAGGATCATATCTTGAAAGAGCACCTTGGGGAAAATGTGTGTGTAAGGAAGTAATGCAATACCCATATATATGGTTGAAGAGTGGTAGCCTGAATATGAGGAGTCCATTAGGAGGATTACCAATAAGCATCAAAGCCATAGGCTTCCAACTCAGTGTCACGGGATAAGATATCTCCCCCTACCAAAATATTGAAGATATGAAGAAGGTCAGGTACTGGGATGGAGATGATATGACCAAACACAAGAGTTGTGAAAGTATGTTCTATGATTTTAATAAAAAAAATACCTTACTATTTCATGGTAGATGAGAGTGGGAGGCTCATCGAGGAGAAAGTTTCAACCAATAATGTAAAGGTAGGGTTGATTAACTTCATGGTTGATTAAGTCAAAAAAAGATATTTGATAGGTGGTAGTGATTTCTCGGTTGGAGTAAGCTTGGTCATGATGATGGGAATTTAGAGGATTATGATCCAACAGAAGAGCTCCTATGAATGTGTTTGTAAATGAAAACACCATGATGAAGACATTCATAGAAGAAACATAACTGAAATAGGAAAATTGGGAGAAGCAAGCTAAGAGAGGAAATGGCCCCATAGTTTCTCTTGTTTGAATTTGAGATCTATACGATCCTGAAATGAATTCATAGATCATGACGTCGTTTAATGAATTTCATTAATACCAAACCATGGTTCAAAAAGGCGTGCTTAGGCGCGCATTAGCAACGCCAAAACGCCTTGTCTTGGGGTTCCGTAATTAGAGGAATGCAGAACACGTTAATGGAGTACGACAACACCGAGGTATCTCTTTGGTGAAATTGCGCGGAGCTAGGAAGTCCATATCGAAATGAAGAAATTAACATCATCAACCAACCCAATCTTTTCAATAACTCAAGAACTTTGTGAGCAATTAAGCAACGATTCTATAAACTTGTGAGCTAGTTTTCTTGTTGTTAAGAGTTAAGTAAGTTATTAATCATTTGAAATGAAATATAGTGTTGCAAAACAAATATTTCATTCATTATTTAGTACAAAAGCTATTTTTTTATTTTTTTCTCCAATGCCTAAACAAGTTAGGTGCTAAGTAAGATCTCAACTCCCGCCTTACACCTAGTGCTTACCGCTAAATACCGCCTATCGATTTTGCTTCCGGTAAAAGGTTTTCAGGTCGAACCGCCGGTACAATACGGTATTTTAATCCTTGCTTTCTGGAACCTTGAGCAAAACTGCTTCTTTGTGTTATTATCATGGTTGTCAACCCGCGGGTCAACCCACTTTGACCCTAACCCGGTGAGAAAAAAGAGTCGCACGCACCCGTCGGGTCGACCGCTTCAAGGTACCGGGTTGGAGGTCAAATTGTGTAATTTTTTTCTTTGGTTTGCAAAATGCACCTATTTTTCGATTTTTATTTTCGCCTAACTCAATCTTCGGAATCCTAAGTTGAACATTTGAATATTTATGTTATATAAGTGTGTGTGAATATTTGTTGGATCTAAGTATGACATGTTATTTTGGTGTAATATTATATGTTATAACTCATATGTTAAATAAGATTTGATATAATTTATTAGAATAAGTACAATAATAACTCTTTCCATATGTTCGGGGCTTAATTGCAAGTTTGGTCACTCAAATTGATACAAAATTTAACGTTTGCCACTCAAATTAATTTATTCCATTTGTAGTCACTTAAATTAGGTTAACAGTCCAAGTTTGGTCACTGCCCGTTAGTCTCCATTAACTTTTGCTTATGTGACGGTCAACTCTTATAATTGACCGTTAAATGCATGACGTGACAATTAAAAAATTAAAAATTAAAATTTCCACCTCAACTATAACTATTAAAAAAATAAAAATAATAATAACCTTTTCTAATCTAACCTCGGCTGCAACCTTGTTGTGCCCGAACAGAGTCCCTGACATCCGCCCCGTCTAGCCACCACCCCCTCTTCCGGTCATTGTCGCCGACTCGCCTTCAGCTCCTCCAACCTAGTTGGCCTCTTCGACGAATCAGGGTTTAGCGTCTCGATCGGCAAATCCCGAGACGACCCATTCTGCTTTACTGCTTCCTCGTCGGGTGGAACTCTATCTTCTGCTGCATCATCGCCGCAGTAACAAAAGAAGTAACAAAAGAAGGTGGAGGCAACGGAAATCTCCGCCGACGCCGATGAGGACGATCCATCACGAAATTAACTCTTTAGCTTGAGCTACCCAACAATGGCGGAGCAACAGAAGAGTGAATTCTCAGAATCAGCAGCAGCCGACAAAGCCCACTGTTTGGTTGTCATTCCAGGGCAAGGCCACATCAGCCCAATCCTCCAATTCTCGAAGCGCTTAATCCCCAAACGAATCCGGGTCACCATCGCCCCGACCCGATTCATCGCCAACACCGCCACCCTCACCGGCACCGCCGGGAGCGACATCCATCTCCGCCCCATCTCCGACGGCTACGACAAGGCGGAATCGCTTCCGTCGAGGACGGCCAGACCTACTTCGACACGTTCCGGCGAGTGGGTTCCCAAATCCTCGCCGATCAAGTTCGTCAACAAAGGAATTCAGGCCACCCTGTCCACTTTGCGTCTACGACCCTAAAAGAATACACCGACAATAATCACACAAAACCCAGATCAATGAACTGAGTTCGAATAAGAAAAGGGAAGGAAGGAACTCGTGTATAGAGAAAAGGGAGGTGATTGATTTTGATCCAAATAATAAAACAAAAACCTATTTTTGTTGTTTTTGGTAAAGTGGTTCGTTTAAACAAAAGTGAAAAATTGCCCCAAAATTTAATTTTTTAATTGCCACGTCATGCATTTAACTGTCAACTATAAGAGTTAAACGCCACATCAGTAAAAGTTAATAGAGACTAACGGCGAGTGACCAAACTTGGACTGTTAACCTAATTTAAGTGACTATAAATTGAATAAATTAATTTGAGTGGCAAATGTGAAATTTTGTAGCAATTCGAGTGACCAAACTTTCAATTAAGCCTATTTCCGGGCTAAAATGGGTGAACCATTAACCTTTGACCCACTAGCTCGACCAAGTCCAGGTCAGCCCGCGGGTTGACAACCTTGGTTATTATTATGTTCTTACTTATTACTCATTAATACCCCTGAGCTAGGCAATAATCGCATAGTCAATTGACTAAGTAATGAATGTGTTATGTAGTTAAGAGTCTTTTTAGAAGTTGTGAATGTTTTAATGTGATTGTTACTATAATTGTATTGTTTAGAAATTACTAAATTAGAATACATTATTTTTTAATGACATCATTTTTTTCATACACAATATATGAATTGTTTTTGTGATGTGACATAAACTATCACTTAAAATAAGGGGTTAATTGCAAGTTTGATCACTTAGTTTACTAAAAAGTGTCATGTTTAGTCACTCGAATTAGTAAAACGATCAATGTTTAGTCACTCTCCGTTAGTCTCCGTTAACGTCGTCAGTCAATTGCTAATGTGGCTAACAAAAGTGCAGACTCAACCCATTTTAACCCGCCACATCATCAAACCCGACCCATCACGTCACTCAACCCGCCACATCAATTTCCCAACCCAACTTATAAACCAACCCATCCAAACCTGTGACCAGATCCGACCGGACGATTCAGATCCAACCCGGTAAACATTAGAATTTCTTAGTTCACTTGCAACCCTCTTACTTTCGTCTCCTTGCAGCAACTCTCAAACCAAACCCCCAATGATGGCGACTACCAAAACCTTCTTCAAGCCTCTTCCTTCTTCCGGCTCCAAATCCCTAATTCCTTCAACCTTCAGATCCCCAAATCTGCACTGCATGCCACATTTTCGGCCAAGCGCATGTCTTCTCTTGCCATCAGAGCTTTCGCGGTTGCAGTTCCCTGCCCCTCCAACGACACATCGCATCCCAAGTTCCCAGAGCATTTCAAGGTCGAGATCCTGTTGGAATCCTTCCCATACATCTAGTGATTTAGGAGCAAAACAACCATCGTGAAGTGCGGCGGCGCCGCCATGATAGACCTGAAGTTGAAGGCCTCCGTCGTCGTCTCATGCGTTGGCCTCCACCCAATCCTCGTCCACGGCGGCGGGTCAGAGATCAACAGCTGGCTCAAGCAGATCAACATCGAGCCCCTTCTCCATGAGAGCCTTAGCGTGATTGACGCCAAGACGATGGAGATCCGCAATGGAAATCCTTTAATTTCCTCCGCCTGGTGCTTGGAAGAAATTCTAGTGACCAGAAATGTCGAGAGTCTAAGAAAGCTTAATCGAAAGCTATTGGTGATTTGAGTATAGGAAACCTTATTCAATATTACCTTTCTCATTTCAACGAAGGAGCATAAGGAGCTGTACAGGGTGAGATAGTGATATGAGGTAGCTATGCTATCAAATCACGAGTTTGGATCTGAATCGTCCAGGCACCAGGCGGAGGAAACTAGAGTCGGTCAGATCTGGTCACGGGTTTGGAAGGGTTGGTTTATGGGTTGAGTTGGGAAAATTGAGTTGGTGGGTTGAGTGATGTGGCTGGTCGGGTCTAGTGATGTGGCGGGTTAAAATTGGCTGAGTCAACACTTCTGTTAGCCACGTCAGCAATTGATTGACGGTGTTAACGGACACTAACGGAGAGTGACTAAATATGGACCGTTTTACTAATTCGAGTGACTAACATTGGAGTTAAATATTTTGAGTAACTAAACATGACACTTTTTAGTAAACTCAGTGACCAAACTTGCAATTAACCCTTAAAATAAGTGACTGTTATATCTTACCTTTTCACTAAAATTGTTGAGATTGTTATACCTCAATTTTTAGCTTAGCTTATGTGACGTATGGAGTAAAATTATCAAAAATTGAATTTGACAATGAACCGGACTTACTGAAGTTAAGTATCGACATAAATAATATTAACGAGTCACTGGTTTCACAATGAATATTCAATAGACCTATTTTATTCCAGTATTCTACATATCTCGATCAAGGAATAACTTGAGATTCTACTCCCCAGCAGCTCCATGGCATTACATTCTGGTGTCAAACATTGAGGGAAGCGACAATCTGCTGAAGTTACGGCAGCTTTATACAATTTTCAAGGCATCGCCATATTTTCAGTAGCTATAATACAAATGAAGCTGACCACGTCCCATACGGATCATTGAATCATTAGCAATCTACAACAGGGGCTGCTGTTTAAGTAGCCTCAATCAGACCAGACCTTCATATAATACAAATGAAGCTCTTTCTATAACAGGGGCTGCAGTTTTAGTAGCCTCGAGCAGACCAGACCTTCGCTCCCCCATATGTTCTTCATCCAACAAGGAACAGTCACATTGCTTTATACATCCTCTTGTTGGCGGTCACTACCACTGCGTGCCATTTCCTCCGCTTTCCCTTCAAGCCTCAAGACATGGCTTTCATCCTTCTCGTCTGTTCTCAACATGAGTTTCTCCTCCCCTGATAACGATGACACAGGCTCTTGGACGGCAATGGAATCCGAAACTCTCACCTTCATTGGTCGCCACAATTCAGTCGGTCACTTTGAGTTTATTATGACTAATCAAAACTCTGTTCTCTGACATGCGTGCATACCTGAAGCGGCTTCATGATATCCGTGTCTGATTCATCAGTCTTTCTTAGTGCCGCTTCTTGAGCTTGCATCTCCATGGAGTCCCGGACCAGTTGGCTCAAAAAGTTGACGTCATCAGACATGACTCCAAGTCCTTTCAAGAGCTTAGACCCAAGTTGTAAACTTGTCTGCAACAACACATGCTCGAACGTTAGAAAAACCAAGCTGAGTTATCAAAGATTAATACAGAAGGGCAACAAAGATTAGCATGAAACAAGTATTCGGAAAGCTCGAATAATTTGCTCCTACCTCTGCATTTTCTAGAATTGCATCCGTAGCACCAGCTTTTTTAAGATCTAAAAGATGCGTGATATTTTGGGCTCTAGCGTATATCGGGATCTGTGACATGCAATATTGACCAAAAAGAACAATCCGACAAGGGGGCGGATTAGAAATATAAATACAAAAGAAGATATCACACAGTTTTCGTCATCAAATGTAAAGAGAGAGTAAGCTCTGCCTGAAGCCTCACCCCAGGAAAGGCAAGTCGGAGCTTCTGAATAGCCTCAATTGTCTTCTTCTTGCCTGTGTAGGTAATCATTACAGCCTTAGGTGAAGAGATTCCTGCCGCTCGCAGCACTTCAGGGCTCGATCCATCCCCATAGAGAATAGGGAAACCAATTTTTCTAGACGCCTGTGTACGGAAGTTGGAACCAAATGGCATAAACTACGACGAACTACCAAAATATGAATTGGGAAGCATGCAAAGTGTAGTTTCGTTGAATGCACGCAGAACAACAAGCAATGAGTACGTCCAATTGAGAATGTTCAACCACTAGGATCTAACTCAGAAGGACTGAAACTGATGTTCCTGACACCTTTAAAATGCAGGAAGGGAATAAGGATCATGAACAAGAAATTTTCAGGACAAGTTGCATGCATAATGGCAAGTAGACTTACATATATCCAATTCTCCTTACCTTCACCACAGATGGGTTCAGCTCGAAAGCTACATAAGGCATTCCCGCCATAGCGTCTCCCTCTACTGCTGAAGCTAATGGAGTGCCCAATAAGTTTGCCAACACCTGCAGAGAACTTGCAAAATTAGAACATATTATAGCTAGAATCCCGTGGGTTTGCACATTCACGTTTGAGAATATTGTGATGTACCTGGCCCATCTGTCCAAATCCAAGGATGACAACCGGTTCGCTGCCTTCAAAGTTCACTGGCATAGCCCCTTTCTGAAAGTAAATAGTTCTCTTCTAAGGGAGCAGTTCTCGGCATTTATAAATATCATATAGAACGTAGTCAATAAAAGTGAGGAAGAGTCCATGAATTCCAACGTACTATCAAATGGGTTATATTCATTCCTTTCATAAAGTTTCTTTTAATTTTCAAGACCAAATGAATGACGTATATGGAATCAAAACTTTTAGCTAATAGGAGTTAAATCTCGCATGCACTCACAGCGTCTATCTTATAAAAACAAAGACAAACCACATTGGTTAGCCACAATGGTTTCAAACTAGTCTGGAACACAGGAACAGGGACATACATCTTCTGTATCAGACTTGTCTTCAATAAAATCAGCAGCTCTTCTTCCAAGGTCATTAAGCCACGGGGTTAATGCCATTGACAATACAACAACAATTATAAGAAGCTTGTTAAGCTCCAGTGGTAGCACTCCCAACCTGCGACAAAATACATACGTATAACAAGGTTGGATGCATGAAGCAGCAGAGCTGTACAAGAAGTATGTCACTGCACATCTATGCATCATATGAATACCTGTTAGCCAGAGAGAAGACAACAAAAGCAAACTCTCCACCCTGTGATAATAGCAAACCAATTCTTACACTTTCTTGCAAAGTGAGTCCAACACGCGGACCTATAGCTGTTATAATCAGTGTTTTGATGACAATTAAGCCCCCCAAGAGTGATAGTACATTCGGCCATTCTCGAAGCAGCAGCTGCGTCACAAGTAAGAACACCAATTCAGAGAAGGGAAAAAAATAGTAGAATGACCTCAAATTCCCCAATAATAGATAGATGTATGATGTATCTATCAAACCTAATTATTTACACCCCACTGCATATTAGTAATTGCCAGTACAATCTAGAAGCATTCAAGTTTTGTGATCTACCTCCATGTCAATAGAAGTTCCTGTAGTCACAAAAAATAATCCAAGAAGTAACCCCCTAAATGGCCTTATATCAGCTTCAATCTGTGTACGGAAATTTGTTTCTGCCAAAATAGCCCCGGCTAAAAATGCTCCAAGCTGTAGAATGACCCGAAGTAAGCATTTATTTGGGCACAGAAACGACAATAAATTAATCTAAAATTGCATGAGGGTTTAAGACCGTGTCACTGAAGCCTAACTTCTGGGTGATGAGAGAAGTCCCAGCAACTGTCAGCAGGCAGAGAGCAACAAAAGCCTCTGAGCTCCTTGCTTCTGCAACAACCTGAATAACTTGAATCAGCCTCTATGGTGAGGAACAACCTCGTGCCTCAGCTTTCAACCGCAACTTTAAACAGGGTATAGAGGGAGTCTCACCTCAAAAACTCGCCTTAGAAGGTATTTTCCCCCAAGAGACAGCACTCCCAGTCCAAGTAAAGCCTTCAAACTTTCATTAATAAGCATGGGCAAGACACTTTCCCCGACTAGAGTCTGTTGAAGATGGATCAGTATCCAAACTGAATTAAATGAACTTGGTACCCAAACATAATGATGCAGTTCACAGATCGCAATCATCTTCAGTGACACAAACTCATTTGCATTATTTTTTAAGCTTGTCCACAGTGTTAACGCTCATACAAACAATCAAAGAGCATAGTTGAGAAAGAAAGTCAAAGTAGACCATGAATCAGTGAAGGCAGTAAAGAAAATTTGAGATTCCGATGACCCTGGGTTTGTACCCAATCATAATAAGTTGTTTTCTCAGTTTTTTTTTTTAAGATAATCATATTAGTTGTCTTAAACAGAGAAAGATTAAACATTTGACATACCTGGCTCTCTAGGATAGGAAGTACGACTAAGAGGGGAACAACAGCTATATCCTGCAAATATAAACGAATTAGGTCATGGAGTAGTTTATTGACTTAAATTTACGAGGTTTCTACCTGTGAGTTATATAGATTTTAAAAGAAAAGTAGTCACATGAATGGAGTGACAATTATCCAAACTAGCCATAACAAGTACTTTTATTAGAAAATACAAGAGTAAAAGCAAACCTGAAACAGAAGTATCCCCAAAGTTGCTGAACCGAATCTTGTAGGAAGCTCACCCTTCTCTGCAAGAAGCTACAGAGTGTGCTTAATAAGCCTCAAGATGCCTCGTGACTTGAACTAAAACCTTTCTAGAGAAGTACATATGACACGCAATAAGTAGATGGCATTCCTGCTTAAAATTTTGTCTATGTTACATGTAGATGCAACTATTTCCATTTCTCCGTCATCTACAAATTGATAGGCTGATTCTCTTCTACATCCATCCACATGTCTTTTATGTTATGGTTGGAACAAAGCAAGATGGCAACAAAAGAAATCCTCAAGATGTATAAGAAAAAGAAACAAGCGCATGCAAACTACTGAAAACTCTCGACTTATCAATATAGCAAAAATATTGCCTGGATTTTGAAATGATCTCAAATTATTAACCGTTGAAATAAGCAAGGTTTAGGGGTATGTCTATTTAGCAGAAAGTACCTGAAGAACAAAAGCAGAAGACGACAGAGAGAGAGCTGCACCGATAACAATGGCCTCATCAATGCTTCTAATATTCACCTGAGATTCAATGAAGCCCACATGTGAAATTGTAGTCCCCTGATATTTAGCCACGAGACTTTCAACAGAAACATCTCAGCAAAACATCAATGTTAACTTTGGATCGTGGATATGCTTATTTGACAAATTATTTGCTTGGATAGCCTTATTTTTCAATAATTTATCCACGAAATTTACAAGGAAAAGGAACCCAGTAATCAGAAAGAGATGCAGAATCTGATCCCAGAAAAAACAACACACGCATAAAGACAATGAAAATAGGGAAAGGGCCAGGAGCATCAGGGAAGGTCAATGTACTCACCAAGTCAGACCTTGAGTGAAATAGGAACTCCAAAATTCTCGTTCCAATAGCCCCATTAGGTGGAAGCTCAAATGCTGTAAAAGCAAGAGTGGATAACACAACCTTCAAAACAATACGAGGACAAGTGAAAAGATTGTCACTATAAGTGTTTCCGCAGAATTGATCATATGTTCTCATTTTGCCAGGCCTCATCAACAGTTATATGTTAGGACAGTGCAAGCTACTGGCAATAAATGGCTTGTAAGGTGCTTCTCAAAAAGGGTTCTCAGAAAGCACATGACGAGGTGATGTACCTGAGTCAATCCCATGCCAAAGGCAAATTTTGCAAGGGCTTTTAGTCGGGCAAGTGAGAGCTCCAAGCCCATTTCAAACAGCTGATGAAAAAACGAATCACATCAGTTGACTTTGATACTGCAGTTACATATAATCAATACTCCATGTGACATTCAGAGTTCAACAGCTAGAAGATCCAAAGGGTAGCTACAAAAGAAGTGAGGTCTATTCCAAGATGTGATTGCATTTTAGAGAAAAGTAACAGCTTGCGTAAGTATGATAACTGAGTGTGCATAATAGATAATACTGGAGACAACAACATAGAAAGTGGCTTTAGAAGGATGTATATTGACACTGATTTTCCTTACCAGGAACAGAATTCCCCATTCTGACAGAACCTTAACATCAGTCAGATTCCGGATGAAGCCAAACTGATTCAGTACGACGCCAGCAAAGAAGAAGCCAAGTATCTGGGGGAGCAGCAAACAATATATTAGTTATAGCTTATTCAGATAGATGAACGGCTTGAAAAATACACATGCCTAATAATCAGATGCGCATGTGGGGTACACATAGATTATACACAAATGTGCATGAACTGACATATACGTATGCACATCCAAAAATTATAAGATCGGAAAACCTGTAAAATACATGTGCAAACTATCATAGATGTGCACTCATGCATATGAATGGTTCATATTAAAATATCATGAATCTCATGATAAATAGTACAAGAAGAAAATCAGCTGATGATTAGATGTTTCAAACTTACTGGGCTAGCTTTAATGAACCTGAACGCAGGGACAACAATAACAGTCACAGCCAAGAAAGTCAATGTATCCAACCCCAGATCATTGATGACTTCTACGGCACCAGCAACCTCGATGTTTGAAGATATCCGAGTATGGTTCAATTTGTGTTTAAATAGGTACAATCCTCCTCTTATCGGTACTGATGAAGTAAACAAGGCTTTGCTTTCAAGGGCTCTGGTTGAAGAAGTGAAAGAGTAATCACTTATCCTGCATCTGACTGCATTAAACTTCACATGTCTTGCCTGCTTACGCGAAGAACGAGTACCACAGAAATATCCATGAAAACTTGATACCCCATAACAGCAACCCCCAAATGAGCTAGTGTGCTGGGGGAGTTCATGTCCCTGCAAAGAATCAAACGAATGGAACAGACTGTTACAAGCTTGGGACTTTCCCAGTTCACCTTTTCTTTTTCTCTTTTCTATGGAACATGCATAGTTCAAATAGTGCCAAGCACAAGAAGCAAACAACTAGTCCTAAGTATAGCACAGACGCAGAACGAACAAGCCAGTCACAAAAGTTAGTAAACAGGTAGGATAGGCACAAACATTAGGACGAAGTAGAATCAAATGGGTAAGAACTTGATATGAAAATTTCCACATTTCAGCACTGTTTTACCTTTGGGAGGTCACGGAAACGAAATCATAATGCCTGAACGAAATTTCAAAGTTATCATACACTACGAAAATTGTCAAGAGTTTGAACAGGCTTGTCAAGCTACTTAACACTGGGTTCAACGTCCTCAGTTGCCAAATTGAAGCGTCGACATGAAAATGCGAAGGTAGATAAAAGAAGCTGAGAGCTTCGACTCTCAGTTGGGGAGTGTTGGTGAGGAAGCAAATTCAAGTACCTTGGGGAAGCGGGAACAACTCATGGAGTCCAACATAGTCCTAACGGGAACAAAGAAGAAGAATCAGAGAGATGCAGGATAAAAATGCCTTCATCTGAGAGAAACCCAGAAAGGATCAACCACAAACTCTATCCAACAGATTCACCAAGGCAAGCTGAGAAGTTTTGGTCCTCCGTGGACGAGGAATGGAAACCGCTCTCTGCCTCTGGCGGACGGCAACCCAATTTTTCCCTTAGTTAGTTCTGTGGTTTTCGTTTTTAATTTGTCGTTTGTACCGTACTTCCACCGTTGCCACTCGTCTCTTATTTTAGTTTATTTGTATTTTTTTTCTGTTGGAGGAAAATTGGAGAGGAGAAGTCTATGTGGCGGATTTCGTTATCTGACAAAATAAGTTTTGATTGGGAAAAAATTAAGCCACGCAGCACACTCCGTTCCTTCTCATTCTCAATTTCTCATTATTCTTGGACGTACATAATTCGAGGAGCCGTACGGATAATCTTTTCATATTTTAATAATACAAAAGAAAAATTAACAAGGCAAGAATAGGACTTTTCATGAATAAATATTTCATTTTAAGAATAAGTCATTCTATATAGCATTGATGCAAGAGATATCTTAATTCAATCTTGCCACATTATAATTGTATTAAGAAATTGTTTGTATGAGTCATCTTCACGAGTCATTTGGAATTCTATTTTAAATCTCGCCACATTATAATTGTACTAAGAAATTGTTTGTATGAGTCATTTGGAATTCTATAGTGACAAATGTTGTTAGGATAACAATAGTTTCATTAAAAGTAAAAAAAAGTAAATTTCACCTTCCTCCGTCCCTCCCCACGGTTACTTACTACTTTCGGAATCAGCGTCAATCCTTGCAACCACTACCATCACCAAAAGAGCTCACAACCTCCCTCATGTTTGGTTGTGGAAGTCGTGCATCCTCTATCCAATTTGAGAGATCGAAGGGATTTGAAGATTCAATTCAAAAGTATCCATCTACTATGCCAATGACCATATGTCGACCATCACCAAAAAAAAAATGCAAAAAAACTCTACTTTCGGAATCAGCGTCAATCCTTGCAACCACTACCATCACCAAAAGAGATCACAACCTCCCTCTTGTTTGGTTGTGGAAGTCATGCATCCTCTATCCAATTTGAGATATCAGAGGGATTTGAAGATTCAATTCAAAAGTATCCATCTACTATGTCAATGACCATATGTCGACCATCACCAAAAAAATGCAAAAAACTCTGAAAGTCCTCTAATACTCGAAATTGTATTCATGGGAGTCCTTATTACAGTTCAACCCTCAACATCCTAGCTTCCAACTGTACATCTTCCGAAAGAATGGCGCTTTGCAACACCGTGGAATGCAATTTGTTTGAATTGGTGTCGTGTGCTCGATTGTCGTGCTTTACTATGGCTGTTGGCTGCTAACCAAGATTTAGGCCTCGACGAATTTGGGGAGGTTCATTTTTACCAACAACTAGTGGAAATTCAGGGGATTGCTTTGTAACGAACAAGGTTGTCAACCCACGGGTCGACCCAAACCCAGACCAAGACGAGCTAGTGGGTCAAGGGTTAATGGGTCACCCGTTTTAGCCCGGAAATATCGAAAGAGTCATTATATTGTACTTATCCCGAATTCAACATAGAAAAATACAACAGTACCTAAACTCCAACCCACTTAAATAACATCAACCTAAATTCAACAACACTTAAATCCATCACATAACATTCACTCAAATCCATCATAGTTAAAAATTCAAGAATACTTAAGACCACCACACTTAAATCCATCACATAACATCAACTTAGAATTCCAAATAACAAAAGAAAAGTACTCAATCTTCAAAGATAAAGCTATCCATCTCCATTGCATCAATAATATGAGAAATGTTGAACTCAATTTCATCGATCACATCATAGTCGAAGTCCTCTGCATTAAAACATGAAATCAAATATTCATAATTATTACCAATGAGAAGATAGTTATTATAAGAATATATAGACTTTTCTATAGTTGCTATAATGAGCATACCTTCAACAATAGGACGCTTGTTAGAAGATGATGATGATTATTGATTCCTACTCCTCCTCATAAAGAGTCTTTTCAAGCTCCTCATAGTTTATATATGCAGGTAGACATTCTTATACAATCCAAAAATCGATGTTATCTAATTGCTCATAATCAATTGGGTCTTTCGCCCACTCCTTCTTCAAGAACCTACAAGTCAAAGAAGATTATACAATTAAGTATATGTTAATGACTTTACAATGATGCATACAATTTAATCATTATCTATTCTTCAACCTCAAATTGTAAGTTACATAAACAAGATCATTCAATATTTGATGCTCCAATCGAGTCCTCCGCTTACTATGAATTTGGTCAAACACACTCTAGTTCCGCTCACATCCAGAAGAAGATGATGTTTGAGACAAAAGTCGAACAATTAGCTTCCTCAAATGTGAAGCATCCTCTCCAAAAAATGTCCACCATTCAGCTTTTCATTCAAGCAAATTTTTCTAAATAAGTATATAAACTTTGAAAACATTACAAGTTTACAACTAAATATGTAACAACTAACAAGTAATTAGAATTGGCTACCTGGAGGTAAAGTGGAAGTACACGAGATAGTTGATTTCTTCCCAAAGCTTCCAAGCCTATCTCTAAAAAGTCTAACCTCTTGCGTTGCTTCTGAGACATTATCACATTGGCCTTCACTTTCAAGAAGATCAACAAGACAAGTTTGCACATCACGCTTATCTCGAGCTTCCTCAGTATATTGAAAAATAGGGTTCAGAAAATATGCAGCACCATAGATGCTATATTGAAGATGCTTATCTCATCTAGCATTAATTAACTTCATATATACATCAGCCCCTCTTCCATTGCCCGGAAAAGTGTTCTTGATGGTCTTATTTATCCACATCATTCCATCATGCACATACCCTAAAGATGGTTGTTGATCAGAATCAACAATCCTCAATAACTTCACAATTGGCAATGCCAACTTCACAATCCCTAAACAATCCTGCCAGAAATTGTTATCCAAAACAATTGACTTGATGTGCTTCCCCTCTTTAGATTTTCCCAACTTGTGAGATGTAAAGGAGCTGCTTATGACAAGTTGCTCCAATAGTGGCCTATGATCAGACACACTTTTCATATATATGAAGCTTGTAGCAAATCAAGTAGCTCCTGGATGCACAATCTGCTTCCAACCCTCTAACTTTTTCAAAAATCTAAGAGAGGAAGATGACTATAGACAAACAACCTGATCTTTTGAGCTCGTGCAACTAAGATTGACACATGTTTCATCTTGTAAATATCTTTCAACAAAATATTAAGAACATGTGAAAGACATGGAGACCAAAAAAATGCTCTTATACTTCTTATTAATTCTTCTCCCTGCAATAACATAATTAGGAGCATTATCTGTGACAAAATGCACATTATTCTTTCGACCAATCATGTCAATGACACCATCAAACAAGTCGGGCAAAGTACTTGCATCCTTAACCATGTCAAATGCATCCACAGATTTAAGAAAACAAACACATTTTGGACAATATACTAGAAAATTAATCAATGATCTTTGGCTCATATCCGACCAACCATCAGCCATCAAAGTGCATCCAGTAACTTCCCAAATCTTACGATCATCATGTATGATTAATGTGCATTCTTCTTTGACATCTCTCAACAAAGGAACTCTAAGTTGATGATAAGAAGGTACCTTATATCCCGGACCAATAGCAATTGCTGCATCAAATGCCATATGGTAAAATTCAGAGTGTGCAGCATTAAACAGGAGCTTAGCATAATAAAACCATTTTAGCCACTATCATGTCTGCATTTTTCTTTGCCTCTTTTTTGGCAAAAGCACTTCGAATGCCAGGCTGAGCTCTCGGTGTTGTTCTTGGAGCAAAGAAACTTGGTTGAGGTTTTGATATTGTTGAGCTTGTGCTGATTTGATCGTCTGACTCATCAACATCTTCACTTTCACTTTTCTTAGCTTCCTTGGAAGAACTTTTGGTTTAGCCGACGCTTCAAGCAAACCCCTAAACCTCACTTGAATATCATGAGTAACCTGTGGGCAAGGACTACCATCACCTTTTTGTCCAGCCAAATGTTGCTTCACCCTGTTAATCCCTCCGCCATTAATCACAAGACCACACAACAAACATTTGTGCCACATTTTTTCAGTTTCTGAGATGATTCGCTCGACATTACCCCAAGTTAGTTCCGATTTTTGTCGATACCCAGTACCGGCAGCATTGCTACCAACAGATGGTTGCGATGAATCGTTGCCGGATGCCATTCTCAAGACCTGGAAATCACAAAACTATATCAAACTTCTTTGCTCCAAATTTCTTTGTTCCACAATATCAACACAAGTTGCTTTGCTCAATCTAAAACATAACCAATCTGAAATTCTTCTTCCACATAATCAATCCAAAATTCCAAATGGTATTAACAATTCAACTTCTTCCTAACATCTAAAACATCAAACATGTAACAACTAACAAATAACAATTCAACTTCTTCCACAACCAAAACCACCTACCAAATAACAATCAAGTTTGCGCTTCCATTAATTGGAACCAAACCACCTGCCAAAAGCATATGGGTTCTAATGTTGTTTCTATTTCATACCTCACTCTCCCAAATGCAAAAAAAAAAAAAAACAAATCAAAAGGAAGGGTAAAGAGAAAAGAGATCCATAGACATGCAGTAGCTAAACCTGCTATAGCTAGATTCTGCATTAGTACTAGGCAACTGGTGATGGACTTAGGCAGAGACTGATCATATGTACCCAGAGGAAAGAAAAAAAGATATGAAGAACGAATGAATGAAAGGAAAGAAAAGAAAAAAGATGAGATAGTTGAGAGAGTACCGCTAGAACGGTGTTGGAGGGCGCCGCCGATGAAGGGAATCAAGCGATTGCAGGACCACCAGCTGTAGGACTGCGAGAGAGAATGAAGGTTGACTGGTCGAGGCTCACTTAGGGTTTTCGATGCTCTGCTTCTCCTTCTCACCTTCTCCCCGAGAACGACGCTGCACAAGGGGAAAATGGGGCACAGAAGATGCAACCCGATGACCCGGTCTGATGGGATAACCGCCCGGGTTTCATCGGTTTGACTAGTTCCGGGCTGCTTTTGAAAATGGTTGCTATAGCCCATTTATAAGGGCGTGTCCGGCCAACCCGGGTCGACCCGCGGGTTGAAAACCTTGGTAACGACTCAATGCCTAGTGGGAGGCTATGATCAGGATTTTGTTTTGATCGTGTATCACTGGAGTTACGGTTCCCGGTGAATGTGGAGGTGGTGGCGGAACTGGAAGCATCGTCGACAATTTTGGATTATGAAAGTAATAAAAGAAGAGTTCAATCTTATCAGTGTAAATTTAGAATAAAACGCGCTTTTTTTTTGTTTTCCTCTTCGCTTGACCTATCTTTGGAATTCTAAGTTGAGCTTGAATATTATTATTATATAAATGTGCGTGAATTTTCACTTATATTGGATCAAAGTACAACCTGTTATTTTGATGTAATGTTATATGTTATTACTCATGTGTTAGTTGAGATTTGATATAATTTATAAAAGGTATAAACAATATATTGACTTTTTCCATATACCCAAGCTCAATTGGACTAAATCCGTCGAACCATTAATGTTCAACTCACTTACTCAACCGGACCAACGAGCTAAATGGGTAGACAATCTTGGTTATATCACGGTTCTTAATTATCTATTACTATAACTAGCTTGTAACCCGACCCGTTGGTCGGAGGAGCTGAGCCGAATATTGAATTATTGGGATAACCCGTAGATTCAACCATTAAGCTAAATTGGTCTAATGGTGAGTACCGCCTAGCATATCCCTAATAATCATACCAAAGTGAATATATTGGAACATAAACAGTACATCAAAAGTTGGTACAACCATGAAGTTAGACCATTAAAAACATACCAATGAAATTGAATAGCATCGAAAAACTTCAACTTCATTATATAATTACATGAGATCAGAAAGAGAACACCATTAATTTGATTTATAAAACTTTCATCTTGTCGTCATTGTGCTTTCTGGTTTTTGTCAGGCCATGATAAAATCTAAGGAAATCAAGAACGAACAACACGATTTGGGAAAGGAACCACCGTTGTCGTATTCCTAGAGAATGGTGGTAAACACGGACTCACCTGCCAAAGTGGTTTGGATTGAGATTTTTATCGGGTATCAGGGAACCATGTGATTATAAATTAGACTTGATCAAAACGGGCCAAAACTTAAAATTCAGCCTGTTTGACCGACCCATGCAAAATTCTAATTATTCGTTACTTTTAAACTTTCTATTTGAAAATAAAAAATAGTGAAAGAAAATAGATGACTGCAATTCGCCATTTGCACATCACTTATTCGGGAATAAAACCATAGAAATTCAAAAGAAACTGAAAATGTTTAGGATCGTTTTAATGTTTAAAATAACCAAATAGATCTTTCTGTTTAATTTTTACTAACAAATACCAAACGATTCCCTATAAAATACACTATAATTTTATCATTATGATATCAAATAATTATATAATATATATTTGAAATGATAAATATTGGACTAATTGGGTTGGTCGAGATTGAACCATTGAATAACTTTAAACTACATTATATTTTAGCCACTAAAATATAAAATAATATAATAATATATATTATGCTAGAGAAAATAGCTTGTTTTAGAATGTCAAACCAATGATGTTCATTTGTTTTACTTGATGGCCAAATCCGGTGTAGGTCAGGCCCATTCAACTCTTTTATTTTATGGTTAGCGGTTAGCCCTTTAGATACCATGCATTAGTTTATTGTTAATTTTTTTTTATTTTTAGCATAAAAAGAAGTATTGTTTTTGTCTTTTCATATATATTTTATCACCACAGAGAAATACAAGGGGTTAAAGAAAAAAATTGACACTCCTGAACCCGTTTAAATCCGCATGTGTACGGTAAGTTGGCCCGTTCCACAGAGGAAAGAGAAAAAAATTAACACTACCTATTCTACCCTTCCTACAAACGCTCATGGAGCAGGGAATTTGAAATGGGGGAAGGGGTTTTTCCTCCCTGCTATTATATGTTTTTGATTTAAAAGGATGCAACAAATGTACTTAGTGTGATTGGTTATGTTCCTTGCTTTTCTTTAAAATGGACATGGTTCGAATCCCAGTACGTGTCTTTTTAATGAATAAAAAAAAGTAATTGTGAAGACCAAAATGTCCTTCCTACTTTCACTCTCGTTGCAGGAAATTTGAAATGGGGCTCCCGTTTTTCCCTTCGGTGTATTATATTATGTGTAGATTCTAATAATAATAAAAAATCAGTTCACTTTTTTTGTTTTTTTGACTTTCGCGAATTGAGAAACCAAGTGATCTCCAAACATCAATACAATTCGCAATATGGTGCGGTGCGGTCACTTTCTGGTACCAATTCAAACAATAAACAAGTATCCAAATAATAAATTTCAAATACTAAGTATTTTAAATCTTGAATTTCAAATACAAATGTGATCTCTTCTGTGTTTGTATTGTAAATAATACTAAACTAGGTGTTGTCCGCACTTCGTCACGGGTATTATAATTGTTTTATTCGGATTTGATTAGATAAAGAGATTTTGTAATAAATTTATAATCAGATTACATATGTAAATAATATAATATCAATTTAAACAATTACCGACATTATTTTAAAAAATTATTTGATTGCCCTATCTTTTATTAAAGTTGAAATATAAATATCCACTGCATGCACATATTCCGAGTTCAGATTTTTTTTTTTAAGGAGGACAACAACTCACTAAAGAAGATTTATCGCAATGGTGAGTCTCCAGTTTCATTAAATATAATGGATGAATATGTGATGTGTGTGCATAAAAAAATTCGGATATGCCTAAGATCCAACTTCGTAGTAAGATCAAGGAGTGTGTTAGGAGAAAACACACGACATCAACATGGAAATGTGACTCGTTTCTTCAAAAGGAGTAGAGAGAAAAATCTTGTTTAGGAAAATCTACGATGCCTATGATGTTAGACATGGTAGAATTTTCTAGCTATTTAATTTTTTATTTACATTATCAATGTTAAATTTTCTCCTTACCGTCAATCATTATTCATAGTTAGACAAAAAAAAGTAAAAATCATAATTAGACTATATAAAATAGATGGTAGCAGTGGGCTTCCCATGCCCACGTAATAATCTTGGTTTCCTTAAATAATTAACCCAATCCTAATCAACAGGAGTGTGCAACAGGTTGGTCTGTATCAGACCGCATCGGCTCAAACCGAATTTTGGATCAGATCACACCGAATTGAATATAATGTAGTCCGATCCTTAGTCTTATAAATTTATAAATACGGAAGAAAAATAATTGAATTGACTTTTGGACCAGACTAAGCCAAGCCAAAATCATATGGATGCACTGTTGATCCGGTCCTTAATTCTAAAATGTATTTCACTATTGAATCGCTGTTTTACTTGAATTTGATTAAGACCGGACCATAACACACCTTACAAAATTAGCAAGTTCATCAATTCACTAATGTAGGTAGCAAGTTCATCAATTCACTAATGTAGGTGAGTGCTAGTTGCAATGGTAAGAACGACCGTACCAAATGTCTTGCATGTTTCCCTCTACCCATCTTTTATGAATAATATAATTATATTGGTTTGTTTCCATTAGCGGTTAGGTTACCAAATTAAATGAAGGTGGTGTCAGTTAGCAAAATTCTTAGGCAACAGGAACTTTGCTTAAGCTTTATATATATTAATTAATATACACCGAGAACGCGATGATATTGTATCTCAACTACCTTCAAGAGGCGGGCAATGCCCAAGCCTCTGAAACACCCACCAGAAGAAGTGGGGAAAACTCAAAGCACTTCAATAAATAATAAGTGACTTTATTCAGCTTTGGCCTTGGGGCCACAATTGGACATTCATAAGACGTTATCATTCGATTTACGCAAGCCACTGGCCAGTCTCCATCAAATACACAGTGAGCATGTCTTTATGTATATATATATAGGAAGAAAGAGGGAGATATCAAGGGATAGGTTTCCATTATTCACATGGAAGAGTTGGCTGGAGAGAACTTGAGCGATATGCTGTTAACACAATGGCGTTCATCCGTGGGTGTCTTGAACCCTTCCCCTTTAAACACATGACCCAAATGGCCTCCACAAGCTGCACAAGTGATCTCAACTCTCATGCCGTCTGGGTCAGCCTGAGATACAGATATAACCATATGCAATTTGTTAGACACAGATTGTGATCAACTTGAGTGTTTGCCACAATCATATAGAAGAAGAAAGCACCTAGCTCACTCACATTACGGTTTATGGCTCCAGGAAGGCCCTCATAGAAGGCAGGCCAGCCGCAGCCAGAATTGAATTTGGTTGTTGACTTGTAAAGAGGAGTCCCGCATCCTGCACAACTGTAGACGCCCTCTTCGAAAAACTTGTCGTACTGTCCTGTCCCAGGATACCTGTGCATCATTCAATTAGAGTGAAGGATCATTGATTCTAAATTCTACACTTGCCCCTTAAACACAATCTCATAGATTCACTGACATCAAGGCAATCTAATGCATTCACTAAAAATTCAACATTCAGTGTATGATCTATACGCGCATAAAGCTCATTGCCGGATAGGTACTTTTCCTGAATCCACCTGCTAAATTCCTTCACTTGATGGATGGTGATTCCACCACTCATTTCATTCACCCAAACGAACTCTTAGTTCAATCTTTAATCAAAATATTCAATACTGACTGGAAATAAATTTGAAGTTCTCATGCATAAACACAACTATACGGACATCACACAAGACACGCTTAGTTATGAGACTGCTACACTCAACAATGGTGGTCTTGAAATAACAGTGAGAGCGACAGTTTCTACTTTGATTCGGGCCAGTTCTCCGACTATGCAAGCTTGGAACACAGACATGGATCAAGTATCAGGAGGGTCAAGACTTACATACGGAACTTAAGATTCTAAAGCCTACTGAGTATGGCTCATTTGGCTAATTAGAAGTTACAACTGAGAGCCCATTTGGCCAATTTTAGGAACCTTTTTCGTTTTCCTTGCATCCGTCATGGTTTCCACAGTAAGATCACAGTTCGGAGTTCATTCATGAGAATTTGCTCGCTAACTATGCGATTGCAGGTGATCGAAATCCCCCATTCCAGAAAGGTCCAAAATCAACAGGATTCGGTTCGACCGGCACCAACCCTCCTCAAATTTACAGAAACAAAGAACCGAACCCACGGGATCCCCAATTACAGAAAACCCTAACACCAGCTAACCAGATGAAACAAAATGATGGGGGTACCCAGAAGCTTACTCGGTGCCTTTCTGCCTCAGAATTCTGAACTGCTGAGGCGACAAGACTGCACGCCACTCTTCATCTGTCTTCTGAACAGACCCAGGAGCCGACATGGCCACAATCCGACCGCCACGAAAGCTACGTTTACAGACCAAGGACGAAGGCCGAACAAACGGAGAGACCGAGATCGAGATGGAGCGAGATGTGAGCTCCAATGGTAGCGACCTCAAATGGGTGGCCGTGAAAAGAGATTTGGGAACAGTGGCTGAATCGAAGAGAACGAGTTTGGTGGAGGACAGAACTGGAGAGGTTTTGAGCATGCTTAACCTGCTGCGCATTTTTCATGTACTCCAAGAGGGATACACGCGTACGATGCCGACCAGAAGGCAAATATAGGGCTAGTTTGGCCTCGGAGTGGATAGTGTCATCCCTTTACCCTTATCATTTATGTTATTTTTATTTATAAATTATAGTTTTGCTATCTGGAATTAATATTAATATTTAGTACCTATTTTTTTTTATATTATTGGTACCTAAACTTTTTCAAATTTACAAACAGTCCACTATTTGTGGCGTGCTTTATAAACTTGTGACATGCTTGAGAAAGTTGTGGACTGATTTGAGGTTGTGGCATGCTTCATATCCCCCTTCCTTCCTCTCGTTCGTTAATTTTTCACAATACCAAGCGTGTCATTCCTTTCCCTTTCCTCTCATTAATTGTGCTCAACTCATTTAAATAGAAAAGTAATCCAAACGAAATCTTCTGATTGGCTGAAGCTATGTTAGCACCATACTAACAAAAAAAGTGTTAGCACCCTAGCCCCTCCCTTAGGCCTCCAAAGCAACTTCTCGCTAGAGATTTTAGAGACACGTACTTTTCAAAAAAAAAATCAATTGAGTGTTTGATTGAAAAATTATTAGAAGTACTTTTGTAGTATAAGAGGTTATGTAAAATGACCAAAAATGATTTATAATTAAAAATATGAATAAAAATTCTAAACAATCAAATGTACTCAAAATGGATCTTATTAGATTTCTTTTATATTAAATAATATGATTTTCTAATTTATTTTATTTTTAAAATTATATAAATAAAATAAAATAAAAATATAATATAATATAATATAATATAATATAATATAATAAGGATAATCTTGTAATTTTTTTTGACAAAAGATAATCATATATTGATCATAAAATAGAAAGTTACATCCTGGAATTTAACTAGGCCATAAAATCAATAGATCGACATGAAGTCGGGTACAATGCTAGGGCATTTCTAGCCACTTACATGGGCTACCCTATTGTTACAACGGCCAACAAATCATACACTAAGTCCATTATGAAGGTTGAAGTAGGACACGATCTCTTGAAGTAGGGCACCCATCCTGCTATCCTTGGTATGGATTGATTGATCTTATCAATAACAAGCTTAGCATCTCCTTCAAGGCAAATCACCTGAAACCCCAGTCGTAAACACCAAAGGGCAGCCTCCCTCAGCACAAGAAACTCCACAACCATGGGATCATCCACATCAAGTAGTTGAATCCCTTGCACGAGGATAACGTCCCTAGCCCGCTGCCGGATAATCATCTCACCAGCCGAGTGGGATCCAGGCCTTGTTGGCCCATCCCATTGACAAACCAAATCCGAGGGAGGTACCACGGCCAGGGGTTGGGGAGCAGGAGGGATAAACTGACCAAACCGTTCCAGCGGCAAGGAAACCCACTCATTATATTGCTAGTTAAACTGTCGCATAAGTGCCGGGATACCAAACTGTTTGCCTTCAAAAACAACCTAGTTCTGGGATCGCCAGATTCTCCATAGGAGCGCAGTAACTGCCAAAAAGAGGTCAAGTTGGGTTAGCCGAAGCATTAACTTCTTCAGAAACAGTGGGAAAGTGTTACGAGGCAACGCCTGCCCCAAATGATCCAGACCCGAATGATCCCATAAGGCCCTAGCCACAGGGCAATCCAGAAACAAATGCTCCATTGTCTCCGACGCAGCCCAGCAAACCGGACATTGAGGAAGCACCTCCACCTCTTTCTCAATGAGAGCTTCTGTGGTTGGGAGGATCCGATTAAAGATTTGCCAACCAAACACTTTCAACTTGGGAGGAATGTTGGCATCCCATAAATGGATCCAGCTAGCTCTATCCATCCAACTAGCCAAAGATTTCGATTTCCCGTCACGCTGAGCCAAAAGAACAACAAAATGATAAGCCAATTTAACAGAGAATATCCCATCTGACGTACCATGCCATATCAACCTATCTTCCACCAATTGGCGTGGAAGAGGGATTTTTTTAATCGCATGGACCGTCGCCGAATCAAACCAAAGTTGCAGTTGAGCTTCACACCAACGTCCCTCCCCATGAAAAATAACCTCACCCACCTTGAGTTCCTCCCGAGGAATCACCCGGAGATTATAAACTAGGGGAAAAAGGATGCAAACAAGGAATCCAGCGTGAATCAAGCAACGGAGCAGCTTGCCCATTCCCAATCTGCCAACGAAGACTCTGCAAAAGGACCTCCCGGCCAAAGAGAATACTCTGCCAAAATCTAAAGTTAGGGCCCAAAATCGGTTCATCCAAAATCTAAAGTTAGGGCCCCACAAAGGTCAGTTTAAGCGTATCCTGGAGGCTAATTTTGGCAAGCACCATTTCTGGAGCAAGAGAGCTTTACAGAGCATCAACTACTATGACGCCCTTCATGTTGTTGCTCGCAACCGGATGTGGCGCCGCTTGCTGTCCCTGCTGACTCACTTCTACTGTCACTCCAGGAATTGGCCAAGTGTAACCACTTCCTAAAGCGTAGTATAGCGGGTTTAGGTTTAAATGTCAACCCGGGTCCTAGATTTGATGACTACTCAGTGAATTCTTGTTATCTAGCAATGAAACTTTAATGCAAGTCTAAACTAACAAAGCAAGTAAACTGTTGTATTCAGGTTAAGAGAGGTCACCCGGATATGGTTCCCCCTAGACTGCAGTTAAGCCGAATTGTAATTACCAAGTTCAGTTTCTATGATAGTTATACTGCGGAAGGTTCTTAAACAGCCTGAAGTCTCGACTAAAGGTCTTCAGACCCTCTCAATCTGAGTCTCTAGCGGGCGACTAACCTCCACCGGAGTAAACAGATTGAGGCCTTAACAAACAAAACCTCCACTACCGGAGTGAATCTGGTACAGAATAGTGGGTTGGCTCCTCGACTAAAGTCACCAACTCCCTACCTTCAATCAAGGATGCTCTATCAACCTAGGCAGATATTCTCATTCTAGGTTAAAACAGAAACAACAGAAATTTGATCAGGATTCAAGTCATTCAATCATTCAAACCTCAATCGAATATAATCAAATCATAGAATCAGTACTTGGGTTCATACATCAAAGCCTAACATACAAATCTAGGGTTCTCCATACCCAGATGAATGGGAGAACTACTCCATGGAGAAAGAAGCAAAAGCAGAATCAGACGCGGAATTCATACTGTGAAGGATGGATTCCTGCTCCTGGACGTTGATCAGCACTTCTCCAAGCTCAAACTGGCCTCCAATGGTGATGAAGATCAAGCTAGGGCACTTGGAGGCTCTTGTTCGTCGCTTTCTCTCTCTAGGAATCGCTCTGTCTCTCTAAAACTCGAATCCCCTCGACTTGTGGCTGAAAACCAGAAAATCTTGACTCACACGGGCAGGCTGCACGGCCGTGTGGCTTACCCAGTTGCCCGTGCGAGCCAAAACGCAGCGTATCAATTAGTTGAATTCCAAGCTTCTTGCACGGCCAGGGTCGCACGGCCGTGTGAAATTTCCATTCTGCCCGTGTTTGCTCTCGCAGAATTCCACATGGCCAAAATGCATCCTCACACAGCCGTGTGGATTTTCTGCTCTGCCCGTGTTTGCTCTCGCACAATCCCATACGGCCAAACTGGTCACTTGCACGGCCGTGTGGGTTCTGGGTGTGCCCGTGCGACCTCCTTTGTGACTTGCCTTGGGCCCGATCTTCGCCCAATCGACCCCGAACTCGCTCCTAAACCTTCATTCACTTGCCAGGACCTGAAATATCACAAACAAGCACAACCTAGCGTGAAATAGGTCTAAAACACGAGAAACCACATCTCAAACGGTGTAAGAACAGGGGTGAAAACATGTGTAACTAACGGTCTATCAAACTCCCCCACACTTAACCGTTTGCTTGTCCCCAAGCAAACCTAACTCAAACCAATGCAACTCTCCAGACCTCTATAGCAACAAACAACCCAGATCATAAGTAGAGGACTTCCTATATCATTTAGCAACTTACGAGGTCAACCGACGCATAAGTCATCTCATAGCTTCTTCGGCGAGAGCACTAGTATCGAGTCGAAATCATGGCAAATAGTGAACAGAGGACAAATGAATTGTGGATGAAGAGATTCTCAAAAACAAAGGATCATGGCCTCACATTTTTCAAGGTGCTCTATTTTCTTCTTGAAGACGGTTGGAACCCCTTTTTTTTCTATTTTGCTTGTTTTCTGTTTTTTTTTTCTTTCCAGGGTCCCAACCTGCTCTTACCGGCCATGCCAGGAGCGGATGTCTCGAGCCTCGTGCGGGGGAAAGACATGTAAGGAGGCTGGAGGTAGTAGGTGGAAATTGGGAACGGATTCCCGTCTCCCCTTACACACTTTCGCCCTATTCGCACGGGAGACGTTATTTTGAAGCACATTTTTGAGCACCTGTTAAACTCAAAACATGATACAAGAGTCCATGACAGGTAGAGAGTCCACAACACCACACAATTCAAGGGTCCTAAGATCACTAATTCACTCAATCAACCAACACAATATGAAGAAGAAACGAGACTTCTTAAATGCATCAACATCCTCCATAGTGCTACACTACCTCCCTAGGTTGCATATTACTATAAAGAATGTCAATTCAAAGCATACTGAGCAGGCAATTGCAAGGAACACGTACTTGGAGCCCTCAAATTTTAAAAATTTCGACAGTGGACTAGGCCCCAAGCACACAAACAGATCTAATGCAGTCAAAAGATAAACATCCCCCCACACTTAAGATCGACATTGCCCTCAATGGAGAAGAGGGAAGGAAAAGGGGAACGATGTTACCGGTATGCACGGACTGCAAGAGACTGGAGACAGACCAGTCGGAGTGAAGTAGACTGGAGAGAGGACCAGTCAAGACAAGCACAGCTAAAGGAAACAGAAGAGCTCAAACACGGTATGTTAGGTCCAATGTCAGCCCAATACAACATCATCCAAAACAAAAGAAAACAAACCAAAACCAAACTGGTTTACAATCCGAATCAAAACACAAGAAAGAAAATCAAACCGTGGTGGGGTTGCCTCCCCACAAGCGCTTCTTTACCGTCTTTTAGCTGGACGCCCATGGTGGATACTCAGGGCGGTGCAGGAACAGGTGCCTTCAAGAGCGGATCCACGTCGCTCTTGAGGTACAACTTCAGGTTGTGGCCATGCACCCGACGGATGCGACCACCATCATCAGTCAGCTCGACCTGCCCATCTGGCAAGATGCAGGCGAGTGAGTACCCGGACGGCCAGGGTGGTCGTGGTGCAGGAGGTGGGACCAGCTCATAGTGGTCTCCACTCTTCTTCCGTGCAGGCTTAGCAACCTGCTGCTTCGGCCGCCACTCCTCCTTGAGCTTTTTGTTCGGAGGTGAGGCTGGATGGAGTGGCGGCGAAGGAATAATAGGAGGGTCCTGCAAAATAAGAGGTGCAGAAGGGTACACAACAGGCTCGTGTACCTGATCAGACATAGCATGCACAGGGGTGACAGCAATCATAGCACAGTGATCAAATTCAGTCACAGAAAAAGTAGCTTGTTCATTCCCAGCACGCAGGATCAGTTTACCATCTTGCATATCAATAAGTTCCTTGGTGGTGGCAAGAAATGGTCTACCTAGAATCAAAGGCACATCCACATCCTCATGTATATCAAGAATAACAAAATCAACAGGATATGTGAATGCACCAACATTAACTAGCAGATCCTCTGTGATTCCCCTAGGATGCACAATGGAATGATCAGCTAGCTGAATGCTCATCCTAGTAGGGCTAAGTTCACCTAGGTCTAGCTTTTTATACAACTTATATGGCATGACGTTTATGCTAGCGCCTAGGTCCGCCAAGGACTTGCCTACATGCATGCTGCCAATAGTAAGAGGGATAGTAAAACTCCCTGGATCCTTGCGCTTTTCAGGCAGCTTGTTCTGCAGGATAGCAGAACACTCCTCACTGAGCATCACTGTCAAAAGATCCCCAAGTTTCTTCTTGTTGGTGAGGAGATCTTTCATGAACTTGGCATACTTGGGCATCTTCGACAGTGCCTCCACGAACGGTATGCTGATGTTGAGCTGCTTCAACATTGCCATAAACTTGGCAAACTCAGTCTCCAACCTGTCTTTGTGTAGGCGAGTGGGGAAGGGAAGCTGGGGTACATGCTCCTTAACCACTGGTTGTGTCTTGGGAGCAGGGGCTTCCTTCTCCACCCGCACTTCTGCATCGTCGGCTGGAAGTGCTGAAGCAGGTAGTGGTTCCTCCTGTCTGGCCGGGACAGGATCAGCAGATATGGTCTTACCGCTCCTGATAAAAATGGCATCCAGCTGCTGGAGCTGGTGAGGATCCCGAGGATTCGGGATAGTGGTGGCAGGCAGAGTCCCCGGTGCCCTGGTAGTGTTTTGGCAGGCCAAGATGCCCACCTGGGTCTGCAGATCCTGCAAAATGGCACCCTGGTTCCGCTGACCTGCCTCCAGTGACGTGATAGCAGCCTGAGTGCTAGTCATGAATGAAGCGAGAATATTTTCCAGCTTTGTTATCCGGTCATCTGGGGCAGGGGTTGCTGCTGGCTCGACAAACTGGCGCTGGGGCTGCTGGAATGGTTGCCCCTGCCTAGGCTGGTAGGGCTGCTGCTGTGGGGCTGGCCCCTGTCGAGCCTGGAAGGGCTGCCTCTGCTGAAAACCACCTGCTGGTGCTGGGAAACCAGGTGGTTTAGTGGTGTTGCTGCTCCAGGCGAAGTTGGGATGCTGGCGCCACCCCTCATTATATGTGCTGTACGGGTCGAGGCGCCGAGCATTGGCGACGAAGTCCAACTGCTCTTGGGGAGTGGTAGACTCCCTCATAGCCTGGCAGTCCTCCACTAGGTGATTGGAGCTCTCGCACCACTGACATTGAGCTACTGGAGGTGTAGCCAAACCTCTGCCCGGAATAAGACTGTTGGGCTGCTTCAATGTCTGCACCAGCTCAGCTACCTGCTGCTCGAGCCCGGATCTGGTCTCCATGGCGTGCACACCACGGTCCTGGGACTGTCTGCCTCGGCTACCCTGTCCCCAAGAATGATCTCTGGCAGCCAAAGTACTGATCATCTGGTTCAGCTCGGGTGGAGTCTTAGTAAGAATATCCCCTCCTGGGCATAGAGACTCAATCACCCTCTGGCTATCTGGAGAGAGGGCACTGTAGAAGTTACCCACTGTGAATGCATCACTGAAATTTCCATTCTGCCCGTGTTTGCTCTCGCAGAATTCCACACGGCCAAAATGCATTCTGCCCGTGTTTGCTCTCGCAGAATTCCACACGGCCAAAATGCATCCTCACACGGCCGTGTAGATTTTTTGCTATGCCCGTGTTTGCTCTCGCACAATCCCACACGGCCAAACTGGTCACTTGCACGGCCGTGTGGGTTGTGGGTGTGCCCGTGCGACCTCCTTTGTGACTTGCCTCGCGCCCGATCTTCGCCCAATCGACCCCGAACTCGCTCCTAAACCTTCATTCACTTGCCAGGACCTGAAATATCACAAACAAGCACAACCTAGCGTGAAATCGGTCTAAAACACGAGAAACCACATCTCAAACGGTGTAAGAACAGGGGTGAAAACATGTGTAACTAACGGTCTATCACCTGCATGATAGGGTCTATTATGAGTTGGTGATCGAGTTCTACTCCACATTTGAGCACACTGAGACCATATATTGGAAGGACAGTGATGCTATCAAGTTCCAGTTGGGCGGAGATTACCACTCCATGAGCTACCACGAGTTTGTTGTTGCCTTCGGCCTCATGCCCGACTACACTCATGACTTCGACGTCGAGGTTGCCAACCCGACCGGTGTCTCTTTCCAAACCTGTTACTGCCAGCTTGCTCGACCACCCTACGACACCACCGCTGAGGGTTTCACCGCCGGTCGGACGAAGGCTAACACGCTGCATACCGAGTATTGTCTTCTCCGCCACTTGTTGACGAGGTCCTATGCTCCGAGTAGCGAGAGCGCTAGCACCCTGATCAAGCGGTCCCTCTACTTTATGCATTCGCTCTGCACCGCCCACCATAAGCTGCACTTGGGGTCCATTTTGGCGAAGAATTTCGCCTAGAGTGTTGTTACCCTTGGGACCCTCCACTACACTACACTTATCACCATACTGGCCACCCACCTTTAGATCGATTACCAGGATTTCACGGACTAAGGCGGGACATGGTCTTTTGAGGAGGACACAGTTTCCAAGATGCAGCTACTTTAGGAATCACGTGGAGTCAAGTGGGTCGAGGGACTACCCATATCGACCATCCCTGACCCAGTGGAGATGGAGTAGGATGCCGAGCCTGGGGCTGGGGATGTCTCTGTTACCCACCAGACCTTCCATCACAATACCTTTGAGCATGGGGGTAGCCGCTCTTCTGTCTCGTCTCAAGATTTCTTTTCCCACCAGTTCGAGCATATGGGCCTCCGCTTCCAGCAGCTAGGTATCCAAAACCAGCAAATCATGGACCATCAGATTCGCTTCCACGAGCAGTACGATGCCCATCACGCGGAGTACACCTCCCGCATGGCTGCGTATGATGAGTGCCTTGACCGCATGGATGCTCAGCTGGGTGTAACCTTCGCTCATATCTAGCGTGAGTGCGCCCGGGCCCGCAAGATGCAGGAGGTTCAGCAGTACCTGCTTGATCAGGTCATGAGCGATCCTCCCGCCTGGCAGACCCCATGGGATACTTCACCACTACCATCGCCTCCACCTCCGCCGAGTGACGATGACTTCATGAGGGACATCAACTTAGACATCACCGACGATGAGTAGGCTGTACTCGTCGGCCCCTTCCATGTGTTTTTTTGTGTTATGTTTGCTCCATGTGTTTGCGGAGCCTGAACTGCGTCGTTTGTGTGTTTGGTCTGTTTTTCGTTTTTCTTTGTGTGTCCGTTTGGGATGACAACTATCCCTAACAAACAATGTGCTAGTGGTTGTTTCTGAGACCTTCTCTTACAGCGATTGGTCCCTCTTCCAGTCTCGTGTTTCCGATGACTGGTCCTCGCTCTGGTCCGTGCCTACTATTGTCATTTTCTCGGTAACATCGGTTCACCCTACTCTATTTACTCTGCTCTATTGAGGGAAATGTCGATCTTAAGTGAGGGGTGTTTTGTATTTATTGGGCTTACTATGTGCGTGCTTAGAGCCTAGTCCATTGTCCAAATTTCGATTTGAGGGCTCCAAGTGCGTGTTCCTTGTAATCACCTGCTTAGTATGCTTTGAATTGACAGTCTTTATGGTACCATGCAACCTAGGGAAGTAGTTGTAGCACTATGAAGGATGTTAATGTATAAGATCCTTCATATCTTTCCCTTTGTTGTGTCGGTTGATTGTGTGAACTAGTGGTTATAGGACCTTTGATTCACATGGTATCGATGACTCTCCTTGTGCTGTGTGTGTGGACTCAAGTATCATAGAAGGGTGCTCAGTGTGCATAATGAAAAAGCAATTGGTGCTCCATGTTGAAAATTTTAAATTTTAAACATGGGGTAAGCACAACGTGTGTGACACTGTTCATTGCACAAAAAATCGGGTTTTGGAAGAGATTTTAGTGATCCTTAGTGGGGAGTCCTACAAGGTGAAGCTAAGATATCTCTAATACAAGTAAAAATTCTACCCGTTGAACGGTTTGCCTACTCGAGGATGTGTTATTAAGGCACGGATAAGCTTTCAACCCCCCTTAATTTCATTGACCCTCCACACGAATTGATGAAAAAAGTTAAAAGAAGTACTCTTGCTCAACCAATTATGGTCGACCACACATAAAAACTGCAGTTTGGAACCCAAACAAAGTGTAGAAACAAAGAAAAAAAGAAGAAGAGAAAACCAATAGGAAAAGGGGTTTCATCGAAGGAAATGGAATGGAAAGAGCACCTGATACGAAGAGTCCTTGGTTGTTGTCTTATGTGAGTCTCTTTATCCATGAATTGTATGTCCTAGGTCCACTGCTTCGCATGATCCTAGCTTGAGTATAGTACTCGCATTGAGAGAAATAGGAAATGTATTAGAAGACTGGTTGACCTTGTAAGCTGCTAAATAATCTAGGAAGTCCTCTGCCTATGACCGAGATTGCATGTTGTTGGAGAGGTCTGGAGAGTTACATTGGTTTGAGCCAGATTTGCTTGGGGACAAGCAAACGGTTCAGTGTGGGGGGATAGATGACTCGATATTTGCACATATTTTTGCCCACAATTCTTATACTGTGTGAGAATCATTTCTCGTGTTTTAAACCGATTTCATGCTAGGTTGATCTTGTTAGTGACATTTCAGGTCCTAGTACGTGAATGAAGGCGTGGGCACGAGTTTGGGGTTGATTGAACGAAGTTAGGACATTCGATGGAAAGCTGAGTAAAATACGTGACTTGCGCATGAATTTATGCGGGCGTACTAGCCGTGTAAGGGTGCTCTTTGGCCGTGCGGGCTTCCCAGGGGAGTTACACAGGAAAGGCTTCATTCCACGCGGCCGTGCATCCTGGCCGTGTGTCTTCCACGTGAAACTAATCGGAACGTCACGTTTTGGGAGTTACACGGGCAGGCACGAGATTCTACACGATTGTGCGTTGTCCGTGTTATCGGGCAAATCTTGGTTTTCACCCAATTTTGGTTTTGCGAAGAGGGGATCATAGTTTTAGAGAAAAAACTGAGAGTTAGCGAGAGAAAATGACAAACCCATCCTCCAAGGTGACCTATATAAAGTTTTGACACAATTGGAGCTCGATTGAAGCTTGGAGAAGCACTGATTGACAACTAAAAGGTGAATTCCAACCTCTACATGATGATTTCTACATCTGAAGTTGATTTCCTCTCTCGCTCTATGGAGTAAACTCCCTCTCTCACTTGGGTATGAAGAACCCTAGAGTTGTATGTTAGGTTTGATTTTATGAACCCAAGTACATGACATTTTAATATAGATTATATTCAATTGAGGCATGATTTTAGAATTGCATGAGTCTTGATCACATTCTTGTAGTTTCTGCTTCGACCTAGAAAGAGAATATATGCATAGGTTGATAGAGAACCCTTGATTGAAGGTGGTGAACTGACTACTTTAGTCGAGAAGTCAATTCTCCGCTTTGTACTAGATTTGATCCGGTAGAGGAGGTTTTGCACATTAGGGCATTAGTTCGTTTATTCTGGTGGAGGTTAGTCGCCCGTCGGGTATTCAGACCGGGAGGGTCTCAGGACCTTTAGTTGAGACTTCAGATTGAATAAGAACCTTCCGCAGTATAAGTATCATTATATCTGAACTTGGCGAATTACAATTCTGCTTAACTGCAATCTAGGGGGAACCATATCAGGGTGACCTCTCTCGAACTTGAATCACAACTTTACTGCTTTTTGTTCGCTTAGATTAAATACAATTTCACTACGTTCAAACTACTGAATAACGAGAAGTTCACGGAGTAGTCATCACATCTAGGACCCGGGTTGACAAGTAAAGCTAAACTCGCTATACTATGCATTAGTTTGTGGTTACACTTGACCACTTTCTAGTGTGACGGTATTGGCGTGTCAGCACCGTTCACACAAAACTTGAGGATTTGTTCGATTACCCGAGCAGAGTTGAGAGGTGATGTGGAAGGACTTCAACTGGCATGAGATCTTGGACACAGACGCGTGAGGGTGGAATTGGATTCTCGGTGCATTGGGAAGCAATTTGCAGATGAAAGAAGGAGGGCGAGTTTGGTTTAAGGAAAGCTTGTGAACTTAATTTAGCTTTCTTGGCTACACTTGCAATTCTTTTTATGAAAAACCCGGAGGAGTTATGGGCGCAGGTACTTCAGGCGAAATACTTCAAAATGGTGACGAACATATGGTGGCAAAAGCTGCCGCTCGGTCTTCTACTTTATGGAGAGGGATTTGCAAGGCCTGGCCTGTCATGTCCGCATGGATGCTCATGAGCGTCGAGGATGCTCAAACCACATCCTTTTGGAACGATTGGTGGAATGACAGTGGGGAGCGCCTTTTTGATCACATCCTGGAGGACGCGCCACAATCAATCTTCAAAGTGCGATGGCGGATTTCGTTACTTCTTCGGGTGAGTGGGACATCCCTCTTATGTGTCCTTTACTCCTTGAAGAATTGATTTTACAGGTACAAGGAGTTCAACCTCCTATTGAAGGCTCGGGGATGGACATGGCCTCGTGGGGTCCAAAGTCGGATGACCGGTTTCGGGTTTGGTCGGCCTACGACCTTGTAGTCAACGACGAGCAGCTTGAGAGAGTTCGATTGGCGGATCATCTGGAAACTGCTTCTTCGTAGCAACGCGATTACTGATCGTATCCAAGCTTTATGTAGGCTCGATTGGGAGGTTGTTTTCTTACTATGTCTATAGGGAGGGTAATAAGTGTGTCAACTATCTTGCTAGTCATGAACATTATTTGCTGCTGGATTTCCATTCTTTTCTTGCAAGCGATCCTATGTTCAGAGGATTTCTGAACCCTTTCTGGTAATGAATGAAAGTTAGGATACTCCATATCAATTTATAAAACAAAAACCGGTCTCCAAAATTTTAATTTATTTCTGCAGTAATTTTTCAGAAAGCGCTAACAACTAACAAACACGCCCTCCGGCCTCCACTAAAGGAGAAGCATTTTCCCATATTCCCCCTTTTTTTTTTTTTTTTTTTTTTATTTCTTCTCAAAATCCGGATTTGGATTTATTCGATACGGACTACAGAGTTTCAGTTCTTCCATCCCTCTCTCGTTTCTCGCTTGGCTTCTTCGTCTCTCTCACTCTGTATCTCCGTTCCCGAAACGCAGCAACGCGCAACGGGGGACTACAGGTACGGTCTTTTCCCCCCGCGAATTTTCTTCCCTTTGCTTTCGTTGTGGAAGACTCTACGAGAATTCCGCGAAAATCCGGAAGCAGTCGGTATCCGTTCCGATTTGTGTTCCTTCAGTGTTTCGTTCCCCTGCTGAATTCTGTATTGATCTCTGTTTGCCTTCTAGAGATCGTCGGTAATTTCTAGCTTCCCAATTTCTAGTTTATCGTGGGGAAAGAGGGTGGGGATCGAATTATGGTGTTTGAAACATTGAATTCATGCTCGTCTTGTGGAATGCTTTACGTCGTTGTTTGTATAAATGTCGTGGATGAATGGCACCCTTGCTTTTGAATCTGTGATGAAGAGAAGAGAGATGTTATTTTCGTACCACATTCTGAAGGGTGATATGCCCGGGCCCGTGAAGAGCAAGTTGGACATTGGCGAGGGTGTGTGTTAGTTATATCTTTGGTTAGATGGCGCGAATTGGTGCCCTGCTAATTGCTTGTTTCGTTTGGTCGTATTGTATTCGGTTTAGCATTACCCAGTTAGATTAACATATAGGTTTTAGAATGATTCTTCAGCATATGCTTCAGCTAGAGTTGAGGCTTGCTTGGGTCAGCAGTTGGATAGTTGGAACGTTGCTCGATGGGTGCACCTAAACTTTAAAATCAAGTACTTGAGGTTTTTTTGCAGCGTAGCCCAGATGCTGATTAATTCATATCATTGGTTGTGATGATTGTTCTGAATTACCATATTTCAATTCAGTATCTACGTGTTTTGTGTACTCTGACTCTGAAATGTCTTTTATTGCATTTTCACACTTCTCTCTTTTATTTCTCTTCCATTGTTCTCTGTTTTGGCTCTAGAAATGGAGCTGTCTAGTGCAAGAGATGCATTTGATCGTGTCGCCAAGAAGCAGAAGTTGTCCTCATCAAAGTCCCAGGAAGTAATTGATCAAGTCAGCCACGAGATTGAGTTAGCACTAGAGAAAATCCAATCAGTTGACCATCTGATTCCTCCAGATGATCAGAAAGCCATCCTCAGGCAGCTAAAGCACAAACTCGACACAATGAGTCCGCTGATCCAACTAGAAGGTCCGCAGAAGGATGTGAATGGGACCCTTGCAAAGTACCCGAAGCTTTTAGACAAGTCACTGAATGCTGGCATATCCAAGGCATACAGAAGTGTTGATTTTGATTTCCATATAGTGAATCAGATAATAGCTTGCCATTTCTACCGGCAAGGATTGTTTGATCTTGGGGATTGTCTGATACGGGAGGCTGGAAAACCAGAGGCGATTTCCTTGAAGTCTCAGTTTATGGAACTGGGTAAGATACTGGATGCCATCAAGGCTAGAAACATTGAGCCTGCTCTGATTTGGGTCTCGAAAAACCTTGAGAAACTTCGGCAGTTTGGATCGAAGCTTGATCTGAAGCTGCATAGCATGCAGTTTATGGAGATCCTTAAGGGAGGAGGTCGGGTTGATACCCTTAACGCACTCAACTATGCGAAAACTCACCTTTCTCCTCTCTCTGGGGTTTACATGAAAGAGTTCCAAAAGATCACTGTCTGTCTGCTCTGGAGCGGAAAGCTGGAAAGATATCCCTACTCCGAGCTATTGGGTCTGACCCATTGGGAAGGTTTGGGTGATGAGCTGAGCCGTGATTTCCACAAGCTTCTGGGACAGTCCTATAATAGAGACCCATTGTGCGTAACTATCGCAGCTGGTATTGAAGGACTACCTACTCTGCTGAAGCTGGCGAATGTAATGTCTGCAAAGAAGCAGGAATGGCAAGCATTGAAGCAGTTGCCAGTGCCGGTAGATCTACCTGAGGAGTTCCAGTTCCATTCAATATTCGTTTGCCCCGTTAGCAGAGACCAGAGCAGTGAAGAAAATCCACCAATGCTGATGCCATGCATGCATGTGCTCTGCAAACAGTCTATAATGAAGTTGTCTAAAAGCAGCTCCAGGTCATTTAAATGCCCCAACTGTCCAGCTGAAGCTTCATTTGAGCAATGCAAGCAGTTGTTTTTCTAGTGAGCTTCTTCTTTGTGAAGCAAGCTCCGGTAAAATAAATTATTCTTTTTCATCTTCTTCTGGTTTCTCCTGCTTTCTGCTGTATATAAGCATTCTTGACAAATATGCCCGGATTGCGAATATATATTATACACACCATCGTATCTTCCCTTGGGAAGATGTTTGTGTTGATCCAAATCTGGCACAGTCCCGTTCATACATGATGTTCGAATCGATCAGTCTCTAGTTGCATCTCTCCATTAAGTTTTTCTTTTCTTGGTAGATTTGAATTGTCAAATGAAGCTCTATGGCTGGCTAACTGCAGTTAAAAAAGTGCTGCTTCTGTATTGTTTTTAGGATCTGTTTGGTTTGAGTTGTTCATAAATGGTGCCATGCCATGTGAAATAAGTAAACGCAAATACCCTTTAGCAAGCAAAAGCATGAGTTTCAGAATGAGAAGATGACTCAATACAGGCCATGGAAGGCGGGAAACAAACAGAGAAGATGACGGAATCGGAAGGTCATCGTCCTGGAACAGGAGAGTTTAATCATGTACATGTCCGATTGCTCCTAACCGAAAAAGCTGACCAGAGGAACTTTTCCTCAAAGCTACAGATAGATTCCACTAACAATGGTAACTGTTTCTCCTCTTCTTCTATTCGCTTCTTGCCCGATTGCCTGTCGTGTTCCCTGCGGCAACCCACAACGACAACGAGGAAGAAAAGTCTCGTAATAGACAGACAGGTAGTCCCTCCAACTGTGTAAACTCATAACTTCACTCCTTGTTTCTCTTCTTGATGCATACGTCTCTCACAGATCAAACCAAACCAAACCAAGACCATATACATTATTCTTCTGCTAAACGATCATGGAATTTGCTGCTGTCTGCAATCCACATGGAAAAAAAGCAGTCTGTTACTTGGAGGTATTGGAAGGAAGTTACGTGATTCATGACTGCAACCAAACCTTCCCACATTGGAGAATGAATTCTACAGCCATCGGAAACAACAAGGAATACAAATGCCAGATCCATACAATTCTTATGCAAATTGAAATTTGACGTACTCAAGATGTCTACCGACACCACAAGGCAATGAATTATTGAGTGCATAGTTGAGGCATCACTAAAAAAGCTGCAGTCTTTCAAAACCTAATACAAGACAGTGCAGAAGCAGCATCTACGACCGCAATCTTCTCAACGGAAGCCAAAAAAATGTGGTAGCAAATCCTACTCCACCTAGTCCTATTCGCCATTGTTACTTAGCACAATTACAAATCAAGGTGTTACCTGAAAACAGCATTCTGTGCCTGCTTATTCTGTAGCGAATCCCATCAACCTCCTCAACCCGGGAAAGAAAGCAGAAGATAACTCAGAACTCGAATCCTTCTGTTCCTGTATGTGCTCTTCAATCAATTCCTTAACACACCTAGCAGATAAAGGGTGGAAATTGGCACCCCACACATCCACGAACCCTTTAACCAGTACCATCTTATCCTCCAATTCCATTTCGCTCCACGTCTTTTTCACCTTGTCTTCTTCCAAATCCAAGAACTTGCAGAGCTCGCAGAAGAGCAATTCCCTGCTCTTCTTCATTGCCTCCTCTTTCTGGGCCAGATTGGTGTTTATCCTCGACACTTGCATCGCAAAATCTGAGGCAAGATTGGAATCGCCAGAGCTGCTTTTGTTCCTGGTGCAGAGGATTTGGGTTCTGGGCCTGCTGTTGTAGGGTAAGTGGTTACCGCTGGGAAGGGGCCAAGCTTGGAGCTTTGCTTGTTGGAGGAGTGGGTTTGGACGACATTGATGGATTCTCAAGGCCATACTGAAGAATAGGGTGGAACTCGCTGAGTGAGAATTTCAGAGTTTGAGTTGAGAGTTTTGGAAGGCTTTTCCTAAATTCCCACCGCACGCGTGGCTTTATTAGGGATTATCTTTTTTTTGCCCTTTTCATTAAAATAAAATGGGGGAAATAATAATGGATCCTGCGGAGAGTTCACAGATGGTGGATCCAAATCAACAATGCAACCAAAGCTTCTTCAAACCCTTCCGTATTTAGTCTTCATCTCCATCCTCTTCCTCTATCTGTACTCTTTTGCCCTCAGTCCTTACTCGTTGCCATCTTCTGCTTCCAACTCCGCTCCGCATCTTTCATCATCGCAGCCCTGCAATCTCTTCAACGGGAGCTGGGTTCTGCCCTCCAACCGCCCGAGACCTTTCTACGATGACTCCTGCCCTTTCCACAGAAACGCCTGGAACTGCATTAGGAACAACCGAGAGAACATGGATCTCATCAGTTTCTGGCAATGGGTGCCTCAAGATTGCGAATTGCCTCGTATCGATCCGGAGAGGTTTCTGGGTTTCATGAGGAATAAGAAAATCGGGTTTATTGGGGATTCGTTGAATGAGAACTTTCTGGTCTCATTTCTGTGTATTCTTAGAGTGGCTGATAATGGAGCTAGGAAGTGGAAGAAGAAGGGGGCATGGCGCGGTGCTTATTTCCCCAAGTTCAACGTCGTTGTTGCCTATCACCGTTCAGTGCTGCTTGCTAAATATAAGTGAGTTCCCACTTCCTTTTGCATTTGGTTCTGAGTTTCCTGAGAACTGCTGCTGTGTTGCCTTTTTGCTTGTTTAGGTTCACGATGCTAGTTTGGACACTACAGTGCAATTTTTACAGTCAGAAAAATTTCCAGATGGCAAACACTTCTTGTGAAGTAATTTGCACCAATTTGGGGTATTTAGCGTGTGGTACATGTAGGCAAACCATTAGAAAGGAGAAACTTCCCAGTTTTGCTGCATGACCAACCTATTGGTTCGCTGATGCCACTGTTCAACTTCATTACATTATATCTGGTGGGGTGGAAGAATGATGCAACTGATTGATTTAACGGTTGAAGCAGTGGGAAGTAAACTTATGTCGATATTATTTAGGCGCTCAGCAGCGTTAATACGAAGAGAAGCATATTGGTTTGAGAATGGAGGGATTGAAAGTTATTGGCTTAGTGAACAAGTTACTTGTCTCACACATGCTGTTGGTAGACTTCGGACAATGTGGTGGTGTAGTAATTACCAGTGCTCTCATTCTTCAATGAAATTGTTACCTATCTCTACTGGTTTTGTTTTCACTGGTTTTCTATCTTGAAATGATTTAGGTTGGACAAATGGGAGCAGTTTGTGTTTTTTCTTTAAGCCATCCCCATTTGTAGCAGTTCGTGTTCAGTTGCCCCTGTGTACTGAGCTTTGCAAAATTTGATGTCATCACTTGCTCATATCTGATCCATTTAAGGTGGCAGCCAAAAGGGTATGCATCTGACCAATGAGGGAGTGAAGGGAACTCATCGAGTAGACATTGATGTACCCGGGGACGAGTGGGCCAACGTTACCAGCTTTTATGACGTCCTCATTTTCAACACAGGACATTGGTAATTCCTTCACTCTTGACTGGAATTCACAAACATATTAGCGATGCAATGGTAGTATCTCTTTGTATTGCTTTAGGTGCCCCTCCCATATTTTTGTATGTTCCTGGAGTTCTTTTTTCTTTCTTATTCACGTCCTGACTCATTGATGTATCAAAGGAACACTTTTGTTAGAATGCATATCTAATGCTGAGAGACATAAATTTGTTCAAATTGAACTGTTTTTCCCCCCTTAACAAGGTCAACAATGTGGTGATACTACTCTTTGGCCTACCTGGACTTTGTGCAGGTGGAGTTATGCTAAATTCCCAAAGGAGGCACCTCTTGTTTTTTACCGTGGAGGGCAACCAGTGTATCCCCCTCTTGGGTTGTTTGACGGGCTGAAGATTGTTCTCGAGAACATGGTTTCGTATATTGAACAACAAGTTCCAAAGAAGACGGTCAAGTTTTGGCGCCTACAATCGCCGAGGCATTTTTATGGTGGTGAATGGAATCAGAATGGAAGTTGCTTGTTCACCAAACCCCTCAGGGAGAATGAGGTTATACCATTAATTAATGTGTTATATCCCTCCGTGAAATTGTTAGCTTGAAACCATACTTATGCTCATCATTACTTGTAAAAAAAAAAATGATGCTCATCTTTGTTATCTCCTTGTTTGATACTGTTTTTGCAGCTTGATACTTGGTTTAACCCCGAAAGGAATGGAGTGAACCGGGAAGCAAGACAAATCAATCGGGTAATCGAGGATACACTGGAAGGCAGGGACATAAAGTTACTGGATTTGACACATCTGAGTGAGTTCAGAGCGGATGCCCACCCAGCGATTTGGCTTGGGAAGAAAGACGCTGTGGCAGTTTGGGGCCAGGACTGCATGCATTGGTGTCTGCCTGGCGTCCCAGACACTTGGGTCGATATACTGTCGAAGCTGATCTATGATAATGTGGAACCAGCAGTTGGATGAAAGAAACTCTTGTGGAGATATCAGATATGACATTCAATTTTGTAGGTAGGTCCTTCACACCTCGGCACATAGATTTCACCAACGAGAGCGCTCAATATTTTTCATGGTGCTGTTACAAAAGCTTGAATTTCAATGAGGAATCGGGCAAATCATATTCGACATAGACGGATATAAATCATATGCATCAGAGTTATTCAGCGAATTTGTTGATTCGGATTTCCTCATGTTGTCTTTCGGATATGTTTGTAATTTCTGAACTGTTTTTTCCAGGGATAACCTCATTGTGCATTGCTACTACATAATTCAATCTTTCCTCTATTAAATTTGTAAAAAGTGTCTAGCCCGAACAATCACCAGCCATACCCGTATACCAAGCTTGTCCAGAAATCATATCCAATATCAATACTACTTATTGTCTCTTGGTTACAGTTCTCTATTATAACGTCTTGTCAAACATACCTCTCTACTATTTTTTACATCAAACATGCTTCTGTACTTTGGAAAAATTATCAAACATGCACTTCTGTTGAAATTTTCATTGAAAAATCGTCAATCATGGTTGAACCAAGATTTAGAAGACCGGACATCGACAAATGGGAGGGAAAATGTAAGTTTTGAACCCTATTTTATTTTTCTGGGTCTCGTCAAAGTGAAATTATTAGAATTATTTGGCTATACAAAAGAACAAAAAAAAAAAAAAAATCTAAAGTGAAATTATTATGAATATTTTAGACATTTGAGTTGCCCAAATCAAAATTTGGTCGTGGTTAACGATTTTTGGAAGAAAATTTCAACAGAATGACATGTTTGATAATTGTTCTAAAGTATAGGAACATGTTTGATATAAGAAATAATAGAGAGGCATGTTTGATAAAATATAATGGTAGAGAGGGACATATTATACCTATAACCCTTCTGCAAAATAAGGAATTCCAATGCTAACTTTCACCAAAGAGGCTGCCACATTGTTCTTGTGCCCAGCTGCATGCTCCACATATTCAAACAGCTCCCAACAGCCCCCAATAGCTCTTGAAAGTTGGAAGTAAGTAGGGGTGTTCAAACGGTGTGGTTACCATGGTAACCGTTTTAACCAGTACTATTTGGATAATTTGGTTTTGTTAATTTGGATAACTGGTTTGGTTTGGTTAAAGTTTTTAGCTTGTTTGGTTTAGGTGGGTTGGTTTGGTTTCAGACACTCCTAACCAGCCAAACCAAATTAACCAGATAAATAATTAGTTATATATCTAATATATACACATACTTAATACTTTGAATAACCACTCAAGAGTTAAATGTTCATCCTTTTAGACTCATAAAATAAAAAGCTTGATATTGTTCCTATAATGTATATTTGTATATGTAGAGTGTAGACCACAACATATGACCGCCTAATTTAGATAAATCTCATACATTATGTTGGATGAAACTTGAAAGCAAGGTCCTTTTCAGCCTATGAAAATTACTAAAAGACTAAGTCAATTCAAACAAACACAACATTTCATTAATCCATACCATTGTGATAAATTTTTGTTATGTGAATACTACTATACTAACCGTACGATAATTGTCTTAGTTGCATGTATTTATATTAAGGGTCAACTATAACTATGTGTTGATTGTTATGTTTTATTCATTATATAAATTGTGAATTGATAAATTAACCGAAAATTTTCTCACTTGATGATAATATGATTTTATATTGGTTAATCTGGTTAACCAATTAACCAAACCGATTAAACTTTAGTTTGGTTAATTTGGTTGTTGTATTAGTTTGGACGGTTTGGTTATGATATTGCATTCCATGGTTAATGAAATTTTGCCTTATTTGATTTGGTAATAACCATGGTAACCATTTGAACACCTAAAAATAAGTACTCCATAATAACCCACAAAATAAATCTAAAAAACATCACCTCTCGGCATCGCAATTCCATTACAACTATTGTTGGGTCATGGCAATGCGTGTAAAAAGCCAACTACTCCAACAGAAGGCCCAAAAGAAAGTCCACGAAGGAAACTGATGCTCGGCCCAACTAAGCCCAAGACAGGTAGCAAGACACTTGGAGCAACCCGTCTCATGGAGCCTTACTGAAAGGGTTGGAAGTTTGGTACCGGTATTTGGAATATCGAATACCGTACCGAATTTTTCTATATTTAATATTACCGAATACACGTATTATTTCGTGGGATTGGGATTGAGATTGAGTTTCAATTGTTATTCGGTATTAGGAATTACGGGATTGGGATCGGTATATACCAAAATACCGAGCAATACCGAAATATAAGCTAGTGTGTATTTTTTCTCTCAACTAGACTCTCTCATTCACTACTACGCGACCCTCAACCACCAAGAGTGCTATTTAATTATACGTAGATCATTATATCACTAGTTCACATTAGTATTAGTCGTCTCCCAACCTCAAATTCATCAAATTAAAGATTATCAATTACAAAAACTTGAGATGTTAGCTCTAGGCAACTCAAGAATCTTTGCTTGATCTCTTTGCTCTAAATTAAATAATAAAATCTAATTTATATATTTAATTATTAATTGTAAAGATAATTAATTTTTTATTTGATAATACCGATTGGGATACCCAGGTACCGATTGGGATACCGAAATATTTAGGGATTGGGATTGGGATATTGAAATTATTTAGGGATTGAGATTGGTATTGATTTCAGGGTGTAATTCGGTATTCGGTATTTCGGTATTTGGTATTGGGGTACTGATAACATACAGATTTTCACCCCTACTTACTGAGACTGTTCCCAATGCGGTCTTCGAAGCAACACTAGTGTTAGGAGCATTCCCAATGTCGTCTTGGGTCTAGTGCTCACTACGGAATCCGAGACTAACATTTATTGCTCGTAGAGACGCTCTAGTCTACGATTGGTCGAGGTAAAATGGACGCCTGACACGACATTAAACGTGCTCTGCCACTAAAACGTAAGTATAAACAAAGGCTCGACTCTCATTAATGTTATGTTCAACTACCCTCTCATCTCTAAACAAAACTCAAATATTTCTCTCTAACTTAACCTTCGAAGAGTGTCTTGTGCGTACCCTTCCGAGGATGACTTGTGCAGGATCGAAGAATTCCAAACTCCTTGGGAGTATGAGGACGCATCACGAACGTGATCACACCCTCAATGTTTAAGCCCCAAGTAATTTGGGAACTAAACAATTTGGCGCCACTGTGGGGCCGCGATCGAGTTCGCGGTAACCTACTTTCATGGAAGAAACTTCTTGAACCCCGTGGAACAATATTATCGACGACAAAGCAGCACACATGGGAGCAGTCGACAACATTGCACCTCTGGTAGACGACGAAGTGAAACTAGAAGTTCAAGTAAAAATAATGGACAACATATTTACAATATGCAAGAAAGCTTGACACAAATCTTGACTATACTCAATAGGACATATAACTCTCCAAGAGCACAAACAGAAGAAATCACAGATCTTGGCCCCAATCCCAATGAGAAAGAAAAGGCCCCTATCAGCACTGGAGTCAAAATCACGCTTTAAAACTTAAAAGTTGATGCTTTTACACTTCTAGGTCACCAAAACGGTTTTACGTAGAATCACACTTTTCACTTACAATTGTAGTCAAAATCTACGCTTTAAAGCTCAAAACTTACGTTTTTACGCTTCTTGTCACCAAAATGCTTCTACGTAGAATCACGATTTTGATTGCATTGCCTATCAGTATAGAGGAGTGAGATGACCCAGAAGAAGAAAAAGAAAAGCATGATACAGAGCCGGACCTTGGGTACTAGAGATGCACTTAGTGCCCTCATATTGTCCCAACAAGAGCCCCAGTATATTGTACAATCCACTCAATAGAAGTATCTTCAAAAGCCCGATGCCGCATAACTTCTCCTCATTGGGACTACCGGCGTATGATGGCACAACCAACCCATCAAATCATCTCAGCTCCTTCGTCCTCAAAATGTAGCTAATAAACGCATCGGATGCAGAAATGTGAAAGGTGTTTCCTGTTACGTTCGGAGGGCAGTGCCGTACTTGGTACACCTTGCTCCCGGAAGGCTTCATTGAGACATTTGAGTAGTTTGCCTTCCTGTTTGCCTCTAAGCACGCCTCACAGAAATGCAAAAACTCATAATTTTGGCGCTGAAACTGTCAACAGGGGAAAAGCGAAACGTTATCTGAGTTCTATGGCAGATGAAACTCCTTATCAAGCAAGATACAAGGCATCTCTCCCGCCGTGGCCTTTTGAAACTTGAGAATGTAAACCCACACTAAGGAGGTGAAATGCTCACTTCTAAAGACGAAACACAACTTCCGATTGTGGATCGACCTCGACAAGCTGGTGAGGTGAGCTATCCTGATGGAAGAGGTGATGGTTTTGGAGGAGCTCCCCAGGGAGGGAATACGACGACATAATGAGAAAAAAATTGTTATAAGAAGTAGAACTGTCAAACCAGTTATGATAGAGGTCTGGTTCATTGCTTGGACGGTTATTGATGGACCAAACAATTTCACGGTTCAACATAAAACCACATGAGCCACAGTGGTTTAACTAGTCCACTAGTTAACTATTTAAGCACAAAAGTATTTAAAAATATTTTAACATAAATTAATACCATCAAGTCATGATTATTTATTTTATATACATCTGCTCATTTTTCAACCTTGTTGTCGTTTTTACGTGATCCACTACCAACTGGCACCATAATTTTTAACTTGAATTAAAAAAATTATGATTTCTTCTGTGAGACGGTTTCAATGATTTATTAGATATTTTGGTGATGATATGAATTTAAAATTATTTATGATCAACGATAACTTCATTCTTAAATTAGTGTAATATACAAGTCTTGTATGTTATATATCATGAACGGTTCTATCAACGGTTTACCAATGGTTTTGTAACGGTAAACCATTGTACGCTAAACCACTAACTTTTCCGGTTCAGCCTCCGGTCCGGTTATGAAAACAGAGGAACAAAGCAAAGAGAAGCGAGACGCGGGCAAAACGTTCCCCAGGATAGAGGCCTCTCTAAGCCTGTATCGATAGATAATTAACCAAAGATCAAAGGAAGTCTCAAATACCACACAACAAGATGCCCTTCATGAAAGCTAGAGGATTGTAGAGCAATATGCTTAAATTGATGAGCCAATCCTCTAAAGAACATTTCACACTTACATGGATTACATTGCAAACCAAAGAGCTGATTAAAGACATTCAATACACTCCTCACCCCATATAAAGTCTTGGTTGAGCTTTCTGTGGATATAAGAAGATCATCCACGAAGCATAAGTGTGTAAGCTCCAGCTGCTTGCATTGATGATGGTAAGGGACTAAATTTGTTGCTGCTTGATTTAGCAGTCTTGTCTGTGGTTCCATAGACCATAGTGATAGTAAATAGGTAAGGGGATAAATGATCCCCTTGCCTAACACCTTTTGCCGCCCTAAAGAACCCAAAAGACTGCCATGGATCGAAACACTGAAGAACGCAGATTCTAAACACACAAGAATTTAATCTAGGAAAAGCTAAGAGAAACCCATCTTTATCATCACACAGTTAAGATATTCCCAATTCACCAAATCAAAGGACTTTTTTAAGTGAACGGCTATTTGCCGCCAACTAAAAAAAAAATGGAATTCAAATTTTGAATTTTCCCTTCCTTCCCTTCCTTTCATTCTATAAATTCGGATATCAGGAACATTTGACTCATTCCAACAAAAACTTCTGTTGACGAGCCCAGTGCCTCTGTCGCCGGCACCGTTCTTCCGTCGTCGGCTAACCTCCCGTCGCCCTCAATCGTCGGAAAACAAGTAAGTTTACTTTTTCTGGTCAGTTTTCCAGTTTTCCGGCGGGCCGAAAAAAATTTGCGGCCGGAGCGACGTCGGGCCGAAAAAAATTTGAGGCCGGTATGACGGCCGGCCGAAAAATTCTTTCGGCCCGGCGAAGCGTCGGCCACAAATTTTTTTCGGCCGGTCGCCGAACACGCCGGCCAAAAATTTTCCGGCGGCATGTTCGTCGGCCGGCCGAAAAAAATTTGCGGCCGGAGCGACGTCGGGCCGAAAGAATTTTTCGGCCGGACGGCGCACCTGCCGCAAATGTTTTTCGGCCCGGCGGCGCACCGACCGCAAATTTTTTTCGGCCCGACGTCGCTCTGGCTGCAAATGTTTTTCGGCCGACCGACGCACCGGCCGCAAAATTCTTTCGGCCCGGCCAGTTTTTGTATTTAATTTAATTTAATAGGGCATCTCTTGCTTGTCTCACTGCTTCAGGACCTCTTTCTTCCACATCAACAGTAAGACACCTAAAGTGTTCTCGTTGAAGCTCAATTTCATCACTGAGTTGTTGTTGACGTGGGGGGTTTTTATAATCCAAAGTCCGCCAAAATACATGCAACTCTTGAGCATAGAATTGACGTCCTTCTTCCTTAGCTTGAACAATCTGGCAAGCACACTGGAGCCCATGTGTCATCTGAAAATGACACGCACAACTGTCCTTCAACTCCGCCGCCCCATCTAACATCAGTTTGATTGCCTCAGAACTAACGACCCTCCTCAAAAACGTGCACGGAGGCTCAATTGCCCTACTCAGATTGCGGTTCAGTGACTTGTGCAGTTCATTCACCACTTCTTGAAACTGATGTTCCATGTAGTTGTGGTTCTTCGCAAAACAAGTGTCGATCGCTCCTCTACCAGACACAAGGAAGTCTTGAATGAAGAGTGAGATGACTCAACTCTATTCAAGCTCGTGTTACCAAGATGAAACACATGGTTCGTGTAGCACTTTGCCCACATTGTCTGATGAGGCAACCACTCACCTCGCACGTAGTCGACCATTTTTATGTTCTTCTCTGTCCAGACCCTCTCAAACTCATCAATCTTTTGAAGAAAACCCTCCTGAGTCCAACTCCATGCAGCTTTTTCGAAATATTTCTTCCATACCGCTTGTGCTACCTCTCTTTTTGCAATTCCACCCAGTAATACTTCAAACTTTTGCTTCACACAGTTGTTGACGTGCCATAAACATAGTAGGTGGACAGTATGTGGGAGAGGGAAGACCACAGGAATAGAAGCAAGCAAACCACCTTCTTTGTCTGTCACAATGACATTCAGAACCGTATCACCGAGCAACCCTTTAATACATCGCAGCAGCCACTCATATGTTTCCTTTGTTTCCTGCTTAATAATTGCACATGCAATGTTGAAATTCTTCTTGACTGGAGTAACCCCAATAATCTCAACCCATGGCCAGCCGTACCTGTTGGTCTTGTAGGTCGAGTCAATGAGGATGACGTACGGCCATGCATGCAACATCTGAATGGACGTCGGGTGCGCAAAAAACAGATTAGTGAGCACATTATTAGAGTCCTTTTGCAAACAGATATGGTACCCACGATGTTCAGCTCCGTGAAGCGCAAACTGTATCACATCCATTTCACCCATCTCCTCCAATCTTGTCTTGGAATTTATGTTGTACATCTGTTTGATATCATGATGCACACCCCCTTCAGTATTGAGTGTCGTCTTCTGCTGATTTGGTCTCACCCCCGCCTTCCTCATTAATCTTAACCTCTCTTTTTCAGCCTCACTAAACTGTTTGTTGTGTCGGTGATGTTCTGGATACAACACCTTTTCATGGTTGTGAAACCCTCTATTAGCTCCGGTTTCACGACTTGTCACTCCCACTATGACCCATGTGTTTGGACCATCCTTTTGCCATACTTCCTTTATACATATCTGAAACTGGCAACCAGTACCCTTCGAACTAATATTCCCACGCGTCTCCTTCGTAGGGTCTGGTTTATAAGACTTAACGATCCTACTACTTCTGTCGCAATACATACAGAGGGCAGTAACATGATGTAGTCCAGCAGTATTCGGTTTCCATGCTCCTCTAACAATAAAGAACCCACACTCCTGAGCGATTGTTTTTGCAGCTAACTCAGCTAACTTCACACTTGCATAATGGATCCCATTCTCAAATTCTTGTGTGTAATCATGATTGGCCGGTAACAACTCTGACATTTTACCTACAATAACAATATAATACATCAAAATTCCTGTGAACCTAAACGCTAATTTCAAGTCTTAACCGCTAAATTCAACTCCTAAACTCTAAATTCAATTCTTACACGCTAAATTCAACTCCTAAACTCTAAATTCAACTCCTAAAATCGAATTTTTCCGAAAAATTCCAAAAACAGACGCCGGGCCGAAAAATTCCGGTGGCCGGAACCTGGCCGGGCCAAAAAATTCCGGTGGCTGGAACCTGGCCGGGCCGAAAAATTCCGGCGGCCGGAGCCAGGCTGAGCCGAAAATATCTTGTGGCTCAGCCTGGCTCCGGCCGCCGGAATTTTTTGGCCCGGCCAGGTTCCAGCCACCGGAATTTTTCGGCCCGGCCAGGTGCCGGTCGCCGGAATTTTTCGGCCCACCGTCTGTTCGTTTCAAATCGTCGGAAAAATTGTTCGAAACTACAAAAAAATTACGCACCTGCTTAGTGATGATTCATTGATGCGTGTACGCAGTATATGTCGAGGATAGGCTTTCCCGATGATTTTCCGGCGACTTTTCCGGCGAGCGTTGAATTTTTCTGATTCAATACGTTTTCTGAAAGTTGGATATGTTGTAGATTGTGAAACTCCTTAACCAAAGATGTATATATATACTTTTTTTTTTGGTTGGCGGCAAATAGCAATTTGGTTGGCGGCAAATAGCAAGCCCCTTTTTTAAACCCACCTTTACAACACATCGGAAATAAATTTGCTTTATATTATAATTTTGGACAATCTCCTGGGCCATTAAAATTTCAAGGATGCTTTCTACTCTGAATGAAAGCAGATTGGTTCCTACTAATGACTGAAGGCAGGACTGTTCTGAGCCTAATAGCTAAGAACTTAGCAACAATTTTATAGATTCGATTAATGAAGACAATAGGTCTGTTCGGATGAAGTCTATCCGCATTAGGAAGTTTTTCACTAATTTTCTTCAGAGTTCTATTGCTTTGCTTTTCAAAATATTTATAAAAAACAAGACATTTCAACCTCATAAAAGAGTTATTCAAGCCGCAAGATCGTCACTTTTGAGCAGTGAGATTTGAAAGTCCTTATGAAATATGATCTTCGTTAGCGACCAAGTAAATTTTGATTCTATACCATAGCAAATCAGTGATCTACAAAATGATATTAACGTTTTGATATATTTTAAGGAATTTTTTACTGCTAGGTACTATTCTTTACCTCCCTGTACCACCTTTGCTTTTAAATATTTGATTTTTTTGCACAGATGAAACTTGTTTATCATGATTTATAGAATTTAATATTTTTTTAAAAAAAATTGGTATAAAATATACCAAATTTGATCACCTTATAGCAGCGTGGTAGATGATGATAGACAGTGTTGTAAGGTGGTAGATGGTGGTTAGTATATCCTTACTTTCACGTATACAACATTCTACACTATAATATATTAATATCCCCATGATACAATTTCATAACACCATAATACAATCTTATGTACATGAATCCTTACCAACATGGTACACAGTGAGGAAAATGGTTGCCACACATCCACGGGTCAACTCGCAACAAGGTTCCCGAGTTGTAGGTCACATGATGTCGTTTTTCCTTTTGGGTTGCTCTTTTTGTTTTCTCCCTTCACCTAACTCCATATTTTGAATTCTATATTGAACATTTCACTATTCATATTAAATGAGTTCGTTTGAAATTTCACTTTTTGTAGGATCAAAGTACAAACCGTTATTTTGGTGTAATGTTATATGTTAGATGATGTTTGATATAATTTTTATATGCATGAACAATATAATGATTTTTTTTCCATATATCTTGGCTAAACCAGACTAAATCGATCATACCATTCACCCTCAATCCACTTGCTCGATTGGCGCAATGGGAGAACCATGTTGACAATCTTGATCAGTAATCATTGATAATTAAGGACAATTAATAATGAAGCAAAATGTGGGTAATCTCACGAACTTTATTGAATGTAAAGCAAAGAACAAAAATATGTTGATGGTAGCCACAGAACTCGGACGGATATCAACAAACCAATCGCCCAGGACCCTGATTTCCAGCTCCCATGATCAACGGTCTTACACTCTTACTAAACGAGCTGAACGCTCTCAACAACCCAAACCACTACTCAGGACCGAAATGTAACAAAACAAAAACCAGCAGACTAACTGTGAACTAAATCAAACAACACAGTAGACTGGCTCGACGCAGTATCAATAAAACAGTCTCTTTTGAACTTCGATCTTTTTCTTTTTTTTGGTAGAGTAACTTTGATCCTTTGGCGCCCAGCTTCACAAGGATTTCTTCCCCAACAGATACACCATGTTGCCTCAATGATATCAATAACAATTAACAAAGCAGTTTAAAATTACCCAAAAGACGTTTAATTAATAGTTGGAAGAACTAGCCTGAAAGGAGAGCCATATATTATTTGGTGCCGCCCAACTATGAATTAGAATATCTATACATATTGCATCAGGCTGATATAAAGGTTTAAAGTTGATACGGTTTTTCAATGATTGATCTTAGTATATTACATAGATGCAAATTATGATAAGTCAGAATATTTAGGATCCCCACCATCCTCTTAGATTATATATATTAGCTGCTTCTACGCATGCACCATCGTCACTTATCCTTCCCACAGGCCAATTCTCTAACCACGAAACTTTATATAAAAGTTGGCCACCTTCTTTTCGTCTCCTCCCTATTCGACTTTAATGCCAAATTTTCCGATGGCTCTGATTTTGCAAACACTTGGTTTTGAATTTTAGATAAGACTATATAATACACTTGCGTATTTTTTGCGACCAAATTTTTTCAGCCACTTGGACAAAGAAACAATAAGAAACAAAAAGCCGCCGGGAGGCACATTCAAAAAAAGACACCTTCATCATCATGATCAACAAACACTCTTATCTCTATGTACGTACGATACTCCTTCCTATATAAAAAGAAAAGCCCTATCTTAACCATTTCTATCATTCATTCACATCCCCAAAAATCAAAATTAAGACTGACAATGGCGCCTCCCTTTCACCTCCTCGCCGTCGCAATTACATTGACGGGAATAGTACTACTAGCCTTACCCACAGCGGCGCAGGACGCCCCTCAGGACTACCTCAACACCCACAACGGGGCCCGTGCCGCCGTCGGTGTGGGCCCCGTGACGTGGGACGGCAGGGTGGCAGCCTACGCCCAGTCCTACGCCAACCAGAGGGCCGCCGCCGACTGCAGCCTCGTCCACTCCGACGGGCCTTACGGCGAGAACATCGCGTGGGGGAGCGGGCAGCTGACCGGGATCGACGCGGTCAGGATGTGGGGGTCGGAGTGGGTGGATTACGACTACAACTCCAACACGTGCGCCCCGGGAAGGGACTGCGGCCATTACACCCAGATCGTATGGCGGAGCACCACCACCATCGGATGCGCCAAGGCGACTTGTAGCGGCGGCCGGGGCACTTTCGTCATTTGCAACTACAATCCTCCCGGCAATTGGATTGGCCAGAGACCTTATGCTATTGCAGTTTAGTTGTCGTCGCTCGGTTGGGCCAGCAAATTATATATATATATATATATATTATCGCATGCATGCATGTTGTTTGTTTTGGTATTTCAATATTGAAATTGTAAGAGGATGACAATGGTGAGGTCGGGATGGTACATCAGATCACCATACCCATCCTATTCGTAAGTGGTATTTGGATTTGGTATTTCGTTTTGAGTTATGGGTTGGCCAGGCAGGTCTAAGTCATGCAATTATGCATTTTATGAGAATAATAATGCTTATTATATTATTATTATTATTTTTTCCCCGCTAAATCTCAAGAAAAAAAATATGGCATGATAAATGAAGTTAAATATTAGTGAAAGGAGGCTCTCGCATAATTATAGTTTGATTAGAGCTAACATATGATCTAATAGAAGTAAAAACATAAATAATTGATTATAGATATACATCATGTTTGGAGAAAATAGAGTCTAGAATATGGTGGGTTAAGCCTGGTCATAGGAGATGATGGTCAGCATCGAGCGTTGAGGAACCCTCAAGATGAAGATTTGTGAGGAAGAGGAGGGAGAGCTCAAGGTCGAGGAGGCCGTGCTCGAAAACCTCTAGAACCTCGAGAATTTGGGGAGTATTACGAAGAGGAAGAGCTTCCCCCAATATAGAGAAGAAGAGAATGGGGGATTATTTCAAAGAGATGGAGACACTCATGATTCGATCTCACGTCAATGAAGATAAGGAAAAGACGATAGCCAGGTTTTTGAATGGTCTCAATTAAGACATCAAGCAAGTCGTAGAGATTCACCGTTACGTCTAATTGAGTATTTTTTTGCAGCTGGCGGCAAAGGTCAAGAAGCATTAAAAGAGAGGGTTTACAAGAAGGTCCTAAGCCTACACCATATGAAAACTCCTCAAACAATGGAGACAAGGCAATTAATAGTACTCGCTCGAAATCCATTATTTTTTCGATGCCAAGGTCGTGGTCATCTTTCTGATCAATGTCGAAGCAAGCGGACTATGATCTTGACGGAGAGAGTAAGAATTCGAGCCAGAAGAAGGGGAAGTCGATATTGAAGATGAAGCAGAGGAAGTCGAACTGCGGACAGTGCAAGGAAGATTTTCATACGTGGCTAGAAGGCTTTTGAGTGTGTAACAAAGGGATGAGATTGAGAAGCGAGAGAATTTGTTTCATACTCGCTACTTGGTCAATTGAAGGCTATGTTCGTTGGTCATCAATTGAGAAAGTTGTACTAACGTCGTTAGTTTGCATATGGTGTCGAAGGCCGAGCTGAAGACACTTAAACATCCACGTCCCTACACCTTGCATCAGTGGCGGACCTAGTAAAGGGCAGGGTGTGTCGTATGACACACCCTCGCTCGGAAATTTTGTGAAGTACCTATATATTTTTGGTATATTTTTTTTAATTCGGAACTTCCGACACACCTTAAATAATTATAAGCGACACACCTCATTATACGAGAATGATTTTCTTGTTATAAAGTTATTTATCTTAATTAGTAATACACAATAATAAGTAAATTCAAATAAGTTTCAAAGTTATTTATGCTTGTTTTAGAGTAACCCACACCACAACCTAGGGATGGCAATATGACGGGTTTGCCTAAACCAACCTCATCCCCATTTCCAAATATTCAAACTCATACTCGTATCATACCCATGCAGTGGAAGGTCTTACAAACTCATCCCCATACCTGCGGTTTTCGGATACCCATGGGTAATATCGCCCAAACAACTACTCACCATTAATAAAAGAATATGGTGACAAATATGGATACTACCCACCCAAAATTATAGAACTAATACATAAGAGGATGAAATTACGGTTTGGTTGTCATCAATTACATTTTATCACTTTATTTTTTCTTTTAATTACCCTTCATTCGATTGACAAGTTACAATACACTCCTTATATTTTATGTATATAACATAATATCCTTGGTGAGCGGGTTTGGGTATGGGTATGGGACGGGAGAGTCAAAAACCATACACACCCCATACCTAGTCAACGCAAAGATTCCCGCGCTGACTGGGCCGGAGGAGGTCAGGTACCCGCGACCATGGGTTTGGTTGTCATCCCTACCACAACCCAGCAATGGAAAAAATAAACATAACCCCATCCTTTGAAACTCACCGTTTCCACCCCTTGACCCATCCTTCATTGAAAATAAAAAACTCACCCTTACCCCGTTTTAGTTTCTAATTACTAAGAGCCACTACCACTTCTCCCTTTTCTTTTACCCTTTAGTTTTACTTGCTTTTGGAAGTTGGTGTTGACTTTACATGTTGCAATTGAAAGTTGCGAAAGATTTCAGCTGTGAAGATAATAAGGAATGAACTTTGAAATCGGTTGAGTGACCAATTTATGAATCATTGTTTAGTTGTGTATATCGAAAATGGTTTGCTTCGCAACATAAGCAATGAATGTATTTATAGATATTTCTAGTAAACATGAACTTTATGAATTAATTTACATGTTGCAATTGAAAGTTGCGAAAGATTTCAGCTGTGAAGATAATAAGGAATGAACTTTGAAATCGGTTGAGTGACCAATTTATGAATCATTGTTTAGTTGTGTATATCGAAAATGATTTGCTTCGCAACATAAGCAATGAATGTATTTATAGATATTTCTAGTAAACATGAACTTTATGAATTAAGTTATAGTAATTTTTATTAATTTTTAAATTATTATATTATTTTATCGGCGACACACCTCTCCGACAATTCTGGGTCTGCCACTGCCTTGCATTGGTTGAATGAATATGGGTTTTGTCGTAGAGGCCTATTCAGGTGAAACCCCAAGGCTTACATACTTGATTGTAAAAAAAAAAAAACAGATAAAGTATGTAAGACAATAACATATTTGCAACGTTAGAAATATATGTCATCACATTCTTTTTCTTTAAAAGGGCCTCTCGCCTTCGTAATTTCCTGTAGGATCATAATTGCAACTAATCAAAGTACCACCACCGGGGCACTTCACCTTGGCGCACCCGACCTCAAGCGTGTCTTTCCACACCACCTGAGTGTAATGGCCACAAATTTTTCCGGCAGCACAAGTATTGGATTTGTAGTCGTAATTTGCCTTCTCGTCGGCCCATAGCTCCACCGCCTTGACCCCAGAAAGATCACCTTCGCTATACGCCAAATTCTCCCCAAAAGGCCCGTCGGAGTGATGAATGTTGTTGCATCCCCCAGCTGCAAGTTCATTAGCATATGAGCTTGCGTAAAGCGCCAATGTAGGGCTCCATTTTAAAGGGCCAACACCGTCTGCGGCTCTGACCTTGTTGTGGGCCGCCAGAAAGTCCTCTGGCTTGTCTTGGGCAACGGAGAACGATGAGAGTGTAAGAGTTGCAATGAAGATAATTAGAATGAGAGAAATACAGTTTCCATTGCTAGGCACCATTGCCTTTTTCCTCACCTTTTTCAATTTATTTAGAAAACTTTGCAAAAATGTTCAATAACTTGGGAAAGGGATTGTCGAAAATTGAGGCTCGGTGTTGTATGTATATATATGCTGCTAATTATGGTGATATATTTAGGACTTAATGTTGTTGATTTGCGAGAAAAGAGAATGACCTAGTTCTATATTTAGTTTTTGTTCTTTATTAGAGAATTTTCTATGGTGGAAACTCATAGTAGGATTAGTTTTTATCCTATTAGTATGCATTCGATTGTTATCCTATTAGTATGGTTAATGCATAACTATCTTTGGGGTAAGTCGCTAGCATGTAGGGTGCTAATTAGTTTGGCGGTGGTTAGTGGTTAACCACTATATTAAAAAGTCTATATTGACACATGAACCACTATATTAAAAACCACCAATTATTGACCTACCAACTAGTTCAGTCATGATTAAGCAAACTGCCTCTTCCTTTCTTCTTTTTTTGATTGTTTGTTTTTTGTTATACTCAATATATCCTTATGTTGGATTCTTATCCCCTCGATGGTAGGCTTGTCAATTGAACCCGAATTCCGGGTGCCAGACCAAACCCGGCCCGGTTTGTGGCGGTTAAAACCCGGTCAAACGGATAGTTGACGGTTTGCGGGGAATTCGTTACCCGCTACAGCCGGTTGTCGGGCGGTGGTGGGTTTCTGAATATCCGCCCCGAAAGAACCCAAAAACCGCTTCCCTTCAAATCATCCACCCCACCCCAGTCCCTTGCTCATTTCGCGAAAACATCTCATCCCCTTACAAACCCTAGCGCCGCTCTAAAAAATCGAATCCCCAACCCTGTCCCTTCTTCTTCTCCTCAAATCTCGCATATGCTCTTCGGTTGTAGAGAAAAACGGCACACAATCATTACATTCATTGTTTTTAAGAGCAGATACCCAATCATTCAGAGCAAACCCTTTGATTTTTTCGAATTGAGCCATTCTCAATGGCGATTACAGCGCCATTTCCCCTTTATCGACTCTTCGAGTTCGATACCATCTTCTTTTTCCCCTTCATGCATGCGCCTATAAATACCTCACTTGAGTTTTTTTTCTCCAGATTGCCAGATTCTCAGAAAGCAGACCACTCTAGAGAGAAGTAGTAAGCTAGCAGCTGTCTGCAATCGCAATTTCCAGTCACTGGCTCACTGCATCTGCAAGGTGAAGGAGCACAACCGTAAGTGTTCTTCTTAGCCTTTCGTCTGGGATTTGCAAGATTTTTTTCAACAACTTGTCTCTTGTGACTTGTCTAATACCTCGGAACTTTGTTGATTGATGTTAGGGTTTCTGGTGGCGGGGTTGTCATTGATCAGTAACGAAGCTTAGAAAGGTAATACTACTTGATTCTCCTAGTTCTTTCAGGTTTCAAGGAATTTAGCAGTGACTGATTGGTTTCATTGGTTTATTTTCTCGGGTGATTGCAGGTAATTTATGGAAGGAGTTGAATTCTCCCCCGCCCCCAACTCTCAATCCCCACTCCCACCCCCCAATCCTCAGCCCCTGCCTGAACAGCATCAACCAGTGATTGCCGTTAATGCACCAGCAGCTGTGAATGGCAATGCTGATACTAGTGCTGATGGTGGTAGTGAGTCAGAGCCCTCTCCCCTGCCTTTTGGGGCCAAACGTCCACTGAAAAGTGATGTTTGGCCTCACTTTACAAGGTTTGTGGATAAAGATGGTGTAATGAAAGCACGATGCAAGTACTGTCGAAAGGTTCTTGGTGGTGACACCAGCAATGGTACCTCTAATTTGAGGAACCATAAAAAGGTGTGTGTTCAGAAACAAATTCACGATGGTAATCAGAAAAACATTGCCACTAATTTCCTCCCTAATGGTTTGACTGGAAAGAAAGAACTGTGTACCGGTCAGTTCAATGTAGAGGTTTCAAGGAGGGAACTTGCCAATATGGTTTTGATGCACGAGTATCCACTTGGTATGGTGGATCACTTGTATTTCAAAAAAATTTGCAATTCTCTGCAGCCCTTGTTCAAAGTTCCCTGTAGAAACACTTGCAAGAGTGATATTCTTGCCTTTTATGCGATTGAGAGGAAAAAGATTCAAAAAATGATTGATGGTAACAAAGGTAGAATTGCTGTCACAACTTACATGTGGACAGCAAGTAATCAGAAGAGGGCTTACATGGCTGTAACGTCTCATTATGTTGACAACAATTGGAACCTTAGGAGCCACTTGTCAAGGTAAATTGCTTATTCAATTTGTTCTTTCTTTGATGTTTATTTGTTTAACACTTAACAGAAACTGACTTCGAGCTTCATTTTATGTTTGTGTGAGTGTATGACAGGTTTCTCTATGTTCCTGCCCCCCATACTAGTGAGAAACTTGCAAGTGTGCTCCGAGAGGCCCTAATGTCCTGGATTGTGGACTGTAAGTTATCCACTATAACTCTTGACAACTGTTCTACAAATGATGCCATGATTGAAAAGATTAAAAGGAAAATGGTTATGTCTGACTTTCTATTGAATGGTTCCTTCCTGCAAATGAGATGTTCGGCTAACATTCTTAACTTAATTGTTAAAGATGGGCTTGAAATTATAAAAGATGGGATTGAAAAGATAAGGGAAAGTGTGGTGTATTGGACTGCAACTTCTAGGAGACTTGAGTTCTTTGAAGAGACTGCTAGGCAAAAGAATGTTTGTATTGGAAAGAAACTTGCACTTGACTGCCCTACTAGGTGGAATTCCACCTTGCATATGCTTGAATCTGCAATTCCATACAAGAAAGTGTTCACTCGTTTGAATCAGAGAGAACCTAACTATACTTCCTTGCCTAGCAGTGATGATTGGATGTTTGCTACTGTTATTAGCAAAAAGCTTGAGGTTTTCAGAAATATTTATGAGCTTCTTTCTGGAAGCAATTATCCTACTGCTAATATATTCTTTCGAAGGATATGTGACTTGAAATTGAATGTGCTTGAGTGGATGACTGATCCTGATAGCATCATTTGTGAAATGGCCGAAAAAATGTGGGCCAAGTTTAGCAAATACTGGACTGATATCCATGTATTGCTCACTGTCGCTGTTGTTCTTGATCCTGCATACAAACTTGAGCTGATTCATTACTATTATGATAAGAGCAATGGCTCTGATCCTACTCTTGATCCTGTGACTGTTAAGGCCACTGTTTATGATGTTGTCCGTGAGTATCAGTTGAAACAAAAGGGCAGAGATGACCATTCTGCCTCCTCTGGTTCTGTTAATGGTGTTAAGGCCAATTCTGGTGACCTTGACTTCGAGATTTATTTAAGCCGAAGGAAAAGGTCCAAAACAGTTTCACTATGCTCTGAATTGGATCATTATCTCTGTGAGGACGTTAGTCCTCGAAGTTCAAACGTTGGGGTTTTGGATTGGTGGAGGATGAATGCTGAAAAATACCCACTTTTGCAAGAGGTGGCAAGAGATTTGCTTGCTGTACCAGTGACCTCTGTGGCCTCTGAGTCAGCCTTCAGCTCTGGTGGTAGGCTGCTAGATCCTCACCGAAGTAGGCTGCACTTTGAAACTGTCGAGACACTCATGTGCACCCGTAGCTGGATTCAGAGTGACATTTGCAAAGGTAAGAGCTCTTATTTTTGTTATTTCCCGGTCTGTTTTAATTTCAAATATTCGAAAGTTTTGTTAACTATACTCTGCTTGAATATGCAGATGTTGTAAAGGCTGACATTCAAGGTTTGGAGACTTGCTTCTCTGCGATGACAATGGAGGATCCAAGTTGTGAAGAGTTTAAGAAAGAAGGTACTTGTGCTCTGTTTTATTATTATGAACAATTATCTTCAGTTAGTTGTTAAGTTAGTAGTTAACAAGTACTTTAAATTGCCACAGATTTTCAAGGTAGCCAGAGTCGTACACTCTTGGACATTGAAGATTGAAGTGTGCTGCTGGGCTGCTGGATTTTGTTTGCTGACTGATTGCTTGATGATGGTGCTGCTCAATAAGACTGAAGGGTGAAAAGAACTACTGCTGCTCTTTTTTTTTTGTTTGGTTCAATTTGGAACTTGTTTTATTTCGTTTGGTTTATGGCTATATGCCTTTATGGATGTTGGAATCCAATTTCGAACATGTTTTCTTTTGTTTGGATGATGAATTATTGATGTCTGGTTGCTGGATTTTGCAAGTTGGTGGATTTCATCTGCAATTTATGCAGTTTTTCAGTTTCAATTTGACTGTAGTGTCTCTGCTTTTTTGTTGGATTCAGCAGATTTGATTTGTGTCGGGTAAACCCGGTATAACGGGTTCTAACCCGTTACCCGTTGGTTTTGGGGGTGGGCCTAAAAAAAGCCCGGTAGTGCTAACGGGGCGGATTCGGGAAAAATCCGATATATTTTCGGCAGGTGACGGATGGGCCTGCCCCGGCCCGATCCGCCCCGTTGCCAAGCCTACTCGATGGTGAAGCCGAGGGTGTCTAAAGTAGGGGTGGACAACGGGAAACAGATATTTGGGTATACCCAAACCCATCCCCATTTTTTGAGAGTTACGGGTACCCAAATACCCGTTATATTCATTTCGGGATGGGACTTGGGATTATGAATTTCAATATCGGATACCGGGTTACCCGCCAATACCCGTTTGGATAGTATGAGGACTCGTATTACCCATTAGGATTTATTCAATTAGCTCAAATGTGATTCTGAAAGACTGAACATACATACTGTATGACTAGATAACATCAATCTGATTTCTAGCTTAACTGCTCATCCATTCTCATCGATTGGTTGAATGATGATTTGGTGGGATTTTTTTATATTATGGGGACAGTGGGTTATTATGGGGACTGCAGCTTATGGGCAGTGGATTTTGTTATTATGCTCATCCATTTAAGGTCTTATGATAATTGCAGATATCAGCAGTGGTTTATTATGGGACAACAACTTATGGTATTAGTAGCTCAAACTTTATTATTTTGTTGTTCAAACTCAGTTACATTAGCTTAATTTTGTAATTTTGTTGTTCAAACTTCATTTTCAAGTACAAGGAGCTTATGCCTTATGAGGATAATATGTCATTTTGTTTCAAGTGTAATTTTATTTCCAAGTGTAATTTTGTAATTGACTAATTGTTCCCATGTTGAATGGGTATAAATGGGTAGTTTGGGCACCCGTTATCCGTCCCGTACGGGTTAACGAGTACCCGTTACCCATACGGGTTTGGGATATGGGATGAACTTTGGTCTCCAAATGGGATTGGGTACCCGTTTCAAACGGGACGGGTACCCAATCCCTTCCCATTTTCCACCCCTTGTCTAAAGGACTGGGGAGACAATGAAGGTAGCTTCTTCTTTCGATGGTGCTCGAATCCTGCTTTAGGTCATGAGGAGGAGACTGACTCAGAGTTTGGACTGGGGTTCGGTCTTCTAAGTTGACGGTAGTGGTTACTCAAATAATTACTACTAGGTATAACCAAGGCAAGCTAGCCCCACTTAAATGGCATAGTATAGGAGGACAAAGTTGTATTCGACGAGGACCTTTAGGTATGCTACTATTTAACTTTGAAGTCCTATCTATTTAATTTTAATTTTGAATGGTTAACTAATCTAATTAAACAAGGAAAGAAACAATAGCCACCTAAATGGAAGAAACAAGAGAAGGATGTTTCTTGGTTGCAATCCCTCTAACAAAAAAAATGAATTGGAATTTATGCAAATAAAATAAAATTCTTCCTGTCTTCCATATTGGCAACAATTATTAAGTGATCCTTCGAAAAATGGTAATGCATCCAAGTCCTTTTTTATAATGGGGATTAAAAAGATTATTAAAAGAATAAATTAAAGATGGTACAAGCATAAGGAGGACTCTCCGAAATGAGAAAAAGATGATTCAAAAGCTTTGAACCCAAAAACAAACACATCAAAGCGGGAAACAACCACATAAGAAGAAAGAGAAGAAAATGATGAAGGGAAACAAGAGAGTATGGGAATAACACAATGAAATATGACTTGGTGAATCGAAACACCCTTGTCCTACTGTGAAAGAACTCATAGAAAACTCCCAACAAAAACAACATGCTACAATGTTGTGACATATCGTTAAGGATCGGGATAATGAAATGAGTTAGGAGTGTTGTAACCAGACCTCTGCTTGTGGCTTATTGATCTATTCTGTTGCACACAACCATTTAATAAGATCCCTGCAAGTTTTTTCACAACATTATTTTTACGGTTGTAATGTATCACAAAATATCATGTGATTGCAATCAACAAAATGAACAAATGAACTACTTGAATTGAACGATGAGCAAGCCAAACTGAAGGGGTGGTTGGAGTGAGTTTGGATAATCTTTAATAATTGCAGCAATGTCGACTTGTTGGGGCATTTTAATAGAGACCACAGCTCCAAACTTCTATGTTATATAAGCAATGAATAAGAAGATTATCATTAGTTTCCTCTCCGTTCAAACCATGATAACATTTACTTCCAATGCTCTAGCGGCTCCTTTTCAGATAGTCATGAGTTAAGCTCTTCTTGTTTTAAAGTAGCCATAGAAAAGAAGAATTCTTGGTCATGATGTCAATTATCTGCAATGTATGGATACCCCAAGACCCGCTTTTAGAAATGTATCTATAACCTGATCACCACCAGTGGAGACTGTGAGTTCAATTTCCTTAATTGTAACAAAAATACCAAAAACAGAGCAAACCATAAAGTAGACGGAACACAACCTTGTACTTATTGAGACTCAACTTATCAAGATGAAACTCAAATTCATTAAATGGCCGCACCATCCCCGTATATAAGGAAAAACTTCTTGAAATAACTGCAAATAGGGCCAAGCTCAAATATCCCCCCCACCCCACCCCAAATAATGAAAGAGGTACATGGCACGAGCTGGATGGAAGTTAGCAATGATACCCCGCCAATCCTCAATCAACCCGCAGTGAAGAGCGAAACATAATTCGTGTTAACCAATGATTGATTCTATCCTCACAATATGAAAAACCACAAGGGCGAAACCCGCGGATGGGTTGCTTTCGTACATAGTATTCTCTCCATGCTTGCGTCTTACTTCCAGATCTTATTCTTGGGCAATCATCCCCTGTAAAATGTGCATGGCAAATTTCAGAAAGCTATAAACTGAATATTGATCACGAAACTTACTCGACGAGTGATAGAATTTCAAGACAGACGGTTGAATGTGGTCGCCGCAGTGGAATTGTTGTTTGTTGATGATTGAGAACAGTAAAATGATACAAGGAATGGAAACTGTACAAGGTTTGATTAAATTTCATTTTTTATAAGGGTGATATAGATTTTTTTTATATATTTAGGCGTTGATTGATAAAATTTCAGGACAGGAGGTTGGATGTGGTCATCGTGCTAAAATCGCTGGTTGTCGATGATTGCGAATAGTAGTAAAATTATATAGGTTTGTTTTTATAGTTAGATGCTATTTAAATTTAAGGGACTCATATCTATAACATCCAGATTTAAGATTAGTGATACAACCACTAGACCAAAGCCCTTGTTCGCTTGACTGATTGTCCACCAAATTTGGGTTCGGTTAGCTTGACTACCCCCTAAAGGGGTAGTGATTTTTGACACCCCTCTTAGATACCATCCATTTAATCCAATGGTAAGTATTAATCACCTGTTTTTTATACATTAATTACATAATTAATTTCTCTCACCACATTGGAAAAGAGAAAGAATCTGGGGAAAAACGATTATCACCCCCCATTCGAAACCCTTTTCTTCTCCCATTTTTTCTCTCCCTTTCGTTTCCTCCTCTCTCCCTCGATTCCCCCTTCCCCTACTCGCCGTCGTCGCTTCTTCACCGTCATAGTCCACATCTCCCACCGGCTCTGTCCCGCATCCTCCATCGTGGCTATGTCTTAGATCGTGACTATCGCTGTTCTCCGAGCAATGCCAAGCTTGCCGTAACTCTCCATCTCCTTCCACAAGCTTGGCACTATGAAAGGATCGACGGAGAAGACAATGATCATCCTCACCTTCCCAGCAAAGATGACGACCCGTCTCCCCTTCCTACACTAGCCATCCTTCCCTTACCGGCGACGACGACGACGAAGAATCTGAGGTAACTCTCTCCGTCCCACTATCTCTCTCTCCCATACCCAGATCTGGGTTTTTGGTGTAGAACTGGTATTGATACCAGTGAACTGGTGGTTTATGATTACTCATATGTGAGTATTGGTATTGGTACCAGTGTACTGGTAGTTTATCATTATCCTGGATTTTTCTAGATTTGTGATTTTTTAATTATTCCTTATCAGTCTAGTTTTTCTCTATCATACCCACGAAGATGTGTTTTTTTTCTTGTGGTAATGTTACCACTACAATGATAATTGTAGTGTTTGAGTTTTTGTTGAATGTTATTCCAGTGGTATGTCTATCACTGGAGTGGTATAAATTGTTGATTCTGGTACGGAAGTATACCACTCCAGTGATAGTTGATTCTTGGATAATGTAGTGTTGTTTATTTGACTGCAGTCTATCAACACATTGATATAGTTAACCATGTGAATGTTTTTGTGGCATATTGTGTCTATCACTGCAGTTGTTGATCTATCGCTGTAGTGGTAGATCTATCGCTGCAGTGGTAGTTCATTGTGATGTTTTTGTGGTAGTGCTATCACTGTAGTGGTACAAACAAAATCATTATGGTTGTTTAAAGTACAACTACCGTAGTAGTAGTTATGTTTAGAATGGCTTTCTAGGATAGAGCCAATGGATTGATATATCTGCAGTGAAAGTCTTATTGTTGATCTCATCTATCAGTAGTTATATTTATTGGTTTGACTTTTGATTTTACCTTCTTTGATTTCAGTCAGAGCAGTGAGTTCCTCAAGAAGTTGTGGAGCGGCGTCGGATGCACGCTAGGAAAGACAAATCACACGGAGCAGGGAGTAGAGCACGTTCCGGACTACAAGCGAGAGCGATTAGGGAGCTTGCAAAATGGAGCAATGACAATGAAGATATTTATGGTCCACCAACTCTTAATGTCGAGTTTCAACGAAAGTTAAAGAGGCTTGAGGTGGAAAAATATATTGTATTCATTTGGTTAATCAAATTGATGAAGAATTTAATGGATGCATATTTTGGGAACTTTAATGGTATTTGGTGCTCTATTTTCCCATTAGTAGTATCCTTCCCCCAATTCTTATAGTTTAGTGGCGTGTAGTGTATTTCTCCCATACAAAATACAAATGAAGTGGTACATTATAAGTGGCAAATACGAGTTAGAGTGAGAACAATACCAGTGCAATGATATTTTTCATAACAATGATAAACAATAACGGAGCAACAATGCAGTACCACTTCAATGATACAAATACCACTCCACTGGTACACGTACCACTCCACTGGTACACGTACCACTCCACTGGTACACGTACCACTCCACTGGTACACGTACCATTTCACTGGTACACGTACCACTCCACTGGTACACGTACCACTCCACTGGTGCGATCAATCCACAAGGTAGGTCAGAGGCGATCCCAGGATGGCGCCAGCTGGAGATAGGAGGATGGTGGTGGGGGAAGGCGCTGGAGGAGTACGACGGTTGGAGGGATGGAGGCGGCACAGGTGGAAGGCGTGGATGAAGATGGCAGAGAGGGGTGATGGCGGCTGCGAAGGAAGATGAAGATGAAAATGGGGGAGGGTTTTGGTCGTTTCAGAGTAGAGGAGGGTTCTGGTTAAAATGAAATCAAAATGGAAAAGGGGCCCAAATGGAGAGAGAAGGAGACGAAAGGAAGAAAAAAAAAAGGCAATTAATTGCACATTTGGGGGGGGGGGAGCTTTTTTCTGATTCCCCAAATTCTTTCCCTTTCCAATGTGGGTGAGAGACCCCAAATTACAAGATTAAAAAAAAAATAAAAAACCAGTTTAATTAATACTTGCCAATGATTGGAAATAAAATTGGCCAATCATAAAGGGGTGTCAAAAAGCCAACCCTTTTAAGGGTAGGCATACTATCCGACCCCACCAAATTTCCTTTGTGTTACTTTTGCAATAATTGAATACTTGTTTAAATTTTTGACAATTGGAATGAAGCTTTGTCATACCTCTGATTCCTCAATTTGTGAATTTCTGTTTCAGCTACATGGCAGTAACGTTTACAAATCTCCTATAGTGGTTCGGGAGTGAGAAGTCGCGGTAGCCTAAAAGCTAGCTATAACTGGTTATCTTTATGGCAGGATCATATATGTTGGAATTTGATACATTGAGAATTCCATAGTTCGTTAGGTTTGGGTTGGTGGTGAAAAAATGAACTAATTTTTTTTTATTTTTTAACTACAATGTTGGCCATTTAACATCAAGCCTCCTTGTTAATTACCAAATAGGATGAACTTAACATAATTGGATGGCCAGTGCTGATAATGAAACGAATTAAAGTGGGTGACTTATAAGGAAGTTAATGATCACATGTATCATACCATACATATAAATATTAGAGTATTTAATTTATAATTTTTTATAGTTAGTTTAAGGGTTCAACTATTTAGAATAAATGACTTGAGGTCGAGCTCAACTCGTGATTTTAATAATGAGTTGGCTCAAACTCGACTTGACTCCTCTTGTTGATAAACGAGTTGAGCTAAACAAGGCAAAAATCTACTCCAATCCAATTGACTCATTAGAAGTTTTACCATAAAACGAGGAACATCAATACATATTTAAAAGATAAATAACACAAACCCTTTCCTTTCGACAGAAATAAAATCCAAGCTATTTGATAACCTGCTCACTCCGTTGAAGACTCCAACGTTGTCATACATATCTTGAAAGGATGACCACGAGTAGCAGCACTACTACTACATGAACAAGATGGAAAGGGTGTTTTCAATCCCCTTCCCTCAATTGCCTAGAACCTCCGACTCTGCTTCGGCACCGATTGAGTCTGAATCTTAATGGACTATTCAAAAAAGAATATTTTCGGATTATGCTGGGTAAGGTAAATAAAGAAGATCATATATCTTAATAGTTATTAATTAATACATATTAAAGTTATAACAGGATAACTGTAGCATAAGAGATTTTTTATTATGCACCATTGTCAATTTTCTTTTGCTGACCCGCTGGGACCGGCACCCGCACGTTACTATTTTGTGCACCTCCCTTCTGGCTACGACAATCGGTTCCCAGGAGGAGAAGTTGGTGCAGCTTTGGGTGCATATTATCCTAATATAATTAAAGTTAAACAAGAGTTAATGTAGCATAAGAGTTTTGCTAATTTATGGTACCTGTTACTTTTCTTGGCTAACAACCATCTCTTGGGACAAGCTACGGTGCTAACTTCATAGATGGTTAGCATAAGAGTTTTGCTAACTTATGGTACCCGTTACTTTTCTTGGCTAACAACCATCTCTTGGGACAAGCTACGGTGCTAACTTCATAGATGGTTAGCACCGTGCTAACAAAGGGTAAATCAGGTATATAACAGGAAAAATAAAAAAAACTAAAATTAATGCTAATTTCTAGGGAAACTTAAATCTAATTTATTCTCTTTCTCTCTCCAGCGGCTCTCTTCTTTCACTCCCATCATTATCTTTCTCTCTCTATTCGTGTAACTGCCTCCATTTTCTCTCTCTCTCGGAGATTAGTGATGGTACGCCGTGAATTTTCTTGTGTTTTGCAATCATTTATTCTGTACCACCATTTATGAGTAACGTCGGGAATGCAGTTTCTGGGATGTAAAGGAGGTGTGCTGTAGGGAAATTAGTGGTAGTGTTTTTGCATGGTAGTGGTTGTAGTGAGTGATATTACTGTTTGGCGGTGTGGTTTGTCCGTAGCAGTAGTACTTGTGAGTTTGTATGGTTTGTAAAGGTGGATGGGTGTGTAGTGGTGGTAGTGTTTCTGTGGGGTTTGTTGGGTGTGTAGTGGTTGAAGTGTCTCTGAACAGGGAATATGTAGTGTTTGCCATATTTGACTGTAATGTTCTTGTTGTACTGTTTTTGGTAGTTTGTGAAGCTTTAGTTGCGTGTGATGCGTTATGCAAGGTAGTATATTTTTTATGGTAGTGTTTTGGTACGTGGGGGATATGTTAGTGTAGCGGTTTTGGCTTTTGGTAGTGTAGTGTTTTCAGTTGTAGCGTTTTTGCACGGGCAGCGGAAAGAAACACCACTAATAACTAAACCAACACGGTACACACTTTAACACCACTACTAATAAAAGAAACACTACTAACACGGTTCAATTGCAAGCTTTCTCACCACCATTAACACGAAAACACTACTAAGCAGGATGAGAATAACTACTAGTATGAAGCCCTTACTCACTTCGCGGTTAGCTGTAATATAACACGAAACACTACCAAGGAAACAATACCACCCACACCCAAAAACACTACGAACTCAAAGGTTTGGACCTCGCGGTCAGGTGTAGCCTAACACGACTCACTATAAAGGAAACAATACCACTCACACCCACGAACACTACGAACTCCACGTTTTGGACTCTTCAACGTCTCATATGCAAAACTGAACTTCGTCCGGAAAAAAAAATTGCTTCCCACTCCGATCATAAACCAAAACAGAGCTAGCATCTGGAAACCTACACGAAACCTCCCTACAAGACAGATATTGATCGAAAAAAAAGAAATCAGAGTCGGGGCAGGGGCATGCAATGGCGCCTATGGAAAGATGGAAAGAAGATTGAAGAGGTTTGACTATTACCTGAGGCGGCGGCCCGAGCGAAGACAAGATCGGCTGAAATCAACTGCCAACGACGAGTTCGGAGGAGCAGAGGACGGCAGCGGCGATGTGGGAGGATCGGAGGTCGGCGAAGAGGTTGAGGGGAGCGGAGGGCGGCGTCGAGGTTTCCGGATGGCGGCGTCGAAAAGAGCGGAGGGCAGTGTCGAGGGGAGCGGAGGGCGACGTCGACGGAGCGGAGGCGGTGTCGCTGGGCCGGAAGGCTAGAGAGGAAATTGGGAAGAAAACCCCAAGAAAAGAAACTTCTCACAACCCCTAAAAATCCCGCTGATTTCTACCAAAAAAAAATCCCGCTACTTACACGACCTGACAGCTAAATACCCAAATTTACAAAAATGCCCCCCACAATATTACTCCTTTTGCAGCCGATAAAAAAAAGAAAGCGAATATGTGGAAATTAGCACGGTGCTAATGTACTATGGGGTTAGCACCCCATCCCATCCCCATCTCTTCCTCAACGCGTGGCCGCAGGCAGTGGCAAATAAAGGAAATTGGCTTCGACATGTTTCTCCCATTATCTCTCTCGATTGGAACAAATAATCAATCTTCAACTCACCCTAACCTCATCTTAATCATCCTCTGCCTCTTTCTTTCCCTTTCTTTTTCTTTATCATTTCACTTCCTCTCTCTTATTCATATTGATTTGGCAGATTGTTATAGAATTCTAATTAGTATATTTCACATTTTTTGTTGATTTGTGATGGAATTAGGATTTCGATTTAAGGATCATGTGCCACAAAGTCTTCCTCCTCGATTAATCTTTCTCTTTATTTGCTCAGTTTTTGAAGATGTAAGTTGTTGATTTGAGGTTATCCCGTCAATTGTTGAGGAAGCTTTTGATGGATTGAGCGCGTCAGTTAGGGGAGGTTTTGCGGAGGGTGACTACAACGGAGAGGGCTGAGCGAGTCTATTTAGATCCCCAAATTGAAGATTAGGAGATGTCGCGCTTAAACATTAGGACAATTTCAATCAAAGCCGCAGCATAGCGCGACTCAAATTTCTTAGTGTAAATAAAATCTAGAAAACATGGCTCAGGATTCAATTTGCTCTCCCATGCGATGACCTTCTTCACAAAGTATGGTGTCCAACTCATGAATAACACGATCAAGAACCTTAGCTTAGTCTTCATAATGTTTGGCTAGTGGTGGATCAAATTGACAGAGATTTGGGTTCTCGATTGAACGAATTCCATCATATGTTTTGCCAGCCTCGAGAAATCCCCACGTCCATCGACTTCAAATCGTAGGGATTCTTGACATCGGAACCGATTGGGCCGATGCAAGCTAGGGAGGGAAGTTGACATCGAAGAGGGAGAATGTGGATTGCTATCTTTTAACTCGATGTATGAGAGGAAGAGCTTGTTGTTGTTGAGGTTGTTGGTGATAACAGAAGAGGGGAGGAGAGCATACTCGCAGTGGAGATCTTGGAGGCAGAGCTCGCACTTGTTAGGGAGCTTCTTGGCATCGAAGAAGACGAGGTAGGACGAGCAAGGAGTTTTATGCAAGTTAGTAAGCAAGAGATTGAAGGGTCATTACGTTGGATTCAGAACGAGATTGAAGGGAGATACGATTTGCGACGATAATTGTGCATAGGAGGAAGAAGGAGAAGAACTGGGAGAGGTTTGTAAATATCCTGTAACATCCTGACTTTTTCTGGCCAAAATACTGTTTACTTGGGCATATCCGGTTTGCTTTTGGGGGTACATTATGATGACTTTCTGCAGGTCACCCATCTTTGCACTCTTCCACACGAAGCACATTTACTTCAGAGTTTTTACAAAAACTCTTCCACTTCAACCCAAAACGCATATTTTTAGTTAAGGTTCGATGTTCCAAATGAACCACAAATCTATTTCGTGCTTTGTCGATGTGAGATTTGCATAAAGTGTTACATACACCTCATTTCGTGACTCAATGTCCTCGTTGAGGTTTGCCCCCTCCCCCGATCGCTCAAAAGGATGCAGAGAAAATCTGGTACCACTTGTAACATCCCGACCTTTTCTGACCAAAATATTGTACACTTTGGGTCTACCCCGAACGGTTTTGCTTTTTGAGGTGCATCATTATAACTTCCCGACAGGTCTTCTACATTTGCACTGCTCCAAATTAAGCACTTTTAACTTCAAATTTCTTACAAAAACTCTTCAATCGCGTCTTGTTAGTTAAGATTGGATGTTCCTTATGAATTATAGACCTCTCTTGTGTTTTGTCGATATGAGATTTTTCCAAGGCGTCGGGGGCGAAGGGAGAAGGTTAGAGGGTGGGTCCCGGGAACTACCTTGGCTCGGGAGGAAAATTGTAAATTAGGTATAATAGTTAATCCGGTATGAAAATTATTAAGTATTTTAATGATTGAGCTTTCAAATATTTGATGTATGATTTATAAGTTGTGTATTGACATATTCAATGTTCTTATAATGAATTATGTACAAATGAAAATGGTGCATATAATCCACCCAAAATTAAAGATGTATTTGTCCAATATACCGAGCAAATTTCCACCAAATCATAGCTAATTTATAAAAATACTTTTATTTCAATCAGGAGTAGGACTAGTGAGAGTGTAACAGGCGATTTCAAAGGACAAAAATGACTAAAATAGTATAATTGTTAATTGAGAATGAAATTTAACGCACTTCTAATTGAGAATAGTTGACTGAGAGATCATGTGTTCGAATCTTGGCGACCCCATTTGTTAAGCACATTATATTCATATTTGCAAAAAATTTAAGCACGTATAAGTTGGTTTTCGTTAGCAGGGAAGTGTTAGTAAATACCAAACAGTATAGTCCATTAATATAGCTTTCAATATAACTCGAGTTATTGATACTAAACGGTCTTGACGAAGAACACTATTCAAAAGCAAATGTCTAACTAAATTATGAATAATTGGTGGTTACATATAAAGTAATATTCTTGATAGTTTCGACATATATTTAATTTACCAATTTTTTGTAAATACAAAATTATGTCATGATTTTCTCTTAGAAATATCATGAATGATTTGAAAAGTTTTACAAAATGATATCAATTTTCAATATTTTTTGAGAATTTTTTCCATACCTCTCGTTACTAACTCCATAACATATAGTATCTCCTTCGTTTTTAAGTCATTTTTGAAAATATTTGCGCATAAGGAACGAGTTCATCATGATCTACTGGATCTACAAATCTTTGGGTGAAAAAAATACAGGACCAAAAAATATCATACTATACCACACTGGTGTGGGGGGTGATAACTTGTGGTACACAATGATGAAAGTCATAAATGATAGTTAATATACTCCTAGTCTCCTACTATCATGTATTCAACCATCCTACAGTCTTGGTATGTTCATACCACCATGATACGCTTTCATACCATATGATATGCTCTTATCTAATACCAGTCAATACCATATGATGTAGACTCGTAAAAAATGATTCAAAATTTTTTTTGTTCTTAAAATATATCAAAGTGGATATCATTTTGGAAGAGCACAATTAATCTGATTTATCTGTGCAAAAAATTTTAAACTTCACTTAAAATTGGAGAAAAATCATCTGTTAAAAATTAAACAAAAAAAAGACAAAAATATTTCCATAAAAGAGAGAATGCTGATGTCACGTACAAGTTACTTCTAAGGTTACTGAACTAAACCCGGAAATCACCTAGGGGTGGAAATTGGGTTGGGTATGGTTACCCGCCCCACATTTTGCGGGTACCCACACCCACAAATTTACAATAATGCTACCCACAACCCGCACCGCAGTGGTTAGTGGGTAATCACTACCCACTGTGGGTTTCTGCGTGTTGGGTGTGGTTACCCGCAAAAATCCATCTTTGCAAACATAGAGTTCTAGTTGCCACTAACGTATTTGTTGTTCGTAACTAGACTATAGTTTTATACACTTATGTTGTTCGTGGAGATACAATTTTGTACATCGATCTTACTCAACGTGGAGATTTTTTCTTTTTGAGTTTGGTATTCAACTTTTGTATTAGAGAGTTGTGATTTCATATTTCCCCGACTAGGGGTGAAATATGACAATTAAATATGATTTTGTATATTTTCACACAAAAGCAAAAACATACTGATAAAAGTTATAAAAGGTGTTCACTTTTAATGAATTGATTATTCTCCACTCTATCGATTACAGTGTTTTATAAACTAAAAAATTCTTACATAAAACTGATTAGGTGTGTCTTTTTTCTTTGGTGGCTACTTTAATTTTTATCTTCGCACTTTTCACATACTATTATATTATAAAGTTAATTCACTAAATAAATATAATTAGTGTGGTTATTGTGGAATTTGTGGGTTAACCGTAGAAAGTAGTGGATAACCACTAACCACAAAAATCATTATTTTACTACCCACAACTTATAAGTATAGTTACCCACAATAGATACTGGTTGGTATGGTTTGCGGAATATCCACAATCCGCAAGGGCCGCAATCCAAACTTCCACCCTTTATCACCCCATTGAGCTAAATACAAAATGGGAAACTGCCTTTCTAATTCGCCTCTGATTTGGCAGACTCTATTTCTCTTCCTTGCTTCCATTGAAGTCCTATTTCCAGCCGCTGCAGCTGCTCTATCCTTCTAATTTGACATTGTCATTTTCCCTCCCCAGCCGAAAAGATGCCTCTCCACCAGTACCATTTTAACGCCTCCATCTCTTCTTCTTCATCGACTTTCATTGCCCCTCCTTCTGCCTTCACCTCCTCCTCCAGGTATCCCCACTTTCTTATCCTATAACGAACGCAAGACGACGCTTCATCTTCTCTTTGTTCTTATATTGGGTTCGATTCCTCTTTTACCGTCGCAGGAGCCAGAACTTTTCGCTGCCGCTTCGAAACTCTGAGATTTGCAGGTGTGTTGCGACTCCCCAGGAAGCGAAGACTCCTACTGGTGCTTCTCTTCTCCCTGTTTCCCCCTCCTTTTTTCTTCTTCTGCAATCATGTATATGAGAATTGGTGATGAAGTTCTGGGTCTGTGTTTGTTTGTTTGTGCTGTTGTGAAGCTTACAAAACGAGTGTCTCTCGCAATGCCAACATGGGGAAGCTTCAAGCTGGTTACTTGTTTCCCGAGGTATGTAAAATGGCGCTTACCTGAACACACTTGTGCCATTATTTTGACATATTGAGTAGAGTTTATGATTTGGGTGTGTTAGAAAGTAACCTCATTCAATTATTCACAGAAGAAATATGATGGAGTCCTTGTTTGATCGAGCTCATTGAACTTTTGTCTAAAGTGGTTGATTGCGTTTGTCTACTAGATACAAGCATCTGGCAGTGCTTAGCGCGCTTTTTACTCGTCTGATTACCTACTTATATTAGCCATGCCGTTGTTAACTCACTTGTATCCTCCATATCTGCCAATCATTTGCTCGAACCTGTGCACCAGCTTCGTCTTTATTCTCATATCCATTTCTACGTTTGCTAATGAAGCTCTTTTACACCTCGAAATTAGTATGCTGTGTTCTTTTATTCACGTCTGTTAAAGTTGAGTTACATTATTTTCATCTTAATGTGTTCTGCTGGCAACAATAGGAAAGATCTTGTCGTCCTGGGTACGGCGATGAATCTTCTTTTCCATTTGATGCATCATTGCTGTTTATAGACTTGGTTACTTACAAGCATCGCATTGCTTTCTCTATTTTATTATGTTGTCTAAGATATTTAGACCTGGATGCGTGGCTTCGTTTTCTGGCCCAAAACAGGTTGCTAGAAGAAGGAATGCCCATAAGGAGAAATACCCTGATGCTCAAGTGATCAGCCTTGGAATAGGAGACACCACCGAGCCCATTCCAGATGTGATAACATCTTCCATGTCGAAAGTATGGCCCTCCTGTCACACATGGCACTACTTCTAATATTGAGTCCTAGTGGTCTTTGTTACAAGGTTCTTAACACTAGTAGTATAGCTCTTTCTATTGAATTGGATTATAAATCAATTTAGCTGTCTCTTCCTAATGAAGTAAAGTATATAGATCATATGGTCATCAGCTGCTGAGAAAACATTTAATGTTTATACATACGACTGATGTTTTTTTTTTTTTTTTTTTTTTTTTTTTTTTTTTTTTTGTAAATCATGCTTGAGGTGCTTTTATAGCTGCTGTTGTCTTATTTCTGTTGAGTACTTATCATCTAAAGCACATTTTTCAGAAATGTCAAGCATTGTCTACTCTTGAAGGTTACAGCGGCTATGGGGCTGAGCAAGGTGAAAAGGTATGGTGCTCTGAGGAAACAGTTTTGTCAATCAGTAAATTTACAGAAATTTGACAGCCTGGACCTACTATTAAGTTTTGTAGAAGGGACACAGCTACTCTTCATTTCACAATCTCGCTAACTTACTTCTGCTGATATAGTCGAGTATTGTAATTGCAATTTGCAAGTACTGTCTGCCTACCTGCTGTTCGTATGTTTTTTCTAACCCGTTTTATGCTTGCTCACCTTTTCATGCTCTGTATTTTGAGGTTTTTGCTTGTCAAGCAGCTAACCTGTCATGTTGCTATATGTAGTCATTGAGAGCTGCGATTAGGTCAACATTCTATACTGATCTTGGCATTAATGACGATGATATATTTGTCTCTGATGGTGCCAAATGTGACATATCACGCCTTCAGGTTGGTTGTTGAACAGTTCACTGTTTCTCTTATCGTTTTATCTGGCTTCTTTCTATTCTCTCATTTTATTTTCATGTATTAATTTTCTTGTGTCTTCATAATTTGACAGGTTGTTTTTGGCTCTGATGTCACAATGGCAGTCCAAGATCCATCATATCCGGTAATCTCTCTTGTTCTTTTTCAGAAATCTAACTTTTTGGGGGAACCTTAGTCATCTTTCACTTCACTTTAAACTTGCTATAAGCCTATCAGATAAACAGAACCCACATGATATGCATTATCATAGCAAGATAAACTGATTGCCCTGTAATCCGCTAAGACTGTTGTAGCCTTTCTCTAATGTCTTAATTTCCACTCTTTGCAGGCTTATGTCGACTCTAGTGTCATAATGGGTCAGACTGGGCAGTTCCAAAAGGATGTCGAGAAGTATGCCAACATCGAATACATGAATTGTACTCCGGAGAATGGTTTCTTTCCTGATTTATCTAAGTCCACGCGAACAGACATCATATTTTTCTGTTCCCCTAACAACCCCACTGGAGCTGCTGCAACAAGGGAGCAACTGACCCGTTTAGTACAGTTTGCCAAGGATAATGGGTCAATTATTGTCTATGATTCAGCATATGCAATGTATATGTCTGATGACAATCCTAGGTCCATATTTGAAATTCCTGGGGCTACAGAGGTAAACGTTCAGTTGATACTTTGTCTTGTCTTGTTGCTGTTTTGTGGAACAGGCTAACTACTTGGGTGAATTTTCACATCTTTCCCATACCGTGTTTGTGTCTTGATATCTTGGACATTTGTGCTGCTGCTCCTGACGGGTTTCCCTTAGTTTCTTATAGATTATTGAACTTGTGATATCTGATACGGCAGGTTTATGTGTAATTTCAGGTAGCAATTGAGACATCATCTTTCAGCAAGTATGCTGGGTTCACTGGAGTTCGGCTAGGTTGGACTGTAGTTCCAAAGGAGCTTCTTTTCTCTGATGGGTTCCCTGTTGCCAGGGACTTCAACCGAGTTGTTTGCACTTGCTTCAATGGTGCTTCCAATGTTGCTCAGGCTGGTGGCCTGGCTTGCCTATCACCAGATGGCCTCAAGGTCCCTTCTTATTCTTCGTTCTTCACTTTTTTTTTTCCCCAGGTTTGTCTTCCATGGCATTCCACAGATATAGATGAACTCCATCTGCTTCGCAGGCAATGCGCGAAGTAATTGGATTCTACAAAGAGAACACAGAGATTATAGTGGATACCTTTAACTCACTCGGGTTTAAGGTCTATGGTGGGAGGAATGCTCCATACGTGTGGGTACACTTTCCTGGCCGGAGCTCATGGGATGTGTTTGCCGAGATTCTGGAGAAGACCCATGTAGTAACTACACCTGGTAGCGGTTTTGGCCCTGGCGGTGAAGGCTTTGTCAGGGTGAGTGCCTTCGGTCACAGAGCGAATGTCTTGGAAGCTTGCAAGAGGTTTAGGCAGCTTTACAAGTGAAATTACAGAATATCTTGCTTGGGTTATACATGCCCCCCTCATTGTTGGGATGCTAAAAACACCTGCTTCAGTTTTTTATTTTCTTTTTTCCGGTGTAATGTAATTTGGAATGGAGAATAATTGAAGAGATCAATGTAGAAGTTGGAAGATAATCTGTCAGACTTTCAAAAGCTATTTTCTGTCGTGTCTAGTCTCCGTTGTAGGATGATACATTTGGGTCTCCTATTTTCGGTTTAGACGGAACTTGTGTTCTTCAAAGCAAGGATACGATTTTGTGATAAGGGATCGTTTACTTCATTGATTGAGATTATGGATTTCCGTACCAATCTGGAGAAATTTTACAATGCTATATAGTATTGGTGCTATAGGGTTTTGCTTTTATGGTACAACTTAAAATTATACATTTACGTTATGATACAACTTCAGATTGTACCTATACTTTTTGTACAAATTCTTTTATGGTACAATTTGAACTTGTACCTTTATGCGATGATACGACTTCAAGTTGTAAAGTTGTACCATAACATAATAGTACAAATTGCTTTATGATACAACCTAAACTTATACATTTAATGTTATGGTACAACTTTAAGTTGTATATTAAAACACCAATACTATATAGCATAGTAGAAGTGCTCTTCAATTATGAACTTTGTACAAATTCATTGTTTGATTGATGTTTGTTCGAGAATTAAATTTGTTGAGTCCATGAACTTTGGGGGTCCAACTTTGTAGGTCGCATGGATTTTCAAATCTAATGTCAAGAGGTATCTTCTGTATGATCATAAGTCCATGATCAAATCAACCAAATCAATAATCAAATCGAATAAGCAAACAATACATGTTTTCAAATCCATAAAGATTAGTAGAATATCATCATTCTCTTTATTCAAGTAGCAAACACAGCCTCCATATCATGATTGAGTGTGACTGAGAAAGTATCCAGCCTGATAGATTCAGAGACTCGATCATGGAAAAGCAACATGTTGCAATTCCATTTCCAACCAACTGACCGAGAATGAATCTATCATATTCCAATTCCATCTCAACCAAGACCTGATATAAAAATTTGGGGAAAGGACAAGACCGGGAAGTACACAGCTAGATCGGGATATAAGGAATGGTGGAAGAAGCTAGAAGAAAACCAAGAGGAAAGGTACATTCCAATCGACTAGAAACAGTTATGGACGGTTTTGGTGTGTACTTCACGATCGTGAATAGTTCAAAACGTGATCTCAACTGAAAACGTACCGTTTTTCTGCATACTTCACAGTTTTAGTGATATTTTCATGCCCCAAGGGCGTGAAGTGTGAACATGACCGCGAGAAAGAGATGGGCTGCTAGAAACGAGTGTGTTTCATGGTTTTGGGGTGATTTTCACGGCCCCAAACCATGAACATTGCACCCAGCCCGTGAACTATGCCCAACCTATACTTTTTAGCTCGTTTTGACCTCCAAATGTATGGAAACTCGTACCCGAGCTTTCCGTACGTACTTGGACCTAAAATGTAATAAAAGTAGCACAATCTATCATAAATTAGGTTGAGGAAGGACGATCACCATGTCAAACAATCAAGATATGAAGGAGTAAAACATTTACAAATATATCTTGTACTATAAATAAGTGTCTAGGCCTCAGTTATTAGACACACTTTTACATAGACAAACCGTCAAAGTTCTAGTAAGAGATGATTCTCTCACCATTGATTTTGGTGATCTCTTATATATTTCGAGTGGCTAATTAAGTACTGTATGGAAAGTTGGTCCTACGATGTACCATATATTGTTATAAATTATTTAATAAGACGACCAAGAACATTGATGGCTTAGTTATTCTAACATCGATGGTCTAGTATTCGATGGAGTAGCAAAGGCGGTGACTGTCTAGAGGCTAGCGCTCGAGACCAATCCCATGGAAAGCTTCTAGAAGGTGCTTACTTTGTAACCCAAGCAAGAAAATCCGAGTTCAAGTCGTACAAGGATAGTTTTAGCCGAGTTTTAGAAGGAAAAAGTCTAGAAAACGCCTTCTTCCATGTACTATAAATAGAGGTTTAGACTAAGTGTTTTAGAGACACCTTTTACACACACACGTTGCTCCATTGGGCACGACCTAGCTAAAGTTAGAGAGGGAAGTTCTATCGCAGGAAGAAATTAAGGAGGCCGCCACCATCAATGCCTGTATAATTGGTGATGTCTTCCATCTCTCTTGTATCGTGCTAGCTTATTATTGTTTGGGAATGTGAATTTTATGATACTCATGTATGTTTTTAAGATTTACTGATGTTAATTTCACTCTAATTCTTTCCATCATCGATGCATACAATTCTATTATGTACTACTATATGCATCATTTATAATATCATCGAACATGTTAGGAAACTACTTGCTTGTGATATCCAATTGCCCTGTGCATGTATGGATTGATTGACACACTACAAGAGAATAGGTTTCTAGTCACGGGAACTTATTTACGAGAATGTTTCCCATTCTAGTAAGTATACTAATGATCACTGGAAATTTCCCGTAATTGATTGTATAATATTAGTCACGGAAATTAATTTCTCTTTTTTTCAAGTTTAATTTCTCGTGACTAATGATTATTCACCGTCAATTCCCATGAAGAATGTGCAATTTACCTTTTTTTACAAAAGATAATCATATATTGATAACAAAAAGCGATAGTTACATCCTGGAACTAAGCCAGGTCCGAAAATCAAAGTGACGACTCATAGCCGGGTACAAAGAAAGGGCCTTTCTAGCCACCAAATGAGCTACCCTATTGTTACTCTGACCTACAAATCGAACAACCAAATCAGCATGGGCATGAACATAGTACATTATCTCTTCAAGCATAGCCCCCACCCGTTTATCTCTAGTATCCGCCATGTTGACTTTATCAATGAGCACTTTAGCATCCCCCTCTAATCAGACCTCCGAGAATCCTAGCTCAAGACACCAAACGATAGCCTCCCGTAGAACCAGCAACTCCACAATCATCGGATCATCTATCGACTGGAACTGAACGCCCTTAACCAAAAGGATCGCCCTGTCCGGAGTCAAAAGAACCATCCCACCAGCCGAATGTGACCCAATTTTTGTGGCCCCATCCCACATACAAACCACCCTATTATCAGCAGCCGAATTCAAAGAGACTCTAGCAGGCCTGACCGAAGTCGGCACTGCAGCCGGGGACAGGCTAACCCATTCCTCATACTGTTGATGAAATTGACGCATCAAGACTGGGATCCCGAACTGCTTACCTTCAAAGACCACCCAGTTCCGGGAACGCCAAATCCGCCACAGGAGGGCTACCACAGCCATGAACAATGTCGGAGTATGGATCAAAGCCATCAATCTTTTCAGGAATAACGGGAATGTATGCGGAGGCAACCCTTCCCCTAGATATTCCATACCCGAGTAACCCCAGAGGGCACGGGCCACAAGGCAATCAAGGAAGAGATGCTCCATAGTCTCCGCGCCTTCCCAGCAGACCGGGCATCTGGGGTGGACAGGTACCTTCTTCTCAATGAGCGCCTCTGTCATTGGGAGAGCCCGGTTCAAAATTTGCCAGACAAAAACTTTTAACTTTGGAGGAATATCAGCATTCCACAAGCGAATCCAACTAGACCTATCCATCCAACTGGCCAACGATTTCCATTTACCCTCCCTCCTATCCAAGGAGACTGCCAGATGGTAGGCGGACTTCACAGAGAAAACCCCATCCACCGTATCATGCCAGATTAACTTATCCTCCACATCTCTGCGCGGCAGAGGGATCGCTCTAATGGCTTGGCAGGTCGGCGGATCAAACCACTGGCGGAGTTTAAGGTCGCACCATTTACCTTCGCTGGGACACAAAATCTCCTCCACCAGCGGGTCCCCCCCCCCCCTCCGGTAACACCCGAGGGTTGTACCTTGGGGGATCCAGCTGAAGCCTTGGTATCCAATTAGAATGGATTAGGGAAGCCGACCGACCATTCCCAATCTGCCATCGAAGTCCCTTCTCCAGCAACTACCTACCAAAGAGAATGCTTTGCCACCCCCACGAAGGGCGGGACCGAGCCGTCGCTTGTAGGAAAGTTCCTCTGGGGAAGTATTTACCCTTATAAACCTGGGCCAGAAGGGACTATGGGTCCACTAGAATACGCCACCCAATTTTGGCCAACAACGCCTGGTTAAAATGCTCGAACCGCCGAAACCCCATCCCTCTGTCATGCTTGCTCCTACACATATTACGCCAAGACACCCAACTAATCTTCAAATGGTCTGCCCCATCTCCCCACCAAAACCGGGCCACATGTTTGTCCAAAAGACGACACAGGGATAGAGGCAATTTGAAGCATGACATAACATGTAATGGTAACGCCAAAGCTACTGACTTAATCAGAGTTTCTCTAGCATCCCAAGACAGAGTCCTTTGCTTCCACCCCTGCAATCGCTCTAATAATTTCTCCTCCAAATACCTGAAAGTAGCCATCTTTGACCGGGCAATTAGCGTAGGCAAACCCAGGTATTTGTCATGGACCCCGACCGCTCCAACCCCCAAAATAGTAGCCAAAAACTCCTGGTCAGGCAGCGCAATATTTTTGCTAAAGCACATTGCTGACTTCGCCAGATTAACCCGTTGGCCACTAAGTTCCTCGTGCTCATTTAAGATCTCAATCAGATTTTCACATTCCTGGAGAGTACCACGCAGGAGTAGGTAAGAATCATCCGCGAAGAACAAATGCGAGATCTTGGGGGCCCGCGGAGCTACTTTGACCCATCTAACTTCTTCTCCGCTATAGCCTTGCGCAATAGCGCCGCAAACCCCTCCGTACATAAAACAAACAGAAGGGGGGACAACGAATCCCCTTGACGAAGCCCTCTGGAGGAGGTGAAATACCCTGAAGGGGAACCATTCATAAGAACTGAGAAGGACGCAGACCGCAGACATTCATATGTGCAATTTACCTTTAATGAAAGGGTTTCTAAATTTTAAGGGGGAAATTTTAATACCTTTCATTTTGGCTCCAAAATTCCCCGCCTGTTTTTTTCCCAAAACGTTTGGTTCTCCACCATTATACTTTAATAAAAAAGCTTTTAAGATAGGGGTGTTCAAACGGTGTGGTTACTATGGTAACCGTTTTAACCAGTAGTATTTGAATAATTTAGTTTGGTTAATTTGGATAATATTGGTTTGGTTTGGTTAAATTTTTTAGTTTGTTTGGTTTGCTTTCAGACACTTCTAACCAATCAAATTAAAATTAACTAGTTAATTAATTAGCTATATATACAACCTATTCGTGTATACTTAGTACCAATGTTTGATTGTTAGATAATTGATGATGTAGACCACTGTCCACTGCAGGTCCACATTTAACCATGTATTAATCCTAACTTCCTTGTTCTTCTTTAGTTAGTTGATGGCAGGAAGAGAAAACATGAATCACCTAGTTATTCTTCCTTTCCCATGTGGTGAAAGCTCGATTAGGAATGTATTAATGGAAGCGATAGGGTATCATAATAGATAATGCATTGAAGCATCTTACTAATAAAATTCCTAAACAATAGTTTTAATTGCTTCCTTTACTTGCTTTAGTAGGATAGAAATTCGACAAAGGGCATCGCAACCCATTGATTTTATTTTTATCTGCGTTCTCTTATTCAAATACAAATATTAATTTTGAGTAATTGTTATCGAATGATCTCGTGAAATACAATTATATTTCAACTAAGATTTTATTATGTATTAGAGCTTTGAGTCTTCCAAGCAACGGTTCCTGAGTGGTGATTTTTTTTTTTTTATGATGAACACCTTCAAACCTGAAACCAATGCTGGTTTTTATTGTATTAATTAATTCTCTACACATTCATACATGCATGTTTTCTGTTAAGAGAAAGGAAACTACAATCATAACTTCACGAGAAGTATAAGTAGTCTCTACGACTCCAAAACATTGTCTCTTTGCTTACAATACTATAACTAGTACGGTACAAATATAACTCTCTTTGGGTTTCCCGAGATATATGAATTTATCTAGTACCAAATTACCAATTACCTACTGCATGTGTGCACTGTTCTTATAATAACCATTTTGACCATCTAATTTGTTTCAAAACCATCTCAAACTTAAAATATACTGGTGAGGAAATGAAAATGTAAACAATTTATGTATAAATAGTTTGTGGGATTGCTTATAATTAAGGGTTAATACCTTAATTTGGCCCGAACTATAGACAAACTTTCTACATTGGTCCGTGGTATCGGAAATTGCTATCCTGGCCTAAACTATGTAGCATACTTTCTTATTTGGCCCGGAGGCGGGTTTGACCGTTAAATTAGACGGTCAACCGAGTTGACCGTTAGTCAAGGTCCACCTCACTTGCCACGTAAGCTATCAGGGAATAAAAAATTATTTTTTTTAATTTTGCATTTTGTTTATTTTCTAACAATAAAAATAATAAACGAAAAAAATTAATTAAAAGAACTCTCCAAATTATTTTTAATTAATTTTAGAAATTAAAAAAATTCAAAAATTCAAAAAACAAAAATTATTTCCTGATAGCTGACGTGGCAAGTGAGGTGGACTTTGACTAACGGTAAACTCGGTTGACCGTCTAATTTGACTGTCAAACCCACCTTCGGGCCAAATAAGAAAGTATGCTACATAGTTTAGGCCAGAATAGCAATTTCCTATACCACGGGCCAAAGTAGAAAGTTAGTCTATAGTTCGAGCCAAACTAAGGTATTAACCCTATAATTAACGTTGTGTATTTCCGTCGTTTGTCAGGTACATAACCTCAATATTATATGATTGATTTTTTTTTTCTATTTCTAGACCATTACGTACAATATAGATTAGTCATGTAACAGTATATATTTTTTTTTATTGTATTAAGGAGGCCTGCGGCCTGCCTGCCCTGCTGCAGCCGCTGGCTCCCTCCAATTCTAACAGATACCGTTACTTAAAAAACTCCACCCTTCCTTTCCCTCTCGATGATTATATATCATCATTTCTTTTCCTGTGATGCAACCCACACTTACTCTTGCGACTACTATACTGCACACTTCCGCCCTACTTTTTTATGTCGTTTGCCTTCTTCTTTACGTCACTTGTTTCCTTCCCTTCATCTACCTCTCTTTGGTTCGTTTGTTGACAATAATCACTAGCTAGATGGCGATCCAACAATCTCCCACCCTATAAATATCGCCACCCACTCCAACCCAAATTCTAACACCCATAAGAATGGCGGAAAATGCAAACAACAATGGCCTGCCGCCTGGCTTTAGGTTCTACCCGACCGACGAGGAGCTCGTCGTCCACTTCCTTCAGCGGAAAGCCGCCCTCCTCCCTTGCCACCCCGACGTGATCCCAGATCTCGACCTCTATCACTATGACCCGTGGGATCTTGATGGTATTTTCGATCATCGTTGTTTTCTTAGTACGCGATCGAGTGGATTTTGTTTTCGGTGCACTCACTCTCTCTTTACGTACGTATGTGTATACGCAGGGAAGGCGCTGGCGGAGGGGAAGCAATGGTATTTCTACAGCCGACGGAGTGCAAACAAGGTGACGGAGAATGGGTACTGGAAGCCCATAGGGATGGAGGAGCCCGTTGTCTCGGGTGGCAACAGGCGAGTTGGGCTGAAGAGGTACTTGATGTTCTTCGCCGGTGAAGCGAAAACCAATTGGATGATGGAAGAGTATCGCCTCCCAGATTCCTCCGCTACTTCTGGTAGCAGTAGCAGTTCCAGGTCGTCGAGAAGTACAAGATCGCGCTCTCGAATGGTACGTAGGTCCCGCCTCATTGCCATTCCTAAATATAATGTTGTCTTGCTTAGCTTTTATCATTCCTCTCGAAGATTATTATATAGTGATGCGACATGACATGTAGTAGTAGTAATAATAATGGTCGTGGTGGTGCGTGCAGTCATTCGAAACCACATTAAAACCGGCTTACTGTCGAGCAGATTAAAAACAATTGTTGAATAGTTAATAGAGTGAGGGTTAAAAGTAAGTCCCTAGTGTTTCACACGTGTATACCACTCCAATTCCATTGATTTTTGTTTTGTTATTATATTATAATGATCATTTTACACGATATTTTGTATTTTTTTTCTCTCGTCTGACTTTGTTTTTTGTTTTTCAGGATCATAGCAAATGGGTTATTTGTCGGGTCTATGAGAGCGACTCAAGTGATGATGACGATGGCAATGGGTCGATAGAGCTATCTTGCTTGGATGAAGTATTCCTATCTTTGGATGACCTTGACGAGATTAGTTTGCTGAATTGATTAGCTTCGCATGTAGTTATCGAATAGATGTTCCCAAAACATACTAATGATGTAATCTTCATCTAAAGTCGTTAAATGTTCTTAATTTAGTTTTCAATGTTATCAATCAAATGTAGAAAGCTGGATTTATTAATTATCTTCTCCTTGACAATCAATTAAATGTTCATATATTTCTCTTCTTTTATCGATTATGAGACGTTGACATACTTTCCCGAAAAACCTGACGTATATAAAATTATAATTCATTAACCGTTATCTTTATTGTCTTTTTTTTTTTGTTCCTAGAAGGAAACAACAAATGTGTGTGTAAGTTTTATACGCATAAAATGTTTGCTTGCTACTTTTGCCCAATGATTAACAAGGACAAGGTAGGTATTCCTCAGCATAAACTGAAATTTTATACCTATATGTAATCTAATTACGAATCAAATATGCTACAAAATTCCATTGCATATAATCACACAAAATCATGATATACATCCGTTAATCGAAAATATTTTGCATAAAAAGGATCGAGTCACACAATGATATTTAATTTTGTATATTCGAGTAAAAAATTTCTTTAAAACAATTATTTGCTATAATGTTACCATTGATATATCATAGTCTTAAAACTATATTAAGACTGACAACACGATCATACCCTATAATATATGATGACATCAATTTTTTTTTCTCAAAGATCAAACATCATACTATCTTACCATTGCCAAACCAATCATCATAAGACTATTTGTAATACTTCATAATATCATCTCACTCCAATTCTTATCATAATCTTACTAGTATGGTAGATCTGAATTTTTTATGCATAAATATTTGAAGTCCATGTAAAACAAATGCGATATAATTTGTTAAAAGTTTCATACGAAATTAGAAAATGGTTTTAACTTGGCATCTGCAAATCCGGACCAGCTCCAAAAAATATGTTTGCCATCCCACACAATATATAATTTTCCTCTATAATGTGGATCATCATTATCTCTACATCTCCAACTACAGTGGTAAGATCTGATTTGTATATCTTCATAAGGGATTTGTATTGGAACCTCTATTTTTCAAAAAATAGTGGATCGACAACTTGGTTGGGAAGATTAAAGAAATAAAAAAAATATATAAATAAGCCGTCAAAAATTGGTCCTGATAGTGAAGTTGGCATCATAACTTTACAATTTCTAAATTGGTCAATGCGGTGTTGTATGTAAATTCTAAGTAGTTTCTTAGGTTCGAAAGCACACACCCCACCACCTTTTGTGCTTTGGGGAAAGAGACGGACATGATATTTGGCGAGAGTGGATGAAGATCATGATGATATATTGGTGGTGGTTTTGGTGTGGAAGTGTCATGTGGGTGGAAATGAGAAGGATCAAATTCAAAGGATCACGAATTTTTTTATTTATTGTGAATAAATAGATGGTTCGTTGATTACGAAACTTCAAAGCATTGCCAAAAACTTATTGAACATGAATAAGATCACCTAAACAACTTCAAAGCATTGCCCTGATCGATTTTTCTAGAGAAGGAGACGTCTTTCTAGATAACGGACTTAATAGAACCTTGCTTTTTTTAGTCGAGACTCAATGTCTAGTCAAGAATTACCCGCATTGTGAAAGTGAAACGAGTTAGAGATCATCAAGTATTAATCTGGCTAGTGACTAGGGAAAATCATATTTAAATGAGTTTCCAACCTATAATTAGTAGTTCAACCTAGAGTAGCTTGTCGGAATAGTTTAGTTAATCAAACCCTAATTTGATTTGCTAGATAATAAATCGAAGCTAAGTAATAGTAAATATAGAGATCTCATTGATTCAATATTTATTATTGACACCACTATACTGTAGTCCATGTTATTGATTATACTTGGTCATTATTAAGAATTTTAATTAGAGCGAGTTAATCTTGTTGTTTGATCCCCTCTAGTGGGAAACCTATCAAACTAGCAATTCAACTCAACCATTTAAAATTCACATATTCTAACGGTGGTTTAATAGCCACACCATTTTTTTTTGTGGGGAAACATGATACTCATATCATCCACGACACCCAAAATCTGGGAAATATTTCATACAATCAGAATAGACTCTGTAAAATAAACCCAGTAAACAAATCCTCGCAGGAGAGAAACAAAAGTAGGACAAGACTAAATAAGACTTGCTATCCCCAAATTGGTAAAGCTTTCATGTCCAAATCCTCAACATTAATCAATAGAACTCAGGGTTGAAGATGCAACAAATTATCAAAATGTAACCAAGATCCACTGTATGCAATCCAGTCATAGGTGGCCTGGATAGGTAATTGGATGAACAGAAAACTATCGCATAGAAGAGAAACTCAAACTTGGAAGACATGAATCCATATTTTGTTAGCCCAACGACGCGCACCCTCCTCTCTGATGATTTTTGGATACAAAGTCTGCAAATGACTATCTATGACTTGATATATGCCAAACAACTTCCGAAATTCCAAACTAGTTCCCCTAGGGTTGAGATGGACCACCCTGTAGGGTTCAATGAAGTTCGAGAGCTTCAAGTCGTGGCAGATTAAGATGTTTACTCATATAAGAGAATAGAGGGTGAATGAACTTGGCCCGACTAAGATGTTTGCACCATCAATCCAGATTGAAGGTCAAAACTTTGCCTATAAATTTTTTTTTTTTTGATTAAATGGAGGCTAACAAAACAGCCAGGAAGTTACAAGAGTAGCAGCAGAGCTGAGTCCAAGAAGCAGAAAGGGCGCACTGCTTGCAGCCTAAAAAGCTTCTCACAAGACTCCCCAACCAGCTTAACAAAACTTAGGCAACAGCCAGAAATCCAAGAAAACAAAACAAAAAACAACAGCAGCAGCTAACCAGAGAGAAAACCAAACCTAATTATGCTCCACAACCAGTCTCGGGAAGCTGATTCCCCGAACATCATCCTGCAGAAACGAAAGAAGATTGGTTGGGGGTTCATCTAATTGATGCGTACCGAAGGGATAGACGAGACTGTGCTTCGAGAGCCAGTCCGCGACTCTATTCCCTTCTCTGTACGTATGAACTAGTTGAACCACCCAACTTTGCGCAATCATGCGGCGAATGGCTCCAAGAATCGTCGAGTAAGGGTGAACAGGGTCTGATCGCTGCTCAATCAAAGTCAAGGCTAGTTGAGAATCAGATTCAAGGACGAGGAACTGAGCTCCCTTTCGCCAAGCTAGTTGGAGGCCTTGCAGAATGCCCCATAGTTCAGCAAGGATTGCCGAGGCTGTACCAAGCTTGCTGCAGAAACCACTGATCCAGTCACCCCAACAATTCCGCAGGACACCTCCTGCTGTTGCCATACCAGGGTTACTTTGAGCAGCTCCATCAGTATTTAGCTTCCACCAACCTGTTGCCGGAGCCACCCAGCCTATCAGGGCTTCAATCCTTGTGGGTTTGGAGTTAAGATCAAGTCTTGCACTGGCTGCGTTCCAAGCTTTCGACCATTCATTTGCTTTGGCTGTGACATAGTTGAGCCTCGTCGATGGGGAGAGCTTGACTCCGTTGAAGACTCTGTCATTACGACATTTCCAAATGTACCATAACACCAGGCTGAAGTAAGAGGCCCAATTGTCTCTCCCATTACCCTGCGAATCCTTAGACACATTAGACATCAACCAGGTCTCGTAGTTGCAATTAAAAAACTCCATTTGGCTTTCACTTGGTATCACTTTGCTCCACACTCCTTTCGCTATATCACAGTCCCTCAAGCAGTGTAGGTGAGTTTCAGGGACACCCTCACAATCCGGACAAGAGTCATCCGAGGTTAGGTGTCTGTACTTACGGATAGCATTGGTGGTTAACTTTCCTTTCATTGCCATCCAGATAAACATTCGCACTCGTTCAGGTACCTGCAGCTTCCAAACTTTTTGCCAAATGGTTTGCTGTTCTGAGCTTTGAGGGACTAGTGCTTTGTAGGCAGAACTCGCTGTGAACTTTCCTGTTGAGGTTAGATTCCAGATCGGGCGATCATCTTCTGCAGCTAGAGGATCCACCATCACAGCTCTTATCTTAGTAATGACGTTCGAGGGCAGCAACAGCTCAAACTCTTCCACTTTCCACCCCTGGTCAGCATCCCAGTAGTCCACAACTCTGCTGTTAAGTTTGGCCGCGTCAATTTCCATTAGAGCAAGCTCCGTGAGAGGAATCTGCAAAACCCACGGATCTGTCCAAAATTTAGCTCTTCTACCATTTGAAATATTAAAGACATAACCTTTCTTGACCACATCTAAGACAGAGGCAAAGCTCCGCCAAGCAAATGAACTTCCCTTTGTTTTGGTGAGGATTTCCAAGCCATCCCTCGAGCGGGCATACTTGTTTTTCATCACTTCCGTCCAGAGTGTGTGGTCATCAGTAACAAGTCTCCAGCTGCCTTTAGCAAGCATAGCTTGATTGGTAGCACGAGTTGGCCTGATTCCCGCTCCACCCTGGCTGCGTGGTAGAGTTAGCTGATCCCAAGCTATTGGATGAAACTTTGTTTGGCCCTCTTCTTCTCCCCACACGAACTGTCGATTAATCCTGTCAAGCGAATTGCAAACAGACACTGGCAGTGATTCTGAAAACATAGGATAGATGGACGTAGAGGTTGAGATTGATCTCACAATTATACTTAACACTTTCTCCCACTAATTTCTGGCAACTTCTTCGATGTAATTTATTTTCATAATTATTTAAATAAAAAATATAATGTTTATTTCAGAATTATTTCTAAAAACCCAATTTTTTAAAAAATCTCATTGACATGGATAACTCCCTCGCTCTCCCCCCCTCTCAATTTATTTCTCCGCCACAAATAAGTCTTAGCTTTTACAGAGATACTGAGATGGTTTTCTCTCTGAAATGTCGAAAGCAATAACATTTTTGTTTGTTACAATTACTTGAGTTTGCAGCAATACTTTAATCTTATAAATAGATTCTATCATGACTTTCCCTTCAAATATTGAACTTAAATTATGAATTTTGCTCATGTGAAAAATATATCATAGAGCTTTTCATTTCGTAACATCAAAATTCTGTTAACAATAGTCCGATTATTTATCGACTATCAATAAAACTTTTAGGTTGTATTTATAGCTTCCCTTATGCAGTATATGAAAAAAAAAAAAAACCTTGTGTCATATGAATGAATAATCTATACATTGCATCAATTACTCATCATCAATACCTCTTGCGTGCATCATATATGTGAATTTCTTCCTACCAAACTTGTTTTTTTGTTTTTGATTTTGGGTTTTTGTCGTGCATCATATATAAAACAAAAGAGGGGGGGATTCATTGGAGGCTGTCTCACGTGGACTGGATCATTGTGGGGGGAAAACGTGAGGGACAAAGTGGAGCCGAGCCCTCCAATTTGAGCAAAAGGCGTTTGGGAGTGTACTTCTTCTGGCTGCTCTCTGATCCTTTTTCATTATGTGCTACTTAGTTTGATGGGTATTTGGTAGTTGTCTTGTATCACAAAGAAAGTTCCTCCAACAGAACAGAACACCTTCTTTCCCCTTTTTCTCATTTCTATTTCTTTTTATGTTTTTTTTGCTGTTATTCGATGGGTGGCTGCTTACTGAAGCATTGAATCATACATGATGCAATCAAACACTTCGCCCCCCTTGTCTCCTCTCCCCTCGTATACTCACATGATCACTACTACTATATATTTACTTGAATTACGTTTGCTCTTTTTGGATACTTGTACATGTATATATTACTAGAATCAATACCCACGAAGTAGAATTAGCTTAACAACAACATAATCATATGGCAGGTAGTTGAGTCGATGGCAAATTGGATGATTGTATTTTCACGGTATTGAAAGTGTAGTTGGTACTTGGTAGACCTTTGTATCCCGAGTTCCATAGTTAACTAATATATGGTGTGATGACAAATCAATCCCAATAAGTTTCGGATACTCTTCGACATTTTGTTACAACACCTGTTTCGCAATAGCTAGAGCTACAAATGACCCGAGCTGAACCGAGTTTTACCCCAGTTTTAGCTTGACTCGTTAACAAATGAGCCGAGCTCGAGCCATTTATTAACGAGCCGAGTCGAGTCGAGTTCGAATTAGCCTTGTTTACTAAATTCTTAGATCGCATTTGATATATTCATTTTGTATGTCGTGTATGGTACATGTGATTGATGTAACGATTAAAAAAAATAATCAAATGTTCAACATTAATTAATCTTATATTATAATTTGTAGGTGTCGTATTGTTTAGTTAATAAATTTTAACTTGTTCAAATCATGTTATTTCATAGAATTAAAAATAAGACAGATTTTCTTACATGTTCAACATGTTAAACTTCACATGATGTGAGATATATAATTTAACCATCTTATGAATTATGAAAGTCCAAATTAGATCGATTCGTTGACAAGTCGATAGGGATGAAAATTTTGACCTGACCCGTTTTACCCGACCTGTTTGACCTATTTTGGGGCGGGGGTGGGCATGGGTACTCTCATCGACCCGCTCTACCCTAACCCGCCCCATTCTCGACCCGTTCTTGCCTAAATTACATGTAATTTTAGTCAAATTACTTAGGATTTTCCTTTTATCACATCAAATTTTAGCTAGAATAAAGTTGCAAATTAATGAAAAACTCAATTTCTCCAATAATTTAACTATATTTATCATAATATTGTTTGTTTCCTTGGTCTTATAATACAAATAACGAATATTTCTAATACTTTTCAAATAAATTGTATACCCATTGGGTCGATCTTACCCGACCCGTGACCCGTGATAAATTACCCGACCTGCCACGGGGCGGGTCTGGGTACCAAGAAACCCACCCCGGGCCTGCCCCATTGCCATTCCTACAAGTCGGTAGTCAAGTTGGCCCTCAAACCACAATGTTGAGACATCTCATTAGCTCTAAATGAGCCAACTCAGGAGCTGAGCTCAACAAGCCACCGAGTCGAGCTAGCTCGCGAGCTTAACGAGCTGAACAAAGCTAAACTCAAGTTTGACTCGTTAGTAAACGAGTCGAGTTTCGAACTCGAGTTGCTCGCGAGTAGCTCGGCTCATTTGCAACCCTAACAATAGCTTAATAATGGCAGTGGAAGGGAAAGAGAGGAAAGCACACATAATTTTTCATGCAAAAAATCTGTAATCTGTACTAGATTATGGCCCGGCCTCTTGGCCGGGAGAGTTTGATTCTCATGTTTTCATGTATAAGTGTAGGTATATATTTTTGTTATGGTTCATGTTGTTAGGGTTTGAAATAACTATTTAGTTTGGTAAGTTCTCCATTAATAATATAGGAAAGTATTTGATGTATTTGACTAACGAATTTTTAAAAATGACGAACAACGTCCAATTACACTAACATAAATACATATTTTCAAACGAAGTCGTATTGATATAAAAACGTCTAATAAGAACAATGGTAAGAGTTGTTTTACGTCATACATGCATAATCAATCTTCAGTATACGATAAAATGTTGCGACTTTTCCATTGACTTTAGTGTATTCAATGATATAATGGAACAAAGTATATGTTTAGAGTGTCCTTAATAAGAAACAAACTAAATTACACACTCATGTTTCGAGTGGCATTTCATATAGAAGTCACTGTGACATTAATGTAGTCAAAGCCTGCAAACCTCCAACGGGCAAGTTCAACTAATAGAGCAACACTTAAAAGCTAAATCAAACTGAAAAGAATGAGAAAACTAAAAGCAACATACCTAATATTTTGGGGAAAATCGACAACAATTAAAGTCATTGTATCTCGTACTCAAGTTAGAAAGACTTTGATTTAACAGTAGGTAAACAATGATTTGTAGTGCTTAAGCCTTATGAGGGAAGATGACACCTTACATTCTTTATCAGTATGCATCTCAGTTTCATGTTTCTAAAAAAATGCATCTTAGTTTCACAAACTTCAGAACAAAAAAGTAGTAATTCAATAATCAATATAAGAATCAATATGGACACAATATCTAATCAAAAGAAGAGGAAGCGAAAAAAACACAAATTGTTGTGTATAGATTCTGCTCACGATATTTCATAGTGAAAAATATTATAAAAATTATTAACTGATAAAAGGGAACGATAAAGAGGAAAATGCATCAATTTGAACCAAAAATGAGAGGAACTAATATCCTACACCATCATACAATAATGATATATTATATCCCAAAAAATTATTAAAAAATCTATCTAAACGAAAAGGTATACTAAATTGAATCCAATGTAAAAGTAACGATGAAGATATATAGTATATCTATCTAAGAAATAATAAAGTAAGCCATGTTTCTTAGAGACCTCTCTCGATAGAACCACTCTATGATAAAAATCATTTCGCGAAACAATTGTATCATATGAGTTTTAACTTAAAAATTTAAGTCCTTATAATTAGCTATTTCAGCTCATAAATGAATTAATTATACCATTTGGTATAAAAAAAATTATAAACTTGAGAGTTATTTTGCTTTTTGTTAAATAATTTCAATTGAAGTATGAAAGTGCTTCAAAACTGTTACTTCATTCATCATTATTAAAAATTACTATTTTTATTACAACGTCTAAGCATGTCTAGGCGAGCTAGGAGATAGGCAAATGCCCAATGACCACCTTACGATTAACGTGTTGTTGAACCTCAATAATTATAGCAAACTTTGAGAGCATCTTATAAATTTGATCACTTCTATTTGGTATAATTGATTACATCCTGAAACTGATCAATCAAGGAGTCTTTCGATACGATTTTGATAAGATGTCCCCTACTGCACAATTAGTATGACTAAATTGTAATAAGATAATCATGTATTGAATTTTAATTGACAGCGCAAAAGATCGTACTAACTCAAGTAGAGTTTTAGCTACTTAGTACTTCATATTCACATGTAGATAGCTACTTCAAAGAGTTCGAATATTGATCGAGTTTGTTGAACTTTACCTAACAAAACTATGATATCAATCGTAAGATATGATGCTTTTTCGAGAAATTGAGAGAATATGTTGGAGACATCAAGCCTAACATGGATACCGTTGAATTTAAGTAATAAGCAACATTCATAGTCAATAGACTATACATGGAAAAAAATTTCATCATTCCCATAAGTTGGTAGGAAACAGTGAATAATTAGGAATGGAAAGCTAGAAACATAGCTGATTTAACAAATAACTGCAAAAAAATATTGAAAAAAAAAGAAAAAAAAATACTTAGAGTGTAGGCGTGACTCGTGAGAGTGTTTCATTAAACCCTCAAACAGAAAGCAAGTAATCATTAATAGTTTGTTGTGGATATTGAAATAGTTTACTAAGCTGAATGCGATATACTGGTGATTAATAATTGGACCTTAGCTTGAACATTGCATCATGTAGATAAAAATTATTTCATTAATTACAATGCTGAAATAAGTGGTTGTATATGGAAGTCTTGATTTTTTTTTTAGATTGTTAAAATAAATAAATTTTTATAATACAATACATATGTTTTTATTTTTGTTCATACACAATCGTGAATTATTTGCCTGCTTTGACTAAACTATCACTCAAATTGAATGATTAAATAAATTCGAATTTTAGCATAGACTGTCGAGATAATTGGTATCAGTGTTTGTCGTGTTTATTTTTCTTGAAATGTATGGTACCAATGTTCTTATGTCGTCATTGAACACTTCATTGAACACTTCAATGCGCAATATTCCAACCAATGATATTTGTGTTGAGATTTTAAGATTATCCTTCATTTATAAGTTAGAAAAATTCTAAATTAATTATTAAAATATGAAAATAGAATTATCGAACATCACAAAATACTTACATGAGACTTAGCGGGCCAACTAACCGTGATAGAAAAGTACTATGTTTTTCATAATTTTAACATCCTCTATGTTTTGTATTAATAATGTACAACAAATGTGTCTAGTTTAATTGGTTACAATTCTTGTCTTTGATGGAAGAGATCATTGTTCAAATCGTAGCATTGATATATTTTTATATGAAATAAAAAATTGATTGCGTAGACGAAAATACCCTTCCTACTTTTACTCTCGTTGCAAGAAATTTGAAATAAAGCAAATCAAACTCTTTAAAATGTATAAGTAGTGTAGAAGTTGGGACGCTAAATGCAAGGATTGGGGACATGAAAACCTTCATTTCTTGGTAACATGAGCTCCACATTCTGAAAGGTACAAAGCATATGCGTCCTGAACAAACACTGAAAGTCATTTTCCATGTCTCAGAAAATCAAAATGGTTGATCTTGCATCTAGAGTCGTTATACTTTTTTTTTTTTTTTTGACAAACAGAGTCGTTATACTTGCAGGAGGCAACTTCTTCTGAATACCATCAAAAGAAAGGAAATACCAGGAGAAAACTATTGAAAAAATAGAGTAAAGCAGCCTCCGAGAAAGTATAAAGGGAAATAGGGAATCAAATTCCACAGTGAAGCGTTTTTCTGATGGCATCACAACACCACTGGATTCCTCTGATGGCAAAGGATTCAAGCTCCCTGAGTTTGCCAAAGTCCGCCCTGTATGCTCTCCCTAAACTCATCCTCTGGAGGGAAGGTTTCTGCAGTACTTTTGGGATGTACCCACCGGTTCCCTAAATCTTGCGCAAACACTTGGACAGTCGACCACTGTGCCCATATCGAATAGATTTGACCATCTCTCTGCAGATGCAGACTAACAAAATCTCAGAGTAAATAATGCATGTCTCAGCCACAGTAAGGGCAGCCATGTCATCAAGCAATGGTAAACAGCCTTGTCGGGCTTTAATCCCCCCCGACTTCATTTGTTCGAAGCATTCCAAAGCCTTCTCAGGCAGAGATGCTCGAGCCCAACCCTAGACCAAGGTTGTGAATATTTTAACATCTACCTTCAATACAAAGGCTGCAATTTCCTCCACGGTCTTCACTACTTTCTGAAATACAATACCAAGGAGAGAGGGACAGATTGTTAGGTCACCGTCAACAGAAATAAGTAGTCAAGCTCAACATGGGTTAAGATAGATAGCATACTGCACGTCACCAACCTTGCAGTAAGCATTTATAGACCAAGTGTAAGTGTGAAAGTCAAGTTGCACTCCCTCTTGCTTCATTTCTTGCATAAGGTCAGCTCTCCGAACCCATCTGAAAAATCATTATCAATGTCTGTTAATTAGACAGACAAAAGATAACGAAAACAAATGAACCGAACTGCATGAGAATCTCTCCCGTCGATTAATATGATGTAGACTAACCAGAGTCTGGGAAAGGGCCTCGATTCTTTAGTGTCTGCTAAAGCACTTCGCATCCTTCCAGGTTTGCAGCTAGCATGCTTTCAGCCATGCCTCGTTGGTGAACGTACACGTCAAGTTCAGAAATAAGAACATTAGGTAATGGTAACACTATCACATTATAAAATGAAGGTAATCGTACCACAGAAATTTGCAACAAAGGCAGGCTACGTCAAGTTCAGAAATAAGAACATTAGGTAATCGTACCACATTTGTAAACGACATTTCTCTAAGGTTGGCAGGGATGCTGTTGCTTACCATTTTCCTGGCTTGTTAGATCGAAACTCTAGAAATGTGGAAGCTTTCAAGCCAAAGGTATTCATACTTCACTTAGGCCAGGAAATACTGATTAAACTCTGGCAATTCTGAGGTCCTTATCTTTTCATCTTCCTCGCCGATCCCAACCTTGATCCTAAAGTTGAGCTTCTTCGTCCCTTCTGCCTGGAGACCAATAGAGCGTTCCAATCTCCAAACTCAGACTCTGCCTTCCCTTTCTGAGCTACAGTCAACATTCATTCATGGAGCCAAGCAATTCGTTGGTCAATCGACATCTTTGAGGAAACAACCAAAGAAGAAAATCCCCAAAATCAGAACCCACATTGTCAAATCTAGCAAAGTCCGAACTTGGGCAAAATCCATTTCAAATCTGCGAGTAAGAAACGGAGAAAACAAAGAAGAGACCGTCGTCTTCACCACCCACCGGCTCTTCCTCATGGGTAAGGCTCCTCCTCTCCGCCCATTGTTCCAATGTTTCTCTTGCTTTTCCGGCGTAAGAAAAGAATCGGATAGGAGGTAGAGACGAACTGGGGGGGCGAACCAGAGGAGTTCAATCGCCCTTAATCGAGGAGAGCACGGAGAGGTGTAGTGTACCATTCAAGGGCGGTGGCGTGTGTACGCAGATGTGAAGAGCCCTCGTCAGGTCGTGTCTCAGCAACAAAGAAGCTCTAGAAAATTGGAAAAGCTGCCCGGAATGGTGAAAAGGATGGACACGGCCGAACCATGCAATTGCGGATTTTGGAGGTAAGGTCGCGAATGGAAAGAGCAGAGCGGAAAATCAGGGGCCCCGGGAAAGAGGCGAAGGCAGTTCGGTATGGGCAAAGTTCGACCCGTACTTGTTGTGGATTGCGCGGGAAGATCGTATGCGGACGGAAAGAATGGGCGACGAATCGACCGAGATGAGGACGTTGATTTGACCAAGACAAGGCAGCGGGAGCTGGGCAGACGTTCACGATTCGGTGGAGGGGAGCTAGATGCTAGAAGAACCGAGGGGGTCATTTGTTTGACTTATTTGAATGAGTCATTTAGTACTAAATAATTGATTTGCTGACAAAAAAATGCTTAAGCCATTCGACTCATATGAAAATGTCAAAATGATTCTATTGAGTCATTTCTATATATTCTTTCTATCTATGAGTTATTTTCAAATAGTAGCTCAATCTTCCCAATTTTATCCTTGTCATTTTTTTATAAACTCACTTTTATCGCCTTTTCATTACTTATTTCCCCTATCATTCTTTCGTCTATCACTCTCTTTCGCCAAATTTCACAAGCCTTTCGCCAAATTTCACAAGCGGCAAGGAGTAACATCCATCTTATTGTCTCCTTCATATTTTCATGACAAAGAGTGAAACCGTATAAAAGTGTACCCAAGGGCGGAGCCAGGATTTCAAGATCGAGTGGGCCGAAAAAAGTTAAATGTAAATGTAAATAAAAATAAAATAATTATTTTAGTTATTTTTAAGGGTTAATACCTTATTTTGGCCCGAACTATGACCATATAATCAACTTTGGCACATGGTTTCAGAAATTAACATCATGGCCTCAATTATACAGCATATAGACTCCTTTGGCGCGACAACACCGTTGACCGTTAGTCAACACGCCATGTAATTAGCATCTAAACTAAAAAATTTAGTTATCTTTCTTTCAATATAAATAACTAAATCATTAACAAGAAACTCATCATTTATTTTGTTTCACAATCTATTCTTCACTATCTTTATACCTGAAAATATGCACGATCACATGTAGCAGTGAAAAACTGGAAGAGTTTGAAGAAGACAAATCAACATGTCAACAAAATAGAATTCCTTGGACAATCATATTTCTATTGATCCCGACAAAGATAAAAAAAGACCATATAGTTTCTATAAAGAGTTAAAATTCCCAAGTGAACTAAGTAGAAGATGATTTTTTCATTTGTAGTTGGATTAAAGTAACAAAAAAAAATGAAAAGGAGTGGGTTTACGGTTGTTGGTTGTTGTGGATCGAACTTATTTACTTCAGCCTAAAAATTAGCTTAGCTACCAGTCGACCACTTGACTATTCATGACACAATGTATATGCCGAGTACTACTTATTCAACATTTATCTAAATATCCTTATGGTCCTTGGGCCGAGACTATTCACGGGTGGGCCGGGGCCCACCCTACCCTCTAAGTAGCTCTGCCGCTGAGTGTACCTACTGGTTTGCTTTGGGAATTTTATTAATACGAGACATTTGTGCCAAAATCTCTCATTTAAAAACCTAGGAAATTTAAATAAGGTATTTAGATAAATTAACTTGTTTTTTCAAAAAAAAAAATCAATTAACTTGTTTGGTTAGGCATGAGAGATTTAGAGCCCAATTACGTAATGACTTTTTTATCTTCATCTTCTTCCTTATTTTTCCAAACTAACGAACGACAAACAATTCAAAGTGGACCTTTCTACCGGCGACATAGCTCAAAGCCGGTGACCCCCCTAAGGAACAGCGACTATGCCTGCTTGTCAATTGTCTCTTTGCAGCTGGAGAAAAGGTAATTAAATGCCCCCCTGCTTGCAGATGGAGAAATAGGGACATAAAACTTCCCCTGCTTTCGCTTGTGTCTTCACAGATGGGGAAAGGGGAATTATGTTCCCATAAAATCACACGCTAACATCTCTCGCAATTGAGAGTCTGAGAGAGACATCCGGAAATATTGACTGTAAGTGGATGGCGAAGCGACAAAGAGGCACCCATTTCCCATCAAGATTCATCGCACAATACCGCCAGCCACCAGGAACCCAATTCCCAGATCCGGTTCGAGAGAGACGGTTCTTCTACCTCTTCTACGGAGCTTCATAAAACTCGTAGAGGGGAAATCGACGATGACCTGTGCTGTTTAGGTGAGTGAGTTTCTTGTCGTGGACGTTGCAACTTTCATTAAACTGGGGAATGGTAACAGATTTGTAGGACGAAATGGAGAAGAAGCTCAGCTCATTCTGAGTCTCCCTTAAGCTTTTATAGCTGGTGTTTGATTAACACAAATAAGACAGTTGTCCTTACATGATTGGTCTGAATTAAACAAACAGTAAAACTTAACGGCTAAGTGCAAATAGAATAAAACGCTGTCGTTCTCTCACAACTAAACAGCCTAACATGAAACGTAGTCGTTCCAGTCTTCTTCCATCTTCCTTGGATCACGAATCCTTCCCCAATCTGGATTAGTGCTTCTGCAGTTCTTCTCTTCTGACTTCCTCCATCTTCTCTTTAATTCTGTCAGCCCCCCTCAAGTTGGTGGTATCAACTTGATCCCCAACTTGACAAGCAACTCCTTAATCCTGAAACGGTCCAGCCCCTTAGTGAAAATATCTGCAAGTTGTTCTGCAGTGTTAATGGACTTCAGTTTGATCAAACCCACTTTGATCCTCTCCCTTGTAACATGCATATCAATCTCGATATGTTTTGTCCTCTCGTGAAAGACAGGATTCTCTGCTATATGTATAGCAGATCTATTATCACAATAGACTGTTATAGGGAGAGGCACTTCTACTGCCAGTTCACTGAGCAGTCTCTTGATCCATTCTACTTCACAAACAAGATGAGCTAAGGCTCTATACTCAGCCTCAGAGGATGACCTCGAGACTGTAGTCTGCTTCTTCGTTTTCCAAGTCACTAGAGAGGAACCAAGCATGGTGCAATATCCAGTAATGGATCTTCTGGTGTCAGGGCAACTGGCCCAGTCTGAGTCACTATATCCAGTAAGTCTTAACTCAGCTTTACTACTGAAATGAATCCCCTGATCAGGTGAGGACTTTAGGTATCTAAGTACCCTGTATGCTGCTTGCATATGTTCCACACAAGGATTCTTCTGGTACTGACATAGCTGCTGAACAGCAAATGCTATGTCAGGCCTGGTAATGGTAAGATAATGCAACCTTCCAACCAGGCGTCTATAGCCTTCTGCATCTTCCAGCAAGGTTCCATGTGATGTCAACTTGACCTTGGTATCAATTGGTGTCTTGCACCCTTTGGACTCCAGGTATCATGTGTCCTTCAATAACTCAATACAGTATTTCCTTTGGCATACATCTAAACCATCCTCAGTTCTGCTCACTTCTAAACCAAGAAAGTACTTGAGTGATCCAAGTAGCTTGATCTTAAATTCTTTGCTCAGGGCAGTTTTAACTTGCTCAATATCCTTCCTTGAGTCTCCTCCTAGTATAATGTCATCAACATAAACCAGTAGGACTGTAATCTTGCCATGAGTCCACTTGGTGAAAAGAGAATAGTCAGATGCAGACTGTGAAAAACCAAACTTCAATAGGAAATCTGTCAATTTTGCAAACCATTGTCTTGATGCCTGATTAAGGCCATATAATGACTTTTCAGTCTACAAGTCATCCTTTGTCCACTCCCTGATGGCACTTCCAATCCCAGAGGTAATTTCATGTAAACTACCTCTTCTAAATCTCCATGTAAGAAAGCATTAGAGACATCTAGCTGTTCAAGCACCCAGTGTTTCACACTTGCTACTGCTAAGAAGGTTTTCACAATGTTAATTTTGGCTACAGGTGAGTATGTGTCTAGGAAGTCAATTCCATAGACTTGGGTATACCCCTTTGGCACTAACCTGGCTTTGTTTCTTTCCAATGAACCATCCTGATGAAGCTTAATTTTATAAACCCACTTATTGCCAATTTCTTTAGCTCCAGGTGGCAATGGAACTATGTCCCAGGTTTGGTTTTCTTCTAGTGCAAACATCTCATCCTTCATAGCCCTATTCCAAACATCTGACTTCACTGCTTCATAGTAAGACTTAGGCTCCACTAGGTTCACGACATTCAGTGCATAAGATCTATCTTCCTTGCTTAGAGCATTAACACTTAAACAAAGGGGATACCTGTAACAGGAATTGGTACCACCAAATGCTCCAAACTTGAGTGAAGAATCTAGTTCATAATCTCCATACTTAGTTGGCAGCTTGATGTGCCTGGATGGCCTTTTGTTCACTTCGGTGCTGGGGTCATCAGGATCAACATCAGCTTGGGGATGGAGTTCCTGATTATCAGAATCAAAATATGTGTAATGGTCATTCACTTCAGTAAGTGGCACAACTGGCTCAGTAGGAGATACTTCAGGAGACATCTCATGCTCAGAATTCCCCCCTTCATCTGTGGATGAAACAAACTGAGAAGGAGATGCATCAAGAGGAAAAGGTACTGTGAGGGATGGAGAGTTTGTAGCAGGTGGTGAGACATGGGGATTGGAAGGATTTTCAGGAGGAACATGAATGGCTTGAAACTTGAAGGGAATGATATTCTCATAGAAAGAGACATTTCTGGAGAAAAACAACTGTTTGCTGTGAATATCCAGAACTTTATAGCCTTTAAGGCCTGAGGGAATTCCAATGAACACACACTGCCTAGCCCTTGGGGCAAATTTTGTTCTTCCATGTACTAGTGTATTAGCATAGCAGAGGCATCCAAAGACTTTCAAGTGTCCCATGAAGGGTACTTGCTTGTATAACACTTCATAAGGTGTTCTGTTTTGTAAAATTGGGGTTGGCATTCTATTTATCAAATAAACTGCATGTAGAACAAAATCACTCCAGTAAAGGAGAGGTAACCCTGATTGGAACTTCAAGCACCTAGCAACATTGAGTATGTGCTGGTGTTTTCTCTCCACCCTTCCATTCTGCTCTGGTGTTTCCACACAGAAAACTTGATGTTCAATCCCTGCTGAACTGAAAAACTCACACATCTCAAATTCCTTGCCCTGATCAGTTCTGATCACTTTAACAGATGTATGGAATTGAGTGTGGACCAAGTTACAGAATCCCTTAATCAACTCCCTTACTTCACTCTTATGCTTCATCAGATACACCCACACACAACGAGAGTAATCATCCACAACAGTCAAAAAGTAAGAAAAACCATCATATGAAACTGTGGAAAGGGGGCCCCAAATATCCATGTGTACTAAATGAAATGCCTCAGATGCCAAACTGGTGCTAACAGGGAAAGGAAGTTTGCGTTGTTCGGAAAAGTGACATACATCACAATGTATAGTTTTAGTTCTAGCTACTGAGGGAATTACATGGCTAAGTAAAGACTGTCTATCATGACTTGGGTGCCCTAGTCTCCAGTGCCACAGGTTCAGGTCTTGTGGATTGAAGTTGAAAATAGGTGCTGCTTGGTGTTGGTGTTGAGGAACTGATGAAGTGGAAGGCTTGGATTGTCTTGAAGGAAGAACAAGGTGATAGAGACCTCTAGTTGTGTGGGCTAAACCAATCCTCTTCTGGTTTAAGAGGTCCTGGATTTCACATTTATCAGAATGGAAGTTTAAGGAAAAAGGGTTATCAAGGGTAAGTTTACTAACAGAAATGAGATTAAAAGAAAATTGTGGCACTAGGAGAACATCATGTAAGGTTAATCCACAATCTAGTTTCACTGTTCCTATGCATGTAACAGTGACTTTGGTACTATTAGGGAGATAAACAAAGGCAATTTGGATTGGAGTATAACTAGAGAATAGTGAAAGACTACAGGCAATATGGTCTGATGCCCCTGTGTCCACAATCCATAAAGTTAGGTCTTGTGTTTTAGAGGTTTGGGAAGATGACAGAACATGTTTACCTGAAAAATGAGGGAAGGAAGTGGGATATTGGGTGGCTGAGTAGGCTTGGTGGTTGATGGATGTGGAAGTAGGTGGAGAGGACTGAGTGTTAGCACCAGTCTGTAACAAATATATGAGGCGAGTCATTTCCTCTGCTGTGAAGCCAGTAGGTGCTGCTGACTTGCTCTCATTGATCACACTACCTTCTGATGCACTCTCATTCCCACTCCCTTGAGAGATAGAGCCAGCAAACCTTGGTGTGCTGGAGCTTGAACCAGAACTGGTAGAAGAACCCCCATTACCTCCACCTTCTCTTTGCATTTCCTGCTTCCTCTTCAGCTTCCAACAATCCTCAATGTTGTGGTTGTTCATCTTACAAAATCGACAAAACTTCTTTCCTCTTGTCTCAGTATTCTCTCTTGAGTTGTTACCTCCAACTGCTAAAGCCAGACTTTGTCCCTTCTTTCCTGATACAGCATTGTCTGCTTTGAGTTTCTGCTCATGCTGTAGCAGATCATCCACTGCCGTTGGTACTGTGGGTAGTGGCTTTTGTCTTAATCACATTATAGTCAGAGTTAAGACCCCTTAGGAATCTAACCAGATAATCAGTCTCCTGCTTCTGTATGAAGGCAGCCACAGCTGCACAGGGTATGGGATTTCCAGGAGCACAAGCACATGGAACTATGGGCTAAATTCCACATACTCATCCCATAGACCCTTAATAGCTGTGTTATACTGAGTTATAGATCTGGTACCCTGCTTACAGGCTTGAATTTCATCTTCCAGGTTCAAGATTCTAAGAGCATTGGGTTGGCCAAAACGTCTTTTTAACTCTTCCCACAATGCCTTAGCATTTGTATGATTCAGTACTGACCTCCTAATCTCTTTAGTCATTGAGTTCTGTAACCAACAGAGGACTACAGTATTATAAGCATCCCAAAGACTAAACAGATCTGCTTCACGAGGAGGAGTTGGAACTGACCCATCAATAAAACCCAGTTTGTTCTTCGTTTTCAACACTACTTGTATAGATCTACTCCACATAACATAGTTTGTCCCATCAAAGGACTCAGCAACAAGAGATTGAGACATGTTCTCGTTGGGATTGAGATAATAGGGATTGCCAAAGACAACTGTCTCTGTTTGCAGCTGGTTCTGGTTGAAGGTTCCAAAGCGAAAACCTGCTGCACCTGTGGTCGTTGTTGACGTGCTTCCGCCGGTTCCATTGTTCGGCGGCGTGTTAGGTGGAGTCTGTGTTCCCGACATTCTGTCGTTGGCGGCGGAAAAACCCTAGAGCTCGTTGAGCTCTGATACCATAACAGATTTGTAGGACGAAATGGAGAAGAAGCTCAGATCATTCTGAGTCTCCCTTCAGCTTTTATAGCTGGTGTTTGATTAACACAAATAAGACAGTTGTCCTTACATGATTGGTCTGAATTAAACAAACAGTAAAACTTAACGGCTAAGTGCAAATAGAATAAAACGCTGCCGTTCTCTCACAACTAAACAGCCTAACATGAAACGTAGTCGTTCCAGTCTTCTTCCATCTTCCTTGGATCACGAATCCTTCCCCAATCTGGATTAGTGCTTCTGCAATTCTTCTCTTCTGACTTCCTCCATCTTCTCTTCAATTCTGTCAAGTGGGTTTGGTGAGCTGTGATGAAGAGCCAGGTTCTGGAAACAGATTAAGTTGAGGAAGAAAGAGACAAGGTTCCAGGTCCATTTGGGTTTAGGTGTTCGTTTTTGCCGGCCGGCGCATGAAAAGAAGATTTGTGGCAGGAGAGTTGTGGTCGGAGGAGATGAGGAAGATGATTGGAGGTGATGTAGTGACGATGAAAGAAATACAGGAGGGAAGTAGTTAAACTAAGGCAAAATACACTTGTATAGCCAAAACTTTCGCGCTTTTGCCAATAATAGCCAATTTTGACGAAATACCACTTATAGCCGGTTTTTAAAGTTGTTGTATGACAAATATAGCCAATTCCATTAGATAATTTAACGTTGTTATTAACACCGTCAACTTATTTGACGGTTTGCTGACAAGGCACTAACTCAGCAGACACATCAGCGCCACATAAGCAAATAATAACACATCATATAATAAAAAATAAATAAATAATCATCTACCATTGTTGGGAAAAATAGTGACCAGACTCTCAATAATTGGGGGGAAAAGATAAAAATAAATCAATATTGATCTTTCTCTCCCACTAATCTGCTCACATGCACCATTGTTGATATGCTCAGGGAACGATTTCTCAGCAACCAACAATTGTTTCTCCTCTCGGAACAATATTCTCCCTCTGTCACGAACGAGTCGAAGAGAGTCAGGAATAGATTATTGTCCATTATAGTGGCGGAGGACGGGTCGGAAATGCGCTTGCCCCGATTCGAGATGAGGCGAATTCTTGTTATGGCCAAATACTTCCTTCTGGGTGTTGGAATTTGACCCAAATCGACGAGATTCGACGATGCACAACCTAGAAGGCGACAGAGCAGAAGCTGGGCGAGAAGATTGTCAAGATCTGCGTTTGCGAGCAGACTGTCAACCCGGAAGGCGGATTCTCTGGATTCCCATATGAGAGCGGGAGCGACAAGCGGCGAACCCCATGTCGTCGGTGCGGAATCGGAGTGATGGCCGAAACCCATGCCCGCTTAATATCGATCAGAGTTTGGTGAAGAGATGGTGGTGGTCTCAAATCTCTGGTCATTTCCGCTAGATCTACAGCCCGCTCGACGTTCTCTGGCCAGTTCCGCTAGATCTACAGCCCGCCCTCCTCTCCCTCTTCTTCCCTACTTCCAGCTTCTACGATTGGATCAAGTGGTTCTTGAGGAGCTCGTCGTCACCTTAATGGAATAGCATCTGTCTCACGACGGGGATGATGGAGTTCTTGTCGGAGAAGAGGGTATTGCGGCTGGGCAATCCCGAGCTAGAGAGAAGAGGGAAGCTGCGTCGGGGCCGCGGTGGGGGAGTCGGCGGTGATGGTGGTTTGGGAAATTAGGGATGTGTGGCAGACGACAGAGAAGCGAAGAGAGAGAAGGGGAAAGGGGATGGGTGGAGAATTTTCCGTTTCTTTTAAATTTTAATTTTTACCGTTATTTTTTAAAATTAATCCAGCACAGAATTGATAATAGAGAAACTTGCCAGTTCAACTTTTTCGTTTGTCCAGTCAGCTTATTAACTAACACCGTTAAAGAATTGGATGGAAGTGGCTATAAGTGTTATTTCGTAAAAATTGGCTATTATTGTCAAAAGCGCGAAAATTTTGGCTATACAAGTGTATTTTGGCTTAAACTAACGCACAAAAAACCGAGAATTTTTACAATGCTATATAGTATTTGATGCTATAGGTTTTTTGCCTTTATGGTACAACCTAAAATTGTACATTTACGTTATGGTACAACTTCGGACTGTACCTATACTTTTTGTACAAATTCTTTTATGGTACAACTTGAACTTGTACCTTTATGTGATGGTACAACTTCACGTTGTAAAGTTGTACCATAACATAATGATACAAATTGTTTTATGGTACAAGCTAAACTTATACATTTAATGTTATGGTACAACTTTGAGTTGTACATTAAAGCACCAATACTATATAGCAGGGATGGGATTAGGTGCTAACCCTTATAGGGGTTAGCACCGTGATAACTAGCAAAAATCACTACGGATTATTATAAAATCAATACAATATCTAAGCTAAATCACTACTAATTCAAACTAGTAGTAGTTTTTCCCTTGATTAGGACGGTGCTAACTATTGTACAATTAGCACCGTAACCCCTCCCCTATATAGCATAGTAGAGGTGCTCCAAAAAACCACCTTAATTACTAGTTAAACTAACGCACGAATTTTTTATTTTAATTTTCTCACCTTAAATTTAATTACTTAACCTTCATACGAAAACGTGGCGAAAGGGTAATTACTTTAGATTAAACTAATTAATTCTTACCTACCAAAGCTATTCAACATCTGATATATGTGAGATTATCAATTTCAACTTAATCATCATTATTTGTACATTTTTACCATAAAACCTTTACAATATTTGTAAAAAACTCTCCAAATATTCTACAACGACAGATATCGTTGCAAAATACCTCCAGACATTCTGCAACGTAGGACGATCGTCGCAAAATATTTCCAAACATTCTGCGACGAAAGACTATCGTCGCAAATATCTCCAACTTACAGTGACGAAAAATTATCGTCGCGAAAAATTCATTAACTTTCTGCGACGGTAGACGATCGTCGCGAAATATCTCCAACTTACTGCGACGAAAGAGTGTCGTCGTAAAACATCTTTAAACATTCGGCGACTAATACCGAGAATCGCTAAAAGTCTATAAACATTATGCGACAAGTGAGTTCGTCGTACAAAAAAGTGTTCCTCGCAATACCCTCTGCCCCACCTTCCACAGAAAATTGACAGAATGCGCGACGAAAAAGTCAAGTTCGTCGCAAATTGTGCACTTTTTGCGACGATTATTTTGTCGTCACAAAAGAATTCGTCGCAAAAGATGTACTTTCTTGAGTGATTGTTGAAGACAATACATCATCCTGGCTTCAACTCTAGCTCCGCTCCCACCTAACACATATCTATTGTTGCTGCTGATGATCTGCTTACACATGGCATAAGCACAAAAAAAGAATAAAAGAAGGTCAGCTCATGGCTGAGTGAGACAATCATTGCATCGTGAGTTCATAACAAAGCATATCCCTATCATACATCTGGCAAACAAGTCAAAGCACTAGGATCAGACCTCAGCAATCTGACATCCCAATAGGCAAAAGACTCAACCACCTTGACTTATGCATGTGCGTCTTATCATGATTTACTTATAGGCGCTTGGCTACTCCCATGCTAATCATTCTCCCGGGAAACGAACCAATCATCTCGTAGGATGTGGTCATATCGCACCCACCACTGTCGGTGAAGTCATTGGACCTGACACCACTCTGGGTGTGGTCATATACGACACCACTCTGGGTGTATACATATCTCATGAAGGATCATCGGTCAGCACCACATCAGGGGTATGACATAACATATCATAATAGAGTAATAGCATGGGGAGCCCTAATTACTATGCGATTGACCATGAGATCAAAATACTCTTACTTGGTATCCTTAAACATGATTCATATCTCATCTTGCATAATCATAATTCATTACTTGCACATGTCCTTGACCTGGCCATAATTGGCTCAACATAGGTAAAACAGGAGTCGTATAATTGCACTTCCTCGGGATGAACCCTCGTGCAAGTCATTCTCCTTAAAACATCATAATATCACCATGGGATATATATTTGCCCACTTGTGATTCCAAATACAACAATCACAAAAAATCATACTCAATCACCTTATTGAACCATCATAAGGCATATCAACAATTAAACTCACATCTGGCAACATATATGCAATCATCAACATAAACAAGGTCAATATCGGCTAGGGCAAGACAATAATATTATACAGCAATCCATGATTCATCATATAGCACAAAAGTCCATACACCCTAATCATGCCATTCTAGTTCACCTAGATCAATTCTAAGCATCATTATAATTATCGTGATACGACAAACCCGGTATGCCGTGCTAATCCCTCACCAGTTCTCGTAGTTTAAACACCGGTTCTAGCCTCCTGTACCCCAACTTCACTTTCTCAAACAAACCCGGAATCAAAATCCGAGATTGTCTTAATATCCCCTGTAGTGTCTCTGTCAATGTTAGTTGTAGGCTCCGGATCAAATTCTCGATAAAAACACATCAAACCCTTGCTGGAGCTAATTTCAGCGATTCCGGCTCCGACCTAATTAATCACCAAAATTCATGGATTAGAACCAGAGGATTAATTACCTCGCTGCAGGAAGCTCGTATATGAAATCTTGGTTCAATCTGGCTTTCAGATACTCCGAAACTCTAATTTGGCTTATCGGGAATTCAAAAAATTCGTGAATCAAAAACTCATTTTAAAGCTCTAAATCGATAAATCACAATGTATAGATGGATTAGGCGTTACTTACGGGATTTTTGGATCAGTAGAGCTCAAGAATCAAGCTCTGGCATGCTCTCGCCAAAGCTCCCCTGCGTGCTGCTCGGCAATAAAAGGAAGAAGACAATTTCGGATGGGGAAAAGAAATGTACCAGGGGGAAGGGAATTAAATGGACCGGAATATATATATGGTGACTACTTCGGTGCACTCACAAAAATTATCAGTGGGTTCAATGCACCCAACTCAAAAACTAGTCTTATGATGTCAGATTTTGAATTTTAATTTGTAGAATTAGTGTAATATGATGATATAACATATGATAACAACTAATTAGCCGATTACCCTAAGCAATAGAACTCCAATTTTGAGTTCTATCCCTAAACCCCAAATTGTAAACTCTAACTCTGACCCTAAATCTCTAAACTCTAAATCATTCAAATTAAAATAAATCTTTAATGATTTTTGTGCAAATTCATGTGTGTTAGTGTCAATCACATCATAAGTGATGATTGACATCATTTTGACATAAATCGCATGTTTAAAATGACAGTTATGAAGCGAATGCACTGAATGCACACAAAAAAGTGAGTGCACTGAAGATGTCACCATATATATATATATATATATATATATATATATATATATATATGTAATACGTATACTTATCCGATCGATCGATAATCCAATTTTCGCCGAAATACTATCAAAACACTCTATTTCAATCGGGTAATTTTTCTAGTGACCGTAATACGATTTTATCCGAAACGGGATGTTACAGTAACCTGTAATGATATTATAAGCAACGCCACAGTAGCACATAATATATGATTTAAAGCATCGATGAACTATGGCATCCTATTAAATAATAGAAAGAAAAGATACATGAATGTCAATAGAATTAACATACCTAAACCACAAATTGAACTAGCTAAACATAAGGGAGAAAGATTGTACCACCATTGATGATGAAGGCATCTCTTTAACTGTGCGCCTCCTCCTCTTCATGCTAACTCGTTCTTTCCTTGACCCGAGTGGCTCATTTCACGAGAATTAAAGATGAGTACTTGTGATTTCCGTAATCTCCTAAATCCTTTAGCCTGGCCCTCTATTTATAATACACGGAAGAATGGGTTTTTAGGATTTTTCCTCATAAAACTCAGCCAAAAGCTTCCTTGTACGACTTGAACTAGGATTCTCTGACTTAGGAATTGATAAAGCACCAAGGAGGTGCTTTGTTTTATGAGAATACGCAGCTAAAAATTCTTCAACGATAGATAAACGGACAGGTAGAATTTCGCCACAATCAAGGTGATTACTTGATTGATAAGAAACTTGTAAAACGAATCTGAAATCCTCACAGAAAAGCTTCACAAGGGTTCTCGAATTAGCAATGGAATCCTCACAAAACTAACTCAAGGATTTGATTCTTGAGACACAACTCAAAGAACTCGAAACTCACATAGGAGTAATTTTTTATTCAACTAAAACTTGGATGATTTACAACGTGAAATTGAAAGCTATTTAAAGGCAATAAAAACCTAATACAAACCTAATGTAGCTAGGAAACAATTAAGTTAAAAAACAACTCTAAAAACAGTACAAAACTCGGCCACAAACTTTCTTTCTTGACGCATAAGTAAGCTGCCCGCAAATAGTACAAAAGCAGCTTTTGTACTAACTTCACGCCTTTTGTTCGAGGCCTTCCAGAACTCCAATTCATCATCCAATTCCTTCCCTTTGTTCACAAACATACCTAGTTTCATTTTGTGGAAGCCTTTTGACTTTAATCCCATCCATGCTCCTTGAATTGAGCTCCAAAGTAGGCTTCACAAAACAGTTTCCAGACTTGACCATTTTCTGGCAGCTTTCCAGTTTTGAGGTAGCAACTTTGAGGCATTGGAAAACAATCTTAATGACATCTTCTGGATCTAAAAAGCATATCATTGGAAACATGGCAACTTTATCTTCAGAACAGGCATTTGAAATCCAATCTTCTATGAGCAATTTGTTAGATACAAGCTTCCAAAGTAGGCTACCTGAAACTATTTCAACACTTAGCCAAAAATCAGAATTCTTCAAGTTAGTTGGGATGACTTCTTTGGCAAGTAATTGTGAACTGTGGATTGATCCAATTGGGATCATATCAGGCTCTCCCTCTTCAAAAAGCTTTGACCTCAAAGTTTGAAGCTTCTTCTTGTCAAAAACTTGACAGAATTGATCCCTAAGTGGATCGAAAGTAGGTTGCTCAAACGCAATTTTTGACATAACTATGGCAGCTTCTAATTCATATTCAATCTGTTCCAGCCGCTTCATTGGAATCCAAGGTTCGCATTTCACAAAGACAATAAAGAGAATTTGACCCAGAATCGAATTTGGCAAACTTACAGATTCCAGCCAACAATTTGCAGATTCTGGCGAGTTCGAGTTTTCTGGTGAGACCTCCAAAATTAGGCGTTTCGCTTCTAGGCCACTTCGAGCCAATTCGTTGCTCACATTCGACTCGTCTCGAACCCAGGAATTGATTCCAGCTAATCTCGTGCGTCGAAAGTGTGCGAAGCGCCTCCAATTAGAATTCCCATGTTTTCCACCGTATGGAAATTTGAAATTTCCAGAATCCGGCGACCGAAACCCAGATTCCGGCGGCCAATTCCCATAAACCAGCGAGCCCAAACACAAATTAGGCGTTTTGGATTCTGACATCTCCACCTCCAATTGATGACTCGTATAGATTCCTTGGACCTCCACGAACTTGTCCATAGTCTCCAATTGCTTCGATTCAATCCCAATCGTTCCAATCGATTCTTTCTTTTATCCTCCAAACTTTCGGATAAAAATTCAAAATTGGGCGTTTTTATGGGGACTTCGTCCGGACAAATTGAAGAATTCCACACATTCCTTGGGCCTCCTTGAAAGATTCTGAATCATCAATTTTGCTCCATTTGAGCTCGATCATGCTACGCAATAGAGGCTCGTCTCTTCATCTTTCGTCCAAAATAGAGGTGATTTTGTGACAATGGGAGCTTCAATTCCAGATGAATTCGAGTCCAACGAATGTTCTTCTGACATTTTTGGGGTCTTAGCGATAGCGTCGGCAATTTGTTCTCTCTTCCACTCTGTTTCGCTGTCGAGGAATAGAGGGATCCATCTCCAACCTGAGTGTTGGCTGAATTGCTTCTCCACATCAATGGGTTCGCCAACAAAACTCTATGATAATCCTCATGGAGTCGTCTCAGCTCCTTCAAATTGTCAGCAGCTCCATCTCTGACTCCATCTCACTATCATTAGCCTTGAAATCTTCATAATTGCATTCCTTGTCGATAACCTTAGCTTTCATAGGCTTCAATACCTGATACATTATGTTTCTACGTGTAAAGTGATATATCCTGTTGCTGTATTGATCTTCATGTTGATCACTACGTAGTCTACGAATATGTATCCTTGATCTTCATGTTTATCACTACGTAATTTGGGAAGAAGATGAATGGTCCTACTTGGATACTTAAGCCTCTAACTATCCTAAGTGCTTGATCTAGATTGTTGTATACGAACTTGGTCTCCATGTTGATGTCAACATATCTGCAAGAACCATCTCTTCATATTGTTGGAGAGGTAAGATGTTGCTGCTTGAACTAAGATCAACAAATCCTTATTCCACGTTATGATCTTCTATTACACATCTAATAATGCAATGACCAGGATCTTTCCTCTGTTCCTGTACTATGATCATTTGATCGTAACCCTAAGGGGTTGATTTTACAATTCTTCCCCCCTACTCGATCTTGTCATCTTCCTCAATGGGAATCTCAAGTTTCTCTTTTGGATTTTCCATAAAGATAAGTTTCTCTAGCAGCAGCACAACTGCCTCTTCTCCTCCAATGACTTCATCAAATCCCAAATGAATGATGGGTAGTGATCATCATCCTTTAAGGTGGCCATCGTTTCCAGAATTTGCTTATTCTATCCTTTCTTGCTTTGGTTGATCTAGGAAGCTCCTATTGTCGTTGAGATAGCATTGACAACTTCCTTGTTTGGATTTTTCTTTGTATTTCTAAGAATATTTCCTTGAAGCTTCTCTGGTTGTGAATCAATCAAGATTCGAAGTTGACGATCAATGTTTTAAATCTGGATTGCAAACTATGAACCATTGCCTCTAGCTTCTCAACCCGATTAGGTTGGTGGTTTTAAGAACTTTCTCTGCATTCCTTATATTGCGGTTTACTACAAGTCTACACACTGTTACTCAAAGCCCTTCTTTGTAAATACCACTAGAGGTTTGCAACAAAAACATATTCTTGGTGGAGGGAACTTATGAGCATCAAATTCCCTTACCCGAAGATGGATTGGATAGCTGGAGATACTCGTGGTGCTGTTGGGTGTAAACTGGGGTCTCATATTGCAAAGTTAAAGGGTAGTATGTGGAAGCACGCCAAGCTACAGATAAACAGTTGTGAAAAGGTGTCTTTCTACGTTGAGTTCTGGGCAAATGAAGGGTTTAATCTTGATGAATGCTTTCTAAGAGTGGCAACAACATTCGTTTCCTCACCTGGGAGGCTAAATGAATTTTTTTAAGCGATCTGGGAGTGATAGGTGCAATGGGACATACCTCTTAAATATCAACTAAGAGGTGGGCTGAGAGGGAAAAGGAGAGATTAATATCTTGTATTGAAAACCTATCACCAAATTTGCGTTATGCAGGTACAACAAAAGTAACATGGCAACCATTTGTTGTAAGAGGATTTAACGTGCACTCAAAATAACAATGCTTTATGAAGGAACAATACGCGGAGGATGAAGACTAACCGTTTACATCGATCTGGTAGCAGTAGATTCTGACCAATATTTGTGTATTTATGTGGATATTTCATAGGAATAAGATCTTGACTCAGGATGCTCCGAAGAAAAGAGGATGGACACTTTTCAGTAAATGCGAGTTGTGTATTGCAAGTGAAGAGTCGGCAAACCACTTGTTCCTTACTTGTAGCTTTTCGAAACTAGTGTGGAACACTATACACTACTATATGTGTGTAGGCAGTGTTCCATAGGACATTACATTTCAAATGTGTCCTCGTACCAAACCAAACAGGCCAGAACAGTGGTCCACAAGGGCTCTTTTACACTCTCTTTGCTGGTGCATCTGGAAAGAAAGAAATTCATGGATTTTTTTTAAGGAAAAGCGACTACTGTTGAGATCGTATCCTATAAAATTGGTAGCTTGATTTCAAGAAAGCTTATTATGGCGAATAAAGTTGATCACAGGGTGACAAAGGAGTGGATGGCAATCCTCAAATTGAGATTATGTCCTAATGGCGATCGAGCTCAATTATGAAGCCTCTTAGCAATGGTTGTCCAAGTTTGGATATCTTTCTTCATAGTAGGAATACGAAGGCTACATTGTTTGTTCGTGCATTATTGGTTTCATTTGGATTTTGGAAGAGTGCATGAGTAGTTGACAAACGTGTTGGAGAGAGCTGGTTTTCTTCACCTCAGAGACCAATAGCCTAATTGGTGAATGATGAAGGTGGTCTGTTATTTCTTAGGAATCTGGAAGGATATCTATAAGCACCACCATTTGGATAACAACTTTTTCGTCTCTTGTAGCTTAATAAAGTAAAGTAAATTTGGATTGAAGTTTGAGAGCGAGGTTCGAGCATAACTTAGAAAGCGCTTTCTAATCTTCTAGTGATTTGGAAAGCTGTAGCTTGCTCATATGAAGAAAGTGTACTGGTGGGTGTCTAATGTGGGTCAGGGTTGTCCACTCACGTGGCCTTTTTCTATTACTACTAATGGGGATGATGTGGGAAGGCTAAATGAAGATGATAGTGGACTAGGATAATGCAATACAAGACTGCTTAGTGTTATGTTGAGGAAGATGAAGAGTAGAGCTACAATGATGATGGTTGTTGGTGTTAAGGCCGGTGAAGGACGACAAGCATATCAAGATTGTTGCTTCTGTATATATGGTCTTTGAGGAAGAAAAGATGATAGAGAACAAGGATGATGCAAAACTAGTTTGCTTTGTTTATATGTTTTTCTTGAATTCTGGGCAAGTATGTGTAGCCATTTATTTGGTATGCTTGTGTACATCTAAGGAGACTTTATTTGAAATAATAAAATTATGTCACCTTTATAAAAAATAAATTATTTATTAATTAAGATTTAAAAATAGTAACTGGTTCAGTTATATTTGTATATGTGCTCCTTTTAGTCACCCAGAACTGGATGACAGTGTACATTCTTCCAAAGAAAGTCCTTAAAGAAATACTGAAAGTGTGTTAAGACTTTATCTAAAATGGAGAGGGTTCATGAAGAGCGAAAGTGGCATTTGATGTTCTTGCTTTGCCCAAGGATGAAAGGTGTCTAGGACTAAAAGATTTCTATACATGGAATATAGCATGTGCTAGCAGGCTAATCTGGATGTTGTTGATCAGAAGGGGCTAGTTCTGTGTTGCTAGGATCAATCCACACAGACTGAAAGAAAAATCCATTTGTTAAATAGCAGAGACTCAATCGGGGTCATGGCCCTGGTTTCAGTTCAGATAATGCTAGAAGAGGATGCTACAGTGAGATGAGAAGAAAAAATAATATCAAAGTACTCTTTTAACTAGCTGGCACTCTATCAGACCAAGGGGAGAAGGCTAAATGGACAAAGATGTTGTGGTGGAAGTTTGTGATCCCAAATAACATATTGATATCTTCGTTAGTGATTAGAGATAGAATAAATACGAGAGAAAAGTTGAAGAATTTGGGAACCATTAATGATGATAGATGCATATCGTGTGGAATTGAATTTGAAACTAGGGATTATTTGTTCTGCAAATGTCATTTCTCAAGAGTTGTACTTTTTCTTTAATTGAGGGTATCTGTTGGTATATTACAGGTGAAGTTTGGCGCTGGATTATTTCCAATATATGGCGTGAAAGATTATTTCTCGGGTTTGCATGAGAAGATAGTTTGCTTGAGAATATTAAATGAGAAATTCAAAGTTACATGAAGGGGAATGAAGGGTTTTCACTTTCCTTCTAATGTAGGCTAAGAATGATGCCTATTAAATGAAATTAGTTCCTTGTCTCTCGTGGTAGTAGCATAATCAACACATATAGTAATGCACTGCTCGACACAACGTGCGGCAGTGACGGAGCAAGGATTTGAGGTTCGTGTGGTGGGGGGGGGGGGGGGGGCGAAAATCATTTTCGTATTATTGGAGAAGCAAAAAAGAGAAAAACATATATAATTTACCAATATTATGAAAACTTATATTATTTCTATTATCATAACGACCACTCAATACACTTTTTTAGATAATTAGATTCCCTCAAATATAAGATTAAAGAATATATCATGTTACTTTGATACAAACGATTGAATTACCAAAAAAAGTTAATGTATCAATGCATAGTGTGTTTTTTCATAATGTCCAGCAAAAGTATTTACTCGTTATATATCCAAAATAATCATTAAAAAGTTAAATGATAAGTTATAAACGTTAAGTAATCTAAGTCAAAGATCTAAAGAGACATAAATATGAAATTTAGATTAGTAAAAACTTAGTGACTAACTTGAACGTTTATGTCAAGTAAAACTGAAAAATAGAAGAAAGTAACAAAAACTAGAAGTTTGATGACTAAATTGAATTTTCACGTCAATTAAAGCTGGAAAAAATATAATTTGACAACCTTGTGATTTGAACCACCAAAATAATCATTAAAAAGTTAAAATGATAAGTTATAAACGTTAAGTAATCTAAGTCAAAGATCTAAAGAGACATAAATATGAAATTTAGATTAGTAAAAACTTAGTGACTAACTTGAACATTTATGTAAAGTAAAACTGAAAAATAGAAGAAAGTAGCAAAAACTAGAAGTTTGATGAATACATTGAATTTTTACGTCAATTAAAGCTGGAAAAAATATAATTTGACAACCTTGTGATTTGAACCAGCATAAAAAATAGAGAAACAACACAGTTTCTCAAGTTGACTACAAACATATTGTGTAACCTCCTTTTTACATGTAGATATTTCTATACTAACTCAAATTAATACGTAATTTCGGCTAGGAGTTTATACGCAACTTTCAAATTCTCGGGGGACCGTGCCCCCCTGGGATATAAGGTACCTCCGCCCTGGCGTGCGGGTCATGAATTGTTTATAAAGTTTTAACTAACTAGCCCATCTTGAGCCAAGTACAAATCATGATGGCATTGAAATTATAGTGGTTGACTAGAGTCGTATTCCACGGGTCCAGATATCCTAGGGTACTTCTCAATCAATCTTTAATTAGTCAGTCGGGTTTTGGGTTGTTTTGGAGAACAAACTGAAATAACTTGCAATGAAAGAAAAATTCCCAAACTAGGGATACGATCTATTCCCTTTAAATAGGTTGAACCTATCTATACACTCAGTCGATATGTCGATAATCACGCAATACAACCCTAGCATCACCTATGTGCACTGGCGGATCTAGGGGGTGGCCACCCCGGGCCTCGGCCCAGCTCTCCTCTGGATCCGTAGTTAGTATACTTCTTATGAAATTTTTGATTTTAGACATTCGACCTAGTGTTATTTTATGATAACATTGGGTTTAACTAGAAAAATTATCAAGTTGAACATATTCAAATCACTACTCTAAATTTAGCCTAGAAATTTTAGCACCAAAGATTATGCGTCTAGAAAAAACAATGAAACCTAAAATTCTAAAAAGTTTAAAACGTAAAAGACTAAAAGAAATATGAGCTTTGTTCCCTTAAAAATTTACTAGAGCAGTTGGTGTGCATGGATGGACACACAATGCAAATTGATTAGTCGATTGATTTATCTCGTTTCAACAGCTACTACGAAGAGAACCTTTTTCAACAATGATATATGTGAGAGCTTATTTGCTTAACAAAATGAGCGATGAATTTCTTGTTGATTGCTCAAGTATTTTATTTGAAACAGTGTATACTATTGGTATGGATGTAGACTTCATTATTGATGCATTTCCTAAATTAAAATACAGTCGTGTACAATTTACATTGCAAAAAACTATAATCATTATATTTTTTTACGGTTCTAATTTTCTAAAAAAATGCTGCCCAGTGCTCTTCTGTGTTCTTGATCCGGCGCTGCCTAAGTGGGCATCCTAATTGCCATGGGATGGCCACCTCTACCTCCAATTAGGTCCCTAAATCATTCATCAACACTAACCATGCCAAACCGCTCAAATCCCCAACCTCCACAATCAAACCCTTGCTAGGAAATTAAAGATAACGTATGGAGAGACCAGTTCAAAGCATAATAACCATATATAAATGCATAAAAACACTAGACAAACACATTTCATTCACAAACCCTAACAAAATTTCTTCTACGTAACAAAACCTAAAACTAGAGTTTGGGGGATTAATCCCCTAGTACCTTGAGTGACTACCCATAAAGGATAGAAGAAAAGACATGGTGTAACACGCTGAATTTTGAGTTTAGGTTCAACAAATAATAAATTCATGGATTTGGAGTTAACAATTAATTACAGGAACTCTAACCGAAGCTAAACCACAATTAGGCCAAGCTGTTGGAGTTAAGCGCAAAATTGATTCGACCGTTAGGAGGCCTTCTCGGTGGCATTTCCACATTTATAATGATAATTACTATTTAATGCGTTTTAGTGAATGGAAAACATTATATGGGGATTGAAGTTACTGAAAGGAGGAGAGGAGGAGGCAGTCACTCTTCAACCTTAACAGTGATATGATGACTCATCTCATTCATTTCAACTCAAAATTTTAAAAAAATTTGTATAGAAAGAAAGCATTCACTAAAATTGTATAGAAAGAACGCATCCATTTTGCTATATTTTTTTAAGTGTTAGACCTCATACCAACATCATATCAGGGTCATATCAGAGTCATGTCTCCATCATTAATTAAGATTTTCTTCTTAAGGTAGGGGATTTCTTCTTAAGTGTGGAGTTTCTCGAGGTGTATACTCAGAAATCTTGGCAACTGGTCGTGGTTTATGGGCCCTAGGATAGGGAGGCAAAGTTCAGATTCTTGAATGAACTTAATTCTAAATGCCAGCAGTCTCCGTTGCCCAAATGTGTTGCCGGGGATTTCAACATGGTCCGAAATCATGACGAGTATAGAGGGGTCAGGCGTAGTTCGAATAACATGTTAGAGTTCAACAACTTCATCGATTCTAATGCTTTGTTTGGAGCTGCCACTGGGAGGAAGTAAGTTTACTTGGAGCCGGGGCGGAAACAATGAGAGCCTTTCGCGCATTGAAAGAGCCTTTGTTTCGCCCAGCTTTGACAGTTTGTTTCCGGACTGTACTTTGATGGCTCTCGAGCGGCTGGAATCGGACCATAATCCTCTGCTCCTGCAATGGGGTAGGAATGTCAGGATCAAGAGGCCTTGGAAATTTTAAAACATGTGGCTGGAAGACCCGAGGTTCTTTGATAGCTTAACTTAATGGATGAGCACAAATCTGCAAGGCCGTGGATCCGCTTTTCTGTGGTCTAGGAGGCTGATTGATTTAAAAAACAAGGTGAAGGTGTGGAACAAGGAAGTTTTCGGTGATATCAATATGAAAATCAGTGAGTTGGCTGACAAAGTGTCTGAGTTGGATAGGACGGAAGAAGACAGGTCTCTTTTAGAGGAGGAGGTTGCCGCGAGGGAACTTCTCAAAGTGGAGGTGGGTAGGGTTCTTTTCTTGCAGGAGATTTCGTGGAGACAAAAGTCGAAGGAGCTGTGGCTTAAGCTGGGTGATAACAATTCTGGTTTCTTTCATAGAGCAGCTAACTATCGTTGGAAGTTAAATTTGATTGAGTGTATCAAGATTGATGGGGCTATGGTTGAAGGTAAGGAGGAGTTGGCTTCTAGTATCGTAGGGTTTTACTTGAACCTTTTCAAAAAATCGGTTGGGGCGAGACCTTTCCCTTCCTTGTTCGCCAAGAGCAGAGTTTCACTGGAGGATGATAGCTTATTATGTTGTCCCTTCTCCGAGGTTGAGATCTGGGCATGCATTAGTGACAGTGATGGAGGCAAAGCCCCCGGTCCAGACGGGTTTACTTGGGAATTTTACAAGAGGTGTTGGCCATGGATTAAAGGGGAAGTTGTTAGCGTCTTTAATGATTTCTTTCTCAATGGTAAGCTGCCAAAAAGTGTCACACACTCCTTCATTTGCTTGCTGCCCAAAAAGGATGCGGTAGAAGAGATTAAGGATCTGCGACCGATTAGTCTTATGGGAAGTCTCAATAAGCTTATCAGTAAGGTCCTTGCTTGCAGACTCGGTGTTCTGCTTCCTAGGTTGGTTTCTCTTAACCACTTTGCTTCCGGAAGAGGAAGGCATATCACCGAAGCAGGCCTTGTGGCATTTGAGTTGGTGGACAGTCGGCGCAAAAGCAGAAAACCAGGCTTGATGTTTAAGCTAGACATTGAGAAGGCGTTCGACAACGTCAGCTGAGATTGCTTGTTTAGAGTTTGTCATAGGTTGGGCTTCACGGCGAGATGGCAGCAGTAGATCAGAGGAGTGATGTGTTCTCCGATGCTTTCGATTCTGATCAATGGGGAAGCCAAAGGATATTTCGAGGCACAGAAAGGGCTTCGGCAGGGTGACCCGCTTTTGCCAGGGCTGTTTGTCTTAGTAATGGATGTGCTTTCCATTATGATCAACAAGCTTAAGAGGATGGAAGGATCAGTGGCTTTTGCATGGACGAGAGGAATGGGCTTGGAGAGGTTACTCACCTGCTCTTCGCTGACGACACTCTGATTTTCTGTGACGCCTCGTGTGATCAGGTTCTTAATGTAATGGCGACTCTAGCGTGCTTCCAAGCGATCACAGGATTGTAGATTAACTTGGAGAAGTTTGTTATTTATACAGTTGGTGACGTGCCAAATCCTGAATTCTTTGCGAATATTGCGGGCTGCAATTGGAGTAGTGATGTTTCGAACTATCTCGGGTTTCCTTTAGGCGCCAAGACTAATGCTGTGTCCATTTGGGACTCAATTGTTGACAAGCACCAAAAGAAGCTTGAGGGATGGAAGGCTCGTTTTCTTTCCACAAGAGGTATGCTTACCCTCTATAAATCTGTCCTGGCCAGCCAGCCTGTTTATTACTTCTCCCTTTTTCGAGCACCGTCAACAGTGGTGCGCAGACTGGAGAAGGTGCAGAGACGGTTTCTTTGGAGTGGTAGTGGGGAGCTTCAGAAAATTCCTCTGGTTAAGTGGGATATTTGTAAAGCCCCCAAAGAGCAGGGTGGCTTGGGGGTGGTGGACATGACGTGTTTTAACAGAACTATGCTCGGGAAATGGCTCTGGCGTTTTGTGGTCGAAAAGGATAGTTGGTGGCGAACTCTTATCAATATTAAGTACCCCAATACCCTTTCCCAGTGGCATACGGGCAGGAGTGATCGAGGGTTTGCAAGTTCTGTTTGGGCCAACATCTCCAAAGGCTACGAAGAATTATGGAATCTGGCTCATATTGATCCTGTTAGTGGTCACTGGACTTCATTTTGGCATGATTGTTGGATCCCAGGTGTGGTTCTTGCAGATGGTTTCCCTCGTGTCGCGGCCGCCACTTCCAACCGGGCTGCTTGTGTTTCCGATTTGATGACGCGCACTGGTGAGACTGTTTCTTTTGACATTCCTTTATCTTTCATTCTTAGGGGGAGGGGGGGGGGGGGGCTGAGAGGGAGTGGGTGTCTTTGTTGAATTTACTTAACAGTGTTGGTACTTATAGGGTGACCAGCAGGCCTTGTAGGCCGGTTTGGTCTCCGAACCCAGATTCCTTGTTCTCTGTTCATTCCATGTACAGGTGCTTGATGAAAGACCGCTTCCCCGGGATGCAAAACTTCCCAGCGGATTCTGTTTGGCGGAGGATCATTCCCAGAAAAGTGTGCTTCTTCGTTTGGCTCCTGGCCCACGAGTGAGTAGTCACCATGGACGTGGTTCAGAGGCGGGGCGTCACGCTGGCTAATAGATGCGAATTGTGCAGCAAGAAGGAGGAGAGTGCGAATCATCTGTTCGTGGATTGTGAGTTTGGCAGTGATGTTTGGACCAGGTTGAAGAGAGTGATTAGCTTGCGTGCTCCCACTACTACAAGCATCACCACCTCCATTCGATCGTGGGACTGTGATTCTCCAGACAGCATGGCCGGTTGGATCAGATTTTGTTCGCTGCATGCTGTTTGTTGGCAAGTGTGGCTCGAGAGAAATAGGCGCGTTTTCAGCAATTGTTCATCTTCTTCCCAGGCTGTTGCTCGAAAGGCTCTTACAAACATGTTTGACTGGGCTATGGCACATAGCTAGATCGATAAAGAGGCCGGAGTCAGATGCTTGAAGGACTGGGTCGTCAAGCTTTGATGCTGTTTGCGACTGCTTGCTTGTGTGTCTGCTTTGGCGACTGGTTTTCCTGGGTTGGCCTGCGCTGTGTGCTCTGCCCTGGTCGGGGCTCCTTTTTCCTTGGCGTCCATGTCTTTCTTTATTTTCCTTTTCTTGTGTTCTCTTCGGCTGCAGTTTGGGCAGCCTTCCCACTTGGGTACAGGGGAAGTCTGGTCTTCCTTGTACTGGGTTTCTTCTGGTTGGGTTTTGTGTTCTGTTTCCTTTTTCCTTTTCTTTTCTTCCCTTTTCTCCCTGTTGGCGATCAATCTGGTTTGATCCCTCCCAGTACAGTACTCTTCTCCCTTTTTCGGTTATTTTAATGCATTTACCCTTATAATAAAAAATTAATTAAGATTTTAAACAATGATATCATTTTGTAATGTTTTGTCCAATATAAGAGTTCATACCAACACTATCTCAGTGTCATGTAATGTTATTATCATTATATTTGACAAAATAATTTAATGATATCGTAAAGTGACATATCATGATATTATCACTATGCGATGTCATCAAATTATTTATCAAATATAAGTACTCATTTCGACATCATATCACTATCATATCAACATTGTATCCTATCATATCACCATCATACCACCGTGGTATAGTGATAATATCATGATATGATAGTAGTATGATGTTCTAAATTTTATTTGTTCCAAATAATATCAAAATAGATATAATTTCCTATAGCATAAAAAATCTGATATTTGTAAGGAATTCTTTTTGAAAACCAACATAAAATGAATAGGCTATAGTTTGTTGAATTTTGATGAGAAAATTGAAAAATGTTTTAATAGTGCTTCAGAACCTGCGCGTGTCACCCTAAAATCCGCACAATGGGCACAAAATCGATCACCTCTCTTCGCTCTCTCCTACTTTTCATTTTTACCCCTACAAAATGGTCATTGAATCTTTTCCCTCTCAGTCTCAATCATCCATTAAAATTTTGTAAGACTACAAAATAAATGGATTTTGTATCCTAACCCACCCTTAAAAGAAATCCCAGTATAATGGCTCAAGGTTCGTGATTGAATTTGATATTAAATATATCTTAAAATGACGCATCACAAAGACAAAGAAACATTTGAATATACCTTCTTATTTTTTTAAGAGAAGTTATTTATTTATATTTATAATTGTTGCTGATCCAGACTTTTTGTGCAAAATAATATTCTTTTATCGCTATGCAGTATGCACCCACATCATTCAGTGCTCACCTAATCCGGAAACAGAATCACCTAATCTGGAAACATAATCTCACCGATATCTGATGAAAATGATGTTAATTTTTCTTAGAATGAAATTGATATGATGCATTCAATGTTAAGTTTTATTGTTTTCATGAGAGAAAGGATAGAGTAAAAATCCTCTACAACAAAATTCAATCTAGAGATTCATCGATTTTAATTACTTCTAATAGTCCAATATAATTCACGACAAAAAAGATAAGGAGGGGCAGAATGATAATTTGATAGAAGATTTAAAAAGTATTTTATCAACTTGTAATCCTCATTGCCCCTCAAATTCCAATTAGCAACCCAAAAAATCCGGCTAATACTCTCTCCAAACTCCTACTTTCCCTCCTTATCCCTTTACAAAGATAACAATTAGATCACTTTCCTTTCAATCTTGTTATTTGCACTTAATTATAATTCGCTGAAACGGAAATGTCGGCTATTATTTTTTTTTATTAAATGAATCTTGTTGCACGGGTTAGAGAATTCGGGATTGTGATTCATCCATTTGAGGTTGGTTATAGTATCATGCCCCAAATGATATGAGCTTGAGTTGCTTCCATTCCAAGTTAGATTTGCTTGTTCAAGAAGCTAAGTCAACTCATTTGCACAATCTGAATTTTTGGCTATGTGTTATGACGAGTTCTGGTAGCCAACTTTCCGAGCTCAAACCTTCCAATTGGGTTTATGGAAATGAGAGGTTAAGGTGTTGTTTTGAAGATAAGAACTTCCTCTACAAGATGGCATGGGATTCGGGTTCATACAAAGTTATTAAGGCTGTGTTCCAAGGCCTCAAAGTAGCTATCTCAAAACTGGCAAACTGCCAGAATTTGGCGAAGGCTGGAGGCATGGTCAGAAAGGTCGCTTTGGAGCTCCATTCAGGGAAGATGAGATCGAATCAAGGGAGGATCTTTGTACCACATGAAAGTGTATTTGTTTGTCTACAAAAGCAAGGTATTGGCTGAGTAAATGGAGGCCGGGAAGATCGTGAACGAGAGACTCGAAGATGCTATGGGACCTATTTCGGAAGCAGCTTACGTGAGCTAGAAGAAAAGGAGTGTGGACGAATTTGGGACTCCTTTTCCAGAATGAATTCTTACCTGAAATGTAGTATAGTTTGATTGTGTTTCCATGTTGGTTTTGTAGTTGCATTAGTTTTAATTTTGTATATTTAAAGACCTAGAAACTCATTGTAAAAGATGACGTTGATCAATTAAGAACTTTTGTTCATTGAGTATTCTACTTGTGGATTGTCCTTGTTGCTTCGTTCGTATCACCAACGACGAGCGAGCCTTGTATCGATTGGGTCATCACCTCAATCGTGATCAAGTTGCTACCTTGCATTCGGTTGAGCCTCTTCCCTGTGCGTGGTGTTGAAGTTGCACTCTGAAACACATCTTTTTCCCTGTTTCTCTGTTTCCTTCTTACAATTTGGTTCCTCAACAGCAAGCTTGTTCAACCGATAGCTTCTTTCAAGTTGTGATCACCTAGCCTCGCAGATTGGCCGTATCACCAAACTTCGGTTAATTCATACTTAAATAGTAAAACTCGACGGCCGCACAATGTACGCCTGACGTACGTTAGTTTGAACTATATATATATATATATATATATGGTATTTCTATTCAAAAGAAATTCTCGATATTAGATAAAATATATTATTACATTAAAATGAAAAATCTTCATACGTGAATAAAACATATAAGTTAACATACAAACATTTACAATTAAATCCAACAATTAGTCAAAACATTTAACATACTTTAATTCAACATATAACATTAAATATATACTTAGAATACAAATATAAAAATCAAATTACTCAATCTTCATCTAGTATATGAGAAATGTCCAAATATTTCCTTAATCATATCATTTTTAAATTAATTTCTTTAGACTTCAGGCATAGGTATGTAGCCAAAAAATATAACATTGTGGTAAAAAAAATCTATAATATTACAAGACATTAACACCAATCGATGTGCAATGTAGTGTGGTAGTAATCTTGATTTCTGAGCTTGAGATCCATGGTTCAAATTTTACAAGTTTCATTTTAAATTTACTATTTTATTTTGAAATAACAACTAAAATCGCCCAATTTTTCCAGATTTGATCAGATCATGATCGATTCCTTACAGGGTAGTTGTCGCTAGGCTGCAACGTCGAGCTTGAGCCAAACTTGTTCGACTAGCAGGTTGACAAGCATGTTCATAGCCAAGTGTCTATATACTAATTTAAAAAGCAAAATATTTGTGTTTGATCTGATGGCCCATATCTTAAAGGATTACGAGTATATGTGTTAGAAAAGAACCCGAATCAAGTAACTAGACTCATAAACGCGACCATTCACTTGATCTCAATTCGAGTTGACTAAAAGTCAATGATCCACAACATACCTAACCCGTACTCGATTGGATGACAACTAGAGGTGTTAATCGGGCGGGTTCGGGTTCACCAGGTTGCAGGTTCATCGGGTTGTGGGTCATTTGGGTCATGGATTACTCGGGTTACTAGTCAATCTTGTTACGGATCAATCAGGTTATGGGTTACGGTTTAATCAGGTTGCGGGTCAGGTTTTCGGTTTTACGGGGCAGTGCATACCATTACTTCTTAGTTCTTAATCGTAAGTTGAACCTACAATTTGCACATTCTATTAAACTAATTTAAAAGATTTGCACAATACAAAGTAGACCGACAAACAATACAAATCATAAAAAATAAAAAATAAAACAACCATGTTGACTTTTGAGGCTCCATCCTATATAGAGGGGCACCGTCTCAAAGTCAACCTGGTTGTTTTTTAGACATACAAACATTACAAACATAGTGGGCAAAAATTACAAAGTAGACAGACAAACCATACAAAATGGAAAAACACCCGAGTTGACTTTGGAGACTTCATCTCCATATAGAAGAGTTTTGTCCAAAAGTCAACCAGGTTCTTTTTTAGAAATAAAAAACATTACAAATATGGTTGACAAAAATGACAAATTTAAACATGTTGGACAAAAATAACAAAGCTTACAAACATTACAAAAGAAACCAACAAACATTACAGAATAAACCAACAAATATTACAAAGCATACTAACAGTACAAAATAACACTACTTACAATACAAATCCATAAAAATGTATTACAAATAAATAAATATAAAGTATACAAATCATAACATAAAAGTGACAAACTTGACAAACAAACATTACAAATTACAATATATACAAAATAGTAATATAAACATTACAAAAATAATAGACAAACATGAATCATAAACAATACATATGGAATTTACAAAACATTACAGACAGGACTTATAAACATTACAAAATATGGCGACAAACAGCACAATTAACACTTTTGCGGGAAAATCCTCCTTCGCAATCTCCTTCAATGGGGCTCCTTGTGAATGCTGTGGTTCATGATCTCATTGCGGAAGAGGCGGAATGTTAGGATGAGACAGTCATTGAGAGTTGTTTCCCGACATATATGGTCCAAGCAATAAAAAAATCCCGCTACGTGACCCGGGGGAACCAGATCGCATGATATGTGCGGACAACAAGGATGGGAATTATACAACATGAGCTTGATACAAGCTCTTGCTTCACCGATGCCAGATTCAGCAGGGTGATCGAAGTGTTGGCGACTCGGACTTGTGGAAAAAACTATGGTTGTTGAATCGTCCCCCAAAAATAAAGATCTTCAATGTGGAAGTTTACGAGGGAAGTGAACATAACTAGAAAGGAGGCGATGCATGCCTGTTCTGCAACATGAACAGACTCAGATTCACCTGTTCTACGAATGCATGTGGACGAGTGGAATATGGAGGAATTCAACAATGTCTCACTATTTTGAATTAAGAGGAGTAGTTAACATCATGGATTGGGTTTGTGATACAATCCTAGAATTCATCATTTTCCATTCAGGATTGATCGTTAAAGATGTCAAGTTGAATTGCAAGAAAGAGCCTAAAATTGTCTAAGTGTTTTCACGTTTCAGCTGGCCGACTTTGCAAGCTTGGTTCTTTGAATTGGCTCGATGGAAATGGGAGTTTAGGGGCTTGTTATGAAGATGGAGTGTTTCTCTACACATTGGTATGCTTGGGAGTTCGAGAAGAAGTCCATAAGGTCATTTACAAGGCTCACCAGAATCCTCTGTCAACACAGGAAAACTGCCAGAATTTGGCTAAGGCAGAAAACGTGTTCATGAAGCTTACTTTGGAGCTCAATTCGAGAAGAATGGATGTAATCAAGTCTCAAGCCTCATACCACATTAGAGTACAGGAAATATGTTACAAATGCAAGACATTGGATGAAGGAATGGATACCTTAGAAGGCTTCGAACGAAAGGAAAGGAAGATCGTACGAAGCTTGGAAAAACTGTCTTGCAATTAGGGAATCCGAATCCTTTTTGGAATAGGATTACTGATGACTCGGTATTTGCAAATGTTTTCCCCTTTGTTTCTTGATTGTTTGAGCTTGAATTATCGTGTCTTTGGCCTATTTTACGCTAGGTTGTGTTCCTTTGTCACATTTCAGGTCCTAGCACATAAAGTGAAGCATAGGCGCAAGCTTCAAGTCAATCAGAGATCAATTGACGATTCGGGAGAAGAAACTCGGGTATGACCTGAAGAATAATGGATTTCTACCTCACTTTATGGACAAATAATCATGCAAGCTTGTCATGAAAAGAAAGAGGACGAGACTACGAGCGTCTGGGATCAAACGGCGACTGATTCGGAGTCCGGACGAGGGAGAAACGAAGCATTAAACAGAGGCTGAGCAAGCCACACGGGCACAACCCACAAGGCCGTGTGACCTGGCCATGTGGCCGTGTGGAAATCACCGAGCCTTCACACGGGCAGCTGGGAATGCCACACGGCCGTGTGGCCTGGCCGTGTGAGTCGGGAATTGCTGTTTAAAACCCGATTTTCAGCAAAAGGAAAGGGAGAGAGCTGGGTTTTGGATCCCAAACACCCAAGGGACGAACCAAAGAGAGAGAGGGCGATCTGAGGGCATTCTAAGAGTGGAATTGGAGGATTTCTTTGCCTTGGAAGCTCGAGGAACAAGCCCAGTCTTGAAGACTGATCATCTGAAGATTCTTACTGCAGTCTCTTTCTTCTCTATGGAGTAACTTCCCTTCACTTAGGTTTTGAGGAACCCTAGCTATGTTTGTTTGATTGGATGATTGTATGAGTACTCTGACTTGATAATCTTGAGTTCATATTCAATCTATGCATGTTTTCATGATTCAATTCTGCTTTAGTCGAGATTATTGATTCTGCTTTGATCCTATGAGAGGGAATACCTGATTAGGTCAATAGAGCACCATAGATTGATAATAGTGGATCGATTGCTTTAGTCGAGGGTTGATTCACTGCTTTGTATCGATTGAGAACCTCTTTCGATAGAGGGAGTCTAGTTCAGAACGCCTTGATCAGTTGTTCTAGAGAAGGATACGTCCCTCTAGGCAATTGACTCAAGAGGGCCTTGTTCCTTTAGTCGAGACTCAAGGTCTAGTCAAGGATTCTCCGCATTGTGAATGAAAGTGAAACAAGTTAGAAATCATCAATCGTTAGTCTGGCTAGTGGCTAGGGGGAATCATACCTAAATGAGTTCCCAAACTGTAATTAGTAGTTTTACTTAGTTTAGTTAGTAGGGTAGTTTAGTTAATCAATCCTTAATCTAGTTTGCTAGACAATGAACTGAAGCTGAGTAATAGTAACTCTAGAGACCCGTGGATTCGATATTTATTACTTGTGCCACTATACTGAAGTCCCTTTCATTGGTTACACTTGGCCATTGTTAGGTGTTGTGTTATTTAGCGGGTCAAGTTTTTGGCGCCGTTGCCGGGGACTTTCTAGATTATTAGAAAAGGCAGAAGTTTGTTACTTTAGCGTTTTTCTTTTCTTTTCCACCCTTGCTTTTCACTTGGGTGTTTTTTGTTTTTGTTGGTGCAGATCTGAATCATGGATCCGCATGGATTCTCCAACCAGTGGGGGTATCCACCACCATCCGAGTGGTATTACCCCGAGAATCCCTGGAGCAATCAAGGAGGAGAAGACTATGGATTCGAGTTACAGTACCAAACCCCTTACTACGGAGAACAATCAGACCCCTGGGCATATCAAGAACAATCTCCTTATCAAGAAGAATTCCTCCCACAACAAGAAGGGCCATCGGAGCTGGAGTTACCCATGGCGGCCTTCACGGGCCACTCTGCAGAGCCATGCTACACTTCACTGGAGGATCCGAACGAACAATTAAGGCTTCTCGTGGAGCAGTTTGCTCGAGACACTGAGAAATCATGCTCCAAGATGGATATTCAAATCAAAGCCCTTGCCACTTCCGATCCCTCATTTCTCCATGATATGGAGGAGACTGTTCAGCGCTCAGCGAAGCAAACAGAGTGGGTGAAGCAAGTTTGCTCACATCTTGCTCAAGATCACCTTTCTGCTACCACGCTAGAAGAGGTGGAGGATGACAAAGGCTATGGGAGCGTTGAGGAGCATACAGAAGTTATCACAGAGAACTCCCATGATAACCATGATCAGGAAAGTCCTTTGGTTGCAGACCACACCTTTCCTCATTTATGCTCTAGCATGTTGGGCCCGTGCGAGGAGATGCAAGATGATCCCATTGAAGAAATTGCTTGGCGACTTGCTCTCCAATCTGTTCTAGAAGAAGAAGAGCGAGCAAGGATGAGGAAGGAAGTTGTGGATGATGAGGAAGAAAGAAAAGAAGAGGTGGTTCTTGATCTTTTCCCAGGGGAGAGACCACATTTTGAAGAAGGAAGGGGGGTTGAGGAAGCAATTGGCGTCCAGGCTGAGGATGAAGTTGAGGTGGAAGAGGCATGCACCGGCCATGAGTTGCAAGTAATATCCCCACCAAACTTTGAGGAACTGCTTGGCAAGGACCCATTTGCAGTGTCTCTTTGCCAGACCAAGGCCACATCGACATCGGTCCCTCTTGGTGGACGCGATGGTGGTCGGTCGATGCTGTCATATCTGGTTTGGGGCAATGAGACGAGAGAAGGGAAGAAGAGGTCTCGAGGGTGGAGACTTCATCTGCATCAAGTACATGAGCCTTCATCACCTGCCACACCACATGCTCGTGACTTGAGACTCCACCTCATCGACGAGAACCTCAACTTCAAGGAGGTTCTAGCATGGACCGAAACTTAGGAGCCATCGTCCGGCTCACGACGTGAAAGAAGCGCTTGTTGGGAGGCAACCCAACCAGTCGGTTTGCATTTCTTTCTCTATTTCTCCTCGGTTGAGTCAGTTTTGTTATTTGATTTTAGAGTCAATAACTCAACCTTTGTGAGATTTTCTGTGGTGTTTGTGTTCTGATTACTCTCTCTTCCCGGAATGCACCGCCTGACCCGTCCATCATCATTCACCCTTGATCTGGTAACTTTGTTCTACCCTCCTTATCTTTCCTCCATTGAGGACAATGTCGTGCTTAAGTGTGGGGGGGTGTTCGATTATGTATGCGGGTGAATGTTTGGCTGTTTGTGTGCTTGGAGCCTAGTTCACTGTCCAAATTTTTAAATTTGAGGGCTGATAGACCGTTAGTTACACATGTTTTCACCCCTGTTCTTACACCGTTTGAGAGGTGGTTTCTCGTGTTTTAGACCGATTTCACGCTAGGTTGTGCTTGTTTGTGATATTTCAAGTCCTGGCAAGTGAATGAAGGTTTAGGAGCGAGTTCGGGGTCGATTGGGTGAAGATCGGGCGCGAGACAAGTCACAAGGGAGGTCACACGGGCTGCCCTGAAACTCGCACGGCCGTGTGAAGTAATGGCCTGGCCGTGCGAGTTTTGCCGAGAGCACACACGGGCAGAGCAGATGATCGACACGGCCGTGCGAGTGGCCGGGTTGGCCGTGCCATATTCTACGAGAGCAAACACGGGCAAGAGGGGATGTCCACACGGCCGTGCCATTCTGGCCGTGCAAAGAGCCTGGAATTCGAACTAAATGAAACGATGCGTTTTGACTCACACGGGCAACTGGGTGAGCTGCACGGCCGTGCCACCCTGGCCGTGTGAGTCGGGATTTTCTCCTTTTAAGCAGAATTTCAGCCACAATTCAGGGGGATTGGAGTTTTTGAGAGAGAGAACGATTTCTAGAGAGAGAAAGCGACGAACAAGAGTCTCCAAGTGCCCTAGATTGATCTTCAACACCATTGGAGGCCAGCTTGAGCTTGGAGAAGTGCCAATCAACGTCCAGAAGCAGGAATCCATCCTTCGCAGTATGAATTCCGTGTCTGATTCTGCTTTTGCTTTCTTCTCTATGGAGTAGTTCTCCCATTCATCTGGGTATGGAGAAACCTAGATTTGTATGTTAGGCTTTGATTGTATGAACCCAAGTACTGATTCTGTGATTGATTACATTCGATTGAGGTTTTAATGATTGAATGACTTGAATCCTGATCAAATTCTTGTTGTTTCTGCTTTAACCTAGAATGAGAATATCTGTCTAGGTTAATAGAGTATCCTTGATTGAAGGTAGGGAGTTGGTGACTTTAGTCGAGGAGCCAACTCACTATTCTGTACCGGATTTACCCCGGTAGTGGAGGTTTTGTTCTTAGGGCCTCAATCTGTCTACTCCAGTGGAGGTTAATCACCCGCTAGAGATTCAGATTGAGAGGGTCTGAAGACCTTTAGTCGAGACTTCAGACTGTTTAAGAACCTTCCGCAGTATAACTATCATAGAAACTGAACTTGGTAATTACAATCCGGCTTAACTGCAGTCTAGGGGGAACCATATCCGGGTGACCTCTTTAACTTGAATACAACCAGTTTACTTGCTTCGTTAGTTTGTTAGTTAGACTTGCATTCCAGTTTTATTGCTAGATAACAAGAACTCACTGAGTAGTCAGCAAATCTAGGACCCGGGTTGACATATAAACCTAACCCGCTATACTACGCTTTAGGAAGTGGTTTCACTTGGCCAATTCCTGGAGTGACAGTAGAGTCGAGTCAAGTTTTTGGCGTCGTTGCCGGGGACGGCTAGGTTGTTGAAGAAAAGTGATTTCTGTTAATTGAGCCTTTCTTTTTGCTTTGTTTGCTTTGTTCCACTTGTGCCTTCACGGGTTTGCTTGCTTGAGTGTGTGCAGGTAGTGCATGACCCGTAGCCAGTCAGGAGGTTTACTGCCGTTGAATCCAGAGATTGACCGCACCTGTCGCCAGCTTAGGAGACAACAGCGAGCTAGACTGGCTACGGAAGAGCGCATAGACGGCCACTTGAGTAGCGATTCTGAAGAAGAGCACAGGATGGATGGAGAGTATAATCTGCACCAGGGGAATCCACAGCAGGTTCCCCCGGCGAATCAGGTCCTGGGGAACAACCCCATACCCCAGGATCATGGAGTTCATCATCCACCGCAGCCGGGCCCCACCTTGGAGTACTACTACACTCCTCGGATTGCTGACATCCGCCCGGTCATCCTCTACCCACCGATCCCAGCTAACAACTTCGAGGTCAAGCCATGCTGGATTCAGCTCATCACATCCTCGATCCAGTTTCATGGCTTGAAGGATGAGGAGGCCAGGGTACATCTGTCCCGTTTTCTGCAGCTGACAAACGAGTTCAAGCTGAACGGTGTTCCCGATGATGCGATCCGCCTTCATCTCTTCCCCCATTCTCTGGCGGGGAATGCTAAGAGGTAGTTGGAGACCCAGCCCCCATTGTCCATCACCTCTTGGGACGATCTGGCGGACAAGTTCGTGCACAGGTACTATCCGGCATCGAAGACTACAGAGATTCAGCGGGAGATCACTCACTTCCGCCAGGAGCCAGTTGAGTCACTCCGTGATGCTTGGGAGCGGTACATGGGCTACTTCTGGCAGTGCCCCCACCATGGCTTTAGTGATGCTTTCACTGTGGGGAACTTCTACAGCGCTCTCTCCCCAGATAGCCAGAGGGTGATTGAGTCTTTATGCCCAGGAGGGGATATTCTTACCAAGACTCCACCCGAGCTGAACCAGATGATCAGTACTTTGGCTGCCAGAGATCATTCTTGGGGACAGGGTAGCCGAGGCAGACAGTCTCGGGACCGTGGTGTGCACGCCATGGAGACCAGATCCGGGCTCGAGCAGCAGGTAGCTGAGCTAGTGCAGACATTGAAGCAGCCTAACAGTCTGATTCCGGGCAGAGGTTTGGCTACACCTCCAGTTGCTCAGTGTCAGTGGTGTGAGAGCTCCAATCACCTAGTGGAGGACTGCCAGGCTATGAGGGAGTCTGCCACACCCCAGGAGCAGTTGGCCTTCATCGCCAATGCGAGGCGCCTCGATCCATACAGTAGCACATATAATGAGGGGTGGCGCCAGCATCCCAACTTTGCCTGGAGCAGCAACACCACTAAACCACCTGGTTTCCCAGCACCAGCAGGTGGTTTTCAGCAGAGGCAGCCCTACCAGGCTCGACAGGGGCTAGTTCCACAGCAGCCATTCCAGCAGCCCCAGCGCCAGTTTGCCGAGCCAGCAGCAGCTCCAGCCCCAGATGACAGGATGAAGAAGCTGGAAAACATTCTAGCTTCATTCATGACGAGCACTCAGGCGACTATCACGAGGTTGGACCAGAGTGTAGCCTCACTGGAGGCAGGTCAGAGGAACCAGGGTGCCATTTTGCAGGTTCTGCAGACCCAGGTGGGCATCTTGGCCCGCCAAAACACTACCAGGGCACCGGGGACTCTGCCTGCCACCACTGTTCCGAATCCTCGAGATCCTCACCAGCATCAGCAGCTGGATGCCATTTTTACCAGGAGCGGTGACTCGCTACGACACAACACCTAACAATGGTCAAGTGTAACCAATGGAAGGGACTGCAGTATAGTGGCTCAAGTGATAAATATCGAATCCACGGGTCTCTAGAGTTACTATTACTCAGCTTCAGTTTATTATTTAGCAAACCAAATTAAGATGAAAGAACTAAAACTACTCTAGCAAACTACAGTTAAAGTTAATCTAATTACAGGTTGGGAACTCACTTAGGTATGATTCTCCCTAGCCACTAGCCAGACTAACGATTGATGATTTCTAACTTGTTTCACTTTCATTCACAATGCGGAGAATCCTTGACTAGACCTTGAGTCTTGACTAAAGGAACAAGGCCCTCTTGAGTCAATTGCCAAGAGGGACGTATCCTTCTCTAGAACAACTGATCAAGGCGTTCTGAACTAGATTCCCTCTATCGAATGAGGTTCTCAATCGATACAAAGCAGTGAACCAACCCTCGACTAAAGCAATCGATCCAATACTATCAATCTATGGTGCTCTATTGACCTAATCAGGTATTCGCTCTCATAAGATCAAAGCAGAATCAATAATCTCGACTAAAGCAGAATTGAATCATGAAAACATGCATAGATTGAATATGAACTCAAGATTATCAAGTCAGAGTACTCATACAATCATCCAATCAAACAAACATAGCTAGGGTTCCTCAAAACCTAAGTGAAGGGAAGTTACTCCATAGAGAAGAGAGAGGCTGCAGTAAGAATCTTCAGATGATCAGTCTTCAAGTCTGGGCTTGTTCCTCGAGCTTCCAAGGCAAAGAAATCCTCCAATTCCACTCCAAAAATGCCCTCAAGCCTTGGGTGTTTGGGATCCAAAACCCAGCTCTCCCTCACCTTTGGCTCGAATTTGTGTTAAAAAACCTGATTCTGGGCAAAACACGGTCGAGGGCACGGCCGTGCTTTGCTTTTGACCGCCCGTGTTTTGCCCCGTGTTAAAAACACGCTCGCGCGCGTCGGCCAAAACACGGTCGTGCCTAAATATGGGCACGGCCGTGTTTTGATTTAGGCGCGCCCGTGTTTTTACTGCCGAACCTGTTCACCTATATTCAATGCTTCGTTTCTCCCTCGTCCGAACTCCGAATCAGTCGTCGTTTGATCCCAGACGCTCGTAGTCTCGTCCTCTTTATTTCCATGACAAGCTTGCATGATTATTTGTCCATAAAGTGAGGTAGAAATTCATTCTTCTTCAGTTCATGCCCGAGTTTCTTCTCCCTAATCGCCAATTGATCTCTGATTGACTTGAAACTTGCACCTATGCTTCACTTTATGTGCTAGGACCTAAATGTGACAAAGGAACACAACCTAGCGTAAAATAGGCCAAAGACGCAATAATTAAAGCTCAAACAATCAAGAAACAAAGGGGAAAACATGTGCAAATATCGAGTCATCAAGCGGTAAGACCATATCTGCTGATCCTGTCCCGGCCAGACAGGAGGAACCACTGCCTGCTTCAGCACTTCCAGCCGACGATGCAGAAGTGCGGGTGGAGAAAGAAGCCCCTGCTCCCAAGCCACAACCAGTGGTTAAGGAGCATGTACCCCAGCTTCCCTTCCCCACTCGCCTACACAAGGACAAGCTGGAGACTGAGTTTGCCAAGTTCATGGCAATGTTGAAGCAGCTCAATATCAGCATACCGTTCATGGAGGCACTGTCGAAGATGCCCAAGTATGCCAAGTTCATGAAAGATATCTGCACCAACAAGAAGAAACTTGGGGATCTCTCGACAGTGATGCTGAGCGAGGAGTGTTCTGCTATCCTGCAGAACAAGCTGCCCGAGAAGCGCAAGGATCCAGGGAGTCTTACTATCCCTCTTACTATTGGCAGCATGCATGTAGGAAAGTCCTTGGCGGACCTAGGCGCTAGCATTAACGTCATGCCATATAAGTTGTATAAAATGCTAGACCTAGGTGAACTTAGCCCTACTAGGATGAGCATTCAATTAGCTGATCGTTCTATTGTGCATCCTAGGGGAATCATAGAGGATCTGCTTGTTGGTGTTGGTGCATTCACATATCCTGTTGATTTTGTTATTCTTGATATACATGAGGATGTGGATGTGCCCTTGATTCTAGGTAGGCCATTTCTTGCCACCGCCAAGGCACTAATTGATGTGCATGATGGTAAGTTGATCTTGCGTGCTGGGGATGAACAGGCTACTTTTTCTGTGACTGAGTTTGATCACTGTGCTATGATTGCTGTCACGCCTGTGCATGCTATGTCTGATCAGGTACACGAGTCTGTCGTGTACCCTTCTGCACCTCCTATTTTGCAGGACCCTCCTATCATTCCTTCGCCGCCACTCTATCCAGCCTCGCCTCCGAACAAAAAGCTCAAGGAGGAGTGGCGGCCGAAGCAGCAGGTTGCTAAGCCTGCACGGAAGAGGAGTGGAGACCACTATGAGCTGGTCCCACCTCTTGCACCACGACCACCCTGGCCGTCTGGGTACTCGCTCTCCTGCATCTTGCCAGATGGGCAGGTCGAGCTGACTGATGAGGGTGGTCGCATCCTTCAGGTGCATGGCCACAACCTGAAGCTGTACCTCAAGAGCGACGTGGATCCGCTCTTGGAGGCACCTGTTCCTGCACAGCCCTGAGTATCCGCAATTGGCGTCCAGCTAAAAGACGGTAAAGAAGCGCTTGTGGGGAGGCAACCCCACCATGGTTTGATTTTCTTTCTTGTGTTTTGAGTCGGATTGTAACCCGGTTTGGGTTTGGTTTGTTTTCTTTTGGTTTGGATGATATTTTATTGGGCTGACCATTGAACCTAACATACTGTGTTTGAGCTCTTCTGTTCCCCTTTGGCTGTGCTTGCCCCGACTGGCCCGTTTCCAGTCCCCTGCAGTCCGTGCATACCGGTAACATCTTTCCCTATCCCTTCCCTCTTCTCCATTGAGGGCAATGTCGATCTTAAGTGTGGGGGGGTGTTTATCTTTTGACTGCCTTAGATCTGTTTGTGTGCTTGGAGCCTAGTCCACTGTCCAAATTTTTAAATTTGAGGGCTTCAAGTACGTGTTTCCTTGCAATTGCCTGCTCAGTATGCTTTGAATTGACAGTCTTTATAGTGATATGCAACCTAGGGAGGTAGTGTAGCACTATGGAGGATGTCGATGCATTTAAGAAGTCTCATTTCTTCTTCATATTGAGTTGGTTGATTGAGTGAATTAGTGATCTTAGGACCCTTGAATTGTGTGGTGTTGTGGATTCTCTGCCTGTCATGGACTCTTGTATCATGTTTTGAAAATAACAGGTGATCGAAAATGTGCTTCAAAATTAACGTCTCCCGTGCGAATAGGGCGAAAGTGTGTAAGGGGAGATGGGAATTCGTTCCCAATTTCCACCTACTACCTCCAGCCCCCTTACATGTCTTTCCCCCGCACGAGGCTCGAGACATCTGCTCCTGGCATGGCCGGTAAGAGCAGGTTGGGACCCTTGAAAAAGAAAAAAGAAAAGAAAAATAACAGAAAACAAGCATAATAGAAAGAAAAGGGGTTCCAACCATCCTTAAGCAGAAAATAGAGCACCTTGAAAAATGTGAGTCCATGATCTGTTGTTTTTGAGAATCTCTTCATCCACAATTCATTTGTCCTCTGTTCACTATTTGCCATGATGCCGACTCGCCGAAGAAGTTATGAGATGACTTGTGCGTCGGTTGACCTTGTAAGTTGCTAAATGATCTAGGAAGTCCTCTACCTTCGATCTGGGTTGTTTGTTGCTATAGAGGTCTGGAGAGTTGCATTGGTTTGAGTTAGGTTTGCTTGGGGACAAGCAAACGGTTAAGTGTGGGGGAGTTTGATAGACCGTTAGTTACACATGTTTTCACCCCTGTTCTTACACCGTTTGAGAGGTGGTTTCTCGTGTTTTAGACCAATTTCACGCTAGGTTGTGCTTGTTTGTGATATTTCAGGTCCTGGCAAGTGAATGAAGGTTTAGGAGCGAGTTCGGGGTCGATTGGGTGAAGATCGGGCGCGAGACAAGTCACAAGGGAGGTCACACGGGCTGCCCTGAAACTCGCACGACCGTGTGAAGTAATGGCCTGGCCGTGCGAGTTTTGCCGAGAGCACACACGGGCAGAGCAGAGGATCGACACGGCCGTGCGAGTGGCCGGGTTGGCCGTGCCATATTCTGCGAGAGCAAACACGGGCAAGAGGGGATGTCCACACGGCCGTGCCATTCTGGCCGTGCAAAGAGCCTGGAATTCGAACTAAATGAAACGATGCATTTTGACTCACACGGGCAACTGGGTGAGCTGCACGGTCGTGCCACCCTGGCCGTGTGAGTCGGGATTTTCTCCTTTTAAGCAGAATTTCAGCCACAATTCAGGGGGATTGGAGTTTTTGAGAGAGAGAACGATTTCTAGAGAGAGAAAGCGACGAACAAGAGTCTCCAAGTGCCCTAGATTGATCTTCAACACCATTGGAGGCCAGCTTGAGCTTGGAGAAGTGCCAATCAACGTCCAGAAGCAGGAATCCATCCTTCGCAGTATGAATTCCGTGTCTGATTCTGCTTTTGCTTTCTTCTCTATGGAGTAGTTCTCCCATTCATCTGGGTATGGAGAACCCTAGATTTGTATGTTAGGCTTTGATTGTATGAACCCAAGTACTGATTCTGTGATTGATTATATTCGATTGAGGTTTTAATGATTGAATGACTTGAATCATGATCAAATTCCTGTTGTTTCTGCTTTAACCTAGAATGAGAATATCTGCCTAGGTTAATAGAGTATCCTTGATTGAAGGTAGGGAGTTGGTGACTTTAGTCGAGGAGCCAACTCACTATTCTGTACCGGATTTACCCCGGTAGTGGAGGTTTTGTTCTTAGGGCCTCAATCTGTCTACTCCAGTGGAGGTTAGTCGCCCGCTAGAGATTCAGATTGAGAGGGTCTGAAGACCTTTAGTCGAGACTTCAGACTGTTTAAGAACCTTCCGCAGTATATCTATCATAGAAACTGAACTTGGTAATTACAATCCGGCTTAACTGCAGTCTAGGGGGAACCATATCCGGGTGACCTCTTTAACTTGAATACAACCAGTTTACTTGCTTCGTTAGTTTGTTAGTTAGACTTGCATTCCAGTTTTATTGCTAGATAACAAGAACTCACTGAGTAGTCAGCAAATCTAGGACCCGGGTTGACATATAAACCTAACCCGCTATACTACGCTTTAGGAAGTGGTTTCACTTGGCCAATTCCTGGAGTGACAGTAGAGTCGAGTCAAGGGCTCCAAGTATGTGTTTCCTTGCAAATTGCCTGCTCAGTATGCTTTGAATTGACAGTCTCTATAGTAATGTGCAACCTAGGTAGGTAGTGTAGCACTATGGAGGATGTTGAAGTATAAGATTTTTCCTATCTAGCTCTCTGTTGTGTCAGTTGATTTTGTGAATTAGTGGAGCTAAGACCGTTGAATTCATGTGGTAATGGTGACTCTGTTTGGATTATGTTATGGACTCGTGTATCGAACAGGGTGCTCATATGGAAAATGGGAAGCAGTTGGTCCTCCATGTCAAAATCATTAAATCTTAAACATGGGGTAAGCCCAACGTGTGCGGCACCGTTCATTGCACAAAATCGGGTTTTGGAAGAGATTTTAGTGATCCTTAGTGGGTTACTCCTACAAGGTGAAGCTAAGTTGTCTCTAGTACAAGTAAAACTTCCACCCGTTGAACGGTTTGCCTACTTGAGGATGTGTTTTTAAGGGCACGGATAGAGCTTCCGACCCCCCTTAATTTCATTGACCCTCCACACGAGTTGAGGAAAAGGAGTTAAAAGAAGTACTCTTGCGAGCTCCAGATGTACATAAATTGCTCTTGCTCGACTAATAAGGGTCGACCGTGCAAAAGACTGCAGTTGGAACCCCACCAAATGAAAGAAAAAATGTAAATGAAAGTGAGAAAAAGGGGTTCCAACGGTGAAATGAAGTGAAAGAGCACCCCGGTACAACGAATTCTTGGTTGTGAATGGTGTGAGTCCCTTTATCCATGAACTGACTGTCTTACTTCTACTTTTTCTCATGATCCTGGCTTGAGTCTAGTACTCGCATTGAGAGAGATAAGGAACGTCTTAGAAGACTAGTTGACCTCGTAAGCTGCTATATGATCTAGGAAATCCTCTACCGACGATCGGGGTTGTATGTTGCTATAGAGCTCTGTAGAGCTGCATTGGTTTGAGTTAGGTTTGCTTGGGGACAAGCAAACAGTTAAGTGTGGGGGGATTTGATGACTCGGTATTTGCACATGTTTTCCCCTTTGTTTCTTGATTGTTTGAGCTTGAATTATCGTGTCTTTGGCCTATTTTACGCTAGGTTGTGTTCCTTTGTCACATTTCAGGTCCTAGCACATAAAGTGAAGCATAGGCGCAAGTTTCAAGTCAATCAGAGATCAATTGACGATTCGGGAGAAGAAACTCGGGTATGACCTGAAGAAGAATGGATTTCTACCTCACTTTATGGACAAAGAATCATGCAAGCTTGTCATGAAAATAAAGAGGACGAGACTACGAGCATCTGGGATCAAACGGCGACTGATTCGGAGTCCGGACGAGGGAGAAACGAAGCATTAAACAGAGGCTGAGCAAGCCACACGGGCACAACCCACACGGCCGTGTGACCTGGCCATGTGGCCGTGTGGAAATCACCGAGCCTTCACACGGGCAGCTGGGAATGCCACACGGCCGTGTGGCCTGGCCGTGTGAGTCGGGAATTGCTGTTTAAAACCCGATTTTCAGCAAAAGGAAAGGGAGAGAGCTGGGTTTTGGATCCCAAACACCCAAGGGACGAACCAAAGAGAGAGAGGGCAATCTGAGGGCATTCTAAGAGTGGAATTGGAGGATTTCTTCGCCTTGGAAGCTCGAGGAACAAGCCCAGACTTGAAGACTGATCATCTGAAGATTCTTACTGCAGTCTCTTTCTTCTCAATGGAGTAACTTCCCTTCACTTAGGTTTTGAGGAACCCTAGCTATGTTTGTTTGATTGGATGATTGTATGAGTACTCTGACTTGATAATCTTGAGTTCATATTGAATCTATGCATGTTTTCATGATTCAATTCTGCTTTAGTCGAGATTATTGATTCTGCTTTGATCCTATGAGAGGGAATACCTGATTAGGTCAATAGAGCACCATAGATTGATAGTAGTGGATCGATTGCTTTAGTCGAGGGTTGATTCACTGCTTTGTATCGATTGAGAACCTCTTTCGATAGAGGGAGTCTAGTTCAGAACGCCTTGATCAGTTGTTCTAGAGAAGGATACGTCCCTCTAGGCAATTGACTCAAGAGGGCCTTGTTCCTTTAGTCGAGACTCAAGGTCTAGTCAAGGATTCTCCGCATTGTGAATGAAAGTGAAACAAGTTAGAAATCATCAATCGTTAGTCTGGCTAGTGGCTAGGGGGAATCATACCTAAATGAGTTCCCAAACTGTAATTAGTAGTTTTACTTAGTTTAGTTAGTAGGGTAGTTTAGTTAATCAATCCTTAATCTAGTTTGCTAGATAATGAACTGAAGCTGAGTAATAGTAACTCTAGAGACCCGTGGATTCGATATTTATTACTTGTGCCACTATACTGCAGTCCCTTTCATTGGTTACACTTGGCCATTGTTAGGTGTTGTGTTATTTAGCGAGTCAATTACTAGTCTATTTTGAAATTTGATTCCTTTTCATTTGTTGTTTGAGTTCTTTTTGTTTTGTAGCCTAGTTAGGAGTACTTTGAGAGTTGCTAGACGTCTAGGGTCTATTTAAGTCGAGTTGATTCGTTGTAATTTTCATTTTTATACATAATTGAATACAAAGTGAGCTTTGATTCATTTTGCTTGTTGGCTTGACAAATTGAGTGGATTCCTTAGAGGATTCCTATCTAATCGATAGCTTGTATCGACAACTTATTCCCACTAATCATGGCCAAGCCTCTACCTAAAGTGTTTGGGCCTCTTTCGCTACGTGAAGGTTGCACAAAACTCTCATCCCAAAACCACAAAACTTACCCTATTTTCTGAAGAGATTCTAATTGAGTCCAATTCAATTTGTGGATGTGATATTCTGATCACAAGAGACCCTACCTAGGACTCATCAAGTGGCATCATGAGCCTGGTTCAACACGTTGGCCAAGGCACAAGACGTGCGGCCAGTTGCTGCATGAGCAAGGAAGAAATATCTTATTGCCCTGCGGAACCTCAAAGAATCTGAGTCTAACAATGAGGACCAATTGAGTGATTCATCTATGGTAAATTACTGCAATTGATTACTGGTTGGATTGAATGCACTAGGCTGAATTATTGCAATTGATTGCTTTATGACCTTCCCTAAAGGCTATTGAATGTCTTTTTCATGCCTAGATAAACTAGCATCCCCTTTTGCTATGATGATGCTTACGTGTGGGAGGGCGTTTATTCCCTAATTATTTGGTTGTGTGTGTGAGTGCTTGGAGTCTTGTCCACTGTCTAAACCTTGTGATTTGAGGACTCCAAGTACCAATTTGCATGATCTTAACCACTCATCTTGTCATTGTATTTCAGAAAATTATCTTTATTTGTAGGACCATGTCATGGCATCATGAGTATCTCGGCTAGCTTAATATTGCGTAGAAGCTTTCCTTCAGGAGTATAAGAAGCTTTGTGTATTTAAGCACTTCTACCTCCACTTCTCTGTCTTCGAGGCACTTCACGCCAAGGAAGAGATGGTGGTTGCCATCCGCAACACATTGTTGTAGCGCCTCCTGTGCATTTTAGACTACCTATCAGGAGCTGGTGCGGTCGTTTTACTCCAGCTTCATGCACAAGCTAATGTCGAACGATGAGAGATCTAGGCAATCACATTCACTCTCGATGGCATTGAGCACTCCATAGATATGATCATTTTGGTGGGGCACTAAATCTTCTCCCCAACACCGTCGAGCACATGGAGGTCGAAGATGTAGATCTAGTCGACATCAATTACCTGGAGTACTACGAGAAGATCTATCTACCTGAGTGGGCCGGTGTCACGTTTGTTACTAGTTGAACAAAGGCCTCTACACTCCAACCTCAATGGATTATCATCAACTAGATGCTCTGCAAGTCCTACACACCCATGACCCAGTGAGCTTTCAGCCAGCCACCTCAGCAACAAAATGTTGTACCACATGCACTCTATGGGGGCTTCAGGGAACAGACTCAACTTGGGATCCTCTTGTACCAAATAGTCCCACAAAAGGCGCCCTCTTGTGTGCGGTCCTATCATCACCACCTTGGTGAAGCACTTTGACATCGACCTTAACTCCTATAATGTGATCGGTTCCACCACCTACTTTGGCGAGGCCACTTTCAAGTACCACCAGTTGATCGTGAAAGAAGGGCTCTAAAGTGGATCAAAGGGATTCCTCGTCCCCTACCCCAAAGCTTTCTCCAGATACAAACACTAGTGATCAGCTAGAGACAGAGGCTCCCCCATCTCCCCGAGTTTCCATATGCCCGCCTTGGCGTACCTAAGAGTACGACAACACCTCGCCAAGTCCTAGTGTCGAGCCTTACAACCAATTTGCTGAACAGTTGCGGGTATTAGCACACCAGAATTAGGATGATGTTCCTTTCGAATACTAGCATGAGGTGGTGGCTTCCCAGACGACCATTGATCCCCCCTGTGGATGCTCCCTGTTGTTTTGTGTGCTTTATTTTTTCTTTTTAGACTTGGGCCACTCTTTTCTTTTATTTTCTTTCTTTTATTTGGATTGTTTAACTTAGAGCTATGTTTCGGAATTATCCTTCACCTAGTGTGTGTGTGTGTGTGTGTGTTTTTGCTGTCATAGATCCGCCCCTCTCAAATGGGTCCACTCTTAAGTCTCGTGTTCCTGACTGGTCCCTTCTCCTTTTGTCACTCAAGTTAGCTATCCACACCGTAACCGTAGTTTTATTTGTTTATCAAAGAATTTCGTCTTTGGACCAAAAGTAGGCGAGGGGCCTTTTCTCATGCCTTTTATTAGTTAGCTTAGTGCTAGGAGAAGCAAGCTAGGCTCATGCCTTTTCATGAGTAGTGGGTACAACTACATTTTACCAGAGTGCATAAGCGGAGAACATGCAAGGAGCTGACAAAAGCTTATTCTCGAAGGAAAGCCCTGGAAAGGTGGGCTATATAAGAGAAGGATATGTCGCCCTTGAAGTTAGCTTATTCTCTCTTTTAAGCTGAAGTTCCCCTTATCTCCTTGTGCTCCTTGAAGGGCAATGTTGATCTTAAGTGTGGCTGTGTGTTTATCTATTAAATGTTTGGTTGTGTTAGTGTGCTTGGAGCCTAATTCACTATCCAAATATAAGATTTAAGGGCTCCAAGCATATCAATTGTATGGTCATAGTGGCACTTCTGGTGTGTTGTTTTGAATCTCTTGGTTGAAAGCTTTGATGCATTAATGACTTTTTAGCGATTGAGACAACCTATTGTGATGACTAAGATATGTTGTAGAATTGTGTAGTGGTTCAGTTTTCAACTGTTTGAAAACCAACCTATTACTTGAATTGATTACTCACTCTTTACAGTTGTCCATGCATCGAAATCAATGAATCAAAATTAGGGATATAGCATATGAGTAGCCATGTGAGATTTGAGTCTGCTTGTTTCTTTTTCTTTTTTTTTTGTGATAGATCCATTTTATCATGATATGTAGAATTCACGTTGCTATTTAGGGCTGGCATTTTGGTTACCAGTTATTGGTTAATCGCTTGTTATAACCGATAAATGGCGGTTATCCAATAACCGATTAACCGAAATGCATAAGGTTAGGTCGGCTATCAGAGGTGGTAGGAGAAGCGTCTATTAGTCGAATAACCAAAGGAGGCTAACCAGCTAACCGATGATGACCGGTAAAGCCTAACCCATCCCCAAAACAACGTCGCTTTGAGACGTAAAAATCCCCAAAGTCGGGTGGACCGACGAAAACCCTATTCCCCTTCCTCTTCAATCTTCCATTGTCTACTTCTTTTCTCCTAATCTCCCCCAAATGCCCAGACCCCACCGCAACCGGCCACCGCTCAGCAGCAGCCGTCCCCTTAATCCATCCCCCACTGGCCAGACCCCCTACCACGATGTCGTCGACTTGAGAAGGCAAGAGCGAGACCCCACTATGGACCCTGCCGGCTATCGCATTCTTTGCCCCCTCCTCTCCCCCGCATCTCCGTCACCCCCTTCTGGAAAGCACTTCCTTTGTCTGTCGCCTCTTCCTCTCTACCCCCTCCATTCCTACAGAGAAGCCAACAACCGAGCATCTAAAACAAAAAATGTAAGGTGCCAGCATCAAGCAATCAGATAGTTTTGAACTTGCAGACACCGGATGGTGGTCAAAGCAACTAAGTCTCTTATGGAAGTTTGATCAAGCAAAATCTAGATATGCCTTAGCCATTATGATCATTTTTGATGAGTTGTCATTTTGCTTTGTGGAGAGGGAAGGGTTTAAGCAATTCATGCTAGTTGTTCAGCCACTATTTAAGATAACTGGGAGGAAAGCTATAAGAGATGATTGCTATCAAATCTTTATGGAGAAAAAAGTGCATTTGATTTAGTTTTTTAAATTAAAGAGCAAAGACAGAGTTTCAATCACCATGGATACATGGACTTCTTATAACAACAAAATTACATGTGTGTGATTGCTCACTTTATTGGAAGTGATCGGAAATTGAAGAATAAGGTTCTATCCTTTGTCCCAACACAAGTCATAGTGGAAAGGATATTATAGAGAAGCTTGTAGAAGTTGTTGAAGAATGGAAGGTGAAGAATTTGTTCTGCATGACCATGGAGAATACAACTTCAAATGATGTTCTAAATGATTGCATGAGACTGAAGCTAAAGGAGTGGGAGTGTGATTTGATGATGATGTGTGGCACACACATTAATCTGGTAGTGCAAGATGGATTGAAAGCAATTGGAGGTGTTGTGGATAGAGTTTGGGATTGGGTGAAGTGGGTGAGGTCATCACCAGCTAGGTTGACAAGGTTTAAGTTTGCCATGCAATTTCTGAACGTGGATTCAACCAAATTGGTGTCTTTGGATGTACCGCCAGGTGGATCTCCACCCTATATCATGTTAGAGTCAGCAGAAAGGTTTGATGGAGTGTTTGCAACTTTGTATTCAAGTCCACACGATCATTCCTTTAGAGATTATGTTGACTCAAGTGTTGGTCTTCCAACTGAACAAGATTGAAAGTTGATTAGGAAGTTGATGATGCATGTGAAAGTCTTCAATGACTCCACCCTCCTAGTCTCGGGTATGTTGAATTTGAATTGCATTGTTTTATTTTAACCGTTTGACCATCTTGTTTGTTTTACTTTAATTTTTTGTGTTATCTTCTCATTTTATAGGAACTAATACATATCTCTTCTTCAAGAAACTTGTTCCATTCTATGACATCATTGAGGAATTGAAGAATGATCTTAATGAAGAGATCCAAAGGATGGCAGAAAAAGTTGAGGAAAAGGTACAAAAGTAATGGCTTGAGACACCTATTATGGGTGAGGATAACATGAAGGTGAATCACTTAATTTATTTAGCATGTGTGCTTGATCCTAGTATTAAACATAATCTGGTGTCTGAGGTTTTGGAATTGATTTGTGGGAGATTGAAGGGAGGATAGATTGAGAGTTTCATTTCTTCGGAGATGAGCCAGATGTTTGACATATATAAAGGGAAGTATGGATCAAAAGCACCCTCCTCTGCATCTAAGCGTACCACTGATGAGAGTATTATTGGTGGTAGTTCTGCTGAAGGTGTTGGTGATAGGATTAAGAAGCTTGAGGAGAGTCTTAGGAAGAAGAAAAGAGAAGCACTTTTGCAGGAGACAAGAGGTAGCTCTGATGAGTTTGACATTTCTCTGAAATGTCAAACTGATGGAATCAATGAGGAGAGTGATAATGCAAAGTTTGACATATTGGGTTGGTGGTCTTGGCAGTTTGGGATATATTTGATCCGTTCTGAGATGGCTAAGGATATCCTTGTTGTTTCCATCTCTTATGTTGCCTCAGAGGCAACATTCAGCTATGGAAGCCGGATTGTCAGTCCATTAAGGTCCTCTTTGACGATCCAATGGTGGAGGCATTGGTTTGTGCTGATGATTGGATAAAGTATCCAACTACCGGATCCGGAGAGATTGACGAGAGGGAAGATGATGAAGAGAATTTGGATTTGGAAAGTTGTGAGTTCTAAAACTCTATTAATTAATTGTTGTTCAGGTCATCACTATTTCTTTCCACCAAATTCAATGTATGAATATCCTAACTGATAAGCCGTTAATTGCACATGTTTTTACCCCTATTCTGGAGTCGTTTGAGATGGTAATTCTCGTTTTTTAGGCCGATTTCACGCTAGGTTGTGTTTGTTTGTTATATTTCAGGTCCTAGTAAGTGAATGAAGGCTTGGGAGCGAGCTGGGGTCGATTGGACGAAGATCGGGCGCGAGGCAAGTCAAAAAGGAGGCCACACGGTCGTGCAAGTGACCACTTTGGCCGTGTGAGATTGTGCGAGCCTTCACACGGCCAGCCCTGATATCCACACGGCCGTGTGAAGTGGCATTTTGGCCGTGTGATTTTGTGCGAGGCTTCACACGGCCAGGCTGGGTGAGCTGCACGGCCGTGTGACCCTGGCCGTGTAGGAAGCCTGAGTGCAATTAATCGGAACGCGGCGTTTTGACCTCACACGGGCAACTGGGTATGCCACATGGCCGTGTGACGCTGCCCGTGTGAGTCGGGAATTTCTGGTTTTAACCCAATTTCGGGCTGCAAGTGAGAGAATCGAGTTTTGAGAGCAAAAACAGAGCCCTAGAGAGAGAAAGTACGAAGAACACATCCTAGAAGCTATCTTGGAGCTGGGTTTCATCAAATCAAGATTGGAGATCGTCATAGGAGTGGAAATCATCATCCCAGAGCAGATTTTCCTCATCTTTATGAGTATGACTACTCTGTATTCTGTTTCCCTCTCTCTCTCTATGGAGTAGAACCCTTCTCTCACTTGGGTATGAAGAACCCTAGTTCTATGTGTTAGGGATTTGATTGTAATGACTTGGGATGATATTAATGCTTGGTTTTAATCGAATGGTGCATGTTTATTGAGTCAATTGAAGTCTGATCAGCTTTTCCTGATTTCTGCTGCAACCTGAGATAGATAGAATCTGATTAGGTTGTTAGAGCCTCATCATTCGGTAGTAGGAGATTGGCTATACGAGAGTTAGCCAGTTTATTGCTTTGTACTGGAATTCAATTCCAGTAGTGGAGTTCTGTTCTTACTGCTTCAGCTTTCTATCCCGGTGAAGACTAGTCGTCTGCCGGGTAGTTAGTCTGAGAGGGCTTGGTCAGCTTAAGAGATTCCAAACTACTGTCGGATCTTCCACAGTCTAATCAACAGTAAATCAACCCAGGGAAATTACAATTGAAACCTAACTAAGGAGCTAGGGGGACTCATTCCCGAGTGACTCTTCTTTGCTTGAGAAAACCGTACCAATTCCTGCTTTCTTTCTTCTTTTGCTTTAAACAACAATCACTTGACTTAGTTGGCTAGATAATAGATAATCACTGAGTAAGCAGTAGATCTAGACCCCGGGTTGATAATATAACTTGCCACTTTACTGCAGTCCCGGTCTGCGATTACACTTGGTCGCAGATTGGTGTTGTGTTTTGGCGTGTCACTAACACTTTGTTTTCTTTTTTCTTACTCAGTTAATGCCACTTTTCAGTCTATAATGGAAAGTGCAAGTGATACTAGCAATGTTACCAATGCAGATGCAAGTCTCAACATTCCAAGGGAGAATGAGCAGGAGAGTGACGAAGAAGTGTCGGAGGAAGAGTATTAGCAAGCTTAACTCTTAAAACTGTATGGGGGATACTGTTACTCCACTCTTAAAGCTCAAATCTTGACTTAAATACTTGACTGACACGGGGATCCTTCACTAGCTAGTCCGGTTGCCAACTCATACGTATGAGAAGCCATTCAGGCTTTCCTTAAACTTAAACTTAGTTAGGGGAGTCGTAACGATTCATCCCCCTAACATCTTAAACTTATCGTGGTGGCTCTTCACCACGATTCTCAAGAGCATAACTGCTGCCCATCTTAAAAGTCTCAAGAGCATAACTGCTGCTCTATCTCAAAATGTCTCAAAAGGCAACAGACTGGCGCTAGTGACTAAAAACACTTAAAACGACTACACCTTCTTGAAGGTGTGTTACTTCTTAAAAAGAACTTGTTTCTTAACTTTAACAATAACTTATAAACTTAAAGCTTTAATTTAAATAAGAACTCATGCACATTCACATCAAACATAGCTCAAACAAAATCACATATAATCAACCATAAGCACAATCAAACAACGACAATCACTTCATCAAAATACTTAAGGCTTGTAATTCTCGAAAGAACACGTAAGGCGTATAATTTACCCCCTTTACACTCAACTTATGATGAAGTCGAATGCCTTGAATTTACTTCGAATGGGCCGAGTTCTTCGTATGATCGAAAGGTGTCAACAATATTTCCGCAACCACTCAGCATTGCTTGTAATACCATGATCCACATCCATTCCATCCACTACACGCTACCATTCCAAAAATTAACTCCTTTTGGCACTTAGGGCCGAGCACCTCGATCACCACTTTACCCATGGCATAAATCTCTAAACCCCACCGCCTCAATTCCATGAATGATAATCCTCAATTCCCTTTTAGCTTCGTGATTGGACAAAATAAACCATCATCATCATATAATTTCATTGCGGAGACTCATACCTCAATCCCATGGTGGTTTTGTCTCTACTGCTTGGCGGTTACGGTGCAAAGGAAAAGAAAAAGCAATTGGTGGCCCAAGTTGCTGGGCGGTGATGATGGAAGGCAAAAGAATGGCGGCAGTGGAGCTTTGGCCGAGAGCGAGGAGAGCTGCCTGTTTTCCGATGCCGAAGAGGGAATTGAATGGGCTGGGCAAATTTGTCTCCTGCCCTCTCGGTAATTGGTAGATTTAGGTTTGGGGAAAACCATGTAACTACGAGGGCCGAGAGAGAAGTAGGGTTAGGTTAGGTTTAATTTCCTCAGGGTTATTTTGGGAATTTTATAATTACGGGTGAGTTTAATCCGAAACTCAATTAATGTCCATAACTTACTCGATTTATATCGAAACTTGACACCGTTTGAACCGAGAGTCGCATTTTCAGTCCTCATGGATAATACGGTGGAACTTGACCCAAGGGTATAATAGTCATTTTGAATTTTGGGAAGAGCGGGGTGTAACATTTCCTCCACCCTTATAAAAATTTCGTCCTCGAAATTTGATCGAGCTCAACCTTCCATACTCCTCATTCTCATGCTTCTTAGGGTCAAGATTTCACTCTTGCTAAATGAACTTCAAGGGCGTACCCTTACCTTGTCTTAAATAGCTTACTATAGTTCTTATATGTACTCTTGACCATAACATATATTCTCATCTAGCTTAGTAGCATCGAATAGGTTTGAGTAACTCATTGCCCTTTTCAAAATTTTCCAACTTGGGCCCAGTACTTGATGTTGAACATATCGAAGTCGAGGTATCACAGACTACCTCACCAAGACTCAACTAGTATATCTTCCAAAACCTGGTTTTTTCAAGGAAAGGACATCGAATTACGAAGTTACATATTGACCTCATTTTTACTTTAAGAGCAGAAGACTCCACCATTTGTAGAGGAGTTTGAGAACTCAAAAAGGATGGTAGGAAGCACCAATCCACATGTTTTTCTTAAGATGGATCCAAGTTTCATGAGAAGGACATCCTTCATAGCTCCTACACTAGCCTCCCTTAGATCACGTATTAACGCAGAGACTAGCAATTCAAAGTACGATGGACTTCAAATTTGCTTTGTGTGCGTGGAAATACTTGAAATTTGTAATTTTTATGCATAAATGCACACACAAAACCCTTTTCCCCATATACATGAACATTTTAAAATCATAGCATATCATATGAAGAATAGTCTACCTAAATCCCACCCACACTTTCAAATAGGACAATGTCCTCATTGGACCAAGCAAGGAGTATAGATAAAGGTAGAACAATACTCGCGCTATCACTACACTTAATCCCAACTACAGGCCAAGTGCAACCTATAGACGGTGTAGCATAGGGTAAGTATTTCAATATCAACCCGGACGGTCTATCTACCCTTACTTCAATTGTCCACACGTTATCTAGCAATCGGATTGTGGTTAAAGCTAAGAAAACTAGTAACTAAAACAAGCAAGCAAGTAAACTTAGGTGAGTTCGATTTGAGAAAGCATCACTCGAACATTGCTACCTTAGTCATGTGTCAAGGTACAATAAATGAAACTCAAGTGTGATAGGTATGATCATACATCGTAAGGAGTTTGCAATTAGATAGGTAATCGTAACTCTCTCAATTGATCGATTAAGGATTGTCACTATTAGCTTGGAAACCCTAGACCTCTTAATCGATCAACCAAGGTTCGAAAAATGAATCCCTCCAATGTTAATCCAGAATGGAAAAAAGTAACCAATGAAGACATTATTAAGGCACTATTTCGATGGATAAGGAATGGCCCGAATTTCCCTACGAAAGGTTACCCAAATTGCCAAGATTGGGCTACAAGGGGATTTCCTTCTTCTAGGTCAATTGTCTCAAAATTGAGATATGAACAATCAGCACCCAAATTCCATGAATAATACCTTAAAAATTATAAAAATTACAAACCAAACACACATAGAGTTCAATTCCTATAATCTAACACTTCCTAGACTAGGGTTCACAACATCCAAGTGAAATTGGAGACTACTCCATAGCTAGAGGAGAAAACACAAATAAGATAGAAGAAAAACTCATTACAAAGTGATCTTCCTTCCTTTTAGATGCTTGATTCCACCTTGGGAGAGGAAAGCAATCTTCCTCTAGCCTTGGGTAGGTGAAAATCTCCTTCCTCCTTCTTTAGCTCGTATCCCTCTCTCTCTCTCTCTCTCTCTCTCTCCCTTGAAGAAGAGGATCCAATCTCTCTCTAAAACTTCCCCTTTGAATTTAGCTAACTCTCGCTTTTATAGTCCCTGAGTGCAGGAATCATGGTTTGAGATCCAGCCTGTGAAGTCGACAACATAACCGTGATCTCGGCACAAAACGCAATATATCACTTACGGCTTCAGGGGCTACTTGTTAACATCATGGTCTACGACCGTGATTCTGACACTGTTCGCAAGCTGGAGAGATCTCGCTGGAACCTTGCGATCCTCATGGTCTGGGTTCCATCTTCATGGTGTGCGACCGTGAGAATTCCTCCAATACCGTTATCTCTGCATATTTGACCATTTTGCTCCAAAATAACCTACTTAGGTCTGAAATATGATACAACACAAACACACCTAGCATAAAATAGCTCCTAGGAATGAGTAAACCATGAAAAATTGACACAAGTAACAGGGTGTAAAAGTGTATAATCTAACCCAAATCAAACAAAGTTACCATATTGCTGAAATCCATGCAAATCGGTTAGCTCCTTGATGTTTGGTTTTCGTAACAGGAACAGAAAAGTGTAAAACAGAGAGAGCAAATGCTTCATCTCCTTTTCTACGGAAAAACCTAAGAGGTTCACCTAAGTGGCTCTCTTATAGAAATCCAACTCGAGAATGAGAAAGGAGCATTCAATGCTAGGCGACATGCTAAAAGCAAGCCCATGGTGATATTGATATCGTGATGTCATAAGCGAAAAACACGATCATGCATGGTCTTGAGAAAAGGTATGAAAGCGGAAATGGATACAACATACTCCCTTACATGAAGAAGAAGAAGAGCGATTGCTAAGGGCTCAATGAATCGCCTGTCATGTATCATCATGAGGCGTTCTGGAAGAGAGTGGTATTTGATTAATCCCAATTGTTCACCCCACACTTTGGTTCTTTCCTTACCAAAGCTATGAAGGAGCTTAGACTTGGAAATTGAAACCAATGTCGAGCTAGACACCCATGCATGCTTTTTATGTGACATGGCACAACTAGAGGCCAAACATACCTCAATCGGGTATACAAAACAACCATCCACTCCACCAACCAATCGTTCATTTCCTCCAATAAAAGAAAGCTCTAAATATATGACAAGAAAATCATAAGAACTAAACCATTACAAGTATGCGTCGAATTGACATATGAAGCGAAAAGGTGCGAAATGCAAGTGACCACATGAAACCGCTCATGCACTCACAAGATTTCGAACTATAGATATTACGAAGAGATAACACGAAGAAGAAGAATACGGGTGGGTGGTGTGGGTGAAATCTGACAATGGTGGTAGAGTAAGCAAACAAAGGTTTTGCAATGGTCGACATAGGGACATTCCTAGGCAAGCATACATGGTCGAAGATGGTTGGAAATATAAGTATGATCAGATAATGGTTGTAGCAAAACATTTCCCTCATTGAGTTCTAACACTAAGACAATACCCCCCACCCTCCTCCATGATATCTATATTCGACAATGGAAACTTAAATGGAGTAATGAAATGATGAATGTGCATACAGTAAACCAAAAAAACTTTAAATCAATGGTCGTAGACTTCTCAGTCCCAAACTACCCTCTGCATCAATCATCAGACACTTAGTTTTATAAATAACGTGATCTGTAGTGCCAAACCTATGACTGATCAGAATGGTTGAGGTGGGCATACTTCTTCACATGAAGAATAGAGGCATTCAAATTCTCCCAACAACAGCTTTCCAGCAACCAGAAAGTGAACCAATACACGCCACCAAGCATATACAAAATGAACATATGAAAACGAGAAACAATAACAACTTAAGTGGAATATCATCTTTGATAGAGATACCACAAGTCAATCATAATAGTGGCTAATAATGGCACCATAATCGCCGGTCTCTACACAGCTTGGGATAGAAGCTCGAACTTTGGCCAATTGCAGCATGTTCGTCCAATAGTTGCATTGAGACAACAACATATTATCTACCTCTCTTCCTGAGCCTTTGCATACATTTCCTTTTTGCAACAACTAGTAAACTCCTTTCACAACTTCTCTAGTCAACTAAGTAATGATTTGATTACGTTGTTGAGCATTACTACATTCATTACACAATGGGGAAGAGAGTACAATAATACTAGTGTTAGATCCCTAAATAAAGCTTTTAGAAAACCTTGAAATTGGCATACAACCACTCTATCTCGACTCCATCTCACTAAACACGATTGTTGCCAATGTCGGAGAGTTAATGAAACTCACAAACTCTACAATAGATAACACAATTCCCAATGGAAATGGTTAATCACACCGGACTAATCATCGGCTTAGTAGTCATTAAAAGCTCCAAGGGATAGACCAATAAGTAATATGGAAGGATAAAATTTACCACGTATTGGTTTGAACTTTATCGCCAACAATCATCTAAAGGTGATAATAAATAATAAATAAATTATTAAATACTAATTCATTAGTAACTAATATCTATCTCCGAGCATAATTGTGGTTGATAAGAATTGTTGTTACGTATAGTGATAGTTGAAGGCTATTAATGGCCAAATCATAAATTTTGTAAGTATTTTAAAACTTTTTATTAAAGCACTTCATGCCAAAACATACACACTTGCTGTGAAAATATAATTTCTAAAAAGATTAATGATTTCAGGAAAAAAAAAAGACTATCTCCTGAATACTTAAAAAATAAGTATTGAACATTTGGATCATGGATTTTGGTGTTTTATTTGATGTTAATGGTTCTGATTAATTAATGTTAGCAAATTTAAGAGAAATGAAAAGGTAAAATAACACAGTTATAATCATTTGCATAAATAACTTTATATCATTTTCTAACACCAAGTTAAAAGAAACTAAATAATGCACTCAATACTCGACTTTAACTACCCGATGAAAGACTATATTTCAATCAATGATCACTAATACCATAAATAATAAGTATATTTCAAAATCATACATAAAATGCTTCAAACATCACAAATAGTTGAATTAACTAATTATGTTGAATGATCAAACAAAAATCATCCAACCAATTGAGTGATTATAAAGTTAGTTCATACTTTATACTATTTTATTTATCTATAGAATCGAGATATATAATCAAGTTCATCTTCACTCAATTATTTTTCCAGGCTTTACATATAAATTAACATATAAAAATGGTGAGATGAAACAATACATCAAGCTCAATCTCGTCTCATGATCATTGTTGGATCTAATCATGCAGTATTAGCAAGAGATTTAAGGTTTAGTGGTGAACTAGACTAAAACTGCATAGAACCGTCACTTATAGTTTGCACAAATATATTGTTATTTCATTATATTTCTAAAAGTTTATACTAAATTAAGAATTCTGCATCACTTTTACATATTTAATACAATAATTCGGTATGAAATATTTGAACAGACGATAATTTGATAGCAATTTTAACAATACCACTTTATAAGATATAGATAAATTAATTATTAAAATTGTGTTAAAATATTTTATTTATCTAAAGAATTGAACTATATAATTAAGTTGATCTTCACGTTGGTACTTGTCCTGACTCTACAAATTTATTAAAATGCCTAAAGATGGTGAAATGAAAAAGTATATCAAACCCAATGTCGTCTCGTGATTGTAGAATCCAATCATGTCGGGTTTAGTGGTTAACCCGACTATAGTTTTTAAATAACCAGTAACTTATAGTTTGCACAAAAATATCATTGTTTCATAGTCGTCCTAAAATTGTTATTAAGTTATGAATTTTAAATCGCTTCTATATATTTAATACTGCAATTTTATATGCCATATTCAAACCAATGGTGTTTGAGTTATTATTTTAAGTTATCCTCCATTTATAAGATACGCATAAATTAAATTAATTATTAAAATTCAATTAAAATAATTAAAATATAAAAGTTGAAGTACCAAACGTGAATATACTCCTATGATAGTTATGATTTTTGTCTTTATTTGAAGAGACATGATTCAAATCCCAATACTAATGTATTTTTTTCCTGTAGATAAGAAATAAATAAGTAAATAATTTTAAACGTGAATATACTCCTAATTTACCTCTTATAGTTTTTCAAATAGATGAAACGATACAGAAATGGTTTTGTTCAAGAATAAGAACACCAGTTGTGATTTTTTTTTTTTTTTGCTAATTCCTATAGAAAGTCTCAATTATAAAAAAAAGTATCATTTATGTTCTAAAGTATTCAATATGACAATTCTAGAACGAACTATATATTCGTTAGTATTGACTGTTAGTGGTCAATGATAAATCAGTTTATCGCTGATGTGCCAACTGTCCTGATTCTAGACATGATAATGTGGTAATGAGGTGGAATTATATTAACATATTAGTTTTTATACAATATTCACATTTATTTAATTTTTAGAATTATATCAATATCAAATTATAAATGAGGTGTAGAATTATATTACTAGCCCTCTGCAGCTTCTCGCTCTTCCTTTGCTCTCCTCCGTCGCCACTGGCGGCCCAAATAAGAAGACAAACCCCGCCCTCAAGTGACCTCCTTCGATCTCTCCGACCTCAACATCTTCATCTCCGCTCGCCCAGCTAAAGAATCTCTAGGTGCTCGTGAGTATTTCTCTGGAGGAGGGAGTTGGGGAGACGAAGCAGCAGGGGAGATTGGGGAAGTAGGGGCTCGCCGGCAGCAACGATGGCATTTTGTCGAAGAGGGTCGCCGACATCATTTTCCTATTTTTTAAAAGGCTAATACCACTATAAAATCCCAACTATCAAGAAAGTCGTCCCGAACTATTCAATATTATATTTATGTCCCAACTTATAATAGTTGTGTGTCATTTGTCTCCTGATGATTTTATTAACCGTTATAAATAACGATTGACCAGACAGTGGGTCAACGGAGCGATTCAGAAGATTTGGGGATTTTGTAATTTTTTATTTTTTATTTTTAGTAAATTTAGATCAAAATATAACAAAATGGATATCATTGTGATAATCTTATTAATGCATTATTTCGGTATCAATTTCTTAAATACCAAATGAAAATCAACGAGATATGAACCCAATTATAAAAAATATGGAGTAGAATAAATAGATTTTGACTCCTAAAAAGTTTGGGTTAATTGCAAGGTTGGTCACCGACATTACTAAAAACGTTCATGTTTAGTCACTAAAAATATTTAATTCCATTCGTGGTCACTAACATTAGTTAAACATTTCAAGTTTGGTCACTCTCCGTCCAACTCCGTTAACTTTGGCTGATGTGCAGTCAACTCTCAAAATTGACCGTTAAATACATGATGTGGCAGTTAAAAAATTATATTTTATATTTTATATATTCCACCTAATTATCATCATCTGTAAAAAAAAATAAAATACCTAATTCTTCTACTACCTCCGCCGAACACGCTTTCTCTTCCCCGACTCCACACGCCGCCGTCGCGGCTGAAGACCCTCTCGTGCCGTGGTCGCCGCTCGCTGCTACATAACCCGATCCGGATGTCCGGGGTAGGTAGTTATCCATCTCCGTAAGGATCAGCGTTGCGACCTCCGACTAGTGGTCGAACGCGGTGGCGAATACACTCCTCATCTTCTGCGACGACCGGTTGTTCGAGAGGAAATCGTAGCTCAGATCTCGACGACTCGCCGGCCAGAACCCTCAATCATTAAGCACAGCGAAGATTCAATGTTTAGCACGTTGGCTGCTTCCAAAAATTTGGATTTTTAGTCAATTGGTTATATTTATGAGTTATGACGATGGCATATTTCACATAAGTAAGAAGCAATTGTGACACCTGAGGACGTGGAGATGGCTTCCCAGCTCTTACTTCATCACCACCAATAATCATCGACAACGACTACTTCCGTCCTATTGTAAACACAGGCCAAAGATAATTAACACACTCAAACAAACTAGAGACTGCCGTGAAAGTAAGCTCGGAGGTCGTCGAACTTCTCACCGACACGGCAGCCGGAGAGGTTATGAAAGGACTCCCAGCCGGTGGTGAAATTGGGTTTGAGAGGGAAATCGTGCGGGCGAGAGGTTATGCTAGGGAATAATCTACCGGAAATAGGCGGCGGGAAGGTGGAGAAGAATAGTAGCAACGCTGTAGTGGCGGCAAAGACGTACGTGTTCTGAACAAGAACCGAAGTCCTCCCCACGCCGGCCTCTGACCATCATTATGCTACCCAGCCAGGGGATGCGGCGGCGAGAACTAAAATATTTTTATATTTTAATAGTTGCAAAGATGAGATGGAAAATTAAAAAAATTATTTTATTATTTTTTAACTGTCACGTCACACATTTAACGGTCAACTTTAAGAGTTGACTGCCACATCAGTCAAAGTTAACGGATTTCGACGTAGAGTGACCGAACTTGAAATGTTTAACTAAAGTTAGTGACCACGAATGGAATTATTTATTTTCAGTGACTGAACATGAACGTTTTTAATAATCTCAGCGAACAACCTTGCAATTAACCCTTAAAAGTTTCCTCGATCTCCTATAGTACCGTCACAGCATAATGAATTTTGGGTCATTAGGTAGGTGGGTGATAGACAATTCCATAGGTGAATTCCGTATGAATTTAGGCTTAGGATAGGGTCAGTAACGATTGGTCACTGATCTATGAGTAACTAAACCTTGACCTTTAGATCTAAGTGTGTCCAGAAAATTCAGATATAAGGGTTGTTAATTAAAGGCATTTTATTTTCCCTAGTTTTCTTAATCCGCTCTTATCTTCTTCGTTCTAACTCGGATTTCAAATTTTTTTGCACAAATGGAGCGAGTTCGTTGTGCTCTACAAAATGAGATCAATTTTCAATTATTTCGAGAAATTTTTTTTTACCAACTACATACCATATGGTAACTTCTTCGTTTTTAAGTCATTTTTTAAAACGTTTACTTAGAAGGAACGAGTTCATCATGATCTATTGGATCTATAAATTTCTGGGTGAAAAAAATATTGGATCAAAAGTTACCATACTTTACTACTATGGTATGTGGGTGGTAACTTGTGGTAACTTGTAGTAAACAATGATGAAGGTCGTAAATGAGAGTTAGTATACTCCTATTATCATGTATTCAACCTTTTTACCATATTGGTATGTTCATACCATCATGGTACGCTTTCTTACCATATGATATTAAATAGGAGCATACCATATGGTAATGAATGGTAAAAAATTATTCAATTTTTTTGTACTAAAAATATATCAAAGTGGATATCATTTTAAAGAGCACATTTAATCTAATTTATCTATGCAAAAAAAATTAAATTTTGACTTAAAACGAAAGATAAATCGTCCGTTTAATATTAAAAGTGAATAGATAAAAGACTTTTCAGAAGAGAGAGTATACTAATGTCATGCTGACATGGATAAGTTACTCATGGTTACTCACCATAGTTTACTGATCCATTCCATGAATTTGGGTTCATATCACTTCTAAATTATACTGCGTACTGCAGGAGGAGGAAGCGGATAATAATGGCCACATTAATAATCACCTGTCACTTTTGAAAATATAAATGTTGGCAGATTACAGAAACGAAGATAAATGTGCCATTATGTTGGAGGACTCAAATGTAACAGATTTGTAGTATAAGGATTGATTTGTAATGTTTGTTTATTGTAGCATTACTTTGATATTTTACAGAAACAGTTTATATATATATATATATATATATAATCAGACAGTGTAAAAGATTACCGTTTTGATCAATAATACAAGTAGACCTTTTTCTTCCAAGATATCAACATGGTATCAGAGACATTTTCTTGATTTCTCTCTCTCTCTCTTACTTTCCCTTTCGTTCTAGGGTTTCTTCGAAAACTTCCGCTTCCTCTCTGTCTGCTATCTAATGGCGACATCGTCGGCGCAATCAACTCAGGCGAATTTCTCGTTCGCTACTCCAGTCGGATCGCTCGATCCGAGTCATCCATACTTCCTCAATTTCAGCGACAATACCGCTTTAGCTCTGGTCACCGTCGTCTTCAACTGCAACAACTACTATGCATGGGCGAGATCGATGCATCTCGCGCTTCTGGCGAAGAACAAGCTCTCGTTGATTGATCCCGCCGTCATTCCACCTACTCCTGGTATAGGTGTCAAAACATATCCCGACCCGATTAACCCGCCCGATCAACCCGACCTGCAACCCGACCGCAACTCGAATTGACTAAAAGTCAACAACCCGTAACCCGCCCGACCCGCAACCCGATTGACCCGCAACCCGACTAACCCGCAACCCGACTAACCCGCAACCCGATTAACCCGAACCCGATTGACCCGCAACCCGACTGACCCGCAACCCAATTAACCAGAACCCAATTGACCCGAACCCGACTAACCCGTAACCCGACCGACTCAACCCGAACCTCACTTAGTCCACTTAAATAATTATTATAATATACAATACATAGTTTTTCAAAATAAAGTTTTTCATTCTAAACTTAGGTAAAATTATTTTTTTCATTTCGTATAGGGAATTTAAAATATATGAAACTCACTTGATATTATGTATTTTAAGAAAATTACAAAAATTGAAACATGAAAGTCACTTGAACACTAAGTTCTTTAACAAAATTAAAAAAGTAATATAAAATCAACATAATGTCAATATTAATAATGAAGAATTAATAATTGAGATCACGGACAATATTAATATAATATATAAATTAAAATTTTTGTTAATTCAACTATTCAATAAAATTATCAATTAAATGTTCATAGCCCAAAGTCACTACAAATGATATCCCTTAATAGCCGGAACAAAGTCATTACAAATAATGTTCTTTAATGAAATGAAAATATAAATAAATTACATATATACTTGCTTTTCTAACGAAATAAATCATGAAACGCCATAGTTGCAAATTATAAAAGTTACAAAAACAATCTCACTTTCGCACTTCATCTTGTAGATCAAAATGACAAAACATATGAAAATAGCTTCTGTTCTGCTATAAAAGGCAGAAACAATAATATCATAATGTGCTCCTGCATCCATACAACATAGAATCTTTCATTAACTTTATTTTCCCAAAAGAGAGTTATATTCAACCACGTCCACTGAAAAAAACAACATCAAATCTACAGAACAACAGTAATTACCACAACCTATTTGGGTGCAGAGGCTTGAAGGATATAACAGATGGAACTATTGGATTACAATTTTGAACATTCATCCCCAAGACATGAACCCAAGCACACACTACAGATAGTAAATTACTACAAAATTTTAGTGGAGAATTACTTAAACCTACAGCTACTTCTCTACGAATATACAATATGCAAATTGCAAACTGCTTGGGTAGATTGATATAATGGTCAGTTCAATCACTTTAACCAAAACTCCTACAACTACTCCAGTTACCCATCTGTGACTGTAAAAGAAAGTTTTGGTGTCTTTTATTCGAAATAACCAATATAAATAGTAAAGAGAAATAAACATAAAGGATAAGAACACAAACTATTTAAATCCAAGTAGAGAGAAAAGAAACCAGCCTTTGGATTACCTCCTTTTCCTTTGCTACAGAGGAACAACATAGATTAGTCTCTTCTCTTTTTCTTCTCCCTCTTCCTTGTCATGTTCTTCAAACGTTCAATATGGTTGTTGCTGAGCTAACAAGTTTGGACTTAAAGAGAACTTAGAATTGAGTAAACTAGGACCTCAATTTTAGTGGAGAATTAAGTACCTAGAACAGACTGAGAGTAAAACCCGCAGTTTTGATGGAAAGATGAAGTATAACAATAAATACTTACCACGTCCCCCTTATCTAGAATTCAAACACCAAATCCAATATTACCGAAAAACTCCAAGTTCATCAACACAAGCCACGTTAACACAAAATAGCAACTCTTACCTTGCAGGAGTCAGATGAGAACATAAGCAATGCACACACAAAAATCTTCAGTATATCATCGTTGCTGGCGACATCATCTGCAACAACAAGAAACAAACCCATCACAAATCCCATCTGTAGAACCCATCCCAAAAACCCAACAAAAGCATAACCCCCAAATTCAAAATCGAATCTTGACAAACCTAGTTATCGCCTTTCTGCCCTTCATCTGAAAAAAGTGACGGATTTGAAGGGGAGGTCTAGGTCTTAGGATCCTTTCTAGCTAGCCTTGCTCGTTGCCGGTCGGGAACCTCTAGCTTCGCCGGTGTCCCGCTCCCCTACGACTTACGCCACAAGTTGTGCCAAGAGTCGCCGCCGAAAGTTTCTTATACCTCCGCCTTCGAAGATAGATCTAGGTTCCTCGTGGACCCTTCCCTGGGTCTTGAATCCCGCCATGCTCTGCCTCAATGGATAGCGATGATAAGGATTTCTTGCTCACAGAGAAAGGCGTTAATGGTGATTTTTCAACTATGGAGACGAGAAAGAGAGGAAGAAGTTGATTGAAGATGAAGATAATATGGAAGGGGAATATTGATTTTTGGTAAGAGGGGAGGGATTTGGGTGAAGCGGTGCAGATTTGGGATGAAGAGGAAGAGATTTATTTTTTGCCTATGTTATTCGTTTACAGAGAAGAAGAGAGAAGGGATTTCTTTATCTGTCTATGTTTTTTGTTTATTTCAACCAACACTTTTGCTTTTGTTTTCCGAAGGGAACCAGGTCGAGGAAAGAGGGACAAAAATTGCGAAGGCCAGAAACCCCGCCACGCCCACCTCAAAACCGCGAAAGCCAAAAACAAGTGAAAAGAGGGTGGGCGGGAAAATTTTCGTTTGTTATTTTTGGAGCCCAAATGAAATTTTGTTTGTGGGATGTTTTGGAGCCAAACCAAATTCTCCCTCTTAAATTTTGGTAGATTTTTTCAAATTAAATTATGACATTGTTCACGCTATTTAACCGTGATTAACAATTTGTCACGGTAAATAAAGACTGAAAATTTTTAAATTAATTCTCGTGTTTAGATCCATACCGTCAAGTACAGGAATTTTTACCGTGACTATTAGTACACTTCTAAGTACGGGAAAACTTCCCGTGAATAGATACCATATCTAAAGGTCTGTTTTCTTGTAGTGTACAAGGTATATGATGTAGAGTATAAGATATATGGTTAGGGTATAGCAATTAGCTAATATCACTTTTTATCTATGTTTTGAAAATCAAAGTATGAATTTCAGTTTTAAATTAACTATACTAGCAAAATCACAACTCATAAGGACATATGGTTAGGGTATAGAGTATGTGGTTAGTGTATAATGTATTGATGGTTTAGGGTATACAATCAACAACATATACTAACTTAATATTGTCGATTGAGGGTAAGGCTAAGTGTATAGGATATATGTTATTGAGTAAGTTATGATTGAAGTCCCAATAATTTTACTAGATTTGATAGTTAATCTTTAATGGTTCAATTTTTAGGATAATTCGAACAATTTTACAAATAACTCGTTTGGCAACAGTTTACAGAAGTTATTTGGGCAATGAGTTATTTCGAAATAACTCCTTTTATCACTCTACTTTTGCCTAATACCCATGGTTCAAAAAGGCACGCTTAATCTTACGCTTAGGCACGCCTAGGCACAAGGCAATGACAAAACGCCTCGCATAGGTGTTTCGCGCCTAATTAGATACTGGAGCACATCAATGGAGTAGGAGACATATAAGTCTCTCCTAAACATTACTAGATGGAGCTAGGAAGTCAATATTAAAGGAGAAAATTAAAATCAACTACGAAATCAATTTTCTATATCAATATTATCAATATTTCAAGAACTTTGCGAGCTATGTTCTTGTCATTAAGTGTTGGGTAAGTTACGTTATTAATCATTTTAACTTAAGTGAGGAAGTGTTGTGAATTATTATTTTATTCATCATGCAGTGTGAATAGCTATTTTTGTTCCAATGCCTAGGGACGCTTAGTCTACGTCTAGGCAAGCTAGGCGCTAGGCAAAGGCTCAACGCCCGCCTTACGCCTAGTGCCTTTTTGAACCTTGCTAGTACCACACGCTAAATACCACATTTGCATGGTTATACTAAATGAGATACTTTAATCCAATTACACTACTGAAACAATACTAAAATATCAAATAAATAATTAATGGTATCTTTTGGTTGTAAATATTGATATCACCATTACTATTAGCTAGTGTACTTTACCAATTACGATTAATTACATAACAAATTTGCAAGTCATACAAATTGATTTAACATTTTGACTCGTTTTTTTCAAAAAATTAAGTATGTATATACGAGGTAGAAATAAATTGGTTAAAATAAATAAATTATTTTAAAATAAAGTTTTTCATTCTCAACCTAAGTAAAATCATTCACATTTAGTTAAGAAAGTTCAAAATCTGAAATTCACTTAAAATTATGGTTTTTAATTACAAAAATTATGACATGAATTTCTTTAACCAAATTACAAAAAAAGTAAATATAAAATAAGCACAATGCTAATATTTGTAATAAATAATAACTAAGACCTTTTGTCTAGAATAATAAACTTTATTATTGGAGAAGAGGATAGGGTAAGAACTAAGAAGTAATTTTGGGCGGGTGTGATGAAATTTTGGTTTTGGGCGGGTGTGATGAAATTTTGGGTGCCCAATTTTTCGCAAGCAGAGGGAAGGGTTTTGTGTTTTTGGTGTAATTGTAGTGGGCGGGTGATGATGAAATTTTGGGCGGCCCAATTTTAGTTGTGGTGGGAAGGCGAGATTTCAAATTTCGATTGTTGTGATTTTGACTAGTTTTTCTTAATTAAGTATATGTACAAGGTAGAAAGAAATTGATTAAAAATCGTGAAAAATATTTTAAATTAGTGTAATAAAATGTGTAAGTTGGTAACGAGTACGTAACTCGATGCGTTGACCCGAACAACCCGCAACCCAATCCGCCCGCAACCCGCCCGGTTCGAAACCCGATGAACCCGAACCCGATTTGCCCGTAACCCGATTGAACTCGAACCCGATCAACCCGCAACCTAACTAACCCGCAACCCGATTAAACCCGAACCCGATCAACCCGCAACCTAACTAACCCGCAACCCGATTAAACCCGAACCCGATTGAACCCGAACCGACGAACCCGCAACCCGATGAACCCGCAACCCGACTAACCCGCAACCCGATTGAACCCAGCCCGAACCCGCCCGATTGACACCTATAACTCCTGGTGATCCTCTTCACAGCGCCTGGGAGAGGTGCAACGTGATGGTTCTTGGCTGGATCTATCGATCGTTGGCTCCAGATATCGCGCACAGTATTCTCTGGTTCGACTCAGCAGTTGACGTCTCGAAAGATCTTCAAGATCTGTTTAGCGAGGCAAGTTTGATTTGAATTTCTGATCTCCAGGTCTTCTCGTTGAAGCAAGGAACTGCTACAGTGAGCGAATACTTCACTCGCTTTCGTGTTCTCTGGGACGAACTAGTCTCTATCAGGCCGTTTCCTATATGCTCTTGCACACCGAGATGTTCTTGTGGAGCGCTCATGGTAGTTCGCGCATATCAACAGTCCGATCAGATCATATGATTCATCAAAGGCCTCAACGATTCCTTCTCTCAAATCAAGAGCCAAATCTTGCTCATGGAGCCTCTTCACCCAATCACTCGTGTATTCTCCATGGTGATTCAACATGAGCGCCAGGTCAATCCGTCTGCTGGTTCATCTGTCATGCCGCTTGCTATGGCTGGGCGATCTTCTGGACCACCTCAAGGCCACAGTCATGGTGCTGGAGCTCGGCAGCGGCCAGTCTGTACGCATTGTGGCAGTGTAGGTCACATAGTAGATCGGTGCTTCAAGAAGCATGGATATCCACCAGGATACAAAGGAAAGGGCAAAGTCAATGTTGCGGTTGCTGATGGTTCTGAGGATGATTCTTCTGCTGGTGGTTCATCTTCTGGTGAATCAGTTGTTCTGACTTCGGAGCAGTACATAAACTCCTTGCTCAGGCTTCTCATCCTCCACCCGCACCAAGCTCTGTTTCCTGTCTCATGACCACTCAGCCAGGATCAACATCAACTGATGCTACGGTTCCTTCTGCTCCTGTGTGGACTCACCCTGCTAAATTGGCAGCTCATGCTGCGGCAGGTAAGTATTTTTGTGCCTCGTTATATCCTAAATCCTTAGATAATTCTGTGCATACTTGGATAATAGATAGTGGTGCTACTGATCATGTAGCATGTTCGTTAGACCTGTTTGTTGAATATAGACCTATGAATGGCATGTTTGTCACCTTACCTAATGGTTCTCGCATTAGTGTCACACATAAATGTTCTGTAAAGTTGTCTGATAAGTTGCTTGTGCATAATGTTTTGATGATTCCCTCATTCACGTTTAATCTGCTGTCAGCTAGTCAGCTAGCTAAGCAGAATGAGTGTGAATTGATCTTCTCTCATTCTTCGTGCATAATTCAGGATATCCCGTCCCGGCAAAGGATTGGAATAGCTAAGCAGATTTTCGGGCTGTACTACCTCCAAGTCGAGTCTCGACGCGATTCTCCCTCTCTATCTCTTCCCATTGCCTTATCTGCTATATTTGACACAACTATAAGACAATTTGATCTATGGCACTATCGTCTTGGCCATAGTTCAGTTCCGGGTCTTAGTATTAGTAATAAGTGTCAAAATATGCATTGCTCTGTATGTCTTGTTGCTAAACAACGCCGTTTACCATTTCAAACTAGTAGATCTTATGCTGCTAATATGTTTGATTTAGTTCACATTGACATATGGGGACCATATGGTGTTCCTACCATTGATGGCCATCGTTATTTTCTCACTATTCTTGATGATCATTCTCGTAATACTTGGTGTTATTTGATGAATGCTAAATCAGAAGCTAGGGATCTTGTTCAATCCTTTTGTGCTTACATTCAAACCCAGTTCTCTCAACAGGTTAAAGCCATTAGGACAGATAATGGTACTGAGTCCCATATGCCTTTCTTTTATAACTCCTTAGGAATCATTCACCAAACCACCTGTAATGCCACATCACAGCAAAATGGCCGTGTCGAGCGCAAACAACAGCACATCATTGATGTTGCTCGAGCTCTTTTAATGCAAGCTTCTCTTCCGGTTATATTTTGGGGACATGCTGTGTTGCATGTTGTCCATCTTATTAATCGGTTACCCACTCCAGTCTTAGAAAATAAGTCTCCATTTGAAATTCTTTTTCAAAAACACCCTGACTATAATCTGTTATGTGTGTTTGGGAGTCTATGCTATGAATCCACTTTAGCTCACAATCGTCCTAAGTTCTCTCCTAGGGCAGAGCCATGCGACTTTCTTGGATTTCCATTTGCCACCAAAGGTATAAACTCTATAGTTTGGTTTCACACAAATATTTAGATTCTAGGGATGTTTCTTTCCATGAACACATCTTTCCCTTTTCAAACAATGGTTTAACGCCTTCTTGCTTAGATCAAGTTCTTCCTTTTATAGACATTCAGCCACCTGATTGTCATCCACCTTCCTTGGCTACTTCTTCCACTTCCTCTTCATCAACTACATCAGCTTGCATTCCGCCCGACATTCCTGTTTCTTCACAGATTTCTCCCCCAACTACTATTCCACCTAGCAGTAGTGTGACTCTTATACGTTCTGATAGAGTTAGGAACCCACCCAAGAAACTTAGTGATTATTATCGCCCCAATACTAACACTAGGTATCCTCTTACTCAAGTTCTTTCTTATGACAGACTTTCTCTTGCTTATCGACGTTTTATAATGGCAATTACTAATGAGACAGAACCAGCAACATATGCACAAGCTGCCAAAGATCCAAGGTGGATTGAGGCTATGGATTTAGAACTCCTAGCATTGGCCAATACCAATACTTGGACTCTAACTCCTCTGCCTCCAGGTAAACATGCAATAGGTAACAAATGGATGTTTCGTATTAAATTTAAACCTGATGGTAGCATAGAAAGATACAAAGCTAGGTTAGTTGCAAAGGGTTATACACAAACCCCTGGTCTGGACTATTTGGAAACCTTTTCACCAGTTGCAAAACTAACTATTGTTCGTGCTTTACTAGCTTTAGCTTCCATTAAGAATTGGCATGTACAACAATTAGATGTAAATAATGCTTTCTTACATGGTGATTTAGTTGAAGAGGTCTATATGAAGCCTCCTCCAGGTTTACATTTACCCTCCAAGAATCTTGTTTGTAAACTAAATAAATCGTTATATGGTTTAAAACAGGCTAGTCGACAATGGAACCACAAGATCACTCAATTCTTACTTTCTGCTGGTTATACACAATCTAAGGCAGATTACTCTTTATTTACCAAGTCTACTGTTGGAAAATTTCTTGTTGTCTTAGTTTATGTAGATGATGTGATTTTGGCTGGTGATGATTTAGACTCTCTTAACTTGCTAAAATCCCAGCTAGATGATGCTTTCAAAATCAAGGATCTAGGACCCTTGAAATATTTCTTAGGACTAGAAATCGCTCGTTCCACTGCTGGTTTTTCTATTTGCCAACGGAAATATACACTTGATCTACTTAAAGATGCAGGTTTACTTGCTGCAAAGCCAGCAACTACACCTCTTGCAGCTGGAGGACAACTTTCTGTAAGTGATGGTACTCCTCTCTCTGATCCTGAAACCTTTCGAAGGCTTGTAGGACGCTTACTATATCTATGTCATACTAGACCTGATATTGTGTATGCAGTCCATCATCTTACTCAATTCATGAGTGCACCTACTGACGTTCATCTTAATCCTGTTTATAGAATACTTAGATATCTTAAGAATAACCCAGGTCAAGGTCTATTTTTCCCTAGGAATTCTTCTATTAAGCTCACTGGTTTCTCTGATAATGACTGGGCAGGCTGTCCAGATTCTCGTCGTTCAGTAACTGGAATAGTGTGTTTCTTGGGGACTCTGTTATCAGTTGGAGATCAAAGAAACAACCTACTGTTTCTCGATCTTCCACTGAGGCCGAATACCGAGCCATGGCCGACTTAACCTGTGAGGTACTGTGGTTGCACTATCTATTTCGTGACTTAGGTGTTTCATTTACCTCTCCTACTATTCTGTTTTGTGACAATCAATCTACCATTCCCTTAGCTGAAAATCCAGTAGCTCATGAACGAACAAAGCATATTGAAATAGATTGTCACATTGTTCGCGATCGCATCTTGTCAGGATTGATAAAAGTATTGTTTGTTAACAGTGAGAATCAACTTGCTGATATTTTCACCAAGTCTTTGGCAAGTACAGTGTTTGCAGGTCTTAACTCCAAGCTGAACCGTGTGGACATTCACACTCCAGCTTGCGGGGGGTGTTGGAGGACTCAAATGTAACAGATTTGTAGTATAAGGATTGATTTGTAATGTTTGTTTATTGTAGCATTACTTTGATATTTTACAGAAACAGTTTATATATATATATATATATATATATATATAATCAGACAGTGTAAAAGCTCACCGTTTTTATCAATAATACCAGTAAACCTTTTTCTTCCAAGATATCAACACATTAACACTAACAGTTGGCGAATTCAATACGGTACACACGTGTATAATGACCAGTCTCTTTTGGAATAGTAACCAATTAAAAAAAACCTCAAGATATTGTTAATCAATAATGCGCATGGTGCAGTGTATTCTTTGTGTAGTAGTGATGTGTGTTCTGTTCAAAATGATACGTGTTTGGCTTATTGCTTGCATTAATATAGTACTTCATATCAATGATGCATTTTTCAATATGATTTTCACCTAAAATTTATTAATTACAGCTAATTTTATAAAAATTAAGTAACTATTGATAACAATTAAATTACGATAAAAAATATAAAATCGCTACTAATACTATAACCACTAAGACTACTAATATTTTAAATAATATATTTTTCGATAGTAATTATTTGACATACAAATCTCTATTGAATTGAAGAGCAAAATAGTTGTTATTTTATTTATTTAATAAATTAATTTCATGAAATATCGAATAAGTTAATTCATTACTCTCCTCCGTCAAATTTTAATTTAAAAATACAAAACAATGGTTAGAGTAATTAGTACAGTGCAAACCCAATAAAAGTTAGCACTATTGGACTGTGATAAATAAGGGTGTGATATCGTGAAGGACTATTGAACTGTGATAAATATGAGTGTGATATTGTGGGGAACTATTGGAGCGTGGTCAGAGAAACAGAAAGAGATATATAGCCTCCAACATGGCTTCCATTTCGGCTAACGCCTAACTTTCCATTACTACTGAATCCCATCGCCACTCGCCAGTAGATAAGAACAACGAGCCCGGCCCTATTCGTACTCCAAAGCTACATAGCTAAATAACAACGGCCGTTCTTGCACCAATTCGAGTCTAGGACCAAGCACACATAAGAGGTAAGAAAATCCGATTTTTCGAGTTCAAATTGACGTTTATGTAAGTTTATACGAATTTGAAATGTTTTATTTCTTAGCAATTGAATTATATTTTAATGTCATGGTACAATTTCAATTCATAACATTAGCAACATACTAACAAGCAAATATTAGCAGTCTAGCTATTATCGTGACTCAACTAAATTTTAGTGCGAATAATATTTTATGAAATGAAATTGGCTAATACGTTGAAACTAATAGATTTAAGGAGTTACGATTTTAGCATTTTAAATTAATTGGAATATTAATGAGTCCATATTTTGAAAATATTGTAAATAGTCCCCACCTTCCAGAACTGACGCTAATACCCAAAGTCCAATCGATTTAACATTGGTTTTTGGCAATAAGTAAAATAATAAGATATATGTGTATGGGCGTGATTGTGAGGCCCAATAATATTGGGGGCCCTGTGTTGTGGGTCTTACCAGCACAAGATCTTGTTCGAGCATGCTATAATAGTGAATAAACTAGCTAACCTAACTACACTAGCCTAGTTAATTACAGGTTTGGAGCTCTATTAGCTTGAATCCACCTAGTTCAATCATTTGGACCGATGTTGAGTATCATCCTAGGTCGATTGACTCGACATCCCTACCGTTAGGAGATCGATTCTCTCTCTCGAGATTGACTAGGAACGGTGAAATGATGGATTGATAGGGGCTCTGTTCAACCTAGGGAAACCCTATATCATTATGAAATCAATCGAAATGACTCCCTCGAAGTCGGAGGATTAGGCACCGGATGACATAGATTAAGGAGTGACCCTAATTGCCAAGAATGGGTTAAAAGGGAACTTTGTCCCTACTAGGTCAAAAGCTCAATTGACATGAAATGGAATCCAAACTCATGTAATCCATGACAAATAGATTAGATGAATAATCAAACATAGGATTTGTCTCATACATCAACATCTAATCAAAATCTAGAGCAAGAGTTCTTCAACCTAAAAGAAGAGGGCTAATTCTAGAGAGAGGGGAGAGAGATTACAAAATATCTCACGATCTTCATCTTCTAGACTTGAATCCTTGACTCTAAGATCAGTCCAAGCATCCAATTTAGCTCCAAGATTACTGAAGATCACTATCTCTCTCTCTAGAAATTCCTCTTTGGATGGAACCCTAAAGAAAATGCAAGATCCCTCAAATACGCATGGTGTGTGAATTTTTGAAATTCTGAATTGAATATTTTCATATTAATGTTATACAAATGTGTGTGAATCTTCTTTATATTAAACGCTCCCTGCAAAATTTTCTCATATCCCAGTTACCAGCAGCAACGCCACCACAACAAGACACCATGATAATAGACAAGGGAGATTTGGGGCTCAACCTTCTGAATTATACTGTGCACTGCAGGAGTAAGCGGATAATAATGACCACTTTAATAATCACCTGTCACTTTTTGAAAATATAAATGTGGCAGATAATAAAAAAGGAATATAAATGTGACAAATTAACAGTTGCCGAATTCGATACTGTACACACGTTAATAATGATCATTCACTTTGGAATCAGTAACCAATATTATACAACAACAAAAAAAAGTAACTAATTAAAAAAACCTCAAGATATTGTTAATCAATAATGCGCATGGTGGTTATATAATAATATGGACATGGTGTAGTATTTTCTTGTGTAGCAGTGATGTATGTTATTTTTAAAATGATACGTGTTTGGTTTGTCGTTGTGTTAATAATGATTTGTGCCAATATTGTCTTCATTGTCATTCTTTTCGAAAATTCATCACTTACAACAAATTTAAGATTTATAAATCAGTATTGAAAATAATTAAATCACTGCAAGAAAAAACAAAATTGCTACTATAACCACCGAACCTACTAAGAATTTAAGTAGTATATTTCTAGTAGTAATTGTTTCACTTAGAAAATCTGTATTGAAAAAGAAGAGAGAAATATTTCAAATTTTATTTATTTACTAAATTAATTTCCTGAAATTTTTCATATTTCCTTCCATCAAATTTATTTTAAAATTAATAAACGATAATAAGAATGATTAACATGATGCTACCTCTATAGAATTATCATGGTAACTCGCGCCGTTATAAATACTAGTTTTTTGACCCGCGCTTTGCTGCGGTAAGAAACTAATTATATTTATAACTTCTTCCACTTATTTAATAATTTAGCTGAAATCAAATAATTTATAAAATTACTGTTGTAAAATACATAAATAAGTGTTAGGTAGTGTCTTAATCATTAGAAAAGATATACGTCATACATATGTCTATGTAATATTTTAATCATTACGAAAGACTTACATGATACGTCTGTTTGGTTGATACATAAAAAATTAAAATCAAGAAGAAAATTATTATATATATAATATTTTGTAAAAATAAATGATTTTACAAAACCGTTATGTGTAACGCAAGTAATACAGAGTTTATGGTAAATGAGAGGTTTATACAATATATTTACAATCACATAACTTTTATAGTACAGTAATCTTTCGTACTGTGTGGTCTAATAATGAAGTCAAGTAAAAAAAATCAAATTTGATTAACTTATTATGTACAAAAAAAAATTACCTTACATATACTTAGTGCAAGGCAAATAATAAAGAGACAAATGGTGAATATTGGAGCTTATATTTTTGTAATTACGTGACAGTTGTAGAATTGTGTTATAAAATGTTTCATATTATGTGATCTAATTATCATAAAAATTTTATGATGAAAGTGAAACTGGGATCTTCTAATAATATATAAAATTATAGAATAAGTTTACACAAATCTTTCGTATAATATGGTCTAATGATAAAAAGCGTGTTGTCTAATGTTAAAATCATATAACATTTGATTAACTGGTGTTTAAAAATCTAACTTTAGAGAACGTTAATGTAATCCTATTAAAGGTTATGGTGAAATTAGGAGAGCTTATGGTGAAATTAGGTGGAGGGGATAAATACTTCTTGTGAACTGTTCATTCAGTAATAAAAATTATTTATCGTTTTATAATCTTTGCATAATTTATTTTTACTTTAGGTAACAGTTCCGAAATTACATTACTTGAGTCTTACGTAATGAATAATAACATCATATTTCGATAAAATGGCATATATCATTACGAAAATCTTATGTTACATGTCTATTTAAAACCGTCCATATATTATACAATCATCTAATCTAATGAACAGTACTCTCGGAAAACAATGCACTACCCTACTTTTTCGTAAGGAACAGTGCACGACTGATTTTGGCCGCTTGCGCTATTAATTAAATAATAATAATTATAATTATATAATGCATGATAAGATGTGGCGAGAGAAACAGACAACCATACTAATGGATGACAAGATGAGCTGGCAAAATTGATAAGGATGGAGTTGCTTGCAACTGTAAACAGTGTCGGTGCTCCCTCATAGCATGAAATCTCTCTTTCCTTCCTTACTTAAACATCATCTTAATTATGGCTTCCATCTCGGCTCACACCTAACTTTCCATCACCACAGAGAATTCACAACACCAGAACCTTGCTCGATCTGTCTTTATCAACATCAACCTCATTCCCTCCTTCCGTCGCCAGTAGGAAAGAACCACGTACGAGCCCAGCCCTAATATTCAACCTCCAAACCTACATAGCTAACTAACAACGGCCGTTTCTTGCACCGTACGTAGTTTTGCTGGCGGAGGTGTGGGCTGATCGATCGAACGGCGGTCTAAGCAAAGAATACAGATCCTACCTACCGATTCAAATCTACGACAAAGCACAAATAAGAGGTAATTAAGAAACCCCGATTTCTCAAGTTATAATCACTGTTTATGTAAGTTTGTAAGATTTTGAAAATTTTCAATTTTGGCGACGATTTAGCAGACATCTAGATGGATTCACAAAGTTTGAGCATTTGTTCTTCCTGACATTGAATTTCACCATAATGTTATGTTTTAAAGCAAGTGGATACAAGTTACGAGTTAAGCAAGTTTCTAGCTTGTAGCTTATGTTTAATTTTTAAGTTAGTTAGTAAAAGCTCCTTTTAGCCACTCGTTTGACTAGCAATTAATTAGCAACAAATAGAATCAAGACAGGATCCTCACGCCCGCACTTAAGAGTTCCAAATTCACTATCATGAACTTAATTGTTGCCAGACATGCAAATACAATGACTTTCAACTCTATAAGACATTTAGTTGACAATTTGTACTTTAGTACCACATGAGATTTAAGATGAATATATTTATTATGTCTAAATGTATCAAATTACGTTGACCGTTTATGTTTTCAGTTTTCCTTAATTCTGACGTTTTTTGCTAGGGTCTGACATACTAAGGTGTTACAATTTACTACATGTCAGTCAGGTTATGTTTTTCGGTAATTATATCAGCTTATATTTGTTCTCAAAAGTAATGTTCTTTATGTTTTCAAGTTTTGATTGATGAACAAAATAAGGGTGGCTGGGAGGTAAGATTCGTATATATAGTAGGATGGTAAGTCTGGGCTGGACACTCACTGATCTCGCTACATTATTCGAGCTGAATTTGAGAATCGGGTTGTGCCAGTTTTGTCTACAGGGTCAGCCTGGAGTTGAGTCATTCTTTGACCTATAAGGATTGATTAGAGTTTGGTCAACTTATGGTTGAGTTACTTTTTGACCGCAGGACCCATAGCAACAACTAGTGATACGAAATTTCTCATACCATCACATTTGACTTGTATGTAATGTTTTAAAAGTTTAGATACTATAAAATAAATTAAAGGTAATCAAACAGAATTTTACCACCACAATTTCGGACCTATTTCAAAAAAATAATTTTAAAGGTACTAAATTGTTCATACCAACACATTGGCTATCATTATGTAATTTTTTTTAAAATAAGTTAGTTGATTTATTTAATTATTTTACATGACCCACTGATTTGGCCCGTCTCGGCGCTGCCCAAGGTCATATAGGGTTAAAAAAAAATAAAAAGGAGTGGGGCTAGCCAGCTTTATAAATTGTCCCTAAAGTGGCGAGTCATATACGGTTCTATCAAGATCCGGCCCAGTTTATCCCTAATAAATAGGAGGATTTAATTTCAAAATAATTGGTGAAATTTGAGGGTTAGGTCAAAATAGAAAGGATATCATTATGTGTAGGTAGTGGCAGGGGCGGATACATGGGCCTCTAGGGGTGTCCCGGGCACCCCTAAAATTTGGGGAAACGATTATCCAACAACCGGTAGTAGTTTCGTATGGGTATACAAAATATAATTGGTAATCCGGGACACTCTAACATTTGAAAAAATGATTATCCTACGCTCGATAATAGTTTGCTTATGATTAACAAAATATAAGTGGTAGTCCGTGTTATTCCAACCTAGACCACTACTATTATCAAACATATTCTAATTATATTGCTACTCATTTGTTATTCTATTTTAAACATCATGCAACAGTAAAACGCTATTTTTTTATCCCCAACTATTTTCAATACCTAATAATTAAACTACGCACACACTACCCTTAATTTTGAATTGATTTTATGGTTACACGACAAGTGTTGAAATAGCCTTTTCTACTTTGAGCTACATTAAGAACAAGGTTAGAAATCGAATATGTGTTAAGTTCGTGAAGTATTGTCTAGTAGGATATGTAGATTTTTTTTGAACAGTGCAGACACGGAGTTTATTTATATTATTTTTCTAAAATATGAATTTTAATTTATTATTTAATAAAAAATTTATACAAATTATACAAGTATGCTATTTTTAATATACGAATTATTTAATTTATTATATAATTAAATTTAATTTTTGAAGAGGACACCCTGTGAAAATTTTCTGAATCCGCCACTGGGTAGTCGGTTGAAATAGATGAATTATTAATTTTAGGGTAATTTGAAGTGATTGAATGATGATAAATTTAGGTGCGTTTTGAAGTGAATCAATGGACACTCCTTTGGCTTTCGGTGTCAAAACTACACTACTCGTGCCGTCGCACCGTCAACCAACTGATGGATCTCCACTAGGAGCATACAAACTGCAGCCTGCCGCAGCCTTGGCGCCCTACTCCCACTACAGCTTCAAATCTCAACCCAAATTGCGGAGCAGAACTAGCCGCTGCAGGGAACTCCATGCAGCTTATCCGCAACAACGTCGATCGGGGAACTACGGCCCAAACATCTGGGAATCCCATGACTACTCCCACCCGCCAAATCGGGACAACACTAGTACCCTTGTACGGTACTATAACTAGCTTGTTTATTATCAGTTCATGCGGTCCTTTTTTATATGTACACATTTACAACAGAAATCACAGTATTGGCAGGAAGAAGAAGAAGAAGCGGAGGAGCTGAAGAAGGATGTCAAACAGAAAGTGCTACGGCTCATCACTGCTACTGGAGGTGACGACGACGACGAGGAGGAGACAGTGGCACGTCGTGTCCTTGAGACGATCGACACTGTACAGAAACTGGGACTTGCTTACTATTTCGAGACGGAGATTCAGGACGCTCTGGAAAAGATCGCCACTACTTCTACCTGCACAGAAGACCTCTACTTTTTGGCCCTACGTTTCAGGCTGCTTCGACAAGCTGGAATCTGGATATCTCCTGGTAATTAAGTATTTTACACACACACACACACACATAAATGATGAAATTAAAAACTTATTTTATTAATTTTTAATTGGTTGACCTGAAAAAAAAAATGATCAGATACTTTCCAAGGATTTCTAGACGAGGGAGGGAAGTTTAAGCAAGAGATGATCAGTGGCGATGCGAGAGCCCTGCTGAGCTTGTACGAGGCTTCGTATCTTAGCGTGCCAGGTGAAACTCTGCTCGACGAAGCCAAGAGCTTTGCTAGGAGCCATCTTCAGTCCATCATTTCAGCTGCTGATGATGATAAGATCATCGGTCCCATGCTGGCCAACCAAGTGAAGCGCACATTGGAGCTTCCATCCCACTGGAGGCTTCAGCGCTCTCAAGTTAGGTGGCACATCGAGCAATACTGCAAACAGTACAGCGAAGAAATGATGGATCCAGCCTTGGTTAGATTCGCGATGATCGATTATAATACGGTCCAGTTTCTCTACCAGAGCGAGTTGGACGAGCTCAACAGGTAACAACGTCCACGTAATTTTTTTTTTTTTTGCAATGATTTTTATCCTCATAGTGGGCCGGTGTCATCAGCGACGAAAGAGCCAGAAATCTAAACGAGAGAGAATTAATTAAATTTGGAAAGTACAGGTGGTGGAAATATGAGTTGGCCATACCGGAGAAGCTGCCGTTTGCACGTGATCGTTTGACGGAGAGCTTCCTATGGGCAGTTGGGTTGGCCCAAGAGCCTCATTTCAGCTACTGTAGAAAGACGATGTCGAAGCTTGTATGCATTGTTAATGTCGTGGATGATGTCTATGATATTTACGCTTCTCTGGATGAACTCCACCTCTTCACTGCCGCCATACAAAGGTAATTGCCTTCTTGAATTTCTTAAATTACTGAATATATACTTTTTCAAGAATAAAAAAAAAAAACACTTGCATGAACAAAAAAAAACAACCAGTTACATCAACACTAAGTTACTTACTGGACATTGTAATCTTTACATAGGTGGGACCCATCTAAAATCGATACGCTTCCCGTATACATGCAAACATGCTTCATGGCGGTCTACAATACAACTAATGAACTAGCCGACCACAACATAATGCAACAAGGTTTCAACAGCTTGCCTTTCCTTAAACAAGCGGTACGAGTTTATTAATTGTTTTTCATGATTCTACTAATTATATATGTTTTTACATATTTTTTACTATTTTTTCCTACTATCTTAGTAAAGGAAGTCAGAGAAACAGTTTGTTTTATAAGCTTTATGAGAAACTATTATCGATCAGTGATACAATGATAGATAATTTGTTGAGTGCATTTGTATTACGTACACCTTTTATTTGGAATCTATGTGGTACATTATAATTAAACTCATATTCTAGCAATAAAATTTGAAATTTTGATCGCATCATTTATTTAATATGATGGCATAGTCTAGAATTAAGCATCTTATAAATAGTACTTAAAATGCAAGCAAATTGTAAATAAATTATGAGTGAATTCACACATTTTTCTTTTCATTGCTATGAGGTTGATGGTTTAGTTAGAGCTTTTTAAGACGAATCAGATGGTATGTGGTCGGGTGTGTAGCACACTCAAAATCGAGATTGTACCATAGATTAGCCTATTATTTTGTGAACTATTAAAATGTTATATATTTTTTATTTTATTTTCCGATGAGGTGTTAAAATGAGACCATAACTATGCTAAGTTTTGTATTGACTAAAAGTGGCAAGAACAATGCAAGCTGTACCTGGAAGAAGCCGAGGCTTTCTATACTATTGGATTTGAGGAAACCTTTGAGCAATACTTGGAACGTGGGTGGAAGTCGGTAGCAACAAGTATTGTGTTGGTTTACACTTATGCCGCTTCTGGGGCCACTCTTGGGGCACAGAGTTTTGAATACTTACTTAATTATCCAAAATTCACTCGTTGGGTATCCACCGCTAACCGTCTTATAAATGATCTGGCAACCTCCAAGGTATACATTGTGATTGATGCTACTTAGAGATTTATTTACGAATCAGTTGATGGCGTGAATCAAACACACGACCTTTACGAACTAATGTGATTTATTATTATTGATGATGTTTAATCCATTGATAATTTCATCGTGTATAGGCGGAACTTGGAAGAGGGGATATTCTCAAATCAGTAGAATCTTACATGAAAGATAAGGATGTTTCGGAAAAAGAAGCCCGCCTGAACATAGAGAAGCAAATTGGTGAAACATGGATGAAAATCAACGAAGAGGCTATGGCCAATTATGGTGACATGAAAATGTATGTCAATCTTGGCCTCAACCTTGCTCGAGGGTTCCGATTCATGTATCAGTATGGTGATGGGAACGGAATGCCTACTCCAATGGACAAAGATCGAGCCATGGCATTGATTTGGCACCCTTTCACAATCAAAGCGACGGAGGAAACTACCGCGGCTTGATCACTCATTTTTATCAAAATAAAATAAAGTTGGTGCAATTTCTACAATAAATCGCATTTTAGTCTTTGTTGGGTCTAGTACGGTTGAATGGTGCCAAATCAATGCCATCGCATTTGATTTTTCTATCTGAAATCAGATCGTGTTGGAGGGTAGTTTTTCGTAGTTATAGGATTCATGGTTTGAGTTTTAATTTGGATTTTTGTCTTTTTGGTGATGCCATCAATTCTGCTGGTGGTTTAGTTGTCGGTTGGTCTCCCGAAATTAATGTTTCGATGCTTTATAATTCATCATTTTTATTTCTGTTGCTATCAATAATAATGATTATCAGTATGTGGTTGTTTGTCTTTATATTATCATTATTATTGCGCCCATTCGGCGCTCACAATTGGAAGTTTTACGAATTTACTGCTCTGACATTTCGGTGCCATTAGTGGTCATTGGCAATTTTAACTCTGTTTTAACATCAAACGAGAAACTAAGGGGTAATGCTTGGATCCCATCACAAGATGAGGATTTGTGGAATTTCATTGACATCTTGGGTTTTCAAGACCTTGGCTTTCATGGAAGCCCGTTTACGTGGACTAATAAACGAATGAGGGATGCATGTGTTCAAGAATGCTTATAGAGCGTTAGACTCTTCGTTGTGGATGGACACTTTCCAAGAATAAACACTATATTGATCAAGAATCGGACCATCAGACAATCATTTTATGTAGTAGTATTGCCAAGTAACAAAACTCATGGAAACGTTTAGGATCGTATTCGACAGGGTCTTCTAATAGCAACTACTCCAATCACTTATGCTCAAACAAAGACTAAACAAAGATAATTGATGGGTTAATGTTCTCTATGTTTAGTTGATTCTCAGATAGGCATAGATAAACAAAGCAATAAAGTAAATTATAGATAATATAGATATACAAGATAAGTAAAGGATACACAATTGTTCAACAAACAAAGTATCATCTACATGATCAATTATCCAATCTCACTAATAATAACATGCATTGATGCATCTCCTAATAAGATACTCTATCCCTTTCAAGCATTCCTAGTCGAGCTTTCCCCACATGCAAAAGGAACTATAACTAGCTAATTCGTGTTTTCGCTTCATGCAATCAACTAATCAATCATATAAGGAACTAAGGATAGCACATAGCCATCTAAGGCCTATATGAGCTCATAACAATGGCCTATGACATTAATGATCTAGTATATCAAGCATCAATCTCATATAGGCATGAAAGGTTGATCATTCAATTCATACATGCATAAGGCAATAATATATAATATAAAGAAAGTTTCTTAGTAACCTATAATGATATGATAAGCAAAATCACAGTAGCACATAATATATGATTTAGAGCATCGATGAACTATGGCATCCTATTAAATAATAGAAAAAAAAAGACACATGAATGTCAATATAATTAACATACTTAAACAACAAATGGAACTAGCTAAACATAAGAGAGAAAGATTGTACCACCATTGATGATGAAGGCATCTCTTTAACTGTGCGCCTCCTTTTGATGCTAACTCGATCTTTCCTTGACCCGAGTGACTCATTTCTCGAGAATTAAAGAGTAGTACTTGTGATTTCCGTATCTCCTAAATCCTTTAGCCTGACCCTCTATATATAATACATAATAGAATGGGTTTTTAGGATTTCTCATCATAAAACTCGGCCAAAAGCTTCCTTGTACGACTTGAACTAGGATTCTCTGAATTAGGGATGAAGAAAGAAGATTACATCAAGGCAAAGATGGATAATGCATCTTTATAATTTTTAAATATTTCACAAATTTCATAACTATCATATATTGGATCCAATTTAAAAATTAAAAGACTGAATATATATCATGTATAAGCATAATGAAACAAACCATCACAAACTCATTTCCACCCCACACTTTAAACATGATATTCTTCTCAACGGACTAAAAGATAGGCGGACAATAGGGAGAAGATGTCAGTCCTGCCCAGTCTTGCCATGTGACTTCTATGGTTGGTTAACTTGGTTATATAAGACCTTAGAGAGAAGATGTCAGTCCTCCCAAGTCCTTCCATGTGGCTTCTATGGTTGGTTAACTTGGTTTTTGTCAGTTTCATGCATTTTCACGTAATTTCACTTATTTGATAATATGAAAGTGAATTTCGTATGACCATTCTCCATTGAATACTTCCTTTCCGAGAAATATCTCATAAGTCTCCTTTTAAATGTATCACGTATTCAAAAGATAAAACTTGTATTTAGTATCCTCCAATGATAACTAAGAATTTGCAAAAAATTAAAATTAAAAGAAAATTATGAATAGAAATTTGGGTTGTTTCCTTGGTAACACTTTTGTGTAACGTCAGTAAGTTTAACGCAAGACATGGGCTTTGACCACCCTATACTATGTCTTGCTCGCGATGGTGATACATTGCTCGATTGGCATCCTCAATAAGAGATCTTGATCTAATCTTTATCTCCATCTCTGAATCCATCTCTCTATCATTAGCCTTGAAATCATCATAATTGCATTCCTTGTCGATGACCTTAACTTTCATAGGCTTCAATACCTGATACATTATCTTTCTATATGTTAAGTGTTATATCCTCTTGCTGCATTGATCTTCATGTTGATCACTACGTAGTCTATGAATACGTATCTTTGATCTTCATGTTTATCACTATGTAATTTGGGAAGAAGATGAATGGTCCTACTTGGATACTTAAGCCTCTAACTATCCCAAGTGCTTGAACTGGATTGTTGTATACTAACTTGGTCTCCATGTTGATGTCATCCATATCTGCAAGAACCATCTCTTCATAATGTTGGAGAGGTAAGATGTTGATGCTTGAACTAAGATCAACAAATCCTTATTCCACTGTATGATCTTCTATTACACATCTAATAATACAATGACCAGGATCTTTCCTTTGTTTCTGTACTATGATCATTTGATCGTAACCCTAAGGGGTTGATTTTACAATTCTTCCCCCTACTCAATCTTGTCATCTTCCTCAATGGGAATCTTAAGTTTCTCTTTTGGGTTTTCCATAAAGATAAGTTTCTCTAGCAACAGCATAGTTGCCTCTGCTCCTCCAATGACTTTATCAAATCCCAAATGACTGATGGATAGTGATCATCATCCTTCCAGGTGGCCATCCTTTCCAGAATTTGCTTATGCTCTCCTTTCTTGCTTTGGTTGATCTAGGAAGCTCCTACTGTCATTGAGATAGCATTGACAACTTCCTTATTTTGATTTTTCTCTGTATTGCTGAGAAGATTTCCTTGAAGCTTCTATGGTTGTGAATCAATCAAGATTCGAAGTTAACGATCAATGTTTTAAATATGGCTTGCAAACTATGTACCATTGCTACTAGTTTCTCAAACCGATTAGGTTGGTGGTTTTAAGAACTTTCTCCTCATTCCTTATATTGCGTTTAGGGTTGGTAATCGGTAACCGGTTAATGGTATAATCGATAACCGAACCGGTTATCGGTTATACCGTTAACCGATTATAGATTTTCGGATGGTTGTCGAGCAGCATGTTGCCTCTTTCGGTTTACCGGTAACCGATTTTAATAACTGGTGGATAGCCGATTACCGATAAACTAACCGGTAATCACTCTCCCCCCTCTATTTTCAATTCCTTCCCCCCTTTCCTCTCGCTCTCACACCATTCCCCGGGGAAATCCCTATTTCTTCTCCCTCTACTTCCTGAAATCTGGAACCACCCTCTGGCACTCCCTCCTCTCCGCCTCAATCTTAAAGAAATTAAACTTACCGATTTCTTCTCCCAAACTTACCAGAAATACCTCGTCGGTGGAGTTAACGACCCTTCTCCCCGAAATCAGATCCACGACTGTCAAATCAAAAAAAAATCTCCTCTGATTCCTCTCTCCTCGAAGCCCTATCGACGATGTTGTCGAGTCCTTCTCCCCGACATCACTCCCTCTCACGAACTGCCTCAGATCTCCAAATCCGGCGAATCTCCGACTTGGGTCAGCGACCCTTTAACTTCATCTTCGACCTGGGTCAGCGAAGCTCCAGATCCGGCGCCATGCAAAAATATCCCTCTCTCGACTTCTCTCTCTTCCTCTCTTCCGGCAAGATTAATTCGACTCTTGAGCTCTGGAGACCACCGGCGGGCAGCGAGCATGGAATCGATCCAGCATCCCGGTAAACCGGATTAGTTATCGGTAACCGACAATTCGGTATCCGGTATACCGAATGTACGTCGGTATCGGTAGTCGAAAGCAAATTTTCAGGTTTCGGTATACCGTTAACCGGTTAGTCGGTTATCGATTAACCGATAACCAACCGATTACCAGCCCTAATTGCGGTTTACTGCAAGTCTACACACTGTTACTCAAAGCCCTTCTTTGTAAGTGCCACTAGAGGTTTGCAACAAAAACATATTCTTGGTGGAGGGATCTTATGAGCATCAAACTCCCTTACCCGAAGACGGATTGCATAGCTGGAGATACTCGTGGTGATCAGTGCAGTCAAAATCGTGTATTAAAACGTAAAAAAATGGGTAAAATGGGAAAATCGCTTAAAATCGGTAAAATCGCGATTCTGAAGCGTTTTTATACGATTTGGATCATCTCATAAAAATGTGCTAATTGTTCCAAAATGATGTAATTTTGAAGACATATCAGCAAAAAATAAAAAAGTAAAGCATGATTCATCACTCATTCTACAACTAGTGTCGAGATAGAGGCTTCACATTAGGTTGAAAAGACACCTAATGGTATTCTCAACAGCCGCTGACCTTCTATCGGTCATCTCCCTTAATCTTCACCTGTGGCTCTTACCTGGGTTACGATAAAAGTTTATGGGTAATTGATCGTATGTAATTATGTAAACTCAAACTAGATTATGAGAATTTGGATTCTCAAGCTCGTTTATAGGTTACGATCTACGTTTATGAGCTTATTATTAGGAAGTTATGAGTTTACTCTACTTTTGAGTCAACACAAATTACTTTATGTGCTAGATATTACACTTTAATTGTGAATTTCATGTAGTTATTCACTTATCTAAAATCTACACACTCACATTTTACATACTATATGTTGTACTTAATATATTTTAGCTATTTTAGAGGGTGCGTCAAAAAACTTACGCTTTGATTCTACTTTTTACGATTTTACCCATTTTCCACTTCTAGGTAGAATCGCGCTTTTAACTGCATTGGTGGTGATGTTGGGTGTAACCTGGGGTCTCATATTGCAAAGTTAAAGGGTAGTATGTGGAAGCACGCGAAGCTACAGATAAACAGTTGTGAAAAGGTGTCTTTCTGCGATGAGTTCTAGGCAAATAAAGGGTTTAATCTTGATGAATGCTTTCTAAGAGTGGCAACAACAGTCGTGTCCTCACCTGGGAGGCTAAATGAATTTTTTAAGCGATCTGGGAGTGATAGGTGCAATGGGACATACCTCTTAAATATCAACTACGAGGTGTGCTGAGAGGGAAACGGAGAGATTAATATCTTGTCTTGAAAACCTATCACCAAATGTGCGTTATGCAGGTACAACCAAAGTAACATGGCAACCATCTGTTGTAGGAGGCTTTAACTTGCACTCACAATAACAATGCTTTATGAAGGAACAATACGTGGAGGATGAAGACCAACCATTTACAACGATCTAGCAGCAGTAGATTCTGACCAATATTTGTGTATTTATGTGGATATTTCATATGAATAAGATCTTGACTTAGGAAGTTCTGAAGAAAAGAGGATGGGCACTTTTCAGTAATTGCGAGTTGTGCATTGCAAGTGAAGAGTCGGCAAACCACTTGTTCCTTACCTGTAGCTTTTCGAAACTAGTGTGGAACACTATACACTGCTATGTGTGTGTAGGCAATGTTCCATAGGACATTACATTTCAAATGTGTCCTCACATCAAACCAAACAGGCTAGAACAGTGGTCCACAAGGGCTCTTTTACACACTCTTTGCTAGTGCATCTGGAAAGAAAGAAATTCAAGGATTTTTTTAAGGAAAAGCGACTACTGTTGAATCGTATCCTACAAAATTGGTAGCTTGATTTCAAGAAAGCTTATTATGGCGAATAAATTTGATCACAGGGTGACAAAGGAGTGGTTGGCAATCCTCAAATTGAGATTATGTCCTGATGGCGATCGAGCTCAAATATGAAGCCTCTTAGCAATGGTTGTCCAAGTTTGGATATCTTACTTCATAGTAGGAATATGAAGGCTACATTATTTGTTCGTGCATTATTGGTTTCATTAGGATTTTGGAAGAGTGCATGAGCAGTTGACAAACGTGTTGGAGAAAGCTGGTTTTCTTCACCTCGGAGACCAATAGCCTAATTGGTGAATGATGAAGGTGGTCTGTTATTTCTTAGGAATCTGGAAGGATATCTATAAGCACCACCATTTGGATAACAACTTTTTCTTCTCTTGTAGCTTAATAAAGTAAAGTAAATTTGGATTGAAGTTTGAGAGCGAGGTTCATATGAAGAAAGTGCTTTCTAATCTTCTAGTGATTTAGAAAGCTGTAGCTTGCTCATATGAAGAAAGTGTGCTGGTGGGTGTCTAATGTAGGTCAGGGTTGTCCACTCACGTGGCCGTTTTCTATTACTACTAATGGGGATGATGTGGGAAGGCTAAACATAAGCATCAAATTCTTATAGCATCATGGTGAAAACAACTCCCCTTCTTCTTAGAACTTGGAAGACTATACAGGTGCAGTTCCGCGTGGGATCGATGGGGAGAAGAAGGGAAATCATAACAAGGGTGTTGTTGTTGTGTATATGCTGCAATCTTCAACCTTAGTTAATAAATGAAGATGATAGTGGACTAGGATAATGCAATACCAGACTGCTTAGTGTTATGTTGATGAAGATGAAGAGTATAGCTACAATGACGATGTTTGTTGGTGTTAAGGCCCGTGAAGGACGACAAGAATATCAAGATTGTTGCTTCTGTATATATGCTCTTTGAGGAAGAAAATATGATAGAGAACAAGGATGACGCAAAACTAGTTTGCTTTGTTTATATGTTTTTCTTGAATTCTGGGCAAGTATGTGTAGCCATTTATTTGGTATGCTTGTGTACATCTAAGGAGACTTTATTTGAAATAATAAAATTATGTCACCTTTATAAAAAAATAAATTATTTATTAATTAAGATTTAAAAGTACTAACTGGTTCAGTTATATTTGTATATGTGCTCCTTTTAGTCACCCAGAACTGGATGACGATGTACATTCTTCCAAAGAAAGTCCTTAAAGAAATACTGAAAGTGTGTTAAGTCTTTATATAAAATGGAGAGGGTTCATGAAGAGCGAAAGTGGCATGTGATGTTCTTGCTTTGCCCAAGGATGAACAGTGTCTAGGACTAAAAGATCTCTATACATGGAATATAGCATGTGCTAGCAGGCTAATCTGGATGTTGTTGATCAGAAGGGGCTCGTTCTGTGTTGCTTGGATCAATCCACACAGACTGAAATAAAAATCCATTTGTTAAATAGCAGAGACTCAATCGGGGTCATGGCCCTGGTTTCAGTTCATATTAATGCTAGAAGAGGATGCTATAGTGAGATGAGAAGAAAAAATAATATCAAAGTACTCTTTTAACTATCTGGCACTCTATCAGACCAAGGGGAGAAGGCTAATTGGACAAAGATGTTGTGGTGGAAGTTTGTGATCCCAAATAACATATTGATATCTTCGTTAGTGATTAGAGATAGAATCAATACGAGAGAAAAGTTGAAGAATTGGGGAACCATTAATGATGATAGATGCATATTGTGTGGAACTGAATCTGAAACTAGGGATTATTTGTTCTGCAAATGTCATTTCTCAAGAGTTGTACTTTTTCTTTAATTGAGGGTATTTGTTGGCCTACCTAGTAAAATAATATGTTGAACTTGGTATGTTATCTAACATGGCAAAATAAAGTTGTTGCTATGTTACACGTGAAGTTTGGTGCTGGATTATTTCCAATATATGGCGTGAAAGATTATTTCTCGGGTTTGCATGAGAAGATAGTTTGCTTGAGAATATTAAATGAGAAATTCAAAGTTACATGAAGGGGAATGAAGGGTTTGCACTTTCCTTCTAATGTAGGCTAAGAATGATGCCTATTTAATGAAATTAGTTCCTTGTCTCTCGTGGTAGTAGCATAATCAACCTATATAGTATTACACTGCTCGACACAGCGTGCGGCAGGGACGGAACAAGGATTTGAGGTTCGTGTGGTGGGTGGGGGGGGGGGCGAAAATCTTTTTCGTATTATTGGAGAAGCAAAAAAGAGAAAAACATATATAATTTACCAATATTATGAAAATTTAAATTATTTCTATTATCATAACGACCACTCAATACACTTTTTTAGATAATTAGATTCCCTCAAATTATAAGATTAAAGAATATATCATGTTACTTTGATACAAACAATTGAATTACCAAAATAGTTAATGTATCAATGCATAGTGTGTTTTTTTTTTCATAATGTCCAGCAAAAGTATTTACTCGTTATATATCCAAAATAATCATTAAAAAGTTAAAATGATAAGGTATAAATGTTAAGTAATCTAAGTCAAAGATCTAAAGAGACATAAATATGAAATTTAGATTAGTAAAAATTTAGTGACTAACTTAAACGTTTATGTCAAGTAAAACTGAAAAATAGAAGAAAGTAGCAAAAACTAGAAGTTTGATGACTAAATTGAATTTTTACGTCAATTAAAGCTGTAAAAAATATAATTTGACAACCTTGTGATTTGAACCAGCATAAAAAATAGAGAAACAATACAGTTTCTCCAGTTGACTACAAACATATTGTGTAACCTCCTTTCTACATGTAGATATTTCTATACTAACTCAAATTAATACGTAATTTCGGCTAAGAGTTTATACGCAACTTTCAAAATTCTCGGGGGACCGTGCCCCCCGGGACATAAGGTACCTCCGCCCCTGGCGTGCGGGTCATGAATTGTTTATAAAGTTTTAACTAACTAGCCCATCTTGAGCCAAGTACAAATCATTATGGCATTGAAATTATAGTGGTTGACTAGAGTCGTATTCCACTAGTCCAGATATCCTAGGGTACTTCTCAATCAATCTTTAATTAGGCAGTCGGGTTTTGGGTTGTTTTGGAGAACAAACTGAAATAACTGGCAATGAAAGTAGAAACAAGAAAGCATGTATCTATTCCCAAACTAGGGATACGATCTATTCCCTTTAAATATGTTGCACCTATCTATACACTCGGTCGATATGTCGATCGTCACGCAGTACAACCCTAGTATCACCTAGGTGGGCATCCTAATTGGCATGGGATGGTCACCTCTACCTCCAGTTAGGTCCCTAAATCATTCCTCAACACTAACCATGCCAAACCGCTCAAATCCCCAACCGCCACAATCAAACCCTTGCTAGGAAATTAAAGATAGCGTATGGAGAGTCCCGTGCAAAGCATAATAACCATATATAAATGCATAAAAACACTAGGCAAACACATTTTGTTCACAAACCCTAACAAAATTTCTTCTACATAACAAAACCTAAAACTAGAGTTTGGGGGATTAATCCCCTAGTAACTTGAGTGACTACCCCATAAAGGATAGAAGAAAAGACATAGTGTAACACGCTGACTTTTGAGTTTAGGTTCAACAAATAATAAATTCATGGATTTGGAGTTAACGATTAATTACATGAACTCTAACGGAAGCTAAACCACAATTAGGCCAAGCTGTTGGAGTTAAGGGCAAAATTGATTCCACCGTTAGGAGGCCTTCTTGGTGGCATTTCCACATTTATAATGATAATTACTATTTAATGGGTGTTAGTGAATGGAAAACATTATAGGGGGATTGAAGTTACTGAAAGGAGGAGAGGACGAGGCAGTCACTCTTCAACCTTAACAGTGATATGATGACTCATCTCATTCATTTCAACTTAAAATTTTAAAAAAAATTGTATAGAAAGAAAGCATTCACTAAAATTGTATAGAAAGAACGCATCCATTTTGCTATATTTTTTCAAGTGTAAGACCTCATACCAACACTATCCAATATAAGATTTTAAACAATGATATCATTTTGTAATGTTTTGTCCAATATAAGAGTTCATACCAACACTATCTCTAGGGATGGCAAAAATATCCGTAACCGTGGATATCCACCCGAATCCGACCTAATCGGATAGGGTAAAACCCGAACCCGAAGCATTTTTCGTGGGTACGGGTAAAACCCGAACCCGAATATTGTGGGTAATGGGTGGGCATGGTTACCTCACTATCCAACCCGAACCCGCCCGATTATACACATGCATATGTATTTTCTCTAGAAATAATCATTATTTTTCCCTAGAATATTTTATATTTAGCATAAAAATATAATATTTTCATGAAATTATGTTGTTTTAATTAATTTTCGTCATTCTAGTGAATTATTGTCGTACTTTTCCTCTTACGTAATGTGAATGTTAACATATTGGTTGGAATTATAAGGAGAAATTATCACCCATGGATAACTGTGGATACCCGAAACCCGAATGGGTATGGGCATGGTTTTGATTTTCTACTCGTTTCTCGTGTGGGTACGAGTATGGGTAAAACCCGAACTACATTGGGTAGGGTAACGGATATGCACTATCCGTCCCCGACCCGACCCATTGCCATCCCTAACTATCTCAGTGTCATGTAATGTTATTATCATTATATTTGACAAAATAATTTAATGATATCGTATAGTGTCATATCATGATATTATCATTATCTGATGTCATCAAATTATTTATCAAATATAATAACTCATATCGACATTGTGTCCTATCATATCACCATTGTGTCCTATCATATCACCGTCATACCCCTGTGGTATAGTGATAATATCATGATATGATAGTAGTATGATGTTCTAAATTTTGTTTGTTCCAAATAATATCAAAATAGATATAATTTCCTATAGCACAATAAATCTGATATTTGTAAGGAATTTATTTTTGAAAACCAACATAAAATGAATGGGCTATAGTTTGTTGAATTTTGATGAGAAATTTGAAAAATGTTTTAATAGTGCTTCAGAACCTGCGTGTGTCACTCTAAAATCCGCACAATGGGCACAAAATCGATCACCTCTCTTCGCTCTCTCCTACTTTTCATTTTTACCCCTACAAAATGGTCATTGAATCTTTTCCCTCTCAGTCTCAATCGTCTATAAAAATTTTGTAAGACTATAAAATAAATGGATTTTGTATCCTAACCCACCCTTAAAAGAAATTCCAGTATAATGGCTCAAGGTTCGTGATTGAATTTGATATTAAATATATCTTAAAATGACGCATCACAAAGACAAAGAAACATTTGAATATACCTTCTTATTTTTTTAAGAGAAGTTATTTATTTTTATAATTGTTGCTGATCCAGACTTTTTGTGCAAAATAATATTCTTTTATCGCTATGCAGTATGCACCCACATCACTGACATCAGTGCTCACCTAATCCGGAAACAGAATCACCTAATCTGGAAACATAATCTCACCGATATCTGATGAAAATGATGTTAATTTTTCTTAGAATGAAATTGATATGAAGCATTCAATACTAAGTTTTATTGTTTTCATGAGAGAAAGGATAGAGTAAATATCCTCTACAACAAAATTCAATCTAGAGATTCATCGATTTTAATTACTTCTAATAGTCCAAAATAATTCATGACAAAAAAGATGAGGGGCAGAATGATAATTTGAGAGAAGATTTGAAAAGTATTTTATCAACTTGTAATCCTCATTGCCCCTCAAATTCCAATTAGCAACCCAAAAATCCGGCTAGTACTCTCTCCAAACTCCTACTTTCCCTCCTTACCCCTTTACAAAGATAACCATTAGATCACTTTCCTTTCAATCTTGTTATTTGCACTTCATTATAATTCGCTGAAACGAAAATGTCGGCTATTATTTTTTCGATAAAATGAATCTTGTTGCACGGGTTAGAGAGTTAGGGATTGTGATTCATCCATTTGAGGTTAGGGTATAGTATCATGCCCCAAATGATATGAGCTTGAATTGCTTCCATTCCAAGTTAGATTTTCTTGTTCAAGAAGTTAAGTCAACTCATTTGCACAATCTGAATTTTTGGCTATGTGTTTTTACGAGTTCGGGTGGAAGCAAAGGACTCTGTCGTGGGCGGCTAAGGAGGTTCTGATAAAATCCGTTGCCTTGGCACTCCCGCTCCATGTCATGTCCTGTTTCCAACTTCCTATCTCCCTGTGTAGACTGTTGGACAAACATGTAGCGAGGTTTTGGTGGAATGTGGTGGAGGGCCAGCCTAAAATTCGGTGGTTATCATGGAGAAATATGTGCCGCAGCAAACATGATGGGGGCATGGGTTTCGGTCGTTTTGAACTATTCAATCAAGCCCTGTTAGCCAAAATTGGGTGGCAGATCATTACTGACCCCCTATCCCTTTTAGCTCAAGTCTATAACGGCAAATATTTCCCCTCCGGGTCATTCTTGACGGCTACGGCCTGTTCCAGGCAATCTTGGGGCTGGCAGAGTATTTTGTATGGCAGACAATTGCTCGAGCAAGGGCTTCGGTGGCAAATTGGTAATGGCCAAACTGCTTCTTTACTTTTGTCTAACTGGGTTCCGTCCCTTCACCCTAACCCCCCGCGGTATAATCCATTGGTGATTCCGACTGAGGGGGACTTTCGGGTGGAAGCAGTACTCTGTCCGAGGGAAGGGCGGTGGAATGAGTCTAAGCTGAGGCAGTGGTTTGACCCCCCTACATGTCGCGCCATTATGAGCATTCCGCTTCCGCGGCAATGCGTGGAGGATCGACTTGTATGGAATGACACGGCTGATGGGGTTTTTACGGTAAAATCTGCGTACCACCTTGCGGTCAAATTGGATCAGCAGAAGAACCATTGTAGGGCAACGGTTAGTTGGATGGATAAGCCCAGCTGGATCCGGTTGTGGGATGCTAACATACCCCCAAAGCTTAAGGTGTTCGTTTGGCAAATTTTTAATTGGATTCTCCCCACTACTTAGGCACTTCGGCGTAAAGATGTAATGGTTCACCCTCGATGTCCGGTCTGTTGGGATGCAGAGGAAACCATGGATCATTTATTTCTGGATTGCCCAGTGGCTCGGGCACTTTGGAACTACTCTGGGCTAGAATACCTGGGTCAGGGGTTGCCTCGCCATATGTTCCCGCTCTTTCTTAAACGCTTGTTGGCTCTCATTCCACATTCGGACATGGTTATGACGGTAGTGGCGGTTCTCTGGAGGATTTGGCGCTCTCGGAACTGGGTTGTGTTTGAAGGCAAGCAATTTGGGATCCCAGCCTTGATGCAGCAGTTAAACCAGCCGGTTGATGAGTGGCTGCGGGTGCCAGTTGAGCGGGGGAATCCCGTTTTTGCTCCTGGGCCCCCCACAACTAATGCGGGGACTAACAGCCGGGTTATTTTCATGTGGGATGGAGAGACGAGACAGGGATCGCACTCGGCGGGAGGTGTGGTACTGATGACCCCTTCTAGGGATATTTTGGTAGCCAGAGGCTTCCAATTCCCGTGCATTGATGATCCTATGGTGGTGGAAGTGTTGGCCTTGCACGAGGCTTTAGGGTGGTGTCTGGCGAATGGGGTCTCGGAAGTTTGCTTTGAAGGGAACGCTAAAGTGGTCATAGACAAGATCAATCGGACGGAGACTGGTGATATTAGGATGGGTGCGGTTTTGGAAGAAGTGGTTAATTGTTTTGCTTTGCACCCGGGGTTTAGTGTTCGATTTGTAGGTCGTTCTCACAATAGGGTAGCCCACTTGGTGGCTAGGAAGGCCCTTTCATTGTTTCCGACTGCAAATTGTTTGTTTGATTTCCAGGCCTGGCTGTGCTCCAGGATGTAACTATCCTTTGGTTGATTCTATATATATGAATATCTTTTGTCAAAAAAAAAAAGTTACGACGAGTTCGGGTAGCCAACTTTGCGAGCTCAAACCTTCCAATTGGGTTTATGGAAATGAGAGGTTAATTTGTTGTTTTGAAGATAAGAACTTCCTCCACAAGATGGCATGGGATTCGGGTTCATACAAATACATTAAGGCTGTGTTCCAAGGCCTCAAATTAGCTATCTCAAAACTAGCAAACTGCCAGAATTTGGCCAAGTCTGGAGGCATGGTCAGGAAGGTCGCTTTGGAGCTCCATTCAGGGAAGATGGGATCGAATCAATGGAGGATCTTTGTACCACATGAAATTGTGTTTGATTGTCTACAGAAGCAAGGTATTGGCTGAGTAAATGAAGGCCGGGAAGATCGTGAACGAGAGACTCGAAGATGCTATGGGACCTATTTCGGAAGCAGCTTACGTGAGCTAGAAGAAAAGGAGTGTGGACGAATTTGGGACTCCTTTTCCAGAATGGATTCTTACCTTAAATGTAGTATAGTTTGATTGTGTTTCCTTGTTCGTTTTGTAGTTGCATAAGGTTTAATTTTGTATATTTAAAGACCTAGAAACTCATTGTAAAAGCGGATGTTGATCAATTAAGAACTTTTGTTCATTGAGTATTCTACTCGTGGATTGTCCTTGTTGCTTCGTTCGTATCGCCAACGACGAGCGAGCCTTGTATCGATTGGGTCATCACCTCAATCGTGGTCAAGTTGCTACCTTACATTCGGTTGAGCCTCTCCCCTGTGCGTGGTTTTGAAGTTGCACTCCGAACCACATCTTTTTCTCTGTTTCTCTGTTTCCTTCCTACAATTTGGTTCCTCAACAGCAAGCTTGTTCAATCGATAGTTTCTTTCAAGTCGTGATCACCTAGCCTCGCGGATCGGGCGTATCACCAAACTTCAATTAATTCGTACTTTAAATAGTAAAACTCGACGGGCACACAATGTACGCCTGACGTACGCTAGTCTGAAATATATATATATATATGGTATTTAAAGTCAAAAGAAATTCTCGATATTAGATAAAATATATTATTACATTAAAATGAAAAATCATCGTACGTGAATAAAACATATAAGTTAACATACAAACATTTACAATTAAATCCAACAATTAGTCAAAACATCTAACATACTTTAATTCAACATATAACATTAAATATATACTTAGAATACAAATATAAAAATCAAATTACTCAATCTTCATCTTGTATATGAGAAATGTCCAAATATTTCCTTAATCATATCATTTTTAATTTAATTTCTTTAAACTTCAGGAATAGGTATGTAGCCAAAAAAATATTACATTGTGGTAAAAAAATCTATAATATTACAAGACATTAACACAAATCGATGTGCAATGTAGTGTGGTTGTAATATTGATTTCTGAGCTTGAGATCCATGGTTCAAATTTTACACGTTTCATTTTAAATTTACTATTTTATTTTGAAATAGCAACCAAAATCGCCGAATTTTTCCAGATTTGATCGGATCATGATCGATTCCTTACAGGGTAGTTGTCGCTAGGCTGCAACGTCGAGCTTGAGCCAAACTTGTTCGACTAGCAGGTTGACAAGCATGTTCATAGCCAAATGTCTATATACTAATTTAAGAAGCAAAATATTTGTGTTTGATCTGATGGCCCATATCTTAAAGGATTACGAGTATATGTGTCAGAAAAGAACCCGAATCCAGTAACTAGACTCATAAACGCGACCATTTACTTGATCTCAATTCTAGTTTACTAAAAGTCAATGATCCACAACATACCTAACCCGTACTCGATTGGATGACAACTAAAGGTGTTAATCGGGCCGGTTCGGGTTCATCAGGTTGCGGTTCATCGAGTTGTGGGTCATTTGGGTCATGGATTACTCGGGATACTAGTCAATCGTGTTACGGATCAATCAGGTTACGGGTTACGGGTCAATCAGGTTGCGGGTCTGGTTTTCGGTTTTACGGGGCAGTGCATAGCATTACTTCTTAGTTCTTAATCGTAAGTTGAACCTACAATTTGCACATTCTATTAAACTAATTTAAAATATTTTTCACCATTCTAAGTTAAAAAATTACTACACTGTATATGTAGTTATATAAAGTAAAGAAACTTGTGAATCAATCAGCTATGGACTTTATATTAGAGGCCTTCTTCTATGGTGGCGAGGTTGATGAAGGCCAAGTACCACAACATGATACGATTTTGGATGCTTGGGCGGGATATAGACAGAGTTTTGTCTGGAGAAGCTTGATTAGCACCCAGGAGTTCCTAATGGATGGAATGCGATGGCATGTAGGAAATGGACAGTCGGTGAGATTTTGGGGTGGCCGATGGGTATCATCAGTACTGGGGTTGTTATTCAATATCCTTCAATGGGGCTCCCTGTGAATGTGGTGGTTCATGATCTCATTGCGGAAGAGGCGGAATGTTAGGATGAGACAGTCATTGAGAGTTTTTTCCCGACAGATATGGTCCAAGCAATAAGAAAAATCCCGCTACGTGACCCGAGGGAACCAGATCGCATGATATGTGCGGACAACAAGGATGGGAATCATACAACATGAGCTTGATACAAGCTCTTGCTTCACCGACACCGGATTCAGCAGGGTGATCGAAGTGTTGGCGACTCGGACTTGTGGAAAAAACTATGGTTGTTGAATCTTCCCCCAAAAATAAAGATCTTCATGTGGAAGTTTACGAGTGAAGCGAACAAAACTGGAAAGGAGGCGATGCATGCCTGTTCTGTAACATGAACAGACTCAGATTCACATGTTCTACGAATGCATGTGGACGACTGGAATATGGAGGAATTCAACAGTGTCTCGCTATTTTGAATTAAGAGGAGTAGTTAACATCATGGATTGGGTTTGTGATACAATCCTAGAATCCATTATTTTCCATTCAGGATTGATCGTTAAAGATGTCAAGTTGAATTGCAAGAAAGAACCTAAAATCGTCCAAGTGTTTTCACGTTTCAGCTGGCCGACTTTACAAGCTTGGTTCTTTGAATTGGCTCGATGGAAATGGGAGTTTATGGGCTTGTTCTGAAGATGGAGTGTTTCTCTGCACATTGGTGTGCTTGGGATTTTGAGAAGACGTCCATAAGGTCATTTACAAGGCTCACCAAAATCCTCTGTCAACACAGGAAAACTGCCACAATTTGGCTAAGGCAGAAAACGTGTTCATGAAGTTTACTTTGGAGCTCAATTCGAGAAGCATGGATGTAATCAAGTCTCAAGCCTCATACCACATCAGAGTACAAGAAATATGCTACAAATGCAAGGCATTGGATGAAGGAATGGATAGCTTGGAAGGCTTCGAACGAAAGGAAAGGAAGATCGTACGAAGCTTGGAAAAACTGTCTTGCAACTAGGGAATCCGAATCCTTCTCGGATTAGGATTACTAGTCTATTTTGAACTTTGATTCCTTGTCATTTTTTGTTTGGTTTCTTTTTGTGTTGTAGCCTAGTTAGGAGTTCTTTGAGAGTTGCTAGACGTATAGGGTCTATTTAAGTCGAGTTGATTCGTTGTAATTTTCAGTTTTATGCATAATTGAATACAAAGTGAGCTTTGATTCATTTTTCTTGTTGGCTTGACGAATTGAGTGGATTTCTTAGAGGATTCCTATCCAATCGATAGCTTTTATCGACAACTTATTCCCACCGATCATGGCCAAGCCTCTACCTAAAGTCTTCGAGCCTCTTTCCCTACGTGAAGGTTGCACGAAACTCTCATCCCAAAACCACAAAACTTACCCTATTTTCTGAAGAAACTCTAATTGAATCCAATTCAATTTGTGGATGTGATATTCTGATCGCAAGAGACCCTACCTAGGGCTCATCAAGTGGCATCACGAACCTGGTTCAACACGGTGGCCAAGGCAAAAGACATGCGGCCAGTTGCTGCATGAACAAGGAAGAAATATCTGATTGCCCTGCCGATCCTCAAAGAATCTGAGTTTGACAATGAGGACCAATTGAGTGATTCATCCATGGTAAATTATTGCAGTTGATTACTGGTTGAATTGAATGACCTTCCCTAAAGGCTATTGAATGTCTTTTGCATGCCTAGATAAACTTGCATCCCCTTTTGCTATGATGATGCTTACGTGTGGGAGGGCGTTTATTCCCTAATTATTTGGTTGTGTGTGTGAGTGCTTGGAGTCTAGTCCACTATCCAAACCTTGTGATTTGAGGACTCCAAGTACCGATTTGCATGATCTTAACCTCTCATCTTGTCATTGTATTTCAGAAAATTGTCTTTATTTGCAGGACCATGTCATGGCAGCATGAGTATCTCTTCTAGCTCAATATTGCGTAGAAGCTTTCCTTCAGGAGTATAAGAAGCTTTGCGTATTTAAGCACTTCTACATCCACTTCTCTGTCTTCGAGGCACTTCACGCCAAGGAAGAGATGGTGGTTGCCATCCGCAACACATTTTTGTACCGCCTCCTGTGCATTTTAGACTACCTATCAGGAGCTGGTGTTTTACTCCAGCTTCATGCACAAGCTGATGTCGAACGATGAGAGATCTAGGAAATCACATTCACTCTCGATGGCATTGAGCACTCCATAGCTATGCTCATTTTGGTGGGGCAGTAAATCTTTTCCCCAACACCGTCGAGCACATGGAGGTCGAAGATGTAGATCTAGTCGACATCAATTACCAGGAGTACTTCGAGAAGATCTGTCTACCTGAGTGGGTCGGTGTCACGTTTGTTGCTAGTTGAACAAAGTCCTCTACACTCCAACCTCAATGGAGTATCATCAACTAGCTACTCTACAAGTCCTACACACCCATGACCCAGTGAGCATTCAGCCAGCCACCTCAGCAACAGAATGTTGTACCACATGCGCTCTATGGGGGCTTTCAGAGAACAGACTCAACTTGGGATCCGTTATCATTCGGAAGATCACCAAATCCTCCCACAAAAGGCGCCCTCTTGTGTGCGATCCTATGATCACCACCTTGGTGAAGCACTTTGACATCAACCTCAACTCCTATAATGTGATCGATTCCACCACCTACTTTGGCGAGGCCACTTTCAAGTACCACCAGTTGATCGTGAAAGACGGGCTCTAAAGTGGATCAAAGGGATTCCTCGTCCCCTACCCCAAAGCTTTCTCCAGATACAAACACTAGTGATCATCTAGAGACGGAGGCTCCCCCATCTCCCCGAGTTTCCATATGCCCGCCTTGGCGTACCTAAGAGCACGGTAACACCTCGCCAAGTCCTAGTGTCGAGCCTTACAACCAATTTGATGAACAGTTGCGTGCATTAGCACACCAGAACTAGTAGATCCTTGTCTCGTAGATGCAGATCCTCAACTAGCAGGTACAACTCTTCCACTGACTTGACTACGAGAAGGATGGTAGGCGCCGCATCATTTTAGCCCATCACTAGATGATCTGATACGGTAAAAACACTGCAGATGTTTCATATCCTTGGGTGAATTCCCCATGATATGAGGAGGTCAACTAGGATGGTGTGCCTTTCGAATACTAGCAGGAGGTGGTGGCTTCCCAGAAGACCATTTATCCCCCCTGTGGATGCTCCTTGTTGTTTTGTCTGCTTTATTTTTTTTTCTTTTTAGACTTGGACCACTCTTTTCTTTTATTTTCTTTCTATTATTTGGATTGTTTAACTTAGATCTATGTTTCGGACTTATCCTTCACCTAGTGTGTGTGTGTGTGTGTGTGTGTGTGTGTGTGTGTGTGTGTGTGTGTGTGTGTGTGTGTGTGTGTGTGTGTGTGTGTGTGTGTTTGCTGTCATAGATCTGCCCCTCTCAAATGGGTCCACTCTTAAGTCTCGTGTTCCTGACAGGTCCCTTCTCCTTTTGTCACTCAAGTTAGCTATCCACAGCGTAACCGTAGTATGAGAGGTTTTCTTTGTTTATCAAAGAATTTCATCTTTGGACCAAAAGTAGGTGAGGGGCCTTTTCTCATGCCTTTTATTAGTTAGCTTAGTGCTAGGAGAAGCAAGCTAGGCTCATGCCTTTCATGAGTAGTGGGAACAACTACATTTTACTAGAGTGCATAAGCGCAGAACAAGCAAGGAGCTGATAAAAGCTTATTCTCAAAGGAAAGCCCTCGAAAGGTGGGCTACATAAGAGAAGGATATGTCACCCTCGAAGTTAGCTTATTCTCTCTTCTTAAGCTGAAGTTCCCCTTATCTCCTTGTGCTCCTTTAAGGGCAATGTTGATCTTAATTGTGGCTGTGTGTTTATCTATTAAATGTTTGGTTGTGATAGTGTGCTTGGAGCCCAATTCATTGTCCAAATATAAGATTTAAGGGCTCCAAGCATACCAATTGTATGGTCATAGTGGCACTTATGGTGTGTTGTTTTGAATCACTTGGTTGAAAGCTTTGATGCATTAATGACTTTTTTGCGATTGAGACAACCTATTCTGATGACTAAGATATGTTGTAGAATTGTGTAGTGGTTCAGTTTTCAACTGTTTGCAAACCAACCTATTACTTGAATTGATTGCTCACTCTTTACAGTTGTCCATGCATCGAAATCAATGAATCAAGATTAGGGATATAGCATATGAGTAGTCATGTGAGATTTGAGTATACTTGTTTCTTCTTTTTTTTTTGTGATAGATCCATTTTATCATGATATGTAGCATTCACGTTGCTATTTAGGCCTGGCATTTTGGTTACCAGTTATTGGTTAATCACTTGTTATAACCGATAAATGGCGGTTATCCGATAATCGATTAACCGAAATGCATAAGGTTAGGTCGGCTATCAGAGGTGGTAGGAGAAGCATATATTAGTCGAGTAACCAAATGAGGCTAACCGCGGTTAACCGTCTAACCGATGATAACCGGTGAAGCCTAACCCATCCCCAAAACAACGTCGCTTTGAGACGTAAAAATCCCCAAAGTCGGGTGGACTGACGAAAACCCTATTCCCCTTCTTCTTCAATCTTCCATTGTCTACTTCTTTTCTCCTAATCGCCCCCAAACGCCCAGACCCCACCGCAATCGGTCACCGCTCGGCAGCAGCCGTCCCCCGAATCTATCCCCCACTGGCCAGACCCCCTACCGCGATGTCGTCGACTTGAGAAGGCAAAAGCGAGACACAAAAGCAAGACCCCACTGTGGACCCCGCCGCCTTTCGCATTCTTTGCCCCCTCCTCTCCCCCGCATCTCCATCGCCCTCTTCTGGAAAGCACTTCCTTTGTCTGTCGCCCCTTCCTCTCTACCCCCTCCATTCCTACAGAGAAGCCAACAACCGAGCATCCAAAACAAAAAATGTAAGTCCCCCCTTTTTGTTTTTAATTAATGTGAAATGTTATTCGCATTTCTGTTTTGTTGATTGTGATTTGTGATTTGATAATGTGATTGTGATTTATAATTTGTGAAATATGATTGTGATTTGTGAACGTGATGTGAAAGTGATTTGTGAATATCTCCTCACGGTGGACAATTGGTTCTTTGTAGGGTGAGATCTCTAGTTCCTCGCGGTGGACCTGTCGGTCCTGGCGGACGAAGTGCACCTGTTTCTCAGGCTTCTCCTCGTTGTGGGAGGCCTCCTCGTGGCAGATGAGGTGGCACAGTCCCTACTGCTCCAGCTCATGCTTTTGGTGGGCGATCAAGAAGGCGGTCTGTTGAAGTTGTTGAACCATCTTCATCGACTCCATCGAATCCTGCCCCCGTCGAAATTGGAAGTACCTCTGAGACTACAATCACTGAAGTTGGACCATCTTCATCAACTTCAACTATTGGTAGTGACACTGTTGCTCCTTCTTCAGAGAAAGTTAAAGGCTTCAACTTTGACCTAGAGAAATGGTTGTAGGAGGAGGGCAAGGCTGATTGCTTGAAAGATTTTGAGAAGGTGGTAGTTTACGAGTATTCAATGGGAGAGTGCAGACATTGTCATACCCAAATCAAAGCTCATCCTTCCAAAAATGGGACTTCTGCAATGAATAAGCATCGACATTCATGTTTGGCTAAGGTGGCAGCATCAAGCAATCAGATAGTTTTGAACTTGCAGACACCGGATGGTGGTCAAAGCAAGTAAGTCTCTCATGGAAGTTTGATCAAGCAAAATCTAGATATGCCTTAGCCATGATGATCATTTTTTATGAGTTGTCATTTTGCTTTGTGGAGATGGAAGGGTTTAAGCAATTCATGCTAGTTGTTCAGCCACTATTTAAGATAACTAGGAGGAAAGCTATAAGAGATTATTGCTATCAAATCTTTATGGAGAAAAAAGTGCATTTGATTTAGTTTTTTTAATCAAAGAGCAAAGACAGAGTTTCAATCACCATGGATACATAGACTTCTTATAACAACAAAAATACATGTGTGTGATTGCTCACTTTATTGGAAGTGATCGGAAATTGAAGAAGAAGGTTATATCCTTTGTCCCAATCACAAGTCATAGTGGAAAGGAGGTTGTAGAGAAGCTTGCAGAACTTGTTGAAGAATGGAAGGTGAAGAATTTGTTCTGCATGACCATGGAGAATACAACTTCAAATGATGTTATAAATGATTGCATGAGAATGAAGCTAAAGGAGTGGGAGTGTGATTTGATGATGTGTGGCAAACACATTAATCTGGTAGTGCAAGATGGATTGAAAGTGATGGGAGGTGTTGTGGATAGAGTTTGGGATTGGGTGAAGTGGGTGAGGTCATCACCAGCTAGGTTGACAAGGTTTAAGACTGCCGTGCAATTTCTGGATGTACCGTCAGGTGGATCTCCACCCTATATCATGTTAGAGTCAACAGAAAGGTTTGATGGATTGTTTTCAACTTTGTATTCAAGTCCACACGATCATTCCTTTAGAGATTATGTTGACTCAAGAGTTGGTCTTCCAACTGAACAAGATTGGCAGTTGATTAGGAAGTTGATTATGCATATGAAAGTCTTCAATGACTCCACCCTCCTAGTCTTGGGTATGTTGAATTTGAATTGCATTGTTTTATTTTAACCGTTTGGCCATCTAGTTTGTTTTACTCTAATTTTTTGTGTTCTCTTCTCATTTTATAGGAACTAATACATATATCTTCTTCAAGAAACTTGTTCCATTCTATGACATAATTGAGGAATTGAAGAATGATCTAAATGAAGAGATCCAAAGGATGGCAGAAAAAGTTGAGGAAAAGGTACAGAAGTGTTGGTTTGAGACACCTATTATGGGTGAGGATAACATGAAGGTGAATCACTTAATTTATTTAGCATGTGTGCTTGATCCTAGTATTAAACTTGATCTGGTGTCTAAGGTTTTGGAATTGATTTATGGGAGAGTGAAGGGAGGATAGATTGATAGTTTCATTACTTCGGAGATGAGCCAGATGTTTGAAATATATAAAGGGAAGTATGGATCAAAGGCACCCTCCTCTGCATCTAAGCGTACCACTGATGAGAGCATTATTGGTGGTAGTTCTGCTGAAGGTATTGGTGATAGGATTAAAAAGCTTGAGGAGAGGCTTAGGAAGAAGAAAAGAGAAGCACTTCTGCAGGAGACAGGAGGTAGCTCTGATGAGTTTGACATTTATCTGAAATGTCAAACTGATGGAATCAATGAGAAGAGTGATAATGCAAAGTTTGACATCTTGGGTTGGTGGTCTTGGCAGTTTGGGATATATTTGATCCTTTCTGAGATGGCTAAGGATATCCTAGTTGTTTCCATCTCTTATGTTACCTCAGAGGCAACATTCAGCTATGGAAGCCGGATTGTCAGTCCATTAAGGTCCTCGTTGACGATCCAATGGTGGAGGCATTGGTTTGTGTTGATGATTGGATAAAGTATCCAACTACCGGATCCGGAGAGATTGACGAGAAGGAAGATGATGAAGAGAATTTGGATTTGGAAAGTGGTGAGTTCTAAAACTCTCTTAATTACTTGTTGTTCAGGTCATCACTATTTCTTTTCACCAAATTCAATGTATGAATATCCTAACACTTTGTTTTCTTTTTTCTTACTCAGTTAATGCCACTTTTCAGTCGATAATGGAAAGTCAAGTGAAACTGGCAATGTTGGCAATGCATATGCAAGTCTCAACATTCCAACGAAGAATGAGCAGGAGAGTGACGAAGAAGTGTCAGAGGAAGAGTATTAGCAAGATGGATATGACGATTATGGTCATTAATTGTTGGGCCGATTGAAAGAACAGAGTTTGGTAGATGTTGGTGCTTCTCCTGGTGTTGATAAGTGATGAATGATGATGATTTGTTGTTGACTTGTTGTTTCTATTTGGATTTGTCATTATTTATGAATTGTCGAGTTTATGACTTTATGTTATTGAATTTGAGATATTAATTTGGCGATTTATATGTATTTTCAATGCAAAAGGGATTGAGACTTTACTTTGGGTGATTTAGATGTAGAAATGTCTGTTTGAGCCTCTTATTTTAGGCGATTTTATTGATTTTATTATGCAGGTGGGGATGTTTAGGGTCGGTTACCCGGTAAAAACTGAACATGCAGGCAAAGTTTCGGTTGCACGGCTAACTGAACCAAAAACTGGTAACCGACCGGTTCGTGGTCGGCTAACCGTGCAGCCCTTCTTGATCGATGGTCGGATGGCACAAGGGGGTGGTTCGGTTAAACCGAACCGACCGCCCTCCATCCCTATTGCTATTAATGAGGAAGATGGAGCCATGGGATTAACCCATGGCCAATTGAATGTTCCGATCATCATACCCCTTAGCCTACCCCCTTGAGTCGTGAGTCCTTTCTTTCTGAATGTTAGAGTCACCTTTGTGTTTCTTCAACGTTCCACAGAGTTGACTTTGCATGATTTGTGTTGAAGTTAGAAATGATGATGGAAGAGTGCCTAAGAGATGAGCAATGTGTTTTGAATTTTCCAAATTGTGGCAGGATGGTTAGTTCTCAAAGAAAAAAGGAGAAAGGATAAAAATGTTGAAAATAAAAAAATATATAAAAAGATGAGAGTTGCCACAAAAGTTTGATTTTGCTAAAAAGTATTATTACCTCCTACACTCTTGTGCTTAAAATATGCTAAACAACATTACTAGAGATGGACAACTTGTTTTGACTGGTCGATTGATGTGGGTTTCGTTTGATACTGCGAAACATGTGCTTGAATTGCTACCACCACAAGGGTGCATACTATGAAGCATCAAGGGTGGATGAGAACATCATGTGCACTTAGCCATCCGGTGGAAAGAGTGACGAAAAGACCGAAAGACGCGCTTGTTAGGAGGCAACCAAAGTTTGGTTTGTAGTTTCTTTCCTTTACTTCATTTACATCATATTTATTATCTTAAGTTGGTTTGAGTTTGGTAGGTGTCTAACCTTTTTCCATGCTAGTTAGGACAATTCCAATGTTTGGATTGTGAGTTTGCGCATCATTGTTAGTTTGTGTTGCTTCTTGTGAAGAGTGCTTACATTTTGTCAACTCAGGGAAATGTCACGGTCTCAATGGTGTAGATCGCGATCGTGATAAATACTAAGTTCGCACCGTGAAAGATCACGGTACATCCTAAGTTCGTAGCCGTGAACTTGGTGATGGAGACAGCGAGCTTGTCTGTGGCCCTGATCACAACAATAACTCATTTTAACCTCTTTCACCCCCAATCTTCAACTTCAAGAACCCATTTTTATACTCCATTTTTACCCAACTTCTCAAACTTCAATTCTTCGTCAATTTTTGTGATTTTTGCTTGACATTTGAGTTCATCATTATGTCTTCAAGCAATCCAAGGTATAAATTCTTACTTAATTCTTCATTCATCATTGAATTTCACATTAGTTGGGTTGAGAACGTGGGGTTAATTGGGTATGTATTTGGGTGTTTGTGTGATATTTCATGACTTGGTTTGTGTAATTGGATCTCAAAATGAATTTTTATGAGTATGTGTGGTTGGAGGACTTGGCGGATTGCTATGATTGAATGTTAATAGAATGAATGTATTGCCCACCAAGTGCTCTATGAAATGCCCAAACTGATACGAGCACAGTTGTGCTTGTTAGGGATCAAAGTGCGCAGCTCAAGTCTCCCTCACTAAACTTGAACTCAAACAACTTAAAACGAAAATGAAACGGACCAAAGGTGCAACTTCACACTTGGGAAGAGGCTCGATTGGTTTTAAGTCGAAGCTCGGCCACGGTTTATGTGGTTTCAATCGATACGAAGCAGTCTTTGTTGCGGGAACACCAACACACTAAAGGCTTTGTGACAAAGGTCACATTTTATTCAACTCAACTCTACCCTTTGTACACGAGGCTTTCAAGACTTTAAATAGACTACAAACAACCTAATTCTGAATCTAAACTAACAAGGAAATCAGTATCTAACTCTAGCTTAACAAGGAAACAGAATTCCCAACTCTAAAACGTAACAAAATCCAATTGCTTCTCGTCCAAGCTGTTGCCTTCTTGCGCAAGCAATGGTACTAGTCTCCATAGAATCTTTGAAGCCCTCGATCGTGGTCTTCCAAGTATCAACGTCCCAAATAGGCTTCAGTCGTTTGCTCTCCTGATTCCATAGTTCAATTTCCATCCCTTTTTGTCCTTCGACGTTACACCATTTGAATTGAATAAGCCTCCAAAGATGGTGTCGGAAACTGTTCCCAGACTTAGCCAAAAACAGGCATTCTTCCAGTTTTACCATAGCAACTTGACACTCTTTGTTCAGGGTCTTAGAGGCTAGAGCTTGTGCAAACGACCATTCAGAATGATAAAAAAAAACACGAGCTCTTCACTTGCCACCCTTCCTCTCGAACTTCCATTAATCAGAATGTACGATATGAACCTGTAAAGTAGGCACCACGAAACAATCTGAACACTTAGCCAAATTCTTCCGTTTTTCTTTCCAACGTTGATAAATTTTTCGGAGCTCAATTCGAGCTTCATCAAGAGGCTAAATGAGATCATATCACAAACCACATACATCTTATTTTTGGTGATCCTTTACTTTTGGATTGAAAATATACATGCTTACAATAGACCCTTAGACATTTCACCTTGACTTGGCATTGAACTTTAATGCATGTTTTTAAAGGCTTTCATTTTTATCTCCTTCCTTGCTCACCTACTCCATATGTTTTGGGAGCCATAGGTTCTTATCTTGGTTATTGCCTTCTAAGTTTATTTTTGCCACTAAGCAAGGCACATGAACCTCTAGAAAGTTGAAATGATCTTTTCCTAATGCATTCAATATTCGATCTTGGTCATTCTGACACACCTTTTTACCTATGAACCCACATTTTCTGCATTCTATAACTTAAATGTGGGGGTGTTCGGATTGACTCTAAGGATGATTGCCTATAGTTTGTTCAATCAAAGGAAGGTTTAGTGGTGTTTTGGATATGTCTTCTATTTCTTATGTTGTATGGGAGCTCCGACAAGGGTAAGGGGCATCATAGAGGACAGAGTTCACAAGAAGAGAAACCGAAACCTGATGAGCCCTAGATGAGTCTCTTTGATCATAGTGGGCAGCTTGCTCAATTGGATTGAATTGAATCTCGGACAAGAACACACGAGAATAGAGTGATGTAACACCTTGGCAAATCCCACATAGACAAAGCACGGGATAGATCCATGGTTCATAAGTAAGAAACCGGCATTAACTAACAAGACGCGTTTTGGGGTGAAATGGAGGAGTTCTTGTGAGAATTTCGAAGTTAAACTTGCTCAGTGTAAGGTACAACAAGGATGGGCTACCTTATGGGAAGTCACCTTGAATTGCACCCCAAGTTAAAATCCGTGAGGGTCAAGGCAAAAAGCGGACAATATCTTGCTTCTTGGTCAAGACATAGAAGCTTGTAGGATGGATCATATCAAAACCTCAAATCCAAGAGAAAGACCATCTATTTATCGACTGCGAGTTCGGAAAAGAGATTTGGCGGGAGGCGAGGCAAGTCTGCAACACTTTGATTCCACCTCAAGGAGACATTCTTGCCACCATTCGAAGATGGAAACACTGATTTCCGATTGTTTTAGCGAGTGGATTTCTTTTTATACTCTTCATACTATGATGGCAGATTTCGTTAGAAATAAACAACCGTATATTCCAAGATATCAGCAACAATGCCAAAGTGGTTCTCCTCAAGGAGATCTAAGGATCGGTTGAGTGGTTGATGGCGCATAAAAAGATCAGTAGAGATCAAGGCATCGGCTGGCTGAGAACGCAGCTTGCTCTTCGGAATAAGTCCATTTAGCTTTTGTTACTTCCTTCGGCAGGTGGCGTAGTTTGGTAGTTGCATCAGCCCTGCTCTTTGTTGCCGGTTCCACTGTTTGTTCTGTTCAGCCGGGCGCTTCACTAGTGTTGTTGGCCTTTGTTTATTGTGTGTTTTTGTGTTCTTTTTGTTGGTGTCGTCTTTTGTTCGGGGAGCAGGGATCTTTTGGTGGACTTAGCTTTCCTTGTTCTGCTTGGACAGGAGCACTTATTGTGCTGCTGGATTCTTTTTTTTAATTATTTTCTCCTTTCCTTTTATTTTTTTTTTCTTCTGCAAGACTTTGTATTCGTGACTGTTGTTGGTTTTTTCTTATAGTTAATTGCATCTCTCACCCTTATAAAAAAAGGAAGACCAAGTAGAGAAAGAAGAGAAACCACAAGTACACCATCACCAACAAAAATAGATACTTCTCCAAGGACAACGAAGAAGAGCACCCAGAATGGCAATGGACATCCTCATTATGCATTCCTTTATGCAATCCCACTCCGGTTCGCCGATAAGTATCTATGGCTGAGAGAGTGCCCAATCGAAGAGAGCTCATGTCTCAATGATGTTCTTTTTACCCAGCTTGGAGTTGACCACATCATTCACTCAAAGATTGCCAAGCCAGAGAGGATCAAGGTCTTGACCATCTGGGATAGGATTTATTGTGTCCTCGTACGGTAGTGTAATCTCCCAGTCGTGGCAAGCTCTATCAAACACAAGATGTCTCAGTAAAAATGTTTAGTCCACCTGAAGTTAATACATGGTTTTATTCAATGGTTAGAGATTTCAAATCAAACCAAACTCCAAAAAAGACATAGCTGGGTCAAGTGGTTAACTCTAATGTTTTACCACCACAATAGTGAGTCGATTAATTGAAGATATTTAGAGGCGCATTAAATCGAAGAATTGGAGCCATTAAGCTCTTAATTGGGAGCCTTTACAATAGCGGAATCCGTTACTCTCACAAGGCTATTTGTTGTGATTATTTGGGAGGAGCTAGGGATTAGTGGCGTATATAAATGGGATTATGATCTCAGCCGGCGGAGAAAAGTGGTACATGTCGGGAAAATGGACAAGAGAGAAAGGTAACTAGAGGTTAGTGTCATTCCAAGCTGTGCATGTGGGACAAAGGCGCTACGGGAGCTTGGGAATTAGTTGCCGGCAAAGATGAGGCAGGATGGTAGGGCATCGGCATGCTGATGAACCACGGTGGAAGACTCTATCAATGGATTGCTGAGGTAAGGAATGAATCCCTAGAAGCCTTGATCAATAATAAGGATGATGTTTTTTATTAACTAACACATCCTGTAACTTGGAGGTTTAACCAAAGCAAGGAACTTTGGGAAAGTTGGATTGGCTAACCTTGGTAAAGTGTGGGGTTATAAACGGTGATGATGACAAAATGAATTCGTGTGGGTGGATGGAACTGTATATATATTGTGTGGGTTCATATTAGATGATGATAAATGGACATGAGGATCTCTGCCTGAGAGTAGGGTTGGGAAAATAGACCAGACCGTTAGAAAAAATGTGGTCCAAACCGTACCACACAGTTTGCTCCGGACCGTAGACCGTTAAGTATGGTCTGGTCTGGTCCATGGTCTGTATTATTTTATGTTTTGATCTCTTGGTCTGGTCTGGTTTAGACCGCGGTTTACCGGACCAAACAGTGGACCCAACTGACTTGTCAATACGTGTTAACAGCCCATTCGACCACTCTCCCAACTCCCACAACGACACCCAAGTCTCAACCTTAGTTTTGTGAATCTCGTCCCTCCTTCATTCGCAACCACATTTAACCAGAGAGTAGAGATAATCGTGTCTCCATATGACATTATGTTAATGCTTATGACGTTATGGTGCAAGTTGGGATGCTTTACTTTGTATCTTTCTTATGTACTAAGATTTAGAGTATCAAAATTATTCATGCATGTTAGGATTAATGATTTAAGGCAAATAACAATTATTTTTCCTGGTTATTGGTTCAATTTTTTGTGTGGTTGACTAAACAAATTATTTGTTTCTCATTGAGTGTGGTCTATCTGGACCAGACCAGACCGAACCATACCGCAAAGGCGTGGTCTGGATCGTATAGTCTGTGGTCTGGTCTGTGGTCTATACTTTAGCCTCTCGGTCTAGACCATAGACCATATATATGGTCTGGTCTGGACCAAACCGCACCGTTTCCCAGCCCTACCTGAGAGAGTGCCCAATCGAAGAGAACTCATGTCTCAATGATGTTCTCTTTAACCATCTTGGAGTTGACCACTTCATGCACTCAAAGATTGCCAAGCCGGAGAGGATCAAGGTCTTGACCATCTAAGATAGGATTTACCGTGTCCTCATACTATAGTTTCTCAGAACTTTAATGATCAAGGATGTTCGAGCTGCAGCAGACAAATTCCCGAACATCTTTCTAACTTAGAGGAGTACACCAACAAATATCCTTTGGGAGATTACAAGGGCCCTTGATATTTATCCAAAAAATTTCCTATATTCCACCATGGCTCTTGCGGCCCTCACTCTAGAGAATTCTTTCTCATACTTTGGTGATTTCTATTTACTAGGAAGAAGAGATTAAAGTGCCAGGAGTAAGAGCAATGAATGTGGAAAAAATTTAATGATAGTGAAGTGAAGTTTGTATGGAGGCTCATCCACCACGCGATATCCATATTCGTGGTGGCAAGTATGGGAGTAAAGGTAACCTGACTGCTAGAGATGCGACATTCCTATGGACCATGCAAAGTCACAGTTCCATTCACCTAGATCTTACCATTTTAAAGATCTTAAATCGGCAAGAAAAAGATAGCATACTCTTAGCACTTCATAGGGGTGTCTACATCACTCGCATTGCCTAATATCTCAACTTTGAATTCGGCAAAGTGGAGAGTAGATTGGATCCATGGACCATCCTGATCTCATTTGAGACCCTCAAGGCGCATATTCAAGAAAAAACCAAGGCTTAATATTGGCGCCCATTTTGGTGGCCCGTAATGGAAAACGACATTGTGGCTTCAGTTTTTGAGAAGTTGTGTACTTCATAAAGAAGGCATCCTGAAGTTATTATAAAGTAGTAGCTACAAGGAAGGACTCTTCTTATAGAGTGGATGATGCGTTAACGCCGATTTTCTCTCCCCAAAAATCCTAATCCAATACATATATAAAGGTGTCTAGGGTTTAGAACTCTGTAGTCATTGGTAGGAGGCAGTTAGAGGGTCGCTACTCTATCGATAGAGTACTCTGTCATGACTGTTGCTCTGCGGATCGGGAAATAGGAGGATTCGGCAATACAAGAAAACAAAAAGGCACACACACACGATATACGTGGTTCACTAACACAATGTGTGTTGGCTAGTCCATGGGCAGGAGAGATCTAGTTTCCCTATACTTCGAGGAGATACAGATTACAGAGGAGTATGAGAACTATTTAAAATAATTCTCCTAGGTCTAACCCTAATCCAATATGGTAAAGGACAAGCAGTTACAAGTTACAACCAGGCCTAGAACCCAAACCCAAATAACATCGAGCTCCCCCGTGACTTCCGATCGTAGTGGTTGATAGTCATATTCAAGTGACATCAACAAATCTCCACCTTGACTTAAATCCTCTTCCTCTGAAATATCTTATGTACTTTGATCCTTCTCTCCCTCCTGCCATCAATGCCCCGTAGGACGGATTCACCCACTCAAGACATTCAGCAAGTCCAAATAGTGTTGGAACTTGCCAAGTGGAACTGGCTTAGTGAACATATCAGCAGGATTATCCGTGGTGCCAACCTTATTCACCTTAACCCTCTTCTCTCTCCGCAAGAAATGATACCTCATCTTGATGTTATTAGTCCTCTCATGATGGACTTGATCCATATTGCACTCAAACTATCGCAATACACCACTACCTAATCATGATGTAGACCCAAATCACTAACCATCCCCTCGAACCATATTCCCTCCTTAGAAGCTTATGTCAATGTCATGGACTCTGCCTCAGTAGTAGATAATGTCATTGTCGACTGCATATCTGCCTTCCAGCTCACATAACTGATCATCGATCCTCTTGTGTCAACATCTCCAACATAGTCAGAATCTGAATAACCAACCACTAAGCACTTTGTTTCACTTCTGAAGCTAATCCCCACATCAGATGTACCCTTAAGGTACCAGAAAATTCTCTTCACATCCTGCCAATGCTCCTTCCTAGTTTGTATCTTGAACCTGCTGATAACACTAACAACATGCGCAAGATCAGGTCTAGTGCATACCATAGCGTACATCAAACTACCAACTGCACTAGCATATGGGACTCTCGACATGTACTCCTTCTCAACCTCTAACTGTTGTGCATAAACTTAGGATAGATTAACATTTGAAGCACTAGGAGTATTCAAGGGCTTTGCTAAAGACATTTTTATAAACGCGGTGCTATGGATCGGGAAATCGCCGGAATCGACAAAGCAAGAACACGAAAGCGAGAATCGAAAAAACAGACACATGATTTACGTGGTTCACTAACACGATGTTTGTTAGCTACGTCCACGGGCGAGAGAGAGCCAATTTCACTATATCGAGGAGATTACATATTACAGAGGAGTATGAGAAATATTTATAGTACTTCTCCATGTGGGTCTAAACCTAATCCAATCTGGCAAAGAAAATGGTTACAGACCAGGCCCAGAACCCGAACCCAAATAACATTGAGCCCATACACCGTGGGCCGGGGGGAAACGCACCCCCACCGGGTCGTTGCCCCTGGACCCCACTCGCTGACCGGGCAGCGAGACCCCTGATTACCAGTCGTAGCGGCTGATAGTCCGATTCAAGTCACATCAACAAATCTCCACCTTGACTTGAATCCTCTTCCTCTGAAAACTCTGATGTACTCTGCTCCTTCTGTCTCTCTCCCGCCATCAATGCCCCGCAGGGCGGAGTCACCCACTCAAGACATTCAGCAAGTCCAAGCAGTGTTGGAACTTGCCATGTGGAACTGGCTTCGTGAACATATCAACAGGATTATCCGCGGAGCCAACCTTCTTCACCTTAATCCTCTTCTCTGTCCTCAAGAAATGATACCTCACATCGATGTGCTTAGTCCTCTCATGGTGGACTTGATCCTTGGCCAAGCATATTGCACTCAAACTGTCGCAATACACCACTGCCTGATCATGATGTAGACCAAGATCACCAACCAGTCCCTTCAACCATATTCCCTCCTTAGCAGCTTCTGTCAACACCATATACTCTGCCTCAGTAGTAGACAATGTCACCGCCGACTGCAAAGTTGCCTTCCAGCTCACTACAGAACTCCCTAGAGTGAATACATAACAAGTCATCGATCTCCTCGTGTCAACATCTCCAGCATAGTCCGAGTCAGAATACCCAGACACCAAGCACTCTGTATCACTTCCGAAGCTAATCCCCACATCAGGTGTACCCTTAAGGTACCTGAAGATCCTCTTCACAGCCTGCCAATGCTCCTTCCCAGGTTGTATCATAAACCTGCTGACAACACTAACAGCATGTGCAAGATCAGGTCTAGTGCATACCATAGCGTACATCAAGCTACCTACTGCACTAGCATATGGGACTCTCGACATGTACTCCTTCTCAGCCTCTGACTGCGGTGCATAAGCTGAGGATATATGAACATTTGAAGCACTGGGAGTATTTAAGGGCTTTGCTGAAGACATGCCAAACCTCGACAGTATCTTCTGGATGTAGCTCTTCTGTGACAAGAAAAACTTCTTCTTCGACCTGTCCCTGTAAATCTCCATACCCAAGATCTTCTGAGCAGCTCCCAAATCCTTCATCTCAAACTCAGCACTGCGAAGCCCCTTTAACTTCTGGATATCAGACTTCGACCTTGCGGCTATGAGCATATCATCCACATACAGAACAAGATAGATCATCGAACCATCCTCCACCTTTTTGTGATACACACAACAATCATATGGACTTCTGCTATAGCCCAGCTCAAGCATGTAACTCTCAAATCTCTTGTACCACTGCCTCGGAGATTGCTTAAGTCCATACAAGGACTTCTTCAACTTACAAACATAGTCTTCTTTTCCCGGAACCTCGAATCCTTCTGGCTGAGTCATGTAAATTTCTTCCTCCAACTCTCCATGTAGGAAAGCTGTCTTCACGTCTAGTTGCTCGAGCTCCAAGTCATAATGTGCCACTATTGCTAGTAGCACTCTGATCAAAGTATGTCTGACCACTGGTGAGAAAATCTCATTGTAGTCAACTCCTTCCCTCTGCGAGAAGCCTCGTGCAACCACCCGAGCTTTAAATTTCATGCCCTCTTTAGAAGTGATTCCTTCCTTCTTCTTGTAGATCCACTTGTTTGTAACAATCTTCCTTCCCTGTGGTCGTTTGACTAGCTCCCAATTCTGATTCCTATCATGGGATTCCATCTCATCTCCCATTGCGGCAAGCCACTGATCAGCTTCACCACCCGAAACTGCTTCTCTATAGGACTGTGGCTCTCCTGCATCCACTTCTTCAGCAACCTGAAATGAATACGCCACCATGTCCTCGAAGCCATACCTCAGTGGAGGTACTCCTGCAGTCGCTCTCTTTGGTCTACCGGAAGCAATAGACTGTTGAGCTCGTGCACTGGACTCTGAAGTTTCTGGCTCTGCAGAGACATCCTCATCATGTTGATCTTCTCCACCTTGGTGCTCAAACTCACTCTCTTTGAGAGTTTGCAGCTCCACCTGTTTATCAACATTCCTGCTACCTTCAACAACAATAACCTTCAACATGGGGTTAAACATAGACTTCTCATCAAATATCACATTTCTACTGAGTATAACTCGATGCTCAGAAGGTGACCAGACTCGAAATCCCTTAACTCCATCTCCGTAACCCACAAATACACCCTTCTTTGCCCTTGGGTTCAGTTTACCCTCATCCACATGATAATAAACAGGGCACCCAAAAACTTTCAGGAAGAGTAATCAGCAGGCTTACCATACCACACCTCATAAGGAGTCTTCAACTTAATACCTGTGTGAGGTCCACGGTTGATTAGGAAGCACGCCATGTTTACTGCTTCTGCCCAGAATCTTCTCTCTAGTCCAGCATTAGAGAGCATGCAACGTGCTCTCTCCAAAAACGTCTGGTTCATCCTTCCTGCAACGCCATTCTGCTGGGGTGTATCTCTCATAGTCCGATGACGGGCAATCCCTTCATCCTTGCAGAATTCGTTGAACTCGGAATTACAGAACTCCAGATCATTGTCCGTTCGCAGCTTCTTGATCTTCTTCCCGGTCTGATTCTCCACCAATGTCTTCCACTACTTGAACTTCTTGAAAGCCTCACTATTCTACTTCATCATGAAAATCCAAGTAAATCTCGAATAATCATCAATAATAGACAGAAAATACATGCTGCCTTCAATGGATTCAACTCGTGAAGGACCCCAACAGTCGGAGTGGAGGTAATCTAGTATCCCCTTCGTCCGGTGGATACCCTTCTTGGGAAACTTGCTGCGATGTACCTTCCCAAACACACAATGCTCGCAGAATTCCAAATTCTGCATCTTGTGCCCGCAAAGAAGATCCCTCTTTGACAGAACTTGCATCCCCCGTTCACTAATATGCCCCAGTCTCATGTGCCAGAGAGTGGTCATATCTTCCCGATGAACCTGAGACGATGCAACTGCAGCAGAACCAGACAACACAGACCCTTGTAATGCATACAAGGTCCCACGCTTCACGCCCTTCAGCACCTTCCTTGAACCTTTGCAGACATACACAACTCCACCTTTTCCTTTGAAACTGAAACCCTTGTTGTCGAGTAGACTCAAGGAGATCAGGTTCTTTGTCATTCGTGGAACATGCCTTACATCATTCACGGTACAGAACGAACCATCATGTGTCCGAACCTTTATGGACCCGATTCCAACAACCTTGCAGATAGCTCCATTAGCCATGACCACGTTACCACCATCTATCTGCTCGTAGGTTGTGAAGCAAACCCTGTTCGGAGACATATGGTATGAGGCTACAGTGTCCAGAAACCACACATCCCCACGATGTGCCTTCTCATCTACAGCCAAGGCAAGATCGTCTTCAGAACTGTTGTCCACTTCTGCCACGGCAACTGAACCTTGTTTCTTCTGTTGCCCTCTTCTCTTGGGACAGTTGTACTTCCAATGCCCCACTTCCTTACAGTTGTGACAAGCATCACCAAGCTGTGGGCCGGGACCCTTGGAATTCTTGTTTGAATTCCCTTTACCAGATTTCTTCTTTCCCTTTCCACCTGTAACAGCCAAACCTGATGCCTCACCACCTGTACCAGACCCAGACGCCTTATGCCTGATCTCTCTCGTATGAAGAGCAGACCTGGCATCCTCCAACGACACGCTTTCTTTACCAGCAATTAAAAAATCAACGAAATTCTCATATGAACTTGGCAAAGAAACCAGTAGGATTAGGGCAGCATCCTCGTCATCAACTTGAACATCTATATTACGCAGATCGAGCAAAATAGAGTTAAGCTGTTCGAGATGTTCCCTCAAAGGCGTACCTTCTTGCATCCTCAAGCTGAACAACCGTTGTTTGAGATGCAGCTTGTTGGTTAGAGACTTAGTCATGTACAGACTCTCTAGTTTCAACCACAAGCCCGCGGCAGTCTTCTCAGCAGCGACTTCAATAATGACGTCATCAGAAAATGATAGCATGATGGTCGAGTGGGCCTTCTCCTCCAGGGTATTCCACTCATCGTCATCGACCGCTGCCTTCTTCTGTTTCGCAGACAGCGGCCCCCACAGCCCTTGCTGTTTTAATAAAGCCTGCATCTTGATCTGCCATATAGCGAAGCTGTTCTTCCCCGTGAACTTTTCGATCTTCATGTTCATCGACTTCATTCTTCTGAATCGAAAACCCTAACCTGATTTCCAACCACGGCTCTGATACCACTTGTTATAAACGCGCTGCTACGGATCGGGAAATCGCCAGAATCGACAAAGCAAGAACATGAAAGTGAGAATCGAAAACACAGACACACGATTTACGTGGTTCACTAACACGATGTGTGTTAGCTACGTCCACGGGCGAGAGAGAGCCAATTTCACTATATCGAGGAGATTACAGATTACATAGGGGTATGAGAAGTATTTATAGTACTTCTCCATGTGGGGCTAAACCTAATCAAATCTAGCAAAGGAAACGGTTACAGACCAGGCCCAGAACCCGAACCCAAATAACATTGAGACCCCCAATTACTAGTCGTAGCGGCTGATAGTCCTATTCAAGTCACATCAACAGACATGCCAAACCTTTTTTTTATAATGGTGAAATTAAAGACATGCCAAACCTAGACAGTATCTTCTGGATGTAGCTCTTCTGTGACAAGAAAAGCTTCTTCTTCGACCTATCCCTGTAAATAGGGATGGCAATTTTGACTTAACCTGATTTACCCGCCTGTTTTGGGGCGGGGCGCGCATGGGTACCTCTCTTTGACCTGACCTGCCCTGACCCGTCCCATTCTCTACTCATTCTTGCCTAAATTACATGTAATCTTAGTCAAATTACTTAGGATTTTCCTCTTATTACATCATATTTTAGCTATAATAAAGTTGTAAATACGTGAAAATCTCAATTTCGCCAATAATTTAACTACATTTTATCATATTATGGTTTCTTTCTTGATCTTTTAATGAAAATAATTAATATTTCTAATGTTTGTCGCATAAATAACATACCCATTGGATCGACCTGCCCCGACCCGTGCCCCATTATAAATTACCCGCCCTGGACCCAACTTGCCATAGGGCGGGTATGGGTATCGAGATACCCGCCACGGACCTGCCCCATTACCATTCCTAATCTCAAACTCAGCACTGAGAAGCCCCTTTAACGTCTGGATATCATACTTCAACCTCACAACTATGAGCATATCATCCACATACAGAACTAGAACAACAATCATAGGGACTTCTATTGTATCCCAGCTCAAGCATATAGTTGCCAAACCTCTTGTACCACTGCCTCGTAGATTGCTTAAGTCCATACAAGGACTTCTTCAGCTTACAAACATAGTCTATTTTCCTAGAACCTGGAATTTGTCTGGCTGAGTCATGTAAATTTATTCCTCCAACTCTCCATGTAGGAAAGTTGTCTTCACGTCTAGCTGCTCAAGCTCCAAGTCAAAATATGTCACTGTCGCTAGAAACACCCTGATCAAAGTGTGTCTGACCACTGGTGAGAAAATCTCATTGTAGTAAACTTCTTCCCTCTATGAGAAGCCTCTTGCAACCACCCGAGCTTTAAATTCAATTCCTTCTTCATAAATGCTTCCTTTCTTCTTCTTGTAGATCCACTTGTTTGTAACAATCTTCCTTCCCTATGGAAGTTTGACCAACTCCCAAGTCTGATTCATGCCATGGGATTCCATCTCGTCCCCATTCGAGCGAGCCACTGCACAGCTTCTCTACCCGAAACTTCTCCTCTGTAGGATTGTGGTTCACCCGCATCCACCTCTTCAGAAACCTGAAAAGTATACGCCACCATGTCCTCGAAGCCATACCTCGGTGGAGGTACTCATGCAGTCGATCTCTTCGGTCTACCAGAAGCTATAAAATTTTGATCTCCTACACTAAACTATGAAGTTTATGGCACATCAGAAACACCCTCATGTTGATCTTCTCCACCTTGGTGCTCAAACTCACTCTCTTTGAGAGTTTGTAGCTCCGCCTATTTATCAACATTCTTGCTATCTCCAACCATGGTAACTTTGAACATGGGGTTAAACATAGACTTCTCATCAAATATCATATTCCTGCTAAGTATAACTCTATGATCAGAAGGTGACCAGACTCAAAACCCCTTAACTCCATCTCCAAAACCCACAAAAACACCCTTCTTTGCTCTTGGATTCAGCTTACCTCATCCACATGATAGTAAACAAAACAACCAAAAACTTTCAATGAAGAGTAATCAGCTGGCTTACCCTACCACACCTCGTAAGGAGTTTTACACTCGATACATGTGTGATGTCCACGATTGATGAGGTAGCATGCCATGTTTACTGCTTCTGCCCAAAATCTTCTCTCCAATCCAGCATTAGAGAGCATGCACCTTGATCTCTCCAACAAGTCTGGTTCATCTTTTCTGCAATGCCATTTTGTTGTGGTGTGTCTCTAACGGTCCGATGATGGGCAATCCCTTCATCCTTGCAGCATTTGTTGAACTCGGAATTGTAGAACTCCAGACCATTATCCATTTGAAGTCTCTTAATCATCCTTCCGGTCTGATTCTCCACCAAAATCTTCCACTGCTTCAACTTCGTGAAGGCTTCACTTTTCTTCTTCATCAGGAAAATCCAAGTAAACCTTGAGCAATCATCAATAATATATAGAAAATACTTGCTGCCTCCAAAGGATTCAACTCGTGAAGGACCCCCAACATTCGGAATGGAGGTAATCTAGCATCCTGTTTGTCCGGTGGATACCCTTCTTAGGAAACTTACTGCGATGCAGCTTCCCAAACACACAATGCTCGCAGAATTCCAAATTCTGCACCTTGTGCTCACAAAGAAGATCTCTCTTTGACAGAAATTGCATCTCTCGTTCACTCATATAACCCAATCTCGTGTGCCAGAGAGAGGTCATATCTTCCTAATGAACATGCGATGATGCAACTGTCGCAGAACCAGACAACACAGACCCTTGTAATGCATATAAGGTACCACGTTTCATGCCCTTTAACACCTTCCTTGAATCTTTGCAGACATACACAACTCCACCTCTTATCTTGAAACTGAGACCCTTGATGTCGAGAAGACTCAAGGAGATTAGGTTCTTCGTCATCTGTGGGACATGCCTGACTTTGTTCATGGTACATAACAAAATATCATGTGTCAATATCTTATAGACCCAATTCCAACCACCTTGCAGATAGTTCCATTAGCCATAACCACGTTACCACCATCTATCTGCTCGTAGGTTAAGAAGCAGTCGTTATTCGGAGACATATGATATGACGCTGCAGTATCCAGAAACCACACCTCGCTATGATGTGCCTTCACATCTACAACCAAGGCGAGATCGTCTTCAGAACTGTTTTCTACTTCTACCACGGCAACAGAACATTGGTTCTTCTCATGCCCTCTCTTTCTGGGACAGTTGTACTTCCAATGCCCCAACTTCCTTACAGATGTGACAGGCTTCCCCTGGCTGTTGGCAGGGACCCTTAGAATTCGAGTTTATGTTCGAATTCCCATTACCATATTTCTTATTTCCCTTTCCACCTGTTAGAGCCAACCCCGATGCTTCACCACTTGTACCAGATCCGAACACCTTATGTCTGATCTCTCTCATGTGAAGAACATATCTGACATCCTCCAATGACAAGCTATCTTTGCCAACAATAAAAGAATCCACGAAATTCTCATATGAACTCGGCAAAGAAACAAGCAGGATTAGGGCAGCATCTTCGTCATCAACCTTAACATCTATATTGCGCACATCCAACAAAATAGAATTAAGTTGTTCTAGATGTTCCCTCAAAGGCGTAACTTCTTGCATCCTCAACCTGAACAACCGTTGCTTGAGATGCAACTTGTTGGTTAGAGACTTAGTCATGTACAGACTCTCCAGGCCCAGGACAAGCGGTTACAACCAGGCCCAGAACCCGAACCCAAATAACATTGAGGTTCCCCGTGACTTCCATTCGTAGCGGCTGATAGTCCGATTCAAGTTACATCAACATACTCCACCTGACTTAGAGTGACACCACTTACATGGCAGAATTGGCAACATAATTGGGGTCACCATGCCCGATTTCTCTATTGTGGTTGCCGATTCTAGTGGGTTTCAGGAACCTTCATTCAAACTATGAATCCCTAGAAACCCGTCTCCGTGACCGGCTAGTTCCTTAGTTGAATAGGTGTGCAAATCCTAGAGATCTGGATATGTAAACCTCGATGTTTGGTTTCAATGCGACTGTTTTGATCTTCCAACTGTTTGTATATATTTCCTCTAGGTTATCGTTTGTTGGTTTGAATGAAAGTTTAGTCAAGCTTTCATCCCTTCGTGGTGCAAGCATCGAAATTCGAGTCGTTTAGAGTAAGACCATACATGGCGGCTCTACTCAATCGATCATCATTTGATCAAACGGTGTGAAGTCTCTAAAGAGAAATCTTCGTAGGGTCCTTGTCCCCCACTAGTCCACGAACAGGCACAAGGTGGGATTGGATGAAAAAGATCAGAAATCGGCAACTCGTATGTTGCCAGTATCGAGGGAAACGTATCTAGTAACTTTAGGCGTAAGATTTGCCTATGTAACGCATCTCTCTTCTGCATCCTCACTCGCCTTGTAGTATAGGCTTATTTTTCTTGTGTTTTACTTTCTGTTTTGCTAAAGCGGAGGCACCTCAACCTTTTTCACAAGTTTTCTTTCATCATATAACTCGTCATTCACAGGCTGAGTAAGTTATTGCGAGAGGTCACAGGGAATACGACCCTAGCCTTCGAGACAGTAAATTTGATCCGCTGTTACAATTCACGATCCACCATCCTTGAAAAATGAAAATACAGTATAATATATTTATGTCAAATATGAGAGAAAACAATTGCAGCAACGTGATTCTGGCACCGTGGTGGTGCCACTCAGATAAAATAAAATAAGATAAAAGGTGTGAACATATCAACAACCCAGAGCAGCAGCACTCATGTGATCAAAATACTATATATGACCCCTTAGTTGCCCTCAGATCAATACTCGATCATCTGCGAGCTTTGCCTGAAGGAAAGGAAAAGAAGAGAAAGATCAAAAAAGAGAGAGAGAGAGAGAGAGAGAGAGAGAGAGAGAGAGAGAGAGAGATCACGCCATCGATCAGCATGAGTCTATTACACGGGAAGCTGGAGGCGTATGTTGGAATCAGGGTCGCTGCTGATCTGTTCCATGACATCTTCAGCGGCAGGCCACACCATATTTCAGACATGGCTCCTGAGAAGATCAAGGCTTGCGCTGTCCATGAAGGTGACTGGGGTAAACCCGGCACTGTCATCAACTGGGATTACTGCCATGGTAATTAATGATATCAATATATAATAATGTTTTGATCTTCAAGATTTAATGTTTTAATTGTTGTAGTTTGTCGGTAACATGATACAACCTATATTTATAACTTATCAATGGTTGACTTATGAGTTTGTCGGATACATGATATAACCAACATTTAATTTATAGCAAATTTTAAACATAGATTAAGTTTATTTTTAATGCATTTTCTCGCAGAATTATTTAATTTTCTTGGCAATTGAAGATGGTAGTTGTTGGAAATAACTGGTGAGAGAAGTATACAACGTACATGCAAAAAAGAAAAGTGTCAAGTGTGTGTGTGCGCATACAAACCATCAACCTAGCTACTAGAGTCAGTGTATTAAGTATTGTGTGATATGATGATCTGCAGATGGGGTTGCGAAGGTGGCGAAAGAGGTGATCGAGGACATCGACGATGTGAATCTTTCGACGACGTTTAAGGTGATCGAAGGGGATCTGATGAAGGAGTACAAGAATTTCAAGCTAGTGGTTCAGGCAACTCCACAGTCAGGGGGAGAGTGGAGCCTGGTTCACTGGACACTGGAGTATGAGAAGCTCAACGAGGAAATCCCCGAGCCTTTCTCCCTGCTGCAATTTGTGGTTCACACCAGCAAGGATATTGATGACCACCACACCAAGAAGAAGTGATCATAATAATTAATTCCATATCCATGAACATGATGGTAATTATTATATAAGCATGGGGGGAAAAGTCGTACGTACGTGTTTCCAAGTTCAAATAATAATGTCTGTCTGTGTATTGAAAAGACTCTATGATTGTGGTTTGTTTTTTTATTGTGTGTGGCAGTTGAGGGGAATGGGCCATCGAAGATTTCAATAATATTGCATTGTATATTACTCTATGTGTGCTGCAAGGGCTCTGATATTGCTGTAAACTTGCGAATAAGTGGCCTTCTGTTTGTATGAGTATTTTCAATAATATTGCATTGTATATTACTGTATGTGTGCTGCAAGGGCTCTGATATTGCTGTAAACTTGCGAATAAGTGGCCTTCTGTTTGTATGAGTATTTAATGGGTGTTATGTATCTGCTTACATTACCAAATATATATGGTGCCTTCTACGGTAACCCAGGTGAAATCCGGGGTATCGCATACCTTGAGTATGAAAACGCTATCTAGACCTCGAATTAGCTGAATTTTTGGGCATGATACTATACCCTAACCCGTATTGAGTGAACCCTAGGTCCTAATTATCTAAATCATAAACTATAAACCCTAAGATGGTACATTCATTTTTTTTCCTATATTTGGACGAATCATAACCGTTGATTATTATTTCTAATTAAATTGATCTTGGATATAAGATTTAGAGAAATAAGACCTAGATTTTGATCTTCAATGGTTAGAGTACCGTATCATATCAGAAAGATCAGTTAATTCAATGTCGATTATATATATATATATATATATATATATGTATATGGTGGCATTTTCGGTGCACTCGCTTTTTTGGGTGCATTCAGTGCACTCGCTTCATAATCGTCATTTTAAACATGCGATTTATGTCAAAATAATGTCAATCATCACTTAGGATGTGATGAACAATAACACACATGAATTTGCACAAAAACTATTGCATATTTACTTTAATTTGAAGGATTCAGAGTTTAGAGATTCAGGGTTAGGGTTAGGGTTTACAATTTGGGGTTTATGGATAAAACTCAAAATTGGAGGTCTAGGGTTTAGGGTAATCCACTAATTAGTTGTTATCATATGTTATATCATCTTATTACACTAATTCTACAAATTAAAATTCAAAATCCGACACCTTAGGACTAGTTTTTGAGTTGGGTGCATTGAACGCACTCATTTTTGTGAGTGCACCGAAGTAGTCACCATATATATATATATGAATATGTTAGTGTATTCTCTATTATTGCCAGCTGCGCCAGAAGGAGCGAGATTCAGCACCGGCCGCAGTGAGCAGTTCGAAATCAGGGGAAAAAGAAGAAGAACGAGTTCAGTTCGAAATCGGGCTAGATCCGGGAGGAAAACGAAACAAGAAAGCGGAAAATGGAAGGGGCAAATCGACTCCCAGCTCTCACCTTCTCTCTCCCTCTCTATCACCTATACCCCTTGTCGCTTTCCTCCTCTGCCTCGCGTCTCCTCCGCTCATCCACAATACAAAAGCTAGCGATTGTGGACGATGGTGACTGTGAGCTTCGGGAATCTGGCGGTGACGGTGAGCTTCGATTTTGGAGTCAAGGGAAGACGAACGGCGGGAGTGGTTGCGTAGCCAGATCTCCTACTCTGCACGTGTCACTTCGCTTCCGCCGCCGTGGCGAAGAATCGTCTGAGTCAGTCGGGTCTGACTTCGCTCCGGGAGGCCGCCATTGCTCTTAATTACCTTATCGTAGAGGGTGTAGGGCTCGCAGAGGTTGAGAATCAAGGTGAGGGAGTCGTTGGAGTTGAAGGCGTCGTGGATCTGGAGGATGTTTGGGTGCAGCGGGAGGAAGAGCATGACCTTGGGCTCCTTCTCGAGGCAATCGCGGTCGGCTTGGTCGGCGACCAGGGATTTGTCGATGGTCTTGCAGGCGAAGAAGGAGTTCTTCGTCGGAGAGAAGCACCGGGAGATCACGCCGAATCGGCCTCGTCAATGGCGGAATTTGGGGGAGGCGGTGGATCTGGATATGAGGGGCTCTTTGTTTTTGACATAAAAAGATAAATAAAATTTAGGTTTAATCATTTTTATAACATTTTTTATTTTTTTATTTTTTTAATTAAAAATATGAGGTGTCACTGACGTGGCATCTACGTGGCTGCCATGTCAACAAAAGTCAATGTTAATGTTGACTTCCGTTTGGTCAACCGTTATATATAACGGTCAACAAAATCGGCAGGACACAAATGACACAAAACTATCATAGGTTGGGACACAAATGTCATATCGAATACTATAGGACACAAATTACACAAAGTTAATAGTTCGGGTGAAATGAAATAGTATATCAAACCCAATGTCGTCTCGTTATTGTAGAATCCAATCATGTCGGGTTTAGTGGTTAACCCGACTATAGTTTTTAAATAACCAGTAACTTATAGTTTGCACAAAAATATCATTGTTTCATAGTCGTCCTAAAATTGTGATTAAGTTATGAATTTTAAATCACTTCTATATATTTAATACTGCAATTTTATATGCCATATTCGAACTAATGGTGTTTGAGTTATGATTTTAAGTTATCCTCCATTTATAAGATACGCATAAATTAAATTAATTATTAAACTTCAATTAAAATAATTAAAATATAAAAGTTGAAGTACCAAACGTGAATATACTCCTAAGAGAGTTATGATTCTTGTCTTTATTTGAAGAGACATGATTCAAATCCCAATACTAATGTACTTTTTCCTGTAGATAAGAAATAAATAAGTAAATAATTTTAAACTTGAATATACTCCTAATTTACCTCTTATAGTTTTTCAAATAGATGAAACGATACAGAAATGGTTTTGTTCAAGAACAAGAACACCAGTTGCGAAATTTTTTCCTTTTTGCTAATTCCTTTAGAAAGTCTCAATTATCAAAAAAAAAAAGTATCATTTATGTCCTAAAGTATTCAATATGACAATTCTAGAACGAACTATATATTCGTTAGTATTGACTGTTAGTGGTCAATGATAAATCAGTTTATCGCTGATGTGCCAACTGTCCTGATTCTATACATGATAATGTGGTAATGAGGTGGAATTATATTAACATATTAATTTTTATACAATATGCACATTTATTTAATTTTTAGAATTATATTAATTTTAAATTATAAATGAGGTGTAGAATTATATTACTACCCCTCTGCAGCTTCTCACTCTTCCTTTGCTCTCCTCCGTCGCCACCGGCGGCCAAAATAAGAAGACAAACCCCGCCCTCAAGTGACCTCCCTCGATCTCTCCGACCTCAACATCTTCATCTCCGCTCGCGCAGCTAAAGAATCTCTAGGTTCTCGATTTGTACAACAACGAGATGAACGGAGAGCTCGACGAAGTGATCAGTTGATAAAAATGAATGTATTCCGCCGCAGTCAAAGAGGGAGGTTGGATTCCCCAAACCCGGAATCCAATCTCACGAGGCGACGATGATTTTCGCCAGTGGTAATTGAGCGGGAGCAAAGGGCGACGGCGCCACTGCTCGTCGGTGGTACCTGAGCGGGAACATAGGGCGACATCGCTGCTCGTGAGTATTTCACTAGAGGAGAAAGTTGGGGAGAAGAAGCAGCAGGGGAGATCGTGGAAGTAGGGGCTCGCCCGCAGCAACGAGGGCATTTTGTCGAAGAGGGTCGCCGAGATCATTTTGCTATTTTTTAAAAGGCCAATACAACTATAAAATCTCAACTATCAACTATCAAAAACTCGTCCTGAACTATTCAATATTTTATTTATGTCTCAACTTATAATAGTTGTGTGTCATTTGTCTCCTGATGATTTTATTAATAGTTATAAATAAAGATTGACCAGACGGTGGGTCAACGGAGCAATTCAGAAGATTTGGGGATTTTGTAATTTTTTATTTTTTAATTTTAATAAATTTAGATGAAAATATAAATAAAAATTCTTTTTTAAAATTCAATATCAGATGACACATCGACACTGACTGAATTTTCTGTTAAATATTGACTGTCAAACTTGGTCAACACTAACGAAAATATAGTTCAGGACATAAATGTCATATTGAATAGTTCGAGACACAAGTGACACTTTCTTGATAATTCGGATTTCCCAATGGTTTAGATTTTAAAAATAAAAATAATAGTATGATGTGGTAATGACATGACATCTATGTGGCACTCATTTGATAGTTTGAGTTTTGTAGTGGTATTAGCTCTTTTTTAGATTGTTTCTATATTTGTATTCTTCATAATGCATCATTTTTTGACTTTTCAACGGACACAATACATGCATTGTTCTTATGATGTGACAGAAACTATCACTTAATAATAAATATTATATCTCACCAAAAGATAGTTGAGTTGAGATTATTTTATCTCAGCTTTTAATTAATTTGACATACACAATCACACATACCAAACCTTATATTTCACAATGCAACAAATTCGACAATACATGTATAATACTATACATGTATTCACAACAATATATCTATTTAACAATTACAACATCAAACTACACCAATTTTACTTCTCTCGTTAATGATTAGCAAGCAACTTTAGAGATTGCTTTTCGTAAAAAAAAAAAACCTTTAGAGATTGCATCTGTATATACGTGCGCATTTGGCAATTTTTCCCAATATACCACACAAAAACCAAAAATTTACAAAAATGCCACTATTTCTCTAAAATTTCCATCCATACCACTCTTTCAGAAGTACCGCATCCCCCATTGCGGTTTAAACAAGGAATACAGGGGGTGGTGCGATTTCCGTTCTTGCCGCAAATAGACCGTGTGGGATCACTACGGTCAGATTGACCTTACCCCAGCTCAGCAATTCGGGCCAAACCGTGGCCCCGAGTGTGGTTTGCATTTCAAATGCGGAAACCGCCGCACCACCCCACGGTTCGTTGCCTGATAGGGCAAAAGCGTATAGCTTCAATTCCTATCTCGTAGTAAACCGGAAAGTCCGGGTATCGTCTCTCAGGGACTGGTACAACCTTATATTCTATCAAATTTATGAGCAAACTATAAGTGAAAATGGTTTGAGATATAAACTAATTTCTAAAAGCAAAATAATTAAACTAATTAAGCAAAGTAAACTTGTCGGGAGAAATTCAATGGGAGAAGCTCTGGGAGAAACACCGGGATTCACTACCTATCCTATCCAGATTAATTCACATATTCCAATCAATTTAATCCAATTCTCTACAGCCAAGATATCACGAATGTGCTAGCTATCCCTGTCGGGAATTACTACGTACTAAATAATCAATTCAAATCCTACTGTCGTAGCTCAATGAATTAACTATCTAGCCTGAAGATCGATATCCTATTTAAGACCGCATAGCACCTTATTTAATCCACTGTCGCTTCGATAAGTTACTATGTCGCATGAAATAGGTTCAGTTAATAGGGTTTCACTGTCGCTAATAACCTAATCAACTACGATTCATTGTATTGGTGGCCAGTCAACACAAGGCATTAAGCAATTTCATGCAATAGAGATTGGAAGAAAAGAATCATAAATCAATCCATCAAATCAAGAAATAGCTACATCCTATGGTGTTTCCCCCAGAATTTGGGGTTTAGTTCATGACGAAATTAAGATAAATCGATAGGGTTTTGTTCATCATGTTCTAAATCAACAAGAAACAACTAATTCAGTTTAGAAAATCAAACCAACTAATCGCTCTCGTTGAACTCAGCTCTAGCCGCTGGAAAATTGATCGTCAATTGCCAATCGCACTGCTGCTCGCTGCTCTTGCTCCTGAGAATTCGCCCTCTTCCAAGAATAATGGCCGCCTCCTTAAAATTCTGTTCCCTCCGTCACCAAGCTGCTGCCCTCTTTCTTTTCTCCCGAGTTTCCGTTCCCCCAACTTTCTTTTTTCTCCTCTTGCCTCTTAATTCAGCCGCCCATCCCTTTGGGCTTTGGCCCACTTCCTTTTCTTTCTTCCTTCTGGATTTTTCTGGACCACAGTCAAATGGCCGCCCACAAAAATTGCTCCCTTTAATTGCTTCCCAATTTTTGGCCGGCCCAATTCTTCTTCCTTTCGGGTTCCGCCAATCCCCCTGGCCCATGTCATTAATCCCCTTTCAGCTGGGCTTTAAGACCAGCATTCGAGAATTGTTTGCCGGTGCAACTTCTTTTTCGTGTTTTCTTCACCTGTAATACATCAAACTCATGGCACTAGGCAGTAATGGTTTTTCAACCATTCTCGGGTTAGCGAGCCCTAAAATAGCACCAATTGGCTAAAACATACCACGGATAATCACATAAAGTCCAAGAATCCGATATATTAAAGCCGAATATCACAACCCCACACTCAATTGTTGCTTGTCCCTAAGCAACGACTCAAAAGACACAAACACAAAATCATCCAATACAATGACACATTACAGACTCAACACTCAAAGCAAAACACCAAATTTCCTTGTACTCTTGTTGTAATCAGTAGTTTCTTTCTCAACGAACAAGTTGTGCTCTAATGGTCATACCTTTCACCCCACACTCAAGTTCTTTGCAACCATTACCTTTGACTGACTCAAATCCATCAAAAACTCAAATAGCAACACTCAGTTCCGATCGTCAGTAGTGGGTGATTAACAACTTATGGTGCAGCAATTATTAGGAGAATCTAACCACATCAGTGAGGTGCATATCTCGTGAGGACAGTCTGGCTTACTCACACCAATCATAAGCAATTAATTAAGCATGAGTCTCAAAAACTAATGGGGGAAGCTTTTCGCAAACAAGATTTTACTTTAAGCACATCACTACCTTTTATGACAAGGAGAGGCTTTCTCTCTTTCTGCTTTTGCTTGCCGAGAAGTCGTATTTAGTACAAGTGGGATTTGTTTCTTACTACCGGTGACCGAGCAAGAGCAATTTCTGCTTCTTAGCACTCGCATAAGGGCTTCTTTCAATTCCTTTTCCTCGGTCCGTGTGGAGGGTCATTGCACATCCTCAAATGGCACTTCACTCAACTGGGGATCGTACTTGATAAGCAACATCGTACGGTCGCGAACCGATTCTCAATTGAATCTTTCCTCATCCCCATGTGCAATGAGTGATTGCCTCACACGATTTTGGCATTTTTACCCACACTTTAATTGTTATGGCAACTTTCTTATATTTTACTTGTCAGGTGGTGTTTTCTTTTATGAAGATACAGTTCACCCCATCATAAAACATTCAAAACAGAGAGACTCATTGCAAAATCAAAAACTCACAATTGATGCAAGTAAGCACGGTATCCAAACATGTCGAATGGTCAATGTTCTCCACCTAACTACTTCACCAAAAGCCGTTACACTATCCTCACAAAAGAGAATGTTGCTAAAAGAGTTGCTCATTCAAAGCATATCAAGTCAGTCAAAACATTCAAGCTCATTGTGAAGAACCATGCAATTCAACACTAGTGGGGTGATTTCGATGATTTCATTCAAGCACAAACTCATTTTCAAGGCATCACGGTCATTTACATCATGTTACCACAAGAGTACAAGGTTTTGTTTTTGATTTTTCTGATTTTTAGGTGTTTTTTTTAGCCATTAGATTAACACAGGCAGCATGCTTTTTACACAGGCAAACTGCATGCAGTTTAGCTGTGCTCAACCTAATGGCAATTTTTTTTTTTTTTTAACACAAAACGAGACACTGTGGACAACTACGACTCGACATAAAACACAAAACACGACAAGAACACAGACCATCCACCCCACACTCAGGATGGACATTGTCCACAATGTCTACAACTACACACGACACACCAATCGGTTCACCTAACTAACATTATACAGACCATCATCAGAAGTATTCACAAAGAAAAGAAAAGAAAAGAAATAAGAACCTCGGGACAAGCTCCTATGAAGGAGGGGTCGATGAAGAAGTGCCGAGCTTCTCATCTAGACGCCGGTTTAGCTCCTGGATCTTCTTATCTTTCTCTGCGTCTCTGGCTTCCAAGAGAGTTATTCTGGCTCTGAGCTCGTCTGTAGATGATGGTGAAGCTGGTATGACTGGTGGGGTATCTTCTGGATGCGGAACTGGAGTAGGATGGGACTGCTGGCCCTGACTGACACTTGAGTGCGAGTGCCCCGCTGCTGTCGTCGGTTGCTGCCGGGGCGCGCTGCTGGTGGCGGAGAGCAGGGGGCGGCCGGCGGAGGGTCGGCGGGGGTCGGCGCCGGTTGGCTCTGCTGCTGCTGTGCTGCTCGACGGGAAGAGGAGAGGGAGGGGAAGAAGGGGGGAAGGAAGGGAGAGGGGAAGGGCAGCAGCCCGACCCCTTTTTTTTCTGTTTTTTTTTTTTTTTCGAAACTGAAACGCGGCGCTGCTGCTAAATTTTTTTTTTTTTATTTTATTTTTTTTTTCCGAATCCGAAACGCCGTGCTGCTGTTGGATTTTTTTTTTTTTTTTTTTGGAAGAAAAGACACGGAATTTCTCCTTTTCAGTCCCCCCTTCCTTCTCAAAATTGTCAGATCAGTCCTCCCCCCACAAAACTTTCAGATTAGTCCTCCCCCTACATTTGCGGTTTGCCTGTGCTCATTTTGCGGCCTCCCTGTGCAAAAAACATTCTGCCCGTGTACCTACAAAACACAAAATAATACCTTCCTCAAGGCTTTTTGAGCTGAATTTCGGCGGAGAGCCTCTAGACACACCCTAAAACTAAAAAATGAAAAAAAATTGAAAGAAAAACTCACCTTGGGTTGCCTCCCAAGAAGCGCTTGTTTTGCGTCGCTAGCTTGACGTAAAATAGCTCATTCCAGATGATATGTTGAGATTTCCAGGACGGAAACCCCTTCAATATAGTGCTTGAGCCTCTGACCATTCACCTTAAACGCCCCTTGATCACCAAGAATCTCAATTGCACCATGTGGGTACACTTTGGTCACCGTGAATGGTCCGGACCACCTTGACTTCAACTTTCCCGGGAAAAGTTTAAGGCGTGAATTGAAAAGTAATACCTTCTCTCCCACCTTGAACTCTCTTCTCAGTATGTGGTGATCGTGCCACTTCTTGGTTTTCTCCTTATAAATCCGGGCATTTTCATAGGCGTTAAGCCTAATTTCATCGAGCTCATTCAGATGCAACAGGCGCTTCTCTCCAGCAGTTTTTAGATCAAAGTTCAGCTTCTTGATAGCCCAATACGCCTTATGCTCGAGCTCGACGGGCAAGTGGCAAGCTTTTCCAAACACCAATCTGTATGGAGACATGCCTAAAGGAGTCTTGAAAGCAGTCCGGTATGCCCAGAGTGCATCATCTAACTTCCTTGCCCAATCTTTCCTTGTTGAATTCACTGTCGTCTCCAGAATGTGTTTCAGTTCTCTGTTGGAAACCTCCACTTGCCCACTGGTTTGTGGATGATAGGGTGTAGCAACTCGATGCTTAACCCCATATCTGGCCAGCAACGTGTTCAACTCCTTTCCCATGAAGTGTGTGCCCTCGTCACTGATGAGAACTCGAGGGACTCCGAATCTGGTGAACACGTTCTTCCTCAAGAAGTTCACCACCGTCTTTGAGTCATTGGTGGGCAACGCCACTGCCTCCACCCACTTGGATACATAGTCGACTGCGACTAAGATATATTTGTTGTTGAAAGACGGTGGGAATGGCCCCAAGAAATCCACTCCCCATACATCAAACATCTCTACCTCCAAAATCGAGGTCTGCGGCATCTCCATCCTTGCAGATATGTTCCCTGTTCTTTGGCACCTATCACATTGAGCAACAAAATCACGGGCATCTCGAAATAGAGAAGGCCAATAAAATCCAGATTGTAACACCTTTGCTGCTGTCCTATGAGGTCCAAAGTGGCCTCCTGCGGCCATACTATGACAGAAATTTAGCACTGACTTTACCTCACATTCAGGAACACATCGTCTTACCATGGTATCAGCACAATGCTTATACAGGAAGGGGTCTTCCCATATATAATTCTTGGCAATAGTAATCAACTTCTTGCGCTGTTGATAAGACAAATCAGGGAGCTTACCTGTGGCGAGATAGTTCGCAAGATCTGCATACCAGGGAGCTTGTTGGACAAGGAGAGCGTAAAGCTGCTCGTCTGGAAAAGACTCATTGATCTCAACCTTGTCCTTAGGAATGGCCGCAAGCTCAAGTCTAGAAAGGTGATCGGCGACCAGATTAGCCGAACCTTTCTTATCCCGAATTTCAACGTCGAATTCCTGCAAAAGAAGAACCCAACGAAGCAATCTCGGCTTGGCCTCCTTCTTTGAAAGAAGGTGCCTTATAGCTGCATGGTCAGTGTACACAACTGTTTTCGATCCCATCAAATAAGATCGAAATTTATCAAAAGCAAACACCACAGCAAGTAGTTCTTTCTCAGTAGTGGAATAGTTCAATTGTGCATCATTAAGAAGCTTACTTGCATAGTACACCGCATGTAACTTACCTTCCTTCCTCTGCCCCAAAACTGCCCCGACTGCATAGTCGCTAGCATCACACATAATTTCAAATGGCAAAGTCCAGTCGGGTGTAGTGATAATGGGGGCAGAGGTTAACTCCTTCTTAAGTCGATTGAAGGCCTACAAACACTCATCAGAGAAGTTAAACACAGTATCTTTGGCCAACAAATCGCATAAAGGCTTGGTAATCTTTGAGAAGTCTTTAATAAATCTCCGGTAAAAACCGGCATGACCTAGAAAACTTCTAATTCCTTTTATTGTGCTGGGAGGGGGAAGTTTTTCTATGATTTCAATCTTAGCTTTATCAACTTCTATCCCCCTCGCCGAAATTCGATGACCAAGCACTATACCTTCTGTCACCATGAAGTGACATTTTTCCCAGTTCAAGACTAGATTAGTCTCTTCACATCTCTGCAAAACTCTAGACAAGTTAGCCAAGCAATGTTCAAAGCTAGTACCAAAAGTCGAGAAGTCATCCATGAAAACTTCAAGACTCGATTCTAACATGTCAGAGAATATAGCAGTCATGCACCGCTGAAAGGTTGCTGGTGCATTACATAATCCAAAAGGCATTCTACGATATGCAAAAACACCAAAAGGACATGTAAAAGCAGTTTTCTCTTGATCCTCCGGTGCTACTGGGATCTGAAAATAACCAGAGTAACCATCTAGGAAACAGTAGTGAGAATGACCCGCCAACCGTTCGAGCATTTGATCAATAAAAGGAAGAGGGAAGTGATCCTTTCGGGTCGCCTCATTCAACTTCCTATAATCTATACATACTCTCCAGCCCGTAACAGTTCGGGTAGATATCATCTCATTCTTATCGTTTCTCACTACTGTCATACCTCCCTTTTTAGGGACAACATGCACGGGACTAACCCAAGTACTATCAGAGATAGGGTAAATAATACCTGCATCCAATAGCTTCATTACCTCTTTATGCACTACTTCTTTCATGTGCGGGTTTAGTCTCCGTTGTGCCTGGACGGAGGGCTTGGACTCCTCCTCTAGAAGTATCTTATGCATACAAAATGTTGGACTAATGCCTTTGATGTCGGCAATTGTCCAGCCTAAAGCCTGTATGTGCTGGCGTAAGACCTTCAAGAGCTCCTGTTCCTGCGAATCAGTCAGTGTAGCAGAAACAATCACAGGTAAAGTGGAGTTTTCCCCCAGATATGCATACTTAAGGTGACTAGGCAATGGTTTTAGTTCCAATTCCGGAGGCTGGATCCGAGATGGAACCATTTTCTCTGGAAACTTAGCCTTTTCATCACCTTCCACCTGCATAGGCAATGCCTCGAGCGTTTGTGCCCTCTTTGACACGGTTAGCTCATCAAGTTCATTATCAGAATCATCAAACTCAGATTCAGCATCATAATCATTGTTCAAAACAGCATCAGTGCATGATTCTATGACATCCACAACAAACACATCACTAGAGTCGTTAGGGTACTTACTTGCATGGTATACATTGAATTTTACCTCTTCCCCACAGACTCTGAATGTCAGCTCGCCCTTTTGGACATCTATGAGAGCACCCCCCGTCGCTAGGAAGGGTCTCCCAAGAATGAGAGGTACTTCCCTGTCCTCCTCCATCTCCAGAATGACGAAGTCGGCGGGGAAGATGAACTTTCCCACCTTCACTAGCACGTTCTCCACCACGCCTTTGGGGACCTTTACTGATCGATCAGCCAGCTGTAGAGTAATTCGAGTCGGTTTGATCACATCTTGGAGTCCCGGCTTCTTATAAACAGAATATGGCATGAGGTTTATGCCGGCTCCAAGATCACAAAGCGACTTTGTAAACTCTGTCTCACCAACAATACATGGGATGGTGAAGCTCCCTGGATCTTCCCTCTTCTCTGGCAATTTATTTTGGATGACAGCACTACACTCTGGTGTGAGTGTTACTTTCTCCAAATCAGTCCACTTTCTCTTCTTTGTCAACAATTCCTTAAGAAATTTGGCATATGTGGGCATTTGCTCAAGAGCTTCAGCTAGCGGAATGTTGATGTGCAATTGCTTGAAGAGATTCACAAATTTTTTTGAAGTTCGGGTCCTCCAGGGGCTTCATCAACCTTTGAGGGAATGGTGCGGGTGGATCATAAGGTTTTAGCTCCTCCCTCTTCGCTTTTTCCTCTTTTTGAGGTACACGGGCAGCATGCTTTTGCACAGGCAAACCGCTTTCATTTTGCCTGTGCAAGGCTGATTCTTCATTTTCTGCACAAGATCTTTCTCCCTGTGCTTCCTCTTCTGCCTCTGGTGCCTTTTTCGAGCTGCTAGGGTCTTCCAAGGCCTTACCACTCCTCAATGTCACTGCCACAACTTTAGCATCTTTTGGATTCCTCTCGGTATTAGCCGGTAATGTCCCAGGAATCCTGCCTTGCATATCCGCCAGAGTTTGAGCCATCTGCCCCATCTGCCTCTCCATAGCTAGCATAGAAGATTGTAAATTATTGTTGATGGCTAGCTGTTGAGTGACAAACTGATCCAGGCCCTTCAGATTATTGTCGGTTTTCTGCATGTGAGCCAGAAGCAATTCTTCAAGTTGTGGTTTCTTCTCTGGTGGAGGTGGAGGTTGTTGTTTCTGCATGCCTGGAGGTGGAATGTTGCGAGCACCATTTGGGTTGTTGTTCGCCCAGGAAAAGTTAGGATGCTTCCTCCATTGTGGGTTGTAGGTATTCGAATACATACCACCCTGGCCTTGATTTCTCTGATTGTTGATATAGTGCACATCTTCCACCTGATCAGCAACCAGTGGACATAGATCCCTATGATGAGCACCTTCACATAACTCGCAATAAGCAACCTCCTCCTGTCTACCAAGAGCCAACTTAGCCAGCCTTCGTTCGAGTGCATCGAACTTGGAGTCCAGCTTAGCATCAATCTTTGCTTCTAAGCTTGCAACTCTGTCTATCTCATGCAAGCCTCCTCTCCTTCGAATGCCGGTCTCACTACCCCATTCAGTATCTTCAGAGCATATCTTCTCCACTAGTTCATATGCTTCTGGTGCTTCCATTCTTGTGAAACCATTCCGGGAAGCATTATTCAGAGCATCTCGGTACTGTCTTCTGATCCCGTTGAAGAAGATGGAGATCACATTCCAATCTTCGAGACCGTGGCTCGGGCATCTCATTAGAAGCTCCTTATAGCGCTCCCATGCCTCGGTCAGACTTTCATCTTCAGCTTGTTTAAAAGTGACTATTTCCTCTTGCCTCTTCATTGCCTTGGCAGGAGGAAAGTACTTATCCAAAAAGGTCTTCTCAAGCTGACCCCATGTTGTGATGGAACGGGGTGTCAAGTTCTGGAACCAGTGGGATGCATTTCCTAGCAGAGAAAACGAGAACATCCGAAGACGGATGGCATCATCAGACACAGCCGGGCTCTTCATAGTGTCACAAATGTTTGCAAACCGGCGGAGATGTTCATGAGGATCCTCGGTGCTGGCCCCAGAGAAGGTGTACCCATTCGTGATCATATTGATGAAGGCTGGGGCAATCTCCATGTTTGCATCCCCAGCCGGAATGACAACACATGAAGCTCGGGCTCCAGTCCTCCGATTCAGACGAGCCCTGATCGAACGATCTTGTTCAGCCATGATGACAGGCTCGATGACGCGCGGCGGTGGTGTAGGTGGTGTAGGGATGACAGGTGGTGTCACCTGCCTTCTCGGTTGACGATTCTGAGCTAGGGAAGGCCTAGGAGTTGTGGATGTGGTAGGCTGCTTCCCTAACTTGACCTGCTTCCTGTTCTGTCGGCAGGTCCTCTCGATCTCGGGATCTAGTGGCAGTAAATTGCCAGTCGTCCTCCTTGGCATGCACGAGGAGGATTAACCTGAAAAATTCACCTGCACACTAACACCCAGATCAAAACAGTTCACTCACAAAAATCAACAAAAATAAGGTATGGCAGTCCCCGGCAACGGCGCCAAAAACTTGATAGGGCAAAAGCGTATAGCTTCAATTCCTATCTCGTAGTAAACCGGAAAGTCCGGGTATCGTCTCTCAGGGACTGGTACAACCTTATATTCTATCAAATTTATGAGCAAACTATAAGTGAAAATGGTTTGAGATATAAACTAATTTCTAAAAGCAAAATAATTAAACTAATTAAGCAAAGTAAACTTGTCGGGAGAAATTCAATGGGAGAAGCTCTGGGAGAAACACCGGGATTCACTACCTATCCTATCCAGATTAATTCACATATTCCAATCAATTTAATCCAATTCTCTACAGCCAAGATATCACGAATGTGCTAGCTATCCCTGTCGGGAATTACTACGTACTAAATAATCAATTCAAATCCTACTGTCGTAGCTCAATGAATTAACTATCTAGCCTGAAGATCGATATCCTATTTAAGACCGCATAGCACCTTATTTAATCCACTGTCGCTTCGATAAGTTACTATGTCGCATGAAATAGGTTCAGTTAATAGGGTTTCACTGTCGCTAATAACCTAATCAACTACGATTCATTGTATTGGTGGCCAGTCAACACAAGGCATTAAGCAATTTCATGCAATAGAGATTGGAAGAAAAGAATCATAAATCAATCCATCAAATCAAGAAATAGCTACATCCTATGGTGTTTCCCCCAGAATTTGGGGTTTAGTTCATGACGAAATTAAGATAAATCGATAGGGTTTTGTTCATCATGTTCTAAATCAACAAGAAACAACTAATTCAGTTTAGAAAATCAAACCAACTAATCGCTCTCGTTGAACTCAGCTCTAGCCGCTGGAAAATTGATCGTCAATTGCCAATCGCACTGCTGCTCGCTGCTCTTGCTCCTGAGAATTCGCCCTCTTCCAAGAATAATGGCCGCCTCCTTAAAATTCTGTTCCCTCCGTCACCAAGCTGCTGCCCTCTTTCTTTTCTCCCGAGTTTCCGTTCCCCCAACTTTCTTTTTTCTCCTCTTGCCTCTTAATTCAGCCGCCCATCCCTTTGGGCTTTGGCCCACTTCCTTTTCTTTCTTCCTTCTGGATTTTTCTGGACCACAGTCAAATGGCCGCCCACAAAAATTGCTCCCTTTAATTGCTTCCCAATTTTTGGCCGGCCCAATTCTTCTTCCTTTCGGGTTCCGCCAATCCCCCTGGCCCATGTCATTAATCCCCTTTCAGCTGGGCTTTAAGCCCAGCATTCGAGAATTGTTTGCCGGTGCAACTTCTTTTTCGTGTTTTCTTCACCTGTAATACATCAAACTCATGGCACTAGGCAGTAATGGTTTTTCAACCATTCTCGGGTTAGCGAGCCCTAAAATAGCACCAATTGGCTAAAACATACCACGGATAATCACATAAAGTCCAAGAATCCGATATATTAAAGCCGAATATCATTGCCCATAAGTTTTTTTCCGATGAATGTCTTACATATGCTAAAACTTCAAACGAATGTAACTTTTTGCTCGGTTATCCAATGTTAACAAAAAAATTGATTCTGCATAACTTTTCGACATCTTGCAACCCGCAAACCATCGCCTTCATCCTAATAATTCGTTGTTATTCGGAAAAATTTGGACGATCATAACTTTATGCTCCCCAATCCGAACCTCACAAAATAAATTTTATTTCGCATAAGTATTGTGGATTTGCAAGATCTCAAAAAATTGTGCATAATCAAAAAAATTCGCTACGATCGGATAACCGAGCACAAAGCTGCGTTCGTTTGAAGTTGCAGTGATTTTTTTTTTAATTAGAACCTCAAGAGGGTCCCGCGGTTCTTTCTAGGTAGGGATGCCAACGGGTCGGGTCGGGAGCGGATAGTGTATATCCGTTACCCTACCCAAAGTAATTCGGGTTTTACCCATACCCACATGAGAAACGGGTAGAAAATCAAAATCATGTCCATACCCGTTCGGGTTTCGGGTATCCGCGGTTATCCATGGATACTAATTTCTCTTAATAACTCCAACTAATATGTTAACATTCACAAGTATTCTCACATTATATAAGAGGAAAAGTATGACAATAATTCACTAGAACGAAGAAAATTAATTAAAACAAGACAATTTCATGAAAATGTTATATTTATATGCTAAATATGAAATATGTTCGGGAAAAATAATGATTATTTCTAGACCAAATAGTTAAATACATATGCATGAGTGTAATCGGGCAGGTTCGGGTTGGATAGTGAGAAAACCATACCCATCCATTCCCGCAATTATCGGGGTCGGGTATTATCCATTCCCACTAAAAGTTCTTCGGTTTTGCGTATTACCCTACCCAATTAGGTCGGATTCGGGCGGATATCCACGGTTACGGATATTTTTGTCATCCTTATTTCTAGGTCAGCCAGAGAGTCGTAGGACCCCCCTATCGGTTTTTTCACAAAATGAAAACCCAACACCGCCTGGTGGTCCTTTTGTAAACCGTCGTGGGGATGCGGTCCTTGTGAAAGGGTGGTATGGATGGAATTTTTTAGTTTTTGAAGTGTTATTAAAGAATGGTCCATAAAACCGTACCGGAGACCGTACCGGGAAAGTCAGCGGTAGAGTATTTTATGGTAAAACCATGGTTTAACCGTAGTTCAACCATTATACCGGTAAATACCGCCTATCGGTTTAGCCTCCAATACTGGTATTTCGTGGTTTAACCACCGGTACGGTACGGTTTCATGGACACTGTATTAAAGCCTACCTGAGCCGGTCAGTCGGATTGGTAAAACTGGCACCCAACCACCAGTTCGGGTCGGACCTGTTCAAAAACCACAATGGTTAGAAAGGTCGGTCGGTAAGTTGTCGAAACGATTAATCGTTTGAGCCGCTCGAATAATTCGATCAGTTTTTTAAACGGTTTAACAGAAATAAAATAAAGAAAATCTGAATTTGAACGGTCCTTGTGAAAGAATAGTATATATATTGGAAAAAAAATCCCACATTTGGCTCCTACATATCCTGTTCAAACCAAGCTTAAACCGATTGAATTCTGGTTGGACCATCAAATTTCAGACTACTTAGTGATCGGCTTATCAACTTAAACCGGTTTGGTATTTTTATTAACCAGATTCCCTTTTGCAAGGAGGGGCCTTTCTTTTTATATTGACGATATAGCATGTCCGAAACGAAACGGCTTTCTCTAACGGCTAGTTCCAAGTCTGACATTGCTTTTTTAAAATAACTCACTCCCACTGTCCGTCTCTCGAAATTAACGATCTAGACCCAAAGCACAGTCAAACTACCGCAAAAAAGAGGTCGATAACCAGCCAGCCATTACGCTCCTTCTCTGTCACGGTAGACAATGGCAGACGAGTTGGCATCACTTTCTCCCGTTTTTCCGCACCAGGGCGAGTACCCAGAAGTAGAAGAAGAGGACTTCTACGAACAGATCTCAGCGCCCAAGTATGTCGACCTCACTAAGCCCGATCCCCGCCGCTCTAGCGAAGATCGCTACTGGTTCTGCCTCCGGGTTGGTGAGTACTCGGTTTCGATGGCCAATTTCTGTCTTCTCCTGCCAAAATCTTTCAGTTGCCCTTTTCCCCCTTCCGGGGTTTCCAGCGTTCATTTGCTTCAGTTATACATTGAGAGTCTGAACACTTTCTACTCTGAATATGCTTTGATTTTCACCGGATTGGGATCATTTCTGCCTCTTATTTCGGCACCTTGCTGTGCATTTTGGGATGACAGGGTTCTAGAGTTCAATTAGGGCTCTGGCCCTCTTGTCTATCTCGGCTTTTAGGGTGTGGTTGTTGGCTGAAAATGTGGAGAAGATAAAGGAACGTAAATGCTATACTCAAAACTTCTTCTGGGTAGTTTGATTTAGAACTTAGCCATGGGTTGCTGCTCATAAAGGTTGCTTTTTTTTCTCTGTGAATTTCGCAATCGTTGGGTTTATTTTGATCCCAAGGGGATAAAGAACTTACAGAACTGATGCTTCTCTTATCTTTTTGAAAGAATGAATAGCTACATCCTTATGTCGCTTTTTGGCTTCTAGCATTCAGTTGATAAACTTAAATGTCTCTAGGGTTGTCCCATGCTAATTGCGGAAAATATTTGGCCTGCTGAACTTGTAGGTTGTGACCAAAAGCACGAAGAAGAAATGGACTCCGAAGCAATCTACAAAAATTTCGTTCTTAGAGTAAGTTGATATGTAGGTCGTGGGTTTGCTACTTGCTGTTACATTCAAACTTCACACCTGAAGTTGTTTGAAAATCTCCTGTAGGTCATGGCTGCAAGAAGTCCCAACGTGAAGCTTCGAAAAGCACTGTGTAACAAGGAGAAAAGGTATGCACAAATATTGCAGTACCTTTTTCTTTATTTCTCCTTTTGCTGGCCTTCTTACTAAGAGAAAGATTATGGTTATTTTGTGTTGGCATGGCAGCCACAATCTGAAATGCCCACAGACAGTACCAGCCAAGCCTTCCAGGCCTAGAGGGCCGAGGCTTGCTTTGATTTCTTCAATATCTAAGAAACTGGTCGACAACAAAGCGAAACTCAAGCCGCTCCAGAAGCAAACTGCAACAACTCCAAAAGCAATGGCAAAGCAATCTTCTAACATGGCCAAGGCTCTAACAACTCCAAGAAACAAAAAGCCGGCAGTGTCAGAACCCGCTGCTGTATTTAGGAGCGTTAGGGCCCCGAAATCAACAGCTCTTGTAGGATTGCCAAAGAAGATGGGAACAGCCAGGACTTTGGTATTTCATTCGCCTAAGAAGCAAGTAAGAATAAAAACCCCATCTGAAGGAATAGACAGTATGAAGACCTTGTGTTCCGGCATGAAAAAGCTGGAGATTACAAGTGGGAATAAGCAAATGATGAGGAGCACAACAGCAGTATCAGATGCTAAGAGAAAACAACCAAGGGGACGGGAGGTTAAAAGCCGGGTTTATGATGGACTCCTCCATACTCCAACTAAAGTAGCCAAACAAGCTAAATCGTCCAAGTGCTTGGAGGGAAAGAACTTGGAAACAAGTTCGATGATGCTGCAGCCCGACTATGATCATGCAGCTTGTAAAGGGGTTCAAGATGATTCTTCCAATGAACTAGACACTGAGGAGAAATGCAGAAATGGCCCTCAGGGGATGAATGCCAACGAGAGCCGTGCAAGTGGACAAGAGAATGTGTTGGACGCTGTTATGGAAGAGGGGTTTGAGGAAATCAAGATGACGGATCAGGGGGCTATAACTTCAGCTTCCAGTGGTGGAGAAAACCACTTCGAAGTAGCAGCAGAAGGTGATAAAGAAAATGTTTCAGCGTCTGATGAGAATAGGTATGAAGTTTGCCACATTTGTATGCTTTGGTTATGGTATATTCAACCTTACCTTACAAGTACTTTCTGGCTGCAGGCGTTTGGATCACAATGCAGACCGTCGTGGCAAGAATGCTCTTGAAAACCAGAACAATTTGAACGGCAGAAAGGTAACTTTGACATTTGTGCGGGGATGGTAACTTTGCGAGTCTATTCTCACTTACTTGCTACCCTCTCTGGGAAATTATGCAGACACGGAGAATAATGGCTAAACCTTTGAAAGAGAGCTCTGTGGCTCCTGCTGCTGTGGTAGCTCGAAGTCTAAATCATCGAAAACCAAAACCTACACATCCCAAGCCGTTTCGCTTAAGAACTGATGTGAGTGACCTGTATTTTTGCCAGCAATTGTGCGAGGGTGGAAGTTTTCTTTGAATGTGGCTTCTGATGTCTTTTGCCTTTGCTTGGACTGCAGGAAAGAGGGATTCTTAAGGAAGCAAACCTGGAGAAGAAGCTCCATCCTACACTTAAAGAACTTACAACTGTCCCACAAAGAAGACATCAACATGTTCTCCAAGTGAGTGTGATCTTGCGTTATCCTTCCGGTATCTCAGAATAATTCAGTGGATTTCACTGATGTTTTCCCGTTGGTACCACAAGTTTCAGAGAAATGAGAAGAACCTTGAACAAACTGAACTTGGTAGTAATACACATGAAGGCAATGAAACTGAGGAGATAAACAGCAGGCCACAGAAGGAACAACCTGTAAGTCCCAGTACTTTCTTTCACCTTACTGATCCATTCATTCATGCGTACAATTTGCGTAGTTGCAAATGTGAAATAAATATGCAACCCATGTATGTGTTTTTCCCTAGCAAAATGAAGCTTCTGGCTTAAGGAATCCAAAAGGAATATCTACTCCCACTCCAAATAGGCAGCATACACTGTCTTCACAGAAGAAAGTTGTAGCAGTTCCAAGACGCACTCCAAGCAAAGCCGCAACAACGGGTCATCAGAAGGCGAGCAGGACGCCCTTGAAGAAGGCTAAAACAGCACTTGTGCAGTAGAAATGGGATTTTGTTCGGTAACTGATAATCAGCCACTGGATGATGCAACTTCTCAGCCTAATTTCCACGTCGCTCACTCGCCCAAGAGCTGCGCCAGGAGAGTCGGGTCTTGAATCTTGATACTTTGCTTATTAAAAACAGATTTGATCTGTGCTTTCTATTCAATTGATTCATTGAATTCTGTGTTTGTGGTCAGCAATTTATACTTTCGTGAGTGTGACATGTAATATCATTGGGGGCGACTTGATTGAATGTGTTGTTTGTAACGTACTATTTATATTTGTTCATACTCCATAGCCCCCAACTGAAGAAGCGAAGATAGCTTGCTTTACTTTTTCTGTGTTTCTGTATTGCTTTTTTGTTTCGGTCTTTTGATTGTAAACAACGGCTGCCTTCTGCATAATCAGCTAGCTGCGTCAATCAAACAACACTTGTATCTCATCTCCTCTCTTCCGAAGAAACAAGTTGCAAGGCAGTAACTGTCTTCCCCCCATCCATGGATCTGCATTGATTTTGAACTGTTTGTGTGCAAGACTGCATACCAGTCCATACTTCTTGTCCTAAACCTTAACATTGTTCATCTCATGCTACGCGAAAGAGACGACAACTTCCAAGCTGCAGCAGGAGGAATCCTTCGAGACAACTTGGAGGATCGATCAGACTCTGTGATCTACCCAATCTGGTTCTGAAAACAGAACTCAATACTGACTATTGGGCAACGAACCAAAACCATTAAAACACCATACTAAAAAAGATGCTACGTCCATATCCTCAGACTCATGGCGAACACAGAAAATCACACGGCTAGTCGTTCAGTAGAAACAAATTTAGGGGAACGGCTAACATCATCAAAATTTGCAAGGATCTATAAATCAAGCTCAATTTAAGACATTCTTTGCGCAGCCTCCTTAGCCAAGAGTCTCTCCTTGGCTTTGGTCTTGGCCTGAGATTTGGATCCCATTATCCCACCACCCCATTTCTTCCTGTGCTCATCAAACTTGTCGTTGAAGTTAGCCTGCAACACATTTAGCAAAGTAACGGTTAAGACTTAAGATCACTACACTGATCACTTGTCATTAAAGTCAATACACTACCTTCACTGCCTCCAAAATCTTGCTGAACTCCATTTTGTCCTCATTCTTCACAGATGTAAGGCACAAAGCTGCAGCTGTCTTCTTGTGGACAATCTGCAATTCATTGCCATTAGAAATGGCTCGAAAAAAGGATTTTGCAGGTTGCTTTCCAACTCAGAATGAAAGAACCAAGAGATTACCGCTCCAAGTCTCGACTTTCCCTTCACAATAGCATATGGAACCTCCATCTTCCGACAGAGTGCAGGCAACCAGACAACCAGCTCAATCGGATCAACATCGTGAGCAATAACCACCAGTTGGGCCTTGTTCTACATAAATAGAGTAGTATCACAATTGAGGTTTAGCACACCAGAATTTCTTTAAATTAGAAAAATGACAAAGCGGTGGGAAAATATGGAAATGGGGCACCAACTTGAGAATATCAAGACTACCTGCTCGATAAGGTAAGTCACATGATTAAGTCCATACTTAACAACTATGGGCTTCTTGGACTCCACAGACTTTCCCTCTGCTTCAGCTTGTGCTTTGCTAATAAGCCTTTCCTTCTTAGCAGCTTTGTCCTCTGGGCGATACTTCAGCAAAAGCTTGAATAGCTGGGTGGCTGGAGCATTAGATAACAAAAAAAAAAAAAGTACGTTAACAACCCATAGTTAGACATATCCAAAGGAAAAAATAATATCTTTGAAACTTACCTAGGTTCTTGTCAAGTGCTTTTGTGAACTGGTTTACAGCAGGAGGAACCTTCAATCGCTGCCTCAATATCCTTCTCTGCCTTTGAATACGAACAACATGAGGCCACTTGACAAACCTCGTCAAATCTCTCTTAGGAGGGAGTGCACCACCAATTCCAAATTGCTTCGGACGTTTCTCGAACAACGGATTCACAACCTTATCCTGCAATCAATATTCATGACTGAGATTTCACTAAAACTTATAAAGCAATGTTCCATAGCATCATTAGCCAACTCCTTCGCAATGGGATTGCCTTAACTAAATGCTTCTCAGCGGTTATTAATGATGACAGAAGACAGGAGATGAATGGAGCATCACAGAATCACAATGAGATCAATGAATAGAGCCTACTATAACCTTTGGAGCAGTAACCAATATAACCAACCAATATAACTCAACAATACTACAAGGTATGATAAGTTCAGAAACTCGAATAAGTGGGAGAGATTGCTTACAGATTTCTTCTTTGCAGCTGCCACGGGTTTAGCACCTCTTTTCGGGGCCTTCAAAAACAAGGAAAGGAAGGAAGCATGTCATAACAGTTAACTTAAAGAAAATTCTGAATATAATAGAGAAAAGCCAGAATTGAGGAGATCTCCACAGCGATTCTGACTCGTCGAACCCAGCAAACTGAAAATGAAACAAATGCACCATACTGGATAGGCGCAGTGAAGCGACGTACCATATCGACGGAGGCTAGCTGATGCAGAAGAGGGCAGGAAGATGGAGAACGAAGGCGGCCGCTGCTCGCTTAGGTTTTGGCGTTTGAAGAGTAGAGTCTCATAAAACGAGGAACACAGGAAACCCAAACCCTAACTCGACCAACTCTCATGACCCGCAAGGCCTTCGCAACCGCTGGGCCTTATTTTTGGGCCGTTCACTAATCCGGCTCATGCGATCACTACCAAGTACCAACTAGGGGTGTCAGTTCGGGTCGGGTTCGGTTACCCAAACCAAAACTCGAAAATCCAAAATCGAAAATTACTAAAACCGAACCCGAACCCGATAAGAATTTGCGGGTTCCGGTTACCCGAAACCCGAAAATTCCTTATCGGGTTCGGGTTCGGTTAAAGCAAAATCGAAACCCGAAAATTCGAACGCCTAAAAATACGGGCTGAGTTCTATTCATTGAAGGTTTTTAGCCAGACCTGAAAAACCAATAAGCAAAACCGAACCCGAAACCGAAAAACCCAAAACCGAAAACGAACCCGAACCCGAAAAACCAAAAATGTATATAATCGGGTCGGTTTTGGGTAAACCCGAAAAACAGAACCCGAATTGACACCCCTAGTACCAACTATATCCTCTTTTCTTTTCCTTTTTAACCCTAAATCAACGTTCTCGGAGTCCAATGAAAGTATGAAACGAGTTGTTTGAGCCTAGATATGAGCCACGTGACATCGTCACTGACTCGTCGGTTCAAGATAGAGTGTATAATCATGGGTTGTGCATCCATCAATAACTAAATCGATACATTTCATTTAGAAAATCCAGATTTAAAGATGGAGAATTAAAAACCAATTTTATTTTCTCTAGTTTTCTTAATCGGCTCATATCTTCTTCGTTTTAACTCGGATTTTTTTTTTTTTTTGCACAGATGGAATGAGTTCGTTGTGATCTATAAAATGAGATACAATTTCAATATTTTTTTAGAAAATAAAAATCCTTGCCTCTCTGTACCAACTGCATACCATATGGTACCTTCTTCGTTTTTAATTCGTTTTTGAAAACGTTTGCACAGAAGGAACGAGTTCATCATAATCAATTGGATCTACAAATTTCTGGGTGAACAAATTACATGACCAAAAAATACCGCACAATCCACCCTGGTACGGGGTGGTATCTTGTGGTACACAATGTTAAAAGTCGTAAATGACAGTTAATATACTTCTACTATCATATATTCAACCATCCTACAGTCTTGGTTTGTTCATACCACCATGGTACACTTTTCAAACCATAGGTATGCTCTTATTTCAATACTAGTCAATACCATATGATATAGAGTATAGACTGGTAAAAAATGGCTCAATTTCTTTTGTTCAAAAAATATATCAAGGTGGATATCATTTTGAAGAGCACAACTAATCTTATCTAACTGTGCAAAAAAAATTAAATTTTGACTTAAAACGAGTGAGAAATCGTCCGTCAAAGATTAATGAGGGAAAATTAAGACTTTCCACGAGAGAGAGGAATGCTAATGTCATGCTGATGTGGACGGGTTACTCATGGTTACTCACCATAAGGTTACTCACCTGATCCGTTCCCTAACTCGTCGGGTCCGAAGCATTCCTTCATTTGTGCAAGTCATTAGGTGGTAACTTGGGAGTTGGGACTGTACGTGGGCACCGGGCCGTGTCGCCCACCGGCGAGCACGGCACGGGCACGAGCACGAGCACGGGCACGAAATAAATGGGTCAGCCCGGCACGAGCACGAATAATTTATGGGTCGTGTCGGGCCTAATATTTTCGAGACTTTATTGACTATAAGAACGGACATGGCAAGAAAATAAATATAAAAAGAATTATAGGTTCAAATATTACAAAGCACAAGTAGAAAAATAATTATTTGTTGTTGTTAGAAGTGTCGTAAAGATATATACGTAATTACTAACATAAGTAAAAATAGACAAAGAATTAAACAAAACCAAATCACTCGCTATGCTTCCAATTTTATTTTCCCCCTTATTTGTTACTTTCTCAAACATTATCGGTTAATACTATCTTTCTCCGTCCAATTTTCACCTTCTTTTTCATTCTCTCTTTTGTTTTTATCCTTTTCATTAAACACGAATACGAGCATGGCATGAGCACGAATAGGCATGACACGATTCGAACCGTGCCGGGGCCTTGGCCGGGCCTAGCAAAGTTAACAAATGGGCTTGCATGGCACGACACGAAACTGACGGGCCGTGCCAAGCACGACACGGAATAAATGGGCCCGAAGCGTGCCCGTTCCGTGCAGGCCCAAGCACGGCCCAACGCCCATGTACAGTTGGGACGCTCTTTAAAGATTAAGTTAGTGGTAGATAGGAAAGATAAATGAATTTAGTGAGAGAGTGAGTAGTCGAGTTACCATTAAATGTTATAAAGGAGGTATTTAAATTCGACTTATCAACGTCGAAGTCATTAAATGCGATGTCAGGCGTTCCTAAATGGGTCAACTTCACGGGGAGCATCTCTTGTGACAATAAATGTTGTGACAAACAGATATCAAGGTATGTGGATTATGTGATCTCTGTACATCGGTAAATGGCAATATATACTAACATATTATTGTCCAGCGTCTTTCCCACCAGTTGTGTTCTATGATGGGCGTCTCTTATGGCTCTAATGTCGTAGTCCCTTGGAGCCTCCAAGGCAATCTTCAACAGTCAACCCTATTGGGCCACTAGGCCAACCATTTGTCCCTTAGGTAGGAAAAGTTGTGATTTTAGAAGCTATAAAGCGGTTTTCTTGTGATGAGCGATTTGTTTGGGTTGCGGCTCATGGAAGTACCCTTGCCCCCGTTCGAATGAAGCATAGTGTATCCTCCTATTGTAGTCTTGTTTTTACGCCTAGTCTATCTCCACGCCTTCAAGAATGTTTTGCTTTTCGCCATGATTCATGAACTTTCAGTCTTTAATTGCGCGTACCCACTTATAGTACATAGCTTGACTCAGAAAAGTTTCCATGATTTTGGCGCTAAGTAGTCACCACGCTTCCGGGATAGGGGTGGGCATTCGGTCAGTTCGGTTTCGACCAAACGGAAATTATGAATATCGGGTTTCCTAATTCTCCCAAACCCCAACCGCATTCGAACCGAATTATAATTCGATTTGGTCAGTTTAAACCGAATCATAAGTCGGTTATGTTCGGTTTTTCACACAAAACCGAATTTGTAAGGCTACTTGTACTTTCTCACTTTTAAATTATTTTTCACCCCTAATATAAACAATAAATATGCAATTATATGCATCATCAATGATAAAATCAAGCTTTTCAACACATAAGTCATAAAACATTTCAAATATTTAAGTCTAAAAACAACTACAAACATAAAAATCCACCATTTGGAGCTTGCAATTATAGTATTTCCGTTTTCGGTCGAAAATTCAGAAATGCGGTTCGGTTGAAAGAACACTAGTTTCCGAAATATCCATATTTTGTTTCCGAATTCCGAACTGAATAGCATTATTTTGGTTTCGATTCGGTTTAATTCGGTTCGGGTTGGGTTTACCGAATCGGTTGCCCACCCCTACTCTGGGATCATCACTAAGGATGAGTTTTCCCCCTCTTTTGTTTTTCAAATACCCCTCATTCACCACGTGTTTCATCTTGGGGATGTGAGTCTGACATCAGCCACTCAAGTGTCACCTCCTATCCTATATAGCCTGCTAATGCAAGCTACGTAAAAGTGATAAAAGTCCTATGATAACCTACGGTCATGTTCCAAAGTTCTTGTAATGCATAACTACGCACACCATACCATCTATGCACGCTCAACACGGAATATAAAGCTTATTTAGGGGTTTTCATACAAGTAATAAGAAGAAGAAAACAAAGCAAGACAAAGTAAAGTTGTTTAATGTTTTTTCAAGTTATAGATGCATAAAAGTAAAGGTATGTTATTGGACAAGAAATCAAACTTCGAGTATCGTCACATATACTAGTGCTCAATCATATTATGCATCAAAGACTCATCTATAGCATCACTCTATCTTTCTACAGCCATCCTACTTGAGCTTTAGCCACATGCAATAAGAACTTGACTACCTAATCCGTGCTTTCGCTTCATGCCATCACCTAATCAATGAAGAATAGATAAGTGAGGATAGCTCATGATTAAGTGTGGGTCTCTTGAGCCATAATCGATTGTTTATAGCATTGATGATATAACAATCAATCACTCATATTGCTCGAGGTACATACAGTTGATCAATCCCTCCATACTCGTGTATGATTAATGGGGTATCACTAGATGGTATTTTCTTAGCAAACTAGATGATACTAAGCACAATACTATAATAGCATACTATAGAGTTATAAGCATCGATAATAAGAAAGCATTGAACTAAATGAGCATCGATAACAAACACATAGGCATTGAATCATAAACATCAATGCATACATATAGGGCATCGAAAATCACAAGCATCAACACAAGTATAATATGAAATCATAGCATCAATACATACAAAGATAAATGAGTTGTGATTCTCATACAATCAATTTCGAACTAACTATACATAGAAGAGAATGAGGGCAGCACCATTGATGATGAAGGTATCTCCTTAGCTGCACCCTCTCCCACGAATGCTAAGCTCTCACTGGAAAAGGGTTTACAAAGTTTTGAATGGAATTGTGCAAGTCTCGCTCGGGAGGATTAACATCAATGTGAATTGAGGCGATAGCTAAAGTGCTTCATTATATAATATTCATAAAAGAGGTGTTATCCAAAAAAAAAAAAAGTAGGAGACATATCCTTCGTTTAGCTTTGCCTTGAAACATTGAAGGGTATAAATTCCCTAAAATTCTAGTTGATTTCGGTGCTAGCATCAACCTAATGCCTTACGTTCTTTTTAGAAAGCTACACGTGAGTGGTCTAGAAACTATTAGCATGACTATGCAGCTGGCCGGTAAGTCATCACGGCAGCCTAGAGGTATGGGGGAGGATATCACGATTTATGTAGGGCCATTCACATTTACAACCGATTTCATTGTCATGGACACCAATGACTCCGATGCTACGTGTATTTTGAACTGGCCATTTTTGGCGACTGCCCAAGTCTTGGTTGACATGCATGGTGGAAAACTCATGCTTAGGATGGGTTCCACTAGTGTCACATTTAAAATGGAAGAGGGGATGCAACAGGTGCACCTCCGTGAAAATGAAATAACATTCTAAGAGCCGACTGAATCTTATCTTATGTGACTCAATGTGTCTCGAATGATCACCCTCGAGGTGTGCTTAATCTCCAACCTCGATAATGCAGAAGAGGGACGAAAGCAAGAGGCGACATTGGAGTAAATTCGTGTCAATTTTGTTGCTGGCTATTGTGATTGTAACCACTATTTTGAGAGTAGCTTCAATGAACAAAGTCGACATTAGCATTTTGAATGCAACCAATGTTTAAGCACTTTTCATCTCGTATGATCTTCTTCGCCGCACCATTCCTAGGATTTAGACTTGTGCACTGCTGGGTTGTGTTTTGAGTGAATATGGAGAGAATGTTCTATTTGGGATGTTCCTCTTACGGCAGGAGGCTCTACAATCTTGAGAATTCTGCTCAAATTATGTGGTTGGTTTCAATATCAAATGGAAAGCACAACTAATGGGGACATCACATGGGAGGGAAAACTTATTAAGAAATTTTCTCTCGGTCATATGTGCGTCTCCATTATAAAGAAAAAAAGCAGTAATGCAGTTAGTGATGGCAATTTGAACCCACCCCGCTGATATTATCCGACCGGACTCGCGATGGGACGGGTATTACCGGACTCACGATGGGACGGGTATTACCCGACCCACAGTAGCATGGGTATCTACTTCCGACCCGCCATGCCCCGCCCCGCCCCGTGCCTGACCCATTTTATCTCAATTTCTTACACTATCTATACGTATCTCTCCTATTTTGATTTTTTATCACTAGTTAGAGTTGATCTTTGAACTTGTTATACTCAATTACCCATTCTATTATCACTATTTTTCATTCATAAAGTGTTTTCCACCTTCGTTTTATCGTAAAAAGTAAAATTTGCATGTATTTTTTTCAAATAACATGTAAGAATGGGTCAACCCGCCCCGACCCGTAGTAGCATGGGGCAAGGCAGGGGTATTGAGGTACCCGCCCCGCCTTGCCTCATTGCCATCACTAAATGCAGTGGTGGAGAGTGATATGGAGCAAGTTTACAGTGTCTAGTAGTAGTTCCTTGCTTGGCCATTATCTAGAATTGTATATCCACTCGAGATAAGCTAAAGGATTGGGGAAATATTATTGATGATTCATATGTGCTTTGTAATAGTGGAGGTGATGTGAATTGTATATCCCCTCCCCCTGTCCGGAATTGCTAAATTCCCCGACCAGGGCATTATGAGTGAGACCGCAGATCACAAATAGAATAACCCCCGACCGGGGATCTGAGACCTGGGATCAAGGATGAAGAGCAAATTTACCTTTTGTGTTTTGGATTCTTTTCCTTTTCGGGTTTTTGTTCACTTTTTGTTTCTCTAGCCTATATAAAGGCTTAAACACGAGTTTTAGGTCAGACATTGAATAATATTGAATTTATTTTGGTTCATAAAGCTTTAGACTTCTGAATTTTTCTGTATAAATTGTGTTTTCCCCTTGATTGTGGTCGAGATTCTACCCTTATACAGTAATCTTCCTCAGGTTTGGTCGAAGTGCAGTGTCTTTGGACATAATTGTGATGTTGAACCTCAACGAGTCTGGGTACAGAAGAAGAAGACTGCGAAGGTTAGGGTAGCTGTTGAGACCTCAAATGAAAGTGAAAGGATAGTTGAGGGTGAGTCAGAGGAAGAAATTCTAAAGCAGTTGCAGGTCAGTGTTCTGCAGAGCGTGTTTGGAAGCCTAGAGGAAGAGGGTGATGCACAATCTGTTCAAGAGACTGTTGAACATCCTATTCAAGAGGTTGATGCACAACAGGTGAATGCCAATTTGGTTCTTATGGATGAAACTATCACTCCTTTACCAATTGGGGGGGGGGGGGGGGGGGGGGGGGGTTTCGAGTAAGTTTTGCAGAGGTGGTGAAAGGGTCAGCAGCTAATGCTGGGAACCCTGTCACACCTCTGTAAGTGTCTGAGGGGAGTAAATCACCTCCATTGGGAGGGAGTTTAAGGCCTTAGATCACTGCTCGGACAGCAGTACCTTCAGGCTCTCGGTTTGCTGTACTGGATAAGGACAAGATTCCTAGTGTAGCAAGCAAGGAAAAGCAGATTTGGATAGACCCTCCTGAGGTTAAGAAAAGAGGGGGTAAAGGTGGAGGAAGGGGTTGTGGTCGTAAATGAGAATCTTATCTTGGAATACTAGAGGTTTTGTAGATGATAGTAAGTATAAAATATTACTTAATAAAATAAACAAGTATAATATTGATATAGTAGCAGTGTTAGAGCCTCGCGTAAAGCTATCGGATGAGAAGATGTTCAAAAAGAGATTTGAGAATTGGCAGCAGAAGATATATTACAATGAAAATGGATTGGGGAAGCTATGGTTGGTATGGAGAAAGGATATACAGGTTCACATTTTGGGATTCTCTGAGCAGTTTGTTCATGTTATGGTGGGGGGCATTGTGCTTTCTTTATCACATTTATTTATGCCTCCAACCTTGAGAATAGAAGAAGAGAGATGTATCGTGAGATAGCAGGGCTGAAGGTGCAACACAGGCCATGGATTTTAATGGGAGATTTCAATGCCACTAGGAGTTCAAGTGAGGGGTCTAATAATCCAGCACAATCTGCAAGTATGGCAGACTTGAATGAGTGGCTTACAGATATTGAAGTTGAGGAGCATAAGTCCACAAGTCCTTGGTTTACATGGCTGAATAGACAAGCAAATAACCCAATTGCTAGAAGGTTGGACAAGGCGTTTTTAAATTTGGCATGGTTAGATGAGTTTAAAGAGAGCACTGTCCATATGCAAAAACATGGGGTCTCGGATCATTGTCAAGTACTGGTCCAAACAGAGGTACCACTTAAGTCCCTGCCCAAACCTTTTAAATTTTTCAACTTTTGGTTGGAACATTCAAAGTTTGGGGAGCTATTGTAAGAGGCTTGGTCCCAGGAAGTAGCAGGCACGCCTATGGGGAGAATTTATAAAAAGCTACTAGTGTTAAAAGGTATGCTTAAGAAGCTTAATAGAGAGGAATTTTCAGATATAAGGCAGAGGGTAAAGGATAAGGAATGTGAACTGGAGGATATACAAGAATTAACCTTAGCTGATCCTTCTCCTGATTTGGCTGGGTTGGAGGCACAATTAGCAAGGGAAGTGCATACTTTACTTAAGGCAGAAGAATCTTTCTTGAGGCAGAAGTCAAGAGAAATATGGTTGAAAGGGGGTGATTCTAATACTAACAACTTTCATAGATCTGTGAGAACAAGGCAGAAAAGGAACACTATCACTAGCCTGAATGCTGATAATGGAGAAAGGGTAACTAGGGCGGAGGATATGTTTGAGGTGGCAGTGAGTTTTTATAAGAAGCTGTTGGGTCAGGTAAATGCAGATGTTAATGGGGGCAGTGTGGAATTTTTTCAGTCAATTCTCAAGCAGACAGTTAACCACTTGCAGACTACTTCATTGTAACTTAGTTGGAGGTTAAAGAAGCAATGTTTGGTATGAAGGGGGACGAAATTCCAGGGCCATATGGTTATAATGCTCGGTTCTTTCAATACGCTTGGGAGACTGTTGGTGCTTATATTGTTATGGCAGTGCAATACTACTTTGCTACAAAGCAGATACCCAAGGAGGTAAACTCAACTATACTTGCTCTGATACCAAAGGTTCCTAAACCTGAGGAAATGAAAATTTTCAAGCCTATTTCATGCTGCAATACAATTTATAAATGCTTGTCATTTCTAAGAGGTTTAGTGCTCTGCTACCCTTATTTATTAGTAAGAATCAGAGTGCATTTGTTAAAGGGGGACTGATTGGTGAAAATGTCTTGTTAGAGATCATGAACTGGTTTCAAAATATGCTAGAAAGAATGTTTCATATAGATCAGCTCTTAAAATTGATCTAATGAAAGCGTTTGATTCTGTTAACTGCAATTTCTGTTTAATGTGCTTGAAGCTATGGGGATTCCAGTTGAGTTTATTAATTGGATCAGAATGTGTGTTACTGAGCCTATGTTAAGCATATCATTTAATGAAGGGTTGACAGGATATTTCCCTTCTAGGCAAGGGTTAAGACAGAGAGACCCTATGTCTCCATATCTGTTTGTGGTTGATATGGAGGTCTTCACCTGTCTTTTGGATAGAGAAGCAGAGAGGGGTTATTTCCCTTATCATCCAATGTGCAAAAAGGTCAGATTGACTCATTTATGTTTTGCGGATGATCTCTTGGTGTTCTCGGACGGTTCCAATCGTGGTTTGCAGAGTGTGCAGAATGTGTTGAATGAGTTTTATCACTTATCTGGCTTAAAGTCCAATCCAAGTAAATGTGAGGTTTATTTTGGAGGAATGGAAAAGGATGAGATGGGTGTTAGGGCTGCTCGATTTGGGTATTAGTTGGGAAATTTCCCTGATGGCTAAGTTTACTGGAATAACTCTGTGATGCCAAGGTACTCTGTGAAAATGTTTTGGGAGTCACTAAGACCTAAACTAAGTTCTGTTTCATGGGTTGGGCTGGTCTGGTTGGCTCCTTCTATTCCCAGAAATAGATTCCTGGTATGGCTTATCATTAAGGATAGGATTCATACTAAGGATAAAATGAAGAGATGGGGATTTGCAGGTTCAGGCTTATGCAGTCTTTGTAATCAGCAACCAGAAAGCAGAGACCACTTATTTGCGCAATGTGAGTTTTTTAGGAAGCTATTTCATGAACTGTTGGGGGGGGGGGTTTTCTGAATTCTTACCAAGGGACTGGGAGGATGGGTTGTAGTGGGCAACTCGAAAGTTTGGGAAGAAAGGGACGGATGCAGGACATGGGAGAATTGTGTGGCAGTCAATGATCAGTCATGTATGGAGAGAACGATGCACTAGAGTCTTTGAAGGGACAAACAGAAGTGTGGAAGGTTTGAAGAAGGTAATCAGGAGTGAAATTCAGGTGATGTTGCAGGAGGAGGAAGCTGCCAAATTCTAGAACTCTGGCAATGCTGCTTCTTTGTGATTGGATAGTCTTACCCGAGGTGTTATAGTTTAGCTATAGTTGATTTTGTATGCGGTTTATTTGTTCTTTTGCCCTGTTCTATAGGGATACCTAGCTGGGAAGGTTGTTTCCAACATCCCCTTTTCTTTGATGAAATAGAAAGAATCTAATTCATCAAAAAAGAGATTATACCCTTATATTGATAGAGCCTTCTCCCAGGTGTTAGATTGCACTTCAATTCCGCCTTTATTTAGTTTTTTGTGTTGTTGAGATAAGTTCAGAAAACCCTACAAAGACTGAGGCTGCGATACTTTGATAACTACGGGTGCCAGTTCCATGCTCGTATTAAGTGGTATCAGAGCTACGGTTCAACACAGTGGTGAGAATGAAGGCGAGATGACATGTTTCATCTTGTACAAGATCAAAAGACCCCATATTGAACCACATTGCATAGGAGGATTATTTGTTAGAGGAAGAATCTCATACAAATAACAAAGAATGGCGGAGCAGCATATTCATGTTAATATCTCAAAACTGTTATAGACCATTACGGTACAATTTAATGCAACCTTTCAATTTCAATTTGACAAGATTCTTTGGCGATTGGATGAGTTGAAGCCCGCCAATGACAGTCGCCCTTGTCCTTCGTTGGTGTAACAGAGTTCGAGTTATGATGGATTCGAGGTTGAGCTAGAGGACGAGTCAAAGAATGCCACCGCTTCTGGCGAGTTCCCTGTAGACAACGAAGAGGTTTCTCCAACATCAGGCACTCCTGAACAATAGAAGGAAGATGGAGATTTCTACGAGATGGACTGGTGGAAAAGGAGCATATGGCTTATTTCGATCCTTTTTACTACTATTGTGATTATGATTTTTCTTGCAGAAGCCCACAAGCTTATATGATTTCCCCCTTCGGCGGAATTGCTAAATTCCCCGACTAGGGAATTATGTGGGAGACCAGGGATCACAAACAGAATGACCCCTGGGGAGTTAGGTTAAACCCCGAACGGGGATCGGGGCTGGCGAATGAATTTACCTCTTGTGTTTTGGTTTCTTTTCCTTTTCCGGTTTTGTTTAGTTTTTTGTTTCTCTAGCCTATATAAAGGCTTAAACATGAGTTTTAGGTCAGCAGCTTTAGCCTTGTGAATTTTCTCTATATCCATCAAGTTTTTCACTTGATTGTGGTTGAGATTCTACCCTTATATTGATAGAGCCTTCTCCGAAATGTGAGATTGCACTTCAATCCGCCTTTTTATCCTTTAATTTTTCGTGTTGCTGAGAAAAGTTTAGAAAACCCTAAAAGATTGAGGTTGCGTTAATTTGATAACTACGAGTGTCGGTTCCGTATTTGTAACAGCAAAGGGAAGCAAAACCCATTTTTTTGTGCTTGCCAGTATTCTATGCAATTCTGTGAAGTTGTCTTTGGCCGACAAGTGCATAATTGGCCTCGAGATTGGGAGGTATTTCTGCTCATAACGTGTGTTGAATTGAAGAAGGGTGGCGCATATGGACGAGTGTTTGCTGCAAGTTGGTGCTGGGCGGTCAGTCTTCTCTGGAAGGAGCAATGCAAGCGAGTATTTGGTGGTTGTCATAGTTATTGGCCAACGCTTTTTGTTCAATTTAAGCAAGATTTTTTGCTATTTTTGTTAGGTCAGAATGTATTTCGGGAAGAGGTGCAAAGTCTACCCTCCTTTAGTGGTTTATTGTAGTAGTGATTAGACCTATTGTGGTCTACTTTGTGAACTCTGTCCATGTTTTTTGGGATGCTTGATCGAGTTCATCAAGAGAGCTTAATAGAAAGTGATAATTATAGGAGGAGGAAAAGTGTAGACATTGGGTCTAATGATAGGAATGGCAATGGGACAGGTCTGGGGCAGGTTTCTTGGTACCCAGACCCACCCTGTGGCAGGTCGGGTAATTTTAATTTATCACGGGTCGCAGGTCGGGGGCAGGTCGACTCAATGGGTATGCAATTTATATGAAAAACATTAAAGAAATTCATTTTTTTATTATAAGACCAAGAAAACAAACAATATTATGATAAATTTAGTTAAATTATGAGAGAAATTGAGGTTTTCACTCATTTACAACTTTATTATAGCTAAATTATATGTAATCTTAGTCAAATTACTTTTGAGGTTTTCACTCATTTACAACTTTATTATAGCTAAATTATGATGTAATAAAAGAAAAATTCTAAGTAATTTGACTAAGATTACATATAATTTAGGCAAGAACAGGTCGAGAATGGGGCGGGTCAGGGCAGATCGGGTCGATGAGAGTACCCATGTCCGCCCCGCCCCGCCCCAAAACAGGGCAAACAGGTCGGGTCGAAATTGTCATCCCTATCTAATGAGATATGATCATATGAACGAAATTATTCCAACAACTTATAGGATCCCACAAAAACCCGCTTTTGGAAACAATACAAAAACTACTTCAAATTATTTCACCAGTTTCAGCTAATTTATGTTGTGTTGGCAACTCTTGTTATCGCAACAGCAGATGAAAACATAACGAAACAAGAATGTGAAAATAGAAACTAAGAACTTAAAATAATACTGGAGAAGGCCTAAGTTTTCACACACTCCTAATTATTCACACAAATCTACTTATATTCATGCATATGTTCTATTTTTTTTCATACACTCTTATGAATCTCATTTATTAGTTAATCGAAGTTTTTCACACACACATCTAATACATTGCTTGAAAAATAGATCATCTGTTATTATGGTAGAAATATGCTGATTTTTTTATAATGAATCTGACCCTTTTAATGAAGTTTTTCACACACACATCTAATACATTGCTTGAAAAATAGATCATCTGTTATTTTGGTAGAAATATGCTGATTTTTTTATAATGAATCTGACCCTTTTAATGAAAATGGTGAATTTGATATCCACTAGTAGTCGATTAAAATGTAGATAAGTCTTGGGTGTTTGGGTGTGACGATCGCCAATACCATCCACCCAAAGGTAATCCAAAATCCCAACTTTGCATACCTATTGCCGACCATTTGGTTCTCATTCTTCAATCTTCAGCCTCTCAAAGAGTTCCTCTTTCGATTTCTCAATTTCCTTTCTTCTACTCGTGTACCCTCCGAGCTAACCCTCGGGAACCTCCAGACAGAGAGGTGAGGCAGCAATGGCGTCTCTGCGGAACAACCCGATCTCCATCAATCTCTGCTCCAACTTCTCCCCATCAACCCAACAATCCAAAACCCCTTTCACCGTTTCCTTCTCATCCACTTTCCCCTCTCTCAAACTCGCCACCCACAACCGCGGCCGCTCCTCCGGTGGAAGCGCAGCCGGCGCCAGGATGTCGGCCACCGCCGCAAGCAGCTACGCCACCGCCATCCTCGACGTGGCCAAGGGGAACAACTCGCTGGAGGCCACCTGCGCCGACATGGAGAAGCTCGAGAAGATGTTTTCGGAACCAGGGGTCCTGGGCTTCTTCTCCAACCCAATAATCGACCTGGAGAAGAAGCGGCAAGTAGTGGACGAGATCGCCGAGTCGTCGGCTCTCCAGCCTTACATGGCCAATTTCCTCAACATCCTAATCGAGGCCAAGCGGGTGGATTTGGTGGCCGACATTGTTAGAGAGTTCGAGGCCCTGTACAATCGGTTGACCGAGACGGAGCTGGCGGTGGTGAGCTCGGTGGTGAAGTTGGAGTCCCAGCACTTGGCCCAGATTGCCAAGCAGGTTCAGAAGCTTACTGGAGCTAAGAATGTTAGGATCAAGACCTCGCTGGAGCCTAGTTTGGTTGCTGGGTTCACTGTTAGGTATGGCCCTTCTGGTTCCAAGTTGATTGACATGAGCGTCAAGAAGCAGTTGGAGGAGATCGCTGCCCAGCTCGATGTTGGTGATATTCAGCTTGCTGTATGAGTTGTTCTTTTCGTTTCTCTTGTTTTCAGAACCCTCGATGTCTGGTTATTTATAATTTTTGTTCGCTCGGAAACACTATTGTTTGGGTTTGTAAAAGTTTGTGCTTTGTTGGATGGAATCAAGAATGCTGTATAGTGAGCCTTCGTCCATTCCATTCACAGTTTCGGCCAGTTACGCACAAGGGATTCTGGAAAGGGGAAACAGAATGACTTGGAAGGAAATCAATCCAGTTGACAAGAGGGCATGGATTATACAATAAAAAGGGAGGAAAAACCAAACAAACTCGTTCACCAGTTTCCTAACTCTCACTGAAGAGCAACTAAACTCGTATTCTCCAGTCTAACATTTGATGGATATTCTATACCTTGAGCTGGACTCGCTGTTACCCAAAACGGAACTACTATAAAACCCGGGTGATAAGAGAAAAGTCAGTGCAACGGTTGGTCACATAGGACTCTTGAGTTTGCTCAACTAAATCATTCCGCTGCAACAGTCTGGTTGCCAACTCCTACATTTGTCCCAAACCCTGAGTTCTCTTCTTGACCAACTGAAGAATCAGAAGAATCGATAGGATCGTGCCTAACGCCACCTTCAATCCCACGGTTACCGTTGTGGCGTGATTCGGTCTTGTTCTCCTCTGACGTCCCACCATGACTAACGCCAGAATGTGTGATTGGCAACCCAGGTTTCACCCCTTCTGCTTCACCTGTTGTCTCATCTTTGCTGACTGCCTGATCAACACCAGATTCTAAGTTGCTATTCGAGTTGGAGGACAGAGCGTTACCAGAGACGGTCTCATCGTAGTTGATCTTTTCGGCTTCAGTGGAATCCCGGTTGGATAATCCTCCAATTGCTAAGCCTCCAGATGTTGCATTTTCTTCAGATGTAGAATCAGACACAGCTGCTGCCAGTGAAGCAGTATCTCCCGTGGTATTCTTGTTCCCAGTTTTTACATTCCCAACCGCCAACACATTTGTAGTTGACTGGTTCTCTGAGCTAGGCAGATTGATGATCCTCTCGTCCTTAATCGTCTGTTCACCACCGGACAACACACTTGCCGAGTTATTAGCAGCCTTGTCACCTTGCTCCTGTTGCAATATTGAGCCTGTTTTAACAATCTCATTGGCAATCCCAGTTCCACTACTATTGGCAACTTCATCTTCCTGACGAGAATTATTAGCAGCCATGTCACCTTGTTCCTGCTGCAATGTTGAGTCTGTTTTAATAATGTCATTGGCAATCCCAGTTCCATTACTATTGGCAACTTCATCTTCCTGACGAGAGTTATTAGCAGCCATGTCACCCTGTTCCTGTTGCAATGTTGAGTCTGTTTTAATAATGTCATCGGCAATCCCAGTTCCACTACTATTGGCAACTTCATCTTCCTGACGAGAGTTATTAGCAGCCATGTCACCCTGTTCCTGCTGCAATGTTGAGTTTGTTCGAATTATCTCATTGGCATTCCCAGTTCTATTATTATTAGCAACTTCATTTACCTGAAGATCATTTATTTTGTCCTTTCCACCGGTGTTTTCATCATGAGTAACAGCACTTGAAGCGTCATCTCCTTTGTAGTTCTCCTCACGGGCCTCATGGGAGTTTTGGCTTCCGTCCTCATGATCCTCATCTTCAGGTAAAGTGGCATGGACCTCCTTGTCCTCTTCTTTATTAACTTCACCCTCCTTTGCATCATCATCCTCTCTCCCTTTCTCTTTCTCCTCATCTAATAGATCTTCCTCTACACTTTCTCCATCCAGTTTATCCTGATCATGTTCATCTAACTCATCATCGCCAGCAGCTCTGCTTTCTACTTCAGTCTCTTCAGCCTTCTTTTCCTCTTCCATGTCACCCTTGTTGTTCTCGTCATCGTCATCATCATCACCCCTTTCTTCTTCCTGTTCATGCTTGCTAACATCTTCTCGCTCCTCTTCTTCGTGCTTAGTAAGTTCGAGTTCTTGCTCTAGCTCTTCTGCATGCTTATTGTCTCCTACCCCATTGATGATTTCCTCCTCTGGAACCGTTTCTTCGTCTTCATCTTCAGCCGCTTTCTCATTCTTAGCCACATCATCCACACGAGGATGCAGGTCTTTCCTCCCCAACTTTAGAATCTCATTATCATGAACGTGTGTTCTAGTAGTGGTGGAAACTTTTGCATCTTTACCATCGAACTCATTTTTCTTATCATGGGAATGCTTGACCTGGTATATTAACCAGAAGCAGACACCAAGCAACAGGCAAATCTGCAAGACATGCTTCACCTTGATTCCTTTGGACCTAGAATTTCTACTTGGAAACCTTTTTATCATTCTGAATTTTCCAATTCACAACTCTCTTCTCCTCCCTGCATGTTGATATAAAAACAGTTGAATCAATCATAATGTCATAATTAATTAACCATTTTCACTTCAGACTACCACAGTTTGCCCATTTTATGTTCTGTCCTAAGATTTTAGCTCTGCATTAGCAACAAACAACGGCCTACTTGATCCCATATCAAACCCCTAACTTTCAATGAGAGGTGAACCTTGATCATAACAAAACAAGACACCTATTAAAAAAATATTACAAAAAAGACGACTGGTTGGGAAAAAGATACAGAAGCAACATCACGGAGAGTTTGTATACACCTGAAATGCACATTAGTAAGCCACTTCACATCCGAGCCATCAAACACAAGAAGATAAGGAAAGGGCATCTATCAAATCGATTCTTTATCTGAAGACAAGGAAGATCCACTTGACAAACTAAACTAAGAGTGATCTTTTCAAACACTCATATACCAACATAGACTCATCAGTTCGTGAGAACGATGATACTGCTTTTCAAGAAAGAAATGATCACTTACATTATAAGAGCCTAGTCTCTTTTAAGACGCTACCTTAAATGGTGCAGAAACGGTGGAAATTGCAAAAAAGAACATCCAAGAAGATAACAAGTAACAGGGCAGAGGGTTTCTAGCGGCTTTCATTTTCCACCATCTTCTGGCATGTATAGAAGTCCCCGTCTCTGACTCTGAGTTGGGAAGTAATAAAGCATTGCAGAATCGAACAAACGTTGGCTCTAATCTTCGGACTTGGTTACGTTCTTGAACCTAAACTGCTTTACAGGTAACCACAATACTAAGCTCGTTACTTCTAGTAGTAGCAAAAGTAAATGTAAAAGAATGGCGCTTTCCATCAGAGAAAGTAGAGCGACGCGTATATTTTGACCAACTACATACCACACCTCAGAAGAAACCCCTTAAAAATTCCAAAGGCAAAACATGCAGAGGGACTGGAAGTACCAATCTAAACCCTAGTGGGTGAAATCAAACCCTTTCTTTCATTACTTCCCCAGTTCACCACCAAGAGCGATAATACTAAAATCGAACCCAGAAACCTCAACTCAGACTGAAGTATCAAAATCCAAACCATTGACGAAGAGCCTAACTTTCAGCATCAGATCCAGCAAGCAAAAGCCCGGCATTCCAACTCGCAAGAAAAGAAAGACAGGAACAGAACAATTAATAAGTCGAGCTGTACCTAGAAAGAGAGAGTGACGGCGACTGATTGAACGAGAAAATTGAATTCGGGAGTGGGAATTGGGAACTCCGGAACGGGTAAAGAGTGGGCGTGTGAGGATTGTGGAGGACTTTATCTTATCGGCCGCTTTCTCCCGGGACTACGATTACCAGTGGGTTTCATGAAATTCCTTCTTGCTGCAATTGAGAGAGTGTAGGAAATGAAGGGGAAAGATCCAAACCAATACAATAGTATACCAACTGCAGTGAAACTCGGGAAATGAAAGAGACGGCCAATTGGTATCTACTGGCTTGGCCCTGTGGAAGCTAAGTAGTTTTCTCCGTCCTCTCAATCCCCTTTTTGCTGTTTTTGATATTTTCCAGTTTTACCTTTTATGGTTTTATACTTTTATACTTTATTACATTTGATGCATAATACCAAAAAAGCACCTATAATTTAGGATTTATCTCAATTGTTCCCTATGTTTTGGATTCTTTTCAGATTATCCTAGTTACTAAATTAAATTTCTCAAATACCCAAATTTATGGTTTATTCTCCAAAATGTTCGATTTGACATAAAACATTGCTAATGAAAGTGTTTTACCAACAATGAGAGTTGAAATGTACATAGCACGAAGCCCTTGTATACTCCATTAAGGGACTCCCCATTGTTTGTTGTGGCTATGCCAAATCATGCCCCATCATCTTGGTTAGGGTTGAAAATTGCCCTGACTCGTCCTTGTTTCGTCCCTGACCCTATCTGACCCATCCCTGAAGGGTCAAGATGTATAACTGACTCGTTCTATCCCTGTTTCCTTCTTGACATTGTCTGACCATTAAGGGATGGGACGAGTCGGGACGGGTCAGTGGGTCGACCCTAATCTACACACTACTTTTATACAAATTACGTTTTGGTACCCAAAATTATTTTTTCTTACAATTTAGTACCTAAAATTTATTTTTTTACAAATAAGTCCTTAAATTTTATGCTAAAATTACATTTTGGTACCCAAAAATTTTTATTTTTGCAATTTACTACATAAACTTTTAAAACTTTTACAAAGAGGTCCAATGTGGTATGAGATATTTGTTGTTGCTAAGGATCACATCCTTCTCTCATTCTCTTCGATCCATTCTTTTTGTCCCCTTTCCAGATCAAGCAAAGATCCTTCTCCCCCTCTCCATATCTTCTAAAAAATGACTCAATCTGCCTCTTTTTATTTCTCAATCTAACCTAATCTCCCTCCCTTCTCTTTTGTCAAAGATGAAATTGAAGAGAGCCGAAAGAGTGGCATCATCGAAGGGCACGACGGCGATGAATGCCGACAGATATGGAAACAATGATGCCAGTACATTCAAGGTCAATCAACCTCACCTCTCTCTTTCGTTCTCTCTGCTTGGAAGATCAAACAAAACAAAGAAAAAAAACCAAAATGAAACTCTATCTTTCTCGATCTGTCGCTGCCTCTTTGTGATAAACAGAAATCAAAATCTCATTTCCCTCTCTAGATCTGGCTTCACCTTTCTCTAATCTGGTAATGACGAGGAGGAAGAAGAAAGGAACGTGAGGTCGACGGCACGGACTGGCGCCAGTGATGATGGCTACAGAGGTAAGGTTAATGCATGTATTTTTTTTGTTCAATACTTGTTTAGGGGGTGTTTTAGTGTTCTAACCCTTTTGGTTTGCGTTCTGGGTTTTTTGGTGGAGGTATCGGTTGAGGAGAGAAAAGCTGGAAAAGGAATCGTCGACAACAATGCTCGCCAGTTAGCAATGGGGAAAACCGGCCATCCCTTTAATCCCTCCTCTAGACCAAAGACGACGAGCTAGAGCGAGGTTTGAGATCTAAATCCTCCATGACGGCGGCTAGGAAGCCAATCCCTTCATCCTCAATCTAGTCTTACCCTTATTTGTCGTGTTCAATAGATTAGAGGTCGTAATGTAATTTGCCACTACTCTTGTTAATTGTTGTACGAGAGTGGCAGTATATATTAGAGGGTTTCAGTTTAGCCGAACCCTAATCAAGAATCATCATCATTAATAAACTCTGAGAACTCACACTCTCTGTGTGATCGTTGGAAAAGATTTTTGGAAATGCAAATTTGTCCCCATTTTAATGAATGTTTCTTATGCCACACTGTCATAAAAAAATAATAAAAATGGTATTTTGGAAAGAGAAATGCTATATTCTTAACGAAATGAGTTCCATCATAAAAAAAATTATTATCGAGGAATTATTTTTGCCGACATCACACCCTCATTGGAAATAATCAAAGGGTATTATCGGAATTCAAATTTTATTTTTATTATCAAGGCATTTTTTTTGCCGACATCACACCCTAGTCGGAAGTAATTAAAGGGTGTTGTCAGAATTAAAATTTTGATCTTTTTTCTATGGGAGCTATCGTAAAAAAAGTACAAGGTATTTCGGGAAGAAAATTTATTATTTCTGATGACATTTTTTTGTAAATAAAAACAAGTTCTCTCTAACAAATAAACTTCAACAATTTTTAGCGTAAAGTATAAGTTATTTTTGACAACGATATTTGGTTTTTAAATGACAAATATTCGTCACAAAAAGCTTTTTTAATGCCCTTGTTTTTTATCTTTTGCGATGAGACTTTTTCCCATGACGACCAACGACCGTATTTCGTCGTAAAATGTATTTTCCAACAAAAATATGGTATTTTCTGTCGCCAAGAATCTGGTCATACTTGACTGTTTTTTTGTAGTGAAGTGTTAAATGTCACAAATGTGACAACTATTCATGCAACACCCAAGGTACAATTTCTACAAAGAGAAAGAGAGCGAGTGAGTGATCCTGAGTAATCTTGGGACTGAATTGGTGGCTTGGATCATCATTGGTGCTAGAAAATCAAGTCTAGAATGAAGATTGAAGATTTTGAGAATTTTACGGTATACTCTCTCTTCTCTATGAGTTAGCCCTCTGCACTTAGATTTTATGAACCCTAGTTCTAGATTTTGGATTGGATGTTGATGCTTGTGGCAAACCCTATGATTGCGATTCTCTATTGAATTGAGTATTTCATGAATTTGTTGGCTCTTGATCTCATCCCTCAATTTAATTTGGGGCCTTTTACCTATGAGAGAGAATATCTCCCTCACCAGCTTGTATAGAGCACTACCAATTGAGCATTGTGTGTCTATGAACAAGTGTGATTGGGTTCATACTAGCGTATTGGGTTTTGTTCGATCGTGGGAGTTAGTTGTGAATATCTCAATTGCCTAGGTCGATTGTATGGTACGCCTCTACGATTGTGTAATTGAGCGAGTTTGGATAAGTTGAATTGGGAGACCAATATGTCCTAGAACTCTCGGCTGTAGAAATATCGAGTTAGTCAATCTAGGGAAGTAATCAGCATCGGCCAAATGAACGAACTAGCGGGATTAATTACTAAGTGAGCTCCACAGTAGTGGTTAGAATGAATGAATGAATGAATGAATGAATGAATAATTCCTCTATTTCCTATCCTACTTTATCTATCTTAAAATTTATGCCATCGTGAGGCTTCATCAAACTCCGAGGAAGTGGTGTAGGAGGGTCTAGCTACAAATATATGAACTGAAAAAGCAAACCTCGAAACGGAGAGGAAAGTCAAGATTAGATAAGGAAATCACTATGGCAATATCTCCTCGTTATGTATTTTTCTATTCCTTTGTATTTATTTACATGTAAACTTTTAGATTATTCACATTATGTAGACTCCTGTGGATGATGAATTGATTTCGTTTATGGGATGTTCAATTGATATTTATGGATATTTTTTGTTAATGAATTATTTTCTTTCATCGAAGCTATCTTCCCGCGTGTTGATAGAATCAAATATTATATGTGGTGGACAATACTGGGTTGTGCCATCTCTCACAATCGATCGCCAAACCATTAGACGACCCGAGATCATCAAGAGAGAAATATGCAAACCCATCATAGCTGATCAAATCTAATATTTGTTAGACATATGATATGCTAAACACCTAAGAAAGACCAACCTAGAAATCCCGTATCAAAGAGATAAGTTCATGATATTAGGGGAAATGTAATATGGATGATCGCTTATGATTATGCATAATCTTATGTTGGGGGATGTTACTAAGCTCGTATTGCATAGACTAAGTAGTAGTGCACCAACATTGAGGTGCACTAGCATTGTGGTGCACTAGCATCCGCGCTAGTGGTGACGCCCAGGCTAAAATGAGACTAAGTATTAGTGCACCAGCATTGAGGTGCACTAGCATCCGCACTAGCGATGACCGCCAACCTCCCGCGCAAACAGTGCCCACCACGTCTATATAAGGGCTTTCAAGCCTCCAAAGAAAAGGACTTCCCCTCTCTCCTGACTTGTTACTTTCCACTATCTCTCTACACCTTATCTCTCCACCTTATTCTCTGAACTCTCTCCTGAAAACTTAAACTAACTTGATCGTTGGAGCTTAATCCGGGGGGCATCCCCGGCTCTTTCACAGGTTCCTTCTCTCCCGACGAGATCAGACGAACGGATCGTGAGTCAACCCCACACCAACAAATATCATTGTTCATACCGGAGCGAGATGGTACAAACAATTGGCGCCCACCGTGGGGCTGATTCATGTAGACGTTTGTCTGATTTCTGGGGAAAATGGTAGATTTGTGCAAACGAAAACTTCGGAAACCTCGACAAAGAGAAGAGGAAACCACCGCCGACGTCGAAGAAAATTAGTACGATGAAACATGCCAAAAAATAAGGGTGAAAGAAGGAAAGGAAATAATGAATCGGCAGGGTTGGGGGGCGTTCCAGGAAGACAAAACAACGAAGAGCTGAAAGTAGAAATCCTGTCCAGATTCCGGCCACTCTGCTGGTCGGAGTGTTAGCGGTACCGGAGCTCGGATGAGAGAGAGAACTCGGCTCTCACCAGTCACCATCGTCAAGCTCTTGTCCCATCACCCTTTTTCAATCTTCCCAAAGACCAGATGTGACAGTTGTCTTTCAACCACGTCTCCCTGTCAGACTTAAGAGGACGAACGATGTCCCCGGTCAGCAGGGCGAAGTTTTCGAGACAAAACCTTTCGATGACAGGCTGGAAACCCAGCAAGGCGGCAAAGAGGGTTGCGACTTGCGAGCAAGGAGACGGAGGCGACAAAGATGAAAGCGCGCCCTCCGTGTCTCCTTGGAGGAGCTTCTTTCTAAAACAACGGCGCGATCGCGCCTACCCGCGCTGTCTATTTTCTCCGCACCTGCATCTGCTCTTACCGGCGGCGCCAATCAATGACATCAATTACCGCTGCGCGGCCGTCGTATCAATATCTTTCCTCGGCGTAATCGACTTTGTCCGCCTAACCCCGCTCTCATTGACCGGGGCATCGCGCTTCCAATTCTGCTCCTCGTCTCCCTCCTTAAGCGGCGGCAGCGGTCATTCAACGACAACTTCCATTGTCGTCATTCCTCCAACAGCAATTTCCAGCAACCTACATCAACTCCCACAAAATTACCGGATCCGCCATAGCGCAATCCGCCTCACTTCCATTGCACTTCCGATTGAGCGGCGGCGTCCGCCACAATGTTAAGAGTTGCCACAAGAAAAAGAGCCTTGCTCGGCTCTCATTAACAGCCAGCTTGAGAAGACCCGGCTCATTAACAGCTGCTCAACAAGACGCGTCCCTCTGTTTCCCACAAGCCATATTTACCGGTGGTTTCGATCCGCGTTCTAGCTTCTTCGCCTGTTCTGACCTCTTGTACCTGCCTCGATCTGCGTCAACGCACTACGGCTTCAAGCGCCTTCCTCTTTGCTAATTGCTAGCCGCGACACACCGGGAAACAATATGCCTCTATCTCAATTCTCATCAAATCTCCTCACGCATCCTGTCGTTGCGCTCTTTGGCGGCCGCGCTTATTCTCCTTCCCGGCCGCCGAGATAATTTGCTCAAGATAAAGAATATGAGAGAAGGGAGGAAGGTCAAAGCTAGTTGTCGATGTTTCTGATTGTTCACGAAAAGCCCGCCTCCCAGTCCGGTTGCAGCCCTTTTCATCCCACTTAAGCTTCGCGTCAAGTTCAAAGCCGCCTTTGAAGCCACCGCCAGCTATCACTCCATCCACGTCAACACTTAAACTCCGCTCCAACTCCAAAATGGCGGCCTGCAAACGCTTCCAGAGTTGACAGCTCCGGCCAATGCCATTGGGCTCGCAGCCCACGTCACTATCTTTCTCGTCCCGCGGTTTTTCAACTAGCAACTCACGGCCCACCTTCCTCCACGTCCGGCCCACGTCGCCATCCATTCCGCCTCAAACCCTTGGTCCGCGCAACAGAGAGCCGCACCACAAGACCGCCCACTAAGTCAATAGCAAAAAAAGGCTTCACAGCTGATTCGAACCCGCGCCCCATCATCATCAAACAAGACTGCGAGCCACTGTGCCACAATGCCTGGTTATGTATCAGTGCGTGGCGCCCTAGTTTTATTGATTGTTCCTGTCGCTCCGACATAAGCTAAGTACTCCACTTCTACACGACATTTAATTTTAAATATTTGACTACTATGACTATGATGCTATTGAAGACGTGACACACCAAGAGATCTATGGGCACCACAAGGAAAATATGACCACATCTCGCACCTCGATTATCTCCATTCATGTAAGCCTCGACAGAAGCGTACAAATAATTCTTCGACAAGAGCAGTGGTATCTCCATTCATGTAGGCCTCGACTGAAGCACACAAATAAGCCTTCGACAAGAGCATTGGTATCTCCATTCATGTAAGCCTCGACAGAAGTGTACAAATAATTCTTCGACAAGAGCATTGGTATCTCCATTCATGTAAGCCTCGACTGAAGCACACAAATAAGCCTTCGACAAGAGCATTGGTATCTCCATTCATGTAAGCCTCGACTGAAGCACACAAATAAGCCTTCGACAAGAGCATTGGTATCTCCATTCATGAAAGTCTCGACTGCAACACACAAACAAGTCTTCGACAAGAGCATTGGTGAATCTTCAATATAGGAGTGATCGATTACCTCCATTCATAACGCGCGGCTACTCAAAATGCACTTTACACAAACGCACTATATAAAAGAGAGCACATGGCATTGAAGAATCTCCAAACAGCGAGTGCTCAACGCCTTAGTGAAATTCACCACCTGGGGGGCAAAGGGCGTAAAACTGGCAACACGTCATGTTGACGCGATACCAGTTGGGGGGCAACTAGGGGTACATGGGCCCCATCAAGAGTGCTTGACAAAAAAAAACAATAGAACAAGCTAGAGATGAGTTAAAACTCATCACCAGCTTGGGGGGCAATTGTTGGGGGTGTTACTAAGCTCGTATTGCATAGACTAAGTAGTAGTGCACCAACATTGAGGTGCACTAGCATTGTGGTGCACTAGCATCCGCGCTAGTGGTGACACCCATGCTAAAATGAGACTAAGTATTAGTGCACCAGCATTGAGGTGCACTAGCATCCGCACTAGCGATGACGCCCAACCTCCCGCGCAAACAGTGCCCACCACGTCTATATATGGGCTTTCAAGCCTCCAAAGAAAAGGACTTCCCCTCTCTCCTGACTTGTTACTTTCCACTATCTCTCTACACCTTATCTCTCCACCTTATTCTCTGAACTCTCTCCTGAAAACTTAAACTAACTTGATCGTCGGAGCTTAATCCGGGGGGCATCCCCGGCTCTTTCACAGGTTCCTTCTCTCCCGACGAGATCAGACGAACGGATCGTGAGTCAACCCCACACCAACAAATATCATTGTTCATACCGGAGCAAGATGGTACAAACATCTTAATTCTATTACTTATTTGCTTCTATGCTATTTCCTTTATATTGATTTCATCTTATTTTAGTATAAGCCGATGTTGCAAAATCTTGATACAACTCTTGATTCGGTGTAATAAACTGTTTGGATCACTCACAAGGCCCAAGAACATGATTTCAGTAGCTTTCGTATCAACTTAGTTAAATTTGACTATGTACTACCACAGATCACTTGCTATGGGATTTCCTAGAGATTTTGTTCAGTTAATCCGGGCTTGTATTGTATTTATACACTCTTTATCATTTCAGCTCTGAATGGTGGGTTATGTGGCTATTTTAAAGCAAAGAGAGAGCTTAAGAAGGGTGATCACCTTTTAGGGTTCATTCCATTCTTTCATATGTGAAAGCCTTAGTTGTTGCTAACTTGTGTTTTGTTGATGGCAAAGTGTTGGGTGATTATCGCAATCAGTGTAGTCAAAATCACGATTTAAAGCTTAACAATTTATGCTGTTACACTTCTATGTCACCAAAACGCTTTTACGCATATTCAGTTATTCACAGTTTTTTTTATAACTAATGTAGTTAAAAACTGTAGTTTAAAATTTAAAAACTTATAGTTTTAAACTTCCAGATCACCAAAATGCATCTACATAGAAATGCGCTTTTTTTTACTACTTTGGCTGTAATCTGTCAGGCTTAGATGTAATCTTTCAAAACGTCATTTCTTTTGTGGGAGCCTTGATAGTGTTGTGCTGCTAAGGAAGTATCTTCTTTTATTAAACAAAAATTAACTCTGGTAGTGATTTCAAGGAAAATGACTATCAAATTATATTTCAAAAGGTTTGACTATTATTTTGCACAAAATAAAAGGGTTTGTTATTAATTAGCCCAAAAATAAATGGTTTCACAATTAAATGGTTTTAGTCCTGCATTTTGACTTGCATGCCAAAACTCGACATCAACGTCAACATCATTTGGAGATTGGGGGATGAAAATATAATGATATAGCTTTGTATCATTGTTTGAATTTTTTTTACTACTATTGTGTTCATAATGAAAGATTTGTTTACCAAATTATTTTAATTAAAATAAATATCAATATATGAGCAAAATACTGTAACTTAGTATTTTTCATAAAACAATACCGTAACTTATCATCGTGTGTAATAATTTTCATTCCTGGAAGAACGCTCCCGACACGTGCTCCAGTCCTGCTTTGTTCTCGTTTCTGCCCCCGCCACGAGCTAAATCATGTGTTTGAGGTGGGGGTGAAGTAGGAAGGTCCAGGTCAGCAACACGTGGCAAGCAACCATATCTGGGTTCCATCCCCGCCCACAGTTTCCACGGGCACACAGCTTCCTTCCTTTTCGCAAAGATAGTCCCACCAAAAATCCTTCATTCTACCCACTGCTTCCTCAATAAACCACACGGTCTCTTCCTTCCTTCCCCATTTCCCAGTTTTCTCCTGACATTTCTTTTGTATAAAATCAAGAAGGAATTCTTTCTAATTTCAAGTTTTCAACTGCACATTTCTCTTCATCTTTGTGTCTGTATAATCCAGAAAACATGGCTCCCACTGCTGCTATGCTCATCCTTCCCACTCACCTCAACACTTGCTCTTCTCCTTCTCCCTCTTCCGGGTCGTCGCCTGGAGATTTGTTTGGACTGATCGGATGGGTCGGCCGCTGCCGCCGGCAAGAGCTCAAACAGAGCCCCGTCGCCGCCGCGGATCACGTGTCACAGCATCAACTGCCCCAGGATCCTCTGAATCATACTAAATCTGGAGAAGAAGAAGTCTCAAGAAGCTCTTGAACCCCACATGCTCTTTTTGTGCTCAAACACTCTTCATTCGTTAATTACTTCTATATGTATCGTGTTGTCAATGTATTCTGCTTCTGCCATGCTTTGCTTTTGTTTTGTTCTTGTTGCTGCGGGTGAATCGATCGGGTGAGTATGTGGGCTTGTACATATATGGCGTGTATATATACCACCTCCCATGTTTGTTCAGTTGTTTGATTCCATTTATAAACATACGTTTGCAATTTTAACACCTCTAGATCATTTGGTTTGTTTTGTTGGAAATTCCTTCTCTATTCGGAGATATGATCAACTAAGGTGTTCTTTGTTAATAGGATTCTACTATCATGTTTTTTTTTTTGGCAAATTCATTGTATGCAAATCCATGGGGCTATCGGATATCCACCATTTTTAGCTCAAAATACCAAATCAACAAAATCCATAATTAGACAAATCATCTAAATTCATAATAAAAATATCAACTAAACAAACAATTTTATAATTCAAATACAAAATGCAATGAATGTAACATTAATCTAAAGATTTTCAAAACTAAAAACTTTTATTTTCAAATTCAACAAGCAAACGAGCCCTAAGTCTCAATTATGACCGGATACAACACTAATTAGTTGTTGATGAAAGGCTACTTCCCTACCAGTACACATTAACTTGAACCATGCCTACTCATAAGTAAAATACAACCTTGAATTTTCATAAATTGATAATCTCGTACATTAACGTTACTTTTGATCATATCAATACATGAATTTATATTTTTTTGTCATTACGATACATGAACTATTTTCGGTAATTCTAAGTACAATTAAATTTTCAATGGTATATGCCATATCCTATGTCACATCATTCGCAACATGACACTTAAAATAGATCTACAAAATGGATCTCATAAATAATTGTATTTCCTTTATTGTTGCTAAATTTTTGTATAGGATTATATACGAGCTTTCTTTTATTGTTGCTCAATTTTTGTATAGGATTATATATGGATTTTTAGAATATTTTATTGAATTATGCAAAACTTCAGATGAAGGAAACTAACGAAAAAAACTAAATCAAATAAAAAGCGAGTTATAGATAACTTGCAGAACTTATGATTTCACGACACCAATAGTCGAGTTGATTAGAAGATAAATATTTTTCTTTTATTGGCTAATCCTTTTTTGAAATGGTGTAAAGCATCATAACATAACTAAGGATATTTTTTTAGAATTACAAGTTTTCAATATGTTACAAATTACACGTGGAATATGACATGGTATATTTAATTTTTGTTAAAGACGTGTATCAAATATGATTAGAATTAAGTTGATGTACTAAAATTACCAAAAATATGAATTCATACCGGTATGACAAAAAATAACGTTCATGTATCAGGATGACCAAATCATAAAAGTCTGAGGGTCAAATTGACCTACTTGCCTAAGTATAATGGAAGAGAAAAAGAAACGGTGGGCAGCCGGAGAAATTTTTAATATTAACTTAAATCAATAATTTAATAATTAACAATAATATATAGTTTTTTAAATAACTAAATATTCAACTACTACAAGCACCAACAAGCTATCAACATATCATCCGAGACAATGATTCGTGAACGAATTGTCTATGCAATTTCAAAACTTCTCTATGATGTAGTCCAAAGCTAAAAATGCTCCTTCAACACTTGCAATTTTCTATGAATTAGTTGTTTATATCATGAAAAATCAAAGTGATACAAGAGTCTCAGTTGAATATCATGTCTCAAATCCAACCGCACCTTTCCTAATCCATTGATGTTATTGGCTACTTTATTTCTAAACCTGTAAATCTCTTTTTGGTTAGTTTCTGATACTCTTTTTCTATTACCCTTGGCTCTACAATTGATATTATATAAAGACTGCTTCTCTTGAGCCTTGAACCTTGTAGCATTCCAAGTCACGATCTTAATCTACAATTTTTACTACCCAACTTCATTTCCTTCCCTTCAAATGAGAAACAACGGGTGTACTTGGCCTTTTCTTTTAAGTACCTCCAGAAGATTGGGGACTGAAGTTCCCAGTTTTCATATTTTGTTGTTGACTAGTGCTTACTACTGGAGGTCATTAAGGAGACAAGCTACTTGGAGAAGCTAGCGAGCTATCTCTAGCAATTTGTTACTTTGGATCTCCATAACTCCCAGTTGATGATCCTTTCACTATCTCAGCACAACTAGCAGCATTACTCCTTATTGAGATATGAGAGTTAGTTTGAAGAACAACATTAAGCACTTCAGTAACATGGGTAACAACAACATTAACTCCCAGTCCCTACCAGCTTTCCTCTTGTATTGGTAACTTATTTCCACCCTTTTTATCTTTCATCCATTGAGGACAATATCTTGCTTAAGTGTGAGGGTGTTGATTATAATTGATGAATGAAATTGTTGAACGCATGATTGGCCTATATTGTGAGTGCTTGGAGACTATTCCATTGTATCCCAAAATTTAATTTTTGAGGCTTCAAGTACATTGTCCATTGCTATTACCTACTCTATGTGCTTTGAATTGTTAGTCTCCTTGGTAGTTGCAACCTATGAAGGCTAGTGTAGAGTTATGAGGGATGTTGATCCATGAGATGTTTCCTTTTCCACTTCATACTACATTGGTTGACTTTTTGATTATTCTTCTAGGACATGTGATTTGTGTAGTGTCAATGACTCTCACCCTGTTGTGGGCTCAAAATATTTTGCAAAAATGTGTTCTGAATTTGTATTTGTAAAAGAGTGTCTTGCATGATGTGGAAATCAGTTAAAATTTCTTAATAAATCCGTCAAAGGGAATATCTTAAGGAAAGAGTGTGTTTTGACGATTGTGTAAGGGAGACAAGGATACAACATCCAACCTTCACTTACTACACTCCATCGTCCCTTACACCTCTCCTCCTCATGGGACTTGACAGAGAAGAGACAGTTTCTTCTAGTCAAGTTTAGAGACCTCTACTCTTGAAAATCTCTCATGTCAGGGAAACCTGTCATTAACTATGATGACCTTAGATCTACCTTAAGGATGGGAGTGCATACTGAGCAATTGTGGAGACAAGAATATTGATTTTGAATATTCATATACTACTCTACATCTTCACTTACACCTCTTTCCCCACATGTACTAGTGATACAATGTTAATTATACATAATAGTACCCACATTTCCGTATCTAAATAAGAGATTAGTTCACTTATTTTTTCAATTTTATGCTTGTTTTTTTTTATGTTTTAGGATATTCAGAGCCACATAGGAGAAAATGGACAAAACTCAAATACAATCATGCCATAATACATTAATCAATGTCCTGATGTTATAGAGTTAGGAAATATTGATGCGAGGGCGAAAATGATAATGAATTTGAAGGTCGGATGATGAAATTGCGGAAAATGAAGGTGCATAGGGAGATTGTACTTTGGACAGGAAAACTACTTTCAGTCTACTTGTGCATGATTTTTACTCAACACACCTATGTTGCCCTTGAAATCTGCATTGTCCTCATTATTTTCAAGGAAGAAAGAGGGTCCAAGTCATCAACTACATATGCATGGGAGGAAGCAAGCATCTCTAGCAAGCTCTCGACTGGAAAACAATGTTCAAAGATGAAAGTAAGCAGGTAGTGATGTGGGGCAAGGTAGGGGTGGGCATTCGGTCGGTTCGTTTGAACTGAACAAAACAAATGATTACCGGGGTCCTAATCCCATCAACAAGTCAAACCAAGTTCGAACAATCAGGAAAAGATAATTTTCACATATCCTTACAAGACTTTTGCCTACAGTCATATCCCTTTTGGTTTATGCAATGCACCTAGCACATTTCAAAGGTGCATGATGGTGATCTTCGAAAATCTAGTAGAGGATGTTTTAGGGGACTTCAAGGATGACTTCACTGTCTATGGAGATTCCTTTCATCATTGTCAATCAAATCTATAGAAGGTCCTTATTCAATGCGAGGAGACACATATTGTCTTAAACTGGGAGAAGTGCCACTTCATGGTGACAGAGGTAGGGATGGCAATGGGTCGGGTTTTGCCAAACCCAAACCCAAACCCATGGGTTTATCCGTGAAAAAACCCGGGGTAAAACCCACTGGGTTTGAAAAACTCAAACCCAACCCAACCCGCTGGGTATCCGCGGGTTCATGGGTACCCAAGGGTTTTTGTCGTAAAAAATTTACAATAACAAGTTCCTATCAAAATTAAACTCAATTATCAATCTCTCAATACAAATTATCCATATTTAAAACACCATTCTAGAAAATTCAAGCAAATCACAAATTAACTATACAAATTGTTCAACACCAATCTAGAAGACTCAAGAAAATTGAAATAAATCATAAATTATCCATAAATAACATGATTAATTGAAGGCTTCTTCCTTTCAATTAAGTTTCTTCACTCTCCACTCGATAACACAAACTTCATTCTACACCATTAGAAAGAAAAAATTAGACATGTCTCCACAAACATAAATAAGATTAGTTGTTTAAAATATTAAATATACCGAGAAAATTAATTATATGTGTGGGCGGGTACCCACGGGTCGGGTTTACCAAAACCCAAACCCAACCCAACCCGGTGAATAGTGAACGGGTTTAAACCCAAACCCGACCCAAAACCCGTCAACACGAATTTTACCCGCGTTGACCGGGTTGGGTCGGGTGGGTACCCGTGGGTTCGGGTTTGGTTGCCATCCCTAGACAGAGGGATTGTTCTTGGCCATAAGTTCCTCAAGCAAAGGGATTGAAGTTGATTCGACAAAGATCGAGACAAACTGCTCTCCCACAAGCGTCTCCTATAAAAGCAATACGAATTTTTCTGGGCCATGCGGGATTCTAAATATGCTTCATCAAAGATTCCTCCAAGATAATTCAACCTTTGACTAAGCTTCTGGAGGAGGATATAGATTTCTCATTTGATGAGAAATGTCTTCTAGCATTTGAGTTCTTGAAGGAAAAACTCATCAGCTCTCCCATCCTTATGGCTCTGGATTGGAACCTACCATTTGAGCTCATGTGTGACACTAGTGACTATGTTGTTGGTGCGATGTTTGGACAGAGAAAAGAGAAGAAGTTCCATCCAATTTACTATGCCAGCAAAACTTTGAATGATGATCAAAGGAACTACACCACCACAGAGAATGAGTTGTTAGCCATTTTGTTTACCTTCAAAAAAATTTGATCATATTTGATGTTCTCCCATACAGTGGTCTTTAGAGACCATCAAGCACTTTGATACCTTCTATCGAAGGTGGATGCAAATTCGAGACTCAGTATATCATCAAGAACTTTGGTACCTCTCGTCGTTGGTGTGTGCCTATAGTTGAGGCATAGGATATTATCAACCACTACCATTTCGACCTGGGAAGAGGCCACCATAGAGAAAATCGGACAACAAGGTAAGTATTGGAGTTAGGATTCTATTGGCCCACTATTATTTTGAGATTGTGATCAATTTGCTAGAAGTTGTGATAAATTTCAACGAGTTGGAAAATATGTCGAAGGGATGAGATTCCTTAACACATTTTTCAACCCATTGAGATCTTTGATGTCCGGGAAATTGATTTTATGGGATATTTCGCATCATCTTCAGGTAACAAATGCATCCTGGTGGTCATTGAGTGTGTCAAAATTATCATATGCACAAGACCTCCCCACTAATGATGCCAAGAAAGTCGGAAAGATTCTCCAACGACTATTCACTCGATTTGGAGTACCTCGAGCAATAATGAGTAACTGTGGGTCTCATTCCCAAGGTCAATTTGAAAAATTGTGTGCTCGATTTGGGGTAACACATCGACTATCCACAACCTATCATCCCTAAACAAGCGGTCAAGTAGAGATCACAAATCGAGAGATAACACAAATCCTCCAAAAATATGATTAGTCTTGCAAGGATTGGTCAACTAAACTTAATGACGCATTTTGGGCATATCACACAGCTTTCAAAAATTCAACAAATACCTTGCCTTATCAGATGGTGTACGGTAAAGCTTGCCACCAACAAGTGGAATTGGAGCATAAGGCGTTCTAGGCTCTCAAATCATAAAAATTGGATCCTGGAATAGCACGAGAAGAAAGGACGATCCAGATGCATGAAGTGGAGGACTTTTGCTTTCATTCATACTAAAGTACACAACTTTACAAGGGACACAAAAAACAACTCCATGATGCAAGGTTGTAAATAAAAGATTTCAATATTGGAGATCAAGTGCTACTGTGCAACTCTCGCCTTCGACTATTTCCTGGGAAACTCAAGTCCAAGTGGTATGGTCCATATACAATCAACACTAGCATGTGACTTTCCACCAACATCCAGGACAATTTCTCATGTCATGGTCTGGCGTAACAGGTCACGATGTTGTGACCCATGATGTTCGACAAGCATCTAAGGAGATTTCTCACGTCACAATCAACCATTCACAAGTCACGGCCTTGACCGTGACATCATCTCTCCGCCCGTTACTTTTGCACTCCAGCTCAACGATGCTACACGTTTGGAGTCGATGTCACGGCCTGAGTCGATGTACGATTCTGACTTGAGATTGTGAGTTGGGCAAGATAGAGGATAAAATGATTTGACGGGAAATTGCAAATGGGATTTAATTTTAGACTAAAATATAAGTTGAGAAGAGCATAAAGAGAGAAGTGATGAAGAACTCATTCTTAAAGCTTTCTAGAGCCATACAACTAAGATTGAAGTTCAACCCAATAACCGAGAGGTGACAAATGATGAGCATAAGATGGTTTCAAACTTCTACACGATAATGGCTGCAAATTCTCTTGTGTTTTCCTTCATCTCTATGGAGTATTTTCTCACTCAGTTGTGTGAGGGATCCTAGTTTCATTTGTTATATTGGTTGTTGTTTGAGCCATATGATTTTTGAACTCTTTACTCTTTATCTAATTTTGGTATATTGAGGAATTGCATGAGTCTTAATCACACTCTTTCAATTGAGTTGTGACCTAGGATAGAGAACCTTATAAGGTAAATATAGCCCTTCAATTGGACGTGCTGAATCAGTAACACGAGAGGGGGTTGATTCACTGCGTTGTAATGGACTTCAATCCAGTAGCGAGGGTCTTTTCAGTATTTCCTTGGTAGTCTATTTTGGTTGAGGATACTATCCAACCAAGTAGTCTAAGTCAAGAGGGCTTGGTTTGCTTTTGTAAAGATTCCAAGATAATTTGGGACTTTTTGAGGTAAAAGTATCGAGTCAATCTAACTAGGGAAGTAAACAACATTGACATAACGAGGAACTAGGAGGAGTCATCCCCGAGTGGTTTCTCATCTTTGAATTCGAAGCAATTTACTTTGCTTTGTTAATCTACATCATAACTTGCTAGCTAAATAATATATCGGTTTACGAAATAATAGTAGACCTAGTGCCTCGAGTTGACAATTTATTACTTACTTTCCTATACTACATCTTTTGATTTGTTATATTTGGCCGTTGATTGAGAGACTATTTTAGAGCGAGTCAATTCCCCTGCTGGCAGTGAAAGAAAAGATGAAGCGTAGGTCGTCGCCGGTGTTGTGATACTAGGGCGGGCTAGTTGGATTGGAGGATGAATTAAGGGAGAAGAGTCGAAGTCGTGAGAAGAAGAGAGTTAGGGATTTAGATATAGGTATGCCACTGAGACGAGAAGAATAACGTTGCCGCTGAGGCTCGACTCATCCCCTCTCCTCTTTAGGGGTGAACAAACACACCCGTAAACCGACCCACCCGTCCAATTCGACCCAACCCACTCGTATTTATCGCTAAAGCGAAAGTTTTTGGTTGGGTGAGGGTTTTCTTTTGTACAACCTACCTCTTTTGGGTTGGGTTTGGATTTTGGATTACACAACCCGTATAACCTGACCCAACCCTTTTTCCAACTATTGGTAGGAGTGCGTATCCAAAAATGATTTATGTCGTATATAGCCATGCTTATGAGAAAGTTAAGATTTTTTGCCATGTTTTTCTCTCATGGTCTCCTAATCTAATGCATTCTTTGGCTTAGAGTTTAGACATAAATTTAATATAGCTATGATTCATGTAATCCTTTTTCTTGTGTACAATTTTAATAGAATAACATATTGTGGATGCATTCATTTATAACTTTTTTAGCTTATTTCAACAAATGTCGTGGAAAAAACTAGACATATTTTGAAGTAAATCACATTTTATTAAAATTCACAGAACATTTGTGAATTTTGATACATTTCACCTCGGTTTATTCGTTTGAATTTTAATTAGTTATAAAATATTTTTATGGTGTATAATAATTACATATTTTGTGTTGGGATGGGGTTTTACTTAAAAATATCGCCAACCTGACCCAACCCAATTAGAAACAAACCGCAAGGTTTAGATTTTTTTGGGTGGGTTTAATATTTCCCAAACCGTAGCGTATGGGTCGGGTGATTAAAATGGCTAAACCCGAACCACCTGACCCATGTACACCCCTACTCCTCTTTACCATGGCCGATCGACTGGTCAAACTAGACGATTTTGAATGGGGTCCCCCCCCCCCCCCCCCCGGTTTACCAAATTTGGGTGAAGTTTGTGTGTCTCTGGGTCACCCGCGCACAATCCACCCGTCACCCGGGGGATGATTCCCAGACCCCAGCGCAACTCGTCACTCACCCACATGTCCATCCACATAACAAAATTCGGATCAAATGAGAATGGGTCGGTCCAAACCCGCGGGTGATCTACCCGCATGTAGGGATGGCAATGGGTCGGGGGCGGATAGTGCATATCCGTTACCCTACCCAATGTAGTTCGGGTTTTACCCATACCCGTACCCACACGAGAAATGGGTAGAAAATCAAAACCATGCCCATACCCGTTCGGGTTTCGGGTATCCACGGTTATCCATGGGTAATAATTTCTCCTTATAATTCCAACCAATATGTTAACATTCACACGTATATTCACATTACGTAAGAGGAAAAGTACGACAATAATTCACTAGAATGACGAAAATTAATTAAAACAACACAATTTCATGAAAATATTATATTTATATGCTAAATATAAAATATTCTAGGGAAAAATAATGATTATTTCTAGACAAAATACATATGCATGTGTATAATCGGGCGGGTTCGGATTGGATAGTGAGATAACCATGCCCACCCATTACCCGCAATATTCGGGTTCGGCTTTTACCCGTACCCACAAAAAATGCTTCGGGTTCGGGTTTTACCCTACCCGATTAGGTCGGATTCGGGTGGATATCCACGGTTACGGATATTTTTGCCATCCCTACCCGCATGCCCAACCCTAACTGATATAACAACCAATTGTCTTCTCTTCCGTTGTAACTTGTACGGCAAACATGACTATTTACTCGGCAAAGGAAAATTTTCGAAATTTCCAAAAATTTGGATTTTCCCACCAAAGTCTCAAACTAAACCGCTCTTTATTTCGTTTTCCTGAAATTCGAAATCCCCCTACATATTTAAAACCCAAAAATAACCCCAACACACCGGTATTTCTCTTTTCATCTGCGGCAACTGTTCTCCGCTCTCCCTCCCTTTTCCTCTTTTTCTTCTTCTTCCTCGGATCCAAGTCGCTGGTTAAGGTGAAGTGCACTGTTTCTATCTGTGTCTTTTTCACTTCTCCCCTCTGTCTTTCGAGTTTCCATGGCCCCAGATCTGAAATTCTCTGAGCCCATACTCGCCTGACAGTAAAAACTGGAATTAATTTCCGGCGGATCTCTTTTGATTGTTCCGGACTTCATGGGTTGCTCTATGTTTAACACGTCCAATTCCTTGCTGCTGAATGCCTGTTGGAAACCCTAAATCTAACTCTTGTTTTGGTGAGACGCAGATGGCAGGAAAAGGAGGAAAAGGGCTTTTGGCAGGGAAGACCACCGCCTCTAACAAGGACAAAGATAAGGATAAGGACAAAAAGAGGCCTACCTCCAGATCTTCTCGCGCTGGTATCCAGGTGAACTGAAAATAAACCTCTTGGTTCCCTTGTTCTACGTAGTTTACTCTGTTGCTCTGTTTACGGAAAATGTTCAACTGTCAAATTGCAGAATTTACCTGTTTACCAGAACTTGGTAGGCTTAGAGTTGTTGAATCTGTGGCTGTGCCTGGTTGCTTTTTGAGCTGTGCTTTAATGTGTTTGTATGTTAGGATTCTGCTTACAGTTCTATGAAGGGAAGGTAAACGCTTTCTTTGTGGGTTTGTTTTCCTTGGAATATTCCTCTCCTCACTGCCATGGAGATGTAGTTTGACCCAGAAATGCTATGTGGGATTGTGTATATTCTGTATTTTTGTTTGCTTCCTGTGTCTCTGAATGCTTTCCCTTGTGCGATTTCGTTTCCAAGCACAAGGATCATTGTTGATTGAATGATTCATCACCTGCCTGCACTAAAGCTCAGCACCACTGCCTTCCACACTTGTTCTGTGGTGAAAGGTCGCAATGATTCTAGCTTTGCGACGGTGACTTAAGTTTCTCAAAAATGAATTTTGTCTACCTTCATGTAAGTAAATGGAGTCTTTACTGTGAAAACCTTGTGGGATTCTGAGATTTTTTTTTTTTTTCATCTCTTCCTCCAGTTCCCTGTTGGACGAATCCATCGCCATCTCAAGCAAAGGATTGCTGCTCATGGTCGAGTTGGAGCTACTGCTGCCGTGTATTTGGCCTCAATCCTTGAATACCTTACTGCTGAGGTTCTCGAGCTTGCTGGGAATGCAAGCAAGGATTTGAAAGTGAAGAGAATCACGCCCAGGCATCTGCAGCTGGCCATTCGAGGGGATGAGGAGCTCGATACTCTCATCAAAGGTACCATTGCTGGTGGTGGGGTCATCCCTCACATCCACAAGTCTCTCATCAACAAGACCAGCAAGGATTGAGAGAGAGAGAGAGAGAGCTTGCTGTTATTTATCTTTCTTGTCTAGCTTCTATCAAGCTTGAACTAGGGCACCTCTGTTTAGTTGTGTGAAGCTTTTAAGTTGGGTTTAGGGTTCATGTTTTAAGGCTTCTCTGATGTTATATTTGCCAGTATTGTTGTCAGGGCTTGTTGGGTTTAGTAGTACATAGGATCTTTAACCTGTAGGGTTGTGTTTCTAGACTAGAACTGGAATCTTCTTTTTCGGTAGCAGGTAGTTCTGTTGGATTGTTAAGTTATAGAGGGTTCCGACACTAATCCCATAATTGTGTGCCCAAGTTTATCGTCATGTATTTGGATTAATTCTTCTGCTTTCCCTTTGCAACTGCCCGACTGCACCAGTCAATTGCGAGCAATCAAATTACGGGAAATTCATCAACGGTCCTTTTGCATGGTATTTGGAGAATTGGAGTGCGTGGTAATTAGTTTTGTTTCTTCGGCGACTTGGATGAAGACGATAACGACGTGGGCTTCTGAAAAAGCATTTCTTTGACGAGATCGCGATTGGGTGAATGTAGGATTTGAAACCAGAAGGTCAATCGGAGATTTTTAGGGATTTTGTTTATCGTTCCTTTTGATCGAAGAGGAAGAAGGGAAAAACAGAAATGAAAGACAAAGGGAGACTGCAGAGGCTTCTTCTACTGATGGAAGCGAAATGGGCTTAAGTGACCTCAGCCCACAAGTAGAATAGAAGAAAGTCCACAGACTAAAGGAAAGGAGCCAGTACACACTTGGGCTAAGAAGCAGTTAAGCCCACTGTGATCTTAGATCTGTTTCGATGGTCTCTTCTTCTTCCTTGGACAAATTTCTTAGAAGCAGAGCCACTGCCGAAAACAGAGCAAGAGAAGCTGAAACAAAAACAGAGGCGAAGGAGGGAAAAATAAAGAACACATAAAATTTAACGAGGTTCCCCAAGCTACGGGTACGTCCTCGTCCCGGAGTTAGCACTTGCTATACTCCGAGAGACACTTTTTATTGATTTTTCCTATTGAACAAAACAGCAAGATAACAAGATAAATACAGTGAAGAGATCAACCCGAATCCAACCCAGATTCGTTAAACTCCACCAACAACTGATTCCTATACCATCAGTTGCTGAACCCTCAGAAGTGCTAATAGTCCTATGCCACTATTCTTCTAAATACTTTTTACAGAGGAGGAAAGACTCAATATATAGAACCAAAAGTAGCCGTTGCTTTCCAGAAAAGGAATGTGCTTCTTGGGCTTTCCAATTCTGAATCCTCTGATTCCTCAACGGTCAGAACCAATATGAATCTCCAACTTCTGCTGCGCTTCTGTCAACAATCTCCCCCTAAGTTGGAGATTGAGATTGCCGATGTACCTGCAAGAGAAATACAAGCAAAAGAACCACACGAGAGAACACGAAAGATTTCCACAACCAAAACATTCAATCACGTGGCAAAAACAAACCAGTCAACAGCTTAAAGCTTCTGAGCTCGAAACAAACAACCAAGCATAACTGTCACAGCAGCAACTCTCAAAACTCCCCCTGAGAAGCTAACACAAAAATTAAAGGAGATCTTCCTCGGTATCGGATCCATAGAGTTCCTGAAGAGCAACAGCAAACGGCTCCAGAATTGCATCACCAGAATCGGAGTCTGAATCTGAATCAGAGTCTGAATCAGATATCCAGATAACATTGATAGGAAACTCCTCCCCCTCAATCGCAATCTCCAGCTCGTCAAGTACGTTATCAGCAGTGAGCCACAGGGTGGGAGACTCTGTGCGAAACCAGGAGAGAGATAGAGGCAGGGCTAACAAGAGCTGAGTGATGCGAGCCGCAAAAGGAAGCGGGGCCAAAAAGTTATGATCGACAAAAGGAATGAGAGCCCCAAAGAACAGCTGAGAATAGTCAAGAGGAACAGCAGCGATGGCATGATTCACAATCCAAACATCCAGAGGAGTGATCCGATCGAGCAAGTTTGGGCGAGGTAAGAACACTCGGGTCATAAAGTAATGAAAAACCTGCAGAGTAGGAAGCAGTACCGCTGAGGGAATTGTACCATCTGGTCCAGGAAGAAACCCTGAGAGACGTTCAGCTTCTTCGGCGAGATTGAAGTTGAACAGTCCGAATTCAGAGACATCAGCCAGATTTTCTCCGATATCAGGAAACTGAAGAAGATGTCCGATGTCAACAACCGACAGGGTCATGAGGTGCCCAACCACCAGAGAAGTCAAGGTGCGAGAGTGAAGACCAAAGTGGCGCAGATTGGAGTAGAACAATCGAACTGCACCAGGGCACACCAGGGTGGGAGCATCATCGAGAAGGAATCCCCAGCCATGATTGTTTACAAGATGGCGGAAATCAAGACCAAGGTCAATGAAATCAGGCAGGGGAATGTCACGAGATGGAGAAATCTGGCGAGAGGCAAAGGACTGGGAATGGCGGTGGAAATTGATAGGAATCGGCTCATGAAAAAGAGTACCAGAGAAAGTGAGGGCAAGAGCATAAGCCATGGTTGCTAGGGAATAGAAGGGAGTCGAAAGGACAGGGTCGGATGCAGGGAAAAGCTCCACAGGAAAGACTTAAAAAGGCTAGACGAAAGCACCAAAACGGAAGGAAAGGAAAGAAGAAAAGGCAAGAAAAATCAATCAACACTAACAACACTAAACAGACCCAGCCAAGGAAATAAAGATCAAACGACACAAATCAGCGAAAATCAGAAACACACAAGGCAACTAAAATCAAACAGAACTACTCAAGAGAAATTAACCAAAAACAGAAGGTAAAGAATACAACAGGAAAGAATCGATTGCACGATTCCTCTTACTCTGGCAGGGCTGTCAAGGATCGCAATCCTATGTCGTAACATAGGAAAGTAAATCGATCAGCTGATAAAGGCTTAGTGAATAGGTCAGCGAGCTGAAATTCAGTGCTGATATATTGAAGAGAAATAGCACCAGATTGAACCAAGTCTCGAATGAAATGATACTTAACCTCAATATGCTTGGTTCGGGAGTGCTGAACCGGGTTCTTAGACATGCAGATGGCACTGGTATTATCGCAAAACAAGGGTATTGACGAGCAATTATAGCCGTAATCTACTAATTGATAAGACAGCCAAAGCAATTGAGTACAAGTACTCCCAGCAGCAATATATTCTGCTTCAGCAGTAGATAAAGCAACTGCCCCCTGTTTTTTGCACGACCAGGAGACTAAGGAAGTACCCACGAATTGACAACTTCCAGTGGTACTACGACGATCTGTTAAGCTACCAGCAAAATCAGAGTCGCTATAGCCCACTAAGTTGAAAGTGTTTTGCTTTGGGTACCATAACCCGACATCTAAGGTGCCCTTTAAGTAACGAAAAATCCTTTTAACTGCTGATAGGTGACTCTCTTTGGGACAAGATTGGAAGCGGGCACAGATACATACACTAAATTGAATGTCTGGCCGACTTGCAGTAAGGTATAGGAGAGAGCCTATCATTCCACGGTACATGGATTCATCAACTGGAGTACCAGTCTCATCCTTGTCGAGCTTTAAATTAACAGCCATAGGCGTGGGAGCAGAGTTCAAGGATTGGAAATTAAATTTGCTCAGCATACTAGAGATGTATTTTGATTGATTAATGAAAGTTCCATGACTAGTCTGTTTGATTTGAAGGCCGAGGAAGAACTGAAGTTCTCCCATCATGCTCATCTCAAACACTTCTTTCATAGCCTCACAAAAATCAGAACACATCTTAAAATTGGTAGAGCCAAACACAATGTCGTCTACATAGATTTGAACTAGTAAAAGATCAGACGAATCATGTTTAATGAAAAGGGTTTTATCTACGGATCCTTGAGAAAAACCTTGTTCACATAAGAAAGAGGTAAGGCGCTCATACCAAGCTCGTGGAGCTTGTTTGAGACCATAAAGCGCTTTCCTGAGCTTGTAAACATGGTCAGGAAAATTTGGATCAACAAAACCAGGTGGTTGTGAAACGTACACTTCCTCCTGAATTACCCCGTTTATAAAAGCACTCTTGACGTCCATTTGAAATAGAGGGAAGTTCATAAAATAGGCAAACGCACATAACAAACGGATAGACTCAATACGAGCAACTGGGGCAAAGGTCTCGTCGTAGTCAACTCCCTCTTCTTGGGAATACCCTTGGGCAACTAGACGAGCCTTATTTCTCGTAATGAATCCATCCTCATCAGATTTGTTTTTGAAAATCCATTTAGTACCAATGATAGATTGATTCAAAGGACGAGGCACTAGATCCCAAACATGTAAATACTCAAATTGATTCATTTCTTCATGCATAGCAAGGTTCCAGTATTCATCTTTTAAAACTTCTATGTAATTTTTGGGCTCATGCTGAGAAATGAATGCATACTGACCTGGTTTGTACCTACCTCTGGTACGCAATCCATCAGTTAGTTCACCAATGACTTGATTTACCGGATGACGTCGCTGAATGTGTGGAGGTGCAGCTGGTACTGTCTCAACAGGAGTGAGATCATCACGTGAGCTTGTGTCGGGAGGTGAGGTGTGAGTCAATGGTGGAGTTGTAGAGGTAGTCTGACTTGGAGGATCGTTTTGCTCTTCTGATCTGTGAGGTAGTTCAAGTAAATCAAACATAGGAACACTATCAGCTGTAGCACTTTCAGGTAAGTCAGTGTCATGAAAAATTACATGAACCGATTCTTCAACCTTTCTAGTGCGTTTGTTATAAACGGGATAAGCTTGACCCTTGACCGAGTATCCAAGGAAAATAGCTTTATCAGACTTTGAATCAAATTTTCCTAACTTATCTCTAGTGTTTAAGATATAGCAGCAACATCCAAAAGGATGAAAGTACGAGATATTAGGAGTTTTAGATTTAAAGATCTCGTAGGGAGTTTTATCAAGACCTTTACGAACAAGGACACGATTCAAAACATGACAAGCTGTATTCACAGCCTCTCCCCAAAAGAACTTAGGCAGATTATACTCAAGGAGCATAGTACGTGCACACTCAATTAGAGTTCGATTCTTCCTCTCTACTACCCCATTTTGTTGGGGAGTGCGAGGGGTAGAAAAAGTGTGTAAGATCCCAGCCTCATTGCAAATGGTTTCGAATTCATCAGATATGAATTCCCCACCATTATCACTGCGAATAGATCTAATTTTTCCAGCAAATAAAGCAACAAAAAGTTTTGAAAGTATGAACAGTGTCATCTTTATGAGTAAGAAAGTAGACCCAAGTATACCTGGAAAAGTCATCTACCAAGACAAACACATAATCCCCCCCCCCCCCCCCCCCCCCCCAAACTAGTGACATTGCACGGGCCAAACAGATCCATGTGGATAAGTTCAAACACAGCTTAAGAGGTAATGTCTGATTTGGGTGAAAAACTTCTTTTCCTATGTTTACCTGAGACGCAAACATCACAGAAGAAATCACGCTTGTCTTTTAGGGGTGGTAGACCTCGAACCAGGTTGGTTATTAGATAGATGGACTAGCTTTTGAAAGCTGAGATGCCCCATCTTTCTATGCCAAAGGATTTCTTGCTGTGATGAAGCTGTCAAACATAGCTCATGAAATTCATCTAGATTATGCAGATCAATAGTGTACATGTTGTTGATTCGACTACCAACAAACACAACTTGTTTGTCGTGGATGCGTTCAACAATGCAGTGAGATGATTCAAAAAGGACTCAATTACCACTTTCACATAACTGACTAATAGACAGAAGATTATGATGCAAACCCTCTACAAGAAGAACATTTTGTATGGTAGGTGAAGGAGAGGCACCTATGGTGCCAGATCCAATTATCTTGCCCACACCATTATCACCAAACAGCACATTACCACCGTTTTTGGAAGTAAGATTTGAGAAGAGATGATGTTTACCGGACATGTGGTGTGAACACCCACTATCGAGATACCAGACATGATCAGAGTTCGAGTTCTTCTTAGGTTTAGAAGATGATACCTGAAACTTACCATCTGGCGGTGTCAATGCCATGAATGCTTGCTCATCAACTTGTTCTGACTCTGACTGAGAATCATAGTCACTCCAAGATGCCTTTAAGGCCTTTTCTTTTGCTATTAGAGTCAATGGGCAGTGTGCTCTTATGTGACCGTGCTTCCCACATTTGTAGCACGCCTGAGATTCTTTCTCAGGATAACCTGTATCAACATATCTGGTCTGCTGGGGAAGCAGCCTTTCTCGAGAACTATGTTTAGAGCGATCATAATTTGACTGTTTCTGACTATCAGACTTAGCTTGACGATCATTCTTATATTTCATCATGCGATGAAAACGCTTGCTAACTAAAGCGAACTCTTTATCAAAATCAGACTCAGATTCACTGCCCGAATCATAAATAATAGCCCTAGAATTGAACGCGAGATTTTTCTTGCGTTTTTCATCCTCAAAATTCACCTGTTTTATAACATTTTCATGGCTGAGCAGAGATCCTATCAACTCGTTGATGGGAAGGGTAGCAAGATTCCTTGCTTCCTCAATAGCGGTGCGCTTAGGCAACCACTCTTTGGGAAGAGATCTAAGAATCTTTCTATTCAGGTCTTTAACCAGAAAAGTACGCTCTAATCCTTTCAATTTGTTAATCAAAATAGTGAAGCGGGAGTACATGTCATGAATTGATTCTTCAGCGAGCATGTTAAAAGCCTCATACTCGTGAACCAATAAATCAATACGAGACTCACGAATGTTAGATGTACCTTCATAGGTGTGCTCCAGAGCAATCCAGATTTGTTGAGCAGTCTCACAATCTTCCACTTGATCTGCCTCATCAGGAGTCATCGCTGACTGCAGCACATGCATCACGCGTTGATTAAGCTGGGCGCTTTTCTTTTGGGCTGCCGACCATAACTCCTGCTCTTCAGCAACCATCGGGATCAGCCCATTTTGGACGATCAGCCCACAGCTCCTCGTTGATGCCCCACATGAACTGCTTCATTCGCTTTTTCCATATGTAATTGGCACCAGTAAAAATAGGAGGGTGATTTATGGTGGCTTGGCCGAATGAAGAGGTGGCCATGGATCTTTTCCTTGGCGGTGATGAGCCTCAATACGAGCAACTGGGGCAAAGGTCTCGTCGTAGTCAACTCCCTCTTCTTGGGAATACCCTTGGGCAACTAGACGAGCCTTATTTCTCGTAATGAATCCATCCTCATCAGATTTGTTTTTGAAAATCCATTTAGTACCAATGATAGATTGATTCAAAGGACGAGGCACTAGATCCCAAACATGTAAATACTCAAATTGATTCATTGCTTCATGCATAGCAAGGTTCCAGTATTCATCTTTTAAAACTTCTATGTAATTTTTGGGCTCATGCTGAGAAATGAATGCATACTGACCTGGTTTGTACCTACCTCTGGTACGCAATCCATCAGTTAGTTCACCAATGACTTGATTTACCGGATGACGTCGCTGAATGTGTGGAGGTGCAGCTGGTACTGTCTCAACAGGAGTGAGATCATCACGTGAGCTTGTGTCGGGAGGTGAGGTGTGAGTCAATGGTGGAGTTGTAGAGGTAGTCTGACTTGGAGGATCGTTTTGCTCTTCTGATCTGTGAGGTAGTTCAAGTAAATCAAACATAGGAACACTATCAGCTGTAGCACTTTCAGGTAAGTCAGTGTCATGAAAAATTACATGAACCGATTCTTCAACCTTTCTAGTGCGTTTGTTATAAACGCGATAAGCTTGACCCTTGACCGAGTATCCAAGGAAAATAGCTTTATCAGACTTTGAATCAAATTTTCCTAACTTATCTCTAGTGTTTAAGATATAGCAGCAACATCCAAAAGGATGAAAGTACGAGATATTAGGAGTTTTAGATTTAAAGATCTCGTAGGGAGTTTTATCAAGACCTTTACGAACAAGGACACGATTCAAAACATGACAAGCTGTATTCACAGCCTCTCCCCAAAAGAACTTAGGCAGATTATACTCAAGGAGCATAGTACGTGCACACTCAATTAGAGTTCGATTCTTCCTCTCTACTACCCCATTTTGTTGGGGAGTGCGAGGGGTAGAAAAAGTGTGTAAGATCCCAGCCTCATTGCAAATGGTTTCGAAATCATCAGATATGAATTCCCCACCATTATCACTGCGAATAGATCTAATTTTTCCAGCAAATAAAGCAACAAAAAGTTTTGAAAGTATGAACAGTGTCATCTTTATGAGTAAGAAAGTAGACCCAAGTATATCTGGAAAAGTCATCTACCAAGATAAACACATAATTCCCCCCCCCCCCCCCCAAACTAGTGACATTGCACGGGCCGAACAGATCCATGTGGATAAGTTCAAACACAACTTAAGAGGTAATGTCTGATTTGGGTGAAAAACTTCTTTTCCTATGTTTACCTGAGACGCAAACATCACAGAAGAAATCACGCTTGTCTTTTAGGGGTGGTAGACCTCGAACCAGGTTGGTTTTAGATAGATGGACTAGCTTTTGAAAGCTGAGATGCCCCATCTTTCTATGCCAAAGGATTTCTTGCTGTGATGAAGCAAACATAGCTCATGAAATTCATCTAGATTATGCAGATCAATAGTGTACATGTTGTTGATTCGACTACCAACAAACACAACTTGTTTGTCGTGGATGCGTTCAACAATGTAGTGAGATGATTCAAAAAGGACTCAATTACCACTTTCACATAACTGACTAATAGACAGAAGATTATGATGCAAACCCTCTACAAGAAGAACATTTCGTATGGTAGGTGAAGGAGAGGCACCTATGGTGCCAGATCCAATTATCTTGCCCACACCATTATCACCAAACAGCACATTACCACCGTTTTTGGAAGTAAGATTTGAGAAGAGATGACGTTTACCGGACATGTGGTGTGAACACCCACTATCGAGATACCAGACATGATCAGAGTTCGAGTTCTTCTTAGGTTTAGAAGATGATACCTGAAACTTACCATCTGGCGGTGTCAATGCCATGAATACTTGCTCATCAACTTGTTCTGACTCTGACTGAGAATCATAGTCACTCCAAGATGCCTTTAAGGCCTTTTCTTTTGCTATTAGAGTCAATGGGCAGTGTGCTCTTATGTGACCGTGCTTCCCACATTTGTAGCACGCCTGAGATTCTTTCTCAGGATAACCTGTATCAACATATCTGGTCTGCTGGGGAAGCATCCTTTCTCGAGAACTATGTTTAGAGCGATCATAATTTGACTGTTTCTGACTATCAGACTTAGCTTGACGATCATTCTTATATTTCATCATGCGATGAAAACGCTTGCTAACTAAAGCGAACTCTTTATCAAAATCAGACTCAGATTCACTGCCCGAATCATAAATAATAGCCCTAGAATTGAACGCGAGATTTTTCTTGCGTTTTTCATCCTCAAAATTCACCTGTTTTATAACATTTTCATGGCTGAGCAGAGATCCTATCAACTCGTTGATGGGAAGGGTAGCAAGATTCCTTGCTTCCTCAATAGCGGTGCGCTTAGGCAACCACTCTTTGGGAAGAGATCTAAGAATCTTTCTATTCAGGTTTTTAACCAGAAAAGTACGCCCTAATCCTTTCAATTTGTTAATCAAAATAGTGAAGCGGGAGTACATGTCATGAATTGATTCTTCAGCGAGCATGTTAAAAGCCTCATACTTGTGAACCAATAAATCAATACGAGACTCACGAATGTTAGATGTACCTTCATAGGTGTGCTCCAGAGCAATCCAGATTTGTTGAGCAGTCTCAGAATCTTCCACTTGATCTGCCTCATCAGGAGTCATCGCTGACTGCAGCACATGCATCGCGCGTTGATTAAGCTGGGCGCTTTTCTTTTGGGCTGCCGACCATAACTCCTGCTCTTCAGCAACCATCGGGATCAGCCCATTTTGGACGATCAGCCACAGCTCCTCGTCGATGCCCCACATGAACTGCTTCATTTGCTTTTTCCATGCTATGTAATTGGCACCAGTAAAAATAGGAGGGTGATTTATGGTGGCTTGGCCGAATGAAGAGGTGGCCATGGATCTTTTCCTTGGCGGTGATGAGCCTCGTCAAGAACCAGGCTCTGATACCACTTAAAACCAGAAGGTCAATAGGTAATTTTAGGGATTTTGTTTATCGTTCCCTTTGAGATCGAAGAGGAAGAAGGGAAAAACAGAAATGAAAGACAAAGGGAGACTGCAGAGGCTTCTTCTACTGATGGAAGCGAAATGGGCTTAAGTGACCTCAGCCCACAAGTAGAATAGAAGAAAGTCCACAGACTAAAGGAAAGGAGCCAGTACACACTTGGGCTAAGAAGCAGTTAAGCCCACTGTGATCTTAGATATGTTTCGATGGTCTCTTCTTCTTCCTTGGACAAATTCCTTAGAAGCAGAGCCACTGCCGAAAACAGAGCAAGAGAAGCTGAAACAAAAACAGAGGCGAAGGAGGGAAAAATAAAGAACACAGAAAATTTAACGAGGTTCCCCAAGCTACGGGTACGTCCTCGTCCCGGAGTTAGCACTTGCTATACTCCGAGAGACACTTTTTATTGATTTTTCCTATTGAACAAAACAGCAAGATAACAAGATAAATACAGTGAAGAGATCAACCCGAATCCAACCCAGATTCGTTAAACTCCACCACAACTGATTCCTATACCATCAGTTGCTGAACCCTCAGAAGTGCTAATAGTCCTATGCCACTATTCTTCTAAGTACTTTTTACAGAGGAGGAAAGACTCAATATATAGAACCAAAAGTAGCCGTTGCTTTCCAGAAAAGGAATGTGCTTCTTGGGCTTTCCAATTCTGAATCCTCTGATTCCTCAACGGTCAGAACCAATATGAATCTCCAACTTCTGCTGCGCTTCTGTCAACATGATTAGATCTCCGGCAGTTGCCATGAAGCTTGAGGAGCTCTGTATGATTTCCTCTGGAGTAGATCTCGTATGCGGCGGTGGAAGGCTCTCCAACACAACAGTGTGAGGAGGCGTTTTGGTCGAAAGTGGCATGGATGAAGATGAAATGAATGGGTCTGTCGGGTTTTCGTTGCCGTCAAATCTGGGAGAGGAATCGAAGCTCCTCGTCTGCCGGGGACGGCGGCCTGGAGAATTGCACTAGGATGGCGAAGTGTTTGAGTTTTGACCATCCGTGTGTTCCTCTTTTTCCTTTTGTTTTCCTATAATACATTTTTTTATATGTAAATTAATTTCAAATTGGCAAATTATAATTACCAGAAAAAGGTTGACAAATTAATGTCACTTCATCAATTTCTGTTAATCTAGTAAGCATTTATGAATGTGCCGTTAAAGGGCTAAATTGCAAGTTTGATCACTTGAATTATCTATAAAGTTAACGTTTGTCACTAGAATTAATTTATTCCATCTATATTCACATAAATTAGTTCAACAGTTCATGTTTGGTCACTCTCTGTTAGTCTCCGTTATATTTTGCTGACGTGGCAATCAACTCTAATAGTTGACCGTTAAGTTAGTGATGTGGAAATTAAAAAATAATAAAAATAATATTTTACTTTTCTACCTCATTATCAAATTAAGAAAATAAAAAATAAATCTAAATACCTAATTGAATCATCCCACCCCTCACCTCACCGTCGCTCCCCCAGATCTAGGAGCGTTACCGCTAGCCGGGGATCTCACAATTGAAGCTGGTGCTGGGGATCCCGCCATATCCCCCACCGCCGCTGCCGCCTTATGTGACATCATCTTCCCTCGCAGGCCCCACATCCATCCGAGCTTAGGCAGCCTCCGCCGTCTCGCTTTCGTCTCCCTCGCTGGCAACCGCCTCGATAGCTCAATCCCTCCTTCATTGTCAACCCTCCCAAACCTCCAACTCCTCTCAAAATTCCCTATCGGAACAATATTCATCCCTAAATCACCCAATCTTGCATTGCTACAGTCTATCGATATCAACCACAACTTGCTATCCGGCCAAATCCCTACTAGCAAAATCCCGAGTAGCTTGTTGGCGGTTAAGAAGTTGAGGCATGCTAACTTCAAGGGTAACAAACTCCGTGGAGATATTCCGCGTGCTGCTTCGGTATCACCAACCTATTCAACTTCCTCACATCAGATGGAGTCGGCTACTTCTTTAACATCCCTACCTTTTCTATCATCATCACCCCTCCTTTCTCCTCCAATTTGTCGTCTGTCGTGGAGGGGGACGAGTCATTGTTGATATTGAAATTGAGGGCGGCGGAGGAAGGGGATGGGTTTTGGTTGTGGGCAACAAAGGTTGATGGTGGCAACGACGGACTTCGCCCCTCTTTCTCTCTGACCCAGATCCACAATTACCCATTCGAAAGACGCCACTTTTGAGAGCGAACGGTCTACCGAGATGGGGGGGCGGCGAGAATGCGTGGGGGTGGTAGGGACTGTGATAATGCGGGTGTTGCCGCCAGCGTAGAAAAGAGACTTGCTTTGAGGGGGCAGGATTATCTGACCTCGGTAACTACACATGTCACGCAGCTTAGACCCGCCAGTGGTTGTAGCCGTCGGGACGATAGAGGGTGATGGCTCAATTTCCAGAGGTCGGTTGTGGATGGAAGAGCAAAGGACTTTAGAAATTGTACTGTTAATTGGGTTGGGTGAGGCTCGGTCAAATTTTTTTTAATAAAAACTCTAAATGTCATTAAGTTAATAGTCTAGTCAACATTTCTATTTGCCATGTCATTAAAACACTGACGGAGTTAACGGAGTCTAACGAAAAATAATGGTCGGTGACTAACGATGAAACGATTTGTAAAGTTAACGACAAAGTAAGAAAGAAAAGTAATTCGGGTGGCAACTATGAAATATTTATATAATTTGAGTGATCATACATGTAATTTAGCCGTTACCTATAGATTCTTCAAATTTTGGGGAAGAGTGACACAACCATATAAGTGTGAGGTGTGAATAGTTTGATTTTGAAGGAAGGAGCTATAGGTAAAGGATTTGTGTTACACAGCCTGTGGGTTGGCAATATTTATTGACTGGGGAAGTGCAATGTAAAGAGGTGAATTCCCAGAGGTTGATGTGTGGGAGATAATTAATAACGACATAATAGTGATCATGAATTCATGATTAGCTGATAACACCGTGACGTGGCCCCGGCGCAAAAAAATCGTAAATATAATAATAAGGAAGGAGGGGGGAACTGTGAAGCCGACAAATGAAGCATCTTTGTGAATGGCCGGCCGAAGCCGGGAATGTAAATTCAGAGCTTACAAACTTCCAAACAAGGTCCCCCAACTGCAGCCGTAATCACGAATATAAACGAACCTTTCCCTTTCCCATTTTCTGCTCTCTTCTTCCTTGTTATCATCCTTCCTTCCTTTCCTTGTCTTCTTTCCCCGCTTTGCATAATTGCATTGCATTGCGTGACTCCCTATCTATACACATATATTAATGCTGCGGATTCCGCCCTCGCTTTTCACAATATGCTCTACCAAGAAAACAGCTGTAGCTAGGATTAAGGATCATATCACCATTCATTGATCGATCCAGTTGGCACTTGGCACAACTACTACTACTTTTTTTCCTTTTCGCCATGGAAACAAAGCTAACGGGTCTCAGAATCTCCTCGTGGGTTCAACCCGCCGGCGGGCAAGCACGTCACAGCAGTCCGGTGGTCGCGGTGCTGATTAGGCCGTCGTCCTCCGAGAATATCGGGGCGGCCGACAAGAGGAACAACAACAGGAGCATAGCAGTGAAGCCCGCCGCGGCGGCGGCAGTAACGACGACGACGTCACCGTCGCCGCCGGCGGAGTATCACGACAGCTGGTTGGAGGAGGCGGCGATCAACTACCTGTCCCGCCACGTCCAAGAGGCGACGGGTCAGTTTAGTTAATTAGCTTCTCTTTGTTGTTACTATCTATCGTATGCCAAGACATATATTGGAGTGTGTTGTACATCAACGATTTTCACCGTCAGTTTAATTTTTTTAATTAAAAAATAAATTACCTTATTCATGTTGACCGTTGAGATGGAGGGGTACAGTAAAGATTGTCTGGTGTACGACATGCACCAGATTTTTTTTCTGGTATACGATAGAACATGACGATGCAATATTGATGGACTAATTAATTAAATATTTGTAAGCTAGGGACGAGGAACGAGAAGAAGGGATACGAGAGCTTGGTACAGGCGACGAGGGACGTGACGAGGAAGTTCGAGGTGAGGCAGCAGCATCACCTTGTGGTTCAGGCGCTTGCAAACGCCATTCCCTCGCCGATCCTTCACTTGGTAGGTTACTCCAACACTCCAATGCATGCAGCTAGCGGAAGTTACGATGCCTTAATTTATGTCACTGTTATATATATATTCACGCTTAATTACTTGGACACAGAACAATAATTTATTCCTTAATATATATTATACGGCCGGCAATGTGGTGAGGGCCGGCCGGCCGGCCACTCAGCTTTGGTTGGTAGTGGTGGTTTTGTATCATCAAGGTTTATGATGATGATGATCGTGAAGATTTTCAATTTTTTTGTTTTGGTTTTAATTTTAAAAAAATGTGTGGGGTTGATTTTGGGCAGATAAGGACGGTTCTTCCCAACTCAAAGTTCAAAAGAGAGTATTTTGCTGCTTTCACCACCGTCTTCTTTGCCTGGCTCGTCGGCCCATGTGAGGTAACTAAATAATTCCATCCATCCTTCACCATATCACCACTCTCACACAATCAAATACATATGAATTCTACATTGCATGGCATCTATTAATTTGAGTCCACATCAATTTGTTCAGAATTTGATAATTTTTTTCCATTTTTCGAAATACTTCCAACCCACTAGATTGTACCATATATACAATAATTTACAAATGATCATTGTCAATTGTTTACCTTATTATTAATATTTTATATATAATTAGTTTTTCATTGCTTCATTCAACCTTGATTCTCAACTATTTTTGACGTTTATTATGATGAATCAAATAACATTATTATAGGAGTTCATAAGTCGTCAACATTATTTTTATGTTTTGTATATAACTTTTGTTTTTTGGTTTTGGAAACTATATATCAGCCTGCTGTCTCGTTTTTTTCTTCTTTTTCTTTTACCCTTTAAGATAATGTCTTGATGGAATGAAATGGTAACTAAACAAGGAGGTTCATACAACGACTCAGGGGATACAAATATATATATAGTAAGTAGGAGATGTGTATCAATCCACCTAGAATTTATAACTGATCACGATTAACGACAAGCTAAGGAGCTTTCAATCAATAAGTTGGATGAAGAGTTTATATACATAGACCAATTACACTTTTATTTAAAGTAGAGTTAAAGATGAGCTGAATTAAAGAGAGAGAAGAAAAAGGAAAAACAACAAATAGAGGGAGGACTTCTACTATGCTATATAATATTGGTGCTTTAATATACAACTTGAAGTTGTACCATAACATTAAATGTACAAGTTTAGGTTGTACCATAAAGAAATTTGTATTATTATGTTATGGTACAATTTTACAACTTGAAGTTGTATCATCACATAAGGTACAAGTTTACGTTGTACCATAAAATAATTTGTACAAAAAGTATATGTACAATATGAAGTTGTACCATAACGTTAAAAGTACAATTCCAAGTTGTACCATAAAGACAAAAACCTATAACACCAATGCAATATAGCATTGTAAAATTCCTCCAAATAGAGGTTATAGATAACCTCACCACCATGTTTGTTTCAATCTTCTATTTTATCCCTAAATTTAAACATTCCCAATAAGCACAGTTTACATTTAAAATAAACATCTAGAAAGAACAAACAATTAGTGATTAAACTCCACATCGTTGGGAAAGTACAAGTAGTAAGGTAAATATTTTGTTTAGTAAGAAAAGAAGTGAAATAGTGATTGAAGTAATGTTTTCTTAAGATAGTCTAACATTGTCTTCGCGATAGTGAAAGTATGTGTATGTGGTATTATATAATGTAATATTTATTTACAAAATATATCAAAATAAATATCATAATGTATAGCATAATTAATATAATTGTAAACAAATTATAATGAGTGAGTAATTTTAACCCCTAATCATCTAATATATACATAATTAATATAATTGTAAACAAATTATAATGAGTGAGTAATTTTAACCCCTAATCATCTAGATTAGACGTAAAAAATTTACGAATTTATCACCATACAAAGTTATATATATTTGTTTTAGTATTCTTTGCTTGCTGACGTGAGGTTGTTTCCACGTGTCCGTCATTAGATTTAATCTATACTCACACTCATGGTTGTCAACCCAGTTAACCCTGTTGGCCTGATCCAATAAGTGTATTGAACTGTTCGATCGCTTCAATCCATATATATGAAAAACTCATTATACTGTTTATACATGTATAAAATATATTAAATATCATCTAATGTATGAGAAATAACATATAACATTATTTCAAAACAACTATTCGTACTTTGTACCAACATATAGTGGAAATTCAAACACAATCATATAACATTAATATTCAAATGTTCATCTCATAATTCCAAGATAGAGTTAGGCGAATAGGAAAGCTAGAAAAAGATACAACGCACAAACCAAAGAAAAAAACAACTTCGTGTAACCTACAACCCAAGAGCCTTGCTGTGGGTTGACACGTGGATGTGTGGCGGATGTTTTCCTCATCCGGTCAGGGTCAATCATGTTGACAACCTTGGTTGCACCATAATAATTATGTTCATTCCTAATCACAACTAGAGATGACACTTTTATCCAAACCCATGTGTTCCTATCCATACCTATTTATTTGGATTGTGTTGGATTTTTAATTTATGGATTTAAGTTTATACCCACACCCATAGCAAATTATAGTTTGAACCTAAACTTAATAGATCTTTAGATTTAGAACCTAGTACTATTTTTTTTTATAAGTCCTTAAAAAATTATAGAAAATTACATTTTAGTAACTTTTTTTTTTATGTCTTACACTTTCATACCTTAACTGTTTAAGTTCTTCAAGTAGGCCCGATCTTTTATGTGTATGTACTACAAGCTCATTTTATGGGTTGGGTATCGGTTGTGTGAATTTGTCGCTTGTTGGACTGACGATATAGCCATGTGGCGACATACATCCTCTATATTTTTAGAAAAAAATCCGAGTTTACTTAGCTTTGGAAAGAATTATCATGGATAATTGCCATCCCTAACCAAAACATACTTAGACACTTACATCACACCACACGAAACTATACACGGCACTAATATATTAATTGGAAAAAATATTTCATTGGAAATGTTATGCAGGTACGAGAATCAGAGTTTAACGGGAGCAAGGAGAAAAATGTTGTCCACATAAAGAAGTGCAGGTATACATCGATACTTATTCCCTCAAATATGTTGTTGCTTTTTTTTTTTAAATATAAATCTGGTCAAATATGTTGTTGCTTTACTTACTATTAATTAGTGCCTGATATTTTGTTGTTGGGTGACGACAGGTTCTTGGAGCAGAGTAATTGTGTTGGGATGTGCACTAATCTCTGCAAGGTGCCGTCTCAAACTTTCATCAACGGCTCCTTTGGAATGCCGGTCAACATGGTTCCTAGTAAGTAATTTAATTTCACTCTCCAATCCCTTACTTAAAATCATCATAACCCTAATTAATTTTGTGCATCGACGACAGTCACTCGACAAACCCCTAACCAAGTTACACACTTCACAAACATGTATTTGTGGGCCTAGATCAGCACTAAATTTAGTTAATTGAAGGGGGGGAAAACTGAAAAAAAAGGTCCCATTATTAGACAAGCAAATCGTACTCCTGTGCTATCTCCCTTTGAATAACTATTAAAAAACCCCATAGAGGTAAGATAATAAATAATGCCTGCACTTGGGAAAATTGGGTGGAGTTTTCCAGCTGCACCATCTTGTTGATGGAGGGAGGGAGGGACCCAGAGTTAAACCCACTTAGGGAGCAAACCTGCAACTAGACTCCCATCTGGTCTCAGCTCACCATCAATTGATAAACACAGACGATACGTCGTGTTAGTCAGCCATGTAAAATGTAATGTGTAGTTACTTTTGTTATATGATCGCGCGATTGCTTATAAGTTATAATAATAACATCTAAACAATATGAAGCCTAATAAGAACATGATTTATGATTCTGCAGATTTTGATGATATGAGTTGCGAGATGATATTCGGACAGGAACCCCCAGAATTGACGGAAGATCCAGCTTTCAAGCAACCATGCTACAAACTATGTATGTATATATATACACACGTCCCCTGCCCCATGATCACTTCTATGCGTGAAATAAAACAAACATGCATGCTTGAGAGAATGCATAATACATTTATTTACTTGATTCTCTTTGACATTTCGAATTGTTGGGTGCGCAGGCAAAATAAACAGAAGCCACAAAGACAACTGCACAAGTTGAACGCGACAAGAGATCTGCAAGAGGGGGATCGAAAGGGCACTTTTTTCAACGAGAAACCTTGTTTCAGATACCTACTTCCCAAATTGTTTTATAAACTAGGGGAGGGAAAAAGAATTCTTAATATGGCAATTCCAGAAGAATCACATTAATTTTCTCTAGTTTATTATATATGTGAGTTACTAAATTGAAAGGAAAGTAATTTGGGTGGCAAAAGTATTACAAATATATAATATGAGTGACCAAACTTGCAATTCACCCACCAACATAAAATTGTTTCATAACTTTGAGCATCCACATTGGTATTGCATTCTCAATTGCAAAATGATATGACATGGATGTTTGCAATTGCAAAACCAATTGCATTGATATGACTACCAATTACATATTTGCAAGCTTGCAACAAATGCAATTGCAATTGCATATGCAAGTAAAAAAAATGTCTATGGAGAATTTTCATTTTATATTACTTTCTTTTCTCTTTTACTTTATTTTATATAATTTAAACATAATTTTTAATTACATATGCAATTGCAAGTGGATTGCATTGATGTAGGTGCAATTACATTTATATGAGTTGGATTACAAGTATTGAGGTGGAAGAAAAAAAAGGCAAAATCCACCCGTGTAGCCAAAACTTTGACAATTGTGACAATAATAGCCATTTTTGGATAAATACCAATAATATAGCCAGTATTTTGAAAGCTTGATGACAATAATAGCCTTTTCCGTTACATAATTTAATGGCGTCAATGACACCGTTAGTCAAATTAACGGAACACTGACCTGGCTGCCAACTCACCTTCTCTTTCATTTCCACCTTAACATTCATTGGGAGGTAGACAACACGTCATTTATAAGAATAAAAAAAAAAAAAAAATTCTCCAATCCCTAAACTTCTCGAACCCTCTTCTTCTCCAGCAGCCCAGCGCCCTTCCTCCCATGGTCAAGCACCATTAATCTGCTTCCAAGATTCCTCTTCTTCCACCCCAGCAACCCACCACCACTCCTCCCATCGTCATCACTATTAATCGACTGCAAATAATCCGTCGGAGCTTTGGTAAGCACCTCGAAGGCGAACAGAGGAGAGAGGAGGATGAGGCGGCAACGGCAGCAACTCCAGTAAATTTTCTTAGGAAGTGTTCGATCCCAGCCTCTCGATCTTCCCAAACTTACCCCAATCCACAATTCGAGCCGTCGTCGTCGCCTTCGCCTAACTCTTCTTCTCATCTGATTTCGAGCCGCCGCTTCGGCGGAAGAGGAAGAAGAGGCGCTCCAACTGCCGCCGTTACTCCCGTTGGAGATTCTTCCAGATCTTGAAACTCTTGCCTGCCTCTCCTATTATGAGGGCATCATCCTCCCCATGTAAACCTATCGCCGCCATCGAATTCAGCACCGCGCTGGTTCATCTCCTTGTCCAACATCTTCACCACTCGTCCGATGGAAATGGATTGGGCGAGGAATAGAGAGAAGAAGTGTGTAGGTTTTGAAATTGGCTTCTGGGTAGGATGGAGATGATGATGGGATCGCGGGGGCAGGGAGATGTGTCGTAGTGATGGTGGTGATTAGGTAGTGAGTTATTTATTGTTTTATTTATTAATTGTTTTATTTATTTATTTATTTATTTATTTGTTTTTAGTCTCATAAATAAAAAATATTAGTTCAGATAAAGGATAAAATTTTAATTATTTTCCACCTAACATTATGTTTGAATAAAATATGCCACGTCATCCACTATCGTTAGTCCAGTCAACATGTTAACTAACATCGTCAAACAATTGGACGGAAGTGGCTATTTTTGGTATTCACCAACCATGGCTATATTTGACCAAACCATCAAAGTTTTGACTAGGTGTATTTTGCCAAAAAAAAAAAACTTGCAATTGCATTGATGTGGATTCTCTTAGCCCACAAGGTATAGTTCTATTCTATCTATACATCTCGATGACTGTCAATCTACTGTAGAATCTAGAGCTTGCGCACTAAGTTGCCCACTGCCGGTAGTATTGGTAATAGATGGATATGTGAAATCATACAAGTAAAATTAAACTACCTGGCTAGCTATATGCCAACTGATGGAGCAAGTATCTTAAACCACATATCAATCTCGGTAACCATCTAACCATGAACCGACCGAAAATGCTATCGGCCAGAGAATTGATGATTTCACAGTTTCCGTCTTCCATTTTCCATCTCCGAAACTGGCAATCTGTTATCAATTTAATAAATTGTTCCTTCAACCATTAATCAATTTAGAATTCTTCCCACTTTTATTTTTCTGCGAGAACAAAAAACAAAAAAAGAAACCCAAATCAGATGTAATTTGTCGTCTCCCTCTCTCACTTGCTCCGGCGGACTGTCAGCAGCTGTTCCGGCAAACTTCTCCATCACAGATTCATTCTCCAGGCTCTGCCATAGCGAGCCCAGCCCAAACACGGCCCGGACAAGGATGCCGCCAACGTATTCAGATTCAACAGTCTCTCTCTTGTGCTCCAGATCTTCGAACAATTGCGGTGGAGATAGTCTGCCGATTCCAGAAGTTGCATCACCTGGAAATAGGCTTCAAGCAATTCAAAGCCGCAAGAAGGAAAAGCTGCAAATACACCACCATCGGCTGAGCGCCAATCACCTTGATTCACTATCTTGACAATATGATCTCACTCAAACAAAACACGAAAACAGAAAACAAACAGGATTAATGCCGCATTGATTCAAGCATACCGAGCCACACGAAGAGACAGGGAAAAGTAGAATTGTGAGAGTATTTAGATCGAGGAGGGAGATTGGGGCAAAAACAGGAGAAGAAGAATAAGAAAATTGGGGAGTGATAGGGAAATTTCTGTTAAACACCAATGACTACTAATTCATTCCTTCTATGCAAGTTATCAGAAGACACACACTTTAACTCAATTCAATTGTATTTGAAGACACGAATAACACCGGGAAAACCTTGTCGGATTTCACTCAATTGTTCAAAGATAATTCTCTCAAAGGTAAAGCGAACAATTGAAGAAGGAAGAAACAGGAAGGGAGCTACGCCCGGATAAGCTTGAGTTCCTGGCTGAAAGCCCCAACTCAAGCTCTCCAGACACTTAATCCGAACCCTACCCTGTTCTCCAAAAGAGCTACCCTGCTCTTACTGAGAAAGGAAACTGTTGCCCGAATCCTTCATTGAGATGTCCTTAAGTAGGCTGCTGAAGCATGATTCAATCTCTCTCTTCTTCAATGATGGTGCCGTTGGAACAAACTTGAATTGATCAAGTCTTTAATCGTTGCAGGAACATCTTTATGGAGCTCTGGTGTCTAGGGATTGGAATGGAGGTGAAGACGCTCTTCGTGATCTCGACGAAGGTCATTCTGTGCAGTGGGCTTTGAGTGACGAGGCCTGCTGGTCCGATCCGTCGAGACAATCATTGGGCCATGACCCAACAATCTCCCCCTGCGTTCGAGCCTTCATTCCTGTCAATGTATACAGCATCATCAAAGCATCGAGAGTGAAGTTTTTTGTAATCATCAGTTAGAGGCTTTTCTTATGATAAGATTTCACAGCAACACTTGTAATCAAACACAGTTAAGACAAGGCTTTTCTTATGATAAGATTTCACAGCAACACTTGTAATCCAACACAGTTAAGACAATGCACTTAGAGACATTAAGATTATTCTTTAAGGGCAATTTATTGTCAACTATTTTGTATAGACCATTATGGTCTTTGAATTGAAAACAGACACCATACTTAGACCATTATGGTCTTTAAAAACACACTTAGACCATTATGGTCTTTCGAAAACAAAAGAACACAGCGCAAACTTTTAAATAGAGACTCATAAAGCATATCCAGATCAGTCTTCTGGCACAGATTTCTCATTTGGCTCCTCCTGAGATCCAGTTACTCCCTCCATCTCATCCTCCCCCTGAGTTGCAGCCACATCTTCCCCCTGAGTTACAGCTGCACCTTCCATCATATCTCTTTCAAGCTCTTCAGCAAACAATCTTACATCTTCTTCAGATATAGATTCAGGTTCAAGTTCAACTTCTTCCTCTTCAAATGAAACAATCAGATTCTTTCGAATAGATGAGGATGAGTCCCCACGAACCAAGGATTTAGACTTATTTTTGATGAGCCTGGCAGCAGCTGGATCAAAAGATTCTCCCCCTTTCGAAGGCTGAGGCTCAACTCCTAAATAGTTGAGGACCGTGAGGGCCGATACAGAGACAGAAGTCTCGACAGAGGAGTATCCATCAAGGGATAACCCGAGATTGGATAGCAACAGAGTGATGAAGCCGCCATAAGGAAGGCGACCATCGAGATGAGAATCAACACTTCTAACCATAGACCCTAACAAGAGTTGGGAATAATCAATTTTTCGTCCAGTGAGGGCATTGGAAAGAACCCAGAGATCGAGTTTGGTAACAATGTGATGTCCATGAGAGTGAGGTAGAAAGAAATGAGTGACAAAGTAGTGGAGGGTGCGAAGTGTGGGGTTCAGATCAGCTGAGGTGATGATTTCATTGGCAGCAACTCTACGCTGAGTGATGCGAGAGTACTCAATCACATGGTCAAACTCATAGAAGAGAAATTCATCCTCATGGGCCAGAGGGAGAGGTCATTTAGTTGGAAGGTTAAGGAGAATTCCAATGGCCTCAGCAGTGAGTGATATGAAATATCCATTCACTAGAGTGGTAAGTCTTCTGGTGGTGATTCCTTGACAGTCAAGGTTTGCATAGAATGTTCTGACAGGAAGGGGGCAAGCAGCAAGTGGAGGATAGTGGAGGAGGAATTCCCAACCCAGGTTCCTAATGAAGGGAGTGATGTCGAATCCTAAGGCTTTGAATTCATAAAGATCAAGAGAGATGGGATCAGAGAGTTTGCGAGAAGCAAAGAACTCCTTGAATCTATGGAGATTAAAGTCTATGGGTTCATTGAAAGTTCTCCCAACATAGGTGACAATTGCCCCAGGAATGTTAGAAGAGGTGAATAGCTCAGTCATGATGATTCTTTCTTTTAAAAGAAGCAGAGCATGATGTGACCGAAGAGCATAGGAAGAGAACATATATATAATAGAAAGGGAAGAATTTTAAGAGCCATTATTCTTAATTACGAAGACTATTGACTTTAGCAGAGACCAATGTAGATGTTTTTCAATGTATGGGGAAATCAAATACCACATTCGCGAATATTTAATCGTCACATAAGCAAATTTATTAAAGGCAAAACATTTATTGAAATTAAAAGTGAGCAAGGAACGATAGTACCTGGTTCAGTGGCCATTCTGAATCGAGTGAAGGGGCTGTAGTCTGAGTTCATCACAGAGTAGTATGAATCTTTCAGATGATAGTGCTTTTGTAAAAATATCAGCAATTTGGAAGTTTGTAGATATGAAATTTAATTCTACAAGACCAGCTTGGATTATGTCTCTGATGAAATGATGTTTGACTTCAATGTGTTTTGTCCTACTGTGGTGAACTGGATTCTTGGACATGCAAATGGCATTTGTATTGTCACAAAGAATCGGGATTTTGTCAAAACAGATTCTATAGTAAGCTAATTGAGATTTTAACCATATGATTTGTGTACAACAGCTGCCAGCAACAATGTATTCTGCTTCAGCTGTTGACAGGGCTACAGACCCTTGCTTTTTACTTGACCAAGACACTAGAGACCCCCCAAAAAATTGACAGGTACCACTGGTACTCTTTCTGTCAGTAATGCTGAGTCAGAGTATCCTATCAGTGACAGAGCCTCAGAGTTAGGATACCATAATCCAAGATCATGAGAGCCTTTAAGATATCGAAAGATTCTTTTAACAGCTGTTAGGTGACTTTCCTTAGGTTGACTCTGAAATCTAGCACATAGGCAAACACTGAACTGAATGTCAGGTCTGCTAGCAGTTGGATACAGCAGTGAGCCTATCATACCTCTGTACCTTTTTTTCACATACTGATTGTCCATCAATATCATGATCTAGATGAGTATTTGATGCAATTGGTGTTTTACTTGGTTTGACATTCATTAAATCGAATTTAGCTAACATAGACTGAAGGTACTTGGTTTGGTGAATAAAAATCCCAGAGTTAGTTTGATGAATTTGCAGACCAAGAAAGAATGTTAATTCACCCATTAGGCTCATTTCAAATTGGCTTTTCATGGAGGAACAGAATTCATCACACATTCTAGGATCAGTACTGCCAAAAACAATGTCATCTACATACACCTGAACTATCAAGGAATGATTTTCTTTTCTTTTTATGAAAAGAGTTTTGTCAACTCCACCTTGACAGAACCCTTGAGAAATGAGAAAGGAGGTTAGTTTGTAATACCAAGCTCTGGGAGCTGTTTAAGACCATAAAGAGCTTTGGAAAGTTTAAAGACATGGTCAGGAAATTCAAAGTCAATAAAGCCAAGAGGCTGCTCAACATACACATTTTCTTTAATTTCACCATTCAGGAAAGCACTTTTCACATCCATTTGATTTAGTTTGAAATTCATGAGACTAGCATAAGCACATAAGAGTCTGATTGATTCTAGCCTAGCTACAGGAGCAAATGACTCATCATAATCGATTCCCTCCTCTTGACTATACCCTTGGGCAACTAGTCGAGCTTTGCTTTTAATAATGAAGCCTAGTTCATCAGATTTGTTCCTAAAAATCCATTTTGTGCCAATGACTAAAGAGTTTACAGGTCTAGGAACCAGTTCCCAAACCTTTAATATGATAAAATGTGACAATTCTTCTTGCATGGCAAGTAAGCATTCTTCATCAAGAATGGCTTCCTTATAATTCTTTGGTTCAAGTAAGGAAACGAAGGCATACTGACCTGGGGTGTACTTACCTCTGGTTTGGATCGGATCATTTATTTTACCTATAATTTGAGAGGGAGGGTGCCTTTTCTTGATATGTGCTGGAGCTTCAGGATCCTCGGTAGAAATTGTTTCATCAGAAGTTGCTTGGGGACGGGAATCGGTTTCAACAGGATTATGATGATTTGATGAGTCTCCTGTCTCAATATATGAACTAATATGAAGAAAGTCATAGTTATTTATATCTGCACTCAAGGGAAGAGGAGCATCAGATGAGTCAAATTTAATATGAACTGACTCCTCAACCTTTCTCGACTTTCTATTAAATACTCTGTAAGCTTGACCTTTACTTGAATAACCAAGAAAGATGGCAATGTCAGACTTTGCATCAAACTTTCCTAGTTGATCCTTGGTGTTCAAGATGTAGCATTTTGAACCAAAAGGTTGAAAGTAGGAAATTTTAGGTAATTTTCCTTTCAAAATTTCATATGGAGTTTTATTAATGATTTTTCTAATGATGGTTCGATTAATCACATAGCAGGCAGTGCTCACTGCCTCAGCCCAAAAAAATTTAGGGCAATCAAATTCAAGTAGCATGGTTCTGGCAGATTCAATGAGAGATCTGTTTTTCCTTTCTACAACTCCATTATGTTGAGGAGTTCTAGGGGCAGAAAAGGAGTGAAGAATACCATAGTGATCACAGAAGCTACAAAAATTGTCATTGATGAATTCTCCACCATTATCACTTCTGATGCTTTTAGTAAGACAGTCAAACTGATTTCTCATAAGAAGCACAAAAGATTTAAACTTAGAGAAGGCTTCATCTTTGGAAGCAAGAAAATAAACCCAGGTAAATCTGAAAAAATCATCAACTATCACAAGTACATATGATTTTCCCCCTAGGCTTTGAACATTTGTTGGTCCAAATAAATCCATATCCTGTTTACTTTTAAATGACTTCTTACAATGTTTTCCTAAGATGCATGCTTCACAAGTGAAGTTATCTGAAGTTTTAATCTTAGGTAATCCTCTCACTAAGTTAAGTTTGGAGAGTTTGTTCATGCGAGAAAGACTCATGTGCCCTAGTTTTCTATGCCATATGACTGCTGATTCAGTCATAGTGCTAAGACATATATTCTCTGAGAGGTCAAGATTAGACAAGTCGACAGTGTACACATTATTGATTTTCTTACCTTCAAAAATCACAGAATTGTCAGATATTCTTTCAATGATGCAACATAATGGATCGAAAATAACACGATAAGTGGACCCACAAATTTGACCTATAGACAGCAATTCAAACCTTCTACATAGAGGACATCTTCAATAACAAGAGAAGAATTACTACTAACAGTACCTTTTCCAACTACTGAAGCACAGTTGTTATTGCCATAGAAAACTTTACCTCCCCTTTTTAGATTAAGACGAGTAAAAAGAGCTTTGTTACCAGTCATGTGGTGAGAGCATCCAGAGTCTAAGTACCAGATGTTAGCACCCTTATTATTCTGAAAAGAGAGTGAGTTTAATTAGAAGATTTAATAAACCAAACAAATTTGGGTTTATGTTTTTTGGAATAGCAATGATCATAGGTAAGTCCTGATTTTTTTGCAGAAAGAACAGAATTTAGGATGATTCCAGGATTGAAAAGTCTTTTTATATTCATAAAAGTTCGAGTTGGACTTATACCAAGCATGGTAGGTTTGAGAAGCTACCCAGTGTGATTTGTTTATAATCCTGTTACAGTTGCCAATCTGTTTCCTTAGATTTTTGTTTTCATCAATAAGCTTGGCAACTTGAGAGTCCTGAGTAATTTGAGCAGCATGTTGTATTTCTAAGTGTTCTTTTAGTTTCTGTATTTCAACATCCTTATCATGCAACTGTGTAATAGTAAGTTGATACTTACTTCTTAATCTGTTGCATTCATCTTGCAGATTAGAAAGAGCATGAAGGAAAAAATCTTCATTATGAGTTTCAGAGACAGATTCAGAAGAGGAATCAGACCATACCTGGTCATATGTGTTGATATCATCGTTGTTGGAGCTTAACCCCATGTAAGCAATATTCTCAGGTTCTTCTTCTGAGCTGTAGTCACTCCAGGTAGCAGTCATAGCTTTTTCTTTCTTTTTATTTAAGGGACAGTTGGCTCTAATGTGACCTGATTTACCACATTTAAAACAAATTGTCGAGTCAGATTTGTTTTCAGTGATGTTTTTTTTGCATCTTTGGGACCAGTATCAAGTCTGTTAGTTCCAAATGAATTTTTGTCATTTGAACTTCCAGAGTGATATCCAGAGGATCTAGGAGAATGGTTGAACATATTTCCAGAAGGTCTGAATGAGTAACTATTGTTTTGACTTCCCCTTTTTGCATTTTGATTGTGTTTGTATTTCATCATTCTTTGGAGTTTCTTGCTGGTGAGGGCAAGTTCATTTTCGAACTCCTCATCCAGTTTTTCTCCTTCATTTGTGCACATTGAAGTAAAGGCTATGGATTTGTTCATTCTGTCATGAAGCGAGTTCATTTGTTTCAGAACTTCTTCATGACTAAGAAGAGATCCTATTAAGTTTTCAAGGGACAAAGTGTTTGGATCTTTGGCTTCTTCTATGGCAGTTCTTTTGGCCATCCATTCAAGAGGAAGAGATCTAAGAATTTTTCTTACTAATTCTTTGCTAGAGAATGTTTTTCCTAACCCCTTGAGTCGATTTACTAGAGTAGAGAATCTCTTATCCATTTCAAAAATGGATTCTCCTGATAGCATGTCAAAGGTCTCATATTCTTTCAGCAGTAGATCAATCCTAGTTTCTTTTACTTCTGAAGTTCCTTCATGTGTAGTTTCTAGGATACTCCAAATTTCTTTGGCAGTTTCACATTTGTTAACACGTTCACCTTCATCATCTAATATAGCAGATAATAAAATGTGCATAGCCCTAGAGTCTAATTGAGCACTCTTCTTTTGTTCATCAGACCAATCCTCCTCATTGTCTTCTTTCATGTCAATTGGTCCATTTTGGACAATTGCCCATAATTCACAGTCGATTCCTCGGAGGTAGAGTCTCATTCTTTTCTTCCATACAGAATAATTCGACCCAGAAAACCAAGGAGGATTTGAACTAGTAGGGAATGAGTTAGAAGACATGGCAGGCCAGAGGATCTCTGACTCGACTCTACTGTCACTCCAGGAATTGGCCAAGTGTAACCACTCCCTAAAGCGTAGTATAGCGGGTTTAGGTTTATATGTCAACCCGGGTCCTAGATCTGATGACTACTCAGTGAATTCTTGTTATCTAGCAATGAAACTGGAATGCAAATCTAAACTAACAGAATAACAAAGCAAGTAAACTATTGTATTCAGGTTAAAGAGGTCACCCGGATATGGTTCCCCCTAGACTGCAGTTAAGCCGGATTGTAATTACCAAGTTCAGTTTCTATGACAGTTATACTGCGGAAGGTTCTTAAACAGCCTGAAGTCTCGACTAAAGGTCTTCAGACCCTCTCAATCTGACTCTCTAGCGGGCAACTAACCTCCACCGGAGTCGACAGATTGAGGCCCTAAGAACAAAACCTCCACTACCGGAGTAAATCCGGTACAGAATAGTGAGTTGGTTCCTCGACTAAAGTCACCAACTCCCTACCTTCAATCAAGGATACTCTATTAACCTAGTCAGATATTCTCATTCTAGGTTAAAGCAGAAACAACAGGAATTTGATCAGGATTCAAGTCATTCAATCATTAAAACCTCAATCGAATATAATCAATCACAGAATCAGTACTTGGGTTCATACAATCAAAGCCTAACATACAAATCTAGGGTTCTCCATACCCAGATGAATGGGAGAACTACTCCATGGAGAAGAAATCAAAAGCAGAATCAGACGCGGAATTCATACTGTGAAGGATGGATTCCTGCTTCTGGACGTTGATCGGTACTCCTCCAAGCTCAAACAAGCCTCCAATGGTGTTGAAGATCAAGCTAGGGCGCTTGGAGACTCTTGTTCGTCGCTTTCTCTCTCTAGGAACTGATCTCTCTCTCTGAAACTCGAATCCCCTTGAATTGTGGCTGAAACTCTGCTTAAAAGCATCAGTGGCCAAAGCACGATCGAGGGCACGGCCGTGCTTTGCCTGACTCCGCCCGTGCCTCGGCCAGGGCTTAATTACACGGCCAGCAAGTGGGTTAAACACGGCCGTGCTTCGCAATGTACACGGCCGTGCTTTGACTGAACACGGCCGTGCTTCGGTGCTCGTGTTTGCAGCTGAATTGGCCAAACTGAATTTGCTCTCGGCATAAAAAGCACGGCCAGCAGTACACGGCCGTGTAATGCCTTAGGCTGCCCGTGTTTTGGCTCCAGCTCACCGAAATGACTTCCGAATGCCCCGAAACTCGCGCTTAGCCTTCCCTTTGACACCTGGGACCTGAAACATGACAAAATAGCACAACCCGGCGTAAAATAGGCCACAACACACGACTATGCCCCTCAAACGGATAAGAACTAGGGGCGCAAACATGTGCAATTACATCGTTATCAAACTCCCCCACACTTAACCGTTTGCTTGTCCCCAAGCAAACCTAACTCAAACCAATGCAACTCTCCAGACCTTCATAGCAACAAACAACCCAGATCGTAGGTAGAGGACTTCCTAGATCATTTAGCAACTTACGAGGTCAACCGACGCACAAGTCATCTCATAGCTTCTTCGGCGAGAGCACTAGTATCGAGTCGGCATCATGGCAAATAGTGAACAGAGAACAAATGAATTGTGGATGGAGAGATTCTCAAAAACAAAAGACCATGGACTCACATTTTTCAAGGTGCTCTATTTTCTGCTTAAAGATGGTTGGAACCCCTTTTTTTCTGTTTTGCTTGTTTCGTGTTATTTTTCTTTTCTTTTTTTTTCTTTTCAAGGGTCCCAACCTGCTCTTACCGGCCATGCCAGGAGCGGATGTCTCGAGCCTCGTGCGGGGGAAAGACATGTAAGGGGGCTGGAGGTAGTAGGTGGAAATTGGGAACGGATTCCCGTCTCCCCTTACACACTTTCGCCCTATTCGCACGGGAGACGTTTATTTTGAAGCACATTTTCGAGCACCTGTTATTTTCAAAACATGACACAAGAGTCCATGACAGGTAGAAAATCCACAACATCACACAATTCAAGGGTCCTAAGATCACTAATTCACTCAATCAACCAACACAATATGAAGAAGAAATGAGATTTCTCAAATGCATCAACATCCTCCATAGTGCTACACTACCTCCCTAGGTTGCATATTACTATAAAGACTGTCAATTCAAAGCATACTGAGCAGGCAATTGCATGAAAACACGTACTTGGAGCCCTCAAATTTAAAAATTTGGACAGTGGACTAGGCTCCAAGCACACAAACAGATCTAATGCAGTCAAAGGATAAACATCCCCCCACACTTAAGCTCGACATGCCTCAATGGAGAAGAGGGAAGGGAAAGGGGAACGATGTTACCGGTATGCACGGACTGCAGGAGACTGGAAACGGCCAGTCGGGGCACGCACAGCCAAAGGGAAACAGAAGAGCTCAAACACAATATCATCCAAACCAAAAGGAAACAAACCAAACCCAAACCGGGTTACAATCCGAATCAAAACACAAGAAAGAAAATCAAACCGTGGTGGGGTTGCCTCCCCACAAGCGCTTCTTTACCGTCTTTTAGCTGGACGCCCATGGTGGATACTCAGGGCGGTGCAGGAACAGGTGCCTCCAAGAGCGGATCCACTTCGCTCTTGAGGTACAGCTTCAGGTTGTGGCCATGCACCCGACGGATGCGACCACTATCATCAGTCAGCTCGACCTGCCCATCTGGCAAGATGCAGGCGAGCAAGTACCCAGACGGCCAGGGTGGTTGTGGTGCAGGGGGTGGGACCAGCTCATAGTGGTCTCCACTCTTCTTCCGTGCAGGCTTAGCAACCTGCGGCTTCGGCCGCCACTCCTCATTGAGCTTTTTGTTCGGAGGCGTGGCTGGATGGAGTGGCGGCAAAGGAATGATAGGAGGGTCCTGCAAAATGAGAGGGGCAGAAGGATACACGACAGGCTCGTGTACCTGATCAGACATGGCATGCACAGGCGTGACAGCAATCATAGCACAGTGATCAAACTCAGTCACAGAAAAAGTAGCCTGTTCATTCCCAGCACGCAAGATCAGTTTACCATCATGCACATCAATAAGTGCCTTGGCGGTGGCAAGAAATGGCCTACCTAGAATCAAGGGCACATCCACATCCTCATGCACATCAAGAATAACAAAATCAACAGGATATGTGAATGTACCTACTTTAACAAGCAGATCCTCAATGATACCCTTAGGATGCACGATAGAACGATCAGCTAACTGAATGCTCATCCTAGTAGGGCTAAGTTCACCTAGGTCTAGCATTTTATACAACTTATATGGCATGACGTTAATGCTAGCGCCTAGGTCCGCCAAGGACTTTCGTACATGCATGCTGCCAATAGTAAGAGGGATAGTAAAACTCCCTGGATCTTTGCGCTTCTCGGGCAGCTTGTTCTGCAGGATAGCAGAACACTCCTCACTGAGCATTACTGTCGAAAGATCCCCAAGTTTCTTCTTGTTGGTGCAGATATCTTTCATGAACTTGGCATACTTGGGCATCTTCGACAGTGCCTCCATGAACGGTATGCTGATATTGAGCTGCTTCAACATTGCCATGAACTTGGCAAACTCAGTCTCCAGCTTGTCCTTGTGTAGGCGAGTGGGGAAGGGAAGCTGGGGTACATGCTCCTTAACCACTGGTTGTGGCTTGGGAGCAGGGGCTTCTTTCTCCACCCGCACTTCTGCATCGTCGGCTGGAAGTGCTGAAGCAGGCAGTGGTTCCTCCTGTCTGGCCGGGACAGGATCAGCAGATATGGTCTTACCGCTCCTGGTAAAAATGGCATCCAGCTGCTGATGCTGGTGAGGATCTCGAGGATTCGTAACAGTGGTGGCAGGCAGAGTCCCCGGTGCCCTGGTAGTGTTTTGGCGGGCCAAGATGCCCACCTGGGTCTGCAGATCCTGCAAAATGGCACCCTGGTTCCTCTGACCTGCCTCCAGTGAGGCTACACTCTGGTCCAACCTCGTGATAGTCGCCTGAGTGCTCGTCATGAATGAGGCTAGAATGTTCTCCAGCTTCGTCATCCTGTCATCTGGGGCTGGAGCTGCTGCTGGCTCGGCAAACTGGCGCTGGGGCTGCTGGAATGGCTGCTGTGGAACTGGCCCCTGTCAAGCCTGGTAGGGCTGCCTCTGCTGAAAACCACCTGCTGGTGCTGGGAAACCAGGTGGTTTAGTGGTGTTGCTGCTCCAGGCAAAGTTGGGATGCTGGCGCCACCCCTCATTATATGTGCTACTGTATGGATCGAGGCGCCTCGCATTGGCGATGAAGGCCAACTGCTCCTGGGGTGTGGTAGACTCCCTCATAGCCTGGCAGTCCTCCACTAGGTGATTGGAGCTCTCACACCACTGACACTGAGCAACTGGAGGTGTAGCCAAACCTCTGCGCGGAATCAGACTGTTAGGCTGCTTCAATGTCTGCACTAGCTCAGCTACCTGCTGCTCGAGCCCGGATCTGGTCTCCATGGCGTGCACACCACGGTCCCGGGACTGTCTGCCTCGACTACCCTGTCCCCAACAATGATCTCTGGCAGCCAATGTATTAATCATCTGGTTCAGCTCTGGTGGAGTCTTAGTGAGAACATCCCCTCCTGGGCATAAAGACTCAATCACCCTCTGGCTATCTGGAGAGAGGGCACTGTAAAAGTTCCCCACAGTGAATGCATCGCTGAAGCCATGATGGGGGCACTGCCAGAAATAGCCCATGTATCGCTCCCAAGCATCCCGAAGTGACTCATCTGGCTCTTGGCGGAAGTGAGTGATCTCCCGCTGGATCTCTGTAGTCTTCGATGCTGGATAATACCTGTGCACGAACTTGTCAGCCAGATCGTCCCAAGAGGTGATGGACAATGGGGGCTGGGTCTCCAACCACCTCTTAGCATTCCCCGCCAGAGAATGGGGGAAGAGGTGAAGGCGGATTGCATCATCCGGGACACCGTTCAGCTTGAACCCGTTTGTCAGCTGCAGAAAACGGGATAGATGTACCCTGGCCTCCTCATCCTTCAAGCCATGAAACTGGATCGAGGATGTGATGAGCTGAATCCAGCATGGCTTGATCTCGAAGTTGTTTGCTGGGATCGGCGGGTAGAGGATGACCGGGCGGATGTCAGCAATCCGAGGAGTGTAGTAGTACTCCAAGGTGGGGCCCGGCTGCGGGGAATGATGAACTCCATGGTCCTGGGGTATGGGGTTGTTCCCCAGGACCTGATTCACCGGGGGAACCTGCTGTGGATTCCCCTGGTGTTGGTTGTAGTCTCCGTCCATCCCGTGCTCTTCTTCAGAATCGCTGCTCAGGTGGCCGTCTATGCGCTCTTCCGTAGCCAGTCTAGCTCGCTGTTGTCTCCTGAGCTGGCAACAGGTGCGGTCAATCTCTGGATTCAACGGCAGTAAACCTCCCGACTGGCTACGGGTCATGCACTACCTGCACACACTCAAGCAACAAACCCGTGAAGGCACAAGTGGGACAAAGAAAACAAAGCAAAAAGAAAAGCTAAATTAACAGAAATAACTTTTCTTCAACAACCTAGCCGTCCCCGGCAACGGCGCCAAAAACTTGACTCGACTCTACTGTCACTCCAGGAATTGGCCAAGTGTAACCACTCCCTAAAGCGTAGTATAGCCAGTTTAGGTTTATATGTCAACCCGGGTCCTAGATCTGATGACTACTCAGTGAATTCTTGTTATCTAGCAATGAAACTGGAATGCAAGTCTAAACTAACAGAATAACAAAGCAAGTAAACTGTTGTATTCAGGTTAAAGAGGTCACCCGGATATGGTTCCCCCTAGACTGCAGTTAAGCCGGATTGTAATTACCAAGTTCAGTTTCTATGACAGTTATACTGCGGAAGGTTCTTAAACAGGCTGAAGTCTCGACTAAAGGTCTTCAGACCCTCTCAATCTGACTCTCTAGCGGGCGACTAACCTCCACCGGAGTCGACAGATTGAGGCCCTAAGAACAAAACCTCCACTACCGGAGTAAATCCGGTACAGAATAGTGAGTTGGTTCCTCGACTAAAGTCACCAACTCCCTACCTTCAATCAAGGATACTCTATTAACCTAGTCAGATATTCTCATTCTAGGTTAAAGCAGAAACAACAGGAATTTGATCAGGATTCAAGTCATTCAATCATTAAAACCTCAATCGAATATAATCAATCACAGAATCAGTACTTGGGTTCATACAATCAAAGCCTAACATACAAATCTAGGGTTCTCCATACCCAGATGAATGGGAGAACTACTCCATGGAGAAGAAAGCAAAAGCAGAATCAGACGCGGAATTCATACTGTGAAGGATGGATTCCTGCTTCTGGACGTTGATCGGCACTCCTTCAAGCTCAAACAAGCCTCCAATGGTGTTGAAGATCAAGCTAGGGCGCTTGGAGACTCTTGTTCGTCGCTTTCTCTCTCTAGGAACTGATCTCTCTCTCTGAAACTCGAATCCCCTTGAATTGTGGCTGAAACTCTGCTTAAAAGCATCAGTGGCCAAAGCACGGTCGAGGGCACGGCCGTGCTTTGCCTGACTCCGCCCGTGCCTCGGCCAGGGCTTAATTACACGGCCAGCAAGTGGGTTAAACACGGCCGTGCTTCGCAATGTACACGGCCGTGCTTTGACTGAACACGGTCGTGCTTCGGTGCTCGTGTTTGCAGCTGAATTGGCCAAACTGAATTTGCTCTCGGCATAAAAAGCACGGCCAGCAGTACACGGCCGTGTAATGCCTTAGGCTGCCCGTGTTTTGGCTCCAGCTCACCGAAATGACTTCCGAATGCCCCGAAACTCGCGCTTAGCCTTCCCTTTGACACCTGGGACCTGAAACATGACAAAATAGCACAACCCGGCGTAAAATAGGCCACAACACACGACTATGCCCCTCAAACGGATAAGAACTAGGGGCACAAACATGTGCAATTACATCGTTATCAATCTCCTACTCGGCAACAGAAGTTCCACGAGAGGGGGCTCTGATACCAATTGTTAGACACCAATGTCTACTAATTCATTCCTTATATGCAAGTTATCAGAAGACACACACTTTAACTCAATTCAATTGTATTTGAAGACATGAATAACACTGGGAAAACCTAGTCGGATTTCACTCAATTGTTCAAAGATAATTCTCTCAAAGGTAAAGCGAACAATTGAAGAAGGAAGAAACAGAAAGGGAGCTACGCCCGGATAAGCTTGAGTTCCTGGCTGAAAGCCCCAACTCAAGCTCTCCAAACACTTAATCCGAACCCTAACCTGTTCTCCCAGAGAGCTACCCTGCTCTTACTGAGAAAGGAAACCGTTGCCCGAATCCTTCATTGAAATGTCCTTAAGTAGGCTGCTGAAGCATGAGTCAATCTCTCTCTTCTTCAATGATGGTGTCGTTGGAACATACTTGAATTGATCAAGTCTTTAATCGTTGCAGGAACATCTTTATGGAGCTCTGGTGTCTAGGGATTGGAATGGAGGTGAAGACGCTCTTGGTGATCTCGACGAAGGTCATTCTGTTGAGTGGGCTTTGAGTGACGAGGCCTGCTGGTCCGATCCGTCGAGACAAACATTGGGCCACGGCCCAACAATTTCGAGGAGGAAGATAGTCAATGAATATAGTGTAGGTAAATTGAAGAGATTGGAGAGGAGTTTGGTCATCGACAGAGCAGTTCGCCGGAACGTTTGTTCCTTTGGCAATTGGACAGCGGGAAGAAGGAGGGGGGCGACTGGTTTCTATCTGGAGTCTAACCAAAATAACAAGTTCTTGGGTCGGTTAAAAATGGATTGAACCGAGTAAAGGTTTGCATATTTCGGTTAGATGTCCAGAACTAATGCTACGGAGACAAACATGTGGACCAATAGAAACTTGCGGCACCGGTGCCGCATTTTTTATAGAGGCACCGTAGAGCTGGCCTTAACTACAGCCTCCAACCATTGTTTTACTAGTTTGGGCTTAAGTTATATATGAGCTATTGGCCAGCTATACCTGCTTTTGGGCACCAATCCATCGGGCCTGACGGCTATCACAACCCAAGCACACACGACATGCTCCTTATCAGTTATCTCCAGCTCTCCATTATTATTCTTGTGTTGGTGGAATTAGGGGTGAACAAACACACCCGCAAATGACCCACCCGTCCAAACCGACCCAACTCATCTATATTTATCGCTTAAACAAAGATTTTGGGTTGGGTGGGGGTTTTGTTTTGTACAACCCGTCTATTTTGAGTTGGGTTTGGATTTTAGATTACACAACCCGTAGAATCCGACCCAACCCGTGTTCCAACTATTAGTATGAGTTCGTATCTAAAAAATAGTTATGTCGTATACAGCCATACTTATGTGAAAATTAAGATATTTCGCCATGTTTTTCTCTCATGGTCTCCCTAATCTAATGCATTCTTCGACTTAAAGTTTAGACAGAAATTGAATATAGTTATGATTCACGTAATCTTTTTTCTTGTGTACAATTTTAATAGAATAACATATTGTGGATGCGTTTGTTTATAACCTTTTTAGCCTATTTCAACAAATATCGTGAAAAAACTAGACATATTTTGAAGTAAATCATATTTTATTAAAATTCAAACAACATTTGTGAATTTTGATACCTTTCACCTCGGTTTATTCGTTTGAAATTTTAATTAGTTATAAAATATTTTTAAGATGTAGAATAATTATATATTTTATGTTGGGTTGAGTTTTTACTTAAAAATATTGTCAACCCGACCCAACCCAATTAGAAACAAACCGTAGGGTTTAATTTTTTTTTTTGGTGGGTTTGGGTTTGATTTTTTCCAAACCGTAGTATATGGGTTGGGTGATTAAAATAGCTAAACCCGAACCACCCGACCCATGTACACCCCTCGGTGGAATAACTGACTGCTCCTTATTCTAGTATATGTATGATTTATTTCCTCTCATGAATCCTTGTCTCAGGTGCTTTGAAAATTCTGGAACAGCACTTGGATCAATAAAGTTGAGAAGAGGGAATCTAGTGGAAATTTTGGGAAGAGACAATGAGCCTGATGGTGGATCATGGTTTCCAGGCCAGGTGATTTCAGCACGTGAAGCCCATTTCATTGTGAGCTATGAATCACCTGGGGACGAAGATGGAGAGCTTTTGACCGAGAAGGTGGTTGAACGGAGGAAAGAAGAGTTGTACCGAAGACTTTCTCTTAGCATACAAGACAGAGTTCCCTTAGCCGTGCAGTGAGCGGTACTCCATCCACAGTGCTGTCTACGGATCCTTTCCCGGATTCGGGTTCGTATTAGTCTCCCCAGCGGCTTAGTCACAAGCTCCCTGCCCTATTTTTTTTTATAGCTTATAGCAGAAGTAAGGAGTGTGCAAGTCTAGTTGTCACTCGGAGCCACTCTGTAAACACCGTTAGTCAATAGGTTAGTTACCGTGTTCGGTATCGACAGAGAAAGTATGGAATGACAGTGACACAATAGCTCTAACAGAAGCAAACTGTCAAGAGGGAGCAGTGCAGTCAGTATACAGAGTCGGCTTTTTAACCATTCGATTCGCGGGCTTAGTCACCCCTACCCTATGGATGGTTTCATAGCTTCTGTCAGGTCAGGAGTGAACGAAGTAAAGGTGGTTTCAAGAAAGCCTTCCGTTGATTGTGCGTTTACGCTTTGTTTAAGCAGCTTTTAATGCGCTTTAGAATCCAAATAGCCAATTGCAGGGGAAGGGGATAGCACAAGTGAATCAGCTGTGAGTGCTGCCGCTGCTTGAGTACTCGTATCCGCTCTTGCTTTTGGGGGAATAGGCTGGTCTTTCATCCCTATCCCTGGCTATTGAATACCCAGTGTTGGTAATAAGCCTTACCGCTCTTACTCTTCCCACTGCATCGAGAATAACCTGCCTACCCGCTGTTCATGGCATTTCCGCTGTCGGTAATAGAGGGGGCCTTACAAGTGAATGGTGTTGAAACCTAGCCCGTCATAGGAGTGTTGGACCTCAAAAAAGGCTCTATTTACTAGGGGCAAGCCTATTTGTGTGCATTGATTGAATACCGGTTTGTTTGCATTGGTACATAAAGAGAAGCGCTTGGCACACTTCAGCGCTACTAGTCTTAGTCAATCTTATTATTCGAAGCTTTCTGCGTTCAGTCAATCTAAAAGGACTTCTATTTAGAGACACCTATCCTTAGCAGTCCTTTTCGAGCTCTCCCATATTAGGGATAGGGAGATTCCAAAATACCGTCTCAATTCATCCAAGCATGTTTGGGTACTTTTTGAACCCGGAGTAAAATGAAAGGTAAAAGCTCATGCATGTCGATGTGAGGATAGGTCGTTCGTTGCCTTATTCTTCTCATTCTAACTTCTTTTCCTTTGCCGGTCTCCGCCCTTTTGCTTGGAAAGCGCACTGGAGATATTTTGGCTTTCTTGGCGTGCTTCTGAGAGGAAGTTTTTATTCTACTGGTCTTCCTCTTGTGATTACGATTTCAAATACATACCAAACTTTCCAGAGGAGATGCCGGTGAAGACTACCAGCCAATGATGGACCTGGGCCTACTACCGCCAAGTAGCCTATGAAGTCTCAAATTGAGTACTAAAGTCAAACTCATTGTCCCCCCCAAAAGAGCAGCAACAATCAACCCATGGCAAAGCAGCATACCCGTTTCAGCATAGTCGCTCGTCTAAGGAGCCCCAAGTAACGAATCCGAATGCCTATCTCCCGTTTAATAAGACTTATTGGAATGGAAGAAGGAGAGAGGGGATTTTAAATTAAAAGCCAAACTGACAATCGAGAGCCCGATGCCGGTGAGTCAGGTAGGGCAGAGGAAATGAATTCAACAATTCCATGAGCGGTGGTTGGAGCGGACCTTTCCGTAAGGGAAGGCATAGATCCTCGATCCAAGTCTCGTCTTTTGAGTGACGATGTTCTTTCAGTTTTGGAAGTAAAGGTCAAATCTTAAGCAGCAGATACCACTAGAGAAAATGCGGATGAAAGATATGCTTAAAGAGAATAATCCGATCTTTCATCCACTGAATCGAATCATACATAACATACGATTTTGAATCTGCAGAATCATAGGAATTACACTGCCACTAAAACATCGTTATCTGGTCCGTCGCACGGATGTGGTTTTCCACGACGGCAGGGTTCGCGTTCGCCGGGAGCCTGTGTCTCCAAAAAAGGGCTGTTAAGGTTCTCCGGCGTCGGCGCAGTTCGTTTTTCTACGTGCTGTATTTCGTTTACAACTTCAGCGAGCCTTAATCCGCAATAGTAGCCATACGTGCTATTACTTCTTTTCTTTGGTTTGAATTTGATGAAGAAGACATTTTTTGAGCCCCCATTTATAGAGTCAAAGTAGAGTAATCCCGACATGCGGCACGAATTGGATGATAGTCTGAACTCACAGAAAAGTAGTGCGACTGGGTTTGAATCTCGATCAAGGACTGGATCCGCCCGTTCAGCAGCCGCGGGGGAAACTAGAAGAGAAGAGTCCTTAACTTAATATATATGTTTTTGTGAACTTTGTAATGTTGTGTTTAGTTGTGTGGCTGATCTATGTGTGTGTAAGCTTCCTTTTGGATGTACTTCCCATGTAACGGCTATTAATGAATAAAAAGTGCTGGTTTGTCTATGTGTGTGTTTACAGTATAAATCCTCTAATAGCATAGCAGAAAGCTTCCATGCCTCGCTATCCTATCTTTAAAACCGCCACTACGGTGTCGTGAAAGCGCAGTAACGTTAGATAACAAGATACCCGAGACGGACGGAAATTTCAAGTAGCACAATTAGCCGTAGAATAGAACGAAGATCGTAGAGCACTGAAGGCTACGCTTGCTCGAACATCCAACTAAAAACCCCATATCCCGTAAGCCGTCTAGCCCTTTTTCCATTCCGTAAGCATTCCAAACCCTACCCTTGTTGGAAGGAAGGCTTTGCCGGGATAACTCTTAAACCTTAGGCTAGCAAGGTAAATGGATTTAGGAAAGAAAGATCCCAGACCAAGCTTGTGTAGCCTATGCGAAGCAAGCCGGAACTGGGTCAATAATGAAATATGAGAAGGGCAGTGAAAAGATCTTGATCGAGGAAGGCTAGTCTGAGGGTAGTTCCGATAGTACTGGTTTTTTACCTTCTTCCCCCTGTAATTGATAGAGGTTTGCGAGAAAAGAGCCCCTGCGGTGGGCAAATGGGGTATGCTTTCTAGTTCGAAAACGGGCCTAGTTTACTTACTCCTTCCTTGACTGAAAGGCTTTCACCCGAGAAAAAGCTTTTCAGTCAGCAAGCCGGTGTCCTCATCGAGCTTCAAATCGAGATCAGTGGCAAAGCGCTCCACATGACCCCAATCCGGAGAACACGAAGACACAAGCATGTCTCGCACCATACCCACCCATATGATAACAAGTGATTCATATTCCATCTGGGAACCCTAACCAAACCTAAAAACAGCGTATTCTCTAAGAGTAACAGCTGATTCAATAGCTGCCTCTTCTTCCTAAGTCGGCATTCTTAGTTGAAAGGAAAGGACTTATACCATGAACGGACTCTTTGCCTTGGGGCAATCAGTTCCTTGGCTTACTAATGACCACTTCGAGAAGAACCTATTTGAAAAAACAGTCTAATGCCACATCTGACTAAAAATAAGTAAGCAGAAGAGTGATCCTCTACAAGAGTGTTCCCTTACCAAAATAGAATAGTCAGGGATCTCGGAAGAGGAGTACGCCCAGAACTATCGGGATAAGGCCAAACCCACCTAGGTTTAGAATAGGGATCCTGTAGCTAAGGAAGCCTTGAGGAGGAAGAAGTCGCCGATATTGAATTCCTTCCCCTAAGGCTGTCACTGAATGAATCTGGTAACTGTCCTAGTAGGGGAATAGGAAGTGGTGCATCGGGAAATCAATCGGAGAATTCATTCAACTACTCAAACTATCCCCCCTCTCTTCTCCCGGAACCGCGGGTTAACCCTAAGCCGAACTCCTCACCTGGGGTTACTGAAGGATATTCAAGCTCTGAACCAAAGCTCATCGACATCTCCTTACGCTGATTCAATAGATGCTGGGTCGTGAACAAGAACAAGAGCTACTCTCACTCCGGGAAAGGCTGGCCCCCGGTAGCTGACGAAGTAGAAGATGTTCGCCTAGTTGCTGTCCTAAAGGGCAAGATTCTCAGGAGAAACTCGTTGTTGTCCTTTGCGCCCAAAAGCTGGAAATTCTTCTTTCCCCTTTAAAGCCAATGCCATAATATGAGAACAGGGAGGTGCAAGTTCTGCTTCAAAGTGAAGTCTCCGACGTAAAGGTCTGGAGTTGGAATGCTTCCTGCTTTCGGGCTAAGAAAGGCATCTTAGTGTTTTCTATCGGTAAGGTATGAAAGAGCTTGCTACTTCGTTCCTTCCTCCCTTCGGCTTTCAGAGTTTTGAACTAAGCGGACTTTGCATTGGCAGCTGAGCTTCTTCCGATCCTCACTCAGGCAATCAAGGAAAGGGTCGTGAGGATCCCAACTCTGAGAGGAAGCCAACATTGACTGACTTTCATGGTTAAGATTCGACAAAAAAGAAGAAGAACCAACAAGATAAGATCGAGCGGTCTCTGCTCCTCTCTAACTAAGAGGAGAAGCGGAACTTTTTCAAAAGCCTTGCTTGATCATCCTATCAGTCATGGTAACGGATTGAGTCTCTCTCTTTCGGTAGCTGGTTTGACTCTTTGTGATCGAACAAAAACAAGATATATCGTAGTAAAAGCTAGACTGCATAATTGGCTTGTAGGAGATAGATAAGAAGGATTGACGCCAAGACGGAGATGCAAGCTTGATGTCTGTCTCTGCCTCACTGTAAGGCTTTCAGGGTGAGCTGCCATTTCTATTGGCCTGTCCTGTGCCAGTCGAGGTAAGGAGCTGATCAGGGCATTCATACGTCGGATTAGTCTAACTCGGTCAATGCATGGATTAATGTATGAGTTCTTTCCTTCTCGATAGCGGGCGTTTGCCTCAGTAGTGGTTAATTCTACTGCTGAAGCGAACGTTTGACATAGCACTTGTTCGGAAAACACCGTAACAATTGTTTTGTCACAGGTCAGCCCCTCGGGTATTATTCCTCGAGGCTCCAGAGCTGTGCTGTCCCGGACAAGTGGAGTCTTCTAGTGCTGATTCCTTGGTAAGAGATTGATCATCTCTTAACAGATCGTCAGGCTATAAGACTATCGGCGAAGAAGAAAACGAAACTTTAAAATGACATTTTCAGATAGCTATAGCTCCAAAGGCAGAATCGGGATTAGAAGAGTCCCCAATAGGGGGCCCCGTTCATACTTTCTTCCAAACCTCCTACATATGCAACCGCTGCTGCAAGACCTCTTCTCGCAATTAATGTAATGGTCATCCTTTTCTTTGATTTGATCATGCATTTCGGAGGGGAATCTCAGAAGCCCTGGACTTCAGTGAAAAGACCATACTGCGAACAAGGGTCTGAAAGAGGCTCGACTCAGTCCTGTCTCTGTCCAGCAGGTAGTATACAATACTCAGTGCCTTTTCCCGTAAAAATGGCGAGGCATCATTATATGTAATTTCTTATGTCCTATCGTTCGTGCCTTGAATCTGTTGTGTCCTGCTCTTGACTTCCTGAGGAAGCATCCGGAGGAAGGTTCCCTTGTGAGTGAGCTCCCGTGCTCCTCTTTTGGGATAGGCCATTCGGCTCACTCTCATGGATAGACCGAAGGTCTACTCACTTTGCTTAAGACAGGGCAGCAGGACTTCTTTTGATCCCTCACCGACCTTACGACCTGCCTCATTTCGGCATAGCTGTAGACAAACCCCCCATTAAGTAAGGCCTTTTTACGTTAAACAAAAGGCCTTTAGCGTGCAAAGCAAGCAGCCAATGCGAGAAAGGGGCTAGAGCAGTACTCGAGGGGAGGGAGCAGCTCATCCGTCAGGATGGGTCCCTGCCCCTGTAGAGTAGTCCCCTTTAACTAAGTTAACTAGAATCTAATTCAGAATATGACTAATCAATACTAAAAGCTCGCGAGCGTAACTTAGGATGGGCTGGCAAGAGAAAAGAACTGGCATAGACCGCTCGTATAGAAGTTCTTCCCTCAGCAGTCAATCTCATAGTAGGATAGATGAATATATAGACTGGGCTGGCTTGATATGGAGATCTGATAGTGACTATCTCGCTTGCCCACTGGCTCACTGTAATAAGGACTAAACAAGGGATTAGACAAGCGATATGAATGGAAGGACAAGCAAGGACACTATATTAACTGGGCTATACGAGTCAGAATTTCTCCTAGAATTTGTAGTGGAAGAGGTAATAGCCGATACGAGCAACTAGGTCTCATAGGCGGGAAGCTTTAAGTTGGCCGCTTCCTTAGCCATTCCAGACAGCAACAACTTTGAGGTAGCATCAGCAGACGAGAAGGATGAGGTCTGAGAAGAATCTTGAGTCTTGAGCTTCTTATTGGCCGCATCCAAGTCATTAATGAGAGTTCTCTTCCCAAGCACAGATCCTGGAGCCAAGTTAAGGTCAAGGGCAGCTTTGTTGACTAAGCTATGTCCATCATTTACTGTCTCAGCCGGCACAGAAGGGGTTGGATCACCAACAAAGAAGCAAACAGGTGGTGTTGGTGATCCAACACCTCTGATTGGTCCATGGAGTGGAATAGCTTGCGCCCCTGCGCTTGGTTTGAGGCAAGCTGGATATGAGCAGGACATTTTTCCACTTGATCGCCTCCGAGAGTGGACTTTTTAGTTGAAGGCCTATGATATCTGGAAATTTCTTTCAGCAGCTGAGAAAGCCTGGATGGTTCCGAGTTATGCAAAGACCAATCGGGCTGAGGGAGTAGTAAAGCCAGGGTATGAGCTTTGGAGGAAGACAATTATGAATGACTCTTTGTTTCCATAAGTTTCCCAGAAAGGCAAAACACAGATGCCAGGGCACCCGCTCTTTACTATTGATGACTCTATCTGGGAAAAGCAGGAAGAATGATTTGAGGAGATGAGGCTTAATGCTAAGAAAGTGGAGGAATATAATATTTGCTTAGCAAAAGAAGTGGAAAGCTTGACCAGTAAGATTGAAGAAATGGAGATCGAGAGGGACCATCAAGCAAGAAAGGCGCATGAAAGAGAAGGTGAGCTAAGACCTTCTTGAGGAGCGGAATGGTGCTTTGACAATTCAGTTGAGTAGGCGATAGATGGCATTGGCTTCCTAAGAGCCACCTACGGATTCTTTAGGTTGAAATCCCCTTTCGGAAGGGATAGGTTTGATCGAGATCAAAATGAGACGGAACCAACAGGTTTACTAAGTCAGATTAACGTCTGTACTTTTCTTTCCCTTCTTTCTGTTAGAGAGCCTGGAAAGTCTCTCTATTTTCCTTCTATTTCAGGATGAGAACAGAATCATCAAAATTCCAAGGTTCATTATCAAGAACCTTCTGCTTATCTTTCCAATGAAAGAACTGAAATATGAACAGATTGCTGCTTAACTCCCGCGCTTTTACGCCCGCCTTTAATTTCCATGCCTTGTGCATCGTTTCGAATAAAAAACCCCTGCACTGAAAGCTTTCTCTCTTCCTGATCAGCGGATTCAGAATGGCCCCCTTATCGTTGGATGACTGATTTTCTTATGGTGAACTCCTATCGCGATGAATTAAACATGCCCTGCTGCTTGTCAATCACATCGGAAAGTTGTTGGGTCGCCGGAGACCCCTTTCGCCAAAGAATTAAACCCCAACTAGGTACTACCACTTATAGGACTTTGCTAGTAGAATGCCTCCCACGAGAAGATCTTGTGACGCTTCTTTCGTAGTAGATCGAGCCGTGTAAGTAATTAGTTAAAAAAACTCCAGCCATTCCGTTGTGGGGTTAAATGCTCGCCCGGTGACGGACCTTTTTCAAGGGATTTACTCTAAAGTACTTCACAATAAATCCCCCTTGACAACGGGAAGATAATCCGCCTAAACGAGTTGGGAAATAGGAAAGAGAGCCCCCTTCGAACTCTGTTAACATTGGTGAGGGTTGTAGAATTGACTATCGAGGATTCTACTTTCTTTTCTCGAACCCTAATTCTCCGTCACCACAGAAAGTCTTCTTCCTCTCGTCGACTGGTCACTCATGCTTGAAAGAGCGATGCCATTGAATCTGTTAGAGGAAGGCCCAGAAAAGCCTTTTTTAAGTAATAATTGAAATGAAAATTTCCTTGACTGCATTAAGATTTAAAACTTGTCGGTGAGGTAGGAAGTCGACTCTTTCTTCTATTACGATATTTCCGTAAGAAGCAGAGAGGTCAAAGGCTATTCCCCCGCCGGGGGGCATCGTCCTGTCTCCTTCCCCATTCCTCTCCTTCTTGATATAATTCAAATGCGAGAACTTCATGCCTCTCCGAGATCCCTACCCCACAGATTGAGACCGAGTTCTAGTTCCATTTTCATCATTTTATTCATAACCAGCATCAGTGACTATCTAAGCACCACCAACAATTTACGGAACAAACTGGAGTTTGCGGCAGTTACTCTTTTTAGAGCCATACTCTTTTTATGGTTCGAAAGCGAGATTTAGATCTATATTTTAGAAAAATATCTGCGGCACGGAATTCAACTTCTTCCTATTGATCCAGTTTACATTGACTCAGTCAGTAGTTGGCCGTTGATTTAGTTGACCGAGAATCAGGAGCAGCACCATAAGGGGGAGGCAGCATCTGAGCTAGTTTCATCTGTGGATTGAGTTGAATCAGCAACAGAGCTGGTAGCCTCACCAATCTCTATTGTTCTTTCTCAACCAGCAGTCTTTTAGATTTATTCTTTTCGTGCGTTCTTCTGATCTAGCCATAGTGACTCTCTGCTCTGGGAGTGAATGTTTATGCGGGGCTTAAGAATGAATGATTTACGCGCTCCTTCTTCATGGCACGGAGTGAGATGTCTATGTGACCACCAGAACCTAAGTACGTGTCAATCAAGGCCTACTTGCCTAGATGTGAAAGGCCTTTTTTTTTGCTATGATGCCATACCTGCTGTTACTTCACTCGGTCAATGGGGGGAAACCACCTGTATATCGCTTTGTTTGATGCTACTTAGACTTGAATCAACCAACCGGATCTGTTCGATCTCCTACGGCGAGTGCTGCTTCTTTTACCTGTGCTTCCTACGCCTTTGCCTGTGGGTCAATTGCTCTTGGTTTTGGCACTATCAAAGAGGGGAGGGGGGATACCGTACAAAAGTATGCTACAGGCTATTTCACCTTTTCTAAAAATGTCTTAAATAAGAGAAGCAAGCCTCAGAACGAAAGAAGGAGAAAGCAGATCTTGCGTAAGATATAGAAAGATCTATTATCCCATTTCATCGAATAAGAGTGGAATCATCCTATGTGGTATATCCGAAGGGTTTTACGCTCAAACTCCTTATGGTGAACAGGGCTATTGTCTATTCTAATAATGAACGGGCACCGATTGATTGGCTTTAGAAAAGGTCCCCTGAACCACCGATTGGAAAGATTGCAAGACCCTCCCCTCCTTCAGTCTATTATTCCCGGCAGTCGCTATAGAAGATCGAATGAGTCTTTGTGAAGCTGCTAGCATAATCTGGTAAGCAGCGGGCTTTCTATCCTCTTCGGTTCCGGTCACGCTAGTCTAAAACATCTTCCGACTTTTGGCTGCTCTCTGGACTCCTGGGGCTACTTCCTTTGAGTTAGATCGAAAAGAGTCTCTTATCAGCAAGTTCCTTTCAAGGGGGAATCATTATTCGTAAGTTCCCGCGGGTAAAAAGCCCTTGCCTGCCTATTCAATCAAGGGCGATCAAAAAACCTCTTAACAACCTTATTTGATCGAATAAGTAATTCATTTGCTAAGGATCTCTATCATTGCTTCCCTAACAGCAGCTCTTCCATCCGTCCCTGAGCTTCTACTGGATGTCCTACCGGGCATTCAGTATTCAGGTTCAGAATGCGTCGAAAGAAGACCTTCGCCTGGATAGCCTCTTCTCGGTACTCAACTGCTGGGTTTTTTGGTTCCTGCCTGATCTTCAAAAGAGAGATGGTAAAATCTTTTATATCAAAGTGATGTTCCAAGTTCTAATCTCAAGCTCATGATGAAGAGTTGAAGGGTTTTACGAAAAATCTTTACCTGTGCATTCAATACGAATACGCATCGAATCTTTCGGATCCTTTCCGTCTTTCAGAAGCATTTCCAGGAAGGCTTATTCAGTCAGGCGGGACAGATCGAGTCATCCCTCCATTTTTTTTTTCTTCGTTCGGTATTGCTTGTGGGTCAACTACTAAATTTCATGCCCATCCAACTCCGGAAGTGAGAGGATCAAAATGAAAAAGACTAGAATCTATGGTAATGATAGGCAGGAATACTTGCTTCAATCTCACGTCTTTCTATATGCTAACCCACCCTTTTCCCTGCATACTGATGACTCGCTAAGGCTAACTGCACGTCTTTCAGCAGCTCACTATAGGATGGAATAAATATACAGTCCTAATGCTTTGCTTCCGTCTTCATATCCTGCCATAAAAGAAGAAAGGCCGGTCTTTAAGAAATAGAGCAGACAGGACTGACGGCAATGTTATGCTCCTGCTTACCATCCTGTCTTTTATTACTATCGTGTCATGTCTGTTCATCCTCGCTCGTTCCATGTCTTGGGCTTCTTTTACTTATTTTTAACTCAGTGTGTGCTTTTTGCCCTAGAACAGAGCTGTTTTTTTTAACTCCTGATGGCGAATGAGCAGATGGTCTCCTCTTCAAAAGCCTTACAGTTCGCTGAGGGAAGAAAGAGAATCCATTCCTTCCCCCGTCACCGCGGGGAGCGAGTGGGTTCCGTTCCTCTCCCTGAAAAGGAGGTGATCCAGCCGCACCTTCCAGTACGGCTATCTTGTTACGACTTCACTCCAGTCACTAGCCCTGCCTTCGGCATCCCCCTCCTTGCGGTTAAGGTAACGACTTCGGGCATGGCCAGCTCCCATAGTGTGACGGGCGGTGTGTACAAGGCCCGGGAACGAATTCACCGCCGTATGGCTGACCGGCGATTACTAGCGATTCCGGCTTTATGCAGGCGAGTTGCAGCCTGCAATCCGAACTGAGGACGGGTGGGAATGAGCAGAAGCAAGAAGATCTCATTGTGGAACTCCAATTTGCCTTTTTGCGTTTTCCCGGTCTTTTTGGATGCAACCCGAATTCCGCTCGTTCCTTCGTTCCTCTCCCTATCGGTCGAGCTACTTCGTTCCTCTCCTTATCACTAGAGGGTTAAGCAGCAACCCATTGGTTAACTCTTTCACTCCTAGCTTATTCCAGAGGCATTCTTCTTTCTGCCGAAAAGACCTAGGGAGACCTTTAAGAAATAACAAAAAGCTCTCCAGTACCAGTAGACCCTGGTTTTTGTTAAAAAACCAGCAACAGCTACAGCAGCACTTCCTTTTCGTAGCTCTGCTCTTGGAACATTAGCTTAATGAGTTTCTGATACTCTTTTTCATATGAATTCGGTAACATGTTTACACAAAAGGGTATCCGGTTTAGCGGCTTCCTTCCTTGTCTGATCCTGATGGCTTTCGTTGAATGCGATCATAGGCAAATAGGATGCTTCACGATAATTGGTAAAGTGGAAATGAGGTTCAGGACGGACTGGATGAGGACTATCCTACCCGGAAAAGAAAGAAGAAGTAGACATCTCAATCTTTCTTCTATGGAAGGATAAGATCACGGAAAAAATTGACGTATATAAGAGAAGGCTTCATTTAGATATTTCCTCCGCCCTGAATAGAAGCCTTCCGCGCCTATCTCAGATAATCAATCTCTACAACGGGAATGAAGGAAGGAGAGTTAACTACCTTTTATTCGACTCGTGACTTCACCCTGAACCGTTACCCTATTCGAGAGAGAACTGACCGAAGTTTCCTGTGAGTGAGTACTTCTTTCTTCCCTCTACGGAAGACGCAACGCACTAAGGGGAGCCGGTAGAATCAGTCCTCTGGTTCGGTCCTCTCGGCCGTAAGTTTTCGTGCCGTCCTCCTAAGGCCCGTGCACGAAGTCCGAAAGAAAGGGGGAACGGAACTGAGCTTCTCACTATCAGAATCTACCTCGGCTGGTATTTTTCTTACCTGATCTCGTCCTTCCTGTCAGGACTGCAGGCAGCTTTGCCCTTGCGGGGATTTGGAGTCTCAGAATAGCTATTTAATTCCTCAGGTACCGTATCTTATGATTTTTTTTCCTAGGGCAGATATTTGTTCTCAATGGCCACACCTTCTAAAGGGCTTTAACCTTAGTAGTTTTACCCGACAAAGCATCGGCAGACCAGGCAATTGTCCTAAGCCTGTCATCTAAGCTCTTTCCTGCCGCTACATCCGATATGTGAGCTAATAACTTTCATGCGGGTGGCATAATAGAATTAAACCCCGAGGAGGTTATAGGAATTTTCTATTCTACGGATAATTTTTTTTCTTGTCTTGATCTCTCCTTTCTCGCAGATTTGCTATTTCTAACCTCTTCAAAAGTTTCTTTTAAACCTGCGGCAGCGGAACTCTCTTCCAAATAAATGTAACCAGCCGCTACCCCCGGAAACCTATGTCATCACAGCAGCTACACCAGCCATTACAGCTGTAACTGCTGCAACCGGTAGCTTTACCCTTTCGGATGACGGATGGATGGACTCTTAAACATTTGCCAAAACCTACAAAGTCGAGTTCTTTTCGAAACCTGTTGCAGAAATTAAACCAGTCGTTAAACCCGTGGGAATGGCGCTAGGCGCTAAGGTTGGAGAATATCTTCTTCCGGCCGCTACACCTTCCCTTGCTTCCACATGCATGCCACCTGCTTCTGATAAAAGAGTAGGATTTGGTACCAGCCTTGGGGATACTTTCATCTTCTATTTAGCTTTTTCATTCCTTTGCAACCGGTAGCTTTGCCTGAGCGGAACTTCCATAGTTGAGACGTAGATGTAACGGTCTCGTCATTGCTAAAGTAAGTCGTATTGTGAGCTTGAGCTCATGAAAAGGGGTTACAATATGATATTATCCTTCGTATACGGTCCCTACGCGTACTCATGGAATAATCCGATTGGGTACGAGCTCGGTATGAACAGTGGAACCTGATCGAAGAAAGAATGCTACGGGCTATATGTCACCTACCAATACTAACAAGCCCTCGCTGCATTGCATGGCCCAAGACCTAACCTTTTCCCTAACTTTCACTGGCTTACGCTTAACTCGGTTGAAGGCTCGGTGAGACCTCGTCTTGAAAGCGCAAGTTCAGCGCCCCGTTAAGTAGGAGTTGGGTGAACTTGAAGCTTCAAGCGCTGGGTGAGTAGGCTTAAGGTGCGAAGTAGCTTTCTTCCTCTCTTCAAAAGCCCCTACTTTCGGGAAGTTCAAACCGACTTCCGCTTACTTCGAGAAAAGTGGGGGGACCTTTGCCCAGCTAAAGGAAAATAATCAAAACTATTTTGTCTGGATGCGTTTGGAACATTCAGTTGAATCGCTGCTCACAGAAGCATATTTTGTCTGCCATCCCTCAGGGCAAATCCGTGTTTATCACAGGCTCTGCTGGGACTGGTAAAACCCTATTGCTTTGCTTGAGGAAATGAGAAAATGACTGAAAAAATGACCAATATGTGGTTTTGTCATAAAATAAGATAAAATTTGCTTGGACTCGTTAGGTTTGGCCCATTACCTTGAGTGAGGCCGAACGTGTACACCTTTTTGTTATGAGGATGTGATCTTATCCACCGATGGGTCTTGTTCTAAGCCCAATCCTCTCGTATTAGGGTAGGATATCCAGAAACCTTAAATCACGGGAACTTCCCATTTTTTGTGGACAACCTATGTTGGGCTGACTAAGCCCACTATCCAAATAGGGTCCCATCTTGTGTCGGGTTAAGGGCGCTTAGTGGAACCCAATTTATTCACTTGTAGTCGTCTAGGGCTTTGCTTGGCATTGGGCTTCGATATAGCTTGCTTTCCTGGTTTTGGATTAAACCTCTGCTCTCCTAATTCAGTTTATAGGCGCTTTGGTTTAGGTTCAATCTTATATATAAGTTTAGCTTAGGTCCATCAATCTCTCATAAACCCCTAAGCGGAATCTATTAAACTGAATCCATATGGGGCCGCCCAAAATTCCTTGGTAACGCTCTAAGAGGGTAGTGAGGCTTAGATTCAAGAGAGTTCAACCTGCATTGAGCTTTAGTTACTTCGTCTGGCCTCTTTTCAATAGTAAGAAGCCAAGTTCAAAGAATCAAAAATAGGATGGAGAACTTGGTCTTTGAATAACTCTAAATAAGAAGCATCACATCAAAAAGATAATTCCTGCGGGATATCAATCTCGTTCACATTCATCCATTTTAATGTATTTCATAACCTGCCATTGATTGTATCGCTTTCAAGGTAAACGGACCAACCTCTCGAAATCCAAACTAAGGAAAGCATGGGCCTCTCTCTCTCAATCGGTTGAATTGGTAACGGCATTGGCTATTGGCCATCCGTCCACAAATCATCTGAAAAAGTGGGTCGATTCCCCCGCATCATAATAGGCATAGGAGTCTGCTTTAACCAACAGGGGAGTGTTTTTCCCACTTTCCAGATAAGATAGAGCGGAGACAGACAGGCTTTTCAATGTCAATATCCACATATGATATGTAAGGAAGGAAGAATCAAAAGCAGTTCAATTGTAGTACCATGTGCGGATCAGTCACTAGTGAAGAACCCTTTCGCTGTCAGATCACAGGAATGAGCACCTAGAAAGAGAGGCGCTGAACCAACTGGCAATAGTGAAGAAAAAAGCTTTCCACATTCGTATCATTGGGCCCTACTCTTTGGAGAAAGAATGCCCGTGGGTTCCGTCTATAGTTCTTTATACCGAGGCTACGGGAGAGGAATGAAGTTGCTCGACTGAAAGGAGAGGGACGGTCCCGTCAGTGTGTAAAAGCAAGAAGAAATTGGGAGCTTCTGAGTTGTAAGCTAAGCTTGAGAGCTGTGCGCTTTAGAGAGATATCTTGTATCAGCTTGAAAGTTTTCAAATAGTTTTCACCACTTCACTTCTTCAGTTGCTTCTTATCTCTTGTGTTTTTCGTCTATTCCTCTCATCTGGACCGAGGTCTTTTGTAACAAATAGTTTATGCAACTATTTCTTGGTTTCTTCAATGCCAATCACATCACTACCGGATAACAGTATATCATCAACATATACAATAAGTATCACAATACCAGATGACCTATGTCTCACAAAGACAGAATGATCAGCCTGACTTCTTTATTTCACACAAACAGATTCCTCATAGAGGAACCTACCTTCTTAGGGGGGGACCAAGCCGACTTTCTTGTTTGGAGCAGACGACTGGCGCTTCCCTAGGGTTCCAATGCCCTATCTGTCTTCAAGAAAAGAAAAGAGGAGGTGCTTTATTCCCCTGATAGCTCCTTTGGTTGTGCAAGAAATAAGACAGTGTTAGGAGGATTACACGCAGATAGTACTAAGACAGCATTTCTTCATACATGGATTTAAAATAATATGGAATGGAAGGAAAGGCCTTTCTCATAGCGAGTAACCTTTACTTTGGTTGCTTCTGTGAGAAAGGGATGGGGAGAGGTGAGGAGGGCCCATCGCTTGAGCAACATCCCGCTTTCCTTTTCTTTCTGAGTGCCACCTGGAAAGCGGGGTGCCGCCATACATATTGAAAGATTTTTAGGGACCGACACCGGACGGGCAGACCTCTAATCGTTGGATCCGGTAAACAGGTCCAGGTACGCTTGGGGCTGGATTGAATCCTAAACATATTCAAGAGATATATGCGTCAACCAACTAAGACAGATTGAAGTCAGTTACAGGTTGAAAGTGGGACATCCTTTACGCTCAAGAAAAGGAGAACGATCCTTTGGTCCAGCCAACAGAAGCCTTCAACTAACTAAAGCAAGAGAGAGCTAGCCTATTGAAAGCACAATGAAATTCCTGCTCCGTCACATGAATATAATAGACAAAGGAGAGAGCGATAGACAGAGAAGTATAGAATGCTCTTGTTTCATAATCCAAAACTATCATATCTCCAGCCCATAGATAAGGACAGGGAGTTAGCTTAGGACTGCAGGAAAGAGGATAGCAAGTGACAAATTATGTCTCGGCAGGACATGTATTTCTATTACTATAAGGGTTTCAGCTGGCCGGCATAAGAACAAGTGGTTCTTGATAAGCAAGGTAACGCAACAACTATATGTGAGCGGTTTCAGTTTGCAGTTGAATAAGTTTTCTTGAGTTCCTGTTTGCATCTCATTGATCTTTGCTGTATAGCTTGAATTGATGATAATGGATAATATGCTTTGGATGGTACATGTTAGTCCGAAGTTGAAAATACGCCGTGAACATATATGATGAGCTTTTGACCTGAATCGTTGGCCTGAACTTGTTAGTTCCTTCTCTGAAAAAAACCACTTATCCGTTTCTGTCTGATGCAGGATATTCAAAACAGGTCTACAGTTGCTACCAAGCAAACATTACAACCAATAGGGAGGCTCACAGATGCATTCTTAAGAGAAAGAGAGAAAGATAGTAGCTACCAGCAGACTGAAGCTAATAGCTACTGATGATGTTCGTCGTCAGTCCCTTCACATTTCAGATGAAGAACACCTACTGCAGCTGCGGCATCTCTTGTCCAGCCAAGTTCTCTAGCAATCACTGTGTTTCAGTTTCATTTCTTGAACTAGATATCCTTGTAAATTGGCTGGGAGATTGGAAGCTCTCCACTTCTTGGTTTCTTATTGGGAATATAGATGTCAATCGCTTCTGTGTAGATCCATGTAGAAATTAGTTAGCTGACTGCGCTCACCTTCCATTTGTCTTATAAATGTTGCTGATCCCTGTCAAAATGAATTTTGTTCTGCAACTATCAAGAGCGGTAGTATTCACTCTGGTTACTCTGCCGACCCTTTGTCTCCAGGCTACTACTTGTTGACCATTTCTTAGTTTTGGGGTTTTCGTTGGAGACAACACTTATCATTCAGAAGAAAATAACAGGTTTGGCCCATGGAATGTTACAATTTATGAAATATGTACAATCCTTAGAGAATGTATTAGGAGTGAATTTCAAAGATTCCACTTTTGGATGAATTTTATGTAAAATCAAATGAAAAGTAACTAATGAAATTTATTGAGACTCTTTGTAGACCACGAGCCAAATTTGATTACTTGGGTACAGTTCAACCAGGAATGAAATATTAACCCATCAATAAATAGTGTTTATTTTTATTTTTATTTAAAAAAAAAAAGAAGTCTTATGCTCAAGCCCTTCCCCAAAATTTATAATAACAAGTATAAACATGAAACCTAACCAAATCATGCTCAACCCACATGGAATATCAATTTCATCAAACTGTGTAAAGTGGATTCCAGTGTGTTTCACTTTCCTTCAGCTCAAGATAATATGGATACCAGGCTGAACAGGAGTAGCCAAAATAGTATAAACAGATTAAGGTACAAAGTGGTTGAAAGGAGTGGGATGGATTTCCAAATTCTCTTTCTGTTTCTAGGTTGGCAAAAATACAATTTTGATTTACAAATTCATAATTTTTCTCTATGGACTCTGATCGTGAGGACAAGTTTTCAGATATTTGCACTTTGGTCTTGAAAAATATTCCAGTTGACGAGCTTGCTAAAAATGGGTGATGTGCCTCAAACTCACTCTTTCTCTCCCTGTCTCTTGACTGGACAAGAAAACAAATGTTAGATTTGACTGTCTTTTTTTTTTCTTCGTTCAACTTCAGAGTATTGAACAGCTGCAACCCCCAGCATCTGGTGGAGCCTCGAACCATCGATCCCATACTGGGTTTGCAGGTCCAATTGTTCTGCAGGCAGAAGAGATCAAAAGAAGCTCATAAACATAATGTGAATGATCAAAGTTAGAATAAAGGTAAGAAGGAGCATATCTGTACAGAAAATGGCAGTGCAGAAGAAATTACATTGCGAGAAGTGGATCAGGTATCATCTCCACATTGCGAAGGAACCTAGGGAAACACACAATAAACAGCATTCATCATCATCCTTAATAATCAGAAACCTTAGCCAACAAACATCGTCCATTGGCTCTCTTCTTGATCGACTACCGGTTACCTACCCTTCACATACAGTCGATAAACTGCCCGTCTTCTCTAGTTCCCCCAGTTCCTCCTGAAATCACAAAGTGTGCACCAGTGAATCATTCAGTATCAAACTAAACAGCAGCAACTCAGTTAACCTCCCTACTCAAAGTCACAACAAACATATACTGAACTAAATTCTCATCCAGCTAGATTTTGCTTGCTAATGCAAGCTTGTTTGCATGGCTGGCCACAATAATATCTCCAAAAACATTGAAGGGAAACCCACAATGATGGCAATGTAGGATTGACAAAGAGACAAGTGAAGAAGAATGTAGACTCTAGTGGCCCTATTAAATTTGGACCCAGCAGTTGGCTCATTCTGTCTCTCTAACCTAGCCAACCCTCTAGCCACTGCGATCCCAGAAGGTCTACATTACATCCACATTAAATGACATTGTACAAAGTCAAAACTAGTAAGACTACATATTCCTACTCCATCTGAAGAATGTGACAGATTTTGGGACTGATCGAACCAGTATTCAAACCGGGTTTGGAAATTTTGAGTAACAAAACCAGCAACCAAAAATGGATGGCCAAAATAAAAATAAACAGCAGCAGATGGCAGAGACTATCAAAGTGGGTAAATGCCGATTCCTCATCCAGTCAAAAACGTTTTCCATTTGGAAAAACAAAATGTGTGCTTACGCCGCCCAGTGTAAGTTTGACCTAGAATCACAAAGAAATTGGACTCCTTTTTCCTCTTCCACGTGAACACTTATCAGAATTCATATTCAAGAGAAGGAACTGACTGGAGAGTGGGCATTTCAACAAACAACTGGAGGAAACAACAATTGAATCACTTTTGGGAAAGGGGGAAACTTTTAAGTAGCATCAAGCAATGAAGAATGGATTTGAGAGTAGTAGAAGTAATAGTAAACCTCCAGAAAGCTGATTTCTTGCTCGATGCGCTTGAGCTCAGCAAGAATCCGATGTTTCCCCCTGGTATCAGCTGCTCCGCTGTCAGCTCCAAGCGTCCCAGCAACCGGAGCGTCTTCATCTACTGAAGAAGTCGCTTCTTCCGAATCCATTTCTACGAAATGCGAAAGAGTTGCAGAAGCTGGGTTGGTTGGCCACCTCTAAGCTTCCATGGATACGCCCTCTCCCGCTGCAGCTGATTGCTTGCTTTCTGCCGATCTTCTTTGTTTAATATTATTATTGTTGCAAAAGCTGGAATGAATCCCGCTGCCAGATCTGAACGAGAAGCTTGTGCGCAGGGAGAGAGCTTTCTGTTTGCTTAAAAGATGGAATGTTAGTCCGTACACACGCTTGACTTTTCCACCTCACCAAACAACATAGAGAAAAAATGCATACCCTTTTTGAGCCGATCAAGGGGTTTGAGGTTCAACAATCTGATTAGGGTCCGACCGTTCGTTTTAGATGTTTATATATATATATATATGGTGTGGCTACTTCGGTGCACTCACAAAAATGAGTGCATTCAATGCACCCAACTCTAAAAGTAGCCTTAAGACATCAATTTTTTATTTTAATTGGTAAGATTAGTGTAATATGATAATATAATATAAGATCACAACTAATCAATGCATTACCCTAAGCCCTAAACCTTCAATTTTGAACTTTTGCCCTAAACCCCAAATCATGAACCCTAACCCTAACCCTAAATCTATAAATCATAATTTCTTCAAATTAATGTAAATTTTGAATAATTTTTGTGCTAATTCATGGGGTTTCTTTTTCATCGTATCATACGTGATGATTAACATTGTTTTGACATGAATCACATGCTCATAATGACAAATATGAAGCGAGTGCATTGAATGCACCAAAAAATGTGAGTGCACCGAAGACATAACCATATATATATATATATATGCAAATAAGGTAGTAATAAAAAATTTAATGACTTAAATGAAATTTATCTAACATGTATCTATTAATAATTTATTTTTCACAAACAAACCTATCTAATCTCTATGACCCATCCACCATCTCGCTTACTTCGTTCCTTTTCCTCCTCTCTTCTTCTCCCTCTTTAAGGGTCAAACTGGGAGGCTTTCTGAATGCCGTTTTGAATCCCGACTTAGGTCAGATCGTCCCACCGGGAGTCCGATAGGGGTTTAACAACCTTGGGTCAAGGTATTGGTTTGTTTTGGTCATGATTTCATTACGTTTTAAAAGTTTGGACAATAACTTTGAGTCTGAAACGGTAAATAAAATCAGGAATACTTATGGAATGCAACCCAAGCCTATAAATCTACAAAAACTAATGTTGTTTGCATTCCTCCTTAAAATCTAAAATTATATGAAATTATTCTTGTGTGATATCTATCCTTTGGTAATGTACATAGTCCCATTATATTAGTAGGTACCTCTAAATAATATGACCGAAGGACTTCCTTAGCCAGTAAGTCATTCAACAATCAAGTAAGAGAGTTAACTTTTAAGAGAAATAACTGTGATGTTATTAAGTGAGACAAATTTGTCATCTTAAATGTGTCCACTTATCTATTATTTTTAGTCGGAGTTTTCCGACAAGGTCGTCTGACAATTTTATTGATTGCCAACATTTAATGCTCCGATGACACTTTATTTATAGTGTTTATCATTCTCATATTCCATACAATTTCCCTTTTATCAATTCATCTTTAGTAGTTTTTACTATATTTCATATGAAATTCATAACTATTTGATTAATATGCTATGATAGACCTTGAGTGTGTTTCTTTACTATTTGATGCTTTTTATGATGTTGTTTTGTAATTTTCAAGGTTATAAACTACTCAATACAAATATGGATCACCAAGGAACCCGATAGATCAGAAGGAGGTCGAGAATACAAGATTGTGGGCCCAAACAAAGATGGATTCTGACACCGAAAGCTCAAGTTATGGACTAGATAAGAGTTTTTGAAGAGCAGATGGTCAAAAAATGTCCAAACAAGCTGAAATTTCAAGAGAAGGTTCATGGACCGAAGATGAAGTTGCCCACAAAAAATGGGCCGATTTGGAGAAGAATTGAGAGCGACGGGTCCAACCGTCGTGATGCCCAATTAACAAGCCACGAATCTTGATTAAAGAAGATAAGAACCTTTTGAATAGACTTCTTAGAGAGACAATATCCTCATCTAAGACATAATAAAAGCAATTCACACTCGAATCCCTATAATGGGTAAGATTTTCACCAATACAAAGAGATTGATCGAGTACTCTCGCACAATCGATCCCCAACTTCCAATTAATGGTGACATATCAACCTAATAAAATATTTTCTCTCATTGGTCAAAGCAAAATAATAATCTCTATTAAAGCATAATTGATTCATAAAACATGCATAAATTGGATATGAACTCAGGTTTAACTAGTAAGAGTAATCATACAATAATCAAATCAACAAAACATGACTAGGGTTCCTCAAACCCAAGTGAAAGGAAGTTACTCCATAGAGAGATAATGAGATATAGATGGGAAGATGAAAAACGTCATTGTAGTGATGAAATACTTCTTCCGACCACCAATCTCTGTAACACCCTAACCCGGCCGGGTACTACTTTTACTAAAATGCCCTTGATAAATAAAATACTCAAATCTTAAGTTGCAGCGGGAAAAATTTTCATAAATAAAATACTGAAAACACACACTTGTAGTTCAAAGCAAAGCCCTAACATGTGGGCAAATTAAACTCAAACTTTAAAAACTCAACTTGATCTCCAGTCTATACCCATAATCATAAAACATAATAACTAACTAGTCTCAAGTGTTGCTGCTTGTGTGAAAAACTCTGACTAGACATCCTCTGTGATGCTCGTACCGTCCTCCTCCAGCTGGTTTCCCTCGAACCGTCTCTCTAACTGCTCATCCAGCTCTTCCTCTTCGAACTGGTGAGTGAGTTGGGGTCAGTCTACGCCCTTACGTTTTGATACTTCTAATACTTGAGTAATTTACTTAAACACTTAACTTTGACTAGTGGAAGTTGTTTGTACTTCCAATCTTAACTCTTAAACTTGGAGGGAGTTGAAGTTACTCTCCTCTCTTAAAGCTCAAATCTTGACTTAAATACTTGATTGACACGGGGATCCCTCACTAGCTAGTCCGGTTGCCAACTCATACGTATGAGAAGCCATCCAGGCTTTCCTTAAACTTAAACTTAGTTAGGGGAGTCATAACAATTCATCCCCCTAACATCTTAAACTTATCGTGGTGGCTCTTCACCACGATTCTCAAGAGCATAACTGCTGCTCGTCTTAAAAGTCTCAAAAGCATAACTGTTGCTCTATCTCAAAATGTCTCAAAAGGCAACGGACTGGCGCTAGTGACTAAAAACACTTAAAACGACTTCGCCTTCTTGAAGGTGAGCTACTTCTTAAAAAGAACTTGTTTCTTAAACTTTAACAGTAACTCATAACATAACGCTTTAAGGCAACTAGCACAAAATCACCCAAATCACCTCAAATAGCACAAAATCACCTCAAGTCATAGCTCAAGCCAAGCACAAATAATCAATCATAAACATAATCAAGCAATGGTAACCAATTCACTAAAATACTTAAAATCATAATACTTAAAAGAATACGTAAGGCGTAGAATTTACCCCCTTTACACTCACCTTTTCAATTTGCTTGGCTCGTGCTAACCCCACCCCACCTTAAGTAGATAGCCCCTCCAATCCAAATCATCACCGCTCGCGGTCGTCCCTTCCGCTACGCTCCATTGGTTATTCCTTTTTATGATCCTCAGTACCACCGTGAAAAACAACCAAACCCTACTCAGGATCAAATGGATCTGTTGATGAACCAGGAATCCTTCATTGCTCTAATATCTCTGTGGCCCAGAAGATACACAACCCCTGATTCTTTAGCTTTTCTAATAAAAGATAGCTCTCGATCAAGACTCTGCTCATATGGATAATTCCCTCCTTCCTCTCTTTCTCCCATATATCGAGCGAAAACCCACGTAAGGAATGAGGTTCCCCTTCCACTTCCTCATCCACGTGGCCGGCGGAGCTGAGCGATGCAATTTGCTCGGAGTGGAGATGGAGGCGTAGGACCTAGGGACGCCAACTGGACCTCGACCGGGGCGAGGGAATTTAAAAGCTCCCCCATCTTCGTTGCCGCATGCTATTCACGGTTGGGAAGAAGAATTAAAGGAGGGTTTTAATTAGTTTGGGTGTTGCCGAGTGGAATGTGACGTTAGGGTTGGGGTTTAACTCATCCGGGGTTATTTGTGGAAATTCACACTTACGGGTGAGTTTAATCCGAAACTCAATTAATGTCCGTAACTTTCTCATTTTATGTCGAAATTCGACACCGCTTGAACCGATAGTTCACATTTTTAATCCTCATCGATAATACGGTGGAACTTGACCCAAGGGTATAATAGTCATTTTGACTTTGGGAAGAGCGGGGTGTAACAATCTCCACTTTTAAGCTTGATTCTCGGACTCAAATGGCAGAATAGTTCCAAAAATGTCCCCAAGTTGAGACTCTCTCTCGGGCTTGTCACTTGGGTGTTTGGGATAAAAAAAACCCACCTCTCCCTTTCAAAATTCACAAGTGCACATTTCTCCCATGACAAAGTAAATGTCTCGGCCGTGGCATTCCTTATCTAGCTTGTGACATTCCAAATCTCATCGTTTCATTAAGAGGTTCGAGGGATCTAATGGTTTGGAAATGAATGTCTCAGTTCATATTGTGATGTTGAGGGTCAGGCCGTGACATTCAGATAAGATCCTACCTCCTTTTTATCTCACGATTTGGAGTATAAAGTCACAACCTAGACCATGACATTGCTCTCGGAGGCCGTGATATGTACCTTTAGGCCCTCCTTAATCTCGTTTTGACCTCCAAACATCTCGGAACTCGCTTCTAACCTTCCTTCACTTGTTAGGACCTAAAATATGTCAAAGAAAAACAACCTAGCGTAACATGGGCAAAGGCTAGGGCATTTTCGAGACAAATGACCAAGAAGTGAAGAAACAATCAAGAGGCAAGGGGCAAAACATGTATAATTAAGCACATATCACAAACTCCCCCACACTTAACTGACTGCTTGTCCCCAAGCAAATAATAATGAAACCTGTGAAACTCACTAGACCTCTATGAAGATATGTGACTTTCGTTTGTTGGTAGTGGATTATAAGCGACTTACAAGGTCAACCCTCACACTTAGATACTTGACCACATTAGAGAGCCACAAATCTTGTAAGGACAATCTGGCATACTTTCACCACTAACATATGATCAACTAAGCACAAGAGTCTTAAAAATAGATGGTGTGAAGCCTTTTTGCAACTTTACTTTCACTTTAAGCACATTCCTACTTTTTTCCTGACAACAGTTTTTCTCCCTTTCTTTTGGTATTACTTGCCATTTAAAACTTTTAAACACAAAAGGGTCTTGTTTCCTACTATCATGATTCATCAAGAGCAATTTTTGCATATTAACACTCACATAAGGACTTCATTTAACTCATTTTCCTTAATCCATGTGGAGGGTCAATGCGAATGAAGGGTGTCGGAAGGTTTATTCGTGCCCTCCAAGCACAATTCTCAAATGAGACTTTACTTGTTGGTGGGAAGTACTCAACAAGAAACATCGTACATTCAACCATCTAGTTCTCATTGAACCTTTCCTAGCATTCTTTGCAGTGAGTCATTGCCTCACACGTTGGCATACCTCCTCATTTTATTTGTTAGGCAATTATATTTCCATTTTGATTGTTAGGCAAGATTTTTCATTGTTAGAAATAGATTCAACCCACTTAAGACTTTCCAAACCAAATAGACTCCTAGGTGGATTTTAACACTTTACAAGAAATCAAACTAGATACTGCATCTAGACATTTCGAGTGTTTGACGTCTCATGACGAGGACATCTTTCATAATCACTGCACTAGCTTCCCTAGACCACACACCATCACAAAGACTAGTGATTCACAACAAGTTGAGCGTGGAAATGTAAAGGACAATGTACTTAAATTGGAGAGTGGACCACGCTCCAAGCACTTTTATTCCAAAGATTCATTTACTCCCGGACACAATGAATCACCCAACACCTTGATGTGCATTTCGTGTAGTAGTTTTATCAATGCAGATAAAATACAATAAAGTTATAAATCCTAGAAATGTATAGGCTCATATTCCACAAGGCCTTCTAATGTAGAACTACTTACGTCTAACCACTCATATCTTGACTAAAAGAAGCAAAGAAAGATAGATATGTTTAGATTATTTTCTATTTTCTATAGGCAATTAAAAGTAAAAAGCAAAAAAGTAAAATACATTATTGAATAGAAAGGATGATCGGTCTATATAAACATGCATCTCAATTCTCAGTTACACCATGCATCTCGATTATTCATCTATTGCACAACCCTATCCCTTCTACTAAAACATTCCAAACCAAAATTTCACCACATGCAAGAGGAACTTTAGCTAGCAAATGCATGCTTTTGCTTCATGCCATCAACTATCTAATAAAGAGCAGAAAAGTAAGGATAACACTTAATTAAGTGTGGGCCTGTGGAGCCATAAACAAAAGTATATAACATTGGCAATCTAATTAAACAATCAAATATTGAACCTATACTTGTATAAGGGTGTTCAAATGGTTACCATGTTCATTACCAACCCAAATAAGTCTAAACTATATTAATCATGGAATACAATATCATAACCAAAGCGACCAAACTAATACAACAACTAAATTAATCAAACTAATATTTAATCAGTTTGGATAAATGGTTAACGAGGTTAACCCAATATAATATAACATTATTATTATGTGAAACATATCATGTTAATGCATCAATCATAATTTATAGAATGAACAAAAGATAACAATTGTTGTCTATGCTCTAAAAAATAAATTTAGTTTAGGAACAATAGTGAACTCTAACTTTTTTCATGGATCTAAAAGGGAGGAAAGCTAGACTCTTGAGTGATTATGCAAAGTATTAATTATGTATATATAATGTATTAGACATAAAGATGAGAAAATGGACTCAAAATTTGGGTATTCTCCATGGCCAACTCATTCTGAGTCTAATCAAGTTTGAAGAATATCACTTGTGGGTCATACCCAGACTCAACCATTTAGTTTGGGTGTATTTTAGACCCATTGCATTGACTACCCAAAAGAAAATGAATACCCACCTCTAATGTGATTTTTAAATGTGAAAAAACTAACATTTTAAAGGTGTGAATTGGTTAAGGCAAATAGTTAAATGGTAAATATTTTTGTTTTGTATGTATAATTATATCAACCCATTTGGGTTGAACCCAAATGGGTTCACCCATACCCATACACAAAATTATTAATCATATATATGAGTCTATTTGGGTAACCCAACCCAATACACATATGGATATTGATAGTTTATCATGATTTCCTTATGCTTTTGTTGAGTACTTGGATTTCTGTGATCTTGACCTAAGAGAGAGACCATCCAATTACGTGAAGATTATAACACCAATCAATACAGTGAGGTTATAATTGCATAAACATTGAGTTTTAGCCTCATTAGCTTTATACTAGGGAGTATGAAGCTAATGATATATGTATCTACTTGGTTACATGACTATTGAGCCAGCCTATCTACCTAGAAGAGTAATTAAGTATATGACCATTGACTTAAGTTTTAGTATAGGTGATTCCTTGCAATTTTGAAGATATAGAAGCCTTCATTGATTTGCATCAACATAACTCATGTCAACTTATTGCTAGAGGTAGGGTTGGAAGTTTGGTACCGGTATTTGGGATATACCGAATACCGTACCGAATTGTCTATTTTTGGTATTACCGAAAACACGTATTATTTCTTGGGATTGAGATTAGGATTAAATTTCAATTGTTATTTGGTATTGGGGATTATGGGATTGGGATCGGTATATACCAAAATACCGAAATATAAGCTAGTGTGTATTTTATCCACTCAACTAGACTCTCTCATTCACTACTACACGACCCTCAACCACCAAGAGTGTAATTTAATTATACATAGATCATTCCATCACTATTTCACGACTTAGAAGTTCTCATTCAACTCAAATTTGACTGTACAATTTAAGTCACTCTAATCTTTTGTTATTTTCATAACACCAAAAATCAAACATTGGCATTAGTCATCTCGCAACCTCAAATTCGTCAGATTAAAGATTACCAATGACAAGAACTTGAGATGTCACCTCTCCTCCATTCTCCTTATCCATATCCTAGCTCTAGGAAAACTCAAGAATCTTTGCTTAGTCTCTTTGCCATAAATTAAACAATAAAATTTAATTTATATATTTAATTATTGATTGCAAAAGTAATTAATTTTGTATTCGATAATACCGATTGAGATACCGAAGTACCGATCGGGATATCGAAATATTTAGGGATTGGGATTGAGATTGATTTTAGGATGTAAATCGGTATTCGGTATTTTGGTGTTTGGTTTTGGGATACCGATACCATACCGATTTCCACCCCTAGCTAGAGGGATTCGGTGCTAAATAGAGCTGGGCAATGGGTTGGTCCATATCGGACCACACCGAACCGAATCATTGTTTGAACCGGATCACACCGAATCAAATATAATATGGTCCGATCCTTGGTCCTATGAATTTTAAAAATACTGAAAAAATGAACCGAATTTACGTTTGGACCGGACCAAATGGACCAAAGCGGACTGAATGCAATATTGGTCCGCTCCTTGATCATAAGATATCTTTCACTATTGAATTGTGGTTCTCCTGAGTTTGGTCTGATCCGGTCCGGACCGGACCGATGTCCACCCCTAGCGCTAAGCAACAAACTACCTCTAGTGATCCTGTTTGTAGTTGGTCTTGTTTATTTCGTGTTAATTAGTTTAATTCACGTTCAACCCTCCCATCTTGTTGATATGATAGTAACTTCAGGCCAAGAGTAGTAAAAAATCTAAATTTCTCATGGAATACAATTAGAGGTTAAAGTGGTACGATATTGGTATACTAATATGAAACACCAGAATAATGAATACCAGACATAAACTCGATCTCAAAATAAATTCGGTATCCCAATCTCAATTCCTAATATTTTGTCCGATATCTGTATATACCAAATACGAAATTAATACCCTTCAACATTACAAATCAAATATGCAATGCAAATACTTCTCTTCTAACAGCTACTCCACAAATCATTCTCAAAATATATTAAAATGTCGTGCAAAATAAATGGTAAAAAGTCTCAAGCAAATAACAATAAACTTAAAAAATGTGGTGCCTAAGATGCACATTAGCAAACTAAAGCAACAAACTAAAACAATGGATGACTAAGCAAGCCATATATATACGACAAGTAACAAAATGAGTTTGACATGAGTTGTTAAGTAGTATTGAGTGAGGGTGCCAAGCTGTGTGAGAGATAAAATACACACTAGCTTATATGTCAGTATTGATCGATATTTTGGTATATACGGATCTCAATATCGTAATCCCTAATACTAAAAAATATTGGAAATTCAATCACAATCCCATGAAACAATACGTGTATTCGTTAATACCAAATATCAACAAATTTGTTAGGGTTTTCGATATAATCCCAAATAACGATACCAGACTTCCAGGCTAAAATGCGAATGAGGGGATTGAGATTATTAATCATATATATGAGTCTATTTGGGTAACCCAACCCAATACACATATGGATATTGATGGTTTATCATGATTTCCTTATGCTTTTGTTGAGTACTTGGATTTCGTGTTCTTAACCTAAGAGAGAGACCATCCAATTACGTGAAGATTAGAACATCAATCAATACAGTGAGGTACTGAGGTTATAATTGCATAAACATTGAGTTTTAGTCTCGTTAGCTTTATACTAGGGAGTATGAAGCTAATGATATAGGTATCTACTTGGTTACATGACTATTGAGCCAGCCTATCCACCTAGAAGAGTAATTAAGTATATGACCATTGACTTAAGTTTTAGTATAGGTGATTTCTTGCAATTTTGAAGATATAGAAGCCTTCATTGATTTGCATCAACATAACTCATGTCAACTTATTGCTAGAGGTAGGGTTGAAAGTTTGGTACCGGTATTTGGTATATACCGAATACCGTACCGAATTGTCTATTTTTGGTATTACCGAAAACACGTATTATTTCGAAGCTTAAACTCTTGTTTATTTAGCTTTAGACAAGCTTAATTGTGCGGCTAGATAAGTGCATAATTCTTAGAAGTGCAGTAATATCCAGGCCCCGAGGAATACAACCTTAGTAGCTTAAACAATAAACAGTAATAATAATAAGAAGAAGAAATAGAGAGAAACACGGGGGAGAGATGCATTGTTGTTGCCCCAGAGTTTCCAAGACACAGATTCCTCGAGACGCATAGCAAAAGAAGATTAAAATTAACAAGCTTTCCTCAAGGGAAATATGTCACAGCTGCCAACACAGCACTCTCCGCCCAAAACCAAAACCAAAACTCTGCCAAAATTAAACACAGCACACTCCGCCAAACACATTCTCTCTCGCCACCTTATAAAAACAGAGTCCTCTGTTTCTTCCCTTCCATCACCCCCTCGATTCTCTCATCTTTCCCACCCAACAAACAAAAAACATGGCGCTCCCCTTGAACCTTGCGACCGACGAGGGAAGCCCAGACTGGCTGAACAAAGGCGACAACGCATGGCAGCTCACCGCCGCAACCCTCGTCGGGATGCAGAGCGTCCCCGGCCTCGTCATCCTCTACGGCAGCATAGTGAAGAAGAAGTGGGCCGTCAATTCGGCCTTCATGGCCCTCTACGCCTTCGCCGCCGTCCTCATCTGCTGGATCGGGTGGGGCTACCAGATGGCCTTCGGCGACAAATTCATCCCTTTCCTCGGCCAGCCGGACGTCGCCCTCGACCAGAAGTTCCTCCTCCGCAGGACTTTCGTTGGTTACCTTCCCAATGCCACCATGGTCTACTTCCAGTTCGTTTTCGCTGCCATCACCCTTATCCTCATCGCCGGAGCTCTCCTGGGGAGGATGAATTTCCATGCTTGGATGATCTTCGTCCCCCTCTGGCTCACTTTCTCGTACACCATCACCGCTTACAGCATCTGGTGTCCCACCGGCTGGCTCTACAAAAAGGGCATCATCGATTACTCCGGCGGTTACGTCATTCACCTCTCCTCCGGCGTCGCTGGTTTCACCGCCGCTTTCTGGGTACGTATGTTTATATATACCCAAGCAAGCATATCGTCAAATGAATTCTTTATATAAACCGTTATATACGCTTGGTACTCTTAATGAAATATCTCTATTTAGATCGCGAGTTAAACCGATTTGTTGTTAGATAGGGTCGATGACGGAGAACGAACAACGAAACTTTCTCGCTTGAATCCAGGCGCTGGATAGGACTTCTCGTAACTTTCAGACCCTCGTGATTGATAGGCGGACTGACCCACGCTGAGGGCATACATTTTTCTTTCCTGATTTAGTCTTAGCTCGAATGTGAGAGTATGTTACCGTATTATAATCTGTAATGGATAAACTCTCGTCTGAACTCTTTAAACCCAAACCCCGAAGTTCAATTTAATAAAAACAATGAATGATCGTTCAGATTGGTACATCTAATGACCATATCACATGCAGTATAATCTACTCGTAGAGTATACTAGTCTTTACGATATTTATGATTAGGAAAATACAGGTAGCTAAGTAAGATTGATTTTTGTTTATGAAACTTCATGGCAGGTTGGCCCTAGGACGAACAAGGATAGAGAGAGGTTCCCGCCCAACAACATCCTCCTCATGCTGGCCGGAGCGGGTCTCTTGTGGATGGGTTGGACCGGATTCAACGGAGGAGATCCCTACACCGTCAGTGTCGATGCTTCTCTTGCCGTGCTCAACACCCACGTCTGCACGGCGACGAGCTTGCTGGTGTGGCTACTACTCGACATTATCTTCTTCGGTAAGCCCTCCGTCATTGGAGCCATCCAGGGGATGATCACCGGCCTCGTCTGCATCACTCCGGCCGCTGGTAAAAATGCATTTTCATTCCCAACAATAGAATTTTGTAAGTGTAAGAGTGTGGTATAAGATCTAGTATAACCTTCTCCCAACAACTCGAGTTATTGGGATCAACTGGTTCTTATAGTAAGAACTAGAAATGCTAACAGTGGCGGATAAAGTCTTACCAACCAGTCTATTTTCTTACAATGCAGGAGTAGTGCAAGGATGGGCAGCAATAATAATGGGGATGCTGTCAGGAAGCATCCCATGGTACACAATGATGGTGCTCCACAAGAAGATTTCATTCCTAAAGCACGTCGACGACACCATGGCCATCTTTCACACCCACGCCATCGCAGGAAGCCTCGGAGGTATCCTCACCGGAATCTTCGCCGAGCCCAAGCTGTGTCGGATCTTCTACCTTGTCCCCGAGTGGGAGCACTACATCGGCCTGCTCAACGGCTTCCACAACAACCGTGCTGGCGCCGGGTTCAAGCAGTTGGGTGTTCAGCTCCTCGGGATACTCTTTGTGGTATTCACCAACGTCATCATGACCAGTATCATTTGCGTGGTGATTAAGTTGGTGGTTCCGTTGAGGTTGTCGGAGGAGCAGCTAAGCACCGGCGACGATGCAATCCATGGGGAGGAGGCTTACGCGTTGTGGGGAGACGGAGAGAAGTACCAGTCCAGGCACAACTCATTTTACGCCGCCGATCAGGAGATTCCGCAGTCGACCAAGTCAGCCGGCGCCGGCGGGCAGGTTGAGATGGCTTGATGGGATTTTCATTTACGAGGAGGGATTAACGTTTGTGAGCTACGACGCCGTCCTGTTTGGGTTTCCCTATTCTTGTGTAGGTTTTACATACTTTTTTCCTTTTTAACCTTTTTTTGTGTGTGTTGTTTGTTTGCGTGGGAGGGACGAAGAGAGGGAGAGAAAGGTAGAGAATCTGATGTTTCTCAAGCTATTGTTGTTTTGAGTCTGTTGATAATTGGGGTTTCATTGAACAAGATGAACAACCTAATAATGTTTTTGTACTGATTTCTACTCATGTAATAAGGTATTCAACCATCCCCAATCAAGGTTTTCCAACTGCTATTGATTTTCATATTCATGAGTAGGCTGAATGCACTATTATATGCCTCATATTTGTATAAATAGACAATTTTAGTCAAACTTTCAATAATAAAACAATACCTCAACTTTGAGAATAATAAACAACTTTGTTGAATTGTATAATTGACCGTCAATACTAACGATCAATTCATTTTTCGTTAGTGACTAAACACAATTTGCTCTTCTGGATGCCAATGTGTCCTCCACATCTACAAAATTTTATTTATTTCTCCAAATTGTAAAAGTAAATTCAATGACAAAAAACTAACTCTATCCAACCATAAAACTCATTCCATAGCACAGAAACTTCTCGATTTCCTCTCTTTCAAAATCCATACCCTTCATCTCTCCATTTCCCGAATCAACCCTCCGGGCTGAGATAGTTGGCATTAGAGGTGGCAAATTCATCAATGGATTGGTGGATTGGATATGTGGATTCATGGATCCAATAGATTGGTGGATTTATCCATGAATCCAAATGACATCCTCAACTAAGGATCAATATGTAAAATGTGAAAATTTTAGGTACTAAAATGTCATAATGAGTAATTTTAGGTACCAAAACGTAATTTTCCAATGATATTTTTCGTATAAAAAATTAAATTTTGGGTACCAAAATGTAAAATATAAAAATTACAAATACTAAACCGTAATTTGCCATTTGGATCCATGGATGGATCAATCTATGAATCTACCAATCCAATTGGATTTGGATCAAATTGATTGAATTTAAATGGATTGGATTAGGTGGATATTTTTAATGGATTGGTGAATTAAATTGAGAATGTCATCATCCCTTAATCGAAGTTTGCCGCATATTACTTTCGTCCGCTGAACTCTATTTATAATCAAAACAACTATTTTCGGTTTGATATCTAATACTAGAGGAACAAGAATAATATATAGAAAATCTATGTGCTTTGTACATTTCAGCATCTGGTTACTTAATATCTTCATGGTTTAGTTTCACATTATAGCAATAACTATTTTGTGTTTCTTGAAGGGGTTGGATGTTGGGCTGGCGGTTCGGTTCGGGTAACCGAATCAAAACCCACAAAACCGGAACTCGTTATCCTTTAAAAATCGAACCCAAAATCGATTAGAGAGTTTTCGATTTTGGTTACTCGAAAAGGTGAGGAGTTGGTTAAATTTTGGGTGTAGGGCTCTCTTATCCGGTCTTTATCCAGTTTTCGGTCCGGTCCCAAACGATTTTTTTACTACAAATCTAAGTCGAAAATGGGATTGGATTGTTTGTTATCCAGTCTCGGACCGGGTTATACGGTCCAATTTCGGGTAAAACCAAAATTTTGGACCAAATAAGGGAGGAATATTTTACACTATTTGTGGGTATTCATAACACCATAGTTGAATAAAGATTTTTGAAATATAAACATGACATATATAAAGATTTTTGGAAGTTATAAACATGAAATATATAAAGATTTTTGAAAATTATACATGCTTAGAAAAGGTGGTGTTTTCGAGGAAATGCACAGGGAAATTTCATCAGAAACAACAATTAAGCAGTAGCAGCTCGACATATTACATGGTTGGTCCTATAAAGAATACAATCTCCGACTTATTACAAGATTCAAATATGTTATAAATGCATACAAAAAATTTCCCATAATTATAAAAGATTCGTAGAATGAAATATCAAAAGGAAAAGAAATTAGAATTATTTTTTCTGGTATTACTTTTTCTTCCTTAACTTGAACGTCATACATGGATTGCCTTTCATAGAGCACTCTTTTTTTACGACTTTGAGCTAGACATAGTCTTTCATATTAGTTTCCAACCAAAGATGGTTCGAAAATCCAACCATCCCCTCACTTGTATATTTAAGGAGTCTAGAATGGATGTGAATGTACTTTCTATTTCTTCATGGGAGAATTAAAAAATTCTTTGAAGTCCTCCAAGATTACATGCTCGAGAACCTTGATACAGTCAAGATTACATCCAAGACTACTTCCCTCTTCTTAGTGTTTGAATATTGGTGTTTTCAACTTTTTAGAGAAAAAGAAGAGGAAAATTTGGTGCTTCAAGTTTTGCGGAAAGAAAGAGTGGGGAATTTTGGTGCTTTGGTTTATAGGAAGAGAAAGAAGTGGGAAATTTAATGTTTTCAATGTTTTGAGGAAAAAAGAAGAGGAAGATTTGGGGCTTTTTGATTTATAGGAAGAGAAAAGGGTGGAAAATTTTGATATTTTTGATTTATGGAAAGAAAAATAAGGGGAAAATTTTGTATTTTCAATTTTTAAAGAGAAAGAAGAGAGAAAGCTTAACACAATGTTTACATATGATGCTTTACGAGTTTAATTAATTATCGATTTGATTATCACAATGTTTACATATGATGATTTAGGAGTGTAACATTTAGTGTCTAAAATATTGTCTATACTCTATAACAAACCTTACTATAGCTTATAAGCATGACTAATTTGATATAGCAAATTGGAAACTTAATCTTACTCACTAATTCTCTCACCTAATTTTCATTTAGGTGGGAAGCTTTCCCCTTTCATTTTGATATCTTCGTCCCAACTTTTCACTTCTCCAATGTTTTCCTCCCCACTTTTCGTTCTTCTCATTTTGCTTTCTCTCTACAATTTGTCCCTACCAAAATGAAAATATAATGAGGAAAATCCCTCCCAATTCGACCCATCAACGTTTCAATTCGTTTAATAATAAGCCCGATTTCCATCTCCTATAAATTGTTGTTTATAATTTAGTGTCTTGTCTAGATTTCGCATATGAATATAAATTATGATTATTGATTGACAACGACTGGCAAAAAATTTCCATGAACCTTTAATATATTTTTATGTTAAACAAAAATTTTATACTTCATTGAGAATTAAGCTTGTAATTTATTTTATATATAATTCATGTTTTTTTTTGTTACTCAATTTTGCTTCCCGTTGCATTGCTGCCTAATTTTCTTTTTGCTTGATATATATTGTCGCCCAACTTCTTCATTCCCTCTCCAAAAGGCCGCCCAATTTTCGTTTGGATTGATTTATATTGGCGCCCAATTTTCGTTTGGATTAATCTATATTTCCACCGAAAAATGTTGAGATAAGAAAAGTGTTTTTCTTCTTTGTTTTTAGAGTGATGTTTTATTTGGATTGCTAATAATGTCTATTAGTTGCAAATGTTGATTAGTTACATGACAAGTTTGCAATTCATACAAATTGATTCAACATTTTGACTATTTTTTTTTAATTAAGTGTATATATATGAGGTAGAAATAAGTTGGTCAAAAGTTGTGAAAAATATTTTAAATTAGTGTAATAAAATGTGTAAGTTGGTAGTGAGTAAGGAGTAAGTAACTCGATGCGCTGTCCCGTACAACCCGCAACCCGATCTACCTGCAACCCGACCTGAAACTCTATGAACCCGCAACCAGGTTGACCCCGATCCCGATGAACCCACAACCCGATTGAATCCGAACCCAATTGAACCCGAACTGATGAACCCGCAACCCAACAAAACCAAAGCCAATTAATTAGCAACCCAATTGAACCCGAACCGAACCCGCCCGATTGACTCCTATAGTTTCTAACAGCCTTTTTAGTAATTGCAACAACCATAGAAGCTAATTTGCTGCCCATATTTTGAAAAGTAGCTCTTTGAATGTGAGATAGGGTCTCAAGATTTTATATGTGCCTTGGGTCTTGTGTAGGGGACGACGTAGGCCCTTGAGCTCTATATACTATATAGAGCAAGGTTGTTAAACCCTTATTGAACCCCGGTTGGAACTGGTCCGATCCGAGTCGAGCTTCAAAACGGCCTCCAGAAAGCCCCCCGGTCTGACCCTTAAAGAGGGAGAAGAAGAGAAGAGGGAGAGAGGAAGAGCAACGAAGAAAGAGAGATGGTGGGTGGGTCATGAAGGTTAGGTAGATTTATTTTGTGTAAAATAAGTTTTTAATAGATATATGTAAGATATATTTTATTTCAGTCATTAAATCTTTAATTACTACCTTATATGTATGTATATTTAGAAAATGCCTAAAACGATTCAAACCGATCGGACCCCGACCAGACCATTAAACCTCAAATCCCTTACTTGACCGGCTCAATGACTTAAAACCGGTTTGAAAACCTTGATATAGAGGCTGAATTTGAAATCATGGAGGTCATATATTTTGCCTCCTATTCCAATTTGGATTGTGAATAAATGGCGCATTGGCGGAGACCATTTTTGGATAATCTACAAGCTATTGGCCTGTGAGGAATTTACAATGCTATATAGCATTGGTGCTATAACTGTTTGTCTTTATGGTACAACTTGAAGTTGTACCTTTAACGTTATGGTACAACTTTAGATTGTACATATACTCTTTTGTACAAATTCTTTTATGGTACAACTTAAACTTGTACCTTGATGTGATGGTGCAACTTTAAGTTATAAAGTTGTACCATAACATACGGGTACAAATTCTTTTATGATACAACTTTAAGTTATACATTTAACATTATGGTACAACTTTAAGTTGTACATTAAAGTATAAATACTTTATAGCATAGTAGAAGTGCTCATTGGCCTGTAAGTATCAAATTTGGTCGGGCAGTTAATTGATGCCAATTTTGAAAATAATTATTAGGTAAAGTACACCTACATAATTATAACTATCCACGTTTTGACAATAATAGTAATTTTTTTGAAAAATACACTAAAATAGTCATTTCGTTAATAACTTTAATTGCAACTTTATAAGAGGACTAATACTTCTTAGTGATTTGACGCTTTTTCGTCAAAATGAATGCCGGATGTAAATATTATCTTGTTATTATTGTAACTAGCATGTGCCCGGCCGGTTGGCCAGAATATTTGAGTTTATAATTTTTTTTTTAAATTATCCATTAATTATTAAATCAACAAAAAATTAACTTGCTATTGTTCTAATCATACAAAAATAGTCGATTACTAAATTATTTATCCTTAATGCTAAAATCAAAAGGATGTATTGTACCCTATATCCTGATTCTATAAATGGCTAAATAGGTAAAACTCTTAATCAATCATTTTGGTAAGCTCATATAGAATTATTGAAAATCAATGATAATTGTAAACAATATAGCTTAACTGAGAACATGAACCACTCCAAAAAGAAGGAGATATCAACTAAGAATAAACCTAAAATTAAAATGAAATAATAAGGACTAAGATATTAAGAAAATAAAAGTGATGATCAATACCACCTCGTTTATTTTAATGTTTTTTTTATATATATTTAGAGTATGTAAATCATCTATGTGATCCATAATCGGACTCTGTACTTGATAAGCATTTTGGAGTTTCTACCACACCATCATGTTAATTAAATACTAACATCAAACACAACCTCAATATCTTCTATGAAAAAACTTAATTTGTAGTTATATTTTTCCGGTGAATTAGTACTCAATTGTCAATTTATGGCAATATTGATATAGCCATAAAAAATAATTTTTCCATGAGAAGTAGCTTACAAAAACTAAAAACAATCCAATATAATACCAGACTACGAGCTCAATTAGAATACATAATAAAAATTATATAAGTAAAGGGTCACAGATTGATCATGAAAATTAAATGATATTCCAAAAGCATAAATGAAGGACGTGTTTTACAAAAAAATATAAAAGTTTTTTTAATTATATATCTTTTTTATATTAATTTTAGAGTTCATAATCAAAAAATATACGAAACTATTATGCAAAAAATATAAATATTTTTGGAAATGTTAAACATATTTTATATTATTTTATTCCCTCTAATCTCTTCTCTCTCCCAGTTTATTGCGTGCACTACTAAAAATAAGGAGATTTTTTTTTAATTTTAAAGTCAAGGTATAATTACTTTTATACCCTAACTACAATTAAGGAGAAGCAAGGAAATTTGAAATGGTGAAAATCCTACAAAACTCCACCATCTTATATTCTTTAGACTTTAGATTTAGATTAGTAATTACACGAAAAACAAAATAAAAACAAAAATGAAAAAGGAAATGTCAAGCTCCATGAGCAGAGTTTAGCAAGGGAAAAAAAAAAGATGAGACTGAATCCCCTGTTCTACAACGATCGAATGAAGAAGGAGGGAAGGATGCAACGCGCCGTTTCGCAATAAGGAAGAAAAGGGAAGAAAAGTTAGAAACGACACCGTATAGGTTTTTTATGTACAAGTTTATTATTATCATTTATTATTAGCAGTAGCTAGTCATAGAATGACACTTGTCTCGTTTTAGATGGACAAGGTAGTTAGAAGTCGTTTGTCATGTAGTTCAGGTTTTCCTGTACATAAACCTGCAGCTTCGCTGCCAATGAGATCAGAAAATCATTCCACAAATCAACCCCTTATTATTCTCATGGTATCAGAGCCCCTAGCTACCTCTTTTAGGGTTTCGTGACCTTCCTGACGTTCATCAATGGCGAGCAACCAGGAAGACAGCACATCCTCGACCACACGCACAACTACTACAGTTGGAGCTACTCAGCAACCACAACGTCAAGTTGTTGATCTCTATTACATCAATCCAAATGAAAATTTGTCACAAGGTATCATCTCTATCAAACTAGATGGTACTAATTATCACATATGAAGCAGATCTATGCAAATTGCACTTAAGACCAAAAAGAAACTTGGTTTTGTTAATGGCACTCTGTCTATGCCTCAGTCAACAGATCCAGACTATGAGATCTGGGATCAGAGTAACACTAATTTCATGGGTTGGATTTTGAATTCACTCATTGATCTTATGGTTGAAGCTGTCATGGATAATGAGACAACTCAAGATTTATGGAAAGATCTGCAAGAAAGATATGGAGAAGCATATTTAATCAGACTGGCTCATGTTAAAAGACTAATTTCGTCTTGTAAATAGGAGAATAGTACTATCACTGAGTATTACAATAGGTTGGGAGTGTTATGGACATAATACATGTCATTCAAATCTATCCCATCATGTGAATGTGTTGATACTCCTCATACTATGACTTGTGTTACCTATGATGCTGTCAAAGAGTCACAAGAGCAAGACCACACTATTTATTTCATTATTGGTATGAATGATACTTTTGAAATGACCAAGAATTAACTATTGATGATGGATCCAACTCCAAACCTGAAGGTTTCATATAAGTATGCACTAAAACTGGAAAGATAGATGGCTAAACAACCATCTAAGGAAGGAGCTGGAGTGGATTCAGTAGCATTAGCAACAATGAATCAAGGCAGGAATAGAGAACAAAAGAGTGAATACCCAAGAGAAGGAAGACAGAACTCCTATCAAGGAAACTATCCTAACAACTATCAAAAGGGAAACAATGAATCAAGTGGAGGAAGCCAAAAAAATCTGTTTTGCAATTACTGCAAGAAAACCAATCATGTCATATCAGATTGTTGGAGACTAAAGAGACAAAGGGGAGAAATAGCAGGACCAAACTTTGCTGCAACAGCTTTAGCAGTGATACTCATTATCAAAGCAACACAAATTTTTCAGCTGGAACTGAACAGGACAACAGAAGGAAGAATACCACAACACTGCAACTAACAGCTGAAGACCGCAACAGGCTCATGATGTTACTGAAACAGAATGTTGGAACTTCAACAACACATTAATCTAATATACAACCTCAACTCACTCAGTATCAAGACATATCAACCAAATGCCAGACAATGCAGGTAAATACATCCTATCTACATTTACTGCTTGTTAATAGAAAAAATTGTTGAATAATTGGATCATTGATACTGGTGCATCTAATCACATGTGTTGTAGCCTTACCTTTTTCACAACACACCATCCGGTAGAGAACCTATTTTTTACTCTTCCAGCCAGTGCTAAAATCAAAGTGGCACACATGGGAACTGTCAGAATTAACAATAACCTTATCCTGAACAATGTTCTACATGTCCCCAGTTTCACTTTCAATCTCATTTCGGTCAGTTCCTTAACCAAAATCCTACCGATCACCCTAAGCTTTCAATATGACTTTTGTGTTGTTCAGGACCTTCATACACAGAAGAAGATTGGTTTTGCAAGAGAGCTTAGAGGAATATACCAACTTCAAACATCTATTCCCAGCCTTGAACTAGACATCAAGCTAGTGGCAGCAGTGCGCAAACCTGAAAATGAAGTTATGCATTTGTGGCATGCTAGATTAGGACATCTATCTAATTCTAGAGTTTAACTTTTCCAGAAATGTAATCCTGAAATCCTAGTGAATGTCATTAATCACTGTGAAACTTGTTATTTTGCCAGACAAAAGAAACTGTCCATTCCTTCAAGTTCTCATACATGTTTAGAACCTTTTGAACTCATACATTGTGATATCTGGGATCCCTTGAATACTCGCTCCTATGATGGATTTTCATATTTTTTGACCATTGTAGACAATTTCTCTAGAGCAGGTTGGGTCTACCTTATGAAAGACAAGTCACATGGCAGCAGTGGCGGACCCAGGAATTTTATATAGGGGGTGTCCTCTTTCAAAAAATAAATAATAAAAAAATAATAATTCTTAAATAAGAAAATAGTCAACTCGTACAAGTTAAAAAAGTTCATAAGTATTTTCATATTCTAAAAAAATTGTAAAATACACTTGGCCTCTACACTGCTCAACAAAGTTGTCTCGGTATATCCTACTAGACAATCATTCACGAACAAATGCACATTCGACTTCTAAATTTGTTCTTGGTGTAACTCAAAGCTGAAAAGACACTTTCAACACTTTTCGTACACCCATAAATTAAGGGTAGCTTGTAATTAGATTAATTGTTAGGTTTTGAAAATAATTAAAGATAGAGACGAGGGTTTTTGAAGGAACTATGATTCTGCGGTAACTTGTGATTAATGTAGCCAGATAGATTAGAAAGAGATTTAGGAATTGAGAGAAATAATTAGGGATTTTGAGAAGAATAATTGGGAAATTGAGATAGGAAGAATAGAATTGGGAATTAGGGATTAGGAGAAGAAGAGGGATAAACTGAATAGGGTTTGATTACTGATTTCTGACCAAATCCAACGCAATGACTCAAATACATATTTATAGGGAAATAAGCCAAAAAACCTAATGATACCCTACTAATCTACTTGGCACTAATCGGCTGCCTAACCCCCTAACTACCCCAATATTTATGTTTCCTACAATTTTGCTATTACACAGTGTTTAGAATAGAACCACAAAAAAATTTGTAGCCTAATGAAAATTATATTTATTAATAATAGTAGTGTCCCGGGTTTGAATTACCCAAACTACCACTTATATTCCCATGCGCAAACTACAAACGAGAGTAGTATAATGATTTTTTTCAAATTTTAGAGTGTTCCGGACTATTAATTATAATTTTTTCTATACGTAAATTATCACCGGAAGTTAGATAATCGTTTTTTCAAAATATAGGGGTGTCCGAAGACACCCCCAAACCTCCCTGGGTCCGCCCCTGCATGGCAGACCTCTTTTACAAAAGTTTTGTACCATGATCCAAAAACAATTTGATAATCAGTTAAAGCCATCAGAACTGACCAAGGGAAAGAGTTTCATATGGCAGATGTTTTTAGAGATCATGGTATTTCTCATCAAATGTCTTGTGTTGAAAGACAACAACAAAATGGAAGAGTAGAACGAAAACATCAGAACATTCTTAACATAACAAGAGCCTTAAAATTTCAATCCCATGTCCCTATGTCCTTTTGGAGTGACTGTGTGTTGTATGCTGTACACATCTTAAATAGACTACCTACCCACATCCTAAACAACAAAACACCTTTTGAGAAACTTTACAACAAACCACCTGATTACTCCATTCTTAGAGTTTTTGGTTCCCTGTGCTATGCTTCCACCTTGGAGTCAGGACGAACCAAGTTTCAGCCTAGAGCTAGGAAAGGAATGTTCCTTGGCATTCTGCCAGGAATCAAAGGATATAAATTGTATGATTTACACACCAAACAGGTTTTTGCCTCCAGCGATGTTTCTTTTCATGAAAACATTTTCCCTTTGGCCATTACATCCATTTCACTTTCTACATCACCACCCATCATCTCTCCTTATGCTCCTTCCTCATTACCACATCAGATACCTATACCATCCCCAACACATGAACATTTGCATACAGGTCATAATTCAGTTACTCATACAGTTCCTACTGTTCCCTCATCACCTGGTTTCATCACCTTTGACACAATGGATAACCATTATGTTGAGTTTATGGAAGAAGAAGAAGAAAAAGAAGGGTGGGGGGGGGGGGGTACAACTCCAGTTCAACACTCCATGAAATCAAACTCAAACTTTTTCATTGGGGAAGTCTAACAAGGCAACCAATCCTCCATTATGGCAAGCAGATTACTTTGTTGGAAGCTCACAAAGCAAGTATCCAATATCTTCCTTTATGGATTTTTCACAGTTTAGACAACAACATAAGCACTACTATCTTGCAGTAACCAATTTACAAGATTCACAGACTTTTGAACAAGCTATGCTAGAAAAATGCTGGAGAGAAGCAGTTAAAAAGGGGTTAAGAGCTTAAATAGCTAATCATACATGGGACATAGTGGATTGTCCTGTGGGAAAGAATTTGATTGGAAACAAATGGATCTTAAAGACAAAGCTTATAGCAGATGGATCAATAGAGAGATTCAAGGCAAGGCTGGTTGCTCAAGGATTCACAGAAGTACCAGGAATTAATTTCCTAGATACTTTGTCTCCAGTAGCAAAGATCAATACAATCAAAATTCTAATGGCAGTTGCATCAATAAAAAACTGGCACTTGAGCCAAATGGACATCAGCAATGCTTTCTTAAATGGAGATTTGGAAGAGGAAGTGTATATGAAGATCCCACTTGGTATTGAAGGAATGGAAGGAAAAGCTTGCAGATTGAGGAAATCATTGTATGGACTTAAGTAGACCAGCGGACAATGGTATGCTAAGTTGACTGAAGCTTTGGTAAACTTTGGTTTCATACAATTTTATTCTGACTATTCACTTTTCACAAAGAAGAGTGATAAGGGAATTCCAGTAATTCTAGTATATGATGATAACCTGACATTCTCTGGGGACAATGAAGAGGTCATTCAAGAAGCCAAAGATTACTTGTCAAAATAGTTCAAAGTGAGAGATCTAGAAAGTTAAAATACTTTCTAGGACTTGAAGTAGCCAGAAGTAGTAGTGAGATTGCAATTACTCAAAGGAAATACTGTCTAGATTTGTTAAAAGATACTGGTTTCCTTGAAGGCAAACCATGTAAGACCCCATCAGACATGAAGACCAGATTAACACAATACAATGATGAACCCTATGAAGATCCACAGCAGTACAAGTCTCTAATTGGAAGATTGGGGTATCTCACAACAACAAGACCAGACATAGCTTTTGTTGTCCAGCAACTGTGTCAGTTTCAAGCACAACCAAAAGCCTCTCACACAAGAGCAGCTCACAGAATATTACGTTATCTCAAAGGCTCCCTAGGTCGAGAATTATTCTTTGCATCAAATACATAATTCACATTAACAGGGTACAGTGATTCAGACTGGGGCATGTCCTGACACAAGAAAATCAATTACGGGATATTGCACATTTCTGGGAAGCTCATTGATCACTTGGAAAGCAAAGAAACATGCAATAGTTTCAAAGTCCTCCTTAGAGGCATAGTAGAGAGCATTATCACAGATGTCTTGTGAAATCCAGTGGATTGCACAAGTGCAAAAGGATCTTAGATTTGAATACAATGGACCAGCAATGGCATATTGCGACAACAAACCAGCAATTCACATGGCGGAAAACCTAGTGTTTCACGAGAGAAGGAAACACATAGAGATCGATTGCCACATCATAAGGGAAAGGGTTAAATCAGGCTTGATTACCTTGAAATATATTTGTACTGATTGAAACCTAGCAGATGTCTTCACGAAAGGACTCAGCGCACACCGCTTCAAATGGATTATGTTCAAGCTGGGAGTATATGACATATACTCGCCAGCTAGTGGGGGGCTGTCAAGCTCCATGAGCAGAGCTAAGCAGAAGGAAGAAGATGATGATGAGACTGAATCCCATGTTCTGCAATAGTTGAATGAAAAAGGAGGGAAGGATGCAACACGTCGTTTGGCCACAAGGAAGAAAGGGAAGGAAAGTTAGAAACGACACTGTATAGGTTTTTGATGTACCGGTTTATTATTATCATTTATTATTAGCAGTAGCTAGTCATAGAATGACACTTGTCCCGTTTTAGATGGACAAGGTAGTTAGAAGCACTACAAGAAAAATGTTATATAGCGGCAAATAGTTGCGACACTTTGTATATCTGCCGCTGGAAGAAAATATATGGGGACAATTATATGTTTGCCGCTATATGCAATGTCAATTGCCTCTAATTATATATTTTTTTCATTAAAAAATAATGCAAGTGTTGGTTTTAGAGGTAGATATATATTTGTCGCTATTTATAGAGTAACTCATGAATAAAATAACATTTAGTGACACTTGGAGTAGCCGGTACAAGTTTTAGCATTACAGGCAAATACTATTGCCACGTCTGGCACATACTCATTAAGAAAAGAGTTATCAAACAAAAAAAAATTAAGAGAAGAAAATTTATCAACGAAAAAAATAATTTAATTGAAACTGCCAATTTAGTATTCCCTTCATATTCTCCCTCCCATCATCTTTATATCAACCCTAGGTCTCTGTGTAGTTACAAGTTAGCGTCTTCTCCAAATTCTCTGTGTAGTTTCTTTCTCTCTCAACAGCGTCGTTCCTTTCAACATCCATCAAAAGCCTCACTTCTATGTTCTTCTCCTTCTCCTTCATAGACACATATCTATAAATTAAAGTACCCCGATGATAGTCCTTGCTATCATCTTCAAGTCCTGATAAAATCTACGGAACTGTCAATCTAATTGGATTTTTCTTCAATTCTAGGATTTTCTATGCTGCCATCCCCTTAAGCCTGCCCCATTCTCCTATTGTTGCATTGGATCTCAAGAACAGAGATTTATTATCGGAAAAAGTTAGGTTTTCCAACGACAAGGATTGGGGTCCACACAGACTGAGATCGAGGTTTTGATCTTGGTTGTAGGGGGTTTACCCTTCTAACGGTATGATTCTTTCAATTATGGTTCTGCATCAACTATTTCATTTTCTTGTTTTTGAATTGAATTTTTCTCATTGATCCATGGCTTCGTCCTCCCCTCCCCAACTATTGCTAAACCCTCTTATTGTTCTCTTTGTATATGTTTGTTCGTACACCGGCCCCACAGAATTGAAGAAGTTAGTAAATTCTTGTCTAAATATATTATTTTTATACTTAGCGCGCAGTGCTTGTGAATTGTGATGAAAGTTGGGGACCTGTCAATTTTTTTTTCTTTTTGCTTGATACGAGGCTTAACCTTTAAAATCTGAACTCTGTTTCCGTAACTTGAATCATTCAGAGCACATATTGTTTGGCGAGTCCAAAATTGACTTTAGATCTTCTGCACAACTTCTATGAAATCAAGACGTGGAAAGTTGTAGCATTGCCTAGTGCGTATGTGGCATCATTCTAATGTTTACATGGTATGCTTCCAGATTAAAGCTTTGATTCTCTTATAAAGGGGTTTGATATGGAGTCTTTGTTTTAGTAATTAAAGATGAGAGGTGATTCAACAAAAAATTTTGGTCATGGGGCTCAAGCACCCGTTATTTCAAGTATCAAGATTAAGCATATTCTACAACAACAAAGTCTAGTGACCTTAATGTCCTGATGTGAACCTTTGTTTCTTACTAGTTCCTCAATTTAGCTCAACTGGCTTTTTGTTGTTGATAAGTTATGACTATTGATCACGTAAACTAATATGTCCTCTCGTCTATATTTGTCATATTTAGCTCTCTCATCGACTTATGTGTCAGATAACTTGTTCATAAGTGGAATACAATTACTTTAGATGTCTCACTAAAAGAGTTTGATATTTTTTTCAAATTGCAGATAAATCCCTAAAGCATAATAGTTCGATGTTGGTGACATGGAATCCAGGTGTACTTCAGAAATTTGGCATGAGGATCAGTGGCTTTCACTCATTTGTAAACAGAAGCGCAATTTGATAGTACTTAACAAGCCTCCTACAATCGTGAACTCTATTATGTGAATAGCTTCTGAGATTAGTTCTCATGTACAAATTGAGCATTCTATTGCATCGATAATTTCGTTGTATTGGTGCTATTGTTACTTGTTCATATACCGACCGGAATAAAAAATCTATGTTTGTTTCTTTTTCTCAAAATTTTATAGTTACGTTGAAATCTAGATTTACTATTTTATGTAAATTGTGAGCACGAAAATTGGATGCAATTAATGGTATCTAGGGCTAATAAACAAAACTTTTAGAGGCTATTGATTTGCCTGCAACTATGCTAATCAACGACGAATATAATAGTGGGAGAAATGATTTATACTAGCAAATAATTTGTCCCTAAATCCCACAATCAGCGACTGATTTATATGCCATATTAAGATGGTACAGCCGCACATATATATTACTTTTGGAGGCAGATTTGTCCACCTTTAAAACCCCTATATGCGGCATACATATATTTGCCGCTATATTCTGCCGCTAAACCTAATTCCCGGCAGCAGCATCCGCAGCACATAATTATGTGCCTTGAAAAGGCTTTAGTGGCACATACATGGCTTATGGAGGCAAATATCCGTAGCCTCTGAATCTGATTTTTCTTGTAGTGAAGACGTTTGTCCTGTAGTTCATGTTTTCTTGTACATAAACTTGCAGCTTGGCTGGCAATGAGATCAGAAAATCATTCCACAAACCAACCCCTTTTTCAATTATTCTCAGGAAAAGGAAAATGAAAAGTCCCCCTCTTTCTTTCCTTGTCTTTCTATGTATTCAATCTCATTGGTAGTGGCGCACTAGACTTCTCCAAAGGAGAGCAGTCGAAGAGAGCTAGGTAGAGCCATCAGAATCAGAGCAGATGAATGAATCCAGGGCGATGGTGACTAAACCATCGGCAAATCCGAGCGAGAAATGAAGAGAGTACCAAAGCAATTTGGGCGAAGAGATAAAGAAAGGGGACGAGCAAAAAGCGGTGGGAGGGATCTGTTGAATGGAGTGGCGGAGATCTCGACACCATCTTTCTCTTACTTGAGACCACAAATCTCGAAGCTCTCCACCTCGCGCCTCTGTTCTGTCTTGCCTTCAAGTTCACAAAGGGAACACTTATGATCTAGGGTTTTGTTTCAATAGATTCCACCCTCAATTGGTTCAAGGGTTTGTGTTCTACAACTCCCTTTGCTTACCAATACCAGCTCTCTCCAATCCTCCCTGTTGCCGTCACCGGCCTTTCAATGTCGTTGGAGATCCTGGCGGCACCGGCAGTTAGGATGGCGAAGAACACAAGATTGGGTAAAGGGTTTATTAGATTGGCGAAGAACACAAGATTGGTGAAAGGGTTGATGTGGTGTCCATGTGTCTTGGTGCATCTATGTGGAGATGATGTGTTAGCCAGGTGGCATCCACACCAACTTAGCATCCACTCAACTAACAGAATTGTTAATGATGTTAAAGTATTTAACAAAAATGGCTAAATTTGACAAACAAGTTTAAGAAATGTGGCTATTTTAGTGTATTTTTCAAAAAGTAGCTATTATTGTCAAAAGCTTAATAGTTATGTGAGTCGCTATGACACAACTCCTAACAAAGGCCAAGTGTAACCAATGAAAGGGACTGTAGTATAATGGCTCAAGCAATAAATATCAAATCCACGGGTCTCTAGAGTTACTATTACTCAGCTTCAGTTCATTATCTAGCAAACCAGATTAAGATGAAAGAACTAAAACTACTCTAGCAAACTACAGTTAAAGTTAATCTAATTACAGGTTGGGAACTCACTTAGGTATGATTCCCCCTAGCCACTAGCCAGATTAATGATTGATGATCTCTAACCTGTTTGACTTTCATTCACAACGCGGAGAATCCTTGACTAGACCTTGAGTCTCGACTAAAGGAACAAGGCCCTCTTGAGTCAATTGCCGAGAGGGACGTATCCTTCTCTAGAACAATCGATCAAGGCGTTCTGAACTAGAATCCCTCTATCGAATGGGGTTCTCAATCGATACAAAGCAGTGAATCAACCCTCGACTAAAGCAATCGATCCACTACTATCAATCTATGGTGCTCATAGGATCAAAGCAGAATCAATAATCTCGACTAAAGCAGAATTGAATCATGAAAACATGCATAGATTGAATATGAACTTAAGATTATCAAGTAAGAGTACTCATACAATCATCCAATCAAACAAACATAGCTAGAGTTCCTCAAAACCTAAGTGAAGGGAAGTTACTCCATAGAGAGGAGAGAGGCTGCAGTAAGAATCTTGGGTGTTTGGGAAAGAAATCCTCGAGCTTCCAAGGCGAAGAAATCATCCAATTCCACTCTAAGAATGCCCTCAAATTGCCCTCACTCTCTTTGGTTCGTCCCTTGGGTGTTTGGGATCCAAAAACCCCGCTCCCCCTTTCCTTTGGCTCGAAATTGGGTTGAAACCCAGAATTTCCCGACCACACGGCCAGGCCACACGGCCGTGTGGCTTTCCCAGGCTGCCCGTGTGAGTGTCAAAATGCGGATTTTCGATTAAGTGACTTCAACCATCCCACACGGCCGTGTGGATTTCTAGGCTGCCCGTGTGAGTTCCCTGGAATTTCCACACGGCCACATGGGTTCCCTTACACGGCCGTGTGGGTTTTAGGCATGCCCGTGTGGCTTCATCATCTTCTTGCCAAATGTCCAATCTTCGTCCAATCGACCCCGAACTCGTTCCCAAGCCGTCATTCACGTACTAGGACCTGAAATATCACAAACAAGAACAACCTAGCGTGAAATCGACCTAAAATACGAGAATCAACATCTCAAATGGCTCAAGAATAGGGGTAAAAACATGTGTATATATCGAGTCATCAAATTCCCCCACACTTAACCGTTTGCTTGTCCCCAAGCAAACCTAACTCAAACCAATGCAACTCTCCAGACCTCTATAGCAACAAACAACCCCGATCGTCGGTAGAGGATTTCCTAGATCATATAGCAGCTTACAAGGTCAACTGGTCTTCTAAGACGTCCCCTATCTCTCTCAATGCGAGTAGTAACCTCAAGCCAGGATCATGAGAAGAAGTGGAAGTAAGACAGTCAGTTTATGGATAAAGGGACTCACACCATTCACAACCAAGGACTCGTTGTACCGGAGTGCTCTTTCACTTCATTTCACCGTTGGAACCCCTTTTTCACTTTCATTTTACTGTTTTTTTTCTTTTGCATTCACTTAGCGGGGGTTCCAACTGCAGTCTTTTGCACGGTCGACCTTTATTAGTCAAGCAAGAGCAATTTCTTTACATCTGGCGCTCACCTGAGTACTTCTTTTAACTCCTTTTTCTCAACTCGTGTGGAGGGTCAATGAAATTAAGGGGGGTCGGAAGCTATATCCGTGCCCTTAAAAACACATCCTTAAGTAGGCAAACCGTTCAACGGGTGGAAGTTTTACTTGTACTAGAGACAGCTTAGCTTCACCTTGTAGGAGTACCCCACTAAGGATCACTAAAATCTCCTCCAAACCTCGATTTTGTGCAATGAACGGTGCCACACACGTTGGGCTTACCCCATGTTTAAGATTTTGATGATTTCGACATGGAGGACCAACTGCTTTTCATTTTTCACATGAGCACCTTGTTCGATACACGAGTCCATAACACAATCCAAACAGAGTCATCATTACCACATGAATTCCACGGTCTTAGCTCCATTAATTCACAAAATCAACTAGCACAGCAGAGAGCTAGATAGGAAAAATCTTGTACTTCAACATCCTCCATAGTGCTACACTACCTCCCTAGGTTGCACATTACTATAGAGACTGTCAATTCAAAGCATACTGAGCAGGTAATTTGCAAGGAAACACGTACTTGGAGCCCTCAAATTTAAAAATTTGGACAGTGGACTAGTCTCCAAGCACACAAACAGCCAAACATTCACCCGCATACATAATCGAACATCCCCCCACACTTAAGCACGACATTGTCCTCAATGGAGGAAAAATAAGGAGGATAGAACGAAGTTACCAGATCAAGGGTGAATGATGGTGGACGAGGCAGGCGGTGCATTCCAGGAGGAAAGAGTAGTCGAAACACAAACACCACATAAAATCTCACAAAGGTTGAGTTATTGACTCTAAAATCAAATAACAAAACTGACTCAACTGAGGAGAAATAGAGAAAGAAATGCAAACCGACTGGTTGGGTTGCCTCCCAACAAGCGCTTCTTTCACGTCATGAGCCGGACGATGGCTTTTAAGTTTCGGTCCAGCCCAAAACCTCCTTGAAGTTGTGGTATCCGTCGATGAGGTGGAGTCTCAAGTCACGAGCATGTGGTATGACAGGTAATGGAAGCTCATGCACTTGATGCAGATGAAGTCTCCACCCTCGAGACCTCTTCTTCTCTTCTCTCGTCTCATTGCCCCAAACCAGATATGACAGCATCGATTGGCCACCATCGCGTCCACCAAGAGGGACCGATGTCGACGTGGCCTTAGTGTGGCAAAGAGACACTGCAAATGGGTCCTTGCTAAGTAGTTCCTCGAATTTTGGTGGAGATATCACATGTAACTCATGGCCGGTGCAGGCCTCTTTCACCTTAACTCCGTCCTTAGCCTGGATGCCAATTGCTTCTTCAACCTTTCTTCTTCATGTGGTATCACCCCTGGTAAATAATCAAGAACTCCTTCTGCTTCACTTTCGTCATCCTCCACAACTTCTTTCTGCACCCTTTCTCGCTCTTCTTCTTCTAGCACGGATTGGAGAGCAAGTTGCCAAGAAATTTCTTTCATGAGATCTTCTTGCATCTCCTTACTCATGCCCGTCTCTTCAAAGCTCAGTTTGGGATGTGGGAAGGTGTGGTCGGCCACGACAGGACATTCCTGATCATGATCATCATGGGAGCTCTCCATGACAACTTCAGTGTGCTCCACAATGTCCTTGTAGCCTTCTTCTTCCTCCTCCTCTTCTAGTATGGTAGCAGAAGGGTGATATGGAGCAGGTTGTGCATAAGATCGCTTAAGATCATCGACGCTCTTCTTAATCCTCAAGAGGATCTCCTCTGTTTCACGATAGGCTTGGGTACAAAGATCCATCCTGGACCATGATCTCTCACTGTCTCGAGCAAACTGCTCCATGAGACGCCTCAATTCATAGTTTGGATCTGGCTGTGGAGTGTAGAATGGCTCTGCAGAATGGCCCGTGAAGGCCGCCATGGGTAACTCCAGCTCCGATGGCCCATCTGGTTGTGGGAGAAATTCTTCTTGATAAGGAGGTTGTTCTTGATATGCACAGGGGTCTGATTGTTCTCCGTAGTAAGGGGATTGGTACTGGAACCCGAATCCATAGTCTTCTCCTCCTTGATTTCTCCAGGGAGTCTCGGGGTAATACCACTCGGAAGGTGGTGGATACCCCCAATGGTGGGAGAAGCCATGAGGATCCATGATTTAGATCTGCACCAACAAAAACAAAAACACCCAAGTGAAAAGCAAGGGTGAAAAAGACAAGAAAAGAAAAGAAAAACGCTAAAGTAACAAACTTCTGCCTTTCCTAATAATCTAGAAAGTCCCCGGAAACGGCGCCAAAAACTTGACTCGCTATGACACAACTCCTAACAAAGGCCAAGTGTAACCAATGAAAGGGACTGCAGTATAGTGGCTCAAGTAATAAATATAGAATCCACGGGTCTCTAGAGTTACTAATACTCAACTTCAGTTCATTATCTAGCAAACCAGATTAAGATGAAAGAACTAAAACTACTCTAGCAAACTACAGTTAAAGTTAATCTAATTACAGGTTGGGAACTCACTTAGGTATGATTCCCCCTAGCCACTAGCCAGATTAATGATTAATGATCTCTAACCTGTTTGACTTTCATTCACAACGCGGAGAGTCCTTGACTAGACCTTGAGTCTCGACTAAAGGAACAAGGCCCTCTTGAGTCAATTGCCTAGAGGGACGTATCCTTCTCTAGAACAATCGATCAAGGCGTTCTGAACTAGACTCCCTCTATCGAATGGGGTTCCCAATCGATACAAAGCAGTGAATCAACCCTCAACTAAATCAATCGATCTACTACTATCAATCTATGGTGCTCTATTGACCTAATTAGGTATTCGCTCTCATAGGATCAAAGCAGAATCAATAATCTCGACTAAAGCAAAATTGAATCATGAAAACATGCATAGATTGAATATGAACTCAAGATTATCAAGTAAGAGTACTCATACAATCATCCAATCAAACAAACATAGCTAGGGTTCCTCAAAACCTAAGTGAAGGGAAGTTACTCCATAGAGAAGAGAGAGACTGCAGTAAGAATCTTCAGATGATCAGTCTTCAAGTCCGGGCTTGTTCCTCGAGCTTCCAAGGCGAAGAAATCCTCCAATTCCACTCTTAGAATGCCCTCAAATCGCCCTCTCTCTCTTTGGTTCGTCCCTTGGGTGTTTGTGATCCAAAAACCCCGCTCCCCCTTTCCTTTGGCTCGAAATTGGGATAAAAACCAGAATTTCCCGACCACACGGCCGTGTGGCTTTCCCAGGATGCCCGTGTGAGTGTCAAAATGCGGAGTTTCGATTAAGTGACTTCAGCCATCCCACACGGCCGTGTGGATTTCTAGGCTGCCCGTGTGAGTTCCCTGGAATTTCCACACGGCCACATGGGTTCCCTTACACGGCCGTGTGGGTTTTAGGCGTGCCCGTGTGGCTTCATCAACTTCTCGCCAAATGTCCAATCTTCGTCCAATCGACCCCAAACTCGTTCCCAAGCCTTCATTCACGTACTAGGACCTGAAATATCACAAATAAGAACAACCTAGCATGAAATCGGCCTAAAACACGAGAATCAACATCTCAAACGGCTCAAGAATAGGGGTAAAAACATGTGTATATATCGAGTCATCATTATGGCTATGCATGTGTATTTTTCCTAATTATTATTACCATAGCCTCTGAACTATTATTATTAAGACCTTCTGGTTGATTGTTTGGTACTCGTTACCAAGAAAGTTGATAGTTTCAGTTTTTATTTTACCAAAATTTGTGTAGGCTCTTCCTTCATGAAATTCATATCCACATCAATCACAACATCTAGTGGAGTATTATGATAGGAATGTGGCTATTTTAGTGTATTTTTCAAAAAGTGGCTATTATTGTCAAAAGCTTAATAGTTATGGCTATGCATGTGTATTTTTCCTAATTATTATTAACATAGCCTCTGAACTATTATCATTGAGACCTTCAGGTTGATTGTTTGGTACTCGTTACCAAGAAAGTTGATAGTTTCAGTTTTGATTTTACCAAAATTTGTGTAGGCTCTTCCTTCATGAAATTCATATCCACACCAATCACAACCTCTGGTGGAGTATTCTGATAGGTGGCTCCTCTTGAAGCTCCTTCTTTGGTTGGATAGGTTGAGATGGTTGCTCCTCTAGTGGCTCCTCTCTTTCATTCACCATTTGAGGTTGATCGTCCTTGTTTGACTTCTCATCCACAATCTCTTCTTCAATGCTCAGTTTCAAGGGTTTTATTGAACTTCGAATAAGAGGTGTACGGGGGTCATCATACTCGGACTCTCCTCATTGAAGGTTCCAATGGTGGATGCCTTGGTAGGTGAAGTACTTTTGGATTCAGATTGAAGAAAGCGTAGGAAGTGTTCAAAACCTTCGAGTGGTATAAAACCTTCAACATCTTCTCAAGAATTCAAAAACGTTTGGATGAGTGTAAGTTCTTCAATAGAGCATCTTTCTTCCTTTGTTGTTACTCATAGGGGTTTTATCTCATCCTCTTCTTCAGAAGTTGTAAAATCATCTTCATCGTATAATAGAATTTGTTGGTCTCTAGATGATCTTCTTCTTTAGGCTTTTTGATAGGTTGATCATCATTCTCTTCCAGGATAGGTTGAGGATGATTGATTGTTGCCTCCATGGTTTGTAACTCCATTATCTGTAAGATGCTTTCGTCAAGTTGTGAGTAGCTTTCTTTGTCCTTTGCATCTTCTTGGGGGGGGGGGGGGGGTTGCTTGCATTCTTCTTACAAAGATTGAGTTATAAACTAATCTTCTTCTCCATTGACCTCATGTTGATGCTCGTTTCCATGGTCCATGATCTCTCCATCTTCTTCCTAGTCGTACGTGTTAGCATTGAGATTATCTTCCTTCTCTTCATGGTCCATGAAATATTCATGCTCCATGAGCCCTTCTTGCACCTTGACCTCTTCAAAAACTTCATGCACTTCATTGGAACTTTCTTTATCGGCTTCAAGATGCTCCTCGATGATTTGAGCATCTTCTAGTAGCTGCTTTGGCTCTTCATCTTTGATGCTAGCATCGATGCTCCTAGGAGGTTGTGACTTGATCTTGTCTCTTGTATATTGATAAATTTCAAGCTTGCTTCATCTCCTCTATATAGGGTAATCTTCATACTTCTCTCTTAGTAGCTTCGTATCTTCTGGATCAATTCCTTCACAATCCCACATGACAGGAGTCCTTTGTTGAGAGTAGCGTAGTGGAGGGTGGTTGATGGTGCTTGCTTTGGCTTTTGATTCTCTTTGGCAAATTTTTCTTCCTTCTTTTTGGTATCAAGTCCTTGGATGGATTGTTATGGCTTCCTTGGGTATGAATCCTGCAAAACAAAACCAACTAGAGAGTAATAATTTTCTTTTATATGAAATGAAAATCCAATAAAAGAGGTTAGTTTCTTTTAATTACTGTAAAAATCTCCAACAACGGCGCCAAATACTTGATGTAGTTAACATAAGTGATAATCCTAGATGTGCCTATGGTTGTACTCCACGAGTTCTTTTGATAGTAACTACTTAATCCTGACCAAAATTATTCTAGTAAACCAATGCAAGAAAGTAAATGAAGTGAGTTGAGGTGCCCAAAGATGTCGAGTTACTAATCTACTAATGCAAGTAAACAAAGAAAAACAAGAATGCAAGCAAGTAAAGGAATGTTTAGGTAGTGTTTTCTAGATGGTCATGCACACTAACTCCTCAATGAGATCCTTCCATGCATCATCTATCATGATGACATATCCCTTCCTCTAAAGCCACTCTCTATTCGTGCATGCACCTCTTGCGATAGAGATTTGACTAGCTAATGCATGCTCTTGCTTCATGCCATCACCTCATCAATGAAGAACAAGGAAGTTAGGATAAATCACTGATAATTGTTGGCTTCTACGAACCATGACGATGGCCTATAACATCGATCTCTTGTAAATGCATGCATAAATACATCCAACTAAACAAGCATACATAAGGCAATGTGATACCACTATATGATAATCTCTTGACCACCTAAATGATATTAAGGAAAATACTATAGTAGCATCTAATAGGGTCACATGCATAGAAAAACTAAAGCATTCAACAGGTAAAGCATCGATAGTCTCAAGCAATAGATGATACAAGCATTGATGATAAAGGCATAGAACATAATGGCATTATCATTGGATCATTAAAAGTAATACACAAAGCATCATAGGATTCACATCTCTAAACAGATCGAGCTAGCTAAACAAAGAAGAATCGGAAGACATCACCGCAAATGATGAAGCCATCCTCGTTGAGCTCCTCCTCTTCTCCTATGTTCTCTAACTCGTGCCCCTAGGGTAGAGTGCTGGTAAAAGGTGTTATGTTAAAAGCTAGCTTCCTATTTATACTAGTTACAGAATGAGTATTTCTAGTATATTCCCTCCTAACGTCGGCCATATGCTTCCTTATTGGACTTGAACTTGGTTTCCTTCAGCTTGTGGATGAAGTAGCTTCTTCAGGAAGTCTTCTAGAGAATTAGGGTTTGAGCATAAGGGGTGTGGCGGTTGGGGTCGACGCTCTTTTTTCAATTGGGCTTGGTTGCTTGTACCACAAGCAACATCTCCTTCAAATTTGGGTGTTTTTTGACTTGGATAGCTCCAGTTGGACCTCGATCAAAGTTGAGCATGGTGCACTACCATATCTGCATGTTTTGGCAGTAAAGTGAGCATCTGATGTTAAAATCCATCTCTATTTAAGCTCATGAGCTTGTATTCTCGTTCTCCTCCTAATCGATTGGGTCCCTTGGTGATCCGTATTCTTCTTCAGTGCATTTATCCCTAAAAAGCACAAAACAACCCGCTAAAGGCATTAAATAGTAAAAACACATTCAGGGTCTATCATAAGCTCCTCAAATAGTTATAAAATTCATATGAAATATCATCAAACAACTAAAAATGCATTGACAGAAGGGGAAAATAAATCAAATATGGGAGTGATAAACACATATTGACAGAGTGACATCAAGATGTTGGACATTCAAATATGGGACTCTCTTAGGCCTCTCTTGGTTGTCCATCGATAACTTCCCATCAATGATCTAGTGACCTTATACTTTGGTCCGAGTTTTATGATGATGTGACACAATTGAAGTCTGACGCCTCCCTTGCCAGTAGCGTCACTAACCACTTCATGCGAAACACTTTAGTTAACTTTCTACCATCAATGACTTGAGGGGGAGGGCCACAAAGTCATGTCGATTTTCCACTCTATCAGGAACAGCGGCGGGTCCAGAACATAGTAGAGCACTGGGCCGCATTTCATAAAAAAATTAGATATCGTAAAAGAAAAATAAACCTAATTTTTGTATAATGTCAATTGTACACGACGGTATTTTAATATAGCGATTTCATCAATAATGGAGTCTACATCCATACCAATAGTATACTCTTATTCAAATAAAATAGTTAAGCAATCACCGAGAAATTCATCGCTCATCTTGTTGCGGAAATTAGTTTTCACATGTTTATTGTTGAAAAAGTTCTCTCTGTAGTAGCCGCTGTAACGAGCAACGTAAATACTAGAAAATCAATTGATTAATCAATTTTTATTGTGTCCAATCATATTTTCACCTGTTGCTCTAATAATTTTTAAAAGGAACAAATCTCATATTTCTGTTTGTCTTTTACATTTTAGACTTTAAGAATTTCAAGTTTATTGTTTTTCATTAGAAGAAAATCATTGAGTCTAGAATTTAATTTCTAAGTTAAATTTAGAGTTTTGGTTTGAATATGTTCATCTGGACCATTTTTCCAAATTACACACAATCTTATTATAAAATAACGCTAAACCGAATATTCAAAATCAAAAAATTTATATAGAGTATACTAGTTTCGAATCCAGAGGAGGGCTGGGCCGTGGCCCCGGGTGACCACCCCTGGATCCGCAACTGATCAGGAATTGCTTTTGGGTTCACCCTGGATGGTTACTAATGGAACTCTTCGATAAGGAACTAACACACTTTTACACATTGTTCTTAACGCATTTAGGAAAAAACCACTATTCACATTTAAAACTTACAAATTAATTAAATATAAAATTCATCTTACAAAAAGAATGTCACTTTACAACTTTACCAATTTAAACCGGGCTTAAAAACGACCTTCAGAAAATTCCTGGTCTGACCCCTAAAGATGGAGAAGAAGGGAGGAGGTGAAAAAAAAGGAAGAAAGATGATAGGTGAATCATGCAGGTTAGCTAAGTTTTATTTTGTGGAAAATAAGTTTTTAATAAATAAATATAAAATAAATTTCATTTTAGTCGTTAATTTTTGACTACTGCCTTATTTGTATATATATTTAGAAAATGTATAAAACGGCTCTAACCGATCGGATCCCGATCATACCAATAAGCATCAAACCTCTTATTTGACTGGCTCAATAACTTAATCCGGTTTGACAACAAACATAAAGACCTAAAAGCTATTCGGCAATCGGCATATACAATACAAATAAGGGTAATGTATTTTTTTTATCTAAACCTTTTTCATATTTTTTTATATTATTAAAATATATTAAAATGCTACTAATTAGCCAAATCTTTCGCAATGCATCAAAATATTAGTAATTTTTATGTTATCATTAATAATTTTGTAATTTTTTCTTAGTTAAAATATTAAAGTTTTGAAATGTTGACCTTCATGTGTCTCTTCCAAATCAGTATCATGTTGCCATATCAATATTACAAATAAAATTGCTAACTAAAAGTTAACATTTGACTAATTTTTAATATTTCGATAGATATGACTAATAAAAAAGAATTCAAAAAATATTTGGCTAATAAATAATCATTACCCTATAAATAACAAATACACGGTCTATTTTTCCAAATAAATTGATAAAATAAAAGTAAATAAAAACTAGGCGTGAAATTTCCTTAACCGTCCAATTGCCACCACACTCCACAGACTGATCTGTCCCGTTTCGTTTCCCCATTTTCAGCGTCTCACTTGCAAAGCCTCAGTTTCTCTCTTCTTATTGCCCACTCTCCAGTCCACATCCACAAACTACAGCACTTCCCTCCTTACTGTTAGCCGGTAAGTTTCCCTTCTCCTTCTCTACTCTTCCCATCCCATTTCCGGCCGCCGGGAGTTCTTGTTTTCCCTCAAATTTCTGTAGATTCTGACAAATAACTGCCTCCCCACGCAGGAAGTGTGACGCTTCCCAAATGCAGGAGTAGGATTCGTGCCGGTACTGGTTCGTGGTTATCAGCCGGTATTAGGAATTGGGTTTCTGTTAACGTCATCAATTTTACTTCATTGTCTTCTGTTGATTTGTGGGGCGTCTTTGCTATTCGATCCAATCACAATGGCGTCTTCGATTGTGAATGGAGCTGAAAACTTCGCTCTCCTTAGAGGGTTTCGCATATCTCCACGAGGGTTAGGCATAGTGGGTTCAGATTTGCAGGGGAAGAGCTTCCCCAAATTGAATCTAGTCTCTGTCAATAGGATGTCTAGGTGTGCAACAATGGCGCCTAAGTGCAGCCTATCTGCCTCCAGACCTGCTTCCCAGCCCAGGTTTATACAGCACAAGCAGGAGGCATTCTGGTTTTACAGATTCCTGTCTATTGTCTATGACCATGTGATAAACCCTGGCCACTGGACCGAGGACATGAGGGATGATGCCCTCGAGCCTGCTGACCTCAGTGACCGGAGAATGATTGTGGTGGATGTCGGTGGTGGTACTGGTTTCACCACTCTAGGGATTGCGAAGCACGTTGATGCAAAAAATATCACCATTCTGGATCAGTCTCCACATCAGCTGGCAAAGGCCAAGCAGAAGGAGCCTCTAAAGGAATGTAAGTTTGTTCTAGGTGACGCTGAAGACCTACCCTTTAAGACTGATTATGCGGATAGATATGTTTCTGCTGGGAGGTAATGTATTTCTTTTAGCGAACTCTATTCACTATTGTGATGCTTGTGAACTTCGACATTTAGGGCTGCTTTAACGATCATAATCCAATAATTAGTTACTGCTTTAAGAGTTTATCTGTTTAGCGAATCACTTTGACAGACTACATAGAGTAATGTGGAATTTGGTGAGCGCTTCTAAAATAACCTTTTACCAATATGGTTAGATAGAAACTTCGGTGGACATCCTACAAAGGATCCAACTTCGGTTTTATGCCACCATTGGACAAAGAGTTAAATTCTCTAATTGTGCCTCTAACTGGTAACTATCTTTTGTCAGTATTGAGTACTGGCCTGACCCACAGCGTGGAATCAGAGAGGCATATAGGGTCTTGAAGCTGGGGGGAAAAGCATGTCTAATTGGTCCAGTTTATCCTACATTTTGGTTGTCTCGCTTCTTTGCGGATGTCTGGATGCTCTTCCCAACGGAGGAAGAGTACATAGAGTGGTTTACGAAGGCTGGCTTTAAAGATGTTCAGCTGAAGAGGATTGGCCCAAAGTGGTATCGCGGTGTTCGTCGGCATGGACTTATCATGGGATGTTCTGTCACAGGTGTTAAACCTGCATCTGGAGATTCTCCTTTGCAGGTAACTATTCGTCAACTTTTGTTTTCCCTTCTCTAACCGCATCAAGTCGTGGCTCCATTGGTAAAAGGATTTGTGCAAAGCTAGCGTTTGCTTTGTATGGTTGTTCTGTTGATTCAGAGGTAGGCAAGAGCAAGGTGTTCTCCAGAGAGGCCATGGTCCTGGATTTCGTTATAGTTTACTATTGTGATACTTAAAAGTTTGTAGTGGGTAAAGGGTCATCATTTTAGGATGTTTAAAATTTCAGACTTAAAAATCTGTTGGTCTGGAACTTTAGGTGATTTAAACCTGTGATTACAAAAAATATCATACAAATATGTAAATCTTGAACACTTTTTTTTTTTTAAGTAAAATCTTGAATACACTGAGCATACCATCCTATTATTTATTTCTCCAGGTGGAAGCTTATCAGATTAATAGACATTGTTCCTTTGCAGATAGTCTTTTTTATGCATAAGTCAGCTGATGGTGGACCTTTATCTACAGTCTACACTTCATAATTCCTTTTTATGAGTACTTCTTTCAATCGCGAGATTGAGGAAAATTTCGTGCTTTCATGATCCTTAAGTCTTATATAATGCATTGCACTTCTGTTGTTTCTGCTTGCTAACATTTCTAGAGTTGTTTTATTGAACAGTTTCCGCATATGAAAATAGCTTCTGACTGAGTTTGGTTTGAATTATCAATTATGCCAGCTTGGTCCGAAGGCTGAGGATGTGTCAAAGCCAGTAAAACCGTTTGTGTTCTTGATGCGCTTCCTTTTGGGTGCCATGGCTGCAACATATTATGTATTGGTGCCAATCTACATGTGGATCAAAGATCTGATTGTGCCCAAAGGTATGCCCATCTAAGGAGAAGAAGAGTCTTTTGAGTTGTATCTTCGTATGTGCTCTTCTTTCCACACTTGTGAACCTTTCTTTGAGATGTTGTGCGGTTTCGGAAGCTGTCAAAGTAGTTGCCACTTCTGGGATCACATGAATGATGTAGCCTATCTTTCTCAGAACGAAAGTCACACTAGCTATTTAATGTAAAGCAGGCTAATAAGTTCTTTCATGTCTCTTCATTGTTGAATATCATATGGTGAATTCATCAACGATATACCAAGCTAGGCATTATAACACTGTCTAACAGATGCATTGATCTATCAGAGTTGGAAGGAATTTTTTTTTTAGACCTTTTATGAACAGCACAAAGGTAGATCTGATTTCTAGAGAAGACTAACTATTGAGTTGTCAAAGTGTGTTCTCAGCCCAAATGGAAGTACAAGTAGGGCTGGAAGTTTGGTACCGGTATTTGGGATATACCGAATACCGTACCGAATTTATCACTATTTGGTATTACCGAATACCGATTTATTTTTTAGGGATTAGGATTGGGATTCGTTTTAGAGTGCTATTCGGTATTCGGGATTACGAGATTGAGATCGGTATATACCCGATACTGAAAATACCGAAAATTAAAAATTAATTAAATATAGCACACAACGCTTAGTCATTCCTCACTCTTTCACAACTTAGAAGCCCTCATCCAACTCAATTTTGATTTTCAAATTTAAGTCACTCTCGTCTCTCACCTAATCTCCTTTTATTTTCATAACACCAAAAAGCAAATACTAGTATTAGTCGTATCTCAGCCTCCAATTCATCAAATTAAAGATTACCAATGACAAGAATTTAAATGTCAGCTCTTCTCCATTCTCCTTATCCATATCCTAGCTCTAAGTAAACTCAAGACTCCTTGCTTAGTCTCTTTGTCCTAAATTAAATAATTTAATCCAATTTATATATATTTAATTACTAATTACAAAGATAATTAATTTCGTATTTGATAATACCGATTGTGATACCGAAATATTTAACGATTGGAATTGACTTTAGAGTGTAATTCGATATTCGGGATAACGGTATTTGGTATTGAAATACCAATACCATACCGATTTCCACTACTAAGTACAAGCATTCATTACAAACCGGCAGTAAGCTTACCTTAATTATCACAGAAAGAAAGGATTACTTAATAGAACAAACCTCCATGGTCTCGTAAGGCGAAAAATAGTAAGGCGGAAACAGCTCGCCCCTTTTTCCATTCCCATAAAATGGCGGGCGGAGGCGGATGGGCTTTCCTTAGGTAACCGGTTCGTAGAGTGGGAGCAAGAGCGTCTAGTTATCAAGAATCTAATATTGAGAGCGTGAAGAAAATGTGGATTTTATATAAATTTTAATTATTTTTTCATATGATATTTTATATGAAATAATATTAACATAAAGTTGAACTCTTAAATTTTGAGATGCTGGTTAATTATTAAGTTTGATAAAATATCATGGACTTAGGAATTAGGAATTTAGGATGATTGGGTTTGGCACTCTGGCTTAGCTAATAGTATGAGATGAGTGAACAGTGGACTTCTTTTGGGCCGAAAACAATTAGGCCCAACAATATTATCAAGGCTAAGATAAAATCATTAATCTGGATAAGATATACTAGCTTTTGGCCCGCACGTTCTGCGGGTGAGTTCCATTTTTTCAATAACATTAATCAAATTTCAATTTAGTATTTTAAGTATTTTAGTGTGTTATTCTATAATTTTTGTAATAGCAGTATTGAAAATGGTATATGGGTATTTGTGTTTTCCAATATTCGTGTAATAGCAATATTGAAAATTGTATAAAGGTATGAGTGGTTTCCAATATTTGTTAGATTTCTTGTGTAATTTGTGATTATAAACTAATCTTTTTATGAGTGGTCATGAAAATAATCTCAATTTTTCCTAATTTTTTGTTGTATTGGATAAGTTGTATTTGGAAGCTTATATTACAATATTTTGCATAGTTATATCATTATATTTTTTTCACATGATGATATTTGACGTAGCTTTGAAAATGATAATAAATAGTTTTTTGTTTAAGAGTAAAAGTCAATGATTGTGAGACTATACCATATTTATACCGAAAAAGTCAATGACCGTCTATTTTGTGTTAAAATTTTGGTTTAAATGTATTTCAATCACTTCTAAAATCACCTATCGATTTGGATTGGTATCCAATATTTCTATTCCGATCAATTGATACGATAGGGTTTATTATTCTTAAGCATTGGTAAAATAGAGGGAAAATAGCTTTTTGGTTAAAAAATAAAAAATTCCTAATTCTATCCAAAACCCCGATTACAGCATAAGAGAGATTAAAATATTTTAAAGAGAATTAAATATCAAACTATAAAACAAAATTAAATAACCCAAGAAAAACTACAGGGAAGAAAATCCCGCAAAAAATGGTAAGCACCCGGCATAAAAGATATAAATTAAACAAAAAACAGGAAATATCGAAAGTTACGGTCGTAGCGTAGCTCAAAGGCTGACGTGGAGTGGGCGTTTTCTGAAACCCCTTTAATATTTTTAAAGAGAAGAGATAAAGATGCATCCCTATCCTTTCCCGACCTCTGCTTTCCTTTTGTGCTCCTTGCTTCTCCACCGTCCGGCCTCCACTCAAGCGCCTGTACCTGCTCTCTCTTTATATTTTTCTGTTATTTGTTCATCTGGAATGAATTGGCTTCTTTTTCTACCACCATATTCTTCTGGATCCGACAATAAAATCTAGAATTATTTTCCTAGAGTGAATCCAATTGACAGTAGCTTCCTCTTGCATTCTCTTCCGCAAGCGAAGCTACCTTATGACTTGTGGCATCGATTACGACGAAGCCAGGAGTCTCCAGGGAAGAAAAGGATGATACAAAGGCTGAGGGTGTGTGTGATATCTTCCACGCTATAATACCTGCAACATAAATCGCGCTTCCTAAAAGGAAATTCGCGCTCCGAGAATTTTCAGTTCGCGAATTTTCCGCGACTCGTCAAAAATCCGCGGTTTTACGCTCCATAGCGGGAACGTCGGGACTATACGGACGAATTAGGTGATCTAAGGCCTTCCTCCCTCCTTCCCTTCCCCCTGTTAATTTAATTGGTGGGTTTCTCTGCCAGATGTTACCTTGCACGTCATCGCATCCAATCATCCCTCACAAACGACTACATCGTCCATCTATTGACCTGCTACAAAATGCCTGTCTCGGCTGCTCCTCCGCCATGAGAAATCTCAGCCGCAAAGCGATCCTCTCATCTTTCAACACCGTCCACCGCCGCAGCCTCGCCGTTTCACCAGGCCATCCCCAAATGGCAGCCACGACGACAACGATTGAAGCAAAACGGGGAGGGTCAATTGACGACAAGGAGGAACAAGAGAAGAGGAAGGAGAAGGCGATTCCTCCTCCGCCGCCGCCGGAGAAGCCTGAGCCGGGAGATTGTTGCGGCAGTGGGTGCGTGAGATGCGTGTGGGACGTTTATTACGAAGAGCTGGAGGATTACAACAAAACGTACCTGACCAGCGGATTTGCATCCAGTTCGCAAGCTTCTTGACGGCGAGCGGCTATCGACCTTGCTTTTAGCCATGAGATTGTTTCTTTCGATTTTCATCCCTACTTTCTATTATTTCAATTTGTGGGCGGAGAAATTTCTCCGATTTGTGATTATCACTCATCCAAAACATGGCTCCTTGTGCCTTGACATGGCTTCTTTGAGAGGTAAGTATAAGGATTCAGTTGCAAGATTCAGTCTTTTGCACAAGTCTGGTTTATTTTGACCGAATTACTACTCGGGAACAAAATAAATTCTTTGGGTGGATCGGCTTCTGCAGATTGTGTTACTGTTATGTGTGTTGCTGGTATAGAATCAAATTCTCTTCTTTGAATCAGTTTTCCAACCAGGTCAACACTGAGACCTTCCGCTTCATTGATCTTTGATGGCCTCACAGTGGATTGGCATTCTGCAGTTGATTTCATCAGGTGCAAGGCTGCCCTATTGATCATTTTGTCTGGTTTGTGAGTGTAACTACAACATGGAAAGAAAGATGTCATCTAGTTTCCGGAGCTAGCAACAGCAGTGATCTTGTTTTGGTTGGTGTGAAGTTTGCAAAAGATTGAAAAGAAAGAAACACAGAAAGATTTAACATTCAGAAGGGCTTACTTCTCAAGAAGATAATGTAGTAATGTTGATCTGTTCCTAAAAGCTTGTGTCGGCCAACACGAACACCTTGCTAGGAACTATCAATACCCAGAGCTAAAATTGCAATTTCCCCTGTTCAAGCAAAACTAGAAAAAATTGTTCACCACCAACAGCCACTTCAATCAAGTCTAAAGCTCAACACCTCAAGAAAGATCTCCTGAAAAAGATTTTAACTGCCTTCTCAATGGCGAAAGTTCATTATTACACTCCGCTAATATGACCGGCCTTCCAAGAAACTACCGCCGATTGCTCAATTCTACAACAGCTTAATTTGGTCTTTTACCTCCTGTGATAACAGGGACGTTAATCTGCCAGCCAATGAAACCAAGGGGGCTCAAAGTAACAGAAACCCCGAACCAACGACAGGCTACCATGTTTCCGGCTTCCATCCACTACTTGTTCATTACAACAGTGCAGGCCTTGCTGAGTACTCCTGTGATCAGCAACCAAATCCAGAATGAGGCAGCTGTTTCTTACTTATCGGGACTGGGATCCCCATAAGAAACCAAACCTTGCTGCCCTCCTGACAGTGAGCTTGATCTCGACATGCTACTACCACGTTGTTTAGGTGGTGCACGGTCTGGAGATTTCGAAAGAGAAGCTGATGACCTGCTCCTTGACCTGGAGCTAGCAGTAGACCTGGATGTTGACCTCAATCTTGCTTTCTTACCTGAATTGCCATCATCAATTCGAGGGCCAAGACGTGTTCTCAAACCCTCACTAACAGGAGGTCGCTTGCCTTTGGACTGGGACTTTGTATAGGAGGGCTCTGGCTCCTGCTGCGAGCTCTGTTCCTTCTTCCATTATAGTTTCCTGGGTTGCTCCGAGATCTGCTCCTACTTCTACTTCTCCGACGTCCATATCTGCAGTGTATGGTTGGGTTTTAGAAATGGTTGAGTTGATTTATGATATAAAATTATTTTCTGAAATAAAAAGCAATTGGCGAGTGATGCATGGTAGATTGTTCATTAACAGGACATTCAGCAATGACTATGACAAGTACAAATATATTTTAATTTCAAAGGGAGTAGCCAAATGAAATTTATTAGTGAGACAACGTTTAGATCTAAATGATTTGTGGAATTTAGGGTAAATAATTGTTTTAAGAAGTTCTACTGAACAAGTATGTTCATTTTAGCTTGCTTTCAAGCCAAACTCTTTTTAAGTTGATCATTTTCTAGCCAAGACAAACATACCTTAAGTATCTACATGCAATCCTATTTCATTCATGATTTAGGAGCATAGCCTAGATAGAGAGTGTAACCAGAAACAGAACCTAGGGGGGCTCCTGCCTCTTGCTGGGCTTCTGTAACGTCTATATGGTGAACGTGTTGAATAATTTGGATAGCTTGAGTACCTGAACAGCAAATAGGAAAAGCATAAGATAAAGGCAAGCCTAATTTCAAGCCCCAAACATGTTTTGTAATGAAGTTAAAATGCACCAGATTATGATATGATCTACCTGTCGTTGTTCCTTTCATTGACATTTCTTCCCCCATAATAGAAAGACCTCCGTGGGCCCTCGGGAGAAGGGGTGCGGTATCGACGAGCAAAGAAATACTGTTCGGTGAAGCCACGTCCTTTCTTAATGCATTTGGGAAACACCATCAGGAGATCGGCTTCGTGACTCAACAGCTCATCCTCGGTTAGAGATAAGAGGTTCATGGGCCCTACGAGCAGGACTGCCCACTGGACTTCTTGAAATCCTCCGCTCTCTTTCAACAGACCTTCTACCAGGACTCCTATCTTCACTTCTCAATTTTGGACTCCGAGAAGCTTTTTGGGGACTTTGGCTCGGGATGCGCCTCTGGCTGATGTTTGGTCTCCTAGGGTTTGGCGTGACACTCTTGTGTAAATCATGTGAAGAGGGGAACTTACATGAGCTCTAAAATCATAAGGCAGAAACATGAGCCTATACAACAAAAAATTAAATGATGATTACATACTTGGATCTATCTGAGTCGTGAGAATAAGAGTGAATAATAGCATTTCCATCTGCTTTAGAATCTATATCATACCCATTATTTGGAAGCTTATTCCGCTTCGGAGACAATTCCCCTTCTTCAAGGGGAGAATCCACTTCAATTGACGACTTCTTTTTGGCATTCCCTTTATATTCTGTAGCTTTCTCTGATTGTTGACCACGACACTTTTTCACTTCATCTGTGTACCATAATAACCCATGAGACAAATATAAAAGGTGAACAAATTAGATGAAAAGTGCATGCAAGTATTGCCATGTCCATGTGATGACAAGTCACATATGAATGGCATATGATGATTGCATAGAAGAAAGCATACCAATATTCAACATTGACTTTTCAACTATAGTAGAATTGTTGCCTTTACGAGAGAGAACACGATCAGCTTGATTGTCTTCAGAACTGCTGCTTCTGCTACTTTCAGTTTCAGAATCACTTCCGCTATCCGAACTCCTGAAAATATAACGATCAAAATAGACAAGAAAAGATAAAGACCTAGCATGGTTTCTGGCAAAGGAACAGAAACTGCACTGGACTTAACACCAAAGTCTTGTGCCAAGTGAAGGCTCGTTTCATTCACACTACTGGCTTTGTCATCATTGCATACATTTCTAATAGAAGCAACAACTTTAGGTCCAACTGCATCCTTAAAAATTCCCCATACATCTCACCATCATTACCAATCTGTCGGGTTTGGTCCCAAGAACTGCTGTCCGGTAGAAAAAGCGGGTCGGTCCATTCTCTACAGATGCAACAATAGGTGATTTTACCAGAGATTGGCACAAGAGCAGAACCCATCCTGAAAACAATGAAATCTACTCGCATCCCTGACTACCAGTTCGCGTTGATATAATCTTGACACTAATTTACAGAAAGCATGACAATCTTCACAAATTCTAAGATTCTTTGTAATCCTAATTGGGGTAGCGTCAGAAGTGCTCAACAAACCATAGGCAATAGCCAGTCGTTCACTGTGGCCATGGAGTATCTCAACTTTCTCTTCCTCCCTTACATTATGCAAGACTAACTTTGTCTGGGCAACATATCCCCCTTCATTCTCCAACTTCTCAGTAATCTGAGCTAATTTCTCATAGATCTTATGTGACTCTGGATGAGCCTTGTCTCTAGCAATAAATGTATGAATCTTATTTCCTACCTCCATCCAACTACATCCAGGGGTTTTCTTCAACCCATCTGCTTTCATTCTCATTCTCACTACTCGAACATCATTCCATCGGCTCTCTGCGGCAAACAAATTGGACACTAGCACATGATTCCCTGGATTTTTTGGGTTCAACTCCAACAGCTTCTTGGCCACTTTTTCTCCAAGTTCTTCATTGGAGTGAACTCGGCAAGCACCTAGGAGGGCACACCAAACTTCAGCAGCAGGTTCAACGGCCATGTTCTTCACAAATTGGTATGCCTCTTCCAAGCGGTTCACACGACCCAGAAGATCCACTAAACAGACATAATGTTCTTGCCAGGGCTCTAGCTGATACTTGCATTTCATAATTTCAAGAAAGGTTTTGCCTTCCTCAACCAGTCCTGAATGACTACATGCATAAAGAAGCGCTAAGAAGGTTATATGATCTGGAATCAGGTTTATATCCTCAATTCTGCCGAATAGTTCAACTGCCTTTTTGCCATGCCCATGTATCCCATATGCAGTAATCATAGTTGTCCATGTAACCAGATTTTTATTTCTGATACAGCTAAATGCCTTGTAAGCATTCTCCAGACTCCCACACCGAGCATACATATCCACAAGAGAGTTTCCCAATGATCCTTCTAACAGAAAGCCTTTCCTTGTTATGAAACCATGAACTTCTTTCCCTTTATGCAAAGATGATAAGCTAGTAATTGCAGAGAGTATGCTGACGAGAGTAATATAATCTGGTTGAACTGCAGTATCTTTCATTGACTGAAAAACTTCAAGAGCTTCAACTGCATATCCATTATTGATGCATGATGATATCATGCTTGTCCAAGATATAGCATCCTTATCTTCAATCAACTCAAACATTCGAGCAGCATGATCAACTTGCCCACATTCTCCATACACATCAACCAAAGTGTTTTGCAGCACACGGTCAGTTAGAATGTGCCTTATCATGTAACCATGAACTTCTTTTACTTTGAAAAAGTGTTTCAATCCTCTGCAAGCCAGCAAAATGCTGCCAATCATCATTGAATCTGCACGCATTCCTTCCATCTGTGATTTCCTGGACAATTCTAAGGCCTCTAGATAACAATTGTTCTGAACATAGCCTGCCACAACTGTCGTCCATGAAATGGAATCTTTTTCAGGTGTCATCTTAAAAGCATGGTACATGTAACTTACACGAGAACACTTGCTATACATATCAATAATTGTGTTCGCAACATGCAGATTAGAAGCAAACCCCTTCTTTATTGCATAAGCATGACTTTCCTTGCCATTTAACAGACAACCTAATCTCCCACAAGCTGTGATGATGCTTGTTAGTGAGACCACATCAGGTGTTAGACCAGAATCCTGAAAATCGTGGAAGCATTGTAAAGCTTCAGCGAAAAGACCATTCTGGATAAAACCAGCCAGCATGGAATTCCAGGTGATATTGTCCTTAGCTTCCAATAAATCGAAAATTCTGGCAGCCTCGACCATTAGCCCATGTCTCACATACATAGCTATCAGTGCATTTGCAACATACACATCAAAAAATTGATGTGATCTGAAAGTAGCAGCATGGATTTCCCTACCCAGTATGCTAGAAGAACCTTGACAAGCTTGAAGGGCAGCAACAAATGTGTAAGTGCTAGGAGAAACACCAACCATCCTCATTTTCTTAAAAATTTCTAATGCCTCCCAGTACTGAAGCTTTTCAGAATATGCAGATATCATAGAGTTCCACAACACATCATCGTCTCCGCCATTCATCCTCTCAAACAATTTCCGTGCGCTATCCAAATCCTTGCACTTGGCATACATAGCAACCATAGCATTAGCAACAAAGGCCACCGAAGCACACCCACATTTAATCGCGAGTCCGTGCATTTCAGCCCCATAATAAAGATCACCAAGTGCTCCACAAGCTTTCATAGCGCACGGAAAAGTACGAGAATCAAGAGGGGAACCCGAAACCCTGATTCGTCTGTACAACTCGAGGGCTTCTAAATTTTTCCCGTTTGAAACGTAAGCCCCCATCATAGCATTCCAGGTGAAGATAGTTCTGTCGGGCATTTTGTCAAACACCTTCTGTGAATCGCAGACATACCCACACTTTCCGTACATAAACACAAGCTTGGTGCTCAAGAAAACAGAGTCCGGGGTTGCCACACCAAATTTCAGGACATGAGCATGAACCTGTCGACCAAGTGATGAAGCCCTACTTTTCGCACAGAGCTCAAGTAATGGGGCGTAGGCCTCATCTGGGTTATCTAGAAGCGAGGTACGATCCTCAGTCAACAATGCAGTAAAGGTAGATACAGCTTCTCTGAGGTTACCTAGCTTGCATGCCTCCCGAAGAGAAAAGACAGTTTCCCCATGGAACGGGGGAACCTTTGGGAAGGTTGAAGGGGTTCTCAGCATGGCGTTTTGCGGTGCTATGAGCGGAGAGGCCTGGAGGCTACACCAAGTGAATGTTGTAGCCATTGCGGAAGATTCATACAATCCAAGAACACCAAAATTCCCAACCTCAAGGAACCAAAATGGGGATACAGGGATAGAATGAAATGGAGACAAAAGTAAAGCAGGTAAGTCTCAACCTTGGGAGGTTTACCGCTGCAAGTATCCGTAGTATTTTCATGGAAGGTTCATCAAACAGCGAAATTATTTTGATTTCCAGAGGAAAGAGTAGTGGGAAGGGAGGAAGACTGTAGAGGAAAGGAAATACCTCAAACCCTCTATGTAACTTCAATCAACTAACTTCGTCGGGTTTGGAACTTTCTAACAGTGAAGGGACAGAGCGTGGGCGACGACGCAGAGGGAGGACAATCTCTTTCTCTTTGGATTGGAATTGTGTGCATTCGGTGGCGGCAGACCAGTTCTACGGAGATGGACGGCCAGCCGCAACAAGGCGAACCGAAGAGTTGTAAGGAGATTCAATTTGTGACGGAGAAGTTCGCCGGCATTGTTTTTGACAGTAAGGACTAAGGAGAGGGCGAGGAAGAGCGACGAGATTGGTTCTCGATTTTCTTTTTCTCGTTCCTGAAAAAGAAAACAAATTAAGTAAAATGTTAAAGATTTGATATGAGATTACAAAATCATCTCATGTTTAGTCACTAGAAAAAATTAATATCAATTTTTGTCACTTGAATTACTGAAACATGTCACATTTAGTCATTCTTCTTTTGAACTCGTGTGTACATGGGCGTTTGAGCCGTGCTTGGGCCGGCACGGCACGGGCACGCTTCGGGCCCATTTATTTCTTGCCGTGCTTGGCACGGCCAGTCAGTTTTCATGTAGTGCCATGCAAGCCCATTTGTTAACTTTTCTAGGCCGGCCCGGGCACGGTTCGAATCGTGTCGTGCCTATTCGTGCTCGTGTCATACTCGTATTCGTGTTTAATGAAAAGGACGAAAACAAAAGAGAGAATGAAAAGGAAAGTGAAAATTGGACGGGGGAAGATAGTATTAACCCATAATGTTTGCGAAAAATAACAAATAAGGGGGGGAAGAAAATTGGAAGTATAACTAGTGTGATTTGGCTTTGTTTAATTCTTTATCCATTTTTACTTATGTTAGTAATTACGTATATATCTTTATGACACTTCTAACAACAACAAATAATTATTTTTCTACTTGTGTTTTGTAATATTTGAACCTATAATTCTTTTTATATTTATTTTCTATCAAATAAATATTATTTTCGTGCCATGTCCGTTCTTATAATCAATAAAGTCTCAAAAATATTAGGCCCGACACGACCCACTTATATACCGTGTCGTGCCCCGTGCTCGTGCCCGTACCCATGCCCATGAAGTTTAGGCCCGACACGACCCATAAATTATTCGTGCTCGTGCCGGGCCGGCCCATTTATTTCGTGCCCGTGCTCGTGTCGTGCTCTAACCGTGTCGTGCCGTGATAGCCTGTGGGTGGCACGCCCACGTACAAGCTCGTGTGTGGATTCAATCCTCGTACTCGGCTAAATTACACGTTTGGTCACTCAAATTACATAAATCTTTCACGTTTGTCACTCAAATCACCTTTCTTTCTTATTCGCCACTAACTTTATAAATCGTTTCACCGTAGCCACCGGCCGTTAGTATCAGTTAACTCCATTAACTCCGTCAGTTTTTTGATGACGTGGCAAACAAAATTGTTGACTGGACCATTAATTTAATGACATTGTCAATTTAAAGAAATAAAAAAAAAATATTTAATTACCATATAATCGAGTGGCTGCAACACCATGAACGTCCCCTCTCCCTTAAAAAAAACTTCCCCTCTTCTCTGCCTCCCTTACGGTCTCTGAACCCGGCGGAGGAGGATGAGCTTTCGTTGCCTTCGCCGGAAACAGAGCCGTTTAGGTAGGCCGTTGATGACGATCGCCCTCCTCCGCCGCTGTTACCGCCCTTCTGTCCTTAGAATCTGAGGAATTCCTATCGTCGCTCAAGCTCGTCGTGGTAGAGCCGAGGAACCCAGACGAGGGGTGAAAGCTGCCGGCGACTCGTCGTGGTAGAGCTGAGGAACCCAGACTAGGGGTGAAATCTGCGGCGGGAGAAATCGAACCACCGTCGGCGGATTTCATTTCGCAATCGTGAATAACAGGGGAGTCCCGAGATGGAGGAAGGATCCCAGCTTCCGATGGACTAAAGAGAGAGCGGGAGAAGGACCAAAGAAAAAATAAATTGATGGATATTGATTTGTCGACGAATTGTTTGCTGATATGCTTGTGAGAAACCCGAATTGATTTTTAGTGCTATAAAGCATTGGGTGCAATTGGGGATAAAGTTGGGGAATGAAGAATTACACCATAATTGGCTTCAACCCAGAACCCACTGTGCTATTTAAGATAAGTTAGGAGATGTCACTCCACTGTCGTTCTATTAAATGGCCAGGCGGCTGGACTTGGCTACCGCTGCCTGCAGTCGTGAGTATATGCGAGCGGTTAATCATCTTAGTAATCTCAGGCAAGGAAAATGGAGGCGGTCATGGGTTCGCAAGATTTCGGCGGTCGTCGTGGGGAAGAAATGGAACGTCGAAAGCCACCGATCAGGAGGAGGCAGCGGGCGATTCAGCGGTTTGCAATATTTGGCAGAGGAAGTTCACATTGGTGCTTGGCACTCCGATGGCCGTGTTAATATTTTATTTTTTAAAATTGATATGTCATTAAATTAATGGTCCAGTCAGCAATTTTGTTTGTCACATCATAAAAAAACTAACGGAGTTAACGGAGTCTAACGGATACTAATGGTCGGTGGTTATGGTGAAACGATCTATAAAGTTAGTGACGAATAAGAAAAAAAATTGATTCGGGTGGCGAACGTGAAAGATTTATATAATTTGAGTGAATAAACGTGTAATTTAGCCCCTCTTACTCCATTTGATTTGATACCTTTACCTTTGAAGGAGCAAGTAAGCACGGATGGAGCTAAGAAAGCAGAGTATGTGAAAAATCTCCATGAGAAGGCTCGGTTGAATATTGAAAGGAGGACAAAGCAAATTGAGAAAAGTGTCAACAAGCATAGAAAGACTCGAAATTTGAAGCAGGAGACTGGGTGTGGGTGAACATAAGAAAAGAGAGGTTTCCTCATCGAAGGAGATCCAAGTTGTTACCACGAAATGAAGGTCCCTTTCAAGTGATTTCGAAGGTTGGGCCTAATGCCTACAAGCTAGACCTGTGAGAGGAGTATGGAATAAATGCAACCTTCAACATTTTTTTATCTTACACCATTTATGGAGTATGGCCTGGATTTGAGGGCAAATCCTTTTCAAAAGAGAGGGAATGATGAGGTCATCAAGACCAAGCCTGCTCAAGATGAAAGCCTAGTGACTCATGCTAAGGCTAAGGCTAAGGGATCAAGTTGCAAGCTTTTAGGGTTCTCAATTAAAAGTCATGGCCGAGGGAATTCTAGAGGAGAAGAAGCTCATCACATTGCTACGATTTATGGAGAAGAAGCTTTGTAGTAAAACCGAAAATTCGGGTATCGTCTCTCGGGGACTGGTACAACCTTATAATTTATCAACTCTGTGAAGCAAACTATAGGTGAAAAATGGTTTGGTTGATGAGATTATTAACTAATAGCAAAATACTTAAACTAATAAAGCAAAGTAAACTTGTCGGGAGAAATTCAATGAGAGAAAGCTCTGGGAGAAACACCTGAATTCACTATCTATCATATCCAAATTAATTCACATATTCCAATCAGTTTAATCCAATTCTCTACAGCCAGGATATCACTAATGTGCTAGCTATCCCTGTCGGGAATTACTACGTACTAAACAATTAAATCAAATCCTACTGTCGTAGTTCAATGAACTAATTATTTGGCCTGAAGATCGATATCCTATTTAAGACCGCATAACACCTTATTTAATCCACTGTCGCTTCGATAAGTTACTATGTCACATGAAATAAGTTCAGTTAATAGGTTTCATTGTCGCTAATAACCTAATTAACTACAAATCAATGTATTGGTGGCCATTCAACACAAAGCATTAAGCAATTCCATGCAATAGAGATTGGAAGAAAAGAAATATGAATCATCCATCAAGTCTAGAAAGTAGAAATAGCTACATCCTATGGTGTTTCCCCCAAAAATTGGGGTTTAGTTCATGACGAGATCAAAAGATATAACCATAGTTGTATTGTTCATAATACCAATCCAAGGAAAAGAGAAGAAGCTACTCAGAAAAGATAAACGATGGTCACGATCCGTATCCGCTAGTCGTAGCTCCGCGTGGTCTCTCCTGCCCTCGATCCCTTCGCCAGTCGCCTGCGGTGCTGCTGCTTCCAATTAATTCCCCTCGTTCTTCCGTCTCGTCTCGATAATATATATCCCCTCCTCCTTACTGTTCCGCCTCCTCTTTTCTCCAATGGTCCCTTCAATTTAATACACTCCTCCTCAAACACTGCGTTCCACATTCCTCCCCGGAAAACAAACTACTTGGTCTATTTAATTCCAAATAATGCTCCCTCTTGAAAAGTTCGTGTGACCAACAACAATTACAAAGGGCCGGCCCCTGTCTTACTAAAATTTGTCATGCTGCCATTTTCTCAATTTCTTGACCTGAAACATACATAAAAAAACTCTAACACAGGATGGTAATGGCTTTTCAACCATTCCATAGTCAATTGGCCTTAAAACAAGCATTGTATGTCTCAAACATATCAAGATATAATCACATTAAACACATATAATCAATATGTTTTCGACAATTATCAGAACACATGGGAGGGGGCGGATTTGAATTAGAGATTATAAGGTGGTTGTTGACGTAGTCTTGTTTGTTAAGGATTTGTTTTTCCTTTTAAGTGTAGGATTTGGTCATTTGTTTGCTTCCTTTTATGTTGTGAATTAGTATTAGAGAGTATAAATAAGGGGTCGAGTTCCTCATTGTAATCATCAAGTTTTATTCAATCAAATACAAGTGAGTGTTTTGTGTTCTTTAAGAAAGTTTTGCTTAAAAATCCTTTGAGGATTCGGGAGGTTTGAGTGTCTCTTATCAACTAAAGATCACATCTAAATGTGGCGAGTTCGACGATATCGATTGGCTCTTCCCACTAGTTCGGAGTTGTTTGAAGAAAGAAGAAAAGCCCTACAAAAAGTTCGGCGTGTGCAAATATGATTTTTTGTCTGAATTTGAGTGGATTCTCGAATTAGGATCATATCAGCGACTTAATAATTCAAACGGTTCACTTATTCTCAATCTTTGTACCCAACAATACCAATTAAGAAAACAATTAGACGAGGGAATGGCATTATATGGAAAACAAATATACAAGTTACATAAGATAAGATGTTGTTGGGAGGGTTAAAAATTGCCTCCTGACTAAATTAGTCTGAGTTTTCGCTTACTTGATGCCAATTCTTACCAAGAATGACAAACCAAGGCTTACAGGTTCAAATGAACTTTGGGTATATGTGGTGGATCGAATAGTTAACTATTAATTATACAACTGATTCGTCTTTGTGAGGATCGTCGTTGACGGCAGGTTTGTAAGAATGAAGCATGTAGTTGCAAGCTCCCACAGCTTCTCCTACCGTTAAAAAGATCCATTCTGGACCAAGGTTGTCGATGAACTTGGCTTTGTTAAGCTTCTTTGTCACCTCTGCTCCAGGGTTTGCCAGCGCCAGCTGCAAATAAAATCGACCAAGTTCATTCATCGGGCGATTACAAAACATTCTCAATCTGGTTATGCTTCAATAAATCAGATTTGATCACTAGTGAATTTGGGTTACCTTTAACCCTCTTCTGTCAGTCACCTTCTTCACTTCCTCCAGCATACTAATCCCACTTGTGTCGATGTTCCCAACAGCTGGCCATCCACACATACATTAAAAGGAGTTTACTTACATAAAAATGGTCCATTAATTCTAAATCATGTTGGTTCAAATTTGAGTGACAATACCTCCCATGTCTAGAATAACATATTGGAGGCTGGCTTCCCCTGAAATCTTCAACCTTTCTTCTTCATCATCAATCCACCTCCCTATCCTGCATTATTTGACAATATTCAATCTTGTAATTGATACACGATTTAACTGGTACGACGAACGAACGATGATTAGAATATTAATGCAGAATTGCATATACATACCTTTCCCTCAAATAGGAGGAGTTTGCAAAGTAAATCGGAGCATCAATCTCAAGCACCAGGACACCGGGCACCGTCGCAGCATTCGGATATTGTTCAACATTTCTATAGATGCCCGAATTGGAAACGTTCCCAAGGATGAATGTTTTTGGTCTCGCCACAAACAAAAGCACTCGTAGGACAGAGATCCCCACCTGAACCAAAACAGAGCATCGACAACTACAATTACCACATAGAATTGAATCCTTGTGCAACGTAATGTGTGTGGTGTGTGGAAAACACATACGGCGAGGACCAATCCAATCTCGACGCTAGCGAAAACGACGCCAGCGTAGGCGCTGATGCAGACGAGGAAGTCAAACTTATCGATGCTCCAGAGGTGGAGGGTGGCCTCGACGTCGATGAGGCCGAGCATCGCGGAGATGATGATGGAGGACAGCACCACGAGGGGAGTGTAGTGGAACAAGGGCGTAAGGAAGAGCAATGTGAGCATCACGGCTAACGCCATCACTATGTTCGACACCGCGGTCTTGCATCCAGCGTTGAAGTTCACCGCCGACCTCGAGAACGGCCCTGTGGTGAGGTAGCAGGAGGTGAGGGAGCCGACGACGTTCATGGTTCCAATGGCGATCATCTCCTTGTTGCCATCAATGTGGTAATTCTTGAACATGGCGAAACTCCTCCCAACGGCGATTCCTTCCTGCAACCAGAGAAAATTATCGACATTATGCAAAATACAACATCAAGTGAATTGGGGGAGAGGGTGAATGGTAAAAGAGAATTACAGCGAGGGCAATGACACCGGTGACGATGCCGGTCTTGATGGCGGTGGACAGATAAGGTGACACGAAGACCAGATCACCAAACGACAGCGGATTGAGTCCTTTCTTCAGTTGTCCTATCTGCCGCAATAAAAGCAAGAAGAAGACAAACTCAAACACACAAGATGCAGGGGTCGAAAATGGTCGGGCCCACTAGGAATATGTCGTCAGAATCCAATAGAGAAATAAGTTTGTAGGGGCCTAGTAAATAGAAGCCCTAACACATTATTGGCGAGGCCCACCGAATGTGCAACCATAACGTTTTCTTTTTATGTTATGTGCTTTGAGAAATGGACTGGGCCAATTAGAGACATAAAGAAGCAAAGGGGGCCGAACCACATTTGTTGGGAGCTCTTTTAGGCCTCGGTCGCTATTTGCTTTCTTTTAGTGGTGGTCCAAATTTCAATAAATCGTGATTATTACTATTAATAGTAGTTGTTGTTAATTTTCCGAACAAATTAAAGAAAAAGAATTGAGTAAGATGAAAAGGAAAGCTCTTTCATTTCAAATGCGATAAGAACCCTAATTATATATTAACAAAGAAGGACAATTATAGTACAATGTGAAAAAGGGATCGGTAAATCATAAATAATAATTTGTAAGCTTTTCGAATTGATACTTATGAATGTCGAATAATGTATTAGTTACAAGCCATTTGTTTAAATTTTGGAACTCCAGGAGCAAGGTAAAATAAGGAATTATAAGTGAAAGGGGGAAACAGCGTATTAGAAAATAAAGGAAGTAGAGGTGAAGAGACTAGTTTATTAGTTGTTGCATTCAACCCAACCATGATCGGTCTTTCATGTTTCTCAATTATTTTGGGATTCGACTATTATGCTCTAAATTGTTCGAGATACAAATTAAATTTGTATCATAACTTTGAAAGTATAAATTTGTTTGTACCATAAATAAATTTGTATCGGTTATATCATAATATGAAGGTATGAATTTAGTTTGTAACATAAAACAATGCGTTCAAAAATATATAGACATAAACTGGATTTGTATAATAACATTAAAAGTATAAGTTCGGTTTATATTAAAAAAAACTTTTGATTAGACCAACACACAAAGATGTGAAGTAGTGTAAAATTCGTATTACTTGTTCTGATCAAGTTAAAAAGTAATAGAAGTCTTGGGTTTCATGTCCAAAAGAAAGTTTTGGAAACAAAGGAAGAAAAGTTGACGAGCTGGGTGGCCGATTATATAGCAGTTTTGAGTTGAGACGTACTTATTACATGCATTAAATCTCAAAATAGGCGAAGAATAGAGAGTAATTATTGGCAAAGCTGGTAAAAAATGATGACACGTTGACAAAATAATAATAATAAAAGAAAAATAACAATAATAATAATTACCACTTGGACGCCATGTTTTTCCGCGTGGGTGAAATAAACGAGAAGACTTCCCAGGATGACTGATGTGAGCGGGGCCAGCGCCGAGACCCAGAAGAACTTTGGTCGTTTCTTGCTCTGCGCCAGGTTTCAGTTTCAACACCCCCACTAATTAATTCTTCATTAATTGGCATTATTATATAGATGGAAGGAATCACTCTAGTCTCCATATACATCCAAAAAATGAAAATGTTAGACCAAATGGACGAGTCTGAACTCTTAGTATTCATAGGTTTGAAGAATACAGAACAAGAATAATAATAATGGTATAGCAAAGCGAGCAGAGATTAGGAAGAGGGTCACGAGAGCAGGTTTATTCTTTCTTTTTACGAACACATTAATTAATGCAACCATACCAATAATGCACATCTGCTTTCTTTGTCAACTAACTAATTATATGCATAGCTCATTTCATTAACTTTTGGAATTAGTTAACAAGTTGATGTGTACATGTCTAGACCGTAGAAGAAGCAGATGACGTAAATGGTTGAGTAGAGAACAGAACACAGCAAACCCACATCCTCGATTATTGCGTAATACTCTATATATAGTGACGCATACCTGATTCTTCAGTCTCCAAGTGATTAATCATTAATTAATGATCAATCAACTGATGAGTAATCAGTAACGCATATATATGCCTGGTTCGAACATGAGTACTTACGTACTAATAAAGCTACCACTATAATATATAAGAAAATCTAACTACGTAATTAGCATAGTTTTAGTTAACAAATAACACGGACGCTTCCTAATCGATCTGCGATAATTGAATGCGTACGTAGAAGGGTGCAAAAGATGAATGAACTACTTACGAATTGTCTGGTGACGAGGAGAAAGAAGAGGAAGCAGAAACCCAACAGAGCACTTTCCCACCTCCACTGCACACCCACCCAAAAGCAAATTAAGCAAAGGAAAGTTCCTTGTCAGAAACGGGGCAAAATGGCAAATCATGCATCTTTATGGTTATGAATGAATCTTAATTGACGGAAAGTAACACTAACTTTTCTTAGCTAATTGTCATGTGTGAACACTAATCGGTCGCAATAATAATTGTAGATAAGTGGGACAGCAAGAGTCAAAAAGCAGTCAATTATATATATATGACGCAAAGTGATCGAGTATACGTAGAGGATCCTGCATTAATATGTATATATGTAATTTCGACAGTCCAGGACGGGGGGCGGGAGACATTAATTAATTAAGCATTGAATCGTCTAATCAGAAAGGCAATTAGTGGTGGTAGATGAAGTAAGCAATTAATTAATTTAACCTGATGGGTTTGTGAAAAAACGGAGCGCATAACGGAGACAAGGTCGGTAGCGTGGGTAAAATGGTCCAGCCCTAGTATCCCTTTAAGCTGCTGTAGGATCACCACCGTCGCTGCCCCGCCCATGAATCCTACTATCGTCGCATGCGACAGAAAGTCCACGATGAACCCTAACCTGCAACCAAATTTCCCACTACTAATTAACCCAAAACATAATAATCACCTTTTCACAATATACAACACAGAATTTCAAATACTCGTAGTAACTTTGCACTCGATTATTAGCGAAATTATACTATACTCAACTCAGAGAGTAAGCTAAGCTTTACCACCTGGCAAAGGGAATATTCGCTTTTTAATTTAAGTTATCTGTTTTTGGGAAACAATTTTTCTTTTTTTGCTATTTTGAGTCGTGTGTATTTATCCTGTTCCATCTCGAAGTTGGGAAACGTGTTGATCATCCCGTCCATCTTTTCTGTCTTTATTCTCCTCCTCCTAACAACAATCTGCCAATCTCATCAAAACAGCAGATCGCTACCTCGAATCTTGTCTGGTTATCTCATCAATATCCTACGTATTAATAAATTCTTCTCAGTCAATCATGAAGGAAAGATAAAGGCGGTATCGCCAACAGTACTCCTACTAGCAGACGTATAAATGGTGACTGTGTTACGACAGTTGACAGAGAAAAAAACGAGAAGCTAGCAAATGCAGATTGGACATCACTCACGGACAGAAAGAGCACAAGAACCAGCTGGTTGGTGGCATGGCCATGGCAGATGTTTCATAGCTTTATATTTATAATATAATAACAACGTGGAAAAGTGATAATTGATCTACTCCATCTCTCCATCGCCTTTTTTGTGTCACTCTAGCTAGTTATAGATAATGCTTGCTCAAAGTCGATCACCTTTAAACTCTACACCAACCGTTGATTTTTTTTTACGCCTTTTTGGTTATATTTGTTGACTAAAATAATGCAACACGTACGTGTGTTAATTGGGTTAAAGGAAATAGATTTACCTGAAGAGCCCAAGCGCAGCTTGGAAAAGTCCGGCGAAGAAGGTGGCCGTGAAAGCCAGGTGCAGGTACAGCTGGGGATTCTCGGCGGCGCTGACTTGGCTACCGAGCATGGAAGCCGTCAGCAGTGAAGCCACGGCCACCGTCCCCACCGCCAGATCTCGCGAGCTTCCCATCATTGCGTACACCAGCGCCGGAACGAAACTTGAATCTGTATGCACGTACGTGTCCCCCCGACCCAACAAAAAAAAAAAAAAAACAGACAACATGAATTTATTCTTGCACAAAAAGGTAAACTATATATGTATGCTACCACAGTTTTTACTGTTGGGAAAATGATAAAATAAAAAAAAAAATTATTCCACACTTCTTAACTAACTTTATTCTTTTATGAAAGGTAACTAATCTGAATCTTTGTTTTTTTATTTTTATTCATTTATAGATTCGACTTTCGGTAAGTAAAAAAATATTTTCAACTACTATAAATTATAAGAAGATTCTATATATACTTACAGAGGCCGAGGATGGGGGGAAGGTTGGCGAGCTTGGCGTAGCTGATGCCCTGCGGGATGGCCAAGCTGGCGATGGTGACGCCGGAGATGAGGTCAGCCTTGAAGAACTCCAAGCTGTAGCGCGGGCCCCACTCGAGGATGGGGAAGAAGTACTGCAAGCCCAGGAGGAGCTTCCGGGGCGGGCTCTGGTTCTTGAACTGGCGGAGCGGGTCGTCGGGGAAGAAGGTCTCCTTCAGGTTGTACTTGAGGGACTTCACGAACGGCTGCGGCGGCGGAATCGCCACCTTGTGGGAGTGGGAGGAGGAGTTATTATTATCATTATTGCACTCCCCAGCCGCCGCCGCCGCCTCGTCGGAGGTTGACGGGTACACGTAATCCGCGTTGCCCATACAAACACAAGCAGGGGAAGAAAAAAAAACTTATTTTAATTTTGTTGATAAATTCTTTTGGGTTTTGGGGGATTGGTGAGCAGTGGGAGTGAGGGAATGGAAAGGCGGTTGGGGGAGATGGAGCATTTATAGCGGTAGAGGGAAGGGAAGAAGAAGACTACTGGTGGTAGTGTACGTTGTGAGTGGGGAGGTAGAGACTGTGGTGGCGGTGTGGGCCATGCGGCGAGACTCGTCTCCTCTCGTCTCATCTCATCAACAAAGGTATATCTAATCTAATCTATCTCTCCTCTCGTCGTCGATCCCCAAAGCTGCGGTGTAGTGCTGGGAGGGTCCCACATCTCATTTCATGATACACGACCTGCTTTGCCTCGAGAAATTCTACAATGCAATATAGTATTGGTGCTATAGGATTTTGCCTTTATGGTACAACTTAAAATTGTACGTTTACGTTATGGTACAACTTCATACTGTACCTATACTTTTTGTACAAATTCTTTCATGGTATAACTTGAACTTGTACCTTTATGTGATGGTACAACTTCAAGTAGTAAAGTTGTACCATAACATAAAAGTACAAATTGCTTTATGGTACAATCTAAACTTATACATTTAATGTTATGGTACAACTTTAAGTTGTACATTAAAGCACCAATACTATATAGTATAGTAGAAGTGCTCTTTGCTAACATGTTTAATTGTGCAAATTTCATCTTTGTTTGAATCTTTTCTTCAATAATTACCTGCGGATCCGGCGATTAATTAGTATTTGTGATTTAATCTGTCACGTAATTTCGTGAATTTAGGTGTCGTTTGGTTTTGATGATAGTTTGGTTGATATAGTTACAATGCATACAAGGTTCACAATGCATCATTTTTTTTATTTTTCCTGCACAAACAATACATGCATTGTGTGCTTGATGTGACACAAACTATCACTCAAAATAAGTGATGGTTGAGATTGTTGTGTTTTTTTCTTCTTCCAAATATGTCCCTACCTTTTTATGTGTGTTGCTTTTTTATACTAAAAACAAAGGGTAAAAATGACATTTCACCCATAGAGTAATATAATTTATTTAAACACTACAATGACTATCACAGAATCCAAACAATGTAAACTACAATACACCAATTTTCTTGTATACATATATTTTATGCAAAATACATTTGTATACCCAAAACTTTCGCATGTTTGCCAATAATAGCCAATTTTGGAGAAATACCACTTATAGCCAGTTCCGTCTTATTCTTTAACGGTGGTAGCTAATAGATTGACGGGACAAATGAATATGCTGAGTTGGCGAGTTTCTCCCGTGACATTTTCACGCTGGATTAATTTTAAAAATTAAAAAAAGGCAAAATACACCTGTATAGCCATAACTTTCACACTTTTGACAAATATAGCCATTTCTATTCGAAAACCACAAATAGCCCAAAAAACGGAGGGTAGTATGACAAATCTAGCCAAAAACGTTAGAAACTTTAACACTGTATGCGATTCCATTAACTCGTTTGACGGAATGCTGACGAGGACGGAATCCGACCTCCACATGATTGACACTTCAGCAAAATGTACACGTGGAATGCCACGTGTAGAAAAAAATGTTATATCTGCTTACTTACCCCCTTCTCCTTCCCTACAACCCGAAAAACAAATTCTCACGATTTAGGGTTCGCACCTGGTGGAGACGCCACCGCCGCTCGAGACCACCACCGCTGTCATTCAGTCCTTTTCTGCTCGCGCATCTGTCGTTCCGAAATCACCATTATCTTCTCGATTTGCAGCGATGTCACAGCGGGCTCTTCCTCAGCGACCAACCTCAGCGGGTGTGGGACTGTGCTTTGCAAGCACAACGTTCCCGCCGTGATTAAGACGTCGGGTACCGAGACTAATGTCGCTTTCCTTCTTTACAGCGAGCCACAACTACAAAAAGACACAAGAAAAGGAGGTAAGAAACAGCCTATAAGTACATCCTACCCATAATCGAAACCTCCAACCAACCTCTCTCTGAAAAACTCACCAATCGCGCCAGAATGTGAAAACCAATCGCGCCAGAATGTGAAATTAGGGTTTTGGAGAATCGGCGAGAAAAGACTTACCTATGCTTCGTCGATGCGTTCTTCATTACTAGGATGCTTGGGTTGCATCGAGAAACGGTGGCCGCCGGTGGATTAGTCAGGATGCATGCCAGAGTTCGTCATTGGAAGGGACGCGAAATCGGGGATGATAAAAGCTGAAGTTTTCGGGGTTGGGATGAGGATTTATAGAGGATTAGGGCGATGAACGGAAGCTGGAAGGGGGTTATCGGAGGAAGATCGGAAAAGGGGGGCGAAATCGGTCGTCGTCAGTCTCGTGGTCGGAGGAAGAGAGGTGAAGGGGGAAAGAAAAACGAAGGGATAAGAAAGAATGGACGAGTCACGAGTGGTGGTGGGCAGCTGGGGCACTTTCATCTTTTATTTTATTTTATTTTATTTTATTTTCCACGTCTGATTTCCACGTCGGAAGGTGGGGTAACTCAGTGGCCAACTCAGCGCAAGCCGTTATTACAGTCATAACGTCTACTAACACCGTTACCAAAATGGACGGAATTGGCTATTTGTGGTTTTCGAATAGAAATGGTTATATTTGTCAAAAGTGTGAAAGTTATGGCTATACAGGTGTATTTTGCCTATAAAAAAAAACGGAAACTGAAAGGTCTCCACAGTCCCTCCCTTCACTTTCCCCTTCTCTCCTCTCTTCGCATCTCTAATTATCCAAACCACCGTCGCCGTCGATTCCGCCGCTGCAGCCCCGATGCCGCTTTCCTCTTCGCTCCGGGGTTGCCCAGCCACAATACCCTTCCCCTCCTCTCCGACGAGAACCCCGCGGGAATGGAGATCGATTGACAGTGCAGGGTCTTCGCAGCTGTGAGAGGAGTTTTTGCCGCTGTGGTGGTGACCCAATGAGATGCTAGACCACGTATGGCTCCCTGCGCTTCTTCCTCTTCCAGATGGAGCTAGTAGTAGACAAATCTGGAGGGGCTGTGGGGCATCTTTGAGAGGGGGTGGGGGGGGGGGTTGATGAATCTGGAGAAAGTTCCCGGACGCGATTGGTACCGAGTCAGCGGCGCGGGGTCGGTGCGCTTGATGAAGGCTAGGGTGCTGTGATTTCCAAAAGAACCCTAATTTCAAAATGGGGAAAAAGTTGGGGATTCGGCGTGACTCGTCGAAGCAGATAGGAAATATTAGGATAATTTTTTTTAATTATGATGTGTAAATAATAAATAATTTAAATATCTGATGTGTCATTATTTGCTTATTTGGCACTGACGTGTCCGTTGAGTTGGCGTCTAGTCAGCAAACCGTCAAATAAGTTGACGGTGTTATTAACACCGTTAAAAATTCTAACGGAAATGGATACATTTGTCCTACAAAACCTTAAAAGCTGGCTATAAGTGGTATTTCGCCAAATTTGGCTATTATTAGCACAAACGTGAAAGTTTTGGCTATACAAGTGTATTTTGTCTATATTTTATTATGCATACATTGATGACAATGCATCGATTTAATTATCACCAAAACCAAACGACCCAAAGGTTTGAGTAGAATAGTCTTTGGACATAAATACAAATGGATGGAATAGCACGTAAATTAAGCGATCAATTTCTTTTTTGTATGGTTAACTGGTCAAATTTTTCTATGGTTAAGTAGGTTGAATCTGATGAGAAGAAGAATATAACTTAATTAATTTGTCATTTTTTTCGTGGGTTAGCTAAAATTTTGTGGTTAGGGACTTTATGAACAGGATTTTCACCAGTATAATTGCTTTTTCTGACATTACTTCCTTGCTTTTTGATTCAACACTGAACACACTAAAATCACAAAGAAATGAGCGATTTCTCTCTGTAGAATGCATAGAGCCAATGGGAGATTAAACAAACGCATGCATAATATTGTTAACTCAGTCGGAAATATTCAAAGAACAATAAACAAACACCGGATTTACGTGGTGTCCCTGGAGATTCCAGGACTAATCCACAGAAGAGGGTAAACCCCTTCAAGCTATTGATAAGTTTAACTGAGTTCTTGTAGTGTTACGATCGAAAACCTCCTCACATCACTATATATACGAGGTTGCTCCCATAAAACGCTAAGACGAGAACTACAACTCACCAAACGTCAATGCATGAGTTACATGGCATAATGGGCTACTCTAGTGGGCTACGTATGTACATAATGGGCTGGAAAATAAACAAGCAAAAGACCACTATAGTCCGCTAACAGCATCCCCCAAATTGATGCTGGTTCCATAGAAACAATTGGCTCGACAGATACCAATGATGGATCGATGGAAAAGGCTTGGTCAAAATATTAACAATCTAGTCCTCCGTGCGAACATGAAGAACTGAAAGAGTACCAACATAAACCAAACCACGAACATAATGAACTAAGATCTCTGTATGCTTCGTGCGATCATGATGCACTGGATTGACCTCAATAAGACTTGCACTAGTGTTTTCCACAAAGAGATCCATAAGAAGCGGACAAGTGACTCCCAAGTCACCTAGAAGTCAACGTAGCCACACTAGCTCGGAGCTGACATCCGATATCGCCCGATACTCGGCCTCGATGGAAGACTTAGAGACTTTATCTTGTTTATTACACCTCCACGAGATAAAGGCATCGCCAAACTGAATGCACCAGCCAGTAGTAGAGCGACAAGTATCAACACACCCAACAAAGTCAGAATCTGAATAAGCACAGACATTAAGAGAACTGGTAAAAGGAAAAAGTATACCCCACATCACAAGTACCCTGCAGACAACGAAGTATCCGATGAACCACAACTAGATGATATGTACGAGGAACAGACATAAACTAATTGACGGCCTTAACAACACAGGAAATATTCGAACGGGTGGCAGACAAGAAGATGAGACTCCCAACAATACTCCGATATTGAGAACCATCATGAAGTAATGTACCAGAATCACTGTCGAGCTTCAAGTTGGCCTCAATCGGAGTAGTGACCAACTTGTAGTTTGCAAAATGATGATCATCAAGCAAATAAGATAAATAATTTCGTTGAGCAAGCAAAAGACCCCTCGAATTCTTGTAGACTTCAAGGCCGAGGAAGTAAGGTAACTCCCCAAGGTCCTTGAGACTGAAAGACGCTTGCGTACCTTCCTTAAGACGTTAAATACCCTCATAACTAGTAGCAGTGATAACCATATCATTGACATGCAGGAGCATAACCACAAGACCCGCCACCGACTAACGAGTGAAAAGAAACGAATCATTAAGAGATTGGCGAAACCCAAACTATGAGATGGTATAATGAAATTTCTCAAACCAAGCACGGGGTGCTTGTTTGATACCATAAAGTGAACGATTTAGCAGGCAAACATGACCCGCAGTAGCACCAGTATAACAAGGAGGGGGCTCCATGTAAATAACTTCCGTCATGTCCCCATGAAGAATGCATTCTTCAAATCTAACTGGTAGAGAGGCCAGTTTTGAAGCGAACCACTAATAATAAGGTGCATACTGTAGACATCTTCTTACTATAATCAATGTCATTTTCCTATGTAAATCCTTGAGCAACCAGTCGTGCCTTATAGCAATAACAGTACCATCAAGATTCATCTTGATGGTGTACACCCATCGACAACCAACAACATATGTTGACAAAGAAGAACGTGGAACTAAGGTCTATGTGTTGCTGGCAACAGAGCTTTAAGCTCACGTTGCATGGTTGCCTCCCAGATGGATCTCCCTTCGCCTGGCGATATCTCATGCGAACAACAAAAGCATCGACACCATGAACAACGTATTCATTAAATCGTGAGGAGGAATACCTTGGGTCGATCTTTGAGAGCAACGATGAGTTGGATTCGCAGGCACTGAGGATGGCGAGCGGAGATGAGAGAAGCCAGGTAAAGATGTGGAAGCCGAGAAAGAAAAGGACGAACTGGCACTGGAAGAGCTTGATGCTAGAGTGGTAGGCGAGGAAGACTGGGTCGACAAGGCGGGTGTAACGTTGGGGAGCAGACCGGTATGGGGAGTTGGAGTAGGCGGGGAAGATCATCATCATAAGCGCCATCATCAAATATAGGCAGAGGTAAACCAGACGATGGAAAATGAGATGGTGATGAGCTAAGAGAATAAAACATAATATGTTGAAAAAATATCAATGTATTAGCAATATGAACACATTGAAGCGATGGATCGTATCACAAATAGCCTTTATGAATATTACTATAACCCACGAAAGCACAATGAGCAGTTTTGGATGTCAATTTGGTACGGTCACGTTTAGGAAGAAAACAACAACCAAATACTCTAAGATACGAGTACTTAGTATGAAGGAAAAACAATGCAAAAAACGGACTGGTCTGGTTAATGACATGTATAATTTGATAATCTATAAGACGGACAATAGTGGTTACAACTTCAGGTAAATAGTCATACACGTACTACATGCGATCACTATATTATTTGTTTTTTTTTTCAATTTTAAACAAGCAATTTCACATTACTAATATTCTATATGTTTTGATTTGCCTACTCTAAGATATCATTTGCTCCGTGGATTTTATGAGAGATTTGGGTCCCAAATTCAATCCCTTATGGACTTGTCACAAAGTTCATTGCTAATCAATTTTGTGTGATAAAATTTGTGGGGTCCTTGGGCTTTAAGAGATCATATCTGTGGACCGTACGAACATTCAAATTCAATGGTTTGAGGTAAAATTTGGGTGAAGACCAAAAAATCCATCTTACCCGCAAATATAATAAAGTAAACTCCAATAAACAAACAATAAACTTTTTCGAATTCATAATATCAACAAATCCATGATTTTACTAAAATCTTATTTTCGAATTCATAATATCAACAAATCTTATGTCTAAAGGGGTCCAGTTCCCGATTATTGATGACCCTGTAGTTGTAGAGGTCCTTGCGCTTCGGGAGGCAATGCATTGGTGTCTGTCACAAGGGCTTGGTGTAGTTTGCTTTGAAGGGGATGCGAAGGTTATTATAGATAAAGTTCGGCAAGCGGAGGTTGAGGATAGCAGGATAGGAGCTGTTCTTCATGAGGTGGTGCAACTGTTTGCCTTCCATCCTGGGTTGAGTATTCAATTTGTAGGTCGGCGTAGTAATAGGGTAGCCAATTTGGTGGCTAGAAAGACCCTTTCTTTGTACCCGGCTACATGTCTTTTTTTTCCAGTTCTGGCTGAATTCCAGGATATAAATATCATCTGTTTATGATCAATATATATATCTTTTGTAAAAAAAAAAAAAAACTAAAATCTTATTTTCCTAATATAGGAAACAAACGAATAGGATTGAAGCCGGCGTTGACAAAAATGCAGAAAGAATTGGAGGATCGTGTAATCATTTTGTTGTCACTGCACAATCGAATGTCTTGGTTCACTCCTTCAATACAATCCTTTTGACTTCCTTCGATCGTGGGTAGGGATGGTCTCCATTGGCAAGCATGCTTGCAAGATCGAGGAAACCCATCGCATGCCTTTTTCTGTATCTTCTCCTTCTTTTTTTATATTATTTTATTATTACTGGTCCAATGTAAATATGTAATTGGGCAGGTGACGACAATGAAGTGGACAAACACACGCAGTGGTGTTGTGGATGAGTTGTAGTTTGGGAAACGATGTAGATCGATCATCATCATATGACACATATGTGGTTACATATAGCTATTGAAGTTTAGTTAAGCCTAACTAACAACCTAACTTCTGTTTAGATATTCATTTATGGCTGGTACACGAAATTGATTGCCGCCGGAAATCATTTCATACAAACCGTGAAAAATTATTCTGAGGTTAATTTTCACCTTTTATTTTATTTTATTTTATTTATGAGCACTTCAACTATGGTTTAAAACATTTGTGCTTTGAGGTACAAATTAAAGTTGTAAAAAGTACAAGTTTAGGTTATACTCTTATGTACTTTCATTTTATTATAAAAATTTAGTTTGTACAATAAAGAGATTAGTACAAAAGTGTATAGACGCAACTTGAAGTTGTCCCATAATGTTAACGGTACAACTTCAATTTGTACCCTAAAGACAAAACCCTAAAGCATTGTAAAATTCCTCTCTCTCTCTCTCTCTCTCTCTCTCTCTCTCTATATATATATATATATATATATATATATATATATATATATGGTGACGTTTTCAGTGCACTCACTTTTTTGGGTGCATTCAGTGCACTCACTTCATAACCGCCATATTAAACATGCGATTTATGTCAAAATGATGTCAATCATCACTTATGATGTCATGAACAATAACGCACATGAATTTGCACAAAAACCATTAAAGATTTACTTTAATTTGAAAGATTTAGAGTTTAGAGATTTAGAGTTAGGGTTTACAATTTGGGGTTTAGGGATAGAACTCAAAAGTGGAGGTCTAGGGCTTAGGGTAATCCGCTAATTAGTTGTTATCATATGTTATATCATCATATTAAACTAATTCTAAAAATTAAAATTCAAAATTTGACACCTTAATACTAGTTTTTGAGTGGGTGAATTGAACACACTCATTTTTGTGAGTGCACCGAAGTAGTCACCATATATATATATATATATGGTATTATGGTGCACTCTATCTCCTAGTTAATAAAATATAGTATGGGTAAGTTACGTGTTAAATACCTACGTGTATATATGTTGGATATATTTGGACGAATTAAAGTTATCGATTATTGTTTCTAAATAAAAATTAATATTAGTTTATATGCTTTAGAGCAATGCTGTCAGAACCGAACCAGAGTACGACCCGGAAACGTGAATGGCTCGGTCTTTAGTGGTCCAACCTGCATTAGACCGTTTAAAAACCGTTTGAGAACCGATACCTAATAAACAGTCATCTGTATAAATAGTGGACACTTCTTAATCATGGTAAATCACAAGTAAATTACTCTCTTAAACAATTCTAAAACATCAGTATCGAAAGATCTAAATTTCAATTCCAAACCACCACATTGTTCCAAAATAAAAGCAATATCACACGAGTCTGAACATGAAACAAGAGTCTTAAACATGGAAACCACTCAAAGTCTCAAACTCAAACAATTATCAAATACAACTTCAACATCATTTCATTTACCATCACTAGACTTCAACACCATTCATTCACCATCAGCATCGGATGAATCACTGCTTGAAGACTCCATGTCAATTGCTGTGCTACCATCATCTCCATCATAATCTAATAAGTAAAAAAAATGTAAGAAATCATGTGTTAAAAATATATCAAAGTTGAACATTCCTCATTTACTAATATGTCAATCCAACCTTCATTGTGACCTCTTTTCCTACTTGTAGTTCCACTTCCTTCAGGAATGTTAGTAGCATTATCCTCACCCATAGCTTGCATTAACTCATCAAAGCTAAGATCTGGAGGTTGATCCTCTTCCTCATCCATAACCCAAAATTCAGTGGCATTAATCCATTCATAGTCAAATGGATCAACCAAGAACTTACTTTTTCTAGTACGAGACCTATGAATGATTAAATACAAGTCAAGTATGTCACTATTTCATGGCAAAAATATTTTGTACTCAAATCAAACACATTTGCTATTCATCACATACCTCTTTGCTAGCTTCATGTTGTAGTTCACATGGACTAGATTGCTTAGTCTTTCATGCTCTATCTTGTTCCTCTTCTTGGTGTGAATCCGCTCGAACACACTCCAATTTCTTTCACATCCAGAAGAGGCAGAAGTTTGGCTTAGGACTCGAAGTGCAAGGTTCTTCAACAATGGTGCACTATCACCAAAGGTATTCCACCAATCATCTACAAAGAAAAATAATTTATTAGAACAAAAACAATTAAATAGACCAACTATTGCATTAAGAATCATGATACTTCATATTACCGGGATCAAGTGACGATCTACCTCTAACAGCCAAATCCCTACCAAAAGACCCCTTTGCTTCCTCGAACAATTTCAGTTCCTTACATGCTTGCAAACCATCACTACAAAGTTGGGGCTTTTCAAGCAAGTTTATTATATCCCCCTTCACCTCAATGTTCCCTACATATTCTTTCTCATCATATTTGAGAGCAGGATTGAAGAAATAAGCTGCCTTGACTAGATCCCCCCGAAAATGCTTATCCCACCTTTTGTTGATGATGTCAATGTAAGGCTTGTACAAAGTCTCTTTACCCAGAAAGATCTCCTTGATTCCCTTAATTTCTCTTCTCATTCCCTCATAAACATAAGCAAGAGTGGGCTTCTCATTTGAATCCACAAGCTTCAGCAACTTCATGACTGGTTGAGCCACATTTACCATCTCCAAACAATCACCCCAAAACTGAGCATCTAACAATATAGCACTCACCGCCTTTCCTTTTGCAGTCTTAGATGATTCATCTGCATTGAAGAACTCACTCATTGCTAAAGCTTTTAAATCAACCTTGTGCTCATACACACTCTTTATGGAGAGGAAATTAGTAGCAAAGCGAGTTGCACCAGGTCTCACTATTTGCTTCCAATTTGGCCTTGCTTTCAACCAATTAATCACAGGAGTATGATTATAAACAAAGACAGTGACTCTTCTAGCCTTTTGAATGACAGCCTTCACATTATCCAAATCTCCAAAATCACCCAATATCAAATTCATGCAATGAGTTGCACATGGGGACCAATAAATATGTGGATAAGTCTTATGAATAATCTTACCACATGACTTGTAGTTAGCTGCATTATCAGTAACCACATGAACCACATTGTCCACGCCAATCCACTGAATTGCTTCATCAAATATCTTGAAAAATTTCTTTGCATTCTTCACAATCTTTGTTGCATCAACAAATTTAAGAAAACAAAGACCTCTAGTACAGTAGACCAATAGATTGACCAAGCTTCTACCTTGTTGATCAGTCCAACCATCAGCCATTAAAGTACATCCACGCTGTCCCCAAACGGCTCGGTGTTGATCAACAATTAGCTGGGTTTCTCTCTTCCAATCAGCTAGTAAAGGCACCCTTAAATCATGATATGATGGTACCTTAAATCCTGGACCAATAGCCATTGCAGCATCAAACATCCTCTGCCAACTATCTGAGTTAGCTGCATTAAAAGATATGCAATTCTCATAGAAGAATTATGCACAAATCATATGCGCTCTATGAATTGCATCCTGAGTAGCCATTGCACTTTTGATGCCTGGTTGCGACCCATGAGTAGTTCTTGGAGCAAAAAAGTCAGCTCCGTTATCTTTCTTCATCAAGTCACTAACATTTTCCCTTTCCTGTGATCTCACTAACTCAACCACATCATCTTCCTTGTCACCAATGATAGGATCATTATATTGCTTCTTCCCATCTTTCTTTTCTTCAAATTCTTTAAGAATATTGGCAAATCTCATACGCACATCACAGGGAACTTTTGAACATTTCACAATATTCCCTTTTAAGAATGAGCAAGATGCTCTTTCATCCGATGAATCCCCCCTCCCCTTTTCTCAATTCCACATAGCATGCATTTGAGTGCCTTTACCTTCCCATTATCATCTTTGAGTTCTTGAATGTAATTCCAAGCAGGATCATTCTTTCCTCGACCAGCTTGCCCAGTTGAAGCAGTAGAGCTCGGTGTTGTTGATTGAGTACCACTATCTGGATTTGGAGTACTCATCTACAAAAGAAACATCGAATCAGCAAATTTACAATAGTAAATCTAACAAGTAAGCAAAAAAATTACTAAATGGGACAGGGAATAAACCATTACAAATTAAATGGGAACCAGCTTGCCCAGTTAAATCTGTCCATGTTTTACACAACTATACGACTCGGCAACCACTGTGTCTGTGGTGCAGGGATCAAAAAGCTCTATTTCTATATGGGTAGATAGAATCTGGTTTTGGAGTGTTGCTTTTGTTTAAGTTTTTTAGGGCAAAATATAGTAGTATGGAACCAGAAGTAGTAGGAGATGAATCTAATCTAGCTTCTAAGTAGTATTAGGAACTACATCACTTTTTATCCCCACATTCTTTAATATGTTTTCTCAGCATCTTCTTGTCTTTTTTGTGCAGCAAGATTACATCTCTATTATTGATTGCCTCCCCTAACTCAAAACTGAAAGGAACTACAGCCTCCAGCTGGTTTGTACTTGGGATGTAGCGAGATTCAATGGACTCAGCTATATCTCTTATTTATAGGTTGATTGGAATGTTCTTGTTTGGACGCTAAATAGAATCCGTAACTAATAAATAATTAACAGGAGTACATATATTCAATTATTCAGTGTGGCAGGGAATAATCAGTCCATGTTTTACACAACTATACAGGGGGTAATCAATCGGAAAATGCAGGCATACCTCACCGGGGGTAATCGATCGGAGTAGTAATGGTAATGGAGAACGGGGAAGGGAAGGGAGACCTCACCGGGGCACGCCGGCAGGGGCTCGCCCAAATCGGAGGGAAATGGCGACGGGGAACGGCGCTGGGGAAGATGGCAACGACGACGGGTCTGGGGAAGATGGCGACGGCGCTGGGGAAGCTGAAGTGCAGTCCAGATGCGACGGCGACAGAGCTGGGGTAGATGGCGACGGCGCTGGGGAAGATGGCGATGGCGACGACACTTTTTGTCTCCAGGCTCTCCACGAAGAAGAAGATGGTGAATGAAATTTCAAATTTGGGAATTACGGTTCTGCCCGACCCCGACCCACCTTCCCCTTTAATTTTCGGTCTTTTAGTTTTTAATTTTTTTTAATTACACCAACCGACCGAATGTAAAAACCGGACGAACGGTTCGAGCGGCTCGAGCCGTTAACCGCTTCGGCCGCTCGCCGGCCGCCCCAGAGAACCAGTCCGGCTAAATAGCTGATCCGAGCCGGTTTTGTGCCTGGTTGGCGGTTTTGGCGGCTCGGCCGGCCGACTCGGCTCGGCTTTCACAACACTGCTTTAGAGAATGATGGTATAGGTTTCACTCATAAAGACTTATTACCATACCCAAAAATATAACTTACTCCAAGGTTTGTATACTGTTTTCTTACTAACAGCGGGGACCCATCAATTTTAGCTAGGGATATACTCTTTTGAAATCTAAATAATTAAATTATAAAATATCCAATTAATAGAAGTTACGGAAAAAATATCAATACCTATTAAATATTAGTAAAAATTGTGAAATATACTCAGTATTTACAATATTCAGCAACCGATTAGACAATTATTCACTAACTGATTGCCTATACGATGTCAAATTTTTTCTTGATATAGCTCGAAGTTGGAAAACTTCTTTCAATAGTTGTAGTTGCATTTGATCAAATCAATACAAGTTGAGAAGAAAATGGAGCAATGAATATGGTAGATTTACTTTACTCATAGTTCTTAACCCAATGATAATAATTTTCAAAGTGTCGTTGAATAAATGAGTTAGAAAGGTACGCAGTTCATCTCTTATTCGCTTGCAATTGTATAATAAGAGAATAAAATGGTTCAACTTTATAGTGCTGCAAGCTTCATGAATACCATAAGGTTGGGGATAGCCGAAGAGAGAATTTTGTTATTAGGATTTCGATACAAATTTTGAAAAATTAGGTTTGATAAGATGTTTTTTAGATTATGATTACATTTATGTTTTAACAATAAATTATTTGTAGCATGGGTAACATTTTCTCTAATAATTACTGGTTATAGGTTTCATTGCAAAAACTACCACATTTGTTTTTCTGCTCTCCCAAATTCAAACTATTACCAGAAGGTTGATAAGTTTTCTCTAAATCTTAAGGGTGATCGGGACACCCCTAAACATCTATGAATCTACCCCTACTCTAACTCAAACTATTAGTGATGAATAAAATTTGGGTTAATACCTTATTTTGGTCCGAACTATACACAAACTTTCTACTTTGGCCCGTGGTTTCTAAAATTGCTCTCCTGGCCCGAACTATGCACCATACTTTCTTGCTTGGCCCGGAGTCGGGTTTGACCGTCAATTTGAACGGTCAACTCCGTTGACTGTTAGTCAAACGCCAGGTCACTTGCCATGTCAGTGGACCCGAATTAAAAAAAAAATATTTTGAATTTCGGCATTCATTTTCATTTCTAATAATAATAATAATAACAAAAATCGAACCCCAAAACCGCTTTATCCCTTACAAATCTCAGCCACCCATTTCCCCCAGTGCCCCTGCGTCACCCCTCTGTACTCTGTAGAGCTTCTTCGCCGAAGCGAACTCCAGGCCGTTCCTCTACAATGAAAATGAGCTCTGGAGCTAGTAATTGCTCGATCCAAATCCGGAAATAGTGGTAATGGGTCTGTTTTGCTAGCTAAATTTTTAGAGAAGATCCCTCTGGTGACGGTAGACGGACGAACCCAGTGGCTCTGTTTTGGCCGGCGACGATGGGTTGTGACTGCAGAAAGAGAAGACGGAATCGAGAATGTTGGAGCCCCCGCCGCCCATTAGTATTAGCTAGGAGAGGGAGGTTCCAATGCCGGTTAAATCGGTGGGGAAGGTTCAATTATTGTGGCCTTGGAGAGGTTCCATGGCTGGACGATAAAACAATGTAATGGAGGGGGGGGGGGGGGGGGGGGGGGGGGGGGGGGGGAACATGGGATGGAGTTGAAAACAGAGAAGGGGATTGAGAGATATAAGGATGAAAAGGAATGGAGGACGAGAAAGAGCTTTGAGACGATTTGGGAATGGAGATGAGTTTTTGGGGGTTAATTCCCTAAATATTTTTTTTTTTAATTTACCACGAATATAGTGATTTGAAGGAGGAAGGTAGCGGCGGCCCTGAGTCTCGGGCGCCGTCGCTACCTTCCTTTTCCTTCTTATCTTCTTCTTTCCTCACCACTCACTCTCGCCATCTCGCCAGACACCACCACACACCACACCAGTCCTCCTCACCTCCAACCCAGCGACGGCGCCAAGAGAAAGCACGGCGGCGCCCCAATCTCTGGCGCCAGAGCCAGCTTCCCGACGAAGCCGCCGTACCCAGAGTGCCGTCGCTCTCATCTTCCCCGATAGATCTGTTAGCTTCTCCCCACCATGTCCGACGACGACGAGCAGGCGCCCGACAAAGGAAGGGGCAGAGGGCGGCGAGGGCGTCGTGGCGGCGGCGAACGCTACAGGGATAAGTGTGGCGGTGGCCGGATTCTCGCCAGCGGTGGCCGAATTCTTGCCGCCAGCGGCATTTTTTTTAGGTTCTAATTTTTTTCTCCAGTTCCTAGGCTTTATGGACCCTTGTTCGATGAGACCACCACCTGCGACAATCGATACAGCTCCGGTGGATCCGGAACTTCTTTGTGGGCATGGTCACCATCGTATTGACGCAGTTTGGGCAAACAAGGTAAGTTTTCAAACTATTTCTATAGTTTTTTATTAGCTGAATAGAATAGAATAGAATTAAATTAAATTACGAATAGAATTAAATTAAATTACGAATAGGTCTTAATTAAATTATGAATATAATTAAATTAAATTACGAATAGAATTAGATTAAATTAAATTATGAGTAGTATTAGAATAAGTTTAGTTTAGATATATAAATATAAATATTAGGTGAATTGAATTAATATAAGTTTTGTGCATTAATTATAGGCTGGTGATCGATCTTACCACATTCGTCATACGGGCAATTTAGTGCGATACCATCCACTTTACCTGCCGTATCTCGTCGATGCGGGCTTGTCTAGTGTTCTGCCACTAGCCCCTCTTACTGGTGATCCGGGTTTGATTACTGCGCTCGTAGAGCATTGGCGACCCGAGACATCGACCTTCCACATGTCGTTCATCGAGAGTGGTATAGAGATGTCACTAGACGTTCAGGCACACAGAGAGTTGCTGCACTGAACGCAGCAGGAGGGCTGTCCTATGACCAGATGGCGGAGTTTGCTGACCAGTTGGCTGCAGGGGTTACAGCTTTAGGTTTTAGTGATCGTCGACATCCTGATACATAGCCGATACAGCGGTATCCTGATGAGCGCAGCTTAGCCATCTGGTTGAGTTGAAGGAACTCTTACCCAATCAATCACCGATGTTGGCATTTTTCTCTTGACCACCCGCAAGAATGTTTGCAAAAAATCGTAGGATTCTTCCCAATTTCCATGCAACTTCTCCAATGCTCTTTGTTTCCCATACCAATTCTTCTTATAAGTAACTTGCATATTAAACTTATCTTTCAACTCGGCCTGCACAGTTAGAACACTCAAATTTGGTTGAGCACGTACCAAGTGTTTCACGGACTCAGATATAACGTCGACATCAAGATGGCGATGATCCGTCGGTTGAGTCGTACTGCTACAAGCATGCACCAACTAGGCCTTTCTCACGCTCCAATCGCCTCCCACATCTCGACATCCAAACCGCACCATCCAAGGACATTTGTCCTCCTTGTGCATCAAACATATGATCTTCCAGATTGAAGGTGACGACTCCACCACGTTATACTGAAAGTTGCGTTGTAGTGCATAGTGTTTAATCGCCACCTGTGCAGCTTGTTTCGAGTGAAATATTTGCCCCTTGTAGAATTCTCCATCAAAACCACCAACAATAGGCCTTGGAATTACGACATATGAATCAATATGATAATTCCCCGTCCTCTTCATTACCCTGCAAGTAAAAATATGGAGGATAATTAGGTTGTTCTCCTTCCTCCCCGTCGTCGTCGTCGTCGTCCTCCTCCTCCTCCTCATCATCGTCTTCCTCCTCTCCGTCATCATAGTCATGATCAGATGGCATGCTCCATGTGTCATCTTTTTCCTCTCCACCCCGATCCTCACTGAGCTCAGCATGTATCTTAGCACCCAAACAATAAGGATTTTGTGCCATAAAATTCCAAAACACATTTAAGCTATCATCATCGACAATAGGCATTGTATAATGAAATAAAACACCATTCTGCCATTGTGGAAGACAGTAAGTGAAACCTGTAATCACAACACTATCTTGTACTGTTTCGTCTCTATGCCGTATTCTCCGAATTAGATTATCACAAAGTTTATGATAGTTCACCCGGGATGGAATAGTCATCTGAAAACTTACACCACCAACGAAATGGACACCCAAATTGTCCTCTACTTTCTCTGATTTCCACCGAACAGCTAGTTCAAATCTTCTAAAACCCCTACATAAAAAACAAACTCACTAATTACTAACTGGACAAATCATTATGAAGAATACATTAAAAAAAAAACGTATCTTACCTATTATTAGCCATCTTCCCAGCAACCAGACAACAACACCAGAGTTTCTTTCGAAACTTCTTTCAGTTTTTTGGTGGTGAAGAACCGAAGAAAAGGTGGAGTAAATATATTGGTGATGGAGTGGAAGAAAAGAAGGCAGCGACAAAGCCTCAGTCTGGGCCGCCGCCGCTTTTGCTCTTTTTTAAGCGCCAAAGACCCAGGCTCGGGCGGCGCCGCTGGATTTTATTGAAAAACAATGCCTAGCGGCCGCGCCTGAGTCTAAGGCTTGAGCGCTTTCAACATACCAAAAAACATAATATTCTTGTAAATAGTTTTTAAACCACTATATTCGTGGTAAATAAAAAAAACAATATTTAGGGAATTAACCAGTTTTTGGGGCTTTTGGGTTGGGTTTTTGGGGCTTTAAAATAAAAAATATTTTTTAAAATTTCGGTTCGCTGACGTGGCAAGTGACTTGGCATTTGACTAACGGTCAATGGAGTTGACCGTTCAAATTAACGGTCAAATCCGATTCGGGCAAAGAAAGGAAGTATGGTGCATAGTTTGGGCCAGAAGAGCAGTTTCGAAAACCACGAGTAAAAGTAAAAAGTTTGTATATAGTTCGGGCCAAAATAAGGCAATGGATGCTACCTTCCTTACTAGTATCATATTTATCCAGGCCGCACCATTGAACTCTATATATACTAGTAATCAGCCCGCGCTCCGCGGCGGGATAAGTTTGACCTATGAAGTTTTATGGATTATGAAACATCACTCTGAGAATCATCGTTGCTTAATAACTTCTGTCAATGCAAGGAAACATAAGGCAGTGCATAATAACCTTGTCAAGTCCAAAAGTTGTCGCAAACCATAAAATCAAATTTGGACATTGTTTTCATTCTAATATATATATATATATATATATATATATATATATATATGGTTATGTCTTCGGTGCACTCACTTTTTTGGGTGCATTCAATGCACCCGCCTCATAATCGTCATTCTGAGCAGACGATTCATGTGAAAACGATGTCAATCATCCCTTGTAGTATGATGAACAAGAACCACATGAATTTGTACAAAAATCATTCAAGATTCACTTTAATTTGAATGATTTAGGGTTTAGGAATTTTGGGTTTGGATCAGGGTTTACAATTTGGGATTTTGGGTTTATATTCAAAATTGAATGTTAATAGGTTAGGGTAATGGGTTGATTAGTTGTGATTCTGTGTTATATCATCATATGAGACTAATGCTACCCATTAAATTTCAAATTTGATGTATTATGACCACTTTTAGAGGTGGGTGCACTGAATGCACCCAAAAAAGTGAGTGCACCGAAGTAGTCACCATATATATATATAAGTTACATCAAAATACCAGAGTAGCTAGGGAAAAACAAACAGATTTTTTTACAGAAAACAGAGAAACATGTCCTGAATATATAACATACATAATTATAAATAAGCCGTCCTAACAAACTAAGTTCCAAGTAGAACAGCTTTTAATCACACGAAGGCATTAGGGTTCCAGATTGAAGCAATTCGGATAGTAGGAGGAATTTCTGATCCCCTAGGAGCAATAAAAGCTTCTGCCACAAATGGTACATAATACCTGTCTTCAATGCACTCATATCCTTCTTCATAGGTTAAACTGAAAAGTTCCTCAGGTGAAACACAAACCAAGCCCAACACAGCTTCATGATCAAAGATAACATCAACATATTCGCCCTCACACTCACATGTTGCATGTAATTCATATCGTACACTGAATTAAACAATGAAAGGAACGTTTTGATTTTCCTTAAATGCAATGGACAACAGATTATTAGCAAAACATAAAATTGAATCATACCTTGGAAAACCTGAACTTGATTTAAAGACTTCTGGACCGTACGTAAATCTTGTCATTTCCAGCATACAACGATAGAGAGTCTGAAGGAAGGAATTTTTGTTATAATAGGTTAAAGATATGACTATATATTTGGGATATGTGTTATCCAACACAATTAGAACATACAATATTATACATATACCTGGTAGGCCTGTGAATGAAACATTATATCATCCCTTAGCTGCCTGAGTGTTCTTTTGGGAGGAAGAAGACCACGAAGATAACCAATAGAGCAGCGAGAAGTACTATTGATGTAAGTCACTGGCATCCGATCACCTATGAACCTAAACAACAAAAAGAATGTATGTATTGTTTTTCTAACATCCAACAGAGTAGGTTTGTCAATATATAGACATAGAATTCAAATATAATAATACCTATTTTTTTTTTCATAATGGTGATTGTAAGAAGCAATGATCAGACGACTCCCAGGTGAAGATTGAAATACATATGCATCTCCAGTGCTATCTGTAACTGGCAACCTTGTAACAGCAGTAATTGTGGTAACGAGAGGAAGCCGAGATTCAGATTCCCCTGCAAACTCCAAATACTTTGTAACCCCAGATCCAGAGTAGTACACTGTCGCCCTGTTCCCTCTATACAAAATAACAAAATATCAGTTAATCCCACATAAAAGTCTAGCAAACAAAAGTCAACACAAGAATACGCAAGAAACCTGCAGTCTTCTATGATGAGCTCAAACCTAAAAACAACATTACTTGAAACCTCTGGAATTGTTAGATGAACAACGCAACCTGTAACATCTGCAATTAAATTCATAGTAAGCAAATAATCATGAACAATTTTTGTGAAAACAGCTTCTAAGGAAAATACCTCCATAATTCACAATTGTTTCTGCCTCTATTGGAACAGCCGAGAACGAAGTTTTCAGAAAAGTATTGACAGGAAACTTGGGATAACTCGGATTGTCAGGCACGCAAAATATGATATGTTCACTCCTTAAGGCAAAGCGAACTCCAGCGGGAACAACACGCCTGTTTTCCCTCGCAGGAATAACATGAAAGCCATCCAGAACATGTAAATCGCCTACTTTCAACTTATGATGCATTTCTTGATTGTAATCTTCCTCAATACAGGCCTCTAGCATATGTTCCTGTTAAATGTGATTTAGTGCATTACCACAATCAAAAATAAACAATAAATATTACATTATATACACGAATGACAGACCACTTTGTCAAGACACATCACATGCATTGTTCTTCTATGCCCTTGAGAGTCATCACTATACTCAATCCATACATTAAGAACTCGGAAGATCATAATATCAGTATAAGCACCAACACGGAGGCCACGAAACACCATGCATGTGGAAATTGGGTCTGTAATAAACAAAAGACAAAGAAAAACCCCAAAACTTAACACTTCGGCAGTGTTCATTCATAAACCAATAAATAGAAACTTGAAACAGAAAGCAACAGAGTCGATACCTCATGGAAGAGTTGGAAGTTTGAAATCACGAGGCATTATACAACGATGGCTGATATAGAAAGACAATATAAGATCAAAAATTGGTTCGAGTGTAAAGAAACAGAGACAGAATGTAAAAGGAAAAACTATCGGCAATCATACCCCATGAATATACAACTATCTCTGATCTGGAAGTTGCGAAGTACTGTAGCTTCTGGGAAAAGGAGTTCAGAGAACAGGGGAAGTTGAAAAGGCAGAATTAGAAATGGAATGAAAAGGCGGTGGAAGTTGGTCCCCAAAACGATTTCTTACTACCATTATAAAATCGTATATTGGAGATTCAGTGGGCCATAAATTGTTCCCCTAATGGACCGAACCATTATAAAATGGGCTTCCAAAAAACTATAGAAATTTAATATAAGCATAAAGCCATTTCTTATTCGGGCTAAATATGAGAATACTAGGTCCAATTCATATATCTACTTATATCATAAAAGAGGGCCCATTATTTATATCTATCTATCTATCTATCTTCTATCTATCTATCTATCTATTTATTTATAAATTTATTAAAAGGGTTTGAGATTTGCACCCATACCACATCAGCCTTAGACTAAATCTACGCTTCCACGTCAACACACCTAGAAATACAGTAATTGTCGTTTTTCCCCTTTCAAACTCTCTAAAAAATAGCGACTGTCTGTGAAACAGAATAACTCCCGATTTCCCATTCTAAAATTCAAACCCTCGAAAAAAATAACAACATTTCATAAAAAAATTTGGTAACTGATTCCTCAATTTTCTCCTTATTTACTTAAAAAATGTACACAATAAAAAGGGCAAAAAGTAAGAGCGTATGAGGTGATAACGGGAACTGTGGGCAAATGATAATAGCAATTTGCATAGTTATATATAATTATTAATGTAAACATCAATAACATGTAATTAAAAAGTAAGAGCGAATGAGGTGAAGCAATTTGCATAGTTATATTTCCCGCTAGTATCCTTGCCCGCGCTCCGAGTCGGGATTGGAATTAGTTCGGCCTCAATGGGAAAATAAAATGGAGCACCTAACAACGTATCTTCACAGACCAAGAACTACGAGATCGCCCCTTTCATTCTGGGGCGACGGAGGGATCGTACCATTCGAGCCTTTTTTTTCATGCTTTTCTCGGAGGTCTGGATTACTTGAGTTTATCTAAAGGAAATAAAATAAATTGTATTTTTATTGTTATAAAAAAAGTGTATGAGTCAGTTTCCATAACAATATCGTGAAGAAATGATTACACAATTTGCATATCCTCATCTGATGAGCATTATCATATCTAATTAGGTGTTCAAATAGTATATTAGAAGAATCGTATTTTGTAATTTTGGGTCTCCGGCTCTATTTCAAAATCAAATTTGTCAAAATTTATATTCGTTAGCCCAACATTTACATGGGCCTGGCAAATAAATGGAACGACATCCAATACGTCGTTCTGCGAACAAACATGTTTTGCATTCTCTTTTTCATTTTTGTGGATCAATCATTAGACCTGTAAAATTTTTGATGAAAAACATGGGAAGAACGCCAAGAACTACCATTAAAATTCCAGAATTCAAAGCGGGACATAGTTTTGTAAGATTTTGACCCTATTTATGGGTTATGGGGATTCCATAAATATTTCATTCTAAAAAAAAGAGCAAGTTCGAAACAATTGGGATTGAAAATATAGTATAAAACATATATTGGCCATTTCTCTGACTCGTGGACAAAGTCCCAGATGTGACTCGTGGACAAAATCCCAGGGATAGCAAGATGGTTCCTCTGCCTCTCTCTATCCATCCCAAAAAAGAAAATCGCCTGAAAGAGCACAGGAGCAATGCGAGCAGGTTAAATGAATGGCCGAAAATATAAGAAGTACGTGGCTTTTAACCTACCATTGTCCTTCTCAGTATCGTCCATTCCTTTCTCCCTTCAGCCTCTATCTGAGGAGTGAGGATGCACAGTCTCCCAAGAGCCCCTCAATAACCGAGAAGGCAAAAAATTGAAAAACAAAAAATATATATATCTAGTGTCTAGTCTCCATAAGCAACCCTTCGTTCCTCTGCCAACCCCTAATCCCCTATGCAGTGTGAGGAATAAGGCAATTACGTGTCTCAATCAGCAAACCTTCCTTCTCTCCTGTTCTCTACCGTGAAAGGAATAAAGCAAAGACTTGTCTCCATCAGCAACCTCCCTTCCTCTCATGATCTCTACAGTTTAGACAAAAGGCAAAATCCAGTTACAAAGAAACTCAAAGATACCCTGCGACCAACGCAAAGATCACCTTCACCAAATCAAACAAAAAAAAAACAAAACTAAAAGATGGCAACCAGATATCCTATCAATAACTTGAAGGGAATCGAGCTTCCATGTCAGAAACCCCTGAACAACCAGAGCAACAACCAATCACAGACCGGTGAATAGTAAAATTGAGCCTAAACGAATAGTAAGAGCAGTCTAGATGAACAGTGGAAGGTGGTTTGAGAAGTTATACTTTTTGGTGGTTGTTGGAGGTTTCTGAATCTCCCACGCCTTACTTGTGCGTGGAAAGCACGGGCAGATGGCGAGCGACGCATCTAGTCAACACAGAGAACAATTACCTTAAACCTTAAACATAAATATGCAGATTTGGATTCCTCTGAACCCTCTGTGCACCTCAAATCCATTGACAACCCCAGCAGTAGTTTGTGCATACTAACCAGTCGGTCCCCTGCTATTGCTACCTTTCTGCTTAACTTCGACCTCCAATCCGTCTCAATGAAAGTAAACTCGACACCTGCATCTACTCCTAAGAGTTTATCAATCAAAACCAAAGAGCAAGGAAGAGCCAACAAACACATCGCAGAAAACATACAGAACAAAACAATTGTAAAACATACAAGTATGCCTATTCTCCGAGTCTCCTCTATGCACCCCTCAAATCCCATTGGTAACCTAGAGTTCCACTCAAGAAGCGGATGGAAGTGAAGAAGGCAAATTAATGAACTCTGATCCATCAAAGAAAAATGAAATTACCTCCAACTCATAGAAGCACTTGAACCGAACAAATCAACAACATCAAAAGAATGACTTACCAAAGGTAGTCTCGCAGCTAAAACGAATAAAATCTGATGCAAAGCTCGGGTACTTCCCTTCCTCGGAGAGTCTGTAGTATCTAAATAAAATCTGAAAGGAGTTCAAACGACCCTTATGAGAAAGAAAGAGAGAATTAGTCCATCGAAATACCGTACAGAGAAAGATTATAACCTGATGCTACTTGCCTCGTCAACCCCTTTGTTGAGGGCGCAGAACAACCTTTCACGTATACATAAACCCATCAAACAATCTCCAATGTCAAATCTCGCAACCCACCAAACAATACCAGACCAAAGCAGCCCAGTAGGGACAAAGATAATCTATCAGATGATCATCTGCAAAAGGCAAAAACATAATCTGCCATGTAAGGGAAGGCTTCGCCAATAACAGAACTGCAAAGAATATAACAGGGGATTAAGAAGCGAACCTCGCCCAAATCCAGCGACTCTTTTTAGAACTCCAAACCCCTGGTGTTGCCCACACCATCCGTAAGAACAACAGATCAATCAATGCCCAACCGGTACTTCATCTTGCAAAATCTCATCTGAAAAGTAATCACAATAAAACCATGAAAAACAGAACAAAATCATGAACGACAGAAAGACAACAAAACCAAGATTATAACCTGTGCACCGGGGCATTCTTTAAATCCCCTTTCTCTCTCTCTCTCAAATCTACAACTTGATCGTTTCGAGATCGCCATCTCCCAAACTGGATGTGAAAAACCATCGCCGATAGAAAAGTGAGAGAGAAAGATAGGGGAAAAGTGAGTGAGAGAGAGAGAAAGGGGAAAGGCCATTGCAACGACATCTACAAAAACAGTACAAAGATAAAATTTTAGTAAACAAACATCAGATATATAAACAAAGCAAATCCAACAAAAACAAACCCACTAACCTGTCAAATAACGATGGTTACCGGCACGCAAATTCAACTGAGAGAAAGCCACAAACTCGTAAGCATCAAGCGGGAAACTTTCAGCAGGCAAAACACAGGGCTGAAAAGAAGCCGAAGGCGAAAGACCCAGATCCAAATCAAAGGAACAGGCCCGATACTGATTAGGCGGATTGCTCAGGGCAAAAGTCTTTATGACGTATATCTTGCCAACTAAGAGATTACGGCGAATCCTGGTAGCCATCGAAGTCGGTGAGACGCCTTGTATCAGCATACCCTGCGCAAAACACTCCACCCTACCGCATGAACAAAGCGAAGAGGACACAGCAAACGGGGGCAAGAAAGAAAAGGCGAGAAGGACAGAAACTTAACTGTTTCGTCGACCCAAAGAGTGCAGTAATTGTAGATCCTAATGTCCCCCGGGGACTTCGCCGGCGCCACGAAAGATAAAAAAATGAAAGAAGGAATTAACAGACGTGATAGTACTGCATGTCAGTTACCGGTCCAATGACGAAAGAGAACGTAAAAAATGGGAAATGGCACTGCGATTAACAAAAAGATAAGTACAACGTAAAATCAAGGAACCGCCAATGAAACCATAAAAAGCAACGAAGGATTCCAGGTGCCGAAGCGACGGTTGTCAGATATCAGGTCACAAAGAAAACCGCTCCCCCCAGGCCCAAATGCAAATCGCCGTATATAAAATGGCGCGCCCATCATTGGCCGAAATCCAGGAAGACAAGAAACAAAGCCCACGTGCAAGAGAAGAAAGCAAAGCAGTGCGTGTAATAATTATACGGGGCGGCCTCAGGGGAAACGATAGAAAGAAGCAGAAAACACATAGAAAATAAGCGTCCATTTGAGGGCAACGCGGCACACACAGGAGCAATTGAAAACAAATAAAAAACCGGCCCACCCACAACTGAGCAGCCAATAAGAAAATGCGACCGCAAAGATGGACCAATCAGGAGAGGGTGAACAGTAATTTTGAGTCTAAATGAACAGTAAATTGTGTCTAGATGACTTTGCAAATAACTTGTTCTAAAATGGGCGAAGACTAGTCTGATCAGTCTGTCACTGCATGATATGTTTCTCTGACATCTGCCTATCTATCCAGCAGATCCTTTGAATGGAATCTAGCCTTACACGATCAGATGCTTGCCCATTTTAAATTGTTGTCCGATCTTTATAGTACTTAAGCACGTGATCTGATCAGTAGAAAAGGCTACCCAAAATCTAACAGTTGCAAATTACTTAAATCTGGTCGATCATGGCACCATTAGTTTCAGTAGTCCACCATTCAAACTTATACGTCGCAGGAAGTTTCGTTTTTCCTCTTTCTACTTGCCGCCATTTAGAGCGCATCATATGTCTTTACAGGGACTGCTGCGTCTTCAGTAATTTGAGCCGTCATGATCAGGGGAACTGAATTTACTTATCCATTTGACAATAAACAATATATATATATATGTGTGTGTGGAGAAAAAGTGAAGTGAGTGCTACTTTTCCCCTCTCCTGATCTGCATTATTGGGTTGACCTGTCTTGGAAATAGCCTGCATTCTTCCAATCCGCCACAAGTGAGTTCTCCAATTTCCCAATAAGGATGGTTAAAGGGCAATAATTGTAATCATCTTCGCCGTCATCATTTGAGGTTTTGGTAGATATCATGGCTACAGAACTGCTACAGAAAAAATTTCATCGCATTGACCAATGATGCGTGTGCCACATTGCTTTGCTGATCAATGGTGGGCTGCAAACGAGCCGAGTCGAGTCGAGTTTTTGCTTAGCTTGAGCTCGGCTCGTTTATAAATTTTTTAGCTCGAGCTCGGCTCGAACTCGAATTTTGATTATCCAGCTCGAGCTCGAGCTCGACTCGATTAAAAATAATCCAGCTCGAGCTCGGCTCGACAGAGCTCGGTAAATGGTCATTAACACAGCTTGTCAAGCTGAGTACAAGCTCGGCTCAAGATAAGCTCGATTTGAAACCATTCTTGCTGAAAAATGTGTACAAATAAGAACATTAGAAATTAAAAATAATAAAAAGAACACTAGAAACTAAAACTAACATGTAACTTCCACACACATCCTTATTAAAAAGATAATTTTCATGTTCAGAAGAGTAATTAATCCTTCCACAAGCTTTAAACAAGCCAGCTCACGAGCTTAGCTCAACAAGCCAACGAGCCAAGCTAGCTCACGAGCTTATCAAGCCGAGCATGGCCTTGCTCAAGCTTGGCTCGTTTACTAACGAGTCGGCTCGCGAGCTGGCTTGTTAAACAACGAGTCGAGTGTCGAACGAGTTTTTTCCGATTCGAACGCCGAGTTGCTCGCGAGCAGCTTGGCTCATTTGCAGCCCTAATGGTGACACATTATAATATGTCCCGAGAGAAGGAAAGATGGTGACGCATGAACTGTAACATCATTATTCTATAGTAACCATGATCCTGATGGCTGAATCTTTTCTTTCTTTCTTTCTTTCTTTCTTTCTTTCTTTCGTGTCTCATTGTGTAATACTATTAGCTAGTAACTGCATATATTTTAGGTTCTGGTGCACTGTTGTAGAGCAGCAGTTGTTGGGATCGACATGTAAATAAATGGTGTCTCAAAGCATGTATCCATCTTAGCTCACTAATTGATCAACATCTGCCCGAACTACTACCACATTAACTATATATACAATAAAATGAAAGCAAAAAATATACAAAAAAAAAAAAAAATGAGAGAGATCTTCAACTAGTACCACATTAATAATACCACGTTAATATTTATATATTTATGATAATGATTGGTGTTTTCATGTCTACACTATAGACTTGCCCTCACACTCATACAACAAATTGTATTTGTTTTATTGTAATTATGTGTAAATTAATGCTTGACTATAATTATAAATTATAAACATATTCATTAAATATTTTTTTTTGCAAGTTTTAGTCCCTATCAATTTTAACTTTGATTCACCTCATATTAATCATATAAATATTGGTTATAAAAACTTTAGAACCTTATTTTTCCAAGTCATAAATTTAAAAGACACAATTTTTTTTGTTAGAAATGAAAATCCAATTGCTATTTCTAACATTCCATCCAATTTTATCCTCTTCCATTTTGTCGCACAAAACTCCCTAGGGTCTCTCACAACTACTTACACAGGCGGTGGGTGACGAGTTATATGGTGTAAAAAACGTGACTGTGGAGGTTGAGGTGCCTTCAGGGTTGAAGTTCTCCTTTGCTTGTACAAAACTAAAAGGAAAGGAAAGCAGAAAAGTAAACCTATAACTATTGGCGAGTGAAGGAAGCAAGAGGAAGAGGTGTTGCACGTGCAAACTCCCTCTATAGTTTCCTAGACTCATAACGTCGATCCTAACAACATACACATTGCTTGATCCATGTAATATCTACTCTTACCTTGTGCAGCGACATTTATCGGAATTGATAGGCATCAATGACCCTACAATTTCTCCATTGAGGTGTAGCGTAGTTCAATCAATTAAAGATCGATCATATAGGGTGGCGGTGTTCGGTCTTCACCCTAACACGAAAGAAATAAGCAATAAGATAAATGAATCAAGTAATCGTATGTATTCCAAAATTGAATGATAAAAAGTCTACAACCTTTAGGGTTCACCCACCTATGCAACTAAGGGAACTAGCCGGTCATGGGGACGAGAGCCACGGGATACATTAGTTGACACACAAATCCCAAGGATCGCTACAAATTGACACACATATCAGAGATATTGGGGACACTGTCACCGATTCTGGCATCGATTTGCCTTTGTTAACCATTGTCACTCAAAGTTGGGTGAGTCACTCTGTCGACAGAGTACCGACCCTTAAATGCCTCCTCTCGTTGGCTATTTATAGACTTCCTATTAGGGTTTTGGTGGACAGAGGGTGGTCATCCCATGAGTCTTCTAGTGCCAATCGACCTTTTCCAGCTTGGCCACCACAAAAAGCATATTCCTTGAAGATTCTAAATTTTTTTAGACAAGCCTCAAAATGGCGGACCGAGCGCCATTTTAGTGATTAGGATACTGATTCTGGCACTATTTTTGTCCTCTTTTCATTTCACACTTTTGGCTTCTTGTACTCTAGTCTTGACATCGCCAAACACATCCAAAGTGGTCCACTAGGTTGCTATGCTTTGAAAACATACGAAAACTGTCAAGAGTCTATCAAATTGATGAAAGCAAACCTAGTGCCACTAGCTAGAATGCCTTTTGAGTATCATGCAGGAAATCCAAGATATTATGACGATAAAAGTACGAAAACCATGAAGTTTTGGTTATAATATGGGGGTCTAAAAGAGTACTTTTATCAAATAACCCCAAACTTGAACTTTGCTTGTCCACAAGCAAACCTCACTCACAACCATAGAGCTCACTAGATATTCACGATTACACTTGAATTTCGAACATAGAAAGTGGATCATAAGCATCTTACAAGGCCAACCCTCACACTTAGAGACTAGACCATATTGATGTAGAAATCAAGTGATAAAATCCTAGGAGATCCTAGGGTCGATCTTTTGATAGAAACTACTTCAACCTAACCTAATGTGTACGAATAATTCAATTGAAAGTAAATAAAAGTGGTTTGAAGTGCCCTTGATTTGTGCTACTAGTCTACTAAACAAGAAAGAAACGATGCAAGTAAGTAATGAAAGCGAACGTGAGAAAGAAAGTAAAAATGATTGTTTAGGAACGTGTTTTCTTATATGATCATGAATAAAATCTCATTATTAAGATGCCACAATGCCTCATCCATTAAGATTCCATATCCCTTCCACTAAGGTCATTCCCTACCCGTTCATGCACCTCATGTGATGGGAATTTGACTAGCTAATTCATGCTTTCGCTTCATGCCAACAACTAAACAATGAAGAGTAAGGAATTAAGGATAACACATCGTTAATTGTGGGATTTGAAAAACCATAATGATTATCTACAACATCGATGATCTCCTCAAAATTTGGGCATGTTGGACCTTGGTTAAAGTTGGGTCTAATACATTGCCAGATTTGCTTGTTTTAGCCATAAAGTGAGCATCCGATATCCAAATCCATATCTTATTTAGCCCATGAGTTTGTATTCTTGTCCTCCTTCTGATTCATTTGATAAACGATTTTGAACTTTGAATGCTTCAACCATCGACTTGACATACCCTTTAAGCACTTCTGGCATCATAATTTTTTTATATATTTTCTCAATTTTATTCTCTTGCGAACAACTCTTTTTATGATTTTATAGCTTTATCTTGAGTGGGGAGCTCTTTATAGCTTTAGCCTTATTGGCCGAGCAAGAGCTTAGAAACTCACATACCTCAAATCGTATGGATAGTCAATGAAATTAAGGGGTGTTGAAAATTTTATCCATGCTCTTACAAACACATCGTTAAGTTGGAAATCAATTCAAAGGGTGGAAATTTTACTTGTACTAGAGAGGAACTAGCATCACATTGTAAAACTTTCCCACCAAAGCTCCACTAGTATCTCTTCCAAAACCGAATTTTGTGCAATGAAAAGATGTCTCACACGTTGGGCTTACCCCACACTTTATTTTTAACATAGGAATATAGGATGGCAAATTTTGGAATGAAACAATGCCTTGAAGGGTAGATTTTGCATTTTTCTAAAGGTACAGTTCACCCTTGAAAAAAAACTTTTAAAAGTGGGAGACTCTTGTGCATGATCAGAAATATTTAAATAGATCAAATAACATAGCATTCAAACACATCAAATAGTCATTTCCTCTCATTGAATATCACATCCTTTATATTCACTACCCTATCCTCCCTTGATTGGACGATATTCCCTAGACTCATTGATTCAAAGTAAGATGAGCAGTGAATATGTTTGTAGGGGATGACTAAAAGTCATTATATGGAAAACATCTTTAGTATTTTCGAAAAAAATTAAATGGATCAATAAACTAGTATTCTCGAATTTGAATGACAAAAAATGTATCATGTATCAAGCATAATCGAGTAACACGTATCACCCAATTCCACCGCATACTTTAAAATGGACATTGTCCTTAATGGACTGAAATACAGTGAGCTACGGAAAAGTTTAAAACGAGTTACTTGACTTGCCATACAAATTTCGAAAATAGGGGCATAAGATATTAGCACTCATATGGTTTAGGGAGATTCTAAATCAAACAAAACAAACAAAAACAAACAATTCAAGCAAATCAAAGGGATAAATGTTATTCCCAATTGAAAAACATGCTCTCATAAGATGGCCATTTGAGTTTTGATGTTTCTTCATCCCCCCATTCACATGGTTTTATCGTGGTAAGCTCAATGGGGCGTGGATTGAACCCACTTTGGCGTATGAACTCTTGAAAGTCCCTCGATGCTTCAGATTCCAGCTCCTCGATCTTTTCTAGCAACATCTTTGATTTTGTATTGGCTATCTTAAATGCTATTTATGCTAGCTTTAACTCAGGAGTTGGTGGAGCTTCTTACAATTTATCTCACCATTCCAGGTCCTCATCATAGTGATCCTGTAAGGAATTCTCATATAGAGATCCTGTGATAGGGTGAGTAACGGGAAGGGACTGGGTACCCCTCTCGTTTGAAACTGTTAACCAATCTCATTTTGAAAGAAAAATCCATCCCATGTCCCAAACCCAGATAGGTAAACAGGTACCCATTAGCCGTACGGGATGGATAACGGGTACCCAAACTAAACATATATTTCCAAACTTTCAACTTCCTTCACAAATGGTCCTAGTTGTCTAGATCTGCCAGTTTTGAAGACAACCATATTTACCCAAACTTTCATAAATTTCTTGGGAAGGCTGGCTTTCAGGGTCGCTGGGTCGAGGACTGAGAGAGGAGTCATAAAGAGGAGTCGTCGAGTCGTGGTTGGGGCTGATTTTCTTCTCCTGAAGTCGTGAGACCGCGATTACATCTTTTTCCAATATTCCGAGGAATTAAAGGGATAGGGATAGGTGAGGAGTGGAGCGGAGTCGTCGGCTTGGGGTCGGGCTAAGGCTGAGGCTGCGCAGGTTAATTGGTTTGAATAAGAAATTTATGTAATTGGTATTACGAGTACCCATACTACCCAAACGAGTATTTACGTGTAACCCGTGGGTACCCAATGTAGAATTATCATCCCAAGTTCCATCCATTACTAAATATTACAGGTATTTGGGTACTTGTAACCCTAAAAAAGGGACGTTTATGGGTATATCCATTTTCCGTTGCCCACCCCTAATCTCGTGTGAAGCTTGATCTCTATCTCCTTCTCTGTCTCTTCATTCTCCTCAAAATCATCATCTTTGATGGGATACTTCTCCTCCTTCTTTTCAATAGAACCCACTACTTGATGCATGATCTTTCCTACGTGTAGTGTAATTTCTCTTTTTACTGCATTGATCATGGAACTAGAAGTGGCTAGAAATGGACTACCCAAGATCAAGGAATATGAGGTTTCTATCTTCATTTCGATCACTACATATTCTAAAAAGAAGATGAATGGCCCGATTGGGTGCTTAGTCTTTGAAGGACTCCAATGTTGACATGGGGTGTTATCCACCATCTTGATCTATATCATTCTCCTCTATTTCAGCTAGACCCATATCTTGATAGAGAGGAAGTGGTAGGATGTTGATGCTAGAACAAAGATCCACCAAACCTTGTTCTACATAATGGTCATCTAGAAGACCATTGCTCTTGCAATGACAGGATCCTCCTTCAATTCATATACTCGAATGAGTTCTTTGTGTCCATAAGGAGTTGAGTTGATGTCGATCTTCTCAATATTCTCCTTCTTTAGAAGTTGCTCGAGCTTCTCCCTTGGGCTCTCCATAGCAATAATGCTCTCCAAAAGTGGCATGACACTCTCTTCTCCTCCTGAAAAATCTATCATCTTCTTTACCATTGACGTACGTCGAGAGGCTTATTCATGGATGACCATCTCCTTTGAGTTTATATCATCATCTTTGTCCTCCTTCTTTGTTTGAGAATTCCATTGTGTGGGCTGGATTACTTTCTTCCTCTTGCTTCCTTTCTTTGATGATCCTTCGTTCCTCCACCATCTTATATAGATGGATTTTCACAATTCCTCCTTCCTTGAAAAATCTCATCAGAATTGAGCTCCCACGAGTTGTTTCACCAATTTCTGGCTCTGGATGCTCTTGATCTTCATGAATTGATGGGAGGAAAAAGAAGAGGGGGTGACCTCTCTTTCATAGGCAAGCGGTGAGTGGCCAAGGGGTAGTACCGATTCTCATTTCCTTATCAGATATGGACTATTTCGAGTCCTGATGCATGTAGAATATGCAAACGAAGTGACAGGTAGCAAGGACGAGTCCAACCACTTCTTGGAAGTGGATTGATTTGAATCCTCTTTCGTGTAGGATAAGGAAATTTAGCATAAGTTGAGTAGGTTTTCCAACGACGGTGGTGTGCCGAGTAGGACTGTCGTAGCTTTTCCTTCTTTGTTTCTGAGAGTGTTCTCCTGGTTCTTGAGTTGAGGGATTCGTCAATATCATAATCTTTTTTTTTATCTCTTTGCTCTATTTATTTGTTTACTTTCCTGTGAATTTCAAAAAACAAAAGAAAAGCATCAAAGTAACAAAACATAGGGAAAGCATGTGCTTCTCCTCCTCAACATGAAATTGAAAATAAAACTAACTTAGACATCCGAGTTTTCTCCTTGGTAGCACTTTTATTTTGATCTTTATGGTGGATGCTAGACACGGGTTGCCTCCCATTAAGTGCTCTTTCCTTTATGCCTTTGAGCTAGGCATAGCTCCTCCTACTTCTAGGTCCCAAATTAAGGCTTCCTTGAAATCCATCGTCTTGATTTTAGGCACCAAGTGTGTATCATCCTTCTTCTTATGGCTTGATGCCACCTTAGTATCCACCTTGTACCTTTTACCCCACACTTTCAATTTTGAATTATAGGTATGTGGTATAGGTAACGATATAAGGAGCGGTTCATGCATTCCACTCGTTGGGTTAGATATAACGCTACGGTCTCATGGATTTTCAAAAATGCTACAAAGGGATCCTCATCGAGTAGTCGACTGAAATCTGGCTTGACTCCATCATGTATCGCCACCAAGATTTTTAAATTTTATTCATGGGTTCCAACCTCAGAAATGTCATCCTCCATCTTTCCAAAACCATTATGCATGTCATTGAGGCATCCTTTATCAGCTTTGGGATGACCCTTGATACTTTCAAGAGCTTGTAGCAGTTGCTCTAATCTTTCATTTTTTATATTATCTCCAGGGATCTTCGTAAACTCCAGCTTGATCATTGATTGGCATCTTGTGTTGATAATAACAAGAGCTTGCCCTATCTCCTCTATGGTTGAGTTATCTCCAAACATCTTTTAAATTAGCTCTAACTCGATTGGATCTGTATCATCATCATCATCCCAATCTATTTGTGTTGTTGATTGTAGTATTGTGATGCTTGAGGAATGTTTGGGCTGATAATCCATTTTGATGATTGGACGTTCCTCTTGGGGTTCCTCGTCTTGATGCTCATCCATTGGTTGATCATCCTTCTTCCTTACACCAAGAGTGCCTGACTCGCTACGACACAACATCAAACAATGGCCAAGTGTAACCAATAAATGGAAATGCAGAATAGTGGGTAAGCTTTATTTATTAACCCGGGGTATAGATCTACTGTCTACTCCGTGAAATTCTATTATCTAGCAGTAAGGGTTGAGTGATTGTGATTCTAATCTTAAGCAGAAAGAAAGCAGTAAATTGTTCAGTTTACTTAGCAGAATAAGAGTCACTCGGGAATGAATCCCCCTATCTCCTCAGTTAGGTTCAATTTGTAATTCCCCTTGGTTGATTACTATTAATTAGACTGCGGAAGATCCGAAAATAGCTTGCAATTTCTTAAGTTGACCAAGCCCTCTCAGACAGAATATTCGGCAGACGACTAGCTTTCACCGGAATAGACTGCTAAGGCGATTCACATAGAACTCCACTACTAGAATTGGATTCCAGTAGAAAGCAGTGAATTGACTAACTCTCGTACAATCAATTCACTCATATCGATTGAAGAAACTCTAGCAATCTAATCAGATTCTATCGATCATAAGTTGAAGCAGAAATCAAAAGAAGTTGATCAGGATTCAATTGACTCAATAAACACACTTCAATCGATTAAAACCAATCAATACATAATTCCAAAAGTCATTACAATCAAAATTCCTAACAGATTGAACTAGGGTTCTTCATATCCAAGTGAGATAAAAGTTTACCCCATATAGAGAGAGGGAAACAAAATCATAGAAATCATACTCTAATGATGTATATGATAAGCTCTGGGATGTAAATCTTCACTCCAAGGTCGAAATCCAAGCTTGAATGGTGAAACCAGCTCCAAAATCGATCATAGGGTTTGTTATTCATCCTTTCTCTCTCCAAAACTCTGTTTTTGCTCTAAAAACTCGATTCCGCCTCTTTGGCTCGAAACAACCTGTTTAACCCGACACTAGGCAACCTATGGGCAAGGACACGGCCGTGTTCTGCTTAGTTCGCCCGTGTTTTGAAATCTTCACGTGGGAAACTTAAGTTGGGAGCGGGGGATTACACGACCGCTTCTGAAAACACAGTCGTGCCCCGTGATGAACACGATTGTGTTTTTGTATCCATTCGCCCGTGCTTTGAAAGCTTCAGGAGTTGCCGCGAACCAACCTTTGGCATAATAAACACAGGCAAGGCCCCTCTGAGACATAGTCGTGTTTTATAAAAAGCCGCCCGTGTTCTTTTCTAAACTCGACATCATCTTCGCACTAAAAAGCACTGGCGTGCCGCCGGGCGAAACACGGTTGTGTTCCTAGGGAAAGCTGGTCGTGTTCTTCTCCAACTTCGCCGAATGACCTACAAACGACCCGAAACTCGCGCCTAGGCCTTTCTTTAACGACTAGGACCTGGAATGTGACAAAAGGGCACAACCCAGCGTAAAACAGGCCAAAGAAATACAGATTCGAGCCAAAACGGTTAAGAAACAGGGGTGCAAACATGTGCAAATAAGACGTTATCAGTGCCCTTGTAAATGGTGAACTCTTCATGCTCGACCCTTACTTCCTCAAAGTTCTTGTGTTTCTAAGGTTTGTGTAGATATTCGAGAAAATGATGTAAGGATATCTTGAAGTGGTCCATCCACTTCAAAGCTTGGTTCTTCTATGCATAAAGCTTCATCACTTAGCGAAGGTGGGATTGCTACTCCTTGCTATTTTTCCTGTATGGTAGAGGATGTTGTAGAGGTTTCTTCTTCTCCAAGATCAAAGTTGTAGTCTTCGTCAATTTCCTCCTCCCAACTCGAGTTGAACTCTTGATGGGTGTGGCTTTAAATTTCCTCCATTGAGATAGATGATATATCTTATTTGATTGAACTCCTCCATGATCCCTTGGATGGTGGTGGCATCTTGATCCTCTCCTAGGTTGGACTCCATGTTGGTCTGGTCATATTTCTTATAGGTTTCTCCTCTTGAAGCTCCTCCTTTGGTTGGAGAGGTTGAGATGGTTGCTCCTCTAGTGGCCTTTCACCTTCCTTATCCACGTGAGGTTTATCATCATTAGGTGTAACTTCGTCATTCAATGCTTGGTTCCAAAGGTTTTGTTGAACTTCGAATAAGCGATGCAGGGGGATCATCACACTTTGTCTATGCCTCTAGGATGTTTTCAATGTTTGAGTGTGCCTTGGTAATTGATTTGCATGTGGATATATATTAAAGAAAGCGTAGGTTTGGGATGTAGTCTTTGACATCTTCCCCCAAATTCCATAATTCTCGGATTAGAGTGTAGACTTCAAGACTGCATCCTAGCTTCAATTCAATGCTACCTCTAGGGGCGGTATCTCATCCTCTTCTTCTTTAGAAGTTGTAAGATCATCATCTTCATCAATAATTTCGTTGGTCTCCTTATGATCTTCTTCTTTAGGTTCTTTGATAGGTTGATCGTCCTTCTCTTCTGGGATAGGTTCAAGATGCTTGGTCATAGTTTTTATGGCTTGGAAGAAGCTTTGATCAAGTTTTGAATAGCTTTCTTTGTCCATTGCATATTCTTGACAGTGTCTCTTGCCTTCTTCTCCCAAAGATTGAGCTATAAACTCATCTTCTTCTCTATTGGCCTCGTGTTGATCCTCCTCTCCATGCTCCCCTATTTCTTCACCTACTCTCACGTCTAATGTGTTGGCATTGAGATGATATTCCTCTTCTCCATGGTCCACGAATTTTGCACACTCCTTAAGCCCTTCGAGATCCATGGTCTCTCCATATTGACTCCTTAGCATGTAGGTTGCATACTCTGCATCCATCTCTTGATGTTGGTATTGAAGGTGTATAGAGAGTCAGTTAATGGTTAATTGACAACTAACCGGATATGAATATCTATGTTTCTCTCCCAAAAATGGTCATGTCACTCCTAAACAAACTCTCAAACTTTGAACAAGCAATCTCCTCCCCACTCCGACCCTCTTCTTCTTTGCTCAATTTTCTCCTAGTGTGTGGCTTTAAATTGAAAGAGGCAAAGTGGATCGTCAATTTTCCGATTGAAATATAGGCATCAAGATTGAATTGGGAAGGTCATCTGATTTATGCTGGAAGAAAGATTGCAAGGACCGCACCCTAGTATCTTCCATCAATGACTTCCCTCACACAGTCCACACTCGCCACTCTTCCCCTTCCTCTCTTAATTTCTTTTTCTCAGTTCCAATAGAAACAACAACTCAAACCCCAATCAATAATAAAATTTCTATAAAAAACACATACATGTGTAGAAAAAAAATCTAAAAAGGAAAAATTTGAAAAAAAAAAGAGATGCCTTCTGTTGGCCTGGTTACTGAGTGGTTTTTTTGGCCTAACCTTTGCCGAACTACTTGTTAAATGGTTAGTCGATTAACTGACATAATGAGTGATAACCGACTATACAGTTATAACAAAATGACTAATATAAATAATGTGATTAACGGTAACCAAAATTTACTTAACCATTTATCGATAACCAAAGAAATTGTTACTGTTACAACCAAATTGATTGTAAAATTACTGGGGTACCACTTAAGTTTGAGAATTGGGGTAGGCATGTTACTTAAGTTTGAATAGGGCATCAGGTACCATTAAAGTCGCCAAAAGGTGCATTCGTCTAGTTTTCCATCCAACCCAAATTTTAATTACCTTTAAGTACCCAGAACTTATAAAAACCTCCAAAACTATACTTTTACAAGTATTATCTAATATAAGAACCTTCTAAACATAGTATTACTATGATGGCTAATGAAATTTTCTCAATAAAATAGATAAATTAGTAAAAATAATAAACGAGTATCTAGAAGGAATAATAAATATACTAGAAGATAATAATTGTTTAAAATCAATATTATAAAATCTATTTAAACCCCTAATCCAATTAGAAGCACCACTAAAAAGTTAAAATAGAATCTAAACGATTATCAATACATCAAGACCAAAGAAAGATAAATGGAACAAAATCACAAAGAATTAAACATATTCTAGCAATTGAAAAAATCGAGAACGAAAAAATACGAAAGTAACAAAGTAATAAGTAAACTATAAAAGCTAAAAAATTCAGTAACAAATCTAGAAAAAAGTATAACTATAGGAAGAAAATTAGAATTAGTAAATTGAATTGATATGAAACATCTACAATATATTATTAGAGAATTACACGAAGATTTAAAATGAAAAATTAGACACACCAACATGTTATAAAAAACTTAAATACAACATTCTCATATTATTTATATCGAGACAGAATTCAGAGGATATATTTGCTCCGTGAAATAATTCAATTATTTGAACGCATAATGATAATTAAAAATATTTATAATGATAATTGATTCCAAATTTTCTATTCAAAATTGATTTTATGAGAGCCTTTAAAAGAGGATTCCAACTAAACAATATAAAACTTATGTTTTTCATAAGTTTAATGGACTTTTTTAGAATAAGGAAAGTAGAAAGACCAATTCTGAAATTTAAAAAATGGAATATTCCATGAATATTCTGTCAACTTTAACGGGATACATTTAAGAGTAAACTTAATTGGTGCCGGGTGCATATATAATAGAGTTCAGTGACACGCGATACCCTATTCTTATTTAAATAGTAGGCAAAATACACTTGTATAGCGATAACTTTCACACTTGTGACAAATATACCATAACTATTCGAAAACACAAAATAACCAATTCCGTCCATTTTGTTAACGACGTCAGTTGACGGTATAACTAGACTTAACGGTAGAAGCTGAGTGGGCGATTGATTTACCCCACCAAATGACGTGGATTAGAAGCTGAGTTTCCCCCTTTCCTCCTCTTGTTTGATGTTGAATGCTACTCTTCGAGGTTGGGTACGGGCAGCAGGGGGAAGGATCTGGTTTGTGATGGGAAAGCTTAGAAGCACAGGGACGACAATTCGTCCGGTACATTTTTTGACCCAAAAACTCATCCTCTCTCCTTCTATTTTTCTTTGGTTGATTTGATTTCAATTTTTTGAGATTCAAGTTTCTTTCCAGAAATATTATTAGGTTTAAGAGGAGTAATGGAGGATCTGATTATTTGGTTTAGGAGGAGTAATGGGGATCTGATTTGATTAGGTTCCAGAACTATTATTACCCGATTCTTCTTCTTTGTCGTCGTCGTTTTCTAAAGATTGTTTTTTTCCCGATCAGCTACTATGTTCGGTGAGCTACGGAGGCTGGAGCTACGGGAGACAGAAGAAATCAATGTGGCGGAGAGAATTAATTTTATTCCTTATTTTTTGCTGACACGTCCACATGTCAAATTTTGCTGACCTGGAGCTTAGGTGTGGGATGGGTATGATCCTAGTCAGCGTTTCGTCACATTTACTGATGCCTTAACAAACGACGTTACAGTTTGTAACGGAAATGGATAGATTTGTCACACGATGATACACTTTTTTGGGTATTTCGTGTATTTCGATAGTTATGGATATATTTATCACAAACGTGAAAGTTATGGATATAAAAGTGTATTTTGCCTAAATAATATACCTTCTCTAAATCTCATATCTTAGTGGTATTTTAGATATTTTACCCAAATCTACTAACAACCTTATAAAAAATCCATTAACAGAAAGGTAAATTAATTACAGGTTTTGGATCGGAAATTAATTTCTAATTTTCGTCGAGTGTTTCGAGGGTAAAGTGTCATCGTTTCCTGGGTCGCTAACGCTGTTTTCGCAAATAGATGGACTAGAGGCCCAATAATCTAATCGAAAGGCCACAAAGAGCAGTCATGCAGGTGCAGAACCGGCCACAACGTCTTTCTTGTTTGAAACGTCTCCGGCTCCGGTCTTCGTCGGCGTTGTCCGCCGTGGAGTGGCGAGAGACTAACTGGACAGTAAGACGGGATGGAGGAAGGGGAAGTGCTGGAGCTCAATGAGCTTCATTACTCCGATATAATGTTGATATCTTCTGATTCAACAGCGAACCCTAATCTGCTAAACGATAATGTCCCAATTCCCTCGCCCGAAGAGCGACGGTGACTGGAAACGGTCAGGAGGACGGTAATGGAAACCCTAGGTCTGACGGGCACAGGCCTTCTGTCCATCACCGCGGTCCGTAGCGCTTCTCTTCTTCGCAGAAGCCTTCTCCCTCTCGCGAGAAACCTCGCTCTTCTGGACAACGACAAGCGGACGCGCATTCTCAAGGTTTGTCGTCTTTCCCCTCAAATCCCGCTTCTTCTCTCTCTCACTTGATGAGCTTGTGTTCGATCGTTTGGTTGTTGTTTAGCTGCAACCAGCGGGGAGTTGAAAATGTGAAGCTGCATGAGGGGATCTTACTGGAGCAGGAAATTGACTACTGTGATTCTTGCCAAGTGCAGCTACAAATTGCTAATTGCAGGAGTATGGCCTGGGGAGTGACGTTCCATTGAAGAACCGTATAGGAAAGTATCTTCCTTTGAATTGATGTATCTTCCTTTGAAATGATGCTGAAATACATTGAAGTTCTCGAGTCTGATCAAGCTGGTTATCCACCTTTCAGCTTTGCAGTGACTGATTTGGATACCGACAGTAGCTACATAGATTCAGTGTCAGGGGATGATGAATAAAAGAATGTTACTAATGTTTTCAAGGAGCTAGGATTATGTCTTGCGCAAGTGTGTGACAAAGCAACAGGTGGCAAATAGTTGGAGAAGAGCTTGCTTGAATCAGGCACAGCAAAGGGGCGTCTCATACATTATCGTTCAACCTTTGATGATGGTGTTTGACAAGAAACCTGCGAGAAGAAACCTGTCATACATTATCGTTCAACCCTTGATGGAGGTGTTTGAAAAGAGACAAGACAGTTAGAACACTCTGCTTTGGTTAAAAATGGTGGTCATGACAAGCTTGGGCAGCAATGGCATTATGATTACAGTATCTTCACTGTTCTGACAGCACCTATGTTTCTTGTTCCCTTTCATCTGTCATAGATGGGATAACATGTGGTGTTCCTTCAGTTACTTATGTATGCTTAATAATGCTCTTATCCTGGTGTGAATTCGTATTTGCAAGTTTTTCAGCCGAACCATAATACAGTACTCATGGTGAAAGCTACTCCAGTGATTTTCCTCGTTCAAGTTGTGGAGAACCAGCTGATATAATCTCAAAGGGAAAAGTCCGATCGACTCTTCACTGTGTAGGCAGGCCAGAGAAGCAGGACTATTTAAGCATAGAAATGTTTGTGGGGTTTTGCAGCCTGCTTGGAGCAAAACCTTCTCGCTCTCTGGTTGCAATTGCTTGCAGCACTCTTGTATAGATGATCGATGGTCAAGTGAAGGAAATGGCTGCTCCAGGCATGGTTCAAATGGCTTGAAGGAACATATTCATAAAATGGTTCCACCACCTTCTTTGCGTTTAATAGAGGAAATGGCATTTGCTGAATGCCCAGGTAAAACTACCTACCGGTATTATGGGGGTAGTGGATCGCAGTCAAACCATTAGCCAGCTAGTGCTTTGGTTCTTTTTGGGGACTTCTGATGAAGCCTGCTCCTGGTGAGAAAGAATTTTATGATCTTTCTGCTACAATCATGTGGTTCCTCAGTTAGCATTAATGAACTTAGTTTGCATAGCCTTTGCTTAACTGTGTGTATAGCAATTTTCGGTATTCCCTAAACCCTTATGGATCCTACATTGTTTGTATTATGGTGCAGTCACATTTGTCAAGATGAATAAGACTTGTCTTTACTGTCGAAAAGAGCATGTTGTTATGTTATTGTTGGAAATGGTCCCCCTGTACTAGTAGTAGAAATTTTAAGTCTATGCTTCATAATATGTTACTCGATTGATGATTCATTCATACAGTTGCTTTCTGGTGTGCAGTGGTTAGTCCTTATGAGAGAAAGAGGGCGCGAGAGACAACTATGCAAACATTCTGAAGGTGAAGGGTCATTGGCCTTGGTGCTTGATGGGAGGTTTTCAGCTTCCTGTTTGGATAGTAGACATATAACTGGTCTTGGTTGGGAATGCATGCCACAAAGTACTGAGAAACTTTTTGGGGCATCGTTTCTTTTGGAAAAGGTGGCATCCATGCTCCTCGAGTTTGTCCCAAAACTGTTGTGAATCTTCTGCTCAATGGACTAGCCAGCAGAATGAGGACAAGAGAGATTATCTCAGCCGCATGTTCAATCAACTGGTGAGAAGATTGATGGATGGACTCTCTATTCCTGCTTGATCTTTAGACCTTGACCGGATTTGGGGACCTTGATGACACTATTAAGCCAAGAAGCAGCTCGAAGTCACCTGAAAGGGTATGCGTGAATTAACTACCCTTGCTCGTCACCTGCCTTGTCTGAGTTGTCCGGGATTCAACCATAACGAACCCGGATTAGACGAAATCCAGACATCTAACCACAAGGTTTATCTCAAAAGCAATAATGTGATTATCGTTTTCAGAAGCTCCAGTAATAATAAGGATGCAGAAGCTGACTATGACTGAATTGTTGAAACATCTCATCAATGTTAATTCTGGTTTGCTGCATTATTTTGCGCCCTGGTGCAGGTGGAGGGAACAGAACTGAGAAGGAAACAACTGGGTTCCAAACGTGGACAAAAATTCCAATTTTAGATTGGAGGGTAAGAGTTGGTGGTGGTGGATGGATGATGATTAGAGGGGATGTGGGTAAAAGAAGAGGGAATAAAGCAAGAAAGAGCGGTTCTTTACAAAGTGGTCACACAACTGAGGTCTGCAGCTACACCGTACAGAGAGCTTTGCTTTATCAGAGCTACAAGGGAAAGTATGGAGAGCCGGTTGAGTGCGTGGATTGGATTTTCGGGGGAAGAAGAAGACCTTTATGATCAGAAGATGGAGTAGATTGATTGCAAGGGTGGCTTTTTTTTTTCCTTGAGAAAGAGGAGAACTCGGCCAGGCAAATGGAAGATGAGAACAAAAGATGGGAGTGATGACGTAGTTAGGCATGCGCATTTTAGCCCCTTCCTCTCTTTTCTCCTTCTCCTCTCTCTATCAGGATTTCAGAACAGAAGGGATCAGCTTTATTGTCCAAAACTGCAGAGGCAAAGTGGGTGCTGAAGAACTGATTATATAGTTTTGCTTTGGACCGCTTCCTAAGCCCTAAGTTTTGTAGTTTGTCGGCCTTAGACGTTGCCAACTCTTGAGACATGCCTTAATAAGAAAACAAAAGACAGCATAGGCCATATATGATATAACCCAAACCCACCAATAGAATAGAACACTACTGCATCTCTCTCCTTCAGTCTCCCTTGCTAGCCCTACTGGCCATTCCTCAGAATTAGCTGCAGCCTGCTCTGCATGCAGGGTCAGCTTCAGCTTTGTCCAAGTTTATGGCCCCCACTTTTCTTCTTTTCTTCCTTTCCTCCTACCCCTGTTGACCCATTTCCCCCTTCACTTCCCTTCCCATTAAGGTCCAAAAAGCAGGGCAATACTATCCCTTCTTAGCTATAAAGCAACCCTAAAACCCCTACTGCTATTTTCTTACCACCTTTGCTCAAAGTTTTCAAAACCCCCACACTCTCCCTCCAACCAAAGCTGAACCCTCCATTACCCCTTTCCTTTTTCTTCCTTGGTTTCCCAAACCATTTCAGTTTTTTTGCACTCAACCCACATGGAGGAAACGCCTTTAATCAGCACCACTTTCAGGCTGAAACACAGCCCTACCACCACCACCACCACCACCACCACCACTATTCAGCTGCCAGAGAGCCCAAAAGTCCCCATGGAGTTCCTGTCGAGATCCTGGAGCGTCTCTGCCCTCGAAGTCTCCAAAGCTCTCATCTCCAATTGCTTGTCTTCGTCCATCCACACCAACTCCTTCCCCACCACCACTAGCTCCTCTTCCACCACCGCCTCCATCCCTGAAGAACTCTCCACTATGCCGGACTTCTCGGAGAACGTTCCTCCATACAATCATCACACCATTGCTGCGGCCTCCTCTTCTTCCTCTGCCCCTCAGTTCTCTTTTGCTTCCTCTGCCACCTCCCAGCTTGTTCTCGAACGTATCATGTCTCAGTCGGTAAGTCCAACTGAATATGTCACTTCATAAACTAACCTCTGTTTGTTTGAACATTTTTAAATCATGGGTTCCTTATTGTTTATTTGGGCAGGAAGTGTCGCCATTGACATCTGGGAGGCTGTCTCACAGCAGTGGGCCTTTGAACTTGGGGGAATTGGACAGTCCCCCTATTTCACCCTCTGATGAGTTTGAAGACGTGGTCAAGGTCTTTCTTATCACCCTTAAAATCTCTTTCTCTACAATACCATTGATTTACATGCACATTACAATTGTTAAACAGTAATTTCCAACCCCCAGGGAAAAAGAAAAAGCACAATGTATGGGAGACAATTGTAGCAGTATATCAGCAGAGCTTTGCGTGTCCCACTATATCACTCTCCCTTCCTCCCCTGCCTGCATTTTCTTCCTGGTTAGCGACCTAGAATATTAATAGTACAGTGCCTAGCTCTCTTACAGGCAGACAGATATTGACAGATGGTCATAGACTCAGTTGCTTTTGTCTTCTTTTAATACAAAACCCTTTTCCTTTTTCTGTTTTCTTGTGTTTATCATTGATCGTATGTTAGAGAGGTTTCTTCGTCTTGTCTTATCGACCAAGGTTGATGAAGGAAAGCTGCCATTTTGATCACGACCGATTCCATTTACTCTTTTGATTTTCCTCCAAATGTTTTTCTGTAAAAGAAAGTTTGAAAGCTGGAAATGGATACCTGTCGTGTTCCCAAGGAGTTTCTCCCTGCTATGCTCGTTTCAAGCAAAAGTCTCTTCTTCTTCTCTTCAAGCTTACGGTATCCATTTCTCTCTCTAGGGTGATAGTTGATATATGAATGAATATATCAATCAAGCACAGATTCCATTGCCAGTTCTTGCCTATTTACCACATCTTTTTCACCTTTCCTTTTCCTCGTAGTAAAAAAAGTTCTGATGTCTTTCCCCTCTCTTTGTGTTACAACTTCCAACCATGAATTACTGTAGTGCGGAGTAAATTACTGAACCGATTCCTCCCTCTTCCTTTATCGTTGCAGTACTTCCGTGCACACAAAACCATACATCCTCTATTTACCGGCGGTCGAGCCAGCGGCGGCGGGGTTGGTTCCGCCGCCGCAGGCGGCGGCACGGCCACCCCAGCCGGCGGAGGAGCGAAGACGGTGGGCAGGTGGTTGAAGGAGAGGAAGGAGAAGAAGAAAGAAGAGACGAGGGCTCACAATGCGCAGCTCCACGCTGCTGTTTCCGTAGCAGCAGTTGCCTCCGCCGTCGCCGCCATCGCAGCCGCCACCGCTTCCTCTTCGGCCGAATCAGGAAGAAACGAGCAGCTGGCCAAGACCGACATGGCGATGGCTTCGGCGGCCACTCTGGTCGCTGCGCAGTGCGTGGAAGCCGCTGAAGCCATGGGAGCCGAGCGCGAGCACCTCGCCTCCGTTGTCAGCTCAGCCGTCAACGTTCGTTCTCACGATGATATCACCACTCTCACCGCTGCTGCGGCCACAGGTTTGGTAGAATCGTGATTGGTCAAATTCAGTTACCGGAAAAGTTTCCATCTTTGTCTCGGAATTTTCATTTCTTTAATTTGGGTTTTTGTCTGGTTCCGTAGCTCTGCGAGGGGCGGCGACGCTCAAGGCGAGGGCGTTGAAGGATGTGTTGAACGTGGCGGCGGTGATTCCGATTGAGAAAGGGATCGGGATTTGTGGGGTTGGGAATGGCGGAGGGAATCCTAGAAGAAACTACAGCGGCGAGATCTGCCCTGCTGCTGATAGCTTTGTTGGGGCAGAGTTTCTAGCTCGTGGAACAGAGCTTCTCAAACGAACCCGCAAAGGTAAAGCCTCCTTTCTCATCAATTGCCCACATTACTCAGAGCTATAGGATAGTTTTACTCCGTTACAGTGAAATTGAATGTTATGTTTATGGGTTCGGCGTGCAGGGGATTTGCACTGGAAAGTAGTCTCTGTTTACATTCACAGAACAGGGCAAGTGATGCTGAAGATGAAAAGCAGGCATGTTGCTGGGACGATCACCAAAAAGAAGAAGAGTAATGCTCCTAAAGCGTTTCTGTTTCTTTTCTTCCTCTGTTGAAACAATTTCGAGTTTAGGTTTACTCTGTTTCTATGGAATGATATGCAGATGTGGTTTTGGAAGTTCACAAGGAGCTTCCAGCATGGCCAGGGAGGCACCTTCTGGACGACGGAGATGAGCGCCGTTACTTTGGACTACAAACGGCGGCGAGAGGGCTGGTGGAGTTTGAGTGCAGGAGCCAACGAGAACACGACATCTGGACTCAGGGGATCTCCAAGCTTCTCCTCACTGTTGCCGAAAGGAAAATCAGACGCTAGATTTCAAGCATTCCTATTTTCGTGGGTTCTTAGAATCTCAATCACGGCCTCTAATCGAATCCAAGTTATCTGTAGGACTGGCAATCAGCTTAGGTAGTTAGATATGGTGTTTGGGGTCTTATAATATATAGTGAAACCATGTGGATGTGGTGTTTTGGAGGCTATTCTGTATGTCTATCAAAGCCAGTTAACAACTTAGCAAATGGGAAGCATTCAATGAAGAGGAACAAGAAGAGGGAGATGATGTGAAATAGAGAAACAATGACCATCTGGAACACATTCTGCGCCATTTGACAAAGCAGTAAATCTCAACCGTTGTATATAAAAGAATTTGTAACGGCGAAACAAGACAACCAAGACGCCCTCGCATCGCATGGCCGGGTGGACTGCGTAACAAGACAAGCTGGCAAACACCATCATGGTGGTTACTCCACGTTGACATTCCCTTCCCTGTCAATCAAGTCAATCGAATTTTAGATATAATGTATCTTCGGCTAAACAGAGCCACCAAGAAACAGAGTACCATAGTCATGGAGCTCGAAAATAAGGGTGGGATGGAGGAAAGGAAAAACTGAGCTTACAGCTGCACATATCCCCGCCAGTAGTGAAATAAGCGCATGTTATACAACAACGAGATATGGGACCTCAAGGGTGAATATGAAGAGTAGGACGTAATAAACCTGATTTTCCTTTCAGTAGCAGTAAAGCAGAGCAAGCCCTGAAACTTTCTTAGAGAAGAATAGAATAAAGAAGAGACAGGAGGGAAGGAAATGAGAATCCCTCAACTTGCTCTACTGCTGGGTTTTGTTATTTTTAGTGGTAAAGATTTTGTGTACTTACAACAGTAACTTTATAGGTGGTGGTAAATGGTAGTTGGAAAATAGATCAGCAAGTTGATCTTTACTTCTCATCAAGGTTGTCAAATCTGTTTATGCCAGTGTGCCGGTTTAGCAAATGAAATGGTTCGACCGCTGATACATATGGTTTGTGCCGGTTCATATCGGTTAATATTACAGATAATTTACAAATACTCATATTTAAACACGACATTTAACGTAAATACCTAAATGTTTATACTTGAATAAATAACATCAACATTTAACTTTTTAACACATAAAACAAATAATAAATGACTTTTTATCAATTAAATTCACTAAGATAAAATCATTTTACTTGGAGATTCATATATCGATCATGCCAGTTTTATGACCGGTACAGGTTGAACCAGATTCAACTAGTGGCACGCCGGACGGCGTGACAACATGCTTCTCACAAACTGCAATTTGATTAGTCCAAAATCCAAATTTCAGCCTTTTTATGATCACATGATCGATTTTGATGTGTTTTGACTCCCGACCCATGCAACAAGACGAACAGCCATTTCGCTTCCAAGTAGTGTGGTTGGCGCGTGAGGACTTTCACCGAGCCCTGAATGAGGACTGGAGGGCGGAGGAAGGTTTGCCCAACTCGCTTGATCACTTGTGGGCGACCTTAGCGATGTTGAACAAAGAAATCTTCGGACACATTGGGGCAAGAAAGAAAAAGTTGACAACTCGACTAAGGAAACTAGAGATTTGGAATGAAAAGAAAGCCATAGCCGCCAACATAGAGAGGGAGACAGAGAAACAGACGAGCTTGAAGAGACTTTGTGGCAGCAACAACTTCTCTGGTACCAGAAATCAAGGGCTACCTGGATAGTTGATGAAGATCGCAACACCAGATACTTCAATTTGTCTATTCTAAAGCCGCACAAATTTAACAAATTATATTGTCTGGAAAATGAGATAGACGTATGCGAGTACAAGGATGGGATGCTAAAAAACATGGCTCGAGACTTATATGTTAACTTGTTTTCTGTTGAAACAGGACCAGCTTTGAGGTTGCTTATTTGTTTTAAAGGTGCGGAAATAGATCGGTGGGGAGCTTTAGAAAAGTTCATTCCGACGGACGAAGTTCAACATGAAATAAAGCAAATGTGTGTGTGCCTGTGGGGTGGGGGGTGGTGGTTTGAAATTTCCAGGGAAGGATTGATTTTATCCGATCTTTTACCAAAAATGTTGGGTCGCGGTAAGGGCGCTCAGTAGCTCTGTTTGTCTGAGACTGTTTTGATAACCCAAGCATGATTGACCAGTTCAATAAAACACTTCTTGTTCTCATTCCCAAGGTGTAGAGACCCCAACGTATATATTAGTTTCGACCTATTGGACTGTGCAATATAGTCTACAAAATACTCACAAAGTGTTCAGTAAACAAAATTAAGCCAATAATGTCAAAGCTCGTGCATCCCACTCGGACGATTTTTGTTCCTGGGAGGTACATAACTAGAATTGTTATAGTGCTCCGCGAAGTGGTGCACTCTATGTGACTGAAGATAGGGAGGAAAGGCTCGATGGTGCTTAAGATTGGTCTCGCCAAAGCTTATGATAGATAGTGTTGACCTTTCATCCAACAAACTTTACAGGGAGCAGGCCTGCCACCGGGATCATACTTGTCACAATGAACTGCATCACGTCGGCTGAACTCCAAGTTCATTGGAATGGGGGTATGACAGAGAGATTCACACCTTCAAGGGGATTGCGACAAGGGTATCCCTTATCACCATATATCTTTACCTTATGCATGGATAGACTTGGCCACACAATCCATGAAGTAGTAGCAAGAAACTCTTGAAACCAATTCGGACGTCGCTAGGTAGCCCCCTACTTTCTCATTTGATTTTTTGTTGACGATTTAGTTTTGTTTGTAGAAGTGACTGAGAAGTAAGGAGAAGTTGTTCTGGATTGTCTAGAGTGTTTCACACAAGCTTCGGGGAAACTAGTTAGCAAAGAGAAATTTGTGATTTCTTCTCAGCTAACACGTCGAGACAACATGACATGACTACAGCTAGGCGACTAGGAATGACACCAATGCAGGATGTGGGTAGGTACCTGGGTGTGTCGGTTATCCATGAACATGTCACTCAAGCTACATATAAGTATATCATGGACAGGTTGGACTCAAAACTTGAGGGTCATAGGGGGAGGGCACTCACACTTGCAAGTCGTGTTACCCTTGCAATGTCGGTACTAAGGTCCCTCCCCACTTATGCAATGCAATCCACGCTACTCCTGATCATCAAAAGTGACCAGATTGATCACCGAATGGGACTCGGCTGCAGAGACAAGGAGTTCAACCTGGTCAGCTGGAAGAAAGTGTGTCGACCGAAGCGTGAAGGAGGTTTAGGACTCTGACAAGCCCAAGAGCTTAATTTAGCATATCTCTCAAAACTTGCATGGCTTTTCATAACACATCCAAACGAGCTTTGGGTGCGGGTTTTGCAGCCAAAGTATATTAAGAATGTTAAATGAGTATCGATAGCAAAGTCAATGGCACGTGCTTGGACCTGTGGAGAGGCATATGACGAGCATGGCCGATTATGACCTAGGGAATGCATATGTGTGTGAACAATGGGATGGACACCAGACTCTGGGTGGATAGTGGTTGGGCAATGATGATTCCCCATTGGACCATGCCTTGGAAGAGGCACGGGATGTTGATCCCAAATGATGTATTTTATATTTGTAAATTGAAGCTACCTCACGTCAATCCTAAAAAAGTGAAGTATAACTAAGCTACGGATATAGTAAAGTGGCTCGGTAATATTTCTAGGAAACCTTAGACGTACTATTACTTTGCTACGAACTATTATCTAATAAACTCAGAAGGTTGGGGTGGAACTAATCTAAACTAACCTACCTAAACACACAACCTACCAAGTGGTTGAGAGACCGCTAGAGATGAGATGGTTTCCTAGCGTTGACTCCCTCTAGCTAAAGTTTGCTACATGCGATAATCTAATGGTGGCTCGAGGTGCGAAGGTCACGAAAATGGAGATCGACTCAATGGTCATGCAATCGATCCCCAGCCTAATTAGGATAGTCGGTCCAATTCCGCCTCAACCGGGTTACCTAACCAGGGGTAGGTTCTACCTCCTCTAAACGGCTATAATTCGTCCTCACATGAGTAGAGTAGGTCGATGGTCATACACCTAACCTACAAGCATCGACTTGGCGAGATTCTAACTATAAAGGGATAGTCACCTTGATCTCTAGCTATCCCTCTAGGTCGACTAATCAAGGTAAGAAGCATTCACATACATCTAACCCTAATTAGAAGCATTAAGCTCCCTAGTCTAACTCAAATACACCATAAACTCATGTGTAAAGTAACGATAAATCCCCCTATTATCTAAGTTGCAACTAAGGCAAATTGTATACAGCCAATCCCACATTAATTTATGTCTAAAACACCCTTACCCTAGGGAATTAGAACCCTCACCTAGGTTAAGAACAAATCAATCACAATTATGCCCAAACATCAAATAGACATAGATTATAGGTTCTTAATAATTCATACACAAGACTCATAAACCACTATAAACTAGGGTTCATCTTCCCTAAACAACCTTAAAGATTTAAGTCATAGAGAGATAAGATACAAACAAAAAAGAGGAGGAACGGTGGAAATCATAACCCTAATTTTTTCTCTCTCAAAGTCGGCTCTCCTTTCTCAATCTATCAACTCTTCTGTTTAATGGCCAGAAAATCTCGGGCAAGATTACAGTTGAGGGCTGAAATATCACGGCGTGATGGCCCACGATCTTCAGCTACATTGCGTAGTCTTGGCAGAGCGGGAGATCGCGCTCTGTGTTAGCGAACGTGAACTTCATCATCGCAGTCGTGATCTTTATCGTGGTTTCGTTCAACGAGGACATGCGATATGTCTAGCAAAACTTCATGTTCATTCATTGATACTTTGTCCTGAAGATCACAGCCCATGTGTCCCAAAATCGCGCCCACGATCTCTTAGCTTCAACCTACGATCTTTGGCTTGACTTCGTGGGCTAGCTTCTTGGCCGAGATCTTGCTCCTTAGGATGTGATCATGGTGTTTGCTCCTTTTTCCTACACATTAGCCTCATTTTCTCCAATCTTTGCTTGCAACGTTAAATGCAACCTAAATAACATGATATAACAAAAGTAAGCAATCTACGAATGACGTTTTATAAATCCATTCATTCTCAAAATGACAATAAAACACCAAGTAAATGAAGACTAAATAACACCTCTTTTGGTGTTATCACCAACCAACTCGTGACACACTTTATGACGGCAGACCGTGACTAAGATATATCCACTTTTTCTCGTGCTTTACCCGTTAATTTTGTCTCATAGGTAATAGGGGTCCAGCAACCATGGGAGGGAGCGAGTGAGGATCGACCGATATGGGGTCCCAAAAGGGATGGTCAATTTTGAGTACGGTCTGCATATGAACTCGCCTAGAATCGAGAGGAGCGGCCCATTGCAGTTGTGGAAGCAGATCTGGAGTTCGAACGAGCTAGCACGGGTGGCACACTCTTATTGCTCATGAGCGCGACAAACTTCTTACCAGTGCCGAGAGACAACGAAGACATCTAGCTTGGGTGGCGAACTGCACATACTACAATTATCAACCCAAAACAGTCATGCATGTGTTGTAGGTTTGTCATTTTTCTGATTAAATTAGATGTGAATCATCCCATCTTCAGAAAACCAACAATTTGTCGGAGCTTCCTTACAGGAGTGGGTGCTGCAACACCTTCGACATCATCAAATTGTCTTAGAGTTTGTGATACGATCCCAAATGACCAACTTTACACATTTAAATTACTTGACGAAGAAGCTATAGAAGTTGGAAAGAAGAAGGGCAGAATTTGGTCAAGTGTTGGAACAGTTTCGAGATATCTACTTTGGAGGCATGGTTCACACAATTGGCTTGATGAAAATTCAATAGCAAGTGCTTGTATTGAATATGGAGTGTTTATAAACACATTGGTATGTTTGGATGCGCAAGGAGACGTCAGGAAGGTTATTTCCAAGCTCACCAAAAACCTATGTCAAAACTGGAAAACTGTCTGAAAATGGCTAAGGCAGAAAATAGTTTTGTGAAGCCTAGTTTGGAGCTCAAATCGAGGAGCATGGATCTGATTCGAGTCCAAAGGCTTCCACAAAATGAAACTAGGTATGTTTTTATACAAAGGGAAGGAATTAGATGAAGAATTGGAGTTCTAGAAGGCCTCGAACGATGTGCTAAAAGGTAGGTTGCTTGTGCTTGAAGAAAGGGGAATCTTGGCCGAATTTTGTGTTCTTTTTAGGGTTTGTTTTTACCTTAATTGTTTCCTAGTTATATTAGGTTTTTATTGTCTTTAAATAACTTTCAATTTCACGTTGTAAAGGAACCAAGTTTTAGTTGAATGAAAATTACTCCTACGTGAGTTTTGAGTTCTTTGAGTTATGTCTCAAGAATCAAATCCTTGAGTTAGTTTTGTGTGGATTCCATTTATAATTCGAGAACCCTTGTCAAGATTTTTTTTGATGATTCCAATTCTTCTTAGCAAGTTTCTTATCTATAGACACCACTTTTTGTCCGGGTTAGAACATATATTTAATTAAATAATTTTAGTGTTTTGTCTAAAGTTTGCCATAGAAAATCCTGAATGACATTCTAACTAAAACATATTTGTAGTGCCTGTGATGGGTTTTGTTTGCCTTAACTCGATGATATTAACCAATAGCAAATCTCGACCCGTATAATTGATAGTAAGAGAGTTGAGTTGTGTTGCTTTGATTTGACGAATTAGGCAATTTGTGAATTGATCTTTGATGAATTGGTTCTTAAGATTTTGGACTAGGTAAGGATTGTACTTTGATTTTGAAGCAATAAAAATAATATACGAATTAAGATAAATAAGCATATTATTAAACTAAATTTGAATTTAAATCAAATACAAATAAAAATTACAATCACAATGCTATTCCATTAAATTTACAAATAAAATACAACAATAAAATAAATCAAGACCTAAAGTCATAGTCAACTTTCGGTCAATTCAGTCAACAAAAGTCAAAGTCAGCCAACCCAATCAGGTCTGACCAAACCCAAACTGGTCCGACCCAAATCCAGACCACTACTGTAGCAAACTTGGTGCAAAGTAGCCATTTTTCTATAAAAAGGGAGCCATATGGCTCTTACAAGGGGCAGAGAGATTTCCCTCTTATGACAGACGAAAAAAAAAACAGAGGGTTCTTCTCTTCCTACTACTTCTTTCCATTTCCCCGGGGAAGAACAGGTCTTCTCTTCATCTTTTCATCTTCAGTTCTTATACAAAGAGAGAGAGAAAGAAAGACAACAAAAAGAAAACCCACAAACCAGGAAAGGGACATGGAGCAGACCCCCTCTCTTCTTCTTCTTCTTCTTCTTCTTCTTCTTCTTCTTCTTCTTCTTCTTCTCTTGATCATTCCACAACGCCTTCCATTTCCCCTGCTAAACACACACAGACAAATAACTAAGCTAAAAAACTGAACAGATAGACTTCCCTCCATCCCCTCGGCTCTAACAAATACTCACAGAATATACAAAGAAGAGGAACCATCTTCTACCTCGTCTCTTTCCTTTTCGTACAAACGTCACCATCATAACGAAAAAGCAGTCAAAGACAGAAAAGACTCCATACCACGTTTTCTTCTTGTTACTAAGCATCAACTACAAAAAAGAAAAAAGACAGCAATAGCCAGAGAGAGGCGGCAACCCTACAGCAAACATTCAGCTTCTTTTCATACACACAAAAAGACCCACCACAAGAGGAAGAGGCAATAAGTTTCCAGCGGTCAAACCAAGCGAAGACAGAGGAAAACAACTTCATCCCCTCCCCCAAACTACACGAACAGGTGGGTACCCTAAATCTTTTTCATCCTAACACCATCATCATTTGCATCACCGGATCTAAGGCTAGTTATCTAAGGTTTTTTCAAAAACAAATCAATCAATTCCAAGCAAACACTGGCATACTGATTTTGTACAAAAGAGGAATCTCAATCTACCACCAATCAAACTACAAATGATCAAATTGATTTAAAAACACACCAAACTCAATCAATCACAATCAAATTACAATCTGACTCCAATAATCTGAAAAGTAATGATATTGAATCCACTCCAAGCAAAATAAAAATGACATACTTCACCATATTAGCAAAGTAACCAACACATCAGATTTATTTCTTTCCATCTAAGGCTGTTGCCCACGCCTAATTCATCTTGTCATTTTAATACTTCCATGCTTAAGCTCATTACAAGCAAGAGTTAGATATGCAATTTTATCTTTGTTTCCCTCTTCTCAGTTTTGTTTATTGTACTCACCATATATACAAATGCTAAACTAACACCCAACTCATGTCATAAGCAAAAGTAGATTCGGCTAATATTAATAAGCTAATACAAACTCGAAGACTTATTAGACTCGATTATATGAAGCTATCTTAGAATAGCTCTCTCGATTTTAAGGGCTCATGTCTAACCATAGCAAACCCCATATTTCATCCATCACAAACTCAAAACCCAAATTTGAAACTAAATCAACGAAAGACAAAGTAACCACAAGCAATAGCAGTGTTTGTGGTCTTTTAAAGTTCATTTTCCACTTTGTTCGGTTTAAAAAATTCCGAAACTTGAACCGTATTTCTGAGTGTTTTCTTGTGGTTCTAAGTCCCACACCACAGTTCTAAATGAAATTTTCACGACCATAAATCAAATATCAAATCGACTAAATCAAAACTCCAAATCATCAACACTAAATTTAAATCAAACCATAGTTGAGATCAGTAGCCATTCTATTCTTGTTCTCAAACCTGCAAAAAACGGAAGTTAATTACGAGTCGACCAAACAAACGAGATAATCCAAAAATGAAAATAACTCATCAGGTCTGGTCTGCCTCCTCCACATCAGCCGCCGGCGATATCGCCAGTGTTCGCCGGCAGTGACCTCACTTTCTCCTCTGCTCGCCCTTCCCTTTCTCTTTTCTGTTGGGCCGCATAGTTGAGCGTACTTGGGCCTCGGGCCCAAGAGAGGCGAGTCAGCGGTTAAGGCCCAATAAGGAGGCCAGGCCCGATCGAAAGACCGGGTCATCGGGCGGTCCATGATCGACTGTGAACCCGAGAAATAGATAAGGGCGCCTGACATAAAGCAACTGAGCAGCACAGAAAGGCAGAGAGCCGTTGAAGATGCGTATCTAGTGTCAGGCAAGACTGAGCATTTATTACCGGCCACAGGCGGCCTGCAGAAAGGCTGAAAGCCTGCCCAGGACGCCTGACATGACCCAAAAAGCCTGCACAGGACGCCCGACATAGCATTTAATGCCCCAACCACCTTCAAACCAGGTATAATAGAGGGTGAGTGCATTAATGGTAAGGCCAACTACTATTCATCTCTCTACATAAATTCTTACCTCTCCCCTTCTCTCTCTAACTTAAGCTTCGGAGAGTGTCCCGGGCGAACCGCCCCGGACCGTTGTTTTGCAGAGTATCAGGAGTACTCCCCCACATCCAAGAACAGGCGCCTCGCCCCAGCTCCACAAACCGCCTAGTATCTACTTGGCACAAACATTTTCCTCGCAGAAAAAGAGAAGAGAAATAGAAACCCAAAAAATACAATCAGAAATCGAAACAACCAAATCAAACCCTCAAACCCGACATGCAAGCCTCAAATCTTGACTCTCAAATCTTGACTTACCGTCGATTTGAGGGTTGTGCGGACCATCATCGTTGTTTTTTTGCTTCTTTTTCTGGACCCTACTCGGTTTCCAGAAAGAACACGAGGGAGGAGACGAGAGGTAGAGGCATTTTCTTTCCTTTCTTCGCTTTTTTTCCCTGGTAGAAGATCGAGAGAAGAGATGAAGGAGATCGGATGTATTTCCTCTACTTTCGTCGTTTTTGTTTTTGGGTTTTAGGTAGAGACGAGAGAAAACGAGTTGGAAGTGAGGATTGGGGAGGCTAGGGTTAGGTTTCTGTAAAAAATGGGTTCACTACCCGGACTCTTGAATTGACCAAAATGCCCCTCTAATTTCGATTAAATTACCTGATGCCACCTTCCTTCTGTTGAAAAACGAGACTAAAAAATGTGACCATGCTGAGTTTCGAACTTTTGACCTATCAGTCAAAATATTCACCTAGCCACTCATATAACCAATAGCCTAAACGCCTACCAATTGCTCCTAGAATAAACTGTTTTATTTTTAATCTCAAACTACCTTAATACGTAAATCGAATCGAATGTTATACGATCCTCCGCTAGGTTAATACCAAGAACCTATCTTAACTCCCATTGGAATTATCAAATTTTGAAAGTCATCTTTGCTCGTTTACATATTTTCCCCTAAGAGTCTTTAATACGAAACTAGGGTCAATAGACCGTGGTTTCTTTAGTCAAACTCTTTAACAATTATCAATAAATCGGTTGTTAAAGCAAAAATAGCAAAACTCTTTTCCAAAAGTACTCAATCTCAAACATTAACACAATCAATAGAATGTGCTAAATTTCATATTTCAAAACGTTTCAATTTTAATCGAACTACGTGGACTTTGATCCCAACTACTCGGGTACGTAGGCAACCAATAGGTTCGAGTCCAACTAATTATAAACTATTCCTTTACCTTTGAGAATTATGTCGATAGACATATGATCAAATCTTTAATAATTTAAACCTTATTAATCGAATCATATAATTAAATACATCAATAAAGCCGCAAATTATTATACACCCAACCCTTAAAAACTTATCGATTTTAAGTAGTACCCATTTGGGGCGTCGTGGGTGTGAATACACTTCCCCACACGTAACCGTACTCTCGAACCTAGAAAATAAAAATTTCGCAGACCAAATATTGGTTTCGACCCTAAGGTCGAGACCAGGCCAAATGAGTGTTCGATCCACTCCAAGTAAGGTCGATGGCGACTCCGAGCGTGACGCAACGGTACCCCGATCTCGGAAGGGCGGTTGCGACATTATCAATCAAGTAAACACCTTGATTGTGGTGAAATTCTACCTTTCCGTCAATTATCGTTCGAGAGATCGTTTGCTGCGTAGTTCTGATCAAAAGCACCCCCTGGTGCTTTATTAAGTGGTATCAGAACCTTAGGTTCAAGTCAGTGGCGAGAAGGATTGATCGAGGCTGTGTTCGTTGAATTAAATCGCAAAAAAAAAAAAAAAGAAGAAGAAGAGGAAAGCAGAGTAACAATGGCGGCAGCAGAGTTAGCAAATTCCATGGTCTTCACGCGGTGTTTAATTGAGGAGCAGTTGTGTTTAGTTCTCATGGATGGAGGCAGGGAGAGGAATTTTATTTCCACTATGGCCATGTGCAATCTAGGGCTGCAAACACAGATACTTCCGAAGCCCTATGTTTTCAAATCACCATACGAAAACAGATTCCGCCTCGTAGTGTCTCAGGTGGTTGTGAAGTTTTTGATAGGCCAATACGAGGATCACGTTATGTGTGACGTGGTTTACGATCGCCCTAGCAGCATTGTTCTTGGTCAGCCATGGTTCAGTAAACTTCAAGTTTGTTTTGAAAGCCGACGGAGCAAGAAGTTTCGGATTCGGAGACGAAACCAAGTATTCGTCATGACCCCGTTGGCTCCAGAAGAAGCTGCCAATGATTTGCAGGAGCTGCAACGAATCTAGGAGGAGTATCAGAAAGCTATACTAGCGAAACCATGGCCATGGAAGGTCGATCAAGCAAATTCCCAGCCAAAGTAAGACAACCCTTGTTTTTCACCGCAAAAACATAGCATCTACGCCGGGTTTACTGCCAACGAAGATGAAGAGAAGACGATGCACTACAATGGACCTGATGCGTCGTTGGAGGTGGAAGGAATGACAGAGAGTCGAGGAGGAGGCCTGGATCAGACTGAAATCGCAAGCACCTCTCCAACCTCAACACCTGCCAAGTTCTGAACTTTTCCGACGAAATAGATGAGGAGAGAGGACGACATGGGTGGAATTATCGGCGAAGAGTCGACAATCGCCAACGGTGCTTGTGCAACCCCTCATACCCCAGAAATGTTAGAAGCAGATTCCTTGGAGGCTAACGTGCCTGCAATTGAAGATCCAATTCCCACGAAGTCGGCTCTGTTCGTGAAGGAAATTGCCAACCAGGACCCTCTCTTGGGTAGTGCCATCCCACTCAAATGGAACCAAAACTGTGATTCAGAATCGTCCAAGGATGTCTAAGGAGCGTGTAGGATCGCTCAATTCAACTTGACGGGGCCTGAATCGAAAATGCCCAAAATTGAATTGGGAATTCTGGGTATCCAGAATTTGAAACAAGGCTTTGGTGGGAAGAGGGAGACCGATGAATTGATGATGATAGTGACGAATCGAGGTTGGAAACAGGTTCAAACCTTCCTTTGGAAGTCTGGCGAAGAACTTGGAGCGGTTGAATTAGATTTGGAATCCTTATCAAAACCCCAATTCATTCGAGCAAGAACATGAATGCAAAAGGAATCCGACGACCTGGAAATTGTTCCGATCGCATTCGAGTGAAATTGGACGACGTGGAAGGTTTTTTCAACTCCAGGATGGATTCCCAACAGCTCTGCAAGTTTCAAAGGTCTTGGAGAAGTTTGAAGGTGAGTGTGAATCTTTTAATTTTCTGCCGAAAAGGATGATCGAGCATCCCTCTTTCGATCCAATTTGGGATCAATTCTATGACAATTTCTACAAGAAGAAAGCTCAAGCTTTGAGGGCAAAGATTTTTGAAGAGGGGGAGCCTGATATGATCCCAAATGACCAACTCTACACATTTAAATTACCTGACGAAGAAGCTATAGAAGTTGGAAAGAAGAAGGGCAGAATTTGGTTAAGTGTTGGAACAGTTTCGAGATGCATATTTTGGAGGCATGATTCTCCCAATTGGCTTGATGAAAATTCAATATTAAGGGCTTGTATTGAATATGGAGTGTTTATCTACACATTGGTATGCTTGGATGCTCAAGGAGAAGTCAGGATGGTTTTTTCCAAGCTCATCAAAAACCTACGTCAAAACTGGAAAACTGCCTGAAAATGGCAAAGGCAGAAAACTGTTTTATGAAGTCTACTTTGGAGCTCAAATCGAGGAGAATGGATCTAATTCAAGACCAAAGGCTTCCACAACATATAGCTAGGTATGTTTTTATACAAAGGGAAGGTATTGGATGAATAATTGGAGTTCTGGAAGGCCTCGAACGAAAGGCACGAAGTTAGTACGAAAACTCTTTTTCTGGCAGTTTGCTTGTGCTAAAAGGCAGGTTTCTTGTGCTTGAAGAAATGGAAATTTTGACCAAATTTTGTGTTCTTTATTGGGTTTGTTTTTACCTTAATTGTTTCCTAGTTCTATTAGGTTTGTATTAGGTTTTTATTGTCTTTAAATAACTTTCAATTTCACGTTGTAAAGGACCCAAGTTTTAGTTGAATGAAAATTACTCCTACATGAGTTTTGAGTTCTTTGAGTTGTGTCTCAATAATCAAATCCTTGAGTTAGTTCTGTGTGGATTCCATTGCTAATTCGAGAACCCTTGTCAAACTTTTCTGTGAGGATTCCAGATTCGTCTTAGCAAGTTTCATATCAATCAAGTAAACACCTTGATTTTGGAAAAATTCTACCTGTCCATCAATTATCGTTTGAGAGATCGTTTGCTGCGTAGTTCTGATCAAAAGCACTCCCCTGGTGCTTTATCTGTTTGGCATAACAAAGACAAGAAATGATCAACTCTTTGCGGGCAAGACGCAGACAATTAAAGGCATTCTAGAGCGATTCCATGCTTGGATAATTGTAGTAATAGGGGCAATGGACAAGGACCAACTACTCCATAAGCCGAGTCCGCCCGCAAGAATGAAGCAAAATATCTCTTGGAAGTCGCCTCTTTCTAAGTGGATTATCTTTAACTCAGACGGCTCACTCCACACTACTTCTTACGTTCAAAATCATACAGGAGATGCTTAGCAGGGTTCACCATGAACCTGGGCACGTGCTCCATCACCAAGGCATAGTTGAGGGGCGCTATAGAGGGCCTTGAGTAAGCTTGGAACAATGGTCATAGACGTGGAACTGGATTCCAGCTGCGCTATTCAGTTGTTACAGAGCACAAATAGGAAATCGTCAACATTCGACTATTACTTAGCAGTTCTGGAAGCTGCTTAGCAGAGACATAAAGGGTAACAAGTGTGCATACTACCTTGCTAGTTGTGGGCATTCATTGCCATTTGGCTTTCAAGTCGTGTCAGTTTCTGATCCTATGTTAGGTCATCTTACGACATTCAGGGACCCTTCGAACTTTAGTTGATTGTGAATGAAAGATAGGATGCTCTTTGCACCCATTTATAATAAATAAAAAACACCATATCAACTATTTAATAGAGTTAATGTAGAAGACCCAAAGGTGCCGATTGGGAAAAACATTTCCTAAGAAAATGGTAATATGAATATCTTAGCACTACTTTTATCATAATAATATTATCAATCCGTCAACTATGAAACAATCGAAAATGATTGAAAAATAGCGAGAAACTTATAAATAACTTAAGGGTTTCAAACTCTTGCTTCTGCTTCCATGAGACTGTCAATTGTCAACGCTGCTTTAAGGAACTTGAGCCCGAGATTTATGGTTCCCTGGAGTAGTCCACTTTCTCCTCGTATGTGTCCATGTCATCCACTTCTACTATGACAAAATTTTCTTCTTTCTCTGAGAGGGAGAAATTGGTTAAGTTGTTTATCCAAGTCAGGTGCCATCATGAAGAACCCCGTAACCTTACAGGATATTGAGAGAGATCCCTGTAAAGTTTGATGAGAATCAAAGAGGAAGAGAACATGAAAGATGAAGAGATGGAGGAGGATAGGGCATGGAGAGGAAGAGTCGCAACCATAAACTTGAGAAAATATGTTTCACTGAGGGATTTTTCCAGAAATAGCACTATTTAAAAAAAAATTCCAAAAATAGCACCTAAGTCCGAAAAATTCCAAAAATAGCACCATTTCCCAAAATAGCACTGTATTCCTTAAAAAGTTATGCGAAATAAAAAAAAAATTCATGTCGTTTGGATTTTGGAGCACAAAGTTATGGTTGTCCAAAGTTTGACGAAATCGGAAATAAGCTCGTTCGGGGTAGCAAACGACATTTTTTGGGACGAAGCCGGGACCAAACCACATTCGGCAGTCTTCGGCTTGCAAGATCTCAAAAAGTTATGCGGAATCAAAAAAAATTCGCGACGATCGGATACCCGAACACAAAGATACGTCCGTTTGAAGTTTCCACCTAGGTTAGGATTTTTCAAAAAAAAAAAAAAAGCATATCGCATGGTGGGGGTGCGGTCTGCAACCAAACCGCATGGTGGGGGTGCGATATACAAAACCGCCCCCTAGGGATGCGGTTTTCATCGAAAAACGCGCCCCTGGGTGGCGGTTTTCGCCTAAACCGCACTGGTAGGGAGCGGTTTTTGGGAAATGATGCTATTTTTGGAATTTTTCGAACTTAGGTGCTATTTTTGGAATTTTTTTTTAAACAGTGCTATTTCTGGAAAAATCCATTTCACTCAGGAGTTAGAGCGATTGTCACAGAGGGAATTTAACCGCCCATGGTTTGTGTCGACAACCCTGCGGCCCGACGAATAATAAAAGATTTTAAACAGCTAGTTAAGCCAACTATCCAACACATAAACCACCATCTATATACATTTCCATGCATATTCAAGAATTTCCACATGCAGTCTTGGCATTTTATCCCCAATAGTAACGATGTAATCACATTGACATCTATCTCCACAACTAAATAGCAATAAAGCAGAGAGGGAAAACAGAGACATATAGGAGCCAGCAATTACAATTCCACTCGGTGCCTATAAGAGTTCTCAGGGAAAGCTTCATCACGGACAGGACAAAAGAACCAAGGTCTACGAATCAGCAGCTTCCAAGATGGTCAACAACGAGAGGAACAGGTTGATGATGTCCAAGTAGAGAGACACTGCAGCCCAGATATACTCATCGTAGGAGTAGCGCTTGATGAGGTTGTCAGTGTCGTACACGATGTAACCACAGAAGATGATTGAAGCCAAGCATCCGTAAATCATCACCGAAAGCTTACCCAACGGGAACAGAATCTGCATCCACGAACACCAAGTCAGAGATTGTACAAAGAATTTTTTTCAATACGGGAGGAGCAAAGAAGCATAGACTCGAGGAGAGGATGTTTGTTCAAACCTGGATGAGAGCAAAAACCATGAGAACAAGAAGAGCGCCAAACAAGAACGGTCCAAGGAAATTGAAATCGTGGCCTCTCTTTGCTGCCCAGAATGTGAAGAGGGTTAGACCCACAACCATTGTGGTTGTCAGGATCACTGCTTCGAGGATAACTTTCCCTGTTAGCAAGTAGAAAATAGATCCTTCTTAGACAGAAACACGAAACAGATGGTCACAGATAAGAAGATAACGGGTCAAACCCTTAAGAGAAGGGTCAGCTAAATCAGAGACGGTTTTTCTATTAAAAGTCAAGCAACTTCGGCAAAAGTGTAGGACAAACAGATATCAAAAGGGGAAGATGATGCGTCAACCCTCATGAAGAGGGGCATCAGCTACATGTAAAAAAAGGATTCTGGCGCTAGAAGTCGAGCAGACTCTCCAATAAGAGTTCACCAGACTATTGACTCTAAACATCTTACTGATAAGGAACCTCTACATAAATCCCCTTAGCCAAATAATTGATGCCAGTAGTCCATCAGTAAGTCTGTTTGCAATTATCAGGATATAGGACAAGATCACAACAATTCCTGCAATCAGCTCCAATTGGATGCAAGTTGCCTTCCAAGTGCATCACTTGACGTATAAGGTAGGGCTTCGACGGAACTACTGACCAACATAGCATATATGAACACCGAAATCACAGTTGCCCATAATCTTGGGTAATCTTGATGCCAAGGTTACCAATTAGGTCATCGTTGTTCGACGGGGAAGAAACAACCGATACAATCATGACCCAGTACCAAACCCTAAATGCGAAACCTTTCTGTAAAACTACCACCACCTGAATTACCACAAAAATTACCAAAAGGGGGTAAAAAAGGACTTGCCGCTGGTGAATGCGCACGTCAATCCTACGGCGAAAGCGATGGCAATGGTGAAAATCCCCAAGAGAATGTAGTTCACGGGATGCTTCTGGTGATAGTAATACAACGGGCACAGAACTGTAGGAACAAAAAATTGCCGGAGATGAATAAACAGGGAGATGACAATCCGACTAAAAGACGGTAAAGGCAAATTGAGAGAAACAGAGGGGGGAAAAAGAAATTCAAAGACTCTTCTCACCGATGAAGGGCGTGATAAGGAGGACGATGTAGACAGCCAGGCCGGCGCCAGAGCTCACGAAGAAGGTCGCAATTGGCCTCACAAAGACGACGATGGCGGCAACAACGATGGTGGCGAGCAACTGGATGGAGAGGATCGAGTAGATTTTCCTGATGAAAGACCAGCGGAGCTCAGGGCTCTCCAGCATCATCGGGTACAGAGGCGTCGCACCTCCGGCCTCGACGTCATTCTTCCGGCTAGGCTGGGCCCACATATTTTCTAGCAAATACAAACCTTCCTCGCGCGAGTTGCTGCAATTAGGTCGCGGAACTCGGAGATGCAAATGCTAGGGTTTCAGGATATTCTCTCGGATGCAACGACGACGACAGATGAAGAAGACGGATCGAACGAGGAAAGCTAGGCGGTTTCTCGATCGATAAAAGGGGAAAATGAAGGGGATGGATGATGGAGATATATGATAAAGCTGGAGAGCTGTTTGCGGTTGTATGGAGAAACTTCAAGATACGTCGCGTGGAGAGCCGTATAGAACCGTACAAGCGCGTGTGCACGTGGAGCAGTGTCCACGTGGCGGGTTGGCAGAGGTCTAGCGATCTCGTTGGCTGGCGAGTTTGGCGGCGCAATGGGAAGCGTTAGCGAATAGCGAGAGCGATTTCGCCTTTGGAAGGGAAAATGTTGACGGGCCTTTTCTTGTTGGGGGATAAATCAGTAATGGCGTTTCCTTTCAAGATAACCTTTTCCCGTTTTTCGGGTTTATGATTCTTAGACAAGTTGCGTTGTACAACATCCTTCGTCTAACAAAAGTAAAGTAATTAAGAGTCATAAATAAATAGGTGTAGTTAATTTTTATTTTTTGGAAAAGAATTACTTGCTTAATCTAATCACTAAGGAATTTTTTTCTATTCAACCATCTCCATACCTGTAAATTGTAATAGGATAGCCATTTCATAAATGAATTCCACAACCACATCACCAACTTTAGAAATTATTCAATTCAACCATTTTAAACCACCTACATCCCAGTATTAGGTTAGCAATTGCAATTGATTGGACCTACTCACATATTTTTCTCTTAACAATACTTTTGCATAATAGATAACACACTTGTGAAAATTCAATAAAACAACATAGCATACACCAAATAGAAATAAAGAAAAATTACATAATGAAATAAAAAAAATCAAAAATCAAAATGTAATTAAAAAAAATACTAGACTACTCGTCATCTTCCTCTCCTCAAAATCGATTCCAAATCTCTTCAACTAAATCTGCTTGAAGTTGATGATTTTTGGACCTATCACGAATTCTCAAATGATTCCAGAGATACTCTTCATACTTTGGCAGGCAAGTTTGAGAAACTATAGCCATGGATACATTGAAATTCACCCATAATTTGTATAATCAAAATGGCGGATATATGAATCTCGCTCATCTTCTACCATCATGTTATGCATGATTACACGTGCTTTCATTATTTCCCCGATTGTCTTCTTGCACCATACCCGTGCCAGATTACTAACGATGGCGAATCGTGATTGCAACACCCAAATGCTCTCTCGACATATTTTCTGGTGGACACTTGCTTCTTAGCAAATAATTTATGTTTCTGTCCTTGTGGCAGCGGGATTGACTTAATAAAGGTTGCCGAAATTGGATAGATTCCATTAGTGAGGTAGTAGCCCAAGTTGTAACTTTTTCCATTGACGTTATAGTTAACTTATGGTGCTCTCCCTTCTAATACTTCATGAAAAAATGGAGAGCGATCTAATATGTTTATATCATTCAATGTACCTGGAAGACCAAAAAAAGCATGTCATATCCATAGATCTTGTGAAGCTACAGCCTCCAGCATAATAGTAGTAGTTTTATGATCTCCTCTAGCATATGGCATTGCCATGCAACAGAACAATTTTTCCATTCCCAGTGCATACACTCAATACTGCCTAACATACCTGGAAAACCTCGTTGCTGACCTACATGAAGCAATTTTTCGATATCTTTAGCATTTGGCATCCTCAACTATTCATCTCCAAAAGTAGCAATGACAGCTTTTACAAATCTTTTGACACATTTTGTTGTAGTAGACTCCTCGATCCGTAAATACTCATCAATGTTGTCTGTCGCTTCACCATAAGCTAACATGCGCATTGCTGCAGTACACTTCACTAGGTGTGCAAGACTTGCTCTACCAACAATATCAATATTGTTCTGGAAGTAAGGATCATAGTTCATCACAACGTCGACTATGCGAAGAAACAAATGTTTTTGCATTCGAAATCTAAGCCGAAACATATCATCAGCGTATGCGGGAGTCTCAGAGAAGTAGTCTTGGTAATGAAGTAATAAAGGAAAAGACATGTCTTTTATACCTACTCCGGCAAAGCCACCAAGAATGACAATAATACACATTACTAGCCTATTCAACAGTCAAGGGTGTTAAAAAAATTTGCCGAGTGCTCTGACAATGAAGTAACAATTCTCTGACATTTGGTAAAAAATGTCAAATTATTTTGCTAGCAGGAAAGTGACAATTCACTACTCAAACCAATGGTTAAAAAATGATCAATTATTTTGTTGATAGGGAAGTGACAATTCACTACTCAACCCAATGGACTACTCAATTATTTTTGTTAGTGAGCTAGTAAGGAAGTGATAGCATTGTTCTTTGTAAATTTATTTTATTTATCTATATATAGTTTGGAGTCATGAGCAAATAGGTAATGCTCTCAACCTAACACACATTACTAGTCGTCTTCTTTCTTCTCCTCTTCTTTCAAACTTTTCATTCTTTGAAAAAAATGGATCCATCACGTCCATCCTACAATCCGTTTCTTCTCTTCTCACAAGGTTCGTCTAATGTTCTAAGTAATGAGAGAGTCAAGAGCCACAATCTCATGTTAACCCTTTTCCTATCCCTTATATTAATTCTCCTTATTTTTCAAGTCAAGGAAATTTTCATATGCCAATGTATCCAAATTCCAGCCATCCATATTTCCAACAAAATTACCCACAAATGCCAATATCAAATAATTCCTCTCAATAGTCACCAAATGAGGCTCCAATTCCTCAAACCATTCCTACTGAGTCTCAAACTCCTCAATATCCAGCATATTGCAGTCAAGGAATGCCCCAACAAGTTCGACACGAAGAAAGCAAGAAAGTAAGAGTTTGTTGAACTACTGAGGATGACACTTTTCTATGTAGTTTGTGGCTCAACATCAACAAAGATGGAGAAATTGTCATAAATCAAAAGAACAACAACTTCTGGAATCGCATTTGGGAATACTATGACACCTATCGTAAGACCTCCCAAGGCCGAAGGAATAAGCAAAGTCTGATGAATCGTTGGACTAGATTAAACCATTTAATGTCAAAGTTTGTCGGTTATTATGCACAAGTTCAAAATCGAAGGGAAAGCGGGATAAACGAGGTAGACAAAAAGAACAACGAGGAATTATACCGTCCATTAAAAGGTAATGATTTCAATTTTATGCATGCTTGGGAAGTGTTACAGGGTGAGGAGAAATGGTCTAGCCAAATTGAGAAAGATAAAGAAGTTGGTCTCTAGGAAGATAGAGGATCAAAGAGGACTAAGAATACTGCATATGGCGAATACACCTCTTCATCTTCAAATGCAAGCATGCCACCCACTAGAGACCCAGAAGCTATTTCTCATTCTCGTCCACCAGGAAGGAAAGCTTCGAAGCATAAAGGGAAAAAATCTATGTTGTCTGAGTCAGTAGAAAGCCTCGAGCTGGCAATACAACAACAATTTATCCTCGAAATGAGAAAGGTTGAGGAATTAAAGAAGTACAATATGGCTATGGAGGCAAAGATAAAGTTACAGGAGGAACGACAAAGGAAAAGGGAAGAACGAGAGAGGAAGCAAAAAGAACACACTAGAGATATGTTAGCCACGTGCTCTAGAAGGAGATGGATCCAACAACAATGACGGAAGAGCGAAAAGAACACGCTAGAGATATGTTAGCCACGTGCTCTAGAAGGAGATGGATCCAACAACAATGACGGAAGAGCAAAAAATGTTATATCATCTGCAAATGCATAAGTATTTAGGAAAAAATGAAGTCAAACTTGTTTGTAATAATAAAATCACTTGAACCCACAACGTATGCAATTGCAAGTGAATTGTATTGAGGTAGATATAATGATATTAACATGAATTAGATTGCCTGAATGGTGAGGTGGCAATAGAAACAACATATGCAATTGATTTGGCTAATAGTTTGTATTTCGAAAGATTTGACTAATAATTCACAAATTTTTAATATGTCTGGCTAATAAATTGTATTTACCTAAATATAAAACACATCTTACTTTGTAGGGCATAATCTTTGGTTTGTTTCTCTATATTGCTACGGTAAGGAGCTCGATTTTCATAACTGAAACGAACATTGAACCGGAAAAATTATTGGTTTGTGGTTATATTGTTGGTTAATCGTTGATGGCAAGGACGGAGCCAGGATTTGGCATTCTGGGGTGGGGGCGGAGTTTCTTATTATGTTATTGTTAAAAGTTATAAAATCATCAAAATAATAAAATAAAAATATTTTTAATATTATGAAAACTATATTTTTTAAATAATTAAAGTCACGCAAAATATACTCTAAATTAAGCTTTTATAGAATGATAGATTCAATATAAATTACAAAAGATATGAAAAAATTAATAAAGCATATCAATGTTAACATATCCTATTTTCAAAATTAAAAATAAATGTTATGTAACACATCCTATTTCTAAAATTAAAAAATGAATGAATGTTTATATATGTATTAAATAATAATTTATTCATTACTTGTCTAAAAATATGCTAAATTTTTTGCAAGTTGAAGAACTTATTTAATTTAATAGGCCCCTGAAGTTGATAGAATGACTCATGTGCTACAACATAAAAGACATATATAATAGACTAATATATGACAGAATTTATCATTAACCATAAACAATAACAATTCCATATCATCAATCACCAAAAGTTCTAACAAATCATTCAAATAGTCTAACAAAATAAATCATAAAATTTGTACTAAATTCAAGTTAGTAATTAGGATTGCAGTCAGTAGTGGACCAGTAATACCGATTAGAAGGTTGAGAAACAAAGAAGAGAAAGTATATATATAAAAATAGTAATTTAAGATGGACTATCTTAGTTTATGCTAAATTATTTTTCTTCTTTATTTTTCCTATGGTTAACATAGTGAACAAGTTCAGCCGTCAATTTGGAGTGGTTCATCTGATTTCATTTTCAACCGTGAAAAATCATGAGCTCCATCCATAGTCGTCCAAACAAATGGACTGAACCGTTATTGAAACTAGTTTGACGGTTATACTGGTCGGGTCGCTGATCCGGCTTGATTCTTATAACAATGATTAGGACTAGTGTACTCCTTGAGTATATCATACTCAAAGTGATCTGCTCGTTAGATGTACTTCACCAAATACTGATCGTCGATTATTTATTATTATTATTATTAAATTAGTCTTAAGGTTTTGATTTACAAAATTAGGGCATAAGGCTTATCCATTAGAGATTAGGATATAATATCAACCCCAAACTCGGTTTAATTCATTATCAAAATAGAGTATGATATATTCCATGAGTCTAGCAGTCTTACCCATTTTGCTAGTTTTATCTTAATTCTTATGTTTAAATAAACCATATTGATTACATGTTATTTAAAATTCAATCAATTGTAAATAGATGATGTATCAAAATCTTTAAACCCAACTAAGCTCGTTGGCACAAACTATATCGTCAAGACAACAAGAAACCTTACCGGGAAATACCGAACCTAATCCTAAAGAGGGGTGTAACGCGGTAACTCTAAGGACTGGTCAGCCTCTAAAGGAAGTTCATATTCCAACCGAGGATACCAATAAGAGAGGCTCAAAGAGAAGTTGTGGAAGAAGAAGAGATAGTTCGCGAAGAAGTGCAACCTCCTGTCAAAATCAAGACTGAAGATGAAGAGAAGTCTAATGATAGACCATTATTTGCACGCTTTCACGCTAGGTTGTTCGTTTATGTCATATTTCAGGACTTGGCGTGAACATGGAGGCGTGGAAGCGAATTTCGGGTCGAAAAGTGGAGAGTTGGAGCTAGAGGAGCGGGAAGGCAAAAATACCCGGTCAGGAACTGAAATATCCGGCCGGGTAAAACCGTTTTGGAGGCCAATGAAGCAGAAGGGGTCCCGGCCGAGAAGCTTAATCACCTGATCCGGTATTCTGACCTTCGATCGGGCATTTCCCCCTACCAGAAGCGCTGCGTTTGATAATACCCACCCGACCCGATTGCCAGGTCTACTTTTCATACAAAGTTGGCTTCTTTTGAGAGGGATTCGAGTTTTAGAAAGAGAAAGCAGAAACCCTAGCGAGAGAAAGCGACGAACTGAACCTCCAAGTGCCCTAGATCAAGATTCAACACCATTGGAGCTCGATTGAAGCTTGGAGAAGTGCCGATTGACAACCAGAAGCCGAGTATCATCCTTCACATAATGATTTCCGCAATTGAAGTTGATTTATCTTCTTTCTCTATGGAGTAAACTCTCTCACTCACCTGGGTATGAAGAACCCTAGATTTGTATGTTAGGTTTGGTTGTATGAACCCATGTACATGTTCTTTAATATCGATTATATTCAATTGAGGTATGGTTTTCTAAATTGCATGAATCCTGATCAAATTCATGTAGTTCCTGCTTTTACCTAGAAAGAGAATATTTGCCTAGGTTGATAGAGCACCCTTAATTGAAGGTGGCGAATTTGGGACTTTAGTCGAGAAGTCAATTCACTATTCTGTACTGGATTTACTCCAGTAGATGAGGTTTTGCATGTTAGGGCCGCAGTTTGTTTACTCCGGTGGAGGTTAGTTGCTCGACGGGTATTCAGATTGAGAGGGTCTGGAGACCTTTAGTCGAGACTTCAGACTGAAAAAGAACCTTTCGCAGTATAATTATCATTGAATCTGGACTTGGTGATGTACAACTTGGCTTAACTGCAATCTAGGGGGAACCATATCTGGGTGACCTCTCTCAAACTTGAATCGCGACTTTTACTGCTTGTGTTTGTTAGTTTAGTTGAAAATTCACTACAGTTGAATTGCTAAATAATAAGAACTTCACGGAATAGTCATCACACCTAGGACTCGGGTTGACAATTAAATCTAAACCCGCTATACTACGCACTAGTAGGTGGTTAGACTTGGCCATTTTCTAGTGTGACAGTACAGGCGAGTAAAGTTTTTAGGGCCATTGCCGGGGACGGCTAGGTTGTTGAAGAAACGTGATTTCTGTTACTTTAGCATTTCTTTTCCGCATTGATTTTTTGGCTTTGTCCCACTTTTGCCTTCACGGATTTGCTTGCTTGGCTGTGTGCAGGTAATGCATGACCCGTAGCCAGTCGGGAGCATTGCTACCTTTGGATCCGGAGCTAGAACTTACTTGTCGCCAGCTTAGGAAGGAGCAACGGGCAAGACTGGCTACGGAGGAAGTGCAAGTCGACGATCATCTGAGCAGCGACTCCGAGTAGGAGTACGATATGGGTGCGAGCACAACAGGATGAACCTGAACCTGGGGCAAAATCAACCCCTGGGGATTCCTATCCAGGTTCCCTTAGTTAATCATGTCCTGGCCAATAATCCAGTCCCCCAAGCAGATGGTGCTCACCATCAACCACCCCCGCGTGGCCCTACTATGGAGTACTACTACACTCCACGGTTCGCCGACATCCGCCCAGTCATCCAGTACCCACCAATTCCTGCTAATAACTTCGAGATCAAGCCATGTTGGATTCAACTAATAACATCCTTCATTCAGTTTCATGGCCTCAAGGATGAAGAGGCGAGGGTGCATCTTTCCCGGTTCCTATAGCTTACCAATGGGTTCAAGCTGAACGGTTTACCAGATGACGCGATCCGTCTTCACCTCTTCCCCAACTCTCTGACGGGGCATGCGAAGAGGTAGCTAGTGACCCAGCCACCATTGTCCATCACTTCTTGGGACGATCTGGCCAACAAATTTGTGCACCGGTACTATCCGGCCTCGAAGACTGTGGAGATTCAGCAGGAGATCCCTCATTTCCATCAAGAAGATGATGAGTCCCTGCGAGATGCTTGGGAGCGGTTCTCGGGACCGTTCTGGAAGTGTCCCCACAATGGCTTTGGTGATGCATTAACCATGGGCAAATTTTACAATGCTCTGTTTTCAGAGAGTCAGAGATAGATCTAGTCTTTATGCCCAAGTTGAGACATTCTCACTAAGACTCCACCCGAGCTAAATCAGATGATCAGTACTTTGGCCTCCAGAGACCATTCTTGGGGGCAAAACCACCAGAGGTAGGAACTCCCGGGACCGTGGCGTGCATGCCATGGAGGCCATGTCTGGGCTTGAGATAGAGGTGGCAGAGTTGGTTCAGACATTGAAGCGGCCGAACAGCCTCATCCACGGAAAGGCATGGCCGCACCTCCAGTCGCACAGTGCTAGTGGTGCGAAAGTTCGAACCATTTGGTGGAAGATTTTCAGGCTATGAGGAAACCCCCCCCCCCCCCCCGGGAGTAGTTGGACTTCATCACGAATTCTCGGCGCCTTGACCCTTACAGTGGTACTTATAATGAAGGGTGGCGCCAACATCCCAACTTCTCCTGGAATGGCAACAACAGCAACACCACCAAGCATCCAGGATTCCTAGCACCAGCTCGTGGTTTTTAGCAAAGGAAGCCTTTCCCGACCCGACAGGGCCCATTTCCACAGCAGCAGCCTTATGAGCCCAGACATGGGCAACCATTCCAGCAGCAACGACAGTTTGCCCAGTCGCCAGCAGCTCCAGCACAGGATGCCTAGATGTCAGAGTTGAAAAACATGGTGCAGGCCTTCGTGAGCTCCAGCACGACGAATTTTGCCAGGTTGGACCAGTGCATCACCTCACTGGAGGCAGGCCAGAGGAACCAAGGTGCCATATTGCAAGATCTCCAGAATCAGATTGGAGGAATAGCTCGCCAAAACAGCACCAGGGTACCGAGAACTTTGCCTGCCTCCACCATCCCTAATCCTTGCGAGCCTCACCAGCAGTTGGATGCCATCACTACTAGAAGTGGCAAGACGACATCTGCTGTACCTACTCCGGGCGGGCTGGAGGAACTAACACCTGCTTCAGCACTTCCAGCTGACAATGAAGAGGTGGGGATCGAGAAAAAAGTACCTGCTCCCAAGCCACAACTAGTGGTTAAGGAGCATGTTCCCTAGCTTCCCTTCCCCACTCGTATGCACAAAGACAAGGCGCTGATTGATGTGCATAGTGGCAAGTTAATCTTGCAGGCTGGGGTTGAACAAGCTACATTTTTTTTGTCTGACAATGTGAAGCATTCCCATTTGCATGATGGTTTGCAGCTCCTGACGATGCCCTTGAGCGTTGTATTTTGCTAGGTGAGCTGGCATTGCAGGAGCTGCAGCTGGAGGAGCAGGTAGTCGTACTAGAGAGTGGTGAGTTCTTGGAGGTCGATAAATTGTTCAAACCAATCTCATCCTCAACTCGCATCACCACCTCCTTGGATCAGCCACCAGAACTGGAGCTGAAGGTCCTTCCTCCTCATTTGGAGTATGCATTTCTCCAGGAGGGGAACAAGCTTCCAGTAATCATCAGCTCGACCCTCACACCCGAGCAGAAGACCAGACTGGTGGCCTTGTTGAAGCAGTACGAGCGAGCTCTGGAATGAAAGATCACTGATATCCAGGGAATCAGCCCTTCCTTCTGTTGCCACATGATACTGCTAGAGGATGAGATTCGGCCGGTGAGACATCCCCAATGGCGATTGACACCGAACCTGGAGGTTGTGGATCGAGTAGAGATTGTTAAGCTGATGGACGCAGGAATCATCTTCGCCGTATCTACCAGCGAGTGGGTCAGTCCCACTCAGGTAGTGCCTAAGAAGGGTGGGCTGACTGTGGTGCCCAATGAGAAAAATGAGTTCATCCCGATGCGCATGGTGACTGGGTACCCATCTGCATCGACTATCATCGCCTCAACGACGCCACCCGGAAGGATCACTTCTCGCTGCCATTCATTGACCAAATGCTGGAGAGGCTGGCGGGACACGAGTTCTACTGTTTCCCGGATGGGATGTCCGAGTATTTTCAGATTCCCATAGCACCGGAATACCAGGCGAAGACCACCTTCACTTGCCCTTTCGACACATTTGCGTACCGGAGAATCCCATTCGGGCTTTGCAACGATCCAGCCACTTTTCAGCGAGGTATGATCGCCATCTTCGACCATCTGGTCGGAGAAATTATGGAGGTGTTCATGGACCATTTTTTGGTTTATGGAGACTCATTCTCTCACTGTCTCCATAACCTGGAACTCGTCCTGAAAAGGCGTGAGGAGACAAACCTGACGCTGAGTTGGGAGAAGTGCCACTTCATGGTTCGCGAAGGCATAGTTTCGGGGCATAAGATCTCCAAGATTGGGATAGAGTTGGATAGAGCCAAGATCGAAACAATCAGCAAGCTGCCTCCTCCCACATCTGTTAAGGGGATTCGCAGTTTCTTGGGCCATGCAGGGTTCTATAGGCGGTTCATAAAAGACTTCTCGAAGATCGCCTTGCCCCTGACGAAGCACCTTGAGAAGGATGCCCCTTCCATTTCACTGGCGCGTGCACAGCGACATTCATGACCTTGAAGGAGAAGCTCACTCATGCTCCTATCATGGTCACTCCTGACTGGACCTTACTCCTGAATTGCATGAATCCTGATCAAATTCCTATAGTCCTGCTTTAACCTAGAAAGAGAATATCTGCCAAGGTTGATAGATCACCCTTAATTGAAGGTGGTGAATTGGCGACTTTAGTCGAGAAGTCAATTCACTATTCTGTATTGGATTTACTCTAGTAGAGAAGGTTTTGCATGTTAGGGCATCAGTTTGTTTTCTTCAGTGGAGGTTAGTCGCTTGCCGGGTATACAGATTGAGAGGGTCTGGAGACCTTTAGTCGAGACTTCAGACTGAATAAGAACCTTCCGCAGTATAATAATCATTGAATCTGGACTTGGTGAAGTACAACTTGGTTCAACTGTAATCTAGGGAGAACCATATCTGGGTGACCTCTCTCAAACTTGAATCACAACTTTTACTGCTTGTGTTTGTTAGTTTAGTTGAAACTTCACTACAGTTGTACCGCTAAATAATAAGAACTTCACGGAGTAGTCATCACATCTAGGACCCAAGTTGACAATTAAATCTAAACTCGCTATACTACGCATTAGTAGGTGGTTAAACTTGGCCACTTTCTAGTGTGACAGTAAAAGTGAGTCATCTAAGAAGACTCAAGTACCTAATTGATCTAAATCATGAATGTGCTCCATGGAAGGATACATTGAAGCAATTGAAGGTAATCGTCCCTTTCTTAATCATGGTTATGAAAATTCCCAAATATACTAAACTCTTGAGAGATATATTGTCAGGAAAGAGGAAGATGGAAGAAGTTTCTATGGTCTCCGTTAGTGAAGGATTCCCTCCAAAGCTAAGAGATTTGGGAATCTTCACTGTTCCATGTACCTTTGGAGTAAAATAAATTTGGAATATGCTACCAGATTTGTGTTCTAGTATCAATATTATACCTACAAGATTTTACAATGAGTTAGACCTTGGATCACTCATGTCTACTAAAATGCGAATTGAGTTGGCCAATAGGTCTGTTGTCGAACCAAGGGGAATCACAAAAAATATATTAGGGAAATGTGGTCATTTTTTTATCCCGTGGACTTCGTGGTTCTCGACGCGGAAGGATGTGATGCATTGATAATCCTAGGCCAACCATTATTAGCTATGACAAGGACCATTATTGATGTGAGTGGGAGCAAGATCACCTGAAAGTCTGAAGAGGAGGAGATAAGCTACAAGATGAATACAATCCCCAATTTCACAAGCACTACAAATGGGAAGATGTGAAGATGGACTGTCAGTCGGTCACGCCTCCTTCCACACCACCTTCAAGCTCCGAAATAGAATGGTTCAATATGGTATCACATGTTGATTCTCAAGATAGAGTCTAATTTCTTTGATCATGAACGTCAGTCTTCGGATATGATTTTTAAATCTCAAGCACTGGATGAGGCATCCGAGAGACTCCATGGTCTTCATTTGGGACTTCACCACAAGTATGATTTCTATGAAGAATCATCGGTGGAGAATGGAGCCCTTACCTCTTGATCTCATGGATTCAAGTCCGGCAAAAAGACTTTAAAAGAAGGGCTAGTTGGGAGGCAACCCAACGATTCGGTTTGCGTATCTTTTCCTTTTTATTTCTTTTTGAATAATTTTTTAAGTAGAGGATTATAATTGCATTGATAATGATTGATAGAACTTAGCCATTGCTTTTTCTTGTTCTCTGGATGTTTGATTGATTTAGATGAATGATTAAGCTTAACGTTTGGTGAAATCATGATATTTGTGTTCAGCGCAAAGATCACGGTTAGCACCTCAGAGATTGTGGTCGCGATCTCTTGACTACTGCCTACAATCTTGTCTGTGCATATTTAAGGGAGAGCTACACAATACGCCATGTGTAGTCTCCCCATCTCATCTTTTAGATCTCAATGTCATGTTTCCCAAGCCCTTCTTAGATTGTTGAGCATACTTTCTCTGCTTCACATTCCAACATCTTTTGAGAAGTATTATCAATCATTTTTTAATTTTATAGCAAGATAAGGTACAATTTTCATTTTCCTATATTTTAATTACCTTATTTGGCTCAAAATGTGTTGAGTGCTTTGGGAGTTTTAAAAAATCATCTAAACTTCAACATGACTTTTCGATGCCATAGGCTTGTTATCTTTGTTTTAATGGTTCTGCTATGTATTTTGGGAGACCTTGGTGGGCTATTTCATGCATGTTTTAAGCTTTTATAAAAAGCCCACCAAGTGTTTGAAAGAAATTCCCCAACCACATGATTTTTATTTTCTTCAATCCTATTCATTGAGCATCAATTTCATTGCACTTGTTTACCCTTGTTTACTCGATTTGAGTTGGTTAAGGAGATTCTAGGATTATTCCTTTTCATTGAACTATACCTCCCTCTAGGTCCTCCATTTTGCCCAAGCTTTAGTTTCACTCAAGTGTGGGGGAGTTTAGAGAATTGATAAGTGTTCCTTGGAAGTTCTTCTTAGGGTATGTGATGTTGGATTGATGGTGTGTTCATTTTGTACTACTTTTTTGAAGGATGACTTACAAGAACAAGGGAATGGCGCGTGGAGAGAGTTCTTCTAACATGGAAAGTTCTCAAACTTTATCCTCGCCACAACCATCGGAAGAAGAAAAGAAAATCCGGATCAAAGGAAGTAGTTGTTGAAGAACAGCATCCACCATCACTCTCTCCCCATCTACGAAGGGTAAGTTACCAAGAAATTCAAGCCAATGTTAGAGGCGGCATGGAGCACCTTGCTCACTTTTATTTGGACAATGTCCCCGAGCAATTTAAGACCAAACTTATTTGGCTTCAAGGACTTCCACTTGGCGAGAGGAAATGTCTCAACTAGACACTCATCGCACAGATTGGGATTGAGGACGCACTTTGTTCCAAGATTCAGAAGTTGGAGTGGCTTAAATTTTTATCCATTCAAGAAAACATCTACAAGGTACTTGTTCCAAAATTCATTAGCACACTTACCATTCAAGATATGCGAGGTGTCGCCGACCTTCAAGACAAAATCCAATTCAAACTAGGAGGGAACATCACCAAATGTCTATCCGGGAGTTTACAAGAGCCATAGATATTTACCCGGTGGATTTCGTTGACTCACCGGAAGCTTTTGCTACCTTGGCAAGGGGATCCGACTTCCCATGTTTCATGCTTTTCTATGAATGCAAAGTCAAGAAATCCAACAGTCGACCATGGGATGTTAAGCTATCGAAGGCTAGTGAGGTGAAACCTAAATGGCCAATAATCCACCATGTGATTGCTAGGTCCATGGTTTGAAAGAACTGAAGCAAGAGAAATTTGACTGCCCGATACGTCATTTTCTTCCAAAGCATACATCTGCCTCAATCTATTCACCTCGATTTGGAAATTGTGTCCATCTTCAAGAAACAGACCATCGACTCACTGCCCTTCATGGAGGAGCTTATGTCACTAGACTTGCCAAGTATTTCAGAGTCTACTTCTTGGCCGTGCAATTTCGGTTGGATAGTTGGACCACTCCTATATCCGTTTACATCTTGAAATCCAGAATTTAAGTGTTACATTTGAATGACGATGACGTTTGGGGAGTACGTAGACTTCCATTTCCAACCACTAACACGTTGGATATGGAGGGTACCGTGTTCTGTCTTCCGGATGCTACGGCAATAAGAGGACAAAGAGGGCTAGTCAACGAGGAAGAACAAGTTGAAAGCATGTATGAGAGAGGAGAGGCGCATCCATCCACTTCTCATTTGATTCCCCCACCATTCAACCACGAGGGATCTCCGATTCCAAGCAATGATAACGACAATCCTTCACAATAAAAGGAGGGAGAAGGAAGCACGACTCCATATCATGGTGTGCATCCATGATATAATGAAGAAGATGGATATCCTGATTGAAGATGTATCGCCAACTTGTTAGCTCACCTCCCCCTTTCCCATTCCAAGAAGAAGAAGAAGGACCCTCTGAGGAGGATTAAGTACTAGGCATCCAGGGCTAAGTTCTATCTTTTCTTTTTCTTTTTTTTTTGCTCTTCTTTTCTTTTTCTTTAAACAATATTTAATTATTGCTTTTTTTCGTTTTAATTTTCATACTTTAAATACTCGTAATAGTAGTAACCTTACTTATATTATCTACTTATCGTACCTATGTCTTATAATAATCTTCATCTCTTTCTTATGCACTTACCTAGAAGCAATACTCAGTTTTTTCAAATTTGAGGGTTCCAAAACACTTGTTTCTTGCAACTTCCTACTCAGTATGCTTTGGATTGATAGATGATTGATCTGTTGTGTTCGCTAGGAATTAGTTGCATGATTAAAGTATCGGTGTATGAGAGGTTTTACTCTTTTCTTCCTCTTTGTTGAGTTGATAATGTTTGTTATTTTAGGAAGAACATGTGTGCGGGACTCTCTGTCATTTTTTAAATCAAAACTTTTACAAATTTGTGCTCAACTTTGAAAAAATCTTTTGAAAAAGGGGTTCATGTGAGAGGCAACCGAGCATAGTGTTTGAGGTAAGCCGTCAAAGGGATTTTCTCTTGGCTCAGAGTGCCATTCGAGGATGTGTTTGGGATTCGGATAGCTTTATTGCGTCCCAACCATCTTTCACTACTTACCATCCTCCAAACACCTCTCCTCCGCACGGAATTGTATGACAAGGTACAAAGCACCTTTTAGCGATTCAAGATACCTCAACTATCGTTTGTACCCAACATGTGTGGCAACCCAATGTGAGTGCAGGCTGGTAAGTGGTGCTCAGCCTAAGACGAATCCGCCCATCAAATTCTCCACATGTGACCTTGAATAGGGAAGGCAATGATCCATCCGCTCTTGGTCATGAGTAAGAGATGATTTCTTGCAAAGAGTTTGCAAAAGTTTGGTGCAATGCGCATCAACGTTGAAAAATGAGACCAATAAAAGGCAACCCATAAATTTAAAGAAAGAATAAAGAGCACCCTCAAGAGTTCTTGTGCTTAATTGTTGTTGAGAAGTCCCCCGGTGCACACCTTGAATGTTCATCCCAAGGTAGCAGGTATGGTCGTCACCAAGGAGTTTGTGCTTACACAGTAAGATGATAGTAACGTTTACTCATCTCTGTTTACTCTTCTTTATGCAATGAAGAACTAGAGTGCCCCCCCCCCCCCCCCCCCCCCCCCCCGAATATATTTGTCTATCAAGTTGCACTGGTTTGAGTAGGTTCGCTTACGGACAAGGAAACACCTAAGTGTGGGGGAGTTTGGTAACACCCAAATTGGTGCTATTTGCCCTTCATTTTTAGGTTTGTTTCATGCTAATTCATGTGCATAATTAGAAGAATATCATCGATTGCATCCGTATTTTGTTGCTATTTTATTATTTCGTGATTTTAGGGTGATTTTGATGATATATGTGATTTAGGTACAAAAAAGTGCACAAGTGTAGGAAAATGAAAGGAAGCTGAAGATCACAGCCTAGACATGGAAGATCTCGGCCGAGACATTAGATCGCAAAGAAGTAGAGAAGATCGCGGCCTGGGAACCATAGTTCGCGACCCTGAACATGGAGCCCTTGGGCGCGAACTTCCTAAGGAATCCACCCAAGAAGGAACATAAAGTTTCGACGGTCGGATCACGATGATCGTCTTCCCTGACCGCGAGGAAGTTTGCGACCGCAACTCCGCGACCGTGAAGTCAGCCCGCGAACTCCCAGCAGAAGAAGAACAAAACGGCGATGCTTGAAGATCGTGTTCTCGAAGGAAAAGATCATGACCGCAATCTCCCCCTACTCGGCCGCTAACTTGTTCGTCCCTTGAAGTTTATAAAAAGAGGACATCTTCCCCCATTTAAAGATATTTGATTTTGAGAGATAAATTTCTGATTTAGAGAGAGAGAAGCTAAAAGAAGAAGAGGAGGAGAAAAAGGAGAAGGAGGAGAAGCTAGAGGAGATGAGTTATCTTCTTCAACATCAAGCCTTTCCCAAATCTTCTATGTATCTTCCTCCCTCCTTTATGGAGGAGGCTCTTAAGGTACTAGGGGTTCTAAACCCCAAACCCTAGTTTTAGGGCTATTATGTAATGAATGAATAAGTTAGGATTTTGAATGATTGTGTTTGTCTAATTGATTTTAATGTTTCGTCTACTTTAATTGTGCTTGGGTAAGTCACCCTAATCTTCTCTACTAGCCTACTTGAGCTTTTATGTTGGGTATGGAGTTTTAGGGTTCGACAGGTATGTGCCATCTAGAAAATTAGGGTTGGATGAATGAATAGGGTCTTCTGGTGGACGAGGCGACCGTACCCCTACCACAAGAACACCTTCATAGATGGAACATGATGAAACCTCGGTGTAGAAGGTGGGTAGTACCCATTGAAATGAGCTAAGTTCTTAAAACTCCATATACATGAGCCTATACCGAGGTGTGTGGATAATCATGAAGGCCCATGGAAAAGAGCTCACTCACCACATTCGCTTAACCCAACATTTTTAGTCATTTGCATGATAGACCTAGGCTAGGGCGAGGGTTAGTTCCCCGATGTACCTGCTTTTATCCTTATTTATTCTTTCTACTAGTTATCTCACTTGAATCCTCCAAAACAGCCCCTAAAACCGATCGGCTAGATAACAACAACGTGGGAAGTATGCTAGGGTACCGAGACCCTGATGAGTACGACCTTGCTTGTCACTATAGGACAATGTCATTATCGGTTAAACTTGGCCTACCTAGAAATAGAATGAGGTAATTAATGATATGTGCAAACTATTGACAATGACCTACACAAAATGAATCGATAACAAAGCGTAAGGGTCACATAAAATCCAAAGAAACGCCAGGCGTAGTGATAGTCAGAGCTATAAATTAGTTTAATGAGGCCTTTCTAGGCATAATGAGTTGTAAAGGTTATTGTTGTTTTGTGGCTCATCGGCATTAACTTTATACTTCTCAAAGACAGAAACCTATCTACCCTCCTCCACATTATGACGCACAAATTATGTTCACCCAGTGTAGAAGATTCTGCATTCTCTACCGGGTGCAGTGAGCATATTTGGATAGTCTATCTATAGCTTGTTTGTTATGCAGGTTAAAAAGACATCTTAGGAGAGAGAACCTCAAATGAGTCAAATCAGCCCGCTTTAACTGTTCATCCGGGCCCCACATTCTAGTCCCCACCAAAAAATAGTATGGTTCTGGTTCATCCATTGATATGTTTGCTAGCAATGAGCTGCTATAATAAATGTTCCCGAAAGCGCTAGGTATAAGGAAAACTTTGAGACTCTACTTAGCGCATAGAATGTTTAGGTGTTGTCTAAGTGTGCACAAACTTTAGATGTAAGCGTAGCAAAATATCTTATATTTGTCTACAATCACAAGTTTATGAACCAATATTATTAAGCATCTATTCTTATTTCTAAACATTCATCAACAACAAATGGTAAAGTGTATAACATAGTGTGGAGAAATGAGAAGGACGAAGAAGCTGGAAAATAACGAAGCAGATTAAGAATGAAGAAGCATAAAAAAAAATGGAGGACGGTCTTGATTTCTCTATAATCTAGTAGCTTATCAAAAGATAGAAAAAGAACATCGCGACATCATTTTGAGGCACAACTCAATGATGACTAGGCGCTGCCGAGGCCACAACATGATTGTGACGCCTTGTTTGCTGCTTTTGGGCAAGACGAGGTGTGTTCCTTATGACTTGTGCCTAGGTGAGTTTAAGCGAGTGCCAAAACGCGCCCTTTATATGGTAGTAATACAATCATAATTGTAGTAGTTCATTGTCTTTTTTAATTATCTATAAAACTAAGACTCCAGCATGGACTATTACAATCCATGGTAAGCAGGATGCTAACCCGCTATAAGATTAGCACAATATTTGGTCCCCCAATAACACTCTTTAAGGCAGAGTATTCTCGTGGGTATGGATGATGGAACCTACGAGGTACATGAGATTTTGTGAAGGCAGCACAGCCGACCAATGGAACACAATCCCATTGTGTGATGGAGGAAGCAGGCCATGAAGAATGAAGTAGTGGTCACTGTTTGTTTTGGTAACCCACTTGTCCACAATGATTGAAAATGATTGATCCCAAACCCAAATTGCCCTCCATACAATCTAAAAGCTACATTACCAAATCGGTAAAGCCTAAACCACAATTTTCATCACCGACCTCCCAACCCATCAAAATATCCTACCGCCGGGGCAGATGCATTGCCCGTCGGCCGGGTAAAAGAAATAGAAAAAGCGATAGCCAGCCCCGTTCTACCTAAATATTCTTTCTTGTGAGCGGATCCTTTTCCTTTTTGAGATCACCGTCAAGATTCTTGCGCAACTTGCAGCAGCTAATCCCACAAATATCCAGCCGTACGTCTCTAAAAGAGAAAAAAAGAAACAGTTGCTCTTAAATCGGATTGCACGCACTTATGGCACGGAATTCATAAATAACAGAGGGCATCAAAAGGGGAAACCTTTTTTTCAATTCTTGCTTGCAGAGACAACTTGCACATCATTAAAATCATTTAATGACAACAAGTTGACAACTCTCTCTCTATCTCTCTGTCCAACCATGATGCATCATCACTTGCTACCTAGCTGCAATTCCACAGTTTACACAGGCAAAGATTAACGAACCAAAACACCAAATCAAAATCATAGCATTGACGAAATAAAGCACTTCGAAATCAACCCCCAATTCCTCCCCGCTTTCCCTTTCCGTGTCATCTCCATCGTCTTCGTTCTGAGTTACCCACTACTGAAAATAACCAACCAACGAAACACCGCCGTGGTAAAAGTAAAACTCCTCCCAAAACAAAGCTCGCGGCGGCGCGCTTCGGAGATCTCTCTGGTGTCGTTTCCCTTTTATTTCCTATCCAAAACTCCGGTAACTACGTACTACTTGGGGCTTGTTGAGCGCAAGTAACCTAACCGCTCGGCCAAGGTGTTCACGTCTTCCTGTTCTTCCCCTCCGCCGTCGCCGGTGCTCTCACTCAACAATTCTTCCCAGAACCCGTCGTCGAGTTCCCGGTCCGATGTAGATTCGAAACCGTCCTCTTCCACTTCCTCCTCCTCCTCCTCTCTCTCCTTCCTAATCCCCTTCCCGTACCCTTGCATCTCAAGCGCCAGGGCTTCCAGCTCCGTCAATCCAAACGGCGATGCTCCGTAATCAAGCGGCTCCGATTTCACTGGCCGATTGCTCGATTCGCCAAGGGCGTAATTGGTAGTCCTACTACCGCGGCCCTGGTCAATCGGCCGCCTCCGCTTCTTGCTCAGGGCTTCCTCCAGCTCTTTCCTCTTCCCCTTCTGCTGCGCCAGCTGATGCAAGAAGGCCGGGTTCCGAACCGCCCGGGCCAGGAACTGCATCATCTGTTGCTGCTTCGTCTCGGTTCCTTGCAGCCTCTGCTCCAGCTCCGCCACGTAGGCCTTTGTGCTCTGTTGCTGCTGCCGGAGCTTCACCAGCTCCAAGGTCAGCACCTGTTTGTCTCGCTTCAATCGGTCGATTTCCCCGTCAAAACCGAACCGGCCGAGCTCGACGGCGGCGCTGCCCCCCGATGCTTGATGATGATGATGAAGGTGAAATTGATTGGGAGGAACGGATAAGGTCTGAGAATGGAAAGAAGATGGATGAGGAGAAGGAGAATTAGGAGGAGCTTTCCTTCGCCGGATGTTCTTCAGCAGATGCTTGTGGCCCTGGAGGAATTCCTCGTTGCCGAATTCCCATCGCTCCGGATCAATCTTGCGGAAACCCTGTAGATCTCAGCAAAAATTTTCAAATAAAAACATTATAATTTGGGAAAGGGAGAAAATATCTTTGGCCAGATAATGATATAATAATAAAAACAGGAGCTCTTCTAGCCAATAGGAAATCGTCATCACTGTAGCTTAAACGTTGAAATGAAGCCGATTCCAGCCAATTAATCATTGCCTAAGAAACAATGAACAAACACCAGAGGAAAACACAGAGAGACGGGTGATCAATTTGGAACCAAAGGATCAATTCGCAGAGACGATGAGGCGATGGGAGGAGGAAGAAGAAGAATAGATTTGAATTCAATCGACAAGATTGAAAGTAATTGATTAATTAGGTTCCAGAGTAAAAGAAATGATACTCACGTAAGTGTTGAGCTGGCGGACGAAGCTGGAGAAGTTATTGTGCTTGAAGAATCGAGGGAGGAGGTTGGTGGAGAAGGAATGCGGATCCCAGACCACGAAGCTGGTGCCGCCTCTGCTCCACGAGACGACGTGATTTGTGATCGGATCGTCCACCATCTCGAATGTCTTGGTCAGGAACGGCGGCGGCCCGACCTCGTGGAGACCTTCGATCGGCTGCGGCGCCACCGCAGTCAACGTCATCGTCGCCGCCGGCGAATGATCACCGGATCCCCCTGGGTACTCTTCCTTTACAGTGAAGAAACGATTCATCTCTCTCTCTCTCTCTCTGTTTTCTATCGATTCCGGTCCTCGGTGAAAATTCCCAATCACTAGTCCTCCGGAATCTAAGTCTGTGAGACGCGATGAAATGCCGAGAGGAGGAGGAAGAAGAAGAAGAAGCGGGAGAAAAACAGCGGCCGGCAATCCTTACACATAGGAGAAATTCGGGAGGTGTAGTAAGTCAATTAGGTCGCAGCGTTGCTCTGTTTAGGACTGTGGGGGAGCTAGCAATGGAAAATGCTGGGCTGGTCTTAGTGTGCAGTCCGAAGGGGAAGAAATGGGGATTGGATTTCTTATATAGAGGGATGCCGACGAGCCGGCTAGACGATGAAGAAGAAGAGAAGAGTGGTCTAATTTACAAAAAAACCGCTCCGAAACTTCCAGATCTCTCATATACATGGGGTAGAAGCTTGGAATTTTTTTTTCTTTTCTTCAATTTGTGCATTTTTTTATGGCAAGAAAGTCAGACCTCTGTATATTTTTATATCTTGTGCACTTCGCTGCCTAAACTTTATGTTAGGTCAAACAGGTACATAAAATCTTATGTTAATGCGACTATGACTATATAGTTGGTTAATTACCGGGGAACAAAACTATATAGTTGGTTCCAGGTAGAGGTGGCAATTGGATAGGATTCTTGGATTGGATTGGTGGTCTATGAATCAAATGGATTGGATCCAATGGACTGGTGGATTCATGGATTGGATCAAATGGATTGGTGGATTGATCCATGAATCCAAATGACATCTAAGACTTGGGCCAAAATATAAATTTTGCAATGTTTAGGTACTAAAATGTCATAATTAAAAATTTAGGTACCAGAATGTAATATTCCGATGATATTTTTTGTGTAAAAAATATAAATTTTAGGTACCAAAATGTAAAATATAAAAAATATAGGTATCAAATCATAATTTGCCATTTCAATCAAATGAATTGGATTTAAATGGATTGGATTAGGTGGATAATTAGGTGGATTTATACAAAATTTACTGGATATGAAACTTATGTAAGTACCATGAGTAGCAGATATTAAGATGATTAAGGATCAAATTGGTCTTATGGCTTTTATTATGCAAGTATGTTGGTATTTGGCAAAATCCAAGCAGGCTTTCTTCATTTGGGAGGTAAGAGAGATGGAGAGAGAGGATTGTGGTCCATTTTGGGGAGGAGCGGAAACTTCTGGAAAATACGCCTCCGCCTCCTCCTCCTGCCTATTGGATGGAAGGATCAAAAGATGGAATGGCAAAGCATGGGATGGGGGGTGGCATTGTTTGTTTTTATTATTATTATTTTATGGCTTTTGTTTGCTTCTCTTTAATAACATGGTATTTGTCGCCTACGAATCTTATGTGATAATATATATAATAGAATTTTTGGTTTATTTATTTATGAGGGTGGGTTGGGGCGGATCTTTACAGAGAAGGATAGTGGTGGGTATTGATTTGAGAGGGGGATTATTTCCTCAACTCCGATTGGCTGAATTGTTTAGAAGGGTCGACCAGTGACCCTCGGTGGATGCTCCCTTTTCTTTAAATGTGGGGTTTCTTCCCCCAAAATGTTGTCTTTATGAAGATAATTATTCAAAATAATGATTTCCGTAAACTATTTCCCCAATATATGCTTGTTTTACCTTTTAAGGTTAATTGGCGTTCGTACGAATTGGTGAATGGTGATGAACAAAAATAAAAATAAATTAGGGTGCGGATTATCTGATTGAGTAAGGAATTCGTGGTTATTGCTAGTATTAATCCAGAGGGAAAATTGACGTTGGAGAAGAGCGGGATCACGGGAGCGACTTTTATTACGAGGAATTTTACAATGCTATATAGCATTGGTGCTATAGGTTTTTGCTTTTATGGTACAACTTGAAATTGTACCTTTAATGTTATGGTACAACTTCATATTGTACCTATATTTTTTGTACAAATTCTTTTATGGTACAACTTTAACTTGTACCTTATGTGATGGAACAATTTCAAGTTGTAAAGTTGTACCATAACATAATGCTACAAATTCCTTTATGGTACAACCTCAACTTATAGATTTAATGTTATGGTACAACTTCAAGTTGTACATTGAAGCACCAATGCTATATAGTATAGTAGAAGATATCATTTCCTTAAATTCAGAACGGAATGCTCTCGACTGCAAGCAACGGAACCACCGCTCCGGTGCCGGCTCTGCTTCCCTCGGATCGGCCGCCTGACCCTCTGAATCTCTCGGCGACGGCTGCCTCTAATCCTTTAACTTTGAATGTGGCGCAAGCCACTTGTTCCTCTAATGGCAATTGATTCCTCTTCTTTGTCTGTGCAGCAGGTGACGATACAAGACCCAGCGACAGGAGGGGTTCCTGGACAAGGGAACGTGACGGTGACTGGTCAACCTTTCTCGTATGCTAATGCGGTCTTGGGAATGCCACAGAAAGCGACAATTCTGAATCAGTCTTTTCAATGGACTCCGGTAGGAGAACATGATCTGGTGCCCGGCGAACGGAATGGAGAACCGGCTCTGGCTATTTCGGCGGAATTCAAAGGAAAGCTCTGTGCACCCTGGCAGAGAACGCTAGTGGTCCGCGTACTAGGGTTGAGGATCGGGTTCGTCACGCTCTGTAATCGACTAAAAAGCTTATGGCGGCCGATAGGTGCAATGGAGGTTAAAGACCTGGATCACGACTGTTTTCTAGTCAAATTGGACAACGAACAAGACTACTTCCGCGCTCTAACCGACGGACCATGGGTTATCTATGATCATTATCTGGTCGTTCAGCAATGGACGCCTAAGTTCAAGGCCTCCGACCCCCTTCCAAAAACCATGATCGTTTGGGTTCAGCTCCCTGCTCTGAAAATCCATTTTTACCATAAGGAGGTGATTACCATGCTGGGGAATCTTATTGGTCGAACCATTAAACTGGACTACCATACTTTAAACCAGCAACGAGCTAAGTTCGCTCGGGTAGCCGTAGAAGTTGATATCTCCAAAGCTCTGGTGCCTCGAATTTGGCTTGACGACAAGTGGCAAACGGTTGAATATGAGAACCTTCCTGCGGTTTGTTTTGATTGCGGGAGGATCGGACACAATAAGTGAACATGTCCCCGGAATAAAACGCAAGAGACACCAGCCCAAGGTATCGTCGCCGGAGGGTCGCCGCCGGGCAGCCAGCCACAACCACCAGAGGATTCCAACCCGGGGTTTGGGCCGTGGATGCTGGTATCTAGAAAATCCCGGCGGAAATCGGGGGATGGGCAAAGAAAAGGCAAGGAGGAGCATGATACAGGGAATCAAATCACAATTGCCAAGAATAAGAGTCTTGAAGCCGCCGGCAAGGACGTAATTCAGCCGCATTCTCTGTTGACAACCTCCAACGGCCCTATAATCCAACGGGATTCAGTCCAAGAAAGGAAAGTGGTGATTAATGGGAATAAAGGCGGAGCGGATGCGCAGAAAGGTAAAGGGAAAGCGGTCAAAGAGAATACAGGGAAAGGGAAGGGCCTCCTTGGGCCTGGGCCCAAAACAAGGGAGGCAGTTGCAGGGCCAAAGCCAAGTTCGATGAATGGGGCCTCGTCTTCAAGCAATCGGCCAGATTTGCTTACCTGCCAACAGCCTACTTCGAAAAGCCAGGATTCGAAAAGCCCGGAACTGACAGATGGGCCTTCAACCCAGAGCGGGGTCAGCGTTCTGCCAGATCCTCCCACCTTCAAGACTTTTATGGGCCCTAATGGAACTTTGATGCAGATCATTGAAAGCCCACAACCCTCAAGAGTTATCGGTGACACAGCCCCTTCTCTGACTGCAAGAACGAAACGGAACAAGGGGAAGAAAGTTCAAGGAAAGAAATCGCCGACCAAGTTGAACCCGATGAAGCCTCTCCAAATCTGGTCTCTGGTCAAGGATAGGAAGCCAAAATCTAAATCGCGCTTTGCGTCCCTGACTTTGCAGGAAATTAGCACCTGGACGGAGGCAGCGAAGAAGCCAGCGAATGACGATAGGGAGAAGGAGAAGCCTGGGTCGGTGGAGCAGCTACATGCCGTGGCTCAGGATGATATTGCTCGCACTTAGGCGAGTCGGCGCGCCTCATCTTCCTTCTTGGTGGATTCGTGCCGCTCTGGGTCGGTGCCTCTTTATTTCTATGTCGATGGTTTACACATTAAAAGTTCTGTCATGGAATGTCGGTGGTGCGGGGAGCAGATCTTTTGATCGAGCTCTGAAATTGGTTATCCAGAATCATCGCCCAGATTTTGTGGTGCTCCTGGAGCCTCAACTGAGTGGCAATTCTGCCAATGCAATTTGTGATAAGCTTGGGTTCCCGAATTCATTCCGGGTGGAAGCGGAGGGACGTAAGGGTGGCGTGTGGATCTTCTGGGACGGGGGAATGTTCTCGGTGGAATTATTCTCGGCATGCTCGCAGCACTTGTCTCTCAAAGTCACTAGAGCTAATGAACCTCCCTGGATGCTATCTGCAGTCTATGCATCTCCCCGGCAAAGTGAACAGAAGTTTCTCTGGGAGAGGTTGATTACCCAAAGCAGACACATTGATATCCCTTGGCTGCTCACAGGGGATTTCAATGCCATTAGTAAACCGGAGGAAAAAGCAGGCTCTCCTACGAGGAACACGCTAAGGAGATGTCAATTTTTCACCGAGAGAATGAATCTTGCGGAGCTGGTTGACCTCGGGTTCTCGGGACCAAAGTTTACCTGGTCTAGAGGAGATCAAAGTCATACGTACAAGGCCAGCAGACTGGATAGGAGCTTGTGCAATCTCCACTGGAATTTAGCCTTCCCCAACTGCTCGGTTATCCATCTCCCTCGCCTTCAGTCGGATCATAGCCCCATTCTCACCAGCGTGGGGTCCCAAGCGGTTCAGAATCAGAATGTGAGGCCTTTCAGGTTTGAAGTGGCCTGGTTGACCAATGCCAATCTCCACAACGTGGTTAAGGAAGCCTGGGATGCTAATAGCCCGTTGCATAATGCCCTGCAAACAATGGCAGATAAGCTTGCCGAGTGGAATACGGTGGTTTTTGGTGACATTAAGCAGAAGAAGCGCAGGCTGCTGGCTCGAATAAAGGGAGTGGAAACTAGATTATCTGCTGGTTTCTCCCCTGGACTGGCCAAGCTTCACTCAAAATTGGCCGGAGAGCTGGATAAAGTGCTTGAGCAGGAGGAACTCTTCTGGTATCAGCGATCCAGAGATAATTGGGTAAAATATGGGGAAAGAAACACAGCCTATTTTCATCAGCAGGTTAACATTAGGCGGCGGTTTAACAAGATCGAGGCGCTCCTGGATGACAATGACAATTGGGTGACTGATCCTCTTTCTCTTGCTCGGCTTGTTTTTGAGTTTTTTACTAACATCTATCTACAGGACAATTCCCCATACGAAGATAGACTTCCTAAGGACAGGTTCCCCCGGTTGGATCAAGAGGAAGCTGCAGCATTGTTCAGACCCTTCAGTATCCTGGATATTCACAAAGCGATCTTTGACATGAAACCATTCCAAGCTCCGGGTCCAGACGGGTTCCATGCGGCGTTTTATCAGCAGTTCTGGCAAGTGGTAGGGAAGTCCCTCTCCGATATGGCCATATCCTTTTTCATGACAGGTACTTTGCCGGAGGCGGTGACTGAGTTGACGCTAGTTCTTATTCCGAAAGTGGACTCGCCAGAGAGAGTTACCCAACTCAGGCCTATTTCTCTCAACAATGTCTGCCTCAAGAGCATCACTAAAGCCATGACCTCAAGGTTAAAACCCATCATGAGGAAGTTGATTTCGCCTCGACAGAGCAGTTTTATTCCTGGAAGACAAACGACGGACAACATTATTGTTGTTCAAGAAGTCTTACATTCCTTCAGAAAGAGAAGAGGGAAGAAAGGAGGAATGATCTTCAAGATTGACCTCGAGAAAGCTTATGATATGCTCAGGTGGGACTTCCTGCGAGACACCTTGAAGGAAGTCGGGCTGCCAAGTAGCCGGATTAACTGTATCATGTACTGCGTGGAACACAACACTATGAGGATCAGATGGAATGGGGAGCTGTCGCAGCCGATTACGCCGTCCCGCGGTGTTCGTCAGGGAGATCCTCTTTCCCCCTATCTTCTTGTTTTGTGCATGGAAAGATTATCTCATAGAATAGATGAGGCGGTAGATAACGGTCAATGGAAAGCTGTACGGCTAACCAGTTCCGGGCCGCCACTAACTCATCTTTTTTTTGCGGATGATTTGTTACTTTTTGTAGAAGCAGAAACGAGACAAATCCAGGTGGTTAAGCAGTGCCTAGAGGACTTTTGTCATAGCTCTGGGCAACGAGTCAACTTCAGCAAGTCCATCCTTTACGTCTCCCCAAATATTGTGCGACGGAAAGCCGAGTACCTAAGCGATTGTGCGGGCGTCCCTTTGAAGGCAGCTTTAGGGAGATATCTCGGGATTCACGCAATTCAAGAAAGGGTCACTAAAGGGAGATATCAGTCCCTCATCCTTCGGATTCAAAAGAAGATGGCCCCGTGGAAGGCGAAGCGGCTGTCCTTTGCTGCTCGGCTTACTGTTGCCCAATCGATGACGTCCTCCATTCCTGTTTATACTATGCAAACAGAGTTGATTCCTAGCGGTGTTTTCAGGAGTATCGACAGGATCAGTAGGGACTTCATCTGGGGCGATGATGAGAGCCATGCTAAACTTCATCTGGTTGCATGGGAAAGGCTAACGAAGCCGAAGGTGCAAGGAGGAGTGGGGCTTCGGTCTGCCCGGCAGGCAAATCTGGCTATGCTTGCCAAGTGTGGGTGGCGCCTACTTCATGACAAAGAGAATATTTGGCAGCAACTTCTACTGTCAAAGTATGGAGGGCAAAGGGCCGGGTTGGATATTCTGCGAAAAAGACAGGGAAGTTCCTTCACCTGGAATAGCTTTGTCAAAGCGGCTGACCTCCTTAAACAAGGATGTGCGTGGAACATTAGTAACGGGAAGAGAACTAATTTTTGGCGTGATCTGTGGGTTTTGCAGGTTCCTCTCAAGGAGATGGTGACAAGGGATCTTCCGGAGGATGTAGAAGAAGCTATGGTGGCTGACTACGTTCGTGAAGATGGCAGCTGGCGCGTGGAGCTGTTTTCGGAGTTCCTCCCCCCGGATGTCTGCAGCAAAATCACAAGTATAGCCGTCGATAACTTCTCCCAGAAGGAGGACTCTCTCTTTTGGGCCCCCGCGGCGAATGGCAGGTTCCAAACGAAGTCCGCCTATGGCCTCCTTACCAGGCAGGAACAGCAGGTTAATGATGGGATCTGGAGGGCAATTTGGCGTCTACCAGTCCCAGAGCGGGTCCGAGGCTTCTGCTAGTTGGCTATTCAGGGAACGATTGCGACGAACGTCCTTCGTTTCCAGCGGAAGGTGGCGCTGTCGCCTTGCTGTCCGCGATGCCCGGAACGCCCGGAGATTGTTCTCCACATCCTACGGGACTGCACGCCGGCGATGTACCTGTGGTCAAGGCTGGTTGCGCAGCAAAATCAGCAGAGTTTTTTCAACGACAATCATGAAGCCTGGTTCCGCAATAACATCTGCAGCAAAGAGTCCACCAGCTCGGGTATTAGCTGGCCCAGCTTCTTCAGCATGGCGATTTGGCTGCTTTGGAAGAACCGAACTGTTGCTGCTTTCAAAGGTGCGAGTGCTGCTCTCTCTGCTCCATCCCTCATGCACTCTATTCTGACCAAGAGCAAGTTATGGAATGATTCATGGCATGCTCCGGAGCTGTTCCTCAACCATAAGAGGCAACGACCAGATCGGGTAGTTGCAGATATCGGTTGGAAGTCGCCGCTTGAGGGGTGGGTCTTGGTTAACACCGATGGAGCTTCTAATGGTAACCCGGGTCTGGCAGGGGCAGGGGGTATTATCCGAGATTCTCAGGGTAAATGGCTGGGCGGTTTTGTCGCTAACATCGGTACTACTTCTGCTGCCTTGGCGGAGCTTTGGGCTATCCTGTATGGTTTGGAGTTGTCCTGGAAGCTTGGTTTCCGGGCGGTGAAGCTGGAGTCCGATTCGCAGCTGGCAATTCAGTTAATTCAGGAAAGACATGATCACATTCATTCGTATGCTACCCTCTTGAGTCTTATCCGCAGAAAGATTGGTCAGGATTGGCTGGTTAGCCTGTCTCATACATACCGGGAAGGGAATAGAGTCGCGGACTGGCTCTCGAAGCACAGTCTCGTCTATCCCTACGGTATGCATGAGCTAGCCGACCCGCCTTCAGGTGTTATCACGATCTTGCAAGAAGACGCCAGAGGTGTTACCTTTGAGCGCCGCATTGTGGCTGGCCCTCCCTCCTAGTCTCGGTCTCCTCCTGTAATTTTTCTTGTTCTTGGCTTATGCCTCCTTGCTTTGCAAAAAAAAAAAAAATATAGTATAGTAGAAGTGCTCCTTTAATTATATGAAAAACTTTCCTTGAATGCAGCAATCTACTGATTGCGCCCAACATTTCCTATTATCCCCTTTTAATACGTTTTTTTGTCAATTGTTTGTTGCTTCTTTGAAAGGATTTCTATGGAACGTCTAGAACAAAACCAATTTTAGACATAAGTTGTTGACCTGGAGTAAGGCTGAAACTAAGGCCCGTAGGGAATACGGTCTCAGAAGGTTTCATCTCGTTAGTTTATCTTATTAGGAATTTCATTTCCTAACTTGAGTGGGCTAGCAAATTCACAACACATATATTATATATTTTGTTTTGATGGGCTAAATATAAATGGTCAATACATGGTGTCCATAATTACTAAACCCAATATGGGTCCAATGGGTGGAAACTCAATGCTTGTTCAACTTGGGTTTTATGGGAGCCCATGGTGACTAGTATATAAAGAAGTTTGAGGTTGTGGTCCCCAACACACCAAGACCAACATTTTCTCATCTTCTCCCCGTCAGGAAGATGAGAGCTCTCCCGTATTGGAACTAAGGAGGCTTGGTAGAGGAAGGCTACAAAACCTCCCGGATCGTGCTCCCAGAAGTATCGTCTGGTTGCAGATCGTCTTATGTTTTTCGCATCAAGATCTAGACGATCAACTAACACAAATCCAAGTATTCCTATTAATCTTTGATAATTTGATAAGATGAAGTTCCAAGGGGTTACATATGTTAAAAGTAATTCTATCATATCTTTGAACCACTATCTATAGCAGATCAATATCTCTTTTTATTTGAGTACTGATCAACATATATGCATATTAATGCATTTTCAACCTTTTGTAGTGTTTTAAGATTGAGAAAAAACCATGAAAGGGCATAACGATAATGAGTATGTAGACGAGAACAATAGTGGAAGGTAGTAAATAAAGCAACATGCTTTAACAATGGATCTATTAGGCTTTTCACACAGAGGATTGATAACACTTTATTTGCACATGTTTTCCCCGACATTTCTTGATTGTTTAGCTTGGTTATTGATCATTCCTTTGCCTATTTTACGTGGGTTTGTGCCCATTTGATGTATTCATAGGTCAAACGAACTCAACCAAAGCTTAGGAGTGTGTGCTGGAAAATATGCACGATCGTGCAAGGTATATGCACGGTCGTGCAATGTTTCCATAAAGTTTGCACGGTCAAAAATTCTATTTGTACGGACGTGCAATGGCCGTGCACGGTCCCTCGTCAAATTCAAGTGAAACTATGCATTTCGGTGTGCACGGGTTGAAGGGTTGAATTGCATGACCGTGCAATCGTGCAGCTACTGCTTTTTAACCCAATTTTGGGTTTTTGAGAGGGGAATCAACTTTTTTGGAGCAAAAAATAGAGTTCTAGAGAGAAAGGACAAAGAACAAGGCGTAGGAGCTATTTGGAGCTGATTTCTCACCATTGAAGCCGGGATTTCGTCTCAAGGAGTGAAGATTGACAACCTGAAGTGGATTATAAACATCTCCATAAGTATAAATTTCTTTGTATTTGGTCCCCCCCCCCCCTCTCGCTCTCTATGGAGTATACCTACTTCTCACTTGGGTATGAAGAACCCTAATCCATGTGCTAGGAATCTTGGTTGTAATGACTTTTGGATGCTATATTGGTTTGTTTTAATCAACGGAAGCATGTTTTATGGAGCCATTGAATCTTGATTATGTTCTCTTGATATTTGCTTTGACCTATGATAGATAGAATCTTATTAGGCTAAGAGAGATTCTTAGATTGATAGTAGTCTATTGTTTGTGCAAGAGCCGATAAGTTCACTGCTTTGTATTGGAATTTATTCCAAGTAGTGGAGATCTATGTGAATAGCCTTAGCATTATATTCCGGTGAAGGTTAGTCGCTTGTCGGGTGCTGTGACTAAGAGGGCTTGGTCAGCTTAAGAGATTCCAAGTTATTTATGGATCTTCCGCAGTTTAACCAACAGCTAAACAACCAAAGGGGATTACAACTTGGACCTACTTGAGGAGCTAGAGGGCGCATACCTGAGTGACTCTTCTCTTGCTTTAAAAACCGATCAATGCTTGCTTTGTTTCTGTTATAGAAAAAGAATCACTTTCACCCAATTTTGACCGCTAGATAATAGACTTCCACGTAGTAGACAATATACCTAGGACCCGGGTTGACAAACTAAACCAAACCCACTTTACTGCAGGCTTCCGTAGTGGTTACTTGGCCATTGTGGAAGTGTTATGTTTTTGTGAGTCAAAGATGAACCAACGTTAACACAGATGCCTTAATCTACCATTCTTCAAATTCGATCTCTTTAGTAGGCATTGCCAAGCCAGAGGACATTACTTGGTTACTAAACAAGTTAGATGTGAAGAATGAAGAATGAGTATGGAGGACAATGATACTCATTTGTCACATCGGGGAGAGTACAAAAGAGTTAACAAGAACTTGTGTTCTCCTTTGTCACTTAGGTCACGAAACAAGTCCTTCTAATCCCCGTCCATCGGGAGTTGATTTCGTTGTAGCCTGTAGGTTACCCCGTCCATCATCAAGAGCACAATATGAATATGGTTGTATCAATATTACATTTTAGGCGTGTTTTAATGAATAAAGAAGTATAAAATGGCAGTGACCAAGCAACTCAGGGGGTAGGGGAAGCCATGAGTTGTTACGAGATGATTTTCTATGGAATGATGTATAAAAACCTCATCAAAATAACAAGATAACTCGAAGGAAAATAGTATAAAAGAAAGACAATAACTAAATATTTGGGTTCCAATCTTCTTATCATTAAATTAGAGAACAAGTATATATTTATTAGGATTGGCTATTTGGTCCGGGTTTTTTTTTATTTTACCCGAAACCGGACCATATAACTCGGACCGGGACCGGACCGGGATCAGATAGTAAACAATCCAATCCAATCTTTGGGCTTAGATTTGAGGTAAAAAACCGTTTGGGAGCGGATCGAAAATTGGATAAAGACCGGATAAGAGAGCTCAACACCCAAAACTTAAGGATAATTTGCATAAACGATTACAAACCTTTGCACTTAGTACAAAACTTAACCAACTCCTCACCCTTTTAGGCCTTAGGCCACTCAAATCCCCACAAGCTCAATATAAAATCAAAACCGAATTGGGACCGGACCGAGTCAAGACCGGATCAAGACCGACTTGTATTCAATCCAATCTTTGGTCCTTATATTTTCAAAAAGACCGGACTGAACCGGATCAATTTGGGCCAATTTAACCGGACCAGACCGTATAGCCACCCCTAATATTTATAGACATGGAAAACACCAAAATTCCTTCTCCTTCCCACCCATGGTTAGGCTCCCTTCTTTACTTTCCTACCTAAAATATGACAACTTATCCCACAAGGACACTAGAAAATAACTCCTAATCAAATACCAAAAGAAAATCCAAATCCTACTAAAATAGATAGACAATAATAATATCTAAAATAATAATAAAATACAAACTTAATTGGATAAACTACTAAAAATATACGATGCTAGAAAATGTTGAATTATCACCATAGCTCGTTTCGTAACATGAGCCCCTCAAATAATTGTAGTAAGAACATCCACATCAATGAAATTGTAAAAGCTATTGCATTTGTGCTCTTTAATGTCACCTTAATTTTTTTGTAATCCAACGCACATTACTTTCATTTACCTACATCATTGAAATTAACTTGCAATTGTATATGTGGGCACAACTTATTTTTTCAATAAAATAAAAAGTGTATATTTATTATTTTATCCCTACATAAAATAAATAAATCCATAAATGCCAACGTGGAATTGCAAATGAAATTGAAAGAAATAGTAGCTTTCATTGTTACAATTGAGACTTATATGCAATTACATTTCCATTGTCATAACACTTTGCAATTGAATATAATAGTTTGATGTGGATGTTCTAAGTATATTTTAAAATTTTGTCAACAATCTTACATAAATAACCCATCGCGAATGCAATATCCCCTATCTTAGTCATGTTTCAGCCTATGGCTTTGACAAATATGAAATAAATTTCTGGCACTTCCTCAAATTTTTTTATAACCCAGAAACATCAGCAACCTACATGCCACATGAGTGATAGCGAAGCCTACTAAACCTGGGGTAGTTGCATACTAACCATCAATGACTTTGTCCCCACGCAGTGCCTAGCGTTGTGCTATAATCATTGGGGAGACTTCATCTCCTGTACCAAGGGTGCCTCCGGGAACATCAAGAAGGCGATATTGGGAGTCGAACCTGGGAACTTGCCAACTAGACTATCTTACCATCGACGGTCGTTCCTCAATTGAAATTAGGGCGATTTCAGAAAAAAACGAAATTAGGGCTACTGTGACTAGGGGTGTCCATTCGGGTTCGGTTTTTCGGGTTTACCCGAAACCGACCCGATTATATACATTTTCGGTTTTTTGGATTCGGGTTTGTTTCGGGTTTCAGGTTTTTCGGTTTTGGGTTCGGTTTTGCTTTTCGGTTTTTCGGGTTCCGGCTAAAAACCTCCAATGAATAGAACTCAACCCGTATTTTTAGGAGTTCGGGTTTTGGTTTTGCTTTAACCGAACCCGAACCCGATAAGGAATTTTTCGGGTTTCGGGTAACCGAAACCCGCAAGTCCTTATTTGGTTCGGGTTCGGTTTTAGTGGTTTTCGGTTTCGGGTTTTCGGGTTTCGGTTCGGGTAACCGAACCTAGGGGTGGCTATACGGTCCGGTCCGGTTAAATTGGACCAAATTGATCCTGTCCCAGTCCGGTCTTTTCGGGAATATTAGGACCAAAGATTGGATTGGATACACTCCGGTCTTGACCCGGTCCGGTCCCAATTTGATTTTGATTTTAGATTGAGCTTGTGGGGATTTGAGTGTTGGGGTCTCTTATCCGGGTTTTTTTACCTCAAATTTAAGCCCGAATATGAGATTGAATTGTTTGCTATCCAGTCACAGTCCGATCCCGATCCGAGTTATACGGTCCAGTTTTGGGTAAAACCAAACAGTTCTGGACCAAATTGCCAGTCCTAACCGAATCTGACCCGAACTGACACCCCTAACTGTGACTGTGAGTGAGGGAAATCGTGCAATTCAATATATAAGGAACGCTAGATTAGGGGAGAAAACTAAGGGTTGCGGTGGTTGGCACGTGTCGAGCAGAAAAGGAGTTGCTGAAGGATTCCTCCAGTAATATACCGAAAGGTGGCGTCCACGGATTGGCCGAATCTGTAGGCTTTTCTTTTGCTTCAGATCAGAGTGCGACATAGTTTTTTGACAGCTGGGTTTTGGAAAAGGTGTGATGGATTACTATTATTATTTAATTCAAGGCTACAAATACAATATATATATACAATATAATCCCCTCGCTCGGAGTTTAGTGTGTCAACCGCTCTGTGTAAAGTGTGTTGTTTTGGTTGGTTAACCGGGAAAAGGTCGCCGCTGCCGCTCTTTCCATCTAGAACAACTCGCTCTTTTGTTGTCTTGTTATTTATATGCACCAACTTGGCAACTTGCAGTCTTTTATTATTATTATTATAATACCGAATTCCATACCATTATGGCCAACCCAACTGCTCATTCCAAAGCCCTCTGCTGCCACGCCACCCATCCTTTTCTATTTACAATTTAGACACTTCTAGAATCTACGACTTCATCTCATCCGTTCCAAGTGCGGCAATAGGAGGATAGGTGGAGGAGCTCAAAATAAGCAAAGGAATGTTCTTCTCATGGTTAATAGCTACTAAACTACATTCGCATGCATTAATTAAAAATGAAATATATTTAACTATATTAAATGTCTTTCATGCATAGTACTAGTACATCGACCTGTGTCTAACTCCATCGAAAGAATCTTTAATCATCTCTTCATCTTCCAAGTATGAATAACAGTTCATCTGAAAGAGACAACACACAACAATACTTATGTACGTATATATGAATCTAAAACACTAACCAAAGTTCCTTTTACCAATATCGATGTGGACAAACAAAGTTTCAGCGTTTGCAAACATAAGCATTACATAGTTTCCGGTGTATGGCACTAGTCAATATTGTCATGCCGGTGGAATGTCGACCGGTTAAAAACCTTGTTCAGCTAGTTCTGGTCATGAAATCGTAAGTATGAACTATTATAGACCTATAAATAAAATGATATTGTTTTAGTGAATTTAATTAATAAAAATTTATTTTATAAATTTAAAATTTAAATTTTGATATTATTTGTTCGATTCAAGTATAAATGTCTTGATATAGACTTAAAATTTTGTATTTAAACATGAGTATTCGTTATTTTATTTGGAATATTGCATTTTATTTAAATATGAATACAAATGGTAAGTAAATCATTTTTAAATAAGTTTAATATATGCTTAAATTCATTTGATGTTGTAGGTTTTCATATTATATTAAACCGACATATAAACTCATCATTGTACCACCGATTAAACCATACCACTCGTTAAATCGACGCAACGCTGTATAAACCGATTTGATAACCTTGATACTAGTCCCACAACAGCCGACATTTTAACAACCAAACCTTAAAAAGCTAATCCAAGACTAGATAGCCAGAAAATTACAACATTATTATTGACCAAAGTTAGATACGTTTGTTATATGTTGGTTATTATGATGTAATAATTAAGTCGATCGCTGCTTAATTTATAATTAATTACCACTGTTAATCCAGGGATGGCAATGGGTCGGGTTTTGCCAAACCCAAACCCGTGGGTTTATCCGTGAAAAAAACCCGAGGTAAAACCCACTGGGTTTGAAAAACTCAAACCCAACCCAAACCGCTGGGTATCCGCGGGTTCATGGGTACCCACGGGTTTTTGTCGTAAAAAATTTACTATGACAAGTTCCTATCAAAATTAAAGTCAAATATCAATCTCTCAATACAAATTATCCATATATAAAACACCATTCTAGAAAATACAAGCAAATCACAAATTAACTATACAAATTGTTCAACACCAATCTAGAAATCTCAAGAAAATTGAAGCAAATCACAAATTATCCATAAATAACATGATTAATTGAAAGCTTCTTCCTTTCAATTAAGTTTCTTCGCTCTCCACTCAATAACATCAACTTCATTCTACACAATTAGAAAGAAAAAATTAGACATGTCTCCACAAACATAAATAAGATTAGTTGTTTAGAATATTAAATATACCATGAAAATTATTATATGGGTGTAGGCGGGTACCCATGGGTCGGGTTTACCTAAACCCAAACTCAACCCAACCCGGTGAATAGTGAACGGGTTTAAACCCAAACCCGGCCCAAAACCCGTCAACACGGATTTTACCTGCATTGACCGGGTTGGGTCGGGTAGGTACCCGTGGGTTCGGGCTTTGTTGCCATCCCTGTTCATCCCATCCCTTGCGCACCTCGAGGCTGGGCGGAGTAGCGGCGATGGCTCACCAATGGCAGAGTCCCACGTCTGGTTTCAGGTTATACATACAATTTAATCACGCAACAAACAAAAAACAAAAAGAAGAACATCGGCAGTTAGCTTGGGGTTACTACCAGGTGTCGAGTTTTGTGACCACCAACCAAACCAACGTGCCAAATGGAAGCTGACTCCACAGTTTGCAAACCAGAACTACCCATATAACGTTCTATATTATGTTTTCTTGGTTTGTTGTTTCCTCGTATTCTAAGCAACCCAATGAAATATAAACGAAACCAAACAAATGATCAGTCTTATAATTAACTGGCCAAAATTAGCAGTCACCAGTCTCTAGGCAGCAAGAAGCCAAGTATTCCTTTGAAATGATCGTGCCACGTGTCCCCTAATGGCAGCATGCACGTAGTAGCCCTTCCCGGAGAATAATAAAAAATGCCCCTATCTAGCTAGCTCCCACAACATGGAGACGTAGTACGTGGCAAATCCCGGAACGACTACGTGTCCCCCAAATCTAATCTCCTCCACCTGTCTGCCTTAACGGCGACACTCCGCCGAGATTTGCCAAAATACGTACTGATCAGCTACCTACATGATCAGTTCCGTACGCCGTTGGAACCGTAACTAACTTAACTAATTCTACCGCTCATTGGCTTTTCCATCTTCCACGTCAGGGTTGCTATTATATTCTATTTCTACAAAAGGTCGCTGTTGTGATGAGGTGGCTGCGCGTTTTAGTTAATAGTAATCAACTTTTTATAAATTAACCTCACTTGGTAAACTGATCAGATTCAGATCAGCACGATATATATTATCACATAAAAGATGTTCCGGATGAATAACATAAACATAAACTATTGTTATTATTATAAGATTAAAGAAGGGTATATGTGTGTATAGATATAGCCAAATTCTGGTATGCAAATTGCAATGCACACGTGGTGCCACGCCGTGCATACGCGTCGCTGCCGGGAAGAGCAAGAATTTAGTAGTGAAAACTGAAGGAACGGTCAAAAAAGCAATATACAGCGGTTGGGTATCCTTTTTCCCCTGTTTCCGAGTAGGAGGCAATAGAAGAAAAGGGGCTAACTCTTTCCCCCTGTCTGGTCTGGTCTGGTCATGCATCCCTGCATTGTGCGCCGCATATGTGTATGTGTTAATTTGCAGTGTTAGGCACGCGGTTACTCTTTCTCACTCTAGGGTTCCCATACGTATGTAAATAAGGGAACTAGTCTCTTGTAGATAGATTAGGAATAATCTTATATTTTCTTGTATTTCTACTTTTTAGTATAGTTTTTAGTGTTTCATGTCCTTCTAGTATTGTGGTTCTCTTACTTATTGTTCAAGTCTTGTCATTTATATAAACCCCTTTGTGGTCTCATAATAATACAAGTCACAAGCTACAAGTTACACACTAATATTCCTAAAACTCCTACATAGCCGGCCACGGAAACGGGTTATGAGAGATTTATCGATTGAAATGAAGATCAGAGAACACCACTAGAAACGACGGCCAAATACAGGAATCGAGCTTTTGGCCGCCGATTCTGCTGCTGATTCCACCCTTGTAATCGGTGTGGCTTTAATTCGGGAGAGCTACTCTGGCGGCAGACTAACGACCCTCTAACAACCTCCTATTATTGGCTCCCAAGTTCCAAACCCTAGCGACCTATAGGTCTTGGATTAGGGTCTCTAGGGAGAAGAACTTGTCCTTGATGCGTCATCTAGCCATTCAGAAGACTTCTTCGGTGCCTCTACTACTTGAAGTTAAGTCTTGACGACTTTCCGGCGAAAGCTTGGACTCTTCCTAAACGACAGCCAAAACACCATTTTGTATCATAGGCCGCCATTTTCGAGGCCATTTTGGGCCTTGATATTTTTCTTTGATTCTTGCTCCAGTAGTCTTGATGTCTCTCATTGCTCCCAAGCGGGCGTTTAGCATACTTTGCCCTGAAAATGCACAGAACGCTTCAAAAAGCATATCATAATAATAAAGTAGTCACTAAACACACTTTGAGCATTCAAATAAAAATCCAAGGTATTATGACGATAAATCTAGGAAATCATGCACTTTTGATCATTATACCGGGGTCTAAATAATATATTTCACGTGTCATCAAATAACCTCACACTTGAACTTTGTTTATCCCCAAGAAAACCTAAGTTCACAAAGTTCTGATCATTATACCTCTTAGATGACACTTGACTTTTGATCTTAGGCACTGGATCATAAGGAGCTTACAAGGTCAATCTCGCACTTAGAGACCTATGACCGTAGCAATGAAGTGTGAACCGTATTCGCAAGGACAAATTTTGTTGTCTCGTGAGATTAAGTTCTTTTCCTCAACTCGAGTTCTTCTAATGATTTGGGGCGAATCATATGTATATTGGTTAAGCATTTACATGCATCCCTAGCTACCTTGTGACAGTTTTTCCTGAGAGAATTGAGGTGTTTTATTTTTTCATATGGTGCATGCCCAGCCTTTAGAACTTTTGCGGCTCAAGTGGGTATATTTTTCCTTGCACTTTGGTCTTGGCAGCCTCATCGAGCAAGAGCAATTTCACTCCTTAGCATTTGAATAAGGGTATATGTTTAACCCCTTTCTCTCGATCGTGTGGAGGGTCAATGAAGTCAAGTAATGTCGGAAGCTTTATCTCTTCCCTTGAAAACACATATTCAAGTGGCAATCCTATCTACATGTGAAAGTTTTACTTGTAATAGAGAGGAACCATCGTCATCTTGTGGGACTGCCCCACTAAAACTTGACTAGCATCTCTTCCGAAACCTGATCTTATCATCTGGGTATGAAGAACCCTAGTCGTGTATGTTAGGAATGATGGTATGAAGCCATTTTCGTTGATGATTGACTTTCATATATTCAATTGAGGTATTATTCAAAATTGCATGAGTCCTGATCAAATTCTTGTGATTCTTGCTTTAACCTAGAACGATGGTCTCTACACAGGTCAAAAGAGCAACCTTAATTGGAAGTAGTGAATCAAATACTTTAGTCAAGAAGTCGTTTCACAGCTCTGTAATGGAGTTGAAAACCAGTAGTGAAAGTTTTGTATGATAGTGCCTCAATTAGCTTACTCCGGTGGGGGTTAGTCGCCCTCTGGGTATTCGAGATGAGAGGGTCTGGAATTCTATAGTCGAGATTCCAGACTTGTCAAGAACTTTCCGCAGTATATCTTCCAATTGAAATGAACTTGAGGAATTACATTTTGAATTAACTACAGACTAGGGTGATACATACATGGATAACCTTTCTCATACCTGAAACTAGAACATTTATTGCTTTCTGTTTGTTTACTTCCAATCCACTTCACTCGACTTTCACTGCTATATAATTGAATTGCACGGAGTAGCCAGTAGACCTAGGACCCGAGTTGAAATTTACAACCCGAACCAATCTGCATATCTAGATTACGATTACACTTGTCGTAGTTTAGTTGTGTTGGTTTTAGCGAGTCAATGGCCCCTACTCTAGCCTCCATATATCACGTATCACCTTAGAGACTAGCAAGTCATAGTATAATAAGTTGATAACTTCAAATTTGCTTTGGGGAGTGTTGCATTACTTCCAAAGTTTGAGAATTTTATGCACAAATTGATAATTGTCGAAAATATATTGATTACATGGGCTTAATGTGGTTATTTCATGATATGTTTGAGACCTATAATACTTGTTTGAGGTCCAACTGAGCCTGGAATGGTTATAAAACCATTACCATCAAGTGCCAAATGTTTTATATATTTCAGGTAAATGAAACAAAAAATTTGCATTGGTGGATAGAATAATTCAAGTGGACTGGATGTATATTGGACCGGAACTTACTGAGGAGTTGAACCGCGATTGGGCTATTTATACTGGGCCACGAAATTCTACCGGCGACTGGGGGACAGGCAATTTTGGGGCGGGCTTCTTGGAGTTTTTGGACAAGGAGGAGGCAATTAATTTGCTGGGGCGGAATTAATTAAAGGGGCAGCAGGGCGGAGCGGAACAAAAATTGCTAGGGTATTTGGGCGGCCATTTTGGGCCCAGGGAGGACAAAAGTGGACGGAACAAAATATTGCCATGGGGAATTAAGTTTGGACACGGAATTGAGGCTGGGCGGAACTTTATTGGAGGAGGGGAGACTTTTGTTTGATTATTCTGGGACTCGAAAATTCTTTGGAAGAAGGAGAGCGGCGCAGCACAACTCTTGGAACGAGCAGCGCTCATCGAGCAGCGATCAGTTTTCCAGGTGGCTTGAGCTGAATTCAACGAGAGCGATTAGTTGGTTGGATTTTCTGAACCGAATTAGTTGTTATTTGTTGATTTAGAACATGATGAACAAAACCCTAATGTTTTATCTTAATTTCGTCATGAACTAAACCCCGATTTCTGGGGGAAACACCATAGGATGTAGCTATTTCTTGATTTGATGGATTGATTCATTATTCTTTTCTTCCAATCTCTATTGCATGAAATTGCTTAATGCTTTGTGTTGACTGGCCACCAATACAATGATTTGTAGTTAATTAGGTTATTAGGGACAGTGAAACCCTAATAACTGAACCTATTTCATGTGACATAGTAACTTATCGAAGCGACAGTGGATTAAATAAGGTGCTATGCGGTCTTAAATAGGATATCGATCTTCAGACTATATAGTTAATTCATTGAGCTACGACAGTAGGATTTGAATTGATTATTTAGTACGTAGTAATTCCCGACAGGGATAGCTAGCACTTTCGTGATATCCTGGCTGTAGAAAGTTGGATTAAACTGATTGGAATATGTGAATTAATCTGCATAGGATAGGTAGTGAATCCCGGTGTTTCTCCCAGAGCTTTCTCCCATTGAATTAAACCCGACATTTTAATTTGCTTGTTTTGTTTAATTACTCAGCTAGTAGATCATAGTTTCATCTCATTAAACATTTTCACATATAGTTTGCTCAATAAAAAATTGATAGAATTTAAGGTTGTACCAGTCCCTGAGAGACGATACCCGGACTTTCCGGTTTACTACGAGATAGGAATTTAAGCATTACGCTTTTGCCCTACCATGTTTTTGGCGCCGTTGCCGGGGACTGCCATACCTTATTTTTATTGATTTTTGTGAGTGAACTATTTTAATCCGTGTGCAGGTGAATTTTCAGGTTTATCCTTTTTGTGCATCCGTAGGAGGACGACCGGCGATTTACTGCCACTAGATCCGGAGATAGAGAAGACCTGCCGACAGAATAGGAAGCAGGTCAAGTTAGGGAAGCTGCCAACCACAACCCCTAGGCCTTCCGTAACTCATAGTCGTCGACAGAGAGGACATGCTTCATCACCTGTCATCCCTACACCACCGACACCATCACCTTGTGAGATCGAGCTTGTCATCATGGCAGAACAGGATCGTTCGATCAGGGCTCGCTTGAATCGAAGGACTGGAGCCCGAGCTTCATGTGTTGTCATTCCGGCTGGGGAGCGCTATAAGGAGCTTCTAATTAGATGCCCGAGCCACGGTCTGGAAGATTGGAACGTGATCTCCATTTTCTTCAATGGAATCAGAAGACAATACCGAGATGCTCTGAATAATGCTTCGCGAAATGGTTTCACAAGAATGGAAGCACCAGAAGCATATGAACTGGTAGAGAAGATATGCTCTGAAGATACTGAATGGGGTAGTGAGACCAGCATTCGAAGGAGAGGAGGCTTGCATGAGATAGACAGAGTTGCAAGTTTAGAAGCAAAGATTGATGCTAAGCTGGATTCCAAGTTCGATGCACTCGAACGAAGGCTGGCTAAGATGGCTCTTGGTAGACAGGAGGAGGTTGCTTTTTGTGAATTATTTGAAGGTGCTCATCATAGGGATCTATGTCCACTGGTGGCTGATCAGTTGGAAGATGTGCACTATATCAACAATCAGCGAAATCAAGGCCAGGGTGGTATGTATTCAAATACCTACAACCCACAATGGAGAAAGCATCCTAACTTTTCCTGGGCGAACAACAACCCAACTGGTGTTCGAAACATCCAACCTCCTGGTTTTCAACAGCAGCAGCCTCAACCAGAGAAGAAGCCCCAGCTGGAGGAGTTGATTTTGGCTCATATGCAGAAAACAGACAATAATTTCAAGGGCCTGGATCAATTTGTCACTCAACAGCTAGCCATCAACAATAATTTACAATCGTCTATGCTAGCTATGGAGAGGCAGATGAGACAGATGGCTCAAACTTTGGCAGATATGCAAGGCAGGATTCCTGGGACATTACCAGCAAATACTGAGAGGAATCCGAAGGATGCCATGGTTGTAGCAGTGACATTGAGGAGTGGAAAGGCCTTGGAAGACCCTAGCAGCTCGAAAAAGGCACCAGAAGCAGAAGAGGAAGCACCGGGAGAAAGATCTTGTGCAGAAAATGAAGAATCAGCCTTGCACAGACAAAATGAAAGCAGTTTGCCTGTGCAAAAGCATGCTGCCTGTGTACCTCAAAAAGTGGAAAAATTGAAGAATGAAGAGGTAAAGCCTTATGAACCTCCCGCACCATTCCCTCAAAGGTTAATGAAGCCCATGGAAGACCCAAACTTCAAGAAATTTGTGAATATCTTCAAGCAACTTCAGATTAACATACCCTTGGCGGAGGCACTTGAACAGATGCTTACATATGCTAAATTCTTAAGGGAGTTGCTGACAAAGAAGCGGAAATGGGCTGATCTAGAAAAGGTAACCCTTACTTCTGAATGTAGTGCTGTGATTCAGAATAAATTACCAGAAAAGAGGGATGATCCGGGCAGCTTTACCATTCCATGTGTCATTGGAGGTACAGAGTTCGATAAATCACTTTGTGATCTTGGAGCAGGAATTAATTTGATGCCATACTCATTCTACAAGAAATTGGGATTGGGGGATGTTCTTAAGCCTACTCGGATCACTCTCCAATTGGCCAATCGATCAGTGAAAATTCCAAAGGGAGTGGTGGAGAATGTATTGGTGAAGGTTGGGAAGTCTATTCTCCCAACAGATTTTGTGATTCTGGAGATGGAAGAAGATCGGGGAGTGCCTCTCATACTTGGTAGACCCTTTCTAGCCACTGGAGATGCACTCATCAATGTTGGGAGAGGCAAGTTGACATTCCGAGTAGGTAAGGAGGAGGAAATTTTTAATGTCTTTCAAGTTGACCATAATCATGATGAATTTGAAAGTGGAGCTCGAGAAAGGAAAAAACCCTCTTCCTGTGATAGTGGACCATCCGAAGAACTATCACCTATCCTATCATCTCAGATTATGAAATAAAAGCAAGGACAGAAATCCTTGCCAGATCACCTCAAGTATAGATATTTGGGTAAGGATTTCAATCTTCCTGTTATTATTCCTTCTTCACTGACATTGAAACAGGAAGAGTACCTGCTTGAGGCGCTGCAGTACCACCTACGCCTCACTAAAGGGTCTAACATGCCAGCTAAGAAGGTCATACCCAATTTTCGCACACCTGGCCCTGCTGAGGTGACTCATATGTTGGATGGAGGTTATGCGTTCTATCATTGCTCGGGAGGGTATGCTGGATACCTTTCCATACCCATTGGTTGAAAGCTCCATAAACGTCAGGCTGAGGACGTTAAACAAGCGCTTCTTGGGAGGCAACCCAAGGTAAGTTTTCTTTTCTTTATTTTTCTTTTTAGTTGTGTCAAACCCGTGCATGTTTAGATTAGGAGTTGAACATTAGGGACAATGTTCCATCCTGAGTGTGGGGTGGCGAGTCTTAGTGTTTGTTTGTCCCTTTTGTCATGTGGTCGGTAAAAAAAAAAAAATCAAATTTTTTTTTGCCATTAGGTTGAGCACAGCCAAACTGCATGCAGTTTGCCTGTGTAAAAAGCAGGCTGCCTGTGCAAAGTTAATGGCTAAAAAACACCTAAAAATCAAAAAAATTAAAAACAAAACCTTGTACTCTTGTGGTAACATGATTTAAATGACTGTGATGCGTGTGAAATGAGTTTGTGCTTGAATGAAATCATCGAAATCACCCCACTAGTGTTGAATTGCATAGTTCTTCACAATGAGCTTGAATGTTTTGACTGACTTGGTATGCTTTGAATGAGCAAACTCTTTTAGAAACATTCTCTTTTGTGAGGATAGTGTAATGACTTTTGGTGAAGTAGTTAGGTGGAGAACATTGATCATTCGACATGTTTGGATACCATGCTTACTTGCATCAATTGTGAGCTTTTGATTTGGCAACGAGTCTCTCTGTTTTGAATATTTTATGATGGGGTGAATTGTATCTTTATAAAATGAGAAAACACTACCTGACAAGTAAAATATAAGAAAGTTGCCATAACAATTAAAGTGTGGGTAAAAATGCCAAAATCGTGTGAGGCAATCACTCATTGCACATGGGGATTAGGAAAGATTCGATTGAGAATCGGTTCGCGACCGTACGATGTTGCTTATCAAGTACGATCCCCAGTTGAGTGAAGTGCCATTTGAGGATGCAATGACCCTCCACACGGACCGAGGATAAGGAGTTAAAAGAAGCTCTTATGCGAGAGCTAAGAAGCAGAAATTGCTCTTGCTCGGTCACCGGTAGTAAGAAACAAATCCCACTTGTACTAAATACGACCTCTCGGCAAGCAAAAGCAGAAAGAGATAAAGCCTCTCCTTGTCATAAAAGGTAGTGATGTGCTTAAAGTTAAAATCATGTTTGCGAAAGGCTTCCCCCATTAGTTTTTGAGACTCATGCTTTGTTAATTGCTTATGATTGGTGTGAGTAAGCCAGATTGTCCTCACGAGATATGCACCTCACTGATGTGGTTAGATTCTCCTAATAATTGTTGCACCATAAGTTGTTAACCACCCACTACCGACGGTCGAAATTGAGTGTTGCTATTTGAGTTTTTGGATGGATTTGAGTCAGTCAATGGTTAAGGGTTGCAAAGACCTTGAGTGTGGGGTGAAAGATATGATCATTAAAGCACAACTCGTCCTTTAAGAAAGAAATTACTGATTACAACAAGAGTACAAGGATAAATTTTTTGTGTTATCGTTGTGTTTTGTGTGTCGTGGGTCTTGTGTTTTGAGAAAGGTTGTGTCTCCCTGGTCTGTGTTGTGTTTCCTCCAATTATCGTTCTCTTGTGTGAGTCGTTGCTTAGGGACAAGCAAGTATTGAGTGTGGGGTTGTGATAATTGTCGAAAATATATTGATTTCATGGGCTTAATGTGATTATTTCATGATATGTTTGAGACCTATAATACTTGTTTGAGGTCCAACTAAGCCTGGAATGGTTATAAAACCATTACCATCAAGTGCCAAATGTTTTATATATTTCAGGTAAATGAAACGAAAAATTTGCATTGGTGGATAGAATAATTCAAGTGGACTGGATGTATATTGGACCGGAACTTACTGAGGAGTTGAACCGCGATTGGGCCATTTATACTGGGCCACGAAATTCTACCGGCGACTGGGGGACAGGCAATTTTGGGGCGGGCTTCTTGGAGTTTTTGGACAAGGAGGAGGCAATTAATTTGCTGGGGCGGAATTAATTAAAGTGGCAGCAGGGCGGAGCGGAAAAAAAATTGCTAGGGTATTTGGGCGGCCATTTTGGGCCCAGAGAGGACAAAAGTGGACGGAACAAAATATTTCCATGGGGAATTAAGTTTGGACACGGAATTGAGGTTGGGCGGAACTTTATTGGAGGAGGGGAGACTTTTGTTTGATTATTCTGGGACTCGAAAATTCTTTGGAAGAAGGAGAGCGGCGCAGCACAACTCTTGGAACGAGCAGCGCTCATCGAGCAGCGATCAGTTTTCCAGGTGGCTTGAGCTGAATTCAACGAGAGCGATTAGTTGGTTGGATTTTCTGAACCGAATTAGTTGTTATTTGTTGATTTAGAACATGATGAACAAAACCCTAATGTTTTATCTTAATTTCGTCATGAACTATACCCCGATTTCTGGGGGAAACACCATAGGATTTAGCTATTTCTTGATTTGATGGGTTGATTCATTATTCTTTTCTTCCAATCTCTATTGCATGAAATTGCTTAATGCTTTGTGTTGACTGTCCACCAATACAATGATTTGTAGTTAATTTGGTTATTAGCGATAGTGAAACCCTAATAACTGAACCTATTTCATGTGACATAGTAACTTATCGAAGCGACAGTGGATTAAATAAGGTGCTATGCGGTCTTAAATAGGATATCGATCTTCAGACTATATAGTTAATTCATTGAGCTACGACAGTAGGATTTGAATTGATTATTTAGTACGTAGTAATTCCCGACAGGGATAGCTAGCACTTTCGTGATATCCTGGCTGTAGAAAGTTGGATTAAACTGATTGGAATATGTGAATTAATCTGGATAGGATAGGTAGTGAATCCCGGTGTTTCTCCCAGAGCTTTCTCCCATTGAATTAAACCCGACATTTTAATTTGCTTGTTTTGTTTAATTACTCAGCTAGTAGATCATAGTTTCATCTCATTAAACATTTTCACATATAGTTTGCTCAATAAAAAATTGATAGAATTTAAGGTTGTACCAGTCCCTGAGAGACGATACCCGGACTTTCCGGTTTACTACGAGATAGGAATTTAAGCATTACGCTTTTGCCCTACCACAAATGCACACACAAAAATGTCTCCACATGCATGAATAACCATCACAATCATGGAATAAACATAAAGCACCATTTACTAAATCCCACCTCACACTTTAAATGGGACAATATCCTTATTGGACCAAGTAATAGATAGAGAGTAGAGTAAACAAAGTTACCACAATACCAGAAGTCATCCACCCAGATCAACTAGTTCCTTGATGTTGGTATTCAAGGCAAAACAAAAATGAAAAACGGAGATAGCACGTGTGTCATCTCCTCATCTACGGAGTTACCTAAGAGGTTTTCCCAACAATATTTCTTTTTAGGTGACCCTATTCTTGAGAATTTGGTGGAAAGCCATCAATGCTAGGCAACATGCAGACGGAAAGACCATAGTGGCATTGACATCGTGATGCCATATGAAATAATCACCCATCAGCAAGAAAATACCTAGGGCTTGACCAAAAGTCAAATGTTTGATGGTGGAGATGATCATACCCTCACTTCCCGAATCGTCCCGAATGTCACAATAAAACTCTCGATCACTTACCAAAGAACTGATAAGAACACCTCGCTTCGAAACCCATCTGAATGTGAACTTCCTATACCAATTCATGTATCCATCTTGGTACCCCATAAGCCTCGTCTTCGGGTTACCTTGGACCACCCAATCAACTATATTCTCCCAAATTTTGATGTAGAAGTCATGCTTGCGGACCCAATCCTTTGCTTGGTGACAAAGGTCGATTCCATGAAGCTTCTTGAAGCCTTGGGGAATTGTCCTTTGCGGAATTGGTTGATCCAATCAATATTGCCTCAAGGATCGATCCGTAAGGTGTCACTCCACAATGTGCCAACAAATCAGTGGCACCTTGCACAACCACGTCTTGTGATCCTCGGGGTATCTAAGATGATGCTTCTCTAGTACTTGTCGATATTGGTCCCATATCACCTACAGTCATTAATAATTTGCAATTAGCACCAATCAGATTCACTCTCATGAGACATATTTTAAAAATTCATAACATTTAGCTATCATGTTTACCTGGTTTCACCAAAGCTTATCAAACTTAGCACGATAATACAATAAAGAGTGCTCAGGTTGGTGATCGTTTGTGTTTGCTCCAATCCACCTTGTAAGTAAATGTAAGCATATAAGAACTTTTTAAAGCGTTGGAAACTATAAAATGAGAATTCAAAGGATTAAATTTAAGTAAATCTAAGCATGTAATATTTTTTTCTAAATGAGGCTATAAAATACATACTCGAAAGGGTGCAATTTAAGTAAATCTAAGCATGCAATAATTTTTCTAAATGAGGCTATAAAATACATACTTGAACGGATTCAATTTAAGTAAATCTAGGAATGTAATAATTCTTCTAAATCAACCTATAAAATACATACTGAAAAGGATTAGTAAATCAAGTCATGTAATAAATCTAAGCATGTGAGTAAATACAAGCATGTAAGAATTTTTAAAGCTATACAACACATACTTAAAAAATGAAAGAAGTAAATAAATGTAAAATAATTAAAATATTTCAAATTAAAATAAACTTACATGGCACCATAGGGGGCATTTGCCACAGCCCGTAGCGGCTCATCTACAACCCATCATTTTTGTAGGCCTCGAGGAGCAAACATCACAAGATGCTCTCATGACCAGAGCTGGAGGATGAACTAGCACAACCAGCTTGTTTCACACCCATCTTTGAGCATGTACACAGCTCTTGATAGATCACCGCTAAAATCGCCGACCCCCAGCTCTTTCTCCAAATCTCGTCCCAGTAACCGAGCAGTAATGGTAACCACATGCAATTTACCCACCTATTCTCCTTGTTTTAAAACATGAATCCACCAACCAAGGCAATGAGGTAGACACGTGCATACAGCTCCACTTGTTCTTCGGGGGTTTGTGTGTCGATCAGAACCTCCTATTGGATGTGATCAACTAGCCACGAGATCGATAGTTACCTCGCATTCAAATGTGGATGCCCCCGTCCTTGGAATGCCATCGTTGACCGCATGTCAAAGCCCAAGCATTCCTTAATCAGGGGCCCCCAGACTTCTTCGGGAACTCTCGAGGTGCCAAAAATGGCTTCTCCGATGATCGGCAGCCCGGTAAGGATGGCAATGTCTCTAAGAGTGATCGTAACTTCCGCCTCAGGAAAGTGGAAGGTAAGTAACTTGAGGCGCCAACTCTGACATTGCCATCAATAAATCGTTGTCAATCTCAATCCGTATGAATTGTCTCATCATTTCCAAACACATCCTCTCTAGATACGCTCGATTCGGTCATGTCGTTCATGCAAGCGTGAAGTCCCTCTATGGATGATGGGAATGGGTGATTCCTACGAATAAAATGCAAAAATCAGCAAACTATTATTGAAAGGAAAGAAAAATACAAACTTTCAAAATATTGAAAATTAAGGTTTTAGACGGTACGACATGCCTACCGGATTGTTGTGCCAAATTGCACCGGAGCAATGTGTTGCTTGCTCGGTTAAATACCTTGCATCCCTTGGCCCTAGAATGATATATAGTCGATGATCGTATATATCGGCACCCATTTACAAAAAAAAAAAAATGAATGAAATCAGATTATTTTGATTACAAAACAATAAATCACAAATAGTAAAGCAAGTGGGTACTCTAAGAGCCTTTCGTCCATTTTTAGCGGAAGCTGGACAGAGCTTCGATGGGTTTTTAGAGGGAATTTTGTTAGGAAATAGCTCTAGGAATTTATTATATTGTGTGAGGATCGACCTTAATGGCAAACACGGACCATAACCAAAATTCTTATACTGGAGGAAGGGATGGAGAAAGAATTGTGAAGTGTGTTGGTATGGTTGAAATGGGGAGGGGAGGGATGAATTTAAAGGAGGAGAAGATTGCTGAAGACAACCACAATGAGATCACTGCAGCCGTCGGATGCAGCAAAGTCATCGTTGTCGTCAGATTCAGTGTATTCACCTAGTCAAACAAAAAAGGTGAAGGCAAGGATCACTGACATGGGACATTGTGAGGTGTCAGATTTGTGTTGAAACTAGAATCCGCGCCTCACTCCATTCAACGAGCGAGGTTCATGGGCGAGGCAATGTGGATCGCTGACGTGGACGACAACAAATTCACTGTGTTTTTCAAAAGCGGTGAAAACGTCGTTGTCCACGTCAGCGATCCGTGTCGCCCCGCACGTTAACCACAACCGTCAGATGCAATGAGGCATGGATTTTTGTTTTCTTCCTAAATCTAACGCCTCACCGCGTTACACATAAGCGGTGACCTATTCATCTCTCTCGAAAAACGCAATGATGGTTCAAAAATAATTTACCGCCTTTGACAATAGGGTGATGTTTTCACCACGTTAGATAAAAGCGATGAATTGTTTCACCGCCTTTGACGGCAACAGTTGACTCACTCCTACTGTCACTCTAGAAAATGGTCAAGTGCAACCACTTTCTAAAGTGTAGTATAGCGGGTTTGGGTTTTAATGTCAACCCGGGTCCTAGATGCGATGACTACTCAGTGAATTCTTATTATCTAGCGGTAAAACTTAAGTGCAGGTTCAAACAAGCAAAAACACAAAGCAAGTTAAACGGTTGTTTCAAGTCGAGAGAGGTCACCCGGATATGGTTCCCCCTAGACTGCAGTTAAGCCGGATTGCAATTATCAAGTTCAGTTTCTATGATAGTTATACTGCGGAAGGTTCTTAAACAGTCTGAAGTCTCGACTAAAGGTCTCCAGACCCTCTCAATCTGAGTCTCTAGCGGGCGACTAACCTCCACCGGAGTAAACATATTGAGGCCCTAACGAACAAAACCTCCTCTACCGATGTAACTTCGGTACAAAATAGTGAACTAGCTCCTCGACTAAAGTCGCCAATTCACTACCTTCAATTAAGGGTGCTCTATCAACCTAGGCAGATATTCTCTTTCTAGGTTAAAGCAGAAACAACAGGAATTTGATCAAGATTCATGCCATTCAATCATTCAAACCTCAATTGAATATAATCAAATCATAGAATCTGTACTTGGGTTCATACAATCAGACCTAACATACAAATCTAGGGTTTTCCATACCCAGATGAATGGGAAAACTACTCCATGGAGAAAGAAGCAAAAGCAGATTCAGATGCGGAAACCATACTGTGAAGGATGGATTTATGCTCCTGGGCGTCGATCGGCACTCCTCCAAGCTCAAGCCAAGCTCCAATGGTGATGAAGATCAAGCTAGGGCACTTGGGAACTCTTGTTCGTCGCTTTCTCTCTCTAGGAATCGCTTTGTCTCTCTAAAACTCGAATCCCCCTCCCTTGTGGCTGCAAATTGGCTTAAAACCAGAAAATCTCGACTCACACGGCCGTGTGACTCCCCCAGCTGCCCGTGTGGCTTTGCAAAACGCGGCGTTTCGTTAAGTGACTTCAGGCTTCCCACGCGGCCACGACTCACACGGCCGTGTGAGTGTCCAGGCTGCCCGTGTGGCTTTTGCCGAGCCTTCAAACGGCCACAGTGGGTCTCCCACACGGCCGTGTGGCTTTTGGGCATGCCCGCACTACAAGAAACATCACATATTGCCACGAATTCATTGCCACGATGATTTGAAGTGTGGCAAGTGTACCAAAATAGCCACAATGAATGTTATGACGTAGCTAATCATAATTTGATTAGATTATACGGCCACAAAAGTAAAATTTCAAAGCTACTAGATTTTTTTAGTTTTGAGCCATCAGTATCGTGGCAATTTTGAGTACTTTAGCTACAAAATTTTCTGCTACCAGTAAAAATCAAAGCTACTTATAAGTTTATTGCCTCCAAGTTTTTATTCATGGCAATAATTTTACAATCATATTACTTGCAGCCACTTAATAAAAATTGTGGCCGAAATTGATTTTTTGTCATGTATATTATTATTTGTAGCTTATGGTAATGCCATTTTAGTTTCAAATCAAATGGTCCGTGGCCAATGAATTTTAGCCACATCCAAAGATTTGTGGCTACAACTAGCTTTTGCCGCAAATATCATAAGTGTAGCTAATAATGACACATACGTACGATGGTGTCATAACAAGACAAGCATAACAATTAACAACCTATAGCAAATTTTATAACCTCCCCCTACACGAAAAAGGAAAAAGTTACTTTTGTTTGCTAAAAATTATTTTCATGAAGAAGATCGGCTTTCAGTGTGCAACATATCTCCGTCTGCCCCTTGAATAAAATGTTATAATCATAAGATCGACCGCATGGTGTGTAATGGATTTTATTTCAATTTGACGAAGTTATATATATATAAGTTATCCACTTGAAGTTGTAGCGAACCTTGCTCTGAAGTTGTTGTAGTCTTTGATTTAATCGAAATTAGATCGTTAATCGCTATCTCATAAATACAAATATTACAAGTACTACGCACTTTTGAAACACACTAATTAACCAAAATCTGATCATCTAATTAACAAAAATACAAAATTGTATATCCATCAAAGGATTATCATTCTTTACCATACATTTGGCCATTTGGATACGGTACTCACTCTAGAATGTTTAATTGTTAAAACTATATAAAAAAATCCTTTAATGGATGCTCATTCTTTATGAATGTTTAATTACCAATACGAATCTATCGATATAATTAACCAAAATCAGAAAAAGTACAAACAAAATTGAAGAAAAAAGAAGAGACAAAACCTAAACCTGTACCATAAGATGTAATTGGCTTGTTGGGATCATAAGGGAAAGACAATTGGGGCATCTTTTTCTATTAATTGATTGGTGTTCTTGGTAAGCTAAAAGTCTGCATTTGCAGTTGTCCCTGAACATGAAGCGAGTCACAGCTAAGCTGGAGAGCAGGGGAAGACGAAGCAACTGGTTTTTCTTTGTGAAATGGTAAAATAAACATCAATAACTGTAATTCTAAACTTTCAAGAAAACGTTAGTTTAAAAATTGCAGAGTTGTGAAGCATCTAATGCATTCTTGACTTTAAAAACTGTCTTAGTCTAACTTTTTATCTGAAATTTCAAATGAAAAAATAACAAATTATGAGTTGTCTACTCCATTTATAGCAATGTTAAGTGAAAAAAAGCAACCAAAATGTGTCTCAAGTGCTAGTACGCCAAGTGGTACCTGCCAAACAAAAATGTACAGTGATCACAATTTTAGTAGCTTATGACAAGAAGTCAATGTCAACTTATTCATCCTGATCACTATCATCTCCATATGCACTAATTTCACTATCATGACTGTCATCATCAGAATCAACATGCATCTCATTTCCATCTTCATTAGAGTCTTCCTCCCAACCAATTAGTTCATCATCTTGCACTGGGTAGGGGTTTGGATAAATAGGATCAGGTGTGTCTTGTTGAAAAGCCTCTTCTTGATCACCTGATTGTACATCAGTTGGGTCTTTAGTGAGGGAATCAAACGAGCTTTGAGATTGACCTTTCAAAACAACTAGCCAATTAGGATTAGATCCATCTTCAACATAAAATACTTGTTCCACCTGAGATGCAAGTGCAAATGGCTCATCAGTCAATAGCTTACGAGTTGTATTGACACTAACAAAGCCATATCTATCCATTTTCACTCCCTTGCCGATGTTGTCAACATCCCACCAATCACACTTGAACATGACCACCCTATTGCCTCCTAGGTATTGAAGCTCCATTATTTCGGTAATAACTCCATAGTAATCCATAGCTTTTGAACCCAATAATCCTCGTAGCAAAATGCCACTATTTTGCTTCACCTTTTGACTTTCATGATCTCTTGTATGAAATCTAAAACCATTTATCACATAACCATGAAATCTCTCAACGCCACATAGAGGACCTCGAGCTAATGAAATTAGCTCTTTAGTCAATTGTGCATCTTTGCCTTTGCATAGTTCTGATACCTATGAAAATTAAAAAATCATATATTTAAGTAAATATAGATAAAAGCTTTTTTATATAGATAAAGAAAAAAGAACTTACATGATGATAAAACCAGACATCAAAACCTACAGTATGATGAGAACTTTCATATTCTCTGCAAAACATAATAACACTAGTTAGAACAAGATTATATTTATCAACTAATATAAAGGCATGTTCCATGTCCTCTTTCTGCGGCCGGCCGACTAAAGGATTGTATATGCTGCATTACAAATCCAAAGTTCATGCATACGGACACCAAACCATTAGACATCTAGCATTAATATGATACTGATCCAAGTCCGTATGATAGCCTACAGTTTCTTTTCTCATTCGTCACACCATATTATATCAGGCAATCATCATACTAATAAAAGGATATACTTTAAGCACGTTGCAGGTTGAACCGTTGCAGCAGAATCAGACTACAAAATTTGAACAAGTACAATTAAAATATTCCTTCACAGCCCATACTAACATAATACCTGTACTTCATAAATATATATATATATGCTAAAGTATTATATGATTGTATAATTCAAAATCACAAGTTCTCAGGTCATGGATAGATAAAAATATGATTCTAGAGAGTAATCAATTGAAGTAACATAATAATTAGGAGACATACCTTAAGAATGGTTCTACTTCTTCACAATTGTTTAAAATGTAGAGATGTGCTTGATTTCTTTCTAATTCCTCCAATAATCTATTTTCATCCATGGTTAACGGATAACCAGTACGTGCAAAAACTGACAATTTCTTACTTGAAACACTGTCATCTCCATCAGCATTTCTTTCAAGTTTATTGAATGGATTGTTTATCCCTTGTAAGTACCTTGAACAAAATATGATACTTTCTTCAACAATATATCCTTCTGCCATTGAACCTTCAGGATGAGTTTTATTTCGGACGTAACGTTTCAATTTCCGAAGATACCTATTTACAGAAATATATGATCATCAATGATAAAATCTCCATCGAATTCAAATATCACACTTCAAAAATAAGAAAAATATAAGGTAAACATTACATTACCTCTCAATAGGGTACATCCATCTGAATTGTATAGGCCCAGCAAGTTTTGCTTCCGTAGCAAGATGTATAGTCAAGTGGACCATGATATCAAAAAAAGATGGTGGGAACAATCTCTCGAGCTTGCACAATGTTATTGGAATCGAAGACTCAAGGTGTTTAAGCACATCTACACTTAGTTCCCTTGAACACAACTCTCTAAAATATATGCACAATTCTGTGATGGCATCATAAACACTTGGACGAACAATTCCACGTAAAGCAAGAGGAAGGAGACGCTCCAAGATAATATGGGAATCATGGCTCTTTAGACCAAATATCTTTCGATCTTTCAGCCTCACACAATTTGAAATATTCGAGGAAAACCCATCTGGAACTTTTACTTTCTTCAAAAATGTACACAACCTCTTCTTTTCTTCTTTAAGCAAACTGTAACATGCAGGTGGCAATTTCCATTTCCCATCTTCCTCCACCGGATGCAACTTTCTTCGTATTTTCATATGCTCCAAATCGCGCCGAGCATTCAGACCGTCCTTTGTTTTCCCTTCAATGTCAAGTAGAGTGCCAATGATATTATCACATACATTCTTCTCGATGTGCATTACATCAAGATTATGGCGCAACAAAATCTTCTTCCAATAAGGCAATTGGAAAAATATACTTTTCTTCTTCCAATTCAAATACTTTTGACGATCATATTTTGTAATCTTCTTATTCTCACCTTTTCCGAACTCATCGAATACAAGCCCTTCATGTTGTTTCAGCACCTGATCACCAAATACTTGTGTTGGAGGAGATCTTTTTTCTACCTTTCCATCAAATGAGCACTTATTATCGCGCCATTTATGATCAGAAGGTAAAAACCGTCTAGCACCCATGTAAGAAAACTTACACCCTTTTTTCAATCTAATGGAATGAGTCTCCTTATTGCATGAAGGACATGCTAATGCTCCCTTTGTACTCCATCCTGATAAGTTTGCATAAGCGGGAAAGTCATTAATTGTCCATAATAATGCTGCACGCATGCGGAATGTTTCTTTCTTTGAAGCATCAAATGTATCAACACCATAATACCATAATTCTTTAAGCTCCTCTACCAAAGGCTGCAAGTATACGTCAATATCATTTCCTGGAGCTTTAGGACCAGGTATCAACAACGACATCATGCAATAGGATTGTTTCATACACATCCAAGGAGGTAGGTTATATGCAGTGACAATAACTGGCCAAGTACTATGAGAACTGTCCATGTTGCCAAAAGGATTGACACCATCAGCAGATAACCCAATTCTAACATTACGAGGTTCTCGAGAAAAACCTGGATTTGCCTTATCAAAAGATCTCCACACTTCAGAATCTGCTGGATGTCTAAGAACCCCATCTTTCAAACGCTGGTCATGATGCCATCTCATACTTGATGCTACTTCTGATGACATAAATAATCTCTGCAACCTTGGGGTTAAAGGAAAGTAACGCAAAACTTTGTATGGCACTCCTTTCCCCTTTGGTAATTTTTTACAATTTTCCTCCACTTTGTACCTCGGCTCTCCACAGTGTAAGCAATTTTGCAAATCTTCATACTCTTTCCAAAATAACATACAATCATTCCTACACGCCTCTATTTCCCTATAATCAAGACCCAAATCTTTGATCATCCTTCTAGCTTTATAAAAAGATTTGGGCAAAGTCTCTCCAGCAGGAAGTGCCTCTTTAAACAACTTCAATATGTCTTCAATTGCAGTATCACTTATTCCATAAAGGCATTTGATTTGGAATAACTTCACAATAAATGATAACTTTGTAAAGTTCTCACAATTGGGATATAGTTTTTGTTCAGCATCCTCTAATAGCCTGAAAAACTTACCTGTTGTCCCATTATGCTTGGGAGGTTCTTCTAGATCTGGCTGAACTATATCTTCTTCTGAGGCATCATGCATTATAGAATCCACAACTTCAGGCCCTCTGACATCTTTAATCAAATCTATCATTCTACCACAACCTTCCCCCGGTACCAATTCATCGACAAAATGGTCATCTTGGACAAAGCTCTCTCCGTGGTAATACCATCTTGTATAAGATTTAACAATCCCATTCATGATCAAATGAGCCTTCACTTCTTCTTTGGTAAAGTGCAAGACATTATTACACTTCTTGCAAGGACACAAAATCACACCTTTCTTGTTGTCGTTGGTTGATGCAAAATCCAGGAAATCATCTACTCCTTTAATGTACTCTCTACTCAATCTATTTGAAACTTGCATCCAGCTTCTGTCCATCTTGTTAATCTACAGTGAAACATATAAGTTGGGTCAGGAAACAAAGAATAATAAGAATGCTCACAACTCTACAAATATATATATGTCGGGCATAGGCATTCAATTCATAATTCGGGTTTCTTCTCAGATTGACGATTTTCCAGTAGGGGTGAAACTGGGCCAAACCCAGCCCTGACCCTACCACTACCCCAAAAAAACCCAGCCCTGTATGCCTATTAATTCATAAAAGTTTGATTACAAAAATTCCAACTAATTCCAAAAAATTTAAGGCAACAAGTATATAGAGGAAATGTGATCTATGATGTTGCAGCCAGCAATCTACCAGAACTAACGATCTTGGGATACCCTAAATTTCTGAACATTCACATAACCTTCAGCAACTAAGCCACTGTCTCGTCGTGAACATCTTCTACTGCTGGCTCATGATTAATAGGAATCGAGTCTTCTACATCTGAAATCATGTTAGCAGAACCTAGGTGTACATCAGATAACTATTCCCAATTCGGATGAGCTTCCTAGTTGTCTTGATGTATTGAATCTTCTAACTAGTAGTAAGTATACAGTCTTGACATCCCACCAACAATGCCACCATAATTCTGTAACTTTGATTCCATATCCTCCAACCTAAGCTATGTAGTCATGTACATATGCCTATATGTACAACACAACACTGCTAAGCCATTAAGAAAAAGAATTGACCAAAGCCAGCAATTAACAAGACAGGAAAAGTGAGATGAACCAGTCAAACCTGGGTTTGGGGAGCAAAGAAATTGGGTGTGTGGAATCCGATTCAGAGCTTGGCGACGGTGGAAATTAACGGTCAGTGGAGAAGCTGCAGGGCAAGAAGAGGAAGCTGGACAAGAAACTGAAGTCGATTCACTCGTGGAGGAAGCTCTCGAGCATCATCTTCGTCGCCAGCTTTGGGCGGTGCTGATATGGTCCATCGTGGCGGCGGCAACATCGATCCTGCTGGGGTCGATGGGGAAGTGGATCGACTCGCTGTGGCGGAACTCGAGAGCGCGGTGAAGGGGGCAGAAGGAATCGTGGGGACAATGCAGGTCGGGAGCTACCTGGATCCACAGGATTGGGCCGGGCTGATGGGTAGTCAATAGTGAGAAGAAGGACCTGGATCAAGGACCTGGATCCACAGTTCAATGAAAAGTTCTTAACAATCAATAAAATTATATCATAAAATAAATCATAAATTTTTTATTAAATTTAAGTTAGTAATTATGATTAAATACATTGGATATTAATTGTTTTCACATTTTTTTAAACCGGCATGAACCGACACAAACTAGTTATATCACCGGTCGCACCATTCGACTTACTAAACTGGTACAACGGTATAAACCGGTTTGACAACCTTGGTTTACATTAAACCAAGGTGATTCATCTGGTTTATATCCAACCATTAAAAATAAAATTAATAGAAAATAATTCTTGTAATAAAAGAAATCTAATAAGATCCATTTTACTACTTTTAAATTTTTGAATTTTTGCTATATTTTATATTAAAATTATATTTGAACATTTTACAACACCTCTTATATTAAAAAAGTACTTTTAATAGTATTTAGGCAAATACTCAACTACTTTGTTTGAAAAGTGTGTTTCTAAGACCTCTTATATTAAAAATTTATTACTTTAAAGTTTTTGAATTTTTGCTATATTTTATATTGAAATTATATTTGAACTTTTACAAGACCTCTTATATTAAAAAAGTACTTTTAGTAGTTTTTTAGGCAAACACTCAACTACTTTGTTTGAAAAGTGTGTTTCTAAGAGCTCAAGTAGGAATGCCAATTTCGACCTGACCCAATTTATCCGACCTGTTTGACCTGTTTTGGGGCGGGCATGGGTACCTCTCATCGACCCGACCTGTCCTGGCCCGCCCCATTCTCGACCCGTTCTTGCCTAAATTACATGTAATCTTAGTCAAATTAGTTAGGTTTTTCATCTTATTACATTATATTTTAGCTATAATAAAGTTGTAAATAAGTGAAAACCTCAATTTCTTCAATAATTTAACTACATTTTATCATATTATCATTTCTTTCTTGGTGTTTTTAGTGAAAATAACGAATATTTCTATTGTTTTTCGCATAAATAACCTACCCATTGGGTCGACCTGTCCCGACCCGCTCCCCGTGATAAATTACCTGACATGTACCTGACTTGCCAAGGGGCGGGTATGGGTATGGAGATACCCGCTCCGGACCTGAATCAATGATTGGACCAATAGTGCCTTCAATCAGCTTTATTCCGGTTCAAATGTCAATTCGGTCCATTTTCTTCAGTATCAATAAAATTCATAGAACCAAACACCGGATCAAACTATATACGATTTGGTGTGGTCTGGTCGAAACATCATTTTGGTCCAGTATGAACCAACCCATTGCCCACACCTGAAATAAAATTAAAATATGGTAAGTATAATCTTGTATTTTCAAAACAGCTTTTCGCAGAAGTTCCAAATCGGAGCTTCTGCTTTTATGTTATACAAAAGCGCATTTCGGCTTTTCAAAAGTCGAGCTTTTAGAGGTGTTTGGCCATGTTTCATCTTTTAAAGCCGAAAAACACTTCTAAAAGTCGGGCCAAACATAAATAAAATGTATTGAGAATTCATTTCATTTTGAAATGAACTATCATTAAAATTTATTGTTAAATGAATCCATGTTTATGGTATGTCATATTTAAATTTTTAGACACAATATTCAATGAAAATCTATCTTCTAAAAAATAATTTTGCTCCCATACGTAGAATATCAAACTTGTTCTTGTGTGTTTCTATTATATTCGTTAGTTTTGTTTCTTAACTCACTGATACAATTGAAACAGAATTATCAATTAATTGTGGAATTCATTTGGAAATTTCATCTCAATTTCTCGGCATTCTTATAACTAGTTCCAATTCCGTATAATTCAAAATTTAGAATTGATAATGAATTTTTTTTTTTGGAAAAAAATGAATTCTTTTAAATAACAAGTACAAAATGATATTATTTAAAGATGAATTTCTTAAAATTTATTTAATTCATTTATATCGATATTTAGTAGCTCAGTTATCTTTAGACTAAAAACATTAGCTCGTTTATCTATGAAAGTACTTTATAGTTTGGAATTATTTATATTGAATCAAAATTCTAGGAGATGCGGCCACTATATTTGTTAACTAAATCCATTTTACCAATAGTTTTTACTGATATTGCCTAACAGGGTAATTACTGCAAAATATTAATTTAGAAAAAGTAAATTTGGTTAGTATAAATAAAGCTAAAATCAATGACGTTACCCATTTTGGGTATCCTATTCCAAATAGGTAATTGGTTTTCTTTTTCCTTGTAAACATTATCTTTCAAGAGCCGCCACAACCCTCTTTTGATATTTCTCCTTAAACAGATTCGTGGGCAAAAAAATTGTGCGCACTCTTGAAAAGTAAAAGTTTAGGGCGGAAGTTTACAGCGGGAAAGCAAATTTTGAGAACTTACTCACTATATAAATCATCATGGTTTCTTCCACTCAAGCTTTCCGAAAGACTACCGATAGAGCACTTGTATTCCTAGAAGCTGAAACTATTACCAAGGTAATTGATACTGCGCATTTAGTATAATCTTAATTGTTGCTTCAGTTCCTATCGATCACAAAACGGTTTTCTCAATTCTCAATGTATTTCGTAGCCAAAAAGGGTTGATCGTGCATATATGCATCTGTACCTGGATGTCAGATCTTAATGACTCTCATCCCTTTTTCTTTTGTTCTTGTTATCGGCTCAATTTTTCTGGATTGGTACTTTTATTGATTACTCTTTGGAAGCTAACATAAATCCTTGTCTTCTAAAATTAGGTTAAAGCAAGGTCAATATATTGTTTATCTTATTAGTTTATATTATATATACAAACGAGGAGAAACAAAATTGAAATCGCCGACCGGCCCCTGCATTCTATTTATACGCATGGTCTTTGAGTACAATTGGCCTTGTTGATAATTTAGAAATTACTTTTACAGGTCTATCTTCAACAATGGCGAGGTGTGGAGGTCTCCGGAAAAGGAAAAGGAAGGTGAACCAAAACAGTAATGAAAACCAAGTTGAAGAAGATTCAGAACATAATATTGTGAGCCAATCTCATTCGTCCAATGAGATTCCTTCAACTTTAAGGGACTCTTCAAATCCTACTTCTCCTGAAAACTCAGCAAGTGACATACCTTCACCAAGTATGTTTTTGTTTTCACTTAGACTTAATTAAATTGCACTTTTAAATACTTAATTGTCAGGATGTCTTACTAAGTAGCTATTGTTTCTCTGGTATGCTCACTGTAGGAAATTTTAATACCCAAGAATTAACAATCAAGTATCATTATGGAGGTCATTTCACATTTTCACCTCGTAGGCAGTACACAGGGGGGAGTGAGATGGTAAAAGATGGCCATGAGGTGGATTTCCTCTGTTATTTCACTATCCTGGATGACCTTAAGGCATGTGGCTTTAACATTCTTGATGGAGATAAGTTCTATTATCTTAAACCAAGAACTCCTATTAGTGACTTGAATGGGCTTGTACGTGTGAATGATGACGATGATGTTTCATCCATGCTGTCCTCTTATAAGAAACACATGCTATCTACATTTGAGATATACACATTGTCAAGAAAACATGATATTTTGCCAAATGAAAGCATGGGAGAAGAGATTCCTCTGGACAGTAATCCCCATGATCCAATTCAGCCATCAACTGTACAAGAACCGGAGCTTAATCCCTCAGGTATATTATATATACACCTTTCCATCTCAAAGACATAATTATATATTTGCTTTTTCATATAGCAGTCCGATTGATAAGGTATTTTCAGAATCCTATTTAATTATTTATTTTACCTTCTCAACAGAAGGTTCGCATTTGAAGAAAAAGAAAACGCGAGGACCCACACGATGTATGAAAATTATTGAGTTAGAGGAAGGAAGAAAGCTGCCAGTAGATTTTGATGAAGATCATCAAGCAATTGGAGAAAACGCAACAAGTTTTGTTTGGTTCTTGGGAGTAACGGTTCGAAATCGATCATGTTGTCCTTTACAAGTGAAAAGATGGAAGGATATTAGTAATGATGCTATCGAGCATATGTGGGCAATTGTACAGGTAATCAAATTCTTACTTGATTTTTTTTTTTTGAATTATTTACTAACTTGCAGATAAATCATATCTCAATTCTTATTTAATATGATTCTCACATTTTTTTTAGGAGAAGTTTACATTTGAATTACCAATGAGAAGGATGGAAGCAATCATCGGTCACATGAATGCATTATATCGGGATCATAGGCAAAAGTTGAAGCAGAAATATTTCAACAAGAAACATAGTTACAAAAGTCGCTTGAAGAATAGGCCAAAAAGAGTCTCAAAAGATGATTGGAAGTATCTCGTTAACTTATGGAGCGATCCAACTTTCCAGGTATTATGTTTATAAATTTTATGCAAGATAAATTATATAAGTTCTCGAATAGTTTTTTTCATATGCATATTAAACATTGGTTTCGTTTTGTCAGGAAAGGAGTTTGAAAAATAAAGAGAACAGATCAAAACGTTCAATGCCACCCTACACAGGCACAAAAAGTCTTGCTCGACTTAGACACCAAATGGTACATTTATGTTATAAGAATATTCAATTATTTATATCATACTTTATTTTATTCTAAGCTAATAATCCCTATTTCCTTTTCAGAAAAAACAAAATGGAACTGTTCCTTCTCGTGTTGAGGTTTGGATTGAATCACGTAAGAGAAAGAAAGGAAAGACTATAGACCCTGACTCCCAAGATGTGATTGTAAGAGAACTTTTATTTAAAAGATCAAAACATTGGTTATTTCATTACATATCAATTACGTAATTTGTTTCTTTCAGTTCAGTTTCTACTCAACGATTAATTGTTGTTTTCATCTTTCTAACGCAGTCTCAACTTGATCAATTGAAGAAACAAAGAGCTGAAGGAGTTGTTTCTATGAATGATGAAGAAATGTTTGAAAAGGTTCTAGGACCTGAGAAGAATGGCTATGTGCGAGCTTATGGACCTGGAAAAGGCGTGACCGAATTCTTTGGTGTTAAACCAACCAAAGCTGCACTTATAAAACAAGTAGAAGCTGCTAGAAAAGAAGCGAGTGAACAAGTGGAACAAGCCAAAAAGGAAGCCAATGAACGAGTAGATAAGATAACCAGAGACGTTGAGAAACAAATGGCTGATATGAACAAGAAATGGGAAGAAAAGTTTCAAATCCTACTTTCTAATGCAAGATCTTCAGCGCCAAGAGAAGAGTCTAATGAGGAAGTAAGTGAGAATTTTTAAATTGTTTATGTTTGATCTTCATCTTCTTGTCTTTTCACTTGTGCATTACTCAATTTTTGCAGGTGACAGAGAGTGAATAATCTGAACGAATTATAGAGATTTCATCATTGCAATTCTTCGAGGGGTGTAGCACTTTTTAGGATGATTATCAGTTTAGACTTTGGACTATCGATTTTATGTTTTTGCTTCTATTTGATAATAACTTTTCAGATTAGTCATTATGTTTTTTTTATTATGTTTCCGGATCATGCCTCATGTGCTGAATTTATTTATATTATTTCGTGGATGTGTGATCAATAGTCTAAGCCTACAACTAACAATAACATGATATGCAGCCACGTCTATACATAATCATGTAATGCAATCATTATGTTTCCCACCACAACAAACAATTTAAACACATTTAATTTTGAAAAAATAATTTAAAAAAACAAATTCTAAGCTTCATTGTGGTTAAAAAAAATTTACAGCCACAAAATTCATTTCATGGCTAAATTTTTCAATATATATAGCGACTAATAATATAGCCGTGTACCCAACTGCAGCAAAATATATAGCTACAAATTAGTTTATGGCAAATGTTTTATAACTTTTGCCACATGTAGTATTTTGTGAAGCAAAAACAAAAAGATTTAGCTATGGAATTACTAGTAGCATAAAATAGATTTTGTTGCCACAACTTGCATACATAAAGCTAAATCTTGATTTCTTTTGGTCACGATGATTACACCGTAGCAAGAATACTTCATCTACAGTTACAAAATACTTGGTAGCAAAAACATAAACATTATAGCCATGTTAAGTATTTTGTAAGCTATTAGTAAATTTTATAGCCACGACTCTTTTGGTAGTAAAACATACTTTGTTATAGTTTGAAGATAATTTGTGTCAAAATCTATAGCTAAATGCGTGGCAAAAACTATCGTTCTTTAGTTTCAAATTATGAATGCGTAGCAAAATGCTTGATAAAGCAATAAATTATATTCTTAGTAGCAAAAAATCTTCATGATCTAGCTACATAATATCCATTTTGTGGCAAGACTTTCAGCTATATTATGTTTCTTTTATAGCTAAATGCATTGGTTGTTAGCTACGTAATTGGAAAAATGTGTGGCTAACTTTTAGCTGCGCCACTTCTAGCTACGCAAGCTACAAAATAAAAATTATGTGGCTATATAATTTAGCCACGCAAATTTGACATTTTAGCCACAAACAGTTCCATAGCTGTATGGGCAAATTCTTGTAGTGCCGTGTGGCTTCTCACCTTCTCGCCAAGCGTCCAAACTTCGTCCAATCGACTCCGAACTCGTTCCTAAACCTTCATTCACGTACTAGGACCTGAAATATCACAAACAAGAACAACCTAGCGTGAAATCGGCCTAAAAGACGGGAATCGACATCTCAAACGGCTCAAGAATAGGGGTAAAAACATGTGTAATCAATGGTCTATCAACAGTCTTGTTCAAAGATGTGTAGATTAAGAATTTTTTTATAACTTATGTATTTTGGGAATTTTTTTCAATAATGTGTGTATTTAGGGAAAAACACGATCTTCTTCCCCATGATGATTGTCTTATCCATTTTGGTTGTTTTTCTAACTATCTCTATGGAGTAGCTCTTCAATTCACTTTGGTGTTGTGGAATCCCATTTAGTATGTTGTAATTGATTGCTTGTGAACCCTAGTTCTGATTTTTCATCTTAATCATATATTAAGTTGATTAGTATTCATGGAAATTGATGGTTCTTGATCACTTCCTCAATTTGGGGCTAATTGACCTAGGTGAGAGAATATCTCCTTAGGGTTGGTTTAGAGCATTGTTAATTCAACACTTGGGGACTATGAACGTGTGTGGTTAGATTTTTTGTGCCAATTACCTAAGCTGGTTGTTGGTATGCCTCTTCGGGTAGTGTAATTGAGCATGATTGGAGAACCTGAACATGGAGTCCAATCTAGATTAGAGCTCCCCACGTTATCTGATAGTGCGAATGGAATTAGGGTGTCACAATGTCGATACAACATAGACTAGGGAGAAACATATCCTGGTGAAACTCTCCTCAATTGAATTCAATCTCATTCACTTTCTTGCTTGTTTAGTCTTTAGTATTCGAAACTCGAAACAACAATCAGATTACTAGATAACGTGTAGTCATTGAAGTAAGTGTATATAAGCTGCTTGGGCTAATATTCAAAATACTTGCTCTATACTACACACGGTTAGAGGCTGGACATGGCCTTTGATCAGGATCGTTGTAGTTCGAATCGATTCAAGTTTTCCTAAGCAAGCTTGAGTTGGAACTTGCTTTTACCATCCGTGTTAGTGTGGTTTGAAGTGATTTCAAGTGGTTTATGACTCAAAGCAACCATGATCACTTGCAACCACTAGATGACAACATCAATCAAACTCTCCGACTTCTCGCATGAGAGAGGGATTTAATAGAAGGAAGAGAGAGACTAGTGATTCAGGCTCAATCCGAAGAAGAAGAGTCCAAAGCAATGCAGTTAAAATTGGGATTTCAAGTAAAACCAAAAAAATGAGGTAGAATTGGAATCATAGATTAAAATCGTAAAATTTAAGGTTCATATTAAAATAAAGGGTTAATACCCTAATTTGGCCCGAAGTTTAGCGTTAGTGACAGTTTTGGTCCGAATTTTTCAATAAGACATTTATGACCTACTTTTCAAACTATTGGACAAATGTGGCCTATGAAACGGTTTGACCGTCAGAATTAACGGTCAACCATTTTTCTGTCAATGACTCAGCATTCGCTGCTGACTAGACTCGTCCACATAATTTCATAATTAAAAATATTAAAACTTAAAAAATTAAAAAAAAATGAAAAGGGGAGTAGAACGGTGGCAATGAGATGCTCTCCCCTTGTTTCCTCTTCCTCCCTGGCTTCTCTGTATCATCTTCCAAATCCATAAATGATTCTCAAAATTCCAAACCCATCACCAAAATGTTGATCCACCGCAGCAGAACTAAAAATTAACCGCACATTGACTTCAATCTCTTCAAGCCATCCCTAATCTTCTTCTGTCGTCGGCAAAGAAGCAGCCAGAGGTAAGCCGGCCCGAATCCGACGACCACCGCCACTCCGACTCCTCTTCCTCCCGACTTTCCTTCAACCTGTTTCGCGTTGCCGTCTTTAACCGCCAAACCCTTTCTCGTCGCCGACCACAAATACAGAGGTGATTGGAGGGTGGATTTAGGGTTTCCTCCATATCGGTCTGAGGGAGAAGACAGCCGCCACCACCTGCACAACAATGGCCGCTGCAGCGGCGGATTCGAAAGGGACGAGGAAGGGTCGCTAGATCTGGATTTCCGTCTCGTAACCCTAAATTTGAACAGCGGGGAGGTAGCAGGGGAGCTTTGTGTGGTCGGCGGTGTAGCGAAGGAGGCAATATTCGATGCTTACCTCCTTAGTCGTTTGGCGGCTCCGCTCCGCAAGGGGAAATCCGCAAGGGAACACTTTGGAGTTTCGATCTGGTGGTACGGAGGGAGGGCGACGCACGCCGATGACCCTTCAGCTGCTCCGAGAGCTGTCGACTTAGCCGCCGCAATTGATTTTTCTTTCTTCTAAGTTCTAATCAAAAACAGAAGGGAAATGAGAAGGGCCAGAAGGTGAGGAGGAAGAATGGAGATTTCCGTTTTGGTGAGGGAAACAAAGAAAATGGATCGAGAAGGAAGAAGGTGGAGTCATTGGAGAGCGACGGGAGGAGTGAGGAAAGTGAATTAGGGATTTCATCCTCTGTCTTTATCATTTTGTTATTTATTTTTTATTTTCATGTTTTATTTAGAAATTTTAACATAAATAATTTAACGAAAATTTTTTAAATATAAATAAATTATGTGGAAATGATGTGGACGACAAGTCGCTGCCACCTCAACACTAAATGCTGAGTCACTGACGGAATAAATATTTGACCGTCAGTTTTAACGGTCAACCCAAATGCCGGGCCAAATTTGTCCAATAATTTTGAAAGTAGGCCATAAATGTCTTATTTGAAAAATGGAGCCAGAACTGTCACTAACGCTAAACTTCGGGCCAAACTAGGGTATTAACCCTAAAATAAACACTTAAAACCCCATATAGTAATAAAAATGCATATCCTGAATAACAAGCAACTACATATGACATAATTACTTCCCAAGATAAGTTTGTTTGCTAAATAAACAGAACTAAATCCATATATTTATTCTTGTACTATATGGGAAGTAATTATGTTATATAGTGGTCACGGCCTCGAGGGCGTGACTAGATGGTCCTGGCAATGACCTTGTTGTGACCTGGCCATGATAAACTGGAACGTTGCCGACTCACTCGAAACTTCACGTTTTGACACCATTTTTAAGCTCTGAGATCGCGGCCTCCTTCAAAAGATCACGATCGTGATTGTTGTGTCACGAACATTATCTTTTTCGCGATCAAAATGCACCACGTTCGCGATTCGCGTATTGAAACTTTTTGCCTTCTTCTTGGTCGCCTGCTGAGGTTCGCGGCCATTGTTCTCTTCAGGCCGCGAACATGGTCCCAGCCTAGTGGTCACGACCATGACGTGTGGCCGTGACATTTTCCTTTTCTCCCCTTTTTGTTCCTATGCTTCCCAATCCTATTCGGATGAACTCGAATTGATCCCCGATAAATCCCAAATGCATATAAGACCTATAATTTTATCACACACACTGGAAAAGCATAAAATACGACAAAGTGGGGTTTATTCCCCTATGAAAACCTTCATATCAAGAATACCTATACCAAAATGCATGTTTTGCAAATAGGAACGAAAATAGGCATGAATAACTTGATATGTGGCCTAGACATGGTGATTTAACATGCAAAAGCTTTAAGAATAAAGGCTAAATAATGCCTATTTTAGGTGTTATCAAACTCCCCCACACTAAACCGTTTGTTTGTCCCCAAGCAAACTTAACTCAAACTTGTACAACTTGCAAGATAAATCACATGGCATGCATAATATATCATCGATAGAGTGTCAACTAGCAACTTTCGAGGTCAACCAGACACAAATATTCTACTCTCTACCTGAAAACACATTCCCAAATGGGGACCTAGCCACTAAAGAGGTCTAGACATCAAAGGTGTGCACCGGGAGATTTCTCAAAAACGTTAAAGCCATTGACTCTAGAAGGTCCTCTTTATTATTTCTTTCAAAGTAGGAGTTGTCATTTATCGTTCTCCTTTTTCAACGTTGACGTGCATTGCACCAAACTTTTTGCAAGAAAGAATCTCCCTCATGACCAAGAGCGGATGGATCATTGCCTTCCTTATCAAGGTCACATGTAGGGAAGTTGAGTGGCGAATTCGTCTTAGATTGAGCACCACTTCCCAGCTTGCACTCCACATTGGGTTGCCACACATGTTGGGCCTCTTGAATCGTTAAAAGGTACTTTGTACCTTGCCATACGATTTCGTGAGGAGGAGAAGTATTTGGGGATGGTAAGTAGTGAAAGATGGTCAGGACACGGTAAAGCTATCTGGTCCCCAAACACATCCTCAAATGGCACTCCGAACCGAGAGAAAAACCCTTTAACGGTTTATCTCAAACACTATGATCGATTGCCTCTCACGTGAGAACCTCTTTTTTCAAAAGAATTTTCAAAATTGTGCATATTTTTGCAAACATTTTAAGTCCAAAAGTAAGTAGAGAATCCCGCAAACATGTCCTAACCTAGATAGTGGACAATATCAACACATTCAAGGAAGAAATCATTGGCTAAATTCCTCACTTCCAATTTCCTCTGTAACGCTACACTATCCTCCCTATCATGCATAACATCACAATTATCTAGAAATTCAAAGCACGTTGGAAGTGAGGAATTAACGCTACACTATACGGAGAATGCATAAGGAGCCAACTTGGAGCCCTTAAATTTGAAAAAATTTGGGCATGCAACATGCATGCAAGGCTCCAAGTGCTCAAATCATGCTAAATCATCATCCACAATCACTCTAAAGCATACTCTCTAGATCAAGCATTCAAACATTTATATCATAAGAGAGTTCAATCGCTAATAACATTTCACATAAATATTTATGCACACCCCCCCCCCCCAACCACACACACACTTAATGAACACAGGTAAAGAATAGGGGAACGAAGTTACTGGTTAGACGAAGTCGAGTGATTGTAGGGTGGAAGGATAGGCTAGGTCGGTTCGATCCTTGATAAACATCCACAAAAAAGGAGCTAAAAAGAAGATTTTAATCACATCCACACAAAGTGAAATTAAACAAGTACTAATTATATAAGTAAGAAGTTTTACTAAGTACTTAAAATAAAAAGCACACACATAAGAGAGGAAGAACAAAATAAAAAACTAATCCACCACAAACACGTATTTTATCAAGCATACTAAGTATTTAAAAAGAAAAAGATATAATAGTGAAAAATCGGCTCCTAGATGCAATATTGTCTTTGATGTACAGTTGGAGCATATGGTAGTTGCACATCGGAGGATCTTTCTTTCAAGGATGGTCCATCATAGTTCGTAGTCGCCTCCATTGGTTGCTTTGTTGTGGGTGCTCCTCGATTTGAGGTTATGGTTCTTCCCTTGGAATTTTTGGTTCTTCTCATCATGGGCGGTTCTGGTTTCTTCGTTGTTGAGGGCTAAGAGGGCTATCACTCTCACCCTCAGTTGGATCGCCACCAAAAGAGAAAAATTACAAAACATGTTCAAACAAACCATTAGGCAACTCACTTGATAATTTAAACAACAAAAATACATCCTTAGGTTCACTCTTTACAGCCCACACTTAAGTGTTACAATGTAGAAACTAGAGGTGCATAGGTAGAATTGCATTGTGTAATGACTAGGGTCGAGGTCTAGATGCATGAACACAAGGGCGACATGTCTTTCAAGAGGTTTCTAAACCCCAACCGAAGGCATAATCAACTCATTAGACAACAACCAAAGCTTAAACTCTTGGCACTAAAATTGTATCAAACCACAAAATTATAAGTGAGCCAAAATTTCAAACTCAAGTATCATGCATCAAAGATTCAATCTTAAGTCGTAAACACACTCCTAAAAGTCTATCTTAATCAAACAAGTTCAATTGAAAAGCAATGGATCAAGAAAACAAGTTTTAAGTGGTTTTGGCATTTCATCGAGCACTTGGTGGGCGGTTGACTCGTCCTGAATATCATAATAAAAATCCTGACTAAGATCCAAGTATAAACCTTAGCCAGGTGCAATATAGGATAAGTATGTTTTAAAAGTCAAACCCGGTCCGGTCCATGTACCCCTACTTCAACTGTTTGAAACATTATCTAGCAATCGAGTTTTGGTTGAAACTATGAACTAAATTCAAAGCAATTGGAAAATGTAAATGGTTTTGAACACTAATTGAGAAGGCTTCACCCAGGTGCTGCTCCCCCTAGCTAGTAATCACGATTTGTTGGACCGAATGCAAATGTGTGGTAAAATCAGGTGTAAACTATAGGGAAGCGCAACAAGTGAACAAACTTCACTCTCTCGGTCACTAGGCCAAAGGATATCAAATCAGGCTACCAAAGTAGCTCTCTTGGCCAATCAACTAAGGGTTTCTTAGGCTTCTCCCTCAAAAAGTAGTCCGGACGACCAAAATTCAACCTACCCAAGGTGCTAGCACATTGTAAGAGGTTTGCCCTAACTCGACGTAAGTAGGTGACACAATTTGGCCAAAGAATTCTAGCTTTTAAAAGCCTCTTAGCAAGAAAGGGATTTCCCTCTAACTAGGTCAAATTGGCATAAGAGTTGGAAATGGAAAAGCACAACACAACCTTCATGAAAATACCTCAATACTTGTATTAAAAACCAACCACACACAAGTAATTGAATCCGTACAAAAATTCACATAATTCTAGCTAGGGTTTACAAACACCCAAGTGAAAGAAAGGACAAAGGGAGGCCTTGGTTGATAGTTCCCCATCGTTCCTTGGAAACTGGGGTGGGGGGTCTTGAATTGCTCGGGGAAGACCATGCGAAGTTTGGATGGTTTCGCCACCCCGGGTTGTAATTGTTACTATAGGGGTTGTTGTTGTTGCTAACCCTAGCATTGGAAATGAAGCTTACTTGTTCTTCCGTGGTGCTTGCTTGCTTCCTTCATCAATTGGCATTCCGCAATCTCGGGGTTGGTACTTGAACACCAATCACATGCCATCACCGACTTCTTTCGTTGCGTCTTATCCTCAAAGAGTGCAGTTATCCTTTGATCGATCTTTGCGGCAAGCGGAGGACTAGATTTTTTGGAGTGTAATCCTCCCTTGACACCCCTTCTACCACGTCTCTTCAAGCCCCAATCATACACCTTTGTCCCCATATCTTCAAGCAAAGCGGTCATCTTGGGTGGAGTCTTGTTCATCAAGTTCCCTTGACATAGAGAGTCAACGAGAATCTTGTCTTCTTGGAAAAGACCGTCGTAGAAGGTTTCGATCCGAAACCGCTCTCCAAACCCGTGGTGTGGGAATTGAAGGAAAAGTCAGAGTACCTCTCCCATGCATCCCTCAATGTATCATCTTCCTCTTGAGCGAAGTGGGTGATCTTCTTGCACCACTCTGCCATCTTGGAAGGAGGACAATATCGAGCCATGAACTTGTTGAGCAAGTCATTCCATGAGATAATCGAGAGGGGTGTCTATTATTGAGCCACTGGAGCTCCTTTGATTCGGGTATAATTGTACTCATTTTACCCCCGTTTTCCTTAGATATTTTAGGCATTTTTACTCTATGAGGTCCGGTTTTACGCTAGGTTGTGCTTGTTTTTAGTTTGTTTCAGATCCTAGAAAGTGAAATCAACCCATGGAACGAGAGTTGGACGAAGAGGAGAGAAAATCGATCAAGAGGGAGCAAACAATAGCAGTTCACAGTGAAGGCCAGAAGTTCACGATAAGCCAGACTGTGAAAACAAGGCACGTGCAATGAAGAACGAGGAGTCCAAGAGGGTTTCGTCCATCTCGCGGGCATTCAGCAGTTCATGGCCAGTCGACCGTGATAATCAGCTCCAGATCCTTGGTTCCTCATTGATCTGGACCTCGGTTCCTCATGGAGCTGATTATCACGGTCGAGTGAACGTGATGTCCTAAATGCTCACGATATGGAAGAAACCTCTCTGGACTCCACGCACTTCATGCCACGCGCCTTGTCATCACGGTATGGCTGACTGTGAAGGCCTCCACCGTGAACTCCTACGATTGCTCCCTTTTGATCTGTTTTCGCCCCCTTTCGTCCAAATTTCTTTCTTGAGGTCGATTTAACCTACTAGGATCTGAAACATACTATAACAAGCACAACCTAGCGTAAAAACTGAACCTCACGGAGTGAAAATTCCTCAAGCATCTAAGGAAAACGAGTGTCAAATGTGGTCTTGAGTCTCCACCCAGAAGACTTCTCATTTCCTTCATCCTTCTTCTCTTGGCCCCATACTACGTAGTGCAACATCGATTGACTTCCATTGCATCCACGATGGTTTGGCTTAGGCTTGGCAAAGAGCCTCAAACGGGTCCTTCTTCAAAAATTCATGGAGGTCTGGTGGAAAGCTATCTTAGTACTTGTAACTTGTAAAATGCTTCATTAAACTCGGCCTCGTCCTCATCTTGGACACATCTTGCTCCTTCTACTTAAACCTCAACCTCCCTTCCTTATTCCTTAATGTGTTCTTCCCCTTGGGAACAATCAAGATCTTTCTCTTCTTTGACGCTCATTTCCTCTTCCACAATCTGTCCACCTCTACAAGACTTGATTGCTCATTGTCATCTCGAGAGTTCTCCGAGATGAGTTCTTTTTGCTCCATAAATCCTCTTTGCTAGCCTCTCCGACCACCTTTTTCTCTTCTAATTATAGGAGACGATCGCGAGCAAGTTGTGCACGTACTTGCTCAACAAGTTCTCCTAGCTTCTCAGTTTTTCGGAGGGTATCTTCTATTGTCCGTAGTAAGGATGAGTCGATAGGGGTGGTAGTTGAGGATTCCACATAGGTGAAAACTTTGGTATCCCGGGTGAATCGCTCCACCTAAAGCTCCAATTCGCTTCGGCTTTGAAAGACCTTCTTCGTGGTATTGGGAAGCTTCTTGAAGTACCGAATGGTATCATTGTTCTTCTTGGAAGAGGGATTGATATTAGAATCCAAACCCTTGACTTCCACCATCATGATTGTTCCATGAATCTTTGGGGTAACCATCTTCGGGCATTGGTGGATACCCCCACACTTCTGTGAAGTCAAAAGGATTCATGATTCAAAAGCTACAACAACAATAACACTAACAAGGAAATCAAAACAAACACAAAAAATCCCTCAAGGAGAAAGGTGGGTGAAAATAAATGACAACACAAAATTAAAAACAAAACAACACCAAAAACTTGATGCTACACAAAACACGACAAAACAAAAAATGATTAAATTAGTAGTTCTCGGCTTTTCTTAAAAACTTAAGATTCCCCGGCAATGCCGACAAAAAATTGATTGCTTTCTCGGCTTTTCTTAAAAACTTAAGATTCCCCGAAAATGCCGACAAAAACTTGATTGCTTGCATGATCGAGCTTTAAATTTATCAGTCGAATCACACTCTGTATTCAATCCTAACTAAGCCAAGCATAACCTAGCTAGGGTTGTAGTAAAGTGGCTCGGTCATATTCCAAGGAAACCCTAAACTTACTATTACTTCACTCCGAAATATTATCTAATTGAATAAAGAGTTGGTGAAGAATCTAACCTCACCTACTCCTAAACAAACAACCAAGTGGTTGAGAGATCACTAGAGATAAGACGCTAACCTAGGGTCATATCCCCCTAGCTATGGTTGTCATGTAGGGTTAAGAGCATATGGTGAGAGAGCTCTTTTCCGTGGGCCTTTGTGATTATCCACACGCCTTTGAGTGCGCCCTACCTACACCATTAACACCTCGGCATAGGCTCACATATCTGGGGCTTTAAGAACCTAGATCCTTTCAATGGGTACAACCCAACATCCACACCGAGGTTTCATCCCGGGTTCCATCTAGGAAGGCTTTTTGTGGTCGTGGTTCAGTCGTCTGGTCCACCACAAGACCCTATTCACTTATCTAACCCTAATTTGCCAGATGGTGCATAAACGTATAACCCTAAAACTCCGTACCCAGCGTAGAAGCTCAAGTAGGATAGTAGAGAAGATTAGGGCGACTTACCCAAGCACAATTAAGGCTAAATGATGTAATGAAATCAACTAGATAAACACATTCATATAAAACCCATATATACACAACCTATAAACTAGGGTTCATCTTCCCCAAATAGCCATTAGAGATTCAATTCATATATATATATATATATATATATGTGGAGAGTTCTACGGTACCCTGGGTGAAATCCGGGGTACCACATACCTTGAGTATGAAAACACTATCTAGACCTTGAATTGACCGATCTTTCGGACATGATACTATACTCTAACACTTAAAGATCAAAATCTAGGTGTTAACTCTCCCAATCTTATACTCTAAGATCAATTTAATTAGAAACAATAATCGACGGTTATGATTCATCCAAATATAGGCACAAAAAGGAATGCACCATCTTAGGGTTTATAGATTATGATTTAGATAATTATGACCTACGGTTCACTCATTAAGGGTTATGGTATAATATCAGACACAAAAATCCTGGTAATTCAAGGTCTAGATAGAGTTTCCAAATCCGGGGTACCATAGAAGCCACCATATATATATATATATATATATATATATATATATATATATATATATATAGAGAGAGAGAGAGAGAGAGAGAGAGAGAGAGAACACAAACTAGATGAGAGGGAGTGATGGAATCAATCTTCTTCACCTTGCTTGCACCTTCTTGCTACTTGGGTGGATTGGATATTCAATGAATCTCTCCCAAAGTGTTTACCTCTCTAAAACACTCCAAAACCCTAACTTTCTCATTCTAGGTTAGCTCTCCCTTGTCAAGTGCAGAAGAGGGAGTATTTATAGGCTTCTGGTAGTGGCATGGCCTAGAGGGCGTGACTCGATGGTCACGGCCATGACCTGCCCGTAGGCCGTTGGAATGTTTCCAAATCGCCCGAAATGTCGTGTTTTGACAGTGTCTTTAAGCTCCAAAATCGTGGTCTCCTTCATAAGATCGCGACCGTGATCTTTGTGTCACGGGCGTGATCTTTTTTGCGGTCAAAATGCACCAAGCCCGCGATTCGGATGTCAAAACTTTATGCCTGCTTCTTGGTCGCCTGCTGAGGTTTGTGACCACTGTTCACGGTCGTGATCTTCATACCGCGAACATGTACCGCCTAGTGGTCACAGCTGTGACGTGTGGCTTTTCTCCCATTTTTGCTCCCATGCTCCCTAATCTTGTTCCGATGAACTCCAATGATTCTGGATCAATCCTAAATGTATATAGGAACTGGATTTTCATCACAAAGACTGTAAAAAGCATAAAATACAACAAAGTGGGGTCGATTCCCATATGAAAACCTTCATATCAAGAATACCTATGCCAAAATGCATATTTTTCAAATAGGAACGAAAATAGGCATGAATAACTTTATATGTGGCCTAGAGACGGTGATTTAACATGCAATTGCCTTAAAAATAAGGGCTAAATAATGATCATTTTAGGTGTTATCAACGACCCTTGGTGTGCTTTAAATGCATCGGTGGCATAATCAACTTCCCATCGTGTAGTGGCCAATAGGCTTCATTCTACAAAGGGTTGAAACTGCACGAGTACGAGTTCTTGATCGCCTAGGTGGTGTAGTAAGGACTCATAAGACTACAAGAGTTGGTGGATAGTGATTTAGCTATTGCCATTGCTTGGTAACAAGGCACTCTTGTGTTCTGAAACTTTAGGCAGGTACACTCCCTGATGCGACTTTCAACGCGTAGGGTTACAGTTTGACGATTGTGCCCATGTCTGCCTCCATCCCATATACCTATTTTGACTGCAACTACACCTTACCGACATTTGAAAAGGACAACTGACTCGCTAAAACACAACTCCTAATAATGGCCAAGTGTAACCAATGAAAAGGACTGCAATATAGTGGCACAAGTAATAAATATCGAATCCACAGGTCTCTAGAGTTACTATTACTCAGCTTCAGTTCATTATCTGGCAAACCAAATTAAGATAGAAGAACTATAACTACCCTAGCATACTACAGTTAAAGTTAATCTAATTACAGGTTGAGAACACACTTAGGTAGGATTCCCCCTAGCTCCTCAATCAGGTCCAAGTGGTAATTTTCATTGGTTGCTTTACTGTTGATTAAACTACGGAATCCGACATGGTAGCAATTAGGTCTTCATATGTATCCAACCGACGAAAGGCGGCTGTAGATGACTTTGGTGCCTATTCCCCTGCATGAAGAGAGGTAATGGGTGCTCGTAGATCATGGAAAGTGTTGGTTAGATCCATGACACAAAACACAGGAAGAGAGATATAAGTGTTGTTGGAGAACAGAAAACCATCAAGATCCAAGCCAATTTCCTATAGAAACTTGGTCATTACAGTAGCATATGTAAGGTCTACATCCTAGTTGTTAAAACTTGGGATAGACATAATCATGTTCATGCACATCATTGAGTGAAGGATGACCTTTTTGCATTTGGTGGCACGGTACAGGATAAAATAGCAAGGGGCAGCAAAAAATTATGATGTTCATTGCGAGGGAGAGAGAAATGAGTAACGAGCCAGTGAGTAATCGAAGGGGATAAGGGAGAATAGATGCATCTGTTGTCCCTCCAATGAGAGCCTTGCTGTCTTACTTGGAGGCATACATTAGCTCATGTTTCAGGGCTCAAAACAAACTTGTTCGCTGAGGAAGGCGGAAGAAAATAGGAAACAGTAGCAAGAGAACTGCCTTTGACAATGTTCTAGTAAAAAAAGTCGAACGACAAGCGGGAATAAATGAGAGGCATTTTTGGTGTTGCTCAATGAAACCCTCCAATCAAGATTGGTAACAAGTTTGCATACGCGAAAAGGAAGATAGAAAGATAAATTAACTCATTCTTGCAGAGAATGTGGACCTCTTTTTGCATACGAGCGAAACTCTTTAAGATCGTCGAGATAACTGCAATACTTGCAGTCTACTTTAATAAACTTGTGGTGTGCTTTATGAGATTTTTTGTGTGCTTTAAGAAACTTGTGGTGTGCTTTTATACACTTGTGGTCTACTTTATGTAACTGTATTAGAGAGTGAAGCAACTAGTATACCATGCCTCTCAATTTGGACGAAGTGTTGGTCGAAGACGACAATGGAAAAATAGCATGGAAAGTGCAAGATAAAAAGAGCGTGCGAAACAAAATTACCTGAATCGAATTCAAAGGATAGTTGGGCGTGTGAATCTAAATTATTTGAATCAGATTTAGAATCGATTGAAATTGGAATTGATTGGTAGTATTGATTTGGGGCAATTGGTTGTTAGAATGGAGGAGGCGGAGAGGTCAGAGATTGAGAGAGATGGGAGATAGAAACAGAGAGAAAGAGCACGGGAGACAGAGAACAGTTGGTGATAGGATAGGATGAGAAAATGTTTGTTCTTAGTCGTTATTAGGGTTGGGTGAGTCCATGATAGGGTCTGTCAACTTATCTTTGGTTCAATGAAATGTGTGAACTTGCCCACTGGACAAGAGTGGACTAGAATGTAACTTTTATAAGTTATGAGGGTATCGTAATTTAATTTTAAATCAATAACTCATATTAACAAAAATCTAACCAGAAATAATGTTAACTGTTGAGATAGAACGTACGCTAGAGCTTGCCCGATGTACAATATTCTCCTGTTTTTACCTGGAGCATGATAGATGCCACAAACATGCACAATCAAAGTTTCTAGCCACTCATATATGAAGGAAAACACAATGACATTGAAATGGCATCAGGAAAGCGTAACTTCTAAAAAAAGTCGCCCTATGTCCATTTTGGCATCTGTGGTGCCAAAAAAGTGCCTCTTTCTTCCTCTAATATTTTTGGAGAAATTCCGAGCTATGAATGTAGAGCAAGCCCTTATAAAGTTGTATCTCATATGGAGTCCAATAGGATCTATTTATAGACTTGGAAAGTATGTTTCCTTAGAGTTTACTACGGATAAATAATCTTTTGGAGCCTACCACCTCCACACATAAATCGAGTTTTCAGTTCCTCCAAAGTTTTGTTATGTTTCTACTAGGGGTGACAAACGGTAAGCCGTTAAACGGTTTACCGGTGGTATCGGCAGTCGAGGGTCAAATGGGGAAGCTCGGTTTACCGGCCCCAGTATTGATAAATACCGACGGTAATTCGGTAATACCGATACCGGACCACTTATGGCATTAACATATAACATATACTTCATTATTCACAAATATAACATACATGAATGGAAGTAAGTAAGTATAGGCCTCAAAAATATTATAAATAAGAGTTAATAATAAATAATTAATTACAAAAATGAAGAAAAAAAATCAGGAAAATAAAATATTACAACATCACCCCACTGCCTAGATATTCGGTTCGGTAATTTTTCGGTTAACTGAATTGAAAACCGTCTGCAACTACTCCTTACGGTAAGTCGGTAAAACTGATTTGTAATCATTTACCGGTAAATCGGTTACAAACCGGTATCGGTAATCGATTCCCACTTACCCACACTCGGCATAACGAAAACTGGTAAAATCGATAACCTGTTTACCGGTTACCGACCGAATACCACCCTTAGTTTCTACCTACCTCTTATGAGACATGTTTTGTTGTACCAATCTTTTTTTTTTTATCTAGTACATTTTTTTTTATCTAGTACAAGTTTTTTAAACCACTAATGTGGTTAGGTTCTCTTGGTTAATTTATTGCTACCTTTAAATTGCTAGTAAATCGCTTACTAAGATCGAAGTTAAATGTCATTATTTGTATTTAGCGAGTTACATGATTGTGAGTAGTCTTTGCTCAGGGAAAAGAAAAACCTAAAATGTGGGTTAATTTGGTGACACTTGAAAACTATCTTTTATCATAGGCTTTTCTTAGCAATATTCCCACCATTTTGATGCATTTTTTGCCATTTCACTTTAACTTTTGCTTCCTATTTGTCCTCGATGCATGTTATAGCTAGATTCAATGAGTATCTTTATACTTTTGATGGCCACTAGGATAATTATATCGATGTTTCAGTCCTGGATACACTGGATGATGATTGCACAATCGGAACATAAGGGATACCTACATACGAGGAGGCAATATGATTTGTATTTCGCAGGACTGTTAAATTTAATTGTGTAGGTATTAATATGTAATTAGCAATATTAGCCAAAAGGGTTTTTCGCTATATAGAGTTCCGTCGAGCCTCCTTGTACACATAACGAGTATAGTAAAACCTCAAGAAGAGCACAACCTCTTCTGTGGATTAATTATGTTCATCAGGAATACCATGTCGAATCTCGTGTGTTCTTTACTGCGTTATTAATTCTTTAGAAGGACATCTAGAAATGTCCCTACTTTAGAAAAGTATTGGTGATTCAAGATTTTCAAGGTTTTTCAAGAATGTAAAGCATGGTAAAGGCTGGTAATGAGTTAGGGGTGTGAAATGGTTTGATCAACACTGGATCACATATCAAATCAAATATAATGCAGTTCGGTCATTAGTCTCCTGAATTTTATACTACTGAAGAATAATATATTTAAACTAGATAAAAACAATGATAGTTCGGTTCTTGGTTCTAAGATTTTTATTATTATTGAACTGCGCTTCTCATGGGTTGATCTTATCCGTCCTACACAGTTGCACACCCCTAGTAACGGGTTGTCCAAAAAACATCATTGAACTATATAAAAAATAGATATCATTTTATAGATGGTGTTCATTTTGAACAACTTTTTTCAAAATCCACATTAAAAAGATATACAAGGCGATTAAAAAAATATTAAAATTAAAAAGTCCTTAAATCACACCCCTCATATTTGGTCCCGCCAAAAATCAGGAGACCACATCTGATTATCGGGGCTTAAGATAGGGTGAGTACCCTTAGGGTGAGTAACAATGAGTAACCAAATCTGGACCCTTCTTTTAAGTGGCTGCAAATCTAAGGGTGAAGAATTAAAGGAATTTATTTTCCCTAGTTTTCTTAATTGGATCATATCTTCTTCATTCTAACTCGGATTTCAATTTTTTTTTGCACAGATGGAACGAGTTCGTTGTGCTCTACAAAATGATATCCATTTTCAATATTTTTTGAGAAAAAAATTTCAGCTCTCTCGTTACCAACTCCATACCATATGGTATCTCCTTAGTTGTTTAGTCATTTTCGGAAATTTTTGCACAAAATTTTCTGGGGGGGAAAATTCCAAACCTTTCGTTACCAACTCCATACCATAATACTATACCACCCTGGTATGAGGTGGTATTTTCATACCATATGGTATGCTGTTATTTAATACCAGTCAATACCATATGGTACTAACTGGTAATAACTGGCAAAATTTTTTTGTTCCAAAAAATATCAAAGTGGATACCATTTTGAATCGTTACCAACTCCATACCATATTATACCACCTTGGTATGAGGTGGTATTTTTCATACCATATGGTATGCTATTATTTAATACTAGTCAATACCATATGGTATTGACTGGTACTAACTGGCAAATTTTTTTGTTCCAAAAAAATATCAAAATGGATATCATTTTGAAGAGCACAATTAATCTGATCTAACTGTGCAAAAAAAATTAAATTTCGAGTTAAAACGAGTGAGAAATCGTCCGTTAAAGATTAAAAGAAAGAAAATTAATGATTTTTCCAGGAGAGAGAAGGAGGCGCTGATGTGGCAGATTCTTATTGGGTTATGCATGAGGTTACTCACCACAAGGTTACACACCGGATCTGCTTCCAGTCCGGATCCCATCAGTAACCATCAGATGAGTAACCCCATGCATAATCCAATAAGAATCCGCCACATCAGCGCCTCCTTCTCTCTCCTAAAAAACCTTTAATTTTCCTTCCCTTAATCTTAAACGGACGATTTCTCACTCGTTTTAACTCGGATTTTTTTTTTTGCACAGTTAGATCAGATTAATTGTGCTCTTCAAAATGATATTCACTTTGATATTTTTTTGGAACAAAAAAATTTGCCAGTTATTACCAGTCTATACCATATGGTATTGACTGGTATTAAATAACAGCATACCATATGGTATGAAAAATACCACCCGGTACCAGGGTGGTATAGTATGGTATGAAGTTGGTAACGAGAAGTATGAAAATTTTTTCACCCAGAAAATTTTGAAATCCAATAGATCATGATTAAATCGTTCCTTCTGTGCAATAAGTTCTGAAAACGACTAAACAACGAAGGAGATACCATATGGTATGGAGTTGGTAACGAGTGGTATGAAATTTTTTTCTCAAAAATATTGAAAATGGATATCATTTTGTAGAGCACAACAAACTCGATCCATCTGTGCAAAAAAAAGTGAAATCCGAGTTAGAATGAAAAAGATATGAACCAATAAAAAAAAACTAGGGAAAATAAATTATTTTAATTCTCCACCCTTAGATCTGCAGTCACTTAAAAGAAGTGTCCAAATTTGGTTACTCATAGTTACTCACCCTAAGGTTACTCACCCTATCTTAAGCCCGGATTATCACAAATTTATAATAAAGAAATATACTCCCTCTCCCATACCTAATTAATTATCACTAGAGATGGCAATGAAGCAGGTTTGGAGCGGATTTCTCTGTACTATCCCATATCCATTTCCAAATACATAAACCCATACCTGCCCCAAACTCCTGTGGGGAGAGGATTTGTAACTCCATCCACATATCTGCAGTTTTTGAAGTACCATGAATGATCGCCTCCCCGTATATCCAATATTACTATACTAACAATTCAACATATAGGGCTTCAATTACATGTAAAATTCATAACAAATTAAGGACATAGAGTAGTCAATACTCGATAAAGCCTTAGTTGTCGCTCAACTATCACAGTTCAAGTCAGCCCGCTCATTCAAATTTACCCGCTCAGCTAGCTCGTAAACCGAGCTTAAATAATAATTTTATCCAAATAATTAACAATACACCACATGATTCTTGTTTGTTTCGTTCAAAGTCTTCTAGTTTTAAATAATTAAACGAGGTCAAACAAAGAGAGCCTCCATATTCTTAATATTTTCAAGTTTCCACAGCAAGTAATGGCTTTTCCTTTTCCCGGGAACCCCACATGGCCACATCGTACCTTCCATAAAAAGGCACAAGGTCTCAGGCAACAAATCAAGATCCTCCTTCATTCCTTTTGCCCTCGCCAGCCATGGACTACTGCTCCTACTCCCAAACCCTTTGTTTCCCTTCACCAATCCTCGCCACTACTACTCTCCTCTTCCTCACACTCTCCTCCATCCTCATCCTCCTCAAACGCCGCCGCGAATCAAACACCTCCGCCGGCGCATCCCCACCGCCTCCTCCAGGACCGACAAAGCTGCCCATAATCGGCAACCTCCACCAGCTCGCCGGCAGCTCCCTCCCGCACTACCGACTCCGCGACCTCTCCTCCCAATACGGCAGCGTAATGGGCCTCCAGCTGGGCCAGGTCCCTTACGTGGTCGTCTCATCCGCCGAATCCGCAAAACAGGTCATGAAGGCCCACGACGCCGTTTTGGCCCAGCGGCCCGCGATCCTCTCCGCGGGGATCATCAGCTACGATTTCTCCGGCATCGGCTTCGCCCCTCACGGCGCCTACTGGCGCCAGATGCGCAAGATCAGCGTCCAGGAGCTGTTCAGCGCGAGGCGGGTCGGGTCGTTCCGGTCGGTCCGCGAGGAAGAGTCGGCCAATGCGGTGGACCGGATCCACGCCACGGCCGGGCGGGTGCTCAATTTCAGCAAGTTGGCCTGCTCCGTCACCAATGGGATCGTCGCCAGGGTCACTTTCGGGAAGAAATACAGCGGCCAGGAGGAATTCATTCCCCTGATTGAGGAGATTACGAAGGTGGTGGGAGGGTTTAATGTGGCGGATCTTTTCCCTGCCCTCAAATTCCTTCCGGCAGTCACTGGGATGAGGAGGAATCTATTGAAGCTGAGAAATGAAGCTAGTAGGCTGCTGGAGGCTATCATTGATGACCATAGAAGCTGCAGGGGATCGAGGACAGGGGAAGATTCCGGCGGCGGTGAGGTGGATGATTTGGTCGATGTTCTTCTGAAGCTTCAGGCTAATGGCGAGCTCGACTTCCCTCTTACGGATGACAACATCAAGGCCGTCATTATGGTGAAGTTTCAATTTTTTCCCCCTTTCTCTTAATAAGAACATTAGACTAGGACGTTTTCTATGGAGTGACAAACTAATTTAATCTTGTTTCTAACTAGTAACTTTTAATTGTTTGTCAAAAAAATTTAGGACATTTTCACGGCGGGGAGCGACACTTCGTCCACGACTATGAACTGGGCAATGTCAGAAATGATCAAGAATCCAAAAACTCTTCAAGAAGCACAAACAGAGGTAAGAAGAGTTTTCGGACCAAAGGGTGACGTGGATGAGAGCTTGCTTCACGAGCTACACTATTTGAAGTTGGTGACGAAGGAAGCGTTGAGGCTACATACCCCTGCACCATTATTGGTCCCAAGGGAGTCCATGGAAGATTGTGAGATCGGTGGGTTTCATGTGAAGGCAAAGAGCAATGTGATCGTGAACGCGTGGACGATAAGCAGGGACCCCAAGTACTGGAAGGATCCTGAGGAGTTCCGTCCAGAGAGATTCATTGACAGTTTAGTTGATTTCAAAGGATCAAATTTTGAATTCTTGCCTTTTGGTGCTGGGAGGAGGATGTGTCCCGGGCTAGTGATGGGGATGGCGAATGTTGATCTACCATTGGCCAAGTTTCTATATCACTTTGACTGGAAACTAGCTGGTAGCTTGAATTATGAAGATTTGGACATGGATGAGTCGTTTGGGGGCACAAGTACCAGAAAAAATGATCTTATGTTGATTCCGATTCCATACCACCATGATAATAATGCTCTTAAGTAGGTATCGCGAACTAGGAAATAAAGAGCATATGGGAATATTTGGTTCAATTTAGTGTTATTGGAGAATTTGTCAAAAGGAGTAACTTGTACAAATTGAAGTTTTTCATTTTAAACATTGTAAACAACTTCTTGATGGTGCATGAGACTGAAACAACGAACCATTTAAATTGCAATTGCCCTTTTGGATTTTACTAGTAGTCGTGCAAGAGAAGTTTTTCAAACGGCTTGGATTGAAACTATCACATCAAACTTGGGTTGTGAATTTCGTTGTGCCTATTAATGTGGTAGGCAGGTTACAATGATTACTATTTTTATAGTGGACGAAACTTGGCAGCAACCTGGGTAGCAGTCCGCTGGTGCTCCCAGCCCACATGTCACATTCTGATTGGTGTAAAAGTAATTTTCAATTTGTTAATTATAATCGGAGTGAGGGGACGGAACGGGATTCACAGCTTCCTTTATTTCCTTCTGTTTGAGCCTAACTGGGTGTAGGAGTGAGACTCGGGAAGATGGGTCAAGGAGAGCAAGCAAAGGGAGAATAACCGTTGATGGAAGAACTGGGGAAATTACGATTAGAGTCGAGAGGGAAAATCTTTAGAGAGAGAAGTTGATGATTTTAGAGATAGAACCCGAAAAATCCGATCTCCTCACCCACCGGAGTAAATGCCATATTTATAGGCTACAAGGTGGTGGGTGAGTGGTTGAGTTACAAGTGGGCACAATGACATGACCACTGACATGTCAGGGATTTAGGCCATGCTTATACCTAGGACATGTCAGAGGCCTTCCTATGACTGTGCTTAGGACCCTGATGTGACTACCCCTCGGGAAGCGAGACGACGCTTTCTGCGGCTCTTTGGTGTGGTCAACGCCTTGATCCTTCCACGTGCGCGTAGCCTGTGTCGCGCTCGAGATCTTCGTGCTAGTCTGCCTTCACAGTGTCGTGCTCACAGTGTCGCGCTCGAGGCATTCGCGCTCGACCGCGCCGGGGGTCTTCGGTCGCGCCGCGTCCTGCAGGGTTTGGCGGGCATTCGGGGTAGTGTTGGTGCGTTCTTTTGGCGCGGCTAGGCCCGAGTTACATGCCCAACAATTGCCCCCCCCCCCATCAGGGGGTGTTCTGTGTATACCACCTGTTTAGGCTTCCGCTTGATTGACTCGGCCCTACACGATTTCCGCGGGGTAAGTTTTCTGGGCTCGTTACCGATCGCGCTGATCTCCGCGCGTTACTTTGAGCTACGCGCTGATCTCCGCCTGCGCTTGAGGTTGGAATTCTTTACTTGGTGTGCACGCTACTTTTGAGGGTGTTTTTTCTTCCTCGTGGGTGCGTCATGCCCCCCAGGCGGTGCGCGGCACTTGTGGCGTCATCGACTAGTGCCTATGATGGTAGGTATCCACGTGTCCCTGCATGATTGGGCTGCTTGGACGGGGATTTTTTGAAATTCGAAAAGATTTGGTAGGATCTGACGGTTACGGATCCGTATGTGACTTTAACTCTTCGTTTTCCCCTGGCCGACTATAAATATGGGCTGGCTGTGTGGGAGTGGGACTCCTCTGTCTCCTTCAACTCTGCTTCCTACTTCTTCGTTCTGTTTCTCCGTTCATCTCTTCTCTGAGATTCCTCTCCTTCTTCTACAACCTCGATTCTCCTTTTGCTGTTGCTAAAACTCGATATCATGGCTAGCATCAACATCGACGAGACCGAGGCCGTGCAAGGCAAAGAAGGTAATCTCTCCCCTCTTTCGCACACTTCTACTGATCGTTCGTTGGAATTGGGCGGTTCCGGTGATGGTGGTGACGGCGGTGACGATGGGGTTCCGGCGACGCCGTTAGGATGACCTCGGCGGTGCTCCCGACGTGGGTATGGTTGCCTCTGGGAGCGGGCAGGCGAGGCAAGGAGCTCATGGGGTGTTGATAATCCGGCGTGATCGTGATGGGAGGCCGGTGGTTGGCAACGATGAAGCGCGCGACGAACAATCAGAGCCGCATCACGTTGTGCGCGAATCAGAAGCCATGGCCCGACTAGGGTCACGCGGTGTTGACGCCGCGTATACTGTTATAGAGTGGGCAGATATGTGGGGCGATCAGCCGGCGCCGCACGACAATCTCAAGCGCGGGCCCGAACACGCCTCTATTTATGATGTTGGTGACGTGGAGGAGATAGTCCGCGGACTGGGCTTGCCCCCCCATTGGGAGTACGCCGCTCCTTCTACGCGAAGCATGGTGGGCAATTGCCCCGCGGGGTGGTTCGGCGTGTATACAGAGTATTGGGTGATGGGGTTTAAGTTCCCCATCGACCTGCTCTTATGCGCTTTGTATAGGCACTTTAACTGCTCCGTTGGGCGGCTCTCCCCGTCTGTGATTATGCACGCAAGCTGTCTCAGCCTCGCGTGCAAAAGGCTTAACATCGAGCCGACGTACGGGCTGTTCCGAAAGATTTACAAAATCAAGGAGCCAACAACAAGAAGCCACTGCCTTTCCATCAAGCGTCGCGACAAGAGGCCTGACGGATTCGTGTATGGATCGCCAAAGTTAAAGAAAACTTGGTTCGAGCAGTTTTTCTACGTCAAGCCCGTTCCCGGAGAGTGGGCGAGTGAGTTTGTGGAGGAGCCAACTGTCTGGAAGAAAGGCAGCACGCTCGGGTATGAGGCGGATACCGGCGCCTATGATGGGCTGAACGATGAGTATGAGGCGTGCATGCCTCATAGGATCAATTTATACGAGGGGGGAGTGCGCGAGGCTTGTTTGCAGGAGCTGTTCAACGATGGTTAGTTGAATTTCTTTTCTTTTGCATTCTATCATATTAACCGCTCTCTTACGACTTATTGGCGCAGGTGTTGACTTCTCCAACCTGGTTAGCATGATGTCGGTTGACGACGTTGTGAAGGCGCCGCGCGCTGACAAGAAGAAGAAGAAGAAGAAGGAGAGTGCGGCACCGAGGGGCGCGAAGCGGAAGGAAATTGAGCAGCCACTGGCGGTTGAAAAGCCCCGTAAGGATGCTCGTGTTGCAGAGCCAACTGCGCGGGCGACGCGGGCTCCACAAGCGGAGCGGCCGTTATCTGACGCGCGGCAGTTATCTTTGGCGCTTTCGGAACCGGAGGCGACGGTGAGTAGGCCTTCTCGGTCTGAGAGGGAGGTGGCTGGCAGCTCGTCGGGGGCCACTGTCCAGCAAAAACTGCCCGAGATGGCTGGCTTTGGGGGGACTCTCGCAACTACCGCTCCCGGCGCCGCTGCTGTCAACTACTTCCGCGATGTGCGGATTCACACCGCGGCGGCTTGCAATCTGGCCTCCGCGAATACCGCGCTCCGGGCGCTCGGGCCTGTTCTGAGTGTTCCGCCGCGGGTGGAGAAGTCTGATCCCCTCCACGACTTGGCTCAGATCCACTTCGCGGTAAGATCGGGTTGAGTTCTCGCGGGGTTCGAAGTTATCGCCTCTCATCTCGTTTTTTTTATGCAATGTTTTGCTAAGTCTTTTAGCGCTGTGGTTGTAGGGTTTGTCGGCGACCTTCCGGGGTCAGAAGGAGCGCACAGCGCAGCGCGCCAAGGATACAGGTCGACGAGGCTAAGATTGCCAGCTGGAGGGGAAGGTCGTTGGGGCGAATTATCGTGCCGACGTGGCAACCAATAAAGCCAACGAGGCGATGGAGGAGCTTGGCGTCCTGCAGAGCAAGTTGGCCGCCGACGTGGAGGCGGCTAAAGAGCAGGTGCGGGTTGAGGTGCGCTCCGCCATCCGCGATCAGCTGGAGGCCTCTTACGCTGAGAAGCTGAAGCAAGCTCGCGAAGAGCTTCAAAAGGAGAAGGACGACCTGGTCCGCCTTCACAGTATCGCGAAAGCGGAAGCTGTTCGCGTGGCCGAGGTCGCGGCTGTTCGTCAGTTCAAGTCTTCTCCCTCTTTCGGGAAGATTTTAGCGGACGCCATGACCAATGCTGTGATCGCGGTCGGGAAGAAGGTTCGGCCGGAGAACTCGGGGGTTCGCTGGGATACTCGCGAGATGGTTCAACACGTCCAAATGTGGATTGGCGAGAAGCGGCCCTTGGAATCGGACTCCGAGTCGGGAAATGAGGATGAGGAGGAGGAAGGAGAAGAGGAGGAGCGCCCAGAAGCTGAGGGCGCGAGTAGGGATGGCGAGCAAGCTGATGATGACGAGGAGGAGGACGTTCAGCCCTTGCTGCGACGCAAGCAGAATAAGGAGGATGTTCAGCATGACACTGATGGCGCTTAAGTGTTATCGCGCTGACGTTTTTCCTTTTTTAGTTTGTTGCTTTGTTGCCTTTCTTGTTTTCTTCCCCCCCCCCCCCCCCCCCCCCCCCGCTCTTTTTTTTAAGTGTAATTGCGAACAATGTTGATGCTCCCGCTTAATCGAATCCAAAGAGTCCTCATTTATGGCGTTTATTTGTTCCTTCGAATCGAATGGGCGCGAATACTATTTTTGTTCTTGCGAAGTGCGTGGGCGCAAATAGTGCATGACTATCGCTATTTTTGTTCTTGCGAACTGAGTGGGCGCGAATAGTGCTGGACTATTGCTAATTTTTGTTCTTGCGAACTGAGTGGGCGCGAATAGTGCTGGACTATTGCTAATTTTTGTTCTTGCGAACTGAGTGGGCGCGAATAGTGCGGGACTATTGCTAATTTTTGTTCTTGCGAACTGAGTGCTTTTCATTCCTTTGCAACGAAGCGCAATAGTGAGTAAAATACATATTAGGTTGCCTGGTGATATTTCCTGAGATTTTGCGCATTCCACGTCCTTTGTATCTTGTTGCCCCCCAACTCGCTGAGTTTGAAGGTGTTGGCACCGACCACTTCGCGGATTAGGTATGGACATTCCCACGTTGAGGCGAGTTTTCCATGCTTGGGGTCGGGGCGGAAGTTGCGTCGCAGTACTTGGTCTCCGAGGATTAGCTTGTGCCGGACCAACTTTTTGTTGTGGTATTTGGCCACCTGCTCCTTCATTGCGGCCAGCTTGATGGTTGCTAACTCGCGCCTTTCCTGCACTAACTCCATGTCTAGCAAGTGCGCCTGATCATTGGTTTCTTCGTTGTACATCGTGATCCGATAGGTCGGGGCTGTTGTCTCGATGGGGATCACCGCGTCGGTACCGTAGGTGAGCACGAAACGAGTCTCACCTGTTGCCAATTTGTACGTGGTGCGGTGTGCCCATAACACCGTGTTGAGTTCGTCGGCCCAATTACCTTTGGCTTCGCCCAGGCGGGTGTGCAGTCCATGTAGGATTGCTTTGTTGGATGATTCGGCCTGACCGTTGGCTTGGGGGTACGCCACCGACGCAAATCTTGCAATGGTTCCCGTTTGGTCACAGAAGTCTATTACCTCAACGCAGTCAAATTGTTTCCCGTGATCGAAGATGAGCGCATTCGGGACTCCAAAGCGCGACAGGATATTGGTCTTCAAGAAGCGCGTTACCTGTTGCGCCGTTATCGATGCTAGTGCCTCAGCTTCGATCCATTTAGTGAAGTAGTCTACTGCCACGATGATGTATTTGCGCTTTCCCTTTGCTGTTGGGAAGGGGCCTAAGAGATCCACTCCCCATTGCGCGAAAGGCCATGGGCTCAGATTGGCTTGTAGCTCGGTGGACGGGAGGTGGTGCTGTCGCGCGTTAACCTGACACTTGTGGCATTGGTCCGCGTATTTCTTCGTGTCCTTCTTTATTCGCGGCCAATAGTATCCGTGCCGCAAAATGGTGCGCTCCATGCTGCGTGGGTCGGCGTGCATTGCGCACAAACCTTCATGTAGGTCACGTACCATGTCGCGCGCCTCTTCTTGGTTGATGCACTTCAGGTAAACGCCCGAGAACGACCGTCGGTAAAATTCTCCTTCAATGAGTGTGCACCGGGCCGCTTTTTGTCTCAATGCCCACGCTTCTTTAGAGTCTTCCGGTATTGCACCGTCCTCTAAGTACTTCACAATTGGTGTTCGCCATTCTTCGTCATTCGTAAGTTGGGTGGTATTAATCGCCACTTCCTGGCGATTCTCCTCTTCTTCCTTCTGGACTGACACGAGACGCGTTGTTTCAAAGTCAGTGGCGGTTGCCAGCTTGGATAGCGCGTCGGCGTGCACATTTTCTTCTCTTGGTATTTGCATCTAGGTTACCGCCTCGAAGGTGGCTGCTCGCAGCTTGACGCGTTCCATGTAATGCGCGAGGGTGTCTTCCTTTGCGTCGAAGGCTCCATTCAGTTGGTTGACTGCCAGGGAGGAGTCAGAGAGTACCCTTATCGTTTTCGCGCCCAATTCGTGGGCGGCGGTCATTCCCGCCAGGATGGCCTCATACTCGGCCGCGTTATTCGTCTTCAACGCTCTGAACCTGATTGCTATCTCGTGAACTGCGCATGTGGGTGTGCGAACAACGACCCCCGCGCCCGCGCCATGTTTACTTGCCGCTCCATCGACGTAAACCTCCCATACTCCCTCTGGTGTTGTTTCGAGGGTGACTCCTTCGGCAATGAAATCTGCTAGGATTTGGGCTTTTATTGCTGGTCTCGGCACATATTGGATATCGTACTCTGAGAGTTCGACCGCCCATTTCACCATGCGCCCCGACACTTCCATCGAAGTTAGGATCTTCTTAAGTGGGTGGTTGGTCAGGATAGTGATCTGGTGCGCTTGGAAATAAGACGCAACTTCTGTGACGCGCTTACCAATGCCAGGGCGGCTTTCTCTATTGGGGAGTACCTTGTTTCCGCGCTGACTAGCGTACGCGAGGTATAATACACGGGTTGCTCGGCTTTATCGTTTCTTCTGGATATCAGGACTGCGCTCATGGCTCTTGTTGACACGGCCAGATAAAGGAACAACTTTTCATTAAGCTTGGGAGCGGTCAATACAGGAGGGGATACAAGATACGCTTTCAACTCTTGGAATGCCGCTTCACATTCCCTGGTCTATGCAAACTTTGTGCCGCTTTTGAGTGTTTTGAAGAAGGGCGCGCACTTGTCGGCTGACCTCAGTATGAATCTCCCAAGCGCTGCTATTTTGCCATTCAGGGACTGGATTTCCAATGCGCTCCTTGGTGCCCGTAGTTGTTGGACCGCCGTGATTTGTCTTGGATCGACTTCGATGCCGCGCTTGGTTATCATGAACCCAAGAAACTTCCCTGCTTCCGCTCCGAAAACACACTTTAATGGGTTTAGGCGAAGATTATGTTCGCGGAGGGCTTCGAACGTCTCGCGCAGATCCTCCAGATGTGAATTTCCCGCCTTGGTCTTGACAATGAGATCATCCACGTATGCCTCGATGTTCCGCCCAATCTGTCGGGAGAACACCGTGTCGATCATTCTCTGGTATGTCGCGCCTGCGTTCTTCAGGCCGAACGACATCCCAACAAAACAGAAGTTTCCAAATGGCGTCATGAACGCCATTTTTTCTTCGTCTTCGCGGGACATTGGGATTTGGTGGTATCCCGAGAACATGTCAAGGAAAGACAGTGTCTCGTGGTCGGCGGTGGCGTCGATAAGTTGGTCAATGCGCGGGAGTGGGTAAGGATCTCCCGGGCACACCTTGTTGATCGTTGTGTAGTCAACCTACATTCGCCAGGCTCCTGAAGATTTCTTCACCAGGACTACGTTTGCCAACCACTTTGGATATTTCACCGGGCGTATCAATCCTGCTGCCAATAACCGCGCGACCTCTTCCTCTATGGCCTTCAATTTGTCGCCGGTAAAGCCTCTTCGCGCCTGTTGCCTTGGTTGCGCATTGACTGGAACCGCGAGGCAATGCTGGGCTATCTCTCTTGGAACTCCCGGCATGTCTTTTGTGCACCAAGCGAACAGCTCCTTGTATTCTTTCAGCAGCGTTATCAGAGGTTCGATCGCGTCGTTGTGGACGTGCGTCGAGATGCGTATTTTCCTGGTCAGCTCAACTGGGTCGAGGGCGACCTCGAAGTCAGAATCCATAGATTTCGGACGCGGCTCCTCTGCTCTCGTGTCCACAATGTTGGTTTGGCGCGCTTCTCCGCGCTCCCCCCATTGCGTGCCCCGCGCCTCCCCGATCCCTGTCTTGGTGGGGAACTTGAGCTTCTGGTGGCATGTTGATGGGAGAGCCATGAATTTGGCTAGGAAGGGTCGGCCCAGGATGCCGTTGTGCGCCGACTTGCAGTCAACTATTGTGAATTCAACCTGCTTGGAGACGCGCGGCTCCTGGTCTCCGACCACTACTGGGAGGGTGACCACGCCGATTACTGGAACCCTTGTTCCGGAGAACCCTACTAGGTTACCCTGTGCGCGTTTGATTAGGCGCGGGTCGATGTCCATTTGATCGACTGTGCTCTGGAAGAGGATGTCAGCTGCGCTTCCGCCATCTGTGAGTAGACGGTGGATTTTACAGGCCACAACCAGCGCAGTGATGATGAGTGGGTCCTCCGATGGGATACCTTGTGGGAATTCTTCGTCATCGAAGCTCATGTTGAACTTCTGCCGCGTCTCGACTGCCGCGCATTCCGTTGCACGCTCGCGTTTGGTTTTCTTTTTGGGGCGGTCTCCCTCTACCGTCACCACCCCTATCTCCTTCTGCACTACATACGCGCCCGTGGTTTCGTTGTAGTCGGCCTGCAGGGGTGGTGGCGCGTCCTGGGGACGCGCTACCTGTTCCTCTTTCTCGCGGGTGAACTCGGTCAGTAGTCCTCGTCGTATGAGGCCTTCTATTTCGAAACGCAGCTCTCTGCAATCTTCTGTCCAATGCCCTGTTGCTCTATGAAAGTCGCAGTATTTCTTGGGAACGCGCATGTGCGGCAAGGACTTCAGGGGCGCGGGCCAATTGATCTTGTATCCTTTCTCGCGGAGGACGTGAAACACATTCTTCACGGAATCGTTGAGCGGCGTGTAGGCGCTCGTCATGCGCCTTTCTGGCGATCTCCCTCGTTGCGTTTGCTCTTGAGGGGGATGGTGTTTCGGCCCGCTGTGTAGTTGTACCAACTGTTCTCGCGGCGGCACCAGAAGCTGTGTCCTGCCCTGGTCTTCTCGGGGTGCTCTTGCCGGTTCGAAGCGTCTGACAGATCCCGCTCCGAGGGCTTCCTCTAGCGTGATAGCTTTCTCGATTTTCATCTCCAACTCTGTCGACAGCGTGACAGGTCTTTTCGCTAACGCTCTCTTGAGCTCCATGTTGGTGGTGGCTTCCATGAGGTGGTGGGCGGCGGTCTCGGGAGTAAGATCGCGCACGGCCATTGCCACCCTGAACCATCGAGCGTAGAACGCTCGCAGGCTTTCTCCTTCCTTTTGCTTGATGTCTATCAATGCCTTGAGGTGGAGAGGTCTTCTTTTTTGGGACGCGAATTTCGTCGTGAATAAGAGTATGAATTCTTTGAATGAGCGGATGATTCTGTTCGGCAGCCTGTTGTACCAATCGAGGCATATTCCGGCGAATGTTGACGGGAAGGTCCTGCATAGTGCCGCGTTGGAGTTGGTTTGGAGTTGCATCCGCAAGCAGAAGGTGCTCACGTGGTCTTCGGGGTCGGTCGTTCCGTTGTACGTCGGGAGGGCGGGTGGCATTCCGCTCAGGTGTTCCGCCATGATTTCTGCGCTTAGCGGTTGGTGGAGGGCCTTCTTGGGCGGGTTGGGGCGGTATTGTGGAGATAGATGTTGCTCCAAGAAGCTGAGGTCCGCCCTTCCTGGCGGCTCAACTTGTTGGGTTTCGTACGCGGGGCACGGTGGTAGGGCAGTCCCCGACGTTTCTCCTGGGCTCTTCCTCTTCCAGGAGCACCGCGTTGAGATTGCTAGTTTCCGCGAATTCTCTTGGGTTGGTCATCGCTTTGATGGGCGTTGATTCGTCAGGCGAGTTGGAGTTATGCTCTGCCATAGGTCGGTTTTTTTTTTTTTGCTTCTCTACTTGGCCCCACGGTGGGCGCCAATTGTTTGAGCCTAACTGGGTGTAGGAGTGAGACTCGGGAAGATGGGTCAAGGAGAGCAAGCAAAGGGAGAATAACCGTTGATGGAAGAACTGGGGAAATTACGATTAGAGTTGAGAGGGAAAATCTTTAGAGAGAGAAGTTGATGATTTTAGAGATAGAACCCGAAAAATCCGATCTCCTCACCCACCGGAGTAAATGCCACATTTATAGGCTACAAGGTGGTGGGTGAGTGGTTGAGTTACAAGTGGGCACAATGACATGACCACTGACATGTCAGGGATTTAGGCCATGCTTATACCTAGGACATGTTAGAGGCCTTCCTACGACTGTGCTTAGGACCCTGATGTGACTACCCCTCGAGAAGCGAGACGACGCTTTCTGCGGCTCTTTGGTGTGGTCAACGCCTTGATCCTTCCACGTGTGCGTAGCCTGTGTCGCGCTCGAGATCTTCGCGCTAGTCTGCCTTACAGTGTCGTGCTCACAGTGTCGCGCTCGAGGCATTCGCGCTCGACCGCGCCGGGGGTCTTCGGTCGTGCCGCGTCCTGCAGGGTTTGGCGGCATTCGGGGTAGTGTTGGTGCATTTTTTTGGCGCGGCTAGGCCCGAGTTACATGCTCAACACCTTCCTTTCTCCGTTGGAGTGGACCTTAAGGTGCACCTGCCCTCAAGTAGTCAAGTAAGCTTTGCTTTAATTATTTTCTACTTAACTTTTACATTTAGCTTATTATTTTTCATAATGTAAGTGATAAATTGCTACAGTAGATCTAAAATTTCAAGAACACAATTCTAAATGAATTAAGTATAGTAAGTAATTTTAGTTCGCTACAATTCTTTAAATCCATGATCTATTGGTGCAATTAAGCGTGACTCACTTCAACGAATCACGACTCACATCGATTAATCGTGTCCATTTTTTTAAGCATCGCTTAGACATTATGAACGCCTAAATGTTTGCCTAGCATATTAGTAAATATTCCATTTAATATGCGTATATATGAATTTACATATTTTATACATTTAAACTTCTGTTTTCGCACTATTGCCGAACCATTTTATGTTTCCCTTCCATTTGCGCCTTCTGTACTAAACATGAATAAAATTCGTATAACATGTTTAATATTTATAATTAATAAATAAATATATAATTAATTTCCATATATTATATAATATTGACATGCTATTAGACTTACTAGTGTAAAATACAGTAAAATATTTGTTAGTATTTTAAACGTAACATACTCATACCATATTTTATGAACTATCCCTTTCAGAACTCCATTTTCTAAAAAAAAAATGAAAATAAACATTATAAAAAGAGGATAAAATAAACGTGTGAAAACCAAAATCTAATAATTAAAAGAAAAAGAATGCAATTCATTCCATGAGAAAGGGAGGAAATAACGGAAGCTGTGAATCTGTTCCGTCCCCTCACTGGCTCACTCCAGTTAAAATTAACAAATTGAAAATTAATTTTACACCAATCAGAAGGTGACATGTGGGTTGGGAGCAGCAGCGGGCTGCAACCCGGGTTGCTGCCAAGTTTCGCCCTTTTATAGTAATTATCGTGATTATTAAAGGTAATTTGGGTATGACAAAAAATTATTAATTACCTTTTGTAACAAGTTGCATTTTAGAAAGTTATAAAAATATATTAATTACAATTTTCTCTCACTTCCACAATCCACAGTCAGATCTCTCTTCCTTCTTTTTCTCAATCTTTTCCTTGTTTTCGTTCAACTGAACTAATATCGCTGCAACCATAAAACAATACCAATGCACTAAAAACACTACCAATGCACAAAACATCAAATACCATTCGAAAAATAAAACACTACCATTTTACAAAACACCAATACCATTGCAGATTTAATCAATATCAATACATGCAAATCAATACCATTACATGATAATCAATACCAATGTGAAAAACACTACCACTACAGAAAAAAAAACACTACCATTTCACTAGAAAACAATACGCTAACATGATAATCAATACCAATGCCGAAAAAACAATACCAATGTGAAAAAACACTACCACTACGAAAAATCACTACCGATGCGAAAATACACTATACCGCTACGAAAAAATTGCTACTAATGCGAAAAAATCAGATCTAGGGTTTGTATTCATCTCACATTTTCCAGCCACAACCGTCCACCACAATCGTCTCCCAAAGAGAGGGCAGCGGGAGGGTGCCCGCAGCGGTGGGCGAGGGTAGCCAGAGTGGACGGTGGCGGCCGACAATGGGAGGTAGGCCGAGGGTGGCCACCAGCGGAGAAAGGGAAGCACCAACAAGATAGGTGTTGATGGAGATAGAGAATGGGGTTGGAGTAGGGTTTAGGTATATAATATATGGAAATTAATTTTTTAAAGGATAAAAATAAGGTGTGATATTTTTTTATTCTCAAACTTACCATTAATCTAATCTTCACCGTCAAATTAAATTTAGGGTGAAATAGTGATAATGAATGTTGTAGATTTTAGCAGCCCCGTAATTACTGAAATCACACTAACGCGTTCCAGGGAGGAGTGTCACAGACATAGACTTCCGAAGTCCTTGCGGCGTCTTGAGGTGCACTCATTCCTCAAGACCAGCCTCTCTGCATATGCATGTGATAACGATGTAATTGCACGTATTTCCACCCCTAGTTCTTATCCGTTTGAGGGGCATAGTCGTGTATTTTTGGCCTATTTTACGCCGGGTAGTGTTACTTTGTCATATTTCAGGTCCCAGGCGTCAAAGGAAAGGCTAAGCACGAGTTTCGGGGCATTCGGAAGTCATTCGGTCGAGCTGGATCCAAAACACGGGCACACCTAAATCAAAACACGGCCGTGTTCCTAGACCGTGCTTTTACTGCGGAGACTTGATCTGAGTTTGGCAAACACTAGCTCAAAACACGGGCAGGGCTGAGACAGAACACCGCCGTGTCCACCAAAAGCACGACCGTGTCCACCAAAAGCACGGCCGTGTTTCTCACAACAGGCTGGCCGTGTAATTAACTGTTGGCAAAGCACAGGCGGGCTGGAGCAAAGCACGGCCGTGCCCTCGACCGTGTTTTGCACAGTGATGCCCTTTTAAGCAGATTTCAGCCAAAAGAGAAGGAGATTCGAGTTTTAGAGAGACAGAGCGAGTCCTAGAGAGAGAAAGCGACGAACAAGAGTCTCCAAGTGCCCTAGCTTGATCTTCATCACCATTGGAGCTTGGCTTGAGCTTGGAGAAGTGCCGATTAACGTCCAGGAGCAGGAATCCATCCTTCACAGTATGATTTCCGCTTCTGAATCTGCTTTTGCTTCTTTCTCCATGGAGTAGTTCTCCCATTCATCTGGGTATGGAGAACCCTAGATTTGTATGTTAGGTTTGATTGTATGAACCCAAGTACTGATTCTATGATTTGATTATATTCAATTGAGGTTTGAATGATTGAATGGCATGAATCCTGATCAAATTCCTATTGTTTCTGCTTTAACCTAGAATGAGAATATCTGCCTGGGTTGATAGAGCACCCTTGATTGAAGGTAGGGAGTTGGTGACTTTAGTCGAGAAGCAAACTCACTATTATGTACCGAATTCACTTCGGTAGTGGAGGTTTTGTTTGTTAGGGCCTCAATCTGCTTACTCCGGTGGAGGTTAGTCGCCCGCTAGAGACTCAAATTGAGAGGGTCTGGAGACCTTTAGTCGAGACTTCAGACTGCTTAAGAACCTTCCGCAGTATAACTATCATAGAAACTAAACTTGGTAATTGCAATCCGGCTTAACTGCAGTCTAGGGGGAACCATATCCGGGTGACCTCTCTTAACCTGAAAACAACCATTTACTTTCTTTGTTTGTTTGTTAGTTTAGACCTGCACTGAAGTTTCATTGCTAGATAACAAGAATTCACTGAGTAGTCATCAAATCTAGGACCCGGGTTGACATTAAAACCCAAACCCGCTATACTACGCTTTAGGAAGTGGTTACACTTGGCCAATTCCTAGAGTGACAGTAGAAGTGAGTCAAGTTTTTGGCGCCGTTGCCGGGGAACGGCTAGGTTGTTGAAGAAAAGTGATTTCTGTTAATTTAGCTTTTCTTTTCGCATTGTTTGCTTTGTCCCACTTGTGCCTTCACAGGTTTGCTTGCTTGAGTGTGTGCAGGTAGTGCATGACCCGTAGCCAGTCGGGAGGTTTACTTCCGTTGAATCCAGAGATTGACCGCACCTGTCTCCAACTCAGGAGACAACAGCGAGCTAGACTGGCTACGGAAGAGCGCATAGATGGCCACTTGAGCAGTGATTTTGAGGAAGAGTACGGGATCCTCAGCAGGCTCCCCCGGTGAATCAGGTCCTAGGGAACAACCCCATACCCCAGGCAGATGGGGTTCATCATCATCCACCGCCGCCGGGTCCCACCTCTGAGTACTGCTACACTCCACGGATTGCTGACATCCGCGGGGTCATCCTCTACCCACCTATTCCATCGAACAACTTCGAGATCAAGCCATGCTGGATTCAGCTCATTACATCCTCTATCCAGTTCCATGGCTTGAAGGATGAGGAGGCCAGGGTACATCTTTCCCGTTTTCTGCAGCTGACGAACGGGTTCAAGCTGAACGGTGTCCTCGATGATGCAATCCGCCTTCACCTTTTCCCCCATTCTCTGGCGAGGAATGCTAAGAGGTGGTTGGAGACCCAGCCCCCATTGTCCATCACCTCTTGGGATGATCTGGCTGACAAATTCGTGAACAGGTACTATCCGGCATCGAAGACTACAGAGATCCAGTGGGAGATCACTCACTTCCGCCAAGAGCCAGATGAGTCACTTCGTGATGCATGGGAGCGGTACATGGGATATTTCTGGCAGTGTCCCCATCACGGTTTCAGTGATGCATTCACCGTGGGGAACTTCTACAGTGCTCTCTCTCCGGACAGCCAGCGGGTGATTGAGTCTCTATGCCCAGGAGGGGATATTCTTACTAAGACTCCACCAGAACTGAACCAGATGATCAATACCTTGGCTGCCAGAGATCATTCCTGGGGATAGAGCAGCAGAGGCAGACATTCCCGGGACCGTGGTGTGCACGCCATGGAGACCAGATCCGAGCTCGAGCAGCAGGTAGCTGAGTTAGTGCAGACATTGAAGCAGCCCAACAGTCTTATTCCGGGCAGAGGTTTGGCTACACCTCCAGTAGCTCAATGTCAGTGGTGTGAGAGCTCAAATCACTTAGTGGAAGACTGCCAGGCTATGAGGGAGTCTACTACTCCCTAAGAGCAGTTGGACTTCATCGCCAATGCTCAGCGCCTCGACCCGTATAGCAATACATATAATGAGGGGTGGCGCCAGCATCCCAATTTCGCTTGGAGCAGCAACACCACTAAACCACCTGGTTTCCCAGCACCAGCTGGTGGTTTCCAGCAGAGGCAGCCTTTCCAGGATAGACAGGGGCCAGCCCCACAGCAGCAGCCCTACCAGCCTAGGCAGGGGCAACCATTCCAACAGCCCCAGCGTCAGTATGCCGAGCCAACAGTAGCTCCTGCCCCAGATGATCGGATGAAAAAGCTAGAAAATATTCTAGCTTCATTCATGACTTGCACTCAAGCAACTGTCACGAGGTTGGACCAGAGCATAGCCTCACTTGAGGCAGGTCAGAGGAACCAAGGTGCCATTTTGCAAGATCTGCAGAACCAGGTGGGTATCTTGGCCCGCCAAAACACTACCAGGGCACCGGGGACTCTGCCTGCCACCACTATTCTGAATCCTCGTGATCCTCACCAGCATCAGCAGCTGGATGCCATTTTTACCAGGAGCGGTAAGACCATATCTGCTGATCCTGTCCCGGCCAGGCAGGAGGAACCACTACCTGCTTCAGCACTTCCAGCCGACGATGCAGCAGTGCGGGTGGAGAAGGAAGCCCCTGCTCCCAAGCCACAACCAGTGGTTAAGGAGCATGTACCCCAGCTTCCCTTCCCCACTCGCCTACACAAAGACAAGTTGGAAACTGAGTTTGCCAATTTTATGGCAATGTTGAAGCAGCTCAACATTAGCATACCGTTTGTGGAGGCACTGTCGAAGATGCCCAAGTACGCGAAGTTCATGAAAGATCTCCTCACCAACAAGAAGAAACTTGGGGATCTCTCGACAGTGTTGCTGAGCGAGGGGTGTTCTGCTATCCTACAGAACAAGCTGCCCGAAAAGCGCAAGGACCCAGGGAGTTTTACTATCCCTCTTACTATTGGCCGCATGCATGTAGGCAAGTCCTTGGCGGACCTAGGCGCTAGCATAAATGTCATGCCATATAAGTTGTATAAAAATCTAGACCTAGGTGAACTTAACCCTACTAGGATGAGCATTCAGCTAGCTGATCGTTCCATTGTGCATCCTAGGGGGATCATAGAGGATCTGCTAGTTAATGTAGGTGCATTCACATATCCTGTTGATTTTGTTATTCTTGATATACATGAGGATGTGGATATGCCTTTGATTCTGGGTAGACCATTTCTTGCCACCGCCAAGGCACTTATTGATGTGCATGATGGTAAACTGATCCTGCGTGCTGGGAATAAACATGCTACTTTTTCTGTGACTGAATTCGATCACTGTGCTATGATTGCTATCACACCTGTGCATGCCATTTCTGATCAGGTACACGAGCCTGTCGTATATCCTTCTGCAACTCTTATTTTGCAGGACCCTCCTATCATTCCTTCGCCGCCACTCCATCCAGTCTCGCCGCCGAACAAAACGATCCAGGAGGAGTGGCGGCCGAAGCAGCAGGTTGCTAAGCCTGCACGGAAGAAGGGTGGAGACCACTATGAGCCGGTCTCACCTCCTGCACCACGACCACCCTGGCCGTCCGGGTACTCACTCGCCTGCATCTTGCCAGATGGCAAGGTCGAGCTGACCGATGATGGTGGTTGCATCCGTCGGTTGCATGGCCACAACCTGAAGCTGTACCTCAAGAGCGACGTGGATCCGCTCTTGGAGGCACCTGTTCCTTCACCTCCCTGAGTATCCACCATGGGCGTCCAGCTAAAAGACGGTAAAGAAGCGCTTGTGGGGAGGCAACCCCACCACGGTTTGACTTTCTTTCTTGTGTTTTGAGTCGGATTGTAAACCGGTTTGGTTTTGGTTTGTTTTCTTTTGTTTTGGATGATGTATTATTGGGCTGACCATTGGACCTAACATATTGTGTTTGAGCTCTTTGGTTTTCTTTAGCCGTGCTTGTCTTGACTGGTCCTCTCTCCAGTCCGCTCACTCCGACTGGTCCGCTTCCAGTCTCCTGCAGTCCGTGCATACCGGTAACATCGTTCCCCTTTCCCTTCCCTCTTCTCCATTGAGGGCAATGTCGATCTTAAGTGTGGGGGGATGTTTATCTTTTGACTGCATTAGATCTGTTTGTGTGCTTGGAGCCTAGTCCACTGTCCAAATTTTTAAATTTGAGGGCTCCAAGTACGTGTTCCTTGCAATTGCCTGCTCAGTATGCTTTGAATTGACAATCTCTATAGTAATATGCAACCTAGGGAGGTAGTGTAGCACTATGGAGGATGTTGATGCATCTAAGAAGTCTCATTTCTTCTTCATATTGTGTTGGTTGATTGAGTGAATTAGTGATCTTAGGACCCTTGAATTGTGTGGTGCTGTGGACTCTCTACCTGTCATGGACTCTTGTTTCATGTTTTGAGTTTAACAGGTGCTCGAAAATGTGCTTTAAAATAACGTCTCCCATGCGAATAGGGCGAAAGTGTGTAAGGGGAGACGGGAATTCGTTCCCAATTTCCACCTACTACCTCCAGCCCCCTTACATGTCTTTCCCCCACACGAGGCTCGAGACATCCGCTCCTGGCATGGCCGGTAAGATTCGGGCTCCCGCAAAACCTCTGCTAGGTGGGAGCCCCCATTTTCTGAAAAGCGGGTTGGGACCCTTGAAAGAAAAAAAACAGAAAACAGAAAACAAGCAAAACAGAAAGAAAAGGGGTTCCAACCATCTTCAAGAAGAAAATAGAGCACCTTGAGAAATGTGAGTCCATGATCTTTTGTTTTTGAGAATCTCTTCATCCACGATTCATTTGTCCTCTGTTCACTATTTGCCATGATGCCGACTCGATACTAGTGCTCTCGCCGAAGAAGCTATGAGATGACTTGTGCGTCGGTTGACCTCGTAAGCTGCTAAATGATCTAGGAAGTCCTCTACCTACGATCTGGGGTGTTTGTTGCTATAGACGTCTAGAGAGTTGCATTGGTTTGAGTTAGTTTTGCTTGGGGACAAGCAAACGGTTAAGTGTGGGGGAATTTGATAACGATGTAATTGCACGTATTTGCACCCCTAGTTCTTATCCGTTTGAGGGGCAAAGTCGTGTATTTTTGGCCTATTTTACGCCGAGTAGTGCTACTTTGTCATATTTCAGGTCCCAGGCGTCAAAGGAAAGGCTAAGCACGAGTTTTGGGGCATTCGGAAGTCATTCGGTCGAGCTGGAGCCAAAACACGGGCACACCTAAATCAGAACACGGCCTTGTTCCTATACCGTGCTTTTACTGCCGAGACTTGATCTGAGTTTGGCAAACACTAGCTCAAAATACGGGCAGGGTTGAGACAGAACACGGCCGTGTCCACCAAAAGCACGGCCGTGTTTCTCCCAACAGGCTGGCCGTGTAATTAACCCTTGGCAAAGCACGGGAGGGCTGGAGCAAAGCACGGCCGTGCCCTCGACCGTGTTTTGCCCAGTGATGCCCTTTTAAGCAGATTTCAGCCAAAAGAGAAGGGGATTCGAGTTTTAGAGAGACAGAGCGAGTCCTAGAGAGAGAAAGCGACGAACAAGAGTCTCCAAGTGCCCTAGCTTGATCTTCATCACTATTGGAGCTTGGCTTGAGCTTGGAGAAGTGCCGATTAACGTCCAGGAGCAGGAATCCATCCTTCACAGTATGATTTCCGCGTCTGAATCTGCTTTTGCTTCTTTCTCCATGGAGTAGTTCTCCCATTCATCTGGGTATGGAGAACCCTAGATTTGTATGTTAGGTTTGATTGTATGAACCCAAGTACTGATTCTATGATTTGATTATATTCAATTGAGGTTTGAATGATTGAATGGCATGAATCGTGATCAAATTCCTGTTGTTTCTGCTTTAACCTAGAATGAGAATATCTGCCTGGGTTGATAGAGCACCCTTGATTGAAGGTAGGGAGTTGGTGACTTTAGTCGAGGAGCAAACTCACTATTCTGTACCGAATTCACTTCGGTAGTGGAGGTTTTGTTTGTTAGGGCCTCAATCTGCTTACTCCGGTGGAGGTTAGTCGCCCGCTAGAGACTCAGATTGAGAGGGTCTGGAGACCTTTAGTCGAGACTTCAGACTGCTTAAGAACCTTCCGCAGTATAACTATCATAGAAACTAAACTTGGTAATTGCAATCCGGCTTAACTGCAGTCTAGGGGGAACCATATCCGGGTGACCTCTCTTAACCTGAAAACAACCGTTTACTTGCTTTGTTTGTTTGTTAGTTTAGACCTGCACTAAAGTTTCATTGCTAGATAACAAGAATTCACTGAGTAGTCATCAAATCTAGGACACGGGTTGACATTAAAACCCAAACCCGCTATACTACGCTTTAGGAAGTGGTTACACTTGGCCAATTCCTAGAGTGACAGTAGAAGTGAGTCAGCATGCCAACTAGTTTTGCCCTGCCTTGGGCTCATCAGGGAGACGGCAATAGCCTCCGACCAGTTGTGCCTTCTCTTGCAACGATCCCCTTCATAGCCACATCTTGACTCAGCTAGAAACGATGCACAGGCAGACAACGCCTTATCGCTAATGTCTCCCTCTTTACCCCTCTTGTGGCAAGACGACCAGATGGCATCGTTCTTCAGACGATCAACACGGTCATGACATTTTGGGTCGTGACATTCTCCACCACTCATAATGCAACACATCCTCATGCTGGTGAAGAATGCTTCTCTCTGAAGCATGTATTGCAACACTCAAACCGATTGTCGACATCTGCATACGATACCATCCTCTGATGGACAGGCTCCGGTCGCGTCTGTCGCGCTAGCCTGCTGTGCCTTGCGCACATACCGCTTCGTCCGTCGGCATCAACCTTTACTCTTTGCTTTTGCTGCGCTAGTACCTAAATGACCTTCACCCTACGCTACTCCCAGCGTTTTTACCTCAATCTACCTTCACCCTACACTCTCGCTAGCGTTAGTTCCTCGGATGAACGACATTCTCCGACACTGCATTCTCCGCCTGTCGAGTCTCCCACAACGGCGCAACACATGTGTATCTGCGTCCGGACCGACTGATATGCACAACCAGCACCGCCTCTCATTCCGGCATGGGATCGACCCATACTCAACCTATGCCGTACTGAGAGAGAAACTAGGCTCTTCAGTCTAACCAGGCTCTGATACGACTTGTCACGAACGTAGAATCCCGAAGTCCGTGCGGCATCTTGAGGTGCACTCATTTTTCAAGACCAGCCTCTCCACATATGCATGCCAACTGGTTTCGCCCTGCCTTGGGCTCATCAGGGAGACGGCAATAGCCTTCAACCATTTGTGCATTTTCTTGCAACGATCCCCTTTATAGCCACATCTTGACTCGGCAAGAAATGATGCACAGGCAGACAACGCCTTATCGGTAATGTCACCCCCTTTACCCCTCTTGTGGCAAGAAGACCAGATGACAGCGTTCTTCAGACATTTTGGGTCGTGACATTCTCCACCACTCATAATGCAGCATGTCCTCGTGCTGGTGAAGAATGCTTCTCTCCGCAGCATGTATTGCAACACTCGAACCGATTGTGGGCCTCTGCATACTATACAATCCTCTGATGGAAAGGCTCCGGTGGCGTCTCTCGCGCTAGCCTGCTGTGCTCTGCGCACATACCGCTTCGCCCCTCAACATCAATCTTCACTCTTTGCTTCTGCTGCGCTAGTACCTCAGCCGACCTTCACCCTATGCTACTCACAGCGTTTGTACCTCTTGTCACGGACATAGACTTCCGAAGTCCATGCGGCGTCTTGAGGTGCACTCATTCCTCAAGACCCGCCTCTCCGCATACTCATGCCAACTGGTCTCGTCCTGCCTTGGGCTCATCAAGGAGACGACAATAGCCTCCGACCAATTGTGCCATCTCTTGCAACGATCCCCTTCATAGCCACATCCTGACTCGGCCAGAAACGATGCACAGGCAGACAATGCTTTATCGCTAATGTCGCCCCTTTTACCCCTCTTGTGGCAAGATTACTAGATGGCAGCGTTCTTCAGACGATCGACACGGTCACGACATTTCGGTCGTGACAGGAGCTATTGGGTGACTCCGTTGGTTCATTTGGTGTTGATTTTTAGGCATGATATGGACTACGGAGAGAAAGGTCTTTATCTGTTTTTCGTAGTTCAGTGAGAACATGGGAACACTATTGGACCAATTCAAGCCAGAAGTTTGGTATTATGGCATGGTACATTTTTAGAAACACGTTTTTTCTATTATTATTATTATTATTATTATTATTATTATTATAGTGTAACTGTGTTACGTTGAGTTGTGGAAGGGGCATGATTGTTGAATTGAAAACGCTGAATTGATGTGTCAAATCGGGTTAAAGTGTTGGGGCTGGTCAATGGAATCCATGTTTTCATCACAGATTTCTTCATCAACGTTTAGATCTTACAATATGCTTCACTTTTAATGTGGATATATGGAATTATGAAATTCATCCCTTCAAGTTAAATAATCAAGTTACCTTAGTGTATTTCCAAACTTCACGTTGCAAATCTTATTCATGGGTTTTGACAGTGAATTTTGTCAACATGAGACGTTTCTAAATCAATACGATTCTGGACCATAAACGAATCTAAAAGAGTTACAAAGATACGAACATAAAAACCACCAAAATAAATTGTCAATAATATCTCAACTATTTCTATCAAGTTTTTTTTAATAATCTTTTCGGTTTAAGTTGAGTGGAAGATTACGGGCAGGTTACGTGAAGTGTTAGTCAACTCAGGTTGACTGAATGTTGTCACATCAACGAGATTGGATCATAAGTGACGGATGGTAAGTTTTTATGTCAAGTTTAGTGAGTTTAGTTGAACTAATAAAGAGTTTAGAGATAAACTTAAATCAGTAGAGTTAGTTCAGTGATAATGGTGATTCACCCCACTTACATTTTCGGTTTATGTTGAGTGGGAGATTACGGGCAGGTTACGTGAAGTGTTAGTCAACTCAGGTTGACTGAATGTTGTCACATCAACGAGATTGGATCATAAGTGACGGATGGTAAGTTTTTATGTCAAGTTTAGTGAGTTTAGTTGAACTAATAAAGAGTTTAGAGATAAACTTAAATCAGTAGAGTTAGTTCAGTGACAATGGTGATTCACCCCACTTACATTTCAATCGAATGTTCCCCTGCCTACTTGTTATTTGATAACCCTAAAGAAGAAAGAGAGGTTACAAATTTACAATAACCCCTTCCTGTCTTGTGAGCTCAGCCCTCACCAATCACCTGGCTCGCCTCCCCTCTCCTCTCCCATCCACCGGCCATCCTATCAATCTCAGCACATTGGCAGGCAACCAGCACTCTATCGCCATCATGATCAGAGAGCTACCTCCTAATTTTTCATCAACGAGTTCAATGACTACCCCCAACAAGTTCTCCGGCAAATCTGTTATTTCCCTGCGGACGACCATGTTGAGCTCGGAGGAAGAAGGGGGATTAGGGATGCTTGTTGAGTTTTGCAGGTTTTTCGAAGGAAATATAATTTGCTCGGTTCGATTTTAACAACACTGATAATTTGGTTTGAAATTTTCAACATTGGGAGTACTCAAGGTACCAGTATGCTCTTTTCGATTTGGTTTGAACCATACCGAATCGATGTTCACACAATATCATACATGACATACAAATATTAGACTATTTAATCTATAAATTAGTTTACATTTTAATTTAGAAATTCAACTACTAAGAATAAATGAATGGAGCTTAAGTCGAAATTCTGAACTTATTGATGAACCATTTTTTATTTTGAGTAGAGCTCATGAGCTCATTAATATGTGGAGTTTGAGACAAACTTTAGCCGAACTCGAACTTGATAAAATCAATATTATTAAAATGGAGTCTGACCAACCAGTCGGGCTCTGCAAGTTAAAACACCATCACCCATAAAATCAACTGGTCGGTCAATGATTCGAATGGTTAAACGCTCAAAGAGGCAGACGGTTCACAGCGATCCGTCGACAACATCCACCTCTTCCCGTGCAGCATTTCCGAAGTTAAAAAAAAAAGGAAGAAGCTTCCCCTACTATCTCAATACCCGGCCCGCACTAAGTGCAAGTCAGGCGCAGATATGGTGCAAAGTGAGTCATTCCATTCTTATATGTTTTTCAAAAAAAAAAAGAATGTTGATGTTTAACTCTTTTACGACAACAAATAGTGAAAACACTTCATAAATAAGGTATAAATAGTTGAAAGATAGAGTATTAAAATGTATTTGGATAAAATTATTATTTTTAAAAGGTCAAAAGATGAGAAATACATGTAGATATTGATGTAAATTATTATAAAATTAAAACTGGTTGACAACGAAGTGGGGTAAGTCAGTAGCAAAACGAGGCATGTCGGGTCGCACGAAATAGGTCAGAATTGTCATCCTAATGTGTGATAGACTGATAGTATGAGAAAATTGGATGGTAGAGTGAGAAGAGAAGAGGAGCAGAGTCAGAGTCAATTACCCGAACTTCTTTCCATTCTCATTTAATTTTTTTATCAAAGAAATTATTTTTTATTTTGAATAATTATATTTAGATTTTGGATTTTAGAAATTTCATAAGGTTAATTCTTTTTTTATTTTATATTTATGGTTTGTATTATTATTTGTCTTCTACTTATCATGTTTTTGTTTATAAGAACGGTTCAATAATGATTTTTAAACTATTAATACCGGTCAACCCATTTATAAAGTGTGAGTTGTTTGCTCTACCAGTTCATATTCCAGTTCGATTCTAACAACATTGAATAAAACTCTACTCAACTCAACTCATTTGCAGCCAGCCATTTTTCATTGATTTAATATTGGTCAACCCATTGAAGTTTTAGTTGTTTGCTATACGAGTTCATATTCCAGTTAGGTTCTGACAACATTGAATAAAACTCTACTCAATGTAGCTCATTTGTAGCCAACCATTTTCTAACGATTTAATACATGTTAATCCATTAAAGTGTGAATTGTTTGCTATAACAGTTCATATTCTAGTTTGATTCTGACAACATTGAATAAAACTCTACTCGACTCATCTCATTTGCACAAATGAGTGTCATCTGACGTACATATATTCTTTCCACCTTTCTTTTTCCCTGTGTTGGGTTGAAACTTACAATAGAGATCCTAGTGATCTCCATGTGATCCTATCTCGAATATTTGGAGTATTGATTCGGTCATATTTATACATATTTTACATCTTCATATCTTGATTGTTTGACTTAATAATCATCATTTTTCTACCTATTTTAGACTAAATTGTACTTCTTTTGTCTCATTTCGGGGCCTAATGCGTGTGGCAAGATCGAGTATGAGTTTCGAGACATTTGGAGGTCAAAATGACCGAAGATTGAAGAAGAGGCACAGATTACAGGTTGGAGGTGAACGCGGGCCTTGATCTTTGCAAGCATGTAGTGAACTCCACAAGGTTCCACAGGCATTCTCCCATTTCACAGGCAGTATCGAGATCACGATCTCAGGCCGTGATAATTTCTGGGAGACCGTGAGCTTCAATGTGAAACGCTGCACTTCCGGTCGAGATCATGGCCTAGATATTGATGTCACGATCATGATCTCTGATTGTGAAATGTGCATTCGAGGCATATAAAGAGCCAGCTGCTAGGAGAAAGTGGAAAGCTTGGTTTTTCCCTTAGGGTTTCGACCCAAAACACCAAAGAGCATTTCTAGAGAGAGAGAGAGAGAGAGAGAGAGAGAGAGAGAGAGAGAGAGATCTTGGATCTGAATTGGAAGCTTGGATTGAGATTGGAGCAACGAAATCAAGCGTGGAAGATGGATATTCAAGATCTCAAGCTTTGTATTGTAATCATTCTTCTCTATGAACTAGTCCTCTTCACTTAGGTTGATGAACCATAGTTCTAGATTATGGTTTGAATGTTGATACTTGTGACAATCCTATGATTGTGATTATCTATTATCTATTGAGTTGAGTACTTTTCATGGAGTTGATGGATCTTTATTTCATCCCCCAACTTGGGCCTTTTTTACCTAGGAGCGAGAATATCGCCCTAGGTTGAATTAAGCACTGTCAATTCATCACTATGGGTATTTGAACGAGTGTTATAGGTTCTATAGTGTCGTATTGGGCAACCCCATGGTGGGTTCATCCAATCGTGAAAATTAATGATTAGCACCTCAATTGCCTTTCATGGTTGTTTGATACGCATCTCCTGGTAGCGTAATTGAGCGGGGGTTGGATGCACTTGAATGGTGGGTCCAACCAAGTCTAGTATTCTCCACGGTAGAGGTATCGAGTCAATCAATCTAGGGAAATAATCAACATCGACCAAAAGAATGGATTAGGGGTTTCATGTCTAAGTCAGCTCCAAACATGTAATTCACTAGGGTAGTGATTAGGTTAGTTTAGCTACATTAGTTTCTTAATCACTATTATTGTTTGGCAAGATAATGATAATAATCGAAGTAAGGTACATATGGACACACGTGGTTCGATAATTTTATTACTTGCTTACTAATGCTACACCCGGTCGTTGGTTATACTTGGCCTTCGATGGGAAGTTGTAGTTGAAGCGAGCTAGTTTTTTCGCCGTTACTTTGGTCGTTTTATTGACCCACTATTCACTCCGAAGGGTGGTTTTGTGTGTTTGATTTTCTTTTTAGTGTTATTGTGGGTGTAGGTATCGAGTATGGATCCTTATGATTTCACCAAAGTGTGGGGGTATCCACCACCACCCGAAAGTGGTTCCCATGGAGCTCCATGGAACAATCAAGATGGTGGAAGTCAATGATCGAATTTTATTTCCAACCTCCCTTCCAAGAAGAATAACATACCATTGGGGAGTTCAATAAGCTTCCCCATACCATGAAGACATCCTTCCACAATCAGAGCCCATTGGAGCTCATGGTGATATAATTTTCCCAAGGCACCGAAGAAGGAAGCTCGAATTTGGATTTCTCACTACCCGAAGAGAAGTCCAAGTTGGACCTAACTATGGAAAACTTCATGGCAAGCAAGTCATTGGAGCTTCCATGAAGAACTTTGAAAGAAAATTCTCCAACACGGATTTCCAACCCCTCACTCCTCCCGATTTGACACTACAAGAGAAGGTTGTTCAAGTTTTTGCATGCTTAGCCTCTTTCCATTTGAAGGAGAAGAGGAAGTTGAAGAGCCGACCAATGAAAACCACGTGGAGCAAGAGGAACTCACTCCGGAGAGCTCCCGTGGTGAGGATGACCAAGAGTGTCTCATTGACGACTTTTACAACCTTCCCCATCCCAATTATAACTTTTAAATCCAAGTCACGAGGATGGAGGATCAAGATAACCCTTTCAATGACCTTGCATGGCATCTTGCCCTCCAATTTGTACTTGAAGAGAAGGATGGGAAGCTGAGAGAAGGGGTTCGGTAGAATAAAGTGAGCATTGAAGAATAAGAAGATATTGTTTGTTTCCAACAGCAGAAAGAAATTTGGAAGAAGGAAGGAAGGTTGAAGATGCAAATGGTGTCCAATAAGGGGGACGAGGTCGTGGTGGATGAAGCTTCGACAGGTTACACGTGCTACCAAAACTTTATACCCGACCTTGATGCGCTTCTCAACAAGGCCAAAGCATCATCGATCCCACTTGGTGGACTTTATGGTTATCAATCCATGATGTTCTACATGGTATGGTGCAAGAAGAAGAGTAAAGAAGAAGAGGTCTCGTGGGTGAAGTCTTAATTCTGACCATGTTCATGAGCAATTACCATCACTTGCTACACCACATACTCGTGACTTGAGACAACACCATACCAACAAGAATCTCAACTTCAAGGAGGTTTTGGGGTTGACCGAAACTTAGGAGTCACCGTGCGGCTCACGTTGTTAAATAATCACTTGTTGGGAGGCAACCCAACCACTACGGTTTGCACATTCTTTTGCTTTCCTTTGGTTTTCAAGTCAATAATTCGAACTTTGGGAGCTTGTGGTGTTTTGGATGTTGGCTCGCTTCTACGGATCTCACCCATCCTCCTAGTCCCTCCGCCATTATTCACACCTATTTCGGTAACTCCGCTTAACCCTCCTTATCTTTCCTCCATTGAGGAAAATGTTGCGCTTAAGTGTGAGGGTATTACATGATAGGTATGCGAGTGAATGAGTGGTGTGAATTAGTGTTTGGCCTATTCTATAAATGCATTGGAGCCTTAATTTATGCCCAAATATAAAAAATTTGAGGGCTCCAAGCACATGTGGGTGAATGAATTGACTATGTGGCCTATATTAAGAGTGTTCGGAACCTAGATTATCGGCCCAAATTTTTTCTTAAAAAATGAGGGTTCCAACACATTGTCCAATAGCATGTACCTACTCATTATGCTTTGAAGAGTTTGACGTTACAATGGTGTGTATTATGGGGAGTAGTGTGGCGCTACGAGGATTTTTTATCATGTGTAACTTTACTTCTATCTCCTCTTGGATGTGTTGATAACGTTTACTTCTATCTCCTTTTGGACTCCAATATTTTTTGCAAAGATGCTCTAATTTGAAAAATATATATCTTTTGAAAAAAAAAGAGTGTTCTCATATGAGAGGCACCCGACCATAGAGTTTGACTTAAGCCATCAAAGGGCTTTTCTCGGTTCGGAGTGTCATTTAAGGATGTGTTTGGGGATCAGATAGCATTCTACCGTCGAGGCCATCAGTTACTACTTTGCATCCCCTAAACACCTCTCCTCCTCAGGACTTGTATGTTAAGGATAAAGTGTGCCTTAAAGCAAGTCATTGAGACCTCCGACACTCGTTTGTGCCCACATGTGTGGCAACTTGCCTGTCGTTGAAACGAAGAGTGTAGGCTGCAAATTGGTGTTTATGTCAATGAATCAACTGTCATGTTCCCCACTTTAGACTTTGATAGAGAAGGCAATGTACTTCTGCTCTTTGCTCAAGAAAGGGATGCCTTAATTTGCAAAATTACAAAGTGTGGTGCCATTTACGGCAAAGTTTAAGTTGAGAGTCGAAAATTTAAGTCCCCATTTGAAAAAGAAAGTAGGAGCACCACCATGAAGTCCTTTGCTTTTCATGTTTTCTTGAGAGTCCCCCGTTGCATGCGTAAAAGTTTTACACCTCCTTGGTCGGCAAGGTCCCCATCCGAGAGTGTGTTTCGCGAACATATGGAAGTAACGTTCTCTCATCTCCAATTGTATTTTACGTGCTACCAACAAACTATAGTGCATATCATTGTGATTTGTGAGTTTCTTGCATTTGTTGCACTTGCGTGAGTTAGGATTGCTTAGGGATAAGCAAACGAACAAGTGTGGGGAGTTTGATTCAGGCGTATTTATACATGTTTTACCTATTCATATCTTGATTGGTTGACTTGGTTATCTTCGTTCCTCAACATATTTTACGATAGGTTGTGCTTATTTTGTCTCATTTCAGGACCTAGTGGGTGTGGGAAGGTCGAGGCAAGTTTCGAGATATTTAGAAGATCAAAATGAACCAAAGAGTGAAGTAGAGGCAAAGATCACGGGCTAGAGATTAAGATCACTGACGCGAGCCATGAATTCAGCAAGGTTCTAGAGGCATTCTCCAAGCTCGCGGGCAGTGGCAAGATCACGGTCTCAAGCCGTGATCATTTCAAGGAGAATGTGAACTTCAGTTCGAAACACAACACTTTCAACCGAGATATTGGCCTGGATGTTGATGTCACGAACATGATCTCTGACCGTGAAATGTTCATTCGAGGCATGTAAATAGCCAGCTGCAGGGAGAGAGAGAGAGAGAGAGAGAGAGAGAGAGAGAGAGAGAGAGAGAGAGAGAGAGAGAGAGAAGAACTTGATTTTACTCGGAGTGTTTCGACCCAAAACAGCAAAGATGTGTTTCTAAGGAGAGAGTGATCTAGAGTGATTTAGGGGCTGAAATGGAGGCTTGGATTGAGATTGGGGCAAGGAAATCAAGCCTATAAGATGGATATTGAAGATCTCGAGTTTTGTATTGTAATCTCTCCTCTATGAACTAGCCCTCTTCACTTAGGTTGATGACCCTAGTTCTAGATTATGGATTGGATGTTGATGCATGTGACAACCCTATGATTGTGATTCTTTATTATATATTGAATGAAGTACTTATCATGTACTTTATGGATCTTGATTTCATCTCTCATTTTGAGGGGGTTTTACCTAGGAGAGAGAATACCCCTCTAGGTTGAATTGAGCACTACCAATTCATCGATAAATGAGGGTGATAGGGTCAATAATGTCATATTGGATAACAACATGTTGGGTTCGCCCAATCGTGGGAATAAGTGGTTAGCACATCAATTGCCTTCCTAATTGTTCGGTACACCTCTCCGAGTGCCACAATTGAGCGGGGTTAGATGCACTTGAATAGAGGGGGTTCAACCCACTGTTATCAAAATCGGGTCGGACCGGCGGTCAACTGGATTCGAAATGTCAGCCGGTTCTGATTTCCCAAAAATGGAGAGAAAGATGCCCGTCCGGATATTGACCGGTTCATCCGGTTACCCGCTAGAACCGCCAAACCCATGCCAGCGGTTTTGGGATAACGGTGGACGTTTCCACTCTTTGCTCGGCGGCGGCTAGGAACTTCTTGCTTTTGAGGGAGCAGATGAAGGGGTTGTTGGCGGCATGGATGAAGCACCCCGGTGAGCTCTACCGCCCGGATCTGGATTAGAAGGGCGAGATCAGATCCGATGACGAGCAAAGTGTGGTCGGCAGAACTAAAAGCAGATGATCGTGAAAAAGTTTGAAACTAGCCAGATCGCCCACAAGAGAATTAGTTTGGAAGGCGGATATGCAGATCTGTTTCGTCATCTGTACTTGCATTTCTGCTCTGTGCTTCACGGGAACAGCAGCAAGGAGCGGGTACAAGATGGAGATGGCAATCCCTAGAGTTGAAGAGAGAAGCCACTGTCCGAGATAGTATCACTAGTGTGAATCTCAAGTGAGAATGCTTGTCGGTCATCTAATGATCATCTTCAATATTAGAGTAACTCGTGGAACAACTCAAAGGAAAAAGTAACTCGGATTGCTCATACTCAGTAGTTGAGAGCTTCAGGAATGCTCTTTTTTGTTTATTTTCCCTTTCTCCTTTAACTAGAATGCTTTTTCTTTTCTTTTCCCTTCCTCTTTTAATTAAACTTAATATTTTCTATTGAATACGCAGATGGGTAAAGTAGTAATTACTTTATTCAAAAACTTTGTGCCGCCGGTTTTAAAACCGGTTATTCGATAAACTTTAAACCTTTCGCTAATTCGGATCATAGCTAGACCGATTTTGACAACACTGGTTTAATAGTATTCTCCGCGGTAGAGGTATAGAGTGAAAGAATCCAGAAAAGTCTCCCCAGAGAAAGATTTTAGCTGAGGAAGCAGAGGTCTCTTTTTTAGTGACTTCTGGCTTGACTTCTTTCACCAGAACTGGTCAAGAAGATAGAAGTGCGGTAGAGGTATAGAGTGAATGAATCTAGAGAAGTAATCAAAATCGCCCATAAGAAGGAATAAGAGGGATTCAATGCCTTAGTGAGCTCCAAACTTGTAATTAACTAAGATTGGTTTAGGTTAGTTTAGCTATATTATTTTCTTAATGACTACTCTTGTCTGACTAGATAACGATATCTAGGTTGAAATAAGGTACATCTAAAGACCGTGATTCGATAATTTTATTACTTGTTTATGCGTTAATTGCATGGTTGGTCACTGAGATTATAAAAAACGTTTATGTTTGGTCACTCGAAATATTTAAATCCATTTTTTGTCATTAACTTTACAAAAACCGTTCATTCATGGTCACTCTCCGTTAGCTGCAGTCCAACGCCGTTAACGGCGTCCTTTAAGTGATGATGTGGCTGACGGATTCGCCTAATCAGCACCTTTTAACCCGAAAATTGACTGACCCGACCCGCCACGTCATTTAAACCCTCCATGTCTGTTAAACCTAACCAAACCTCTAACCAAACCAGACCCGACCCAACCCATCTATCTTATTTATGTGGCTTTCTTCTCATCCCCTTCTCCTCTGCTAATGGCGGCACCTTTCTGTCGTTGTGGATTGGCATAAGATCTCAAGACGAGATGGACATAGGCGAATCCAGGGAGGAGGTTCTACGGGTGCAACAAGTATGGGGTAAGATTTCTGACTTTTCTGCTTTGATTTGTATACCATTCGACCATCCTCTCCTTCATCCCTCTCTTTTTTGTGCTTGGATCTGTAGACAGATGGGGCATGTAATTTCTTCAGATGGCATGACCCAGTAGTTAACGAGCATATGAAGTTTGTGGTGCTGAACTTTCATCGTCGGATTCGAGAACTAGAGAAGAGGCAAAATGGGCAAGGGTCCAAAGCTAATGGTTGCCCAGTGTTCATCTTCATTGTGATTGCTCTTGTCTTTTCTTTCATCTGGATGGGATTGGGAATGTAAGCAGCTATTTTCTCAACCTTGCTGATGTAATCGTTTCTGTAATGTAGATTGTAACCCTAGAAAAATCAAATTTCACGTTTTGTATCTGAAAGTTTATGTTAGTTGTACGATTGGTCACTGAAAAACATGTAAAGGTCCACATATGGTCACTTAAAGATATGCAGCTGTCCACATTTGGTCACTAAAAAACATGTAAAGGTCCACCTATGGTCACTCAAAAACATGTAAGGGTCCACATCTGGTCACTCAAAAACATGCCAGGATCAACATCTGGTCACTCCAAAAACATGTGATGTCCATTTTTGGTCACTAGACAAGGACATATTTGCTCACTAGAGAAAGCCAGATTTGGAACCACACTTCAATACCTAATTGTTCTGCATGACAGTATTTGACATTTAAGTTGGAAACAAACATATCACAACTAGGATTCATTCATAATTAATGCACTAACGACTATGTTGTCCAAAAGAGCCATGCATAATTAACAAGTTCCTTTTCCATGGACTTGTATGACAAAAATGGCAAATCCATATTGATTTGCAAAAGGCCTTAGAGGCTTAAAAGTTCAAAATAACCATTCACAACTACCTAACTGCCCACTACATGACCTAAATCTACTCTTCACAGCTGTTCTACTGAGTCACTTGGCTTGCAATCTGTGAGAGTTGAGAGCCTTCACTTGATGGCCTTCGAGTACTTCCCTGCAAATTAACCCACATTAGTATGCTGTAAATATTTAATAAGGCGGGAAAATGAATAAAGTTATAAACGTTTACATCTGGCATGAGTTGAACCACATGTGGGGGTTGTCTAGACGATGAAGAAGCAGCAGCCTTTGCAGCTTTCTCTTTCTGCTTCTTCAATGCAGCAAGTCTGTTTCGCTTAGCCCTTTCAAGTTGTTGCTGCCTTTTTGCTTCTGCCTTCTCTTTCTTCCTTTCTTCCGCCTTCTGTTTACTTGCTGGATCATGGAAAGCCTTGTTGTGGCCTAGTGCACCACAAACTTTACACTTGTATTTCTTCCCTTCCGGTTTTGATGCTTCTCTTCCCCCCTTCTTTTGTTTCTTCTTGGCTTCTACAGCTTCCTCCAATCTCTTTCTCCTATGTTTCTTTGGTCTTCCTCTCTTCTTCGAGTTTTGAATAGGAGGAATGCCACAATCTTCCAACTCAGAATGTGGCCAATAGACCTTACCATTGGTTGGCGAAATAGACTGCTCATATATGGCTTTTGCGGTTTCCTTAGTGTAACAATTTGCAACATAATCATAGATACAATCTGCTCCCACACCAATTGCCTGGATAGCATGTTGACAAGGGATCCCAGTTATCTCCCATCGTCGACATGTGCATATCTTCGCCTTCAAATTGACCACAACCTGCTTGTCATGCCACCTCACTTCGAACTGACCCCTTCCATTTGAAACAGCTGTCCACTTTACAGCTTCTTCTTCCCACGAACGCAGCTTCTTCTCAACTTTTTCCGTCAAAGGACTTGGCCAGTTGTTGATTTCTTCTTGTCTACGGGCGTATAGGAGCATAAAGTTCTTCCTAGTCCCCTCCCACATGCTAATCGGACCCAAATCCCTTTCCTCCAATATAGTGTTGTTCCAACTCTCTACATTATTGTTGCGTGTTAATTGCATGGTTGGTCACTGAGATTATAAAAAACGTTCATGTTTGGTCACTTGGAATATTTAAATCCATTTTTGGTCATTAACTTTACAAAAACCATTCATTCATGGTCACTCTCCGTTAGCTGTCGTCCAACGCCGTTAACGGCGTCCGTTAAGTGATGACGTGGCTGACGGATTCGCCTAATCAGCACCTTTTAACCCGAAAATTGACTGACCCGACCCGCCACGTCATTTAAACCCTCCATGTCACCAAACCTCTAACCAAACCAAACCCGTGCCGCCTTCATCTCTCGCGTTTTTCTTCCTCTCCACTCGTTTCATCGGCGACGAAGGAGGAATGGAGCCCGCCACACAGTGTGGTTGACTCCTTTCTCAATTCCCAGTTCAAACCCCCTACACATTTTCTTCCCCATCACGCCTGATTTTCCCTTGTTTAAGCAGACTACAAAACCCTAAATCGAAGCTTTCACACTCCTCCTCTCTCCGACAACGAAACCCTAAAGGTGAGTTTCTGGCTTTTGTTTATTCGAACCCTGTCTGGAAAGTCTGAAAAAGAGAAAAGAATAAGGGTCAGACGAAAGTATCGAGTGGGAAGAAGAAGCTTTTGGGAGTTCTCGTTTTCCTTTGTTTTATACTAACCTGCAGACTCTTGTCCCTTTCCTTTAGGTCACCATTTCACTACTGAAGGAAACATGGTGGGGCATGTGCGGGCTCCGAATTCAACTCAGCCTAAATATCGTAAGTTTTCCCTCCTTTTGCTCTTGTCTTTATGGTAGATTGGTGTCTGGTTTGGTCTATTCCATTCCAAGTTGGCCTTTATTAGTGATAAGGACAACACTTGGGGTAGTTTACGAATAAAAAAAATGTAGGGTTATGGGAAATGACGAAAATGCAGCAGTAGAGTTTGGCATTTTCTGTCTTTTAATAGAAGTTCTTGTCCTTGACCACCTACTTCTCTGCTACTCCATAACTACTCATATCCTTTTACATTAACTCTTTTCAATTGTTATTTGTTTAAAAACAGGTGCTGCCAGTGGAGAGTTCACATTTGCAGTTCACGTGTCTCATGAGTTGAAAGAGGTTGGCGGCGAGCATTTCCTGAACGAGAAGACCACTGAGTTTTGGGACTATGTGACATTGACGAACTGTCATTGTTGGACCTTCCTGAAATATATGCGGCGTGTGGTGGGACGATTAAAAATCCGAAGTTCTATTGGAAATCTCCAACCAACGATGCAATGTCGGAGCTTACTGATTATGATGATATTCTGAGCATGTCAACTGTAGCCAATGATGATGGAAGAGTCATCGAGCTGTATGCTTTCTCGAGCAATGAGGTTGAAGATTTCATGGATAGTGAAGTTGAGGAAGTTGGTGCTGGCAGTTTAAGAAAAGGCAAAAAAAAAGCTTGCTGGAGACGATTTGGAGGAGGATTCTGAATATGATGAGGAAGAAGATAGTGACTATTTGGAGGATACAGAAGGAGATAGTGATGGTGACAATGTGCAATTTGCTGCAAATGTCACTCAAGAGGTGGAAGCCGACATGGGTTTCTTTGAAGGAGATGATGGGCAGCCTGAAGTTGAAAGGAAAGTGTCTGATAATCAAGACCCAGATGATCGGAGAAGCATAGTAAGCTCGGACTCGGATGATGGAGACCTATCTCGGGAGTTCTGGTTAGATCGAGACATGGAGAGGCTGACGTTTGCTGCTTCCCAAAAGTTTAGGAGCTTTGGAGTCCTAAAAGATGCAATAAAGCAGCATGCTTTCGTCGAGAAGAGGCCAGTTCACTTTAAAAAGAATGATGGAAAGCGGCTGCAAGTAGTGTGCCAACCTCCATGCGATTGGTACATTTGGGCTTCGAAGATGAGTACTTAAGATTCTGTCCAAATCAAGAAGTGCAAGGTTGAGCACTCACCCGATTGTAGGAAGACGTTCAAGGTCAAGTACGCCACTGCAAAGTTCCTCGGCTCCAAGCTAAGTATGTAGATGGCATGCGATAGGAATATGAAAAGGGCCTTGCTGAAGCACATTGTGAAAGAAGATTATAAGGAAGACGTAAAAGACTTGAAGGCTTGGAGAATACGTCATGCAGCAATTCAGGAGGTTCGTGGGACTTTGCAAGATCAGTTCAGAAATTTGTATCATTATGCCGAAGAGTTGAGGAGGAGCAATCCCAACTCTACGGTCATAATTGAGCAGAGAGATCAATGCTTCAACAGGATGTATGTGTGCTTTGCGGAATCAAAGGTAGGGTTCAAGGCTGGGTGTAGAAAAGTGTTAATCATCGATGGTTTCTTCTTGAAGCACGAGTATGGAGGGAAACTACTATCAGCGGTTGGTGTGGATACCAAGGACCAATACTACCCAGTTGCATTTGCTTATGTTGGAGTTGAGAACAAGGAAAATTGGGAATGGTTCCTTGAATTGGTTAGGGACGATCTGGATGTAATAGACAATCCTCACTGGACTTTTATGTCTGACAAACAAAAGGTACATGTTATATTCAGTTGTTGTTTTTTTTTAAGTGATTGATAATTGATTTTGAAGGCTAACGGTTGGTTTTGGTTGTGGTCTTTAGGGTCTAATGCCATCACTTGATGAATTGTTTCCAACGTGTGAGAAGAGACATTGTGCAAGACACTTGTGGACAAACCTCAAGGGTGCTCGTGGAGGTGGCCAGATGTTAAAGGACCTTTTTTGAACAGCAGCTAGGGCGACAACCATGGATGAGTTCAAACATGCTATGCAAAATCTGTCTGACTTCAGCAAGCCAGCCTACGATTGGCTGATAGATAAGCCCTTCCATCATTGGACCAGGTCCCATTTTCTAACTAACACCAACTGTCATATTCTCAGCAGCAATAATGTAGAGAGTTGGAACAACACTATATTGGAGGAAAGGGATTTGGGTCCGATTAGCATGTGGGAGGGGATTAGGAAGAACTTGATGCTCCTATACGCCCGTAGACAAGAAGAAATCAACAACTGGTCTGGTCCTTTGAAGGAAAAGATTGAGAAGAAGATGCGTTCGTGGGAAGAAGAAGTTGTAAAGTGGACAGCAATTTCAAATGGAAGGGGTCAGTTCGAAGTGAGTTGGCATGACAAGCAGGTTGTGGTCAATTTGAAGGTGAAATAGTCTTACCATTGGTTGGCGAAATAGACTACTCATATATGGCTGTTGTGGTTTCCTTGGTGTAACAATTTGCAACATAATCATAGATACAATTTGCTCCCACACCAATTACCTGGATAGCATGCTGACAAGGGATCCTAGTTAACTCCCATCGTCGACATGTGCGTGTCTTCGCCTTCAAATTGACCACAACCTGCTTGTCATGCCACCTCACTTCGAACTGACCCCTTCCATTTGAAACAAATGTCCACTTTACAACTTCTTCCCACGAACGCAACTTCTTCTCAATTTTTTCCGTCAAAGGACCAGGCCAGTTGTTGATTTCTTCTTGTCTACGGCCGTATAGGAGCATCAAGTTCTTCCTAATCCCCTCCCACATGCTAATCGGACCAAAATCCCTTTCCTCCAATATAGTGTTGTTCCAACTCTCTACATCATTGCTGCTGAGAATATCGCAGTTGGTGTTAGTTAGAAAATGGGACCTGGTCCAATGATGGAAGGGATTATCTATCAGCCAATCGTAGGCTGGCTTGCTGAAGTCAAACAGATTTTGCATAGCATGTTTGAACTCAGCCACGGTTGTCGCCCTAGCTGCTGTCCAAAAAAGGTCCCTTAACATCTGGCCACCTCCACGAGCACCCTTGAGGTTTGTCCACAAGTGTCTTGCACAGTGTCTCTTCTCACACGTTGGAAACAATTCATCAAGTGTTGGCATTAGACCCTAAAGACCACAAACAAAACCAACCGTTAGCCTTTAAAATCAATTGTCAATCACTTAAAAAAAACAGCAACTGAATATAGCATGTACCTTTTGTTTGTCAGACATAAAAGTCCAGTGAGGATTGTCTATTACATCCAGATCGTCCCTAACCAATTCAAGGAACCATTCCCAATTTTCCTAATTCTCAACTCCAACATGAGCAAATGCAACTGGGTAGTATTGGTCATTGGCATCCACACCAACCGCTGATAGTAGTTGCCCTCCATACTAGTGCTTCAAGAAGCAACCATCGATGATTAACACTTTTCTACACCCAGCCTTGAACCCTACCATGGATGCCGCAAAGCACACATACATCCTGTTGAAGCATTGATCTCTCTGCTCAATTATGACCGTAGAGTTGGGATTGCTCCTCCTCAACTCTTCGGCATAATGATACAAATTTCTGAACTGATCTTGCAAAGTCCCACGAACCTCCTGAATTGCTGCATGACGTATTCTCCAAGCCTTGGCGTCTTTCACGTCTTCCTTATAATCTTCTTTCGCAATGTGCTTCAGCAAGGCCCTTTTCATATTCCTATCGCATGCCATCTTCATACTTAGCTTGGAGCCGAGGAACTTTGCAGCGGCGTACTTGACCTTGAACGTCTTCCTACAATCGGGTGAGTGCCCAACCTTGCACTTCTTGATTTGGACAGCTCTTCAGTACTCATCTTCGAAGCCCAAATGTACCAATCCATGGAGGTTGGCATACTACTTGCAGCCGCTTTCCATCATTCTTTTTAAAGTGAACTGGCCTCTTCTCGACGAAAGCATGCTGCTTTATTGCATCTTTTAGGACTCCTATGCTCCTGAACTTCTGGGAAGCAGCAAACGTCGGCCTCTCCATGTCTCGATCTACCCAGAACTCCTGAGATAGGTCTCCATCATCCGAGTCTGAGCATACTATGCTTCTCCGATCATCTGAGTCTTGATTATCAGACACTTCCCTTTCAACTTCAGGCTGCCCATCATCTCCTTCAAAGAAACCCATGTCGGCTTCCACCTCTTGAGTGACATTTGCAGCAAATTGCACATTGTCACCATCACTATCTCCTTCCGTATCCTCCAAATAGTCACTATCTTCTTCCTCGTCATGTTCAGAATCCTCCTCCAAATCGTCTCCAGCAAGCTTTTTTTTTTTTTTGCCTTTTCTCAAACTGCCAGCACCAACTTCCTCAACTTCACTATCCATGAAATCTTCAACCTCATTGCTCGAGAAAGCATACAGCTCGATGACTCTTCCATCATCATTGGCTACAGTTCGATGACTCTTCCATCTTCAACCTCATTGCTCGAGAAAGCATACAGCTCGATGCTCAGAATATCATCATCATTAGTAAGCTCCGACATTGCATCGTTGGTTGGAGATTTCCAAGAGAACTTCGGATTTTTAATCATCCCACCACACGCCGCATATATTTCAGGAAGGTCCAGCAATGACAATTCGTCAATGTCAGCATAGTCCCAAAACACAGTGGTCTTCTCGTTCAGGAAATGCTCGCCGCCAACCTCTTTCAACTCATGAGACACGTGAACTGCAAATGTGAACTCTCCACTGGCAGCACCTGTTTTTAAACAAATAGCAATTGAAAAGAGTTAATGTAAAAGGACATGAGTAGTTATGGAGTAGCAGAGAAGTAGGTGGTCAAGGACAAGAACTTCTATTAAAAGACAGAAAATGCCAAACTCTACTGCTGCATTTTCGTCATTTCCCAGAACCCTACATTTTTTTTATTCGTAAACTACCCCAAGTGTTGTCCTTATCACTAATAAAGGCCAACTGTGGAATGGAATAGACCAAACCAGACACCAATCTACCATAAAGACAAGAGCAAAAGGAGGGAAAACTTACGATATTTAGGCTGAGTTGAATTCGGAGCCCGCACATGCCCCACCATGTTTCCTTCAGTAGTGAAATGGTGACCTGGAGGAAAGGGACAAGAGCCTGCAGGTTAGTATAAAACAAAGGAAAACGAGAACCCCCAAAAGCTTCTTCTTCCCACTCGATACTTTCGCCTGACCCTTATTCTTTTCTCTTTCTCAGACTTTCCAGACAGGGTTCGAATAAACAAAAGCCAGAAACTCACCTTTAGGGTTTCGTTGTCGGAGAGAGGAGTGTGAAAGCTTCGATTTAGGGTTTTGTAGTCTGCTTAAACAGGGGGGAAATCAGTCGCGATGGGGAAGAAAATGGGTAGGGGGTTTGAACTGGGAATTGAGAAAGGAGTCAACCACACTGTGTGGCGGGCTCCATTCCTCCTTCGTCGCCGATGAAACGAGTGGAGAGGAAGAAAAACGGGAGAAATGAAGGCGGCGCAGGATGGAGAAGGGGAATATGCTGAAGGGTTTTAGAAATTAGGTTTTGTATAGTGGCGGGTGGGTCGTTTTTGTTGGTGGGTAGGGTTGGGTCTGGTCTGGTTTGGTTAGAGGTTTGTTTAGGTTTAGCTGACATGGAGAGTTTAAATGACGTGGCGAGTCGGGTCAGTCAATTTTCGGGTTAAAAGGTGTTGATTAGGCGAATTTGTCAGCCACGTCATCACTTAACGGACGCTGTTAACAGCGTTGGACGGCAGCTAACGGAGAATGACCATGAATGAACGGTTTTTGTAAAGTTAATGACCAAAAATGGATTTAAATATTTCGAGTGACCAAACATGAACGTTTTTTATAATCTCAGTGACCAGCCATGCAATTAACCCACTTGTTTACTCTATGATACACTCTATCATTGTTTATACTTTGCATGACAAATGTGAAGTTGTAGTTAAAACAAGCCAAGTATCATCACACGATCCATCTCATTTAAATTGTGTCATCAAGAGATATGTAGGATTGAGATTTGAACTAGGAAGTTAACTATTTCAAACAACTTTTGACTCAACCATGAGTTGTACATAGACTCTGCTCTTACATTCTCAGTCTCTGATAGCCGCAATATTGATTCCTCTACAATCACGACGAGAACTCCTACCTGTACGGAAGCAACAAACAGCCCGATGCCTTCCAGGACCACTAATGGTTTTTATTCAGCGCCACTGCACCAAGTTATGATATGTTGATATGGTCTGAAGATTTAACTCGCTGACAAGATCGCTTTATCCTCCAAGCAGCTAACATTCTTGCACATCTGCAAAGAGAAGCATATCAAAATGACAGCAACCATCAATCCAAATCTTAAAACTCGACTACCGAACTCAACACACAACAATGCGACTCTAAGCTTACATATAATATAATTGGTTGGGAGGAGAACCACTTATCCTGGTGCTAATGGAATTCTTGAAAAGGAATAGGGGCTACGGCAACAAGTTTTCCATCAATGAATATCCATTGTCAAGTATTCCAAACTGGGAACATGAAGGCCGTTTTTTTAGTTGTTTTCTTTTAAGTGACGCAATAAAAGCTCAAACAAATACTCCCACTCCATAAACTATCGACCATCTCATGATCAATTGATAGCAGAAAAAGTATCTCAACATTCCTTCAATCCAACATTTTCTAGTCCTTATCAAACACTTCTTAATCACTACCCCAACTAAAGAAAACGCCAGGTTTAAGCAGAAGTCAAAAGGAACACATCCAAGAAGCTCACTAGGAGAATTTAGACACACCTTTAGTACCAAGATCAGCAGCAAGATTGGAGTGCTTTTCTGGGTTCTCAGCTGAGATGCACCGCATTGATTGAGGAGAGGAGCAAGGATCACTTGTGCTCCAGCATTCATTTGAGACTAGATCACCCATCCGATTGTTTGAGTAGTAGATGTCTACATTAGCAGACCCAGGACAAGACATTCCAACTTTTCTCTTGTGCTTGAACCTTCACCACCTAACAGGTGTGTGAGTGACAGGAGATACTAAAAGCAGAAATCTAGTTCCTTGCAGTTTTTATTTTTGGTTCAACAGCAGAAATAGGACATTAGCAATTTTGAGCTACCTGTCTTTCCGCTTCTCCAGGTACCTCTGCACCGATGCTTTCCTACTCCCAGGGCCTTCTACAAGGATTTTCCAGCAGAAGCAAAACAAAATGAGAGGAAATCCAGAATTCAGGTAAGTTATTAGCGACATCAAACAACAATCAGACTCCCCCGAGACACTCAATAATCGAGTGTCATCCCTATGTTTTATAGCAGCTCATCACATCAAACTGGCCCAAGGCGCTTACGAAGATTGCATAAAAGCCCCATAAAAGAACATAGGTATATAGTCAGATGCCATACGCAGAAACACTGAAAATAGATGTTGTACAAGGAACAATGTACGCCTGACAAGTGGGCAAGAGTTTATCGGCTGAAGAGAGAGGGAGAAAAGGAGACACAAGAACAAGGAAAATAAACACACAAGACACAACTGATTCCAACTTCTCTTTCTTTCATTCAATGCAGTGAACAGCTAGTATAATCCTAGGTAAGAACATTTAGATGCCATCAATCATCTCAGGTAACAACTTACAGGACCAAAGAAATACAAAAGCACAGGGAAATTTTCATGGTACAGAGATATGTTATTCAAATGCAAGGATACACCTTTAGGGACCAAAAAGAAACATAGCTCTCCACACCATATACCTTGGTTGACTTCAGGAGTTAACTGGTAATTGCCTCTCGGCAGCTGACAGTTTTCTGCCAGTTTCGCTGTGTTGACCAAAAACAAAATCAGTAAAAACATAAAGTAAAAATGTTCCCCGCAGTAACGAATATCAAACAGGATCCCTGGACAGTTTGAAGCTTTCAAGCAAGGCTTACACTAACACTGCATTTATCCTCTACAAAAATATTCCACCACAAAACCATATGCATACCTAACATGAATATTGCAGTTGTAGAATGTTTTAGCCTTAATTTTTTATATTGGACAACCAAGAAATGGAAATCAGTTCACCAAGGCGTAAGAAAATAGTTATGACTAAATGGATCTAATGTGGTTTCTTAGTGGAAGCACTACCAGTTTGCACGGAAGGGAAGGCCAATGCCGATGAAAATTGAGCTGCTTTAGGAACGTGAGTTTCTGATTGGCCCATAAATGGCCATACTGGTTGACTGCCGTCAGATGAACTATCCTGAGTCAAGGGGAGTGGACTGGCAGCGAGCTGCAGGATAACTCGAGCCTGCAACATCTTCCGGTCGAAACGGTTACCATACCGAAATGATAATTTTGCAATGACACTCGCTTTTCAGGGTATGGGCTGCATGAAAGGACCTTATCTATTACCTTATCTCTTGGCATATCATCATAGACGTTTACCTTCCCACAGTAAAATATCGTCATCTGCCTGGCTTGCTCAGTAGCAGCTGCACCTGTACTTCTGAAATGTCGAGATACTCTCTTCAGTGTGTAAAATTCAGCTTGAAAATCAAACCCCCCAAGACGGTAAATCATATTCATAATCATAGATTTCTAGTATTAGGGCACAGAGCCAAAATTTGAATCTCCGTACTAAGTTATCAGCAACTATTTTTCGCAAGTGACAACCTGGGAGACACGGAGTCGTTGTCTGCGGTGGCGTGACGGACGGCGGGAGCAGATGGAGGAGGAAGAGGATTGTTGGCCGGGAAATCATTCAAAGGCGGATCTTGTCGGCGGTATGAAGCAGATTCTTCGGCCGGGACAGAGATCGGAGAATCGGCGGAGGTTACTTTCGCTGAAACAGAGGGATTTGCAAGGGACTACAGTGATGAAGAACACCCAACAATTAAAAAAACTGTTGCAACCGTGCCCAACCTTGGAATTATTTAACTTAATCAAATAAAAAAAAAGTAAGGGGAAAAGGCAAAGATTAAAAAATATGAGCAAAGTACTCATCATTATTGGCGAGAAAGGGGAGGTAGCCACTGGTTTGAAGCAAGGGTAGAGAAACGCACACGATGGGTGTTATCCGGACGGGGAATGTAGCGCCTCCGGGGAGGCTGGCCGTCGTCGGACTCCGGCGGAGGTTCGAGTAGGGTTTTGAGTGAGATCACTTGCTGGATTGCCTGCGATTTGTTCCACGACGGCCTTCTCATCCCTGTAAAATGGTAACAGTCACCAATCGTCACCAACCACAATCAGAAGAATCAGTTCCAGAAAACGAAGGTGTAGAGTGAATTGAGAGAGAGAGAACAGTGCCTTTCTCTTTGAGGAATCTGCGGCAATCCTCGCGAGTGAGCTGAGAAATGTCATCTTCCGTGAGCTGGTGGAGCGGCTTCTCAAGCGGTGATCGAGCTGCCGTTTCATCGGCGGCAGACTGCATGACGCGCTGCCGTAAGATTCCGGCGGGGGCGAGTTTGGTCAGTAGTGGCTTGCTTTTGGCTTTGGGGGGACTGTGAGTCTGTGACCATGGGAAAGGAGTTGAGAAGAGAGAGAAGAAAGTAAAGCAGCAGAGAAGGAGGCTTGGACGCCGTAAAGAAAAGACGAAGTGCGGGCGTGGGACGGATCCAGTGTGACGCGGAGTCTCAATTTCTGAGCCTTTTGGATGAGAGACGGGCGACTGGTGAATCTGGATCGTTGATTGGTCTGGCCACCAGTTGTTGAGTCGGCTCAAATCAACGGCAAGCGGCAGGTGGAACTGTGCTGGCGCGTGGGACTGCAATCTGCTGCAACCCCAGAGTGACACGTAATTACTTAAATGCGTTACCCCACTTTCCGTTTGCTGTTCGCCATTTTCATCCGTCACCGTCTAAAATTATTTCGGCACAACGCGACGAAATCTAGCCGCAACATAAACTGTAACGTAGATTCTTACCGAGATTAAATGACAGTTTTGGTACCTATGTTTTCGGTTGTTCAACAAAAAGTGCACATCTCTATTTTCTTTTAAAGAAATCGTCGACCACGATCCCATGAATGCGTTTACCATATTTTTCTTTAGCAGGGAAAAGAAAATGGAGACGATAAAGCTTCATCCAATCTAGATGTGATATGCGACCTACATATACGGGCCAAAATTCAAGCTCTCATGATTCATTTGCAGGAATGACTGGCAATGAGTTAAGAGCATACATTCGAGGTCAGGAGACTAGAGCAAAGATTTTTTTTTAGCACCAAATAGCTTTTGTCACGGAACTAGCAAGTGTGCCAAGAACTCAAGGATCTCTCTCAAGCAATATAGAGAATAATCCTACGGAAGAGATCAAAGCTCTTGGAGAGAACCAACCTGATTGGTAGCGGATTCTCCCTATAGCTCGACCAGAATCATATTCTTTTATGTTTTTGTTCCAAAAGGGGCAGGGGTTACAATCTAGAGAGCTATATTAGAAAAATCTCCTTGGGAAGAAACTGGCGGCTTAGTGGCCAATTTTGGGCCAAAAATTATGCCAGAAGCGTCAATTTTAGGACCAATAGATTCCATAACTCAACAAAATACTGATTCCAAAATCCTATGAGCTGCCCATGCAAAATTAGCCGTCATGTAGATGAATGAACTCTAAGAAGGTGAAAAAGAGACAAGCCTCTTCGATTCTAAACGTTCTCTCTACATCAGCTAAAAGCTTCCGAATTCTATTTTGGAGCTCAAGTCATATATAGGGAAGTCCAAAGGAAGCAGAATCCATCTCTGGTATAAGACCAAAATTGGTGTCCAATTTTGCCGACAAAGGGCCCATTTTCGCTTCAGGGCATCAAAATTTTAAAAATTGCAGGACAGGCGTACCAAGTTCACTCATATACGAAATATCAAACACCTCCTAACCACGAACAAAAGCCTTGTCCCTCCATACCTACAAGGAATGATCATTTTCTACTAAAAAGCAACGTAGAAAAGAATTCCTTACCCCATAAGGTAAATGAATTCTATCTATATAAAGGTACGACTTCTCTAGACCCTCAAGACAATAAAAAAAAATTCATCACGATGAGAGGAAATTAACACCATCACGGAGCACGACGAGGACCATTGTCCCTCATCAAAAAAAATTGGTTGCTTCAGCAACCATATGTCGCAAGACATTGATAGCAAGGCACCATTTTCTACCCTCTCAAGAAAACTCAAGTTCCAATAGTCATGAACAAGTTCTTAGAGGTTATAGGAAGAAGAAAAGCGGTTGTAACCATTCTTAAAGTCATTTATGGGATGCCTAATCCAGTACACTAAATGCAAAATCTTTTTAGTTAAGAGGAAGAATCCTCTAAGAAGATTATAATAGATGACTTACTTCCTCAAATGCAGTTAATAGTACTACAGAAGATGCCCGATCCATGACACTTCACAATTTCATGCCTCCTCAATGGTCTTCATGAAACGGATGCTCTCATAGACGTGATGCCTACTATGTTTAAAAAATACTTGGGATCGCAAGTTTAGAGGAGGCGACCATAGAGCTAAAGCTAACTGAAAACACGATTATGTCCTAAATGTGTGGTCAAGAATATCAAAGTCGATATAGGGTCTTTTTTCTTCCTTCTCAACTTCATAGTAATCGACAATGATAAGGATAAATACTACTCTATCCTATTTGAGAGGCCTTTCTTAGCCACATTCGGTTCATTAGTCTATATTCATGCACGAAGGATCACAATGAGAATCAATAATGTAGAGTGCATCATTAACATAACTAAAACATATACTAAAGAAAGGGACGTCCCGCAATCATTTGGGTCCCCCATGGTGGGATCCTATTGTGAATATTCAGAAACTATGCCAAACTATTAGGAAGACGTCAACACAACTCGTTCAATCAACATATAGAGCAAGTTGGAATTCACCTCTATGGAACTCGTCGTTTCCTGGAAGTAAGAGAGAGTTTGAAGAGATGACGTGTAGTTTACATGAACTCGTTTATGAGCTTCCCAATGAATCTTATGACAATGAGAGAATTTTCTCGAACCACCTCCACCAGAAAATTGTGGAGCGGAATGGCTAGCAGAGCAACATTGGTCGTATGACTAAAACACCAATGGTCATTCCTATATCAAGGGAATAAAATAAGGGGGACTCCATGGGAGGAAACCCATGCCATCGTTTAACTTTAAGACGTTAAGTCGGAAGATATCCCGCATTTGTGTTTCTTTTTTCAGGTGTACTTTTCGAGATTTGGCTCCTAAGGAATAAATTTTGTTGGTACATCAGTAAGTGATGTGTTTTATTGTTTAGATCATCGATCTCTCCGAAAAGGAACAAGGTTTGTCATTCATTCACAACTTCTTCGTTTCTAAGGTATGTCTTGCCCAAGCTTTATTCAATTTATTCTGCTTTAAAGATGTGATTATGCATGGTATACATTAGAAACAACAGTCTACGACCTATAACAATACCACCCCACCCATCCAAAACGGTGGCAAAATCGGCGGCCTGGTCGCCATTTTGTTGCTCAGACCTCGAAATTCGGGCTCTAGTTCTTCCCTTTGTAAGTGTTTGGAATATGTTCTTATCCTTACCTTGCCTATATAATTAGAGCATGTCATTGATGGTGTATGCCTTATGAATGAATGCTAGATACTTTCTCTTATGAATTCATGGATGCATTGGAGATGCATTTTTGGGAAGACATATAGTTACATATGTAGTGTGATGTTTGCTTTTGTATTCATGTATTGAAGAGTATAGGCCCCTACTTGTGCCATGGTGTGTTAATCGATAGTTTCAATGATGTTGGTATGATTTGTTTCATATGTTGCTTGTTCTTTCCAGTTATTCTGTCGACGGAGAAAATCTAAGTTTAAAGGGGGGGGGGCGGGGGGAGTACTCTGTCAACGAAGAAAATCACCAAACCCATAAATCAACAAAAACCCAATGGCATATCAGCGACACAATTGACGCAGTATGCGCCAATTTTCCTTCTAGCCTACCAATTTTCAAGCCATTGGGAGTCTTGTCTTTAACTGATATTCTCCCATAGTTCTATTTCCCGGAGGGACTAGTTCGTTGTTTTGTAGATTTGAAAAATCTAGAGGTTCTTTAGACTTTGTAACTATTGCTTCTTGGTATATACGAGTATTTCAATCACTTTTTTATGTTTGATTTATTGTCAATGCAATTTTGTGTTGGCGAAGCTATGATCTCATATGATGTAGACTGTGAAATCTGATTTTGTATTTGATGTGATTGGACAAGGTCGTCCTTCATAATCGATCATCAATCGATTGAATTGCGTGATACCTCAAGGGAGGAATCTTAGGGTCCTTGTAGCCCACTATATTTGGTATACAACATTACACAATGAAGGAGCTAAACTTGCAAAGATCAAACAACACATACATGGCCAGGGGGAGCTTGCCTATGCAATGTCTTTCCCTTATATTCTTCTTGTCCACAGTGGCTTAGGTTTTAATTTTTTGTTTTTGTTTTCAATGCAGTCAAAATCTTGCTTTAAAACTTAAAAGCTTACATTTTTACACTTATAAGTCACCAAAATGCTTCTCCAAAATTATTAATAGAGGGTAAACCTAAAAAACTTGAAGAATTACAAAGGAATATCCAAAAATAACTGAATTGTGTGAACCAAAAGATTTCAAGATTCATCAACTATTATTTTTCTATTTAGTTATATTTTATTTACGTACTGAAATTTTAAAATTTGATTTCGATATATATTGCTTATATATGTTTTAACTCTACGACATATCGTGCATTTCACATACAAATGTAGTCAAAATTTACACTTTAAAGCTTAAAAGCCTATTCTTTTACAGTTCTAGGTCACCAAAACGCTTCTGCGTAAAATCGCGAATTTGACTGCATTATTTGTTATCATTTTTTTAAAACAAAGGGGAACCTCAACCCCCGGAGGCACGTCAACCTCACATTCGTTTTAAAGCTCAAAAGAACAAGTTCTTTATGAACTGAGCAAGTAATTGTGAGAGGCCTTGAGAGAATACGCTTGGTTACCAACAAAGTAAATTTGTGTTAGTTCTATGGCGTATCAATCAACTTCGCCCTATTGGCCTTTAGCAGGTTTACTACAAAATTGTTTCCAAATTAATGGATAACTGTCTTAGCGAGGTCTTGCCTAAATAGTAAATTCATCTCCACATACCATAATGGGTTTATGAATAACTTCTCCATTGTGGATAATGTTTTCTTCAACAAAGAATTTATGAAATATGTTCGAAATAAGCATTGTGTCCGATAAATTTTATGGGGCTCATGTTGGATTTGAAAAATGCATATAATCAGATTGAATTGCCTTAACTATTTTAGGTCCTCACCAAGTTTTGTTTCGATGCTCGGTGGATGGATCTTCAACATTGCCACGCTCTATCTACTACTATTTTCCATATGCATGAAATGCTTCTATGCATTATTATCTCAACAGATAACTATGATAGAACTTAACATTTGGTTCAATGATCATTACCTCATTATTCCCACATAGTCGTCACTAATGATGCATTCCTTTTTTTCTCTAGGACACTCATTTAGACTATCAGACACTATTACACTAATACACCTCCTACATCATATTATGAATGTATGAATAGTTGGTGCGTTAACTTAAATAGATTGAAAAAGTTCTCTCTAAGAACTCACTACCATCAAAACCAGCATCTTTCTAGGCCTTATTGCAATCGAAACCAATGGAGCATAAGACAAGTACTTAGGTCCCCTATCTCTAACTCGTCATTCCATGTGAGAACCTTTCTAATATATTGAAGACAGGGTTGCTAAGCACCTGCAAATGTGGAAATGGTTTTTTCTGTCTTTAGCCAGTCTTGAAACACTCATTAAATCACTCAACTATATCATGCACATGTATGCTATGTCCTTCTTTTGTGTACCGAAGAAACTTTGTCGCAATATCAATCGTATGATTGCGCGACTTTGATGGGGGAAGTAGGGCACTAAATATAATTTACATTGGGTCTCCTGGCGCCACTTTTGTAGTCCCAAAACAGAAGACACACTAGGCTTTTGAGACTTAAGATCTTTTAGCAATCTGTTTTGGCCAAGCAGTGTTGGCATCTCTTTCTGGAGCTAAACTCTCTAGTTGATTGGGTTCTCAAGGGTTTCTACTTTCATAATATGTTCTTCCATTCAGCAATGATATACTCCAACTCCTTATCTGCCTAACAATCCTTGCTTCACGTTTCAGATATGCTTCAACAAGGCTTACCCTGGGAAATTGGTTCCAGAACCACAATCGACATTGTCATTGATCCATGCATTCCTACCCTCCCATATTTCCGTACCAACCACCTCCCTACATCTCCAGTGTCCTTAAAGTTTGTTTTGTATTTTATATCACCCTCGACTTCCTCGTGATGCCTATGTGACTTCCATTTTAGCAATCGCTTTGCATCGTACTCCTTGTGTTGACTGATACATCTGCCATTTTAAATATCTGGGTCTTTTCTTGGTTAAATCCACTTATTGCCTCATCCTAGCCACCATCATGCCTTGGCATGTCATAAGGGTCTATGCATGCCACAACTTCTCCCTTCAATTATAAGGATGGAAATGGATAATATGTGGGGCGGATAATGCATATGCATTACCCTGCCCATAATAGTTTGAGTTTTATCCATCAGATACCCATACAAGTATCAAGTAAAATAACAAACCATACCCATACCCGATAAGGTTCCAGATATCCACGGTTATCCATGGATAATAATTTATGTTTATAACATCAACCAACATGTTGATAATTACGTTATATTGACATTACACAAGTGAAAAAGTATAACAATAAGTTACTAGAATGAAGAAAATTAGTTAAAAAAAACATAATTTCATGAAAAATATAATCTATGAATAATAAACATCTGATTTGTTGAGAAACATAATGATAATATTTAAATAAATTACATATCTATGTGTATAATCGGGCGGGTTCATACTGAATACTGAGAAAACTGTCTCCATCAATTACCCATAATATTCGGATACGACTTTTAACCATACATATTAAAAATCGTTAGGGTTCGGTACCCAGACTAGATAGGTCGAATTTCGATGGGCATGCACGAGTATGATTATTTTTGCCATTCCTACGTGACCCATCCCTCTGGCCTAAGATATGGGTCCTCTCTCTAGCACCATATCTCAAGTTTTTCTCTGGCGCTTCTTGCTACGAATCCTGCTGGTGCGTGAAGGTCTCCAACTATACACATGGGCTCAACGTGGACGACACATTTCCAATTTATGGTGTTAATGAAGGGGAATCACTCGAGCACCTTTTCATTTGTTGTTGTTTCATTTCGTCATCTTCTCGACCATTAGCTGCCAGATGGGCCTCCTCCTACTTTCACATTTCTATGCTTTGGAATCATCTGCTCCTCCACTCTAATTATGATACTTTCACCAATTGGGTCCTCCTTTGCTGGCGAATCTAAGGGTCATAACAATATCGTCTTCCTCCCCACACAGAATACACACTTGTTCTCCCTTGTAATTTCTCACCCACCGTGGTTATCACTTCATCGCCACAACTCAAGTTGAGCCATGCCCTCCTCTCATACTTCTACCTTATCATCATCGTAATTCCCATTAAGTATGTTGAGGGTTTCACATTCCTGTTAATGGTTCTACGAGGGCTCCTACTAGTTGGGTTGAGGGCACCTATTTTGACTTCATGTTGACATTTATGTACATTCAATTTTACTAGTATTATTGTGTGCACTACTCTATTGGAACTACTGGCCTTTCATGAAGCTTCATATCTCATTCAGCGGTGGTAGTGACACAATCGACCCATCCACCTTATTGATGATGCTGAAACAATACTGGACGAGTTGACACGAGTTCTACTCATAATGCTCGAGGATGGACTATTTTGTGTGAAGTTCACTCTTTACTCATGGAGTTGCCTATAATATACTTTGTGTTCACACCTCGAGAAATAAATCAGCATGCCCATTCAATGGCATGACATGTCTTTTGATATCATGGTCCTACTAATGATGTTTTATAACTTCACCTATCTAGTCTATGTATAAATCTGTAAGAGTGTCGTCATTCTTGTGGCATTGCTCGCTCTTCTCTGGGTTATCCCTAAAAATATATATGACTTATTCCTAAAAATATATATGACGACAAAAATATCATAAACATTGCAATTACATCTTCTAAAAGATAATTCCACTTCAAGTCACCTAATACAAACAAATTAAATATAAAAGGTTATTTTCCTCCTCAAAAGACATTTCAATAAACTAATTATAAACTAAATAACATGATTCTTTTTCAAATTATAAATGACTCTTTTTTTTAAGTTTGATTGGGCATGCACAAATTGTTATAATAAATTGACATATGACGAACTCATTATTGTTACATTTAACCAAAATACAAAATTTAGGTGTGGCAAAAGATATAATGACACCATATAACAAAAAAAAATATAGGGATGACAAAAGATATTATGCCACTAGTTTATCACTTGTAGATCTCACAATAACATACTAAAAATTATTTATAATGTGACAACAATAAAATCTTATTATGATAAAATATGTGTTTATTTTGACAAATGTATTTGTCACCATGGGTTCTTTTGGATGGAGGATTATTGCGGGATTTGAAAACAATCTCACACAATGTGGAATTTGAACCAAGTAACACGTTTGGAAAGATCTGTACAAATTAGAGAATACTGTTCCCATTAGAGTTTTTAAAAACCCACATATGTGTGATTATGAAATAGCTGATGACCATCACCTATTTTGAAATCTCTCGTTCTTAATTTTATTCTTTCAAAACTTACCTTCTTTATTCTTGCTCCACCAATGACTCTTCTCCATTCTTCCTCCACCAATGGTCATCAAACTCGATTTCCAAATTCAGCGGTCATCAATTCCGCTTCTCCTTCTCCAAATGGAATCAAGAAACCAACTCACTTGCTTTCTGCTGACAACCATGAATAATCACCTTCTCTCTTCCGCTATATTCTTGTGAAGCTACTAATCTTTAGTGGAGAGATTCGTCGACGAACGACGACTGTGAAATCGTGAACAAGAGAAGGGGAGATGAAGGCCAGATTTAGGAGATTCGTTGACCAAACCACATCCCTTCATCTTTGTTTGTGGGAGTCGACAATACGAGGCAAATTTCGATGTTGGCGGTGTCGATTCTAGTCAACGGCGATAGTTTTGGTGTCCAAATTGAAGAAGATGCAGTACTTTGCTCGGTTCTTCCTGTTTCTAGGTTCTGGGTTTTCTTTGGTTGTATTCCATTTTCCCTTCTACTAAAGGTTTCAAATGCAGAAAGGAGATCCAATTGATTTCTGATTGGGAATCGAAGTCAAAGACGCTCGTGAGCAACTCGGTGTTCGAATAGAAAAACCAAAGTTCGACACTCGGCTCATTATTTAACAAGCCGACTCGTTAATTAGTAAACGAGCAATTCTTGAGCTAGACCATGCTCTGCTTGATAAGCTCGTGAGCTAGCTTGACTCGGTAGCTTGTTGATCTAAGCTCGCGAGCTAGCTTGTTTAGAGCTTGTGGAAGGATTAATTACTCTTCTAAACATAAATATTATCTTGTTAATAAGAATGTGTATGAAAGTTAACTGTTATTTTTAGTTTCTAGTGTTCTTTTTATCATTTAAGTTCTTATGTTCACACATTTTTTTTTGGAAAAAATAATTTCAAATCGAACTCATCTTGAGCCAACCATATACTCAGCTTGACATGCTATGTTAATAAGCATTTACCGAGCTATACTAAGTCGAGCTCGAGCTAGATTATTTTTTTTCAAGCTGAGCACAAGTTCAAACTAGATTATCGAAATTTGAGTTTGAGCCGAGCTCGAGCTCGAGTTGAAAATTTTCTTAAGGAGCCGAGCTCAAGCTAAGAAAAACTCGGCTCGTTTGCATCCCTAGAAAAGACTAACAAAACCCAGACAAGTGTTGGAGTTTTGTGAGGTCTCCGAAGATAGGCAAGGTTTTGGCTATCGGTTTCTGGGTTATGGTCGTTGTTATTGTTGCCTACATTTCACCCACGTAGGCTCCGACTCCACTTCATCTCCTTCCTCATCTCCGTCACCATCAATCACCAACTTATAAACGAAGATTCAAGTCGTTGTTGGTTGAAGAAGAAGAAGGCAATTTATGGGTTTCTTCAACCATGAACATATTGTTGCTGTTAAACTTAAAAAAGCAGTTGAGAAACATATGTAGGTAAAACCGTATTTCTACTTACTCTATTAATATCTATCGTTAGTTTCCAAACGAGTCAATTTAAACAAATCTTGCGTATAAATTTCCTGGGATTGTAAAGGAATGATTTGGAGCCAAATCTCTCACAAATCACTCAAATTAAAAACCCTCGTCCAAACCAAATTTAATTTGACAATAGACTAGTTGTCACATTATTCATATACAAGTGATTGCCAATATATGAGACAAATTTTATGTGTAATAATAATGGACGGGAATGTTAGGAAGCCTGCCACAAAGTCTTGGTACGTATAATTAAACGACCCGCCAATCAACATTAATTATTAAATCGCTAGTAATTAAGGAGGAACCACCATGTAGCTCCCGCGCGGGACTCGCTGGAACGTCGCACGAACCAAGTCAACATAGAGCGGGAACTGGGCGACCGCAAAGAAGCTGACCGGCAGACACGTCAGCGCATACACTGGATACGCCGCGTACTTGAGCTCGTCCCTGAGCACGAAGAAATGCCCGGCGCAGAAACTCACCAGCACGGCGGCGATGGAGACGAAGAGCGACGATAGCCCGATGAGCAGCTTTCTGGGCAGGTCCCTCCCGAAGTCCTTCTCCTGGAAGCGTGACGTCAGGATGGACAGGAACATGACGAGGGAGGTGACCGAGAAGCAGAGCGCCACCAGCGACGAGATCGCGAAGATGTGGAACGCCGGCTGCCCTTCCAGCGTCGGCTTCCCGTCCGGCTCCACACCTCCCGGGACGGTGGACGACGTGGCGAACGCCACGGTGGCGATGAGCGCGGCCACCACCGAGCAGGACTCCGACGTGCTGATCAGCCACTCTCCGCCGCTCTTCACCAGGTCAGCGTGCTCCTCCGAGAAGATGTCCCGTGGAGTTTTCCCTTCCTTGTTGTGCCGGATGAAGAAGTTGTAGGGCATCGAGTTCTTCACAAACTGCACGCATGCAAATATAATAGTAATCATAATGTAATTAATTTATTATTATTTTGGGTTTTGTCTTCGGAAACTCACTTTTTTAAGTGTATATATTCAATGTAGTCTATCTCATAATCGTTATTTTGAACATGTAATTCATCTCAAAACGATGTCAATCGTCACTTGTAATATGATGGATAAGAAAACAAATGAATTTGTACAAAATAATCATTAAATGTTTACTTTGATTTGAAGATTTTAGAGATTAGGCTTAGGATTTATAATTTGGGATTTATCATTAGTATTCAAAATTGAAGGTTTAGGAAATACGGTAATTGATTGATTAGTTGTTTTTCTATGTTATATTATCATATCATACTAATCATATCAAATTAAAATCCAAAATTGAATGTCTTAAATCTACTTTTAGAATCGATTGCATTGAATGTGACTAGAAGAAGCCACATTTATTTGGATATATATTGACTAATTAAGTAGTAGTTAGTAATGGTTGGTGACTGACATACCTCGTACCACTTGATTTCCCACTGCATCTGGAGGGCGGCGCCAGGGATCCGCCAGGGCTTGTGGTGGCCGAGGGCGGCGGCGAGGTGCAAGGCGCTGTTCCCGCGGTTGTCCACCTTGCGGAAAACGCTCTCTCTGATCACCCCTCTCTTCAGCAGCCGCTCGTAAACGCGGGACTGCCTGTTCTCCACCGCCAGCAGCACGATGTTCTTCTTCCCGGCGTTCATGTCGTTAATGGCCACCGGGTACAGGTCCAGAATCTTCTCCACGATCTCGGTGATCCCGTTCTTCGCCGCTATTAGCATCGGCGTCTCTGTGTGTATCCCGGCCGGCCGACATGCATTGCATGCATACACCGTAAGTCGAGGAATATATGATATGGTGAATATATATGTAATTAAAATTGATGGGGAAGTGCGATACGTACCGATGGTTTCGAGGTGTTTGGGCTTGTTGATGTCGTGGTCGCCGGCGGCGGTGAGCAGGTCGCTGAACTCGAGAGGTGTTCCGATGGGGTGGGGGCTCCTGCCGTTGTACTCATAAACGTACGTCTCCGCATCTTTGAGAAGCTCGTTCATTATCTGGACCGACCACACGTGCTTCTCCTTCTTCATGCGTATCTTCCTCATTTCGGTCGATCCTACGTAGCGTAATTAGTACCAAACAGAATACTTGTTTATGGGTGCAGATCGAATAAATATTGACATTTGAAGGCAAGCTTGAAAATGGATGGGAGCGGTACGTACGTACCATATCCAAGGATGACAAAGAGGGACTTGAAGGCTAGCTTCACGAACTCAAAGCACGTGTCGTAATTGGAAGGAAGTAGTTGTTGACTCCCAGCTTCATGGATCAGGGGTCGATCAGTATTGTAAATTGTGATTATTATCATCATTAATAAGATTGGTATAAAACGTTAGGCTGGGCTATTAAAAGTCTGTATATAAAATATAAATGTTTACCTGACTGTTTTGATGGAGCTCTCTGGTTCTCTGCATCCTCTGACGGAGCATTTGACTGTTTGAATCTACTCTTCACTAACATGGGGAAAAAAACAAAAGCATATATATTGTAATTAAATTCATCGGTGAAACAATTAACATATATGCAGATTAAAAATAGGCAAAATAGTAAGCACATATTTTGAAATATAAAATTCGTCTTGAACTAACAGTTCTCGAACTTTGATTGTAAACGAAAATAATCACAACTTTATTTTTATTGATTAATTTGACATATATATATGGTGTCTACTTCGGCACACTCACTTTTTTTGGTGCACTCAGTGCACCCAAATCTAAAAGCGTCCATAATACATCAAATTTTGAACGTTAATTAGTATTCTCAATTTAATATGATGATATGAAATAAAATCATAACAAATCAATCCATTACCCTAACCCCTTAACCTTCAATTTTGAATCCCAACCTAAAATCCCAAATTGTAATCCTAAACCCTAACCCTAAATCCCTAAATCCTAAATCCTTCGAATTAAAGTAAATTTTGAATGATTTAATAAGCAACAATTGATACCGTTTTGACATGAATCACATGGTCAGAATGACAATTATGAAAAAGTGGGTGCACCGAATACACCACCATATATATATATATATATATACCTAGCTCATACGTAATTTGACCTAATTTTCGCAGCTGGTAGTATGTTACCCACCTATGTCAAGTGGTAATGCGAGGAAGGAAACACAGGTTTCGTAGTTAGGAGGGACGTAGGACGACGCTGGTGCTGCACCTTGGCCAGCATATGTGCGTGGCATTTCTGGCTGAAGCAAGTCCACAAACGTACCTGCATGCATTAAAATATAAAAAAAGAAAAATGAACTCGCCAATAGGAAACTGGTTGGAGATTCTGTGTCCAACCAAAATTGAAGCTAAAAAATGTTGGCGCAGGACAATAAAGAAAAGGCAAGTAATGGCCGGGAACTTACAATAATAAATAAGCTGGTGATATCCGCCAACGTGGCTGCCACTTCTAAACGCGCCAGGCTTGCTGGCCAGCAGGTGCAGAGGGGTTTTCCCATGCGTGTTCACAGCGTTCACCAGTTCCTTGTACAAAACTATTATCTGATACGCCAACTCTGCATTCGCATCATCATGAATATAATATTCCAGTCAATTATTTCTCCAGCTTACTTAATTGGTTCTCGATCAGCTCACCGAAGTATTCTCCGGCGATGGCGACGTGGAGGATGGTCTCGCCGTCCTTCCCTCGATAATGCCTCCGACAATCCTCGGCCCCACAGATCTGGTGCATGCGGAGGAACGCTTCCTTCATGCCGTGTACCGCCGCCAGGAACAGCGGCGTCTCGCTCTCGTCGTTCCGCACCCCGACCAGCGCCTTGTCCCTCCCCGCGATGCTGACGCACATCCTGACGTTCCCCAGCGCCGCCGCGATGTGGAGCGGGGTGTTGCCGTGGTCGTTCCTCACCCTCAGTGCCGCCCCTGCCTCCTCGCCGGCGCCGCTCTTCCCGTACATGATCTCCACCAGCTGCTCCAGGCAGCGCTCCTGCCCGTCCGAAACGGCGATGTGCAGCGCCGTGTCGAGGGGCTTCGTGATCTGGGCCGCGTACGCCGACGGCTGCGTCCTGTAGGTGTGGATCACGCGCCGCCAGTCGCCCTTCATTGCCGACTGAAACAGCTCCCTCCTGATCGCGTCCAGCTGGTCCTCATGGAACCCGCCGCACCCGTCTGCTAATGGACTCCCCATTTTCGGCTCTCTTTCTAAATTCTAATTCATCATTCTGCTGGTGCATGTGTGTATTTATAAGGAATCATCATGAGATCTGGCTAGTGATTGAAGCAACTAAGTGCAGAGAGTGTACAAGCAAAGATTAGTTAGTTGGTGAAATATTCTTTATGTAAGATTGCAGCTAGAATCTCATCAGCATAGTACTAAAACAATAGTCTGAAAATTGTATTGAAAGGAGGAGGAGTACTTAAGTTTGGTGGGGAGGGTGGAGGAGTGTCATACAAGTTTGGCATAAAGTTTGCGCTTTGGGTAATTAAGTTGTTTGATTCACACAATAACATTGTCGTCCCCAGTATTTGCAGCTTTATTTAACTTTTCCAAAGTGAAATCCCAAGAGTTGAGCTTACGGAAGGGACAGAGCATGTAATTGACTTAATTTCTATTATTATATTATGATTTTTCACAACTAGATTCATGTACAAGGAGTTTTACCAAAATATGCTTGTATGAAATGAAACAGTTCACGGGTGCCGTCACAATTTGCCAAGGGGCTCAAGTAAAATTAATGATTGGCTTGTGATTATTGGGTGGCTCGGGTTTAACTATAAAATTATGGTAAATATCTAAAAATGGACAAATCTTTTAAATTTTAGATAGAAATAGGCAAAACTATATGAAATCTATTAGGGCTGGCAATCTTGAGAGGTTTGTCGGGTACGCTACCGCTGCCCAGATGGTGAGCATTTTACTAGTCTGTTGTGGGTAAAGGACGGATTTGGGCAATACCCAAAATTCGTAAGTAACGAGCAACGGGTGACGATAGATCTCGTGATATCCGCCCGTCCCCCAAACTATATCCCCACTATATAAATTAAATGAAGCTTCGGGCAATACCCTCACTATATCCCCATTTTCTCTTGTTCGTGACGGCCGATTGCTCATGTTCCCTCTCTCCACTTTCTCTCCTTCGCATCCCGCAAGCATTCATTTTGCTCAAAATTTACGTCGATTCCCCACGAAATCTTCTCCATCCAGGCTGTTTGTACATCGATAATTCATTTGGCAATCATTATCCTGCAATTGGTCAATTGGAGGTTAGTTTAGCTGACAATTTGGTAAGGGAATAGCATGCAGAATCCTAAAATGCCCGTTGTGATCTTCGATTTGCTGATATTGGGGGAAATCGGCTTGATATCACACACCGATAGAAGTTCTTTCTCCTTTTTCCTTTCGTATTCAATTGCACCTTCTTCCTTCTCAAATATATTAATATTAACCCCGTCGATTGATTTTAGGGTCACTGGTCAGTCTCAGTTCTTCCGTTCATCATGGCCTTCACTCTTCTCATAGCACAGTCGAAGTAATCACTATTGAAACTTCATTTCTTTTAGTTTATTGCTGGTCTTTATCAATCAATGAATGCTAATATTATTTTGTTAGTTTTTTACTTTGTTGGAGTTCGTCAGGTTCGCAACGGGCATTAGCTCACCATCTGCAATCTGGTCAACATATCCTCCCTCTCCAGATTACAGGTTAGGTGTAGACTTACTTCAAATCAACTACATATTGTAATTTGTATGTGTTTGGACTTAGGGTCATGGAATAGGGACTGTGTAGCTTGCATGTGTCGATTGCATGTGTGCAAATAGATGGATGGTCTGAGTCGTGATGGTTGATTGATTGTGGTTTTGTTTATGTAGATGGATGGTGCAATCGCATATGATGCTTTCAATGTGAATGATCCTCCCAAGGCTAGTAAACAAAACAGTGGGAATAACATTACTAATGGTAATGGTACTGATAATAATGTCTTGGCAAATAGAAATGAAAATGTTGAAGTCGTTCTTGAGGAAGATCGTAAATTGAATTCTGATGTCTGGCCACATTTTGGAAGGGTGAAGTTTAACGGGGGAATTAAAGCTAAGTGTAAGTACTATCGTAAATGACTTTGTGGTGATACTAGTAATGGAACCTCCCGCCTAAGGAACCATTATAAAAATAGTACCCAAAGAAAAATACATGATGATACACAGAAAGTTCTTGATCCTGGTTATACACCCACTGGAAAACCCCTACTATCTGCTACTCATTTCAATTCTTATGTGTCTAGGAAAGAGATGCGTTCTATTATTATGGTAGCATTGGTAAACACTTGGGATTCAAACGTTTATGTTGTTTTTTGCAACCTCAGTTCACTGTGCCTTGTAGAAATACAATTAAGGACATAATGAGATTATATGTGGTTGAAATGGCAAAGTTTTGGAAGGTTCTAGATGGTAATATTAGTAGAGTTATAGTTACCACTGATATGTGGACTTCAACCAACTAAAAGAGGAGTTATATGGCAATGACTGACCATTTTATTGACAATTCTTGGAAGCTTAAAAGCATCATGTTGAGCTTTGGTTATGTCCCTACCCATTATATCAGTGAGAGGTTGAGAGATAGGTTGTTCAAGTGTCTTATTGATTTGAATATTGATAGCAAGTTGTCCTCAATTACCTTGGATAACTGTACCACCAACGACGTCATGATTACCCATATAAAAACCAAACTTGTTATGGATTATTTGTTGTTGAATTGTATGCTGGTTCAAATGAGATGTTATTTGTCCACTCAATTAGGGAGACAAATGAGTCAAGTTGAGTAGGAATGAGAAAAATATTCTTGATCGTTTATATCCGTCTGAATCTAACTTAATCAGGCAGGGTAAAATGAATGTAACTTATTCATGTAGGGTAAAATCTGAATTCGGAAGGTTTTTAGTGGGTACGAGTAAAACTCGAACCTGACTATTGCAGGTAATGGGTGGACATGGTTTTCTTGCTATCCAACCCGAACCCGCTCGATTATACACATGCATATGTATTTTGTCTAGGAAAGATCATTATTTTTTGAATATTTTTATGAAATTGTGTTGTTTTTAATTAATTCTTCATTCTAGTGATTTGTGTTTGGGCTCGATCGAGAGTCGAGCCTAGTTTAGACGTAGCTTGGGCTCGACCGTTATTAAACGAGTCAAGTTAAAGCTCCATATACAACAGGACACTAGAGTGTGTATCATTGTCATATCATGATCTGACATTGATATGATATTATCAATTTATTTTGTCAAACATAATAACTCATACCAACACCATATCACTTTCATACCGACATTACACCATTAAGATATCAACATCATACCACTATGATGGAAAAAATCCCAAAATACGCATGTTTAAAAAAAATTCTCAAAATACACACGTTATGAAAAAAAATTCCAATCTATGCATGTTTGGGCATTCACCGCGGTAGAGAAAGGCGGTGATTGCATCACCGCTGTAGAGAAATACGTTGAATGCTTCACCGCATTACACAGCCGCGATGAAGGCCTGACCTGCGTCAAAACTTTAAACGAACGTAACTTTGTGCTCGGTTATCCAATCGTAGCGAATTTTTTTTTTTTTTGAAACACGTCCCGCTAAAAGTAAGAAAACCATGCCCACCCATTACCCACTAAAAGTTCTCGGGTTCGGATTTTACCCTACCCGATTAGGAAGGATTTGGGCGGATATCCACGGTTACGGATATTTTTGTCATCCCTATTGTAGAACACAAAAAAAGTGTTATTTTTTATGAAATTTTTTGAAATCCATTGTAAAATGAATAAGATAAAGTCCGTTGAAATTTCGTAAGAGATTTGAAAAGCGTTATAACAACCGCCTGAGAAACAGTGCCCCCAAAATCCGATCAGCCCTCTCCCCAAAACTCCTACTTTACCTATTTACCCTTATACTAAGATTACTTTTAGATAACTTCCCTCACAATCTCAACCATTCATTATAGTTTTATACCCTGACCTAAAACTTATAGAACAAGAGAAATAAATGTGTCAACTCTCGAGGGGCAAAAAATTAGTATTTATCCTATGGTAACAGAAGAGATTTAATCATGGTTGTCATGTCGCTAGCATGCCGGCCAATTCACGTTCAACTGGTGTCGGTTATGAAACCGTCATGAACACCCTAGATATGACCGGCATGATCGATATACGAACTATAAGCAAAATGACGTCGTTTTAGAGAATTTAATTAATAAAAATGGTTCTATTATTTATTTATGAATTTAAAAGTTAAAGGTCGATGTAATTTGTTGGATTCAACATTTAGATATTAACGTTACATATTGAACATAACTATAAATAAGAGTATTTGTTATTTTATTTGGAATGTCGTATATTATTTAAATATGAATATGGATTGTAAGTAATTGTCTTCAAATATATTTTGTATATGATTAAATTTATTTGATGTTAATGATTTTGCACATTTTTATATATTTTGTTAAATCGACATGAGCCGATCGTACTACTGGTCGAACCATTTCACCAGCTAAAACGGCGCAATGATATAAACTAGGGCTGCAAATGAGCCAAGCTACTCGCGAGCAACTCGAGGTTCGAATCAGGAAAAACTCGTTCGAAACTCGATTCGTTTACCGACGAGCCAAGCTTGAGCCTAACTATGTTCAGCTCGTGAAGCTCGCGAGCTAGCTCGACTCGGTGGGTTGTTGAGCTCAACTCGTGAGTTGGGTCATTTAGAGCTCATGAGATGTCTCAACATTGTGGTTTGAGGGCCAACTTGATCACTGACTTATGGACTAATCGATCTAATTTGGGACTTTCATAATTCATAGGATTGTTAAATTATATATCTCACATCATGTGAAGTTTAACATGTAAGAAAATATGCATTATTTTTAATTCTATAAAGAAGTTATGCACAAAATTGTTTCGATACTATGAAATAACATGATTTGAACTAGTTAAAATTTATTAACTAAACAATATGACACCTAAAAATTATAATATAAGATTAATTAATGTTGAACATTTGATTATTATTTATCACTACATCAATCACATGTACCATACACGACATACAAAATTAATGTATTAAATACGATCTAAGAATTTAGTAAACAAGCCTAGCTCGAACTCGACTCGACTAGGCTCGTTAATAAATGGCTCGGGCTCGAGCTTAGCTCATTTGTTAACGAGTCAAGCTCAAGCCGGGGTAAAACTCGGCTCAGCTCGGCTCATTTGCAGCCCTAATATAAACTAGTTTGACAATATTGTTGTTCTTTTATGAATAAGATTATTTATTCATAAAAAAAAGAACGAGCTAAATACTCATCGTAACTGGCAAACCAATCGAACACTGAGTGCACAAACTTTTTACATCAACCTATCTATCTCCAGTACTTCTACCTACGTATCTATCAAAGCTACAAACCAACAAAAGAGTTTACATAGAAGGTTCATTGATACAACTAATCAACAAAAGTCACAGATATCATAGGAGCCAAATTAGTTCAGAATTTGCTGCTGCAAATTGTACAGAGTTGTCGATATGCAGCTGGATAGCCTCCTGAATTTTCTCTAGCTACTGTAATTCTGTGAGGCGTGAGCTATTGTCCTACATATAACCTTCTACACCTTTCTCTCTATAGCTGGCTTACCATTAGTCCACTATTGTTCACATAGTTCTCCTTGCCAAATCATACATTGAGTTCCCAAATGACAACCTTGATGTCAACCCTTTTGTATGTGATGATGATTTCTTAATCAATCAAGGATTTTAATAAGGCAAAGGTACAACGTATAATGTCGGTTCCATTTAAGCAAAATAGTGAAGGCAGGAGACCAAATATTGTTTGCGAAGCTGACATTCCCTCTTTTCTCATTCTCAGCCTAGAGCCGGAGGAAGGAACGCAAGTATTCAGGTCTCCACCACTGTAGTAGTTGTTTTGCTATTAATTAGTGAGCGCTTCCGTCAACCCTACGCTACTACTACTCGCAACCTGCGATTTCCAGCAAAAAAAAACCTATTTCCCACTCTTCCTTCGCCACCGATGGGACATTCAGGCCACCAACCCTCCACCCTCATGACTGATCTCCTCCGCCACTCTAGCGGCGTGGCCATAATCGACGGCGGCCTCGCCATCGAGCTCGAGCGCCACGGTGCCGACCTCAACGATCCGCTCTGGAGTGCCAAGTGTCTCCTCACTTCTCCTCATCTCATCCACACCGTACACTCGTCTCTCTCTCTCTCTCTCTCTCTCTCTCTCTCTCTCTCTCTCTCTCTCTCTCTCTCTCTCTCTCTCTCTCTCTCTCTCTCTCTATACGTTTGCATTTGGTCAAATGTGCTTTTCTACGTTTTGCTCTGCCTTCAATTGATTCCTTCTATAAATTTCTAGGGCAGAAGTGCTTACCAGTTCCCCCCCTCTCCTTTTTTGGGTTTTTCTGGAATTTTTTGAAAGTGTTTATTTTTGTTTCCGCGCGGAAGTTTGGTCATCGGCAGTGGACCGCCGTGTGGGGGTGCTGATCCTGTGAGGCTTATGTTTCAGCTGAAAATTAAATCTCTACATTGATTTGTTTTTGGTTGGAGTTGTCAGAGTTGATGGTTACTGAACCCATCACCACTATGCAGCTGTAGTTTGTCAGCCCTCCCTCACTTTTGTCTAGTTTCAAATTTAAAAGTTTTTTTGTTTCGATTAAGCAGGCAGGTCGAAACATATCTTAAGTAGGAAAATTGTGTTGGATGAAATTTGGTAATACATCCTAGTCTTCTTAACTGTTGGTGTGCAAATGAGAGATTTTGAAGCTTACTTTTGTGGGTTGAAAAATTGGAGTTCACCCCAAGAACCAAGCTCATAAAGTGCCTGGAAGTTGCATGGAATTTGGATTAAGGTGTTCTTGAAAATTATGAATTTCTTCAATGCTACGACTCTCCTGTTTCTTGTGGAGGCAGGATTTGTTGGTGGTCTTGATCCTACCAAGTAATCCACTTTGTCATACTACCAAAACTCTAACATGCCTATTAATGAAGCGAAGATAACTAGTTTGTTTTTGCAGTTTAACTTGGACTTTGCGAATTAACTCCTCTCTTTTGTTTAAGTAGGAATCCGCCCAGTACTTCTCATGTGTTTAATTAGTACTAACTTTTTTTAAATTCACCAATTATGGAGATTTTTTTTTGTTTGGTTCGAATTCATGGAGTGTTTTAACTTAAAGAAGAGTGTATATTTATATCTTCGTTCTGACTGTGTTTCTTGGCTAAGCAGGTGCACACTAACTATCTCGAAACTGGTGCAGATATTATTATCACAACATCATATCAGGCAATGCAAAAGTCTTCCTCTTTTTGCGTACATGCATGTGGCTATGAAACTGACCTCTTTGATTTTGTTGTTATCAAGCAGGCTACCATTCAGGAATTTGAGGCAAAGGGATACTCTACTGAAGAAGTTGAAAGCGTGTCGAGATCGCTTGTGAGGCAAGAGAAGCCTACAACAAAAGATGCAAAGAAGCTCAACATGACATTGATAGTAGTGGCAATGTCTTGAAGCAGCGACCTATAATAGTTGCTGCTTCTGTTGGAAGCTATGGAGCTTATTTGGCTGACGGATCAGAGTACAGGTGCATTAGTCCCCTGCATCTTTTTGTGGAATTTGGCCTTTTAGTAGCAGAATTTCCATTTTACACAACTATTACTCCTCACATATTAGGTTCACAAAAGGCAGGGTTCTCTATACTTGACATTATATCTTGGAACCTATATTATGATTGATCAAAGTGCTCCTTTTTAGCTAGCTGTGTGTTTTCTATCCTTGAATGGCGGTCTACTTCTATCTGGATTATAGATGTCTATTCACTATGCATAAATTATGGCTGGGTCTTCCCTAAATCCATACTCTGGTTCAAATTTTCTCTCATATATGTTAATATAATAATATCCCTATCAGAAGTTGACAGATGTTGCACTTTGTTGTTTGTTGAGTACAATGGAATCTATTGTGAAGCTGTTAGCTTGGAGATCTTGAAGGAGTTCCATCGCAGAAGGCTTAAAATCTTGGCAGAATCCGGTGCCGTTCTCATAGCATTCGAAACCATTCCAAATAAGGTGGAAGCTCAGGTAACTAACCACAACTCCCAGGACAGTTGCTAATTGGTTGCATGTTCAACAATTCCTTATTTTTGTCTCAATGTTATATCGAAAGCAGTAGAGATGTAAAGACAGGAAAACGACATACAAGGGCAATTTGAACACCTTGTAGTAGTATAACAGAATTGTTACATCTGTTAATTTTCTTGCTTAAAGTCTTTTGCTGCACATGCATGCAGGCCTATGTTGAGCTTTTAGAGGAAGAAGACATTGAAGTTCCTGCATGGTTTGCTTTTAATTCCAAGGACGGTATCAATGTTGTTAGTGTTGACTCTTTGATTGAATGTGCTACTATTGCTGATAGATGCAAGAGAGTTGTAGTTGTTGGGATAAACTGTACACCTCCTATGTTTATTCATAGATTAATATCATCTATTAAAAGGTAATATTAATTTTGCTCATGCTTATGTGTGAAGCAAGATCTGAGTGAAGTATTTCTCTTCTTGATTTGAACCATAAATTGGCATAGTAGTTCTGACCTTGTATGCAAACGAAGGTATTATGCAACAATAATATCCTATCTGAAAAATTTAGTTTTTACTTGGCAAGATTCATCTCGTCTTTATTTGCAATTCGAATTTACAGTCTGATGCCCTGGCGAATGTATTTCGTGCTTCCAGGTGACAACCAAACCAATCCTTACATATCCGAACAGGTGTGATGCAGGGGCTTCCCTGGTTGGAGGTTGTTGCAGAACAACTCCTAATACCATCAGAGCCATCTACTGGACCCTTTCCAATAGATCAACTGCTACACCGATGTAGGGGACACTTACTTCATTTTCAAATGAGAGAGAAATTGTTGTGATAGTATCAGGTCAGGATTTTGCAGCACACTTACACTCTCACAATAGTAGTATCAGGGACTGGGTTTAGGAGTATGAGGAGGTTTGTTAGGTCAAATTTTCAGCCTCCACTATACAATATGACGAAAAAAGCAGTGACTTAAGCTACATCTTTTCCTTAAGTTCTGTAGTTCATGGTCCCTTAACGAAGCGGATGGTTCTTCATGTATTTAATCTTGCACGTGTGACATTATTGAATGGATCAGTTTCTTCTGTTACAGACTTACATCAGGCACTTCTTCTACCACCTTGAGCCCAGGAAACTTGGGCAACATACCTAACTATGCTCTATTGGACAGGATGATGTCACAAGCAGATAAATGAAACTATATCGTTTTGATTCAACCCATATGAAGGAGTTCAATCGGAGAAGTTGCCAATTGTAGTAAATATGATCTGAAAGCATAAGCGGAAAACTCTTATCAAACTAAGCAAATGGTTGTGAACTGAAAATACAAAAATGATATTGGGTTGGTGTCTCCTATTGTTACATGGCATTAATCCGTACATGAAGGATTAGACAATAATTGATGAATTTCATGCATTATAAATGGTGGCTACTTCGGTGCACTCACTTTTTTGGGTGCACATCTCTAAAAGTGTCCATAATACATCAAATTTTGAACTTTAATTAGTACTCTCAATCTAATATGATGACATGACATAGAATCATAGCAAATCAATCTATTACCCTAACCTCTTAACTTTCAATTTTGAATCCCAATGCAAATCCCAAACTGAAAACCTAAACCCTAACCCTAAACCCCTAAATCCTAAATCCTTCAAATTAAAGTAAATTTTAAATGATTTTTTTTTTCAAATTCATGTGTTTCTTGTTCATAATAACATAAACAACAATTGATATCATTTTGACATAAATCGCATGCTCAGAATGATGATTATGAGGCGGGTGCACTGAGTGCACCCAAAAAAGTGAGTGTGCAGAATACGTTACCATTATAAATTATGTTTGATAAATGTGATTATGTTCAATAATTAAAAAGAAAGTAACTTTAATGAAAATTGTCACTCGTACAATTGTCTGCACCCATTTTTTTTTTATGTAAAATGTATCTTTTAAAAGTTACGCTAAAAACAACAAATGAATAATTCCAATAATCTCAGTTAGAAGTCAAAATTTTACCAATAATCATTCATTTTAAATGATTATTTCTACACTTCTAACAACACATTCATTTTATGTGCATAAAAATATATAAACAATGCATGCCAAAAAATGTAAGCGAAATATTTTAGATGTTTTCTTTTAGTATAGTTTACAGAGAGACATATATTATATGTTCCTTCTTTTTTATGGTTACTTACACAGACTGTGATGAGGCGATGAGAGATTTTCCCAACTAGCTAGAGCTTAATAAAAATTGTTGATTTGACCATAAAAAAATGCGAGCATTACAACAATCTCACTAAAACAATCCTAAATTCCAAATGACCAGTAGAATTAGTTCCTGTTTTGAAAATTTTAAGGTCCCGTATATCCACAAATAGTTCCTGTTTTGAAAATTTCATCCTACTAAAAGTTGTAGATCTTGAAAAGTTATGCGAAATGAAAAAAAAAATCGCATCGATCGGATACCCAAATGCAAAGTTACGTTCGTTTGAAGTTTCGGCCGAAGTTAGGAGTTGATCGAAAAGAAAAAAATTTTTGGACCAAACCGCTGGGTGGGGTGGCGGTTTTGGGTTAAACCGCCACCCCACCTAGCGGTTTGGTCCAATTTTTTTTTATAACCGCCTCCTAGGCCCGCGGTTTGCATAGAAAACCGCGCCCCCGACAAACGGTTTTCGTGTAAACCGCAGGATGGGGTGGCGGTTTTTGAAAAAGGGTGGTATTTTTGGAATTTTTTGGGATTGGGTGGTATTTTTGGATTTTTTTTTTAACAGTGTTACTTTTGGATTTTTTCCTAAGAAATCCGGGTTTTCAGGAAAAAATCCCAAAGTACACACGTTCTTAAAAAAAATTCCCAAAATACATGAGTTATAAAAAAATTTCCCAAAGTACACATGTTTGAGCATCACCGTTTTAGACAAACGCGGTGAAGATCATCACCGCGTTTGACAAACACGGTGAATACTTCATCGTTTTAAACAAAAACGGTGAAGTATTCACCGTTTCAAACCAAAACGGTGAAGTTTTCACCGCGTTAATTAACAACGGTGAACACATCACCGTTTTGGTCAAAAACGGTGAAGCCTTCACCGTTGTTAACTAACGCGGTGATCATTTCCCACGTTTCCCACCCCTGGTAGGTCAAAATTAGGTCGCAGCTACCACCTATTCACCGTCTAAGACAAACGCGGTGATAGTGTTCACCGTTTTTGACAAAAACGGTGAATAGTAGGCAGATTTTCCTATAAATAGCACACCACCAGCAGTTGTAAAAACATAACCACTCCCCTTTCTTCAAATTTCAGCAGCCAAAATCGAGCATAATACACAGAACAGAAATTTTTCGGTATGTTGAGACTTTTCGTATTATGGTCTAATTATGTTTTTAGTAGTTATAGTATGATTTAATTTTCGTATTATGTTGTTGTTAGTTAGTTGAACTTATGTTCGTTAGTTATAGTATGATTTAATTTTCATATTATGTTGTTGTTAGTTAGTTGAACTTATGTTCGTTAGTTATAGTATGATTTAATTTTCGTATTATGTTGTTGTTAGTTAGTTGAACTTATGTTCGTTAGTTATAGTATGATTTAATTTTCGTATTATGTTGTTGTTAGTTAGTTGAATTTATTTTCGTTAGTTATGGTATGATTTAATATTAGTTGTACAATATGATTTTGATTAATTTTACTGTCTTTAAGCTAATAGATACTTATTGTAAATTGTAGATATGGGTAAATTCAAGAAGTTTCATCTTACTATTCGGTGGAATGGAAGGGTGACAAACTCTGACATAGGCATTGATTATGAGGACGGCGAATCCATTATGCTGAAAATTGAATCCCGATTCAATTTTCAAGAACTCTATGATCTTTGTGCAGAAAGGGTTTGTACGAGCGGACAGACGAGACTTGGCAAAATTACTTACCGGTATCCAGACATGAGTGCTGGCGGGGTCGTGTTCCAAGAAGTTGTCATAAACGATGATGACGCGGTTATGATGATGTTACAGTTCCTAAGCGATAACCAAGTCCGGCTTGCAGAGGTGTATGTTGAGACCGAGGCGCTCGGTGAATCTCATTCTCACCAGTATTCTTATGATGATGGTTTTGCAGGAGGGTACGAATGGGGTGGTAGTTCGAGCAACTACCAAGGCGGTGGTTATACAGGAGGTTACGGGGAGGGTGGTGGTTCAATCAACTACGGTGGATCGAGTAGTGCAGGATGGGACCAATACTCGCAACCTCCTAAACCAGCCCCATTTGTTGAGGCCGATGGTGTTCAATGGCCTGCTTGGGGGCCAGAGTGGTATGGAATCGAGAATACCATTCGATCAGGGCGTACTTCACATGAGCGAGAGGACGATGTTGGTGATCGTGGTCATGTTGATCCTTCTAGCTCGAGCTATCCATTCGAGTCAAGCGACGAGGATACTGAGGAAGATTTGATATCAGTGAGCGAGGAGGAGGAAGATACTGATGATAACGAGGATGAGGCGGCATTTCGTGAGGCACCCACGCCATATTACACACAGGTTCCAACTCAATTTTTACATAGTCAGAATGATCCCCCCGACTTTGTCCCTATGCCAGTGTACAATCCGACGGCCAATCTGGAGGTGGGTATGGCGTTCACATCGAAAGACGCTGTGCAGGATGCATTTACAGAAGAGGCGTTGAGGCGCAATTTCGAGTGGAAGGTAAAAAGTTAAATTGGGCTAAGTACGGAATAAATTCAATTTAAATCTAGCTCAAGCATGTAATAAAATTTAAATTGGGCTAAGTACGGAATAAATTCAATTTAAATCTAGCTCAAGCATGTAATAAAATTTAAATTGGGCTAAGTACGGAATAAACTTACTTGACACCGTAGGGGAGATTTTGCAGAAGGTTGAGCTCATCATCGTTTCTCCGGTATGGACGTGGGTCGAGAGGTGCGAACATTGGAAGATGCTCCCATACCCACAGTTGAACGATGAACATCGCAGCACCAGCTTGCTTTGCCCCAACCCTCGAGCAAGTACACAGCTCCCGGTATACGCCCGCTAGCACGGCCGATCCCCAACTCTTCTCTCCAATTGCATCCCAGTCACCGGTGAGCAATGGCAACCATATGCCTTGAATCCACCGGTTGGACTTGTCGGGGAACAAAAATCCACCCACCAAACCGATGAGGTAGATGCGGGCGTAGCGCTCGACTTGTTCTTCCGGTGTCTCGTCATTGATTTCCACCTCTTGCTGGATGTGAGATACCAGCCACGGGACCGACACTTGCCCCGCATTCAACGGTGGATGCCCCCGTCCTTGATTTGGTGTGGTGGTCGGCATGTCGAAGCCCAAACGATCATGGATGAGCGGCCCCCAACCTCCTCCGGGTTTGGTCGTGTTCCCAATGATGGCATCTCCAGATATAGGAAGCCCGGTGAGGATCGCCACGTCTTTGAGGGTGATCGTCATTTCCCCCTCCGCAAGGTGGAATGTATGGGTTTCGGGACGCCATCGTTCCGCCATTGCCGTAAGCAGCTCGTTGTCGATCTCGATCCGCAAGAAATGGCGCAACATTCCCAAACCGGTCCTCGCTATATAGGGCTCCAACCTTGGATGCCAAGCGGGCAAGTTATTGGTCCCTTTATGAACCACGGGAACAAGAGATTCCTAAAAAAAATAGGAAAAACATCAATTAATTAGATTAAATAAAGCAAAATAAAACATTAGAAAATAATAAAATAAAGCAAGTCAGTTCATCAAATTACCGGATTGTTATCCCAAATGGCACGGGAGCGATGCATTTCTTGATTGGTTAAGAGACTCGCATCCCTTGGGCCATAATGGATATACAATCGAGGATCGTATATCTCGGCACCCATCTATAAAAAAGTAATATAATCAGAGATTGTTTTGATAAAAAATAAATCAAATTGTTTCGATTAAAAAAAAATCACAAACCAAAAACCTACACGAAGAGCCTCTTCGTCCATTATTGGCGGAAGCCGGACAGAGGTTCGACGGGTTTAGCTTTGTAAGGGACGGGAACTTAGCGAGACGGGGGCTTTAGGGTCAAACTCTAGTAATTCTTTCTGATGTGGAAGATCGGACTTAGCCGCAACCACAGAGCATACTTAGAACGAGACTAGAGCGGATAAATTGAGGGAGAAAGAAGTGAAATGTTTGTGGGGTGAGTTGAAAGTGAAAGGGGAAGGGGGTATTTATAGTTTGGGGGAAGGGGGGGAGGAGCTGCTGCGCAGTTATTAGGGCTCCATTCACCGCGTTTGATGAACGCGGTGAACTCACCGCTTTAACCAAACGCGGTGAATGCAATGGTGACGTGGCGTGCTGTGAGGCGTCGGATCGTGGGAAGAAAACCACGATCCGCGTCTCACCGCATCTAACGGCCACGGTGAAAGCACATTGGCGCGGATTGCTGACGCAAACAAACACGGGTTATTCACCGTGTTTGTCTAACGCGGTGAATACCCCGTGCTGTCCACGTCAGCAACTTCACCGCGGCCGACAAAAACGGTGAAGCCTTCACCGTTTTAGTTTAAAACGGTGAAGGCATCACCGTGTTAAATTAAAACGGTGAGGTATTCACCATTTTTAACAAAAGCGGTGAACCCTTCACCGTTTTAGTTTAAAACGGTGAAGTACTCACCGTGTTTGTCAAACGCGGTGATGACCTTCACCGTTTTAGACAAAAACGGTGATGCTCAAACATGTGTAGTTTTGGAATTTTTTTTATAACTAATGTATTTTGGGAATTTTTTTTAAAAACTAGTGTACTTTGGGATTTTTTCCGGGTTTTCATCCATTGGAAACACCATTTGATGCCAACAGATCTGATTATATGGGTATTCCAACACAAAATCTTACATCGCATCACTTAGAATAACAGAGCACTCTTATTATTTCCATCAGAGATTCAGAGTAGTTGCTGATCATTTTATGTATCAAAGCCAGAGTAGACGCCACTTTCTCTCAACAACCTCTTCTCTTCCTCGACATAATTCTTTCCCCTGCTAGCCTGCCCAAGTTCTCGTTTCCTCTTCTCCTTCTGCGAGAATGAAAGCTGATTCTTCTCCTCCTTCTCTTTCCGGGTCTGTGAATGCACCAGCTGCTCTCCAGCTACTAGAGCTGCCCTTGTTTTCTGCCGCTCATCATAAGACTCTCCATTCTCGACCTTGGTGGCAGCAAGGCGTTCTTTACCTGTAGACCAGGTCCAGTTGGGCTCTGTGTCGTCTTTAGGGGGTGGCATTCTCAGAAGTGAGGGGCCACCTTTGTATCCATGCCGCCTCAGTTCTTCAAAGTCAACAGCTCCACGCCTCCGCCTTGCAGACTTGCCTAGAAACAACATCATCAAAGAAGATGAGCCATGACAATAAGCCAACTTTCCAAGGTTATCATACCTAAAGTTCCTTCAGTCTAAACTAACACCACCTAGACGATAGCACGAGAAACCACGAAACCAGTAGAATTGTGTATTAGCTCTTCCAGCAGAGCTGTCACTTCCACTGATCTGGGTTTCAAATTGAGAACTTGAGGGCTAAGTCAAAACTACGAAGCTTCTTCCCATACCGAATCTAGGATCGTTCTGCTTCGGCGAAGTTGAAGTATCAGTTGTACCAAAAGGTTAAAAAAAAGGTCAAGTTTCAGAAAGTGAGTACCTTTCGAGCTCTTGTGCTTGGAGGCATTCTTGGTTTTCGTCTTGGTGGTGCCTACATCACCTTCAGCATCCGATGCCGAAGACGAGGTGGACGATTCATCATCTGAATCCGAAGAATCCTTGTCGCCGTCGTCGTCGCTCCACGGAATTGCCCTTTTCATGATTCCCCGGCAACACACTGTTCACAAAACAAACAAATCACGCCAATCAATCGAAAACGCTATCATCAACAAAATTGTTAAATTCTACGGGGAGAAGACGAAGTACCTCTAGTGCCAAGATAACGGCAGAGAGTTGGCCTCAGTGAGCTCCGCCGATTGGACGAAGGGGATTTTTGTTAGGGTTCGGAACCCGGCAAGGAAAATTTCGGGGGGATCCGGATCTGTCTTGTGTGGACTCGGGACTGGGAAGCTACCATGAAATTACAGTAAAACCCCTGCGATTTGAACTGGTGATTGGTGAAGTGGATAGGCGGTGTCGTTTTATTAGCGCTTTCCCTGACCGAGAAAAATTGGAAATTTGGGGATATTTACGATTTGAGCGGAAAGGGTTTAAGCGCGCCACCCCGCTTTGGTGGTGGCTTCTCTGTCTCGCCGGATTCCGCCGTTTCGCCATCACAAAGGTGCCGTACCTTGCTACAGCTCTGCTTTCACTCTTGTTGGTTTAAGGTTTTAATATCAGCTTCTAAGGTTTCGTCCTGATGAAATGACTGGAAATGGCAAGAGTGAGAATCGAAGCTTTGTTCTCTTTCCGTTTGTTCTCTTTCCGTTCCACAGTTGCTACTGTTCTCTTTACTGTCGAATTCAGTGATAAAACCGTTGTCCATAGTGTTTCCTGAGGTGGGTACTTATTTTAGTTGCCAGAACGTTCGAATTAATGAACTTTGAAGAAGGTGTAGGAGATGGCTCCCTTGTTCTGCTCAAGCAAGGAGCTGAGGCTGTAAGTTCATTTACTTGCATTCTATTTGTACCGCCTGGTTTCATATCAACAGGATTTCCTCTTCCCCTGATCTTCCTAAGAACTTGGATTAGAAACCTCTCACATGTTGCCTTCTCCTTAAGTGGAAGTAAATCTTTGTCGTAAGTAAAGTCTGCAAATTTTGATGTATTGAGTTTGGTGCCATATTATGCAGAAGGTCTTTGAGTTGAATTTTGTGGGGAGGAGGTCGGTTGTTAAGGAACGGTTCTCGAAGAAGTACAGGCACCCAACGCTAGATGCTAAGCTAACTCTCAAGCGATTGAATGCTGTGAGTTAGAATACATCCTTCTTGTATATATTTGAGATTGATAATAAGAAAAAAAGGGGGTCTTTTTGCCCCTTCCACAAGTGACAATTGATGAACTGGAAAATTTTCTGGAGCAGGAAGCTAGATGCATGACGAAAGCAAGACGACTCGGAGTTTGCACTCCTGCTCTCTATGCTGTGGATCCTGTATTGCACAGCTTAACATTCGAGTACGTGGACGGTCCTGCTGTGAAAGATGTCCTCCTTGAATTCGGATCTAATGGTATAGTGGAAGAACAATTGGACGACATTGCTGTGCAGATTGGTGATGCAATTGCAAAACTACATGATGGCGGGCTTATCCACGGAGATTTGACTACCTCAAACATGCTAATCAGGAATGTTGTCAACCAATTGGTGAGTTATGGGACTGCCTCCCCCTATTTTTTGTCCTTTCACCTCGCTGTTTAGCTTAGGTTCCCACGAGAAAAAATTACAACCCAAAGATTGGGAAAATTGCAGGTTCTCATTGATTTTGGCCTAAGCTTTAGATCAACTCTTCCAGAGGACAAAGCTGTTGATTTGTATGTGTTAGAGCGAGCATTGCTGTCAATGCATTCTTCATGCGGGAATGTGGTAAGCCATAACCTTTGAATATTTAAGGTGAAAGTATAAATATCGTTATGGTTCAGAAACCAGTAACAATGACGGAGATGAAAATTAAGTAAAAAGTTACTGTGCAAATAATCACCCCCATTTTGGGATTAGAATGTTACTTTCTTTTCGATCACTCCACTTTGGGAATTATCATTGCAATCAGTAAACGTAAGTGTTTGGACACTTGACATGAATGAAAACCCCTCTGAAAGGAGCTTTTGCCAAGCTGACCTTCATTAATGTACACAGATGGATCGCATACTTGCTGCATATAGGAAGTCTTCAAAGCAGTGGTCAGCAACCTTCAACAAGCTAGCTCAAGGTGCGATCTTGCTCTATTGCATTCTTGGTTTTGCACTTTTTCGTCTCTTACCAGTTATCTTTGTTTTCCCTTTCTGATTGCCTTTGCCTGCCTGTTTCAGTTCGGCAACGGGGTCGTAAACGCACTATGGTTGGATAAGTCAAGAAGTCTCCATTGTCTACTTATTCATGCTGTACAAAGGGGAGAAGCAAGGTGCTCTGTGAAACTTATTATAGGTTCAGTGATGGATTTTAGACTTGGTTATTTTCTCTCACTGTCCACAGTTGTATTATCATACTTCCCAATGTACTGCAAGTGCGTATTCGAATCAGACTGCATTTGTACCCGTCTTGATTTGTTACTGGTGGCCTAATTTGCATAGAAGATTATGGCATGACGTTCACCTATTTTACCATAACAGTCAACTATTTTAGAAGTTCATTTTATTTCTCAAAGTGGTGCATAAAAGAAAATGAGGCCCGAGGAGAATGGTGGTCGAAACTGGCAGTGTATGAAATGAAACAGACAGGCAACAGGTAGTGATTTTCATTATGGTCAGCGGTCCACTTTTCACAGCAGAAAGCAGAGGCACAGGGTACATGAGAATATTTACACAAAACAGCGAGGAAAGCTTATTATAAGCTTTTTTTTTTCTTCTCTGCCTCCCTTCCACCATGGCTATGGAGTTATTATTCTTCCTCATAATTTACACATTTCCCACTCAGCATCTCGCCCTAACAAACCTTCTCTGCTCGTCACCTCTTTGCGGCCGGTTCCTTCCCAAGTCTCCCAATGCCACTACACAGCGCTGTGGCCTCTCCTGCGCTGCCGCTGCATCTCCGGACCAGGGAAGAAGAACTCCTCATTCTGATTCCTGAAAATCTGCTCCACTTCCCTGGCCGGGACCCCGAACCCCAGCTCCAGCGCCTGGCTCTCCATCTTGCTCATCACGTTGTTCTTCCCGGCCAGCTGGAACTTGAAGTTATCCCGTGCGTTCACCTCGAAACACACCACCTGCAGGTTGTTGTTTGTCGATGCCACCGTCGCCACAGGGTGCCCCGCGGGGACTACGAACACCGTGCCTCGTTTCAGCCGCGACTTCACTTGCCCGTAAGTCGTCCCTTGGCGCGAGCCCCTGCTGCTTCCAGTACTCTGGCCCCTTCTTCCCTGCTTCCTAGTGCTGGAGACGTGAGGGCAAGCCATCTCGAAGTAGCCTTCACCGTCCACAACGTAAGCTATCTTCGTCGCCTTTGAATTGTAGAATGGTCCGGCCATTCCTCCCTACATGGAAATTCAGAGCTGTTAATTTGTGATTCAGAATAACAGGATGCAAAGTATAAATCTCATAGGATGTTTGGATGAAAAGAGGTGAAGTAGTACTCGTGTGATGTTGGCAAAGGAGACCATGAGGTCGAGATCGTCAAGCTGCTCGAATTCGTTGGGGTCTGCTTCAAACAGCTGCCCGTAGTTGTTCTTGTGAGTAGGGCGCCTATGGAAGAGATTGAAGGGACCGCTCGATTCGCCGCCGAATGGCCAAATGCCTCCACCTTCCTCCCCATGGGTCAAGGCCCTGATTTGCTCCTGGGAAGCTTTAATGATCGTCCCCTCCTTTTGTTGGAAGATCCTCTGCAGACTCTCCCTATCAACCTGGCAACAGGGTATATCAAAACCCACCCACCAAATCAGATAAAAAACAGCAAGACCACCTCAAAACAAATTTTTCCTTGTCATTTCCATGGTAGAAACGAACCTTAAAAGCAGCTTCTAGCAGCTCAGGACTAAATGCCCTGAAGAAGGATTCTGGGTTGTCGCCACCTGGGCCGTGGAACGCCTCGAATGCTCCAGGAGTGTTGACGGGTCGAATGAATTTGATGATCACTAGCTTCTGGCTTTCGTGCTTGTTGACAACGTATACAGGAGTTCCAGCATGGACCCTAATCACATCTCCGGTCTCGATGTTGAAGCTGTGCCTCTTGATCTCGCTCCTCGAAGAAGTTGTTGTTCGCCCTCTGTTCTCCCGTATCATTGTGAACGTCCCTCTCCCTACAAATTGAAGATTGTTTACCTTCTGAAGAAGGGAACCAAGAATTTGGCTCTGCTTAATTAAAAAAAATAAAAGGAAAAGCAAGTACCTTGGGCTACGAAAAGAACACCATCAGCATCGAAGTGGGCAGGGGAAATGAAAGTCTGGGGGTCAGCTTCAAGAAACCCAATCCTGAAATTCTCAATTCCTTTCAGAAGCTCTGATCTCTCAGTGAACCTCTGGAGGACATCGACTCTTCCATGCTGGCTCTCAGCTTTCTTCAGGAAATGCTCGTCCCTGAAAACATAAGGATTCTCTTCCCTTTCCCCACCTTCTCCAAACACCTCTTGCTCTTCTCCTTCTTCTTCTACATCATAGTAATACTTCTTTCCCCTGCCGCCACCTTCTCTGAACTCCTTCTCGCACTGGCTGCGGCAAACCTCCCGCTCTTGCTCCCCGTAACGCTTATGCTGCTCGCACTGGTGCTTGCATTCCCTGACCCTCCTCTCAGGATCAGTCTCTGCAGATTCGCCGCGGCCGCCCCATTCCTTCTTCTCCCTAGCGTAATCTTCGCACCGCTGGATGCAGACGTGCTGCTGCTTCTCGTCGAACTGCTTCTGGTCCCTGCACAGGTCCCGGCATTGCTTCAGTTCCACGTCTTCGGTCACTGAAGCCAACCCGGAGACCAGAACTAGAGCAGAGAGAAGCACAAGGACAATTAAACTGATAGCTTTCATGTTTGTTTCCCTTCTTGTTTTCCTTCACTCTGAAGTGTTGTGTTGGGAAGGAACTGTAAGCGATAAGGGTTTATATAGGTGTGGATAGAACCCGGATAAGAGTGGGAACAGAGAGCACCGAGTGAGCCATAAAGAAGAAAAAACAGGGGAGGCAGAGTGTTCACTTTTGCATGCAATTCGACGGGTGTCTCTTGGTACGTTATAACGTGTCCAATATGGGGACGAATCGATGGCCGCGGATTAGAGGGAGTACGGAAGAATGCAATGCACCCACGAGGTGTTACCCGATTTGTCTTGTACTGAGATCGTTCCCTATGGGGAGTTTTAATGTAGAAGTAGAAGGAGCAGATGGGTTTCACGTGGAACAGAGAAACAGGGGAGAGAAGGGACAAAAAATGGCGCATTTGGACAAGTTTACTCTAAGCAGCTATACGTTCTCCCGCATCTAAACTCTGGATGATCGAATCGAATACCACTTGTCCTGACAAAAGGAGTAGGGAGCTAGGCAAACGCAAAACTATGGCTGGCTGCCACCCTTCATTCATCCGAGTTTATCCTGTCCGATAAAGAGTTAATAATGCCCGTTGGGAAGAGGCCTCTCTGGCTTTGCTAGGCGATGCTCATCGCTTCATCCTCGTCTTCTTGTATTTTTGTTTATTGATGAGTGGGGATAGTGTTGGACAAAATGCAGAACGCGATGGCCAGAAGCTCAGTCATCGTTATGTGGCACGCAGTGCATGCACTAGTGCTTGATTGACACAAAAATGTCATCGTGTTCGGATCTACCTTGGGAGGACATTGCGCCGTTCGGCCGCAGTATTGATATAAACAGCATTGTATTTGTATGCCAATTGGATCTCACAATATGCTGAATCGCAATGTGATCAATGGAAACCAAACCACATAAGTAGTTGTGGTTTGGTATGGTTTAGACCGCATCGCATTCGTAATATATGCGATTAGATAACAATTCTCCCGAGTTTCCTTCCTTATGCCAAAACCAATTTGGTCCTGCTCAGAGCCGACAAATATAACCTGCACCATTATGATTACTCCTGTGCGGTAGTCGTTAAAAAGAGAATGTTTCTTATATCTCCAATTCGTGAGAATGAATCACAACAAAAGAAATTGTGAGAAAGCAAAAAAACCCACTTTCTCCAAATCTCTGGTCCACAAAATCAACAAAAATAAAATAAGGTACCAACTTAATCTTGCTGCAGCTGCAGAAGGATGTAAGAGATTTCTACCCAAAAAAAAAGGATGTGAGAGCACGACATTATTATCAATGTAAACATAGAGAGGGGGGCACTTCCACAACCTTATAGTAAACTTTATGCAAAAAATGAGTACTTGAGGATTTGTTTTGAATCATAAATCTAAATAAGCGAACAAGGCACATAACATTTTTTGCTTTAGTTGTCATCTCTTTCCTCTTTACATAACAGGAACAAACGGCAAGAGGACATCCTTCCCAGCCAGCATCCCTCAGTTAACACGATAATCCGTTACATAAGACCGTGTTCACTTCTATTCTTTGGCACGCCACACATTCTAGTAGGCGGAAACCCAACAATAACAAGATTAGGAGCATTCTAGCCAGCCCGTTTCTGAGAAATCTTCCCCACATGCTGATCCTGGTTCGCTGCAGCTTTCGTCAGCTCTTTCATTGGCTGAATTCTCTGATAAGGTTTCCTGGTCAATGTCTCTCCTCTCAAAGCAGCTACATATCGGTCATTTGTGTCCTCTTTCCTTTGCAGCTCCCCGAGGTACTCAGCTAGTCTCTCTTGATTAACTCTACCCATCATCTACCCAAACATTCAGCAATAAACTTTGTTAGAATAAGTTGTACCAAGGAAACACTATGTATGCAATCTGATCTGATCACTCCCTCTTTTACAACACTCTGGGTTCATCGGCAAGAGATACGAACAAAGGGTTTAGAGTATCATGTTCTATGATGTTTGAATGATGAACACGTTCCATTTCAAGAGATAAGATGGACGCAAAAGGGGGTATACACTAGTAGGACAACAGAGTAGGTTAAAATCGACATTTGATCATATAACACAGGGTTGACTGCAGAGTACTGTATGCACAATCTCAGGAAGAAAACATCAGCATCACTATTGAGGGTCTGAACTTTCAGGCTATTTTATAGGGTATAATTGGCAGGTCCAAGATGAATACTGAGGGCCTAATTCCTAAGGTGGGTTTTGGTCATTAGTGCAGTGCACAACATCCAACTCATATATACCTGTAGCCAAAATGCTGACAGGACTTGTTGTTCAAAATGATGCAGACCAGACACCAGTCAAAGATCTTAGAAAATGTTTTAGCACGAAGGCAAGCCAACTAGAGATTGACCGGATTCGTGCGTGATAGCAAATCCATAACTTCACTGAATCAGGCTGGTGAGAGCTAATGTTTTGGAGAGCCCCCCTCATTCTAAGTGGCAAGGTAAGAAGTTTGAGCACGCTCTACTCTCCCTCGCTTGTGGTTCAATCAGAGTAACAGAGGAATCGGGATTTTGGGCATCCTTTACAGGAAAGCACTAGTAGATATATGGTTGGGGAGTAGGACTAAACGCTAAAGCATCGCATGAACATTACTCTATTTCCTGAAAAGACCCAATAACAAACCATTCGTGGGTTCCATTTCCCCCAGGGCAAGTCTTGGGAAAGGAGGAAGTAGAACAAACAGTTGGGCATGCAGATTCAATTTGGGAAACAAGCTAGGGCAAGGTGGAGAGAGGCTTACGGTGGAGTCGGGGCGGGCATTCTGTCGGAGACGGAGCTCCAGCTCTGGGTTTCGGGAGTTAGTGAGCTGCATAACGCAATAGCCGATGACGCCGGGAACGACCCCGCAGACAGTGGCGAATCCAAAGAAGAAGGGCCTGGAGTCCCTCGTCCTCCTCACCAGCCATCGCCATGTCTCACTCTTCTCCCACAGGAACGACATCTGCCAATCTGATACCTCTTTCCGACTCTGAATTTTGCTGAGCCTTCTACTTCTTCTTCTCTTGGTTCTTCTCCGCTGTTTGATCGGATATTCGCTAATCGCTAGATTTAAAACCCTACTCTCCTCGTCTTGCTTTCTTGAAATTGGGTTCCCAAATCAGGCGGTGGAAGGCCCAAAAACGCCTAGATAAAGGGGAGAGAGAAAGTGCCAGAAACGCTAAGCGACGAATCGCGCAAAAACGGAAACGGCCATCTGAAACGCGAAGGTGGAAATTTTTGCTGAAACGCCAAACGGAACCCCACCAAGGGAATCAAATTCCAAAGACCAGCCACTGCTGACTGTGCTCCTTATTAACAAGTAACAACCAAGTTTTACCACTCCCACTCGGCCCCATGACCTGTCATATACAGTGATTTAGTACAATTAAGTCCCATCCTCTAACCCGCCCAACCAACCCAATCCGCGACCCGCTCGCAACCCGATTAGACTAAAAGTCAAAGACCCGCAACCCGCCCGACCCGTAACCCGCTTGACCCGCAATCTGCTTGACCCGAACCCGCTTGATCCGCAACCCGCTAGACCCGTAACCCGACTAACCCGAACCCGATTAACCCAACCCGAACCCGCCCGACTGGCACGAATAATACTACATAATATATTTTTTTGCATAAATATTATATATAGATAATATATATATAAAGTTTATGTGACTTGCCCTATTATTTTTTCATCTTTCCCACCAAGAACAAAGGTTTACTTTGTGTTGACAAATACAAACTGTCATTTAATTGAATCACATAATAGTCTCACTGTCTCGGTAGATAAGTAGAAATCCTAGGAGGGTTGTCAACATTTTTTACATTTGGTTGATGTATATAAATAATATATATAGATAACACATACATATGAAAAACATGATTGACTTAATTAAGCCAATCATATATCAGTACCTAATAATTACAATATTTTTTCTTCTACGCATAATATAACTGGTCACATAACATTGTCAAAATATTAACCTAGCATACGAAGATTCATAATAGTACATAAGTCATAACTCATACCCTAGCCCCAATAATAAGAAGATACATAATAGTTTGCTTACTAAGTTCTACCATATAAAAAATAGTAGGATACAAATACATAGCTGACATTGTCACATCTTACGTACCAACAAAATAGGTTCACAAATTAAAATGGCAATTCACTTGGCGATCAATCAACAAGCTTCAGTTCTTCTCCATCATATTCTGCATCTTCATTATCCTCATCTGTACAATTAGTCATTGAAAGTAAAAACACCATTGTAAGTAAACTCTCACCTACTTTAGTATACACAAAGAATAGAAATTTTCTTACCCATTTTATATCCATGCATCCAATTACGAGTTGTCATAACAGCTTCAAGGGTATCAGACAAAATGGAAGTCCTCCATTTGGATAATATTCTACCTCCCAAACTAAAAGACGACTCTGAAGCAACTGATGAAATTGGAATAGAAAGCACATCTTTTGCCATCCGAGAGAGTTGAGGATATCAAAATTGATGATCCTTCCAATATTGCAATACTTCAAAAGGAAGCAATGTAGGAACCCCATCAATGTCTGCATAAGCAGGAATTAAAGGATCCGCCAAATATAACTCCAACACGGATCTAGTTGATGTGTTCTGATTGATATTGGAAGCATAGAAACCCAGAAAATAATACATATCATCAATAATCAGACATAAGATCGAAAGAAGTATAAACAACAAGATGACTCAAAAGGTAGTTAGAATACTTACATCAGTGTGGCTATCCAAAGGAACACTCAGAGATGCCATATGCACCACACTTTGACTAGGTAAAGTGGACGATTGAGTTTTGTACTCCTTAAAGAGCAGCTCCAAATCATCCATAATAGCCTTCGGCTTTAAAGTGTACTCTTCGCCCAACTTTTCATAGCAAAATTTGACAAATGCAAGCTTGTAACGAGGATCCAAAATGACACCAAAAGCAAGCACTAAGTTGTAGTCTTTCCAATATTTCAAGAACTTGGACATCATTGTGTTTCCCATACCTCTCATATCATCATCAAAACTTATACAAAGATTTTTCAGCTCAAGATGGATCTTCCAAACATTCTCGAAAAACAAGTTACTTGTTGGGTACTTGGTTCCCGAGAATAACTTCGTGATTTCATTAAATGACTTCAAAAATTTTGCAAGCACCTCCATTTTCTCCCAATCATTATTTGATGGACAATCCTTATACTCATTATCCATCCTTGCTAAGTTGACAAAAGCTTCACGATAAAAGATTGCTCGATCAATCATATTGTAAGTTGAATTCCATCTTGTTGGCACATCAAGCCACAACGACTTTGACTGTTTCATCCCACTTTGTTCAACACACTCCTTAAACTTTTTTTTTCTTCCTTTAGATCCCTCAACATACTTGACACTTTCTCTAACAGATTTGATACCATCTCTAATCACCTTCAACCCATCTTGGACAACAAGATTCAGTATATGTCCACAACAACGTATATGGAAGAACTTGCTAGCACATAATAATCCATTTTGTGCATTCAACTAATCATGCAATTCATTTTGCATAGTAGTCATATTGTTAGCATTATCCAATGTGATAGAGAAAACCTTGCTATCAATACCCCACTCCCTAAGCAAACGATAAACTGTTGCTTTCACTCTATAAGCTGAATGTGGAGGAGGAAGATGACAAAAACTCAAAAGATTGCTATTCAACTTCCATTCATCATCAACATAATGAGCTGTCAAACATAGATACCCTCTACTTGTCAATGAAGTCCACATATCACTTGTCAAACAAATACGACTAGAATTCTTTTGCAAATCAGACTTCGGCTCAACTTTCATTCTTTCATGCATCTTCATGATATCATATTTATGTGTGGTCCTTGAAATTGGTTTAGCATTACTATTTAGGTAATGATGCACCTCTCTATTTCCAATATGCTCAACACATCTAAAAACATAATCATGCATAATTGTTGCTGATGCTAGCTTGTCACGAAAGCCTTCCTGAGTTATCTTATTGTGACCACAACTATCACATGTGTTAGGCCCAAGTGAATGACTTGCATCCGAGTTCAAATTTGAAGATAGGAGTTTCTTACAGCTTTTAACGTGACGTCACAGAGTTGATGTGCCTTCTCTTGCACCCGCCTTATATATCTTGCCGCAAGTGTTGCATTTTCCTTTCTTAACAGCGACTCCCTCATCATCAACAGAGTCGAATAATTCGACATCTTCCCACACATCTGATCTACGATGGGAATTAGCCTTCGGTTTAGGAATTGAAAATGGACTAGAGCTACCAGAAACACTCTCTCTCTCTCTGAGTTATTTGCGTCCATTTCTGCAGATTCAACATATATATTAATAACTAGTGAAACACAACAGAGAATTATAAACCAAGATGCTTCACTTTGCGTCCATTTCTGAGTTATTTGCAATTGCCAAAACATTAATAACCATTAATTTGCGTCCGTTTCCCTTTGCGTCTAGTTATATGTCTATTACTCATTAGTCGAATCGGGCTCAGTTATGCCTAGCATCAAGATTTCATTTCCAAACCTAACTACATAAATCATTAAATTGTCGACATTCAGCTACCTTGCAACAAAGGACCAACTTTTCTGCACTGAGTAATAGCTTTCTGTCTGCTCTTATCCAAATCCAGCTCAGGTTGACAAAGGTGGTAGAACTCTATTCATCACCCATTATTATTCTATGCCATTGCCAAACCCAACAGGGCCACCGGCGGGATAAAATGGAACTGCTTAGCTCAAAACATTAAACGAAAAGATTGAAAGTTTGGACGATGTTACCTGTAAATGTGAGGGACTTCTACTCGGCGCAGGTGAGGATCGACGGTGGAGACGATCTAGCGGCAGCAGCGACGGCAGCGTAGGACTGTAGGTGAGGGGCTTCTACTCGGCACAGGTGAGGATCGACGGCGGAGACGAACTAGCGGCAGCAGCGGCGGAGGAGGACTGTAGGTGAGTGTCGTCCTCTTCTCGGCGCAGCCGCGCAGGTCGGCAAGAAACGAGAGTGAGAATATTGGATGATAGACGAGACACGAGAGGCAAGGCTCTTGTGCTATTTCAATGGGCACTTGGTGTTTGTAAGGCTGGATGTACATAGTTTTCTTGTTCGATGATTTTGAAGTGAGTATTTTTACAATTAAATCTATAAATCTATATAGCAAGCTCATTCTTTTGTCCATCCACCCTCTTTAATACTGAAAAATTGAACCAGATTTGATCTTTCTTGTCTGCGACTGCGACCGAATATAAAATTGTTCACTTATGTGTTGTTTTGCTCTCTATTGCGTACCTAATCTCTGTTATGTACAAATCTATTTTTACTCCTTTTGCATCCACACACTCTGTAATATACTGATATGCTCTGTCGTCGTGGTTTGAATATTGGGGTTTGCTTTGGCTTTTGATATAACTATATTTTATCTTTCAATTATAAGTCACCCCTGTAATGAACGTAAGCCATGAAAAACGAGTTACCAGTTGGTGGTTGCTGGGTGTTTCACATGTACTAATCACTTATGGATATTGTTTAATATCCCTTTTTAACACTTGTGTGCTAGGTATTTTCCAGATATTTCCTTTCTCTGGCATTTTGTGGTACCATGTACATGTGATGCAATTCTACAATTGTAGGTGAAGTGGACTTTTCCCCTCCATGGATTCTTCATTAGCTAGTGGGCTTGATTTGTGGTATATTCTACTCTAACAAACTAGCTAGTGCTCGCACTTCCAGTTTTTAGCCTTCCTACGAAATGAATTTGATAAACCCTTTCTAGTAACTAACGGTTCTGCTAATGTCTGATCATATATGGTAGTCGTGAATAATTAACTGGTATTGCCTAAGGCCCCAAGTATTACCTTTTTTGTTTTACCTTTCCTCTGCAATAGCTACAATACCACTAATTTCCTCTGCAATTTGCTTCTTTTCCAATTCAACAATCAATAAAATTAGTAATCGTTTCCTTTTTTTGACTATTAGCTAATTTAATTAGCTAGCCAAGATGATTCACTACTAAATCATGTTGGTCGTCTTCATCAACATACATTGTTGCTGCACGTTCATGTTATTGTGTTTGTTGTTTCTTGTTTGATTGATTATGTAATTCTTTTCTTTTCGTTTCTTTTTTTCATAAGCAATGGACGCCAGGGCTAGAAGAAGCAAAATTTGGGAGAATTTCACTCAAGTTGAATCAGAGGGGGAGGTCAAGCTTCAATGCAACCATTGCATGAAGGTTTTTGGATGCTATCCTAATAAGAATGGGAAAGTTTCACTGTGGAGGCATCTTAAGATGTGCAGTAAGAGAAATCTTCAAGATTGATGGAGCCTTATGTACTTTTCTGTATTTCATTCTATTGTATTTGCTTAAACATCATGTAATGGTCTCAACTATCAAGACTCAAGAGATTGTTTCATTGGTTTATGATCAAGTAAGTTGTCAGCTTTTTAATTTCTTATGTTGGTTTTGTAACCTTAATGAATCTTTTGCAACATCAAACTTGTTTATGATATATTCAAGCAATATCTAGTCACTCATTTGTTTAATAATGTATCTTCATGTTTTTTTTCATTGCAATATGGTGATCGATGAGTTTGTTTTAAATTAGTATAGTAACTAATTATTAAAAAAACTTGATGGTTTGGACCGAACAACCCGCAACCCATATAAAAAACTCGATGAGTAAGGAATATTAAAAGCGTGTGTTACCATATAAAATAAGCATGAAAGTTAAATTATACTAGAAAGCACGAATAAGCACGAATGTGAACAAAATAAAAGCACGACATAGACATAATCAGGCACGGCACGACTTGACTCGTGCTTGGGCCCGGGCCGGGCCTAATAAAACTGTTAAATGGGCTTGTATGGCACGGCACGAAATTTAATGGGCTGTGCCTAGCACGACACGAAAAATATGGGCACGAGATGGGCATGTGCCGTGCCGGCCCAAGCACGGCCCAGCGCCCATGTACAGTCTCAACTCTCAACTATCAAGATTCAAGAGATGGTTTCATAGGTTTATGATCAAACAAGTTGTCAGCTTTTTAATTTCTTGTTGTTCAACTATTTATTTATGTTGGTTCTGTAACCTTAATGAATCCTCTAAAAGGTACCAACAACTAGCAACATCAAACTTGTTTATGATATATTCAAGCAAAATCTAGTCATTCATTTGTTTAATAATGTACATTCATGTTTTATTCATTGCAATATGGTGATCGGTGAGTTTGTTTTAAATTAGTGTAATGTAGTAACTCCCTAAAAAAATAGTGTAATAACTAATCATAAAAAAACTCGATGGTGTGGACCGAACAACCCGCAACCCGACCTGTTGTAACCCGCAATTCGAACAACCCGAACCCAATTGATCCGCAACCCGATCAACCTGTAACCCGACTGATCCGCAACCCGATCAACCCGAACTCGATCAACCCGCAGCCCGATCAACCCGCAACCCGATCAACCCGAACCCACTTGACCCGCAACCCGATTAACCCGCGACCCGACTGGACCCGACCCGAACCCGCCCGATTGACACCTATATGCATAGGTGAACAAACACACCCGCAAACTGACCTATTCGTCTAACCAGTCCCAACCCACTCGTATTTATTGTTAAAATTAAAGTTTTAGGTTGAGAAAAAGAGGGAGGAAGACATGGGAGTGAGAGTCATTGTGGGGACCGCACCTGGTCAAAACTCCGTATCATCATTAAATGGGTTGACATTATTACGATTTTGCCCCTCCGTGTATTTAATTTTCCCGATCTGATGATTACGAATTAAATGCAATGGACGGTAGATGAACTGATTACTGACAATTACTGACAAAAAAGTTAATAATGGGATCCGGACCCACTACCTGCTCCATCTGTGAGTTTTCGGCTATCTCTTTACCTTAATTCCTTAAACTTATCAGGGATAAAATATTTGTATTGCGTTAGTCCATTTTCTATTTTCACCTCTTAATTTGGTAACCAAAACAATTGTGCCATAGATAACCATATGTGTTCCACACACAAACAAACAAACAAAATTCCACTTTAGGTAGAATTAAATCGACAAGGCAACAGAATTAGAAATGTCTCTCCGTTGGATTTTTTCTTCAGAAACAATAATAAGTCACGAGTAGGATCGCCATGGCTATAAGCAGGGAAGCAGCGGATAGCACATCGTGTGATGGAAGAGACGCCGAGGCCGCGTTCACAACAGGTCGAGCCCCGCCCGTGGGGTTGTCTGCTTCCGGCGGGATCGCGGGTGACAGTGGCAGCGTCACCGTGGAATCTGGAGCTGGCGCATCGGCTACGCCTGCTGCCGCCGCTGAAGGCCCAAGTGGTGAGGATGGGTTCAAAATGGCAGGCCCAGGTGCTGGCAGAGGAGATCCAGAAGCTGCACACCTCAGCAAGTGAAACACGCAAGACAAGAACTTTAGACAAAATCGTAAATTCACGTAAAATCAACCAAAAAAAAAAAAAGTAGAGTGGTAAAGTAAAATCGTTACAAAATCGGAAAGTTCCGAGCGGTAAAGTAATATTGTAAATCGAACCATTGTGAAATCATAAGATTCTGATTTAAATAAAAATCTTCAATTTTCTAATAATCAGAAATGAAAGAGAATAAAAATAGTGACATATTCCAATTAATTGTATAAAAACTGTACAATAGATCATTAATTTTATTAAATATGTAATGAGTAACGTTTATGTACTGTTGATCAATGCAATATGACTCGGATAACATCAGCGAGCGAATAAAGAATAAAAATAGATGTGGAAATTGGATTAGACTGGTGGATTCACGAATTTGAATCAAATGGACTGGTGATTCAGAATTTGATCAAATGGATTGGTAAATTTATGGTCTGGATCAAATGAATTGGTGGATTAGATTCATAGATCCAACTTCCAAGTGGTATATTGACATTGGACAAATACAAATTTTTTAAATTTTTTTGAAGTACTAAAATGTCATAGTAAAAATGTTTAGGTACCAAAATATAATTTTTTGAACGAATGTTTCTATTAAAAATAAAATTTAGGTATCAATTGTAAATATAAAAAATAGAGATAATAAACTGTAGTTCACCAACAATTCATGAATTCAATTGAATTTGGATTAAATAGATTGAATTAAAATAAATTAGATTAATCGAATATTTTAGTGGATGGATACAATCCGACCCATTCAACGGATTCGAATTGAGGATCGAATCTGCGAACTAAACTAATTATTCCGATCGACTTCAACCATCATTGTCAGCAAAATACAATAACAGTACCTTTGCAGCGCAGGGGGACGCCCATCTTGCAGGCCTTGGGGAGGGAGACGGAGGGAGTTCGGCCAAAGGGCAGCTGAATGGGGACGTTGGCGGTGAGCAAAAGGCAGGCGCAGTCCATGCTCGCCGCCACCACGTCCTTGAGCGCACCGCAGCAGCTGGCCGTCGGCGATACTCCGTTGCCGCTGCTCCCCGTCACGAAGTTGACGCAAGGCGTGAAGCTGGTCACCATCGAAGCCGTGCACGGCGTGCTAATCTGCGCCGTGATCAACGCTGGAACCAACATCATCATTACTGCTACAACCTGCAGTCGACACATCCCGAGCTTCACGCCCTCCATCTTCATTGATTGGTATATACTTGCGAGCTAGCTTGCGACTGTATTTATTTATGAATTGGTAGCAAGGAGAATATAGGAATGGAGGAAAGGGACGTCGTTTTTGGAGTTGAACCACTAGAACTAACTTGCTTTTCTTGTGTTCCTTCTGGATTGGGGTTTTGGCCACTGTGAGAAGTAAAGCTGTGGGAGGTGAGCGAGGGTGTTGAGAGTTGGTGGGTTAGGCGTGGCGTTTTTGGGAGAGGAAGTTGGTTTTCTTCTCAACAATAAATCACTTCATCGCAAAAAGGGAAAGTTGGTTCGAGCTCTTGGATTTCCTTTCGTCGATACCAAGGTTGTCAATCCGGGGTCGACCCACTTTGATCCTGCCCCGATGAGAAAAATGGGTCGCACACACCCGTCGGGTCGATCGCTACAAGGTATCGGATTGGAGGTCAAATTGTGTCCTTTTTTTCTTTGGTTTGCGAAATGCGCCTATTTTTCGATTTTTTTTTCCGCCTAACTCAATCATTGGAATCCTTAGTTGAACATTTGAATATTGATGTTATATAAGTTTGTGTGAATTTCACTATATGTTGGATCTAAGTATGACATTTTACTTTGGTGTAATGCTATATGTTATTACTCATATGTTAGATGAGATTTAATATAACTTATAAGGATAAGTATAATATAATGACTCTTTATATATTTTCGAGCTAAAACGGGTAACCAATTAACACTTGACCCACTAACTCAACTGGGTTCAGAACAACCTGCGGGTTGACAACTTTGATCAATACCAAAGCTCAACTAGGTAACTAGGGTCTAGGGTAGCAGTAAATTAAATATATGTGTTAATTAGTACTCTTGTCAATTTTGCGGCAGTGATTGCATGCAGTCATGCACACGCAAGGTTGTCAAACCGGTTTAAGTCATTGAGCCGGTCAAGCAAGGGGTTTGAGGTTTAATGGTCTGATCGGGGTCCGGCCGGTTTGAGCCGTTTTAGACGTTTTCTAAATATATATACAAATAAAGTAGTAATTAAAAATTTAATGAGTGAAATAAAATTTATCTTACATATATCTATTAAAAACTTAGTTTCAACAAAATAAATCTACCTAACCTCCATGATCCACCAACCATTTCCCTTCCTTCGTTCCTTTTCCTCTCTTCTGCCTCTCTTCTTCTTCCTGTTTAGGGATCAGACCGGGGGGTTTTCTGGAGGCCGTTTTGAAGCCCGACTCGGGTTGAACCGGGTCCAACCGGGGGGTTCGATAGGGGTTTAACAACCTTGTGCACATGTTTCGGTGCTTTTTTTATTCATCCTTCTTGCGCTTCGGTTGTGTTTGAAGATATCATGTTGGATGAGTGAATACTGGATGCAATGACTTAAATTGCCGCATGAAACTTGTGTAAAGATCCGGCATCAAAATTCACATTCAGTTGGCAGCAGCCCTATCATATTTAGGATGGCAACCAAACTCGAACCCACGGGTACTGTATCCGACCCAACCCGATCAATTTGGGTAAAACCTAAGGTTGGGCATACGGGCGGATCACCCGCGGGTTTGGGCCGACCCACCCGCTTTTGTCCCGAATTTCGTTATGTGGGTGGGTGGCGTTGAGAGTCATCCGTCGGGTGACGGGTGGGTTGTGGGCGGGTCCGCGGGTGACCCGCTCAACCCAACAACAAAAAGAACAAAGTCGTTGGCGCTGTAGAGGGGAGATTGGAGATGTTAGACGGAAACTAGGGATGCTCTTGGAGATTGAACCTCAAAACCAACCTTTCAAATAGCGATCCCCTCTTTTCCCTCTATTTTTTTCTCTGATTCTTGTGCCTAGATCACCTCTCTTTCTTCCGTTGAATTATTTTTCTTAGTTTCCTGCACTTGATAATCATCTCCATCTGTAGAAAAATCCTCCATAATAGAATTTCTATCCAATTTCAGAAACTAACTCGACATTCTTTCCCCTATTCCATCTTCTTGTTTCCACACGATAACTCTCTCCACCGATTATCACGTCAAGTTGACTCCTTTATATTATATACATTGTGATGTGAGTGAACCCACAAACTCACCCGCATCATCCATCATCCGCCCGACCCAACCCGAGACTAAATGCGGGTGGGTGGTGGGTTGAAAATTATTAATTCATTTAAGCGCGGGTGGGTGCGTTTTATGGTGAAAATTCGCCTGACCCACCCGATGCCCACCCCTAGTAAAATCCATGTTGACGGGTTTTGGGTCGGGTTCGGGTTTAAACCCGTGCCCTATTCACCGGGTTGGATTTGGGTTTAGGTATACCCGCCCCATGGGTACTCCCCCACACCCATATAATTAATTTTCTCGGTATATTTAATACTCTAAACAACTAATCTTCTTTATCTGTTTATGGAGACATGTCTAATTTTTTCTTTCTAATTGTGTAGAATGAAGTTGATATTATCGAATGGAGAGTGAAGAAGTTTAATTGACAATAAGGAAAAAGCTTTCAATTGACCATGTTGTTTATGGATAATTTGTGGTTTTGTTTCTTCTTTGGCTTGGTGTGTCTCCGCCGCATTTGCTTTAATTTTATTTATTTATGAATAAGGTGTTTTATTCATGAAGAAAGGAATGACAGACTGTCATCCTAACTGAAAAAATTCTCAAACCCCATTACAAAGTTCATCAGACCATTGGACTACAAGATAAAACAACAACAAAGAGCCTAATACAGACATTTACAAACACTGTCTAATTGGCAACACTGTCTAACAGCCTATCAGAAAGAATCAAAGCAGCAACATGGACACCACATTTTAATAGTCTTAGGAGATCCTAGATCTTCTTTACTAGTTGTTCTTCTACAAGGATCTTGCCATCATAAAGCCTTCTGCAACGCTCCCTCAATAATTCGTTTACCATCATTATCCATACCATTCTGCTATACTTGGCTAAATTTGTTTCTGCTTTGAACCTTGTGACTGCAAGATGCGGTGATCCATTCCAGTTACTACAAAAAAGGGAAGAAGCGCCTGGAATCACCTGCAGAACTTTCCTAGAGTAAATGCACATTTTCATTTTTATTTCTCTCACTGTGTTGGGTCTTTATCCTTCGAGCGTCAGTCGCCTTCACCTTAGCTTCTTTTACTGCACTACTTCTAGACGAGTGCTTTGGAACTTTTTCTCATATTACTTTCTTGAGCATAATTAGTATTTTGCTTTCGAGGCTAGGCTTGAATCCCATCCGGAAAGCGTTCTTCGCCTCTAAAGCATGGTCTCGATGTCCCCGCCGTCCACCTCGGTAACATTGTCGTCTGCTTCTTCGGGCAGAGAGAGAAAATCATTGACTTTTGGGGAAGAGAGGTTGATGTGACGTCTGCTTGTGATGGCGACTGCAAAATCTTCTCCTTCTCATTGGAGCACCGATATGTGCATAGCTCTGGCCGAGGAAGTTGCCGGAATATCACTATTGTTTTTTTTTTGTTTCTTTCTTCTCTTTTCTTGATTTACAGGTTCACTCGCTGGCATCGACGTAGGTGGAGACGGATGACCGAGCCACAGCCGGTGACGACGTCTAGCCTTACTGGCGGGGTTTTTGTTGCTTCTCTGATTTTATTTTTTGTTGTTTCCTGGCAAATTTGGTGATGGAAAAACACATAGAGGGGGAAACGTCGCCGCTGGCAGGGACTAGCAGCTAGGCGGACAGGGGATGAGAACTATTGATGTTGGTGGTTCGTGCTCTCCTCTTTTCCATTTCACATCGATAGATCCGGATCTTTCTTCTTCGTGGTCGTTCTTGCTCTTGGCAGGGTCTTGAACCTGGAAATGCCATTTTCATTTTCCCTAGCTTTACTGGAAAATCTTTCTTTTTCCTGTTGCTTCCATGATTGTTGGATTCAGCAGGTTTCATCCTCCCTCATAAATTGAACAATAGAATATCCAAATCGAGCCTCACGGTGGGCGCCAAATTGTTTGATCCTAGAAAGTACCCAAGGCTAATATAATAATAATTGGGGGAAGGGGGTCCGATCTGGTCTTTCTTGTCCGATCTCTTCGGGAGGTGAGGAACCTGTAAGGAGGAGAAGGGCGACTGAGAGATCTACGCTCCGATGTCCAAATTAGTACGGAATATAATAATGGTGTATGTGGAATTAGAGAGAGAGAGTAGAGAGAGAACCGTATGTGAAGAGTGTAGGAAGGGAAGAGAGCATCCTTTGACTTGGAGCCATGAGCCTCCTTATGTAGGTGCTTGAAGCTTCTTTGGAGTAGGCTTGGGTAATATAGAATGGTCATGTGGTGGGCTTGAGCCCATTGATGACGTGTTATTTGTCGTATTAGCCGGATTAATACCACACCAAACAATAATACTACATGTAAACCCAAAATTATTTTCCCAAATATAGTGCATATGTGCTATGGCGATGAAGCTATAGATCACACCGGTAATTAAGCACATAGAACAGGCAAAAAGCTTTTTTTTTTTTTTGGGATAATACCACTACAACACCCGAACTATCCGGAAAATGTCCCTTGTGTCCTATTGTTTCCAGTATTCCATTTGTGCCCTGAACTATTTTTCTGTTAGTATTGACCGGTTTTGACTGTTAATATTTAACGGAAAATCCAGTCAGCATCTGACATGGAATTTTTTTAATACGAGTTTTTTTTTTCAAAAAGGTAACTAAATAAAATAAAAAGAAAATACCCACACCCACCCACCCATCTCCGTGTCGTGACTTGCATCCCCTTCTCCCAAAAATGAATTCCGGCCAAAATATACCTCCTCTCCTCCTCGTTGCCATCGCCGCCACAATAGGGTTTGTAGAGCCTCTTCCCCGGATTCTCCAATACACACACTGATCTATCGCCCAACACCGCCGCCGCTCTAGAGTCCCAACTCCATACGTCAAAATCCGGAGCCAGCGCCCACTATGGAGGATTTTCTTGTCTAAAATCCATTCCCACCATTCACAATGATCCACCGGCGCCACGGTTGCGGAAACAGAACCGACAAGCTTGACGTCGTTCTTCCTCCGCCGCAGAGCGCACAACCCAGATCCGTCGGATAGGCGAACAGACGGGCTCTCTACATCGTCGTTCTTCCTCCGCCGTAGAGCGTAGCACCCAGATCCGTCGGATTGACCACTGTTGAATCTTGATGATTCTGCCCCTCCGATTCCTCCTGTTATCTATGCATCAATCGATCTGTTTCTCTTTTCCTCTATGTGACCCAGAAATTCGAGGGGATTCCTCTTGATTCTTTTCATTATCAATCTTCGGTCTCGACGGTGGCCTTGCAGGCGATCTGCTGAGAATGATGGGAAGCAAATGGACTTCAAATTTGGAGTCGGCGGGCAAAGAACAAAGTCCATCTAACGAAGAAATCAGAGATTGTCCCTGAAGCACGACTGCGACATAGTCGATCTGCCATTGAAGTGGAGTTGGGAGACCCTGAATCTTGCCATTGATGGGATCTGGGAAATCAGAATCGTCTTCATTGCCGGGTCGGATTGGGGGAAGAAGGAGATGATGCGACGGCTTCATTGCTTGGAAAATGGAAATCGGAATCGTCTTCATTGCCGGGTCGGATTGGGGGAAGAAGGAGATGATGCGGCGACTTCATTGCCTGGAAATCGGAATCGTCTTCGAGATTTTTTAGAGAAAGAGAGGTCGAATCGGTAGGGAAGAAGAATAATGGGATTTTTAATTTTTTTTTTAAAAATTTTGACTTAATAATATAATTGAATTTACAGTTTTTTTAATTTTAACTCAAATTTTTATTTAATTTGAATCTAACAATATGATATCAGTGACGTGGCATCTATGTGGCAGCCACAATTTTTGCCACATCAACAAAAGTCAACTTTGCGTTGACCACTGTTTGGTCAACCGTTATCTTTAACGGTCAACGAAATTGACAGGATACAAATGACACAAAGTACCATAGTTCAGGACATGAATGAAATATTGGAAACAATAGAACACAAGTGGCATTTTTCGGATAGTTCGAGTGTTGTAGTGGTATTAGCCCTTTTTTTTGTTATTTGGAATTAGTAAGTTAAAGCCCGCGCACATTATGAGCAGAGGTGGACTCAATGTCGGAAAAAAGTTTCATCAGGGCATTAACTATCATCCACTCAAAGGAAAGCGACCAAGAGGAAGATGGTGATGAAGAATAATGTTTGGAGTGAAGGTCACCAAGAACTTGGTTTGGATTTCAGATCTCAAAAATTTATTAGTAGAGAAGAAGAGCAACGACGACGTTTACAATAATTGAAGTCGTTGCAGCCATCAACTAGTCAAAGCCCCAATTATCGAGATAGATCCTCCACCATTGAGGAAGAGGAGAAGGGTTGAGGGGGGTTGATAGCAACAGAGGGAAGGGGCCTTTGGATCTTCTTTTTTTTAGTGCTTTCATTATGTTCAACATTTAAAAATGTCATCAACATTGCTGGGATCGTTGTTCAATTTGATATAACGGTTTTGGCTAAATTACACGTTTGGTCACTCGAATTTTTCAAATCTTTCACGTTTTCCACCCACATTACTTTTCTTTCTTACGTGACAGTCAACTATAAAGTTTGACCATTAACTAGATGATGTGGAAAATTTTTTAAAAAAATATTTATTCACATTATCATTTCACTTACTTTGTCTTTATCATATCAATTATTTAACAAAAATTAATAAATTACAAAAGTTATGGGTGGAAAACACTAAAAAAGTCGAAGATTCCATGGTCGTCGAAGCGCGTGATTGCATCTCGTATATGCCAGATGAGTGCTTGTCTGTCATTTTCCAATCGCTGAGCCGTCGGTGGCTCATGATCGAAGGTCAGAGCTGCCATCGCCTCTCGCTCAACGCGCAGGCCGATCTCCTCCCACTGGTGCCAATGTTGTTCACTCGCTTCGATTCTGTCACCAAACTCGCCCTGAAATGGTAGCGTAGATGCATGAGCATCGGCGATAGGAAAACAAAATGACACACTACAAAACTAAACAACTATCTATATTAGAGCCTCCACATCCTATGCATCCATCACAAGACCTCCTCACTCCCCATTTGAGATCTTAATCTCATCCTACTTTTTTAAAGAAACAAAAAAGTGAAAAAACTGGCAGCCTCCCTTTCCCTCCCAAAGCGCCACTAATACTACTTTTCATCATCGAAATAGGGGTCTCCCAGCTTGCAGCGTCGAGAGAGCTCCAGAGATTTATCCTCCCGCTGATAATTAAATTTTGTAATTTATTATTTTTTTAATTTTTTAATTAATTAATATGTTAAATCACAAAGTAAGTGGTATGATGAGGTGGAAAAATAAATTTATTTTTAATTTTTTTAATTTCCATGTCATCTAGTTATCGGTCAAACTGTATAGTTGACTGCCACGTAGGAAAAATTTAACAGAGTGTAACGACTAGTGAAACGATTCATAAAGTTAGTGGCGAATAAGAAAAAAAAGTAATTCGAGTGACAAACGTGAAAGATTTGTATAATTCGAGTGACGAAACGTGTAATTTATCCCAACAATTTTGGGATGAAAATTTTAAGGGAGGAGTATGTTTGAGGGCAAAATACACTTCCATAGCCACAATTTTCACGTTTGTGATAGATATAGCCACAACTTTCGAAATACACGAAATAGCCAGAATTTTGATAGTTGTTTGACAAATTTAGTCATTTCCATTGCAAACTTTAACGGTGTTAGAGATTCTGTTACTTAGGTTAATGGCACGCTGACTAGGATGCCAAATTGAAGCACACGTCAGCAACAACTCAGCCTCACTTGCCACGTAGATGCCACGTCATAATTTACTTTTAAAAAATTAGGCAAAATACACTTTCATTGCCACAACTTTCATTTTTGCGACAATTATAGCCACAGCTTTTGAAATACAAGAAATAGCCAGAAGTTTGATAGGTTTTTGACAAATCTAGCCATTTCCGTTACAAACTTTCGTAATACACAAAACAGTCGCGACTGTATCCTCGATTTCTTCTCAGGGCTCTGCTTGAGAGGGAATGCAACGAATCGGGCCTATTGATAGCGACAAATCGAGCTTCACCGGAAATAAGAACAACCATTCAGTGCACTGCAAACACATCCTTCCTTCCCGACCCATCGTTCTTTGTCGCCATCGAAGACATTGTCTCCGCCTTCACCATCGCTGTTAGCTTCTTCTTCGTGGTCGTTGTTAGCTTCTTCCCATCAGCCTTCTTGTCCTCTTTCTCGTCATTTTTCAGCGACCCCCCAAGCGCTCAAGGCCTTCTTCTTCGATCTAGCGATTGGGGATCTGAATAAGCAATTATGAAAAAAGGCATCCTTCTCCAGTAATACTGTTAAGTGACACCGTTAAATGAATGGATGGAAGTGGTTATTTTGTGTATTTCAAAAGTTGTGACTATAACTGTCACGAAAGTGAAAGTTGTGGCTATAACTGTTACAAGGGGATCACTATTCGTCGCCCTAAAATATATTTGAGCAGTTTTCTCAAACTTACCTTTTCTATGAATCATGTCTTACACACACCCTAATGAACAATTCTCAAACATAGACAAAATTGAAAATACACTTATAGCCACAATTTTTACGTTTGCGACAAATATAACCACAACTTTTGAAATACACAAAATAGTCATTTTTGTCCATCTCTTTAACGGTGTCACTTAGTAGTATGACTGGGCTGACGGAAGTGCTGAGTTGGCGATCCACGTGGATCAACAAAAAAAAGGAAAATACATTTTTGTAGCCACAACTTTCACGTTTGTGGCAGTTAGAGCCACAACTTTCACGTTTGTAACAGCTGAATCGCTATTCGTCGCCCTAAATTTTTAAAAATTTCGCCCTAAACCAAATTGAATAGACGTTTGTACCCCTAACTCCAATTCCCTAATCACTACCTCCTTATGCCGTCCTATCCACCAGCCTACTTCCGGCAGCCGCTGCCGTTCCCAGAACCCTCCGTCGCTCTCATTCCCCCAACCCACCACCCTTTTATTTCCCACATCGCGTCGGCTGCGATTGTCGAGAAGGAGAAGAAAAACAATAGTTTACTTGTACTTGGACTGATTGCACATTGTAAATGTGTTCTGTATGCATAGCAAAACTCGTTGAGCTTCTAGCTGGATCCCAAACTCGATACACTTACATGTCCGGTTCATGAGATGGGCACATACTGAAAGAAGTTGAATTTGTCGAAGGGGGTAATTTGTGGGTGAAGTTTGAGAGCTTCTCTATATGTATATTCATCATGGATTGTGCTGCAAACGATAGTTTTGAATATCAAATGGTGGGCATGTCGGGTTTCAAGACAATATTGTTACTGGCTGGGTGGGTTAACAAGAGCGGAAGTCTTGGCAACCAAACTTAAACGATGGATGAACGCAGTACACTCGCGACGAAATGGTTTAAGGTGGTCGGCTGTGGCTATGAGGTCGTCGGTTCTGGTGACAAGTGAATTCGTGTGTTTGTTTTAGGGTTTAAGTCTTCAAATGACAAAATATAAACTAAGAATATAGGGTTAATTGTATGATTGGTCACTGAGATTACAAAAACCATTCAAGTTTGGTCACTCGAAATATTTAAATACATTGATGGTACTTTAGTTTACTGAAACCGTTCGCGTTTGGTCACTCTCCGTCCAACTCCGTTAACTTTGGCTGATGTGGCAGTCAACTTTCAAAGTTGACCGTTAACTTAGTGACGTGGCAACTAAAAAATTATTAAAATAATTTTTTTACATATTTTCCACCTCAAATAATAAAATATATAATTTCTTTTCTATAAACCCCCGTACCCTACCCTTCCCAACCCCGTACCCCCAGGGATCAGAACAAGTTCTTCCAGGATTTCGCCAAGGCGATGCAGAAGCTGAGCGTCTACGGGATCAAGACTGGGGGGAGAGGCGAGATTAGGCACAGGTGTGATGCTGCCAACTGATTGGATTGGATTGGATTCTTTTTCTTCTTTTTGGAATGCCATTGATTCATATATGGTCGGTCAATCTCTCTGGGATTAAAAATTTGAAGGTTGTTACAATGCTATGACTATAAATTATAAATGGGTTTTTCTTTGGGTTGTGATCGTTGTTCTGTCCTTTTTGGTTCTGCGAGCGTCTCAGAATCGATGGGGTTTTCATACGGGGAGATGGAGGAAAGAAAGAAAGAGCTTTACTTTGTATCAAGCAAGAAAAGAAATAACTTGTTCTGATCCCTGGCGTACAGCTCCACAAACGGCCGAGTCTGGCCGTCGGCGACGAGCCCGTGGTCCGACGCCAGCAGGCCCAACTCTTTGGGCAAGTTCTGGTAGTACAAATTGTCGAACTTGTTGGGCGTCATTATGTCGTTGAACACCGATATCGACAGGTCCTTCTTCTAGTTCGCGCACGCCTTCTTAGTGGGACCGGTTCCAGTAGGTGAAGAATAGAAAAGTAATTAGGTTTTTTATTTTTTGATCTTTTAATGAATGTAATAATGAGGCGGAAAATATAAAAAAAAATTTAATAATTTTTTCGTTGCCACGTCACTAAGTTAACGATCAACTTTGAGAGTTGACTGCCACATCAGTCAAAGTTAAGAGAGTTGGACGGAGAGTGACTAAACGTCAACGGTTTGAGTAAACTGAAGTACCATCAATGGATTTAAATATTTCGAGTGATCAAACTTGAACATTTTTGTAATTTCAGTGACCAACGATGCAATTAACTCTAAGAATATACTTGTAAATTTAACATAATTAGGACAACAAATAAAAATTTTTAGAGCGACGAATAGCAATCGTATGAAAAAATATAACCCCTCCTCTCCTTCCAGTTCCACCGCCGATTGTACATCTCTCTAAATTTCCTGCATTTCCAAATCCTTAACCTTTCTACGACGACAATCTTTTTTCCGTCTCTTCTGCTACCTTCGATTTCACTGCTTCATTTCATTTGATCGCCGATCCAAAATCACATCACTACCCTGCGCACAAACTCACAGCACAGCCAAAAGGTTTCTCTGCTGCTGCGTCCTCCTTCCAACTGCGGTGCTCGCTAGTGTCCCCGCAATTCATCCTCACGCCGAGAATTTAAGCAGCCGTAGCTTCCAAAGGTAAGCCACGTCTCAATCTCTATCTATCTGTCGTTGAATTGGTGTTTTGCACCGCGAAGAATTTGTTCCGTTTTCAAGGCACTTAATTTCGCTGGATGCTAAACCTATTGCCAGTGTCGTCTGCGTTCTGGGTGTGCGGGGAAATGTTGTTTTTTCTTTTGTTCCGGTGTTTGCACGGTCTGTTTATGGGTGCTCCCAACTCCCGATTTTGGGAGCTTAGACTTGCGGCTTTTGATGACATCTTGAGTTTCGTGCGAGTTTTTACTTGCTGGTGAATTGGTGTTGTGGGAATTGAGTTCGATGGGTGTGTGTCTACAGCTTAAAAACTTAATCTATGTTTATGTTTGCAATTCTAACTTGGAAGGTGAGATCATTGGTTGTGGGGTTCCCCAGAACTTCAAATGGCTTTCGACCTATTATTGGCATGCTCAATGGTTGGAGTGGGACAAATTATTTTGTTCTTAACTATTGAGCCGAAGACTCTGTGTTCCAAAAGCTTAGTCTCAACCATTTTAAACTGGTTCCTTTGAAGTGGTGAACTTATCATCTCAACTGCATGAGGTGTTGTATATGGAATTGGCTTGAGTCATTGTTGTTAGCCACTGGAGGGATTTAAGCAGTTGGATAAAGATTGATACTGGTTGTTGGGCTTCAGGTTTGCTCATATGTCAAGAGATGTGAACTTGATTGTGCTAACATAGTTAGGCAGACAATTGGAGTCTTGATTGCGAAATGCTGGCAAAAGGGAGAGATTCATCAGAGTAACGGAATCAATTATATATGCATGTAAACATCTGACAGCATAGAACTCTATCAGTTGAGGACAGCATGACAATATGAAATAAGTTATGCAATTTAGAACTTTCATTATGCTATTAGTCTTTTATCCTGCTGATGCTTCCTAGTTGTCCCAATATGAAGTAAGTTAGGCAATTTAGAACTTTCATTTTGCTATTATTCTTTTATCCTGCTGATGCTTCCTCACTTAGAACTCCTTTTCCTCTTCCTTTGGTTTAGATGGTAGTAGAGGACTTGCTGAGAAAAATGCTCTGCACAGTGCAGGTGCTCGTTCTGTTTTTCCGTGCTTTCCATTTCACTTTTGGCTTCTTCCAGTTCTGTGGTCCATGATTTTGGGATGTCGGTTCTGTCAAGCTTGTGGGACTTATCATTTTAAGATACAAGAAAATGGAATCTCTGCAATTATATGGTTGCTGTTGCCGAGAAAGAATTTCTTATAGCTGACACTGGAAAGATATGATTGTCACATACTGCTCTTTTTCTCCTTCCGGGGCCCTTTTTTTTTCAATTGAACCTACTTTCAGCAATAACAACATATTTTTTTTTCTCTTGCTGCTATTGCCATCTGGGGTGACTCTTATCTAGTAATCTTTTTAGGCTTCAAGTTGTTGGCTAATTTTGCACCCAGAGAAAGGAACTGCTGGTTCTGTTCTTGTTACAATTGAATTGAATTTTTCGCCAGTACATGGATTTATTCAAATGTCACAAAAAAAGTACATATTATATTTTACAATTAGGTTACCTATGGTGAAATTTCACTCTATCTTAGCACAAGCGACGAATTCATCGTGGTTTCAAGAGACTGGGAGTAGCAACTTGTCAAGCTTAGCAATGTGGTTTTTTTTCATTCTTTCTGTATACGTCCCTTTTGTGGTTTGCCTCTGTTTTGAACTCAATTAAAAGATTGAGAGATTATGACAGGTAAAAGTGCTATCATTTGCCGAAGTGAGTGCCTATTAACATTTCATTAACCATTTACCGTTTGAATCGATTTTGCTAATCCATATGTAGCACCCAGCTCCTTCATTCTGAGTGATGTTTTTGGTTGAACTGAATTCAGGCCAGTACAATTGAAGATATCATGTTATTGCAAACTTACTCCCCAACCCCCCCCCCCCCCCCCCCCCCCCCCCCCCCCCCCTTGTAACTGCTACATGTACCACCATGGAAATTTAAATGACTGGTTTCTGTGGTGTTTTAAAATCTTAGGAGCGATAGGCTATATTCTAAAAACTCGGTATAATATGGTATGTCCCACACAATCAGCTTATAGATGCAAATGGCCAAATTTTGAAATTTACAAGGACATACAATGTAAATGATGCATACTAGATAGAGTGCCATAGGATTCAGGAAGCCCGTCTGTTATGTTTTTAAACTCCCTTTTGGAGTTTTATGAGTTTCAGTGATATTTGTTCATGTTATGGACTACTGATCTCGGAATTCTGAAAGCTTTACTTGTCCATTACTGACCATGTTTATACCCTTCTTATCTCAGATATTTTGTCAACATATTCATCCAATATGATACCAACTTCCTATCAAAGAACTACTGTGGACGGATGAACCAATGTTTAGTATGTCTCAATTGATTGAAGGTCTTCCCGATGCTGTTGCCATCAGGTGCATTGCACGAGTCCCCTTTTACCTGTTCCCCAAATTAGAGCTCGTCTCTCGTTCCTGGCGATCTGCCATTCGCAGCTCTGAGCTCTATAAAGCCCGACAAGAGGTAGGCTCAACAGAGGAGTTGCTTTGCGTGTGCGCTTTTGAACCTGAGAATTCATGGCAGCTTTATGACCCACTCCGAGAGCTTTGGATTACTATCCCTGTTCTACCATCCAAAATTAAGAATCTGGCTCATTTTGGTGCTGTCTCAGTTAGTGGGAAGCTGTTTGTACTTGGAGGGAGCAGTGATGCTGTTGACCCATTGACTGGGGATCAAGATGGAAGCTTTGCAACCAGTGAGGTATGGTCATATGACCCTGTGATTCGAAGTTGGGCCCGGCGGTCATCCATGCTCGTGCCGCGTGCAATGTTTGCATGCTGCGCTCTGAATGGTAAAATAGTAGTGGCAGGAGGTCTCACTACATGTCGGAAATCGATATCTCGAGCTGAAATGTATGACCCTGAGAAGGATGTGTGGTTCCCGATACCCGATCTTCATAGCACTCCAGATTCTGCTTGCACAGGACTTGTTATTGGGGGAAAGTTGCATGTTTTGCATAGAGGCCTTTCGACCGTGCAAGTCTTGGAGGGTGTAGCAGCATCTGGGTGGAAGGTTGAAGACTATGGATGGCTGCAAGGTCCAATGGCGGTCGTTCAAGGTGCTCTTTATGTGATGAGCCATGGACTGATTTTGAAGCAGGAGGGCAAAGCGAGGAAGGTAGTAGTTTCAGCATCCGAGTTTAGAAAGAGGATTGGGTTGGCTCTGACCAAACTTGGGGATGACATATATGTGATTGGAGGGGTTATTGGCCCCGACGGATGGAACCGGGAAATCCAGCCGTTGTCAGATGTTGATGTGTTGACTGTTCTTGGGGAAAGGCCGACGTGGCATCGAGCAGCTCCAATGACTAGTTGCCGTGGAACTATTTTAGGATGTACACAGCTGAGAATCTAAGGTCTCTGCTTTGGGGGGAGGGTTTCTTTTTCTTTTGTGCTTCGTGTTTTGTTGTGAAATGGTGGTGGTGACGTTGTTGACTCCCTGCTTGGACACAAAGGGAATGACAATTGTTCTCTGGTTGTCTGCCTATCCAGTTCCTTGGTTATGGCCCTGTATTGATTCTTTTTTTCTTTTTGTGGGGGAAGTCCCTCCTATCCCCTGTGAGGGACACAGGCAACAACTGATGTTGAATCCGGCTTCAACGAGCACCTCAGCTGTACCTTGAAGTTTGTTGGAGGATTTACTGCTGACATAAGCCATTGTTATTTATTCTTTGTACTTCAGTGTATCCTATAGCAAACAAATGTATTTTTTCATCTGTCGCTCCTCTTGTTGCTAGGCCCTCTTACCTCGAACCCAGCTTCAGTGTATCCTATGGCATAAACAAATATACTTGTTTACGGTTTATGCTATTGGCTTCTTTTCCTATCTGATAGTTTATGCCTTGCTTATAGGCCATTCAAATTTCCATCTTCATTCTAACTGGCTCTATGTTGGATATGCTTATTTTTTTTATTACCATTTCAGTGGTAAATGGTTGGCTAAAGCTCTTATGTCATACCATTACAATATGTAGGTTACACTTGGAGTTGACAATGTTTCCTTGCTTTGCTATATATATGCTGGTCTCTAACAGTTGGTTAATGCAACAGGTCCTCAGAGAAGAGAGTGAGTGCAGTTTCCATACGCAACGATGGGCTGTATTTGTCTTATGCTGACAAATTTGGAGTTGTCTGGGTTGTATTATCCATGATCTAGATGTCAATGGAGCTTTCTCTAATAGGAAGGCAGCACCTTTTCTGGCTCATTACTGCAGCATTATTATGAGACTGGTTTGTTATTGTTTAGTGGCTCCTTCTTTGGTATCTAGATTTACTATTTTACTGCTGAGCTAACTGTTAATTACTCTCTACTTTCTCTGCAGGAATTTTCACCGGATGGATGCTTTATAGTTAGTGCGGACAGTGATTTTAAAATTCGTGTGATTGTCTTCCTTGTGTGCTTTAAACTAAAGGGTTTCTGGTTATTCACTGAAAAGAAGAGGCTTTCTTGTTCCGAACATCACCTCTTCGACTTGCGTTTCATGCCAGTTTCTGTGTTTCCTAAGAAGCCCTTGGAAGGGTGCTCATGAAATACAAAGCTTCTGCCTTGGTCATACAGTGAGTTATTATTTTACTTCCCGTTGTGGTTTACATGTTTTACAGACTTTTTAGCTCATGGGGATCTATAATAGCATTTAATATCTAGTTACATGTTGTGTTCAATTATAAATTAGAAAAAAACCCCCCTTTTAGCTGGATTGTACCATTGACAAGGTAGGCTTATGCAGTCAGTTACCATTTTGAATTATCCCAAGGGTTTCTTCTTTCTGGTAGCGGTGATTCCACGTTAAGCTTTCTTCCTGCTGACTACATATAGTTGATAGTGATGATTTTCTTATGTTGGCACTTGACATTTTAAAATTTTGAAGTCACTTGTTATGGGATATTACTTGAGGATCACTACTTGATACCTGCGAAGTAGGCACACAGGCAATTTCTCTCTGAAATAGTTCTCCCCAGTATTCTTCATGGTATTTGTAACATCTAAATGGTTCTGAAGTGGAAAAAGTTTTCAGCCCAGTACTCTTTATGCAAAACTAAAAACTGCTTTAGTTTAGTTGCACAATTGAGTAGTTCAGTTCTTGGAAGTATTTGGGTAGATTCACCAATAAGACATGTAGTTTTATCCACTTTGACTGCTTCAAGGTTTTTTTCTTCCTGGCGATATGAAATGCAGGGGAATGGTATTCCGAAAGATAATACATTTTGGCTTTTCTTTTGACCAATGTTTTTTGTGCAATTCTTATTTCCTTGTTTTGAACGCAGGACTTTTAGAGTCTGGTGGAGACGAGGAGAGCTGCTGTCCAGGATAGTAATCTTGTTGCAGTAACCATTCAAGGGCGAGTCTCTAATCACCAGAAACTTATGTTCCATGTTATTTGAACTTTTGTTCAGTTAATGTGTTAGCGCCTTTGAACTTCTCTTCTAAAGCATTAAATCTTGCCAAGGTAAGGACTGATCGTTTACATCTGTCTTGTGCACCTAAATGCCTATGTTTGTAACGTTCAAGTTACTGGCTAAAAGTTTCCCCCGAATCTCATTAGAAGGTGAAATTGATGCGAACATGCTTGGCATGAATTTGGCTTTTATGCTGAATGCGATCGTTCAGGGCATGATGATGTTGTTAGATCACCCTTCTCTGCATTCAGTATATTTGTAAATAACGCCAAGTCGCAAACACTTGTTGAGGAAAAAACCCGATCCTCAGTCTCTTGATCACCACGAGCCTGTTGTTTTGGGAGATGAAGAAATTCCTGGTAGCCGGAAGCTGCTTGAGAAGTTGCATGGAAGTTTCTCGATTAACCAAAGTGTTTTCTCAGCGGCTGCTCAAGCACTGCAATGTGCAATTTGTTGATTAAGAAACAGTATCCAACAGAGAACAGGGAATTTAGGAAGAGAACTAGAAACGATGGAAGGCCAAACAGTAGGATCGGATGGATTGTCGACCCTAATTACCTGCCCATGGGATCGTCAGCATTTGAGAAGAATCAGATACTTTGATACTATTTAGGGGTCGTTTGGAGAACAGGATTCAGGACATGGATTCACTGAATTCGTAGATTTTGTAAAAAATTATATTTTTTTGTTCCTTTTTATATTGTGGATTCTAGCTTTAGAAATTTCAAATCTCTAAAATCCGTGGATATCAAATCTCTCATAATCAGAGAGATTCTATATCTTGATTTGTAAGATTTTTTTTCTCCTAGTTCTTCTCTTACTTTTATTTATTTATCACACATGAAATATATTTATCAACAAAGTTTTTAATATTTCTCAAACCACTTTAATTTTTTTTATTAAGGATAAACATGTTATTTAATATAAAATAAAATTTTTATTTTAATTGAAGGTTAACAATCACAGTTACCAAACAATAAACATTTTAAAATCCGTTTTCAACAATCCGAAGAGTTAGAATCTTTAGATTGTTGACAATCTATAGATTTAAACTCATATTCTCCAAACGACCCCTTTTCAACAATAAACTCATATTCTCTAATACAACAACCAAATTAACCAAACTAAAGTTTAATCGGTTTGGTTAATTGGTTAACCAGATTAATCAATATAAAATCATATTATCATTAAGTGAGAAATTTTTGGTTAATTTACCAATTCACAATTTATACAATGAATAAAGCATTCTCATAAAAAAATATAACGAATAAAACATAACAATCAACACATAGTTATAGTTGACCCTTAACATAAATACATCCAACTAAGACAATTATCTTACGGTTAGTATAGAAGTATTCACCTAACAAAACTTTATCACAATGGTATGGGTTAATAAATTGTTGTGCTTGTTTGAATTGACTTAGTCTTTTAGCAATTTTCATAGGCTGAAAAGGACCTTGCTTTCAAGTTTTCATCCAACATAATGTATGAGATTTATTAAAATTAGGCGTTTATATGTTGTGGTCTACACTCTACATATACAAATATACATTATAGGAACAATATCAAGCTTTATATTTTATGAGTCTAAAAGGATGAAAGTTTAACTCTTGAGTGGTTATTCAAAGTATTAAGTATGTGTATATATTAGATATATGACTAATTATTTATCTGGTTAATTTGGTTTGGCTGGTTAGGAGTGTCTGAAACCAAACCAAACCACCTAAACCAAACAAGCTAAAAAATTTAACCAAACCAAACCAATTATCCAAATTAACCAAACCAAATTATCCAAATAGTACTGGTTAAAACAGTTACCATGGTAACCACACCGTTTGAACACCCCTTCCTGTGATTGTGAGTGGAAAGAAGCACGCTTGAGAAGCGTACATTTTTCTTCGGCAGCTCTAAAGTCAGGCTCTCGTATATATTTTCTCCTCTTTTTAGATCACCACTGGCATAATAAATAAATAAATATGAGATATGAGTTTTGATAAACACTCGGGTTAATACCTTATTTTGGCCCGAAGTATTACCATATAATCAACTTTGGCCCGTGGTTTCATAAATTAACATCATGTCCTCAACTATCCAGCATATAGACTCAATTGGTCGAACGCGTGGTTTAACCGTCAATTTGGACGGTCAACGGTCCAACTCACTGCCACGTCAGCATCGAATAAATAAAAAATTTGAATTTAAAATTATTTTTAATATATCATTATTATAATAATAAAATAAAAACCATAAAAATTAAAAATTAAACAAAATTGGGACGAGATTTTGATAGGATTCTATGGTTACTTTTTCCCCCAGATTTCTGGTTACTCAAACATACGTTTTTTTAATCTCTCTCGATTCAATTCCCAATTTCAACTTCTTCTCTATCTTTGAATTACTTTTCCTCTCTCAATCCCTCAAGAACAAGCTCCTCAACAATAAGAACAGAAAAAAAACTTTGCATCTCCCTCTCCCTTTTGTAGATCTCAGAATTTCAAAATTAAGCAATGGTGGTCAGCACCTCACCAATCGGATTCGAAGGATTCGAGAAGCGTCTCGAGATCTCCTTCTCGGAGGCGCAGATTTTCAAGGACCCCAACGGACTTCTCCGCGCCTTGACTCGCCCCCAGATCGACTTGTTCCTCGACGCGGCCAAGTGCTCTATCGTCTCGAGCCTCTCCAATGACAAGCTCGACTCGTACGTCCTCTTCGCGTTGACCGGCAGAGTGGGAAGCTTGTACCAGAGCCCAGTGGTGGGTTCGAAGACGGTGAGCCTGCAGTTGGGCCTTGTCGATACTTGGCAAAGCTGGAGGTTTGGTGGTGCTTGGTCGTTCGATCCGAGCCGTGATGAAGACGAAGAGGTTCTGGACGGTGGAGGAGAGCTTTCGGAGACAGGGAAGTCCGGGAAATGGAACTCGAAGTTCAGGACTTGCAGACGGCGGCGGAGGAGGGGAATTGGGGGAATTTGAGGCGGAGGAGGAATGGGTTTTGATTTGTTAATTAGGGGAAGAGAGTCCCGGATTGGGGGACTGGGTTTTCGATCAAAGCCTCATCTAAATTCCAAAGGCTTTTTTGTATATTTTTTTAATTTTTATGAAGTTATTTTATTATTATAAAAATGAGATATTAAAAATAATTTAAAATTCGATTTTTTCAATTTATTTGATGCTAACGTGGCAGTGAGCTGGACCGTTGACCGTTAGTCAACGGTGTTGACCGTCCAAATTGACGGTCAAACCACGCTTTCGGCCAATTGAGTCTATATGTTGTATAGTTGAGGCCAAGATGTTAATTTCTGAAACCACGGGCCAAAGTTGATTACATGGTCATACTTCGGACCAAAATAAGGTATTAACCCTAAACACTCTAGTGGGCCTGGTTGGTGTATCCTAAATGGAAAAAGTATATATAAAATATGAGACACGTAATAGAGGGATGAAAGGACATCTTGGATGCGTTATGAAAGGTAGAAGTACTAGCAGGACTTTAACTTTATGAAACAGTCATCAAGGAGATGACCATTAAATTGATGGTTTAAGGCTAAGATGGAGTATTAAAGAAGGGAAGTAAGAGATGCAATGTTAGAATATACAATGACCTAGAGACCTATCTGGTCAATCATGGACAAGAGTTAAATGAGTTTTACGATCTTAGAAGGAGAAGCATAAGCTGCCACAATTACCTTGGGGTTCAAAGTGGTCATTAACTGTGTAAGCACCAAATGATGGAGATAGTGGATGCCCTACATAAGTGCGAAGTACACAGCCGATGTGAAGGGGTAAGAAGCCATCAAACAAACCAGGTATTATCGAGCAAGTTTAACACTCACATGGACGTTTATGCCATGGTTTGCATCAATAGTCATAAACACACACACATAACAATCCAGGAACACCAAAATCGTTTATTTTGTTGTGTAAAATTACAATAGTATATTAGAGATCATCATCATTGTTGTTACCACCATTACTATCAGAAGTGTCTTCTGATTCAATGGCAGCATTACTATACAAAATCATTGTATCATCCCCATCCCCATCCTTGTCACTAGTATCTTCATTACCATCCTCATCAGAACTAAGTGTTTCGGGCACTTCTTCCTCTAAGTCACTACTGCTCAGTTCACCAACCTGGACTCCATCAAGTTCCACACCCACAAACTGTTGATATGGTTCATGTTCATACATAGGATCTATCTCTGAATTATAAGGAATATCATAGTCATGTCTAGGATGTACTTTATGTACAATATGCCAATTCCCAGCATTCTTTATATGAGGAAGGTAAAATACTTGGTTGGCTTGACTTGCTAGTATGTAGGGATCATGGATATACCATTTCTTAGACATATTGACACTTGTGAGATGGGTGTCTGACTTGATACCATTTCTTTTATCCCCAACATCCTACCAATCACACTTAAACAAGAATACTTGACACCCATAGTTGTCCTGCACCCGAATTATATCCACCATAACCCCGTAAAAGTCAATTGTTTCTTAATTGTGTTCCCCTTCAACCACAATACCATTGTTTTGTGTGCGATTACCATTTTTCACGCTCAACCATATGGTATCTAACCCCATTCATAATGATACCACTGTATCTAGTTACTATAGCATCTAGACCTAACCCTATAACATATAAATGGTCACCTTTCCCAACTGACCTGTTGATGTATAGTTTAGACACTTATAAATAGAAAAAAGTATAAAGGGGTCAATATGTCAAATGAAAGGTTTAGTCATTGATAGGAAAACAAGGGGAACTCAACAAGGTTAAAGTTTCTGCTTACATATTTTTTAAACCAAGAACGACAATCAGCATGTATATCTGCTTCTGTACAGTTGGGATTTTTTTGCACAAACTCTTGTTTATGCATTATGTACAAGTGTAACAACTGCTTTTAGTTAAATGTTTATAAGTTTACTTGGGTTTATTTGATAAAATTTATCAAACTGAAAATAAACTTACTCAAGAAAAGGCTCTATCTCTTGACAGTTATTCAATATGTACCACTGCATCTTACTAAATTATGCAGGGGAACTTTCTCACGTGAAGAACCTCCTATTGGTCTTGTTTTTAGGCTGAATATTGAAAATCCATTAGGTTCTAAATCCCGACCCTCATCATTCCTATCTAAACGATTTTATCTCGTCACAACCCCTTGAAAATACCTACTGCAAAAGTCGAGGCAGTCTTTTGCTACACATGCCTCATCAATACAGGCTTCAGGACAAGCTTTGTTACAGGCAAAGTCTTTCAAGGTTCCTAAAAACCTATACACATTAAAGAAAAACCAAAATGACAAATAAATCAAACAACAAATCCATTGAGTAAATGTTATGGCTTAATCCAAAATTTTATTAGGAGTTCTCGGATTACCTTTCCATTGGGTACATCCATCTATATTGCACTGGCGCTCCAAGTGCAATTTCACGTGGTAGGTGAACGGCTAGATGGATCATGACAACGAAGAAGTTTGGAGGGTAAAGCATTTCGAGTTTGCAAAGGATCAAAACAATGTCATGGCTTAATCTGTTCACAACAGACTTTTTTATGGTTTTTGAACAAAATTCTCTGAAAAAACCACTTAGTTCTGCAAGTACAGTGTACACTTTTGGTTGCAAAAACCCCTGAGCCACGACAGGCAGAAGACGCTATAAGAAGATATGATGGTCATGGCTTTTCATTCCTGACACCTTAGACCCATCAGCAACAACACAACGAGAAATATTGGATGCACAAGAGTCTGGGAATTTAATAGCTTTCAGCCATTCACACAGTTTCCTCCTGTCTGCCAACCTTAAAGTGTATGAAGCAGGTGGCATTATGACTTCATTACCATCACTAATCACGTGTAAATCCTTTCTAATACCCATAATCTCCAAATCTCTACGGGCATTCTCAGCATCCTTCATTTACCCATCCATATCTAGTAGGGTCCCCAACACATTCTCGTACAACTCCATGGAGGTAAATTATATAGAGTTAAAACAATTGGCCACGTGCTGTAATTTGGACTCATGTTGCCAAATGGATTAAAACCATCGCTTAAGAGAGCTAGACGAACATTTCTAGGGTTGACAGCAAACTAAGCATGGTCTGTGTCGAATTTTTTCCATGTTTCTGCATCAGTTGGGTGTCTAAGGACATCATAGTCAACACGCTTCTCCTTGTGCCACCTCATATCTCTAGCAACGTTCTTATTTGTGAACAACCTTTGCAACCTATCCTTTAACGGGAAGAAACCAACCTTAGAGCGGGCCACCTTCTTCCCTTTCCCTTTTCCAGTCCTATACCTAGGCTATTCACACTTTGGAAATCGAACATCACAAACTCGCAAAATCAGACCCGCAAAACTGTGATAGAAGTCCATAATCGAGAAAACTAAGTTGTTCAAGCAATCGAATAGAGTCGTAACCAACATCACAGCATCGCAACGAAATTGAAAAGATCAGTGGAGAAGACGTCGTAAACGACATCAACTTAAGAGATTCGTCGATAAAACTGGGTTGAACGATCAATCAACAACAAAGTAAAATCAGGACATGCAGTCGATCATGGATGAGAAATCTATCGACACCGTAGTATGATTGGTAAGACTAGAGACCTGAAGACAAAAATCGAACAGCCGAACAACAAAATCTACCGACATGCAACAAAAAAATCTTAGTATGTACCTAATTGGAGCCTTCCTCTGCTCGTCTGGGCTTCAATAGGGAAGAGTAGGGATTACGATTTTGGTGATAGATTATAGTTTTGTTGAGGGAATAACAGTTCTAGGGATTATGGTTGTTCGTGAGAAGGGAGAAGGGTTGGTTTTTTTTGGGGGAATTGGAAGAGTCTGCTGGGTTCTACAGAGGGGAGAGTGGGAGTGCGAAAAAATAACGCGGGATTTTCCCCTCTATAGAATTAATTAACAATAATGTAGGATAATGTGAACACTTTTCCATATTTTCGCTATTTAGTTGTTGTGACAAACCTATTTGTCATATTACACTTACACTCATTTTATGTGACAAATTTTTTTTATGACAAGTTATTTTGTCACATTATTCTGTGCAGTACGCATAATTCCATGATGTTATGAAAAATATTTTGTGACATACACAATTTTGTCACATTAAGAAGCTAATGTGATTAATCTTTGTGACAAATCTATATTCGTCACAATAAATAAGTCTCTTATGATGAAAGTAATATTTTGTCATATTTTTGTATCTGTTGTGAAAAAATTGGTAATAAAAAAATTATGTTTTGTCACACCAGACATATTTTCTTGTAGTGGCGATGGTGGTGATGAGAACTAGTATGGCTCTGCCTGCTGATCCATCGAGCTGGGCTCTGTACTTGTCTTTCTTTCCAGACTAAGACTCCATGTTGTGTTTCATTTTCTCTTGTAATGTTTATTTGGATTGTAGACTTGGAACTATGGTTTCTTTCACCTAGTGTGTGTGTTTTCAGGACTCTAGCTCTGTGCCAGTTGGACTGGTCCCCTTCCCGTCTCTAGCCTTGATTGGTCTGCCTTCCAGTCACCGTTCCCGCTCATCATTTCTTGGAAATATCGTTCCCCTTCCCTCTGCTCCATTGATGGAAATGTCAAACTCAAGTGTGGGGGGTGCTTTGTCTTTAGTGGAACGTATATGTGTGTGCTTGGAGCCTAGTCCGTTGTCCAAATCTCTAGATTTGAGGGCTCCAAGTACTGATGTTTGCATGATCATAATGGCACTGTGGTTTAATTGGTGAATCGAATGGCTGTTAGAATTGATGCATGACAACTGGATTTTGAGTAGGACAACCTATAATGATGACTGAGACGTGAAGTAGAATTGTGTAGGGGTTCAGTTTTTCAACTGTTTGCTTACCAACTGTAACTTGGATTGATCACTTGTTCTTGACAGTCGTTTATGCATCTAGTTCAGGGAATCAGAATGAGAGATAGAGCATATAGGTAGCCATGTGAGATTTGAGTCTGCTTATTTCTTTCGTGTGTGATAGATCCCTCTTCCATGATATGTAGAGCATATCGGTTTGAATGATTGTGACTTTGTTGGTTTTGGAACTGTGGAACCTTGTGTTATGAATACTTCCACCACCTAAAAGGCATTTTCCCCATGTCCAAGACCCTAGCCAGTCATTTGAACCTGTGTCGAAGACCTCCGAATTAGTTAGTGGTGACACCCAATATGTGAACTCTAACATTTAGAGGTTGTCTTCATGGTGGAGAGACGTTAGGATTGAGAGAATAAGCATCTGCACTCCTTACATTCTCTGCACTCTTTACCCCGGTGAGGACCTAGATTGCTCGGTCTTGATTATGATGTCTTGAGTTTTATGCATGAGGTGACTGTCTTGAATAAGTGGTTGAGTCAAGTCTAGGTTGGTTGATGAACAGAAGGGAGACTCTTCATTTACCCGATTTTGCTGCACTCGAATGTCCTCTATGGTGGTTGTCCAGGTTGTTGTTGAATTTGTCCATATATTGATGTCTAAGAGCCAGTATGATTCCCGTGTTTCGTGCCTATATGATATGTCCCCAAGGGTTGCATGATTAAAAATGTTTTGAGCTTACCTTGTATCTGACTTTCTTTGCTTGGGGACAAGCAACCAATTAACTGTGGGGGAATTTTATAACGCCGTATTTGCACATGTTTTTACCCTTATGTCCTTACCATTTTGGCTCGAATTTGTGGTTTCTTGGCCTATTTTACGCTAGGTTGGTTTATAACGTCGTATTTGTGGTTTCTTGGTTTGCTTGGGGACAAGCAAACAATTATGTGTGGGGGAATTTTATAACGTCGTATTTGCACATGTTTTCACCCTTATGTCCTTACCATTTTGGCTCGAATTTGTGGTTTCTTGGCCTATTTTACGCTAGGTTGGTTTATTTTGTCATGTTTCAGGTCCAAGCGAGTAGAAGGAGGCATAGCCGCAAGTTTCGGGTCATTTGGAGGTCATTTGGCGATTCAAGGTGCAAAATACGGGTGTCCCCTGCACGAATACGGTCGTAATTCCCCTTGCCCCTGACCCTAAACAGCATGCCGAGCCAAACCCTTAAAGATGTCTGTCGAAGTGCAAAATACGAGCAAGCACCAATGTAAATACGGTCGTAATTGCTCTATTACTGGCAGTATTTCGAGAAGGGCGACCGTATTTCCTCTTCATCAGCGATAAGTGAAACGCGCGTTTTGGGCAAAATACGGGCAGGCCATAATTATGACCGTATTTCTACCTGTATTTCGCCCAGAATCGGGTTTTTGAGGCAGATTCGAGCCAAAGGAAAGAGAGACGACTTTTTGAGTAGAAAATGGAGTTCGAGAGTGAGAGCCGAATACACCACCATATATATATATATATATATGGTTATGTCTTCGGTGCACTCATTTTTTTGGGTGCATTCAATGCACTCGCCTCATAATCGTCATTCTGAGCAAACGATTCATGTGAAAACGAAGTCAATCATCCCTTGTAGTATGATGAACAAGAACCACATGAATTTGTACAAAAATCATTTAAAATTCACTTTAATTTGAATGATTCAGGGTTTAGGAATTTAGGGTTAGGATTTACAATTTGGGATTTTGGGTTTAGATTCAAAATTGAATTTTAATAGGTTAGGGTAATGGGTTGATTAGTTGTGATTTTGTGTTATATCATCATATGAGACTAATGCTACCCATTAAATTTCAAAATTTGATGTATTATGACCACTTTTAGAGTTGGGTGCACTGAATGCACCCAAAAAATTGAGTGCACCGAAATAGCCACTATATATATATATAAATAAATATATAAATAAATAAATAAATAAATATATATATATATATATATATATATTACTTGTCCTTAGTGAAGCTACGAAATGGTATCTTACTCATAATGTATTGATTTTCACATGTTGTGGGGATTTTCAACTAGTCATCATGGGTACGATATTGAGAAAGTCTTCCCTTCCCGGAGACAGAACCATTAACAGGGAAGTTTCTTCTCTCTTCATGTCTCTCGTGTCAGTTTCGTGTCTTTTTCGCTTCTTGGAACTTTAATAGAGTTGCCCACTAGTGACATAACAAGCTCTTTATCGGGAGTCTGGTTGCATACGGGCTACCACTCTTTATTATTATTTGTTTTGTATACTTGTTTGTCCGGTCTGCCTAGGGATTCATCTTAGTTAAAAAAACATAATCTAGTATTGTTGGGACTTTATGTTCCAACTAGAAAGGAAGTCGATTCAAATTACTTATAACGAAAATCAAAATAAAATAATATTAAATAGATGGCAAAAAGAAGATAACATAAAAAATCTGCTTTTCTCTCCTTCTAATTTTATTTTTGCCATAGCTTCGTTTCTCCATTTTCCTTGTGAACTTTATTTTCTACCTTTTCATAAAAATTAGATTTTACATGTGTTATGTTATGTCTATCAAAAGAAAACAAATAAAAATATAGTATAACCCCTCTTCTCCTTCCACCTCCAATTGTACCTCAAAAAAATTTCTGCATTTCCAAATCCTTAACCTTTCTACGACGACAATCTTTCTTCCGTCTCTTCTGCTACCTTCGATTTCACTGCTTCATTTCATTTGATTGCTGATCCAAATTCACATCACTACCCTGCGCACAAACCCATAGCACAGCCAAAAGGTTTCTCTGCTGCTGCGTCCTCCTTCCAACTGCGGTGCTCACTAGTGTCCCCGCAATTTATCCTCACGCCGAGAATCTAAGCAACCGTAGCGTCCACAGGTAAGCCACGTCCCAATCTCTATCTATGTATCTGTCGTTGAATTGGTGTTCCGCACCACGAAGAATTTGTGCGGTTTTTAAGGCACTTAATTTCGTTGGATGCTAAACCTATACCCAGTGTCGTCTGCGTTCTGGGTGTGCGGGGAAATGTTGTTTTTTCCTTTGCTCCGGTGTTTGCACGGTCTGTTTATGGGTGCTCCCAACTCCCGATTTTGGGAGCTTAGACTTGCGGCTTTTGATGACATCTTGAGTTTCGTGCGAGTTTTTACTTGCTGGTGAATTGGTGCTGTGGGAATTGAGTTCGATGGGTGTGTGTCTACAGCTTAAAAACTTAATCTATGTTAGAAGGTGAGATCACCTGCCTACAAATCAAAATTGGATTCTTTTGTTGCCTGCCTGGAAATGCTTGTGGGGTTCCCCAGAACTTCAAATGGCTTTCGACCTATTATTGGCATGCTCAATGGTTGGAGTGGGACAAATTATTTTTTCCCGAACTATTGAGCTGAAGACTGTGTTCCAAAATCTTAGTCTCAACCCTTTTAAACTGGTTCCTTTCAAGTGGGATTCAAGTTGGTGCCTTGATGAACTTATCGTCTCAATTGCCTGAGGTGTTGTATATCGAATTGGCTTGAGTCATTGTTGTTAGCCACTGAAGGGATGTAAGCAGTTCGATAAAGGTTGATACTGGTTGTTGGGCTTCAGGTTTGCCCATATGTCAAGAGATGTGAACTCTGTTGTGCTAACATAGTTAGGCAGACAATTGGAGTCTTGATTGTGAAATGCTGGCTTAAGGGAGAGATTCAGCAGAGCTTTTGAATAAATCATTTATGCATGTATACATCGGACTGCGTAGAACTCTATCAGTTGAGGACAACGTGACGATATGAAATAAGTTAAGCAATTTAGAACTTTCATTTTGCTGTTAGTCTTTTATCTCACCGATGCTTCCTCACTTAGAACTCCTTTTCCTCTTCCTTTGGTTTAGACGGTAGTAGAAGACTTGCTGAGAAAAATGCTCTGCACAGTGCAGTCACATGCTCTTTCTGTTTTTTCCATGCTTTCCATTTCATTTTTTCTGCTTGGTTCTTTTGGCTTCTTCCAATCCTGTGGTCCATGATTTGGGATGTCGGTTCTGTCAAGCTTGTGGGAAGAAAATGGAATTCTCTGCAACTATATGGTTGCTCTTGCCGAGAAAGAATTTCTTATAGCTGACACTGGAAAGATATGATTTGTCACATAATGCTCCTTTTCTCCTTCCGGGACCCTTTTTTCAATTGAGCCTACTTTCAGCAATAATAACATTTTTTTTTCTTCTATTGCTGCTATTACCATCTGGGGGTGACTCTTATCTAGTGATCTTCTTTAGGCTTCAAGTTGTTGCCTAATTTTGCAGCCAGAGAATGGAACTGCTGGTGCTGTTCTTGTTACAATTGAATTGAATTTTTGGCCAGTACATGGATTTATTAAAATGTTCACAAGTACCTATTATATTTTACAATTAGGTTTTGCATGGTGAAAATTTCACTCTGTCTGAGCACAAGCGACGAATTCATAATGTTTTCAAAGGCTGGGAGTAGCAACTTGTCAAGCTTAGCAATGTGGTTATTTTCATTCTTTCTGCATACTTCCCTTTTGTGGTTTTGCTCTGGTTTTTGTCTAGCATTATTGCTTCTTTCCACAGTTCTCTATTCCCCAAATTTATTCATTGTCTCTTTTTGTGCCTGGAATTTTGACTTGTTCTATCTTCTGTTTTGAACTCAATTTTGACTTGTTCCATCTTCTGTTTTGTACTCAATTAAAAGATTGAGAGATCATGACAGGTAGAAGTGCTATCATTTGTCAAAGCGAGTGCCAACTAACATTTCATTGACCTTTTACCGCTTGAATCTTTTTTGCTGATACATATGTAGCACTCATCACCTTCACTCTGAGAGTGATGTTTTTGCTTGAACAGAATTCAGGCAGTGCAATTCAAGGTATCATGTTGCAAACACACTTTTTTCTTGCGACTGCTACATGTCCCATCATGGAAATTTAAATCACTGATTTTTGTGGTGTTTGAAAATCTTGGGAGCGCTAGGCTATATTCTAAAAACTCGGTATAATATGGTATATCCCACACTATGCAGCATATAAAGGAAAATGGCCAAATTTAGCAATTTACAAGGACATACAATGTAAATGATGCAGACTAGATAGAGTGCCATAGGATTCAGGAAGCCCAGTTGTTATGTTTTTAAACTCCCTTGTGGAGATGTATTCATTCGGGTTCTGGACTATCTGATCTCAAAATTCTGAAAGCTTTACTTGTCCATTACTGACCATGTTTCTACCCTTCTGTCTTATCTCAGATCTTTTGTGTACACATCATCCAATATGATATCAACTTCCTATCAAAGAACTGTTGTGGACGGATGAACCAATGCTTAGTATGTCTGAACTGATCGAAGGTCTTCCCGACGCTGTTGCCATCAGGTGCATTGCACGAGTCCCCTTTTACCTGTTCCCCAAATTAGAGCTTGTCTCTCGTTCGTGGCGAGCTGCCATTCGCAGCACTGAACTCTATAAAGCCCGGCAAGAGGTTGGCTCAACAGAGGAGTTGCTTTGCGTGTGCGCTTTTGAACCTGAGAATTCATGGCAGCTTTATGACGCACTCCGAGAGCTTTGGATTACTATCCCTGTTCTACCATCCAAAATTAAGAATCTGGCTCATTTTGGTGCTGTCTCAGTTAGTGGGAAGCTGTTTGTACTTGGAGGGAGCAGTGATGCTGTTGACCCATTGACTGGGGATCAAGATGGAAGCTTTGCTACCAGCGAAGTATGGTCATATGACCCTGTGATTCGACGATGGGCCCGGCGGTCATCCATGCTCGTGCCACGTGCAATGTTTGCATGCTGTGCGCTGAACGGAAAGATAGTAGTGGCAGGAGGTCTCACTACATGTCGGAAATCGATATCTCGAGCCGAAATGTATGACCCTGAGAAGGATGTGTGGTTCCCTATACCCGATCTTCATCGTACTCCAGATTCTGCTTGCACGGGACTTGTCATTGGGGGGAAGTTGCATGTTTTGCATAGAGGGCTTTCAACCGTGCAAGTCTTGGAGGGTGTAGCAGCATCTGGGTGGAAGGTTGAAGACTATGGATGGCTCCAAGGTCCAATGGCGGTCGTTCAAGATGCTCTTTATGTGATGAGCCATGGACTGATTTTCAAGCAGGAGGGCAAAGCGAAGAAGGTAGTGGTTTCAGCATCCGAGTTTAGAAAGAGGATTGGGCTGGCTTTGACCAAACTTGGGGATGACATATATGTGATTGGAGGGGTTATTGGCCCCGACGGGTGGAACCGGGAAATCCAGCCGTTGTCGGATGTTGATGTGTTGACTGTTCTTGGGGAAAGGCCGGCTTGGCATCGAGCAGCTCCAATGACAAGGTGCCGTGGAACTATTTTAGGATGTACACAGCTGAGAATCTAAGGTCTCTGCTGGGGGGTTCTTTTTCTTTTGTGCTTCGTGTTTTGTTGTGAAAGGGTGATGATGCTGTTTACTCCATGCTTGGACAGAAAGGGAATGGCAATTGTTCTCTAGTTGTCTGCCTATCCAGTTCCTTGGTTATTGCCCTGTATTGATTCTAGTTCGTTTTTTTATGGGTCCTTCAGGGGAAGTCCCTCATCTCTCCTCTCGAGGGGCGAAGGCAACAACTGACGTTGAATCCGGGCTTCAACGAGCACTGCAGTTGTACCCTGGAAGTTTGTTCAGGATTTACTGTTGACGAAAGCCATTGTTCTTTATTCTTTGTACTTCAGTGTATCTTAGCAAACAAATGTAGTTTTTCATCTGTCGCTCCTCTTGTTGCTAGCCCCTTACCTCGAACCCAACTTCAGTGTATCCTATAGTAAAAACAAATACACTTTTTTTACGGTTTATGCTATTGGCTTCTTCCCTATGTCATAGTTTATGCTTTGCTTATTGTCCATTTGAATTTTCACTTGTCAAACTGGTTCTATGTCCGATATGTTCCTTTTTTATTACCATCGTAGCGGTAAATGATTGGCCAAAACTCTATGCTCAATTCGTTTATCGAAAAAGGGTGCAGCTCCCACTATCAGGAGTTTGGAATTTCCCTTAATTTTCACGTTTTGCAAAACCAAGGAACTGGTTTGTGGTAATTGAGTCAAATTCCATGTTTGGAAAGGGTTTAATTTTTTAGGATTTGATGGTGTAAAATTTTGAGGAGATACTAAAACCGTCATTTATTAATATACGTAAGAGATCATTTACTCCTAATTGTTTTTTTTTACAAACACTCCTAATTGTTGTTGCTAATTATTTTTTTCTAGGGTTATAAGTATATTATATCCCTCTACTTTGGATATTATATCGGAATTAAGTAATCATCAATATGAAAAGTATTTCCCAATCTCTAATCTCTCTCAATCCTCTAAAATCCTGTCTTTCTCCCTAAAGTCCTTGGCCATTCTATCTTGTTCTTTGCCAATTTAGTTCTTCAATCTCTAATTCCCAATTCTATTCTATCTTGTTAAAAACTAAATCATTTCTATCCTATCTAGTCACTAGAGTTCCATGTGCTAGACAACTATGTTTCTTACAACTGTATTAGAGGTGTTGACACCTAAAATTAATTCGGCCGGAATTAAATGCCGCATTAGTTAGTCTCGGCATTTAAGTCGATACCGCGGGTAAAAAACGGTGTCGTTGGGAGCCGAGCGACGTTGCAGAGAACTAAAACGGTACCGCAAGGAAGCTCGGCCGTACCGCGGTACTGGAAACGACACCGCTTACCGAAAACAAAAGGGGCCACGTGTTTAGTGTGGGTATTGGAGAAGGAATTTGCTCTAATTAATTATTATTATTATTATTATTTATTCCTTGTTGGATAGGGAGAAGCGGCATCGCGGGGAGTTAAAAACGGTACCGCGAGGAAGCCCAACGGTACCGCTATATTAGCAAACGACAGTGGTTAAAATAAAAAACAATGTCGCAAAAGGAAAAACAAACGGAGCCGTTTTGACGCTAATGATGTCGTTGGTCAATACTCGAGTTGGACTAGTGATGGCCAAATTAATTAATTAATATTTTTAATGGCTTTTTAGCACGGTGTCGTTTAATTAAAAACGGTATCACGAGTAAGCCCAACGGTACCGCTGTATTAGCAAACGACAGTGTTTAATATAAAACAATGTCGTGGAGTAAAAAGCAAACAGAGCTGTTTGGGGAAGAAAACGACATCGCGTGAGATTCACACCAACTCGAGCGAGGAGGAGATCAAGACGGTTGAGACACGTGGGAGTTCACAACGGAGCGGTTGAGGAAGCAGTTCCACAGGGCGTGAAGACTACGCAAGTGATTTCAAATAAAAGCAGCGGAACAAGGAGAGAGAGGAGACAACCAAAAATCAACACAGAAACACATCTGTCAAACTTTACCTTTTTTCTCTGTAACTCCTTCGCGGAGCTCTCCTTCCAGGAAGGATCTCCATAGTTGTAGTCTTAGTCGTAGTTGCGGAGCTCTCCACAGGAATCTCCATAGGAGTAGCGGTAGCGTAGATTCCTCAAAAAAACTCAAACACCCTCGTTCGAACTTAGTTTGGAGAGGTGCGAACCGTAGTAACGGTCGTTCTTGATTAGAAGTCAGAGGTGCATCGATAAAATCAACACCGCCGGGCGGTGGATATTTGACGGTCACGTTGATTTCACCATTTAGAGGTGCATCGATCGAATCAACGGCGCCGACATTCGGCGGCGGATATTTGACGGTCGTCTCGATTTCATCAATCAGCGGTGCTTCCGATCAAACGGCACCGCAAGAGTTTCCACCGCGAAACATCAAATCAACATCGCCGGAAACGAATTCGGCACCGGCGGTGGCATTTGGTTTTTCTCGGGAAACAAGAGACTAAGGGAGTTCAACGCAACTCTCACCAAGGGAATGAGCACAGGTTAAAATCAGGAAGGGAACTATATAGGGTGATAACTAATAATAGGGTTATCACCATGCTAACCATATTTTTAGCCATTAGATGAAAATAGTAATCCTACGGTTATAATTAAAATGGACGTGATTTTATACCATTCAAATAAACACAATCCTAATTCTATTTAACCTCCATTTTTCCACTACAGTCGTGTGTCTCTCTCCCTCTCCCACCCTCCAGCCGCCTCTCTCCACCATCCCTTTCAACCGTCGCTCTATTATCTCAGTCCCTCTCATCCTTCCTGCTCCGACTCTACCTCCCTGATCCAACATCGAATCGCCAAAGAAAGCAATGCAGAGGAAAAGTTGATGACCAGTGTTATCCAAAGAAGGATCGGCTGGCGGAACTCAAAGCGATGGAGCAGAGGCGGATCCACCTTGGTTCGAAATTTTTGTGAAGAACCCATAATTTTTCAGTGTAAAAAAATTCGAATATAAGACCTCCGACACACCTCCAATAATTGTAACCGACACACCTTATTACATTACAAAAAAACTGTTTTCATAATGTTATTAAAATACGTAAATAGAAGTTATCGGACTTCAGATTAGGTAGTTAATTAGTTGGTTGCACAAGAGTAAACAATTAATTGACTACTTAGTACGTAGTGAGTATTTAGAAAGATAGCTATCACCTTATAGACAACATCGATAATTTGAAAGAGAATTAAATTGATTAATAAGTTGGTTGAGTAAAATAATTAGATAGTGAATTCCAGACTGTCTTTCACCATAGCTTCTTCTATAGATTTTTCTTTAAGTTAATTTCAACTTGATTTCTAGTTTAGTTATTTCTTTCCACGTAGACACCAGCAACCACCCTTCAATTATCATCCGGCCCAACAACATCCTCGTGCTCATTCAAATTTCCACGTTGACACATGTGGCCACCCTTCGAGCGGCGAAGTCGACCTTTCTAAAGGTTAAAGGTCGTCATGGTGGTGGAGGTTTTTTATTAGGGAGCGGCGAAGTCGACCTTTCAATCCAACATAACGGTCATGGATGCAGGGATGGTGGCGATAATCAGTTGTGGATCTTGATAGATTACGATCATGATGGATAGGGAAGTGGTGTGTGGGTTTATAATAAGTCGTAGTGATTTAATAGTAGCAATAGTGATTCTTTGCATTAGTATTTTTGTAGATCTGAACATTGGATATTAGAATGTACGTGGTATTAATTTTTAGTTGTGATTTCATAGTAGTCATTACAAAGTTGTAGTGATTTCATAGTCTTAGTAATGATTAATGATGTTTTATATAGATTCTAAGCTCTTAGTAGTACTTCTTTAGTAGTGATTATTGATTTAATATAAAATATGTATCACTATTCACTATTAACATCAATGAAATCACTACTACAACTTTACAAGACATCAAATAACTATCAAAAACCATAAATTACTACTACAAAACATCCAAATCACTATATATATCTCGACAGAATCACTATTAGAAAATATTTATCACCAAAATTACTATCAGAATTTTTTTTTTGAATTTGATTAAAGGAGATAGAAAGTGAGGGAGGGAAAAGAGAGGGATGCGAGGAAGAGTGGGAAGAGGGAGACGTGAATGACGGGTAGAGAGAGATAAATAATTGGGAATTTTATATTCTAATTGATGTAATTTGAAAATTCCTAAATTGCCCCTAATGAAAATTTACCATTGGATGTAGAATTAAAAGATGAAGGGTGATTAATGAAGTTAGTATTGTGCTAATTATTAGGAAGTTAGCATGCCATCCGGTTCCTAATACACTTTTAAGTGGCTTTGGGATCCAATTACTAAAATTGTCTCCATTAATTAAGGGATTTATGTTTTTTTTTATTTTTTGGGGATTTTGTTAGCCGTCTTCAATGAAATTGAATCCCAGGATCCGGACGTGAGTGCATTATTTGGGTAAGATTTGTTTTCTTTATTATTTCTTGATAAGTTATAAGTAGTAGTAGTCGGTAATTTTTCCTATAAAAAGCAAGTGATTGCATTGTTTTGAAACATGGAAGGATAGTCAGATTGACTTGGTAGAAGTTATTTGCTGCTCGAAGAGTTAAATAATTATATAGAGCAGTGTCTTGACAATTTCTCTCTTCTTATTTTCGTTCCTCTTTTGGTTTAAGGTTAGAAACTCTTCATTATGTTGGTACCCATTATTTGCTGAATAAGTTACTAATTCTTTTAGTGTTTAGTACTTTTTTCCAAGTGAACAATAAATATTTATAATTGTGGTTGTATTTTGCAGATTATGATTCCAAATTAAGATTGGGTAAGTATAATAAATAGGAGAGCATCTATAATAAAACGTAGGACAATAAGAACGAACACACACGATTTACATGGTTTCCCCATTCGATGTGAACGAGACTACTCCACGGAGAGCTAGGGCTCTCTAGTCAATTTTATTTCACGTTCTTGATCCCTAGCGGCAGCAGCTATACAATGCTTTTATACCCAGCCGAACCCTACCACATATCACCTAGGGTTTCGGTTATAATTAACTAGCGAATTACAATTAGCTACCCATAATAACTAAGTGCACAACAAGACACCCCAACCATCTCGGCCATGCAATCCACGTGCACGATCCGCAACACTCCCCCTCGAGCGAAGGCATGAAGATTATGAAGGCCAAGCTTGGAAGAGAGAAAAGTGAACCGATCTGCACCCAAGCCCTTCGTAAATATATCTGCTATATGATCCTGTGTTGCTATCTTCTGTGGCGCTATCTCTTGTGATGTTACACGTTCGCGAACGAAATGGCAGTCCATCTCGACATGCTTCGTTCTTTCATGAAATACCAGGTTCGCTGCTATGTGTAAAGCTGCCTGATTATCACAATGGAGAGGGATTGCAGACTTCATATCAACTCCCAGCTCCTGGAAAAGCCAACGTAACCAAATGATTTCACTTACAGTGCTAGCCATAGCTCTATATTATGCTTCTGCAGAAGATCTCGCCACCACAGTCTACTTTTTTGTACGGCAAGATACTGAGCTCATTCCCAACCGGATAAAATACCCTGTAGTAGAACGTTGTGTCTGCTGACACCCTCCCCAATCGGCATCATAGTAGCCAACCAACTCCATCGAACTATCATCCGGGAAGAACAGTCCCTTTCCTAGAGCACTCTTTAAATAACGATGAACTCTCTGCGCTGCTTCAACATGTGCCTGGCGCGGACTGTGAACCGCCTGGCTGAGTACGTTCACTGCATACACAATGTCTGGTCGTGTGATCGTTAAATATAATAGCCGACCCACTAGTCTTCGAAAAGCCGAGGGATCAGACGCTTCAGGACCTTCAAGAAGGCTGAGATGATGATTTTGTTCAACCGAAAATGAACAAGGGCGTGCTCCCTGAGCGCCTGTATCCGCAAGGATGTCCAATGCATACTTCCGCTGGGTAAGAATAATGCCTTTCCGAGACCGTGAGACCTCGATACTGCGCGCATGCACATTATTATTAAAGAAATTCGGGATTAGTATGCTTTCTTTTTCTTTCAATATTTTTTTTTAATCTTAGTTTCTTCCTTTTTTTTCTATATAACGAACGAGATTGAGAGAGAAAGGCTTCTTACCAGGCAATATATAGGCCACAAACAAGCAGCCGAGAGGAACACAAACACGCATCTCATCATGAATGCCTCTCTCCCAGGGCCGTCGAATCCAAACAAGGAAGCCACTGCTAGTACAACAAATACTAGAGCCGAGGAGATACAAAGAACAATCACAGTAGTTACGTATTTGGGAATGGTCGGATCGCTCCCCTTCTGTTTGCCAGTTGGATCCCTTGTATTCACCCTACGCTGCCGACCTATAATCCTCAGGTCCTTCCGGAGGAGGGTGGTCCTACGGTGGTTGCGGTAATTTGCCAGGGTGAAGGGCGGTGGTATGATCTGGCTCTTAGTTAGTGGTTTGATCCGGCTACATGTCGGGCCATTAAAGCTATCCCTCGTGAGGATGTTGAGGATAGGCTTGTTTGGCATGAGACGGTGGACGGGGTGTTCTCTGTTAAGTCGGCCTATCATCTTCCAGCCCTGTGTGATAAGCAAGGCGGTCGCCGGAGATCTATGGCTAGCTGGATGGATAAAACCAGTTGGATCTGTTTATGGAATGTCAATCTTCCACCTAAGATTAAAGTATTTGTGTGAAAATTTTTTCAGAGGATTCTCCCGACGACGGAAGCCCTAATTGAGAAGAAAGTCCAGGTGCTCCCGCGATGCCCGGTGAGTGGGGCTGAGAAGGAGACTATGGAGCATCTATTTTTGGAATTCCCTGTGGCTAGGGCCCTTTGCGACCTGTCCGGTCTGGAATATCTTGGTCAAGGACTGTCGAGGCTCACTTTCCCGTTGTTCCTGAAGAGATTGATGGCGATTGTACATCAGTCTCATATGTTCATGGGGGTGGTGGCGGTCCTTTGGCGGATTTGGCGTTCTAGAAATTGGGTGGTTTTTGAAGGTAGGCAGTTTACCATGCAAGCTCTAATGCGACAGTATCACCAGCAGTACCAGGAGTGGGTAAGGTTGTCTGTTGATCCGATTCAGAGGCTCTCCAGTCCTCATGGGCACGGGGGGTCTGTCCCGCTTCCGCAGGGTGTTACATGCATGTGGGATGGGACGACGTGCTCTGGGTCTCACTCGGCAGGAGGGATAGTGTTGAGGGATCTCTCCGAGGTAATCTTACTGGTGCGTGTGGTGCACTTCCCAGTGGTTGATGACCCATTGGTTGCTGAGATGCTGGTTCTGCGTGAGGCTGTGCGCTGGTGCTTGGAATTGAGGTTTCAGGTTACTTGTTTTCAAGGGGATGCCAAGGTTATAATTGATAAAATTCATCGTTAGGATGCCAGGGATTCTTGGATTGGCACGGTTCAGGAGGAGCTCATCCGGGTGTTTTCTTCCCATTCCACGCTCAATGTTTGCTCTGTTGGTCGGTGTAGCAATATGGTAGCCCATTTAGTGGCTCGCAAGGCCCTTTCTTTGTACCCGACTACATGTCGTTCCTTTAATTTCAGGCTTGGCTGAACTCCAGGGTGTAATTATCTTTTGATCTTATCAATATATCAGATTATCTTTTGTTAAAAAAAAAAAAGACATATGACTCATTGGAAATGATATTTCTACACTGCCGTATGTTCATGTTTAGTTAGGAAAATGCTTCTCCATGAAAGACCTAAACCATGTTGCTTCATAGAATATATTCTCAAAAGTGAAATGATATTTCTACACTGCCGTATGTTCATGTCTAGTTAGGAAAATGCTTCTCCATGAAAGACCTAAACCATGCTGCTTCATTGAATATATTCTCACGATGTCTTTAGAGCCCAAAACCAAACACTTTTGAGCCCAACAGTGCTAGTCATGCGGCTCAAATTTTAGCCCAACATACATAGGGGTTGGTGAGGTCCATTTCATTACTTGGGCCCCCGAGATGATATGATTTTATAACAATGAGATTTTTCTTCAAACAGAATTAAGTATTGAAAAAAGGTACCTACCAGAAAAATAGCAAATGGTTGAGGAGCATTACGATGGTCGAGACTGGAGATGGGGCCCCAGCTATGGAACTAGAGTTCTGCATCCTCCGAATATCAGCGCTGAATTTCATAAATAAAACATATCAAAATTCCCTAATACTTCTTCGATCACTCTAGCTTTCCACATAAAACACATTAAAGTGTACTAGCTTTGTTCCCGACCATTGGCCGGGTTTATGATACGTTCAATTTTTTTCAATCTTTTAAGTTCCTTTTTAATAATTTTTTTAACTATTGTAATAATTATGTGTAATTCCCTCGATGATTTCAATGTATTCGTAAACTGAGCATGTTAATTCACATGTTTCTTAAATAAAACATTCGAACTCTTAATCGAGTGATATGAATATGATTCTTGGACCTTGGTTCAATTCTCAGTTCATAAGTGAGTGCCCTTTAGTAAAAATTTCTAACATTTAGCATAATCACTACAATTCTCAAATCATTATCTGATGTAATGGAATTTGATAAAAATTGGGAATTAGGCTATTAGTCTATTCTGAATTCTGACTGCTACGCAACCGTTGCAGCAAGGAATTTGATAAACAATGAATGTAAGTTCAAGTGGTCCGAGGAACTGATCCTCCCTCGTTCCTATATGCTATTTTGTATGTTCTGGTATACCTATGGTCATTCTAATTGAGCATTTTCATAACTAGGTGAAGGCCGATCTTCAACAACCTACTACCTTGATCTTCCTTTTAATTTTTGGGACTTCATCATTGTTAAAACTACTCATGGAACTGCATTGTAGGAATTTGTTTGGGGACTTCAACTTCATCATTTCTCATCCATTCTGTTGGTTTCCTTTTTGTTTAGGGATTCATCCTTTCTCCTTTTGTTTCTTTCTTATTACTGCCCATAGATACCTTGTCTAAGAAATGATGACAAGTGGCTTTCCCTCCCATGCCTGCTTTTTTTTAGATTTAGGCTTCTCCAAAAAAATGCATTTGTGATTTGTTGGTAGATGACTTGGTTTTTCCTTCCTTTTCTTACAGTGATAAATGTGCAGGGTTCTCTTTATTATGTAAGTGATTAATATCATCACAGTTTCTTTCTTTAGGTTGATAGATAGATAGATCAATTCATTCATATTACTTGAGTTTCTTTCTCTAAAATACGTTGTGTATTTCAAACATTCAAGTGCTTATATTACGTGTGCTTTTATGAAGGAGGACTTGAGGTTCATAGTTCGTTGTCTTCACATGAAAGATAGTAAGAGAGTTGGGAGTAGACGGAGAGATTGAAAAAATAGGAAGTGTTATGGGTGGGAAAAAAAACTTAAGAGTTCAAAGACTATAGAGGATGTTGGTTGGCTGATCTAGCATATTTTACTAGAACATAGTTAACTCTCCAAAAAAAGAAACACTTGCCCAAAATTAATTTCATGCGAACATTAGCCGGTCAACGGATTGGGTACAAAGTTAGTGACCTTTTTGTAATCTTTCAAAAAAATATAAAATTTTACAAACATTGCAAGATTTTTTTTTTTTTAGCTCAAACATTGCAAGATTTAATATGCATATGAAATTTGGATGTGTTGTATTTGTAAACACACATTCTTAATACCTAAATATTTGAATGAAAAGTTTATTTGACTTGTTAACACTAATTAGACCTTAATCACGTTCACATCACTAAACTTTTTTTTATTTTGGTCACAACTAAAACTACCCACACTCGCAAAATGATGAGGGAAAAAGCACAATTACGGTTGAGAAAAATAGAACCATTCTCAAAATGATAAAACTATAATATTATTATATTATATTGTTTTGAAAAGGGACGGAAATAAAGATAAATGTGTGACGGGAAAAATTAATGGAAAAGGGGAAAGATAAGGATAAATGCAGTAGGAAAACGTTGTGTAAAAAAAAAAAAAAGGACCGAGAATTAAGGGGAATGCTGGGAATTAGGGGGAAATAATATACATTGGAGCAAGCGCTGATAGGATTAGTGCACCGGAACCTGTAATTAGGAGACAAGAAGAAAGTTAGACAAACACAGTTAGAATGGCAAATTTGACTTGACCCATTTTACCCAATATGTTTGGCTTGTTTTGGAGCGAGACGGGCATGGGTACTCTCATCGTTCAACTTGCTCTGACCCGCCCTATTTTCTACCCGTTCTTGCCTAAATTACATGTAATCTTAATCAGATTACTTAGGATTTTTCTTTTATTACATCATAATTTAGTTATAATAAAATTGTAAATTAGTGAAAATCTCAATTTCTCTAATAATTTAACTACGTCTATCATAATATTGTTTGTTCTCTTGGTCTTATAATAAAAATAACGAATATTTCTAATGTTTTTCATATAAATTGCATACCCATTGAGTCGAACTACCCCGACCCACGACCCGTGATAAATTACCCGACCTACCACGAGACGGATCTTGGTACTAAGAAACCCGCCTCGAACCTGCCTCGTTGTCATTCCTAAACACATGCATATAGCAAAACAAGTCGATCTACGGATCGAGGGCAATTGGCCAAGACTTACCTAGGTATCCCGCGACCATTGCTGCAAAAATTCTGTAAATATAATCCATATTTGCTCTCTCACTCTCTCTCTATCACTCTCGCTCTCTCTCTCTCTCTCTCTCTCTCTCGCTCTCTACACGAAGAAGCAGGGGAACTGTGGAAGAGGCCTCAACATATATGAATTAATAGGACAGTACTCCAAGTTGATGAACGAAAGAGGTATGTCGACTGATCCTCTTTTGGTCAAGCTGTTCCAAATCAAGCATTCCCCTCTCCTCTTCAGGAAAGCTTCAAACAGACGGTTCATCTGTAGAAAAGCTATACAAAGCTTATAGGAGAATCGCAGAAGGGTTTCCTTAGCAGAGAACAGCTGGGAACCTTTTCTATTTATACTCAAAAGTAAAGCAACAACCGTTCAAGTTTTACTGTTTACCAAAACAGGTGGCAACAGACAATACGCTGTAAATAGCTAACAACAACGGTAACAAAAGTAAACGACGACGTCTTGGTGCTGGCTGGAACGAAGTCACGAAACGCGCCCCATATCACGAATCGTCTTCAGGACCAGCTGCCGTTTCGAACGCCTACAGAAGTTTCTTCGTGCTTCAGCATCCTGCACTTCCCTTTCTGCATCTTCAGTTCTTGCTCATTCCAATCGACAAGTGCAGAATGCTTCAACACGCCCCCGCAAGTTGGCGCGTATATGTTAAGTACGCCCAACTTGCCAAGCAAATAGGTAACCCTGTGACGAGTAAGAGCTTTTGTAAATAAGTCTGCTGTTCTTCACTGCGAATATAACTCAACTTAATCAGGCCAGACTTAATTCGTTCCCTGGTAACATGAACATCGATTTCAATGTGTTTCGTCCGCTCATGATAAACCGGATTCTCTGCTATTTGAATAGCAGACATGTTGTCACAAAACACATGAACTGGAGTTGGAAGCTTCACATCCAGTTCCTTCAATAAATTTTGTAGCCATTGAACTTCACACACCAAATGAGCAAGTGCTCTGTATTCCGCTTCTGACGATGACCTGGAAACTGTTGTCTGTTTCTTGGCTCTCCAAGTGATAAGAGAATCTCCCAGAAAAGTGCAATAGCCAGAGATTGATCTTCTGGTGTCTGGACATGCTGCCCAGTCAGCATCACTATAGGCCTTCAGGACAAGATCATTGCTAGACTTGAAAAGCAAACCTTGCCCTGGAGTTCCTTTCAAATACCTGAGTACTCTGTAAGCTGCTTGTAGATGAGTATCTCGAGGTTCAATTTGAAATTGACATAATTGCTGGACAGCATATGCAATGTCTGGTCTAGTCACTGTTAAATAATTCAATCTTCCAATCAACCTTTTATAACAACCAGGATCATACAGAAGCTTGCCTTCCCTTGCACTAAGCTTAACTTTACAATCAATAGGACTTTTACAGCTCTTGGCATCCAAGTAACCTGTATCTCCCAACAGGTCCATGCAATATTTCCTCTGGCACACAGCAATGCCAGTTGCATTTCTACTTATCTCAAGTCCTAAGAAGTACTTGAGCTCTCCTAAGTCTTTAATTTTGAAATCTTTCTTCGGGATCTTCTTAACAGTCTCCAAATCCCCCAACCTTGGTCCTGCCAATATGATATCATCGACATAAACCAACACAACCACAATCCTACCTTGAAACCATCTGATGAACATAGAGTAGTCTGAGTTAGATTGTGAAAAACCATTCTTAAGCAGTGTGCCAGTGAGTTTGGCAAACCACTGCCTGCTGGCTTGCTTTAGTCCATATAAGGACTTTTTTAGTTTACAGACTAGTCCCTTTGAGTTGCCTTCAGTAGAATAGTCAGGTGGCAGCTGCATATACACTTCTTCTTCCAGGTCTCCATGCAAAAATGCATTGGAGACATCCATCTGATGTAAGTTCCAATCTTTTGCTGATGCTACTGCTAACAAGGTCTTGACAGAATTGTTTTTAGCTACAGGAGAAAATGTATCCAGAAAATCCAATCCATATATTTGTGTAAATCCCTTTGCAACAAGTCTTGCTTTATGTCTTTCTATGCTTCCATCAGGTTTGAGCTTAACTTTGAAAACCCATTTGCATCCTATTGCTCTTTTCCCTGGTGGGAGCACAACTATTTCCCATGTCTAGTTTTCCAGAAGAGCCTGCAGTTCTTCATTCATAGCCCTTACCCAGTTTTCATCCTTACTAGCTTCATCATAGCACTTAGGTTCAATCTGATTAGTAATTCTCATTGCATATGCCCTTGCTTCTGGTGTGAGTAATTCATACCCCACATACTCTGACATAGGATATTGACTAACTGAATTCAGGTAATAATCCTTCAATCTAGCAGGTAAATTGGTGGTTCTATGTGGCCTAGTTCTTGCCACTGGTTCTTCATCCTGTTCTTCCAATGGTTCAATTTCAGGTTCATCAATTTCCACTTCCATGTTAACATCATGCATCTCATCATCATGTTCATACACATTCATCATATCCTGGCTACATGATGCATCAGACTCAGAAGTGAATTTAGACTGACTCGATGAAGGATGACTACTGACATGAGGAATCCTATCAGAAGAATTGGGCTGATTACTTGACTGTTGTTTAGAAGAAGGACTACTGACATGAAGACTGCTATCAGGGGAAGGACTATTGACATTTGGGATTCTATCATATGGACTGATTGGTGTGGGGAATACTGGAGGTAGAGGTTCTTGTTGTGTTTCATTTGCTGTTTCAGAGGAGTTCCCTTTGAAGGGGAAGATATCCTCATAAAATATCACATCTCTAGAGATTAGAAACTGATGTGAATTTAGATCAAACAACTTGCATCCCTTAATACCAGTGGGAAAACCTAAGAAGATGCATTGTTTGGCTCTAGGATCTAGTTTAGTTCTCCCCTGAGAATGAGTGGTGGCATAAGCCAGGCATCCAGAAACTTTAAGGTTTCCAAGGAAAGGAGGAACTTGATATAGGATTTCATATGGTGATTTATTATTAAGAACAGGAGTTGGTAGTCTGTTTATCACGTACACAGAGTGCAACACACAATCACTCCAGAAATCTAGTGGAACACCTGAATGAAATCTCAAAGCTCTAGCAACATTTAAAATGTGCTGATGCTTTCTCTCTACCCTCCCATTTTGTTCAGGTGTATAAACACAGGAAGTTTGATGTTCAATTCCTTTTTCTGAATAAAAATCACACATATAGAACTCCTTCCCTTGATCACTTCTAACTATCTGGACCGATTTTGTGAATTGAGTTTGAACCATGTTACAGATGCCAATCAACAATTGTCTAGCTTCTTATTTGTTTTTCATTAAATAAATCCAAACTGCTCTGGAATGGTCATCAACAATGGTGAGAAAGTAGGAGAAACCATCAGGAGATTGAATTGAAAGTGGACCCCAGATATCCACATGAATGAGTGCAAAAACAGTTGAGGCAATGTTATCACTGGGAGAAAATGAAAGTCTTTTCTGTCTTGACAAATGACAGTGTTCACAATGCTTGACTTGCTCTAAGGGAATAGCTGGAATACATTTATGAATAAGCTCAAAACGACCCTGACTAGGATGACCTAAACGCCAATGTCATATATCAATCTTCTGAGGTTCAAAGTTGTAAACAGAAGCAACTTGTGTGGTGGAGGGACTTTGACTATGTGTTGATGGAAGAATGTGGTAGAGACCTCTACTTTCTGTCGCCAAACCAATCATCTTGGTTGTGATGAGGTCATGAATATGGCAAATGGCAGATTGAAAATGAAGTGAGATGGGTTGGTCGTGAGTCAATTTACTGACTGACACGAGATTGAATGTAAAGCTTGGAACTAGAAGGACATTGTGAAGAAATAGATTATTTGTAAGCTGAACAGACCCTATATGACTAACTGGAACTTTGGCTCGATTAGGTAGATAGACAAACACATCAGTCACTGGAATGGTGTGAGTGAATGATGAAATGGAACATGCTATGTGGTCTGATGCACCAGTGTCCAAAATCCAATTATGAGCAGAATTTAAATGACTGTGAGAGGAGAGCACAATCTTACCTGCATGACTGGGAAACTTTGGCAGGTAATTTGTCACTGAGTGTGATCTGTGGTTGATCACAGGACTCTGAGGTGAGGTTGGTGAAGTGGAAGTAGAGGATTGTAGTAATCCTCTAAGCCTGTTCATCTCTTCAACTGTGAATCCTCCTGAATTCTGGTGGAGGCTTGATGTCTCAACTTGGAGTCTTCCTTCACTGTCCTGTCCTTCCTCACTCCCAGACCCTTGACCAACTGATCCAGCAAATCGATTCCTTGGCATTCCTTCTTTGTCCTGTCTCTTTTTCTTCAATCTCCAACAGTCTTTGATGACATGGTTAGTCTTTTTGCAGTAATTGCAAAAGAGACCACCTGGTCTTTCACCATCTCCTTCAGGTCGATCATAGCTTCTAGGTGGTGTGTCATTTGATCCACTGGAATTTCCTGATCCCACAGCTAGTGCCACAGATTGACCAGACTTCTGCTTTCCAATGCTCCCTTCTGTCTTGATTTTCTGTTCCTGTTGAAGAAGGTAATCATAGGCAGTGACAACTGTGGGTAAGGGCTTCATCATAAGCAACTGTGAGCTTATGTAGCTATAATCTTCATTAAGACCTTTGAGGAATCTGATTAGGTAATCAGTGTTCTGCTTCTCCTTGAATGCTTCAACAGCTGTGCAAGGATTAGGATTCCCAAGAGCACAATGACATGGTACAATGGGATTGAATTGACTGTATTCATCCCATAGACCCTTAAGATGAGTATAGTACTGAGTAACAGTTATATTCTCCTGCTTGAAAGCACGCATTTCATCTTCTAAGTTTGACAATTTGATAGCATTGGCCTGTCCAAAACGATCTCTAAGCTCTTTCCAAAGAATCTGAGCATTCTCATGGGTTTGAACACTTCGAGCAATTTCTTTCTCTAAAGAGTTAGTAATCCAGCATTACACAATCGTAATGTTCGCATCCCACATGTTAAACAGTTCATGAGATCTATCTGGAGCAGGTATAGTACCATCTATGAACCCTAGATTTTGCTTGGTTTTAAGAACTGCCTTCATAGCTCTAGCCCACATTTGGTAATTTGTCCCATCCAGAACGATAGGTACAATGGATTGAGCGAGATTCTCATTAGGGTTGATGTAAAAAGGATTACCAAACACTGGATCTGTAGATCTGGTTCCTTGACCACTTCCTGGGCGAGAACCTTGAGCTTGCTGACCACTGTTGAAGCTCCCAAAGTTGAAAGGAGGTGTGAATGGATGATCGCCGGTTGTCCCGCTTCCAGGCGGCGGCGTGTTCGGAGGAGGTAGATCGGCCATGGTTACTGCTGCTCTGATACCATGTAGAAAAGCTTTACAAAGCTTATAGGAGAATTGCAGAAGGGTTTCCTCAGCAGAGAACAGCTGGGAACCTTTTCTATTTATACTCAAAAGTAAAGCAACAACAGTTCAAGTTTTACTGTTTACCAAAACACGTGGCAACAGACAATACGCTGTAAATAACTAACAACAACGGTAACAAAAGTAAACGACGACGTCTTGGTACTGGCTGGAACGAAGTCACGAAACGCGCCCCATATCACGAATCGTCTTCAGGACCAGCTGCCGTTTCGAACGCCTGCAGAAGTTTCTTCGTGCTTCAGCATCCTGCACTTCCCTTTCTGCATCTTCAGTTCTTGCTCATTCCAATCGACAAGTGCAGAATGCTTCAACATCATCGATTAAATATTCTCGGGTGGATTGACAGCAACGGCACTCTTGAAGCCTCTATATATTCCAGCGTTCCAGAGTCTGAGTTTTGCACAATTGTAACATTGAAAAAAGAGCGGTTGAGACTTGAGAGCTACCACTACAACAAAAACTAGCTTTTACAACCAAAAAGTTCACAACCAAACTAAAATTGGTAGCGAAAAAAGTAGTATATACAACCAATTTTATTTTGGAAACTAAAATATTAAAAATTTAGTTGTCTATTAAAGTCAACATTTCGATAACGAAATAATACTTGCATGTTGCATCACTTGTGTAGCCACACACCTATTACCTCACTTCCCATAGTGAAAGAGTTTATTATGTAAGAACCTTTACTTATGGATAATAAGAAAATTATGTATAATTGTGTTAGTTCTCCGAGCAATCGCTTAAATCGTGCCGTATGTTATATGTCAATGTGAGGAAACCAATTATAAGTTAGTTGGTGACTAAGTTGTGTGCTACTGATGGTGGGCCCATTCTAGGACAAGTGACAAGAAAACCAAATTCAATCAAACTATGCTTTTATGATTTATCCCAAGAGAATTACAAGAGCATTAGCATTTCTAGATTGTTTCTTTGTCATATAAAAACAAACTTACGAAATTTTCCCCAACTATTTTTATGCATATGGTTCTTTTAATGATTTAGAAGTTTGGTAAAAATATTTGGATAAAAATAGTCTCTGTAGCCTGAACAGATTAGAGTGCTACAAATCCTACCCTTAACATAAAATAACTCCTAACCCTGGGGGGAAATGTTGAAATTAGAACCATGAAGATGCAGTAAAACCTATAAATGCATGTGACTGTGAAAGTTGCCAAAAAGATTCAATTCCCGACCCGTTCATCCTTATCAACAAAGAAAAAAACGAATTGCTCCTACAGATCCAAAGAGAAGATGTGTTGGTTCTTTGATAAGAAATAGACAAAGCATCCCTCTAGCAGTGGGGATGGAACATAAACAGTTAATCACAAAACAATAAGACTTCACCATCATAAACAGTTAGCTTTCCCACAGCAGCAAACTGGGTTCGTTCCATTCCATGTACAAAATAGGTTAAGATGATAATTACCAAAATGCACTTAACCTCCATCCTGCATCCACAAACAATTGCTCTCAAGTCACTGACTTTACCTGCTTCTTCTTAAGAGTTGCAGCTCCCAAAAGAAAGCCTCGCAACAAACGGAAGCCCTTCTCTGCAATTCAAAAGCTAAATCATTCTAAATTCCTAAACTAATCTCCTCTAGGAACCAACCCAAACAAATATCTACTTTGCCAACAAGCTGCCCTTCATTTCATGGTATTTTCACCTCTGGGGCATTGCCCGCACTGTACCCACAAGAGGCAAATGAATCCCCACCCCATGGCCAGAGCTCGAAGAACACGTCGGCTCCAAACTACACTGTGTTAGCTTACCGTTATCCACATCATCATCCGCACCCATAACCTGCAGAGTTTCAGTTTGAGCTGCCAAGGAAATGCCATTGTCAGCCATCGGTGACCTTGGCTGATGTATTCCATCGGACAAGACTCCAGTTTCGGATCCTTGATGGATGGCTTTGCTAGTTGACAGCTCAGCCTCAGAAGCCAAACCACAGTCTCCGTAGTCCATGCTTTGGGCGGAAATATGGTTAGAATCTTCATGTGAAGTCAGGTTCAGATCAACTACAGTCTCTTCTAAGTTAGACTTGCTTTCAAGTCTTCTCTCATTAATAACTGCAGCAGGTTCAGAGACCTCTCCATTTTTTTCCCCAGCATCATCAACGGAAATAGGAGGACAATGATCCACATTCACATTGTTTTTCTCCACATAACCAGGATCCTTACCAATTTGATCAAGGGAGCTTTGATCACTAGGATTTTGGGGCAAGTCAGAACACTCGCGTGCTACAGAAGTATCGTTCAAGCCTAGTGACTGAGATTCAATACCATCTACATGTTCATTGGGCTCATAAGCACTGTTCAGATCAAATCCAGCTGGACATCTATCATCAGAATCATTCAATTGCAAACCTGCAGCATGTAAGTCCTTATCAGTAAGATAAGGTCAAATCTCCATTTGACAACGTAAATTTGCAAATAATACCTTGAACGGGAGCAACAGCATCTCCATCAGAGTGATTAAGCAGCACTGGTTTCTGTAACATGTCGACGCCGGGAAACACTACCATGTTCATGTTTCTAACTGTCGGGCTACTTGATCTTTCAAGTGCCCCGAAACCAAAGATGCCTGTCCATGTTTCCCTTAATTCAGATATTGCAGGTATGACCAGTTTCTCTACGTTCAGAGAGTGAAGAGCCTGATGATTGGGGGAAGATGAGTAAAAACAATGTGTGTAAAAGAACCAATAACAGGAAAGTCAAGAAAAGAATATGCAACTGAAATTGCCATTAACTTAACAAGAAAGATAATGGCATGAAGGGGAACAAGCATACTCTTTAGAATGCCATTCATTGAGGCCATTGACAGGACAAGGATAATGACATGAAAATAAGATATACACAATGAAAACAGGATAACAAACAAGGACAAGTGGTGATACCGGACAATAGCAAGAAAGAAGAAATTTATACACGTACACTTTCAATTGCACTTAAAAGCCGCCGACACATTCCTTGCCGCCTATAAATGTAGCGCGTCCCTATGAAAGGCATCTCTGCTAAATTATTCCCGTGGATCCTGTTTCATCAGGCACACAAATCGTAAGCAAAAATTAGAAGAAATGGACATTTGAAAAATATATTAAAAGAGAGCATGACAAGCTGGACTTAATGAAAGCACTACAAGCAGAAAACGTCAACAACTAACAGTGTCCTCCATTCAAAAAATGCAACTTAAAATGCATCTACTTGACACACTGTACAGTGTGTTCTATTGAACTTAGAACTCGTCAACCTTGCTGCCTCTGGTGGGTAAGGTGCTGAACAAGATAGATCCCTCCCATCCCAATGTGGGTGATGGTAAAACTTCGTTGCATGTAAGGAGGAACTATCTCAGTGGGTTCAGAATAACGGATGGAGCTCACTCTTTCAGAAGGATTTCATCAATTTTAATATCCATATCCTGATAAGTTTCGACAAGCATACAACAGATAGTCATACCGAATGGATGCAGCAGATACCATTTCATCCCCCCTCTCCAAGATTATAGTTAGAAAACTGCCATAGTTCAGTCTGGTAAAGTTTGACCTGAAAAAATACGGGCACATCATCAGATAACATTGTTAGATGAAACTAAGTTTGCAGTGTGTGATGACAATAGCACACATTACAGACTATGAAATCTCAGTAAAATGTTATCAACGATGAAATCACCTAAAATCTAGGAATGAATCAAGAAGCGAATCATATATACAATGTATTGTGCAAAAAGTCGGGGTTGTCCACAGAACAATTTAGATTTTATCTCTAGTAAACTTGCTGCAACAAGAAATATATAAGGACAGCACAACTTGAAGGTGGATAAAGTATTCAAATCAATAGACTCTCCGGTGTTCTTCAATGTAGAGATGAACCAAATGATGGACATCCAGCGCTATAGGACATATATATAATGGTTGTCTTCGGTGCACTCATTTTTTTTAGTGCGTGCTATGCACCCACCTACATCATTTTGTGCTCAATAATTACACTGCCAAGACTCTAGACCATGCAGGACTTCTGAACCAGCAGATAATGCATTTCCAAGTGAAACTTACAGATTAAGACTTCTTACCCGAAATTATAAACAATGTTCCGAATTAAATTGACCCCACTTCTGTGGTCAACCATGGGCAAAAAACACTCATCCATTATCTGCAAAGCGACAGCCACCTTGGAGTTGCATTGGACCTTTTGAGAGATCTCACTGAGAGAAATATCAGACCCGATATCAAACCGTCGCACAAGGGTCCATGAAAACCCATCTTCAAGTTCATGCTTTACCCCTAGGAGCAACTGTAATCTCTCATTCAACTACATAAACCAAAGCACTTCAGTCATGAGTCCAGATTAATTAAAGATAACAAAATTAAACTCTCCTTGTGACTGGCATCATGCAAACGAACAAGAAAAATAGAATATTTATAGTCAGTAAGGGCTCAAGGAAAAAATGGATGTTTGAATCTGATAATGGAAGTGGCTTTACATACTCTCTGCTGAAGGAATTCGGTAACTCCCCCATTTGGATGACTTTGAAATTAGTGGCAAATCTCCAGGTGCCAAAATCTCTCCATGAAAGGAGGATTGTTTAATTCCCACGAATTTTTTGCAAAGTTAATCTAACTTATAGGACCCATTTTACAATTGCTTCTCATAAATCAATCATCCAAAGACCAAAATAAATATATCACGGGTCACAATCCACCTTCTTTCACCCGGTTCAACATTTAGACATGCAAATGACCCCTTAAACTGGCACTGACACTGATGTCTGAGTTGTATATGCAGTTAACGAACTGTATCAACTTTCATGGTCGGAGGACACTTTGTGCTACATACTCCAGCAATAGATAGCAGAAGCAATAAAATTTTAAATTTCTGCGAACAGAGAAAATACCTCTTGGCAATTGTTTCCGCAAAAGGATAGAATTGGGTCATCATCTTGAACATACTTTGACTGTACACAAGATGTGTGATCTACAAAAGATATGGTCAACTTTAGGTAAATTTGTAAGACTGGTAAAAATCATAGGAGTCCAAAATCTCTGAGTGCATGTATATGTGCGTTGTGATGCTGAGGGTAAATAAAGATTAGTAGAGAAGATTAGGATAGACGGGTACATTTTTCCTGACACAAGCAACATTCAAGTAATGGGCCTGCAGCTGTAGGATTGTCTTCACCCTCTTGGCATGCATTCCCGCAAAATTTGCAGGAACAATATATGCAGTGCCAGGTCCCTGAAGGAAACTTCTGCAACATAAAGGCCAGAACCAATCATGACAAATAAGGCAGTCACAAGAATCCAACACATAGCAGAAAATATCACATGAAATTTATAACAAGAAATTTGAGAACCAGAGGCAGCTTTAATAACTCTTTACCAAAGAAATTGTCGCAACATTCCAAATAAAGCAGACACCAAATGATTTTACGGAAAAGAAAGCATTCCAAATAGAACAATAGACGCCTACCTCAACTCCCAGGCAGCTCTGATGGAAGGTTGACGGACAGCCATCACAACAAACCAGGTCTCCACCATCTCCACAAATACCACAAGTGTCGTCATTCGGATCAGCACCACTAGTGTCAACAAAATGGAAACCGCTACGAAAAGGCTCGTCTTGTTTAAGCCACGAGTCTAGCTGGCACTGCAAGAGTGAACGTCCATCTTCTATACATGTATTATGGTACGAGTCTAAGTAGTTGCCACCAGCATGGTTACTGAATTGAGGAACTGTAAAAGTTCCACCGCAGCAATCACACCGAATCCCATCAGTTGTAATAGAGCCGGTAAAAGCTGTCTTTGTTTCTGAACCTTTTGAGTACTCCACCTTGGCAAATCGCAGCACACCACCCAGCTCAATCATCCATGACAGCACAGTTCGTTTCCCATCATATAGCACATAACCATCACCTTTATTAGAGCCTGAGAGATCCATGGTGTTACGAACCATCAAAGCATATCGCTTTGTGTTGTGTGTTTTACGATGTTTCTTTTCCCTTGCCTGGTCAGATGCACCAACTAAGTCACCCCGTTCAGACAAAAAAATTGGCTTCTTTCTCCCCTTTAACATCTTGCCACTGGGATTTGCTTGGCTTCCAAGTCTTTTCTTATTAAGTTTCTTTTTCCAATTTTCTTTAGAAAGAGCACCGGATTTCTTCAAACCCTGCTTCTCCAGCCTCCAATCTTTTTTCTTTTTATTTTTATCACACCTCACTTTCGAAACTACTCTACGCAGAATCTCTAGGTCTTCATCAGAAAGTGGAGTAAACTTAAATCCAGGTTTGCAAGTTGCATAGTCACCACCACCATTATCATAATGCTCTTTAAGCACCCTGTATGCCAAGGTCACCGACCAATGAGTTCTTCCTTCAGGATTAACATAAACTGCATCATTGTACTTTCTTCCTTCACGGGGTCTATACTCAACTGTCCAGCCAGCACCCAACAGCATTTCCACAATTTTATCTCTGACCAATTGCTTTTCCAGCTTCCTTGCTCCACGGTCTCCAGCCTTCGGTTCAGCTTTCTGCTGTTCCAAATCTTCATCGGTATACTTTACCTCCTTAGATGTGGAATGTTTTTCCCCGTCAGAATTATTGTCACCGAGTCCTTTCCCAGCAGTTTGATGCACACCATGTAGAAAAGCTGCATCTTCGTTAGTTTTGGCAATTGTATGCCCATAATCCTTACGAGGTCTTCCACGCCTGTGCTTTAATGCCTTCCCCTTTTTACCCTGTTTCACATCAATCCTCTCCGACAGGTCGTTGCGCCAAACCTGGGGTGGCCTCCCAAGCTTATGGTTCACATTACCTTTTCCCTTTTTCACGTGCTTTGACACTACATTATTACTGCAGTCATCAGTCAACAGAAGCTTCCTAGGTCTCCCTCGTTTACGTAGTGCATCAACTTCTACCCTCTTCTCATGCTTCATTCTGATCTTCTCCATACTGTTCGACCCTGAAACCTTAAAGGGTCTTCCGCGCTTACGGGTTGTATCTGTTTCTCCCTCGAACAAAACCTTGGGCTCTCTTCCGCACCTACGGAGCACATCAGTTTCTTTCGCAGGGGAAACCCTGGATGGTCTTCCACGTTTACGGGGTGCATCAATTTCTCCCTCAAGCAAAACCTTAGGTGGTCTTCCTCGCTTTCGCTTTATTCGATTCTCATTATTAATTGGCGGACCAAAACAGCTCTCCTCGTCAAGCAGCTCTACTGCAACCTCAGAGGTTAACTTTTCAGATCGATTACATTCATTGGCCCCAATTTCAACCCCTGATACATCAGTCAATTCTTTACCAACACCCTCCTCGCACACTGCTCGTGCTGTGGTGTTTGATCGTAGAACCCTGCGGCCCGGGATTTGCATTTGACCATCCAAATCTTTTCCCTTCGCCATCGTCTTCTGTACAAGAGCACCACTTGTCCCACCATACTTCTCACTCTTTTCCCTCCCATCATCGGCATTGTGAACAATTTTACTGTCAAGCATGCCACTGTGCACGTTGCATTCCCTGATTCTCGGCTCAGATCTCTCATTTCCTTCCAGAAGGATATTCTGATCAGCGAATAAAGCACTTTCTTCTTCGCCAGAATCTATCAATTTACAATCCCGGTCACTAGTAAAATCTGCAACATTTGCGCCTCTTTCTTCCTCGTTAGAGTTAGTTTCACTCTTGGTTCCCAACCCATCATCCTTTACTCTCTCTGATGTTTTACCATCACATTGGCCATCCAGCTCTTTCTCCAACGCATTCTGCTCTTTCACCTCAAAAGTTGTCGTTTCGCACATGCTTACTCCACGGGGCCCAGTCTCAACCGCTGCAACCTTAGTCTGTTCGCCAGTAACCTCCGTTTCACACTCAGGTTTTCTCATAGTACTTGACCGCAGAACTCTACGGGGTACTTGCAGATGACCATCTAAATCCTTTCCATTCGCCCTCTTCCTTTGGGAACTGGCAGTTCCACTTTCTGTTCCCACAAATTCTTCATTCAATTTAGGCTTAGTTCTGCCTCCCAAATCTTCATCCTCGTTGGTTTTCTCAAAGGTTCTGGTTCCAGAGTCACCAACTCCATTCACTCCAATACCGAGCACTAACGACTTGTACCCATCTTCCGCAAAATGCTTTTCACCCTCAGCTTCACCCAAAGAGCTTGACTGGAGTGCTCTACCTTGACAATCTGAGTCCTCTTGCTTTAATTTCTTCCTTTTATCATCAACATCTCCACCCTCGAGTTCACGAACTACCCTGCCCCTTTTCCTCGTGGCTGTAGCATCCTTACCAGCGCCACTCTGCTCACCACATTCCTCGTCTTGGTCATTTCTTTCCAGTCTCACACTCACGTCAGGGAATAAATCCTCTTCTTCACCGGAATGCTTCAATTTACAGTGTGTACCGCTACTCTCATCCACAAACTTCAACCCTATTCCGTCTTGGATAGAAGCTTCGGCCGTCCTTCTCCTTTCCAATCCTTCATCTTCCTTGGTTGTGTCAAAGAATTTGCTACCGGATCTTAGGCCCTCCCTCATCACTGGCAATTACACATTGAAAATAAGAATATAGACAGACAGACGGGGTGAGAGAGAGAAGAATGAAAACCTAGAAACCAAACAAGAACAAGCAGGAAGAAAGGAATGCCCCGGGAAGTAATCGAATCAATAAAAAAAGAGCTAACCAACCACCCCCTCCCCCTGCACTCACTGGGATTGATTCTAGCCGCGATCAGGCCGCTCGATCGAGGAACTGAGCTCTGCCAATCAAACCCTGGAATACACCGGGAACCAACGAACAGGCCAAGGAGAGGAGTAAAAAATCAGAAAGTAAATAGTGAAAGAGGAAACGGAATCGACAAGAGTAGAGAAGGCGGAGAGACTCACGGCAATGCAGGAGAGAATAAAGAGGTGTAGTGGCCGGAGACTTCGCCGGAGCTAGCAAGGAGCTGCGGCATCACCGGACACGGCGAGGGCAGCGGAGGAGAGAGCGAAGGCGGAGGCTAGGAAGAAGAAGAAGAAGAAGAAGAGGAGGAGAGAGGGGTTTAGGGCGAGAAGCAAAGAGCGGAAGGAAGGGGATGGGGGGATTTCTTAGGAGACTTTTCTTTTTTGGTTTACGGGTTTTACTTGCAAAGTGGGTGGCAGCGCAGGGAAGGAACTACTAACTGCTGCTCTTTTTGCCCTTTCTTTCTTTTAAAAGAGTAGTAGAGTAAACGAGGAGTCTAGGGGGTGGGATTGTAAATGATCGTTTTTTTTTTTTTTTCAGGGGAAATGATCGTATTTAGTTCTGGTTTAGGGCTACGTAGAAATTTCCCAATTTTCCCTCCAAAATTTCAGTTCCCATGCTTCTCCCACCCAAATTAAAAATGGAGAGGGGAACTCACAAAATTTGAAAAACAAATAGGAAGTGCCATAAAAAAAAAGGATTATTTCACCCTTTTCCAATGGCTATTTTAGGGACTTCGTAACGTATTAACATTTTTCGGTTTTTCCTTCCTGCCTTATCCTAGTATTCCATTCAAATTTACACTTTTCATATTCTTAAAAACAACATAAAAAATATACTACTTTTTCCCGCTTTTTCTGTGTTATTTAATATTTTACATCAAATAAATGTCAATATTACGGTTTCGCATCAGGAATCTTACAATAATAGAATAATAATATTTAGAGTGAGAAAGTAGAGTGCTCTGGTGACAAGGGTTTTGGTCGTCGGCCCTAACTATCGTGTCGGCATTTGCGCCGGTGCATCTCCATTTTCTTCCTCTTATTCTTTTCTAGTGCGAGATTTGAGAGTCAAGGAATCGACATTAAAGCAATTGGATTCTCCCTTGAACCAAGCGCTCTAGTAGACTAAGCCATGGGTCAGTTTGTTTGGAATTTCGGAAGCGACCGTCTGTGCTACATCAAGCCGGAAGTGGTGAACGGCGGGTTGCGAATGCCCGGGGAGGTCAGAGAGGAAGGTGTTGCTCGTTGGCCAATTTTTGCAAGAAATCCCTCCGCTGATGGTGCCTCTTGAGTATGTTAACTTCTAGGGCCTAATTAGGATTGTTAGTTGGGTCGGCATCCCATTGGAAGTAGATCACCACACTATAAGACTGGCCAGAAGGATGGGTATAACTAAGGTGTTGGTCGAACTACAGGTTGAGGGGTCCTTTGCGGAACAGTCACAATTTGGCCATATGAAGCTCCTTCAATCCAAGTTAGGGTGGAGTATTGTCATCTTCTTTCGGTCTGTCCCATTTGCAAGTTATTTGGAACTAAATGTTGTGGTCTAGTTCCTAGTAAGAAGGTTTGGGTAGCAAAAATAGGGAATCAGACAGATGAAGTGGGGATTCTATCTTAGTAAAAGGAGAAGCTGGGGATCTCTGGGGAGCATGAACCATTGAGACCAGTGGTGGAGCCAGAAATTTCCCCAAGGATATTCAATGAAAAATAAAAATAAACCTAAATAATAAAATTTCATTCATAAACTATACAGATTGATCGCTTCACAGTAAACCACGACGTATTTTCATATTCTAAGAAGTTTTAAAAGTATATTCATCACTTATGTTGCAACTCAAACCTTTTTAAATGAATGTTACCAAGCAATTATTCACAAATTGGTATCTCATATTATTTCGATAATCATTTTTTATTAATTTAATTGCTGAAATGGACCTCTCAACAATGCGACTGTCGGCGAGAGAAGAAGGAAAGTAAGAAAGGAAGTATTGCACACATAAATTGAGATGTTTTCACTCTCGATAAACTGTAACAGGAATTTGGGGGATAGCCAAAGGCTTCAATTACGACAAACAATAATATGAATTTTAACACACTGATTGGGTCCCAATTTTTAATTAAGGTTTGTCAATTGACAACCCTAAAGCATGTACGGGTTCGCCCCTGATTGAAACTAGTTTCCCCTGCCATAATGTCAAAAGAAATTCATTCAAAAATAGTCGAGAAATCTTCAAAAGAGTCTTGCTTAGCCTCCCCGGAAGCTACCTTTAAAATCGCTATTAGGGGAATTAACCTGGAAGTTTCTTTCTCTTGCACCTACAATCCAAATTTTGAACCCTAATCTAATGTAAAATATTCGTTCAAAGCCTAATCTAACCTTCAACATACATTCGGAATTCCAATATATCCTACAATCTAAGTTCAATCTAAATAATTAGCATTATTACAACTAATCCTAGTATACACAATACAAACACCACTACCTATAGTGCTGCTTACTCTGAATCTTATGTTGCTCAAACAATCATAAATCGTTTCTGAAACATAATAACAGACTTAAACATAGTTAGTGACCACTTAAACATAATTAGTGAAATATAAGCACATAAAAACTATTTCTTACCTCATGAGAGAAAAATATTAGGAGAATAGTATATGATTGAAGATGAAGCAAGGAAGACAGAAGGGGGAAGAAGGAGATTCAAGAGAGTGGGGGCATAAAGAAGGGAGGAAGAGGAGATGTTGTTTGCTACTTTTGTTTTCAGCGGGGATGAGAAGTGGGATGCAAAATGGGAGGTGAGGAAGATGATTTATTATGTGAAATCTTGTCATAAATTGTTGCAAAAGCAACGATCTATTCCAAAATGTTGCAAGCAACATCGTCTACCCTAAATCGTAAAGGTTGGCGTGATTTGTATAGTCCAAAATTCTTAGCCGCCAAACCCTAGGGGGGGGGGGGGGGGGGGGGGGGGGGGACTACAAATAAATTCTCTTTCCTTACAAGCAATTTAACATGCACTGTTTTAGTCAGGTGTGATTTTCCCTTCATCGCTATAGTTTGTCGCTAATTACATAAATTGTTGGTAATTGACGCGCTTTTATTTCTATAACTGCTCTTTTTTACCATTTTTATTGATTATGGTTTTCATCGATGACCCACATAGTAAAAATCGCTTAAATAACTCTAATTATGTATCCCAGAAATTTTTGTGTTTGTTATATATAATGAGATTTTTTAACAAGTTATGTATTATGGAAAAAATTCAAATCTCTCTTTGTTCCTACAATCATCTCAGTCGATGTGTGGAGGACCTCTCCTCAGGTTCCATGGACACTGTCATAGTAGAGGTTCAAGCATCTACACCAAGAAGGATGTGAACCATTCTAGAAGACCCCAAAAAGTGTTGGAAATGTCGAGGAACCATGTAGAAATGTAGATATTTCTATTGCACATTCTAGAGAGTAGATAATTGTACATAGAGTGTAGAAACATAATCTTAACAATAAATTACTTAGTTAACTATTTTGAATATGAGGCATGTATAAGGATTATATTGATATATAGATGATATATCTCTCTAATGAAATTTTGAGTGTAGGGACGACAATAGGTCGATTCGGGGACGAATAATGTATATATCTCTACCCTAACTAGTTCGGAACTTATCTATAACCATATCCATTAAAGATTCAGGTATTAAATCAAAACCATACCAAAACCCTTTCGCATTTTGGTTATCCATATATATCCATGGATAATAGTTTTCTTTATAATTTCATCAAATAACTTACTATTTGTAAGTATATCACATTATACAAGTGAAAAAAATATATTATAATTATAACCACTAGTCTTAAAAGAGATAATAAAAAAGAGCAATAATTCATTGGGATATTAAATATGTATTACCGATGTTTGAATAGTTTGATAGACAGAATGAAGTTTTATAGAAAAATATACATTTATAATTGGACGAGTTTGAATTGGATAGTAAAAAATAATATCGCTCATTTGATAATTAATGTGTTCGGATTTCATCCATGCCATCAGATATTTGATTTAGTTCAAATTGTACTCTAATTAATAGGATCGAGTAAGAGTTAGGATGGTTAACCAATATTTTTATCACCCTATTTGAAGGCAAAATTCACCTGCATAGCAACAACTTTCTAGTTTATGACAATAATAGCCAGTTTTTGAGAAATACGCAAAAGAGCCAAAATTTCGGATGGTTGTATGACAAATCTAGTAATTTCCGTTACAAACTGTAACATTGTTAAACACTCCGTCAGTTATATTATTGGTTCGTTGACTAGGGTGCCAAATCGATGCACACATCAGCAACAACTCAACCTCATGTGACACGCAGATGCCGCATCATATTTACTTTAAAATAGTCATAACTTTCGAGTTTGTGACAACAATAGCCGCATTTTGAAATACAAAAAAAATAGTCAATTATGTCGAATTTTTAACGGTCTCATCTAACAGGTTGTCTGGACTAACGAAAATGCTAACATGATAATATTTTACCAATAACATTTCCACGCGGATGAATGAGAAAGAGATTAAAAATTTCAAATAGGTTTTTTGAGCATCCATCCTTCCACTTCTCCTTCTTTTTTTTCCTCAAATGTTGTGTCACCTCTCACCTGCAGCGACGAAAAAGAAAGATGCATAAACCCCCATTTCACAATCACGACTTTCCTTGAGACAAAAATGAGGAGTACAATCTTCAATTATTTCATTCTGTCAGTCCAAGGAATAGATCAGGCTCGTATTGCATTTTTAATTGGAAAGCCCATGAAGCGGTATTGTGAAATGTATTCGGAGATTTTGGAAAAGATTGAGAGGATAGAAGCAGAGGAATGAAGGAAGATGAGGTAGACGAAAACAAGTGCAAAAACATTTAGTAAAATATGGCGTGACATCTATAGGTTACATGAGGCTAAGTTGTTGCTCATGTGTGCGTTGATTTGGCATCTTACTCGGATTAATGATTAATTTTGTTTATACCGGAAAATTTGTATGAATTAAAGTTTACCCATGATGCATGAATTCAACATAGAATTGGTGTTGTATATGTGATTTTTCGATCTATGTTTCAATGGCATACCTTGTTCACTTGAGATAGAGATCTCTAGCATCTTAGTGGATGCCTTTTTGAGACGAGTTATAATCCACCCTAACGAAAGTGTATTGGTCCATTATGATGAGACCTTAAAGAATCATGAAGGGTGTGCAACTCATTTCGCCGACTTCTCAGGTGATGGAACTGTCTCATGTACTTTCAGTTAATTTGATTATGGTATTACTCATGCTCAATTGCCTATATGTATATAGATCATAACTACTTGCCCTTCGTGAAGCTATGAGATGATGTCTTACTCATAATGTTTGCTTGTTACTTTTTTTGTGGAGATTCGCAACGGTCAACATGGGGGCTATATCGAGGAAGTCTTCCCATTCCAAAGCCTGAGTCATTCTAAGGTGTTCTCTATACTACTTTACCGTTTGTACGCAATCATGAAGGTTTATTAGCCTCAGGCAGGGGTGTCGATGGTAAGACAGCCTAGTTGGTAAAAAGGCTGAGTTTCGAGTTTGGGATGTGACAAGGTCCCAGGTTCGAATCCCAGTACCACCTTCTTGGAGTTCCCGGAGGCACCCTTGGTAGAGGAGACAAAGTCTCCCCAATAATGGTAGCACAACACAGGGCACTGCGTTGGGACAAAGTCCTTGATGGTTAGTATGCAGGTACCCCCGGGTTTAGTAGGCCCCGCTGTCACTCATGTGGAATGTGGGTTGCTGATGTTCCTGGGTTATCAAATAAAAAAATTACCCTCAGGCAGGGGTACTCGTAAGGAAGTTCTCTCCCTTTCCTATCTTTCTGAGTTAGTTTCGTGTCTTTTCACTCCTCAGAGCTTTCATTGAGTTGCCCACTTCATGGCAAAAAAGGCTATTTCATCGGGAGTCCGATTGTATACGAACTACCGTTCTTTACATTTGTCTTTTTTTAAATTTGTTATCCGGTCATGCTCTGGATGCTTATTTTGATTAAAAAAAAGGACTTTGTTACAATATTTGAATAATAGAGAATGCTAGTGTCAGCTGTAAGCGAGTAGGATTTGGTGCTTAAGCCTATAGGTTTACGCATTTTGTTTAAGTCATTCTATTGATCGATAGTGGATTAGGTAGTTAATAAGGGTGTTAGTAGTTAATAAGTAGTTGAGGATAAATAAGGTTATTATGCAAATATAATTAATACTATTAATATTATAAAAAAAATTAATACTATTAATTAATTATTCTCTTTCTCTCTCCTCCCATAACTTTCATCATAACCCTCTCTCTCCACTAGAATTAAAAGGAAATTCAAAATTAATTTAATTAGATTTTAATATTTAATAAAATTCAAACTTAATAATTTTCTCTTTTTAAAATATAAATTAAAAATTAAAAATCTTCTCTCTCATTTCACGACAACTTGCAATGTATTATTAACGTTTTGCAATGACATTATCAACGTTTATGAAATAAATCATTATTATTATACCTTATCATTATTAACGATTTCAATATAAACATCAATTCTTTACAATTATATTATTTACAATTTTGAACCAATCGTTACCGTTGTACATTTTCATCATCAACGTTTATGAATGAATCATTGACTACAATTATATTATTAACAATTTTGAATCAATCGTTACTGTTGTACATTTTCATCATCAACATCAATAATGATTCACAATACCATTGATTCACAACATTATCATTATTGATACTATTAGTAATGGGCTCTTAAAGACGTCTCACTCGTTTCGACAAACAAACAACAACTAATATCATGATACATCAAACGTCGACAGTGTTCACTATTAACAGTACATGACAAAATTGCAAACATTTTAGGTCAATTGTTAAACGTTTTGAAACTATTAGTAATGGTATACTATTATACTTTCACGTTGTTAACGTTTTGATGAGAGTTGCTTAACGTTTTTAACGTAAACGTGACGTTCTCATTTCAAAAATTTCATTAAACTGAAAATTATAAATGTTTTAGGTCGATTTTTAATGATTTTGATACTATTAGTTTTGATATACTTTAACAACATTTTGGTGGGAGTTGCTTAACGTTTTTAACGTGAAAGTGAAATTGTAAGTTGTAACAACTACTTGATATCATGATACATTAACAAACAACATATGATATCATGATATATTAAACACATATAATGTAACTATATTTTATTAATAATTCACTAAAAATTTGATAATGCTCGGCTATAGATATTATAACCTTAAATATTTTATTACGTTAATAACAATTTACATTACATCAACAATGGAAACATTACATTAGATTGTTAACAATGAGCCTAAACCCATTAACAAACAACAAAAAATGATTTAGGAGACGATGATAATGTTTTTGTATATCGTAGAAAATTCATTGCAAAAAAGTTGATAAAAGTATCTTGGATTGATAACAATGAACCAATAAAAGTTGATGGTGTAATTGTTGGACATTGTTTCATAAAGTTTGATAACAATAATAAAAACAAATAGCACAGTTTATGAAAAAGTTTATAAACCTGCCGTCCAAATTGGAAAACATAAGCTCCTAGGTTGATAGAGATGCAACAAACCGTTAATAATGTAACAAAAATTTATTGATAACGCAAACATAAAAAACCATAAATTATGTTTTTATTGAATACAAAAATATTTATTTTCAACTAAATATAGTCTTTATCAATGATTTAGTGTGTTCTTATTAAAGGTTACTAAAGTTTAAAACTAATTATGTCATAAATTGTTTTATTAACAATTCATGTAAAATTTGATAATAACGATTATTAAACATTTGATTATGAAAACCAAGGTTCTAAAAGGCGCTAGGCGTAAGGCAGGCGCTCGGCTCCTGACTTGCGCCTTGCCTAATTAGGCGTAGCCTAGGTGTGCTTAGGCGTTCAGAGCATAAATGGAAAAATTTCTCAAATATTTCCTATTTTCTGGAATAATTCATATAATCCAAGTGCATATAAAATTAGCAATGCCTAGTTCTTAACAGTAAACGCTGAACATAACAAATAACAAGCAAATAGTGACCACTTCCTAGAATCACAAGTTCATAAAATGTCGAAATACTAAACAATAGTCAATAAGTTCATACGCAAATGTTCATTCTTCATCATCCAAGTAGGTCCGTCCAGCCACCACTTCATCTTCATCATCCTCAAAAGCAATCTCCTCACCATCCTCCTCTTCAGACACTAATTCTTCATCATGGAGCTCTCTCACTCGTGCACTCCTGCGAAGCTCACTCTGTTCACCTACCATTGCATCTGTAACAGTACTCGAGGGTGCACAATATGATTCCTCATCCTTATCGACGAATACATACATAGCATGGTCATCCCCTTCCCGTGTTTCTGATTTTCTAGGGCAAGAGGCAATTTTCTGATTTTCTAGGACAAAACGAAAAGTATTGGGTTTAACCGCCTAAGCTCGCCCAGGAACGCCCAGACACGCCTTCTCTCCACTAGGCGCAAACTAAGCGCTATTCCTACCTACTAAGCGCTATCAGCGCCTTTTACAACGCCTATGGCCAAGTCAAGGTGATCCTCCACCGCCTAGCGCCTAATTGAGCCTAGGCGTGCGCCTAGGCGCGCCTTCTTGAACCCTGATGAAAACTATACGTGCACACATGTCATGACGTTACTATTTAATGAAAAATTGACAATGTTAAATATAATCACCAAACACGTCTAATAAATAATTAATAAAAATATTTTGGAAGCTCATAAACGTTGATAACAATTGATCCCAAATTCTTAATAATATAATAGTAAAGAATTGATACGTATATTGAAATCGTTAATAATGATAAGGTATAGTAATAATAATTTATTTAATAAACATTGATAATTTCATTACAAAACATTGCCACTAAGTGAGAGAGCATATTTTTAATTTTCAATTTCCATTTTTAAACGGGAAAAATTATCAAGTTTGAATTTTATTAAATATTAAAATATAATTAAATTAATTTTAACTTTTCTTTTAATTGTAGTGGAGAGAGAGGATTATGGAGAAAGTTATGTGAGGAGAGAGAAAGAGAATAATTAATTATTAATATCAATTATATTTGTGTAATAACTTTATTTATGCTCAACTACTAATCCCTTATTAATTATATAATCCACTGTCATAATAATTTAAGCAATATGCTTAAACTTTTGGGCTTAATTAGAGACTCAGGCCCGGCTGTGAGTGTATAACCACACACCTACTAGCTCGATTGAATAACCACACACCGCCCACGCTTGCAAAATCGGGAAAAGTTAATATGCTAACTTGGAGATTCGTTAGCAGATACTAATTGATATCCAAAATACATGAATTAATATTCAAGTACTAAAGTATATAGAGAGCACAAACTAGTATTCAAAGTTTGCTAACTAATATCCACCATGAATCAACTATTATCCTAAATTTACAAACTAATATCTAAATATCACAAAATAGTATCCAAACAGTACATAATTAGTATCCAGATAACACGTAAGAGTATTCAGATAACCCATAAGAGTATCCATATTGAATACTAGTTGGTTGATTGTAGATATTAGTTGGTATCTGCCATCTGAATACTAGTTTGTGATGTTTTGAATACTAGTCCGTACTAACTAGGTATTTAACAGACTTGAATATTGGTTCATACATTTTGGATATTAGTAAATTAGCATATAATAACGAATTTTAAATTAGCATATAATATATACTAACGAATTTTAAGTTAGCCGAATAACTAGGCCGGCAAAATCGGGGTTGTGCGGTTGTGCCATCGGAGGACATAAATCAAACAAGAATCACAAATCAGTACCAATTCCTTGCTTCTCTCTCAAAATCTCTGAGAAGGAAAAATGCCCAGACCAGCTTCGGTCGTCGAAATTCCCGATAGAAGTTACCGGCCGGATCGCCACAACGGCCGCCACGCGCCTGCATCCGATTCTTCCCCCGTCTATCGCCGTCGCAGCCCTTGCTACAGCAGGTACGACGAGCGCTATCGGGAGACGGATCGAGGACGCAGCCGCCGCTCGATCTCTCCGGCTCACCGAAGCCCTAGGTCAAACCCTAGCCCTAGAAGAAGGAGAAGCCCCAGTCCTTGGGCTAAAGAAAACCTAGATTCTCTCCCGACTAAGTTCGGCCGCTGCGATGGTGGTGGCTACCGAAACGGAAGGGATACGGAACCGGATTCCGACGAGGAATTGAAGGATTTGAGCTTTGAAGAGAAGAGGAGGCTGAAGAGGCAGAAGCTTAGGAAGTCGCTGAGTTACTGTATTTGGGAGGTTACCCCTAGTCCACCGAGGCTCGATAACGGGACCGATGAGGAAGAGACGGAACGGAGGGGAGATGGTAGCTCGGACAAAAACCATTGCAGTGGGAAAGACAAATTAGGAGATGGGAATGGCCTACCGGATATTGAGTCAGGGGATTCTGGAAGTAGCGAGTCGGAGAGCCCGTCTGAATCTGAGTCTGACGATTCACGGTCGAGAAGGAAGAAGAGAAGCTCGAGATCCAAGCGTAGAAGAGGTAAGGAATCAGATATCTCGCCCGGGAGCGAATCGGAAGATTTGAAGTCGAGGAAGAAGAGAAGCAGTTTGAGTTCTATGCCTAGGAGTACTAAGTCAGCTGTGGATAGCGGCAGTAAACCGGTCGAGGATGTGGGTGAGAGTGCAAGCGATTCTGAAAAGGAGAATGGTGGTCGCCGGAAGAAGAAGTCAGCCAAGAGGAGCAAGAGCAGCAGAAAGAGTCGCAGAAGCAGAAAAAGTGGGAGAAAGAGTGGGCATTCTGATTCTGATGATAGCGGCAGTGAGGATTCTGATGATAGCAATGAGAAGTCCAAGTCGAAGAAGTGGAAACACAGATCAGGCTCTCGTGCAAAACTCTCCAAGAAGAAGAGAAAATCACAATCCGACGGTGAAAGTGTGGATTCTGAAATTGATACAAAGAGCAAACCAGCAATAGCAGCAGATGAAGATGCTATAACAGCTGAAATGAATACTGAAGCTTTGATGTTCAAAGAACTGATGGAGGCACCAAAGAAACCTTCTTTTGACAGTGAACCTGCCGTTGGTCCAATGCCTTTGCCTAGAGCTGAGGGGCACATTAGCTATGGTGGTGCTTTGAGACCTGGTGAAGGTGATGCCATTGCTCAGTATGTGCAACAAGGGAAGCGTATCCCAAGAAGAGGTGAAGTGGGTCTCTCTGCTGATGAGATACAGAGGTTTGAGGGTCTAGGGTATGTGATGAGTGGTAGCAGGCATCAGAGGATGAATGCAATTCGTATAAGGAAAGAAAACCAGGTATACAGTGCTGAGGACAAGCGTGCTTTGGCCATGTTTAACTATGAAGAGAAAGCGAAACGTGAGCACAAGGTTATGGCTGATCTACAGCGTTTGGTCCAGCGCCATATTGGAGAGGATGTAGGTCCGAACCACGATCCGTTTGGTGCAAAAGGATCCGATGAAGCTGATGATTGAGCATACGAGAGCCGAGGTGTGTAGTACTTGTTCCATGTTGTTTTGAAATTTGCACGAGTATGATTGTGAAAGTGCAGAAGCTTTTCCAAGAATGATTCAGTTGTGCACCGGATGCTTCATTGGTGTAACTTTTTCTAAATTTGAAATATGTTTGATATTTTAATTTGCCTTAGTTGTTTGCTTGGTAATGACTTCATCGTTGAACTTGATCTTGGTAGTTACCAGTATGTGAAGGACTAAGCATGTTGATGTAGTCCCTTTGAATGGAAGCGGTTCTGAAGTGGAAACTTATGTTGCTGCAGCAGAGCAGTTGAATTAGCTTAGAGGTTGAAGTATTGAATGAATCTTTATGACATATGGTTGCTTGAATTCCTAGCCTCTTTGAAGCATGTTGTCTGTCTTGTGAGCTACTGTTACAATACAACCAACGTTGCTTGTTCTTATTCAAATTCCCACTTGCAATAGTAGTCATTTAGCAGAGATGGGGACTCATTTGAGGCATTTAGTGGGAGCAAGTTGCATGCCAGGTGTTGTAACTGCAATTGGGCTTGTGTATGCTATTCTGACCATCGCCCCCCTAAACCAACGGCTGGGAGGGACATGGGGAAGTTGGGAAGTCTTAGCCTTCTACTTTGCATTTGAGCTCCGCCTGATTCGTCACTGCCACAAGTGAGGTTGCAGGTTTGCTATCTTGTGTTGCCTTGCCTGCTGCGGTCTGCCGGCCTAGCAACTGTCAGCAATATCTTTTCTTTTCTATTCTATGTCAAAGGTTGAATAGTTATGTTTTTCGTTCAAGTGTCATGATTTCCCCCTAAAATATGTGCTTCATGAACAAGCAATTTGATGATTAGTACAATTAGTGTCATCAGTTTTATATGCATTGCTTCAGTTTTGGTTGGCTAGTTTTATGTTTCTCAAAAAGATTATTTTCAGTATATAAGGGATCTGTTAAGGCGAAAGTTGCTTGGAAATTGCTTGTTCAAGCCGAAAAGGAGGGGAGGGGGCTGGAATGTGGCCCGTCTCCTGAGGCTACTTCTCATGCAGGGGGTACCTTCTGGCCTCTGGGTTGCCTGGGTCTCAAAATATCAATTAAAGGGAAGAACTATTTGGGGATTGAAAGAGAATTCTGTTGGATCCTGGGTTTGTAGAAGATTACTTAAAGTACGATCATGGTTTCAATATTGATTTCTGGTGCAGGGGACATCTTTTCTTTTGTTGCTTCTTGGGGATTTGAAGAAGGAAGCCTGTAATAAATTCGACGGTGATGGAGCTCTTCTTCACTCCAATGCCCGTCTTCATTGCCAAGAAGGAACACATTTTCGGGAGGAACTTTTATGGTGCGAAACCTCAGTTCTGTGGGGGTGGGCGATTGCATGATGTTGCTATTGAGTGTGACACTGTCGATATGCTCAAGGACCCTTGTCTTGTTCTTAGGGTTTACAGTGAAGTGGTGATGCAGATCAGGAGATTGAAGTGGAAGCTTTGCGACAATGGGACAATACTATTTGATGATTCTCCCAGGCCAGTTGAGGTTGTTTGGGATGTTCATGACTGGTTGTTGGGTAGTGCAGATGTTCAAGTTCCAAACTTGCGTATCTGCTGAGAAACTGTGGAACGGACTGCCGATGTTTGATCCTTCTGCTTTGACTATGTCTGAAATCACAGAGGTTCAGAGATTACCAAATACAAGGTCTTGTTTTCTCGTTTATTTTGTATGCTTGGAGGAATGATTGGTTGAAGAATGCCACTGTAATTTGCATCGAGTTGTATAAGAGATTACTTTCGATCTATGAAAATTTATTCCAAAAGTTTATTTGGTTTCACCGTTTCAGGAGAATGACACTTGTATGGTTCCCTTTTTGTTCGTGCGGTCGATTCTCGACTGTGATTTTCTCTCTTGGAAAGCCAGGAAGTTCTTGATACGCTGCCGTATTACCACTTGTGGAAAAAGAAAAAAAAATGAGGCAAAGAGAGGTCGAAAATGAAGTAACATAAACGTGTAGTGGGTATAATACCTAAGATATCACTAAAGTATGAGATCGTTTGGATGAAGTATTTGTATGAGTTATTTGGACACAAATAATTTGTTTGGTAGCATTTTACTGAAATGAGTTATTTGAAATAACTTATACTCACTAGTAATCAGTCCGCGCTCCGCGGCGGGATAAGTTTGGCTTGAGTAATTTCATGGATTATGATATATATTTGTATGCATGTAATCTGGAAACGGTTGAGATATGGATAGAGTTTGTTCTATGGTATTGTTAAGCCTCGGCCATGTTCTGTCGCGTAGAGATGTCAACATATGTTATTAGCGTACACGGGGTCGTTCGATTGTGTGACCTAGTTGTCCTCATCAAGCATCATAGTTGTCAAAGCAAGGATGCTGCCATTGTAGATGCATTATAGTTGGGTGCACGAAACCGTGCTGGGGATTTAGTATATCAAGGCATAAAAACAAAAGATAGTACATAACATCCTTGTGAAATCCAAAAATCCAAATCAAATGTAAACATTGTTTTGTCCTCGTTGGACCTTGAGAATGAAAACTTAGTTAAGGAAGGAGGATAATAGAGGCAGCAAACACGCATCAGGGACTCTTTCTGTCATTGGTGCTGACGATCACTTGTCGATTCTTGAGGTGTGCCAAAGTGTTGAAACTCTGATGTGAGGTTTGGCTGGTGCGGTTCTGTTCTTCAGATCCGAGGAACCGATGTACAGTTCTCCTGCAAACATTCTGCTGCATTTTTTGATCAGCAACTCCTTAGCCGCATCCGCATAGAGTTTCACGTACTTGCTTGGTGACATTCCGATTATTGAGAGAGTTGCCTCATGGTCCAGTATGGCATCAATATCATCAGATCCTTGTTCACACTTGACTTCGAGCTGATAGTGCAAGCTGGTCATAAATGTAAGCGAGAAGTTATGTTAGTTTCTTTGTGGATAAATTAGTAAATAATAGATGCGCATTGAAATAGGAAACATACTCTGGCCATTCCTCAGTTGTTCTGCAGATGCTTTTTCAAAATTTCATCTGTGATATGTGGAACTTGGCACGGTAAAGCACCTAATACGAATGGTATTTCTTAGTTAGTAATGTTTGTTTATAAAATGTAACTGCGGGCAGTGGCGGAGCCAGGAAATTGGCCAAGGGGGTGTCTTTATCATATCATAAAAAATCACCTATACAATAGAAAAGTCAACTTTAAATTAAACAAAAAGTCAACAACGCAATACTCTAAATTCACACAATTACATCAAAATAGTTTCACGTACACCGGTTACAACGTCAAACAAATAAGTTCAGTACATACAAATCAAGACTTCCATTCATCAAATATTACAAATTAGAACTCAGAAGTACCTTGGAATTGATTTTGTGAAACAAACAAGTGAACTTCAATTGGTACTTCTTCACTTTCAACTTTGTTTAAACAAAAGACAAGAAATTTCTCTGTTGTAGAGCTACAAAAAAAAAAAAAAAAAAAGAGCGAGTTTAAACAAAAGACAACAATTTATTACTATAAATAAAGACGAAAGTGCATTACATAACAAAACTCACTCGATCGAAATGATAAGAAATTCTTCCTGCAACTGAATGGTCATTAGTTGGAATTTGTATATACCCCTACTCGGAAATTTTTTCTCCAAACCCAAGGGGGGTGCAAAGCACCCCCTCCTCTCCAAGTGGCTCCGCCACTGACTGCGGGATGTAGCTATTTATGAGGCATTTTGTCCACGACTAACCTTGTGGCAGCTCTGATCAGATGCAAGCATAGCTTTGATGTCAGCAAGTGTTTTCTTCTCAACTGTTGATCGAAGGCAGCCTGTTTTCTTACTGGTGTTGGCGCCCATGTAGTAGACCTGCCTGCGACTATGAAGGAAGCTGGTTGTAGCAAAATAATAAAAAGTGTTATCTTTGTTCTGGTCGGTTGGCAGTATATATGAATCGAAGAATGAATAACACTTGTTCAGAGAGAAATGTACATGTGCATAATTTCTTTGAATGTGCCTGCATAAGATCTTATTATCAACTGACTGGCAGGAGTGGATTCAAAACGATACTTATATTTCTGGCTGGACAGAGGCGGCACTCGAATAGAAGCTTTGATTGTAACAATGAGGGGCAGATGAGCCTCAGCTGTTGGAGCATCCTCTAAGAACTTCGGGATGTCATATCCTCGATACAGCACATATGCCTTAGCGCCACTGATTGTGACAGATATATGTAAGGTTGGTGATTCATATAATTAATAAAGTAGTATATTATCCTATAGAACGCACCTCACATCCTGTATGACCAAGTGGAATTCTCGGAGGGTACCACGAACTGTTGTAGGAACACTAATACACCTGACGCATGCAGTGATATCTGTGGTTACCGAGATAGTTTGTCATTTTAAAGTTTACGTTTATTTTAGCATAGGAAATTGAGATAGTCAAGCGTACCTGTATGATAGTCAATGGTATTTGTCTGAAGTGGTACTATCTTAAAAGCCATCCCAATGTCCCTGCCGATGGGTAATCGTGGCTCATCTGGGTCTTCTTCAATTCTTGGGATGTTTTGTTCGAGGGTTATGTGTATCCTTAACTCTCCTGCAACAATCCTAGGATTCTCTCTTGCTGGTATAGCCACCACCGAATCGAAACGATAAAGGTTCCCGACTTTAATCTTGCGAGAAATCTCGCTGATGTCCTTTTCATCAACCATCGACTCGATCAATCGTGCCTATAAGATAAACAGTTTAGCGATCTCAAACTACATGGTACTCTGGTCTAAAAGAACTTATGAATAGATTATGCAATTCTGTAACTTAATTGTAAATGAACCTTCTTGTCTATCCAAATCATGTGCATGCTGGGGTTTTTAAGCCCGGGTGCCTCTCGAAATTCGAGACACGTCATCACAGGCCGAACAATGACTATGCGAGTATTTATGCCCAAACGCAAACCCCGAAATGGCATGCAAGTTTCAATCGGATCTATAAGACAATAAAGGGAAACGAAATGGATTTTTTATCTTTCTTGCAGAGGAATCGAGATTCTTGGGAGTATTTGTTTAAGAAAATAGAAGTTGCTCACCTTTGATATCGGTGGGGACCATGTGAGCGCCATCTGTTGTCTGGCGGTTTTTGCCTAAACTCTCCATGCCAGGTGGGGTCTCTGTGCGAATAATACAAAAACCGACCAGAAATGTTGTTTCAGCAGTAAAAGCGGTGAAGAAGAGAGAGACGTGGACTTACCTTTGCTTTAATGTTTGTCTGGTAGTTTCTGTGGTGGGGCTTCTTCAGCGGAGAAAGGTTGATGAAGATGTGGACGGCGGTTGTCGATGGTTGATGAGGGATGATAGGGTTTTAAGGAGGATCGCTTGGTTTGAACGGGCCTGTATTATGGGCTTTTATTTAAATCATGTTTGTGACTATAAAGGCTTTGCATTGGTCATTGTATTATGGGCTTGAACAACGGGCCTGTATGTTTACTGATTTACTTTGTATTGCCCTATAATTTTGTGGATTGTGGTCCAGGCAAGGCAATTTGTACAAAATTGAGTTTTTTTATCTTACATTTAGATAAACACAGTTCTAATAACTCAGATCTTCCATTTATATGATATAAACTGCAACATGTGTCTGAGGAACTGATTGCCAAAAGTGAAGGTGAATGTAGTTCTTCATCATTCATTATTTGGACGCATGATCAAGACAAAACATTCACCTCTCTGAACTATTTAGATACAAACATCAGGGTCGTCCATACGGGCTAAACAGAATAACCGGCGGGTAGGCAATGGTCAAAGTGAGTACGTCAGTGAATTTCTTCGATCCTACAAAAGAAAAACAATTATTTCAGTCACATTTACTGATGCAAACATTTGTTAGTTTAATAGGTTTAATGGAATTACCTGATAAGTAGTTTAGGTATCCACTATATTGGCAAATGCTTCGTTGAAGACTATGTTTCTTGTAAAGTCATGAGGTATTTCTGGTGGGTTTTCTATAATGAATGTAGTTCTTCATCATTCATTATTTGGACGCATGATCAAGACAAAACATTCACCTCTCTGAACTATTTAGATACAAACATCAGGGTCATCCATACGGGCTAAACAGAATAACCGGCGGGTAGGCAATGGTCAAAGTGAGTACGTCAGTGAATTTCTTCGATCCTACAAAAGAAAAACAATTATTTCAGTCACATTTACTGATGCAAACATTTGTTAGTTTAATAGGTTTAATGGAATTACCTGATAAGTAGTTTAGGTATCCACTATATTGGCAAATGCTTCGTTGAAGACTATGTTTCTTGTAAAGTCATGAGGTATTTCTGGTGGGTTTTCTATAAGAATCCTCAAACCTCTGGCTGATTTTACTCTTGAAACTCTCACATAAAGTTGGTCGTGACTAAACACTGGTTCATGCAAATATATCCCAACTTTTTCAAGTGTTTGCCCTTGGCTTTTATTTATAGTCATCGCATAGCATAATCGCACTGGAAATTGCCTCCTTTTGAGTATGAAGGGCCACTTGGAGTTCTCCACATTCAACACTATTCTTGGTATAATGACCTCATCAGTGTCATAAGTGTAACACCCCACCCAGAATCTCTATGGTTGAACCCGTGGTTCAACCGGGCAGCCAAATCCTTGGTGTTACTGGTTGAACTCAATCATCTCAAACATCATATTCGATTATTAAACACAACCATAAAGCGTTATCATACAAACTCATTATTCGATCCCCAACCCATTTATTGAATTTTACAAAATGTGGGTTATTATTGAAAACACTCAGAGCAGAAATCCTAGGTGACCATGACAGAACAGTGTTGCAAACTACCTCATGATGGTAGTACAGAAGGATAGGGCAGCCTCAGTAGTCCGATCCTAGTTGCACCTGCGAGCCTGAAAACAGACGTGGGTCAGCAACTAAGCTGTGTGTGTGGATCTTTCCCATGACCTAATTTTGGGACCGCAATCAGCTAATCAAACAATCGTAATCAATCACAATTTAGTACTCTAGATGCCATCTTAAATCATCATATATAAAAATTACCGATCAAATTATCGAATCCACCAACTCATCATCACCAAATCAATTTATCAAATAAGATAATCACATAATTTCACGAACACACATAATCAATGCATGATATGAAAATTCCGATTAATTATTAATGGCGCCAAGGTCACCATACACTTACCCTCGCTCGAGCAAATCATCATCTGTGGTGCTCATGCAACCACAACACTCAATCCGTGGTTTTTAACCACAACACTCATCCGTGGTGCTCATGCAACCACAACACTCAATCGCATAAGCGAGCTAAATCTACCCACTCTCAAGGGGTGAGGGTAAGTGCAGGCCCTTTCTACATCTATGTGAATTAATATGATCACGAATCAAACCATTTCCATTTTTCTCATCCGTCACAAACAATCCTGAATCAATGTAGTCTCACGGATTAACCAGTCCACATATATATATTTCCCGTCGATTATCAACTCGACGTTTCACATAAATCATTTCATTCTTCAGTAAAGCTACTCAGCAGTACCATGTCACCATTCCTCATCCAATATTCATCAACAATTTCACGAAATAGAGCCAACACAAATAATTATAAATAACCCGGTTGCAGTTAAAAATATCCTTATCTCAAAATTCACTTTCCTTCATTAAAATCCTCACACAATTCATGTAAATGAATTTATTGACACAAAAATCCATTTAATCTAGTTCTGGTCATAAAAATCAATTTAGATAATAAAATATCAAAAATCTCGTATTAACCATTATTTTACGGTAACTTAAATTCCCACAAAATGGTAAATCCGAAAATCTCCCAAAAATACAAGAACCTTCATTTATCATCCTAAAATAGGTATGTCCAGTTTTTATATTTTTCAACAAATCAAAACCATGAAAATAATATTACACTCGGTCTTTACCGCAAATCTTGTATTAAGCTCGTTTTTACCATTTTAAAGATAAAAACTCCACCAATTGTCTCATTTTCCATTTCCAGACCAAAACCCATTTAACAATCCATACTGAACATTTTAAAGTGATCAAAATCTTAAAGATAAATAAAACATGTTTTTACCGAGCTTTCCGTAAAATTCACCGTTATGCAGTTTTTAATCCGCAAACCATTTTCAAGTGAAATCTTCTGCTCAATCTGCCCCAACATCATTTTAGACATACAAAAATATCTTAGATCCGTTTTAAACTCAATAAACCCAACTATCCATTTTTACGGTGAAACTTGTAAAATACCGATATGTACACCGTAAAATCCATAACAATAAAGAACAATCACCAAATAATCATATCAGCAACCAAGTCATCAACCACACTAATCCATCCATCCAAATATGCAAATCAAGCATAAATAATCGAGGCAATAATTAAGGTCCTCTTAATCCCCCCACACCTTAATTTAGCTGATTCCAAGTCGGGAGTTAAGTTCTAAAATTCCAGAGATTGGCTCCCAAAAATTCTCCTTGTTTCTACGGTTCTGTAGGAGAAAACCCTTCGCCGTTTGGACTTCAAACGAAGAAACTGCGAGTTGATCATCGTTAGTACGAAGTTACAGATTAATTGTTAATTTTCTGCATGTCCCAAAATCTGCAGAAAACTGGAAATTTTCTTACCTAGCGTACCAACTTCCCGTCCTTGTTTCTCCCTCGTCTGAGCTCGGAATTCAATTCCGTGAACTCTGTGATGCTCGTGGAGACTTTCTCTTCGCAGCGGTATCAAGCTTCGTAGCTGATACTACCTTTAATGGTGCTGGTTTGGCTGACGAAAAGGTCACGACAAAAGTTTCGGCAAAGAATATTTGGTGAGTTGGTTTGACGATTTTGGCTTGTAAATAGGTTTGTATAGGTTCTAAACCTTTGCTGGGAATACAGAGGCTATGTTAGGCTTTGGTTTCATAATATTTCTTTTCTTTTCTCTTCTTGGTGTTTGTACAAAGGCAAAAATGGAGAGCTAGCTTACCGGTATTATAGAGCTCTTTGATTCATGCTCTTACCTCTTCATTTACTTTCCAGCAGATGGAGTAAAGGCCTAGGGCGGCCTTCTAAGGAGCAGTAGCTTTGAAAGGAAGAAACTCAAGTTCCAAAGCCGTCTCCATAAACAAGCTAGCTGCTGGTGCAATGCCTACATCATTAGCTCATTAATGACTCGGCTCCTTTGGTATCACTGAAACCAGTGTAGTCTACTGGTTAGGTTGCTGAACCTTTCCTTTCTAACTAACAGGTCAGAGGTTTAATTCCTATAGCTAGTAGTTTTTTTGTTGTTGCACTTTTTGATGTTTTGGGGAGTTTTCAAGGGGTTTGGTTGATCCTACCTCGTATAGGATAACTTCTCGATTTTTTTTCAAGTCTCGAATCGTGCAATATACGTCCGCCACTTGGAAAAAAATATATCCGAGGTTCGGGATGTTACAATAAGAACCACCCATAATGTTGCCTTTTATATAGTTGTCGCCCAACGATGTGATCATTATTCTTGTGCCGTTGCATAAGCCAAGACCAGGGTTTAAGTTGCGTAAGAGCATAACTGGTGTGTTTACCTTTAATGTGATCTCGTGGTCTGTTACTCCGTTGAATGTAAGAGTGTTGAGAAAATCAGTTGGATAGCTTTCATCAAACGAATCCGCTGTTTCTGTCGATAGCAGTAGCGAGTCTGAGATGTAATAGGTTGTCGGATATCCTGGAACATTTTGCATCATAAAATTATTAATTGTAGAAACAGTTGCATTCATTGGAGTTATTATAGCTCTACTGGTGAGGTACTCCGGGTGTCTATGATTTTGGGGGAACAAATCATAGATATCATCCACGATCGACTGAACAGGATCAACTCCAGGATCAATTAGGAACAGTTGTGGAATTTGTATCCAATCCATTGGGGCATCTTCTCTGAATGATCTTGCTTTAAGTTTTCCATCTCCTCAGGCGAGGACCCATTCTGGGAACGTATATCCATGTATTAGTCGCTGGTCAGCATGCTGGGCTTCTGTGATTCGCATATTTGTAGATAGCTGCATAACTTTAAAATAACTCCATAGTTTGGATATAGTCAATGAGCTATAAACAGTTTGTTCACGCCCAGCTTCGGTTATAACTGGGAGAGTTTGGCAAAAATCTCCACCAAAAAGAACAGTCTTTCCTCCAAAAGGTTTATAGCTATGTCCATTCAGCGGAACATTTAATATATCGCATAAACTGCAATCCACTACCTCAAAAGCTCGGCGATGTGTCATGGGCGCCTCATCCCATATGATTAAGGATGCTTCTTTTAGCAGATCAGCTAAATGTGTACCGTGTTTAATTGGACATGTCGATGTGGCATCTAGAATCAGAGGAATTTTGAATCTTTAATGTGTTGTGGATGCTTTGGGAAGAAGTGTTGCTGCGATACCTGATGATGCAACAAGAACAACTATTTTCCCCAAACTTCTAAGTCTTGCTGTAATTACATTATAGAGATATGTTTTACCTGTACCTCCGTGACCGTATAAGAAGAATGCGCGGCCCATCTTGTTGTGTACTGAATTGATAACAGCTGAATACACATTGGTTTGCTCAACGTTCAGTTACTGTAACATTGTGGTGGCCAGTGTATGTTGCTGATCTACATCGAAAGCAAGATGCTAATTTATAAGTGGATTCTCACCACTATCGCATAAACCATCTGATGGGAGTGGAAGATTAAAGTTCTCAAGAGTCATTGAGTCTGAGCTCAACATAGTCTGTAGTTGATGTAGAACCCAGTTCTGCAGTCATTCGTCGCTGGGCCTCAGAGTCTGATCTCTGAAATCCTTTATTAAACTGTACGCATAATCTTCAGACATAGATTTCCAAGAAGAGCTGAACAATGCTATCGGGCTTGGTATTTCACAGAAAATCAGCATTGACACGAAAGTGCTTCGAATCACTCGTGGCATGCTAGAAGATGAGATATCTGCTAATACTCGTATCCATTCTGAAGAGTCTGATAAAAGGCCTAATTTTTCACAAGCTTTTTCAAAATCTGCACAAAGTTCTCCATTGACAGTCCTGAGCTGAGCATAACTAACAGCGTCGCGAATTTTTGTTAGCAGCATCCGGAGGAAGAAAACATCGCCAGAAGGCCCAGAACCTGGTGGAACATATGCAATTCTGCCTATTGCGAATCCTTTCTTGAGAGGACTCCACTCTTTACAATCAGATAGCCAAGTGTAGTTGTTGGGTATATGTGCATATGTCAGAATTCTCGCCTGGGGGTCTCTACGATTAAGCGCAAACCATTCTGTTAAGTACGTTCGACCGGCATAAGGATTACCCAAAACATTTCTTACATTGGATTGCTTCTTATAAGGTATTTTTTGCTGACCATCCAAATGAACTCCCAAGCGCACAACTGCTGGCTCTCTTACATGTATTGGATACTCATTCAGCCTCCATATAGCTTCATAAGATGACAACGATCACCAATGACCTGTCTGGACCTTTTGTCACATACTTGAAAAGATATTTAATAAGCTTGCCTTTATGACATACCTCGACATTGATATGAGCCTGCATTCTCACCAACAAATTTCGGTTGTATGGAACAACATGTCGATTATCGAGGACTGAACTGCCCTTTTGAACCTCGATGCCCGAGTTTGATCTTCTATAAACGACATTTCCGAATTTTTCAAATGACGTGGTTGAGTTAAACTGTTTTGGGAATTGTTTGGAACATCTGCCGTTTGAGGATCGTTTTTTGTCTCGCATACACGGTGCATTCGTGTTTGCTTCGCCACATGGGCCATGTAATATTTATTTGCAAACAGCCTCATATCCAACTGGATCTTGTTGAGGGTCAGGAATTTTAGCTGAGATAACCTCATCAATGTCAGCAGTTGTCCTCAGTTTATTCTCCTCGGCCAGCCAAACCAGCAAGTGTATGTGGGGCAGACCTTTTTTTGGGAACTCCACTGTATACATTACTGGCACAAAACAAAACCCGTTAAGAAGCCAAATATTCATATATGTGCATTGAAAGACAAATGATAGCCAACGCTGAAAAAAGCAAACTACATTAAATGACCAGGCTGATCTTACTTGCAATCGTCTTCCCAAAGTAGGAGTTTTTCTTAATGACATCAATCAGAATGCTGAGCTTAATGTGGAAAACCCTTGAGACCACCATCGGTTTGTCCGAGCTATTTGGACCAACTATATCGTGAAAAGCTTCTGTGATTTCTTCACACAACGAATTACACGTAAATGTAATAAATAGATCCGGATTTCCAAAGAATTCAACCACCGCCATTGCATCGTGATATAATTGTTGCATATATTGTGGGCTACCTATATAAGTCCCTGGGAGGACAACATGACCCACTTTATCCCCGTCGAGATCACCCCGCGCCATTGCATCCTGTAAGCCTTGATAAACTTCAGCTCTAAGTTGTGGCTGATGGCAGCGCAGAAATGCCAGCCTATTTAACTCTGTTGATGAATAGGCGTCGATACAAAAGTGCTGAAGAGCTTTTCCAGATTGAACAATTGTATGGCCTTCATTGATGCGATATTGGAGCCTAAATGTGTAGTATTCACGCTGAGTAACAAATTGTCTGCGCATAGAAGGAGGACAGAAAGCTGACCTGTATTTGATAAGCGGATGATAACCATCCTCTCCATATTGGAATAAGAGCGGGAAATGCAATGCATCAAACTTGGGATTGAGACTTGTAATTCTCTTTAAGCCTTCATAAATGTGATCATCAATGATATCTCGATCGTCCCTGTCTGGAATAAAATCGCCTGGTATGAGTGCTGCGATTTCAGTGCTGCTTGGCAAGTCGTATTGTCGATTTCTGCTCTTAGCTCCAAAAATTCGAAGTTTCAAATTTGTCGTTGTAGAATCCTGCAACCGCTGTCGAACTCGCCTGAATGTCTTGACAAGTTGATTGTTTTCATCCAGCATTTGTAGTAATAAAGTGAGCAATTCTGGCATAAGTACACATCACGGGAAGCATAATTTGCCATGCGGTTGTCAATTTCATTCTCTGGTTCAAAAATATAGAGCTGGGCAAACTTTGGTTTTTCACCATCAGGAGGCAACAACGAACCAATCCTATGATAATTCTCTCCACATATTACCATTGAATAAGGCCCCCTTCCAGAGAGAGAGCGAGGGTCAATAGAAGCGCCAAATGATGTGAAACACAATGAACCATTGTACGGTCTAATGTTGTTCCTGAAATGCTTAGACATAGCACCACCATCAAATCGCAGAAGTTCAGCCAACAAATGTGGAGGTTGTGCTAAGAGAGGCAAACCAACGCGGCCTTTTTGACAGCATAATGCATAAATTGGATTAGTCGTCGCTCGATGGCAGTCGAGCCTTTCCATATCCCAAAACAAAGCACCACAGTACTTACAAACACACTCTGGCTGACCAATCCTCAGAATATCATTGTGGAGTGGCTTTCTAGCCGTGGGAATATGCCTACTACAGAATGGAGGTTCGCCTAAATTCTGCCGATTCAAACGATCAGTTTTCTGACGGCTAGTTCGTGTTACTCGACCGATGCCTTCGTTACATTCATCCCCCATAACACACATACTCTGTTCCTGACAAAATATGGGTCGAGTTATATACCTGGATACCAATTGCTTCATATTCTGATAGCGCGTTTTCCTCGGCCGTGATAGACCTGATATGTATACAACAAACATAAGAGTGGTAAGCTTACTACAGTCAGCGACCGATATGAACAAATGCTAGTTACGCATAATACATGCATGGATATTTCATGCTTCGGACAACATGCGTAGAATAATGTGTAACTACATCACCAAATGGCGATGGCGAAACTTGATGAAGATTCAATAATGACCCCCGCATGGTGCTCTGAGACATAGCAAATGTTTCCCTGAACACTGCTGACGTAGTTAAAAGATCCTCTGCTGGTTGTTTGGGAATTTCAATTCTAGCTCTTTTATGTGTTAAAGTCTGATATTGAGCTTTTCTTATTCTTGGAGGCATTGCCGCACAGTCTAGACAAAAGCATGCAAAAGAACAACGTCATTTATTGCTAGAAAGCTTCACTAATAAAGGTGAGATGAATTTGGATATAATGAATCAATAACGGACATAATTGAAGATTCACTCTACCATGAACAATCAAAAGCGTGGTGGTTGTGTAGATGACTGTCCAAATCGGCTGGCAAGCACAAGATACAAATGAGAAGTCTTAAGTGAAATATGAGAGTGGGATGGGAGAAGTTCCCAGAGAAGTTGACACAACCCCAATGAAGAAGAAGACCTCCCTTAAAATGCATCATTATGGATATTTGAGATAAGCAATCATATCTACCTATATTAAAATGTGTTATTATGGGTATCCGTGATATTAGATATGCATTAATATATTGCTTTACCACTCCCAAAATATCTAACTTTGTGCTAAATTAATAAAATGAGGAAACACAATCATATTAGTTTAATCTTTGTATAGAAAGAGGCTTCATTACGGAGACAAAAGCGATTACGGAGGGAATCGCTGGAGCAATTTTCCATTTCGGAACATGTGGCCTCAATTGGAATCCATAAATATTGGTATCCAACATAATTAACACATTCCTATTCCAATTGCTCATATATGTTCTAACGTGTCTTTTCAGGACTATCAATTCCACAAAATGTCGAACATGTTTTAACACATCTTGATAACTAAATCATAGAATAGGTTAATTCCTGTATAAAACGTGAGCTTGTTAGACTTTAAGATGAAGAATCAGCGAACATCTAGCGAAAAAGGAGCATGACTACGCTAAGAATGGACATACATTGTACCCGCAAAACGAAACAACCTATTTAAGCAACGATAAGTAGAAGTCATACTACATATAACATCTCACAAGGGAAAAAAACACAGTTGCAATATTACAATAAGGTACGACGCAAAAGTCACATATAGCAACCTTCACCACCTCAATACCGCCAAAAGAACTACTATCCGACAAAACATAGACGGTTGCATAAACGAAAAGCATAGAGAATATACATCCTCTGATAACATCCACATAGGTGCAAACAACACAATTTCGAGACCAGAATTCCCAAAACACGATTGTCCAAAAAAAGAGAATAATTTGCAAAAGTATAACGAAACACAATATCTCCTCGAACATAAGACAACTACAATCCCAGAGACACCATCAAACACATCTTTAGTTCCTGGAGCAAACAACATGGAATAATAAGAACCACGACACGCACAAAAACTAAACTACAACACAAATGTTCTGAGAGTATAGGTTTAAACAACAGAGCTAGGAGTACCCTTGAAACCATGATCACTTCTTGAACAAACCACGCTTTGCCGCCGTTTTTTTCTGACTATCCACCGAAGCATCCCTTTCCATATCAACACCTGCCTGTGAGGAACCACCATGTTGCGCCTGAGCACTTTCGGCAGCATCCAATTTCTCCACCTTGATCTTGGACAGTGGAGAAACCAACCTTCAAACAAATAGATTTTTTTGTTCTAAGAACGGGAGCAATAACACAAACATAAAACAGTAAAAAACTGACAATGTAGAACATAAATACTCATGGCGATGCCGATGGTGACACGACGGTTGAACCTAAAGTCATTCCAGGAGATGACTCAGGGGATGGCTTTAAAACTTTCGCAGCTGGCATAGATGAGCCGCGACCAACATCCTCGGGGCTCATAGACTCTTTAATTCTTGCTGATCGTCTGGGGATCATCGAAGCATCAGATTGGACAGATGGTATAACAGAATGAACAGCAGAGGACATCGCAGCAGGTGCAACAGTTCGGGTAGAGCCCACCTGTACTCCCATCGCTGAAACTTGAGAAGCTCCAAGAACCCGTGACTCAGTATCAATATCTTCATTTCTGACATTTGCAGAAATAGGGTTTCGGAAATCCCTGGCCTCATAATTGGGAAATCTGCGAATTATAGTAACTGATTCAGATGTCATCCTCGAACAACATCGCAAATTAGCAAAACAAACTCCGGGAACAACGCCAATACCTGACAATCAGATCTGGTTCATCAGTGATGCTAAACGGCATAGCCGGAGTTTCAATGAGAAGAGAGTCTGAAACCTTTTCCTTTCCCTTCGAGGCCCTTAAGAACACATCACAAATATTTCACTTTAGACATAATACACAGACCAAAGCAAAACACAAAGAAACCAAAGCACCCAACACTGACCTCGATGAACCAGAGGCCCCCCCCCCCCCCCCCCCCCCCCGATACTCGATGCACGCATCATAGGAGTAGCCAACGGAGGGGGCGAAGAAAACTCAAGCAGATCACCTACGACAGTAGGATCATCAAGAGGAACCACCTGGGTCACACGGAATTCTCTCGAGGAGAAACCAGTTGGGCCCGACAACGGCAACTACAATCAAACTTGACATACTGCCCTCGTAACTGATGCAGTTGTGGGGGCAGCTGACCAGGACGATGGGGGAACCTCTGGGCCAAATGTGCAGCAGAAACGTTCACCAGCGTAAGCTCACACCCCCCCCCCCCATCAGTATAAAACGCGCCTCACAAGAGTCATCCCTCAGTGTAAGCTGGAGCTTGTAGCTGAGGGAAAAAGAACATTAGCAACAAAACTCACAACAGCCAACAAACATACAAAAAATGACACATGGTCATACTTGACGCGAGTTTGTTCCTCGTCCAACTGCCAATCCTTTGGACACCAAAATGTATCATCACGACGCTTCGAAACAGCCCTCGAACATAACTTGCATGAAATATAATACCAAGGTGTGCTTGACTCGACATCAACAATCACTCCACCACAGCGATACTTCTCTTCCTAACAAAAAAAAAGGAGTAAGTTACGTCCAAACATGGGGAAAAGGATAGCAATAGACTTTTAGACGAACACGCAATACCAGTGAGGCATTTGTTCTGGATAACGCCAGCAGCTGACTCAAAGTCCTGGTTCGACGATCGGCATCAGCTGTAGCATCAGCGGCAGTAGCAAACTCAACCGGCAATGATTCAACAACCTCATGTTTCTCAGCAAACCTAATAGAGATCCAAGCACCATAACTTAGACAACATAGGAGCCTTTGCAAAATCCGGACTACATCAACAACACACAGGAATCGGCAACAACCCACAACTAACTTACCTAGATGCAAGAAAATAAGCCTTTGGTACAGGAGGATTGACTGATATGCGAGTAGCGGCAGAACTCGACAGAACATAATCATCTGAAAAGTAGAATAAAAGACGACAAAATCTATAACATACTAATAGACCACACTCAATCTGACGAAACCGTGCATGCAATAAGGAAGCAACAACATACCTCCCAGCTTATTAACCAGCAAGCCGCCAAATGCCAAAATCACAGCTTCAATCGAGTCAGCCTGAGTCAAAGCAACGTGATCCAACACCGCAGAAAACTCATCCCAGAGCGTAATCGAGACCTTCGCTCCGCTGAGAAAAAAAAAGAAGGACACGTAAGATAAACAAAGAACAAACACGACAATCACAACCGAACCAATAAACACAGGAAAACGCAAAACACCTTTCATCCTCAACTATGACCGTCTGCTTGACTGCAGGACCGTTATTTGTGATCTTGTGCGATATCCCGCTGATCGACCTGAGTCGGCCAACGACATCTACGAAAACAGTACAAAGGTAAAATCTTAGTAAACAAACAACAGATATATAAACAAAGCAAATCCAACAAAAACAAACCTACTAACCTGTCAAATAACGATGGTTACCGGCACGCAAATTCAACTGAGAGAAAGCCACAAACTCGTAAGCATCAAGTGGGAAACTTTCAGTAGGCAGAATACAGGGCTGAAAAGAAGCCGAAGGCGAAAGACCCAGAGCCAAATCAAAGGAACAGGCCCGATACTGATTCGGCGGATTGCTCAGGGCAAAAGTCTTTATGACGTATATCTTGCCAACCGAGAGATTACGGCGAATCCCAGCAGCCATCGAAGTCGGTGAGACGCCCTGTATCAGCATACCCTGTGCAAAACACACCAGCCTGCCGCATGAACAAAGCGAAGAGGGCACAACAAACAGGGGCAAGAAAGAAAAGGCAAGAAGGACAGAAACTTAACCGTTTCATCGACCCAAAGAGTACAGTAATTGTAGATCCTGATGTCCCCTGGAGACTTCGCCGGCCACACATGTAGCAGTCGGAGCCGCAAAGAAACGCTGGCATTGCGAGGACCTCCGAGGTTACAAAGAAGCGTAAACTCCATGGTTCGGGAAAAGAAGAGCACCAAAGAGAGAGGAAGAAATTTTTGAGAAAGAAAACAGAATGACAGGAGAGAAGTTCCGGCGCCACGAAAGATAAAAAAATGAAGGAAAGAATGAACAGACGTGATAGTACTGCATGTCAGTTACCGGTCCAATGACGAAAGAAAACGTAAAAAATGGGAAACGACACTGCGATTGACAAAAAGATAAGGACAACGTAAAATCAAGGAACCGCCAATGAAACCATAAAAAGCAACGAAGGATTCCAGGCGACGAAGCGGCGGTTGTCAGATATCAGGCCAAACACAAAGGAAACCGCTCCCCCCAGGCCCAAATGCAAAACGCCGTATATAAAATGGCGCGCCCATCATTGGCCGAAATCCAGGAAGACAAGAAACAAAGCCCACGTGCAAGAGAAGAAAGCAAAGCAGTGCGTGTAATAATTATATGGGGCGGCCTCAGGGGAAATGATAGAAAGAAGCAAAAAACGCAGGGAAAATAAGCGTCCATTTGAGGGCAACGCGACACACACAGGAACAACAGAAAACAAATAAAAAACCGGCCCACACACAGCTGAGCAGCCAATAAGAAAATGCGGCCGCAAAGCATGGACCAATCAGGGGAGGGTGAACAGTAATTTTGAGTCTAAATGAATAGTAAATTTTGTCTAGATGAACAGTAACGTGTCTTTGCAAATAACTTGTTCTAATGTGTTATTTCGAAATAACTTGTTTTATCACTCTACTTTTACCAAATACCACATGTCAAATACCCTATTTGTATTGTTCAACCAAACGAGATACTTTATTTCAATTACCACTGAAATAACACTGAAATACCACATGAATAATAAACGAGTTATTTGGCTCTACAAATACCACATTGACAATTAACCCATCCAAACGAACCCTATGAGAATTGGAGGAGCTATATCACTTAATTAAGAACAGGGCATCGCGTACCACTGAACTTATTATATGTGCACTTGGTATCACTTAAGTTTACTGCTAAGTGCATTGCGTTAAAGTTGACAGAATCAAGGTTCAAAAAGGCGCTAGGCGTAAGGCGGGCGTTGAGCCTTTGCCTTGCGCCTAGCTCGTCTAGGCGTTGACTAAGCGTGCCTAGGCGTTGGAAGAAAATAGCTATTCGCAGTGCATGATGAATGAAATAATAATCTACAACACTTCCTCACTTCAGTTAAAATGATTAATAACTTACTCAACACTTAATGACAGGAATATAGCTTATGAGTTCATAGAATCATAGCTCAATAGTTCACAAAGTTCTTGAGCTATTGAAAATATTGCAATAGAAACTTGATTTCATAGTTGATGTTAATTTTGGTATTTAATATTGGCTTCTTAGCTCCATCTAGTAATGTTTAGGAGAGACTTATATGTCGCCGTACTCCATTAACGTGTTCCAGTATCTAATTAGGCGCGAAATCCCTAGGCGAGGCGTTTTGTCATTGCCTTGCGCCTAGGCGTGCCTAAGCGCAAAATTAAGCGTGCCTTTTTGAACCATGGACAGAATACTTTTGGAATATTCTGTTTTCTACATTTCATAATTGTTCCTTCTACTATTCTTTTCATAATTGTTCCTTCTACTATTCTTATTATAAAAAAAAACCATTTCGACTTATGAAAAACTTAAATTTTTATTGTTTAATTGAATTCCTCTTTTAAATACTTGATACCAAATCAATTTTTGAATATAAAATTTAGAATCAATTATCATTATAAGTATTTCAATTATCATTATTATTCTTAAAATTGAATAATTTCCTAAAGCAAATATATCTAATGAATTCCATGTTAAATCTTCTTTTAATTCTCTAATATTATATTGTAGATGTTTCATATTAGTTAAATTTAGTAATTTTAATTCTCTTCCTATAGTCATATTTTTTTCTACAATTTTTAATGAATGTTGTAGCTTTTATATTTCATTTATTACTTGGTTACTTTCCGGCCCTTTTCGTTCTAAATGTTTTTTCAATTACTGGAATATGTTTCATTCTAGTATATTTTAAGTGGTATATCTACCCCAATTTAAATATTTATTATTTTTCTTAATATTCGTTTAATAATTTTACTATTTTATTGAAATTTTTGATTAGCCATTTTGATAATAATATGTTTAGAAGGTTTTCTAATTTTCATACCGGATAAAACTTGTTGAAATATAGTTTTTAATGTTTTTAAAAGTTTTGGTACCAAAACATAATTAAAAGTTTGGGTTGGATGAAAAAGTAGACGGATGCCCATTTTGTCGACTTTAATGGTACCCGACGCGCTATTCAAACCTAAGTGGTATATCAACCCCAATTCTCAAACTTGTATCCGGGCCAAGGTTGTCAAACCGGTTTATGTCAGTGTGCCGGTTTAGCAAGTGGAATGGTTCAACCGGTGGCACATACCGGTTTGTGCCGGTTCATGCCGGTCAATATTACAAATAAAATTATAAATACTCATATTTAAACATGACATTTAACGTCAATACCTAATAATTTATACTTGAATCCAACAAATAACATCAATATTTAACTTTTATACTCATAAAATTAATAATAAAATAATTTTTATCAATTAAATTCTCTAAAATAAGGTCATTTTACTTAGAGATTCGTATATCGATCATGCCGGTCATACCGGTGGTGTCACGCCGGTTTTATGACCGGTATCGGTTGAACCCGGTACAACCGGTGGCACGCCGGCCGGCGTGACAACCATGATCCGGGCTATTTTACTCTAAACGCCGTCGGTTTAGGTTTATCCCCCATCCAAACGAGCTTCTCATTTTCAGGCCAGGATGAGCCGGAAAAGCTTTTGCCCCCTCCTCTTCTTTTCTTCCAGAACCTGAAAATGGGAACTCTATCGCCATTTTTGCCTTTGCCTTGCCCGCTGGTTTGTTCCCCACAAAGTCGCAGTTGCTGCTTACCATCCTCAACCCTCCAGACATGGCCTCGCTACCCTTTGAAGAAGCCCCTGAATCCCAGCAGAGCTATAGTAGTCGTCCATGGCGGTAGAAATAATGCCGGCGTCCCACCACCAGACGGGTCCCAGTACATGGATAAGAATGGTGTGGTGGAAGACATGGATGGCTATCTCAACTATCTCTCGCTCGAATACGATTCTGTCTGGGACACCAAACCATCTTGGTAGTGCAAAAAAATTTGATTTATTCCTGCTCCCCAAATCCTTTCCCTTTTTCTTTTGTGAATTGTATCAAACCCTTGATTTGAAGCTTAAGTAGAAACTGAATTGCGTATGCTAGTTGGATATTGACAATGTCTCAATCACAATTTAATGGGTTTGTGTTTTTCTATGGTTTTGCATGTTCTAATCGTGGGTTGTTTCTAGCTGTGTGCTTGTTGTCATAACTAGTACTGTCCTGGGCCAATTGTATATCCTGTCAATCTTCGTACTGCTTAAAAGATGATGATACGTTGGTACTGAATTTGTCTAACTCTGCATCTGGCGTTCAATCAGTGATGGCTTGGCTCTGGTTATCGCCTTGATCATTATTTGTTTGAGACTTGCAACTGGCCAAGTTTCGTTTCTTGATCATAGTTGATTGATGATTGAAATAATGAAATCCTCTAAAGCCTTTGTGTTGATGATGTAGGTGCCAACCCTGGACTATAACTCTAACAGGGGTACTGATAACCGGTGCTAGCTGGGTGATTTTGCAGTCAGTTGCAATCACTTTGGTTGTTCTCACCTTAATATCTGCTTGGTGGTACATTTTCCTCTATTCTTATCCCAAGGTACTATGTTGCTGCTCTTCTTCTTTGCTATTCCTGTCCATGTATGCATGCGAATCGAACTTATTGCGTTTTGTGCCAGGTAGGTTTTGTGCCAGTAAGGATGGATGTCAATGTTAGGAAAGTATCAAGTATAGTTAGGGAAATAGCAGTACTTGTGATATGTTTTGGGTTTTGACCTCTGTCTAATTGCTTATAAGAATCACCCAAAGGTTTCATGTCAAAGTTCTACAAGGATCATTAGTATAGCAAAGCTGCAATGGAGGATCTCTACCTCAATGGCGTTGATCAGTCCTTCTGGATAGAGTCGTATTCTGTATGTGTTGTAGCAGCAAGGAATGAGATTGGTTTTTGAATTTCCTCACTGTTACCTATGGCAGGCTTACTCAGAGATGATCGCTGAACGACGAAAGAGAGTGACGAGTGGTGATGAAGATACATTTGGTTTGAAGAGGAGTTCAATTAAATGAGTTTTGAACACTCATATGCCCTTGTAATCTCAGTTGGATGTATTTGGAGTAATCAGCCAAGAGTTCATGGCTTCATGTCTCTTGGCGAGTTGTATCTTCTTTGTTCTGATTACTCTTTAATTTGATGCTGGAAAAGCTTGTAAATGGTCATTTTGTATGTTTGTGTGAGTATCAACTGCCAAGTGAACGACAGAGCGCGGAATCATACTTGCAAGACACAATCCATCTCATTGATGATGATCTGATGGCTGCAGCCTAAAATTACACAAAACACTTAGCCTCGTGGACTACTGAGACAGAACACTTTATATGTTAAACCATCCAAATGCTCATTTGGGCAAAAGACAGATGGATTTTCTTGGACATGTTATCAATGAGGAAAGGGGTAACACCCGAGGAAGGTGTTTGGATTAGAATTGCACAGCTGGTAAAACATGACACTCAGAAAATAAAGTTTCAAACAAGCTCAACCAGCTCGGTTAAGCTTGTTTGAGATTGTTTGAGATGAAATTGATGGAAACGAAAAGGGAATCTCACACCAGAAAGATTACACAATCGTTATGTCGATGCTTTCGATGTAATTGAGCGTGATTAATCAATCAATAGGCTAGGGTTCAGCAAGTTTTGATCGCAACCAAAACTAAAACAAACTCACAACACACAAGTTGGGAATTTTGGGATTTTTCTACTCAATTTCAACTCTGAATTGTTCAATACACGATTGAGGCCTTTTATAGGCTTAAAAAAATGCAAACAAAGCTAAAGACTACGTAAATTAACCTAATTCAACAAAGAAACTAAATTACACATGTAATCCGAATAGGACTAGGAATCCTTATGAGATTCGGATTGCTGGATGTTCGAGGGAGCTTCTTTGGGAGCCCCGAAAATGGTCTTCCAAGTTGATTCAATCTCATCCAATTCCTTCCCTGGGTTTAGAAAGTGTTCTAGTTTCCATCCCAACTCGAATCAGAATCTGGATGTGTCCCAAACTCTAGATATTAGGCTCCAAAGTAGGCACCTTGAACTCGTCATTTGCCTTAGCCAAAAAATAGGCAGATTCTCGGTTTTGACTTGGCAACTTGGAGAGTTTCAACCATGGTCTTCCAGACTTCATTTTGAACTTCTAGGCCCTCCATCTTGCATAGAGATACTCCACCTTCAAAACAAGCCATCAAACTCGAATTTCCATTGAATGAATTGAAAGAACCAAACCTCCAAAGTTGGTAACCTGAAACATAAAAAACACTTAGACAAATGTTATGTTCTTTGTTCCTCAATGACCTTGCTTCTTGATCAATCCATGGAAGCTTCAATAGCAAGCAATTTGGGATCATATCAGCCCCCCTGTTGAAAAAGCTTTGCCCTCGAAGTTTGGGCATTCTTTGCTTCAAAAGAATCACAAAATTGATCCCAAATCGGATCCAATATCGGTTGCTCGAACACCTTGTGCTTAACTCGAGAACACTGTTCTTTGTCGAGCAAATTGGGGCTTTCGTCCTTAGGGATCTCCAGCACAATTCGACACTTTTTCGAGATTCGCCTGGCTTCCAATCGCAGTTCTGTACCGGATTCGAGTGTTGACTCTCCTCCATCAATGTCGAATCGCCAACTTGAAGTTTCCCGCCATCGTCGTCATTCAAAAAGAAGAAACCAAGATTTTCGATTTTGATTTTGAGGCTTTTGATTTCGGTATCGCCACATTCAATTGACGATTTCTACAGCTTCCTTGGAATTCCTTCATCGGTTCCGCATAAGCAGTTTGGATCGAATCGTGCCCAAACTCTCAACCAATAACCCCGAATTTTGGTCGTGTTTGCTCGTTTCTAGGGGTTTTTTGGCTCGAATCTGATCCATTGATTGAGGTTGAATCGATGCCAATGGATTCATGTGAGTGCTTCCCGGTGATTTAGAGAAGGTTTCTGGACCGTCGGAATGGATTGACTTGCTTCCCAAGTCTCAACCCAATAAACCCTCTCTCCTCCTCTGTCTCGCCATCGACGAGGAACAGAGTTGTTGCCTCTCGGTCGGTGTGGGCTACTTTCTCGTCGTAGAGCAGTAAACACCAGCCTTCGGGCAATTAAACTCGTCCTTGTACCCTTCCTTTCCTTCCCTTGAGCTCAATTGGACTCCAGTTGCCTTTGGTCGTCACGAACCTCGATCGGTGACAGAGGTGTCAGTTTGAGCTTCTTCCTTCATGCTTAAAAGTATAGCAGTTTGGTATGCCATGGTGGGTAACTCCACGATCGTACTGCCAAGGTCTTCCCAAAAGTATATGAGCTACGTGCATAGGAGCTACATCACAAAGAATTCGATCCTTGTATTGATCGATTGCAAACTCAACCCATGCCAGTTTCGTCACCTTCAGAACTCCATAATCATTCAGCCAATGCAGGCTGTAGGGCTCGTGATGCTTGATAGTGTTCAAGCCAACTTCCTCACAGTCTCCAAGTTGACGACGTTGGTGCAGCTTCTGCCGTCAATCACCAATGAAGTTGTCTTCCCTTGAATTGTGCAACGCGTGTGGAACAGGTTTTTCCCTCTATTGCATTTCGAATACTGCCTCAACGATGAGGGCTCTTCTATTGATGAGGAGATTCCTTCCTTGAGGTTCCATCTCAATGTTCTCATCTACCTCCTCATCCGTGACCTCTTCTTCATCTCCCTTTTCCTTTTCTTCGTCCTCCAAATAGTACTCACCATCTCGCAGGATTAGTGCTTTCAGATTGGGGCACTGGAAGGATTTTTGCCCTTTTCCATGGCACTTGTAGCATTCCAATCGGCTAATTGAGCCTCCAGTTCGTTCCTGACGGCTTTGCTGTGGAATTGGCTTCAAATTCATAGAATTGTCGGCCAGCTCACCAAAGTCAGGATCCAAGTTACAAGATCTAATCTCGGTGACTGAGTCGCCGTCGGTTGCTTCATTGCCTCATGTAGCTCCTACGAAAACTACATCAACGACATAAAAAACTACTTCCCCAAATACACCCTCACCTATTCCGACCTCAACTCCGACGGGCCATCACCTATAGCGACTACTCTGACGCCATGTTCTGCGACGAGCACTTCATCCTTCGAGTCATACTCTCTTCTATGTTTCAATAGTGAAAGAAAGTGCAAAGGTCTCCAACACCTTCGATTTGAGCTACAATGGGAGATCCTCAGCCCCTCTGTCCATGGCGGTAAACTGACAGTAGCTGTCATCATGATCGTGAGTCTTGGTCAAGACGTACGCTAGAAAAAAGACGAGAGAGAGAGAGCGAACGAAAGGAAATCGCTTTCTTGCAATTGTTTCGGGGGAAGAAGAGAGAATAAGTAGGAAAGGTTTTTGAGTTTTGGGGGAAGATGAGAGAATGAGGTTTTCAGGTTAGTTTCGAAGAAGATAAAGATTAGGAGAAGTGGTCAAAATTTGGTGGGCCCAGATTTTGATGAGGCCCGCACATGACTCAACAAATTTGCTCACATGTACCGCCAACGTGGCATGGCAAATAACCATTTTGATATATGCCGTTATGTCTGAGGACGAAAATGGTAACAGTGCACCTAAACACGACTTACCGACTTTAATTTCAACGAAATTAGGTTAATTGATTATTGTGCAACAATCGCAAGAGTTAAGTGACACCCTGTGCAATTAACCCTTTTAAATCTGAACCCGGAAACTCCGAATCACAATAAAATAAAATGCCCTCAACTCATTTCAGGGCCATATTAAAAAAAAAAACTCATTTCAGTGCCCTTCTTCTTCTTGTCTGCTTTCTCCGTCAATGGCTAGCGGCGGTCAGCAGTCCGCGCCACCGTACAAACCATACCGACTCCTCAAGACCCTGAGAGGTCACTCACGCGCCGTCTCCTGCGTCAAATTCTCCAACGACGGCAACCTCCTGGCCTCCGCTTCCCTCGACAAAACCGTGATCCTCTGGTCCGCTTCCAACTTCACGCTCCACGAGCGCCTCGCCGGCCACTCCGAGGGCATCTCCGACATCGCCTGGTCCTCCGATTCCCACTACATCTGCTCCGCCTCCGACGACCGCACCATCCGCATCTGGGACGCACGCGCCCCCTTTGACTGCCTGAAAATCCTCAGGGGCCACTCCGACTACGTCTTCTGCGTCAATTTCAACCCCCAATCCAATCTCATCGCCTCCGGCTCCTTCGACGAGACCATTCGCATCTGGGAGGTCACTACCGGGAAATGTGCCCAGGTCATCAAAGCTCATACGCAGCCCGTCACCGCTGTGCACTTCAATCGGGATGGCTCTTTGATCGTTTCGGGGAGTCGTGATGGGACTTGCAAGATTTGGGAGGCCGCCACTGGTACTTGCCTGAAGACCCTTATCTCCGATCGGCCCGCCGTGTCTTTTGCCAAGTTCTCTCCCAACGGAAAGTTCATTCTCGCCGCCACTCTCGACAGCACTCTCGTAAGCGTTTCTCCCCTCTACTTGTTTTAGCTGCATTTGGTGTTTCTCTGAGATGATTGTGATATTACAGAATAAGTTAGTTTGCCGGATCATCTGAACTTTTTGGCTTCAATAGCTTTGGAATTCTTGGTGGGTTGTCAAGGATGTGGATTCCGTAACTCTGATTATGTGCTTATGGGTTGGCTAACTAGATGAAAATTAAGAACTTCAATGGTTTCAAGCTTGAAACTTTCTCGTACTATGGTAATGGGATCTTGAAAGGAAAGTTCCCTGGTGAACCAAAGGCAAATGCATACTACTCATCCATGATTTGATCTAGGATCATATGCAGTTCCTGTATACGACTGCAAGCAATTATGTTTGAATCATTTGAAATGAAATCATGTTATGCTTCTTTACTTCTATCTGTTGAATATGGGTTGAAATAGTTTTAGTTCAGTTTTGCGATTAGTGTATGTGTTGTGAAGCTAAACCAAAGGGGATAACTTAACCAGCTAAAGCTTTGCAATTCGGGTGATACGCATAGTTGCAAATATATTTTTATTTCTTCTTCTTAGTAACTGTGTGGTCTGGTTTTCCTTGATGAAACTTGACACCAGTTCTTGAATGCGTCTCTAGTGCTCGTTCTTGACCACTTAAGTGAAGTTCCAGGGGACCTGGAAGCTTTAAGCTGACAATGTTGTTAACTAGAGTGTTGGTGGAAGATAATGATGAGTTTTAGGGTTACTTGATATGCTGAAACCCCCTGTTGTCTATTATTTGTTTTTGGTTCTATGAATACCAACAACCTTACAACTCCACCCTTACTCTTTTCCTATATCTCCACCACTTCTGGTTCTAGCCATCATTACATAAATACCTGCCATCGCTAGCAAAGGACTCAAAACAGTAAAATACTGAATTCAGCAATGGGTGAAAGTTGCAAAATGAGAAACCCATATTTTATGAGAAGACTGCAAGTGAAAATTAACAGCTACTAACCGTGACTTTGCTGATTTTTTCAACTTTCAGTCATTACTTCATATGGATTATTATTGAGTTCATCGTGAGCCACTTGGGTTGTTTGAGTTTGTGTGTGTGACTGATTTTTTCTTTTGCCTCTCACCTTGTGCATGCAGAAGCTATGGAATTATTCAGCGGGGAAGTTCCTGAAGATTTACACAGGTCACACGAACAAGGTCTACTGCATTAGCTCTACATTTTCAGTGACGAATGGGAAGTATATAGTTAGTGGTTCGGAGGATAAGTGTGTATACTTGTGGGATCTCCAGCAGAAGACCTTGATCCAGAAACTGGAAGGCCATTCTGACACGGTCATTTCTGTGAGCTGTCACCCCATTGCCAATGTAATAGCCTCAGCAGCCCTCGATGGAGATAGAAGCATAAAAATTTGGGTCCAGGACCGATAAAGAGCATCAAATTTTGGGTACACAGGATCGCACAAGTATACACACTATCCTCCGAACCATTAACTGTTGTAGGCATCAATGGGAAATGTACCGATAACTCGCAACATGCCATAGGTGGAAGCTGTAAAACGATTACAAGACAGAAACCATTAAATAAGATCTACCCAGCAGCCCAAACTAGTTGAGTATTTCAGAGCTGATTTGTGTCCCACTGTGATCTTAATGTACTATGTTAGAGTGGGGGAACACTTTGACTTCAGTATGGGAAAGGGTGAGATGCATTTGCCTTGTGAATAGGTCATATAATCCTCTCCCCTGTTGTTTTATTTTTGCTCTGTAACTCTTTTATCATCGTAAATTCCTAATATAATAAGTTCACCATTACCAAAAAAAAAAAAAAAAAAATTATTCATTAACCGTTGTACAAGAGAAAAGGTAGCTCTAGTCATTTGTGTTGATCCTTGAGATGAGATGAAGTTAGCTGAAGTACTTGTGTATAGTTAACCTGGTGATTGATGTAGCTAGAAATAATAGGACTCTTGAGATATCAGTGATGTCATGACAAATTACAGTTTGAGATTTGAAGACTGGATGGAGCTGTCAAAGTCTTGACTTAACAAGTGCTTTTTTTTTTTAGTGAACTTAACCAGTGCTTTCTCGAGTGGACAAAAATGGTTGCTAATATGATTAATTCGAAACCTAGTCGACATACGATTCAGTTAGCCTTCAACTCAATTGATTTTTTACACAATCGACTTGTCTAAGTTTAGTGCGTTTTGGAATGTGTTCAAAATGTAACTAGTTATACATCCAATTAGTCCAAATTTTAGAAATGTACGAAACAGAATCCGAAAAATCACACTCGCTTAATGCTTCCAGAATCACAATGCAATGTCCACCTACAGTGATATATTGTTATTACGCTATTATAAGAGCCAAAAATTACATTTAGAGTTTCATGGAAATTAGTAGGTTCCCTAGAGCAGAAGCAATAAGAAATATGAGTAACAAGGGGGAAGTCAGGGAAGGCAAAAAAAAAAAAAAAAAAAAAAGGGACGGAGAGCAATAAAAAATAAAAGGAGGATTGAGAGCCTAGTATATGCGCCATTTTCATCTAATTAGAGATTGCTGTTACGGTGGACAACCGCAACAACGTTGATAACTTCAGCGCCCTCAAATGTCCACCTACAGTGATATATTGTTATTACGCTATTATAAGAGCCAAAAATGACATTTAGAGTTTCATGGAAATTAGTAGGTTATGCGCCATTTTCATCTAATTAGAGATTGCTGTTACGGTGGACAACCGCAACAACGCTGATAACTTCAGCGCCCTCAAATGTCCACCTACAGTGATATATTGTTATTACGTTATAAGAGCCAAAAATGACATTTAGAGTTTCCTGAAAATTAGTAGGTTCCCAAGAGCAGAAGCAATAAAGGGGGGGGGGGGGGGGAAGGAGAGCAATAAGAAATAAAAGGAGGCTTGAGAGCCCAGTATATGCGCCATTTTCATCTAATTAGAGATTGCTGTTACGGTGGACAACCGCAACAACGCTGCTAACTTCAGCGCCCTCAAATGTCCACCTACAGTGATATATTGTTATTACGCTATTATAAGAGCAAAAAATGACATTTAGAGTTTCATGGAAATTAGTAGGTTCCCTAGTATATGCACCATTTTCATCTAATTAGAGATTACTGTTACGGTGGACAACCGCAACAACGCTGATAACTTCACCGCCCTCAAATGTCCACCTACAATGATATATTGTTATTACGCTATTATAAGAGCAAAAAATGACATTTAGAGTTTCATGGAAATTAGTAGGTTCCCTAGTATATGCGCCATTTTCATCTAATTAGAGATTGATGTTACGGTGGACAACCGCAACAACGCTGATACCTTCAGCGCCCTCAAATGCCCACCTACAGTGATATATTGTTATTAAGCTATTATAAGAGCCAAAAATGACATTTAGAGTTTCATGGAACAACCGCAACAACGCTGATTAGAGATTGCTGTTACGGTGGACAACCGCAATAACGCTGATAACTTCAGCGCCCTCAAATGCCCACCTACAGTGATATATTGTTATTACGCTATTATAAGAGCCAAAAATGACATATTAGAGTTTCATGGAAATTAGTAGGTTCCCTAGTATATGTGCCATTATCATCTAATTAGAGATTGCTGTTACGGTGGACAACCGCAACAACGCTGATAACTTCAGCGCCCTCAAATGTCCACCTACAATGATATATTGTTATTACGCTATTATAAGAGCAAAAAATGACATTTAGAGTTTCATGGAAATTAGTAGGTTCCCTAGTATATGCGCCATTTTCATCTAATTAGAGATTGATGTTACGGTGGACAATCGCAACAACGGTGATAACTTTAGCGCCCTCAAATGCCCACCTACAGTGATATATTGTTATTACGCTATTATAAGAGCCAAAAATGACATTTAGAGTTTCATGGAAATTAGTAGGTTCCCTATAGGAGAAGCAATAAGAAATATGAGTAACAAGGGGGAAGTCAGCGAAGGCAAAAAAATAAAAAGAGGATTGAGAGCCCAATATATGTGCCATTTTCATCTCACTAGAGATTGTTGTTACGGTGCACAACCGCAAAAACACTAATAATTTCAATGCCCTCAAATGCACCAGCCGGGAATCGAACCCGGGACTGTACCGTGGCAGGGTACTATTCTACCACTAGACCACTGGTGCTTGCTGCTCAAAATTGAAAGCATGTCATATTTAAATAATCTCTTTGCTCGTAGTAGTTAAAATTTAAAAGGTTGTGTACTATCTCTCAAATAGTATAAAACATAAGGGTATGTTGGGCCTTGTCTCGTCCTAACCCACTAAACCAAGAGGCCCACTGTGCCACAAAAGCCCACTGGAAGTGCAACATCTTCATCCGACCTCGTCAAGATCCCTAAGGAGCGTCTTCGCCTCCATTCACCATCATCAATACCAAACCAATTCGATTGAAGTAGCTCTACTGGGCAATCGCGCTCCAGCACCCTTCTTGAATACAAACGGTAAAAATCATTGAAGAAGAAAGAGACATGGAAATGAAGCAGCCTTGCCTATATATTGACCGCGTCGGCAACTTGAAGAGGCAACAGTTTCCTTGGCTCAGTTAGAACAGGTTGGTTCTTTGGGAGTCTTAGGTTTGGGTTCGAGTGTGTGTCTGGATAGCTTGAGTTGGGGCTTGTAGCCAGGAACTCAAGCTTATCTGGGCATAGCTTCTGCTTTTGCTTCCTTTGCCTGGTTTCAGTCTCTTGTTTTTAGTTTAGATTTGTTCCTTGATCCATGAATTCATTCCTATTGAGATAACGCTTTCAATTCTCTGTTAAGCAATAGAACTGTCATTTGATTCAGTTCAATCGAGTCACAATCAGTAGTTTACAGTGGGTGTGTTTGTGAATTTGGACTCATAGCTTTTCAACAATTGGTATCAGAGCCTCCTTCTCGATAGAACCTTGTGTTGCCGAGAAGGAGATCCTCTGCCTTGCTATGTCGTCCAATTCATTCCCCACTAGCTCTACTCCACCCTGGTTTTCTGGTTCAAATTACTCTGTATGAAAAAAAAAGAATGCGCCTTTTCCTCCGAGGAATCAACTGTGAATTATGGGCAATTGTTCGAAATGGACCAATTGACATGAAAGAAGACGATGAGGAGGATTGGTCAGATGAACAAAATAAAAATTCTCTACTAGACTCTAGGGCTATGCACATATTACTGTCTGCTATCTCTGAAGATGAAGGAGAAAGAGTAAACAAATGTGAAACTGCTAAAGAAATTTGGTCAATACTTGAAACAACTCATGAAGGAACTTCTGAATTTAAGGAAACTAGAATAGACATGTTGTTAAAGGAATATGAAACTTTTGATATGATGCCTGGTGAGTCAATTTCAGAAATGGATAAAAGATTTTCCACTTTAGTTAATCGACTTAAAGGACTAGGTAAAGACTTTACAAGCAAGGAACTTGTTACAAAGGTGCTCAGATCCCTTCCCCTTGAATGGATGGCTAAAAGAACAGCCATAGAGGAAGCTTAGGATCTCAATGTGTTGTCTCTTGAGAACCTTATTGGTTCCCTTCTTAGCCATGAGGAAGTTCTAAAACAAATGAACTCTCTTCGAGACAAGAAGAACAAGTCTATTGCCTTTAAAACTGTTAGCTCAAATGTAGATGAGAGATTAGATGAGGAGTTTGAAAACGAGTTGGCATTAACCAGTAAAAAACTCCAAAGAATGATGAAGTACAAACATGATCAGAACTCCAAAAGGGGAAGCTATAACCTTAACCACTCCCCTAGGTCTTCTGGAAATATGATGAACAACTTCCCTAGATCTTCTGGACACTATTCTGGTGGATCAAATGACAAAACTTCATTTGCTTCCAACAGACAGATGCCAGTCCTAAAGATAACAAGAACAAGAATGATAAATCTGACTCCACTGTTTGTTTTAAATGTGGAAAAACAGGTCACATAAGAGCTAATTGTCCTCTTAATAAAAAGAAAGAAAAAGCAATGACTGCTTCTTGGAGCGACTACAACTCAGAAGAGGAATCAGATGTCGTGGCCTTCATGGGGTTGAACTCAAGCTTAGAAGATGAGCTTCCCGAAGATAAGGTACAGACTGATCTCTCTTCTGATGAGATGTCTGATTCTCATGATAATGACTTCTTTCTTCATGTTTTGTCTAACCTCCATAATGAGTGTAATTTACTCAAAAGCAAATACTTCTTAACTGTAACTCAATTGCATGAAAAAGAAAACAGCTCTCTAAAAGAACTTGTCAAAGTTCAACAGGCTGCCTTAAACACTCAGGACACTCAAGTTAGCAATCTAACTACTGAAACCTAAAATTAAGAAGAGAAATTGACAACTTTCACAAGAGTAGCTACAGGAACGCCAGAATGCCTAATTTTAAATCTAATAGATCTAGTCAGTGCAATGGTAATCTGAATATGAGACATCATACTGATTACTGGAGATACCAGCCTTACTGCACTTTCTGCTGCAAATCTGGTCATATCTATGATAATTGTTATTTCAAGAAAAGCAAACCCAAACTCGTTTGGGTTGTTAAATCTTCTAACTGAGTTGCTTTTTCCTTCAGATTAATAAAGGAGCAAACGTCTGGTACTTAGACTCTGGTTGCTCCCATCACATGACTGGTAATAAAGATTTATTTACTTTTCTTAATCCCAAAAGAGGAGGTAAGGTTTTCTATGGTAATAATGACTGTGCTCCTGTTGTTGGTAAGGGCACTGTTAGTAGTAATTCTTCCTTAATAATTGAAGACGTTCTTTATGTAGAAGGTTTAAAACACAATCTTCTCTCAATTAGTCAGATATGTGGTTCAACCTATCGTGTGATTTTTGATCCGTTGTGCTGCACTATTGAAAGAATCTCTGATAATGCCTTGATCTTTAAAGAAAATAAGATCAATAATGTCTATACTGTTGATTTATCCACCCTAGACCTGTCTGAAAACATCTGTCTTTGTTCCATATCCGAGTCTGCTATTAGCTGGCATAGAAAACTAGGTCATATGAGCATGTCACGACTGGCTAAACTGTCTAAATTAAATTTGGTCAGAGGTCTGCCTCTGATCAGAGCCTCTGATAGTTTCACTTGTGAAGCCTGCATTCTGGGAAAGCATCACAAGAAATCATTCAAAAGAAAACAACATGTGACAACTAAGTCAACATTTGAACTGTTGCACATGGATCTCTTCGGTCCCACTAATATTCAAAGTCTTGGTGGAAAATCCTATGTTTTTGTTATTGTTGATGACTTCTCCAGGTTCACCTGGGTGCACTTTCTATCATCAAAAGATGAAGCTTTCTTAAAGTTTAAGACTTTCATTCTACTTATGCAAAATCAATATAGAAGTCCTGTTAGATCAATTAGAAGTGACAGTGGTGGGGAATTCATCAATGATAATTTTTGCAACTTCTGTGATGAGTTAGGAATTCTCCACACTCTATCTGCTCCCAGCACCCCTCAACAAAATGGTGTAGTGGAAAGGAAAAATAGGTCCCTCATTGAAACAGCTAGAACCATGCTGTTAGAATTCGATTGTCCCAAGTATCTTTGGCGGGAAGCTGTTAACACTGCATGCTATGTCATAAATCGAACCACCATTTGTAAATCTGTTAACAAAACACCCTATGATATTCTTAAAGGAAAGACTCCCAAGCTTTCTTACCTGCACCCTTTTGGTTCAAAATGTTTTATACTTAACACAAAAGACTCGCTTGGAAAATTTGATGCTAGGTCAGATGTTGGTATTTTTCTAGGATACTCATCTAAAGGGCAAGCTTATAGAGTTTTTAATAAAAGATCTAGAAAGGTTGAAGAGTCAGTTCACATTCGGTTTGACTCATCTGTTCATCCCCTACCTGTGTCTACTGATATTAACAATTATGATTTCTTGCCTCTAAGATCTTTCTGTGAGACAGAGAACACTGAAATTAGTAAGGACTCTAGTGCTGAGATTTCAGAGCCTTTTGAAGATCCTTCTACACTCAACTCACCTTCTCAAGATGAAGCTCATGGTGAAAATCCAGAGGCCCCTTCCCACATCAGAAAAAGGCATCCTCCTTCACAAATCATTGGTAATCTCTCTGATCCCATTCACACCAGAGGTAAGTATATTCCAGGTCAGTATGATTTTGTTTCCTTATTTGAACCTAAGAACTTTAAAGAAGCAATCATGGATGAGGAATGGCTGCTTGCTATGCAAGAAGAACTTTCTCCTTTCATCAGACTAAAAGTTTGGGAACTAGTCCCTCGTCCTGTTGGGATCACTGTCATAGGAACTAAGTGGATTTTTCGAAACAAGTCAGATGAACTAGGCTTTATTATAAAAAACAAAGCTCGTCTAGTTGCCCAAGGATATAATCAGGAAGAGGGCATAGACTATGATGAGACCTTTGCACCTGTTGCTCGCCTAGAATCAATTAGACTCCTGTGTGCCTATGCTAGTTACATGAAAATAAAACTGTTTCAAATGGACGTTAAAATTTCTTTTTTGAATGGTGAAATCAAGGAGGATGTATATGTTGAACAACCTCCTGGATTTACTGATAGTAAATTCCCTGATCATGTATTCAAGCTATCAAAAGCTCTGTATGGACTCAAACAAGCTCCCAGAGCTTGGTTTGAAAAACTGATCTCATTTTTAATCTCACAAGGTTTTTGTCAAGGAGGTGTAGATAAAACACTCTTTATTAAAAGACAGAATGAACACTCCTTGATTGTTCAAGTGTATGTGGATGATATTGTCTTTGGAAGCACTAATACAAGTATGTGTGAGGAATTCTGCACTGCTATGCAAAATAAGTTTGAAATGAGTTTAATGGGAGAGCTTAACTTCTTCCTTGGACTTCAAATCCATCAATCTGATCTAGGAATTTTTATTCATCAATCCAAGTACTTTCAATCGATGCTGTCTAAATTTGATTTGGTACATGTCAAGCCAAGTAAAACACCTATTGCCTCCAACACTCACTTAGATTATGACCTAAATGGACTTCCAGTTTGTGAGAATATGTATAGAGGTATGATAGGATCTTTGCTCTATCTTACTGCCAGTAGACCTGACATACAATTCAGTGTCTGCCTATGTGCCAGATTTCACACCAACCAAAAGAAAGCCACCTAAAAGCTGTAAAAAGAATTTTTCAGATACTTAAAAGGGTCTGGTGATCTTGGCTTATGGTATCCTAGATCTGATTCCTCTACCCTTGTAGGATACTCTGATTCAGATTATGCTGGAAGCATTACTGACAGAAAAAGCACCAGTGGTACTTGTAATTTTTTTGAAAGATCCCTTGTTTCCTGGTCTAGTAAATAACAAGGTTCAGTAGCCTTGTCCACTGCTGAGGCAGAATATGTTGCTGCAGGAAGTTGTTGCACTCAAATTATTTGGTTAAAGTCTCAACTTAATGACTATGGTATTAATGTGGAACAAATTCCTATTTTCTGTGATAACACCAGTGCCATATGCATGTCAAAAAACCCTATTTATCACAGTCGAACCAAGCATATAGAAGTAAAACATCATTTTATTAGAGACTTAATACAAGCAGGTCATATTGAACTAAACTTTATTTCAACTGAATTCCAAATTGCTAACATCTTCACTAAAGCACTCTCATCAGAACGATTCATTAAACTGTGTGATGAACTCGGTCTTCAGTCCCTTCACTCCATCCAAGACAGTCAATAAACCAGGTTCTGTTCCTCCTTTACTTATGCATTTACTCTTACTTGCTTCTCGTGTAATTTAATTACTTGTTCTGAAAATTGATTGCTTGTTCATGCATGTGTTGTTTCGTTTCTCTAAATCCTAGTTTTCCCAATCATCTCTGCAACCCTTGGCATTCTGATTCTCTATATATTCTGTGCCCTTCTTCTCTTCGAAGTCATATTCTCCTACCTATCACTTCAGCTTATTCATCATGACTGAGCTTTTCACTTCCTCCAACATACCTGGTGCTGTTGTCACCTATGTTGGCAGAACCTTCAATGAACCTGTGGACTTTAATCTACATCGGTTCAAAGAGTTCTATGCATCCCGTCCCTTGTCTGATCCCATCTTACTTGACCTGTTTGAATTCAAGGCTCAGGGGATTGATATTACTTCGTTTATTCAAAATCTGGGGTGGGAATTTCTCCTTCACTACCCTCCACTTGCTTCTTTCCCCCTTCTAGTCCGAACTTTTTATGCCAATCTAGATTGTCAGGGCATCATCTCTAGAAAGCTCACCACTCTGGTTAATGGATACTACATTTCCCTCACCGCTGAAGCAATAGGAACTATTTTGAACCTCCCCACTGGAGGACCTCTTCCTTTAGTCCATGAAGACGAGTTTCTGTTCTATGATTTTGACCATGTCATTGAGTACTCTAGAATCACTCAGCGCACAGTGGGGGCACATGAAGTCATCACCTTAGCTGATCTTACCCCCTCGCTTCGCACTCTCCACTACTTCATCACCCATCTTTTCTTGCCTCGAAACCATGGCCACCACATTGTCACCAAGTTGACCTATGGATTTTATCCAATGCCCTCACTGGTCGAAAAATCGATTACTCTCAACTACTGTTTGGTTCCCTGGTTCGAAGTGCTGATGTTCACCTTGGTGGGCGCCTTCCCTATGGCGGCTTTATCACTCTGCTCTTAACCAACCTAGGTATCTCTCTCGATGGCTACTTCACTGTCGAAACTTCTATCTCCATCCCTGCCATTACTGCTCTTACGTTCATTGGACTTGATCCTCAGCCTTCGAAAGGGGGAGATACTGGTGCTAGGAAAACTAAACCTACCAGACCCTTCTCCAAGACCATAGCCAAATCTCTGAAACTTGGGGATTCCTCCCCCTCTGTGTGCAAAAACCTCATTATCTCCTTTGAAGAAGAAGAGGCAGAACTGGCACCTGAGTCTATCTCTGAAAAGGACATCAGGCTATTTGCTGAAGATCTCGAAAGGGATTTAATGGAAGGAGAAGCTGGAACTCAGGAAGAAAATGAGATGAAAGAATTGGCTGGAACTCAGGGGGAGATACAAAGCAATTTTGAAACTCAGAATGCTACAGAATGAAGCCCAAGAAGTCAGGAAAATGTTATTCTGGATTTGATCTCTAAGAAAATTGTCTTAGAAGAATAAATTGTAAAATTATCTGCTAGATACTAAGCCTCCTTGTGTGTGACTTCCGACCATAATGGTCTATTTTATATGTGTGGATTTTTAAAGACCATAAGGGTCTAAGCTTTCTTAATTACTATGTGGTATCACTTTTTGGAATTTATGTCTGTCTTGATTATGGATGATCTGCAGAAAATGGTATGAATGAATGTGTGCAGATTTGGAGGATTGAACGCAGGGGGAGATTGTTGGGCCTTGTCTCGTCATAACCCACTAAACCAAGAGGCCCACTGTGCCACAAAAGCCCACTGGAAGTGCAGCATCTTCATCCGACCTCGTCAAGATCCATAAGGAGCATCTTCGCCTCCATTCACCATCATCAATACCAAACCAATTCGATTGAAGTAGCTCTACTGGGCAATCGCGCTCCAGCCCCCTTCTTGAATACAAACGGTAAAAATCACTGAAGAAGAAAGAGACATGGAAATGAAGCAGCCTTGCCTATATATTGACTGCGTCGGCAACTTGAAGAAGCAACAGTTTCCTTGGCTCAGTTAGAACATGTTGGTTCTTTGGGAGTCTTAGGTTTGGGTTCGAGTATGTGTCTGGATAGCTTGAGTTGGGGCTTGTAGCCAGGAACTCAAGCTTATCTGGGCATAGCTTCTACTTCTGCTTCCTTTGCCTGGTTTCAGTCTCTTGTTTTTAGTTTAGATTTTGTTCCTTGATCCATGAATTCATTCCTATTGAGATAACGCTTTCAATTCTCTGTTAAGCAATAGAACTGTCATTTGATTCAGTTCAATCGAAGCACAATCAGTAGTTTACAGTGGGTGTGCTTGTGAATTTGGACTCATAGATTTTCAACAGGGTAAATACAATATAATAGTCAAACCTTTTTAAAAACAATTTATTAACCAAACCGTTAACTTTCTTGTCAAAAACCGTTAACTTTCCATCCGGTTGATTGTTAGTTGACTCTAACGTGGCAAACCTATTGCTGAGTTTGATTATGTTTTACGACGTGGCATGAAATCCAATGCTTGACCTTGCCACATAGATATTTACTAGTTTTAATTTATTTTTCCTTCACTCTCATCCCTATCTTTTTCTTAATTTCCTTTTATTTTTAGTCAATTTATAATGTTTCTTTTTCCATGAGCGGGTGAGTTACCATCCTCCATTAATTCTTCCCCCTTTGTTCTAAAGTCTGAAAAATCCTCCTCCCTGGTTGCGATTGAGCTCCTCCATCTGCTCACCGGAGAAGTGACAACTTGCTTCTCTTGAAAGCTGCTCCCCTTTCATGAACTGAGTATGTCCATCCCTTCCCCTACTCCGACCAGCTCCATTGATAGTCTGCTACCAATCTCTCTTGAGATTCACCGGGCCTTTATCCACATCTCTTCTCAGATCTGTCTTCTTTTATGACTATTCATCTTCTCGCCATCCATCAGTCGATGTCCAATCTCTAGTACCATGTATTTTAGGCTATTGATTTTGATCTTAAGCAGGGGTTTGAAGGAGCATGCCGCCATTTCCCCCAGCCTTTTCTTCTCCCTTCGTCGTACCCTATCACCATTGTTATCAACGACAACGAAAAAGTTAGTCTCCTAACAGGCCATTTTGTTAGGAGATACTGATAGGGTCAGATTTTGGGCCACGTGTGCTTGGGCTTCATCCAACGGAGGAGAGTGGTGGCTCACTTAAATGAGCTGGAGATGGGCTTCCGTGTAGAAGCCGGCCCAGCGTGCTGCGCAGAAGGCGAGCCGAGTTCGTGGCGTGGTGGGCCCGGCCTTAGTTTGGGCGGGATTTTGGGTTGGAGTGGAAAGCGTGGTGGGCCCGGCTTCAGTTTGGGCGGGATTTTGGGTTGGAGTGGAAAGAGAATGAAATTTTTGGGCCCCATGTGATATATATGTATGTTTGTTTGGATATTTATTTGTTTTCAGTGGATGTTATTATGTGTTGTGTTGATATTACTTTGAATCATTGTGTTGGATATTTATTTGTTTTCAGTAGCCATCATTAAATTAATATTTACCAACCCCAAAATAACCCAACCACCCGAAACTGATTACACCAATTTAGAGTTTAAGTTTTAGGGTTTATGGTTTGGTTTTCAATTTGTAAAGGATTGGAATATTGTTTCTTACATCAAATTAAACACACTAGGAAGTCCTAACACGTAAGGCTTGCAACCTTAGTAAGGGCTGCCCGCCGAGGGCCCATGGGCCGAAGGCCCATTAAATAATAATAGTTTATGGTTTATGGTTTGTGTTACGGTTTATGTTAAGGGTTTAGGGTCTAGCTTAGGTTTGAATTGATATTAGTTCATGTTTTCGAAATTTTCTTGGACTTTTCGATATTCTAATAGGGCTTTTTTGGAAAAGTGATTAGGGTGTTAGTGTTAGGGTTTAGGAATTTTTTTTAGGGTTAAAGGTTTAATTATTAGTTGTAATGGAGAACGGATATTAGTGCGACAGTCGGATATTAGTTTGAGTGGTTTGGATATTTGTTTTGTGGAGATGAGTTTTCGACGAGCAAATAATATTCCAGAATAAAAAACTCGAATTCTTAATAAAAAGAGTCGTTTTTTATAGCCAATAAAAAGAGTCGTTTGATAGATAAATCGCGATAAAACTAGTATTTAATGTCATTACAATAATCCAAGAATGTCAAATCCGAAAAAGCAGAACCATATAAGAAATGAGAAAGCAATAGTTCAACTATTGTCTTGCTGACGCTTGATAATTTTTTTGAGCGCGTCGTCCCGAGCCTTCCACATTCGGATCATGCTCTCAACCATTGACTCCATTGCCGCAAGCTGCATATGTTGTAAAATATTTAGTTTACTATATGCAACCATGTCACTTAAGAAGCAAAAACAACATCTATGTACCTGATTTAGGTCAAGGTTGTCAAAATCTTTGTTTTCCCAGCATGATGCGTCTGGATTGAGCCAGTGATGTTTCTCCGCCTCCCCTTCTCTTGGAGGAGCTGGCATCGAACACCTTTTGGATTTTGTCATCTCGCGACGTTCGGATATTTAGGCTGGGTGGTTTGGATAGTTTTTTAATGAGACTGGATATTAGTCTGTCTTTTTTGGATATTTGTCTGTGTCGTTTGGATATTTGTCTGTGTTGTTTGGATATTTGTGGAGATACTGACACGGCCTAGTGGAGTTTTGTGGGTTTTTTAGCCCAGCTGAGATGAAAGATGGAGCTGATGGTGGCGGCTTGGTAGGGTTTAGGTGGCAAGGGGGGAGAAATGGAAAGAAGGGGCCCAAGTGGGTCATTTATTTGGGGAAACAAAAATCAAAAATAGGAAATTCAAAGAAAGTGGAGGAATTTAATGCTCCCAACTACCCTATCCACCCAAACCCGAAAATTGCCTCTCTCTCTTCCATTTTTCTCTGTTTTTCTTCTCTTCCAAAGGAAGAGAGCCGCCGCCCAACTGTATTTTCCGGCGACCATCTTCTTTTCCGGCGACCATCCTTCCGGCGACCTTCTACGATGCCGATCGACGACAATGGGGAGTTGGATGATCAAGGATCTTCTCCAATGAAGAAGGGTAAATCGATCGCACAAAATAGTGAAGAAGAAGAACTCTATCCTACATCATATGAGTTTGTTGATGAAGATTCAAGTGGTGCTCCTGCCCTTAACGAAGAAGAAGAAGAAGATAAAGGTTGATTGAGTTCTTTATATGTTTGTGTTGTTGTGAGATTGGTTGGTTGCATTGAATATTTGATGTTGAGATTGTTGTGAGAATAGCATTGAATGATGTTAATGTTGTTATGGGTGTTTGATGTTTAAATTGTTGTGAGAATGACATATTTGTCTGGATCTTTCAGATATTTGTCTGTTTCTTTGCAGATATGTGTTTCACTAAACATGGTATTTGTCTGGGCTGCAAGGATATTTGTATATCTGGTTGCCGATATTTGTTTAATGAAACATGATATTTGTCTGGGCTGTAAGGATATTTGTATATCTGCTTGCCGATATTTGTTTAACGAAACATGATATTTGTCTGGGCTGTAACGAAACATGATATTTGGTGTGTGACCCACTATTTAATGCATTGTTTGATACTTGTCTGGTAGTTATAGATATTATTTATTTGAATTCTGGATATTTGTTGAAGCCTATGTATTCTAACAGTGTGTGGTCAAGAATGGATAATAACATGCCTCATACCATTAACTCGCAGCTCATAAGACGTTGGATCTAGAAGACGAGGAAGCGAGGAAGAACATCTTTTATCGCACTAAGGATGAGTGTTTTGATTTCTATAAGCGCTACGCTCACAAAAAAGGGTTTGGTGTTCGAATAGATGGGGAACACATAAGAAAGATCAAGAATTCTAAAGGAGTGGTGGAGAAAAATTATGCATACCTTTATTACTTTTGTAATAGGGAAGGTTGGACTTCCACAAGCAAAGTCAATATGGATAATCAGATACAGTCGGAAGACAAGGTTGAGGAGAGAATGGTTTGAAAAAGAAAGAGGCCTCGAGTTAGGGATGGATGTCCAGCCCGTGTTCGTTTTGGATGGGATGCTGCTAGGGAGGGATTTGTGGTGTATGAATTCGTAGAAGCCCATAGTCATGGTTTGCACTCTACCGAGCATATGCACTTGCACAAGTCGAACAAGTGCATGAGTGATGCTCAGAAAAAGATGGCTCAAGCTAATCGCGATGCCGGGATGAGTCTTAGTGCATCGTATCAGTTATTGGCTGATTGTGCTGGTGGGTATCAAAATCTGAGATTTACCAAATCCGATCAGAAGAATCACTTGAACACTAAAAGGCAAAGGACAATGGCTCGTGGTGAAGTGACTTATTTGCTGGATTACTTTGAGGACCAAAAGGACAAGCATCCTGGATTCTTTTATGCTGTAGAGGTGGATTCCGAAGAGAAAGTTGCTAATATATTTTGGGCGGACAGTAGGATGCGTGAAGATTATGCGCTTTTTGGAGATTCGGTCTCCTTTGATACCACCTTCCGAACCAATAAATACTTCCGTCCACTGGGTACATTAATCCCCTAATTCCCTTGAGTTCTTTCGCATGGATGTTTTTAATTATATTGCAGAAATGGTTATGAATAGAATTGGTCCTTGGTGGTATGATATTGACATGTGATGCCCAGGATATTTGTTTGTAACACGACGGGTATTGGTAACCTTTCATACGATATTAGTCTGGGCTTTACTGATATTGATTGGCATATACTGTGACACTATCAAGACCTAACACATAGGCTTGCAACCTTAGTTAGGGCTGCCCGCCGAAGGCCCATGAACTAATAATAGTAGGAGAGGAATTCGGGTATGTTTTATACCAGTACGGGTATTATATGTTGTTTACTATTCATCACCTAATTCGTTTGAGTTTTTTCGACACTTGTTCGGTTATGCATTATCATTAATAGTTGTCTCGTGCAGGGATGTTTGTAGGTTTCAATCACCACCGCCAAACTTGTGTGTTTGGTGCTTGTTTGATGTATGACGAGACTACTCCGTCGTTTGAATGGTTGTTTGTTGCATTTAGTCGATGCATGAAGAATAAGCTTCCAATCACTATATTTACTGATCAGGATGCAGCCATGGCAGCTGCCCTTAGAAATGAGTGGCCTACTGTGTTTCATGCCCTTTGTACTTGGCACATCCTCATGAATGCCAAGAAGCATCTTCGCAAGGACAAGGCATTTTGGAAGAAGTTCCAACATCATATTTCTTTTATTTTCTATGACGTCGACAGCGAGGAAGAGTTCGACATGGCATGGAGCACCATGGTTTCTGATTGTTTCCCAAATAGCGACATTGCGGATGGCCATCAATGGTTGGAACGTTTGAAGAAATTTCGTCATCGATGGTGTTCTTTATGGTTGAGAGATCAATTCACAGCCGGGATGTTGACTACACAAGCTAGTGAGTCGTGCAATGCACAAGTGCGACTTTTCTTGAAGCCGAGGCATGATTTGGACTTGTTTTTCATTCACTTTAGCAGGTACACATGCGCAATATGACTTTTCCCTTCTTTGATATTAGTCTGTTAGGGTTGGATATTTTTATTGTCAGTTTGGATATTTCTCTACTATGGTTAAATATTTGTTTATCTTTTCTGGGTATTAGTACGGGTCCGTGAGGATATTAGTCTGGGCACTGAAGTCTTTTCTCTTGCTTCCTAATTGTAGTTTGTTGGCTGACAAAAGACGCAAGGAGACAGAGTCAGACTACAATGCAAAACAATCGATTCCTTATATAATGTTGGAGAATAGCCCGATCCTCCAACATGCGGCAAAGATCTTTACTCCTAACATTTTCGAAAGGATACAGAAGCAGTATTTGGTGGCTGAATCCTATATAATAAAGAAGCTCTCAGATAATAGGGATGATGGCATGATTGGATACCTCATATATATGATGGAGGATGGTGAGCGTAGTGATGAGAGTGTCGTCCTCGTCGATATTTCTACGACGACCTTGGTATGCGAATGCAGAATGTTCAGAACTTTAGGAGTGTTATGCCGCCACATGATTAAGGTGATGCGGCTTCTTGGAGATTTTGGGGAAGTAAGTATGAGAAGTATTCCGGATCATTACATACTCAAGCGATGGACGTTGGAGGCGAGAGAGAGAGAAGTTGTTGATGTCGATGGTTCTGTTGGTCCTTCAGCTCCCAGTGAGAATGATGCGGGAAAAGGTATAGCAATGCGGTACTGGGAAACCACTGCAATGTTGAATCAGCTAGCAATGAATATGTCGATGGCCGATGAGAAGGACTACAATAAGTGGATGGGAGTACTCAAGAAAGTGTGCAACGAGGCAAACAAGGCATTGTCAAAGACTATAACTAGCGAGGACAGTAAGTATATGCACTAATAACATTTGTAAATTGTTAGAGTTTAATATCATTGCATTTACTAAATTCTCTAACATTGTAGGACAATCTGTACCGATAACTGGGCTGACTTTGAAGGAGAAGAGTAATCCAATGAGTCACGGTAAGGAACGTTACCAGTCTACGAATGAAAAGGAACGTCGTCGAAAGAAACGTGAATATCGGAAGAGAATGAAATCTATTGAAGTGGTCACGCCGGACGACACTGCTCACTCGGATGGCCATCTTAGTGATTTGGATGATAATATTGCTCAATGGTTATGAATAGAATGTAGGGTGGTTCGAGAGTGGTCTATTGTGATATGATATTGACATGTGATTCCAGGATACGTTTTTGTTTTGTAGTGGATATTAATCCACTTGCTTAGGATACTTTTCTGGGCCAACAGGATATGTGTTGGAACACATACAGATATTATTCTGGGCTTTCTGGATATCAGTATTTTCGAAGCAAGTACAATAGTATCAATGATTACTTCTTTCACTATTCACATGTACAAATGTAGATTTACTATAAGTCTGGGCTCCAAGGATATTAGTCTACAAAAGAAGGATATCTGTCTGTCACTTTGCAGATATTTGTTTAACTAAACATGGTATTTGTCTGGGCTGTAAGGATATTTGTTTATTCGCTTGCCGATATTTGTTTTAATAAACATGATATTTGTCTGGGCTCTAAGGATATTTGTCTGTCACTTTGCAGTTATTTGTTTAAATAAGCATGATACGACAAAATACCAATAAACATTGTAATTGTATCCAACAACTGGCAAAATATCCTCCATCCAAGCCTAAGTTCAGTTTTAGAAACTAAAATCTAAAATCACCTATCACCTTCTCTTCCTTCTCCCTTTCTCCTTCTCCTTCTGCGCATGCCATTTTATTGCATCTTCAACTATTTCATCTTTGCGGCGGTTATACTCCCATAAAATGAGGTTGGCTGCAATCCGTGTTCGCTGTTCCTGCATATGTGGCTGCTTGTGCCAACTTGCTTTATATTCCACGGGAAGGTGACCCGCCCACAACTCCATGTAAAGGCATGCAAATACACCGCAATCATGGTTTCCTTCTTGCTGAGGAACGTCGGCAATGCTGAATGGCCACTCATCCATTGCACAATCGACCCCCTGCTGTTTGAGGAACGCCGCTGCACACCCAAAAATCATGCTCCCAACTGGTCCATGATCCTCCTTAGCCACTTGGGCATTGGGCTTTATGCTGTCAAGTAGGAAAGTCCTCCTATTCTTCATGTCAGCCACGTACACCCGATAGTGATCATTTCGATACATTGGAAAAAATATCTGAAACACAAAGCAGTTTGTGAGTTTATCATTGACTAATATCCTAATAACCCAAATTAAAAAAATCCAAACTAGCAGAGTCGCTTACGTAATCACATCTTTCCAAGTTTTCCCGTTTCAGCATTGGATCGTCTTTGTGCAGAGAAATATATTGCGATAGTCTCGCCTTGTCCATGGGTTGGTTCGAATAAGCAGTAGTGACGGCATATTGCTATTTAGAAGAGACAACAATATGAAATTAGGTATTTTCAACTATAAATAGGATCTAAGCAGTGAAGATAATACTTACTACATAACTCCATGGGAAGACAATTCTCTGCACCACCTCCTTGCCTACTTCTTTGTAATTTAGCAATTTCCCGTAGCATACAAGTACTTGGGTATGCAACCAACTTCTAACCTTCAATGAATTTAGCTGCTAACGGGTAAGGGTAGCGGTTGGAGTATCCACTACAAATTTCTCACTGTAAAACACAAATGAAAACCAGTTTAGAAATGTGTGTTGGACAAATTGAAATTGGTGATTAAATAACTCCTCAATCAACTTACTCGGCTTTAGAAGTAGTACTGAATATGAAGTCAACCACTTGCATAGCTGTAACGTCGAGTTTCGTCGACATAGTCTTTGGCAAAACGTACATTGATTCGCTGAAGGGGTGGTGTTTTGACCTATCAAACTCTGGAGTTTTTAGGGTTGCTTTCCAGACTTCCGGTGTGATAGAATACAAATACTCTGCCTCCTCCGCACTCTTAATGCACTCAGAGATGATAATATCATCGTTGCTATCCTCCTGGGCAGCAGTAGTTGACTCGACAACAAACTGCAAAACATGGCCAGTATCTACTCATATAGAAACAAATATCCAGCAAGCCCAAGCTAGTATCCAAAACAAAAGAAACCATTATCATAAACGCCCAGGATAGTATCCACTCATATAGAAACAAATATCCAGCAAGCCCAAGCTAGTATCCAAAACAAAAGAAACCATTATCATAAACGCCCAGGATAGCATCCACTCAATGCGAAAACAATATCCTGGCAGCCCATGGTATTATTCATACAAAAAGAAACTAATATCCAGCAATCCCATACTAGAGGCTAATGGTAAGAGAAATATTACCGTAGTCGGAGATGTCTTGATACTCTCTTCAGCGGTAGCAGTGGCTTGGAAACCAATCTGCATCACATTCGCGAATGTCGTATCCGGGTCTCTATCCTCCATCAGCTCACATGCTGCTGCTATAAGCTCATCCTCTGATGGTCCTGCTAATCCTTGAGTTAGAACCTCAGTCGGGACCATTGTGATACTCTCCTGGACAGCAATAGTTGACTCGACAGGTATCTGCAAAAGAGAGAAAATATCTACTCATCAAGAAACAAATATCCAAAAAACCCATACTAGAGGCTAATGGTAAGAGAAATATTACCGTAGTCGGAGATGTACCCATACTCTGCTCGATTGGCTCCCCCATCTCCTTAAGTAGATTAACAGTCGACTGCACGCCTGGCTCCCCCGACTGAACAACAGAGACCTCCACCTCAGACTCGAAACAAACAGAATTTGGCTCCCGAACCAGCTCAGTCCTAACAACTGACTCTGACTCCACCTCCATCTCAGTAGCGACAACTAACTCTGACTCCACCTCCATCTCAGTAGTGGACTTAACAACAGGCATGTCGACCTCAGGCTCGACAACTGACTCTGGCTCCCGAACCAGCTCAGTAGCGACAACTGACTCTACCTCCACCTCCATCTCAGTAACGGCAACTGACTCTGGCTCCACCTCCATCTCAGTAGTGGACTTATCAACATGCATGTCGACCTCAGGCTCGACAATAGACAAGACTGTCTTCTCAGGTATTCTCCGAGAGTCGAAGCGGCTGCACATGTTCTTGCCTTTCCCGTCTCCATCCTTTTTCATCCTCGCTTTGGTCACAGAGACCAAAGTCGAAGAAGATTTCGCCACTTTGCCCCTTTTCCTTCTTTGTTTTGGTCGCTGGAAAAACACGTACAAGCACACTAAATTATTATCCAAACTGCCAGAGTAATATCCAATCATGAAGGAGCTGTTATCCAGACCGCACAGAACAATATCCAAAAATAATTTGAATCAATTACCCTGACAACACAGAGTAATATCCAAACATAAAGCACATGTTCGATGCAATCATGAAAAGAAATAATATCCAGAACCAACAATTTGTTCAAGCCATTCCAACATGGCAAAGATAACATCCCAACAATAAACAGAAATCTGAATGTTCAAGCCATTCCAACATGGCAAAGATAAAATCCCAACAAGAAACAGAAATCTTAATGTTCAAGCCATTCCAACATGGCAAAGATCAAATCCCAACAAGCACATTACATCCAATTAAAGAGAGAAAATTTGCCAAGATCATTTGGTTCCTTGATGGCGCAAAATGACAACTCTCCAAAAACTATCCCGCCTTGACTCCCATACATCCATCATTTTTTCAGTCATGGACTCCAATGCCTTAAGCTACACATATATTGAAAACAAATTTAGTTCACTACAAACACCCATGGCCACTAACCCATTATTTTGAGTTGCAGAGAGAATATATACATACCTCATCATCATCAAGGGTTTCCAAGTCAACATCCTTCCACCATTCAGTAGTAGAAGCCGAGCTGCTTGATCCAGATTCCAAATCCCTCCTGACACGTTCAGGACGGAAGCGGGATTTGACTTTTTCTCTTGAGAACAACATCGGACCAAGAAGATATTTCTCAGCTTCCTTGGGGATATTCAAGCACACCTTGTCCACCCTAGGCTCAAACCAATAGCTGCAGGTAGGGATGGTTTTTGTGGCAAACCCTCTCACATTAAGGAAGTCCAGCAAATGGATCTATAAAAAAAAGTTCAAAACAAATATCAGAAATGAAACAACTATTATCCCATGCACAGTTATTAATATCACTAGCACACAAAACAGATATCACGAATGAAAAGAACTAATGCCCTAAGCAGCGATACTAATATCAAAGGCAAAGAAATCAAATATCAGAAATGAAAAGAACTAATATCCTAAGCAGCGATACTAATATCAAAGGCAAAGAAATCAAATATCAGAAATTAAAAGAACTAATATCCTAAGCAGCGATACTAACATCAAAGGCACAGAAAACTAATATCCTAAGCAAATCAAATAAACAATATCAACAATGTTAAAGGAGAAGTTACCATTAAGAAGTGGATATCTCCGAGAGGCCATTGCTGTTTACCAAGATGCCTTAGTTCAGCTTTGTTTTCCTTAGCACGAGACAACTCAAACTTCAGATTGCGGGCAACAAAACCACTCCAATTAAAAGTGGCAATGTCTTCCACCCTTCCAACAAGGTACTCAGCATAATCGAGATCACAAAGTCGTGACATCTTTGGGACAAGCATCGAACCCATAGCCAGCAACAAAAACTGCTTCACTGCGGCTGCAACAGGTGGTCTCCTTTTCGGTGCGTCATCGGGACCACCACAGGCTGCCTCTCTAAGATCCACGACTTCGACATTTCGACTTCGATTACACTCGATATTGAGCTCCTCCAAGAACATATCAAGCATCTTGTCGTTCGACCTAACGACATCAATCTCAGCTCCACCAATAGGAAGGCCGTAAACACGGGCAACATCCTCAGCTTCGATTGTAAGCACCTTCTTGTTCTCCCCTTCACCGAAAATGAATGAACTGGTGACCAAGTCGTACTGTGCCATCAAGGTATCGAACAACTTCTTAGGAAAATTTGCCAATCGAAGCTCCAATAACCCTCCAAATCCAGCCTTCTCCAACTCTTTCTTGCATGCTTCATAGTACCTTGGCTCTTCCTTCCAGTAATTAATAACATCTAGGAGAGATTTGGTATGGCACCGAAATCTGTACCACGGCTTGCCTTGTCCTAGAATATTATTTCTTAGTGCAGCTCCTTGTGCAGCAACTTCAGCATCTTCTTCCTCGTCCTCCTCTCGCAAGGGCGGTTGATTCCTTCGCGCTCTCTTCGCGTTCCTTTTATTTCTTGCCATTGATAAATCCATGCACAAACAAATATACAGATATATCAAACAAATATCTAGATTGGTCAAACAAATATCCAGATAAATCAAACAAATTAACAATATGTCAAACAAATATTCAGATAAATCAAACAAACATCCCGAAATGTCAAACAAATATCCACATATATCAAACAACTATCCAGGCAAGTTACAACTGATATCATGCTTGCCAAAACCAATATCCAGATTTATCAAAGAAACAATACAAGCAAAATAAATAATATAATGTCTGTAATCTGTACCTCAGATTTTGCCGACCTCGAGCTGCTCCTTGTGCAGTTGTTTCTGCTTCGACTTCAGCATCTTCTTGTGCAGTTGTTTCTGCTTCGACTTCAGCATCATCTTTTTCCTCATCTTCCTCTCGCTGTCGCGGTGGTGGTGGTGGATGGGGTGAAGTCAGTGGAGCTCTCTTCCCCCTCGTTTTAGTCTTTGCCATTGATAAATCACCTGCAAAGACAAATACCCAGATCCTATAAAACAACTATCCAGGAAAGTAACAACTCATATCATGCTCGAACAGAACTAACATCGACACAAACATGACTAATATCGACACAAACAGATCTAATATCGACACAAACTGAAATAATATAGACACAAACAGAAAGCCATTCCACAAAACCCAGAAATAAAATCAACAAAAGAACGAATCATGCAACCCTAACTCAAATCTGTCCAAACGAAACCTAATATCCACGAAACACTCCACAAAACCCGAGTCACCTGCAAACCGTCGCCGCCGAGATCGCTGCTTCGTCGCCGCCGACAAGATCGATGCCGCCGAGATTGCCGCCGCCGAGTCTGCTGCAGAGTCGTCGCCGCCGAGATCTCCAAGTTCGTGCAAGGTCGCCGCCGTCGATATCTCCGACTTCGCTGCTTCGCCGCCGCCGAGATCTCCGCCTTCGCTGCAAGACGTCGCCGCCGATATCTCCGATTCGCAGCAAGGTCGCGCCGCCGAGATCTCCTCCTTCGCTGCAGAGTCGCCGCCGCCGCCTAGATCGTCGCCGCCGCTAGACTTTGCTGCCGCCGAATTCGCCGCCGCCGATATCTCCGATTCACCGCGCGTCGCGGCTCTAGCTATCGGGAGAGGAAGAAAGGCAGAGGAAAGGGAGAGAGAAAGGGGGGGAGAGAGGGGGGGGGGGGGAAAGTGATTTGGGGAAAGTGATTTGGGTTAGGGTTTAGGATATTTTTTTTGGGGGTTTTTGAATTAGTGGGCCCGGCGGGCCCCGCCAGCCGGAGTGGGCTTGGCCCAGCCGATGGAATCGGCTCTCATCCCTCACACGGTCCAGCGCGTTTTCTCCTCCGCCGATGGATGGCGGCTTGGCGACGTGGAGGCCCATCCAGCCATGTCAGTATCTCCTAACAAAATACCCTGTTAGGAGCATAACTAGATTGCAACGACAACACCCTAATTCGCCAGATCTACGATTCGTGGTGAGGAAGCTCTGAAATCGAGGTTTTCCCCCATCCTTTCCCTTCCTCTCCTTCCACCTCCGACGCATCCAATCGCTATTATTATTATCAACGACGGCGACTCGGGATTCTGGCCAGGTCGATGTAGAAAAACGGGAAGCAGTTGCGGCGGCGGGGGAGGACAGAGCGCTAATTGTTTGATTCGATGTTAATGGTTGATCTCTGGGAAAGTCCTTTCAATTTACTTCTGATTTGATGGATATGAATGGGGTTGCTAGACTTCTAGCATCAGCGAGGTGAGGGGTTCGAGAGGATGGAAAAATCAAAAGAATGAAGCTTGGCAGGAAAAGAGGGGAAGTCGATTTGGTGGGGTTGTGAAGATTATTGGAGGTAGAAGAGGCAGGGGAAGGTATAGGAGGGTAGGGTTTTTTTATTGTTATTATTAAAAAAATAATTAAATTTGAGATATATCTATGTGGCACAGCCAATTCTTCATGTTTAGCCACATCATCACAAATTGGCCACGTCAGAGTCAACTAACGGTCAACTAGACGGAAAGTTAACGGTTTAGCTAATAAAATGTTTTTGAAAAGGTTTGGCTATTATTTTGTATAAAATGAAAGGTTTGACTATTATATTGTATTTACTCAAAATAGAAACAAAAGGTTTGACAATCCTATGGAACCTTTTGAGATACCCAAATAGCTATTATGTTAGTTGAGGCTAGGTGACTATAACGAGAAAGTTAAAATCATTGTATGATTTTTTATGAATTTAGTTGGGGTTTAAGCTGGTTGGTAATTCAATGCATGTGAATAAAATATGAAAAAATTAGTGAAGAAAGATTTGTAACTTTGAATTCTCTTTTCTATTTGTCTTGTGCTTAAATATACGTCGTTAGTCACATGTTTTAAGTGAGGACTCTGAATATTAGATAAAGTGGTCAGACAAACTTGTTTGAAGCTCCATTTGAATAAGAAAACCAACATTACAATTTACAAAATGGTATGTCCTATAGGGGATTTATTTTTTGCCATGACATAGATTTTTAGCTTAACTTATCATTTTAGACTGAATATATACTAGAGCTAGCTCAAGAGGCCCAACAAGACGGGTAGGAGGTGTTTTGTGGTCTTGGACAATAAGTATGCTATGGAGAGAACGTTGCAAACAGATCTTTACAAATTCTCATATCAATTGGCATGAAGTTGTCAGCATGATAAAAGAGGAAGTGAGATTGTTAGCTACATAAATTCCGAATTTCAAAATGACTTGTATAGCTTGCTTTATTTATGGTATGCTTTGCAGTATGGGTTGTATACATGTAGTTTTCTTTTGACATGTGGTTGTTGTTTGCCGATGAGAAAATTTACGTTAAATGAAATTGATTGTACCTTTCACTTTAATCAAATAATTTTATAAGACATGGTTCACGCCTCTTTGAACATAGTTCAAACAAGGGTGTTTGATTGATGATTTTTGGGAACATAACTACATTAAATTACCTATAGTCCTATGGAGCTTCAGTGAGAGCTCCAAACTACGACTATGGCTAATTGCAGAGAAAAATGATAAAGCTTGACGTAGACATCAATTGTCTGGTTGTGGAACATTTGTCTCGTTCGAACCCTCATCTTATTTATAGGCATGGAATGGTAACCGCCTTGAAGAACTGCTTGTTTGATAACTTCCAAAAAGAACTGGTCCCTTCTTCCTCGGGCATATCTTCAAACTTGAGATGAGTGGCAGTTGCTCCCTCAACTGCCTAGGCGTTGCTCTCTTTCGGAATTAAAGACTTGGTACTTGCCTCCTTTCCATCATGACCAACAATGCCAAATCTTGTGACCAACATGGTTTAGATCTAGAACTTGTGACCAACGTGGTCTAGATCTAGATCTCACGACTAACATAGTCTAGATCTCGTGAGCAACATCGTCAAATCTCACGACTAAGGTTGTCTAGATTTCGCGACCAACGTGATCATCTTAGACTTAGTCTATTTGTAGCCTCCTTGTGAATCAATGCGGTATTGCCTCTCGCGAACAACATTGTCTAGATCTCACTACCAACGTGGTCTAGGTCTCGCGACTAAGCTCGTCTAGATCTAGATCTCGCGATCAATTTGGACAGATCTCATGACCGACGTGGTGAGATCTCACGACCAATGTGATCTAGATCTCACGACTAAGGTTGTCTAGATCTAGATCTTGCGATCAACGTAGTCAAATATCATGAACGACATGGTGAGATCTCATGACCAACAAGGTTAGATCTCATGACCAACGTGGTCATCCCGGTCTTAGTATATTTTTGATTCCTTGATTCGTGGCATGGCATGGCATGGCCTCTTATAGAAAGCCATGCCCCTCTTGACTCATGTCCATGCCCGCGAAGGATTTGGTGGCTTGGACTTAAAAGTTAAGATCAATAAGGCCCAACTTAAATAACATTACTTGCTTAACTAATCTGGTCTAATAAGAGCATTAATTATCTTGTACATCACCAATGTTGTATAAGATAATTTTAGGTGTAAATAAATTAATATCGCCTCACAATTTAGTGTATAAGAATTATGCACTAAGTTGTTGAGAACAACTTGACCACCTAACAAATTAGGGCTCGTTTGCTTGTTGGATTTGAAAATGAAGGTTTTGAGTTTTGAAAACTTTTGGATTTATGATGGATTTATTGCATTTTGTATTTGAAAGATAACAGTGTTTTTTTAGATGAATTTTTATCATGAATTTAGTTCATTTGATATTTGAGTCTCAAAAATCTGCCTTCCATAGTATGGTATTTGCAAATACCAAATGAAATGTGGTATTTGCAAATACGTGGGGTCCACGAATTTGGAACTAAGGGGTCGTTTGGAGAATATGAGTTTAAATCTATAGATTGTCAACAATCTAAAGATTCTAACTCTTCGGATTGTTGAAAATAGATTTTGAAATGTTTATTGTTTGGTAACTGTGATTGTTAACATTCAATGAAAATAAAAAAATTATTTTTATATTAAATAACGTGTTTATCCTTAATAAAAAATTAGAGTGGTTCGAGAAATATTAAAAACTTTGTTGATAAATATATTTAATATGATAAATAAATAAAACAAAGAGAAAAAGTAGGAGAAAAAAAATCTCACGAATCAAGATATAGAATCTCTCCGATTATGAGAGATTTGATATCCGTAGATTTTAGAGATTTGAAATCTCTAAAGCTCAAATCCACAATACAAAAAATAACAAAAAAACATAACTTTCTACAAAATCTACGGATTCAATGAATCCACGCCCTAAATCCCATTCTCCAAACGACCCCTAAAAAAAGATCCAAATTCGTGGGCCCACGGATTTGTATACCTCAACAAACAATGTTTTTTTCATCAAATACATAATACTTGGTATTTGGGTGCCAAATACAACAACCAAATCCCACAAGCAAACGACCCCTTAATCAATCAACCTAAATCGCACTTAAGGGGAGGTGGCTGTAGAAAATAAAAAGAATACAGAGGAAGTACTCCATCCCATCCCTGTGGCTTGATTCGTCCTCGACCAGGTAACTAACAGATTAATACGACTTCCCTTCAATATGAACAATCATAATACAGTAAAAGTAAAGATGATAATCGACTAAAAATTGAACCATCAATGAGAGTGTCTGGTTTGTGACGAGATAAATGATCCTTTTTTACCCATGCAGAGTGCAATGCAAAGTACTAAGAACCTGAGGCTTATTAGTCAACTAATTAGAATGAAAATAAAAGAGGAAAACGAATATACCACCAACGAGCAAGAACCACAAATAACCTTCATAGCCATTGACTTCTTGCTAGGTTTCTCTTAAAAGTGATAACACTTCAAATATAGTATTTTCATATATTTTTAATAAATATATATCCGCTTTTATCATTGCTTCATAATTGCTCTAAGGTGTGTTTAATATCAACGAGGAGAGTTTCTCCAAGAGGAAAGGCACTCCCAACCTTAGAAGAATCCCCAACAAGTTCACTAACATTAAGATAAATAAAAACATAAGTTTTGAAAACTATAAATGTATAATTAAAGTTCACTACACAACTTTAACCCACAAGTTAAGATTTCTCCCCATTTTTCCCTCTCCAATTTAGATTTCTCTCCAAAATTTTCTCATTTCCACTCCCTGCAATTTACATTTCCCTCCAAGAATTTCCCCATTCCCTCCCCCTCCAATTTAGATTTTCCGCCAAAAAGTTCCCCATTTCCTCCCCCTCAAGTTTAGATTTCCTCCACCCCACAATTTTACTTATATATTTTTATGATACATTGTGGTTGGATTAGGACTATTGGATGAAAAAACAAAAATGTTTATATCACCATAACTATTAGCTAGTGTGCTTTACCGATTTACGGATTAATTACATGACAAGTTTGCAAGTCATACAACATGATAACATGATGGCTATTGATTACAAACAGGAATCTGAATGAACTTATAAACTGAGATTTCCCAGAACTTGTGTGTGTGAGAGAGAGATATGCACAATGGACCTGCAGCTGTTGTTTTTTCTAGTACACTCTCTCAAAGAGCACTTTGGCAATGTGGTGATTGATGGTTCCTGGGTCAACAACAGCAGAGTAGTAGAATGTCTTGGCTACATCCAGGAATCTCTGCTTATTCATTTGACTGGATTTGATCCCTTCATCATTCTGTGTCACCATACGCACCAGTTCCTGCATTCCACTCTCTATTTCTGGGGTTGTCGTCGGGAGGCTGCTGTGATTACTTTCCCCTTCCTGTTCACAGCATTTACCCCCCAAGATTAGAAATGAAACACCATTAATGTAAGTTCTTTATTTTATTTTTATAATTTATATCACCCTAGCTGAAGCTTTAAGTGGTAAACAACATATTGATCAACTTTGTCCATTAATTGTTTGCCACTATGGCTGAATGGGTGAAGTTGAAACTTAGTTTGGGAACATTGTCAGAACCCATTGACAACAGTAGTAGCTAATCTAGCCATTAGAGATGTTCAATCAACTTGGTTATGTCTCTCCCTTTAGAGAAAACTGATCATAAATTAAGATGAGAGGTCAGCCATTGGATTTGTTTGATGGGGTTTGCCGTCTGAAAATTTTCAAGAAAAAAAAAAACCCTGTTTGGGATGAAAGTGGAAAGTTCCATTGTTCTGACTTCTGACCACCTCTTTCTGCTAGTTTTGCCCATTCATCACTTTTGTTTGTGGGATTAAATTGGTGAGTTTGGAATCATGCTAATATAGAAATAAGGCCAAAAAAGTAGATAGTGACCTTTGCATTGCGGAAATGGGCAAGCTGATGGCAAACTCGGTTAGTGATCTCGGCCAGCTTTTGGTACAGAGGATCGTCCTTATCGGCTAACAACTCTTCGGAGCTCAAACGGCCAGAAGCCAGGCTGAGTGTGTTGACGAGCAACTCTGCCTCCCCAATTCCCTCGTCTCCTTCCTCTTCCCATTTCGCCAGCCACTCTTCCCACTGCAATCATCCCAACAACAAACAAACAAGCAAGTATACACAATAAGTCAATAAGTCACACTACGTACACAGCAATACTGATGAGACGACTTGAATCAGACTAACAACGCTATGACTAGAAGTTACGAATTAAGTCTCATAAAACATAGTGAAATTGGCTCTCTCATACCCATGTAGCGTGGACTAGCTAGCTAACACACATGGTGTTAGTAAACCACGTAAATCGTATTTCATGTGCTTTCTGTTTTCATTTTTCTTACTTTATCGAATCCTCCTCGGAGCAACATTCGCTATTATCACTAAAAAGAATTTCTTTACCCTTTTATGCAACTTTTTCAGAGTAAATTATTTATTTTCTTAATCTTAAAATGGTCGGTTTGGGGAACTTACAGAGTGGCGCAAGGAGTGACCAATGTCCCGACCATGAGCGACCAGGGCGTCGAGCGAGATGTGGTTTAGTGTTCCCAACACCAACTTGACCAGCTCCTGTCGTTTCTTCTCCTCGCTCGATCTCCTGCCGTTGACGACGCCGATACCGTGTTCGAACTCGCGGACAAAGGCAGCCCGCTGGTGGCTGGAATCGTCGTTGCTGTGGCGGCGGAAGTGAGAGCGGACGGCGTGGAGGAGCACGGTGGTTTTGGCCCATGCCAGCCGTTCCAGTGGGCGGTCTTGTTCGAACACGGTGGCCGCCGCCAGGTAGTAGCCGCACAGAAGGCTTCTCTTGCTCACCCCGTATTTCCCCACTCCACTTTCCTCGTACCACCTACCCATCCACCCCAAAAGAACAAAAAACAAAAAAAGGAAAACAAAACACCTTGTTGTTATTCTTGACTAGACTTTTACTTATTTCCCTCTCAGTGAAGAAAAGTAAAAGTAAAAACCGATCACTAAACTTACTTTTGAAGGTTGTCCCATTCCACGCCATGCATTGCTTGACAATCGTTGTAGTCAATCTTGGCCAGCTCCAAATACTCGTTGTTGTTCACAAGGGGCATCCTGTAAAATAACGTTCATTTGGTATTTCGATGTACTTTAGCGATAATCAGATTAAAGTATTTCGTTTGGTTAAACCATACACATGTAATTTTTGGAAAGAAGCAGAGAAACAAAACGAGTTATTTTGGAGTAATAACTCACAACCCAAATAACTCATTTGAGTAAAATGCTACCAAATGACAGAGTTATTTGGACCCAAATAATTCACTCAAATACGAGACAAGTACAGTAAAAATTGGACGAAAAGACTGGAAAGATTAAGTCGCATACTTGAAGACATATCTATTATTATAATAATTAACTAGGTGCCAAATTTGACGGTCACCCGTTCCCGTTATTAGTAGCAAAATATATTGCGACAGCTTTAACCATGTCAGTATAGCTATAATTAAATATAATTAGTAGTAAATATAATTAATAATATTGTAGTAGAGGGTTGCAAAGTCAAAGATGGTGACCTATAGAGAGTCTTTCCAATCCAGACATCTTCCTCCCCGCCGTACTGTTCGATGAAGAATCTGCTCTCCACTCGGGCCAAGCTAGCATAGTACGGCACGTCCAATGCTAATCCCACCTAACAAAGATTCAACATTTTATACAAACTGTAAATAATTTGTTTTTGAAGCAGTAATTTTTTTCTATAAAAAAACTCCTATCGAACTTTAATTTTACAAGATTAGTTGTGTAGTACCTCTCCAGGCAAGTCCTTGGTAATGATCCATTTGTCGAGAAGCTCATTTGATGCTTGCTTCTCCCTTAGAAACTTGTAGGCGTATTCTTTAGCGTTCTCTAGGATTTCCTCTCCCGGAAACAACACTTGAGACGCTCTATACAAGTTGAATAACCCTGTGATCGCCTGATTTGATTGTCCGGCAAAGCAGAAGAATTCCCCATCTTTCTCAAAGTACTTGAACACATCTGCCAAAAAACACAACGAAAAAGGAAAGGAAAGAAAACAAAAAGATTAACCAAAAATCTTCAAGAAGTCTTTTTTTAAACTAAACTTTAAAGTTTAAATCCATAATAATTACCAGGAGAAACTTGACGGCCGTGGGTTCTCAAGATCCTAAATCCCATGGCAGTGTCATCAATGTCGTGGACCTCAGAGTTCCTGGCCCAACAAATTCCCTTATGATGCCAGTGTCTGAAACAAGGTAAAGAAACAAACACAAAGGTTAAACAAAACAAACCACTTCTTGTCAAGGTTGTCAAACCGGTTTATGCCAGTGTGCCGGTTTAGCAAGTGGAATGGTTCAACCGGTGGCACATACCGGTTTGTGCCGGTTCATGCTGGTCAATATTACAAATAAAATTATAAATAATCATATTTAAACATGACATTTGACGTCAATACCTAAACATTTATATTTGAATCCAACAAATAACATCAATATTTAACTTTTATACTCATAAAATAAATAATAAAATAATTTTTATCAATTAAATTCTCTAAAATAAGGTAATTATACTTAGAGATTCGTATATCGACCATGCCGGTACAACCGGTGGGACGCCAACCGGCGTGACAACCATGCTTCTTGTTATCCCATCCAGACCAAAAAAAAAAAAATAATAAAAAAAATAATAAAAAAAATAATAAAAAAAATAATAAAAAAGACAAAAATTAAAACTAACTTTTCAATGTAGTCCACACAGTTGGTTATCTCAGGTTGGAAGTATCTTGAAATTCCCAAGCGTTGCATCCGATCAATGGCCCATATGTTCTCAAACAGATCCACCGGGTAAACATTTGGGACTGACCATAACACCCATAAAAACAAAAACGGAATTAAATGGTACGGTTAAAAAAATCAAGGAAAAGTAAAACCGAAAATTAATAATCGACAAAGGTAAAAAAAAAAAAAACTAATTTTTACCTCCTCCCCTGAACTTGTGGACGATTTTACTAAGGTATCCCAAGCTCTTTTGGTCGTTGGTCTGGGAGAGTGCGTAGGCAGTGGAGGCAGGGGAGAAGAGGAAAGACCCATCTTCACACTGCAGTTTCAGAAGCCTTCCCCAATCCAGCTCCGCCATTCCTTCCAAGCTATGGAGCAGTGTCGTTGGAACAGTGTGCAGAATTTCCTTTGGGATCCTATTTATTTAATTAGAATAACAATCATCACCCTTTTGTTGTTGTTTCTTTTCACTTCTTCCCATTTGGGTAATTAATTATTTAGTTAAAAAGGTTAAAGATATATACTTTTTGAGCTTGATGTTTCTTGCGGCGTAGATCTGCTGGAGAACAGGGGAATGGTGGGCGACGTCGAGGTCCAAGCGGCGGGCTAGCTCGAGGAGGGAAGGGAAAGCAACTTCGAAGCCGATGGGCATGTGCTCCATGTTCTCGTCTTCCAGCTTCCTCAGGTTCTCGTTGAAGAACTTCATCCCTGCATATATGGTCCCCCACAAAATTTAATTATTCATTCAATCATCGTACGTTACACACAGCAACAACAGACGATACAATAGAGTCAAATCCGTCACTCATTCGGATTACGACCACCCAGCCAGCAGCTGGTAGAGTATCACATGGGCGGTGTGTTTCTATCTTTTTGTCCACATATCATCTGTTAATACTTAATAGTCCACCACACCCCAAAAACAAAAAAATTTCTCTTATCGTTTATAGGAAATCCGGTTCGTTGACACACATAAAACAAGCTAAAATGTGTTTTTTCTTTGTGCTCGAATTTGATATTCAATAATGAAATGAGAGAAAAAAAGAGCAAGTACCTTTTGCGCATTTATCGGGGTGTAAATTCCAGGAGGTGAGAGCGATGACGCAGCCCAGGGTGTTGAGGATGCGATCATGTGCCTGGAAAATGAGGGCGTCTCCCCACGAGCCGTCGGGGAGCTGATTGTCGGAGATCCACTCGAGGCTTTTTGGGAACTGCGGGCGGTCACTTCCGTCGATGTTTTTAACCAGAGCTACCCAGGCAGTGTCGTATGCCGAGACGTTGATCTCTCCATCTTCCATGGTGCTCAACATGGTTTTGATCGTATTGACCCGTTTCTTTATGTCCTTTGATATCGACAACTTTTAGATTTTTATTTTAAAAATTTAGACATTGCCATATTAAAAGTCAACATGATCGGTATAATGCATCCAAATTAAACAATAATAGTAATTATGAGTTGATTAAAAGAGTTCGAAAATAATTTTTATATATCCACCTTGAGAGTTTCGTGTTCCATGTCATCTTCCACAACGTCCTGCCACTTTATGACCGGCAAACCATTTTGCTGAAACACGTCGGCTTCGTATTCTTTTCCATGTTTAGGAAACAAAAAAAGAAACAACATAAGAATTGGGGTCCAACAAAACGGCGAATGTTGATAATGATAGGTTTCAGGACAAATATAAAAAAAGTTAATGCTATGGTCGTTGTACATATGGAGCCATTGCTAGTTTGTGAAAGAGCAAAACCAAAAAGGAGAATATAATAATTAGGAATATAAGATGGTGACTTCTCATATTCATGTAGTTGGTTTTTCTAGGAAAGTGAAAGAAAAATAAATGACATATTCACCTTGGATACGAGATTGGGATATGGCACTGCATCTCCCGCGAGTATCAGAATGAAGCTTCTTTTCCTTAAAAAAATCTCCGTTCAACCATAGGCCTGTAGTAATATAAGGATCAAATCGAAGAAACAAATTTAACACCTTTCCCAATCGAATTATTTTTCCTTTTACGAAAATTCTCAATGAAATTGTTGATTTCAAATTTTTATCACATTGTATTAATCAATGTTATAACATTTTCTAGACCTGGCAATCGGGTCGGGTTGGGTAATTTCGGGTTGGGAACTTCGGTTACGGGTCGGTCATAATTTGTTGGCTTATTTCGGGTCAAATATTGACCCAACCTATTCGGTTTTGGGTTGGGTTACAGGTCATTTCGGTTATGAACGTTCTCAGAAACAATATCAAACATGCTTCATATTTTCTTAAAGAACACAAATTTTCACATATGCATGACAATAGTTTACGTAACATATGTCAATTAACATATTCTCAAATCCTCTCACGCTGATGAAATGAAATATAAATTGCACAAATCGTCAAAAACCAATCACAAGAGTAATACTACTACAAGAAACACATGATATTTGATTAACCTTAAACTCCAAACATGACATTCAAATATTTGTGATTTATTTAAAACATCTCACCAATTTATGAGTGATTTTATCATATTTTGGGAGTAATATATTAAATGGAACATGTCGACCTGCTAACCCACCCAGCCCGACCCAAAAAATCACAGGTTATCGGGTTCAGGTCATTCGGATTTCGGGTTACAAATTTTTTTATTTTTCGGGCGGTTTCGGGTCGGGTCAACGAATCGGGTTGTAATTTGCCAGATCTAACATTTTGTCATGGTTAAAACTTAATTCACGACCATGAAACCTATCAAAAGAGTTTTTTGTTTACAGGGTGTACGGTGGAGCCAATAGTCATATTGCTTGAAATGGATAAAATGTTAAAAACAGTCTAATTAAAAAATGGTTGAAATTAAATAAGCCAATGATGAAGCAAGAACAGTCCCCTCTTCACCTTCTTTCTCCCTCATTGGCAACAAGAACTGAAAATCGGAAAACATAAAAGAATTAAAAAATAAAAAAAAAGGAAGAGAAAGCTGTCTATTCGATCTCCGTGGCATTCCCACTACTTGCTTGCAGCACGGCGACAGAAGAAAAGGCGGGGGGAAATCCGAATCACCCTTCACTGAAACCATCAGATTGACCACTTTGGAAATGCCGTTTCTTTATTTATTCATCCATTTATATTAATGTTTATATTAATATTAAAAAAAAAACGATCTTCTTTCCCGGTCGAAAGGAGAAACAAAAAGTACTGCACGCGCCTTCCCGATAAATAATAGCTTACACCAAACATACGCTAGTCTTTGCCATATATAAAAATTAATTGACGCAATTTACAGCACTCACCGGTAGGGAAAAACAGGGGTCGGAAGAAGGAGGATGCCGGCACGGGAAGTTTGGTGGCGGCGGCGGAGGAGGAAGCGGCAGCAGAGTGAAGAAGAGAAGACATGGTTTGAGAAACGGTGAGTGGCGGTTGGTTTACTTTTCTTTTGCCGGGGGAGGAAGAAGAGAAGAGAAGAGAAGAGAGGGGTTGGAGGTATAGTAAGTCAGTCGATAGCAGCCGGGGTGAAGTATATATAGTATATGTTTATAAACTGTAGCGGGCCGCCATCATGGAAAGAAAATTATTTTTTGATGATTATTTTACGTTTTTAAATTAGGAAGTAGCATCAATTTAGTATCTGAGGAAAAAGGGGTTGGTAAATGGCCAAAAGGGAAGGAGACAGAATCAACTTCCCAATAGATTCCGGTTTATGGCTGCATGGGATCATCGCTTCGCAAAACCGAACAAAACGCAGCAGCTGAGCCTGAGTGAGATCGATGATGTCAGGGGCCCTCTCTCGTTTTCCATGGTCACGACTCAGCCAGGGTTACGTACCTTTCTGCATATGGGTTGGTAGGTTGGAGCAGAGAACCACCTACCATTTATCGACTTCGTAAAATACACATATATTGGTGGAAAATGTGTATCACACGGTTGGTTTGGCATATGGTTAAACCGATCAGGTTTTTGTTAGTGGTGAATCGCACCAAGTTCAAATCGGGAGGGCTAGGTCACATCATTGATCTCGAGTATTTTTGATGTGGTATTTGAATTACAAAATAACTGGAAACATGTCATTCCCATAATGTTACAATTGCGGGTAGCGTAGTAATAATAGGGGCGTTGATGGTAAGACAACCTAGTTGATAAAAGGACTGGGTTTCGGGTTTGGAATGTGACAAGGTCCCATGTTCGAATCCCAGTACCGCTTTTTTGTATGTGCTCTTGCTAATTGGTGTGGCAAGGGTATCCCTCCCATGAGTACCCAATCGATCTCGAACCGATTTTATCATAGAAAATTCAACCCATATAATGTTTGAGAGGGTTGGTTGAAAAAGTTAAAGTTTTGGTGCATGTATGATATTTTTAGTATATATATGTAGCTAACCCAATCAATTATATCTCATAAGTATGTCCTAGATCCTCTCACTTTACCATTTACAACATTCATATAACTTGAGAGTTATGATTATCTCATAGACACAAATTCTTCTTCATTCTCCTTCACTTGTCCAGATAGTAATAATTTAGAATAAAGTCAGTCACCATTGACATTGTGACAAAAAATTTACATTATAGATATGGTTGTTTGAGGATGGTGCATGTGGATTTTTCTCAAACAACATACAAGTTGGTTTTGGTATGTCATGTATAAACTTGCTTACTTTTGGTTAAGGCGGTGGTTACTATTTAAAAATCGTGGTTCACAAACGTTATACAGCAAAACCATCCATGCATGAACTAATTGGGATGGTAAGAGTTACCTTTTGCTTTTATTATGAAGGATAAAATTATATCAAATACTCGTCCAAATACTACATCACCAATTTCTATTAGGTGTTTGATCTTGAACTCATCCAAATACTCTCGAGTGGCATGAGCTTCTGTGTGGTGAGTCCATTGTACAAGGATTTGAGTAGCAACTTGATTTCATCTTGAAATAAAATGACAGGGCAATATATACAATGATTCCATCTTCAAACTTCCAGCTTCATCATACTCAGACAATGCTAATTGAGTGACTCATTGATTTCCTGCAGTACATTTCAGCAGTGAAATATGGAGCACTGGATAAATAGCATAACCAGCAGAAAGTTGCATGTGATAGACCACAACACGAACCTTCTTTAAGATTAAAAAGGGTCCAAAGAACCTAGGAGACAACTTATTATTTATTCTAGCAGAAATATTTACATCCGCTTGTAAGGTCTAAGCTTAAGTAGACCAAATCCCCCACCTTCAAATCTCTTTTTTAGTATGATGTCTATCATCCATATCCTTTTGTCAATTTGGAGTCATATCCAAAATTTCCCTAATTATATAGATAAGGCGTTGCTACTGATGGAGGTTATTTGTTACTACCACTACCACTACTACAGAAGTAGAAATAGGGTCCTGAAGTGCGAATTGGGTGAGAGAGTAGCCATTCAATGCTTTAAACGGTGTAACCAACAAGGTATTGTTATGATTGCTGTTATACCACCACTAAAAAAGTGGTAGCCAAGCTGCCTAACTCTGAGGGGAATGTTCCACCATACTCCTTTATTCGAGCCATTTTATACACATTTATACCCCTTTATCTTTATTGTTTAACTTGTGTAGGATTGTCATTGGAGTCATTTAATTTTATTAGGGTTAATTGCATGGTTGGTCACTGGAATTACAAAAAAAACGTTCATGTTTGGTCACTCGAAATATTTAAATCTATTGGTGGTACTTTAATTTATTGAAACCGTTCACGTTTGGTCGCTCTCCGTTAGTTGTCGTCCATCTCCGTCAATGGAGTCCGTTAAGTGATGATTTGGCGAACGAAATCATCTAATCAGCCCTATTTAACCCAAAAATAGTGCGACCCGACCCACCGCGTCACTGAGACCCGCCATGTCATCTAAACCAACCCAACCCTTTAACCAGACCCGTAAATCCACCCACTCAAATGGAAACCCTAAAAGTTAAAAAAAAAATCCATAAAATCGTCTTCTTGCCACCTTCCTCTCGACTCTGCTTGATGAATTCAGTCGCCTGACTCTTCTCCTGATGCGGCGGCGGTTAAGAATCCCCTGCTCCTGCCGCCTGACTCTTCTCCTACTGCGCCGGCGCTTGAGACTCCCTTGCTCCCGGCGCCTGACTCTTCTCCTGCCGCACGCGGTTGAGACTCCCCTGCTCCCGTCGCTTGACTCTTCTCCTGCAGGCTGTTGCGCCGGCGGTTGTAGTAGCTCTCTGCATCAGGCTCATCCCGAATCTGCTTGTCGTAGTGTTTCTCCTCCAATTTCCGCAGCTCGCAGCTTCACCATTCTCATACGCGGTGGCCGACGGGTTCTGATTGCAGTTGAGGACGAACAGGTTGGGACTCTGCAAATGGTTGAATGTGAGGCTCAAATTGGAAGCGGCGTTGAGCTTCTCCAAATCGAGGGAGAGCCTAGGGAGAGATCTTCGTGCTCCGTGGCCGGATGACAAGGATGAGAGCGATAGGCGAGATGAAGAGAGGGAAACCGAGGACTCGCAGTCTATGTTTGCTTTCAGCAATGGAAGGCTGAGGGTGTCGTCGAGCAAGGAATCGAAAGAGGAATTATCACAGCTATTGTAGGATTTCGAGCTTCTATGGAGGAAATGCCTCAATTAATTCTGGTTATTGTTGGAGGAAGAGGAAGAAGACAGAAAGAGGAAGAAAGACATATATTGTGGATTTGTTTCAATTTGAGTGGGTGGATTCACGGATTTGGTTAAAGGGTTGGGTTGGTTTAGATGACATGGTGGGTCTCAGTGACGTAGCGGGTCGGGTCGCACTATTTTCGGGTTAAATAGGGCTGATTATACGATTTTGTGCGCCACGTCACCACTTAATGGACTCCATTAACGGAGATGGACGACGACTAACGAGAGTGACCAAACGTGAACGGTTTTAGTAAAATGAAGTATCACCAATGGATTAAATATTTCGAGTGACCAAACATAAACGTTTTTTGTAATCCCAGTGACCAACCATTCAATTAACCCTTTAATTTTATGCTACGTTTTGTCATATTTTAGTATGTTTCAGGTTCTAGCAAGTGAAATGGGCGAAATGATAGAAATTCGAACGAAAGGGAGCAAAAAATGGACAAAGTGATGGAAATTGCGTGGATCACGTTTCAGAGAATATGTTCACGGGCAACAATCATGAAGATTACCACCAAACTGTGAAGCTTGTAAGTCTCCATAAGCATTTGGACGTCTCGCAGGCACTGTAGACCTCACGGACGCAGGGTGCGAAGATTGCAAGGAAATCGTGAAGTGTGTAAATGAAATGGTGCATTTTGTGTTGACATCATGGTTTCACTACACACGTCACGATCGTGAGACGTGGCCGTAAAGATTGCAATGCGAATATAAATATGAAGAGAGAGCATATTTCAAGAAAAAAAATGAGTTTTAGAGATAGTGATTGATCTTCTTCTTCACTCTAGAAAGAGAAAACAATGAACCGATGAAGATATAAGTTAAGTTTGAGCTACCCAAGATCAAAGGAGGTAAGATTTCATCTTCTACACCATCCCAAACAACTAGAAAGAAGGGGATTCATCTTTTTCATGAGTTTTTTTCCTTCCTCATAGTTCGGATTCTTTCTCTAGGCATGTAGTAGAATTTTCAATTAACTTGGATAATGTGAACCCTAGTCTAGGATGTTGTAGTTTTGTGATTGTGAACTCTATGTTGTGATTGGCATGTATATTGATAGAATTATAATATTTATCATGATAATTGAAGTTCCTTGATCAATTCCCTCAATTATGGATCCAATTCTATGTGAGAGAAGATCTCCTTCGTGTAATTTAGGGCATTATTCAATCATCGTAAGGGGCCATGAACGAGGGTGATATGTTTCTTTACACCATTTCGAGCCATCGCCTAAGGGAGTGGATTTAGGCGGGTTAGGAAAACTCGAATAAGAACTCCTGAGTAGCTTTGATCCATACTAGAGTATCACATCATTGAATCAACACAGGACTAGGTGGATAATCATCCGAGCCAAAGATTTATCCATTGAATTCAACCTATACCAGCATAGTATTAGTTGTGAACGATCATGGTATAAATTTATATCATGAAGGTATTGCATAGCATCAATGTGCATGATAGTTTTAGGTGCGTGAAGTAATTATTGATGTCCACGGGCTCGTCGATGTCAAGACAAAGCCGACGAGGAGGTCTAGTTGTTGGTCGAGAGAGCGTTGTTTCATGACCCAAATTAAAATGAAAACTGTGATGTATTTCTCGTAGGCGGCCGAGGAATTCCTGATTTTCTCGGTGCGAAACATCGTCATTCGCCAATGAATTTGGTGACATGGTTTTCGACGAACTAAAAATTAGGGATGTGAGTTTTGGGCGAAATTTTGGGATTTTATTTTTGGGCGACATTCATGGCTTACGAAGACCCATTACTCTGTGTGTGTGTGTGTGTGTGTGTGTTTGTGTGTGTGAGAGAGAGAGAGACGAACATAGTGAGAATTTGGCGCCGAAGGAGCGGAGCAGGCGACTAGCAAGTTGGGAACGTCTGGAGAAGACGTCGATTGGAGCTCGGAGCGGTGCCGGAGAAGACGACGTCGATTAGAGCGAGTTAGCCGGAGATTAATGAGGAAGTCTGAGGCTTAGTAGCCTATTGGAGATTGGTGAGTAAGTCCGAATTCCTATTCTAGCGGCGAAAGCCGCAATTTCGTTTTCCGACTGCGAAGCCTGGAAATGTCGTCTTTTTTTTTAATTTACTTATATATTTTTTAAAACGTCTTAATTTCAGTTTCTATTTAATTTTGAATTAAAAAAACTTAGGTGTCAATGACATGGCTTTCACGTCTTTGCCAAGTCATCCAAAGTCAACATTAAATTGACCACCATCTGGTCAAATATTATCTATAACGGTCAACAAAATTATTAGGACACAAATGAGACACAAATACCATACGTCGGAGCATAATTGTTATATTGAATAGTTTGGGATACAAATGGTACTTTCTTAATAGTTCGGGTTTCTTAGTAGTATTAGCCCTTGAATATGTAGTATTACACAGAATGAAATTAATCAACTAGTTTAGTGTTTAGAATCACAAACTTTGAGATAAAGATATTGAAGATGTTTGTGTAGCTAGATGTTAACTAGTGTGGGCCCCGGCCAGTTGGCCTGAGGAAGGTAGGATGGCAATGGGTCGGGTTGGGTCGGGTTTTGCCAAATTCAAATCCAAATTCATGGGTTTATCCGTGAAAAAAATTCGGGGTAAAATCCACTGGGTTTGAAAAACTCAAACCCAACTCAACCCCCTGGGTATCCGCGGGTTCATGGGTACCCACAGGTTTTTGTCTTAAAAAATTTACAATAACAAGTTGCTATCAAAATTAAAGTCAAATATCAATCTCTCAATACAAATTATCCATATATAAAATACCATTCTAGAAAATTCAAGCAAATAACAAATTATCCATAAATAACATGATTAATTGAAAGCTTCTTCCTTTCAATTAAGTTTCTTCACTCTCCACTCGATAACATCAACTTCATTTTACACAATTAGAAAGAAAAAATTAGACATGTCTCCACAAACATAAATAAGATAAGTTGTTTAGAATATTAAATATATCGAGAAAATTAATTATATGGGTGTGGGTGGGTACCCATGGGTCGGGTTTACCTAAACCCAAACCCAACCCGATGAATATTGAACGGGTTTAAACCCAAACCCGGCCCAAAACCCGTCAACACGGATTTTACCCGCGTTGACCGAGTTGGGTAGGGTGGGTACTCGTGGGTTCGGATTTTGTTTTCATCCCTAGAGGAAGGTGAGGTATGAAATTTGATAATGTAATGGGGTGTATAACTTATTGTTGTATAGTTTTTTTGGGAAACACGTGATAAAAATAGTGAATTTTAGCAGGAAAGAGACATTAATGATGCAACAAATCAAAAATCGGCCTTATGAACCAAAATCAAGTACCTGTTACCTTGTGAAACAATATTGTTTCTGGTAATATGATGAGGTGGAGTAAGTTTTATAGAAACTGAATTCCAGAAAATTGAATAAAAAATCGCCTATCCCGTCGGTTTTCGGGAAATGAGCATCTCACAATCGTTGCTAGCTTTTACTCGGCCCGTTGGCCGATTAATTTGGTTTATAAAACTTTCATCTTGTCGTCATTGTGCTTTCTGGTTTTTTTTCAGGCTATGATAAAATCTAAGGAAATAAAGAACGAACAACATGATTTGGGATAGGAACCGTCGTTGTCGTATCCCTAGAAAATGGTGGTAAACACGGACTCACCTGCCAAACTGGTTTGGATTGAGATTTTTATCGGGTATCAGGGAACCATGTGATTATAAATTAGACTTGATCAAAAGGGGCCAAAACTTGAAATGCAGCCTGTTTGACCGACCCATGCCAAATTCTAATTATTCTTTACTTTTAAACTTTTTATTTAAAAATAAAAAATAGTGAAAGAAAAGAGATGACTGCCATTTGCACATCACTTATTCGGGAATAAAACCATAGAAATTCAAAAAGAACTGAAAATGTTAGGATCGTTTTAATGTTTAAAATAACCAAATAGATCTTTCTGTTTAGTTTTTTACTAACAAATACCAAACGATTCCCTATAAAATACACTACGATTTGATCATTATGATATCAAATAATTATATAATATATATTTGAAATGATAAAAATTGGACTAATTGGGTTGGTCGAGGTTGAACCATTGAATAACTTTAAAATACATTATATTTTAGCCACTAAGATATAAAATAATAGCATAATATATTATGCCAGAGAAAATAGCTTGTTTTAGAATGTCAAACCAATGATGTTCATTTGTTTTACTTGATGGCCAAATCCCGTGTAGGTCAAACCAACTCAACTCTTTTATTTTATGGTTAGCGGTTAGCCCATTAGATACCATGCATTAGTTTATTGTTAAATTTTTTATTTTTAGCAATAAAAAGAAGTATTGTTTTTGTCTCTTCATATATATTTTATCACCACGGAGAAATAAAAGGGCTTAATGAAAAAATTGACACTCTTGAACCCGTTTAAATCCGCATGTGTACGGTAAGTTGGCCCGTTCCACAGAGGAAAGAGGAAAAAATTGACACTCCCTATTCTATCATTCTTACAAACGCTCCTGGAGCAGGAAATTTGAAATGGGGGAAGGGTTTTTTCCTCTCTGCTATTATATCTTTTTAATTTAAAAAAATGCAACAAATGTACTTAGTGTGATTGGTTATGATCCTTACTTTTCCTTAAAATGGTCATGGTTCGAATCCCACTACGTGTCTTTTTAATGAATTAAAAAAAGTAAGTGTGAAGACCAAAATGTCCTTCCTACTTTCACTCTCGTTGCAGGAAATTTGAAATGGGGCTCCCGTTTTTCCCTTCGGTGTATTATATTATGTGTAGAGGTATAAACTCGTCTGCTTAATTGTTATTAATTTATTTGGGTCACATTTTCCAAGACATATTCTTTTGATTTGAGGTTATTGTTTAAGATGTGGTATATGAAAGGTACCATAATTAGATTTGGACTCTTAAATTTTAGTGGGGCCAAAAAAGTCTAGATCTAAGAGATGAGAATTAACATTATAAAAAAAAGAGATGAGAATTAATTAATGATTTTTTATTTTTCCTAGTTATCTTAATTGGCTCTTATTTTTTTCGAAATTTGATTTCAACTTTTTGACAGAGATGGAACGAGTCCGTTGTGATATACAAATGATATCCATTTTCAACATATTTCGAGAATAAAAAATTCCATACCACTTATACTACTCGTTACCACCTTGGTAATACCTTCGTTTTTAATTCGGATCGTGAAATTTTTTGCATAGAAGGAACGAAATCTTCTTGATCTATTATATCTAAAAATTCGTGGAGAAAAATACATGACCAAAATCTATCACCTCATACCACCCTGGTGTATGAGTGGTATAATTGGTGGTATACAATGATGAATGTGATAAATGAGAGTTCGTATATTCATACTATCATATTCAACCATCCTACACTATGGTATGCTCAGACCACCATGGTACACTTCCGTATCACGTGGTATGATCTTATGTAATACCAAGTATTACCGCCATGGACCAGACCATGGTATTGACTAGTACTAAATGTCTCTTTTCTTTTGTTCAAAAAATATATAAAAGTAGATAAAATTTTGAAGAGCCTAATTTATCGGTGCATTTTTTTAAATTACGACTTATAACGAAAGAGATATAACTTATAAATTAGAAGAAAAAAACTTAGAAGCATTTCATAAATGATGATGTGGTAGATTATACATGGTTAACGATCATAAAGTTACTGACTAGAACTTCTCGCAAAGTAAGTGCATGGTTAAAAAAATTTAGCTTATCAATTACTTGAAAGGATATTAATCAAATTAAATATCTTTAGCCAATTTAGTTCTTAGGAAATCACAACAATCATGTTCAATATAACGATTATTTTAATGATTGCATATTCACATATTTTGGGCTTATTTTATACAGTGGACTTTAGAGTTAAGAGTTAGGGAATTAATAGTTTAGACTCTATAGTTTGAATGTATTGACTTGAGGACATATGGTTAATGGAATGGCTGAAAGTGAATATGCATGAGCTAATTGAGAGATATATTTTCTTGTATTCAAATTGGGGTTTAGATTTATGATGGAACTTAAGACAAATTTAAAAATATTTATCATAATTATTTTTGAACCATTTTCTTATTTGAAGTTGTCAAAATTTTGGGCTCCTAGCTTAATATATTATATGTAGGCATTCGTTGGATAATGACTACGTAACCTAAAAACTAATGTATTCTTTTAAATAGATTGAGTTGAGAGTTAAGGATTAAAAAGTTTCTATTTATTTTTATGGTCAAACACTAACTTAGCTTTGGTAATCAAAGCCAACATCGAAAATGACTACTGAAATTAAAAATTTCTATTATATACTAGAATAAAAAATATGGGAACCATTTTGTTATGGCATTTACCAATGGGAAAGTGTAAATACTAAAAATTAAAATTATATATATTCAGGTAAACTAGCCGAGTTAAAAGTGTTAGACATATTGAAAGAGATCGAAAAACGGAACAACAGATTTACGTTGTATCACTGAGTGATCAAGACTAGTCTATGGGTGAGGAGAGCCACAAGACTCTCCGAGTACTGATCGTATTAACTTGAGCGTAGCTCCACCGTACATGTACATATATATATTTTGGCATACAAGGAAAAAGGAGAGATGAGTCGAATAACCTAACCCTAACCCTCATACTTCGGCCCTAATACATGGGCTTGCAAATCTATATACATAGCCTCATAGGCCTTAACAACCTCCCCCAAATTTATTTTGGTTCGGAAGCATCAATTTGCCAGATAGAAACCAATGTCGACTCGTGGTGAAGGACTTCGTAAGAAGGTCAGCAACCTGCTTCTCAGTCGGGATGTACTGCAACCGAATAGTACAACCACCAACTAGATCGCGAATGTAGTGTACGTGAACTTCGATGTGCTTGGTACGGTTGTGAAGAACTGGATTAACAGCGATTTGGAACACACTTGCGTTGTCAACATGAAGAACCATCGGGGAGGGAATAGTCACGCAAAGATCACCTAGTAGCCTCTGCAACCATTCCATCCCAGAATCGAAGTCAGACATAGCACAATATTCCGCCTGTGTGGACGATTTGGAGATCTTGTCCTGCTTCTTGCACCGCCACGAAATAAAATCAGAACCAAACTGAATGCACCAACCCATCGTGGAACGTCGAGTGTCAATATAGCCTGCTTAATCAGAATTAGAGTAGGCACGGAACTGAAAATCACATGTAGATGGAAGAAAAAGGCCAACACCACGAGTTCCCTGTAGATAGTGAAGTATGTGATGAACGACAACAAGGTGATCAGTACGAGGTACAACCATAAATTGGCTAACAACTTGAACAACATATGCGATGTTCGGACGTGTAGCAACCAGATAAATCAGACTACCAACAATGATGCGGTAAGCTCTCACATCCGCCAATTGAGTACCAGACTCCTTACCAAGCTTCAAATTGAGCTCAATAAGAGTTCGTACAGGAAGGAACTCCGCAAACCGATGATCATCAGGAAGATCGTTAACATACTTATGCTGCAACAACAGAATCCCACGATCCGACTGGTGAACCTCAATGCCCAAAAAGTAAGACTAGTGACCAGCTCCTTAAGATGGAAATGAGCATGAATATCAGATTTAAGCTGATTAATGCTATCTAGATCATCACCGGTGGCGATCATGTCATCAACATACAGTAGAAGAACGACTCGACCGCGAGGAGTAGTGCGAGTGAAGAAGATGGATCATTGCGGCTCTGTTGAAAACCAAAACCCAATATAGTCTGTTGAAACTTATCAAACCAGGCCCGGGGAGCCCGCTTGAGACTGTAAAGGGAACGATGGAGTAGACACACCTTCTCGGGAGAGTGGTCAGGATGTCCCGGTGGAATCTGCGTGTAAACAACTTCCTTCAAGTCACCAAGGAAGGCATTTTTTTATGTAAAACTGGAATAAAGGCCAATCACAAAAAGCAGCGACCGCGAGGAGAGTACGAACTGTAGGAATTTTGGTGATCGGGGCAAAGGTTTCATCAAAATCAACACCAGATTCTTGCGTAAACCCTTGAGGTGCGCAAAATGTTATGTTTCTTGGCCAGCTTCACGGTCACGGGACAATTGTCACAGTTGACTTCAGACTTTTCTTCGCTTTTTTCCCTTTTCGACCTCCAATCCGAAACTCGTCCTCGGCCTTCCCACACGTGCTAGGACCTGAAATGTAACAAAACAAGCACAACCTAGCGTACAATAGGTAGAAGAACGATGATCTACTAAGCAAAACGAACAAGAATGAGGGGTAAAAAATGCACAATTGGACCCGAAGCACCTATCAATAATAGTGAGGGTAACTCAAAAAATAAATATTAGAAATGAAATCAAAACCTAATTCTTTTTTCTCAACTCTCCCTTCACTCTCATTTTTTTCTCTCGTGCTAAGAAGATTATGTTAGTTAGTTATTACTTTGTAGATGTATTAGAGTAAGAGAATAATGATTTGGATTACAATGTATTCTATCTTATAGATTAATGGATTTTTTAGCATAAGATGCTTTGAACCGTGTTAAGAATGATTGTCTCTTTGTCGACTTCACCATTTAGTGTTATAGTTGAAAATTTACACATAAAATTTTAGGTGTTATAATGTTGGATGTATGGGATGAGTATTACACATGGGTACCCCAAACACACGAGTATAGGGATGGGTTTGCAAAACCTTTCCCCATATGATATGGGGCGGGAATAAGTTTGGATATCGAATACGGGTATGGAGATGATTTAGGCAAACCCGCCACATTGCCATCCTACCATAATGCGTATTTTTCTTATTTCAATTTTTACTTCTGATCTTACTAAATTTTGTATATATTGTCTTCTGGCTCTATACGGGTTCTCTTCGAAATATCTATCAGAAGAAACACTATGTACAAATTCTCCAATTTTCCCCCTTTACCGACACAATGTTGAGAGAAGGTAGTGGGAAATATCTGACTATATCTGCTTACTAAAACGTTTACCACTGTTTAAGGAAATATCTGACTATATGTGCTTTACTAAAACGTTTACCAATGTTTAAGGAAATATCTGACTATATGTGCCTTACTAAAACGTTTACCAATGTTTAAGGCGTGGAAAAGCTGTTCAAATTCGATTGCTCATTATCTACATTATTATTTAGTTTGCACATGGGTTTTTTGACTTTTCTTTCCAGGTAGAATGGTTTTGGACTTTTAATGCAATAGCCACTAGCCAGTCATATATCTTAATTCTCGCATGCTTCATAGCAGCCAAGTAAAATACGTTATGTATATACTATATAGTATACTATTGGACTTTGTAGGTAAGAAATACATAGACGCCCTAGACACGTAGGACTTGTTCAAAGCACTATTTCTTCTGGGTGATGAACCATATTGATCACAAATTCTTTCAAGCGGACCTGACCCATTGGATTTCATTATGTAACCGTGCGCGGCAGATTGATTGAGGTTACTTTTTCACCATGCATTTGTTACTATTGTGGAAGAATTTGAATAGTCACTAATGCGAAAAAAGATTGAGACTACTGTACAGACTCAATTCCGCACTACACAACTCAAGCAACAAACTTTAGCGGGATTTGAAAAGGTGAACCATCAGTGGCGGACCCATAAATTTTACAAATGAGTATCCTTTTTAAAAAAATAAAGTAAAATACAAATAAATATAAATAATTAAATAATTCTTAAATAAGAAAATACCCAATTCGTACAAGTTAAAAAAAATTCTATGATGTATTTTCATATTCTTAAGATTTTTTTAATAATAATTCGGAAATAAGAGTGAGACTATTGTACAGACTCAATTCCGCACTACACAACTCAAAGCAACAAACTACACAACTCAAGCAACAAACTTTAGCGGCATTTGAGAAGGTGAATCATCCCGTAGCTGACCCATAAATTCTTTTGAAGGTAATCAAAAGATAAAATAATAAAAACAAATATATATTAATAAAACATTTATTCATGAAGTACACAAGATTATTATTATCACATAAATCCCATCATGTTTATGTGAAGATTCACACAACTTTCAATAAATATAGGTGTCGTCTGAATAATGGATTTCTATCAATGAGGCAATTTTAACAAATTGCTTCAAAATTGCCTTACAATTGATGGATGATTTAAACATATCCCTCCACTGTCAATTCAAATTAATGCGAAATGATGAGGCAATTATTTAGACCAAATTGATGCCTTGTGTTGTAAAATAAAGCAATTAGACCTAATTACTTCATTTTGATACAATTGAGCCAAATTGCAAATGTAATTTCATCATCCAAACCATTCCTTAATTAAATCGTCATGGATATTATTTTTATTTATTGAAAATATACATGGATATAATATAAAATAAATAAAAATAAGATGCACCAGCCATGAAGCCACAAACGAAGCAAGCTGCATTTTTCTTTTTCATTTCTTTTGTGGGTGTGCCGTTCCGCCATAAACATAATAAATTAATCATGTTATCAACTACACAGGGCCTGTTAGGGATGGAAAAAAATATCAGTAGTTGTAAATATCCGTCCGAATCCGACCTAATCAATTATGGTAAAACTCGAACTCGAATGACATTTAGTGGGTACGGGGTAAAATCCGAACCTGAATATTACGGGTAATGGGTGGACATGGGATCTCACTATCCAACCCGAACCCGCCCTATTATACACATGCATATGTATTTTTTCTAGAAATAATCATTCTTTTTCTCTAACATATTTTATATTTAGCATTTAATATAATATTTTCATAAAATTGTGTTGTTTTAATTAATTTTTCTCATTTAGTGAATTATTGTCGTACTTTTCCTCTTACGTAATGTAAGAATACGTGTGAATATTAACATATTGATTGGAGTTATGAAGAGAAATTATTATCCATGGATAACCGTGAATACCCGAAACCCAAATGGGTATGGGCATGGACATGGTTTTAATTTTCTACCCGTTTTTTATGTGGGTATGGGTAAAACCCGAAGTACTTTGGGTAGGGTAACGGATATGCACTATCCGCCCCCGACCCGACCCATTGCCATCCCTAGTTGTTGTTGTTCTTCCTTCTTCTTATTTTTATTTATTTTATAGGTTAGTTTTGCTTTGGATAAATCTTGGCGGGCAGGGCAGGTTCTTACGCGTTACTCACCCGTCCGCCACTGGAAACACCACTTCTCCGAGCCAAGTGGAACATGCATGAAGGTAGGGTTGCCAATCGGTTTCCCAGTTAACGGTTTAACCGGTAATTGTAACCGGCGGTTATCGGTTATACCGTTAACCGGGAAATCCGGTTGTCGGCAGCGGCTTAGTGATAGCGGTATACCGACCCCCCTATCGGTGTATACTGACGGTATTTTGGTTAAACCGGATGTTGTTTATGAAGGGAAAACGCTACATAGAAGGAGGAGAAAGACACTCCCTTCCTTCCCTAATCGGCTAATCCCTACGCAGACACCCTCCCTTCCCTTCCCAGCTTCCCTCTCTTCTCTCGCCTTCGATTCAACCTTCCTGTCCGACGACGCTCCACCTCTGTGCTCTCCCCGATACCGGATTCCCTCTCCGACTATGCCTCCCCTCTCCGCCGCTCTGCCTCGATCCTCTGCCTTGAGATGTGTCGACCAAAGGAGAGGAGAACAATGAAGATTCTTCGACCGACGAAGCTCGAGAAGACCCGACGAAACCCATCTTCCTCTTCCCCAGTCTCCGCCGCCGCTGCCGTTAAGCTCTAGAAGGCTCTAGAGCAGGCGAGCAGGAAGGAATCACCAGATCTGGCGCCATGCAAAGGAGGCCCTTCCTTTTCTTCTTTATCGCGACCCTCACGCGACAATTCTCTCTCCCTCTCCATCTAGATTTGCCAGCCAGAGAGGGGCGCCGCCGCTGATGGCTGGGCCTAGTCGAAGGTGGGATTGCACTAAGGGTTTGCGAGATTGGGGATTGGTCGGGATTGCAGATGGATGGATGGGATAGAGAAATGAAGAGTGAAGGCGGCGGCGGGAGTGGTGTGAGCAAAAGCGGCGGTGGTGGAAGATTTTGAGAGATTGTGGATTGGTCATGAATTCCAAGTTGGAGAGGAAGAAGAGTCGGTAATCGAGCAACCGGATTGCTAACCGGTAACCAGACAACCAGTTAGTCGGTATACGACAACCAACCAGTATCGATAGTCGGAGGTCATTTGACACAAATCGGTATATCGATAACCGGCCAACAGGGTATCGGTTAACAGGTAACCAACCGATTACCACTCCTACATGAAGGAGTCAGATGCTTCTTCTATTCTTTTAATTGGTCCACTTGGGCAATCCTGGACTTGAACCAGAGACCTCGCCCTAGATCCAATCTCCTAGTCCCTGCGAAAATAAATTTCACGTTCTTCCAAACAATAATGAAGAAAGGAAAATTATCAAATTTTTTATTTTCTTTTCATTTTTTTATGGATATACGGACTCGACAGGGCGATGCTCTGACCAATTGAACTACAATCCCAGGGAAATGAAAGAACTTATTTTTATTTATTTCATGGGTTAGTTTGCTTTGGATAAATCTTGGCGGACAGGCTGCAACCCCTCCCTCTAGAATCATGATGGCTGATGAAAGTTCGGTCCAACTAAGATGGTAGACGGTCTTTTATTTGAGCTTGTTATTTAGTCCGCCTTCAGAAAGATCTTCCATATCTCCCATTTAGTCTACCATTTCTTTTATTATAATATATCTCTCTCTACCAAATCGAGAATATTTAGTGCAATTTAATTTAGGGTTAATAGTATTTTATATCCCTCTACTATTACAATTTAACCAACATGCCCCTTTATTAATTTTTTCCACTTTTATGTCCTTCAATTATCAAACTGTAACAAATGTATCATTTTGTTACTATTTCTATCAAATTCCCGTTAGTAGATCAGGAAATGACTATATTACCCTCTATTATCACTTATATCATTATTTTCTAGCAAAAAGAAATTATTAAATTAATTGTTTTTCGACTCTTTTAATTCCCATAGGACTATCGAGGAGAACGCCCACCCCCTCTACTTCCTTTCTTCTTCGTGTAACCCCGTCGCCGCCGTCGCTTCATCTTTGTCCCCGCAACTCCGGTGCCAAGCTTTTGCGGCAACCCACTGCTACTTCGACGCCAAACAGCTCATCGAGGGCCCAATCACACACCCAAAGGTCAAAGCGTCTTTGTCGTCGATGACCACATTGCAACAAAAACGAGTGCGGATGTGAACGAAGAAGTAGGAAAACCAAAAAACGGATGATTTCACATATATTCCCCAGCTTCTTCCGTTGCTCGCGACGAGACCCAGTAAAGGAACCCCACTTTATTCAAGCAAATTAACTCAGAATCCTTTGATTGCTTTGAAAGCTTAATACGTCACTTAATTAGGTTTGAATCCATTAACTTGACTTATTTGATTCGGGTGATGTCGTAAACTAATGAATAGAAAAGAGTCCCGCTTTCCAAACGAGAATGAAACCCTGCCATTTGATAAATTTTGGGTTGGATTTGTTGGGGCATGTTCTCGGTCAGACTTGGCATCGGAGTCTTGTACAAAGGTAAAGGGACGGTGGTGGGAGCACAAGGAGAAGGAAGATTGGAGGGTTGGGGTTCTCCTGGAATGTACAGGGGTAATTATAAGAGCAGAAAAAGTAAATAACTAATAGTTTTTTGCTTATAAAATAATTATATAAATTGATAATAAAGGGGGTAATACAGTCATTTCCAGGTCTTACTGGCGGGAATTTGACAGAAATAGTAATAGAAGGATACATTTGTTACAATTTGATAGTTGAAGGGCATAAAAGTGCAAAAATTAGTAGAGTGATACGTTTGTTAACTTGTAATAGTAGAGGAGCACAAAATGCTATTAACCCTTTAACTTACAATGTCTAATTTACAGGGGTATTCAAATGGTTACAATGGTAATTGTCAAACCAAACAAGTCAGATTTTATTAACCATTGAATACAATATTATAACCAAATCATCCCAGCTAATACAACAACCAAATTAACCAATCTAAAATTTAATCCGTTTGGTTAATTCGTTAATTAGATTAACCAATATAACATCACATTATCATTAAGTGACAAATTTTTTGGTTAAGGCATTAATTCACAATTTATATGATGAATAAAACATTACAATGAACACATAGTTATAGTTAACCCTTGCAAAAATACATTCAACAAATACAATTAACTTACGATCAATAGAAGTATTTACTTAACAAATATATGTCAATAGTATGGAGTTAATCAATTTTTGCGATTGTGTGAATTGAATTAGTCTCTTAGCAATTATTATAGGTTAAAAAAAGACATTCCTTTCAAGTTTTCATCTAATATATTGTATGCGTTTTATCTAAATTGGGCGTTCATATATCGTGGTCTACACTTTATAAATATGAATATACAGTATATGAACAATATTGAACTTTATTGTTGATGAGCCTAAAAGGAATGAATGTTTGGCTCTTGAGTGGTTATGCCAAGTATTAAGTATGTGTATATAATATATATGAGATATATGGATAATTACTTAACTAGTTAATTTGGTTTGATTGGTTAGGAGTGTCTGAAACCAAACCAAACCACCAAAATCAAACAAGCTAAATTTTTTTAACCAAACCAAACCAATTATCCAAATTAACCAAATCAAATTAGCCAAATACTGTCGGTTAAAACGGTTACCACGACAACCATACCCTTTGAACGCCCCTACTAATTTAGTCCTATAATAGCTTTTTAAAACTAGCTTCTGCTTAAAACTTTTAGAGAAGACTTTCCAAAAAAAGCAGCCGACTGTTTGGCCATATAATTATTATAAATAACATTTAATATTCGACATCATGAAAAATTATTAAAAATAATTTATAATAAAAATAAAAATAAAAAAATGAATATTGTAAGATATTTTTTATAATGAATTTTCAATTTTATTTTTAAAATTATATAAATGAATGAAAATTATGTATTTTGAAAAATTAAAAATGATAATAAAAATATAGTATTTTCAAAATATTTTCTGCATAAGTTCCAAATTGGAGATTCTGCTTTTTTTTTAATAAAAAACACTTTTAAGAATTTTCAAAATTCGAGCTATTAGAAATTCTTAGGGGTGGGCATTCCGTTTGAAACGGGTACCCGGTCACATTTGGAGAGCAATCTCCATCACATATCCCAAACCCGTACTGGTTAACGGGTACCCATTACCCGTACGGGAAGGATAACGGGTACCCATTACCCATACGGACGAATAACGGGTATCCGTACTACCCGTTAATACCCGTCTAATTGGGAGTAGCAACAAATCCGAGAAAGGAAATTTGACTAGATGGTGGTAGTGGTGGCGTTCATCTTCTTTGTGTGGCGTACCTATCCCAAACCCGTACTGCTTGCTCAACTATCCCCTTTCTCAAAGTACATATATTTGGCTCCCCTCTAAGGATGCAACATATATTTTGGACTAATGGGTATAACGGATACTCGTAATACCCAAACGGGTATTAACAGGTAACCCGCAGCTAAACAAAGTAGCAATTCTTGATCCCAAGTCCCATCCTGTAAAAAAATACGGGTATTTGGGTACCCGTAACCCTAAAAAAGGGACAGGTACGGGTATACCCAATACCCATTTTCCGTTGCCCACCCCGCGAAATTTTAGCCTGACTTCAGCTTTTGAAACATCAATCACTTCTAAAAGGCGGGCTAAACACATGCATACATTTGGTAAGAGATATAATGTGTCATCACCAACACCGACCTCAGGATCTTAATCATCCCTGGACGCTGAATCTTAAATGTTGTTAGCATCGTGTTCTCAGTTGGTCGCGTGACAAAGTCTCATGTTGCGGATCAGCAGCGATGACATCACCACCAACAACATCTTCCCCATAGTCGATTGCAATAATCCTTCCGCAACTCCAAATTGGGTCGACGGAAAGTGCAATGAATGTGCATCTAGCTGATAGATTATGGTACAACTTAGGGGCATAGCGGAGGAAATCCTAGTACAATTGGGAAATTTCTATTTAGCTATGGATTTTGAGATCCTCGATATCAACTAGGATATTGAAGTCCCACTTACACTAGGATGTCCCTTCCTAGCCACCTCCAAGGATTTGATAGATGTTGACGAGGGTACAATGATATTGAGCATGGGTGATGAGCGTATCACCTTCTCCATCCTTCCGCAACTCCAAATTGGGTCGACGGAAAGTGCAATGAATGTGCATCTAGCTGATAGATTATGGTACAACTTAGGGGCATAGCGGAGGAAATCCTAGTACAATTGGGAAATTTCTATTTAGCTATGGATTTTGAGATCCTCGATATCAACTAGGATATTGAAGTCCCACTTACACTAGGATGTCCCTTCCTAGCCACCTCCAAGGATTTGATAGATGTTGACGAGGGTACAATGATATTGAGCATGGGTGATGAGCGTATCACCTTCTCCATCCTTCCGCAACTCCAAATTGGGTCGACGGAAAGTGCAATGAATGTGCATCTAGCTGATAGATTATGGTACAACTTAGGGGCATAGCGGAGGAAATCCTAGTACAATTGGGAAATTTCTATTTAGCTATGGATTTTGAGATCCTCGATATCAACTAGGATATTGAAGTCCCACTTACACTAGGATGTCCCTTCCTAGCCACCTCCAAGGATTTGATAGATGTTGACGAGGGTACAATGATATTGAGCATGGGTGATGAGCGTATCACCTTCTCCATTGCTCATTAATGTTGATAATATACCCTTGGATGAAAAGTTGACAAGGGAAATGTGAAGGAGAAACCTAAGCCCTTGAAGGGCAAGTCTAACTTGGTCAATTTTATAACCCATGAGTTGGAAAAATCTTGTGTGTCTGTTTCAAGTGATGGGGTGCAGGTTAAGGATCCTCGCGTGGTGGCAAAGACTAACACCAAACAAGAGTTGGAGACCTAAGATGTTGAGTTCAAAGATGTCCCAAGGGAGGTGATAACCCCAGATACTCCATCCTGGATCAGTGGTGGCGACCTCTTTCCCAATTTTGGGGTGCAAGAAGGTATACACCAGTTTTGAAGAGTCAGAGATGTCCCAGAGGGGACCCTCTCACATATGGGTCTCATCCAAACATAGAGGGGTGTTCGTTCATAGCCAGAGTGCAGCTAGGTGCTCAGATGAGATCAATAGCTTCAAAGACAAAGGAGCTGACTGAGGCTTCTAATAAATCTCCACCCCAACATCGTCATGCCCATGCTGGTGAGTTTATGTTGGTGTATGTGTTTTCCCCTTGTGATAGCTCGTCCTCTCCCGACCAAGATGGTCCACTCTCTAGTCCGATTCTTCACTTGCCATATTTGATAGCTTTGTTCCACCCTTATCTTTCCCCCACCAAGGACAATATCGTGATCAAATTAAAATTTAAAAAGGAGAATACAAGATACAACCCCTAGGAGTAGCAATAGAGGAAGAAGGCTGCAGTGTTGAAGAGCTTACACTAATCCAATCCTTTTTTGGATTCATTGGAAGAAGTTGAAGGTTTCACTAACCCAAACCTTTTTGGATTCAGGAGAAGAAGTTGAAGGTTGAACCCCTCCCATGAGGGTTTGAACACTTCCCATTCCTTATTCAATCTACATGCAGGAGAAATCCACCAACCAAGGCATCCATTATTGGAAACATCCAGGAGGAAGACTTCGAGTATGATGACCCCCTTTCACCTTCTTATTTGAATTTCAACAAAAACCTTGGAACCGAACATTGAACAAGAGATAATGAAGGAGAATTCAATCAAGGATGATCAACTTTAAATGGAGCATGAAGAATGCCACATAGCTGGAGCCAACAATCAAAATGATGGACTTCAAAATAGCCTAAGTTGGAGAGCTTGAAGAATCAAGATCTATGCATAGCTCAAAGAAATAAAAGAAATTCATGGGAGGCAACCCATTTATGGAATCCAACTTAAGGATGTAAAATGAAAGTCTTGCAAAGGAGACAACCCAAAATTTCTTTAACTTTTATACTTTATTTTCAATTTCATGTCAATGAGGAGAAGCACTTGCTTTCCTTTTGTTTTGTTGCTTTTATGTTTCCTTTTTTTATTGAAAATCAAAATCTATAGGAAATAAAAGGGAGAAATGGAGTACGAAGATCCAATGCTACCAAAACCCTCTCATATGATGGAATCCTTCAAGAAGAAGCAGAGAAAACAGGAAATGGGGAAGGAAAAAAGAGAGGCACCTGCATTCGTCACCCACCTACTGCCAAGCTACACTACTAGTCGTCACGAAGTTTCATTTTCCTACATGAAGAAGGGTTCAAATAGGACCATCTCTCGTGCCACTACTGGAGAGCATTACTTCCATGAACTCAACGGAAAAACTCGAAAACTTTTAGAGAAAGAGAATATTGAGAAAAATACCATTGAATCAAATCCTTCTGCACATGAAGAACTCATTCGAGTACATGATGAAAAAGAGGATACTGGTATTGCATTATCAATTGTCTCATACTTGACCATTATCTAGAGCAAGGATTGGTGGGTCTAGCCGACATTGAGGAGATACAAAAGGATATTAAGTCAGCAAACAACACTCCATGTCAACCTCTTGGAGTAGTTTACTGATTGAGCACCCAAATTAGACCATTCATCTTCTTTCAAGAGACCCCATACTCCTTGATAGTTGGTAGATAATTTTTGGCCACTGTTGTTGCCTTGATAAATGTAGTAAGAGGATAGATTACACTACAAGTGGGAAAAATCATGTGTCAAATAGTGAAGTCTATTAAAGATGAGGATACAAATCAAAGCATCATTGATGATGATTTTGAGGAGAAGGAAGAGATGGATTCGGAAAAAGAGATCAACATATCATAAGGATTCCTTACATGCAACATATCATCATTATGATGAAGAGCTAATGTAGAGAGGCTAGTTGAAAGAAGCTCCACCAACTCCAGATTTGAACATACCATAAATGACACTCAAAATAGCCAGTACAAGGACCAAGACATTTCTAGAGAAGATCGAGGAGTTGGAGTACGAAGCACCGGAGGAATATCGAGAGTTCCTCCACCATCATCAACACAATTGATTCAACCCATATCCCATGGTGCCAACAAAGATGAATGCAATTGAATGGGATGTTGACTGGCCATCAAAACTCGTTTAGCCAACCAATGAGAGCATGATCTTCAAAGACTAATGGAGAGTGTCATTGGTGAGAAATTTAAAATTTATAAGTAGAAGCACACTCACTAGTCAATCCTAACAAAGCCAAGTATAACTAAGTAGGGATTGTAGTAAAGTGGCTCGGTCATATTCCAAGGAAACCTTAAGCTTATTATTACTTCCCTCCGAACTACTATCTAATCAATTCGGAGGGTTGGGTGAAGTTCAAATCTAACCTAACTAAAAAAACAAAATAACCAACCAAGTGGGTTGGAGACTGCTAGAGATGAGTGCCTATGATTGAATTCCTCTAGCTATAGTTTTGGATTTATAGGATAGGATGCAGAACTCTCTAATATGGGGATTTCAGTGATTACTCTCCCTCCTCCTAACATGGCCCACAAAAACCCAATTTCACCTCAGTTTAAGTTTATGTGCTACGGTTGCTCTCATAGTTCCTCTCCACAGGTTTTACCTATCATGCATACTAGATTAGTGCTTCAACAAAACACGTGCAAGATATCTAGCATTGTTTTAGGAAGGCAATCCTATAGCAGGGGTTTGGTCGCCACATCCACTAAGGAACCCTAATATCATTCATCTACCCTTAATTAGTCATTTGGCGATACCTAGTCTAACCCTAAAATTCCCACCTAGTGTTAAACTGAGTTGTATGCTAGTAGGGAAGAGTTGGGCTACTTACCCAAGCATAATCAAGCATACAATTATTAAAAGAAATATATCAATTTATAAACCCAAACTATAAACTAGGGTTCATCTTTCCTAAACAACCTTAGAGATTCAAGTCATAGAGAGAGAAAGAAAATACAAACTAAGAAGATGAGGAATGGTGGAAATCATCTTCTTCTCCTTGGGTTGCACCTTATTCTTGCTACTTGGGTGGATTGGATCTTCCTCTAAGCTCTACCAAGGTGTTTCTCCTCCTAAAATTTCTCCTAAACCCAAATTTTCTCACTCTAGGTCGACTCTCTCAAATAAGTGCAAAAACTCTTCTATTTATAGGCTCTTAAAAACGTGAGCAAGTTCACGACCAAGGGCTGAAAGATCACAGTCGTGATCTTGTCATGCCATCCCGCGATCATGAGCTCAAACGAATAGTCTTGGCATAGTGGGAGATTGCGCCCATTGTTTGCGACCGCGAACTCAGTCTCGTGTCCATGATCTATATCGCAGTTTCACTTAACATGTTCTACGATCTGCCTAGCGAAATTGTTGTTCTCCTTCTGATGCCTCCTCCATAAGTTCACGCCCAAAGGGTCCTAGTTAGCGCCCATGATTTTCCAGTTTTGGCCCGTGATCTCTTGGCTAGACAACGTGGGGTAGCTTCTCGGTCGAGATCACGCTCCTTAGGCTGAGATCTAGATGTTTGCTCCTTTTCACTTTTTCTTCCTACTCATTAGCCCCAGTTTCTTCCCTTTTCGTTTGTAACATCAAATGTAACCTGAAACGACACGATAAAATAAGAGGAAACAATCTAGGCTATAAACGATGTTTTAAAGATCAATTCATGCTCCAAAACGACATCAAAACACCTAATACATGAAGGCAAAATAACACCTTTTTGGGTGTTATCAACTCCCACAAACTTAGGCGCTTGGTTGTCCCCAAACAAACAAGTGATCAAATCATGCAACTTGAAGCCTCTTATTTCTCTTCTCCTCATGTGTTTCGTCGGAGCCGGGATTCTAGTGACCAGCTTTGCTTGGCTACCTCCACCCTTGCTTGACTCAATTCGCAAAATCCCAAAAGGCATGTGATGAAATCAAATGAGACCACCGCAAGGTGCAAAACAAAGCTCTCAAAGGTAGGTGAAAGGACTGGTGCTCTCACGGTTCTTTTCTACACTTTCTCCGCAACTTTTTATTCCTATCTAGAGCCTCACTTTGGGGGTTTTTAGTAGCCATTCATCTATTGATGAGTATGTGAATTTAGGCACTTATTATTGTGTGCTTGTTAGCCGGGAAAGTAGGGATAGATTCTCATACCTATACCTCAGCCATTGAAGGGACGTACATGGGAGGATGGAAGTAATGAAAAGATGTAAATCAATGCGATAAAGCTATCCGATCTCCCATGTACATTTTCCCATTACTCTATAACGGGCTGTCACAACATATTGCATTAGATGTTACACTCCACTTTGTCCCATTACTCGAGATTACGCTCCTTAGGCTGAGATCTTGATGTTAGCTCCTTTTCACTTTTTCTTCCTGCACATTAGCCCCAGTTTCTCCCCTTTTCGCTTGTAACATCAAATGTAACCTAAAGCGACACGATAACATAAGAGTAAACAATCTAGGCTATAAACAATGTTTTAAAGATCAATTCATGCTCCAAAACGACATCAAGACACCTAATACATGAAGGCAAATAACACCTTTTTGGGTGTTATCAACTCCCACACACTTAGGCGCTTGGTTGTCCCAAAACAAACACGTAATCATATCATGCAGCTTGAAGCCTCTTATTTCTCTTCTCCTCATGTGTTTCGTCGGAGTCGGGGTTGTAGTGACCAGCTTTGCATGGCTACCTACACCCTTGCTTGATTCAATTCGGTAAATTCCAAAAGGCATGTGATGAAATCAAATGAGACCACTGCAAGGTGCAAAACAAAGCTCTCAAAGGTAGGTGAAAGGACCGGTGCTCTCACGGTTCTTTTATACACTTTCTCATCAACTTTTTATTCCTATCTAGAGCCTCACTTTGGGGGGTATTAGTAGCCATTCATCTATTGATGAGTATGTGAATTTAGGCACTTATTATTGTGTGCTTGTTAGCCGGGAAAGTAGGGATAGATTCTCATACCTATACTGTCGCAACCGCACCTCCGATTTTGGGGGAATCCATCTTGAATTGCTCGGAGTCGCCATCGACCTTAGATGTGGTGGGTCGAACACCATTTTGGCCCGGTCTCGACCTCAGGGTCGAAACCGGGATTTGGTCTGCGAATTTTGAGATTTTGGGTTCGGGAGTACGGTTACGTGTGGGGAAGTGTATTCACGCCCCACAACTCCCCTAAATGGGTACTACTTAAATCGATAAGTTTTTAAGGGTTGGGTGTATTATTATTTGCGGCTTTATTAATGTATTTAATTATATGATTTGATTAATTAGATAGTTATTAATATTTGATCATACATCTATTGACGTAATTCTCAAAATTAAAGAAAGATTTTTTGGTTAGTTGGACTCGAACCTATTGGTTGCCTACGTACCCGAGAAGTCGGGATCAAAGTCCACGTAGTTCGTTTAATTGATTTGTTTTGTAGAGGCGATCTTAACACGTTCTATTGATCGTGGCTAAGATGATAATTTGATTTGTTAGGTAATGTATTTATGATGTTTCAACTTAGTAGTTGAATGGTAAAACCATCTTTCAAATGATTCCATCGAGAGTAACTATTTCGGTTTGTTTATCATGATTTCGTATTAAGATATTTTCTAAGTAAAACGAGCATAGGTATAAATAATGAAGCCAAAGAGAATGTGATAACCTAAGGGTTACCACTTCTTGAAATATTTAGAGACATACATAGTTTGGTCAAAGAAAAAAATAAAAAAAAAATCTTAGCAAGATTAGAAATATTGCGTATTAAGATTAAGCACAGATAAATTGAAATGAAGAGATTAAAGTTCAAGTATGATAACATAACTTAGTGGTTGATTGCCCTGACTTTAAGCAACACAAGTGAGGTTCAGGTCCATGGTTCGAAACTTAAGAGACCATAATTTTTTGGATTTCACGGAAGCAATCCGAGAGTGGCAGCGGGTAATTAGTCGAAACTAGGAAGGGGTAAATTGGTCATTTGGCGCTCGAGGGTATATTTACTCATTTGGAGAAACCCTAGTCGCTAAATGGCTGCTCCTCTATTCTCGAATATCATCTTCCTCTCTCTATCTCGCTCTGTTCGTCTCTCCTCCAAAAACGAACAAACATGAACCCGAGCTCTCCTCTAAATCGACCCAAACCGCCGCCTCTCTCCTTCTCACTTCTTTTCGTATTCCGATCGACCATCTCCTTCTCCGTTCGTTTCTACTGAAACACGAGGAGCAAGGAAGAAAAGCAAAACGACAACGATGAGGGAGAAACGACGGTGGTGGACGCCGGTGATGACGATCGAACGACGGTAAAGGTAATAGTTTCACTTGGGGTTTGCATGTCGTTTTTGGGTTTTCAATTGGCGATTTCGATTTATTTGGAGTTTAGGGTTCTGACTGTGTTTTGGTTCTTGATTGTATTTTGGTTTTTTGTTTTGATTCTCGCCGAGAGGAGAATCGGAAATGGGGTCAGCTGGCGGTGAGGGATTCTAACGGCCGCAAGGGAGAGAAGCCCTCTGTGGAATTCGATTTTCTGGGTAAGCTTCTGTTTCTTTCTATTTTGATATCTGGGAAGTTTTATAGTTCTGACTTTTTTTATTTGGTTTGGGGTTTCAGACGAGAGGGGTGGAAGTAAGGGAGCCGCCGTCGCCGTCGACTACTGAGCAGCCTGAGCGAACTCAAATGACGACGGATGGAGTCACAAATCCGGTAAGGGCCACCTTTGTTGATTTTGTAGTGTTTGTTTAGCTTTGGATTCTGATTTTGGTTTTTGTTCTGCTCTTTCTTTTGGGTTTTCTATCCGGGTGAGGGAAGAAGGAGTACGGATAACATGGGAAGAGAGGGTGAACAAACGCGGCTATGATGAACGCCGACAAGTGGGAATCCGATGGTAAGTTAGGCGGATTCTGGCTTTTATTTTGATTTGTTTTTCTTTGTTTTGTATTTCTGCTACGGAGTTTTTATCTGATAATTAGGATAACCTGGGGTATGTTTCTAAGAGTTTTCAAAATCTCATTCATGGCCATTGCTCATGATCGAGTAGGGAAGGAACAAAAGGTTGTTTTGGGATTCTGTTTTTAGCAGAATCGATTTAGGGAGTGGTTTAATTTAGAAGCTCAGTTTTAATGCTAGATTCGAATTGATGATTCTGCTTTGGTATGGATGATAGCGTGGTGTATGTGTTTTTGAGTATACTAAATGAAACAAAGCAAGTAACATGAGACAAAGAAAGTAAACAAATATAGCTTCACTCGTGATATGCTTAAATGATAAGAACCAAAAGACATTTAAATTGAAATACTGAAGTAAATGACAAAGGCTGCAATGGATATGGAAATAAACATGATGAACTTATAAAGAGAGCAACTAAATCTGTTTCGTTTATTTATTTTCCTGTTATGATGGGATTAGCCTTCTTGTAATTTGCTTGAAGTCCATTAGAGCTTGATTTATTTTGGAGTTTACAGGTCAAAGTTGTAATTTGCTTGAGGTTGATTGAGTTTTGGTTTTGGAAAGAACTTAATAAGACGGTTTAAGATGATGAATGATAAAGATGATGGTTGGATTTTAGTTTGCTACCAACCTTTACACTCGTTGTTTTATGATGTTTCTGAACCTCCGATGTTGTCTCCTTCTTCGTGTTTTTGCTGTGGTGGCAGTGGTAGTATGCTGGTGCTAGGGATCTTTGTAGCTTCTTTTGTCTTTTGTCTTCTGTTTGTGTATGTTTTGAGTAGGAGATGGACAAAGAAAAGTGGGAGGAGGAAGGCAAGAGTATGGGGATTTTTTTTATGTTGTCTCCTGCCTGCTGTGTCTTTGGGTCAGAAAGGAGAAAAGTGGGAGGAATTTTGTTGCTGTCTAGAGAAAGGGAAGAGGGAAGCCTCTGTTTTCTCGATGGGAATGAAGAGGAAGGAGGAGGAGAGGAAGCTCTAGAATCCCCCCTCTTGCAAGAGCCGAAGGTTCATTTTATAGAAAACTGGCTTGGGGAACAAGTATGCTACAGTGTCGGTTGTGGTTTTGGGTTGGACCGGTCTGACTTGGTCAGAGCCGAGTTTGGTTTGACTTAAGAGTTGGCTTGGTTCACAAATGATTGGGCTTTTGACTTTGGTTGACTGTTGACATTTTGGTTGGCTTTTGACTTGGGCCCAATTTCCCTTTCTTACACTCGTGACTACTAATGCAATCGGTTGTAATCTAAATTTTTTACTAATTGTAATTTATGTTGATGGTAATTGCAAAATGTAATTCTGACTTATGTTCGATGTAATTATAATTTATTTTATTAAGATGATTCATTCCTTTAATTTTAATGTTCCTCCCAATGTCGAAGTCCAAACTCTCAAGAACTTAGCGTTTAAATTCAACAACCAAACTTGGGTAGTTAAAGTTAGCTATTGCTAACTTCGTGGTCCCAAATTATGACCAATGCTATTGCTATTGCTTAATCTTAAAGACTTAACATTTAAACCACCTAAATTCACGGTAACAAATTTTAATCGATGATGTGTTGCCCGGACAAAATGGGGTGTCTACATATACCTTGGCCATTGAAGGGACGTACATGGGAGGATGGAAGTAATGAAGAGATGTAAATCGATGCGGTAAAGCTATCCGATCTCCCATGTACATTGTCTCATTACTCTATAACGGGTTGTCACAACATATTGCATTAGATGCTACACCCCACTTTTTTTTTCTTTCCTTTTTCTCTCTTTTTTATGTTTTTTGCGAGAAAGCACAGAAGTGAGCACCTTTCCGATGACCTAACCAAGAGAACTGGGTTCGCTCAACACGCAAACCTATCCCACAATCATTTTTCGAACATGAAAGCTCGGATACATAAAAGAATCATGCAAAAATCTATCTAAAAAAACAAAACACGCACTATGGACCTTAACATTGGTAGAGAAAAAAGAGACAAAGAATTGACGATTCAAAGCAATTAATCATGCAAAATGCTAAGGGACTTACTTGGAACCCTCATATTTGAAAAAATTTGGGCATGAAATAAGGGGGAAAATCCAAAACTACCACTGTTTTAAAAACAAATTGCAAAAATACAACCCATTCCCAAGAATTTCCAAATCTACCACTGTTTATTATAAACCGCTCCACTCAAGGGCGGTTAAAATAGAAACCGCCCACCCAGGCGGCTGTTTACCATAGAACCGCCTGGTCGACAAGAGGTTTGTCTATTTTGGAAAATGCTCTTCGAATGAGTGGTTTTCAAGGATGCCCTAGCACAAACCGCTTCCTCAGGGAGCGGTTATATGTCGGCATGGTAAAACGTTGCACAGGGAAGCGTTTTACCATGTCGACACATAAACCGCACCCCCCCCCCCTCCAGCGGTTTGTGCCTCGTCACCCGACATCCGACATGTCGGCATGCAGGAGGTTGCAGGGTGGGGGCTGCATGGTAGACTAAAACCGCCCCCCCCCCCCCCCCCCCCTCGCGGTTTGAAAATTTGCCTATAAAAGGCAGGTACAGAAAGCTCAAAATCTTCACTCCACTCCTTCTTCTTCAAATTTCACTTGTGCACCTTTAAATTATTTAGTTTTTGCTATTAACGTTAATTGGTAAGTTTGTTTTGTATTACTTTTCATTTTCATTTGTGATTTTTATGTCAGTAACTTAATTACAGTTTTATTGCAGATGTCATTCCAAAGGTTTACGCTTGGGTTGCGGTGGAATGGTTACACGGAAGAGACCAAAAAGGGTGTACGTTACGTGGGTGGCAATTTTTATAAAATGAAGGACCGTACAAGACCGATCCTTGAAGAGCTCTATCAAATGTGCACTGAGGTTGCCTGCATGGATGACACTAGAAGAGTTGATCGTATGGTGTATCGATATCCAAACAGACATGGCGGGTCGCTGTGGAATGAGGAATTCCTCATTACCACTCAGGAGGACGTTGATGCCATGGTCCAATTTTTGACCTCCAATAAAATTAAACAAGCGGAGATGTTTGTTTATACCGAGGCGGTCAAAGGCGGTGTAGGTCATTTTGGAGATGGCCAAACATCTGGTATCCACGCTGGGAGTGTATTATACGAAGATCATCCCCACCAGGAGTACCAAGACTCGAGCTGGAGGCAGGAGTATCATGATGGAACTGGAAGTCATCATTAATCCTTCCCATCATATGAAGAAGAAGCTCAACAGGCGGATGGGAACCAACAAGCAGGCTACCAGTACACACCCGAGTACAACTTCTACCAAAGCGGCGTTAGTTACCACAACTACCATTACAGAGCTGGTGAAGGTGAAGGTGCCTTTCATGATGATCATTAGATAGAAGAAGAGGTCAATCCAAGTCCAGTTAGTGACCCTGAGGTTGAAGAAGAAGAAGAAGAAGGCAATGTCAGTGCAGACAACTTTGATCCTCTTGAAGGTGGTGATGATTCCGATCCAGATTCAGAAGCAGATGGTGATGAGGTACCTCGCGACCGTGTACATATCCCGTACTACAATCACATTCCAAATGAAGATTGGTATGTTGATGCCGGCATGGAGCCTCAAGAGGTGCCAGTTTGGGGTCCACTCACTGGCTTTACCAAGGGCCAGCAATTTGCAACGAAGAATGAGGTCCGGCATGCTATTTCCACTGAAGCAATGACTCAAAGTTTTGAATGGCACACAAGCCATTCCGACACGAAGAGGCTGATGGTTAGATGCAAAAATCAAAATGAGGGATGCAAAGCTAGGGTCCGGGCCATCAAGAGCAAGAGAGTCGGCCATTGGGTCATATCCCGTGCGGTGAACACACACACATGTGTGTCATCAATAACATCCCAAGGCCATCGACAGTTGAAATCAAGGGTGGTTGTCGCGGCTATCAAAGTTCTAATTGAGGAGCAGCCCGACCTGAAGGTTAAAACCCTCATCGCCGACATTTCTAGTCGTTATGGTTATATCATTATTTACAAGAAGGCGTGGCATGGAAAACAGAAAGCAATGACCGTCGTGTTTGGTGACTGGGAAGAATCATATGCATTCCTTCCCAGATTGATTTTTGTGTTGAAGGTGTCTAACCCTGGCACAATTTTCTCTCC